>JAWQUS010000009.1:12100000-17100000 GCA_036365455.1 Macrosoma leucophasiata | reverse complement strand
AATGACTTCACAAAATTGCTCCTGACAACTGAAGTAATTTTAATTCTGTAAAGAAATAATACCTACTTCAGGGGCAGTGTGATCGTCAGAGATCAAACTGCCCAAGCATGGACTCGCCCACTTATGTATGGTTACTCTTCTGCTCCGAAAAATTATAGCGTCATATACCTATGCCGATATGCGTCTCGTCTTCTTCATGAATGTGGCTATTATTTTCAAAGATTTTTCAAATCCGACTAGCAGTTCCGGAGATGAGCATATTCATATAGACAAAGTAAGTAAGTAAGTCAACTTTATTAACTAAAAAATGTTTACAACCACAACACACAATATTTGTAGACTGGCTGCGAAATAATCGAATAAAATCTAAATAAATAGCAAAACCACGAGAGCTAAGAAAAAACCAAAGATCATCCGCTCAATCACCTATTTGCGCGTCATTTCTCGCGCTCTCGTACAACATCCGGCATTTTATTTTGTTTCATTTTGGTGAATAAAAACCCTTCAACTCATAAACGAACTAAAAACCTTGCTTCGGTATGACTTCGGCTGCAGGGATCTTCGGATGCAAATACGATGATTCTGGCAAAGTAAGCCCGAATATTTGCCGAAGTCGAAGGTTTTTCGTTCCCCAAAATGAAACAAAATAAAATGCCGGGTAGGTACAACCCGGAAAAGATTACCACCATTTACCATTACCACTATAATTTAGCGGTAGATATATTAGGTAATGCGGTGATGCTTAGGTACACCCTTGAACACCAAGATTAAAACTCTGCCATCAATAAGTATCCACACAGGAGACTGTATTCAATAGTCAGAAAACAAGAAACTCGTTAATAACCTAAAACTATACATATACCTACCTACACGTTTTAATAATACAACAATAATCACATAAAAGTTAACGGAGCTTGTCAAAATGTATTTATATTTTATAATTTAATTATTTGGTAATTCATGACTGACTCTACATTAGCGAAATATTTATACCTAATTATTTTTAAATAAATTTGTAATTGTAAATTAAATTTCATTGTAAACAACATCGTGTTTAGGATACGACTACTTAGACAAAGATGTAATTACAGTGGTACATACGTTTCAATAAAACTGTAACGAGCGAGCGTGGGCTAGTTTGCGCCTCCGTTAGGTGAAGTGAACTTAGTCGTGGCCTCGACGTTGTCGCTCCAATGCGGAAACGAAGGTTAATTCCAGATAAATGGACAAATTACATTTTCGATCTATTGAAATTGTTATAACGGTGCATAAGGAAGTAATCAAAATTACCCATATCATATAGCTATATGAAAAAACGGAAATTGCATTTCCGTTGTTAATTACTATGTAGGTATGACACTTATATTTTATTGTTTCGTCAGACATGATTTATTGAAATAATATCTAAAAACACGCAAGCTAAACAAACAAATGAAATCAAAAGGTACCTAATTAATCTACATAATATCATATGCCGAATTTTATACTATGTATTTAACCAATTAATTACACATCCATTACTAAAGATTAAGTAAAAAAAGTCAGATCACAATATTATGTAAGTATAGAAAAATATTTATATCAGATAAAGGTAGGTACTTAGCTACTTACTTTTAGGGCAAAACATATACCCCCTTATTCATAAACGTATTTTAGCTAAAGTGTTGCTAATCTCTCTTTTGTCTTTTTCTATCCTGAACTTTTGACCATGCAACTGACAAAGACAAAGCATTCTATAGCTAAAACGTATCTAATGTACGTTTATGAATAAGGGGGTTAGTTTGCAATCCTATTTTATTATGTTGATATTCGGAGACCCTTCATAAGATTCATTATTTCGTGATAACAAAACCGAGGTCGCCGATGATCGGTGCGCGTGCGCGACGCACTGAGAATCGTACCTACAACCTACAGAAATTT
Source organism: Macrosoma leucophasiata (assembly GCA_036365455.1). NCBI lineage: Eukaryota > Metazoa > Arthropoda > Insecta > Lepidoptera > Hedylidae > Macrosoma > Macrosoma leucophasiata. The sequence goes on along the minus strand of JAWQUS010000009.1, from coordinate 17,098,080 downwards.
TGAAACAGAGCAATGGGCGGTAATGGCACGTTGTAACGGCTTAGCGCCTCTGCATCCGATATAAACTATGAAAAACCGATTAAAACAATATTATCATGGCCCGAGTTATCTAACCGTTGCGTTCGTCGCGCCGCATTGACTGCCAGAGACTCGGAGACCTTGGATTCGACAGAATTAAAAAAACTACCTAATCGTGGAAGCTAATTGCTAATTCACAAAAACAAAACTTTGGTCAAATTTCGTATTTTATAATTTTATGAATTCATTTTTAACCTTATGTTCTACAAGTTTACTCGTATTGTTTTTTTGGATTTCGATTTTATTATAGGTAATCTAAAAAATATAGTAGGATGAAGCGCGTATGGCCCCGCGGCTGGCGTAGATCGTAAGCGATCTACTCGGTTAAGCGAGCACGGTCGGGTATGTTTGTTTTATTAAGCAGAACTCTTCGATAAATTATTTATATACACTCTCACTATAATCAATGTATCTATAATATAGTACAGTAAGATGACCTTATCTTACTTAAAATGACGTAGGTACTTATAACCAATGCTGTTTTAATGTTTTGTGTCCTAATTAAGTAGATACAAAATAACATTGAAAGGACTGTAATGTGTTTATCGTGCCTCAAGCAATTTATCTCAAATTGTAAATAACTGTACCATTCTTCTAGTTTTATGAAAAAATATAACTTCGTTGTACATTGACATTATAATAAATCATTGTGTGATATTCAATGATGGTAGAGTTGACGGAACTCAATATATATAAACGGCAATAGCGTACCTACTATTACCTAATTTAAGGTTACCATAAATAGACAGAGCTCAGTCCCAGAATACGGCTATATAATAATGATCACCTCATTGTCCTCTACCACGGTAATCATTGTTTATTATACCGTAGATTATTTTACAAAGTAATACATGTGAGTATAAAAAAATATCATTCCGATTTATTTTTTAACATGGCACGACAACATTTGCGTTGCAAATAATTAAAATCACAGGCCAGCTGTATCAAATGAGCACGATGTGATGATTGTACCTATTACTCGTATAATAGGTATATTGATAGCTAGTGACAATTCCCTATTCAATGCATCAGCCCTATTTCAACATAATCAGCACCATGAAGACTAGACAGTGTTGTGATCCTCTCAATTGACTGAATTAGCTGTGTCAGAAAACCTACTAACTGGTACCTATCTCTCAGCAATATATAAATAAATATTTATAACTCATATGACTGATAGAAATGATGGTTATAATATTATTATCATCATCATCTATTCCAATATTGGTTTTGGCGGATGTTATTGATATTACCCGACGCTACGGAAAGACCAATTGAGAATATTACTTTTCCTATTTATTTTAAGACTAGTTTGATGACATCAAACACCTATATGAATTATTGACGATTTTAGGTATGTTTATGAAGAATATATTATTTCCTCTCGGTAAAATACTTTTAGAACTAAATCTTGAAAGTAATATTAATAATAATAAATATCGCTTTCAAGATTACATCAGTTAATATCTACCTCTAACTTATGAAAAAGTTTTTTACCATAAAGCAAGACCGACATTTTGATGAGATAGTAAATTATATCTATTTGATGAGAGCTTATGTTTGATTACTCAACACATAAAATTGAGCATCATATAAAGGTGTCATAGAAATATTTTTTCTTACAACTTATTTATTTAAATTTCTTATTCAAAACCTCAATCTAAGTAAAAAGCTATTAGCGCCAAGGAATTTAGATTGGCGTTTTTATAACATCAACCAATTGTAAATGGACCCACATCAAACAACAGAGAATTCTTTGTACTAACAACTGTGTATTTTCATTGAATTATTGTGTTCATGAAGTTGATAGATAAAAATACTACACATTCCGGCTGTACATTAACGTGTGTATATTTATTTAGGAGATTTGTGTATTTCTTGCTGTAAATTATTTTCGTTCACACCTATAAATCAGCGCTACCCGCTGGCCCCAGGCACAACTTCAAAATCGAATGTAGCTGAATATATTTTCCGCAACTGTTTATAGCGAATAATAAAAACCCAAAAAAAAAATCTTTGAAGTACTTACCTACAGTAAGGCGATACAATTAAATTCAATTAAATACGCTTACACTCACAGCACCACAGTAGGTATAAACCTGTGTCGTGGGTGCCGTTGTACACATACAACACATACACAAACACCCAGACCCGAAACAAATATCTGTAGGCCATACAAATATTTGTCCCGGTGCGGGGATCGAACCCGCGACCCTTCGAATCAAACGGTCATCTCACACCGCTGGACTAACCGGGTCGTCAAATTACACTACGCACATACATATTTTGCAATATTTTTTTTAAACCATGCAGAATCAGAAACTCATTTATTCATTTAGGGTGACAGGCACCTCTTATGACACGTCAAAAACAAACAAAATAAATTAAAGCGAATAACAATTGATATACATGTCAAACAAGATAAAAATATATGTAAAGTCAAGAATATCACTAAGATAAAACTAAATGTCATAAACTAATGTAAAAAGTATATCAGTAAAATGTCTCTTTTCCCCTTTACAAACTGATAACAAAGAGTAAAAAGAAAAGAAAAAGAGTCATTCTTTGTCATTCACCGGCAAAGTTCCAAAGGCCAATATGATCTGAGAAAAACTTGCCGGAAAAAACTCAGTCGGCTCTTTTAAAAATATCTCTTAGGCATATTTTTACAATTTTCCATAATTTAAACAAGCTTAAAATTAACAATATAATATCAACATTACACTTTGATTATTACATTTAACACCTTTGTGGAGCTAGATCAGCATTTAGCCAAACATTTCTATCCTTGAGATAGTCCTCGAGTTTATAGTAAGCCTTTTTACATAGAGTGCGTTTAATTAATGCTTTGAATTTACCATCGGTGAGTTCAGCAATCCCGGCTGGGATCTTGTTATAAAATTCTACACTATATTTTAGGAAAGATGTATTAGTTTTCGTCAGTCGAAAACTTGGCAGAGATAACTTGTTCTTATTCCTCGTATTATAACTATGCATATCGGAGATTTTATCAAACAGATGTAGATTTTTCCTCGCGAAAAGTATATTTTCATAGATGTAATGGCAAGGGACTGTCATTATATTTATTTCTTTAAATAGTTCTTTCAAAGAATCACGACTACGTAAGTTATACATTGCTCTAATGGCCCTCTTTTGTAATACAAAAATTGATTGTATGTCAGCCGCTCGACCCCACAATAAAATACCATAGGACATGACACTGTGAAAATAGCTAAAATAAACAAGTCTTGCAGTGTCTATATCAGTTAATTGCCTAATTTTTCGAACAGCATAAGCTGCGGCACTCAGACGTTTCGCTAACTGCCTAATATGTGGTCCCCATTGTAACTTCGAGTCAAGCGTTATTCCCAAGAAGGTAGCGTCATCAACAAATTGAATTTTGTCATTGTTTATAAAAATGTCTCCTTCTTTACTTTTTACATTAGGGAGGGTAAAACGGATACATTTGGTTTTTTTACTATTCAGTGCAAGATTATTGACAGTAAACCATTTATGTACTTCTCCTATGACCTTATTTACAGTATCGTAATCTGGATTCCGTCTGTTCATTTTAAAAACTATTGAAGTATCGTCTGCAAATAAAATTGTTTTGGGCATACTATTAGGCATCAAATGAAGTAAATCATTAACGTAGACTAAAAACAGAAATGGTCCTAATATTGAGCCCTGTGGGACACCCATTCCTGTCTTTGCACCTTGAGATTTTACTCCATTCACTTGAACTACTTGTTCCCGATCCTTAAGGTATGATTGAACAAGTTGAAGAGCTTTATTTTCAAGTCCATAATGATCAAGTTTGCCAATTAATGTATTGTGGTCCACGCAGTCAAACGCCTTTGAAAGGTCGCAAAATATACCTATAGCATCTTGTGAATCCTCCCAAGCTTCAAAAATATGTTTTAATAAAGCAACACCGGCATCGGTTGTACAACGTCCTTTTGTAAAACCAAATTGCTGTTCGTGTAAGATGTTATTTGTATTGAAATGTTGCAGCAATTGAGTAAGCATCAGTTTTTCGAACACTTTACTGAGAACGGGCAGAATAGATACCGGTCTATAATTATTAGGGTTTTTATTGTCACCTGATTTAAATAGCGGTATAACTTTACTAAACTTTAATAAATCTGGAAAGACTCCCTGATCAATACATAAGTTAAAAATTGATGCTAAGTAAGGAGCTAAGGTATCTATAATCGACTTACACACCATAACAGACATGCCATAAATATCTTCGGTAGCTTTTATTTTAATTTGATGAAAAGCTGATCTTACAGACTGTGGGCTAACATGTTTAAACCTAAATTGAATAGTACAAGCTTCTACGTTATTTTTCAGAATATCAATGGATAATAAAGAGGATGAGTTTAAGGGTTTTGTAATTTCAAAGGGAATCTTAGCAAAATATTCTACAAAGTGCTGCGCAATGTCAGGATTCGAACTCACAGTACCCTGAGATGTCTCCAAAATCACGCGACCATCACTCCGTTTATTTTTGCCTGCTTCACTATTTATTACTTTCCACGTAGCCTTCATCTTATCGTCTGCATTTATTATTTTCCTACTCAAATATATAGACTTTGCCTTTTGACACACATTTTTGTAAATTTTTGAATATGTAGCAATATATTTATTAAGTTTTTCATTTTGCATACAATTCTTAAGGCCATATAATTCGAATAATCTCTCCCTACTTTTACGAATGCCAGTTGTAGCCCAATCACAGAAACTAAATTTATATTTGGTAGATTTAGTTTTAATTTTAAATGTTTTATTAAATTGTGTATTAAGTACCTTAAAAATTTGCCCATAACAATTATTTGCACTATTTAAATCAAACTTTTGGGAATATAACTCTTTAGTTAACATGTCATTAAAATAGTTTAATTTAGCAGAAGTTATTTGTCTGTATGTTTTTTGTGTTATATTTTTACTATTAGCAGTGGCAAAAGTCATTATTTGCCCGCTATGATCCGAAGGCATGCAGTTAACAATATTTTTATCTAAATATTTAAGATCACAAAATATATTATCAATACAAGTTGCTGAGGTTGGACTCACTCGAGTGGGTTCCAAAAAAACATTACTTAGATTGAACGACATAAAAAGATTCAATAGTCTACAACTATTATAGCTATTTTCCAAAATATTAATGTTGAAATCTCCACATACAATAACAGATTTTTTACTAGAACAAGCTTTTTTCAATACATCCTCCATAGTGGAGTCAAATACGTTAATGTTTTGGTAATTTGGTGGTCTGTAAACGCACACTATTATATGCTTCTCCAGCTCAACACAAGATATTTCCGCAACATGTTCCACTGATAAGTCAACTATGTCCCTACGTTCCCTGGAATTGATTGAATTCTTTATCATAATAAGAGTACCTCCATGATGCATAGTTTTTCGGGTATAACAACTTACTACAGAGTAATTTTTATAATTAATCAACACTTGGTTTTCTTTCAACCAATGCTCAGTTAAACAAATAATATCAAATTGAAGTTTCTCTAATACTAATTCTAATTGCAATATCTTAGAAGGGAACCCTTGAATGTTTTGGTGAAATAATACCAAATGACTACTTCTGTTTAACATAGGAGTGCCAGAAGATACCGATTTATTTGAATGCTTGTTATTGGTAACTTCCTTTGTCTTAAAATCTAGTTTAAATTATAATAATACAGAGTTCGTCCTCCATCCCCATAACCACCACTAGACAGCGAGGCCATACAGTGTGTATTTCCTCGCTGTGCTGGAGAATACTCCACGTCTCTAGTGATGGAAGATGTAGACTGAGGTTCAATATATGAACACTCTGCTTTGTCATGTACAATACAATTTGTAACATTTATGTTACTGTCCAACAAATAATTGTTTTTAGTTACATTTTCCATAACTATGTTAATATTATAAGCTATCAATGTAGCTAGTAAAGTTCTACATTTCTTAGGAAGAAACATAGCGTCCTGAGTCAGTTTAAAACCACTAATAAATTTATTAGTGTCAAAATACAATAATTTGTCACTATGACGACAAGACAATGTATGTATTACATTATTCAAATAATAAATAGAGTTATTTTCCCTTTGTGTTAATAATTGTGAATAAGGGAGTGCGCACATCATTACATTTTTAAAATTCATTTTCAGTAAGGTGTCAATACCATCAACAATGTCCTTTTTTTTAAGACCTAAGCTATTCCCAAACAGAATGATCACAGATGTATTACTATTAATTTTTGTGTTCTCTATTTTGCCAATTAATTGCTTAAAAGTTAAATATGGGTAGCAATGGTTGATTATGTTATGATTGAGGTGGTCTTTTAGTAGAGGTCCAAAACCTGAACCTAATTTGTCACAAAATAACATTGTACTGCATATGTTCATATTACAATTATTTTTCTTTATAATGGGAGAAACAATTTGAGGCACAGAGGTAGGAGGACAATCAGTCTCAGCAATTAAATATTTGTTAGTTAGTGACTCATATCTCTCCGCATTATATGTTACCAAGTCGACTAACTCACCAGCCTCCTGCAAATGCTGAGAAAGCTTAGTCTGAGCCGCTTCATATTTTACAAAAATTGACTTGATTTCTAATTCCTTTTGGAGTAATTGGCTTTGTAAGTCTTGTAAGTCAGTCTCATGAGAGAGCTTTGAATATTCTAATTCAAAGCAATAGGAATCCAGCTTTTTTAATAAATTGGAACGCTGTTCCCTTAACTTACAATTAGATTTTATTGTATATTTCTGAGATTTTAATAACTTTTGTTTCTTTTTAAGTTTTTTAACAAGACGTTTATATTTTTTACACTGATTACTACTACTAAAAAGTGGACACGGCATAATGGTATCATCACCAGTCAAATCTATGGTTGTTTGATGTAAATTACAAATTTTATTCGGTTCAGAAGCCTTTCCGACTAATTCATCATATAAACTATGAGTATGAATAGAGTCTCTACAGATTTTTACCGCTTCCATAGATGAAATAGTTTTATGAGCATCACAAAGTTCACTTTCAAGTTCTGATATACGTTTTAAGGCCTGCTCATATGTCTCACCACATTGTTCAAAATTTAAAATCACTGCACGGCATTGTTCTACTTGATCAAGTAAGTCCATGTATTTTATATGATTTCCAGCTAGTTCATTTTTTAATGAGGTATTTTTGTCAATTATTTCCTTTAATTCAACCTCACTGTCTTCCCTTTCTTGCAGCAGTTGTTTACAGATGCTTAGACACTGTATAATTAAGTAGTATAGGTAGAAGCTTTATGAGGATTCCGTAGTAAACAAGGAACCCTTATAGTTTCGCCATGTCTGTCTGTCTGTCCGTCCGCGGTTTAGCGTATAAACTATTAGTACTAGAGACTTAGAGACTTGAAATTTGGTACAAGTACACCTAAATCACGCCGACAAAGTGGTAGAATAAAAAAAATGAAATAATAATGATGTTTACCCTTAGATGTTTTTTTTAATTTTTTTTTAATATAATACCTAGTGTTGGTCCAAGAGATACTGAACCCTCCAAGCACCGTTGGCTCTGTAAGGCTGGCAATTCTTGTAGGGATAAATCATAACACGCCAAGTACAAAAACCATCGCCTGGCAAGGATCAGCCAGTCACGTCACCAACCCCACATTTTTGAAAATTATATTATTATTTAGGTAATGCGGTGGTGCCTACGCCAACTAAACGGTTGTTGTTAGAAATTCAAACGTAACGGCATTAGTAGCTACATATAACGAAATTAAAAGGAAAACTGTCACACTTAAATTGGCTTTACAGGTCTGCGAGTAATAGTCGACCAAATAATTTTCTCGAAAATTTTGAACAACTCCATAGAAAATATTTATTCACTTTTTGCATTAGGTACATTATTCAAACTTAAAAACTACGGAACCCTACACTGCGCGTGGCCCGACACGCACTTGACCGGTTTTTTTATATTATAATAAAAAACCGGTGTATTTGTTCATTTATTCTGCAATATCGCGGAGGATTAGTTGATATGGTGATTATGTGGTGAAATTCGTAAAAAGAATCTATAATACCTACTTAAATAATAGATATACCTACTTTACCACTGGTTTTTTTGGTTTTTACACATTGGTAAAGTACCTATTCATATAGTACATCTTTCGAAAATTTCAACAGATTGGATGGACGTTGGATACTACTATTTTGTGGCTCATATGTATTAATTCCCTTTCATATATTTTTAAATCTCTATCTTTTCAACTGCCCCAGTGCCGTCGTAGTGGTAGCAGGCCGTTATTGTAACGCTGAGTTGCGATCTCTGCATAGGAGAGTAAATTCTATTGCTATTCATTTTCCGAAGTTTCCCATCATCATCATGTGATTCATGTGTCATCGTTCATATTCACTAAACATTTAGCGAATGATATGTTCGGTGAATATCAATATTTAAAGTGAGTGTTAATTATTAGATATGCAGTCTACTTCACGTTACTTCAGTATGTAGGTTAGAAGTAAGTAAATTGTTTTTTTTTTGTACTCCGGTGCCGAGTTACATACACGTCATGATATTGAAAACCTGCCAAGCGCGTGTAACTAACTACACTTTTAAGTTAATCGACTATCAATCGTAAAGTTGTTGAGTCCACTTAGCCGTGATAGTTTTCCCTTTAAATTGGTTGTATGTACAATCGTTGTAACTTTTTTTCACCTGTCCAAATAACACAACATCACCGTTTAGAGGCAAGACACTTGACTCTAACAAAAATTAGTTGCAAATTTTTGTGGGTGAGATTCGCAGACCGGCCGACCGACAGATTGAGATTTGACTTTACTTTGAGCAAATTATGCTTAGAACTGTCAGTACAGTATGGGGTTTTGACAGTTCTAAGAGCGTACTTTGCTCAAAGTAAAGTCGTAGTGCGGTCTATGAATCTCACACTTAGGTTCGGTTGCACCAAAACCATTTGTTAAAGTTAAAATTTCCACTAACAACATTTTTAACAAATATTTTGGCGTAATCAAACCTACAGCAAAATGGGTTGCGCGTGAAAAAAATATCATCCTAACTTTATGTGTAGAGGAGAAACTTCGAAAATATTTTTCAAGATTTACAGGATTGCACCACTTTTTCTGCACACCTATTTGTATATTCATACCAAATTACAGCTTTCTAGTTGGTACTAAGAATTTACTACCTTAGCTGTAAATAGCTGATCGGACGGACATATCGAAACCGTAAAGATTCTTTATAGGCTACGGAACCTTAAAATGGAAACTGAAAATATACAGATCACCAAGACACCCACAACTGTAATCCTGTTCTAGAATAGTCATTAGCGGCAATCATTACAAAACGTATGATTGAATTGCAGCCTCATTTCTTTTATCTCGAATACCTAGTTAGTGACTTTGATTGAAACACGTAGATATACCTACGGTCCACATCGTAGATATTGAGTTAACTTACTTATCTTTGAGAAAATAAATAGTGAGAAAAAATTAAACCTAGTTTTGGTTAAATTAAATACATAGAATTTGACAAAGCTGTGTAAATTTATTAAAAAAATAAGTGTACAAATTAATTAAAAATACCTAAACAGTCCACATGAATGATGTCACCGGCAAGGTTAGTATACCTGAATCAAGTGAATACATAACTCACGTATTTAAATTAGAAAAAGCATTGTGTGTTAATCGTCAGAATATTTCACTTGTAGGTAAGTACTACAAAATATAAAATACCAATGGCGGCATTAAGTCACTGGTGGCCTTACCCGCTGATACCTAATTGTAGTTATATCAACAGCAAGGTTGAGTGACCCTGGCAGTGCAATGTCACCGAAAAATGAAAAAACAAAGCACGTACATGTAGAGCATGCCAAAATAAATGCGTTAAAGATGGATTAAACGCATTTTATTCGAAATAAAAATAATCGGTGCCCGTGTGAAAATAACGAACAAAAAATAACTCTCTCTTCATCCAAATCTTTTATTACTCCCAACCGTTCGAGTTTAAAGAGAACGGTGGACCAACGCACGACACCTTTCATAAATATTATTAAGATTTTCATTATAAATTAGGTATAAGCGTGTCTATTTTTTATCTATAAACGAAAGTTATTAATTAGGTGTCCACCTACCTTCTATTAAGTTTAATAATACATTTATGTATACATTATTCTTGTAATTTGAATCATAGAATTTTATCGTAGAGACGCGCGGACCCACGTAGAGCCACACGGATGCAATTTACTTACCAATGAAAAAACCGGACAAGTGCGAGTTCGACTCGCGTGATGAGGGTTCCGTAATTTAAATAAATATTTTCGAAAATATTACAGATTTACGAAGATTTACCGAGTTACGGTGGTACCGGCAGGGGGGGTTATATTATTTAAGAATTTTCGATTTAATTCGAATACTCAAACTTCTTATAGGTTTTCCAGTAATCTATAGGCAAAAAACTATTTTCTACATTTTTTTCAAAATTTTAAGTTCAGTTGTTTCGGAAATAGGGGGGGGGAATGGTCAATTTTCGTCATTTTTCTTAAATAACTTCAAACTTGTTTATGCAAAAAATATATATCTGAGATGCTGATAACAACTTCTTTCATTTGATATGTCACACGACACAGTTTACGAGTTTTTTTTAATTAATTTTCTGATTTACCCCCCGAAAGTGGCCCTCCTGTTTAAAATTTATTATTTTACTTGACGTGTTCATCTTTGAGTCACCAATTTACATATATTCATCAAATTTCAACTCAATCGGTCGAGTAGTTTCGGAGCAAATTGGCTGTGACAGACGGACAGACAGACAGACGCACGAGTGATCCTATAAGGGTTCCTTTTTCCTTTTAAGGTACGGAACCCTAAAAATTAAAGCAAAAACCTGTTCTCGTTACATTTCAACCATAATTCAATTCAGAATTTTTTGGGGTTTCCAGAGATATGATGTGATCCGAGCCCCACATCGTATTCGATTCTTTTGTTTAAAAATATGCTTATCATATTGTTTAACTTATTCAGTTTTTCTTCCTACACAAATAAAATCGATCCATCTAGTTTCAGATGGATGGAAGATTATCATCTTTCATACTCACGCTGCATTTGAATTTTATTTACCTACATAGTATACTACCTACTATACATATATATTGTATAGCCACGTTGTGAAGACTTTAGTTTGCTGCCCATTACTAATGAAAATATAACTAAACTGCTGCTGATTTGACATAATCATGGTAATAGTTTTGTTTGTCGTGGTTTACTTGGAACAGGTATTTTAAGTCAACAAGTTTAGTCCAACGCAGTAGGTAACTACCTATCTAATATGATAATTGCTCCGCCTCTTGGTGTACGTCTTTCCTACAAAACCAACAATATTGTTAGCCTAATACCTACTTAGTTCACTTGTTATTTATAAAATGTTTAATTAATTGCACACAATGAACTCAATTCTGGAATAATAAGAATAAATTATGAACTTCATACCTACTTCGATTCTTTGTTCTGTTCTAAGGTTTTACTTAATGAAAACTAACAAAATGAAACGTGTGATGTTAAGTATCAAAAAGAAAGTGTAATACGCGAACCGTAAAATCTTATCTATTACACATTCCATTTTTTTTATATGAAACATATTTTTTGAATAAGCAAGTTATAAATAAGCAAAGTAATAACAAAATTAATCATAATAAAAACGTTTTATTAAGCTCTTTTGTTGGCGATGAAAGCGATGATGATAGTTCACGGATAAGATAACGCGGTGATGTGTCAAACAAACTGACAGCGTGCACTCATCTCACTTCTCAAGTCATGTACAGGCCGACATTGATGTAAATACACCTAATAATAGGGAAAGAAAAACATCCTACCGTTTGAAAGACAGGCCTGCCCACGTCATTGCGCATACATACGTATTTGTTTCATTACATATTTGAGTAAGAAAAAATATGTTTCCGGAATATTTATTTCATTATAGACAGCAGTCACATCCACCACCAATAAATACATGAACCTTTATAAATTAGGAATGTTATATTTGGGGGTAGTTCTAGAATAACACATAACTTCAGCCTTCCTCGTTTGAAGAAATACAAAAGTTGATATGCCTCTGTATTTTTAAATTTATTAATTTTAATCTACTATCAAAATAAACAATTATCAAATTACAGGGCTAAATGGCCATTAGGTATAGGTACAGCCTGAACACTATAGCGCTGAACACAACCATTTAACGACAAGTAGATTGGGTAATAATCAGTTAGGTTCGTATCAATCACGTCAATAGCCCCGTCTACACCGAACGCATGCTCGGGTGAGGCAGGCTCGTGAGCGAAATGCTCGGTCGGTGTGGATTTGGACGTGCCTTGGGGTTGTACTGGCGCCCGCTGGCTGATCCAGATCAGTATACACATGCGTTACACTCTGAGGCTTAAGATGTTTTACCTCTGTAATAGTTATCATGGGGCCAACGTGGGACTCATTCATACACTCATCTCACTTATTCATAACGACAATTATTTCCTGTATGCCATATTTCTCAACTAAATGGGTGCCACTTATAAAAATCTGAGGCTTTTACAAATCAAAGTTTTTGAACTGATACCGTTTAGGTACTGTAGATAAATACGATGACCAGACTCATCTCTCATCCAACCAAATTGTTATTTGTACACAGGTCCATCGACATGGACGGAGAAGTTCCCGGAAGCGGGTGGCGCCCGGCAGAGCCCCGTCGACATCGACACCACGCTGGCCAGTAGCAGTGGCAGCGCGCCTCCCCTCGCCTGGCGCTACTCCGTTAACCACCCCCGCTCCATTGTCAACCCGGGCTACTGCTGGCGAGTCGACGAGAACGGTTATGATTCAGGTACATCTTTGGGAACTTTTGACATTTGCTGTTTGAGGGTTTAATAAGAAGGTTGAGATACTTATTAGAATGGTACTGGCTACCATTCTACGCTGCCCTCAACCCGGGCTGGGAAATCTACGAGAACGATCTACGGATATGGTTCAGGTATTTTTGTTGACAGTTGTTGTCTAGAGAACTTAAAGAGAAGTGTGGGATTGTTTCTCAGTAGAATATCGGCAGTTTTCCACTAGCCTAGCAACACTACGCCAATCAAATGCGCTCCTGTGAATTAACTATTGCCGAGTAGTTCTATTTTTTCGTGCAAATTGACCTAAAAATGGAGAAAAAAATAGAAATGCTTTTTTTAGTGCCAATGCATAGCTACATGAAAACTAAACATGCTATATCATTATCACTAAATTATACGCAGGATTGGCAAAGTTATGGGCTTTAACTTTTTTATCATTGTTATGGTAATGAAGGAAGAAGTTTGGTAATGATATTTCAAATTAATTGAACTTTTACGTTTGTGCAACTCAATTTAAGTATGTTAAATACTTAAATTGAGTTTCACATACATAAAAGTTCAATTGATTTGAAATATCTTTATACTTGCTGTAACATATGGAAATCTATTTGTAACAGATAATAACATTATTTATAGCTCAGTCTCAGAAGTTATGTTACAGTCTAAACTATAAAGAACATATTAAGCATGAAAACTAGTAGTAACTTTAATTATAGCCTCAAATTATTGACACAAAAGCACCATTGAGCTTAAAATATGTTATCATCAGAAAAATCACTACAAAACCTAATTATATTAATAATATACTTGCCTTCGCTTGTATTACATTTTGTTTCCGAATGTCGTAAATCTTCATTTAATAAATTTCTTACTACTGTCCTCATAGCTGGTCTTCTAGTTTTTTTTACAAAATTTAAAGGGAGTGAGATAGAGTAAACCTTTAACATCTCTAAAGGCGACATTATCTACCATGAGGGCTATAGTACATATCGTTTTTTCTGAAAATTGTTAATTTCAGTTTGATAATGAAATTCAAAGTTTTCATTTCGGTGGTAGCCAAACACAAATATCGTTACACACTACGGTGGTGTATATCATTGATCAAGAAACCGGAATTTTGAAGCCATATAATTCTTGCAGTATAAGCGAATGTAATTAACACGACGCAAGGGTTATATGGGATTATCTGCGACCACCGCATGGCTTTATCCAAGAAATAGCACTGCTGATTGATACTCAATCACATATCATATCTGATAGCCCATCAAGCCTTTATACATGATTTATGTTATTTGTCAACTAAGTTTAAGTACACCAAGATTTTCCAGAGCTCTGATCTATTACTTGAAATTACTTCGAAGCGGGACGCGGAAATGGGAGCACCTGATGTGGTTGGTGTACTTTTGAAGAGGACTGCAGATCAAATTTTGAGTCTGCGTAAAGATATTTGTAGTGTTGAAGACACACGTAGGAAGGAAAGTCGAAAACATCAAGTGGCTTTCTGTTTCAGAAGTTGATGTTTTAGTAAAATAAATTCCACCCAAAATTCAGTCATTTATTGAAACGCTGTCAGTGCGTCAAGTTCTCTGGTCATTTAACAATACCATGACCTTCAGAAAGCATAGCTGTGTCTTCTGAGAAAATGTAGAAATATGTTCTTGTATTTATAGACCTGACAGGGCCTTGAATGTCCTCCCTACATGTGTCCAAAATTCTTCAAGACTATGAATATCTTTACCCAGACGCAAAATTTGATCTGCAGTCAAGCTCTTCAAAAATAACCCAAACACATCCGGTGCTCCCATCCCGTGTCCCGCTTCTAAGTAATTCCAAGTAATAGATCTAACCTACATATTATATATAGGTTTGATGGGCTCTCAAATATGATATGTGATTGTGTGTCAATCAGCGGCGCTATTTCTTGGATATAGCCATGCAGTGGTCGCAGATGAGCCCATATAGCCCTTGCGTCATTTTTATTACATTCACTGTTACTGCAAGCATTATATGGCTTCAAAATGCCGGTTTCTTGATCAATGATAAACACCTACATAGTTTTCAGAAAATCCGATATGTACTTCAGCCTCCATGGGGGATAATGTCGTCTTAAGAGAAGTTAAATGTTTATAGTGTATAACTACATCTCCCTCCTTTTCAATTTTGTCTTTTTCTGTTTTAATTTACCTGTTTCTTTCATACGTTTGTAGCGTAGCTCTGTTGTCAAACAAATCTCCATTACCATAATTTTATGATCATTACCATTTTTTAAATAGCGAATGATAAATGATGGTAATGAAAGGAACGGTAATGAGATTTACCACTTATTTTAGATTTTTTCCTTAAATAACCGATAAATGTTTAGAATGAAGACTAAAAAAGCACATTGACTCAAAGTGTATCATGTTAACACCGAACATGTAATTTTAACTATTACTTTTTATATTTAAAATATCACTGATGGTAATGAAAAGAAAACATACCACATCCAATAATTTCGTCTTCGTCCCTGTTTTGTCACCAAACTACAAACATCCGACCTGTTCTCTATTCACTGGTCAACGGGGCTAGGATCGCTCAAAGGGGAACAGGGGCAGGGAATATCACTAGGCGTTCTAACAGGTAAATATTTTTACTTCAAGTTCAGTCGACGGTAATGAGCTTTTTTTTTGGACAAACTTATTTTGTCTCAGCAAATGTAAATACGAGGGTGGATCCAAAAGTTCGTGGCCCAAACTACAAGGAGACATGACATCTTTTTAAATTTACCGTCATTTGTTAGTATGTCTTCTATTAATTTATTGTGCGCAGTTTCATTCCGATACTGCACAATATAAATTAATTCAATAATGGAGGAAATTGAACATCGTGCAGTCATTAAGTACCTCAATAAAAAAGGCCTGTCACCAAAAGACATCCATCAAGATATGGTGGGCACTTTGGGGGAGTCTGCTCCATCGTATTCCAGTGTCAAGAAGTGGGTAGCTGAGTTTAAGCGCGGTCGTGAGAGCATTGAAGATGATCCTAGGAGTGGACGGCCTACAACCTCTACCACGAAAGAAAACATCGATAAAATTTGTGATCTCGTACTGGGTGATCGACGTTTGACCATCGGTAAGATAGCTGAGACAACAGACATTAGTTATGGCCGGGTGCAACACATAATAACGAAAGAATTGGGATTCCATAAGGTTTCTGCTCGCTGGGTCCCGAGGTTGCTTTCAGCTGAACAAAAACGAGTTCGATTCACAATTTCGCGAGACTGTTTGGAACTTTTTGAGACTGATCCCGAGAACTTTTTGTCTAGATTTGTTACCATGGATGAAAGCTGGGTTCACCACTATATTCCTGAATCAAAGCAACAATCCAAACAGTGGAAAAGATCTGACTCACCTACACCGAAAAAGGCTAAAGTCGTTTTGTCGACTAACAAAGTCATGGCTTCTGTTTTTTGGGATGCGAAGGGCATTATTTTTGTAGCTTATTTACCGAAAGGTCAAACTATTAATTCTAGTTATTATTGTAACCTTTTACGAAGACTACGAGAAGAAATAAAAGAAAAAAGGCCGGGGATGTTGCGTAAGAAAGTTTTGTTCCATCAAGACAATACACGTGTTCACACTTCGGTTGAAACAATGTCTGTAATCCATGATTGTGGCTACGAATAGCTGCCCCACCCACCTTATTCGCCGGATTTAGCCCCCTCAGATTATCATTTATTTCCAAATTTTAAAAAACATTTCTACAGCTCTAAATTTTCGACCAAAGATGAGGCGATAGTCGCAGTAAACGAGTATTTCGCCGACCTTCCGGAATCTTTTTTTTTCGAGGGGATAAACAAGTTGCAGTTCAGGTGGAAGAAGTGTGTTGAGCTAGATGGAGACTATGTCGAAAAATAAAAATAAAATTAGACCCACTTTTCTTTCATTTTCTTGGTCGGGCTTCGAACTTATGGATCCACCCTCGTAACAAACGTAATAAATTTTCTACTTTATTCTTTTCATTGCTAGATAGTTAATTTACAAATATCAACACAATAACGGGCAGTAATATACCAAATTGCCATGACATTTGCTTACAACTCACAAAAATTGATTTTTGACCAGTGATGGTAGTCAGATTAAGGCATGTTTTTTATTTTTATCTTTTTTTTAATCAATTTGAGATTATTCCTTTCCAGTGGCAGATATACGAAAAATACCAAAAATATAAAAAATATTTGATAGCTGAGGCTTATTTAGTTTAGGTTTTATTCTCACCGACACGTGTTTTGCACGAAAAAATAGAAATACCCTGCCGTTGGGTTACTAGAACGGATTTGATTGAGGTATTTTTTTGGGTACTTTGTTTTGAGGTTACACAAAATGTTTAGAATCTATACTAACTCTAGTAGGTTAAGTCTTCTGCCCTCCGCTAGCGTTACTCTATCAATCGGGAGCGGCCACCATCATCAGACCTGGCTACTGCTGGCGAATCTATGAGAACCGTTAAGGTTTAGATACTTTTTTCGGAACTTTGTGACATGGACAAATCAAATTAGGTCTCAGGAGTGGCATCTGCATTTTGACATCTGGTTTTTGTGTAGATGTTTATAAGCTGCAGTCATCAATTAACATCTATATGAACTGCATGCTTGTTTGCGACCTTCGTTACACAAAAAGAATACATACGTTTCTTTCTGGTATGTTTGTTTCAAATCACATATATTACTTATTTGACGCATTTTGTTTAGATAAAATCAGATAGAAATATGATTTGTATGCGTTCGTAAAGCAAGGAATGTTTGAATTAAACAACGTCAATGTCACGCTTTCAAAGATTCTTCATAATTCTATTCATAGCAATCGAAGAAATAAAATATAAATAACAGTTCATTGAAAAGTTACATTTAGGATTGCATTTTTCAAAGGACGCAATTTTATTTCTTGACGCGTTTTCTACGCACGTTTAGTACCTATAAGCTTAAGTTCAAGTTTGTGGAGTCGCCACCATTGTCCCCTGGCCGTCATCTTGAAAAAAGCAGTACAAGAAGTTTTCTATCTGTATCACGTAAACTAGCAAAAGCCAAAAACGTCACAATGATGTGGACAATTAATAATAATATAATAATAATGGCAACCCTTGAAACATCCCACTGCTGGACACGAGTCTCTCCCCTTTTTGAGGAGAAGGAGGCAGGCCTCCTTCTCCTCAAAAAGGGGAGAGTATGCTCCAGGTAGAGTAGAGCTCGTGGTAGAGTATGCTACAGGGAGCATACTCTACCACGCTGCTCCAATGCGAGTTGGTGGAGATAGGGGCTAGTGGCCAACCTGCTGTCAGATGTTTTCAAACCGTCCATAAGGCCTCCGACAAGGTTTAACGACTGCTATCTATCGATAGCAACCTATTGATAGCAGAAATTCTAGAAAATCTATTGATTGCAGAAATTCTAGAAACAGGTTTTGAGTTTGTGCACCTTTGCTTTATTTACTCAGAAGCATCCCAGGGTCAGAGGCATTTGCGTCAAAGTCGCCAGAGGAAGATTTGTCAGGTACCTAGATACTGAAGGTACAAAAAAAACACTATGGACCTTATCCACAAACGTTCTGACGACGTGACAAAGGCCATTGCTGATCGCTTAAGCAATATCTAAGTAGATGTTAGAGCTAAGTATCATAACGATTAACGATTATAATAAGCCGTTGTACTCCAAAAAAATGTGGGACAAAAATAAACATGATGAGTGTAAAAATAACATTGACAATGCCATGGAGTATGTTTTTGCTTACTTACATAAAAACAGTGAAGAGTGCCAATTTCTTATAACCGATTTAATAAAATCGATTACCTGAAGGAGATACATACCTCACAAGCATACAATCATAGAACGATTGAAGGCGTAGTATCAAGATTTAAAATGTTTTTTATGAAGCTGACCAAAACTGTGTTGTCTGCTTCAAACATTTTATTTATATAAATATATACATAATTATATATGAAAACAATATACTTAATAGAAAAATAAACCTAATAGTTCGTTTTTATCGTATTCTTACCAGTATTCGAGAATCTGGTCATCTTGATCAGAACGCTGTAAAACCCAGACAAATTTATAAAACTCAATACATAACATTGCTCTAATGTCATTTTATTTAAAAACTAGCTGTTGCCCGCTTCTTCGACCGCGTGGATATCGTTTTATAAATTATTTAAATTTTACGATCCCGTGGAAATGTCCTAATCAAGTTTCCCCTTTTTCTTTGTGGAGTACTTATCTTTTCCCAAGAGTGTGAATATTTGTTTTATTGAAAGAGCCTGTTCATTAATATTCCACCTTGAAAATTGCGGAAAGTCCCATACCAATTTCCCTACCCATTTTAGGGGTTTGGGGGAAGATTAAAAAAAATGTTGATGCACCAAAAGAGTCTGTAATCCAATTTTCAGGCATTAAAAACTGACAAAATACCCGTACAAACTATCACCTCCTCTCTTAAGGGGTTTGTTTACTTTAGTATGAACTTTGTATAGCGGTAATAAAGTGACTCTTTGACGTTAGGAACACACCTACATTGCCAAGACAACAGTGAGTGCTCGTAATTTAATATGAACTTTATAAAATAGCAATAAAGCTCAAATTGACTCTACGTTTTAGTTAGAAAACGTTTGTATGGCAATAAGAAAAGGGCTGTTTTTAGGATTTTTCCGGCAATTATTGGAATTTTTCTCGCTGTAAATACCATCCTTGAAATTCAACGAACATTTTTAAAAAGAATTGGCCAAATTGGTCAAGGCGTTGTTGAGTTATGCGCTTACCAACATATTTTGCGATTAATTTTTATATTATAGATGACCAGAAAATTACTACTTAATTAATTTTTTCAGTTGTTTTTGTTTATAACTTTTTTGTTTTCTATTTTACAATAAAAAATATGAGTAATGTTTTGGATAATTTAATTTGCTTTAAATGATGTTTTGAAGAAAAAAACTGTAGGTTTGCTAGTTTACAAGATACAGCGCGAAAACCCTTTGCACTCCTTTTTCCAAGATGGTGGGCAGGGGACAAGCGGCCCCTTAAACTTGAACTTAAGCATAAACCTACTATACTGACCCCCCTACACATAAAAAAAATAAAATAGCATTCTCTGAAAAAACGCACACTAAGGCTTAAAAAAACATTTCAATGGACTTTATTTTCAATTTCAGTTAATGTATCACTGTCAACATCCAATTCGCATTTCATCGAGTGAATTAATATACACCCACTTAAAATATCATCTCTTGTTCGACTTTTATTTGTATACTAGACTTGTTGCCCGCGGCTTCGCCCACGTAGATGTCGTTTTATAATCCTGATTTTTGCTATAAACCTCACGGAGTCCGAGACCTTTCCAACGAATGCAAAACCGTGGAAATCGGTTAGTGCGTTCTGGAGTTATAGCGTCAGGAAGGAAAACCCGGCTTATTTTTATATTATAGATGACCCGGCAAACTTCGTATTGCCTCAGAATGAAATAATGTGTCAAAGGTTTGATAGGTACGGACTATTTGTATGGGAAAATAAAATTGTGGTTTTTACTGTTTCCCTTCAATTTCTTCATATTTTCTTACCTTTTAAACCTTCCCTGGACATTCCCTGGATTTTCCTGGACAAAAAATCATTCTAAACCAAAATTAGCCAAATCGGTCCAGTCGTTCTCGAGTTTTAGCGAGACTAACGAACAGCAATTGATTTTTATATATTTGTATATTGATAGTCTACTGAAATTAACATGGTTTTAAACAACGCTAAAACGTCAGGAAATACACGTTTTTTATGGCAACCAGCATTGTTTCTGCAACCATAAAAGTACAAGACAATTACACAAAGGCCAAACAACAAGACTAAGTGCAACAAATGTACCTATCTACATAATTGTATTATCTATACATCTATACATATAATAAATCAGTAAAACCCGCGTGTCTGTACATTTTATATATTTACGAAAAACTAATTGGGGGCGATGTTTAAATATATTAGTATTAGAACACTTTTCAATGATTTTTAATATTATTGTCGGTCTGTTTGTCTGTTTGTCCATTTGTCCAAGCTCGAATGAAACTTTTTGTGGTGTATAAATACTAAGCCTGGCCAACATTTAGGCTACTTTTTACTGCGGGAAATCCCTCATTACCACGGGAATCTCTATATTTAATAAAATCGTAGGTAAGTCAAAACTTTACTTTGAATATTTTTTAAAAGAATACTAGGGGCGTGATCTACAATAGAAATCGAAGCCAAAAATACAGTTTTCAGATTTATTGTCTGTTTGTCTCTATGTATGTCCGGGCTAAACTAAAAAAGTACCTACGAAATGGCGCCTGTTAGTAATATTCATGCAAAATTTGAAGAAAAAAATTGCTGATTAATACTCTACATTTAATTTCATTTTCCTATACAATATCAAACCTTTGACACATTATTTCATTGTGAGGCAATACGAAGTTTGCCGGGTCAGCTAGTTCTACATAAAGATGCTCGAGTTTTATTATGTGTATTCTTGATTGATCCACAATAATCTGTTGCACCATCGATTCTCCCGTTTACCTTTAAGTGCGAATATATGAAGCAGCAAATAAGCATACCTACAGTTCACATTGATGGTAATTTTACACTGGCAATAGAGCTCCATACCACCGCATTACCTAATATATCTGCCCCAAATGGTAGTGTTCAGCACTATTGTGTTCCCGTTGGTAATGTATGGCCCCGTAATAACTATCAGAGAGGCAAAATATCTGAGTCCTCAGGGGTGGCAACGCATCTGCACTTTGACCTCTGGTTATTGTGTAGATGTCTTTAGGCTGCAGTCGTCACTTAACATCCATGTGAACTGTATGTTTCTTTGCCACTACCATCACATAAAAAAGTAAATATTGTAATATAAACATTTAAGTACATTAAAATCACATACCTATTTCAATGAAGATGCGTTGCGAGTCCTAAGTCCTTAACTGTAATGCGTTTGTGCCAGAAACTACAGGGTCGTACCCACCTGACTGGAACACGATAGTGCTGAACACTGCCATAGTGGTAATGCCGTAGTGCCTACTCCCTAGACCACCGCCTCTGGAGCTCTACCAAAAATAAAAACCACTGTTACTCCATAATTAACGTAGGTAACAAATTAATGCTAATATGTAAGTACAAAGCAAAAGTTCTTTGGTCTCGATGAATATGAACTGTAGGTACCTACAGCCTTCTATGATAGAGGATGGCCTCGATGAGAACCGATGATGGTGTAGGTCCATACCACAGTAAAAGGAATTCAGGTTCGTTGATAGTATAGTATTTACCTAAAAAAAAAATATAAAAAAATATTGGTTAGTACTAACAACGGTAGCAGGCGGATTTGATACGTTGGCTGCCCTAATCCTATGAAAGATTGCCGCCCTTCCCCCCCCCCGTGCTGTAAAACATAAAAAAATAGATAAACTACAGAAATTAAATTTAAATGAAAAGAAAAACGATAGTCAGCGAGTGATTTAATTAATTCTTCTAATAATCGTAATTGCCATACATGTACCGATTTTTTTTTTGCGAGATGCTTTAAGGACCCGTTGTTGTGATTTTACACGTACCTATGCGCGTAGGCAACTACTTAAAAAAGAACGACCAAATTTTGTCGCCCTAGGCCCGGGCCTACTCGGCCTATAGGGAAATCCGCTCCTGAACGGTAGTAACCAATATTTTTTCTTGAGTGGGTAAGTAGGTAGACAGAAAAGTAGAGTACTACATGATTATTTTATGTCAAACAATTGAAATTGCCAATAAGTAGATAATATATGTAGAAGTTAACTGGGTTAGCCGGCCCTAAGAAGAATAATACTGTTCCATACATTTTTGGGCCCAGGTGTTAACACAATATGGAATTTGGGCGTTTTTTGAATTGCCCAAAGTTGAATTAGATTGCTAATTGTTAGCCATATTACAAAATGTACTTGTGTTAAATGGGTTAACTAGTAAAGATTTTGGTCCTTTCATCATAAAAACCTTTTTTTTTAATAAATACACAGGCATTTTAAATGCATTAATATGTACAACAAGTGTAGAGTAATAAAGCTTAAAACAACAAAAATATTTACATACATATTTATTTAAAGTCTTTATGTAAATCCAGGCTTTTATGTCGATCTCTTGAGCACGTACCTCATTATATCATATTTTCTACAAAACACTGCTCTGATTCTTTCTACAGAATAAGTATTCATGTGTTGTTAATGTATGAATATGTTAGTTGTATGAACAATTTAAAGTAAGTAATTCAAATTGCATATTGGTAATGGCTGCGGATCGAGCGAGGAATAGAACCGATGCCTATCAGATAACTGCATCGCTACCGTTACCGCTAAGCCACAGAGGTAGTACAGCACTATTACTTTATTGTTACAACAGAAGGTTCAATCTCGGGACAGAGAGTAAGTGATGAGATCTTATTTGGAATTGGTAGTCGTGGATACTCTGATCTCGGCGTTGGTATGCTTAAGAGTAGAGAAGCATATTTACAACGGCAAAGTGAAGTGTGTAGGCTTTTTTATTTAAAGGAGGTGGCAAACAATCATGCATTTCACACGAACGTTAATGAGTTCAGCCTGCAAACATCTACACAAAAACCAGACATCAATATGCAGATGAGTTGCCATTTCTAAGACCTTAGTTGTTATGTCTTGTGATGATTATTACGGGGCCATACACAACGATCTAACTGGTACACGATAGTGCTGAACACTAAGTACCATTTGGTAGCAGATAAATTAGGTAATGCGACGGTGCCTACGCCCTCAAATCCTTACCCTGGTACTCTACCACCAATAGTTTTGTTGTACGAAACCATCAGTGAGCAAGACCAAATTGCACTTTTTCAATATTGTACATAAATAATTGGTCAATATAATTAGAAATTATTATTTTCAGAATTACGAGGCGGTCCACTTGGATCGGATGTATACAAACTGCAGCAATGGCATTGCCACTGGGGCGCGGTGAACGGTGAAGGGTCCGAGCACACGGTAGACGGCCGCTCTTTCTCCGGGGAGCTCCACCTCGTGCACTGGAACACCACCAAGTACCACAGCTTTGCCGAGGCGGCTGGACAGCCTGACGGACTCGCCGTGCTCGGAGTATTCTTAGTTGTAAGTGTAAATGTTACTTTGCTCTTATACTTTGCTATATGTTAGGATGTACAGCAACTACAAGCCACACTACAAGCAATTTTGTTATCCTTTACATAGACTGGTGGTAGAATTCCAGACATGGAGCTCGAGGGCATAGGCACCACCGCATTCTCTAATCTACTTGCCACTATGATATAAGTAAGGTAGGTATACCACTATAAAAATGGTAATGTTCAACGATATCGTGTTCTATCCAAGGTAATATAAACTAAACTTCTGATTTTTGGAAGAGAGGTAGGTATAACAGCTTAAATCGCAAAATGGGCAACGTAGATATCTACATTGATATGTTTATCTAGGTTTTATGTAAGTACCTAAATGTTTATAAGCTAACTACAGTATTCATTATCAAATTGAAATAAAATCGAAATCGAAATCGACAAAAATGCGGGACATGCGAGGCGTATCCAATATTTTGCTAGACTATTATTTGAAAAATTATTTATAACCGGCAAAAATACATAGAAGTGTCGGTCCGATAAGGTTTAACGACTGCTATCTATCGATAGCAACCGGGACCGACGGCTCCGAAGCACGGAAACGCGCATTTAATTTGCCACTAGCGGTCACCCATCATACTACTCGACCGCGCCCGTAATGCTTAACCGAGTAGATCGCTTATTGCATTTTACAAGAGTAACATTAATTATGAGGCGTACCTACCACCGTACCACACTCTTAGAATAAAATTAGCAGCATTAGATCACTTTATAAGCGACAGAGCATGTCTAGCATAATATTTATCAGTAATGGTTTAATCGTCAATTCACTTGTCAGTTTTCATCTTAATAAATTGTGTCCACATTACCTACTCATGGATACCAAATAGATACTAATGATTCATAACATATTAAATGCAGGTACACCATTATTATGTGACAATGGACTACACTGGATACAACTTAATTAATATGAGACACATAAACGGTTCGAAGTGTAAAGTGCTTAGTTAAATTGTTAAGTCAATAAATAAAGTTTTATCACTTATGTAAGTACCACAGCGCGACATATTATGAGTTTGCCGAGAGCACCCGCGCTTTGAACGAACGTAGCGTTGATTGAGTGCATCCGTATTATAATTTTAGTGTGAACCGAACCGAACGTGCCACACAAATATGGGCTCCTGTATAATGCACTCGGAGACCAATTTTGCATATAATATGACATTCGGCTTCGGAGTAGTTCGGAGTAACACTTTCACTTTGTCGCTATCTTGCGCTAACATTTTCGGTAGCTTAACTGCCTCTCTACTGCGACAATCCATCACTGTGATTATTAAAAAGTAAATACCATTAATCCTTCAAGGATTAAAGATGACTAAATATATACCTACCTACTTTAAAAATTAGTTACGATATGTAGCTTTAATCATTTTTAATTTGAAATCTACTGGTACTTCAATGTTTGTTTGTTATATACTGATCTTTGGAACAGCTGAACAAACAGCAGTGTGTCAGCCTTAGCTTGTAATATTTTAATAGTTTTGTTACATCCCAAAAAGTTATTAATTACGCATAGACTCTTCACTCATGCTGGAAACAAAATACCAATGTAAAGGATAATGGATAAAAATCCCACTAAATCAATAAGTACCTTGTCCAAATCCAGTCTGTTCGGAGCGAAAAACAAGGAAAAATATGCGATTAATAGGCATTGCGTATCGGTATATTATTTCTTCATATAGTAAATGGTGTAAGTACCTACTTTTTTTTTTTTTGTTATTATGGCATCGCTATTACGCATATTGCCAGTGTCAAGTAAAACGATATTTCATATTCTTAAAGCAGCGTAAAGGTAGTATAATATAGTCAATCAATTATTTATTAAGTATTAATAAGTATGTCATTCATGTGAGTTACAGTCAGTTATTCGAGTAAAGCGATGGCTACTTTACCAGAAAATTTACAACGGAGTTTTGGAGGCAACCTGAAAGGTCGTGCTTTCGCACTGTTATTCTATTTCACTAAACACGGGCACTGTAATAAACCTATATCAAACAAAATACCACCAATTTTATTCAATATAACTTTTAAATACACAAAGAAAATGAAATAAAATAAGAGCACCATACGCCTCTTTCAAGGTTCCCGCCAAAAACCCAAGTACCTACTTATACTAGCCTACAATAGCAGTAGATAACTGTCAGAATGACAGTTAAAAGATTAAGCCTGGGTTACACCATGATATTTAATTTTGTTGAAGTTATTGTAACATTTCACATCCTTCTCTAACTTTAACAGATTTCCATAAGTTAGAGAAGGATGGTAAATGTTACAATAACTTTAACAAAAATCGTGGTTCAACCCAGGCTTAGTTTAAAGTTTAATGAGGAAGAGATTGAATATAACCTACCGCTTCCTAAGATAAGATCTAGTCTAGTATTCTCGTAGAAAAACGAGAAAATCCAGCCCATAAAAAGGTTCTATCAAGGATCGGACTCTATTTACCTACACTACCTACTGTATTATAGTATAATTAATTAACAATGATAGATATCAGAAGACTGCTGACATACCTAACATAAGGATGTAGAGTTCAGACTTAGCTGAAATATATATTAGGTTGGGGAAAAAGTTTCTTCGCATTTTTTAAGATAATTCAAAACATTTTTTAATATAGTTTATTTAAATTTAACTAAAGTATGTATGTACCATTTTGTTCGATAACCTTTTGCCATCTTGTAGGTAGGGACATGATCCCATTGCTATAAAAATTTTGGGACTTCTCATCAAAATACCGCGACAAGTGGATTTGGCAGTCCTCTCGTGATGTTAACCTAACATTGCATAAAAAATTCTGAAGAGACCGAAACAGGTGGAAATCTGAAGGTGCAAGGTCAGGACTATACGGCGGATGCATTAACACCTCCCAGCCAAACTCTCTTACCGGAGCCCACGCCTCCGAAGAGACTGGTGCCTTAAACCAGCGCCTAGACCGCTCGGCCACGCTAATAAATACGCTAATAAATAAATAACGTTCATTGCGTTTTGTGCGGCCGCGAAGCGACCAGAGAGAGGTGTTTTGATTTTTTTTTCTAAATTCTTGCGGAACCCCGTCAGAGGTATCACGGAACCCTAGGGTTCCGCAGAACACACTTAGAGTATAGCTGACCTAGACAATAACACGAAGTTCGACATAAAGAATAGACCTGGACAATGTGGGTTTTTACAAGGTTTAGTTTACTTTGTCAATTTTATACGGCTATAAATATGAAATACCTATGTGTGCCTGACGAATTATCGTAATGGTGTAAAATGTGTAAATGAATAGCGAAGTCGAAGAAATACGTCATGGAAGCCTTGCAACTCAATCCTTTTTGATGCGCTTATACGTACTACGTACCTACTTATGTTCCTACTTACATGCATGTCGAGCCCAGTTATATCATCAAGTGCAAGCAAAATCTATAGTAGAGTAGAGGGATAGAAAATGCATTGTTAAGTGCCGGATAAAATCGGTGTGGGGCCGGTAGCAAATGTGACCATGAGGCCCTAGAGTTACATTGCCTACTGAAATGTAGAATGTAATTAAAACAGAACATTTAAGAAAAGGAATCGAAAAGAATATTAGGGGATTCCCCCTGTAAGTATTACGGTATTGCCAACTTGCAACTTAATAATATACCTATATAATTACAGTGTGGCCAACGCTCACTTTGAGAATAGCTAAGGTGTATTACATATTTTACATATTTGTGTTTTTTTTTGGCACAGGCGCGGGGTCCCCCAATGCGCGAGGTCCGTAACTCCGTAGCATTTGCTACCTCCTGCTATATGGCTAATCCGGCACTGGTTAGGTATCATTTGATTATTCATATATTGAAAAATGGTCACCGTCAGTGCTGATTAAAAGTACCTACATACTTTAATACATATTAATTCTTATGTGCATTATTACCTATTTGTGTAGTCAACTTGTAAAATTGTTCAGAAAAAAAACTACCTGCACTGTAGATGACGTTGACTTCCGGTAAATTTTCTTCTCTACCTTGGTTTATGAGCAGCATTAATTTAAAAAGGTGAAGGTTTTCGGCTTATCCTATCGCATGTAAATATTTTGCATATTTTGCTTACCTTGTTGAGTAAAAAGTGTCATATCCTTAAACCAGTTTTAGCGCCTTCCTAATATAAAAATGATTAGAGTTCAATTCTGCGATGGCTTATTGTCCTATTCACCAACTACAGCTGAAGTTAGGTAATAAAAAATATAGTTTTTACACTTTAGAAACAAATTGATTACCCTCGATTAGCCCAATTTTACAAATCGCAATTTTGGTTTTGAATGATTTTTGGAAGTCCAGGAAATGTAAGAAAATATGAAGAAATTGAAGGGAAATAGTAAAAACCACAATTTTATTTTCCCATACAAATAGTCCGTATATATATACTATGTCAAACCTTTGACTTTGACACATTATTTCATTGTGAGGCAATACGAAGTTTGCCGGGACAGCTAGTTTTGTATAAAAGTATTTAGAGGAATATTTCTAAATAAGTTTATTACTTTATACCTACGTACATATAATTGATAAAATATCGTTCATATATTACAGTTCACGCATAGAATTATTACCTCTATGAGTTCACGCATGTAAAAGAAGAGTTTGGAAGCGTAACATACAAAGTTTTTTTTATGTAGTGAAAGTGGCTAACAAGCACTTTGGCTATCAAGCCGTTCACATTGATGTTATGTGATGACTGCAGCCTATAGACACCCACACACAAAGACCAGAGGTCATAATGCTGATGCGTTGCCACTCTTGAGACCTAAGTTTTTATGTCTGTGATAGTTATTACGGGGCCATTGCCATCTAACCATAACACGATAGTGCTAAACACTACCATTAAGCGGCAGATAAATTAGGTAATGCGGTAGTACCTACGCCCTCGAGCTCCTACACTGAAATTCTACCACCATTAAAACTAATTTATACATATAACCAGTAATGATGTTAGAGATCCAGTATCGGAATTCGAGGTCGTAGACACCATCACGGTGCCATCATATTACCTAATATATCTATCGTCAAATCACTATCGTGGTGCAGATAGATGGTAGGTGATGTATGGTCCCATAAAAATAGTAACGAAACAACTTAGGCCTCAGGGGTGGCAACGCCTCTGCATTTTGACTTCGAGTTTTTGTGTAGAGATCTATAGGCTACAGTATTTACTTACAATCAACTGCGTGTTTATTTGCTACCACCGTCGCATAAAAACACTTTTGGCATTTACAATATTATAGAAATAGAAATAGAAATAGAACAATCAACCTCAGGATAACCAGGCCAGCTAAATCGGTTAAAAAAAATCAAAAATTAGAAAGCATTTGACGCATCGGCGTCACGTTTACAGTACATATTAGTTAAGAATTTATTTTTTTTGTTTGATTTTTATGGTACCTACTATATCAGCACTGGATGCGTCGTTCACGCTAGCTACGTCACTGCATATAGTATCAGCAAATACTTAACATCTAACCAGCACCAGAAGCGCGCATGGCCCAGCGGCTGGTGTAGATCGTAAGCGATCTGCTCGGTTAAGCACTACGGGCGCGGTCGGGTAGTGTGATGGGTGACCGCTAGTGGCAAATTAAATGCGCGTTTCCGTGCTTCGGAGGGCACGTTAAGCCGTCGGTCCCGGTTGCTATCGATAGATAGCAGTCGTTAAACCTTGTCGGAGGCCTTATGGGCGGTTTGAAAACATCCGACAGCGGGTTGGCCACTAACCCACCCACCTCCACCAATCCGCATTGGAGCAGCGTGGTGGAGTAAGCTCCAGGCCTCCCCCCAAAAAGGGGAGAGACTCGTGCCCAGCAGTGGGACGTATAATGGGTTGCCATTATTATTATTATAACCAGCATCTTCTCCTTTCAGGTAGGCTCACAGCACAAAGAACTTGACAAGGTGGTGCGGTTGCTACCATACATTCAGCACAAGGGAGACAAGGTGACGTTCTCGGAACCCCTGGACCCTGCGCACCTGCTGCCCAGCGGCGTCGCCTACTGGACCTACCCTGGCTCCCTAACCACTCCACCTTGCACGGAGTCAGTCACTTGGATACTATTCAAGCAGCCCGTGCAAGTCTCCGCTGAACAGGTAAGTTTTCAACTCGAAATCAGAAAGTGCTTTGACTTTAATGTCTTGCTGTTTGTTAATGATCTTGACTAAACGTAACTTCACTCCTGTATTCCCCGAAGGGGTAGGTAGAGATTCGAAACGCCCACGATTCGCAGGATACATTTTGGCTCTTGTAACAGGTGGCTAGTCTATTGACATCTCAGAGCACATTATGAAACTTCGGGACTTAAACTAGGCAACTTCCAGAAAAAGGAAAAATCCCAAGAGCACTAACACAGATCTTTATCCCTAATAGCCACCGACCCGGGGATCGAACCCAGGAATAGGTCCTCAGGTAGTTTTAGTAGACTTCGATTAAAGAAAAATAATTAATGGTACTGGTGGTTGAACTCCAGTGACAGAGGTCGCGGGCCTAGGCACCACCGCATTACCTAATATACTTGGCGCTAAATGTTAGTGTTTAGCACTATCGTGTTCCGGTGAGGTGGTAATGCACGGCCCTGTAATTTCCGGCACAGAGGAATAACACCTTAGGCCTCAGGAGTGGTAACGCATCTACATTTTGGCCTTGATCTTTGTGTGGGTGTCTATAGGCTGCAGTCATCACTTAACATCAATGTGAACTGTATGCTTGATTGCCACTTCCACTACATAAAAAAAACAAGATACGGTAAAAATACTAGTAGGTACCTAACGCATTATGCTTCTTGGAAAGCACAGGCGACAATCATTGCATAACGAGATTTTCGGATTCGTCCAGCTTAGTTCCGATATTATCTTCAAATACCTGTAGGTACCAAACCTAGTTTACACCACGTGTTAGTTTAATGTGCTGTATGAAGTCTTTCTTTCCCGACGGGAATCCCCCGACCGCACACCTTTTTTCGTATTTATTTTATGATATTGGTAATAAAAATCAGGTCTAGTATGAATGTATATAGGTACCTACCTACGTTGCCGATCTGTTAAAGCTCTGTAAAAGCTGTTTTGCCTCTGTATCGGCAATTAGGTACAAGACTGGACATTATCAACTTACCGGAACACAGTAGCTCTGAACACTGTCATTTAACAGTCTACGTCTCTACCACGCGGGTTAATTACGTAGGTAGCGATTGCCTAAACACTGACGTAATAGTAAAGAATAAGAAAAAAGATGCTTAGACTACTAAAAAACTCACAACATTAGCGTTCACCATTTTAAGGAGAGACTTCCACGGTCGTGCTAGATTTGAACTTTTCGAAACCAGTTCCAGCAATTATAAATAGCCGCTGAACTACCGGTTTCCGACGCTGCATCCGTCCTCGTGCGTGCGCTGGCGCCGGCTACACGGCTACAGCGAACATTACACGTGTCGAACTTTCCAAACCACTCGTGTTACGCATTCCACTTATAGAAATAATAATTATAAATAGCGTGGTCAATGCATTACGTATAAGGTACTTACTTACGGCATAATTATTAGTAGGTATATAAACATTTTTTTCTGTGATATTCTATAAAAATTACGTTGATACCGGCTTACATGATACATTTTAAATAGCTTTCTCTGATGTGATATATTGTTATTAAAAATCAATGGATATATTAAAATAATACTCACTTTAAATACCTATATGTACGAGAATAATAATTATTATAGATATCAATTTATGGATTTCACCTACTACGGACCTTTAGGTACCACCAAATATTTCAGAAGAAAATTAAATGATGTAGTAGGTACCTAATGTGAAGCGTGAATGAGAAAACACAATTAAAATCTTTCGTGCCTTCTCATCTTCAGCAGTTTAGAGGCTGCTAGCGTAGTAAACGTTCACATAAAACTAAAAAGGAAAGCAATTTATTTCAAAAACTAAGATTAGTTAATAACGCCCTTGAAAGAAGTTGCCAATAAGATCAGTAGATATATAATAAACATAGCTACTCTTCGTTCACAAAAAATTGTCCCTTATCTACCTACAAACGAAAATCGATGACTTGCAGATTTCGTTAACAGCCTTTACCTCGCAACAATAGACACCTACACATCTACACGTGTACACATTCACATTTTGCGGAACGAAGTAACGAACAACCAATGACACTGTTTCAGTTGGCGTTGATGCGGAAGTTGAGGTGTGGCGAAGCGTCGTGCGGCGAGGAGGCCATGGAGTTGCTGCACAACTACCGGCCCACGCTTCCGCTCGGTAACCGCGAGCTGCGCGACTACGGTGGCAACTAACTACCCGCCCGCCATCAGGGTTACCAGCGCTGAAAACCTGATTCTCAAGTGGTGATTTTCCAATTTTCAGACCCGTTATTTCCGGAGGATGCCTACTTCAAGAGTGGCAACGCATCTAAATTGAAATCTCTGGCTTTAATGTAGATATTTCTAGGCTACAGTTTTTCAGTTGCCATCAATGTGAATTGTATACCTACTTATTTTTGACATCATGACAAAAAAGTGAACTTTTGACATCATTGCCCTCAACAGATTAATCCTTAGAAATCACATTCATCTCAAGTTCAATTGAACAAATTCAATCAAATTAAAATATATAAAAATAATAATAAAAATAATGTTATTTTATTAATTTGATTATATAAGTCAATGTTATTTCATTACCAAGAAGTTACATAATTTTAAAATTACGGTATGAGGATAGGTAGCCGTAGCCGAATGTTTTCGGAAGTTCACTTTTTTGGAATATCACCCGGCAGAAAAAGGAAAAGATTTACTTCCATAAGACCGAAATATTTACCCGAAGTTTTACGGAAAAACTAAAGGCTTGGTAACCCCGTTCAACGTTAGCTGAGGACGAACCTCGTGCGTCCAGGGAGGTAAAAGATCGCGCGGATCTTCATTTATGTTGTCCACGGCGAGATCCCGTGGTATGGCGCTAGCGACTTATTCGTGTGCCACTTGGTCTATTCACGTCAAGACCCATCTTTACACCATATTAGCCTTGCATTGAAAAAATCATAAAATTCAAAATTGTACAGATTTCTTAAAATTTTATTGCTTTTTACCCTATTTTTTTTAGTTTCCGAAAATGTTTCTTTATGAACTTAACTCACACCGTATTTTAATATAATTGTCGGTACTTATATCTGAAAACCTATATTTAACCAACCATTAGGCTCGTATACGATCTCGCAGCCTGTAATGATACTAACGAAAAAATCGATATCGACAATGAATGGAAATTATAATAATAATATCTACCGTGTGGTAATGCAAGAATGGAAAATATGAATAAGAACAAGAGTAGTTAGCTAGTCGAGCTAGTACAGATGAAATCGAAAGTGATATTCTAAACAGGTTATTGATAAAATCAATCACTTTTTTTAAATGGATCTCGATTTCAATAGGTAGGTAGTAGGTATTGTTAAGTGTTATACTATAGCAGCTGCAGCTAATCTGATTAATATACGTATTAGATTTAAGTGTCCGCTTTGGAGGCCTTTAACCAGTGCCTTAAGGCTTATCAATGTATAAAAGATGTTCGCGAATACATTTCGTCTATAACATTATATAAGGATGGTATTAACCGTTTCCTCAGCTAATTTATATTTCTAATCATGTTGGATCCTTCCTAGAGAATAGAATAAAATGTAAAACATTGAATTATTATGCTAAGAAATGATGTCGTTTGCTAACGTCTAATTTTAAATTTTTGAAATCCCAAAAGGTACATTTTTATTTCATTTTCTAGCCAAAGAAACAATAAGAATCATTAGAAATATAAGCTGGTCAGGGTAATATCACCTACTCTAGGTTACGGTTTGTGGGATAATGAACAAAAAATGTTTGTCTTATTTTGTCAGTTACCAGTGATACCCAGCCTTCAATGTGTGATTTATATTTTTGAGGAATTGTTTAAGTATAAATAATTATCTCAGTCAGGTTCTTAATGTTCTTACATTAGTTTAAGCTATATTCATATATGCGACTTTCAATATTCAAAATGTATAAAGGATTGTAATTATTTTTAGTCCGTTTATTTTGATAAAGAAGTACAAAAATAAATCTAATAATAATAACTGTTTGACCTGACGAGAATTGAGTAGATACAGCATTTAATTAATACTGTGTATTTAATTATAATATGTAAGTATATTGTGTACTTCATTGATTGTTACTTGTTATGAACACGATACTGATAGATATTATAAACCGTATACTATTGTTAAAAGTGTACCTCGATAATTATTAACGTTACAGTTATGTTAACTGTGTCGTTATAGTGATTTAAAGTAAATAATAGTTATTACCAGACAGGTTTTTAGATTGTTGTTAGTTTTACAACATTACAATCAGATTAACCAAATACATCAACGCGCTAGGCGTCCACTAACATACATTTGACGCTTATTCTACTTTACAACCTTTATGTTATTGCAATTAAACAATATTAAATTAATTCTATCTTTTTTTAAACCCTATCAGTACAGTTTACCTACCCATACCTTAAAGAAAACAAAGCACAGTTTGGAGACAATAAAAATATCATATTTATTTAGGTTCAGCTTTCATTTTCGTACTAACATTTACTATTGACTATAAAGAAGTAGGTGACATGGAGTTTGGAAACAGCATAAGTTAGTATCAGCTAGTAATAAATATGAACGGAACATCACGAGCTACTTAACTAGTACACCCGTTCATGTCATGTTAGCTATTTGAGAAAATACAACATAATTCATAAATCATTAGAAATCACATATATTTACTTAATTATTCATGTATTGATATAGGCCAATTGAACTAGCAGTTTTTAAATATACACCCCTTTGGAACTATAGGTACCTTTAAAAGACATCTGATCAAACAGCCCAAAAGAGTATTGACTTCCCTAATGGAACACAGTAACTTTTTTGGTGGTAGAGCTCCATTGACGGAGCTCGCGGGCGTAGAAACCACCGCATTACCTAATATACTTGCCGCTAAATGGTAGTGTTCAGCACTATCGTGTTCCGGTCAGGTGGTAATGTACGGCCCTGTAATTTCCGGCACAGGGGCATAACACCTTAGGCCTCAGGAGTGGTAACGCATCTGCATTTTGACCTTGGTCTTTGTGTGGGTGTCTATAGGCTGCAGTCATCACTTAACATCGATATGAGCTGCATGCTTGTTTGCCACTTCCATAACATAAAAATACAAAATACAAAAAAAACACAGTAACGACAAGCAAGCAATATCTTTTAATATTTTGCTAAATAAGGCGATGCGGTACCTGCACTATATCCTCTATTTCCTTTATTACTGAACTTAATTTAGTACTAGATATATACATTCATGAATGAAATGAAACTCTTTAGCCAACCACAATAATATAGTAATAGAGGAAAACTCAATTTGCAACCTCCGGTGGTACCTAACTACCTACCCTAACTACCCTATATCACTTGGGTATTTCCCGACCCTACTACTCTACGCGGCCATCAAGGCTATAATTATTATACATATAAGACAATGAATATTAACTTATAACTTTTAAAAAATGATACTGAACGCCTATATTCTCCGAAAGGATATTCAGATGCATGGACTTAAACAGTTTCGTTTTGTTCCATGTAATAGATGGCAAGCCTGTTAATTACTCCGGGCACATTACCAAACTCCAAACACGACACATTCTAACATGAAACATGGGCAACATTCGAAAGATGAAAAAACTCAATAGTACTTAGGTACGTATTCTCAGATGCGCTGTGAGACTCGTACCTACTCATTAAAACCCCGGTGTCCAGACTCGTCCGCTATCAGTGGCGGGGCCACGGGAACGCTTACGCACATATCCGCAACTCCGCCGGCGGCTGCTCGTCTCCGAACCTTCCAGAGGTGGAGCTCTTCGGCTCCAACCAACACTAGTAGCGTGCGGTACACGTGCACAGGTCGTTTTTCACTACCTATGAAAACTACAACGGTGTTATCGAGTTATATTGAAGGCCTCACGTCATTGATATAAATACATTTTCGATAGCGGGTCGCAAACCGTTATCTCTGTACATAAAATTTCATTCTTGCGAATCATGTTGTACATACAAAATAGTAGATAACAATGAGTGTGTAATATTTTGATTTGTAACAATAACACAAGCGAGTCATTTTAAAAAATAAAGAAAAAATGGAAAGAAAAATTGACTTTGGGCAGGGAACGTACCTGCGACCTCAGGATAACCAGTTCATCCGCTTTACCACTAAGCTACCGAAGCTCCACAGGTTCGACCCTGTCCAAAATATTTTTTTTTTCTTCTTTTAAAATCCAAAATTTTCGTTTTTACTTTTAGATTACTATGGTTCTCATTATAACAACATTATAAGTGACGATATTTTAAAGGAATTATATCAAACTAGCTGACCCGGCAAACTTTGTATTGCCTCAAATGAAATAATGTGTCAAAGGTTTGATATATACGGACTATTTGTATGAGAAAATGAAATTGTGTTTTTTACTTTTCCCCTTCAATTTCTTCATATTTTCTTACCTTTTAAACCTTCCCTTCCAGAAATAATTCAAAACTAAAATTAATCAAATCGCTCCAGCCGTTCCCGAGTTTTAGCGAGACTAACGAACAGCAATTGATTTTTATATAATCTATATATATATATATATATATATATATATATATAAAAATGCAACCCGTTTTCCTTGGTCACGGCATCACGCGTGAATGCCTGGACCGATTTGACTAATTTTGGTTTTGAATGATTTTTGGAAGTCCAGGGAAGGTTTAAAAGATAAGAAAATATGAAGAAATTGAAGGGAAATAGTAAAAACCACAATTTTATTTTTCCATACAAATAGTCCGTATCTATCAAACTTTTGACACATTATTTCATTCTGACGAATATACGAAGTTTGCCGGGTCAGCTAGTAATATATAGATTATTTATTACAGAAGATATTGTCCTACTTTCTCAATAAAAAAAAGGTAGGTAGGAATAAACAAACTTGTGTAGGTGTACACATTAAAATTCGTTTGTATGATATTTTATTTTACACTCTCAACAGTATCGTTATTATAAAAATGCAAAATTAGTTTCATATCACAACAATTTCCTTATTTTAAATACTATTTATACAAAAAATATAATAATTTCATACTACATAATTCACCCTTGTTACATACTGGCAAGAGTATTATATATTTACTTGGTGGGATACTGGTATCAAATATATGACGCATTTAAAATTGAATAAGATCTTCACAAGAGGTATCAGGATACGATTCAGTATTAACGCTAACACTGCTACCTAAATCGTCGTTGTTTTTTTTCTCTATAAGTTTAGGCGATACTTTACGTCTAGGCGGGATCGGTGCCTCGTCTAAGATACCCGTTATCCCTAAATGTTTACCTTGTTCAGTAAACAATTTAACATCTTTGTTTAATTCGCTACGTTTACTATTTGGCGAAAGCTTTGTTCGAACTGGAGGACTCGGCGCCGCTCGTGAGTACATCGGTCTGTTGTCAAATATTGACGTATTCGTAGGATTCAAACCTTCTACAAAAAGTCCCGATGTTTTACTTTTCTCCAATGCGAAGCCTAGGGAGACTTCTTTACTTTCCATGTGTTGTTTATGATCATCAGTGTAAAAGGTAGTATTTTTGGTATACTTTGTTTGTAAATGTCTATGCGCTTGCACATCAGACTTGCTTCTTTCTAAAGTAAAAGCACCATTAGTATGAAGATGGCAGCTGAACGAGCTGGTATTGACTGTACAGGCTGGGACCGTCGAGAATGGTACAGCCGGAGCCCACAAGCAAGCACCTTCATTTCTAGGCACCAATAACAGTGGATCCTGTGGAAATATAGAAGAAACTAATTATGATTTCAATATTACTAATACATAATTATGTAGCGTGTAAACATCAAATAGAGAAATCGCTAATTGGGAGGCTTTTGTCTAGTAGTAAACGTTTTCGGCTGAAATTCTCATGTTGATTATGATGATAGTGATGGTGATAATGATGATGATGATGATGAAGAATCACTGTAATACTGAAGTAACCCAGGTGTAGATTTAAAAGGAATCTAATTAATAGATTTTAATACCTTTTTCTCTTACCTTTCCTGTAATTGAATATATCTTAGATTGCAAAGTATGCAATCGACTTCGTA
Source organism: Macrosoma leucophasiata (assembly GCA_036365455.1). Taxonomy (NCBI): domain Eukaryota; kingdom Metazoa; phylum Arthropoda; class Insecta; order Lepidoptera; family Hedylidae; genus Macrosoma; species Macrosoma leucophasiata. The sequence continues at coordinate 17,059,732 of JAWQUS010000009.1, read as the reverse complement.
AATATTCATAGGAACATTCTCTTAACTTCATGACCCACTGCACCACATTATCTTCACTGCGCGCAGCAAATACATGCCTCTTATCCGGTTCATCTCTGTTGGATTGCAATATGATTAAGTATTCATTTCAATCATTCATTTTGCTTACCCTAACCCCACTAACCTTCATTTCCACCAACCCACATTGGAGCAGCGTGGTAGAGAAAGCTCCAGGTCTCCTCCCAAGAAGGGGAGACACTGACGTCCCACTGCTGTGCACGAGACACTTGTGCACAGGTGCACAGCAGTGGGACATATCAAGGGTTGCCATTATTATTATATTATTTATTATTAGCCTTTTGAAATTTAAATCATGCACTGCCATTTACATTTTAGCATATTAACATTCAAATAGACTACTCATAATAGGGAACTAGAATCGCTAGTTTGAATGGTCTACACTACACATTGCAAGATTTAGAATGATTGAGACAGCATCCAGGGCAGCAGTACCTATAATAGGCATTTTGAAGTTTTGTTTGCAGATGTGTTGTCATCCCTCCAGGCTTAACTTGTTCTTTGACTCTATGATAGTCATTATGGTGCCATACCTTACCATCTAACTAGAACACTATAATGCTGCAGATAAGTAATGCGGTGGTGCCTACGCTGACAAGCTTCTTCACTGGAGCTCCAGCACCAGTAACAAGAAGCCAAACATTTTTCTATAATACAGCTGCTGTGTGATATCAAACTTAATTTAAGACATAAACACCAAGTTAGCTCCCAAAATTGCAAATAAAATCATGATCATAATCAAAGTACCTACAAATTAACATTAATGTAACAACAAATAGAAATAAAGCAAAACGGGTCTTACATAAATGATATAGAAAATGAGAATGATATGTTCTGCCCATGTTCCATTTGTATTGATGAGTTTTCCATGACAAACATGCCGGCTGGATTTTTGGTATCAAATTTCCCCATGTCACTTATTTTAAAATAAAACAAATAATTGTTGATGAGTCGAAACCACCTCTCCTTGAATACTGAAATCAAAGGTATATTTTAAAGACTGAAATAATCAACCAGTGGGTGCAATGCTGCAGTCAAAAAGCCTCCCCATAAAATAAACTTATTCATCCACCAATAATGCGTAAACATATACTTAGCTTGTCAAAAATATAGTGATGAGTATTACTTTACATTTTACTTTAGTTATTGGTGCATATGATTCAAGATTCAAAATTAATTTACTTAATCACTTGGAAATATTAAAATTTGTCCAGCAGACCTTCAGTTCACAGTTGGTTAAGACTTGGACTAGTCCTGAATTACTAACTCTTTTTTAAAAAAAACTATATAAATTACATGTAAACAAGTCAATGTCTTAAACACTAACTACCTTATTCATAAAAGTAATTCAACCAAAGGGTTGCTAATCTCTCCTTTGTCTTTTTCTATCCTGCTAATCTATTTGACAAAGACAAAGCATTCTATAGCTAAAACGTCTCTAAAGTATGTTTATGAATAAGGGGGATAGTTTATATACAACTTTTTTTTTGTCTTCTTGTTTCTACAATCTGTCTCCTGGGACAATAAGTAGCGATGTAAGTCTTGTTATTTTAGTGGGCTTGTAAGGTGTGCCATGCCACCTTTGCAGCACCCCTTTTATTGTATTATATATATACAACTTGAACTTCAAATAATTTATTCTGAAATATACTTATAACTTTGAAAATTTGGTACAGCCTTCTAGAAACAGACTAAATTATGTTGCTCTTTAGTTATTGTTTTTATATTATTTCGCATTAACACATGCTTGTGAAATATATTTTATTTTTAAAGAAAAATGGAAAGAAAAATTTGACTTCAGGCGAGACTCGAACTCGCGACCTACTGGGAATCTAGTCCAGCCGCTCTTCCAATTGAGCTACTGAAGCCCTGCCCGATTTGTCAAATCTTTCCTTCACATCTATTGCATTGCTTTATGGTAGCAGCAGCGCCATCTATTACCAACTATGCTAGTTAGGCAACCGATATAATAGACTTTTCAGTTTATTGAATATCGTAAAGAAGTCGCTTTTACCCTTAATAATTGTTTTTATATTATTTCGCATTAACACATGCTTGTAAAATATATTTTAAACAATTATTAAGGGTAAAAGCGACTTCTTTACGATATTCAATAAACTGCGAAGTCTATTATATCGGTTGCCTAACTAGCATAGTTGGTAATAGATGGCGCTGCTGCTACCATAAAGCAATGCAATAGATGTGAAGGAAAGATTTGACAAATCGGGCAGGGCTTCAGTAGCTCAATTGGAAGAGCGGCTGGACTAGATTCCCAGTAGGTCGCGAGTTCGAGTCTCGCCTGAAGTCAAATTTTTCTTTCCATTTTTCTTTAAAAATAAAATGCTCTTTAGTTGTAAACATTTCCAACATCTGTTTGAAACTTCCTAATACAAATAAGCCCCATATCACCTTCCCAAACCAAGGATGAATCAGGGATCTAAGCTTGCTATTGCTGTAGTTAGTTTTACGGAACTGTAATTTCCGGCACAGAGGTATAACAGCTTAGGCCTCAAAAGTGGTAACGCATCTGCATTTTGACCTCTGGTCTTTGAATGGGTGTCTATAGGCTGCAGTCATCACTTAACATCAATATGAATTGGATGCTTGTTTGCCACTTTCATTCCATAAAAAACATTACCTTAAAGGTACTTGTAAGTCTTATATCACAGACACCTACAATCTATTATATAAAAATAAGTCGGGTTTTCCTTCCTGACGCTATAACTCCAGAACGCACGAACCGATTTCCACGGTTTTGCATTCGTTGGAAAGGTCTCGGGCTCCGTGAGGTTTATAGTATAAGAAAATTCAGGATTATAAAACGACATCCACGCGGGCGAAGCCGCGGGCAACAGCTAGTATTCTATAAAAAGTCATTGGAACCTTTATGCAGTAAAAAACTACATGAATTGGAATTCAATATTTGCAGTATAATCCTGACGAAGGACACTGAAGCGACTGAAACTGTGTGATACTACAGCATTCTCACTCACCTGCTTGGTTACGATAGCTTCCATTCGAGATCTTTTTATAATTCAATCTCCCTTCCATTACACATGGCTGATCGCTCATTAGAGCAATTTCCCGAATATTGCATTTCATTTGTGCTAAAGTTGTAAATACTTCCTCTTAAAAACTATCAAAGGTTCATTTTCCAAACACACAATTGTCAAACAAAACGAAACCAAAGCAATGCTACCTGATTTCGTATTAACACACTTTCACAAATATTTATTAATGGACAAAATTTACTAGTTTGTGTTTAACAATATACACTACACTTCTGTCGAGATTAATTTAGTAAAATCATGGATAAAAATTAATCTATTTTTAACCATTTTGACGTTAAACTCTCAAACTGTCTCAAACAACCTTAACAACAAAAAGAAAAAAATAGGCCGTTTTGACCTTTTGACACTGACATTTTGTGTTTTTTTTTTTAATTATTTGTTGTACGCCATGAACTTTTACAGCCAATCAACATAAATGTAAATGTATTCTGTGCAGCCAATCTTCAGTACTTTTTATATTCTTCATCATTTCTATTAGGGTTGTTGAGGAAGTGATTATGAGGAAGAGGAGGAGGAAGAGGAATTGTGACGCGCCAATTTAGAGGATGCGGTTGAGGAAGAGGATATATTATGAGGAAGAGGATGCGGATGAGAAAGCGGAAGAGGAAGAACGTACGTAACTTCACGCCTGTAATACCCGAAGGGCAGGCAGAGGTAAATGCATGCATTCAAGCACACATGCAAACACCCACGACTCCCCGGTTACGTTTTGGCCCATGTAACAGGTGGCGAACCTGTTGCCATCTCCGGGCACATTGCCAAACTCCGAGGTACCTACTGGGAAACTTCCAGAAAATGGAAAAGTCCTAATAGAACCAGAGATAAAGTATTTTTAACCGTTATCTCTCATAGTCCCCGACCCGGGAATCGAACCCAGGACCCCCAGCGTAGTAATAGTGACCTGCTACCAATACGCTACTGAGGCAGTTAATGATATAATAATAATAATAATGGCAACTGTTGAAACGTCCCACTGCTTGAGAAGAGGCATGGAGCTTACTCCACCACGCTGCTCCAATGCGGGTAAGTGAAGATAACGGTTAGTGGCCAACCCGCTGTCGGATGTTTTCAAACCGGCCATACATTTGGCCTGCGACAAGGTTTAAAGACTGCTATTTATCTATAGCAACCGGGAGCGTCGGCTTGTACGCGTAGTACGCGTTTCCGTGCTTCGAGAGCAAGTTGCTCTCCGAAGCACGGAAACGCGTACTTAAGTCGAATATTATTAATCAAAATAAAAGAATTGAATACTATCATAGAGCAACACCGGAGGGGAGTAGCCATATGGCCATATGCAGGCTTTCCCCTCTGTCAAAGTACAAGCCCAAATGGGCCTATACCTGTCGCCTAGACGTTTAAATGTGTGCGTGAAATTGTTTCTGTATTTTGTTAAAGTCAAAGTGTGTTTCGTAGTAATAGACGATTTTTGTAGTGTGCGTGTGTGTCGCACGCATTTCCCCCGGAAAAAATGACAGACTGTTTGCATCGGTAATAAACGCTATGGCTACTCCCCTCCAGTCCGCCGCGGCCGGTGATCCGTGTTGCTCTATGAATACTATTAATCAAAATTAGTTATAGAAAGGTTAATTTTTATTAACTTTATTTGGAAGCAGTTTCCCCTGACAACCGGTTTCTTACCTCATCATATTAATATACCAATCCAGCATTGCTAAAAAGTCGTTCGCTGGGACATTTGATGAAAGAGAGGTTCCATACAAACACTTAATTTGGTCTCTATTACACAGACATCAATCAGTGACATGTATTTACACGTGCACCTGTACCAAACGTCGCCCATAAGAGGGGAGGAGGTTGGGTGAGGCGGGGAAATCGGGCGGGACGTCGAAGTGTCGATTCTATACGAAGTATTATTATATATTCTCTGCTGAGGGGTTAAATCAGTGGTGAAATAAGCATGTCAGATACCCTACCTTTAAGGTAGGGTATATGGCGCTCTTAATGTATTGAACAATGATGAAAAAAAAGAATATAAACATGAACCAACGATTACAAGTTTCCAGATACTAAGTACACATTTCAAATAAAAACCAAAATTATTTATAATTACTCATTTATTTTTAACTTTTAGTACAAAATAAAACTAGTACACAGGGATACATCTCAAACCTAGTATTTGCAATGTTGAATAGTCCGAGGCTTACGACAATAAGTCTTCTCATTTGTACTATTTTAGACACTAACGTCACACTGATTAGCTCATTTTCCCCATTAAAAAATTAAAGTTAGTCAAAACTGAATAATGTAATCACTCTTCGAGTCATTCTGGTCAAGCTTCTTATTAATTGCCAATATTATGTATAACACTATCGTACTACTGGTACTTCAAGTCGTTTTTTAAGCTTACTTAGATTACGATTACATAATTTTGAGGTCTGGAGCGGCATTGGTGAGTTTTTCAGGCACAATCAAACCAGTGCACTCCAATGTTTAAAATACACAAAACGACGCTAATGTATGGTATATGAGAGCCGTATTCTAAAACATTCAGTTTTTAAAAAATGTAATAAGAATAACAATAAATTATTAACACAAACACAATCCAAAGTTAAGTATTTCCGAGACAAATATGTTTAGGCCAAGCTTCATTAAAATCTATATCTACAAAGCTGCTCTGTTATTGGACCTTTCAATTTACAGAAAATTTACTTTGTAAGAGTCGTTTATGTATTAGAAACATTTTTTTCTTTTTATCTCATTCATTAAACGCAATTGTTTATCGGTCTCAAATTATTACCACTGCTCATGTATCAATAACTTTTATAACACTATTACACAATCATATCAAATTCTTGACAATTTCTTATCTACAATCTAGTAATAGTGCACCAAATGGATATGGACATTTTTGGTATCATGTATCCCATTCGAACATGATTTTTACAAAAGGAAGCTTAAAAAAATAATGAGTGTACATTATTTAACATAAATTTTCAAAAAATATATTGGAGTAATATAACCATAACAACATTGACACACCTTTAAAAATGCCCATACCCTTTCCAATAATGACTTCATCCTTTATCATAACTCCGAAAACGTCGCGAGGTCACCTATTGCGAATTTTAAGAGGATTTTATCCCCATTATCGAAATATTAATGATAATATCATATCTAGCGACTATTTGACAAAAATCCAATACAGATGATTGAACTTTGAAAAATACAAGAAAGCTTATAAAACGGTTGGACATCTTGACAACAAAATTTGATTTCATAGATAAAGAACAGCAAAATAAAATTTCATCCTGAGTTAAATAATACTGTGCCATAATTATTCCGATTCTTTTCTTTTTCAAAACAGAATTCTCTATATTATTTGATCCTATCGAACACAATCTACCATCAATCCGAAACTGTTCTATAATGAATGATCTTATTGTTTGTAAGCCTTATTTCTAAAAGGCGGATTAATCTTCGTGAGCGAATGCATATAAACTAACTACTATTATATTCGTTTCTTCAAAATTTCTAATGATCTATGTGCTTATTAACCAGTCCCAGAACAGTCCTTAAACTATACAAAGCTATATAAAGTAACAATGAGTTACATTTATGTTGTGATTATTATTTTCATATAGTGGAACTAATAACTTTGGTATTTGAAATCTTGTAACAAAAACATGTAACCTTAGAGACCTTTGCGAAAAGAACATGAAAAAATAATGATAACACACCTCCATTGTTTTAATTTTTGCGATACAAACTTTATATCCAAATAATATCTGATGATTGATCTCATAATATACGATTATAACGTTTTTCGTGTGGATTTAACATTGGTACCTACGTATTTACAATTTTATCTACACGTTAGGAAAATTATTTTGGTCAACATTTGAAAACGATTTCCTTAATTTTTATTTTACAGAGAGATTTTACTTTAATCCATCATTACATCATTGTATATTTCAGCATGATTAATATTGCATGCCTTTTAACAAGTGTGACTTTGCAAAATTGAGTAATTTAATAAATAAGCAGATCATTATGGATTTGGAAGCATAGAGCAACACGGGCCACCGGCCGCGAAACCGGCGGACCGGAGAAGTGTAGTCATATGCAGGCTTTCCCCTCTGTCAAAGTACAAGCACAAGTGTTCCTATGCCTGTCGCCGAGATATTAAAAAGTGTGTGTGAAATTGTTCATGTATTTTGTTAAGAGTCAAGGTGTGAGTTTCGTAGTAATAGACAATGCATCGGTAATAAACGCTATGGATACTCTCCTCCGGTCGGCCGGTGGCCCGTGTTGCACTATGTTTGGAAGTAATCAAACTGAGTACAAACCAACTTACTAACATCTAAGTAAGCAAAATTGAGCTTTCTTGCATCTTTAATTATATAATTGTTATATCTCGGCGCCCTTCAATGGCTAAATAAAATTATGACGCGAATTTCTATTTCTACAGATCTGTGCAATAACTACCGCGACAGTGTTAACTGTCGCATGCGTGTATTAACAGACGCCTTTACTTCCCGTAATCAAACCTCCTGCTTTTTTCTATTCTATTAAATCCACGCGGAATTAATGCATTTTTTTAATGGTATATATGGACACACACAGGACTGATTATATTCTTAGCACTGCACGTAACTATATCAAACCATTATTTATATTATGTCTCAATTGCTTATCAGGCGAAATAAACCAGCATTTCCAGTTTGGGGCAGTTTATAAAATACGTTCGCATACAAGGTCCTTGTATGCGGAGGGGAGGATGTCGCTGAGCGTGACAAGGGGGACGGAGGATCTCCAACAACGTGACGTTTGCAGTTCATTAAAATATTCGTTTTAAAAGATATTTATTTTATTAATTTATTGAAATGTTTCAATTTAGGGAGGAGGGTCACAGAGTTTGACATAGCATGACAATAGAGGGCTGTGGGCAAGCTCACGCGAATCTGGAAGAGCAGGCAAGTCTCCAATAACACCAAAGTGAGGAAAATGAGAACCCTGGTCTTCTCGATTCTATTGTACGGATCTGAGTCGTGGACAATTAGATCGGTAGAACACAAGAAAATTGATGCTTTTGAGAAGTGGTGTTGGCGACGAATGCTGCGCATCCCTTGGATTCTCAAACAACTCAGAATCAAAACACGCAGGGAGCCAAATAATCTGGAAAAACTAATAGTTGTTGGAAAGATAGAGGGCAAACGACCTCGAGGCCGATCTCCTACCAGATGGACTGACCAGTTCACCAAACTCATTGGCTTCCCCATAACAAAAGCCATGAAGAAGGCCGTAAACAGGCTAGATTGGAAGAATCTGGTGACCAAAGCCACCAAGACACTTCAGGACGGGCACGACCTTCAGTAATGAAGAGTGCGACATTGATTAAGATGATGACAATAGTACAGTGTATAGTGGGAGGGGGATCAGAAAAACTTATGTTAGCGTGACGTATTTTGTGGAACGCCCCTCTATTAAATTGTCTCGCTATAACAAGACACCTTTTTAATTATTACACATGATGAGATAACCTTCTTGTTCTAAAGATTTATTTTGTTCCGTCTTGTATATAATAAATATTATTATGAATAAAGTACTATTTAGTTAATTCAAAGTGCAATAGTATATTTATTAGAAAGTCACTTTGATCTGAGACATTCACCAGTGTGTGTTCACAGACTTTATGTTTATTTCATCTAGTAAAAAATGGCCACACTTTTGTCACAGTCAAAGACAAGCAATAAAAATAATGATCAAATATTTACTTGTATAAACTTTACAATATTCTCTTTAGATAAATAAAAAATGTCGAAGTTTCAGTAAGGTGGCATTTTTTATCTTTATACAAGACACATCAAAAACAAACGTTGAAGAATTGGCTGACCTCACATTGTTTTAAAGTGAAGCCTTTATTATTACTACATTAACATGTAAACATCTATATTATTATATTTTCATACGGATAGTTCATTAAACGTGGAGAAATGATAAAAATAAAATATTTTGGTAGTACATAGTTGTCAATTTAGATGTTATCTTTGTTCAATAAATATGCATAAATATCCATTTTGCCGATGACTGTATATCTTCATCCCAATTAAAATAAACCACAACATACCGCATACAAATATAACCTAAGCCATAGATAACTAGCAATACTACAATTCAATAATATTGTTGAGTATTGAAAAAAAAAATTGATTCTATTTTATGTTAATGTAAATGTTATGTCTACATGTGTATATTTTTATTAATTGACATGAACATTCCATACTCCATAACACTCTCAGACATTATCAGTGTATAAAAAGTTAGATATTACGTATATTTCAGATCAACAAGCACAACAATAATGTTAAGTAGTATTGCAAAAGGTGAAATATCGGTTGGGTGGACAATTATTTGGAAATCCAATAAATAAAAGTGGAACTTATATACAAAATTAAATCTCGAGCTAGCAAAGACAAAGGCGATCTTATTTATTGCAGCAATTTCCAAACTCTTAAGAATACTGAATTCTCTTCCGATGTCTTCTATGTTATGGAACTCTGTTTTCTATATTATACAACATGCAAAATGATGAAGAAATAAATCTTAAGGGGAATATTGTTTCTCTATTGTTTTAAATAGTACTGCTTACTAGACAATATATAGCGCTGTGGATATCGATAGTTTGCCATTAGATTTTAGATAATTTTCCATTGTAAATGTTTATGCTTATGTAAGAACAATGTTTAATAAAGAATTAAATAAATAAAAATAAATTAAATTAGATAAAAGATTGTGGATACTATGTCTAATAATACCCTGAAATATTATTTCTTCATTATTTTGCACGTTGTATACGCAATTATTCCCATAACATATATAAGTAACCCTATAGTAACCGATCACGGAACACTGGCCTTAAGAGTCCGCAGGAAGTCCATGCACAAAGTTTTAACCTATTTCATACAAGTCAATAATCTAAGCTGCATTTTAGTTTTGTGAGAACGATCACCGGTCGTAATATAAGTTATGCTCATGACATTCGTGAGTTCTGTTATTAAGTATTCAAATGACAAACTAAGTGAAAACAAAACAACTTGATTGAACTTCACCGATATAACACAGTTCTACAATAACTACTACTATTCAATAATGCCATTTCCCTACATTTAATAAATGCTTCACAAAAGAAATGTTTCAGTTATTTTTATAAATGTGCCTAGTGCCCTAGTGTGCCACATCTACACAGCTTCAAATGTTTGCTGTAGTCATTCTCAAGATTTAAGATAGGTACTCGAAATATATATATATCGAAGCTGTTTTAAATATTGTATGTATCTATGTATCTGTTCATTTGTTATTAGAATATTACTGGTGTACAATAAAGAATATTGACTTACTTACTTATATCTTCACGCCATTTAAATATTTTTATTTTTATAGTAGGAGATCGGAATCTAGGTCGACCTTCATCCATCTGTTTAGTCTGTTTACCGAATGAAACATTGTTTTTATCAAATTTCGTACACAAGCAAACACGTTTTAGCCTAACAAGATCGGATCGCTATTGGATCGGAGGTTCGAATCTTACACTATTAAACCACATGACCGACCGAAATACGTGTTTGATTTATTTAGCTGGCTTTGAACAGTCACTTTATTGCAGTGAAGTGTTAGAACATTACTTTTCAACAGGTTTTTTAGTTCTTCACTAGAGATTTTGATTATTGTTTCGTATGGATAGAGGTATGGCATTTTCTGAAACATTTCCTTTGTCCCATTGTTATTTTAATAAATGCCGTAGTAATATGTATTCTTTACTAAATGAAAAATGCTCAGAAACTGAAATAGCCCCAATTTGGGGGAAAAGGCACTTGAAGTAATATTCGAATAAATTGTTATTTCATGGTTTAAGGCCGTTTATTGGTTCCTGATGCATTTTGTGGTACGCCATTAGGCATTCATGAGTTAGGCATCATTATTGCCTAATGGAGTAATTAATAATATTAGATCAGCAATGGGCAAAGCCAGCTGCTTTCAAGATTAGCTATTTGGGCGACTATTGTATATTCAACTGAGTGTCTTTTGGCACACAACTTTTTACATTAAAAAGACATCGAAGATTTTTCATTTTCTGCCATATGACAGTTATCTACTGAATAAGATTTATACTTACTGTTATATTTTACAATTACTTTATTCCGGAATCAGTATTAAAATTGCGCAATCGCGCTTATTTCGAATCGTATCACGACATGACATTTTTTGCTCTAACCATTTTTTATGTACAACATGTAATCTAATTAATTTTTAGTTTTTAGATAAGATTTTGCTACAATCAGTTACAAAAATAAAAATCGTTTTCAAAATACGACCCTAAATAACTGTCGTTAAATATTTCCCGTAATTTTAATACGTTAATTTAATTATGAAAATAAGCTTGTCCTTAATTTGCCAATTGATAACAATTGTAGTGAAAATGAGCATGTTTTCTATAGTGACCGTTTCGTGTATTTCACTAAGGCTATGGAATCGTTTTCATTTCATTTTGACGTCGCATCGTTTTCCGTACGTAAGATGAAAAATACCGTCAGCCAATCATTACTCAGAGATTGTATCGTTTAAGGCATCGACCGAAAATTCGGTTCGTACTAGGAGCCCCTTCGAAGCGTACTTTAAAATTAGTTCCCGAATTAGACTAAGGTTCTTCGTATCGTTACACTATGTATAAATTAAAGTAATATGTACAATTTCATAACCCACACCCGTCGTCTCGTACATAATTTCCCAAAGAAATGATTCACATTATTCAGACTGAACTCCCAAACATCAAAAACTAAACACATAAAACAACAAACATCCATCGAACGACCGGCGTAAGAACGAACCGCTGCGTCGTCACCGAATCACGTATTTCCGAATCTAATATCTAAATGAACACATGAAATACGATCCGTCCCGGCGCGAAACGTTCGGAGCGGCCCGACGGAGCGGCGACGAGAAATCTAGCGTTAAATAATTACATTTCTTAAACATAAAATAAACTCAGTAATATACATAATTACATTATATATTCGAAAAAAAATAACAAATAAAAAAATGTGGACAGTCAACGCGGGAGGGGCCGCTCGCGCGGCGGGGTTAGGGGCGGGAGGGGCGGGCGGGGCGGGAGCGACGCGCGGCGCGGCGCTAGGGCCGGCGCGGCCGTCACATCGCCGGCCGCTCCCAGTCCACGGCGGCCGGTGGCGGCGCGCCGCTCCACGCACCCCACCGCTCGCGCCGGAAGAACCGCTTCTTGAAGTGGTGCGCCGGCAGCGGCGACGGTGACCGCGCCTCGCCCACCGCCGCCGCCGCCGCGCTCCCCGTCGCCGGCGCGCCCCCTGCCATGCCCCCCGCCGCCGCCGCTCCGCCCGCCGCGCCCTGCGCAGCCGCGGGACCGGCCGGGGCGGCACGCGCCGCTTCCCCTGTAGATGCGAATTATCGGTTGTCACAGTATTTATTTTAAAACTTTTAACATTGTTCATTGAGATTTTCTTTAAAAGTTATAACAACTTCGAAACGAGCAAAAATAATTCGATTTCTATAAGACAGTGTCAGAATTGTTACTTTGTCAGACAGTGAAAATTTCATAATAAGTAGTATAAAAAAGTTAAATCAATTACAATACAATTTAACAAAATAAAAGACCCATAATAGAGCATACAATTAAAATTGCTAAAAGCGCTCTTGAAACATAATCTTATCAGTAAAAAAAATTTTTTTTAACATGTAACACACCTCTAGCGTCCCCGTGGCCGATGCCGGAGTCTGGCGACGTATTGCAGGCCTCGTCGGAGCGGCGACGCTTGTCCTCCATGGCGGTAGATGCGAACGAGATTATCTGGTCGAACCGAAACGCTATCCGATCCTGCCACTTGCTCTCCTCTACCTCTTCACCGCCCTCGCCTTCTGAAACCGATCAATACGGACTAGGCTTACCGACACGTCGGTTTTTTCTGTTATCTAAACGTCAATTTAGGGTTCCGCACCCAATGGATGAAACCGGCCCAATGCGGGTGTGGTTTAATCGAAAACTGGTCTTCTCGAACCGCCAATATTTTTTATAGATATTAGAATATTTCCAACGATACCTATCGTGATGAGTTGCACGTGAAAAGAATATCATCCTAATGTTAAGGTGAACCTCACGCCGTGCAATAGGATAGGCTACTTTGGTGGCGCGTATCGTAATGTACCTACTATTTCAAAATAGCAAAAGCTTGATCAAATTTATCATCAACATAGGATTTTTTTCGGAGCAACAATTGTATTTGAGCCGCAGGCATTCAAAATCGAACGCACCATATAGCCGCAGCATTCGGAAATTTCTGAACCGTACGCACCTGTGGGACGTACGCCATCGGGCATTTCATCGACGAGCGGTGTGGAGGTGTTGGAGTGTGGGTCGGGCGGCGGCGTGCGTCTCCGGGACTCCTCTCCCTCGCCCGTGTCGCCTCCACCACCGCCCCCGCCCCCGCCTCCGTTCGCGCTGCGCCCGCGCCAGTATTCCGACGCTAACACGCGCGCTTGGAGACACGCGGCCAGACCTGACGCAATCATGTATGTACGTAAATAACAATATACATAAACCTACGTCCCTTCTATATTTTCCCTAGACGGCGGGTGCCCATACTGCCCATAAGGAGGATCCCCGCGTAAAGGAGTCGCATCGCAGTCGCAGTGTTTTTTAAACGAGTTACCAGAATGAGATGGAAATTAACTTCATAAGCTAACTAAAACAGTTATTCTGATTGCAATGGAGATCAGATTCGACTAGACTGGCATATCGCTCGTAATAAATGTCCCAAATAAATAAAGATTATAATACCTTCAAGCGGCTGATGGTTGGCGGCGGCAGCGGCGGCGACGGCGGCGGCCGGCTCGTGGTACCGCGCGCTCATGTTGACGGCCGCGTTGATGATGCTCTGGTTGGATATCTCCAAGGTGCGCTCGATCTCGCCATTGACGAGGTCCCCGATGGTGCGCGCGCCCGGCGCCGCCAGCCGCTCCTGCGACAGGTGCCGCCGTAGCGCTAACTTCGCCGGTGATACCTATGTCGATTGTTAGGTTTAACGACCACCACGATGTCGAATAGCGGATGCTTCTCCGATTCAGTTAATGGATAACTTTATCGCTAATCCGCCACGACGATAACGTGTTTGGGGTTGGATTGAACTTACAAGCGAGCTCATTCTTTATTACTTATTCATGTTTAGAGCTTTATACAGATACTGTCATTTAACTTATATGAACTATATAAATATATATAAAAGTCTGCGTTTTTTCATTACAATCAACTCAGTTATTTGATCAAAAAAAAGCTTCAGCGTTAAACAGACATATATTTAAGTACAGTTTAATACGAGAGAATTCAATTAATTTGTAAATATCCGGTTATTCGCATTTGAGTTTTGATATCGATTCTTTTAATAATTAAAATTTCGAAATAATATAACGAATATTCGGTATTTAGCAATAGATAAGTTATTTGTGACGACCCGGTTATTCCAGCGGTGTGACTGTTTGATTCGAAGGATCGCGGGTTCGATCCCTACACCGGGACAAATATTTGTATGGCCTACAAATATATGTGTTGTGTTTGTGTTGTATGTGTACGACGGCACCCACGACACAGGTTTATACCTAATGTGGAACTGTGAGTGTAAGTTTAAATTTGATAGCAGCGGAGCCCACAAGAGAAAGAATACCATAGCGTACCAATGGTGAGCATTCAGAACCTATGTTAAGTGATCACCATCAAAGTGTCCATTCAATAGTCTGATGTATTGAAAAGAGGAAAGCTCATGGCGGTTTAAAAAAAATCTGATTTCTTGTTCTGCTGATGCGATACTGAAGGGGGCTTAGATTTGGTGGAGACACTCAACAAGATGCACAGGTTGGTAAAGCTCTAGTGACAGAGCTCGCGGATATAGGCACCACCGCATTACCTCTATCTGCCGCCAAATGCTAGTGTACAGCACTACCGTGTTCCAGTTAGATGGTAACGTATGGCCCCATAATATCTAACACAAGAAACATAAAACTTGAGTCTCAGCGGTGGCAACGAATCTACATGCTTGCATGCCATCTTCACTACATTAACAAAAAACAGTGTATCTTATACTGATTGTGAAAGCCCCCCATTGGACTCATCTACTATAATGTTTTGTTACTTTGTCAGATTATAGTGGACAAGGCTCAGCTGCATATAATGCAGATGGCGAGGCTATACAGTAACAGCGGTAGCAGGTGTGACACAGCACGTGCAGCACATTTGTGTGGTAAGTAGCCTTACGAACCAGTGTATGATTGTTCTACTAGGGGTCACAAATGTTGGTAATCCAGATTCGGCTGCGGCAAGTGCAGATTGGGAGCCTGTCGTACGGCACAGTCGCGTGTGTGAGCACGTGTCATAGTAAATATAGCACATCTGAATACATTAGAGCAGGATATACGGTGCAGGAGGAATAACACAGTGACACAGTTGGAATAACACAGTTGCACCCCTCTAATTGTATACGTCTTTCCTTCCCCAGCGACTAATCAGAGGTTCGGACCCAGAGGGGCACAGCAGCAATGTTTGCGCGTATGGTACACGCAAAACTTATGTGCTATTGATTGATATTTCTTTCTTTTTCTTTCTTATTGCGAGGGGTGGTGGCGCCGATTTAGCGGCGGCGGGTAGGTATCCGGCGAGTGCCGTATATCACAGCCATCGTACGAGTAGTTCGGCACACAACCTCACGCAAACTGCAGCGCGGTGAACGCGGCGGCGGTTGCGGGAATAGCGGGCGAAAAGAGCGCAATATATATGCGTGTAATACTACAGTGGGCACCACATACCTGTGTATAGTCGGGTTGCGAGGGATGGTGGCGCAGATCTGGCGGCGGCAGGTGCGGGTGGGCGTGTGGGTGCGGCGGACGCGCGTCCCGCCGGTCGTACGGGTAGCGGTCACGGCGCACATCACGTCGTGCGAACTGCGGCGTGGGGGACGCGGCGGCGGGCGCGGGGGTCGGAGCGCGAGCGTACCCCGCGTTCGGTCGCACGTAACCGTTGTTGTACGTGTGGTTCGCGGGTTGACGCGGCGGCTAGGAAACAAGACGTACCGTTATAGGAACTATTAAAATAGTCAAGACAAAGACAAATTATAAGTGCGAAAATTATGGTAGTTTAATAAAAACATCTTTAAGATTTTCTGAAAAATTTGCGATTGAACGTAGGTTTATATAATGTATGAAATTGAGGCGGTCCTCACAGTTGATGATTTTGGAAGACTCCTACACTTGATGACTACATTGAGCTGCTTCTGTGCCTTGAATGTGAATCGCTGTGCGCCAATGGATGGTGCGCACTGTGGGTATGCGCATTTAGAGGTTTCTGAATCTCGATGGGAAAGTATGACATGGGGTTACACAATAAAACAACGCTCACCTCTAACCGCGAAGCCTTCCGCTGCTCCTGGTCCTCGTTGAGCACCGAAGTGATGATGCTCTTGAGGCGATCCTCAAAGTTGATAACTTTGGGCGACTCCTGCACCTTGGCGACGACGTTGAGGGGCTTCTGCGTCTTTACGGGCGAGTGCGAAGGACGGTGTGGCAGTGGTCGCTGTGCACTGGGAGCGTGCGCAGCTAAAGGCGCGTGCGGCGGCTGCGGGGTCGCGCGATGCACTGGCGGACATTTTTGTTGCCTGAAGGAGTACACATTTTATTGGTATTGGGATCACTAAATGGTCGATATTTTATCGATATATATTTAAAACAAAAACCATTTGTGCAATTCACACATGTCAAAGTGAACCTTCAAAATGTTTCTTCTGAGACACTGTTTAGTGCTTCCTCTATCTCATTTTCTTACACGGTTAATCTTATGAATTTATGTATCTGTCTCTTTTTAGTGTCTAAGTTTTCACTTCAAAAATAATCATGCCTTTTATACTAATAGAAACGCAAAAAAAATGTGCAATAGAGTGCACATGAATTACAGCATGTGTATAAATATCATACATAGTGCAATCTCTTTCATATGCCAATGCAACCCAACAAAAACAGTAGAAATATGTATATTATAACATCTTACCTGTGATCAATGTGACGATCTGGCTCCCTCACGTAACCATTCACTATGACGTTCGGCTTAGCGATCTTCCCGGCCTCTATTTGCCTTCCCGTCTCCAATATTTTCTGTGCGAGTATCTCCGGATTCTGCTCCTCTATTTTCCCAACGTCAGGTACATCTGGCCATTCTTGCGACCGCGACCTGTGCTCTCGCGACTTCCTCGGTTTCGAGTTAACTGTGTGCGGCTTCACTGTGGCCACAGGTACAGTCGGCGCCGCAACCTTCTGTTGTTCACTCGCTCGCTCCATTTGAACTATTTCGTTCTGGAGATGACCGACTTGCGCGTGCAACCTCTTCCTGTGCGCCAACGTCGCCGATATCTCCTTCAGTATGCAATCGTATGCTATACTTTGCGTGATTTCGGCGTCCGGTGGTATGTGGCCCAGTTGTCTGTATTTTTCGGTTATTTCAAACGTCCGTTGTTTCACAAGCATCGCTTGTTCAGCCTCGATGTTATTTACCTGTAATTGGATTAACGAGGTTAATATAAAGAGAAGACAAGGTGATCAAACAGCCGCTTCCGTTTTTAAATTGATTTGACAGATATTTATGTGAGACATCTGTCTTCTTTGTTAAAATGTGGTAAATCGACTTCTGCAAAACTGGAACCGTGCTACCAAGGAGTGCCCTGTCTAGTACTTTTGTCGCATTTAAAATAGAATTGTAACAATTTAAGTAAGTAGGTATGTATGTATTTTAATTACCTGCGCCTGTAATTTGGTAGCTTTACTTTGCAAGTCCTTATGTCTGCCGACGATCTCTTTAGCTTTGGCCAACAGATCCACGGTATTGTTAGCGTGTATACCTAGTTCGCTCATGCGCGCTTTCAGCAGGGCAACACTGTCACTTATTAACACATTGATCTGTTTATCCAGCTGGGATGCTCGCGATTTCAGCTTTTGATTTCTCTCCTGTAGCAACAAAATATTAAGAAATCAGAAATTAAATAATAATAACACGAACTAAATATATAACTAGTAATAAAGAAAGAGTTGGCTTTGTAACATATATTGTAAAATCAATTGCTGTTCGTCGAGAACGGCTATACCGATTTGGCTAATTTTGGTTTTGAATGATTGTTGGAAGTCCTGGGAAGGTTTAAAAGGTAAGAAGATATGAAGAAATTGAAGGGAAACAGTAAAAACCACAATTTAATTTTCCCATACATATAGTCCGTATCCGTATCTATCAAAACATTGACTCATTATTTCATTCTGAGGCAATACGAAGTTTGCGGCATCAGCTAGTAACTTAATAAAAATTATTCATAACTAATAAATCATTGCATCATGAATCTATGGGTCATTAATGGGAAACATATAGATCAGAAGCTGCAGTGTCATTTAGTAAAGTGATTTTTTTTTCTCAGATTTTAGCGTGAGTTTAAGCGAGCAGTAATGCAACGTGAGCTGAATGCCGCGAGGAGAGGTGTACCTATACCTATGGAAATGAAGCAGAGTGTGGCTGTAAGATGCTGTGACTTGCTCAAAATCGATGTAGGGGAGAAAGTAGCGCGTATACTTGGTCGAGTTGATACACTGCAAGGAAGAATTAGACGCGGGAAAAGTCAAGTAGCAACCGGAGCGAGTGAGACGGATGAAGGGAATAAGTAAGCGTTAACAGCGAGTCTAACCTTCTCGCGGTCGATGTTGTCGGGCGAGTTGATGCGCTGAATGAAGGCGAGGTACTGGTCGCGGTGGTGGTGTCGAGCGGCAGCTGGAGCGAGTAGGGCGGACGAGGTGAAGTGAGACAGGAAACAAGCAAAAGTTAAACCGAGGTGTGTCTGACCTTCTCGCGGTCGATATTCTGGCGCACTTCGCGCGCGTACTCGGGCGAGTTGATGCGCTGGATGAAGGCGAGGTACTGGTCGCGGAACATGTCGAGCAGCAGCTGCAGCGAGTAGGGCGCGTGCGGCGCGCGCGGGATGTCGAGCTCCGAGTGCAGGCGGTCGGCCGGCTGCAGCGCCACGCCCAGCGCCGACAGCCGCTGCTCCACGCAGCCCGGCGGCGGCGCCGTCACCTGAACCGGACACGGGCCCACTGAGTAACATGTTCGTCGACAACGATACCAGAACGGGATTTCTTAAGTTTATTCATAAAACATTCATTATAGCCAAAATATTGGACTATTGTGTTTACATCGGCGATTTCAACGGTAATTCATTAATTAAAGAAGGAACTTCACTTGTATTCCCTGAAGTGAAGGTGGTATATTATAATACTTAGATGTATGCAAGTTTATAACAGCGTTTGATTATAAACCGAATTCTTCTAATTCTTTTTCTTTACGCTTTTAATTGATCTAATCTATTGGGTTCCAAACTCCAAGGGCGGCATTGGTATACTTCCAGAAAATGGAAAACCCATGCTCCGTGGTGCCGGGTTGCAATTTCTACGTCGACACCGTGGATTAAACCAAAGACTTTAGCGTAGCAGAGGTGGCCTGGTGCCCCTAGACTGTTGAGGTAAATGATTGGTGGTATAGTTTACCGCGCCGTTGTGTATGGTGGAGGCGAGCGTGGTGGAGTGCAGCAGGTCGAGGCCGGCGATGGCGGCGGGCGCGGCGCGGCGCCGCTTGGCTCGCGCCGCCCGTCGCCGCGCGCCCCCCGCGCTCGCGCTGCGCTTGTTCGTCGAACGCCGGCTGCGGTCTGTGTACAACACGTCATATTCAAAGTGCGAACTAATTTTCGCAGAACTACATTTTGATGCACACAAAATTGATCGCGTTCGTAATGAAGATGTAAGAAAGAGACTTTGTGTGAATGATAGTATCGGTGTAAAAATGAAAAAAGGCATGCTCCGATGGTTCGGGCATATAGAAAGAATGTCGAATGAGCGAATGACTAAACAGATATACAATGCGAATGTGGATGGTTGCAGAGGCCCAGGAAGACCAAGGCTGACCTACCATGACCAAATAGGTCGAGTTCTGTCTGATGGTGGGGTCAAAAGTCTTAGGAATCGGCGTGCATGTATGAAGAGAATGATGAAGGTAGACGAGGCACGAGAGGTTTGTCAGAACCGGGATGTCTGGCGCTCTACACTCTCTGCCTACCCCGTCAGGGACCTGGCGTGAAGATACATACATACATACATACAAAATTGATCATGCGAGCAATTGAAGTAGAGGAGTACCTGTGGCGGATTTTTGCATTTAATCGAGCGCGGCAGATTAAGATATGGGGGGTTACCAAGCATCCTGATTAGTACATCTGCCAAATCTAGGCTCAAAGATAAGGTATCCGCCATATCTGAATCTGAGGCGCTCGTGTAAATCCAAAAGTCCTTCTCTAGGGGATCTCCGACCTGGTATGGTACGAGGCCCTTCTCGCGAAACTACCATCTTACGGTCTTCCCGGGAGGCTATGTAATTGGTCGGCCAGCGCTCAGATAGACTGACTACTTATCCACCCTAGTGTGCCGCAAGGCTCTGTAGCATCTAATTCTAGGGCACCTCGTAAGTTGGTAAGCATTCGTATCCTAGGCGTTGACATATTGAACGAAGTGCAATTCGGGAGTCACATTGTGTAAGACCAAGTTGGCATCCAAAAAGCTAGAGGTACTAAAACAACGCATGATTTCACACCGGAACAGCTACTACAGGCAGAGTAAAGACCAAGTGCGACTCCATCTGGAATACTAACATGGTCCACTTGACTCCTTACAAAAATGCGCCGTTCGCATACGTTCGCGTGACAGTGCGCAAAGGTACGGTTTTGACGCTAAACGGAACACGATATTTCTGAACTATTTGAAAAAAATATATTCATATTCTGATTATTATAAATCAGTGTTAATCTAGCTGTGCACTGTTATCTGTCACAGACCTTTTGATAATAAAAACAGATGGAAACTTAAAACGTGTATTATTTTAATAGAGATAAATATCTTCGGATCATTTATTATCGCTCATTAATTCTGTAGGTTAATAAAATTATTCAGAAATTAAAGAAAAAACGGAAAGAAAAATTTGACTTCGGGCAGGAACAAACTTCCGTTTTTCTTTAATTATTTTTCGTTGATGCGAAGAATAAATAAATAAAATTATTCAATTAAAAATATTCTTTACGTTACTAGAGAAAATTAAAGACTGCCTCTCACTTTTACATTAACGGGTCAACAACACCAGGCAATAATTGAATCCTTTCGTTGTCTCGTTCTAGCATAAGTCGCGCGCAATGCCTGAAGCAAAACAGTGAAACGATTCAATTGCGATGGAATGAATATGCGAGGTTACGACAATTAGGCCCCTGGATGTGTACCAACTTGCTTCGGCTTTGGCGTTAGCTTGTTTGAATTTACACCTGACTGTCTCTGTAGACACAACACCGGGCCCTGCAGTTCCGGGTCTATAGAATAGGAGGTATCCTCTGCCTGTCGTAAGAGGCGACTAAAAGGGGATATGGACCGCGGGCGGAGAGAGGGCGGGGGGGCTCTGGTCGCTCAGCACTCGCGGCTCCGTGAGGACTGTGACCGAGGTAGCCGCAGGTCATCGTGACAAGTGACGGAGGGGGCTCACAAAGCTCCCGTGGACGAGCCTTGGATAGAGGCGAAGTGCGAAGGGGGAATCGGAGCAGTGTTTATAGTGTACCCGGATCCCCCCCTTTCTGCACTGAAGTCGGCACCGACGTGGTTTTAGAGAGACCAAGTCCCTCATATCCCGACTCTTCCTCCAAAGAGTCGGTTTTTTTTAAGATTTTAAAAGTTTAAGTAAAGTTTTTTTAGATTTTACTTACTTCTCAACAATTAACCACACCATTAATTCCTACTTGTAACTCATATTTGAACCTCTGAATACCGCGCACATTTTTGTCCTTCGAACCGGATGAGAACGCATACAATAAGTTACCAACAATGGAACATACCAATAATAATAGCACATGACGTATTTGAACTCCCGAAAATATTTTGGTCCTTCGAGCCGGTTCACAATAAGGTGACATTATAAGTGTACTCCACCTTAGTGGCAGGCAGAGACCCAGGTTGCGCCTTACTTGCATGTAGCGATGTCCATGCTGCTCAATACCTCATCACTCTCGTCGTTCTGACACCGAGACACGCAACGCTTCGGGATTGATTACAATAACGTGTCATGTTATGTCATAATGTACTCACTGGAGTCGGAGGAGGAAGCCCAGGGCGCGCCCCACTCGCGCGGCGCGGGTTCGGGGCCGGGCGGCGCGTCGTCGGTGCCGCTCGACTCCTCTTCGCTCTCGTCGCTCGAGCGCCGCGCCACGCGCCTCTTCGCCACCGCCGCACGAGCCCTCGCCCGCGTCCGACCGTTCTCGCCCCTGCATGTTGATAAGATACAATACATTACTCACTAAGTAAGTACTATGTTTTGTTTTTAATTGAATTGACACAATTCAATACAGACACATAATCCAAATCTGACATAGTTAATTGTGTAGAAGATAGGTCAGTTCAAAGTGTCCAAAGCTTAAAATAAAATTATATGTTCAGTGACCAAATATATTGCTGTAATTATAGCCATAATTATTAGAGTAATAATATTAAATATTATAGAGCATTTAAGAGTAATCATTATTTACAAATAATAATAACAAAATATTGTATTCTGTCAGTTTCCAGACTTATTACCAGGGTATTTGTTATAAACTTTTCTATTATATTAAATACATCAGGTATTATTCATAAAAATTACAGTCAGTAATTACAGTTTATGTAACAATATACTCCAGCCGTCAACACTGATGACTATAACACTTAATGCAGTGGCTACTATTGTGGTGCCAATAGACATTTTATTGCACACATTTCGTTTTGCACGCATAACGGTTTTAACATTCGATACAAGAGATTAAAATTGCAACTGGGAATTGTATGGTGCAATTAACATGACAATAGGTGTATGGCACGAGGGATATACGTCATCTGCGACGCATAAGATTCATATCTCGCAAACTTTTAAAATTTGAATATTTGCAATTTTTTCAATTTAATCAAATATTTTATTGCAGATCCGTCGAATCACTATTATAGAAGTTGCTGAAGATGTCGGCATATCGTTTGGCTCATGTCATGCAAATTTTCCTGAAATTTTTGGGCATGAAGGGGCGTGTGGCAGAGAAGTTCGTACCAAAATTGCTGAATTTTGACCTCACTCGTCATTGCTTGTTCATAATTTTTTGGCCAAAATCAACACCGTAACAATGCCTCAGCCACCGTTTTCACCAGATTTAGGCCCTTACTATATTTTCCTATTCCCGAAATTGAAGAGACCCATGAAAGAACGGCGTTTTGCCATAATTGAGGAGATAAAAACCGATTCGCTGAGAGAGCTCAATGACATACCAAAATGTGCATATCACAACTGCTTCGGGGATTGGAAAAAACGCTGGCACTAGTGTATTAAATCTAAGAGGGACTACTTTGAAGTGGACAAAATAGAAATTGATAAACAAATATTTTCTGAGGAAAATTAAGTCACCTAATTTTTGATCAGACCTCGTATGTATATGTATAAATTTCTAACCCTGTAATAACTATCGCAGAGACATGATACCTTAGGCCTCAGGGGTGGCAACGCATCTGCATTTTGACCTCTGGTTTTTAAGTAGATGTCTATAAGCTGCAGTCATCACTTAAAATCAATATGAACTGCATGCTCGTTTGCCTCTTTAAACGAAAAACAAAAACATATAAAACGTGAGTGATGTTACCTGACTGGCCTGGGTCTTGCGACCTTCCGGCGGCGTTCGGGCAGCGAGCCGGTGCTGTGGTTGCTGTTCCCGTTGAGCAGGTCGGGCGTGGGTTGGCGCGTCGGCGGCGCGCTCAGGTGCCGCTTCCCACTCCCCTCGCCATCCTCGCAACCGTTCTGAGACCCCTGCCCCACACATCTCATATTACTACACAGTTATCACACAAACATCACAGTACACAACACCCATTGCCATCGACGCCTTTGTCACAAAAACTAATAAAACACGTAATGAGATTACGTGAATCGGATAAGTATATCTGCAAAAATGTAAATGTGATACGTAATGTGATAGCGCGATGAACGAAGCCTTGACAACACAGCGAAATTGTATAGGTAGTATACAATACATAAAACAACCAATAATGTAAATAGATATTCTACTGTGACATATACATATAACGAGAAAGATACATTCGAATAATATTTTATGTTAGAGGATAATATTTATAAATAACTTAATTTCGTTATTAAATATAATGTAAGTATTACATATTTATAGCATAAATAGCAATGTATGTTAACTGTACTTAAAATATATATATCAATATTTGACAATAAGAAAGATGATGTGATTGGAAACAGACCCTTTTGCTGACCTTGAGTTTCGGATTTTTCAGTCTTTGAAAGTATCTCTCCAATTTGGTCCTATCTATTATATGTAAATAGTAAGATACTGGCTTCCCAGTCCATGAGACGGATCCTTTTAGTGGCGACATTTCACTGACGTGCATGATCGTTCCTATATCGCTCAAATTCCTGTCGGTTATCCTGAAGTTTAGCGGGCAAAAGCTTTTCGACGACACTATTTTGGCTCCATCTTTCAAATCTGCAAATCTTTCCTTCAGTTGATGGTCAACGTGTGGCCCGAACGCGAAGTTATTGACAAACACGATGGTAGCTGCATTTATTTTTTCTCTGTGTTCATCCAACAAGAAGTCACCTTTTATTAATTTGTACTCCCCGTACTTTTTACCATACCACCTCATCCACATTCTAAAGTGTAAATCCATACTCTGAAAAATTAAATACACAATGTGAAAATAATATTCTATACAAACAATCTCGAAAAAAATTCTCATTGTTTCCAAATGTTAATATAAAATACACAAGTAAACACACCTCGGCATATTTGCTAGGTACTTCTGCTTTCTCCACGCCGAGGCAAACTCGACATGGAGTGGCTGCCGCCATCTGCAACACCACTTGACCCACACCCGAACCCAAGTCCACGAACACATCTTCTGCCGTTATATTGATCTGATCTATCATCTGACATACTAACTCGTATGAAGTTTCACCGTACACCTGCGAATACAAGACGCACGTATTTTTATAATAATTTGATTATTAGCTAAATAATCTCAGGAACTACTGGTTCGATTTGAAAAAATATTTCAGTTTTAGATAGTTCATTTAACGAGAAAGGCTTTAGGCTATATAATCACGCTAAGATGAATAGGAGAGGGTAGGTAACATTGGTAACATTAGGGTACAAATCAATTTAAATCGAAACAAACCTCAGGCGAAAAGGGTTCATATTGATTTAGCTTGTCGGGATCGGAAACTGCTTGGTTGTAGGTCTGTTGCAGTATGTGTTTCAATAAACCCCTTGACGGGTATTTGTTCAGTCTCTGCGCTGGTAGGGAAGTACCTTTTTCCTGTAAAAAATATTAAGATTATTAATAATAGATACAGTTAAGGTGTTATTAGTGATCAAATGGTCATCCAATAGTAGAAAATCGATAATCAACGTGGTAGTCTTTAGATCAAAGATACTGTTACCACCAAACAATTAGATACGTGTTTGTTATTAAAGATATGAACCTGAAGGATTGTTTTATTAAATTTAATATGTTTCTAACATATATTTAATACTTGTAGATACTTATAAATTTAAATTTTCTATACTCGTTCTCCATATAATATTTAACTATGCCAAATTTCACAGTCGACCTTTTACGGCAGGAACTTCTAACAAGGGAGGCGCACCCTAAGGCATAGAGATATTATGTCAAGGTGGGGCAAAGAGCGAAAAGAGGAGCAAAAAACAGAGCGGACTGGATCAACATTAATTGTTTCAGTGCATAAACAACATGTTGTTTAGAGATCCTGATGATTTGATAACTTCACACTAACAATTAATATCGTCAAATATCATTAATTATTATCTTTTAAAAACTGGTTAATAAACTAATTACAACATCAAGGAAATAGGTACAAAATGTACGTATCGGGTAATTTCAAATTTTATCATCATTTAAAAAAAAACCGGACAAGTGTATGTTGGGCCACGCGGAGTGTATGGTTCCGTTGGTTTTAGGTTTGCATAATGTAATGAAAATAAAATAATATAAATTACATGTAGGGGAGATATCCTAAATATTTTTTTTTCATATTTTTATTCTACCACGTTGTCGGCGCGTCTATACTTGAGTTAAATTTCAAGTCCCTTGTACCAATAGACAGACAGACGGACGGACATGGCGAAACTATAAGGGTCTCTTGTTCACTATGGAACCCTAAAAACCAGATAACGGCGAGTCAGACTCGCGCTCGATGGGTTGTTGTATGGGAGATTGCCTTAAATATTTATTTTATTTGAATTACCTATTTATTTTTAAAATACAGATAGGTATAACTTAATATTATGTGAATATTTCAAGCGTACCGTTATTAATATCGAGGAAATAATCACATTTCTTATAAGGAAGTCGCCCTTAATAATCATATTATTTTGTTTTTAGTATAACAGAAATAGGTACCTACATCATCTGTGAAAATTTAAACTCTCTAGCTCTCTATCAGATACCTACAGCCTCGTGACAGACAGACAGAGGGACATCTGAGTCTCTGTAATAAGGTCCCTTCGGGTACGAAAGCCAAAAAAATAAATTTATTTACGTTGTTAAACTAATAATAGTTATAACCCTAATTAACTGCATGACAGTCTGGCTCGCCCTGGCTTAGGCAACGAAATTTCTTCGTTGTGAGTCAAATTACCGAACACAAATATTTCTTTAGGAAAATCCTATCCAATACCTACATTAAATTGATTTAAATACAGTATTAGCAAACGAAAATGTTTTTAATCTTACATTATACTATTTAATTAAGGTAGTAGAATGTGGGATTGAAAAAAAAATTCGTTGTTGTTACATATTTATTTCAAAATGCTTTTAGCTGATAAGTGGCATCATCATCGTTCGTCTCCGCTAGTTTAATACAAATATAGGTAATAAATTCGTACGACCTTGACATTGCCAGTATGGCGAATTGACCGATCGATAAAACCACTTCGTCCGTCATGTAACATGGGAACAATGTGGTTGGCCTTGTATTCATTTATGATTCCGATGGATACAAATTCAGTTTTATCAGCAACTGCATCTTTACACTTAAGATTATCTAATGATATTCTGTTAACACTTAAATGTACTTATGTTATTACCTGTATGTAATTAATTCATTTACATAAAAATACATAGGTACATTCATGCAATATTTTTTTTTATGTAATGTAAGTGGCAAACAAGCATGCAGTTCACATTGATGTTAAGTGATGACTGCAGCCTATAGACACCCACATGAAGACCAAAATGCAGAGGCGTTACCACTCCCTCGCCTCAGGCCTCCTAGGCCTCAGCCTAAGGTGTTATGCCTCTGTGCCGGAAAATACAGGGCCGTACATTACCACCTGACCGGAACACGATACTGCTGAACACTACCATTTAGCGGCAAGTAAATTAGGTAATGCGGTGGTGCCTACGCCCACGAGCTCCGCCACTGGAGCTCTACCACCAGTAAAATACCTACAAAACGAATGAAACTATCAAATTTATACAGAACATACCTACAAAGTAGGTACAGTAGACACCATTCATACGTCAAGCTAATTCAGATAGGTTAGTGATGTTACAAACACCATTGATACAGACAATAACAATAAAATACCTATAACCTTCAACGTCGTGTTATTTAACAAGCAGATACCTACCTACCTACGTGAAAAATGTAATTGACCGTGAACATTACTAAATACTCTTAATTTTACAAAAAGACCGACCTTTCCATGTCTGTACAACAGTTAAGACGAGAAATAAAAGGCAATGAAAATCTACCCCGCGGTGAAACAATAGCCCGCAGGTAGCTAGGGAACAGCAGGCTTACTCCCGAAAACGATTCGATTTCGATTTCGTTCCTCGATTCGAACTCGATCCACGATCTAAAAGCTTACTCCCGAGCCAATTCGAATCGAAAACCAAGATCGTCGTACGATCGAGTGTTATCAGCGCCGTTAAGTGTATCCGGTCGATTACGTCACCATCTTGTGATGTTGGTCTTTGGTTAGATTTTTTTTTTTAGATGAATGTTTTTCTCTTTCTACTGTTTTGGCTAGTATAACTCGTATAAAATATTTCATTTAAACTTACTATGTTAAAATTGATAAATATGTGCAATATTTGTGTTTAATTTTGTTTATTTATGAACGATTATAGACAATATGAACCAGAAAATTGTGCGTAATCTGTGCTATGAACTGTCAAAGCTTCAAAATATCAAACGTCAAAGCAATAAATACAAAGAGCGGGCTTGTTCAAATGTTTGTGTTATAAAGTTAAAAGTTTGTTGTTTGTGGTGGTTCCCAACATAAAAGTTTAAGCTGTTTTAATTAAGTATACTTAACTATTCCCGTGCGATTTATATTATTCAAGGTATGTAAGTGTTTTAATAATATTAGTGTAAATATTATTGTCCATATATCTTTAAGATAAATGAAGAAATACTTTTTGTAGGAATAATGTCTCGTCCGTCAATTATTCAAATGGAAAAGTTAGTCCAGTTCTTAGAAGAGAATCCTGGCGTTGCTAAAGGACACATACGATCTGCTCAAGCTCGCCAGCAGACTAAGCAGAAATGGGACGAAGTATCCAATATTTTAAATTCATTGGGTGGCGCAATAAAAGACGCTAAGTCATGGGCAAAAGTAAGTTGAACCACTTGACATAGCAATGTTTATGCAGTTCGAATGAATGGCATTATTGTTCTAGCTTGTTGTATTGTAAGATTTGATGATTATTTGTGTATATATAGGTACTTACCTAATAATGCATGTACTAACAAACGTTTCCTTTTCAGTTCTGGGCTGATAAGAAATATGCCCTCAAGAAATGTGTGGCTCAAAGAAATGCCTCTGCAAATCGTACTGGTGGTGGAACTGACAACTTTCCACCTTTGTCTGATCACGAAGAGCGGCTATTAAATGTAATGGGTGGATCCAGCTTTGCTGCGGGTGATCAGGACTTGAGTGTCCCACTTACTATCCCAGAAGTAAGATCTTATCTATTTATGTAATTGAAAACCCGGTTTGTCCAGTGGTGTGGAACCACCGTTTGATTCGAAGGGTTTCGGGTTCGATCCCTGCTACGGGACAAATATTTGTATGGCCTATATTGGTTTCGGGTCTTGGTGTTTGTGTATGTGTTGTATGTTGATTACTTTGTGTACTTATATTCACCAAACATGTCAAATGAACCTAATGAACAACATTTACACACAGGAACCAGAACACCAAATGCTCCAGTTTGTAGACAATACTGTGGTTTTAGTTGGTGATGAACCCATGCCCAGTACCTCCAAACCTGTAAAATCACCAACTTATATACCATCAGCACCATCCAGTAAGTATAAAAAAGGTTGTAACCAACCAATATAACTTATTTTTAATAATAATATAGAAATGGTTTATAAATGAAAGCTTTGTTCTAATGTAATATTTATTTCTAGTTTCTAAAATAAAGTTCAACTAGATGATAATATACTCGCATAGATATTTATGTTAACATTTATGTCCAATGATTATTGTCCACTGAAACTTTCCTTCTATTTTATTACAGCTCCTAAACGCAGCCCATACACCCGAAGACCTCGTAGGTTACAACAAAATCAGTTGCATACAGAGCGACAAAGGCTTATAAGGATTGAGGAGAAGAGAGTGGCAGCTGAATTGGCTGCTGCTGCTGGCTGGAAAAGCCTTGTAGAATCGATAAATAACTTAAGTAATGTCATAAGTATAGGGGCAGATAAGATTGCAGAAGCATTGAACAATTCATCTAGAACTTAATAGGATAATAATATATACATTATAGGTACATACATTAAACACTAGGATAATAAAAGAGTTAGTTAAATAAAATAATTTAGCTATAAAAATTGTATATCGTATGTCATATTTTTATTTTATATTGTGTTGTTATTGTCTAGATATTCTTGGTTATAGTTGTCTTTGCTGTTGATTTTTAAAAACTGAATGCTTAGGTAAATAAGTGCATAATTATGTTTATACGTTATACATGTATTAGAACCTAGGATAGTGGGGTTCATAAAATAATTTGGCTATAATAAATGGTCCTAATTGTTTTGGTATGTTATATTTTTATTTTATATTGTTATTGTCTAGATATTTTTGATTATAGTTGTCTGTTGATTTTTAAATACTTTTAATGCTTAGGTCAATAAGTATATAACTATGTAGGTACGTAGGTATGGGTGTAGTTTTTGCTCTGTGAGAGGACATTAATACTTCATGCTCAGTACTGTAACAGTATAATTAAATATACTCATTCTAATCAAAACATACTTTTTATTTGTGTTCTTAAATTTAAGTTGCTTTATAAAAATGTAACTTCACGCCTGTAATCCCCGAAGGGATAAGCAGAGGTAAATGTACGCATTCATTACCAAACTTCGAGGTACTGGGAAACCAGAAAATGGAAAAATCCCAATAGGATTTTACACCATTATCTCTAATATCTCCGACCCGGGAATCGAACCTGGGACCCCAGCGTAGTAGTAGTGGCCTGCTACCACTAGGCTACTGAGGCAGTTAACTTATTAATATACATAGTTGCTTTATAAATTTTATATAATTTTTTGAGGACATAGTTTTAAAGGATGGTAGTATATGAGTCTAAATTCTTAATCTAGCCTAATCTACACAATACTTTTACAAATAGAGATATGGACTACACCAGAACAAATGGTCTTTTTAGGGTTCCGTAGTAAACAAGTAGCCCTTATAGTTTCGCCATGTCCGTATGTCTGTCTGTCTGTCCGTCCGCGATTTGAACAACTCCAAAGAAAATATTTATATACTTTTTTCATTACATTAATCAAACCTAAAAACTACGGAACCATACACTGCACGTGGCCCGACATGCACTTGATCGGGTTTTTTTTAGTCATGAAGTGGAAATTAAGTAGGTATACAAAAACATGTTAACTCAATATTATCACCATCAAAAACAATTACTAACCTATGATTTAATAAAGATTTATGCAATTAATGTTACTAACTGAAACAAGAAAAATATCGTTTTTATTACTTAAAAATCTACATCCACAGGCCCCATATATAAAAATATTATACAGAGTATGTAAACTAACTATTTGCATGTATATACATATATATTATTCGAAAATAAGCTTTTCTTAGTACTATGAACTTACAAACTAAATCCATGAACTTTATTACAACATTGGTTTACCACTCTTTGCTTACCATATAAGAATTGTTATAAAGACACATACATACAATCTATCTGTTAATTATTTATAAATAAATCTAAAATATAAATTAAAACTAAAAGTAAGTTTTGATAAACCTAAAAAGAACATTAATAAATTCAATAAAATTCTTATGTGCATGGTAAACAAATATCAGTACAGTTAATCTTTTATACTACAATTAATCTACCTACGTCTCCTAGTCCTCCACAATGTTTGGACAAGACACTGTCTTGCTGCTTGCCCTAATAATAACTCATCATTGTTGGATGAGGTTGATGGCTGGATGTAACTGTCTGCAGGGTTATGTAACTCAACCTCAATATCTGTTGTATCAGGTGCAGGGCAGTTATTTTTATTACACAAGTTGTGCAGCACACAGCAGGCATTTATAATTTTGGCTGCTGTCTTTGGATTGTAATGCAAAACCCTATGTCGCAATAAACACCTCCATCTTGCTTTTAAAAGCCCTATTGTTCGCTCCACCGTGTTCCTTGCAGAACAATGCTTCGTGGTGTAAAATTCTTCAGGAGAGCCAGAATCTGCATGAACAATAGGGGTCATCATATATTGCCTCTGCGCATAACCCGAATCACCTGAAAAAAAAACTGTTGTAGTAAGTTGTTCTCTCCTACATATTTTAATTTATTACCATAGTATGAAGAAATAATTAATAATATTGACTATATATTATAATTACAAACTTTTCTTTTTCTTCTATGAAAGAAATGAAAAAAAAAAAGAGTTATTAGTTAACTTTTAATTTTCTTATACCTATTGATTTTTTCTAAGTCATTCATTGTAGGTGGCTTGTAACAGACAATGCAAAAGTGTCCTCATAAACCAATTTGAGAGAAAAGATTTAGTGTTAAAATTATCAATTCATTTTACCTAATAAATATATGGTTTCTCCCCTACTTATTAATTCCATCAAATGTGGTTTTACAGCATGCTGATTAAAAATGAAGGAGTCGTGGGTGGCTCCTCCAAATGTAGCATCTGCACTTAAAATATTCATTTCACTGTCACATATCTGAAAATAATAGCAAATTAACAAAAATATAATTTTTAGAGTTTAAGAGAATTTATATTTACACAGTTTTCAATGTACCATGTGATGAGCAAAACTTACAATTTGTACATTTCTTGAATGATAGTGTTTTCTATTAAAATATCTCTCCTCATGCTCTGTGGGTCGGACGATAGCCACATGTGTGCCATCTACACATCCTAACACACCTGGGATGTGAAACTTCTCATAAAACCTGTAACAGAGCACTATATTTAGTACTATACATATATAAATTCAGTCACTTAATAATTGAAAGATAGTATTTACATACTTTCTTTTAATTGTGTTTCTTTCTTCAGCGGACTGAGGAAACCTAATGTACTTTGTAAGTACAGAAGGATGATTAAGTGCAACCGTGACTTCTCTAATAGCTTTAGACACAGATTGCTGTGACATAACTGTGCCATTGCTTCTGCCAACTATCCGTTGGTAACTGCCGGTTGCAAAAAATGACAAAGCTACTAAAATCTGCAAAGATAATTTCAATTAAAGTAATTTTATACCACTTTACTAGTAAAACTGTGGAAAGACAGACGAAAAGAGTTGGTTTCATGAATAAGAAGAGCTATCATAATCACAAAAACAAATAATAAAACATTAGGAACTCACCTTGCATTTCATAGAAATATCACTTCGTCTGGTTGTTTTTTTCATGTAGGGTGATAAATCCACTAGTAAAACTTCGAACAACTCCTTCGTCAGACGATAATTTCTACGAAATTCTTCTGAATCCATTTCCAAAGCCCGGGTGTTATAGCGGCTCATTCGAAGCCGATTTCTTCGTTCACGTATGTCCATGCGATTAGCTTCCTCAAGCACATTAAAAAAGGATGCCAGACGTGCCATATTATCAAAGAAATTTGTATTTTAAACCGTGTTTTAATAACACAATAACCTAACTCGATCGAGAAAAAGTACCTCTTTTGCAATCGTATAATTTGACGTTTTAATTTCGATCCGGAACTCGATTTACAGCTGTCAGATTGTGCGCAGAGTACACAGATTTCGATCCTAACGAATTTCTCGATTCAACTTAGTTTTGATCCGATCCACAGCACGATCGTGCGCTGGCGTCGAATTCAAGAGTACGAATTGACGTTAAACCGAATCGAATTCGATTGATACAGAACTCGATCCTGTCGGGAGTAAGCCTGCAGACCCTAGTCGCATACGCATATTATTATATAGGTAGGTACACCAACGTTACGCAACAACAATTTTGAATGAGTTTGGTAAACGTTTGTATCGAATTCCTTATTTCTTACCTACGAAAATATTAAGTTCAAAGCATCTGCAGTGCATTATGGATTTTGCAAGAAATACGGTAACACAGTAAACAAGGTACCGCCAAAGCCCGGAGGCAAAGTGGGCGCGTGGTGTGGCCTCGAGCCTTCCTCCCGCGCGTTTGTTTACGTTCCGGAGGCATTTCATTCACTGGATCGAACACATTAATATCCACTGTACTACCAACACTATTTTTAGCATGCGTGTGACTCCAACAACGTTAAATCGAACAAATAGGTTCCTAACTGAATTACTCATTTTGATAGCACCTACGGTTTCTACGAATAAATGAAACGATTGAACATTATTTTAATGTATGATATGCACTAAATAATATCATCTATTTACATAATCCACAATTGTGTACGGAGTACTGTAAACAAAACCTACAGAGTTGAATGCCATGTTCCAACAGCAATATTATATAGGTACCTACCTAGGTAATAGTATTATTTTTTAACAAAAATATAATTTCATGCTCTTGGAAGTAATAGGTACCTATGTCGCGCCTCGTCACTTCATTAATGAATTTAAACTTAACATGAGTTCAATCCACAAGGGAGTTACTGAGCGGTTCAATTAAATCATTGGATATCCTTGAATTAAGTTCTATAGGGCAATGAAAAAAAATGAACATTTCAGAACTGTAAGAATTTCTAAGGATTGAAAAAGAATTCAGATTTAAAATCTTCTGACATCGAGAGCTACGCAATTGCTATTTAAATAAGATGTCAATTTGACTGTGAAGCAACTCTAGCGCAGCCAAAAAAAGGTCATTAACACTACGTGAGACATTCGCGCTCGCTCAATATTACGGTCATCGCCCCCACATGCGACCCGCAGCGCACCGGACCTCAATCAATCGCAGACGAATCACCTTTAAAAATATATTATATTATAAATCAATGTATGTATGTATGTATCTTCACGCCAGGTCCCTAACGGGGTAGGCAGAGAGTGTAGAGCGCCAGATAACCCGGTTCTGACAAACCTCTCGTGCCTCGTCTACCTTCATCATTCTCTTCATACATGCACGCCGATTCCTAAGACTTTTGACCCCACCATCAGACAGAACTCGACCTATTTGGTCATGGTAGGTTAGCCTTGGTCTTCCTGGGCCTCTGCAACCATCCACATTCGCATTGTATATCTGTTTAGTCATTCGCTCATTCGACATTCTTTCTATATGCCCGAACCATCGGAGCATGCCTTTTTTCATTTTTACACCGATACTATCATTCACACAAAGTCTCTTTCTTACATCTTCATTACGAACGCGATCGGTGAGTGATACACCGCAGATCTTGCGCAAAGATCTCATCTCGACCGCGTTCAACTTACTTTCATGCTCTTTCCTGCATACCCAGCTCTCGCTTCCATATAAAAGCGTTGGAGTAAGTACAGCATTATGTACGGCTAGTCGAGCCCGCTGGCTGAGATGTTTAGATTCTAGTAGCTTACCCAACGCTCCATTCACGCAATTCCCAGCAAGCACTCTTCTTTCTATATCAGTGGTGTACCTACCATCCTTGCTAAAAGCACATCCAAGATATACAATTTCATCAACCTGTTCTAACACTGCATCATCTACTACTACCCTTGCATTTGTTCTCTGTTCATCTCTTTCAAATACTAATACTTTAGTTTTATCCACATTCAATTGTAAGCCTTTCTCCATACAATCCTCTTTCATAACTGTGACTAGTGCTTGTAGCCCAGATGGTGTAGGGCTAACAATTACCGCATCATCTGCGTAAAGCAGACAGTTCACCACTAAGTCACCCATACGCACTCCCACATCCATCAACTTCACCCTCTGGAGGCATTTGTCCAGATATATAATAAACAGCCTAGACGAAAGCACGCAACCCTGTTTGACACCGATGTTAACATCAAACCAGGGTGACATGTTACCATCTACCCGCACACATGCTTGACAGCCCACATACGTGGACTGTATTGCACGGAGCAGACTGCCATCAATACCATACTCTGGCAAAATGTCCCACAGCTCCTTTCGTAATACCCTATCAAACGCCTTCTCCAAATCCACAAAACCGCAGAAAACCTTCTGGCTCACAGCCAGATGCTTCTCTACGATGTTGCGGAGGGAGAAAACTTGATCCATACATCCTCTTCCAGTTCTGAAACCACCCTGTGCATCCCACAACAACCCGTCGGACTTCTCTTTCATTCTTCTTTCTAAGACTTTCCCATACACTTTAGCTGCCAAACTGATCAAACTGATCGCTCGATAGCTGGTGCAGTCCATACGTGAACCCTTGCCTTTATACAAAGGCACGATGACCGCACACCGCCAATCCTTTGGGATTCTTCCGGACCTCCAGCAAAGGTTGCACAACACCCAGAAAGAATCCCAAAGGGCAGCACCACCATATTTGATCATTTCGGCAGAAACCTGATCAATACCCGCAGCCTTACCACATTTCAAACTTCGTATCGCCCTTACAATCTCATCTATTGTTATAAATCAATGTCCATCAGGAAATTCGTTTTTATGAAATCTGTCATCATGCGATGCAAGAAACTTTATGAAACAGTCTGCCAACTCGGTTATACCCAAATTCTCAAACAATGAATGAAGGCAATCAACTTTTAGTACGCCGCCTGTCTGCGTGCTAGGGTCACTCAACTCAAAGATCGACACTAATGTCGATGACTGAGAGTTTGTAATTCAAAGACTTTCACAAGTAGTTGTACATGCGATACAAACTTTCTTGTTTCGAATGCATTATTTGTGGACATTATAATATCAAAATGCGCGTCTGACTACATTAACACTTACTGCGGCTTATGTTTATTATTTACATATGTAAATTTACGACACGTAAATATTATTAAAATGTTCATGAAACTACGCCTAAGACGTATTTTGCGACGCAATAACCTATTAGGTAGGTAGGTATATATTACAAGATCGATACAGAATTAAATTCATTTAATTGAATTATTCAACTGATCGCAATATAATGTAATGTATTCAAAGTTAACCTATATAGAACACTTGCAAAGTTTTGCGTCACAATATCTTTTTTTAAGTAAACTAACAATTATGTAGATAAGTTAACAGGCTGTAACTTTTTTTCTAAAAAAGATTTGAATATTTTCTAAATACGTTATATCATTTAATTTTGCTTATTTCCTAAATAATAAAAGAAGTGTTTTCAATTATAACGTGTGTAGATACTTAATGAATACACAATAATTGTGCTCACATGGTACCTATTGCTGATATAATAATATTAGCTCCAATTAGTGAATGCAATCCCGATCTCGCGGGATACCGATCTCGCGAGATCCCGTGTAATTTTTCGGGATCAATCCCGAAGCATAATATGACGAGATCCCGTTCGAGATTGACGGGATTGGGCGGCAATGGTCAGCGATATGATTTAAGATATACAGCTTAGACGAACGCACGCAACCCTGTCGGACACCGATGTTAACATCAAACCAGGGTGACATGTTCCCATCTTCTCGCACACATGCTTGACAGTCCTCATATGTGGACTGTATTGTACGAAGCAGACTGCCGTCAATACCATACTCTGACAAAATGTCCCACAGCTCCTCTCGTAATACTCTATCAAACTCTTATTTAATAAATATTAAATAATAAAATAAAAATAAAGTGAATATTAAAGAGGAGCTCCCATACAACGAACGTAATTTTTAAGCAATTTTTATACTCTAGGTATGTTAATATAAAGGTAGTAACTTGAATATAACAAACGTGATTTTCTTTTAAAGATGATGGAACGGGACATTTCGTGCGCGAGTTCGACTCACACTTGGCCGCTTTTTGCATTCTTTACAACGTTAATTAATGCGGCTATTCATCGTCAACATCAAAATGGCTGATAATTTACATGCTTCCAAGTTCAAGTGACGGCTACTTTGGTTTTCAACGTCAGTTAACGGTTAAGTAACTTTCACCTATTGTTGCACTTAGGGCGAGATTAACAGGCCGCACTACGACTTTACTTTCGAGCAAAGTACGCTCCGAACTGTCAAAACCCATACATTTCTGACAGTTCTAAGCAGACTTTGCTCAAAGTAAAGTCGTAGTGCGATCTGTGAATCTCGCACTTATGGTGATATTCACAGACCGCACTACGACTTTACTTTCGAGCAAAGTACGCTTCGAACTGTCAAAACCCATACATTTCTGACAGTTCTAAGCATACTTTGCTCAAAGTAAAGTCGTAGTACGGTCTGTGAATCTCGCACTTAGAGTACGAAGCAAATTAGGTAGGTAAGTATCTCCCCATCTTTGGACAGCGGTGGTGCTAATCAATCAAGAAATATAAGCCATTCAAACATGTACTATGAAGATGTATAATTACAAAGTAACAAAGGATGTCATGAATACTAGTTAGCCCGACGGTAGTAAACGAGCGAAGGTTATGTTATGTCGTCACTGAACCTGCTGTCGCCTATATACGAGTTTATTAACGCGTAACAAACTAAGTTCCTATTCCTATATCGCATTTTACAAGGTTACAGCCATGTTAAGTAGCTACGCACGAGCCAATCGTCGATCAAATGGTGACATCATTACCGCTTCACCGCACGGACACCTAGTAACAATAAACTTATTTCACATGATTAATTAGGTAGGTGCCTAGGTAAGTAAGTAAGTAATTGTTTTATATTATTTCGCATTAACACATGCTTGTGAAATATATTTTATTTTTAAAGAAAAATGGAAAGAAAAATTTGACTTCAGGCGAGGCTCGGAAAATCGGGCAGGGCTTCAGTAGCTCAATTGGAAGAGCGGCTGGACTAGATTCCCAGTAGGTCGCGAGTTCGAGCCTCGCCTGAAGTCAAATTTTTCTTTCCATTTTTCTTTAAAAATAAAGTAAGTAAGTAAAATAAGTAGTAAGTAAATATTCTTTATTGTACACCAGTAATGTTCAATAAAACAAAAATAGAAAACAGAGAAAGTACAATCAGGCGGTCTTATCGCTAAAAGCGATCTCTTCCAGACAACCTGTCGGTGGAAAGAGAAATGTTAAATTACAGAGGTAGGGTGCACATCAAAGTAAGGACAAACATTATGAATAAATAAATAAATAAATAGATAGGTACATACATGACATAAATATATAAACCTAATTAAAAACACAAAACTTAATATTGGCAATAGGAATGATGATGTTAAGTTAACGAAGCAAAGTAGTAGTCATAGAGTCGTTTTTTAAACGACTCATGAGTCTGTGCTTGCCTTATGTTTAAGGGCAAGGAATTCCACAGTCGTACAGCAGTCACTGTAAAGGAATTTGCAACGAAGGAAGAAGAGTGACGAGGAATTTGAAGAAGTAGATTTTCTGAGGATCGTAGATAGAGAGGATTTGATTGGCAAAGGTAATTGAAATGATTTTTAAGATAGTCAGGAGATTGTGGAACGAATAGAAGACAGTAAAGAAGGGAGAGAATATAAGTATTCCTGCGAAGACGTATAGGAAGCCACTTGAGCTCAACACGAAATTGAGAAATATGGTCATATTTGCGTAAGCCATATATGAACCGTATGCAAAGATTTTGGAGGCGCTCAAGTTTGTTAAGTTGCTCCTGGGTCAAATCAAGATAACATATGTCGGCGTAGTCTAATATAGGGAGCAGAATAGATCAAGCAAGCGCAACTTTAAAGGAGGTAAACAAAAAATTTTGAAGTCTTCTCAAAGAGCCAACAGCGCCAAACAGTTTCTTGCTGACTTCACATATTTGCGGGGCCCATGTTACACACCTGTCTATAAGCACACCTAGGTTTTTAACTTTATCACTAAATGGAATTGAAGAACTGTTCAGGTAATTTGTGGTACTTTTGTAAATTCGATTTTTGACATCATCCTTGAGCTCCCAACAACAATAGCCTGAGTTTTTAATGGGTTGAGATGGAGGCCGAAAGATTGACACCATTTGGAGATGCGGTCTAGATCATTATTAACAATTTTAATGGCATCAGACTAATCTATGATTTTAGTTTGATAGGAAATTTGGAGGTCGTCGGCATCCAGGTGGTAGAGAGAAAATAGGTTTTGAGTGATAATACTGATGAAAGTAGAAAAAAGGAAGGGAGACAACACGCCACCTTGCGGTACACCAGCAGTAACGTCGCACCAGGTGGAAGAGGAATGATCCACTCGAATACGCTGCCGGCGACCAGACAAGTAACTACGAAACCAGTCAATCACTGTCGGAGATATGTTAAGAGAACGGAGAATTGCGAGTAATATATCATAATCTACATTATTGAAGGCATTACTAAAATCTAACAGGACGAGTACAGTCAGCTGCTGGTATATAGCGTTCAAATCGTAAAGGTTTTTGTTCAATATACCAATAAAAAAATACTTAAGTAATGCCAATAACTTAACGAAGTACTACAACTACATATATGTATATATAATAATAATAATGAGGTAATCAAGTATAATAGGATTTTTTAGGGATACTTAATAAAATCTTTAGCCTTTAGAATAGCAGATTGCTTTGAATACCTAACAATAGTTAGAGAAGAAGCAAACTGAGTAAATGAAACGGGACTGCTAAACCGGAGGTCGACACTGTAGTTTTTTTTAATCCTGAAAATTATTTAGACACCAGTTTTAGTGAACCATCTATTACAGCACTAAGATGTTCCAAAAGAAGCAAATGTACAAATTGAAATCGAAAGGAATGCGGGGAAACAGGCCGCTGATACATTGAAAAATCTCCGCACGCTTCAAATGTTTATAGGTACCTAGTTTGCAGAAAGGAAATTATTTTTACTTAGAATTTTTAAGTGTCAAGAACCTTAAACTTAAAAATATTAAACATATTAAGTACGATAAATTGAGTCATCGATATAAATTTGTTTCTTTTCTGTCTACTTTTCTTTACTAAGTAGCATAATTAATTAGAGATGCAATGAATGGCGAGTGATTTTTGACACCACAATGTATAGGTACTTTAACAATAATACATAATCTTTATTTCAATATCAAAAATCTTACATGACACAAATAGGCTGGAGTCCCCCTTTTAAGCATTGTAAAATGCATGTACCAGAGGGGTCCGCTCTTCTAATTTACAATTATATTTGTTATTTTTTTGTTACAATAGGTACTACCGGAGATAGAATAGGTTCTCTATCACTGGTATTAATACTTTATGGGCTGAGATTTCTAATTCTCTTTTTAATTTTGCAACATGATAAAATTAAAAGGTGAAAGCGTATTTTTATTTTATAAAATGTAGGTAGGTATATGAAATAGCATATACTAAGTAATGCCATGATTATTTTCAAGAACCTAACTAAGTAATGATAATAATTAGTTCATAAAACTTGGTAGTTGACACAGATGATGGCTTCATTTTCATTCTGCCTAATGAATACAAAATAGACATTTGTATAAATTCGGGTCTTTAATACGTGCATATTCCATGTCGCTATGAGAAGTGGTATGCAATGTGTATAAATAGAGTAGCCTCGTGCGGTGTCTGTTATGGACATCGATCGTTGCGTCCTCGCCGCCATCTTGGCCCTCGTGTCTCCCTCTTGCACTTCACGCCCCACTCCTCTCCATAGCCCCTCACTGCCCTACATTCACTCTTTCGTTGCTACATTCGCACATGCTACACGTTACGTCCGCTGTGTACATTAAACACTTTTTTACATTAAGTAAAACTATAATTAGAAATGTTGCATGCCTTTAGCGCTGCGTTATAATAGTCTGATTTTAAAAAATACATCAAGGTTCAGTTTTACAAAGAATTAGCACAAGAAATATAGGAAGTGTATAAATAACTAAGGTGACATTGAAGATGTTTCCGCGACGTGAAAACTATGCCAAGTGTAGTGCTTGTGTAGCAAAACGTGACAGTAGAGAAGCATGTACCTACCTCGTTTCTTAAACCATTGTATTTCACACTTTCGTGGAAAATGCTTCACTGGATTGCCTTCTCCTTTTTTGTTTTGTGTGTAACTAACTCAATTACTAAATTAATCAATGGCAACTTCCTCGATCTATGTTCGTTTAATATACGCAGATATCTTTTAAATCAGTGCGGATATTACGCATTGCTACAGTTATATAATAAAAACATTAATAGCTACACTTATTCTTCGGTTCTTGACACATTACGTGAATAGATTTCGACGATATGTTGGATGAATTCTAACATTTTTGGTTCAAAGCGATTGCCTATTTTTGTGACGTAGATTCCTCAAGGAAATGTGCTAAAAAGACCAGAATAGAATGCTTACTCAAAGACACGAGGTACCTACATCGCTAACAACACAATGTTTCGAGTTACGATTTCGGATTTTTGTTACAATAGGTATTTTAGCAAACCGCTTCACATGATTTTTAAGAAACTATTTTTGTGGACATAACATAATATCTTTAATTACCATCACATAAGTTGCCAGTGTTGTCAAACGACCAGTTCCTTGATAGTGCATCGCCTGGACTACCTACGACAGAGTTCTAATACCTATATTATAGTAGATGCTAGTATAAAATGTAATTAGGCAATAAGCAGAAATTTCCAATAACACTTCATACTAAGTAATTGTATGAAATATTGGTGACATAGGTACAATGGGACCTCGAGACGAGAATCGACGGTAAATAAAGTACCTACTAGGTACATACCTACTTCCTACGAAAATTACAAAAAGTCTTCTAAATAGAAGTTACTACACAGAAATAATTAATATGAATAAAACGAGCCAGACGGTCCAATGGTGTGTAAGGTCTTTTTAAACCGCGCGGTTCGATACACGTACCGAGACAAATACTTATTTGAATGGCCTACAGATATTTGATTCGAGTCTGGAATCTGGATGTTGGTGTACCTATGTGTTGTGTGTGAACAACCGCACCCACTACAGAGTTTTATACTATTGTGAAGCTGTGAAAAAAAAATAGATTTAAGGAATTTGAGTACCTACTTTCAGATTTTTTAGATTCCTTGAAATAAATAAAAATAAATAATTCGATGAGTTTTGACATTTATATAACATGAACTTTAAAAGTATGAAATTTGAAATTGTCTGCGGTTGCAGACAATTTTCAATGAAATAACTCAGTATGTGGTAGGTATTCGGATTAGGATATTACTAAAGATAAAAACGGAAAATTTCGGACTGCAGGTAGCCTTTTCACAAGTAGAAAGCATTTTTGAAAAGACAATCTCCAAAGGGGTAAAATAAAAGTGTAAGTTGAAATTTTGTTAGAATTTTTGAAAATAAGAATTAAACTACTTACATTATATAACCAATTTACTGTACTTGAAAATAACGGAATGACGACTTATTCAATAAAATGAGACAAAGTGTAAAAAGTAAGTGACAAAAAAACATAAAAATGAAAACAAGGACAAATTATGATTCCTGAAAAAACTCGTAAAAATATAACAAAACAATACAAAATCGATTTACTTCTGTGAAGAAGGAAAATAAATTAATTATAAACGGAAATAATGCGTTTAACATAATAAACTGCAGACATCACCACCTAGCCGTTTATATCACCCGCTTTGAAGGTGAACATCACTGTAAAATTGACCTTCCAAGATAACATTACTAATAACTAACGATAAGACAAAATAGACCACGCAGAAACTGCTGCAGTACAATATAAATATAGTACCTACATAGAGATAGTAGCGGCTAAGCCGCTTTTCGAAAGGATTGTACAGTTATTATAGTATTCATATCTATCTATTAATATTCGGAGTGAAATAAAATAATAGATTTATCATTAATTAACAAGTCGGTTCAAAAATTACTTGAGATAATAATAATATTTAAGGACATGGCACAGATCGGCCAGGTTTCGGCTTAGGCCAAAAATCGACCTTCGGTCAGATACTACTACACGCTTAGATCTTTCTATAGTTTCAATCTACGCAACAGACTTTAATGCGGATTTCA
Source organism: Macrosoma leucophasiata (assembly GCA_036365455.1). Classification (NCBI taxonomy): domain Eukaryota; kingdom Metazoa; phylum Arthropoda; class Insecta; order Lepidoptera; family Hedylidae; genus Macrosoma; species Macrosoma leucophasiata. Next base: position 17,015,906 of record JAWQUS010000009.1, on the reverse strand, counting down.
ACAATATAATTATACAGTAATAGGGAGGTTTTTATGTACCTATGTATAAAACATGCATATCCTATGCATATATACGCTAGTTTATATTTCATGACACTGATTATAGCCATTAGACATGTTTACAATGTAGGTAAATTAAAGTATCATACTTCGATTCTTGAACATCGAAATTATTAAAAATAGCGCCTTTCATTTCTGTATTTATTATCAATGAAGTAAATTGGTGTAGTAGTTGCTTATGTCTGCAGTTTGTTAATGTTAAACGCGTTATTTGCGTTTATAGGTAACTAGCTGATCCAGCAAACTTCGTATTGCCTCAGAATGAAATAATGTGTCAAAGGTTTGATATATACGGGCTATTTGTATGGGAAAATGAAATTGTGTTTTTTACTATTTCCCTTCAATTTCTCCATGTTTTCTTACGTTTTAAACCTTCCCTGGACTTCCAAAAATCATTCAAAACCAAAATTGGCCAAATCGGTCCAGCCGTTCTCAAGTTTCAGCGAGACTAACGAACAGCAATTGATTTTTATATACCTATATAGATTATGTTCCTTCTTCACAGAAGTAAATCGATTTTGTATTGTTTTGTTATATTTTTACGAACTTTTTCAGGAATCTTAATTTCTCATTGTTTTCATTTGTATGTTTTGAAATATACTTACGGTATATTTCAAAAACAAGACTGTCATAGTAGCAATATGGTGACACATTGTCTCGTCATCATTGATATACAAAAAACCCCTCGTCATACAAAAATTACATAAAATAAATTTATACCTATTTCCGACAAAAGAACAACGATTCAAATTATTTTTCCATTATTCTAAGTATTTTTTTTCTCTTTTGATATAGTGTACAAGACGCGAGCCCAACATGGAACTTAACTATAATACTATTAGCGAGAATTCAACTAGTGGATAGGTGTTCTGTACCAGTAGTTAAAACTATGATGGCCAAATATATCATTATGACATTGTTTCCATATACCTACACACCTACCTACGGATAAGGCAACAGACATATTAATAGTAGATAAAAATTTAACAAGATTAACTAATCATTGCAGTGATATAGCAATAAGCAAGTAAATTACATACTTAGGTACCTATGTAAATACTTAATATATTATTGTAATATTCAATAGTACCTATTACATTAAACTTAACTAACAGAAAGTCTGATTAGCGATCATAAAATAGTTTGTGTCGATTTATTTATTCATAAAATAAACACGTATAGGTTGTAGGTATATATATATATATATATCTTCAATAAAAAATCTTTTGCGTGATAAATAAATCTGGGTCAATTCGATAAAACATGTTAAATTGGAAATACTGCGCACTTATCGGCAATAAATAGTAAACTTATATCAAATCCGATTTAGAATTAAAATGTTCTTATAGGTACCTACCTACTCAACTATATTTTGTGATCGGTCTAGGTCTTAAAATAAATTAAGTAGGTACCTAATTCTAAACAAACGGCATTTATGTAGGTACCTATGTAATAAAGAAATCAAGTTTCTTTTTAGGGTTCCGTAGTAAACAAGGAACCCTTATAGTTTTGCCAAGTCTGTCTGTCTGTCCGCGGTTTAGCGCAAAAACTATTGGTGCTAGAGACTTGAAATCTAGCACAAACAACTTAAACACGCGTCGTAGAATAACGTAGAAAACATGTTTTTTTTTATTTTAGGGCAGGTACCTCCCTAGGTAGGTACATGGAACGCGCGGATATTTTTTTAATTTTCCGTTTTCTAAATCGTGTGAGATATCGTTGGCTAGGTCTTTCGAAAATGTTAGGGGTGTACTACAATCATTTTTCGATTAAGTTCGTGACTTATTAAGCTTTAAAGTGCCAATTTTCGTTAGTGTCCCCCTCCCTCTACCAACTAAACGTTTGTTGTTAGAAATTCAAACGGCTACGGCGTTACGGTAATAGTAGCTACATATAACGAAATTTAAAAGAAAAACTATCACACTTAAGTTGGCTTTACAAGTTTGCGAGTAATAGTAATACTCGAAATTTTTGAACAACTCCATAGAAAATATTTATTTATTTTTTCATTACATTAATCAAACCTAAAAACTAAGGAACCCTACACTGCACGTGGCCCGACACGTACTTGACCGGTTTTTTAATTATTCCCTTCAAAATGATACCGAATTGGCCTCAAAAACTGAAAAAGCAATAGAATGCAGTGATTAAATGATTTACAACTGGTACAGTCGTGGCAATAAACGTGTAAGTTTCGCGATTGAACACGTGACGAGGGTCGCGAGGTTGATTCCAACGAGTAAATACGCACCGGGTCATCCACTGTCATCGGTGCAGCAGCCGACTAGCTTATAATAGTTCAAACATCGATCGCTAGCCGAGGGCGTAGCCCTCTACAGACGTCGTGTGACGTAAAAATCTTTTGTCACAATACTGCGCCCGTAAATTTAAATCCAGTTAATAGGTATGTTTGTTAAATAAATTATCAAGTTTGCATTGTGATAAAAGAAAAGGTGTTGAACTAACGAATGACAATAAAAGTAACAGTTGTATGACCTACACAATGATACCATATTCAATATTGTAACAATAAATGAAGTGCATATTATCAGGAAATGCAGCGTCACGCAACCTGTTGCGTCCGTTGCGTCCATCAATATTTACGTTCCGTGAACTCGCAACGCATAAAAATCATGTGTTTATATCTGCATGGATATCGATTTTCTACTTCGAACGAGTCGAACCAGCTAACAGCAGTGTAAATTACATTGTATTTTTTATAGGTATGCCCATCCATTTTTTCTTCAATTTACTTACTCAATAATGAACCAAGTTAATTGAAAGTGGTAAGTATACATAATTATTACAGAGATAATGATAGAGACAATCATCTCTAGACGTCCTATTCATCGGTATTATCTAATCTATGTTTCTATACCTATTAATAAGATACCGCTGCATCTTTTGTCCGTGCCCGATTTACTCAGCAATAATAAATCTGATTTTATTATTTTATGGCGGTTTTCAAGCAACGCGCTAAATTTAAAATGCCTTGAAACGCATTAAAAAAATATACATGTGCCTTACAAACATTTTTCACGAGTAGTGAAGTAGTAGCGCGTCTACATTATGGCCTTTTGCTTTTTACAGATGTCCATGAACTACAAAATGGACGCTCATATAAGTACATATTATATTAAATAACATGCCACAGACATAGGTAAGTATGCTTGCAATTACACAAAAAACAGACCCCTCAAGATGAATCTTTACGATATATATTTTTTTTCTAGTTTTCTATTCGCTTCCAGTTTCAGAATTACGTTTTTGTTTAATAAAATTATGAAAACATTAATAATACTGAACGGGATCAGCAGTTCAACACGCATTCCATATTAATGAAGCGCAGCAGATGTTATAAGCTTTCTACAATTAAAAACTGCACTGGTTCAGATTCAGAGTATTTTTAAGAACTTAGTTAATTATTTCATTTGCAAATCAGAAACAGTAATTTCAGTCATTTTAAATGTAAATTGTTACATAGTTAACTGCCGGGTTGAATGAATGTCAAAGGAATGCGACCATCACGGTACAATGGCGGTCAAGCAGCCTCTGAGGATTACTGGAGACTTCTCAACACCTCAATCCAACTTTAATTCAGTTAACTAATATTCAGAACTAGTTCTACACCGCGATTACGCTGCGCTTTGAAATTGTTTCTCGCAACGTTATCATGTAGCCTGAAATTGTTTATCATTCCCAATATAAATTATTTTTTCTGCTTAGAATTATTATTGCAGCGAGATGGCAGAGCTCACACGCTGCTTTAATAAGTTTCGTAATCCAACAATCTAATGAAATGACACTACACGATTTATCGTGCATTTTACCCAGTTAAAATGCCATTTAAAACACTATGCGAGAAGTCATTCTCTGTGTCTCTCAGGGTGAGATTCACAGACCTCACTACGACTTTACTTTGGCAGAATCGAGCTTTCAATCCTTAGTTGGTTTTTGGACGAGTAAAATTCAAATTTAACTATTTTCTTTTTTCTGTTGTCAAATTCAATGTCAAAATAAAGTCGTAGTTCGGTCTGTGAATCTCGCCCTTAGTCTGAAAGCGAACGTATTACCTACTTAGAACTTATTTTTCTTTAACGCACAGCTCGATAAATCGTAACCACGCGATTATACATATACCAATGTGTCGTTCGTTACAGCAAAAGAACGCATCAATCAATACTATTTATTAAAAAACTGACTAGTTGACAAAATTATTTAAATGATCTGGACTGGTTCGTTAGACCCGTTGAACTGATTGATTGGTTCAAGGTTTCGACAAAGTCGTTCATATATATCGTTCTTCGAAGTGGACTCGTATCTCGATTAAATAGCTCAGCAGTTCTAGTGAATCAACGAGCTGGACCGATCGATATAGATCATTCATTTGACACACACTCATTTCTCACGTATGGTTGGTTCGTTTCAATCACACAATTCGCCAAAACTCACAAATGCAATCGAACAAATTGGTCATTTTAATTCAACTAATGAATCGTGCATATTTCAATACCTGGTTCTATTGATTCGTTCGATTGCGAGCGACTCATTCGTTCACTCGATTGCCTTGTTTTTACCCTACCGTCTGCAGATAGAGATTCTTCTGCACGAATAATCATGTAGAGTAATAAATAGGCTTTAAAAATACAGATAAGAGGTAGAATACTTACTAATGCGACAACGGAGTCTATGGCGCGGTTGAAACGGTCGCAAAGGCCCCGCATGCTCTCGTACGAGTGGGTGTCATAGTCGCACAAGATGTTGTTCTCCAGCGCCGCCTTCATCTCCGGCAAGTCGTCGCACACCCACCTGCACAACACACAATTTTATTGCAACACCGCTTCAATCTCAGGTCTATTAAGGTATCTTCAGAAACACGACAATTTGGAATATATATAAAACATTAACATTATATTTCATGTTACACGAATCTATGCAATCGGAAGGCCGTCAAGAGAACAAATCATGATACGTTATGCGTCATTAATAACAGCTGATAAAATAATGCAGTCAAATATCCATCAATATAAAATTACCGTCAATAAGTAAGTAATCAAATATACGAATCAAATTCAAGTATAAGTTATATACTTGAATTTAGTATAAGTTTTACAAAAACAGTGCGGCAAACACATCTGTTGCACTTTGTACCCAAGGAAACCCTACTGCCTCGGTAGCCTAGTGGTAGCAGGCCACTACTACTACGCTGAGGTCCTGGGTTCGATTCCCGGGTAGGGGGTTATCAGAGATAATGGTGAAAAAGCCTTTATCTCTGGTTCTATTGGGATTTTTCCATTTTCTGGAAATTTCCCAGTACCTCAAAGTTTGGTAATGTGCCCGGAGATGTCAACAGGCTCGCCACCTGTTACATGGGCCAAAACGTAACCGGCGAATCGTGGGTGTTTGCATGTATGCTTGAATGCATGCATTTACCTCTGCCTACCCCTTCGGGGATTACAGGCGTGAAGTTACGAAGTTACGAAACCCTACTTAATGTTTTAACCTTTATGCAGTAAAGGCAGGTGCCAGTGGTAACTAACACATAGTGTAACATCTATCTTAAACACCTGTTAGGCTATTAAGTCTGACGTGCAAGTGTTCGAAGTCCGGGTGCTATAGAAACGTTACCAACGGACTCGAAATACCACGACACCCTACATTTCTACACGTAACACCTGCAGACTAAAGCCATTTTCACCGTGCTTGTTCGCCGACATTGGCAGGGGACGTGATTTTAATGTCACTCTCGTTAACAATAGTGCTTATTTGCTTATTAAACAAGGCTTGTTTTTTATTGTATGCGCTTTATCATAGGTAGGTTCGTTAAAACTTAGTACATTTATTTAAATTGAATTACCTACGTTAATTTTCTGGGTGAAATGGCGTAGCTGGTTGAGTTAGTACTGGTAGTAAGAATTATAATATTTATAGTGTAGCTGTCTGCCGTTGTAAAGTAGTAGCGTTCAACGCTACCGTAATCCGGATAAATGATAGCGTAGGTATCCGATATTTTTTAACACAAGAGCAAAAGATGTAATGAGTGGCAATTACAACGTCTACTAAAATCTACTCATTGAAACACATTCTTTGTAGATGTTTATAGACAACAATGTTCACATTGCTGTTTATAAACGTCTACATTGAACTGAACTTTTTTCCCACTTTTATAGCACACAAAAGCGCTTTGGTATTTTCCAGATATCGGAAATTTATCGGCAATCAATTCGCAATCACTAATTTGCTGTCATAGGAGCATATCGAAGGACCACGAAATTCTCAAACAATAGCACCTTGGCGCGAAATTTCAAGGTCACAGCCGGTGCGCGTCCGGACGAGATGAGGTCGTGGTTGCCCGCAGTATCCCAACCAATGCGGGAACACGAGCGGGTCAACTTGCCAAACTAGTTTACGTATTTCCGACGTCCAAGCACCACGAACACGTGACCACCATAGCTAGGGATGTAAACTACACAGATATCGATGTTTTGATCGAAAAACATCGAAGTTAATTTACTATCCATCTGGTCATTCTGGTCCCATCTGATAAGTATACTAACATCTGATATGTAATTTTTAGTGCGAAGTATTTTCGGGTGGAGTAACCAATGATAATGATATTATATTATGTTAACTAACTAGCTGCAAGGGATTTCGTTGGAATTATTCTAGCTAGCTATTATACCTAGTGTTCAGTTATTACCTATTCCTGTTCTCTGGCTCGATGATCATTATAAATGTAACCATAATTTCTGTCACAAAGCAAATGAGGATTCAGAACTAAGTGGAAATTGGAATCACATATTCATTGTAACCTATAATAATATATTTTTGTAGATGTTCCCAAGCAGTAGTATTCACTTGTCTTCAATGTAACCAAAATCGAAGGAGCACGAGATTCTCACCGCAAACATGTGACCACCCTATCTAGGCATGCAAACCATAAATCAATAGGTACTTTGATAGTAAAACAAATGTTTATTATTCGTCAGTGTTTTTCTGAAACATCGATGCATATTTCACGATGGTTGCATCCCTAACCAAAACCCAAGATGATATCACGTATTTTAGTTTAGAATATCCAGTTCTTGTATTTATTAGAGGGGTAGGTATATATTTTATAAATTCTTGAGGCATTAGAAATGTGATTGATCAGTGACAAACTTTTCAAAAATAAAAACTAGGAAAAAACATATTATAGATGCCTCTTACTTATTATAGCTATACCTAAATACATTTTTTAACCGGTAATGCCTCGCATAAGTCAAATAACCGATAAAACACGTAGGCGTGTTTTCTTTTCTTGTTACGAAATAAGCATAATGTATACAAATAAATAAATTGGAGTGTCTGTTTGTAATATTAAAATAACCGCTTTTTACTAAATGCATATGTATGTGTGCAATGTGCATACACGGTACATATACCAAAACAACATTTTTTACAATTTTTGTCTGTCTGTCTGTCTGTCTGTCTGTTTGGCGGGGCTAATCTTGGGAACGGCTGGACCGATTTTGACGGGACTTTCACTGGCATATAGCTGATGTAAAAAGGAGTAACTTAGGCTACTTTTATACTAGCTTCGCCCACGACTTCGTCCGGGTAGATACTGAACAATCACAAATTCTCAATCGGACGAAGTCGCGGGGACAGTTAGTAATAATATAAGTTTAATAGAGGTCACATTGGTAGTAAATGAACAAATAATTAAAACTAAGAATGCGGGTATTTGCGTTGACAATGCCACTTTTGGGGTCCCAGATCTGTATCAGAAATACATAGTTGTTTTGTGTTAATCATAGCGGCAGATAGATAAGGTATGATGACGTACTTGACCTTGATCCACATGTAAAAGACAGTATATATTATGTATATGTAGACATAACTTCACAGCTGCTTTTACCCGAAGTGTTAAGCAGAGTAGGGTTATTGCGTCGGTAACACGACCGGCTCCGGTACGCGACCACTTTACGAGATGGGTTCTTTTTACTTTAGATATTAATATTATTTTTATTATTTTTTTTTCAGGAGAAAGCAATAAAAAGTAAGCATTTAATATTTTTTAAATACTTTTGTGACAAGAATGTCACAAGTTTGAACCTAACCGCTTAACCCAAAACAAGAAAATAGGGTCTCAATGCGCGTGATGATACAGTGGTAAGTTCCCGTGCTGTACAGTGTAATTAGCATATCACGATCACCGGGCAGCAAACAAAGGTAAATTTTATTGATTTGCACTAATATTAAATACTATGAAAAGGCATTATTATTTCAATATAGAGGTGTACTTGTTGTTAGGTTGTAGTTTTGCTATTTTTCATCTAACATTTTATTTTAATCCAGTGGTCGCATATTGAGATGCGACCACTGGATTAAAATAAAATGTTAAGTTAGAGCTATTTGGAATAAACCCTTATATATTATAACGAGTGTCCTTAAAGTAATGCAATTTTTTTTTGTTTGATAATAACCCTCTTATTTATAAACGTATTTTAGCTAAAGTGTTGCTAATCTCTCCTTTGTCTTTTTCTATCCTGCACATTTGACAATGCAACTGACAAAGACAGCATTCTATAGCTAAAACGTATCTAATATGAATAACGGGGCAGTTTCAGTTTTTCTTTAGATTGTTTTTCCTACTAAAATTTAATCAAGTAATTAGGTACATAGGATAGAGTTATAAAAAAGTACATCGGGCAAAGGATTTGATGGCAAATATGTAATCTTTTGTCTTATCCATAAATATTTTTGCGTAAATGGTGGCCCGCGTTGCTCTATGGTTATGGACGCTTTTTCAATGCGGGATACTACTCAAAAAGCCGGAACGATCCCGCACAATGCGGGATGGTTGGCCGCCTAAGTAACGCCCTCGAATTTCGACAGTAGCCACAGTAGGCACATGGCGCACGACGATATGATACATTTCCATTTATTGTTTATAGACCTGGTACCTATAGTTCCAGTCATCACTCCTTTAACTTGGGTAGTGCCCACCGCATTACCTAATCTAGCCTACCTATCTGCCGCCAAACTACCTTGTCTACGTTCTCAAGCCTCGACTCTGCAACTCTACTACCAGTGAGACACAGAAGATAATTTATCGTGACCTAGGTATATAAAAATAATGCACCGATTTCAAGGAGTAAAACTCCGCGAACTTTTTACGAACTTTGTGGTAGAGCTCCAGTGACGGAGCTCGCGGGCGTAGGCACCACCGCGTTACCTAATATACTTGCCACTAAATGGTAGTGTTCAGCACTATCATGTTCCGGTATAACACCTTAGGCCTCAGGAGTGGTAACGCATCTGCATTTCGACCTTGGTCTTTTTGTGGGTCTATACTCGTAGTCTGCAGTCATCACCTAACATCAATGTGAACTGCATGCTTGTTTCCCACTTTCATAACATAAAAAAACGATAATTACATTAATTAGGTACCTATATTATCTATATAATTTCAGCACCACCTATTTAATAACTACTTTACTCCAGATTTAAAATTTTAAATAGGTAACTGCTGTCTTGATCCAATTTTTGATTAAAACACATTTTACATTATTACAAATGAAAGCGTATAATCCACATTTCATGGTAATTACAGGTTGCAAAACCCAAATGAGAAATATAGCGTGATATACACTTTCAATAAAAACGCACTGTAGTTATGTCAGTATAAATAAACATTGTTTTAATTACAGGTCGGACAGTAGGGCGACAGTACAAGGAGGTACTCATCACTGCGCGAAATTGTTTCGGCCGGTCAATGGCCTCGCGCGTCCTTCGCGTTACACGTTTGTAGGGTATAATGCAATCAAATTAATTTATTTATCGATAAATATTACCAACTCTATCATAACGTAGTCGTAAGTACATTCCTAACTGAATAATGTTTCAAAGTATAAAAAAAAAATTATGATGTGACATGTTTAATCATTTTATAAGTTTCTCTACAGATATAAAATACACACACATGTGTTTAGCTGTTTGTTGGTTATTGTTGTTACAGTTAACTATTTTTATTATTTTCTTCAAGAAGAAATTAAGAGTTGGACATCCATTTTTATTTTCGTCTACATAAATGAAAATAAAAATGAAAACTGGCACTCAACACTCTCTGCCTACCGACTTAGCGTGAATATAGGCATCTTTTAGACACGCTTGAGTAACAATACAGTATTGATTGTTATCAAATTAATTATTATTACTTTTGATACCTTATGCATGTCATGCATATTATTTTGATATGGGTACTACACTATCTAATTAAAATTATTTTTGCTTCTCCTGTTTAAGGGGTTAAAATTCCAATAACACGGGTCTACTGACCAAGTGTTACTGGATAGTTCTGCTATGGTCTGTCTGTCAGATCATTTTATTCTGTGTCACTTTCTAAAAATTTATGAACAATTCGACAGGTATTGAGAATTGCGGCTTTCTGCATCAGAATAGATGTGTTTGGTGGTAAATCTAGAATTCTAAGGCTATTGTGCAGATGATTTGGTATAATTTCCGTGGTAGAGAGCACCAGCGGTACTGTATATACTTTATTTAACTTCCATATTCGAACTACTTCTTCCTTTAATTCTGTGTATTTATTTATTTTTTCTGTTATTGATTTCAGTAAATTATGTGTATTTGGTATAGAAACATCGATTAGATAAGCTGTTTTGGTTAATTTGTGAATAAGTGTTATATCCGGTCTATTATAATGGATGGTTCTATCGGTAAGGATGGCTCTATCGAAATACATTTTGGTGTCAGTGTTTTCCAGTACAGGATTGGGTACATATTGGTAATAAGGTTTTACTTTACCATCTAGAAGTTTATATTTAAATGCAAGTTTTTTATGTACATAATTAACTATTTGACCTGGATAAGGAAAGTCGCAAGGTAGGTCTGACGATGAATACTTCCAAAACTAAAGCCAGCTAGCTGTTTAGAATGTGGAGCTCTACGACTTTACTTTGAGCAAAGTATGCTTGGAACTGTCAGAAATGTATGGGTTTTGACAGTTCGAAGCGTACTTTGCTCGAAAGTAAAGTCGTAGTGCGGTCTGTGAATTTCACACAGACTTTCGTCGAAACAAAACTGTATAGTATAACACCTGTATACTCCCAGTGTTGGTATATATGGCTGCCAGATTTGTGCCTTCACCAAAGCGCAATATAGAAAACTGGAAATATGTCAGACTGCAATGTAAAGAAGAAAAGTAATACGATCCGAAGACACACAAAAATTTAAAATGTTACTATGAGAATAAGAAAACTAAAGTGGGAATGGACCGGCCATATAGACAGGGGCATCGAAAAATATAATATCTTGGTACCCTAGGAACTAGAAAAGAATTTGAGGTAGATAGTCTCCAAGATGGGAGGACAAGATCAAATTCATAGCTGGGAAAACATGGACTAGGAGAGCTCAAAATAGAGTAGAGTGGAATGAAATGGAGGAGGCCTTGGGGTTTTGGTCCCCTCATATTATAATGGTGATAACATGGTGATAAATTGGTTATATAGAAAACTAACAATTTATTGAACATAATATGTTTAACAGCAACACAAGACTAACTAATCAACCTTTCAAAGGTACATTTAGATAATAACAAATACTTTACATACCTTATTGTTTCTACTATCTCCAAGGCCCCATCGTGTTTGTCCTAAAAAACAAAATAATAATTATTGCACTCAGTTGTATTAATAACTTATCTAGACAACAAACATAAATAATGCTACTAGCTAGTCATACAAAGAACTTAATTAAAAAATGGTATGTAGATAACTCATGTAACGAAATGAAGATAAGAATTATCTTGATTTTTTGATGACTATAGATGTTTTACATGAAAACTTGTATGTGTTTCTAATTCATAGCCATAATTATCACCAACCTTACTTGGCTCAAGGATAACTTCTTTACGTGATAACCATGACCAATGGTTGGACATGTCTCCAAGAAATAAATAGGTCAAGAAAATTATCTCATTTCCTCACCCATCATTATGCTGAACATGCATTTTGTGAAGGTTAAGTGAAGCCTTAGTTCTCATAGGCTAGTCAATTCTTTCAAAGTCAAGGATACCCTGGACTACAAATAATTTACACATACAGTCGGAAAGATATCAGTAGGTTATGCCCATGGGCACTTTATATGATGGTAATGAAAGCTATATACATATTATTATATTATATTATACATATACAATTATTTTCATATTAAATATGAACAGAATGTAAAATCAGACTATACAGAATAACATAAACTTAGGAATATGGAATCCTCATATAGGTGAAAATCTGACTCATACATGGTGTGATTATTTATTTGTTAATTTCTTATTACTCATACTGATGGCACATAGAATATGTGTAATAGACACATACAGGTACAAATAAAACTCTCGAATTTGATGTGAGAAAAAGAAAATTACCAATTTATTGCACTTTACATTGAGCTGCTAAATTTTATCATGGACTGGTGTATGCTGGTTTTCGTTTAAAGAAATCAATCTCATATTTATCATAACAACCTTTGTATTATTAGGAAGAGAGTTGGGCTATTTTCTTCTTTGAATCTTCGAAACATATGATGGGTCTGTAGTGGAAGTATAAAAACAACCAGGCCAAAGTAAAAGATGTTTGGCAATTATGTCATCGTAGATAATGGATGTGAATTGCTTATTCTACAATGTTATATCCATGGAAATTTACTACACTTCTCAATTTTAAAGCTTAGGTTAGATATCCATTTGCAGGCATATTATGTATCTCGGTTAACATAAATTCGATAGCCACTTTGCAATTCACTACTGTATTGAAGTAGTATGATAATTACAATAGTTAAAGGAAAACTGCAATATAGGTACTTCATAGTGCCTTTCAAATTGATGGTCACTGAGTTACAGAATACTCCTGCTGCTCAATATGCTGACATTCATGCTTATTTTCGTTTAAAGATAAGAATATTTTATTGCACTTCTGGGTCAGGAGAGATTGAGCCAGTTCTCATGTATTTTCTTTGCTTAACTTGGTATGACACACTACCTATAGCAAAATTGTCTGGAAGTACATAAATCACTGTGAACTTCATTTAGTTCAAACAGCTCACTAAGGGAGAAAATATCCTTTGCCTAGAGGCTAACTCTTTGTGAAGATACATCTTTTTCTTACTTATTAACGACAAATTTGTTAATTATTGGTTTGCTTAATGCCTTTGTTTTATCAGACGTATATGTTGGTAAACAACTAGCATAGATACCTAGCTTAATTAAAGATAATATTCAATAAAAAAGACAATTAGTATTACAAAATAGGTTGATAACTGATGGGGAAGAAGTCCAATTTAAATAGTAATTTAATTTTCTTGAATAGAGCTCAGTGCAGTGTCCCACTACTTAAACCAGTAAGGTAAGTGAAGTCTTACTGTGTAACTTACAAATATAAATTATGAAAAATTTCAAGACTAGTAAAACCTAGATTCCAGGCAACATTATTATGGCCTGGTTGCTAAGGAAGGTTATATAGTCTATGGGTATATTACTATTTATCTGGAACAATTATATATCACTTCAATAGATTTCGGAATACCTATAATGAATTTGTAATACAATATTCTAATCTATTCTACCCAGGATATGTTTTAGAATGTTTCATGTAGGTACTTTATGTTTATATTTTTTATTATGCTCAGCAAAACATACTACAAATAAAACTGTATTAGATGTCTTTATTATTTAGAAATATAACAATAATTATTACATACAATTATAAAAATTGTAAGACTTTTTCTAACTTATTAAAGTTAGCCAAGTGCATACTGCATTACGCACAACAGAAGAAAAGTGTGTTTTTAAAGCTTACTTTAATTTTAAAACAAAAATAAGTTCTCCAAATATGTAAATTATCTTATTAAAAAAAACTTTCAGTGTGAAGAAGCAACATTTGCCATGTGGATTTCTAATGTATACAGTCAAGGAAGATAGCCTCAGATCTTTCAAAATCAATCAAACATAGCTTTTATTATTGTATCTTCACGCCAGGTCCCTAACGGGGTAGGCAGAGAGTGTAGAGCACCAGATATTCCGGTTCTGACAAACCTCTCGTGCCTCATCTACCAAGCTTTTATTACCACCAAATAAACTATCCTTGGATTTCTACTTAGCTAAAATTAGCCAAATAAGCCCAGACATTCTCAAATTTTAATGAGACTAACAAATGTTATATTTATCATTTTAATTTAAAGAGACCGGCAAAAACTACAAATATTGCTGCCCGCTATAGGACTTGATGGCTGTGCAATTTATTGAGTCCAATCATAGTGCTACAACTGCACAAATTGTAACGAAATTGTCACACATATTCTATAGTGATTTTGATTCAGATTCAAACCATAAAAATGAAACCTCAAAATTAAAATAAAATAATAGCTTTAAAAACACAACCACTTTGGAGTGATAGAGTAGACTAATATTTTTGATAATTGGCTCTTATTTATATGGATTTGTCACTGTGATTTGACGACCCAGTTAGTCCAGGGGTGTCAGATGACCGTTTGATTTGAAGGGTCGCGGCTTCGATCCAAATATTTGTATGGCCTACAGATATTTGTTAAGGGGAGAGGAAAAGAGCTCTCGGCTCAGGTGAGTTTATTGTCAGGATTTCTTGGGGTATAAACAAACTGGCATATACTTTACTATTAACTACCTATTATTTGATGTTAATATTAGACGTTATATTTTGAAAATTTGATTTTTTAATGTGGAATTCATTTACATTTACATATTTAGTAAAAGAAAGCATTTGTTTACTAACTACAAATACATAACCTACAAATCTATAAAAATGTATTGTTTTGATGTGATCTAAACCTCTTTAGAACAAATCTGTGATCTATGATCAATAACTGTGTATATGATACTAGTAATACATAATGTATAATGATTAATGCTCTTTACATTTGTTTGCATATGATGTATTCTATTGTTGGAAAGGAGAGAAATGTAAATAAAAGCCGACGATAGAAGACTACGCAACAGTGTGTACATATCTAAAAAAAAGCCGACACCTTGACAAAACACGAGGTCAATACACTCTACACTACAAGATCCATGTGATGTAGTCTAAAATAAAACATACTTCAATAACACTTCCTCGGCAAATATAAGTTATAACGTATAACATTACCGATTTATATAATTATGTAAGGCATTATTAGGGACGTTTTCAAAGTTTTTTCTTCGTGAATACTATCCATAGCTACCTGAATAGCTACAACGATTGCATTACAGTATTTATCATCTCAACTGTTGTGTTTGGGTTAAATTACAAATAACGTTGCGCATAGAAATTAAGGACGGTTTTAATGTTTTGTTTTTCTATCATCGAACGCTTGTATCGTAATACGATTTTCTTACCGAGCCATGACCCGATGTGAGGGGCCATGTATAAACAACAGGTTCCGCGCCTGCAGGAGAGTGCAAGCGTAAATCCAAAGCCATGATAGGATAGCCGCTGCATTAAAGCACACTCTATTCACTTAAACACTAAAATTATCACTAAAAACATTTGATATTAACATAATTTCACTGCACTTTCACACACACACACTCTGAACAACTAGGCTGGGCGCCATGTTGAAAATAGTACCAATCAAATCATGGCCGACAGTTAAGTGTTGTCAGTGTCAGTCGACTAAATATTATAAAATTAGATGATTATATGAATATAAATTAACTTACCTTATCCGTGAAGTTGGAAATGCTCTAAAATTTAAACTAACGAATGAAATTAAATGATAAGATATTATTTTATGCAAAAAAAAAACTTGGGATAGCTAATAATGAGCGGTGCGGAGATTTATTATCCAACTTAAATCATTCTATGTTTATAATATAGGAGAAGACAGAACCTCCTTTCATTAAATTGTATTGTCCATTCGCTTTATAATATTCAAACCAGCCAATGTTTTCTTATTCTTATTCAAAACCTAGAAGAGAAGGTAGCCATCTACTTGGTTATGCGATGTACGTGCGGTCAAGTGTGTATTGGGTGAGCGCTAGTAGCAAATAAAATGCGCGTATCCGGGACCGACGGCTAAACGTGCGTCTTTTGGAGGCCACATTAAGACGTCAGTCCCGGTTGCTATCGATAGGTAGCAGTCGTTAAAACTTGTCGACGACCTTATGGGAGGTTTGAAAACATCCGACAGCGGGTTGGCCACTAACGCGTATCTCCACCAACCCGCATTGGACCAGCGTGCTGGAGTAAGCTCCAGGCTTCCCCTAAAAAGGATAGATAGGTGCAGTGATGAAAATGGTGGGGCGAGATAGGACCAGTGTCCCAGCTCCCCATAATAAGTCAGCATATTGTCTTGTTTCAGTCTACTATATACATGTATATGCTTGGCTGGAGCAGTGGTGCAGAGAGTGGGTTTGGGTGACTTTTAAGACGGTCTCTGTACTTTAATGAGTAGCGTTTTGCTTCTTCAGAGATAGTTGGCTCCGAAATCCAAGTATTCCTGGATTTCGGAGTTGCGAATAAACCATGGTGCTGATGATATGACCCTGAGGATATTATTATGGGCTCTCTGGAGACACATTATTTTCGATTTGCTGGCTGTAACCCACAACTGAGTACCATATGTCCAGATTAGTTTTATTATTGAGCAATAAACTCTCAGCTTGTTACTCAGGGTTTAGGTAGACTGTCGCCCCATCAGCCATTGCAGATTTTTGAATCGGAAGTTGATTTGATTGCGTTTGTTTATTACGTGGTCTTTCCATGTCATCCTCCGGTCTTGGTGGCATCCTAATTGTTTCACCCAGTTAGATTGGGAAAGGTTGTCGCGGCGCAGGTGGACAAGTTTATCTTCTTAAATTAAAAGTAATATGCTGAGACTTCGGGGTACTAGCTTTTATTTGCCATTTGTTCAACCAGGTATTGGTGGCGTTCCTGCAGCATTCTATTTGCCTCTACTGGAACGCAATTGCAGGACAAGAAAACTGCGTTATCAGCAAAGGATGCCACAGTCACCTTGAATGTCCGAGGTAGGTCGCTAGTTAAAATATTGTAGAGCACGGAGTGCTTCGGAAGGCACGTTAAGCCATCGGTCCAGGAAGCGCGCATTTTAATTTGCCACTAGCGCTCACCCATCACACACTCGACCGCACCCACATCGCACAACCGAGATGATGGCTTCCTTCTCTTCTAGGTTTTGAATAAGAATAAGAAATCGCAGAGCAGCGTGGTGGAGTAAGCTCCAGGCCTTCCCCCGAAAAGGGGAGAGACTCGTGCCCAGCAGTGGGACGTGTAATGGGTTGCCATTATTCATATCCATATTTCATATTCATTTATTACTTGTACGACCATGATGTTTCACATGTGCCAGGCGTTCCGTAACGGCTCATTTTTTTGTTACAGAGTACGAGAGGAGGGAAGGTATTGATAGGAGTAGGAGTCTTCAATCCACCGGGTCACTCACTCCGATCGTTTTTTTATTCAGTACTATGTTCATGTTCATACCTACCATTCGTAGAAAATAGTGAAAAGGCGCGTGTTATAGTATTTGCGAAGCGTATATCTTTATAGCAACATAGATATCTTTATAGCAACGGCCAGCCCGCTCCGACTTCACTTCGTGAGTGTTAAAGGATTAAGATATTTGAATTTTAATTTGACCCGTTTTGCACCTACATCGTCGAATTCTTCCTAGCCCAATGGTTGACTGGGAGAAAATGCCTAGTGGCATTAAGTCCGCCTTTACGTACCATTTCTGCGCATAAAAATAATAAATAAATATTTAGGATTGAGTCGCTTTTAACTAAACCGCTTATGACTAAAACCTGGTGTCGTTCTTCGGCCAAATTGACGATATGATGTAGACGTGTGTAACACTTTACTCTTCTGATTCACTGTTCCGAAACATTTCGATGTTCCGAAAGATTGGAACACCAATAATATTTCAAATGCATCATTTAGAACATTTGGAACTCGAACATTATTGCTCTCTGTTTTCATGTCGCTTGAGTGATTGAGTGTGACCGCATGACCGCAACCGAGACACTTGACATTTGAAACATTTGAATCAGCTAGCAAAGCGAGAGAGTGAGATAACAATATAAAATTAAGCTAGTGAGAGTGGGATACTAAATGAGATAATATTTTGTTACTTATTCCGTTGCGCCTATACAGTACCCTATGAACGTTATAATAAAGGTTATGGCGTTTGTAAGACGAACAATTTAATTAAAAGCGTTTTTCGTTTGCATTATTTTGCTTTTAGGCGCCGAGTTGTTTGTTTTGGACTTTCGCTACAGTAGATCTTTGACGCAATGTTCCAAATGTTCTAAATGATGCATACAAAGATTTGGAACTGTTTAGTGTTTCAGATGCTAAAATTCCAATCACAAAGGTGAGACGTTTCTCCCACGCCTAATATGATGAGGTATACTTTTAGTCACGTTGCGACTGTTATTTATGTCACTGAGAGTATGAGGCTGAAACAAAAAACCAACGCGTTGCACTCTGCGATTCCCGACAGAAGTGAAAGCTTGAATATTTACGTTACGTATTTTGGACCACCGCGGCCACTGGAAGAAGTGACGTCACTACAGTGGTACAGTGTACTGCAAAGTCGTTTCTTTTTATTTGAGAGCACTGTTTACTCGCTGTTGACCAGCATCCGGACGTGACCGATTGCGCACACGCAAAAAAATTATGCTTTATGGATGCACAATTATAAATTTCTTAATTACTATTTATTATTATTATTTAGCTTTGTCTTCCGTATACGTGTATATGTTTTAATGTTTATAAATTATATTTGTATGTATACTTTATATATATATTATTAAGGCACTCACTTTAGAACCGAGAAGAGGAACTATCGCGCGCTATTCACCTGTCATAACCACTCGTCATCACATCGAAAAGATCCATAAAAAAGTAAACACGCACACTGATAGGAAAGTTAGACCTGTAGGAGTCGCTGCTCGTCGTGCTAATGAAAGTGAGCAGACTCACAACACTGAGCAGCAATCCAATGTCATCAAAAACATAGAATCTTGGATTCGGGTTTAATTGACTGAAGACTGTTAATTTGAATTTAATATGTGTGCCAAAAATTTAAAATAAGTTTGTTATGTTCGTAAGATTATAATATTTTTGTCCCTTACTTTATATTGAATATCGTATCAGTAAAAACTAACCTCTATCTTAAATCTATTTTCTTATTTTTAAAATTATAATTATAACATTAGAATTATAATATTTAAAAAAACAATACATTAATTGACAAAATGTTTACGTAAGCATGGTGGAGGGGGTAAGAGCTTTGCTTACTTTTGCTGACAAGGGGGATGGGGGGGTAAAGAACTGTAATAAATCTGCTTGCGTAATACTTGAACGGTCCCTTAAAGTTTGGGATTCATTGATAAATGCTTCATTATTGTCAAGATTTTCATTCATTTCCTATGCTCGGTTTCAATAAATTACCAACGTAGGTAGGCTTACTATCCGTTATAATTTGACATTTCATCCATACATTATCTCTCACAATGAACTGTTCCGAAATATACGTACGGATGTTGGTAAGTTATTGGAACCCGGCCCTAGTAATGCCATCTTACCGCAAAGAAGAAGGTTTTACCGGACTGTTATAATGGGAATGTACGTATCATCTGAGATCTTCGAAATCCTTAACTAACACAGAGGCAGATCATCTTAAGCCTCAGGGGTGGCAATGCATATGCACATTTACCACTGATTTTTGTGTAGGTGTCTATAGGCTACAGTCGTCACTAAAAATCCGTGAGACGTGTTTGTCACCTTCGTTACATAAAAAAATATAAATGTGTTGTAATGTTTTATGTATAAAAATTGTAGGATTTTTATCATAAAGCAATCGATAGCGTGCACGGGTGTTGGAAAATGATTTAATGCAATGTAAAGTTTTTCTTCGTGCTCCTCCGAGATTTCATAAGAATGTCCTACTCCCCATTAGTTCACTGGACATCCCATCAACTTCCATATGGAACCATCTCATCATCGCGATCGTCTTCCTCCATAAATATATTCATTCACTATGTTAGAGATTTATGAAATGAGCAGTTGTAATTATAATATGACTTGATCAATGGCGTTATAGTATATAGCTGTCTCCTTGCCAAACGCAAATAAAAAAAACATTTTGTCATCTTAACAAAAAAATCACAGTCATGTCCCAGGAAAATTGTATTTTTATGGTCACCCTACTTAGAAAGAGACGGCCTGCCCCCAGAGAGAGAGATAGCTATATTTAGGTATGCTTCAAATAGGTATGCCGAGCGTGGTCTCCATTTTTACCTTCAAGCTTCTTGGTTGCAACGTAATAAAAAGTATGACAACTGCTAAATAGTGACGTTGCATAATTAATCAATACGGAAATTAAATATTTCCGAATCGATTTATTCGTTTCTAGTATTATCTAAACATATAATATTTTAGCGCAGATGTTTAGTTTTTTACGTGCTTGTAGGCGTTGCGGATCATTACTTTTTCCGTAACCGTCAAAGCTTTTCGTAAACGTTTTCTTTTTCGTTGGGGACAATGTGTTTACGTCTTTTTGTGATGTACTTGGCTGAGAATTCATTTTGATGGCAAACCGAATCAAAAAAATACACTTAAAGTTAAAGAAAACTAGCTAGGGGAGTTTTGGCGGGAACCTTGAAAGAGGCGTATGGTGCTCTTATTTTATTTCATTTTCTTGGTGTATTTTTAAGTTATATTGAATAAAGTTGGTGGCATTTTGTTTGATATAGGTTTATTACAGTGCCCGTGTATAGTGAAATAGAATAACAGTGCGAAAACACGACCTTTCAGGTTGCCTCCAAAACTACATTGTAAATGTTCTGGTAAAGTAGCCATCGCTTTACTCGACTTAACTTGACTGTAACTCACTTGACTGACATATTATACTTGATACTTACATATTATACTTGATATTATACTAACTTTGACGCTGCTTAAATAAATACGAAATATCGTTTTACTTGACACTGGCAATATGCGTAATAGCGATGCCATAATAACTAAAAAAAAAAAACTATTTAGGCTCTTTCATTATAAGTTTTGTTTTTAATATAATTGAAACAAAACATTAACTTTTAATCGATCAGGTTGAATCGATATAGAAATATTTCATTTTCTTATCGTTTAATTTCGCAACGTCACTATTTAGCAGTTGTCATTTGTCATTATGTTGCAACACTAATATCTGAAAATGTCAGTTTTGGCGGGAACGCGGAAAAGAGCTGTGTCGCTGCGTGATATTATTTTCGAAATTTGTGTATAGTCGCATTTTTATGTGTAAAAATGGTGGGATTTTTATCATAAAGCATTCGATAATGTTCACGAGTGTAAGAAAGTGATATTATGAAGTGAAAAGTGATTTTTCGTATTGCCTCCAAAACTTCGTAAAAACTTCAGTAAAGTCCCCATCGCTTTACTGGAACCACCCCATCATCTCATCATATTCCTCATGGAAGCATTTAATCATCGTCATCTTCCATATGGATATTCATTAATTTTAAGAAATGTGAAATTCAATAAGTATACGATTGAAAGACTCTGTATCTATGGTCATGACAAATTATAAAAAAAATGTCAAAGAGTTTTGGCGGGAACGCGGAAAAGAGCTGTGTCGCTGCGTGATATTATTTTCGAAACTTGTGTATAGTCGCGTTTTTATGTGTAAAAATGGTGGGAATTTTATCATAAAACATTCGATAACGTTCATGGGTGTAGGAAAGTGATATTATATATAAGTGAAAAATGATTTTTCATGTTGCCTTCAAAATAAGGCGGCCAACCGTCCCGGATTCTGCGGGACAATCCCGTAATGCTGGATGTAATCCTGCTTTGCAAGAGTTAATAAAATAGTCCCGCAAAACGTTGGATGCGTCCCGCATGTCCCGCATTGGATGCGTTGACGTATTATGCCTATTTTTTTCAAGCTACTACATATTATGTGGTAACGGTGTGGTTATGTAGTACATAACCACACCGTTACACACATACATAAAACATACACTACACACACACACACACACACATGCAAACAAGAGCGGAGCATTTATTGTGTGAATTAGATTGAAAACTGTTTGCGTGTGTATGTGATCGCTTTGTTCCATTTTGCATTTTTGTAAATAGTGTCACTCTAGTGATAAATACTATTTTAAAAATAAATGACTTTAGTATGTAAGTTTTGTGTTTTTATGTAATTTTGGTACATACGTATACTCAGAAATCTTCATACTTCGCATTCACCATACCCTTAGGATCAATCCAAAAAAAGACCCGCATGCTATCATCAGAGAGTTGGCCGCCTTACTTCAAAACTTCGTAAAATCTTCTAGTAAAGTCTCCATCACTTTACTGGAGTCATCTCATCATATTCCGCATGAAAGAATCCAATCATCGTCATCTTCCATATGGATATTCATTAACATAATAAAATGAAGATAAAAATTACTGAAGATTGGCTGTTAAGGACTTGAATCCGTAGCCGTAAAAATATTATTAAAAAAAAATGAAAATGTCAAATCAGGAATCTAATGAAAATCCGAGTCTCTATCTATGTCTTAGCTCCATCGACTATGGAACCAATAGACACCGTATGTATGGCGAAGGCTTTCTGTCAATGCATACGCTAAATCTAGCTGATATTATCCGCCATCTTAAATTGTTCATTTATTACCAAGCACTACCGTAACCTGAGCGTACATAAAATTTTCAAAAATAAAACGATTAAAAAAAAATAAAATGCCGAGTTGTGGAAGGAAGGAAGGCTGATTGGTCTGTTCTTAGCTCTATGTGGTCTATAGCAGCCCTTGCCAACTCCAAGCAATTTTAAAACATGATAATGAACGCGTACAAATACGCGTTCATTATCATGTTTTTTGGCCGTGAAATCGCATTTCGGAGGTTGAAGGTTGAATTATATGTATAGATTATATATGATATCACATATAAAGCAACTTTTGTGAATTCACACTACAGGTACAACTACATAGGTATTATTGTAGTAAATAACTAATACGCAGTAAAACTACTCTTCGTATATTATTGGCAACTACTGAAGGAATCTACTATCTAAAGTATAAAAACCAAAGTTTGTTTGTCCCATAGATTTAGTATCTTACAATTTTGTTATGTCAAGCATTAGCTGTCTTTAGACAGTCTTGTCTAAGGTGTGCGATCAGCCTTAAAGTTGAAGTCAAAACATAAACGGTGGTGGGAGTTTTGGCGGGAACCTTGAAAGAGGCGTATGGTGCTCTTATTTAATTTCATTTTCTTGGTGTATTTTTAAGTTATATTGAATAAAGTTGGTGGCATTTTGTTTGATATAAGTTTATTACAGTGCCCGTGTATAGTGAAATAGAATAACAGTGCGAAAACACGACCTTTCAGGTTGCCTCCAAAACTTCATTGTAAATGTTCTGGTAAAGTAGCCATCGCTTTACTCGACTTAGCTTGACTGTAACTCACTTGACTGACATATTATACTTGATAACTTATATACTTGATACTTACATATTATACTTGATATTATACTAACTTTGACGCTGCTTAAATAAATACGAAATATCGTTTTACTTGACACTGGCAATATGCGTAATAGCGATGCCATAATAACTAAAAAAAAAAAAAAAAAAACGGTGTTGCGTGAACTTCGTGTATTATCATGCGTTGGCCAAACATAGAGATTTTTTTTCAATTAATTTATTCATGACCATAGATACAGAGTCTTTCAGTCGTATATATATTGAATTTCACATTTCTTTAAATTAATGAATATCCATATGGAAGATGACGATGATTAAATGCTTCCATGAGGAATATGATGAGATTATGGGATGGCTCCAGTAAAGCGATGGGGACTTTACTAGGAGTTTTATGAAGTTTTGGAGGCAATACGAAAAATCACTTTCCACTTCATAATATCACTTTTTTACACTCGTGAACATTATCGAATGAGGAATATGATGAGATGATGGGATGGCTCCAGTAAAGCGATGGGGACTTTACTAGGAGTTTTATGAAGTTTTGGAGGCAATACGAAAAATCACTTTCCACTTCATAATATCACTTTCTTACACTCGTGAACATTATCGAATGCTTTATGATAAAAATCCCACCATTTTTACTCATAAAAACGCGACTATACACAAATTTCGAAAATAATATCACGCAGCGACACAGCTCTTTTCCGCGTTCCCGCCAAAAAACCCCAAACATAGAGACACGAATATGGTTGCAAGTAAATAAATATTTTCCCACAATGTCGGCTTATTTTGATTTTTTTTTATTATTATGGCATCGCATTTACGCATATTGCTAGTGTCAAGCAAAACGATATTTCGTAATAAGCAGCGTAAAATTCAGAGTCAGTCAGTCAATTTATCAGTCCGTCAGTCAGTCATAGTCAGTAATTCGAGTAAAGCGATGGCTGCTTTACGGAAAAATAGTGCGAAAACGCGTCCTTTCGGGTTGCCTCCAAAACTTCATGGATTAATCAATGAAGTTTAGGAGGCAACCCGAAAGGACGCGTTTTCGCAATATTATTCTATTTCACTATACACGAGCACACTGTAATAAGCCTATAGCAAACAAAATGCCACCAACTTTATTTAATATAACTCAAAAATACACCCAGAAAATAAAATAAGAGCAGCACACGAGTCTTTCAAGGTTCCCGCCAAAACTCTCCTAATGTTGGTTTGTAAGGGATCATGGAAAGTACTGCACATTGATGTGTGTCCAAAGTTAAACAGCTTTGGAATATAGAATTATTGTCGGGAGAATCACGGGAATGATGCTCGGTATTACAAATATGTCTACTTTACCTTAATCGGTCGTGCGTGTGCCGCGTTCCAGATTGGACGTGATACCTACTCAATTATTACCGATTAGCGCGGCATTAGCCGTCGCTCAAAACTTTTGTTGCCATGAGTGACACACTGGTGGCAAACGGGCTGCTGGCGTTCTTGCAACAGAAGCTGGGTGTGATGGACGAGATATCTGATGATAACCACGGTTTCGTGACGGTACAAGGGAGGACCGTCGTCAGCGAAACAACAAGAACAGCTGCGGTAAGGCTCCGGTAGAGCCCAATATAGGTCTGCTCGCAGCGAAACCGAACACGCTGGTGTACATCTACCGCCGTCACTACACGATCAAAGCGGAGAACGTCGAAGAGTTCCTATATCGAAAACTGAAATACACGCTAAGAGTGCAGCTGTTGGAGTCGCGCCGCAACGTCAACTTCAAGTAGTTCGTGGTGCGTGTGCCGACATTCCAGCTGTACCTCGTCATGGAAGAAAGCTTTTGGCCGCAAGATGTGGTGTTCCGTCGCTTCCGGGGACAAGAGCCGCTCGAACGCACAATGACATAGTGCAGAAACGTACTAATATAGCTTTAAGTTGTATGTACTAACACAATATAATGTTTTTAGGAAACCAGAAGTGGAAATAAACCAAAAAAAAACACGAATCATATTAAACTTATTTTCTAATTGTTACAAATACGAGTATTCAAAGTTAGCGGAAGTTAAATAACTTTTACTAACAATAAAACTTTGAAAAACATTGGACTTTTTAATAACAATACAAATCTCATTTAACATTTAATTACACGCGAAATTTAAAGGCAACAACAATGCAGTTTGACCATTCAAACGGGCAGAGGTTCCCCTTGCCAAGTGAGCTCGACGAGAAGAGAACATAGACTGAGCTTGCAAGTGGTTTTAATGACAACAGGTTCCGCTCACTCGAACCCGCTCCACCATCACGAAATCCGTCTTCCTCTAAAAATATATATTAATATGTATGTTAGTTTATAAAGTATATATTTATATGGGCCTATTGTTTAATTTAAATCAATTTTGTTGCCTCAAGTAAATAAATAAATAAATGGATGAACAAATAAATTAGACTTATATTAGGAATAATATGCCATTAAATTTAGTAAGTGACAACTATCTGAAATTGTTTTATAGATAACATACAACATGTGTATTTTTTTATAACTGGCGAATCGTGGGTCTTTGCGTGTATGCTTTAATGCAAGCATTTACCTCTGCCTACTCTTTTGGGGAATACAAAAATATGAAAAATGAGGAATAGTTATTGCTTTTAGCATTTATGTGAAAAATCTGAAGTCTAAAACCCATGACATTTATAACGGTCCTCCAACGATTTTTCATACTTCGGAATAAGTTATCCAAGTCTTGCTGCGGTATATTGTCCCAGGTCCGGCTAAGATGCAAAAAAAGTTGCTCTTTTGTCGCAATGTTTGTATAAGTAGTTTTACTGGTGGTAAAGCTCTAGTGGCGGAGCTCGCGGACGTAGGCTCCACCGCATTACCTAATATACATGAAAATGGCTAAATGTTAGTGTTCAGCACTATCGTGTTCCGAACATTTGGTGATGTACGGCCCTGTAATATCCGGCACAGAGGCATAACACCTTAGGCCTCAGGAGTGGTAACGCATCTACATTTTGACCTTGGTCTTTGTGTGGGTGTCTATAGGCTGCAGTCATCACTTAACCTCAATGTGAACTGCATGCTTGTTTACCACATCAATTACAAAAAAAATAATAATTGTGGAGTAAAAAGTTTTTCCTTTGCTGGCAACATTTCAATCATCTGAGCACTTCGATTGTTTTTTTTAAGCAAAAATAAACGATATCAAGTAATTCTTATGGATGAAATGTGATCTTCGAGTCATTATTACGGTTTTGTGAAGCATTGTGACAGCCTTCCACCACAAAGTAAGTCGTATTTTTGAGGCCGACTTGACAGATACGGCCGACTCGGCTCCGGCGGCGCCTTAGACTAAGTACTTAGTAGACTAGGTACTTAATCTAAGGAAGGGCGGCGCGGACAAGTGTGCGTGGCTTAGGGATGAACATTGAAAAAATACATCGATGTGTTTTTCGATGCAATGCATCGCAAAGTTGCATCGATGTAATATCGATATTTCAGAAAATACATCGATGTTTTTCATACATCGATTGTTTTTTTTATTAGTATGATATACTTAATATAGGTATGTAATTTCAAAATAAAAAAACAGGCACTTTATTAAATAAAAAAAGGCTTTATTACACTAAGGTTCGGTTGTGCCAAAAAAATTGTCAGTTATTATTTTTTTTTGTACATAAGAAAATAAAATTTTACGTCCTCTAACCTTAACAAATTTGTTAAACGTAAAAAATTGCATTAACAATAACTTTAACAAATGTTTTGATGCAACCAAACCTTACTTTACCTTACGTGGTCGCTCACTATGGGCTCATAAGAAGGATCAAGGTCGCTCAGAGAGCAATGGAGAGGGCTATGCTCGGAGTTTCTCAGCGAGATCGAATCAGAAATGAGGAGATCCGCTTGGAAACCAAAGTAACCGAGATAGCCCACCGAATAGTGAAACTGAAGTGTCAATGGGCGGGGCACATAGCTCGCAGAACTGACGGCCGTTGGGGCACAAGAGTTCTGGAATAGCGACCGCGTACCGGAAGACCGGTGGACCGACGACCTGGTGAAGGTCGTGGGCAATCGCTGTATGCAGATGTTCGTTGTGGTATTCTTTGGGGGAGGCCTTTGTTCAGCAGTGGACGTCTTTTGGCTGAAATGATGAACCGAACCAGACATTTTATAAGCTGATAACAATTTTGTGGGTTGTGGCGGGAACGTGGGAAAGAGCCGTGTCGCAGCGTGATATTATTTTCAAAACTTGTGTACAGTCGTTTTTTATGTATAAAAATGGTGGAATCTTTATCATAAAACATTCGATAAGTTCACGAGTGTAGAAAAGTGATACTTATTATGAAGTGAAAAGTGATTTTTCATGTTGCTTCCAAAACTTCGTAAAAACTAGTAAAGTCCCCATCACTTTTCTAGACTCATCTCATCATATTATTATTCCTTATGGAAACATCCTATAATCGTCATCTTCCATATGGATATTCATATAAGAAATTAAGAATTGATTGATTGAAAATTGGCTTTGACTTAAATCCATGATCGTAAACCAAGTTAAAAAAAAAAACAATTTTGTGGTGAAAAAAATTACAATAAAATCATGTTTCAATATTCCGTTACTCCAATTTCGATACTTTGGAAAAACATTGCTACAAGCTATTGCATCATTAAAGTGCATTTTTTTTAAATCGAGGGTCTAAAATGTTTGCATTCGCCAGAGCAGTAATATGTTCTGTGGTACCCATTCGTTTTGTCCGCCCGTGTGCCAATTTGATGATAGAAGCTTGTAGACTTAGTAGAAGAAAAAAAAAAACATTAATAAATCGTGAAATTAGTGATTTTATTTACTAAAAAACCTTTCAATAACAATGACTACCCATATAGCTAACCAATAGTGTATGTATTATTAGTTGTTTAATATCGAGTATGTATTATCCATGTTTTTATTTGATACATAAATCCAAGAAGCAGAATAAAAAAATGCAATAATGAATACCTAGCTAACCAATTTTTATTAGCTAGGTATTAATTATTACTGAAAGGTTTTTAGTAAATAGAATCACTCAGTTCACGGCTTATACATGTTTTTATCTGCTTCTTCGATTCGATGTATTGTAAAAAAAACATCGATTTATACTCGATGTTGAATAACTAAAAATACATCGGATTGTATCGATGTATTGATAAAATACATCGAGTGTTTATAAAACATCGATGTATATCGTCCACCCCTAGCGAGGCTTCTTGACTTTGAGTTCGGCTCCTTCCTTCGGCGCGTTCGCCTCCGCCTAATGTGCGTTCACCTTAAACGTGGTGTAAACCATAGAGTAATATAAGTATTGTAAACTAATTAAACTAAACAAATCTGTAGACCGAGAAATTAAGTATACGAATTGAGGAAAATTATTGATTCGTTCCTTTATCAATATTGATATTGGCATAAAGAGAGACGAGAGACAAGAGGAAAGAGACAAGACATATCAGTCTCGAGGTGAGTGTAGAGCGTAGTGTCGTAGTGTCGTAGTGTCGTAGACTAGTATAGTCAATAGTATAGTGAATCACTTTACACACATGGACCCTATGTGTGGACCTGAGAGCCGTTATATTCCTGAGGTTTATTCGGAGATCGAAAATGTATTTCTCCATTGATTTGTCATTAAAAATACCTATGTCATTTTATTTTAAATCTCATAATTTCTATAGCCCTCACGCTACCAGAAAATTATGACAATAAATAACTTATTGTTCTTGGATCCTAATATATGTTTGTTTTTAACTCTTTGATTTCACAAAGACACAAGATTCTTTTAATCTTAAAAAAATGGGGAATTAACTCTACAACTGAAATAAATCTAAAAAAGCTAAACGAAACTTTGTTGTCTTACAAATACGTTTACTTAATTAAATAACATTTTTGACCCTTACGGTGAAAGATAAGATCTCATTACATAATAGGCATCTACCACAAACATGATGATCAAAATTGTAATTTAATTATAATTTTTTACTAGTGACAAGTAGCCAAGTTGAGATTCACATGTTTTAAATTAGGGAACATTTCAATGGTGTTTAGTTTTCCATTTTGCTATCTCTTTAACTTAAGTCACAATTTTTTTAATGAATAATAATAAGTAGGTAATTAAAATCTTAACTAGAAATAAATTACAGCCACCAGTGCATCATGTCAGATTCTGAAGAGGAAGTCAATGTACGAGAGTATCAAGAAGTGGTGGAAGAGATTGAGAGATGCAAGAAAAATCCAGAAACTTCAGGCATGTTTGTATCAGGATGGGACGATGCTGATCAGGATGTCAATCTAGTGAAGGATCCAAAAGGTTGAAATTCTCAACAACTATTAAGACCTGCATCTCACTTTTGTTGTAAACAGTAATTCATATTAATGTCTCTAGATTCTATTAAATTTGTCTCAACAATATGAAAAAAAAACATTTTATGAACTGAAGAACCTATCTAAGTATAGCATTCACATTTTTTGTATTTTTAATAACAATAATAGCTGACCCAGCAAACATTGTGCTGATAATAAATGTTAATGCCATACAATAAAAAAAATACTTGAAAACAAAATAATGGGTGGTGCCATGATTGGTGTGAGCCATATGTTTGAATTTTATTTTCAATCACACTATTTTTGTGACAACTTCTAAGATATTAATTTTAATTTACGGTGTTATATAATCATATGCATGAAATATTTAATCTAACTAAAGTATTTAATGGGATATGGATTAACACTATTGATGTAAGTAGCTTGCCAATCACCGCATTGTAATTATCTTTTTTTTGGAAAATATAATCAAGATAGTAAGATATCCTTAAAAGATAGATATATGCCATTGCAGACGTTTTTTATAGATCTACCAAAGAGGAAATATTCCACTGGACATTGTTTTATCTCATAAGCTTTAGGCTGCGTCTTCGATGAAAGCTCCCAGGCAGCAATTTATTTCTTTCTTACACTTCTAACATAATTTATTGTTATATTCCAATCAATTTACACAAAACTAACAAATTATGCACACAAACCTTCCTCATGAATCACTATCTATTGGTGAAAACTGCATGAAAATACATAAAGTACTATTTGAGTTTATTGCAAACAGATGCCGCAGGGGATTGTATTGTGTAGATATATGTCGTAGCCATGTTGTTAAATTGAGCATATCATAAAATATTAAAAAAAATAATAATTTCAGCAAATCCAGTGCACCATGTTTTATGGGCTGCAGAAAATGGTGAAGTTGATACTTTAAGGGAACTTTTAAATGCTCAGCCTGGTCTGGTTCTTGCTAAAGATGCTGATGGATATACTCCATTGCATCGAGCTGCATATGGTAACCATGTAGCAGCAATTTCATATTTACTCAGTGTTGATGCAAATGTATCTGTTAAAACGGAACTGGGATGGACACCTCTGCACTCAGCTTGCAATTGGAATAACTATTCAACTGCAGCTAGGCTATTAGCAGCTGGTGCAGACATATCAGCACTCTCAGATGGAGGTATGTATCCCAATTAGATAGATCGAAATACCAACACATTAGGTTATACTAGGACTCCTCTTTTCCTATGGGTCACCCAGGACACCGGATTAGTGTAGCAGTGACCTGCTATCACTAGGCTTTAGGTAGTTTAAGGCGGCAAGGACCGCTGGCAACTATTACCTTTATACGCCAAAATTGCAGGCACGGAATCACTTAGGCGATTCCGTGCCTGCAATTGCATTGTTACTTGGCCTCTATTAAATACGTTGATACTAGCGATGAGCGTTGAATCAACGAACTAGTTGAATCAACGGTTAACGTTTCTTCAACGGCATTAACGTTGACCGTGTACAAATCAACTAGTTGAATCCGTCAACGAGTTACGAAATGAGTTAACGAATTCAATTCGTTAATGAAACGAGAAACTGAACCCAAATCCCAAACGTTTTGTTATTTTCAACGTACGTAAATTGTATTCTTTTAATAATAAAACTCTGCTACGAATTTGAACTCTAAGTAACAAGTACAAGAATTGATATTTATTTAGTAATTTGACCAATGTATTATAATTTGTGTTTTATGGCAAATTATTCAGTCAGTCCTAAGCCTGAAAAAAGTATGAAGGGACATTTGGAACCCTATGTAGGTAGTAGGTAGTCATCATAAAATGTTATCTTTCATTAAGCAAAAACAAATTATTCGTAAAATAACATTTCTATTCAACAGCAGTTAATAAAAACGTTTAGTTGTATATCGTTCATGCAATGCAAATTAACGTTCGTAACACGTTAACTAGTTGACGAAATTAACTAGTTGACGAACGCAAATTAACGTTAACGTTTAATTGACGGAAAAACCTTCAACGACCCATCGCTAGTTGATACCATTCACACAACACCGCCCAACCGCGCGGACTAATGTTCTCACCTCCACCGCAATCCGCGGCGCCGCGCGGTTCCTTGTGTTAATCGCCTTAGTGATTCCGTCATCACCCGACGTCCTGTTATTTTTGAGCCGTTTCTTGTGCTTATATTCAACATCTCACTTTGAATCCTGAGTTAGGCAGGTGGTGACTCGCCTCTCTAACGTGCCCTCCCCCTCAGCCTACCCGATGGTTGACATGGGACAACACTGACGTGAGAGGCTCCGGGTGTCGAGAGGTGCGGCACCGGTTTTACCATCAAGCTCTTAGTGGGGTAACCCGCTATATTACGTCATTAGACACTTCCATCCCTGAATGTATAGCTTTTACAGAATTTTATCCAGATTTCTGCCAATGCTGACTCCCTCTGACTGCATCAAAAGTTAACACAGACAGGCCCCGCAGAATACATCAGATTATTGTAAGGAGAATTGATTTGCCAAACTTAGGGCTATGTGGGTGAAGCTAGCTGGGCCTATGGAGTGAAATCCAGCACCTGACTACACACCAACAACTCACATTATTAAATCTTACGTTAGGTTGATGGTGACTCGTCTGTCCTTGGTGGGCAACACTGGCGTGAAATGCTAGGTAGGTCGAGGAGTGTGGTATCATCATCGCGAGCGAGTAATCTCAAGCTCTAAGTGGGCTTCTTCGCTATTACCTCATCGTCCCATTCTGACCGGCCAAAGGCGAGACAGGTGAGAGACCTTATGATTGGTCGGGCCGCACGACAACGGGGGACGAGGCGCAGTTCTGTCGGAGGAACTCAATACGATGGTGGAAGGTGGTGTCACCCGCCACTCACCAACAACTCGTTACCAGCTGCTCTGCTCTATTATGTATTAAACGTTTCTTTTTAATTTTCAGAACAAACTCCTCTACATTTGGCTTCGGCAATAAGTCACTGCAAATCAACCTTGCTTATTCTTCTACTACGAGAAGATTGTGTGGAGATAACAAAGATAAAAAATAAATCTGATGAAACTCCTGAACAACTTGCACGTGGTCACGGTATTTATGCACCATTGTTTGAAATGGCTCTACCTGCTGCATCATACATAAAGTCGCTGTCATTTACTTGTAACCCATATATGCGCCAAACTCAAAAAACCTAAATGTCTACTAAGAGATCTTCCTGCATTTTATAATTTTTTAGATGTATGTTAAAAATAAGTTGATGTGATACCTACCTACCTACTTCTGTATATTTTTGTTATGAACTTAATTAAATCTCTACCTGTTATTATTTTACTTACGTGAGTTATTTAATTCCTGTTTATCACATAATAATGATAATGGCAACCCATTATACGTCCCACTGCTGGGGATGAGTCTCCCTTTTGGGGGGGGGGGGAGGTCTGGAGCTTACTCCACCTCGCTGTTCCAATGCGGATTGGTGGAGGTGGATGGGTTAGTGGCCAACCCCCTGTCGGATGTTTTCAAACCGCCCCATAAGGCCTCCGAAGCACGGAAACGCGCATTCAATTTGCCACTAGCGGTCACCCATCACACTATCCGACCGCGCCCGTAGTGCTTAACCGAGTGGTTCACTTATGATCTGCACCAGCCGCGGGGCCATGCGAATCCTTGAGGTATCACATACATACAGTAAATTAACTTTTAAAGGAACTGGGCACCATCACATTGCCAAATCAACTTGCTGCTAAAATTGTTCAGCGCGTGTCGTTTCTTGAGGTATCGGATTCGATTCTCATTTCAAGCAGGTATCGTTTGCCACCTTCATTAAATAAAAAATAATGTATGGCCCCGTAATATTTATCACAGAGATATTACAACTTGGGTCTCAGTGGTGGCAACGCAACTGCATTTTGACCTTGTGATTTTTATGTAGATGTCTCTATTCTGCAGTCATCACTTAATCATCCATGATTAAATTGCATGCTCGATTATCATCTTCGTTTCATAAAAAAAAGAAGCCATAGTGCGGATAGAATGAGTATTCTATCTATTCTATAATAAAACAGTAAAATCCGCGTGTCTGTACGTTGTATATATATTATTTACGAAAAACCAATTGGGGGCGATGTTAAAATAAAATTAGAACACTTTTCAATGATTTTTAAATTTTTTGTCTGTCTGTTTGTCCCTTTGTCCAGGCTAATCTCCGATGATACTGGACGGATTCGAATAAAACTTTTTGTTGTGTATAGATACCACAGATCACCCCCAATAGATACCGCATACAGGGCGACCGACGCGACAACAAGTTGCTAGCATAATTTGCTAGCTTATTTTGAATGCTCGATATCGCGACGCCAATGACGCCATTAGTGACCAAGCCTGTGAACCGTTCGTACGTGAGAAATAATTCATTTTCTACCGAAAATATCTAGGAAATGGCTTCCTGCGCAATAAAATCATGTCTCAATACGTCTAGAACATCAAATATTAAAAAAGATGGTATGACAGTTCACCGGTAAGTAAATATTTTATAATTCATTTAAAATACTTATTATCAGGGATCACTTAAACTGGATTAAGCACGAGTACATTTTCGCAAAGTCCTGCTCACTCATTACGTTATTTACATTATTTGTCCCTTTCTAAGAAAAGAAAATCGATCGATAGTGTTGTACCGCATATACGTTAATCGGTATCGATATTTTTAATAATACTTTAAAACCTTTATCAGAAAATATGTAATAATACTACGTTTAGAATGGACACTTCGACGTCCTACCTGTTTTGCCTTCCCTCTCTGAGCTCTTGGTTTAAAGTCAGTTGGATGATAAATTAAAGGTCTTGAGCGGTGAATTTTATGATAATTTGAAAATGAAATATTTATATACTTAATTCAATTTACCTACCAGCCGCGAAGTGGTAGTGTCCACCGCTATTGTGTTCGGTGGTAATGTACGGTGATAGAGCTCCAATGAACGAGCTCGAAATCGTGAACACCTACATGTTACCTATTTGACCTGCCAGTAAGTGGTTATCGGTTTTCTCTAATGTAAACCGGTATCCTGTTCCGGGTAGATGGTAATATACTGTGGTAGAGCTCCAGAGCGAGCGAGCACCACCGCATTTACCAATTTACATTTAATGTAAGCGACAATAGTATGTTAGCAATGTGCGTATCAATGTCAGGGTTCCTGTAGGTGATAATTACGAATATAATATAAATATAATACAATTAAAAAAATATATAAATTTATATAATATTTACATTTTTGTCTTAATTAGACGTGCATATCAATTGTTTTTCACTTTAATTTATTTTGTTCGTTTTTGACTTGTCATAAGCGGTGCTTGTCAACCTAAATGAATAAATTAATTTCTGATTCTGATTCTGAATGGTATCTCCTTTCAAATCGAAGATGGCGGACTTAATTATTTTTCTACATTGTGATATGGTGTCAATATCGCGGTTTCTTGGGATACTGATTACGAATATGTAATCTTTTTTCATATCCAAGATGGCGAACAGAATTTTCTTCCAAATATGATAAGAGTATCATTTTCGAGGTTTTTCGGGGTCCTGATAACGCAAATGGCATCCGTTTTCAGATTCAAGATGGCGGACAAATTTTTTGTATAAATACCATATTATATTTATTAAAAAATCTGTCCGCCTTCTTGAATTAGAAAAATGCACCTCAGGAAACCGTCAAATATAGATCCATATCATATTTTCTAAAAATAATGATGTCCGCCATCTTTGACTTGAAAGAATATCTCCATTTTCGTAATTAAAACCTCAAGGAACCCTAACATTGACACTCACATTGCTTACATACTATCGTTAGGTACCATTCAGTGAAATGCAAATCGGGAAATGCGGTGGTGATCGTACGCCCTGAAGCTGCATCACTGAAGCTCTACCACAGTATATGTATAACCTATCCCGAACATGATATCGGTTTACATTGGAGAAAACCGTTAAACACTTGGCAGGTCAACAGGTTGTTCACGCCTACGAGCTTGTTCATTGGAGCTCTATCACCATACATTACCACCGAACACAATAGCGTTATAACTACAAGTAAATAAATACAAAATGTATCAAACCTAGACCGCACGGAACGTCGCTGTAGAATACCATTCCTTTGCCAAAAGAGAAGGGAGGTTGGGTGAGGCGGGAAAATCGGGTGGGATATCGAAGTGTCCATTCGTATTAATATTACGCATTCTCTGCCTCTACTACCATACATTACCACTATCACTTAGCGGTAGGTAAGTTATATAATACAGAGGTGCTGAACGAGTTCGAGAGTGATCTTGAGCTCGTTAAGTAAGTCCTACCACTAATTTCCTATTTTTTTTTATTTTCTTCTAAAAAGAATTAATGTTGATAAGTGCGTGTGTAAATCGTAACGTCACTGATTGATGTCTATGTAATAGGTAACCAGATTTTAAGCGTTTGTATGGAAATTCCGTACAATTATTATAGTTAAAGAGATGCTTTAAAGTGGCCTATTTAAGTGATATTTTATTATATAATCTTAATCCGCTGTGCTGTACATGCGCGATGGCCTGACAAACATTTAAAGTTACTTATAGTTTTAAGCTATAACGTAAAATAATTACTTTATTAGCATTTATGCGTTTTTATTTACCTACTCAAATGATATACTACTAATATTTTAATTTACCTATTTCTGAAATTATGTTAACTGTATTTACGAAGTTCTGCTGAATTATCTTTAAAAAAGCAAATAAATGTGGAAAAAATATCGATAAGAAATTTTGAAAACTGCTTAGCTCAATGAGTGGTCGGGCGTATGGGGCGGGCCAAGTCTCCAATTCAAACAGCCAATCACAGAGCTTTAGTTACGTCTCCCGCAACACCCGCGTACTTCAAAAACGGTGAACACGGTTCCGAACAAATATTCACTAATGCGGTATCTATTGGAGGTGATCTGTGATAGATACTAAGCCTGGCCAACATTTAGGCTACTTTTTACTGCGAGAAAATCACTCATTCCCACGGGAATCTACATGTCATTTCATTTTCCTATACAAATAGTCCGTATCTACCAAACCTTTGACACATTATTTCATTGTGAGGCAATACGAAGTTTGCCGGGTCAGCTAGTCTATACTAATATTATAAAGCTGAAGAGTTTGTTTGTTTGTTTGAACGCGCTAATCTCAGGAACTACTGGTCCGATTTGAAAAGTTTTTTCAGTGTTAGATAGCCCATTTATCGAGGAAGGCTATAGGGTATATATCATAGGAACGGAGCAGCGCGGGCGAAGCCGGGGCAGGCCGCTAGTCTATCATAAATATAAAACAGTTGTACAACAACTAAATTTAGAGCTATACCCAGCACTAAATGTAGAATAGAAACACATTAAAAAAATATGGACTAAATAAGTATAATAAAAAAGGCAAATCTATAAAATATAGTTATTAAGTACTTATATCTAATACACGATTCTATGTTTTTATTCTAGAATTGAGACATTTTGTTTTTATCGTTAGTTGTTACCTTTAGGTTTTAACTTTAACGTTTTAACCTCAATCCTACTACACGAGTCAAACGAATAATGCTCCTGGAAAGAAAGTAACCTAAATATTGTCCTAAATAATTATCAACTTGCTCCAAATGAGACGCTCTATGAATTATCTTATAAATACAGGATGTTAATTTTCTCCTACGAATAATTTTCTTCAGAAATTAAACTCTTATACAATCATCCCTTCATTTAGATACCATTTACGCAAACTTACTATCTGCAATCATAACAAACACTCACACTCATTTCGCCGAGGGGTAAGGAAAGGTCCAATAGCCTGACGCTCTGCGGTGAATCATATTTAAGCCCCGGAAGGCCATAAAAAATGGTTCTACGTAATCTGGTGTTAGCCATCACATTACGTAGAGCCATTTTTTTAGTTAAACTTCTTTACATTATTATTCGTAGATTTTCTATATTATTTCGGTTTGAGTCCCGAAACCGGCGAGAGTTATAAAACATCATTGAATGTAGTTGTGTTCAAAGATGTTGTCGTTGAGCAAAATTGGCTATCCAATATTTAGGGTAGTTACTTACTTGATTACTTCCAAGGGACATGTTGGACTAAATCTGTATGACCTAAATCAATATTGTTCAATATTGTATTCCATTCAGTCGATTACAGAAACCTAAAGATAATAATCCAAGAACCTTAAAGTCTCTTAGGTGAACTAAAAAGGTAGGTACAGAGCTTTTTACAGATGTAGGTACTTTATAAGAAAATCACACATTTTCATTATATAACAACGTGCACTACTATCTTTTGAAAAGAAAAGATAGGTAGGTACATTATACACTTTTACAAATAATTCGTACTATTACTTATCTAAACGTAGGTACTAATGATACAATTTCTGCTCCCTACTTATCCTTCAAGGATTTAACGGGAAGGCACTTACTATACTACATACAATTTCCAACCCTTATCTACATGCAGTAATATGTCTTCATTCGAAGGAGCCTTTTAGGGTTAGCAGTTTATTGATACGTATAGATTTTTTGTCACATTAAATTTCCATTCATCGGAAAGTTTTTGGTACCAAATGTTCAAGCACATACATTGCACCAGATACAAGATATGTTTCAGATTGCAAGTTTTTCAAACTAGCTATGAGATTCCTCCTATCAATTTTTTGAAGTTCAGTTAATGTTTGTCGAATTTCAGAAGTCATATATGGTAACACTAAGCATCCTAGTCCAAAACATTTGCACCGTACACAATTTTTCCATATTTGTAATAGATCTTCGTCTTTGATAATTGGACATACAGGTAATAAATTTAACGAATTGAGACATTTCGCTCTCTGGCGTTCTGATATAGGATAATCTGCACGTTGGAAGGGAGACAATATGACAGCACGCCATGCAGAACAAGTGTGAACATCAGGAGGACCAAGAATTTTCAGAAGTAATGGTACCATTTCTTCATAAAGCCCTGCTCGTAATAACAAAGGTATGAGTTCCCGTATAGTTTTTATATCTCCATACCTATATGCAATGCCTGCTGCAACTTTTAAACCTTCAATATTGCAACCAGCAGCTTGAATCAGCTGCTTAAGAGCAAGAATCTTGTCCTGCATAAGTGTATTAACAATCCAAGGAATATCTATTCTTTCTAAATTGACGATAAACAGTAACTCTAGTAACGAGGTCCAAAGAACGTCTCGTTCTCGATTTGTTACCTTCATTGCAGTTTCCGATTCTACCACACTCATCAAGCATTGTAAAGCTCGTAGCTTTTTAGTCTTATTAAAATCACTCTCATCGTCAAATGCTATCCTAGACAGATAAATAGCACCCATTTTGTGACATGTTGCTTTCAGAATATATTTAGCAGTAATTAAATCATTTACATTTAGTCCAGGATTGCTTTGATTTTCTTTATGTGTTTTATTTAGTATATTTTCCAAGATTTGGATTCTAATAGAGCTTATGTTGATACCATTTTTGTCGGCTATTTCATTTGCAGTACGATTTATGTCGTGCCGGGCGATCTTTTCAACAAACATAGGATGAAGATATAGAGCATTAATAAGTTGTGCTGGTTCTGTTGTTAACTTAAGAAATTCTTCACAGGCCCATTCCACTTTGTGCAGGGCATGACGCGTGGACAGTGTCGAATGCAATCGCTCCATTTGACGAACGCCGCGACTACCGGGCTGAAGTGCCGCTCTTTTTTGATAAAACTGATGACAAAGTTGAGCTGCCGTCACTTGATCAGCACCACGAGCGCATCCTTGAATCACGTAAAACAAACAAGCACCTGCCCACTCCATATTGGCAATATGACGGACACATTTATGAGCCGTCCGCAACAATGGTTCCTCTTTGGAAATTAACTGCCAAGGTTCATTTTCTTTGGTATCTACATTATCATTTTCATGTTGTTTCCTTGAAGTCATCGTTTGCTTCACGGCATTACTACAAATCATGTCTCTACCTGTTTGCAAATCACCATCAAGCGAGAGTAGGGGCACTATAGGCAACCAGCGCTCGTATGTTTCAAGAGTTATTTCAGATTTTAAGTTTGACCACATATCTTCGCGCATAAATAGGTGAAAGGGTAATCTATAGTGCCCAATTTCTGGAAACATACCTTTCACTGAAAACATTTCATATTCGTATTGTTTAGGGATACTTTTTCTTCTATATTCTTTTAAGAAGTGAAGTAACAAATAATCTTTTATGTTCTTCGAATCGGTTGAAAATATTAAGTTATAAATGCATAAGTATACTTCATAATAATATGGATTTATTGAAACGGAACAGCCATAAAAAAATACTTCTCCATTTTTCCAAAAATCGTTAAAAATATCAATCACGAATTTTTTATCGTGTATGCTTTCCCATATTGCAAGGCAACCGTTCATTAAAACATGTTCTTTCTTTTCATAACGTATTTGGCGATGTCCAAGATCATCTTCATTTATTTTATATTTCAACTCCCAATTACTTAATAATGATATCAACTGCAAAGACAAACCATCGTTTACAGAAATGTTGAAAGTACGACAAAGGTCTACAAGCCGATCAAACGGTGTCTGAGGATAATGCCTTAAAATATAAAACAGCAGAACTTTGACATCCCATGTGCCTTCGGTACTATCAGGAAGGGCTATCTCTGTCAAGTTTATGTTGAATTTTGATTTCAGTATGTATTGGGGAGGATATGATAAACTGTTTCCGGACAATATGTCGTCAAAAGCAAACGTATGTCGTATTATAGGAGACGAGATATAATACATAACATTCGGTGGTAAAGATTCTGTTTGACCTCTTAATGTTTCTAGGATCCAAAGTTTGTCATCAATAGAATCAGAACTACACATATTTAAAAGCAGACTTGTTACAAACACGTGATCGAGATTTATCGATGCAACAACTTTCGTTAGAAGTTTTCTTGATATTTTTTCTCTAATTTTAATAAATGTTTTTATTAATGGTCTTCCAGTTTTAATTGACTCTACAGCCATATTTCCTACCAATCTTAGTGGAATAAAATCACTTCTATTTACAAAACCTTCTAAATCATCTTCTATATCTATATTTAAATCTACACAAAATCTTATTAAATCATTCAAAGATTTTACTGACGATATTGGAAGGTATATGTATTGGAACTTCCATGCCACAGCTAAGTTTTTCAAGGCTATATCAGCATTTTTCAAAGAATTTAATTGGGTCAAATATTGGATTAAGTAATGAAGATTTTCTTCATTACAGCGGGCAACTAGATCAGATAATATGCTGCAAGATTCCAACAAAAGCGAAGAATTTTGACCGTCTTGGAAATGAGATAATACAATTTTGACATTGTTATTTCCAGGCAACAATGTTATAAGTTGTTCCACTATCTTGCGAACTTTATTAGATGTATACGTTTTATGCAATAAACTTGTATGATTCGATGTATCTTTGTACAAAAGCCTTGTAACACATCTCCCTTTACCAGAACTATCATTAGATTCATTATTTTGCTTCCAAGTATTAATTTCATCCATACTATTATTTTCATTGAACATATCATTAAGACTTAATGTAATGTCATAATATTTTTTTAAGTAGTAAAGGTTTTCAATTATTGTTATTTGTGTATCACTTAAAGACTGGGATCTTTTGAGGAAATCTAAATAATTTCTTTCAACTGTAATATCACTACTTGCTCTATTCATTATTTCTTCATATTTACGTACAACGGCGGTTAGCAACATTTTTCTGTCC
Organism: Macrosoma leucophasiata; assembly: GCA_036365455.1. Lineage (NCBI taxonomy): Eukaryota > Metazoa > Arthropoda > Insecta > Lepidoptera > Hedylidae > Macrosoma > Macrosoma leucophasiata. The sequence continues at coordinate 16,974,202 of JAWQUS010000009.1, read as the reverse complement.
TTGATTGGTAAACTTTGATAATAATCTAAAGCTTCTTTGGTGTCACTGTTTTGTAAACATCTATCAACATAAAAAATATTGGCATAATTTTTGTAAGGTGTTAAGATACTTGTAACAATTATTAAATCATTTAAATCGATTGAAGGTCCACTCAGTAACTTATGAATTACCAGCATATAATCAGTACATGTTAAAGGAAAATTATACTTTTTCAAAATGACTTTAACTTTAGCATAGTTCAATTCTTTATATATTTCTTGGGCAATTATTTTATCTGTATCTGTTATAGTAAAGTCTGTTTTAGCTGAAGCAGCTGCTGATACAGCAATGTTGAGTACTGTAGGATTCCATGGCACATCTAATACTTTCAGAACTTGAAGAAGACATTCTAATTTATTAGTGGGTGACTGGAAAGCATTGAGTAAGATTTGTAAACGTAAGCCGTCTATGCCTCCTCCACTACTGGCAGCTTCACTTTCTATAAAAGAACGTAAGGTGTCGTCCAAGTCAAACAAATGACGCGAACTATACCTTTGCAAACTATTCTGTAAGAATGCATCAAGATCTTCTGTATAACATCTTCGCAACATAATTAAGGCAACTTCAGTAGGACTTTGAGAACTAAGCTCATTTAATAACATATTTATTTTATATTTTTCCTTTAGTTCCATTATGTAATAGATGTGATCTTTTAAAACATCTAAGCCATCTATTGATATAGGTCTGATGCAAATAGTTTTACTTGAAGTCTCTACAACACTTATGATATCTTCAATAAATTTCAACCCAATCTTTGGCCAATATGAAGATTGCTCATAGAGGAAAACTCGATCTGTAGTCCATTTTACAAATAAATCAATATGAAATGGATTTTCGTCTACAAGATATGGAAGGAAATTACGCAACCACACAATAAGAGCGCCCATCTTAATATTATATGGTACAGCATCCAATATTTTAATCACATCATCAGAATTTACTGATAATTTAATTTCTGTATATTTCACCCAACAGATTGATGCTAGATCTAAATCTGATTTGGATATGAATGTCACACAAAGATCTATTACATTTTGTTCCATGAGATCCACATTATTATAATTATTATTGCCTCTAAATAATATATATTCAAGTAAATCAATTTTAATCATGACATCATTGATCTTTCTTCTCAAATTATCATCATCAATAGTAAATATTTTTTTCTGGAGTGGATACAGTAATGATTTAAAAGATAAATTATGGTTACAAAGTATTGTAGCCATATCAATAAGAAAAAGATTGTCATCAATATCAATGAAGAGAGATTGTAAAATTGGTAATACTTGTTCATCAAGTTTAGGCACTGCAACTATTTTATCTTTCAAAGATTTCAGTTCCAATTTAAGGGAATGTTGTGATGCAAGTTTTGCTGTTGATGTTGGTGACTGATTACTGTAGCTGTTGTTCTCATTCAGTGTTGGTGTTGCAGAGCAAAAAAATACCTGGAATGTTTAATAATTACATTGAAAATAAATGTCATAATTCCATCAGGTACAGGGATAAATAAGGTTTTGAAAAAAGTCTACATATGTCTTAATTTTTTATATGTTCCAAATATACCTACCTAGTAAATTATAAATATTGATCTAAATCATAGGTGATAGCTAAGATTTTTTCAAATATGTGTATTGTATAGATAGAACACTATTTGTATGGAGGCTAATTCAATATCCATTTTTATTAATAAAATTATTATTGATTATTCCCTGTAGTTCTACTGGTAAGATTACAGGGAAAGGGGGCGATTATACAAATAATTTTAAATATTCATTAGCACATATTATATTTTGTTTAATATATGGGTGTAAGCAGGGCGTGGAATTTTTGTGTGATAACCAAATTCATTATGATCAGAAGAATGAATTTAGTCTGAAATCTGCCATTTTGGTTGACTATATAAGTCAGTCTTGTCCTGGTTTCAATGTAAATAATTGCAAATAAGCAGTAAGTAAGTAGTTCAAAGGCATTGTCAAGGGGAGGCCAATAACAGTCAAAAAGTCAGGGAAGGGGGACATGTTATGACCCCCTCCCCAAACATGTCCAGTGCTGAACAAGCCTTCCCAAAGATATTTGCAACTGTGGTGTGTGTCATTAGGAGAGAACAAGGTAAAATCACCACGCTTGGCATGTAGGCAGTAGTGGCAGCCCAATATTTACCTGATGATGAATGGAATACATTCATGTTTTTCAAGAGACAGCTACTTTAGTACAGTTGATTATAAAATAAAATTTATGACAATTTAATAATAACTTCTTCATAAAAAAAAAATAATACAACTTATGGTTAGTGGAACTAGGATTCCGAAAAATTTACTGATCTTAAAAAATAATATAGTAACTCAATATCTACTATAAACATACCGTTTCCTTATTCCATAGAAGATAGTAAAAAATGTTATTTTCAGCTGCCAGTGGATAATAATTAGCTTCAGTATTTTCAAATTCATAGCATGTATTAAAATCACACAAATTAATAATCCACATACAAGAGTTACCAGCCAAAACTGCCTTCTCATTCCATAGTACTACATGTTCTAGTTTGGATATAGTTGGTATCACATCACACAGGCCAGTTATTGGACATTTTACAACAATATTTGTTGATTCAATGCAAATATCTAATCCATTAGCAAATTTTTGAAAATTTGAATACACATCCTTGCATTGTTTTGGTGCTTTCTCCAATGTTACAATTAACTCTGTAGATTCATTAAAGAAGTGTTCCACCAGTTCCTTTGCACTGAATGGGGCATTAAGTCTTTCTCCACCTTCACTTATTAGGAACAAATTGCTCCCAGTTGTTACAAATTGATTAATTTTATAATTGGCGTAATTGTTGATCTTAATTTCGAGAGCCATATTCGTTAGTGGATCTATAACTCTTAGCTCTCCAGATTCCAACACTATCCATAAAAAATGATTATGTAGAATGTAGTGTCCGATTTCACAATCGAAAGAATGTATCCCATCTTCTTTGTCTTCGTTTTTGCCGGATATATCAACAATACGAATAAATTGCTTATTTTCCAAGATAACTACTTTTGGATATAATAGTACTGCTTGTAAACAGTTAGTCGGCCCAGAATTATTCAATTCCTTTAGTCGTGATTGTAAAATAGTCATTTTTATTCAAAACTATATAAAATGAGAACAAACCGAGTTTAAGGATATGCTGCGAAAAATACTCAGATATTCGTAGATGATATGTTCCTAATGTTATAGTCCAAATTCAACACAAAACCTCACACAAATAAAATTTATAACTTTGAAAATTCAATTCAAATTTCAAATGTTCAAATAAAACTTTCTGTTAACCATAGACAATAGACAGCATTTGATATTTGACAGCCAATGAAAGAAATACAATCCCTGTTTTCCTAATTCCCCATAATTCAAGATTAATTTCCCCACATACGAAGGAAATTATTAAAAAACCTTCAAGAACAGCACCAAAAAGCAGACTTCAAAAATCCACCATATGAATGAAAAATAACAGATTTAAACGTAAATAACAATGAACATACAGACTTTTTTATTTAAGGAAGGTGGTAAACAAGCTCGTAGCTCTCTCCCCTCCTGGATACCGCAGAGAACGGTCGTGTCAACAGTAAACCGTAATAAGATTATTTGCATAAAATTTAATTAAAAGTTCTTAGTAAAATCAAAGTGAAATATTCGGCGCGCAGCAACCACGAGGAGGTTCAACAAGCCTAGGAATTAGAGCAAGACAAGCATCAGCGGAAGGAGATAACTATACGTAGCGTGCAAATACTTCGGGCTCCCCACACCTCGCAGAAAGCTGGCTCCGCCCGCCCTGGCGTCGCCCAACGCCGCGCGCATAAGCAAGATAACTATCTTTTTCTACATCCCTGCCGCGCCGCCTACAAATCAACCCATACGGCGCGTACGCAGCTCACTAGGAGATAAGAAAATCTGTGAGTATCTGACAACCATTGCTAGTTTCTTGACATACAATGTCTGTAAAAAGGACTCCTCCATTGCCTATTAATCCGTCAAATCTTTCAAAGTCACCAGTATCGAAGTTTGGATCGGCTCCGCACCTTCATATAACCTCACAAGACTGTATGGTGCCTGACCATGCTGATCATAACATCACTCGTAGGTCTAAGCGCAGACTACTAGATAATGATGGCGAATCAGCGTACACCTCATTGATTGATCAGATGAAGGAAATGTTGACGTCCTTTGAAACCAAACAAAACGCCAAGCTTGCGAGCATCATCGAGTCAGTACAGGTCATCAAAGATCAAAATAGAGAGATACAACACATCATTGACTTCCTATCCGTAAGGTATGAATCCGGAGGTGATAGAGAAAATGACCCAGTTGGAACAAAACAACAAGGCTTACGAACTTAAAATTGAATGACTCGAGAGTAAAATTAAGGTATTAGAACGAAACGCGCGTACTACGTCTGTTGAACTCCGGAATATTCCTAAACTAACACCAGAAAATAAATCAACACTGAGCTCACTGGTCAAGAATGTAGGTGAAGTCATACAGCATAAAATATGTGACTCTGATATTCATGACGTTTACATACTTGTGGGAGATAGATGATGATTTATTGTCTATCAAAACTGGGTACACCACGTATATGACAATTCTTTATTTGCTATCTTATAAACAAGTCTACAACACTTTACAACGGAAACCAGTCTCTGTCCTCTCTCTGTCTGACGCACCGAATCCGGCAAAAAACCCTGTCACTCGTCATGATGACATTTTTGCATTAGGCTGTCGCCACAGACTAAAAAGTAAAAATGTATCTGGCAACCATATAGTTGTAAACTTCAGTACCACTTTATGTAAAGATAGTTTTATCAAGAACTAGCTGTTGCCCGCGGCTTCGCCCGCGTGGATGTCGTTTTATAAATATTTTTTCCTGAATTTTCTTTGCTATAAACCTCACGGAGCCCGAGACCTTTCCAACGAATGCAAAAACGTGGAAATCGGTTCTAGCGTTCTGGAGTTATATCATCAGGAAGAAGAATCCGACTTATTAAAAATAAGTCGGATTCTTCTTCCTGATGATATATTATAGATTGTAGAAGTTTTAACAAAACGAATAAAGAGAACAAACTGAATACCTCTCACCTCAATTTACCTGAACCCTCTGAGCCTGTTTATGTCGATGAATCACTAACGAGCCTCGGGAGAAGACTTGCCTATATGGCCAGACAGTTCGTCAAAGAAAATCATTTCCACAGCACTTGAACTTTGTACGGCAAAGTTCATATTAAAAAATCACAAGAATCAACACCGCTGCGTGTTGACTCTGAACTGTGCCTCAAGAATTTGAAGTGACTATCTCTGGTTAAGGCGCTGCCCTGAGCAAAAGACCTTGAGCAGTTATTCTCTCCTTACCGCACCGCCTTCCGTGAAACAACTACTAACGCCAACTGACGAACTATAGATGCAAGCATAATATACAGACGGTAGAATACATAGACACGGCATTGAATAAAATAAATAATTTTAATCGAATTAAGTTCGTATAATTTAAAATGGTCCATTTATCGTAGTCACTTAGACAGTTCCTTCCACGAATCTCTTCTACTTGTTTATTTTTTAAATGTTACGAAGTAGCAAACAAGCCTAATGTTCACATTGGTAGTAAGTGAATACTGTAGGTTATTAATATCTATATAAAAAAACAAATAGGATCATTTCGCCGGTTCGCGTCCATACGCCAGTTCGCGTCCATTTTACGGCTCTCCCTTACAAAAATCTCTAAAATAAGTACACACTCACTAATTTAATGAAAAATAATTACCGCCAATACCTCAATGTATAAGAAAAACATACATGTAGACAAAATTTCTGTAAGCCTAACTAATCGTGTTTAAAAAAATAGTTAATGTCAGTTGTCGAACAAAAGAGGGCGAACGCGCGCGATTTTGATAAAAAAATAGTGAGCAGTGGCGCGGTTGTCGGTAAGTATTTTATTCTTATAAGTGAATTTTAGGATACGAAGCTGTTTCTAGACGTTCATAATTTAAAAAGGAATTATATTCATTATGAATTTGGTTATTTTTTAATCGTTAAGAGTTAAAATGAGGTGGACGCGAATTGCTAATTACTACACCAAATTTATAAAACTTCCACTTTGCGTCCACATGGACGCGAAAACGTCGATTTATGTTCAATTTTGTTGTTTATTTTCATGTGATTAAAATGTGAAAAAATAAAATGTTTTTGGGCTTACTTGAACATTAGTAATATACAAATGTATTGGCCACTTTGCATCCTTCTTATTATTATTCTACAAAAAGATACAGGTATAGGAATCTAGGGAATATATTAGAAGAATATATAGTTAATTTTTTCATTATATACTGTTCGTTTTTCATAAAAAATTGCATAAGTGTATTTTAACATGTTTGTAAAAATAATGTAAAATGTATTGCACATTTATGATTATGAATACGAGTTAAAAAATCTATTAAGTACAAATTAGTTCGTGATGCTGAAATACGTAATTTTTTTTTGTGTTCAATATGAGTTTTTCGGAGACAAAAAAGAAGGTTTAGAAAATATACACAGAACAATTCAAGAGACTGTTACCTGACATTCATGAGAAGCACTTAAGTCCCTAAATACCAGCTTGGTCCTCTTGACTCCATTCAAAAACCATGCCATTTGAATCGTCAACGACAATGACTCAGGAATCACAGATCGACTCGAAGATCTGAGTGCGCAGAGAAATCGGATGTCTGTGCATTTTCTACCGCCTTTATGCGTGCTCTTATGAACTGTTCTACCTGGTGCCATCGTCTACATTCCTACATCGCACCACCGAAGAGAGAAGTTCCACCCGCACAGATTGGATACTTGGAAGTGCTTAACATTCCGATTTGCGAGTTTATTCCTGCCCAGAACGTGCAAATTGTGAACTTCTCTCTGAGGTGTTCCTCCGGGGCTACAATATAAGGTTATTCAAAATTGGCGTCAAAAGAGTCCTTCAGGGCTGGCAGCGCATTGGCAACTCCCTTGATGTTGCAAATGTTCATAGGCGATGATAACCACTTTCCATCAAGTGGCCCGTCTGCTTTTCTGTTAATCTTTTGACATATAAAAAGTCATAACTAGCGGCTCACCCCGGCTTCGCAAGGGTTACAATTAATGTCATATAGTCTATTTAGATCAGTGAAGATGCAGTTTTCTAATGGTGAAAGATTTTTGTAAATCGGTTCAGTAGTTTTTGCGTTAAAATGCAAAAAATAAATTACAAACATACATACAAAACCAAAATATATGTTTCGTCTTCATAATATTAGTATAGATAGTAAAATGATAGTAATATGAACTTGTAATAAAATCTCTTTGGATGTAGTATTTGTATCTGGTTGGTTTTGGTATCATTGAAAGTTAAAATTTTAAAGAACATAATTCCAAATTCAAAATAGGGTTTTTCGTACTGTCAAGATGAGTGAATCTAATGAAGAAATTCGATACATTTTAAAATTTTATTACAAAAAAGGTAAAAATGCAACGCAAGCCGCGAAAAAAATTTGCGATGTTTGTGGACCTAGTGCAGTGTCTGTGAGAGTAGCACAAATTTGGTTTAAGCGTTTTTAATCCGGAAATTTTGACGTCAAAGATGCACCTCGCTGTGGTCGCCCTATTACGGATAAAATGGATGCCATTTTTGAAAAAGTGGAGCAAGATCGACATATCATTAGTTACGACGTAGCTGAAGAACTGAAAATTAATCACAAAACAGTTTTGGCGCATTTGAAAAAAGCTGGGTACAAAAAAAAGCTCGATATTTGGGTACCTCACGAGCTCACTGAAAGAAACCTAATGAACCGTGTTCTCATTTGTGATTCTTTATTACGACGTAATGAAACCGAATCATTTTTGAAGAAGCTGATAACTGGTGATGAAAAGTGGATCACGTACGACAAGAACGTGCGAAAAAGGTCGTGGTCAAAGGCCGGTCAGGCTTCACAGACTGGCGAAACCCGGGTTAACTCGCAATAAGGTGATGTTGTGTGTGTGGTGAGATTGGAAGGGCATTATTAATTATGAGCTATTACCACCAGGCAGGACTATCGAATCTGAACTCTACTGCGAACAACTGATGAGATTAAAGCAAGAAGTTGAGAGAAAGCGGCCGGAATTAATCAACAGAAGGGGTGTGGTGTTTCATCATGATAACGCTAGACCTCACACATCTATAGCATCTCAGCAAAAATTAAGAGAGTTTGGCTGGGAAGTGTTAATGCATCCGCCGTATAGTCCTGACCTTGCACCTTCAGATTTCCACCTGTTTCGGTCTCTTCAGAAATCTTTATGCAATGTTAGGTTAACATCACGAGAGGACTGCCAAATCCACTTGTCGCGGTATTTTGATGAGAAGTCCCAAATTTTTTATAGCAATGGGATCATGTCCTTACCTACAAGATGGCAAAAGGTTATCGAACAAAATGGTACATACATACTATAGTTAAATTTAAATAAACTATATTAAAAAATGTTTTGAATTATCTCAAAAAATGCGAAGAAACTTTTTCCCCAACCTTATATATATTCACTGCCAAAATATCGTTGTAAAAAGATTATATCTGTTTGGCTAAAATCTCTAAATTATGAGGAAACTGAAAATTTTATACTTGTACCTTCCTAAATATTAAAAAAATTATAATAATAAATAAAAAAACAATATATATATATATATATATATATGATTATATTGCAATCTCGTAAAGATAGCACAGCATACACATACACGGCACATACGATTTTTTTTATGTCAAAGGATTGACAGACAAGCAGACGGGCCACCTGATGGAAAGTGGTTACCGTCGCCTATGAACATTTGCAACATCAAGGGAGTTGCCAACGCGCTGCCAGCCCTGAAGGACTCTTTTGACGCCTGTTTTGAAGAACCCCATATTGTAGCACCGGGGGAACACCTCAGAGGGAAGTTCGTTCCACAATTTGCACGTTCTGGGCAGGAATTAACGCGCGAATAGGGCTGTGGAGCACTGCCAAGTGTCCAATCTGTGCGGGTGAAACTTCTCTCTTCGGCGGGTGGTACGATGAAGGAATGGAGACGATGGCACCAGATCGAACAGTTCATCAGAGCATTCACCATTGTAAAGGCGGTACGTATACGTACACTCTTACACACACACACACACACACACCTACACTCACACAGACACGCGCGCACACACACACAAACACACACACACACTAACACTCATTCGCGCACGATTATAAACTTAAGCTTACTTTAATTATTCTCTTTATTTATATTTATAAGTCTCTCTTTATATCTCACACATCGCATTACAAATCAACTAGTAGTTACACTTACTTGAGCTCCTGCTTATCTAGAGTTAGGAGAGGCTGGTAATCTGTCATACAGGTACCCCTAGTGCAGATACCAGTCTCTCACACAGATACACCTACCCATGCTTGTAATACATATCTTAAGATCTGATTATGTATTTTTCTGTGTGAGAGAGAAATCAATAAACGATTTTTTTTATTGATGTTACGTGATAACTGCAGTCTATAGAATACTATAAATGTCTACACAAAAACCAGAAACCATAATATATTTCTGTCTGTTATGTCTCTGTGATAGTACGAGGCCAAGCATTACTATCTAACTGGAACACGATAAAGCTGATCACTACCATTTGGCGGAGATTTGGAGGTAATGCGGTGGTGCCTACGCCCACGAGATCCGTCACTAGAGTTCTACCACTATTCTAACATATAGTCTCAGTCTTGTAAGACCTTATAAAATCTTCTGAATAGCTCCTGTTTGTCCGAGTCGGACGTATTCATAATCAGCCGCGGCTGAAGCATGCGTCCGACAACTATGCCTAGAATCGTAACTCATAAAATAACCGCAGAGCTAGATCGCTCTCAGACGTCCGATCACTCGAGGACGCGTCCGTGACTTACGTCTTATAGTGCTCATTTTCATTTTGTCTTTAATTAGTCATTTAAAATGTACTGAGTAATTAAAGGTCAAAGTCGCGGCTGATGGACGCCTCCGATAATATATTTTGCCCTTTAGGGTTGTAACGGGGCGTCGCTCTAGCCTCTACAAATTTAATTCGGAACCGTAAATAATCATATCTCAGCCTTTGCCCATTCGATAACGGAGGCTTGATTACGTTTTTTTCATCATTCACAGTTGACATTAGTTGACAGTATTTTGTATTCACATTGCGTGTGCTTTGGTACCCAGTATTAAGTAGGTACCAACAAAATCCATACTCACAAAGAGAAGGACATACTTCACATACTTATGAAACGAAATGCATAGACGAAAGTAGCTAGTGGCTTGGCTAGTGAGTGCCACGGTTGATATTGGCTTTGTGATACGAAATACAAAAAATGTTACCAAAACTATAAAATAGGGTCGGAAGACAATGCCATTAACACCTTGAATGCGGTACATGCCAATTTTGACTTGTATTAGGCATTCGGTTGATGCGGCGTCGAAACTAGGTGTTATCTCTCAGATGCGGGGGTGATTTGACATTGAAATCCTTTATTCCAGAACGAGACAAGTATACCATTGGGTTTGTTACTTCAAACTGTATGCAATCGGTAAGTTAAACATATACAAGACCAATTCGATTTGTACTGCACCAGATGATAAATAATCACAATAGGTGCGGTACCAGAAAAAATTGTCTTGTACGAGACCGTCTTGTACCGCACCACAGGACCTGGTCAGTACAGGCTAGTGCAGTCAAGTGATTAGTTACTGACGTATTTTATTTGTATTTTTGCTAATAGTTACTGTTATTTTGCAATAAAATCGTCAGGATAAATGCACCCAGGAAAAGATCGCGAAAAATGTTGCTAAAAGTGTTTGAACATTAAGAAAAAGGTGACCAAAGTTATGACAGGAACTTCAAAATTGCTGACGGAATCACAGGTTAACTGCCAAGAATGCAACAAAAAGATGTGTTTAAAAATGCTACAACAAATGGCATAAGAATATCTAAATTCTTGATTTTCCTGCAAATATAATTATGAACATCGATGTCGATATTTTGCTAACTATATTTCCCATCCCTATACAACTATCGACAAAACTAACCCTGCCCTACCACCGTGATGCGCTACAAGACGAAACCGTATTGTGATTTAAATGTCATATAATTACTAAACTAGGGTATGTATCCTGTGGCGACAGCAAATGTATCTAATTGCATATGTCAACTAACTGTTGCAACCATAAAAGTACATAGTTTTATAAAATTCAGAGATTAACTGGGTAAAACAGTTTTATTTGTGTACAAACCATTATCGTCTTGTATCGCACCAGAATAAAAAACGGAACAAGTCACAATTGGTATGTATTGATTGCACTGAACGAAATTTGTTGTTCTAGAGTCCCGCATTCAACGTGTTGAAGTATATAATAATGAAAAACTTCACATAGAGAAAAATATGAGGAGTGATAAATCGAATATTAAAGCGTAAACTAACCATAATATCATTAGATTTTAGTTTTTAAAATTTTAGAATCATTAATAGGAAATCAGTCAAGAATCTACAATTGCTATATAATTATAAAACTTCTGCTGGAATCCTCATTCATCTATAGTCTACATTTGAAATAAAATTCCCTGCAATTTGGGAAATTCTCCAACAACTGACGACCCTGACCATAGAGTTACTTCTTCTGGTAATGTTCCGAAATACGCGGTGAGCACTGTAAAGTACAACATTAACTTTATTATCCTGCCTTGCACATTAGCTTTAATTATTGTTTTCAGACAGTTGTGCGTAGGGTGTGAGAGATACCTCAGTGTTATTCATATTATTATTTGTTTCCATCCGCTACAATACGACCACCCGTCCACGCAAACAAACGTAAACAAAAACTGGGTGATCTGACCGCCTTAGTATTATTACATATTCTCTGCCTATAGGTATAGTGTACACTGTACACAGTTCGTTTGTAGAAACCATAGATTTATTATACTACTTCTATGGTAGAAACTACTACAAACGATACGAATTCTTACAGCATAGGTCCGGTGTCTTTTCTTAACGTGTACAAGAGGCCTAAGTCCATGTTAGTGATAACAATAGGGTTGCCACCCGTACTATATTATATAGTATCGCACTATATTTCAGTCAATTGTACTATATAATATAGAAAAACAATATAAGACGAAAAATACTATATTTTTATCGCTAATTCATATGTTGCGCTTTTTTTGAATAATTGGCTTAATCAGTGTCAATTTCTAAATTTAAACATGAAAATTGAATTTAAACAACTCGAGAACATATTGGATTCTTTAATTAATCAACGAACAAGTGTTTCAAAAGTTCAGATGAAAGTTTAACAAATATATTTAAAATCATTTCTTTTCTTCTCTCCATTCCTGCAACTTCCGCTTTTACAGAAAGATTTTTTTCCGTCATGAACGTGAAATGGAGAGAAGAAAGGATTAGAGCATCTATTAATTTAATAAAAAATGAGTTGTTAATTTACTTTAATTTAGACCTAAACTGTTCAGATGCCTATAATTATTTTAAAAATAATAGAACCTTGATGGCCAAAGCGAAAAGTAAAAAATCGACGTGTGGCACTCGGGGACTGCCGCGGTAAAGCTATTGCAGCCACACCTCCGTGCCCGTTCGAGGTGGGGAGCGTGAGGTTTTTTCGTTACGGAATTTCTGAATTCGGTCCCCGCGTTCAAGGCCCGCGATAGAAGCTATGCAATAGCTTAATAATAAATACTCATGGAAAATTAAATAACGATTGAAAATAGATGTGTACTATTTTTTTTCCTGAATTCCCCAAAAGTACTATTTTTCTTCAAAAAAAAGGTGGCAACCCTAGTATTTACACTCATTACACAAAAATATCGTTAATATTTATTTACTGAATAAAATGCTTGAAAAATTATATCAACTTTTTTAACTGGGTCCCTCATTCAGCTTTGTCGCCTCGAGCCTTTTGAGTCCTGTGACGGCCTTAGTCCGACACTGCCAGGCCGTGAATAGCGACTTCAGGTGTGTTAGTCTTGATGAGCCAAAGCTTCCCTTTAAGAATTATGCGCTAGTTACAAATAACCCTGTATACCAAACACCAAGGGTGGCATTGGGAAACTTGAAAAATAACAAAAAATCCTAATATGTAGCACTGAACCTTCGACCCATGAAGCCAGCATCCAAGTGTATGTAGTAATGTCCTGGCACCACAAGGCTACTGAGGAAATAAAAAAGCCATATCATAGTAAAATAAACATCTTGACAATTTATAATTTTTATTGCAAGGAAATTATTTTTTATGCTTTTTGAATTCTTTATGTTTCGTTTTAAATGATTTTGATTGAGCTCCTCTTTTGAGCTCTATGGATTTCTTCACTTTACTGTTAATTTCTGTCTTTATAGATTGCTTAGTTTCATGGATAGCTTGTACGTAACTTTTTGTTAGGCCTTCAATAACAGCTTGCTGTAATTTCATTTCAGACAGTTCAGATTTTCCTCTTTGATTTAATATTTCCTGAAATTAAAACAGCTCATTGTAAACACTACAGTTACAGTATCCAACAAGAAATATAGTACATCGACCTTACGAAGGAGACGTCGGCTTATTTCGGGTCTATAGAGCGTTATCTCTATCGCACCTTACCCATCTGACGTTTGTCGACCATTTTGATCAAGTTTTGGCCAATACCGGACTACGGATGTTTACGTAGGCAGTGTGCAGCAGAGATAACGCTATACAAAGACAAAACTAGCCGATTGTCTCTTTCATGGGCTCGATGAGCACTGTATATAGTTGCCATATTGTTCTTTTTTCAATAACATAAATATGTGAGTGCATTGAAAATAAAATAAAAAACGGAAAGAAACACTTCCATTTCGGGCGGGGGACCCTCAACTGCTGGTTATCTAGCCCAGCTCCTTTTCAACTACCGAAGCCCAACATCCAACCGTCGAATTTTTCTTTCTATTAGATATAGTAGGAGAGATACTGAATCCTCCCGAGTACCGTTGGCCCTGTAAGGCTAGAAATTTTTGTAGGGATGACTCATAACATGCTATGTACAAAGACCATCGCCTGGCAAGGATCAACCCATCACGTCATCTGGATTTCTGATGAGAAAAGTTACTTCCATATTTTAGATCTGGCTCGATTGCGACTATTTATGTTGCATCTTTGAAGTTTTGGTGGTAGAGCTCCAGTGATGGAGCTCGCGGGCGTAGGCACCACCGTATTATCTAATATACTTGCCGCAAAATGGTAGCTTAATGGTAGTAAAAAAAAAGCTCTTGGACCAGTACTTTAAATTCACTACAATAACAAACAAGTAAGTAAAACCTATAAAGTAAAGGTTAGATTTTACCCATCAACCCACCTTAAAAATTTGCATCTGATTTTGTACTAGAATAGTTAGAGCCACGCCAGTACGTCCAGCTCTGCCTGTTCGGCCTACTCTGTGAATATAGGTCTTAATATTTCGAGGAGGGTCGTAAGATATGACATAATTGCAGTCCGGCATATCAATACCTCTAGCTAAAGCATCGGTACAAATTATTCTGTAACAAAAAAAAAACAAACATTTGATAAATATACCTTTTTACCTACATTCCGATTCAACATTGATTCAACATTCAACTATGGATTATGTTATGGCTCGGTTGCACGAGCCATGGTCGCACAACTGATCCAGTTCTTCATATCAGTGTAGGTAATGAGTGTGCGCGACTATTCTATTTTAAAAAAGCGTTGTTAGTTTTTTTTTTTCCAATTGATAAATATGTAAAAAAGATTAAACTTACATGTTGATTTCTGATTGAGTAAATTTTTTTAGAACAGTTTCTCGATTTCCTCTATCTAAAGCGGCAGATAATTCTGCTGCTTTAATTTTTCCTTTAGCCCATATATTTAATAGAACAGTAAGTCTATGTGCAGATTGTGCAGAATTTGTGAAACATAACACCTTGTCCCAATGTTGTTCCACTAAATAATGGAACATTATAAGAGGCTTTTCTTCTGTGGTACACAAAAGGTAATGTTCTTGCAATTCATCTGGTAGTGTATATTTTCTTACTACATTTTCATCCGTGCTATCATTGATGGGCGACGCAGAAAAAAGTTTGGGTTGAAAAAGTCCCCATTGTTCTAACAGTTCAGGATCAGGGGACAATGTTGCAGAAAACAACAATTTGTGTGGTAATATTTTCTGAGATGAAATACTGTTCCAGTTTAAATTTGAGATTTTCATTGAGAATGATTCACAGTCAGCTTTAATATGCCTTTCCATGTGATAAAGCCAATCATTTTGAATATTGTCCATTATTCTATCAGCTTCATCAATAACAAGAAATTTTAGATTGCTCAAGGAAAATCCTTCTGTGTTCTGTAGATGTTCCACTAATCTTCCAGCAGTGCATACAACAATATCAACTGCACTAACCCATCCCAATGATTCCGCTTAAAAAGAATGAAACATGCGTATTTTTAGTTATTTTCATTGATACAGAAGCCCATAGTTCCATAATTACACAATAGTGTAATTGTCTTGCCTATCGCTAAAGTAGTCTATGCCACAGACAACTTAAACCTACAAAAAAATGTACTACTTTATGTTAGAAATTACGCAGCACTCTCCGCTGCGCTAGTCCAAAATCATTCAAATATGACTTTTATTATGGTCGCATAAGGTCCCCATGTGATTTCTTCTATAAAAACACCATATACCATTTAGCGACAGGTATTTGGCAAATGCACTATGGTAATGAAGATGTAAGAAAAGGGCTTTTTGTGATTGAGAGTATCAGTGTAAGAATGAAAAAAGGCATGATCCGATGGTTCGGGCATATAGAAAGAATGTCGAATGAGGGAATGTCTAAACAGATTTACAATGCGAATCTAAATGGTTGCAGAGGCCCAGGAAGTCCAAGACTGACTTACCATGACCAAATAGGTCGAGTACTGTCTGAGGGTGGGCTCAAAAGTCTTAGGAATCGGAGTGCATGTATGAAGAGAATGATGAATGTAGTAGGAGAGGTGTGTCAGGACCGGGATATCTGACGCTACACACTCTCTGCCTACGCCGTAAGAGACTTGACGTGAAGATACATATTCAGTAGATTAAACAATGCAGTGGTACGCTCTCTAGTTTCGATGCTAAAGCTCTACAAGCAGTAAAATTGTAATTGTTTAAGTAAAAAAAAACCGGCTAAGTGCGAGTCGGACTTGCGCACCTATAAAAACGTCAACATAAACTAGTTTATTTTATAGCCCCATCCCCTCATATTTCTTTTGTTTTTATTATTGACTATAAAGTGAACATTAACTAAATATTTTGTCAATATTTCAAGTTTCTACCTCTTACCGTTATTGATATCGAGTTCTGATTTTAGTATTGTTTGCTAAAGCGGTTCTTAAGATACCAACTGGTGACATGCAGACAGGCAAGCGGCGCTGTCCGCCTAATATGAGTATAATTATAGTCTTAGTGATAATTTTTACCCTTTGGGTACGGAACCCTAAAAATGACTTACTGTATCGAATTATTTGCTGTTGTTCCTTAAACAGTGGCGTAGAACCGCTTAACAGCGCAACTTTCAGGCCAGTGTTTGCACAATATTTCGTAAACACTTTGGCGACTTGAGCAGCCAGCTCTTGAACTGGGAGAACTATCAAAGCACGAATGTGGCGATCGAATTGATTCATCAAAATCTGAAACCAATGTTTTTCTTTAAGTTGGTAGGAAGAGGTAATATTTAGAAGTTTAAGAGGTAATATTATATTAACACTTTCAGGGACAGTAAACGCCGATAGACGTTATAACAATAAAACATTTATTGTGTCTCGCATACTGTCCTTGAAAGGGTTAAGTAAGGTACCTTTATTATTTTAATCATAAAAGTTTATTATTTTAGATGGATGTTTGTTGGTCGATTACCCAAACTGGTCTAAATGAAAATGAGCACTGAGATAGACCGAGTCTGTAATATATGTCGTATTTTATTCAGAAAAAATGCACGATTCCCATGGGAGATAGGTATATGATTTTGGTTTCAATGGAGCAAGAACAGGTATGATTTTTCAGTAAAACCACTGCAATGGCCAATCTGGATGTGAAGCGTGGCAATTATTGCCTATCCTCATTAAGGAAAGCGCTTTCATTTAGCAGTTTATTCAGACTTAAGGCTGAAATGATGACGAATAATATGTACTTATAATAAGGACTGAAATTGCTTAAAATTAATCAAATGGGAGTTGACTACACATCTGTGTCTTGATCATGCAACTTTTATATCAATTTGTACTTCCTTTATCCTCCTCCTTGCGTCGTTTTCCCCACTACTGAGGGTCGTGACCCCCTCCACGGATCACTTTTTGTCGAATGATAGTGCGCCATCGGGTACGGTTTCCGGCAGTGTGTATGGCCTCGTGCATATTGCTGTCGAGTGTGGTGCGGATTTGATCCGACCATCGCATCGGGCTGCGCCCGCGTGGTCTCTTTTCCTGGACCTTGCCTGTGATGATGAGCTTCTCAAGGTTCCCTCTGTCTTTTCGAGCAATGTGCCCGAAGTATTCCAGTACTCGTTTTAAACAGATGGATGACAGTCTTGTAGTCACTTTGAGTTCCTTGAGAATTGAAACATTAGTACGTTTTGCAGTCCAGGGTATACGCAACAACCTTCTCCAACACCACATCTCGAAGGCGTCCACCCGTCTACGGTCATTGGCCTTAAGCGTCCACGCCTCGGCCCCGTAAAGGAATATGGAGAAAATCAGCGTCTGCACAAGCTTTTTCTTGGTTCTTGTTATGATGTTTCTGTCCTTCCATACTCCCTTAAGCTGGCACATCGCACCCTTAGCCATTCCAATTCTGCGTTTGATGTCGGTGTCGCAGGAGCCAGTGTTAGAGATACTGGAGCCCAGGTACGTGAAGTTATTTACTATGTCAAGGTTAAGTACCCCAGTGAGCTCCAGTTTCTTTGTGCGGTCGATCACCACTTCCTTTATAAGCAATTGCAATAATCTGACTGATGTTCTTGATGTTCTCATGTGATAAACAAGCAAATAAATTTATTGTTATTGCTTTTAAAAGAGGCACAAATTGAGTCGTAACAACGTCGATAAGCGGTTGCGCCCCAGATTGTCGCTGACGCTTTCGTAAGCAGAACGAAAGCGCAAGAAATCTGAAAGACGTAAGCGAGGCCAAACGCGATTCACTTGGCAGTCGAGCCACTGAACTCAACCAGGTAGGTACTGAAAGTATTCAAATATTATTTTTTCTTTATAACAAAGCATTATTAAATTTTATAATCACCTGTATAATGGGCAGCACAAATGATAATGTTTTTCCACTGCCAGTTGGTGCGGACACGCAAATGTCATGGGGCCTGAAGGGGAATGTCACGTTATGTTCTTTAAGTACAAAGGGTACAACTTGCTCCTGCACAGGAAACAAGTGGGTGACGCCTTCATTCATCAGAGTGGTCCTCAGAGTACTGTGTAACCAGTCTTGGTCTTCGACTTTACATTTTAATTCTTGTAAATATTTTGACACACTGAAGGGATTAGAGAGCCAATGAGGTAAAACTCTTTTTGCCTGAAAACAACTTTTTTTTTGATAAATGAAATACAAAAACTAGTGATACATACATAATAAAGAAACATTTATCAAAAGCATGAACTGCAGGCAGTTTCATTTTTAGTTCAATAACTTATGGCCATTCAATGTGGCAAACCTACAAATAAATGATTTGGAAGAAAATCCTATTTAATTAATTTCATTTGTTTGCTATAATTTACTGTGTTTTAAGCGTATGTATGTATAATTGTTGCAATCTACGAATAGCATGATAATTTATTGTTATTATAATCTAGTGTTTCTCTGATTGTTCTTGATTGTTTTAAATCTTTGTGAGAAAAGTCTAAGCCTTAAAAATCTTAAGGGTAATCAGTCCTAAAAAGTGGCATCACAACTTTGACAAAAACAATATTAAGTTGGGGAAAAAGTTTCTTCGCATTTTTTAAGTTAATTCAAAACATTTTTTAATACATTTTATTTAAATTTAACTAAAGTATGTATGTACCATTTTGTTCGATAACCTTTTGCCATCTTGTAGGTAGGGACATGATCCCATTGCTATAAACATTTTGGGACTTCTCATCAAAATACCGCGACAAGTGGATTTGGCAGTCCTCTCGTGATGTTAACCTAACATTGCATAAAGAATTCTGAAGAGACCGAAACAGGTGGAAATCTGAAGGTGCAAGGTCAGGACTATACGGCGGATGCATTAACACCTCCCAGCCAAACTCTCTTAATTTTTGCTGAGTGGCTATAGATGTGTGAGGTCTAGCGTTATCATGATGAAACACCACACCCCTTCTGTTGATCAATTCCGGCCGCTTTCTCTCAACTTCTTGCTTTAATCTCATCAGTTGTTCGCAGTAGAGTTCAGAATCGATAGTCCTGCCTGGTGGTAATAGCTCATAATGAATAATACCCTTCCAATCCCACCACACACACAACATCACCTTATTGCGAGTTAACCCGGGTTTCGCCACAGTCTGTGAAGCCTGACCGGCCTTTGACCACGACCTTTTTCGCACGTTCTTGTCGTACGTGATCCACTTTTCATCACCAGTTATCAGCTTCTTCAAAAATGATTCGGTTTCATTACGTCGCAATAAAGAATCACAAATGAGTACACGGTTCATTAGGTTTCTTTCAGTGAGCTCGTGAGGTACCCAAATATCGCTTTTTTTTGTACCCAGCTTTTTTCAAATGCGCCAAAACTGTTTTGTGATCAATTCTCAGTTCTTCAGCTACGTCGTAACTACTGATATGTCGATCGTGCTCTACTTTTTAAAAAATGGCATCCATTTTATCCGTAATAGGGCGACCAGAGCGAGGTGCATCTTTGACATCAAAATTTCCGGATTGAAAATGCTTAAACCAAATTTGTGCTACTCTCACAGACACTGCACTAGGTCCACAAACATCGCAAATTTTTTTCGCGGCTTGCGTTGCATTTTTACCTTTTTTGTAGTAAAATTTTAAAATGTATCGAATTTCTTCATTAGATTCACTCATCTTGACAGTACGAAAAACAAATGAAAATCACACATTTGCCTAATTTGAATTTGGAATTATGTTCTTTAAAATTTTAACTTTCAATGATACCAAAACCAGCCAGATACAAATACTACAGCCAAAGAGATTTTATTACAAGTTCATACATACTATAATGCGAAATGACTTTTTCCCCAACCTATTATTTAAAAAAAAAATTATAAGGTCACCTTTGACTTCTTCAAGAAATCACCACCACCTAATACTTTGAATTCCTGAGCAGATTTTTGTTTCACTGCTCTGTTTACTTGAACATCTTCAGGAGAATGTGGCTTATCATGCACATCAATTATTTCAAGAATATTTAAATCATTCTTTTGGTCTAATATCTGTTCTGTATCTGACGGCTGGGGTTCTTTTAGTATAAAGACATCTACTTTTTTATTTACAGTATATGCTTTCTTTCGTTCTTCAATTTTTTCCTTTAATTTTTGCAAATGCACAGTCTCTTGATTAACCAAACCTTCATCATCATCACCTTTATATCTGTAAATTAATGATGCAAACCCATTACTTAATAAATTCTTACATAGTATAATATAATCAGATTCACGATGAAGTTTATAAGGCTACAAACATTCTCATATTAACTATCTTTATTAGACAATCCCTTTTGCTAATCCCTCAAGCCGAGAAGATCGGAGTAAACAAAACGTATGTGGCCGGCATTACACATAACAAATAACAATTTTATAACGCACGTTATAAAATTGTTATTTGTTATTAAACTAACATTTTATAACGTGCGGCTGTAATTATACGGCTATCGCATGCCCGAAGCCCGAAGGCAAAATCTTGTTTTGTGATTTCGTGTACAGTACAGTATTTATCAGATAACTTACGTGGGATTAAAAATATATACTTATATATTTTATTTACCGGCGCGAACTGAGAAACTCACCTATTAATTACAAACAAATCCATGTTGTAAATATGGAACCAATTATTTGAATATTTTACGATAACGTTAAACAACAATTTTGATTCACACGTTTTTAATATATACTATTATATTAACAAATTATGTTAAAGTTTCTTATACACCGACGACTAAGTAATAAAACACTATTTTTAGCTAAAACAAAGTCAAAAACAGTTGAATCTCCAATAATACACAAACATAACCTATAAACTTAACCCTCACATAACCTTAAATTTTATCGGCTAGATTGTTCCGGTTTACACTGAGACCACTGCGATGAGTAATATAAAAGCAAAAGTACAGTATACTCCCTACTCATTTTTTTCGGGGCGAGTAAGTTGAGGGAACCAGTCTGTGTTATTTCCACAGAGTTAATACATTTGGAGAAGGCACATTCTACTATAGAAACAGTAGATATACAATAATGGGTAAAATCGACACATGCTGACAAAAGCAGTTTTGACTCTTTCAAACTAACCAGTAGCTCCCTATATAAAAAGAGACACAAGATGTATGCAGAGTATCAATTTTGGAAATGATTCGATGTGACGTCATACTTATGCCTTCGCGTGACGGTCGGCGCCATTGTATGCGCCCGATTTGTGGTACATCTGTTGTCAAACAAACATACATACTTTAAAAGAATAAGAATTCGTGTTGATAAAATATCGATATTAACCGCTTATGTTTGTGAAGATGATATCGATGACAACCCTATGAAAGGCGGCCATTGTAATCGCCGAAATTTTTGTAGGTATGCACGCCAATTCTGTAGGTATTTCGTCTCCATGTATATAGCTCAATGGTTATTTCTTACAAAGACAAATCTCTGATGTATACAAAGATGTTAAGATCATTATTTTATATATTATATATTACATTAAAAAAAAATATATATATATATATATATATATATAATCGTGCATTAGTGCATCAATTCAACGTACTAGACAGCGTTCTGTTTTAAACATTAAACAGTAGTTGACCATATGTCTGTCAAATAAAAAGGAACGACTTCGCAGTACACTGTACACTACACCGACGTCTCTATTGCAGTAAAATGCAGTGGCCACAAACATCCGGTCATAGCCTTTTTTACCCATTGACTTAATAAATATATGTTTAACCTTTTATTTCATGGCCTTTGATCATGCGAGGAACTTTTAAATTAACTTTTATAGTTTCGTTAGTTTATAATTTCCTTGGGATCAGGTCTTCACAAGCCTTTCTTTTTTTATTCTGCTAGGTAGCCCAAGAAAAAAGAAAGACTTCTGAAGACGTGATCTAAAATTAAATTTTAAGCTCTGTCCCGTTGGGCGGTGCCCACCCACTGCTCTCGGAGGAATTGATGGTGGAAGGTAGTGTCACTACAACATCTCATCGTCACAAGCTGCTCTGCCCCCTATAAAGCAACAAACCGCCGCGGCCGGTGGCTCGTGGCTGCCCCTCTACGAACTATTATTTATTGTTATGAATGATCACCGATGCAAAACAGTCTGTCATTTTTTGCGGGGGGAAATACGTGTGACACACTCACACTACAAAAATAGTCTATTAGTATGACACTCATACCTTGACTTTAACTAATTACGTGAACAGTTTCACGCACTCATTTAAATATCTGGGCGACAGGCGCATAGAACCATTTGTTCTTGTACTTTGACAGAGGGGAAAGCCTGCATATGCAGGCTACTCCCCTCCGATCCGTCGCGGCCGCCCGGTGGCCCGTGTTGCTTTATGATGCTCTCGCTATTGCACATAAAATATAATATCTGACTACGAAGAATGCTGAAGTTTCTTAATGTTCTTCAAATATAATTTATTTTTCTTGCGATTCTTGTAATCCTACCATAGACTCACGTGGCTCACTATGTATGTAAAATATTTAGATTTCATGATTTAATCTGGCCACACTTTAGTAGAAAAGTAGAAAGGATGGATCCCAAGAAGCTTGTAAAAAGGTTTTTACCTCAAGCTTCTTGATGAATCCATAGATTCCATAGATCACAGCCATAGATAATCATAGATTGTCATAGACTATAAACGAACGAAGGATCGGTCATCGGTCAAGTCAAGTCATTTCCAACTTATATTACTCTATGGTCATTTCAGTCAGTCAGATTTGGTTTTGGAAGCATTATTTTTACACAATTTCGGTGAATGTAGGTTGTTTTTTGGGTAGATCGGAAACATTTCTATGTTTGTGACTTGCTAGCTGAATATCTTGTAAAATATAAGATTACTTATGTTATTACACAAATAAAATATTTATTTTCGGTATTTGGAAGACGCAATACAATCAAAATGGCTAGTGTATCCTATCAAATTGCCAATCTTCTTGAGAAGGTAACCGGCACTAAAATTTTACAGTTTGATTTATAGATAATGGAATAAATTAAACATTTTGTGTTATTTTAAATACGTCCTAATGTTTTCTCGATATTTATAGATGACGTCTAATGACAAAGACTTCAGATTTATGGCTACAAACGATCTAATGACTGAATTGCAAAAAGATAGTATAAAATTGGACGACGACTCCGAAAGAAAAGTTGTAAAAATGTTATTACGTCTGCTCGAAGACAAGAACGGTGAGGTGCAGAATTTGGCAGTGAAATGGTGGGTTTAATTTCTTATCATTGCTAACCTAACAAATGTGTGTACTGACCTTAGAAAACAGGTGTCTCCTAAAAATACTGCATTCAGGAAGCTGAGACTTCGATTTGCAGCGGACTTGTATACCCACGAACTTCAAAAGGCTGTCAATTCAATATTGATGAACTGTATGACTACCTAGTTAAATGTAAGCGTAACTTCACACCTGTAACCCCCAAATAGGACGGCAGAGGGGATTCATTCAAGTGTATGTGTAAACAAACATGATCAGTTTCAGTTATGTTTTTGGCCGATGTAACAAATGGCAAGCCTGTTTATATCCCCAGGCACATCACCAAATTGTGAGGTACTGGGAAACTTCTAGATAAAGGAAAAATCCCCATAGAACCAGTGATAAAGGATTTATAACCTTTATCTCTGGTAGCCCTTAACCTGGGAATCAAACCCAGGGCCCCATTGTTGTAATAGTGACCTGCTGCCACTAGACTACTGAGGCAGTTAAATGACTAATTAGTGGAATGATTTAAATTTATCTGAGATTATATTACTCCAACCCGATTACATTATCACTGTACTTTGCTGGAATGTAAAGCCCATCCCTGTCCCCCTTTCACCCTCTCGCTCATCCCAGCTCGTAAGAAGGGCAAGCAGCTGTACTGGAGCACAGATGTGATTGACGCCATGTCCAGAGATAATGCAACTGAGTTGTATATAAAAAATAGTATTCTTTATTTACACTTAGTTTCAAGCTTACAGAATTGAGTATAGCTTAATTGATGTCATGTTTACAAAAGGTGAATTTTTATTCATAAATGTTTTTTTTTTTATTAGGAAAAATATATAATATCATCATTATCATCACATATATTTATATAATATTTTTATTTAATTGTTTTATTTTATTTAAGTGTACTTTAGAAAATAAAGAAAAATGGGAATGGGACTTCGGTAGCTTAGTGGTTAAGCGGCTGGACTGGTTATCCTGAGGTTGCAGGTTCAATTCCTGCCCAAAGTCAAATTTTCTTTCCCATTTTTCTTTAGAAAAATATGTTAGAGTATAAATAAATTCATTCTAAGATTTAAAATTTGTTTTCAGTCTTGGTCCTCTTGTCAATAAAGTTAAAGAATATCAGGTGGAAGGCATTGTGGAGACACTTTGTGCAAACATGCTCTCGGATACAGAACAGCTGCGGGATATCAGCAGTATTGGCTTGAAAACTGTCATATCTGAACTTCCTTTAGGGTCCAACACATTAGCAGCTAATGTATGCAAAAAAATTACCGGTCGATTAAGCAGTGCCATTGAGAAGGTATTGAAAATATTGTATTTCATTATGTTGATAGTAACAATGTCCAGCAGTTGGGGTAAAATTTGAATTTGTCATCATTGGTGCAGTTAGATATTATTTACTTAAAAGAAATAATCTTTGAACCCATCAAAGAATGTAAAGCCACTGGCAGCTAGACACAATTGAAAATTTGTTGTCACATTTTTCTCATGACTTGACAGGTTAAGAGCTGAGCTTAGGATTAGTAGACATGGAAATATACACATTTTAATAACATCTTTTTATCCTAATGTGTATCTTTGTCACTTTGGTGACCAGAATTAGTTGCAAGGTCATGTGATCTAGCCCATGCCACGGATATCATTTTGTGAGGCTATTTGAAATTCTATGACAATAAGCTTACAACTGTAATATTTTTATTTTTCGCAATAACACACCCAAGTGAATTTAAAACTAAGAAACTAAAGAGAAAAAAAATGCGGCAGGAATCGAAGCTTACAACTATCTGTGCATCAATTTTTTTTTCTTTTTAATTTAAATAAAACTTTTTTTTATAAACATGTATGTTTCTTTGAATAACATGATAAAAAGAATGTTTAATTTATTAATAATACATTAATATTTCTAGCAAGAAGATGTCTCTGTCCAGTTAGAGGCTTTGGACATCCTGGCTGATTTACTCAGCAGGTTTGGAGGTCTCCTCATATCATTTCATCCAATGTTACTGAACTCATTGCTCCCTCAATTAGCATCTCCTCGTCAGGTTGGTATTGCTTTATTTGTATTTGACAAAGTCAATTCTTTTTAGCAAGTTTTTTCTCTAAGTTTTAACAGTACCTTTCAATGTAATTATACATTTTATTTAGAAGCTTACCACCTCGGTAGGTAACTAATTTATACCAAAATAATTGCTACATTGATCAGACCGTCTTTCAATAAAACTACATAAGAACCAATATTTCTAATAGTACCAGATAACTTTTAGAATGTGGAAGAATGAGACAGTTAAAATTAAATAATATCAAGAAACAATTTATCTCTTTATCCCTGCCTTCCTCTTTGGGGAATACAGGCATGAAGTTGTTGTATTTGTAACATTTAATTTTCTAACAGTCATATATTTATGACTCTTATTATTAACTTATTGTCCAGGCCTCCCCCCCCCCAAAAAGGGGAGAGACTCGACTCGTCGACCCAGCAGTGGGGCGTATAATGTGTAGCCATTATTTATTTTATTTATAAAGAATGACAGACTGTTTTATATCGGTAATAAACGCTACGGCCACTCCCCTCCGGTCGGCCGGTGGCCCGTGTTGCTCTATGCTTTATGCAAACAAACTGACTGCTATTATACCAAACACTCACGCTTTCAACATAAATAATGCTGGCATACGATTGGTCGCGACAAGGTCATTTCGCCGAGCAGCAAAGAAACATACAATAGCCCTGCAGTGGACCATATTTAAGCTCCGCCCACAGTTCACCACATTACGTGGAACAATTTTTTGGCTTAGTTACACTTCTTTACATTATTATTTGCAGATTGTACCACCAATTTTTTTTAATTACGATATTTGTATTTTCTAGGCTGTTCGTAAACGTACAATAGTTGCACTGTCCCACTTGGTGATGTCCTGCAATGCATCACTTTATAATAAGCTCATTGATCATCTACTGGAAGGTCTGGGCTCATCAACATCTAGCAGTGTCAGTCGTACACATATACAATGTATTGCTTCGGTATGGTGAGTATATAGTAAAAAGAAATATAGTTAAATATATCAGTAAAATGTCCCCTTTTCTCCTTTACAATCTAACAAAGATTGTAAAGTAGAAAAGGGGACAGAGTTTAAGAAAAGTAAAGGAGAGGAGACATTCTTTGTCATTCAATTGGCAGAGTTCCAAAGTCTAAGAGAGAGTCAGAAAGAACTGAGAATAATTCTCTCTAATACAATTTTTACATATTTTCTTACCTTTTAAACCTTCTTTGGCTTTTAAGAATACTTAAAAATTTGAATTAGTTGATTCGGTCCTGCCATTCTCAACTTTTAGTGAGATTAACAAAATATTATTTCAATTTTATATGTAGTGATTTAATTTTATCATTTTATGTACTTATTATCCATAAGATAATATAACATTGTGATTAGATGTGTTTTTTAATTATTTTTTTTTCAGGCAACAATGCTTAAAATAAAATTATCGATGTTTTCAGTCGTCAAGCTGGTCACAGATTTGGCGAACAGCTATGGCGTGTTGCTCCACAGGTGCTAGAACACTCGACCGATGCTGATGAAGAATTGCGCGAACACTGCCTACAGGCATTGGAAGCATTTGTACTTAAATGTCCAAAAGAAGTGCAGCCTCATATTCCTACGGTATGCACTTACCCTGGGTTGCACCAAGATATTTGTTAAAGTTCACATCCTTCACTAACTTAAAGAAATCTGTTAAAATTAGAGAAGGATGAGAAATATTACAATAACTTTAACAAATATTTTGGTGTAATCCAGGCTTAATATTACAACTTATTCATGTTCCAAATTGAATCAAATGAGTTCTGATTATTAGCATAATACACAGTCCTCAATAGAGCGATACATAAAAAGATAAAGGTACCACGAATACCGAATGTTCAGCAAGGATGTGTGACTTTTCTCATTGCGCATGAATTTTTCTTTCGCATTATTTGTCATATTGTGTCACTTATAGTTCATACTACACCCATATCACCAAATATCACTGTTTGTCTTACAAAAGCTTTGTGATGAGTCAAGTTGTACCATTGACGAATCTTTTACACTTCGTAAGAAAAAAAACAATTGAAAATACAATCTTTTAATATTCTAAAATTCTAAATTCGAATAGCATACAGTATTAATTTAGCCGAATACCGAAATTTTTCTAAAAATTTGGCCGAATACCGAATATTTGCCGCATATTCGTGGCAAATTGAAATCGAATTGAAAAATCGCTTTGCTTGCCTGGAGGTTTGCATCTCAGTGGACGATTTGACTGACAGGTTGGAAGAAACTGTCCATTCGGTGGGGTCTAAATAACCCCGCCGTATAAATAATAAACCCGCCGACGAAATAGACCTCAAAAACTCACCGATCAAACCCTCAACCTTATGACAGAACGACGCTCAATGACACTGCAGACCTCTGATGAAGCTAAAAAATACCGGCAACTTAATAGACAGATCCAACAGTCCTTGCGGCACGTCATCAGATCCTTCAACACAAAATGTGTTGAGGAAACGATAGAGCGAAATAAAGGCTCCAAGGTGTTTGCAAGGGATCTGTCTATTGGACAGAGCCGGCTGATGCAGCTGAAGACAGAGGACGGCAGTTTAGCGTCGACTAAGCCTGAGGTATTGCGGGAGATCGACAGGTTCTATGGGCAGTTATATACATCGGTCGCACAACCTGCCTCTGATTTGGTCAGAGACCCGAGAGCCAAATTAACCCGACACTTTACCGAAGATATCCCGGACATCAGCCTGTACAAGATTAGGATGGCCCTAAAACGGCTTAAGAACAACAAGGCGCCTGGAGAGGACGGAATCACGACAGAGCTTCTGCAAGCGAGTGGATCACCGTTACTGAAAGTCCTTCAGAAGCTCTTTAATTCCGTCCTATTCGAAGGTACTACGCCAGAAACATGGAACAGAGGCGTGGTGGTGCTTTTCTTCAAAAAAGGTGATAAAGCCCTATTGAAGAACTATAGACCCATCTTGCTTCTGACCCATGTCTACAAGCTGTTTTCGAGGGTGATCACGAACCGTCTCGCTCGCAGGTTTGATGACTTCCAGCCTCCCGAACAAGCCGGTTTCCGAAAAGGCTATAGTACCATAGACCACATACACACGTTGCGGCAGGTTATGCAGAAGTCCGAGGAGTATAACCGGCCATTATGCTTAGCGTTCGTGGACTATGAGAAAGCCTTTGATTCGGTTGAAACATGGGCTGTGCTGCAGTCTTTGCAGCGTTGCCACATTGACTATCGGTATATCGAAGTGTTGAAGTGTTTGTATAAAAACGCCACCATGTCAGTCCGAGTACAGGACCAATGCACGAGGGCGATTCCTTTGCAGAGGGGAGTAAGACAGGGGGATGTCTTTTCACCTCTGCTCTTCACCAATGCAATGGAAGACGCCTTCAAGCTCCTTGAATGGCAAGGACTAGGCATCAATATCAACGGCGAATACATCACTCACCTTCGGTTTGCCGACGATATTATAGTCATGGCAGAGTCGCTGGAAGATCTCAGCACAATGCTCGAAGACCTCAATCGAGTGTCCCAAAGAGTGGGCCTTCAAATGAACGAATGCATAAGACCAAGGTCATGTTCAATAACCATGTATCGCCCACTCCGGTGTCCGTTGGGCACTCGATCCTCGAAGTTGTCGACGAATATGTCTATTTACGACAAACCATACAACTAGGCAGGTCGAACTTCGAGAAAGAGGGCATTCGCCGAATCCAACTCGGCTGGGCAGCGTTCGGGAAGTTAAGGAGCGTTTTCTCGTCAAACATCCCACAGTCCTTGAAGACGAAAGTCTTTAATCAGTGCGTTTTGCCGGTGATGACCTTCGGTGCCGAGACGTGGTCTCTCACTATGGGTCTCGTACGAAAGCTCCAAGTCACTCAGCGGTCAATGGACAGGACTATGCTCGGCGTTTCGCTACTGGATCGAATCAGAAATGAGGAGATCCGTAGGCGAACGAAAGTCGCTGACATAGCCAAGCAGATTTCCAAGCTGAAGTGGCAATGGGCAGGGCAGGGCACATAGCTCGGAGAACCGATAGCCGCTGGGGCTAAGGGGAAAGGTTCTCGAGTGGAGACCACGTATTGGCAAACGCAGCGTGGGACGTCCACCTGCAAGATGGACCGAGGATCTAGTCAAGGCTGCAGGTACCCGCTGGATGCACGTCGCTTCCGATCGGTCGGCATTGAGGTCATTTGGGGAGGCCTATGTTCAGCAGTGGACGTCCTATGGCTGATATGATGATGATGATGATTCGTGGCATCTCTAATAATAATACATAGTGTGTATTTTACCGAAGATTTGCGTAACATTTGTAGGTGGAACATTAGTGAACCATGTATTTTATATTTTCAGATAATAGATTTATGTTTGAAAATGATTACATACGATCCCAACTATAATTATGAAGATGAGGAAGAATATGGGGGAGAC
This sequence comes from Macrosoma leucophasiata, assembly GCA_036365455.1. Lineage (NCBI taxonomy): Eukaryota > Metazoa > Arthropoda > Insecta > Lepidoptera > Hedylidae > Macrosoma > Macrosoma leucophasiata. The sequence goes on along the minus strand of JAWQUS010000009.1, from coordinate 16,943,996 downwards.
GATGAAGAAATGGAGGATGAGTCTTTTGAACCTGATGCAGAACCCGAATCTGACTCAGAGGAATATTCTGATGACGATGACATGTCATGGAAAGTAAGTACATAGTACATACAGTGCTCATCAAGAATTAATGCACATTGAGCCTATGAAAGTGACAATCGGCTAGTTTCGGCTTCATAGACTTTTATATCTGCTGCACAATGCCTACGTAAGCATCCATAATCCGGTATTGGTCAAAACTTGATTAAGTGGGTACTACAGCCTTAAAATCCACGTGAACATACTGGTTTACTGCCATAATTATATATAGAAAATCTTCCTTCCTCTAGATAGTTGCATGGCTAATCTGCCCACTCTGCATCATAGCCAATATACAGCATAGTAGATAATTATAAAATAAAAATTAATACAAAGCGTATTTTTTTAATGTCGTATTTTTATTTTATTTGTTTTTTAGAAAATAATCAATGTTGTGTGTAGGTAAGACGTGCAGCTGCAAAATGCCTGGAGTCTGTTATTTCAACACGTCATGAATTGCTTGCTGAGATGTACCAGACTGTATCGCCAGCCTTGATTGCTAGATTTAAAGGTAAGAAACTGGGAATTGAAATAGTTTTATTACTTCAATGGCCAAATATTTTGCTGGTAGAGTTCCAGTGTCCGAGCTCGACGTTGACACTACCGTATTAAGTGATGTATGGTCCCGTAATAACTATCAGAGGCAAAACGAAATTGGCCTCAGATATGGCACCGCATTTGCATTTTGATCCCTGTTTTGTGTAGATGTCTATAAACTGCATTATAATTTAAGTATATATGTGAACTGCATGTGTTCACCATCATTACATGCAAATGAAAATGTTTAGTTACATTTATTTATTATTACTAGTTGTGATTTGAATGTCGACGAAACAAAAAAGCGACAGTAAAAAGAGACATACACATTCATAAGATTTGCGTGGAAGAAAATGCGTGCATGCCTAGTACTGCTAGAGAAAAGGCATCACAACCGTGGTGTTTTGTATACGTGCACATATTATACGTTTGTAGAGTTGTTTCATAGTTTTTTTTACATTCGTCTCATATTGAAGCTAACATATTTGAAGATTTCTCTTCTACTACGTGTGAATAGCACACGTCATGTTAATTATTTCTAAAAATGTACAATTTCAACAAATGTGTGGAATTAGCCATGATTTTGATTTTTGAAATCTAAAAATGGTTTTTAGAACGCGAGGAGAACGTGAAATGCGATATACTTAGTGCTTACACCGCGTTGCTGCGCGCTACTCGCCCGCCGCCCTCTTTGCAAATATCTATCGCGCCAGCTGAAGATTCGCCTCAAGCTCTACTTTTACAAAGGGTATGTTAATTATGCTTTTTTATGGCAACTGATTATTTAACCTTATGTATTCTGTTAATGCGTAATATGTATTATGTTAAGGCGTCGGAAGAACTTGTCGCCATATAGTGAAGGATAATTTTCCGCTAGTGCAGTCAGCAACCGAACTATAGCGGCCATTCGAACTGGGTGGTAGGAAACGTTATTAAGTGGGATGCACAGCAGTGTCCCGTGATAAAACTACTGCCACTACGATCGTCAATCCCAGTTTACCCAGCGTGGCGATTATGCTATGTTTGTCCTTTATGACGCACAACCTATATTCGCTCCTAATGATGTTATGGGCATCTTTCGGGAGGCCATTGTCCAGCAGCGGACGTCCTTCGGCTAAAGTGATAATGATATTTTTTTATGTCTCTACTATTCCACTAATGCTATATACGACTAGATGCGCCCGCGACTTCGTCCGCGTGAGAATTTATGATTGTTCAGTATCTACCCGGACGAAGTCGTGAGCGTAGCTAGTATAAAAGTAGTCTAACTTACTTTTTAATACATGAGCTATCTGCCAGTGAAAGTCCCGTCGAAATTGCCCCAACAAACAGAAAAACAGACAGACAAAATAGTAAAAAAAATTGTTTTGGTATATGTACCGTGTTCACATACATAAGCATTTAGTAAAAAGCGGTTCTTTTTATATTACAAACAGACACTCTCAATTTTATTTGGGAATTTTTGATGTTAAGGTGGGCGGTGTGGTGCGCGGTGCGCTGCGCGTGATCCGTGGTCGGTCGGTGCGTGCGCGGGGCAGTGCGCTGGCGCTGCTCCGCGAGCTGCTGGCCGCCGCGCCCGGCTGCCTCGCCGACCACGCCGCACGAGTCATCCGCGCCCTCACACCGCCGCTCACGTGAGTACAAAAGGCTCAAAGAATACGTCATTTTTCAGTGCGGAAATTACACGCTGTGCGGATAAGGCTGCACTCTTGAAACATCATTTTAAGTCTTAGGTACAGTTGTGCGGTTTAACTGCGAGATCTTTTCGCTACAGAGTAGGTTTACATTAGATGTAGCGTGTATAACAATATTATAAGTCATGTCAGTTTTGTTACCTAATTACACTCATGGCGAGTAAGATTGCATTGTTGTACGGTTACGTCCTAATACGTACCGCTACGCCACAAGCCCGTTTTCCCTAACCTGTGTGTTATTCCATATCCATGGAAACTCACTCATTGAAGTCGAGTATTGATCGCAGACACTAAAGTGAAAATTTGTATTACAGCGACAAGGGCACGGCTTCGTCCATGAAGATCGAGACGCTCGTGTTCGTGGTGTGCCTGGTGCGCGGGCACGACGCGGGCACGATGCGCGGCCACGTGGCTGCCCTGCTGCCCGCCGTGCTGGCGTGCGTGCACGACCCCTTCTACAAGGTCACCGCTGAAGCGTTGCGGGTGCTGCAGACGCTCGTCAAGGTCATGCGCCCTTTAGGTTGGTGTGTAGTGTATAAGCTGGGTACTCACCTAGCCGTGTAGCACGTAACGTAACAGATACAGTATCCAGTGAGTACGTAGGCACGAGCCCGCTGCGAGCCGCTCACGGAAGGAGCGCAGCAAGCTCGCAGTGACCCGCTGAGTGGCGATATCACAGCGAACACAAAGGCGGCTCGCAATTTGCTCGTGGACGGCGACACGACCGCTTTTGTAATGAGTACGTACGAATATGAACGCAGCACTAGCCACCATTTGTGACATGCTGTCGGCGTGACGTCGTTCCGAGCACTGCGGATTCGGCAGCTCGTAGCTAGATACACTGTGGACCGACCAGCCGTACCCACTTGCAGGTTGATACAGTATCTGTTACGCTAATCTGCTACACGGATAGATGAATACCCAGCTTACCATAACGCGGAAATATGCGCACAACACGGGGCCTCGTAGTTTTCTTCCTGGTATTGTCGGGGACGCGAAAAGAGCCGTGTAGGAGCAGCATGATATTATTTTCATAACTTGTGTATAGCCATGTTTTTATATGTAAAAATGGTGGGGAAGTAGACTTTTGTGAATTCCGTAGAGATCGTATTTCTCTTTTCTGTTTGAGCACAGGTACAAAGTTTTGTAGAAGAAGTTGGAAGTATGGCAGAGGTTGACTTTAACGTGATATTTAAATTTGTAGATGTAAACATACTATGATCGTTTCAGACAACATCGAGAGCATTGAAGAGGGGGCAGAAATAGAGCCGCCACCTGAAGAATTGCGTCAGTTCATCCCAGCTATGTACGAATGCACATTGGTGCGATTGCGTGCGACCGACATGGACCAAGAAGTCAAGGAACGCGCTATCGCTGCTTGCGGACAATTGCTTTGTCATTTTGGTGATTATTTACAGGTTTGGAATTCATTATTTGAAACATTCTACGGCTTGGCTTCAGATAAGCGCTGTTCATTGATTCATAGAAAGTATGAAATGATGAAATAAAATTATGAACTTAATATTCATTGAAACAAACTGTAGGCAGATTATGTAAGGCGTTATGGCGCTACTAATTCGACCAACCACTCGAAAAACTATAGATACTGGAAATATGTATTCTAGAACTTTTTTTCTAGAATTCACTGAAGATAATATAATATAGCCTTTAGTTAGAATTATATATTCTAAATTACCTCCACCAATCCGCATTGGAGCAGCGTGGTGGAGTAAGCTCCAGGCCTCCCCCCATGTGCGGTCACTGCAAGTTGTGACTTTGCACTTGTTATAAATGTGTCAGTATGTCAGATTATGTCAAATGCAATAAAACGAGTCCGATCGGTGCAAATGTTGTATTCGAACTGTCTCTTATTCCTAAGACAATGTCACTTAATGCTAAGTTTGCAAAAATGTGCGAGTGGTAGCTCGTACATACTGCGACTGTCAAATTAACAAAATTGCCACCACTCTGCTATGTAAATGTAAAATATCTACTGTTAAATTATTAACAATAACATGTCAAAATGGAAATTATGTCATTATACACAGTGCAAAAAATATAATCTTATGTAAAATAATGCTAATAAAATGAATGCTTGTAAAATTATGTAAAATGCTTATAAATTGTATAAAAATAATTTTATAAAATAAAAATGTAAACTTATAAAATGCATTTAACCACTTTACTGCACTGCACTACACTATAGAGTTAATTATGCAGAAGGTAAATTGTCAAAATGTACATTTCTGGCGAATGTAGGTGAAGTAGCTCGGTCGACACTCAGGGTCGAGCCTCCAACTGATCTTAGCTCCACGATCTCTGTTGCTGTCGCTCTTTGCTCATTCGAGATGTGACTTTGATCTGTAGCTGAACAGTTTCTGCACCAACTGTTCCATGACAATCTGTGTTTGTATGTCCAATAGCCCATCAAAGCTATAATGACCACCGCCAAAATAGTGTACGTTGCAATATTGTGCGAATCGATGCTTTTGATTTGATTGAGATCTTGAGTTTTCAGAACTGCAATCTTGTGAGCAATGTCATCGTAAACGTTGTCATGTCTCTCAATACTGCTAAAAATCGCATCTGATATCGAGGTGTTAAGTATGTCATTCAGTGGAGATCTTGTCTGTAATGTGTATGATGTATCTATTTTATATTGCAGATACATTTTATTCTCGTAGTCATATTGAGCGTGTATTATAAATTTGTCTCCTTTTAACATACACCCATTTGCAATAGTTATTATTCCGTTCCCTTTTAATTGCTTGGTGATAAGGTCAGCTGTGCATAAAATGCGCACAGTGCATTCCTGGCAGCACGAGTATAGCCACGCGCCATGCCGCCGTAACTTGATCCAAGTGTCACTACATGGCTTTATGTCGGACCGACAGAAGTGTTGATTATCGCTGTTTATGTTATGAGTTTGTAAATTGCAAATAGCCTTATCAAGGTTCATGATATAAATAGGGTTGTCCTCATGACAAATAATTTTTTCATGTTTAATTTTTAGACAAGATTGAATATCGATGTCATTCATGGGCATAAACATGTCCTTTTTGATGTTAAAAGCGATATAATTTGCTGCCGGAACATTGTAAATAGTTTTATCTCCATTGATCCATGGTAGCGATATGATTTTGTCAAGTTCAAAAATATCTCTATATAATAATGGTATTTTGATTTCCATTATAAGATATTTCTTTGTGATTCTTGCATGAACTCTGAGAAGTTGGTACAAATCTCTGACGTCATCCACGGGAATTGTAAGTTCTTCGTGAATTTTACTTGAAATTAAGTTCAGCTGATTTCGCAGTTGCTTAGGTGACAATAAATGTATGTCAACTTGACCATGATATATGTCAGTAATAGTATCAATTAAAGTCTCTTGAATTCTTCTAAGACTCGTCAATATATTGCTTGCAGAAAGTGATGTTGTTACGATGTCAAATGAGTTGATGATGCGACTCAAAGTAACATTTATTTGTATAGATGTATTTTTTAATTGTTCATTGATCGTGATGAATTGTTTTGTCATAATAGCCTCGTTTCGTTTTATAATATTATTTTCTGCTTCCAAAATAGAGGTCTGCTGCTTCAACACGGTCAAGAGATGGTTCTCGTTTTCGCTCACCTTTTCAATATCTTTTTCGTACTTTTGTGCAAAATTATCGTCTAAAATGCCGAACAAATAATTACTTGCGTAGCCAATTCCGTTTATTAATCCTCGTTTTGCTCTTGTCATCTGTTTATTTGTTGTAATCATTATGTCATTGTAGTGTTCAAATTCTGATAACTCGTGTTCTAATTGGTATACAAGAGGCAAAAACCTTTTATTTTTAGAACACAATTGTTTTAAGTGTAATATGTATAAACCAATATTATCTACACTTTGCCAATAAGTTGTCAAATTATAATATAAGATCATACTCCATTCATCTTGTATTATACGCAGGTCTGCAATTTTGTCAAAATAAAGTGTGCTATTTGCAGTTATACTTGTCACATTAACCTGCTGATGTGAAAAACATGGTGTCATAAAAGTAAATAATAGCAGTAACATTGCTACTAAGCAGTTATGCTTTCTGCTACGAACTCTTCTAGTTCTTGTCATGTTGGTTGCATCATTATCCTTTGTTGTCAAATTTTGGTCAATTTCTTTTGGCAAAGAAGTCAGTTTGATAATAGGCCGTTTCATGTAGCCGTTTTGCGTTCTAAGAGTAACGACTCTTACATGGCCGTCTTTACCAGGATGCAATTCATGGACTTTTGCAAGTGCCCATTTCGATGGTGGTAAATGTTCTTCATTGACAAGAACAATGTCATTAATCTCCAGGTTTTTTGTAGGATGATTCCACTTATATCTGGCATGCAGTTGCTGTAGATATGCTGTTGACCATTTCTTCCAAAATGATTTTTGCATGTTCTCGATTAGTTGCCATCTAGATGTCAATGAAATATTTTCGTCTGTGCTTGTTAAGGGTACTGAAAATATAGGACCGCCGATCAAGAAGTGGCCAGGTGTCAGGTAACCATCTTCTAAGTTTTCTGTCAATCTGTACAATGGACGAGAATTAAGGCAGGCTTCAATTTGGGTTAACAAGGTGTAAAATTCCTCGTAGGTCAACTTCTGTTCTCCAATTATGCGTTTTAGATGATGTTTAACGCTCTTCACTGCTGCCTCCCATAAACCACCAGCGCTAGGCCATTGTGGCGCATTGAAATGCCATGTCACTCCCATGCTGTTGATGTCATCTAAACATTCTGTGTTTATTTTTGTCAATGCTGCTCGAAACTCTTTCTTCAAAATTCTGGCTGCCCCGACGAAGTTAGTGCCATTATCTGAATAGATATGTGTAGGTGCACCCCTTCTTGAGCAAAAACGTTTGAAGGCTGCCAAAAATGATTGTGAAGATAAATCGGACACCAGCTCTAGATGGATAGCCTTTGTACTAAAGCATATAAAAACTGCAATGTAACCCTTTGTCACTTTGATGCCTCTGCCTTTATTGGCTTTCACGTCAACATACCCCGTCAAATCAACACCCGTGTGTGTAAATGGCCTTGACGGGGTAACTCTAGGTTCAGGTAAGTTTGACATCTGCTGAGTTTGTTTTTGTGCGCTGAATCTTCGACATATGACACATTGGCGTATCTGCTTCTTGACAACTCCCATACCACCGATAATCCAATATTTCTCACGTAAATATGTCAGTGTTAGTGTTGGACCACCATGCAAAGTATTTATGTGTGCTTCTTCTATCAAAAGCTTTGTCAAATGTGAGTCACGTGGAATCAGTATAGGATGCTTCGCGCCATATGTCAAATGGGAATTCTGCAATCTCCCTCCAACTCTTAATAAACCCTGCTTGTCAATAAATGGGTTTAATGTCAAAATGTTACTTTTTGAATTAACATTCTTGTTGTTTGTCAATCTTGCAATGTCATCTCCAAAATATTCAGATTGTATAGCTTTGAATATCAATAATCGAGCTCTTTGTATTTCATTTGTCGTTAGATAGTTATGTAATATAGCGCTATCACGACCGCGTGCGTTTGTTATGAAACGCGATACCCAACACAAGACTCGAACGACACGTGTCATTGTACTATGCTTGTTTATTAAACAATTGATCATGTCATTTGTATGCACCTGTACGACATTCGTCTGTTTAGATTTTTTGCATTCTATTTTTGGAATGTCAATTTTTGAGGTCTGGATGTCAAGGTTCTCATTTTTCAGCCAATCAGGCCCTTCCCACCAAATTGAGTAATTCTGAAGCTGTTGTGACGTCAAGCCTCTTGTTGCACAGTCTGCCGCATTGTCTTCGGATCGAACGTGATTCCAACATGATGCAGGTAAAATGTCAGTGATGGCCTTGACGCGATTGGCAACAAAGGTCTTCCAACGACTGCTATCTCCACAAATCCACCCCAGTGTAATCATAGAGTCCGTCCATGCATATAATATGATATTGTCATGTGTTAATGAGTCCCGAATTTTCTTTATCAATTTGGACAATAGAACTGCTGCACATAGTTCCAATCTAGGTAGAGTAACAGCTTTGTTAACAGGTGCTAATTTAGTTTTAGCAGCTATTAGTATAGAACTAGTCACACCCTTGTCATTTTTAGTCTTGCAATAAACTGCACATGCATACACTTTTTCTGACGAGTCTGCAAAACCGTGAAGTTCAATGGTATTTTGTGTAATACCCAACCATCTTGGTATTGTCAATAAGTCAATATTCTTCAAGTCATTTAATAATTCGATTAATTCAGTTTGCAGTTGACTTGATATTTTGTCATCCCAATTTATGCCAGTCGACCAAACACGCTGAAACTGCAGTTTGGCTTTTATAGTAATCGGTGAAAGCCAACCCAATGGATCATAAATTTTGGAAATGTGAGATAACATCTCACGTTTTGTCATAGTGGCAGAATTTTTGTCAATAATGATCTTGCTCTGAAACTGAAAGGAATCGTTTTCAGCATTCCAACTCAATCCCAATGTTTTGGTTGAATTTGCATATTTAAAATCAATAATTTTTGGATCCACTTGCTCTTGGTTGAGATTTTCTAAGAGCTCTGGCGTATTACTGCACCATTTCCTTAGGTTAAATCCTGCTTTCTGTAACATGCTTATTAATTGCTTTTGAACTTGTTTTGCTTCTTCGATTGTATTATTGCCTGCTAGTAAATCATCAACATAGAAATTATTTTTCAATATTTTTGCTGCTAACGGAAAATTTGCTGATTCATCACACGCTAACTGCTGCATAGTTCTCATCGCTAAATAAGGTGCTGCTTTCATACCGTAGGTAAGTGTACACAATTGGTATTCCTGAATAATGTCATCGCATTTGGTTCTCCATAAAATTTTCTGTAAATTTTGATCTTCAATGTGCAATAAAATCATTCTATACATTTTTTCACAATCTGCTGAATAGACGTACTTAAAAGATCGCCACTTTATTAGTAGTTCTAATATGTCACGTTGCAATTTGGGTCCAACTTCCATAAGGTCATTCAGGCTGTAACCACTCGATGTTTTTGACGAGGCGTTGAAGACAACTCGTAGTTTAGTAGTGGTAGAGTCCTGTTTGTGGACACCATGGTGAGGTAAATAACAGCTGATTTTCTTATCATTCTTGTCACACTCCTTCATATGCCCCAGATCTATGTACTCATTCATAAAATCACCGTATTTTTCTTGCAGTTCCGTTTTTTTGTAAAATTTTTGCTCCAATGCTTTAAATTGTGCTATCGCTTTTCCTTTAGAAGAACCCAGGAGTTCTTGATAATTCGGCTTCATAGGTAAACGAACTTCATATTGTCCGTTAGGTAACCTTTTCGTTGTAGATGTAAAAAAGTCTTCACAAAACTGCTCATCCTCTGTCAATTCATTGCAAATATTAACTTGTATATCCTCCATATCCCAAAATCTACTAATGTCATCTTGATCGTTGACCACAACGTGGCAATTGTATGTTGTTGTCACGTTGCCTGATAATATCCACCCAAGCTTAGTTTGCTGTGCAATTGGCTGTTCTGGACGTCCACGAAGGAGTCCATCCATCAAAATGTCAGAATATACTTTTGCATCGAATAAAATGTCAATTTGGTTAGATATATTATAATCAGAGTCTGCCAGTTGTATATTTTGTAAGTGCACATAGTTTTTCTTCTCAAATGTATGACTCGGAAGATTGCTAATAACTTTAGGCATAATCAAGGCGTCAGTCGTAAATTCATAATTGTCATAAATAGATTTGCATGTCAGTTCGACTTTTCCTCGACTTTTATTTGATAAAGTGCCTATCCCTGTCACCGATGCGCTGAAGTGCTGACGTTGCAACCCCAAACGCTGAACTGCATTTTCGGTTATAAGTGTAGATTGCGAACCTTGGTCCAAAAGTCCCCTCATTACCAAGTAAGTACCATCCCGTGCACGTAATTGCAGTTTTACCGTTGTCAACAATATCTCACCGTCATCGCTTTTCACGTGGCTAACGTTACTTCTCGGTAATCGTTGTTGCCGGGCTGCAGGTGGGGAATTCATGCTAAATGTGTCATGTAACAAAGTGTTGTGCGCCTGACTACACTTTTTGCATCGTTTAGTAGAATTACATACGTTATGTTCATGCATATAAAGACAATTATTGCATATGTTAAACTCCTGCAATGCATTTTGTTTCTCACGGGACGACATGCTCTCAAATTTCTTGCACAGAAACAGCGCATGATGATTGTTTTTGCAGATTGGACATTTTATTGTTGCAACATTTGTATGATATGCACGGTTATAAGTTGGTTTAGAAAAATTGTAATTATAAGTTTTATTTATGTCCTTTTTTATAGGTACCTGATTGTTTGAGATTATAGGTTTTTTAGTATAAGATGCATCTGATTTTCTACTGATTGGCTCTAATGCCGTGAACTTTGTTTCCAAAAATGTCATGATTTCTTGGAAAGTGGCTAGCTCCCTCGGAGAAGCTCTCGCTTCCTGGTAGTCACGCAGGGTGTCAATGTCCAACTTTTTGGAAATAAGATGCACTAACAGAGGTCCCCAAGAAGTGGTATCAACCCCTAAGTTTTGTATTGCATTAATAGTTTCAGTACTAATGTCATGCAGTCTTTTTAATTCAAGAGATGACTGCTTTTGTATGCAAGGTTGGTTAAGAAAAACTTCAATTTGCTTAGTAAATAACTGCTGGTTATTATAACGCTGATTAATGATGGCCCATGCCGTATCATAATTTTGCGAAGAAATATTTAAGTGCTGTATAAGTTTTTCTGCCTCTCCCCTTAACTTTCCCTTAAGATGCTGCATTTTCTGGGATTTAGAGAGAATGTTATTGTTATGGATAGCTTCCCTAAATAAATCAAGGAAAGTAGGCCATTGTGTGTAGTTACCCGAAAATATAGGAATGTCAATTTGAGGCGTAGCCTGCTGCAAGTGAGCCGTCGATAACAATTTATTATTAAGCGACTTTTTGATATTTTCATACATATTTTCGTAATAGCTATACTGCTCTTCGTAATTGTCATCAGTACCTTCTAAAACATTATCGATTTGCAAATGCAAGCTATCAATATTAATCCAACGTGTTTGAAGGTTACGTAATTTGTCTTCGATCTCCCATTTGTCACTAAGAATGTCAATATTACAATTATGTACCATTCGTTGCAAAGCACGGAAATTAGTTTTCTGCTGACGTATAAGTTCTAAAATATTTTGGTTCGGCTGCACTCCACGATCTTGTCTACTACTAGATGTTTCAGTACTAGGATGACTCGAAATCATCTCCCTTGTCATGTCATAAAAATCTTTTAACTGCTGATACATATTTTTAGTAAAATATTCGTGAGATCGGTCAGGGTAAGTTTGTAATTGATCATGATTAAAGGTAAAATCGTTAAATAATTGATCGAGACGTTCTAATCTCTTACTAATATAATCCGGAGATTTTCTAACTGCCGAATCCTTCTTAAAATTTATGTTTATCTGCTCAATTGCTGTAATAATTTCTTTTTGTCGCAAAATGATCGCCTCCATTGTCAGAGTTAAATTAAAACGATCTTACTTGAGAACTGATGATACTCCAAACCTGACGCTGCAATGTCGAGAGATCCCTTGTATATAGAGATCCCAGTAGTTTCAGGTAAATTTCCTCGGAAACCTTCCCGTATGTCAATTTAAATGCACTTGTGTTGATTGTAATGTCACAAAAACACTGGTTTAAAAGTGTCAATGAATGCAAAAATAATGTCAGTTATGCAAATATAAAATGTCAATTAAGAAATTGCGCAAAAAAAAATATGTCAGTTTTGCAAATGTTCACTCAAAACGTAAAAAAAATTCAAAAATGATGTCACTATGCTTTGAGAGTTTGTCAGTTTTTACACAGTATTTTAAATTGGTATCTGATACCTTGCAACTAGTTGCACTACAAAAAACACCACGTACCACTTCAAAAATGCACAAACTATGTCACTGCAATCCAATGTCACTGCACTCGCGAGCCCGAAACTTAGTCGCGTGAGGTTCAAAACCTCTTTATGCACCAAAAACGAGCCGCGAGGGGTTCAAGGTTTACTCGAAGGACCAAAAACATGTGCGGTCACTGCAAGTTGTGACTTTGCACTTGTTATAAATGTGTCAGTATGTCAGATTATGTCAAATGCAATAAAACGAGTCCGATCGGTGCAAATGTTGTATTCGAACTGTCTCTTATTCCTAAGACAATGTCACTTAATGCTAAGTTTGCAAAAATGTGCGAGTGGTAGCTTGTACACCCCAAAAAGGGGAGAGACTCGTGCCCAGCAGTGGGACGTATAATGGGTTGCCATTATTATTATTATATATATATATATTGTAAAGTTCTGTGCCTGCCTACCTATAGTGAGCATTAATATTATAAGTTCTTTGGAGTAGTTTGTTGTTATTTCTCTAAAGTGGTTCACCATCATCATCATTATCATTCCAGCAGAAAAACGTCCACTGCTGGACAAAGTCTTTTCCAAAGACGTCCACAACAGTGTTGTGCTTCATTAGGGGAGAATATGCCATAATCGCCACGCTTGGCAGGCGGATTGGCGATCGCAGTAAAGTGATTAACAGGCTATAATTGGGCGTAGCTATACTACCGATATAGTAAAATAAATTTATTAATTTACGAAAGTATTTAAATTTTTTTGGTTGTAGAACGAGCTTCCAGTGTGTCTACCGATATTTCTAGAGCGACTGAGGAACGAAATCACACGTCTGACAACTGTGAAGGCTTTGACTAAAGTGGCGTCTTCGCCGCTTCGTATCGATCTCAGACCTATACTTGTAAGTATTACGAACAAAGATAATATGTTTTCTGTGTGAATTATCATACTTTTAGAAAATGCAGGTTTTTTTCTTTGATGAAAAATATTTCTATTACAGTCAGACGTTGTGCCAATATTGGGATCTTTTCTACGCAAGAACCAGAGGGCTTTGAAACTGTCAACTTTAGTGCTACTAGATACTTTGGTGCAAAATTATAGTAACGCGATCAGTATAGAACTTCTAAGTAAGGTAAGAGGAATTGTTTTTGTTAAATAAGTTTTTATTTTGTAAAATCGTTTTTTTTTTAGTTTTTCTAGTTTTTGGTCCATTTGGGGATGGTATTAATGACAAAAGTATTGAGCACTTAATAAAAAAAATGTTATCAATGGGTTTCGTTTACCAGACCCAGTGATGGTTGGAATAAAAAAAAAGAAAAGGAAAAATATAAGCGGAGGTTAGTCATCCAGATGCCAAATATTACTTTTTCGTTCATTTGCTCTATAAAAATATTTCAATTCTGTCTATTGCGAAAAATATAATATGATAAAAAATGGAGATCTGTTCAATTGATTCTGTCGTTGTTTGACGGGCTGCACCCATGAAACTGTCACGTTTCGCCTGAGCCGATCGTGCAAGCGAGAAGCGATAGAGAGGCACGATCGTCTCGAGTGTTCGGCTTCTGACGCATGATTTCTTTGTGATAAAGAAATTTTTGTCAGACAACCAATGTTTGTCAATAAATCAATCTTTCTACGAGTGGTGATCGTGGGACAGGTGCTGATGGAGGTGCCCGCGCTAGTGTGCGAGGCGGACCTGCACTGCGCGCAGACGGCGCTGGCGCTGGTGCGCGGCGCCTGCCTGCGCTGCCCCGCCGCGCTCACGGCCGAGGCGCGCCACGCTCTCACGCCGAACATACTCGCGCTCGCCAAATCGCCGCTGCTCCAGGGTGAGTGTACAGTGTGCAGTGTGCAGTAGGAGTGTCGTGTGGTCGTGTGGGACGGGTGCGATGGAGATGCCCGCGCTAGTGTGCGAGGCGGACCTGCACTGCGCGCAGACGGCGCTGGCGCTGGTGCGCGGCGCCTGCCTGCGTTGCCCCGCCGCGCTCACGGCCGAGGCGCGCCACGCTCTCACGCCGAACATACTCGCGCTCGCCAAGTCGCCGCTGCTCCAGGGTGAGTGTACAGTGTGCAGTGTGCAGTGTGCAGTAGGAGTGTCGTGTGGTCGTGTGGGACGGGTGCGATGGAGATGCTCGCGCTAGTGTGCGAGGCGGACCTGCACTGCGCGCAGACGGCGCTGGCGCTGGTGCGCGGCGCCTGCCTGCGCTGCCCCGCCGCGCTCACGGCCGAGGCGCGCCACGCTCTCACGCCGAACATACTCGCGCTCGCCAAGTCGCCGCTGCTCCAGGGTGAGTGTACAGTGTGCAGTGTGCAGTGTGCAGTAGGAGTGTCGTGTGGTCGTGTGGGACGGGTGCGATGGAGATGCTCGCGCTAGTGTGCGAGGCGGACCTGCACTGCGCGCAGACGGCGCTGGCGCTGGTGCGCGGCGCCTGCCTGCGCTGCCCCGCCGCGCTCACGGCCGAGGCGCGCCACGCTCTCACGACGAACATACTCGCGCTCGCCAAGTCGCCGCTGCTCCAGGGTGAGTGTACAGTGTGCAGTGTGCAGTAGGAGTGTCGTGTGGTCGTGTGGGACGGGTGCGATGGAGATGCCCGCGCTAGTGTGCGAGGCGGACCTGCACTGCGCGCAGACGGCGCTGGCGCTGGTGCGCGGCGCCTGCCTGCGCTGCCCCGCCGCGCTCACGGCCGAGGCGCGCCACGCTCTCACGACGAACATACTCGCGCTCGCCAAGTCGCCGCTGCTCCAGGGTGAGTGTACAGTGTGCAGTGTGCAGTAGGAGTGTCGTGTGGTCGTGTGGGACGGGTGCGATGGAGATGCCCGCGCTAGTGTGCGAGGCGGACCTGCACTGCGCGCAGACGGCGCTGGCGCTGGTGCGCGGCGCCTGCCTGCGCTGCCCCGCCGCGCTCACGGCCGAGGCGCGCCACGCTCTCACGCCGAACATACTCGCGCTCGCCAAGTCGCCGCTGCTCCAGGGTGAGTGTACAGTGTGCAGTAGGTGTGTCGTGTGGTCGTGTGGGACGGGTGCGATGGAGATGCCCGCGCTGGTGTACGAGGCGGACCTGCACTGCGCGCAGACGGCGCTGGCGCTGGTGCGCGGCGCCTGCCTGCGCTGCCCCGCCGCGCTCACGGCCGAGGCGCGCCACGCTCTCACGCCGAACATACTCGCGCTCGCCAAGTCGCCGCTGCTCCAGGGTGAGTGTACAGTGTGCAGTGTGCAGTGTGCAGTAGGAGTGTCGTGTGGTCGTGTGGGACGGGTGCGATGGAGATGCCCGCGCTGGTGTACGAGGCGGACCTGCACTGCGCGCAGACGGCGCTGGCGCTGGTGCGCGGCGCCTGCCTGCGCTGCCCCGCCGCGCTCACGGCCGAGGCGCGCCACGCTCTCACGCCGAACATACTCGCGCTCGCCAAGTCGCCGCTGCTCCAGGGTGAGTGTACAGTGTGCAGTGTGCAGTGTGCAGTAGGAGTGTCGTGTGGTCGTGTGGGACGGGTGCGATGGCGATGCCCGCGCTGGTGTGCGAGGCGGACCTGCACTGCGCGCAGACAATATCACGTATATACATTATCATATAACATTTTATGAGTTATCTCAATGTCATCTCAGTTGAAAGAGCGGCTGGAATAGAAATCCCAGTGGTAGCGAATTCAAGTCCCGGCTGAAATCAGTTCTGTTTTCCATTTTTATTGAGAAATTTTTCAATCCCATTGCGAAAATCCAAAAAAATCCTAAAAATATCGTATCGGTATCATTAGATGCTACAGCTTCCATGACAAGAGATGTTTGTGGCAGGCGGCGCGCTGAAGGCCATGGTGGGGGTGCTGGGCGCGCTGGTGCAGGGGGACGTGGCGGGCTGCTCGCGCCGCGACCTGCTGGCGCTGCTGGTGGCGCCAGTGCAGCGCGCGCACGACCACGCCGCGCCCGCGCCGCCCGCCTCCGCGCACCACATCAAGCAAGTACGTCTCTCTCTCTCTCTTTCCTTTCTCTCCTCTCTCCCCTCTCTCCTCTCTCTATCTCTCTCCTCTCTCTGTCTCTCTCCCTCTCTCTCCCCCTCTCCCCGCTCTCCTCTCCCGCCCTCTCCGCTCTCTCCTCTCACTCCTCTCTCTCCTCTCTCCTCTCTCTCCCTCTCTCTCCTCTCTCCTCTCTCCCCTCTCTCCTCTCTCTCCTCTCTCCTCTCTCCTCTCTCCTCTCTCTCCTCTCTCCTCTCTCCTCTCTCTCCTCTCTCTCCTCTCTCTCATCTCTCTCTTCAAACTTAGTAGTTAGTCTCAGTAAACTTAGCATTTAACAAAATGCTAAGTTTACTTTCTGCAAAAACAAAGTCATGACGAGTATCTTGATTAATTAAGTGAATTACAGTAACAGGTTTAGTTTGTGTCATCGTGTCACACCTCGGACACTCGGCTAAAATTCCACATAAATGCTTATTCTGGTTACCTATTACACAGACATCAGTCAGTGACGTCAGACACGCGCACACAGAAATGAAGCAGGTAGGGTTATGACCTAAAACAATTGTGAAATAAGTCGTCGCACTGACTACGTAACCAAATTAACTAAATAGACCGCTAGAGAAAATAGACCGCTCGCTCGCCCGCTCGCAACCTCACTGTTTCAGTTTATCCAACTGCCTCTCAAGGGGCTCTGATGGGTGAGGTGGGGAAATCATGCGGGAAACCGAAGTGTCCTTTCTATACGTAGTATTATTACATATTCTCTGATCGTATGTAGGCGTATCACTCGCTGGCGAAGTGCGTCGCGGCGGTCGTGGTGTCCGGCGGGTCAGACGCGCTAGACGTGGTGCGCGGCTTCCTGCGCGACGCCATGCACCCGCCCTCCGACCCGCAGCACATGTTCGCGCTCCTCGCGCTCGCTGAGATCGGCCGCCATTTGTGAGTATACCGTGTTGAGTTACCAAGTTAGTAAGTCTTGAACCCTACCAAAACCAAGTACATCTTGTTAGGGACTAAAAAACAAATTAGTAAAATTCCAAATACGCTAAATCTTAAATTAATGGGAACACCAATAGAACGCGTTGAAGAAGCTCGTAATTTAGGACTAAACATGGATAGCGGTCTTAGATTTGAGAATCACATAGCAGAATCGGTACGTAACTGCTTTTATAGGTTAAAGGTACTGTACAAAATAATACCATATTTAAGTAAAGAATTACGCATGCAACTAGTTGAATCATTAGTACTGTCTAAACTTAACTACGCTGACACGGTGTTTGGGCCCCGGTTGTTGGGTCGAACTGAACGCCTCATTCAACGAGTGCAATATCATTAACTGCCATAGCGTTCCTCTGTAAATTATATAATAAGGATATATGTATAGGTACATAGTGATCATAAGGAGAATTGTTCTCATAAATAATTCATACAAGATGAGTCCACAAACCTTTGTAACGTTGTATACACGTACTACGCCGTATCACATGTATGCATTGGTACCATGAGTGAAGTATTAAATACTTAACATGCTTACAAATATCGGACGTAAGTTACCTTAACGCGGTTTCACGTACGCGACACCGGCGCATCGGCATCGCAATAAGGCCTGCGCTCGGCCGGTCGTTATCGCGCTGTGGTGCCTGAGGTGGGGATGACGCTCCACTCCCGGCTCCCGGCGATCGACGCGCCACCACACAATTGCGTTATAATTCCTTGATTGCATATTATTATTATGATATTTAATAAGATGTTTTTTATCTACTTATATTTTATGTACTTTGGTATTAATCTATTTATTATTGTTTGTACAGACTAGTATGTATTACATTTATCGTTTTATTAAGTATGTTATTTTAATGGTTTATTATCTGTTTTATATACGTATGTATGTACCTTGTATAAGTATTAGTACAATTATCTTTTATTATAAATTTGACATCCGTGGTTCACTCACTAAGGGTCCTGTTGAAAACCAGCGTCAGGTACCTTTTATAAGAAGGTACCTGACATTTGCTGAACAGGACACCTTTTTGGCAGCCGTGAGACACATATTACGTGTATAGGTATGTATTAATTTTTAGAAAATGTGTTGTCTTTTCTCTGTTACCTGTTACGTTTTATGTCTGTTTGATGTGTCTCGCTGTGTGTCAAATAAATGTTTCTTATTTCTTAAATACGGGCGGTGGTTGGACCAGCGAGTAGGATGTGCTGAACGTGGTGCGCGACGCCATGCACCCGCTCTCCGACCCACAGCACATGTTCGCGTTGCTCGCACATGCTTAGATCGGTCTTCATTTGTATATCGTGTTGTGTGATAACACTGGCGATTGACCGGCGGGTCGGACGCGCTGGTCGTGGGCTTCTTGCGCGACGTCATGCACCCTCCTTCCGACTCGCAGCACTGCGGTTGGTCGGCATTAGTAGATGTATCGTTATTTGTTAGCCGTAAACCACGTTAGTGCGATGCGTCTCGCGACTGATATGAGCGTGACAAGAGTATTTATTTCTATTCTATGTTGGCGCGTTACTATTGTAATTAAATCATACATATCATTATGTTTGATAGATTATATCGGTAACTCCATGCCGACGTAATCAATACATTGAGAATTGAACGTGTTTACAGAGATTTAAGTTCAATACCTAATCTCAAGGAGGTACTATTGAACTCGTTCACGCCTTCGTCCGAGGAGGTGAAGTCAGCCGCTAGCTACGCGCTGGGCTCCGTCGCTGTAGGCAACCTGCCCGAGTTCCTGCCTTTCATTCTGGGAGAGATCGAGGCTCAGCCGAAACGCCAATACCTATTATTACATTCGTTGAAAGAGGTAAGCTTAATTAAATTGTCAATGTTCAGTTTTTCTATTAGACTTTTTGCTTCTACTTGTACTGAATTGTATCACAATTTTTTTTTTACCTTAATCCTGTAATGTTGTCTTGGGTTAGGTAGTCGTAGTAATTAGTCGATTGATTCATGTTTTATATTTTAATTAAGCCACAACCGAACATGGTTTGATTTATAGTTGAGTACGATATTTAAAAATATATGTTTAATTGCCAGATAATCTCCTGTGAATCGTGTACACCGGAGGGCGTGGAAGCATTGAGGCCATTCATTCCTGAAATATGGGTACAGTTGTCCAAACACTGCCAATGTGCTGAAGAAGGATCTCGTAATGTTGTAAGTATATTCTACTTTTTAAAAATCTGACAAGTCTTGCAGTTTCTAATGTTGCAGCCTTTCGGACTGCAAATGATTTTCTTAAAACTTAAAATTGAATTTTGTTTATGGAATTAAAAATTCTGTATTATTTTTTTTAGTATATATTTCTAGTGTATTGTTTATTTTGCAGGTTGCTGAATGTTTAGGAAAATTATGCTTGTTAGAACCACAATATTTGTTACCGCATCTCAAAGAATTCCTGAAGTCACCTGAACCACTTACAAGAACTACTGCCGTTACTGCCGTTAAATTTACTATTTCGGATCAGGTAAGAGTTATTTTCAGTAGCGGTAATTTTCGTTTAATACTATTCGATGTTTTTTAACTAACTTTATATCATGGACGAAATTTAATAGAATTCATAAAATTCATATTTCGACTCTTTCCTTAGAATGCTCTTTCCTTATTAACAAACATAGAATCACTTTAATTTGTAATTGTATATTATAGAAAAATTCTCATCCCAATCTCAGGTAGTCATGGAACTCCAAAAACGTAAGGTATCTGACGAATCTATAGTGTTTGTATGCATACAGGAATATGTGCATTTACCTAAGCCGTTACAGTACACAGGCATAAATTTACTGATTAATAATTATATTTTGACTGATAGATGTGCATTCATAACGGGCTAAGAGATAGTTTGATTGCGAATGCATTCCTATTTCGTAAAAAAGGTTAAAATATGAACATTTTGTGTATACAGCCGCAAGCGATCGACCCGCTGCTTCGCGCTTGCATGGCGGAGCTGCTAGTGCCTCTCCGGGATCCCGAGCTCGGCGTCCGCCGTGTTGCACTTGTGGCCTTCAACTCCGCGGCACACAACAAGCCTTCGTTAGTCCGAGATTTACTGCCTCAGTTGCTGCCTACCATCTACGCCGAGACCAAAGTCAAGGTAACTATAATTTTTATCGGATTTGACTTGTGTATTTATTTTCCGCAGCGCACATCAAGAATTCGGTGGTGCGCTAATCAGATTTTGTTTGTATTTCCTCCTTTAACCTTCCACCAGGAGAACTACAAGTTCTCCTGGTGGAAGAGAATTTGTAGTTCTTCTGTAACCCATGGAGTCGATTTTTTATGTTATATTGGTGGCAAACAAAAGGGCATTTCATATGGATGTTACACAAAAACCAGACGCGTTGCCGCTCCTGTGTCTATGACCTCTAGTTTTGATTTAATGTTGTGTTTCGGATCTGTGATAGGATATTTCGGGGCCATAATTGATAATGCTGAACACTAACATTTGGCGGCAAAAAGGTAATGCAGTGGTGCCAACACCTTCGAGTTCTGCTACTGAACTCTACCAGCAGTAATTAAAAAAAAAATGTACAATTGACACGTGGTCGGTCTTTTCTTTTTACTGTCGCTTTTCGTTCCATCGACTTTCAAAACACGATGCTAAAGAAGTTCGCACTTAAAAAAAACAAATTAATAAATAAAAAATAAATATAATTACAATAAATTATAATTACTTGGAACTGTAGAATATACCACTAAAATGATTATCGTTTCCTTACAGAAAGAGCTGATTAGAGAAGTGGAGATGGGTCCGTTCAAGCACTCCGTAGACGACGGACTCGACTTGCGCAAGGCGGCGTTCGAGTGTATGTACACGCTGCTGGGCACCTGCCTCGACCGCATCGACGTGTTCGAGTTCCTGCGCCACGTCGAGGACGGCCTGCGCGACCACTACGACATCAAGATGCTCACGTACCTGATGTGCGCGCGCCTCGCACACTTGTGTCCCGCTGTTGTGTTGCAGAGTGAGTTAAGCTTCCTTCCTTTTATTTTATACCCGAGATACACGAGGCGTGGAGGATTAAGATGAAGGAAAACGGTCTCTGTATTGTAGAAGTGTCCGTCAAAACATGGTAAATGGAGATGAATAAAACATGAAACTATTTGAGTTATAAGGCCCGGTACGGAAATTTTATGAGGAATAAAATCAGGTGTAACACGGAAGTTGAGGCGTTACGCGCGATTCTCCTGCCAGTTCTGCTGCTACCGAGCGGACGTGTTTCACTCGGTCGCACACTAGCTATCTCCTTACGCGCACCGAGTAAACTTCCGTCGTGCGGCGTGCGTCGGAGCTGACACACTTTATTCAGATTTCAATATAAATATGTCACTTGTAGTCACTACACATTATTTTACAGTAGTTTTTGTGGTTAGATTTATTAAATAATTTGGGACTACGCAAATATTTGGTTGCTGGCTGTTAAAGATAAAATAATGTAATCAAAAATATTATCGACCATATCTTGGTAGGCAACCTAGTGGATATATTATATTCTCTGGACTCTAGATAATAAATATGCGGAAAAAAATAGAATTATGTAGGTTTGCACCATATCTCGATGAACGAAACATTTCTGCAGCGGGATCCTAACCTATTATAGCACGGCCACTCGATTCGACAGTGCGGTACCACAACATAAGTATCCTGTGTAGGTACCTAAATTGGTGCGG
The DNA here is from genome assembly GCA_036365455.1 of Macrosoma leucophasiata. Lineage (NCBI taxonomy): Eukaryota > Metazoa > Arthropoda > Insecta > Lepidoptera > Hedylidae > Macrosoma > Macrosoma leucophasiata. Next base: position 16,922,114 of record JAWQUS010000009.1, on the reverse strand, counting down.
AAAAAAAATAATTTGTGTCTATCTGTACAGGGTTAGAGAGTCTGGTGGAGCCGCTACGAGCGACATGCACGATGAAGGTGAAGGCAAATTCAGTGAAGCAAGAATACGAGAAGCAGGACGAACTAAAGCGGTCCGCGATGCGCGCTGCCGCCGCACTGCTGCAGATACCTGAAGCAGGTCTGTAGTATGCTATCTATCTAGTCATCTATGTAAAGGACTTATTCCATAATTTGATATATTGTGAAGCAACTTAATCGAAAGAACATTGGGCTGTGCTGGATGCTTTGATAACACAAACTCCATTAATGAACTAAATATAGTCCTTGCTAACGCAATTATTTGGTTGTATAGTCTTGATTCTAAATTCAAACTTGTTGTAAGCCTTGAGTTGGCTTTACACTAGATCTTCTACTGAGGTATTTTTATAATATGATCGATGAGAGTACAACTCTGTCACAGCGCGATATAAGTATGCAGTTGACATTGATGAGAAGTGAATACTCTTCCAATCAATGTAAACTGAAATGAACACTGCGGCCTTTAGAGATAAATCCAAATACCAAAGATATTAGTGCAAATGCTTCGGCACTCCTCACCGTAGATCTTTTGTCTCCGTGACACTCCGTGTCGCCAATTACATTGATATTAATAAATGTTTGAAGGAATATTTTCTGTATTATAGATAAAAACCCTCACTTGATGGACTTCGTAACGCAAATCAAGTCGATATCGGAGCTGCAGCCGATCTTCGAGTCGATCCTGAAGGACTCGAGCGGCGGCGGCGGCGTGGACTCCAACCTCATGGACCAGAGCTAGCCGCCCGCCCCTCACGCCCTCCCCCCTTGTTAATGTCATACATCACGACCTCTGATCGTCATACTTTTCTTTGTTTTCTATCTAAACGATATTATTTTCAAGTGATCCTATTGTAAAAATTTAAAAATTTAATAGAAGTCTAGTTAAACATGTTTTTTTGATTTACGTCGCTCATTTTCGGTTACGGTGACATTGGAATGAAAGACAGTGTTTTTTTTTTATCGTTGGTTTTATTATAAAATTACAACAAACATCGCTGCTTTCCTCCCCGGCGTGGGTCGCGCGTCGAGGACTTGGCACTCGAGGGTACTAGAGGTAAGAAATCTCGCAGTGGATAATAGCGGCGGTAGATTACGGCAACTTGTAACCTGATGATGCCTTCTTAAATAAATTTATGCTATCGACCGCGTTGTCTCACACTTGTCGGCCTGTCCAGCCTGACCGAACGAATATATTTTATGTGGTGCTTATTGAATTTATGAATACTTGGTCCCAAAATCTGGTTCCGAATTGCGAAAATATTTATTTGCACGTTTATTATTTTATATAAATGAATATATTTTACTTCTGGATGTAATAATGTAATATCTGATTATAATATTTGCACTTGCATTTTCTTTACTTACAAATACTCAAGTACTTTAAGATTGTTAATTGCTAAGTTTATCGTTAATAATATTATTATGTACATCGTTTTTTAGCACCAGATCGCGTTTAATTGCATTTATCATTTAATTTTATGTATGCGGTTGCGCTGGACCAACATTGCAGTAATAGTAAAACAAAGCGTAGACATGACAATATTTCGTCGATAGTTAGGCTGAATAGTTATCATTGATATGTATTGTGATATTACATGCTATGTGGAAAAATCATAGGAGGTTGGATAAATACAATATATTGAAGCGAAACACGAATAGTATCAGTTATTTCCCTTTCCTCTTGGCGGCGGGAGTGGCGCTCGATGCTCTTGAACTGGGCACGTCTTTCTGTAGACGAAAATACTCGATCAAAACACGTACACGATTATACAGGAAATGACAATGACAGATTGTGACCCACCATTTACACGAAATGTAAATTGAAGAAAAACTATGTTATGAAAATAGAATTCTTAGTTAATAGATCTTTTTTCTGTGTAACTTGGTTAATAATTACGTTAAAAAAGTCTTGAATATGGTTGTTCCTAATAAGAATCGCAATCAATTGCGTTACTCAAAATAACAATAAAGTACTTTAAAACGTTCTAACTCAAGTTTTAATTACTCAAAGTTAGTTTTAATCCAAACATATTATTTTCGTATGTGTAATTAATATAAACATTATTTTTAAATAATTACATACGCTGTTTTTACTATTGAAACGTTGACAATGTAGGTATCGGTCAATATTTCTACTGTCATAGATTTTCGATCTACCCGAAAAACGATTGTACTTAAATAAAATAGCAACAACAAACCTATGTACTTATATCAAAGAACTGTTCTTTAAATATAAAATACTTTATTTATACTTAACGTAAAGTTTGACAGAAATCAGAATGATTTTATACTTCCAGGCTGTATGGACCATGTCTTTTGCCTTACTGTGTGTACTTTACCAAATGTGTATTACTGCGGCCGTGCCATGCACGACATGTCTTAGGTTTACACACAAACTACAAGTTTAAAAGTGATTAAATGTGTGTGTAAGTAATCAGTGATTAAATCTCAGCAAAAAGAGGTATTTGCCGTGCTGGTAAATAACTGTTTTCAAGTGGGTCAAAGTTCTATATAATTTCTGGCTTTGTCATTTCAATGGTTGTTTTCCCATGGTACATGTCACTATCAAAACAAAAGCAATTAAAAAAAACAATTTGCAAAATATTCATCAACTCTGAAACATGAAAAATGATAGTTATTCAGTAAACGTAACGTAGGTACAACTTAGAGTAATGCACGCAAACCGCCGGCGCCGCGCGCCGTGGCCTGCCGAAATCGTTAAAAACAGTAAAGTTAAAATTTTACACTTATCATATTAATTTTACAATATTATATTATTATGTAAGTATATTCATAAACGTCCAGAGCAAAAAAGCTCATGTGCTTTGAGATACGGCATGATTATTCAAAAATGTATATCGATTTTATTGTACTACCACAGTATAAGCACATACAGTAGTTTATCGCCTTTGAAATTTTGCGATTTGCCGCCTTCACCCATCAAAACGCAAAATCATTAAGGTATATAAAAAACCTAAAAACATCACGTCTGCAATCCCCTAAGGGGTAGGGAGAGGTAAATCGGATTCATGCATACATCCTAGATTCGCCGGTCACGTTTTGGCCCATGTAACAGGCGGCAAGCCTGTTGACATCTCCGGGCACTTTACCTAACTTTGAGGTACTGGGAAGCCTCCAGAAAACGGAAAACTATCAAACTATAAATATCTTAATCTATCAACAATTTTCCAGTCTATCATCAATCTACCAGTATTCCAGTTGGGCGGTCTATCAGTCCTACGCAGAATTCTAACAATTATAATGTACCGATCCTAATATTCATCCATACCTTTTTAACTCCGTCCAATATAACCCGAATATGAAATACATACAAACAAAAAAAATATTTAGAGTTTTCTTTAAAGATTTTTTTTGTTTTAAGTGAAGTAAGTATGTACATAAAGTGTAAAATATAACAGACAATAATAAATGAAAATTAGAATAAAATATTAACAGAAAAGTTGACATCAAATGGGCTACTTGGTACCGCTCCCTCCGTCCCTCGCGTCGCGCGCCCCGCACGATTGCTCTGACATTACACGTTCGTTGGACTGTAGGTAATTAACACGTTCGTTTTCTTTAGACTGTGGTACTACCAAGACAAAATTATTTTGCTGTGGGAAAACAACCACTACATTTTCATCGCGTATTATGTAAACGAAAGAAAGAAGTTACATAAATACCTTCTAGTAGTCCTGATATATATTTTTTTCACATGAAAATCATCTTACTTTTAAGACATAACTTTCTAACTAAGAAGAATTAACTTTAAAGAGCTATGGCTGTGGATAGACCGTCCTTCCTCTGTAGGAAGTATTCGTCTAACAGTGTATTTGCAACGAAATATCGGAATGTGGTGAAAAACCAAACAACTGTTAAGCCGACTGTCATGTCTTGGGTTCAAGGTCTGGTTGGCCGCGATATTCTGCCGTCCTATCTGACAAATTTTCTCTAACTGCAAACCACTTTATTCTATTTTTTTTGTCCGTACCCCGATAATAACATCCTACAAAGACCTTTTTAATTCTTAAACAATCCTAGTCAACCCATTCCACCGGGTAGAGGCTAATAATAATAAGAAAAACCTTGTCAAATGTCACAGATCTTTTAGAGATAGGAGTGCAGTATTCGAGTTGCCGATGCCATCCTTGGAGTTTGGTAAAGTCGAATGATTGTCAATGGGCGTACTGCCTATTACGTGAGACATAAAGCATAATTGGCAATTCGTGAGTATTTGCATATTTGAATATGCAAATATTCTTACTATTCTTTTGTGTAATTTTATTAATAGATTATGTTTACTTTTTTTGAAAATGTATGTGAGTATAAGGACACACTTGATAGCTTTGGTCCTGACGAGGTTAACGTTCTTTTTTTGTCATTCCGTTCCGCTTATGAAAGCAATAGCGATTTTAGCTGGTGGTAGAGCTCGAGGGCGTAGGATTCACTGCACCTCATCTAAGTACGTGGCGCTAAATAGTACTTCGGAGCTATCGCGTTTTTGAGTTTAGGCCTTAGCACAGGAATGGCAAAGCATCTATTTTGAAATATTTGTTTTTTTCTGTAGATGTTTATAGGCTATATCTAATATTCACTATACCATCAATGTGAACTGTAGATATATTTGTCTGCCACTTCATATCATAAAAAAAACTGTCGTAATCATTGCTTTCGTAGGCGATACGAAATTACAAATTAAATGACCTGCTCAGTCAGAAGCAAAACGATCAAGTTAGGTGGTCGAGCCGCAAGATGATTGACGATAATTTTCATAATAATATGTGATAAGTTGTGTAACTGACGGGCGTGGAGAGCGAGACGGCGGGCGGCAGCGTGGCGGAGGAGGCGACGCGCGGGGCGGGTCGCGTGCGGCTGCCCGCCGAGCTGCCCACACTCGAGCCACGCTCCGGACTTAGCTCCTTGCTGTTCGTACAAAAATCAGTTTTTAGATTCGGTGCACCAAAATATTTGTTAAAGTTACGATTATTGTCAAGTGTAACAATAACAGTTACATTGACTTTAACAATAGGTAACTACAGAATGCGTTGCACCATCGTATTTTTGTCATTGTTAAAGTTACAAGAGTTGACAGATAAAATTTAAAAAAACTGACGTGGGCGAGAACGCTTTAAGTTAAAGCTTTAAGCGCTCTCGCCCACGTCAGACTGTTTGTACAGATAATCAGCCCGATTTTTCCTCCGATTTTTATGACCGATTTTGTGGCCGACTCAACGCCCACGTCCGACACTTTATCTGTGGCTGTCTAGGGAGTAGCACGTCATGGACAGAGAGCAGAGAGAATCTCATGAGTATAAAGTGGATTTACAGAGGAAGGTTGGTCATTGGCTTTTGAGGAACAGAAGAGAAAAAATAAAGCTCTGGGTTGATCCAATAATCTCTCAGAGATTATTGATGGGGATGTATGTTCGTCATGCTGATCTAAGATATGAGACTTTAACCAGACAAGTTTTTAAAATATTATAGAATATCTAGGGCGACCTTCACCTATCTATGTTTACAAATGAAACATTGTTTTTATCAATTTTTTTTAGCATTTTTTTGTATTTGATAACGAACCAAATGTGTTTGAAACTAAAAGTTTTAAACATAAAATAAGTGTTTGAGGTTTATTGCTAAACAGATCGGTGCAGTCACTTATATTTACTTACCGGTTTACACCTCCTTGCCAGGTACCAAGTCATGAACATAAATACGTACGTCCTTATAGACGTATTTTATGTTTTAAACTTTTAGTTTCCAACACATTTAATTGGTTCACAAATGGGTGAAAGTTGCTATTAAATTGCGGAACGGGGTCCCATAATAATATGTAGCCAGTAAGAGCCGTGAAGAGTTTATTACTAAGTTGTTATTTAATTTCTCACTCGCAATATAAAAAAGACATTTTTGCCGTCACCGACTACAATTTTTAAACGAACATCATCGTTGACCTTTATAAACTCATTTTGTTTGTAAAATATAACCCGACAACTTACCTATTACCCCGTGACTGTTGCCCTTTTCTACTAAACATGTCCGACAGTCGATGGCGTAAATGCCGTTTGCTTCCAGTCATGTCGGAATCTGAACCCTGTAAATAAGCGATAAATAAGAGTTTTGTTTGAGTTCAAAATTACATAAGGAATTAATTCATACCTGGGAAACAGATCCGATTGGTCTGAAATCGACTTCGGAATCAACATGGTCATCGATCGAGCGCGATTTCGTCAATTTCTTCAGCTTGCCAAACAAACTATTTTTTTTCTTTTTATCAGCCGGTAAAACATCACTCTGAGCTGAGCCGCCGGATAATCGACTGAAAAACAACATTTAATCTGTAAATGTTTCGAATCTTTACCATTACTATTGCACCGTACAGTATCAGATATGGAAACAGTTGACAAATGTGGCTAACAACGATCTGACTAATACGACCTATGAATCAAAATTAATAAGACTATACGGTTTGCTCTAAGTAATAATGCTCCTACGCGATTACTATGGTTGCGATATTATATTAGGCTGGCATATATTTCTGTTTGAAAGTAATTTCTCTTAATATTACTAGGAACGGGCCATAAATGCAGCTGCCACAAGACCACTTTTTTCCACGTCTCTTCTCTTTTTCAAGTGTGTTTCTCTTCTCCGTGTAGTTTATGTCGGTTATAATTTATGAAACCCAGTAGCTACTTTCATAACATAACAAAATTTAATTATCTATTATTGAAAATATGTTCTTTTGAATACTTATTTCGAGAGATTATTTTTTTTCTAGGAATTATTGTGTTTAGGTTACACTTACCTATCCAAACTTGTGTCGCGTTGCATTGTGAAAAGTCGAGCATCGGCATCACCGTCCAACGACTGCATAGACGATACACTACTGTCATCCACTGTCTTCCAGATTCCAGACTGCAACAAGATGTTTATTTTTTTATTAAACGTGTCGGTAGATATCTGTTTTTTTATGTAATGGTAGTGGAAAACAAGTATGCAGTTCACATTGATGTTAAAGTGATGACTGCAGCCTATAGACAGTAATAGACACCCACATAAAAACCAAGGTCAAAATGCAGATGCGTTACCGCTCCTGAGGCCTAAGGTGTAATGCCTCTGTGCCGGAAATTACAGGGCCGTACATTACCACCTGACCGGAACACGATAGTGCTAAACACTACCATTTAGCGGCAAGTATATTAGGTAATGCGGTGGTGCCTACGCTTGCGAGCTCCGCCACTGGAGCTCTACCACCAGTATCGCTAGTTATCGATGGATGTCGTTGACCGACCCTAAATCGGTTGAAATTAAAAGGGGTAGGCGAAATTTGACGCTCGGGTGTGGGACTTCGGCTTATGGAGCTTAGTGGTAACGCGGGTAGACTGGTTATCCTGAGGTCTCAATTTTTTTTCTCTGATTTACGTAAAACCTAAAACATAAACTAGCTCACAAATTAGGATCGACCCGATTACTAGGTTTACCTCGTTGAGGCCCAGACAGTTGAGGTACTTCTATAATATAATAGCTATACAAAATCAAACATTACCTGTTCCTTATTAGTTTGTTCAAGGGAGACGGAACGTTTCTTGAGTGAAGGCGCTCTGGATGGCGTTCGCGACACGGGCGTCACCGTCAGTGTATCTCGGGGCTCCGTAGACATAGCCCTGTAAGTATTCATCAGTGTTATACTGTAACTGCACGTCCTTTATTCCGAAAGGGTAGGCAGTGATTGATGCATGCATTCAATCATACATTCCGTTGCACTCAGAATAATAAGAATGGTAATGGTATTTCGAAGCGCGCATGGCCCGGCGGCTGGTGTAGATCATAAGTGATCTACTACTCGGTTAAGCACTACGGGCGCGGTCGGGCCAATTAAATGCGCGTTTCCGTGCTTCGGACGGCACGTTAAGCCGGACCGATCCCGGTTGCTATCGATAGATAGCAGTCGTTAAACGTTATCGGAGGCCTTATGGGCGGATTGAAAAACATCCGACAGCGGGTTGGCCACTAACCCGTATCTCCACCAACCCGCATTGGAGCAGCGTGGTGGAGTAAGCTCAAGGCCTCCTCCCAAAAAGGGGAGAGATTCGTGCCCAGCATTGGGACGTTTCAAGGGTTGCCACTATTAAGTATTATCCTGTTGCAAATAACGTGACGGCGAGCTCACCGCCTGGCGCTGGCCTGGTGCCGCCGCTGCCGCTCGGCGATGCGCGAGGCGCGCAGCTCGTCGGTGAGGCGGCGGAGGCGCGCCGCGGTGGTGGCCACGTCGCCGCCCGCGCCGCCGCCGCCGCCCTCCGGCGTGTTCGACCGCGACCGCGACTTCGACGACTGGTGAATATTGCCATTGTATTACGCCGGATCCACACGTTAGCCCCAACGTCGGCTGCTGAGACGCGCCGGCCAGTTATCAACGCGCATCACTCGCCCCAACGTTGCGGCCAATGCATTATCTAGATCCACACGTTGGATGTGTAACGTTGGCGCTAACGTTCGGGCCAACGTGTGCAGTCGGCCTTATCCTCGGCAGACAAGAAAAGCACAAATATGGAAGGAAATATTTTTGAAGTGAAAACTTTTTAGCATAGTTGTGATTTGAAAGTCGATGAAACGAAAAAACGACAGTAGAAAGAGACACACGTAAATTCATAAGATTTAACATGGGGGAAAATGACATATGCTTCCTGCATTAAACAGTGTTTGTGTGCGCATGCTTTACAAAACTTGAGTTTTTGAAGGTTTCACTTCTACCACGTTGAAGTTGGAGAAGGAATTGCACAGTGCACACATGTTTTTTTTTCACTTAATTTATTTTTTTGCCAAGAAAGAGTCATAGTCATTTATTAGTACGTATTCTAATGCCGGCTACACATCTTACTAATTATTAGGCTCATAATAAAATTTTAAATCTTACTCTGAAACCAGAATTTATCTAAGGAAATAAGGGTATCTCAAACACATATTTACCCTATTACGCCGAGGCGGGGTAGGAGTGAGGAGGCTCTTTTCTGGTTTTATTGGTGTAGAGCTGCGGAACAAATCTGGGCTCTGCTTCATGAGGTCGTCGATGGTTTCTAGCAACTGCGTTATCACTTTATCGTCTTCCTGTGAATCGAAAAACTGTATTTTAACTAATTTGTTCCGGTAAGAGGGTAAGTAGGCTTATAATACTAGTTCGTTCCGCGGCCACACCATAACCTCTTATAGCGAAAATAAAAACAGAATCGCTGAATAAACAAATTATGGCAGTTCCCAAACTACAAACCCAACTTTGCCTGTCTACGTCCAATGACGAATAAGAAATTATGTTCCTTTCCCTTCTATATTTTATACAATATTACTAACCTGTTGCGCGCGTTTCAGAGAAACTACGAGCAACTTATTTTGATCTCGATCGCGATCATGTCGCTCTTTGTCTCTGCGCAGTTTTTCATTGGCCGTGCGCAGCTTGGCGTGAGCATCGCGCAGTTCTAATAGGTCGCATTGCAACTCCGTCACCTAAGAATATAAAATATACAAAGATATTTTGAAAATATTATTAATAAATAATGTAAATCATTGCAACATCTTCACAATATAAGGCTACCAATTTTTTCCTCTTTTTTAAGAAAGAACGTCACCAAATATCTACTAATAACAAAAATACAAATGCATTTTGGATTTGTTTAATAGGTACTGCGAGTTATTGTATCCAATTGTAGCCAATGTATATTATATTATATATTGTATGTATAATTCGCAAATAGAATAGGTATATATCAAACCTTTTTCTTAGCCTCTTCTGTTTCTTCTTCTGTAGTTTTTTTTAATTGATCTATTCTTCTCTTCATGTCTAATCGCTCTTTATCCCTTTCACGTTCCATCTGTTTGATTTAAAAGATTTTTTTAGTTAGAATAAAACTATAGGTACACCTAGTTAACCTAGCAGCTTTGATTATGTAAAGTATCTTTTTTTCCATTTATTTGCTTTAAAATCTTTAAATATTTCTTATACCCTTCGAAAAGATGCTTTAACGTCTTTGTGATAAATCTTAATTCAATAGCGATAAAATGGTGAGACGCGATTAAATTTTAGCAATCTCGTTATTTAGGTACTTGTTACCAGTAAGCCCAAGATGGCTTATAATGTCGATATAAAATCATGTCTTTAAAAAAGTTCTGTACAAAAATATCCTTCTCCATCAAACCCTCGAAAATGGAGGTCAAAATGCATCAGGGTAGTTTAAAAAAATTCTACACCTTTGCCTAAATGCTAGTTGAGTATACTGTAGAGCGTTTCAGAGCGTGAGCTCATGTGAATGTGGAAAATAAAATAATATGAGAGTGGAATATTTACTTCGAAGAGCGTTTGTCGCAGATCCCTGGCAAGTGTGGAGGTCTCTTGCAGCAGCCGCTGTTGTTCGTCCCGCTCCTTGTGCCACGCCAGCTCCATGCGGGTGGCCAGGCCGGCCACACGAGCCCGCCCCGATGATAGCAATCTCTCTTCTTCATACTATTCAGAACCATAAAATATTAAAGGAATTTCGTGTTATTATGCAGTAGAACAGCAATTTATAAAATGACTGACCGCCTTGTCAGTAGCGGACTAAGGTTATCAGCGCCCTGGGGTGAAAAAAAAACGTCTCTATCCTCTCTGTCTCCGCGTGCTCTAACTCTTACAATTGGAGATTAAAAGATTGGAGATGGATATTTAATGATTTTAAATACTTATGCAGAAGAATGTGCGAGCAAAAAACAAAAAGTCATTTCCCTCCGTGGGCTCTAAAAATCTCCTAGATTTCTGTAAAAGAAAAAAACAGTCGACCTGCGTTGAGGCCCCCAGAACCCTGGTGGTAGAGTTCCAGTACAGGAGCTCAAGGGCGCAGGCACCACCGCATTACCTATTCTATCTGCCGCCAAATGGTAGTGTAGTGATAGTCAACACTGTCCGGTTAGATGGTTCCCCCTAATAACTATTAGAGATAAAACCATTAAGGTCTCAGGGGTGGCAACGCATCTGCATTTTGACCTTCGTCCTTGTGTGGGTGTCTCTAAGCTGCAGTCATCACTTAACATCAATGTGAACTTATATGTATGTAAAAAAAAAACACTTTGCTGTAAAGCACAAAAATGAAATATGACTTAATTTAATTTATAATTATTTATATTACCTCGTTGAGCCTGGATTGCATTTCGGCGAGACGAACTTCCGCCGAAGACCGTTCGCTGACGAGCTCGGTGTTGAGTTTTGAAGACAACAATCTAGATTCACAAAGCTCGTCTTCTAGACACGCTATTTGCTGCTCTAATACTGCCACTCTGTTTCGATATTCCTCCTGCATTAAAAAAATAAATATTTTTAATTCTATATTTCCTCTTTCCTAGATCATAGTAAATTGTATTACATACCTCGTCAGTACTTGATATCGAGGTGCGTTTGGTTTTGGTATTTTTATCATCATTTTTCATTTCGGTCATAGATTTCTGAGCGGCATCCAACATTTGCTTGTAGTTGTCTCGTTCTCTTCGGAAGCGCGATACCTATATATTTTATTTTATTTATCCATTTATTGACTTTATGAAGACTATATTTACTATAATAATATGATTGGACATACGACGACGGACGTTATTTCTATTAGATAAGTCAGTGATAATCTTTTTTCGATTGGTGTTGTGTAGGTACTGTCCTCACAAAACTCCTTTCCTTGATTTATTTTGTTACCTTTATCTTTACTATTATTCGAAGTATGTAAGAATTTAGCAGTATAGTACCTACTTACCTGGTTGTGTTAAGTGTAAAAATCTCGGTGTCAGTTCAATTTTACGGTCTATCTCCGATATAAGATGATTGTACTTACGGCGATGGAAGTTGCTACTATCAGTATAAGTTGGTGACAATCTTTTTTCAATTAGTGTTGTGACTGTTGTGTACTGTTCTTACAAAACTCCTTTTATTGATTTATTTTGTTACATTTATCTTTACTTTCATTCGAAGTATGTAAGAATTTGGCAATATGGTATTTACCTGGTTGTGCAATGACTTGAGTTCGTCTCGCATTGTGTTCATTTGCCCCTCATACCGCATCTTGGTGTCAGCCAGTTCAGTTTTACGGGCTTTGTCCGATTGTTCCAAGCGAGTGTTCAGCGCTGCTAGTTCACGTTCCAGTTCCGCGTTATCTGCTGTCAGTGTCCTCTGTACTTTACTCACTTTCTCATAGTCTTCTAACTTCTTGCGGGCTTCCTCCAACTGCAATAAATGTAGGAAAGTAATTCATTACTAATATAATTAAAAAGAACTCGACTTGCTAAGGCAAACCTTTATTAAAAATATTTATCTTTGTAGTCAATGTTTTGATGTCGAATGTACAGTCAGCCTCGGACTGTACATTCAGAGGAGTCGGAGGAACTCCCCGCTTGAAATCCATGAAATACAACTTTTAATGTGGCAACATAAGGTGCCCGTGTGGTCAAACGGCAAGTTTCCTGACAGTACCTAGAATGTCGAATGAGCGAATGACAAAATAGAAATAGAATAAAATCTTACTGGTGGTAGAGCTCCAGTGACGGAGCTCGCGGGCGTAGGCACCACCGCATTACCTAATATACTTGCCGCTAAATGATAGTGTTCAGCACTATCGTGTTCCGGTCAGGTGGTAATGTACGGCCCTGTAATTTCCGGCTCAGAGGCATAACACCTTAGGCCTCAGGAGTGGTAACGCATCTGCATTTTTACCTCTGGTCATTGTGTGGGTGTCTATAGGCTGCAGTCATCACTTAACATCAATGTGAACTGTATGCTTGTTTGCCACTTTTAAAACATAAAAAAAAAAAAAAAAAGAAAAGATAACTGTACAATGCGAATGCAGTGGTTCAGGATGACCAAGATTAACCTACCAAATAGATCGTGTACCTACTATCAGAAGAGTCAAGACTTTTTGGAATCGACGATTATGAATGTAGAAGAGGCACAAGAAGTAAGAACTGGGCCATTTGGCGCTCCACGCACTTTGCCCATCCCGTAAGGGACCTAGCGTAAAATATATATATTTTAACACTTACATTGGGTTGTGGCGGTAGTCACTGTACAAGCGCTCTTCGGATGATGATATCTTCTAGATTCAGTATTAAAATAAGAAAGCATCTCTTTATTACTAGTGAGATGGTGGTGTTTGACGGTGTTATTCGAGTGATGATATTTCGTTCTGGATTCAGTATAAAAAAATGAAGCATTCCTTCTTTAGTGACCTCTTCCTCTTTCTTGCACCACCTCCCACTGGTCATCGCATTCAATAATGATATTGATCTAGTTTCAGTAGAAAAACATAGAAGTACCTATTTTTTAGTCAGATCATGGTGATGGTTTTCGACTACGTCGTTGCGCGTGTCTACAGCAACGCGCTTTAGCCGCTCTTGGAGTGACAATATGTCGTCCTGGATTCAGTATAAAAACAAGTGCGATCCTCTTACTCAATGAGAACATGGTGATGTTCGACGACGTTGCGGGTATCAACCGCGTCGCGCAGCTTGTGTTCATTTTGCTCCAGCCGCGCCCTCTGTCGCTCTCAAAGTGACAATATTGTCGTTGATATATAGAAAAACAAAACAAGTGTGTACCTCTTTCTTGGTGAGATCATGGTGATGTTCAACGACGTTGCGAGTGTCAACCGCGTCGCGCAGTTCGCGTTCTCGTTGCTCCAGTCGTGCCGTCAGCCGCGCGCGCTCCACTTCCCATCCGCCGCCACACAGCCGCTCTTGAAGGGATGATATCTCATTCTGGATCAAGTAAAAGGAAATGTCACGTTTCCATTCTCCCAAGGAGAAAGCAGAAAGCGTCACCAAAGCAGGCAAAGTGTGTAGCCTACTAACAAAAATAAAAAAGCCCAAATTATAGAAAACTTGACTGAATGAAATCCGCCATACAAAAATCAACCTCTTATCGTTAAAACGTGAATTCGGAATGAATGAATGCGGTGCAGCGCATGGCAGGGACCCAAGAGCGTAGAAGGGGCTAGGTGGGCCGTGCCTACCCCAGAATGGTCCGGTGCCTACCCAAGAATTTTTACTAACCATAAATTAACGTTGAATTTCGTGCCAATATCGCTCTGTCTATATATTTTTTAACCGGTCGACGCCCCACAGCTCACAGCCCATATATGGGCTGTTTAATTGTTAAATCAATTGTGTCTGGTTTTGGGACTGTCAACCTGTGTTTCTTTTTCTCTAATCGTCTAATACGTAGGTACCTGTAACTCGACTTTCTCGTTATTCCAGGCTGATGCTTGTGTCCCAGTATTTTCTTGAAGAGTTTTTAATTCTGCTAACGTTTTACTTAATTCTTTTTCCATGTGCAAAAGTTCACTGGAAAGAAACAACATTGTTATGAGAAATATAGAAAACAACATTGATAAGAGAAAATAAGAATTATTAGAGGAATGTTTAGCTTCTAATTATAGAAAAAAAAAATTAAGTAGTTTTAATAATAATCGAGATAATGTTTGTGACGTCAACTTCTTGCTTAAAAACCATGAACAAGTCTATTGTGATTTCACAACTAAACATAATATGTATCTCACCTCTGTGCCTGCTCCTTTTCCACTGTGAGTCGAGCTTTAGTCACTACGTGTTCTTCTTCCAGCAGCTCATATTTACCCGTCAACTCATCGTATTCAGCCTTTTCTACTGCTAACGAATGTTCCAATTCTGAAATATATGACATGTCTGAGATATTATCCTATAAATAAAAACATTGAACAAGTAACATACCTACGTTTTTCGGCTCTAATTTTGGTTTGGTGATCATTTTTTGTTATCGTGTAGTACTAAAGATGTTTGCTCTCAGAAGTTGTTATAAAACATTTGATTCACCTTTATTAAAATAACAGCAATATTTCGGTTAAAGTACGGAATTAATGGAACTATAGTACTTATAGCTTTTAACACGTGGCACAATTATTGAAAACATTTGTTGTTGTAATGTGATTATATAGTAGGTGGGTTAAATATAGTGCAAAGCTTACTTTTAACTGTTTCTTCATATTCTTGTTTAAGATCAGCTATCCTCTTGGCACCCGCTCCAGACGTTTGTTCTAGGACTTTTAATTTTCCCTTCAGCGTAGCTAACTCTGCTTCTTTATTTTTGTTATCTTTGTCGTGAGTATTGCGCATACGTTCCAATTTCTTTCGCTCAGCCTACAGACATTCAAGGCAAGAAATAAAAGTTTAATACCATATTATTTTTTTGTCAAAAGCGTAATAGTATACATACTATACATACTTGTAGATCCGTTTCAAATTCTGATGCTTTGCTCTCCCAGTAACCGGATTCTTTCTTTTCTGTTAGCAATTTATTTTCTAAATCCTTTCTTTCATTTTCCAATTTATTTGAGTCAGATTTCAGTTGTGATGTTTCTTTTTGAAGAGCTGCAAATTCTTTTTCCACTTGACTAAGTTCCTTTTTAGCTGATGATAATTGTTCTACTTTCTCTTGTAATTCTTTTGTTGCATTTTCATACTTATCTTGAATCTGAGCCAACTCGATAGATGATACTGCTTCGTCATATTTTTGGTTTGAAGTTTCTCGTAATGCATCTTCCTGTAATATAACATATAAAACATTATGAAATTTGATAGTAAAGATCATATTTTTTATGGGGAGGTAAACATATTTAAATGTTTGCTAATCTATATAGGTGAAACACGCTTAAACTCGTAAGGGTCATGCAGGTAAACAATTAAATACTATATGTGATATATTTCAAATTTACCAAAAGGTAAATATAAATGCCAAATGGGTCTATTCTATAGTATATTGAGGAATTCCATGCAGTGATATCCTTTGAAGCAAAGTACCAGTTGTTTTATGTGAATATCTTTGGCAGTGATAGTGGACTCCAAATTAGTGATTTTGTTTTCGTAATCGGATTTCATTTCCTTCATATTGCACTCTAATGTAAGAAGTTTGCCTTCTGATTTGAAAAGTTTGGCTTGTACTTCATCTTTTTCACTTAAAAATTCAACAGACAATCGTCTGTGTGAATTGGTGAGAGCTTCTTTCTGTTCCTTTTCTTCTGAGAGCTAACAATTATTTAAAAATATGATTTATTTATAGAAATGAGTTATTTAATGCCATGTTGAATACATGGCATTAAACAACTCATTCAACTGAGAAACATTGTTTTTGTTACGAATTTCTTGTTGGATGTGACCAAACATTATTTTTAGGAATCGAATTATTTATACCATTCAATTTGTAGTTGTTTAAAATTTAATCGCAGTATTATTGTGTGTAGTATTTCTCTGTTTTTCTTATATTAATGCTACTATATACCTACTCTTCATCTCAAATTAAATTTTTTATAAACTTATCCCTTCACAATCTCGTAGACTAAAATTATTAAACATTGTTTCTCAGTATATACAAAAAAAAATGTATCAAGCTTATCTTAATGTAAACAAAAATACTAGATGTGCCGGTTTTTTTTTTTATAAAAAGTGGTTTAAGATGGTCGACAAATCGAATCCGGGGTGTCGCCAGCCGACGATTGACGATGGTGCGCGTAGTAAAACGGCATACCGTATCAGGCGATATCTATTGGATCCAGTAACACGTTTCAGCTAGATTTGGTAGGTCACCAAACCAAAAAAGGATTCCCGTTTTTCCTTTTATGGAATTATAATAAACGCATTAGAGCGAATCCGTCTCCTGAATATTAATTTAAAATTGATGTATAAATCTGCCACGAATCCCGAATCAGAAATGGTCAGAATTCGGTTTACGGTTACGTTGCGGGTGGAGAGGTATGTCGACATGAAATGGTAATTTTTGGTTAACGGATCCGGTCGCCGAATCCGGCAAAATCTACCAGACTCGGTAGGTAGCAAAATAATGCCAGATCCGGCCGGATCGGATTGCATGAGCTGCCGATGATCTGCCAACTATGATTACTTATTAATGAATGTACCTATAGATGTTTAGTATATTACTTACTTCTTTTTCTAGTTTAGCAACTTTATCTTTCCTGGTCGCTAGCAATTTTTCTGTACGTTTACATTTATCTTCAGCTTCCTTAACTTTCTTTTCGAGTTCTCCAATTTTCTTGGCTTTGTCTCCAACCTGTGTTTCAAATATAAATAAGCTTTGTGTAGATCTTATTACTTACCATCATATTTCCAAGTGTTCAATAATGATAATAATTACCTCTTTAAGTAGTTTGCTTTTGTCTTGCTCAAGCTTATTAACATTTTCAACTTGTTTCTTAAGTTTTTCTATTTCTTTATCTTTAGTATCCATTTCTTTCTTTAACTCTTCTATCTTTTTCATACAATCAGACATAGCTATTTGCTGAGTGCTATTTTTTTCTGTAAACGAATGTTGTATGTTATAAAAAAAATATTGTTTTGTTAGGTTAAGGCTTTCTTTGAATCGACTGTGAACTGCGGGTCCGCTTTAATATCTTTATATCATGTCTTAATACTGGGTCATTTGTCAATAAATTATGAAAGAAAGTAACAAATACTCACTCAGTTCAGTATTTAGTTTAGCTATTTGCGATTCTAAGGTTTTTTTTTCTTCTTTAGCAGAATCAATTTCCGTTTTTGCTTTGTTAACGTCCGTTTCAAGTGTCTTGCATTTGTTATTAAGCGATAAATTATCTGTCTCCAATTTTGTGTTCATATCCTTTAACCTTGCAATTTCAGTTTGTAACCGATTTTTCTCATTTGTATATTCAGATTCATTTTTCGATAATTTCGATTTAATATCTGCAATATCCTTTTCCAATTGAGCTTTTAAATTTAATTCTTGAGACGAGAGTCCCGCATTCTTCATCACAACGTACATTTCACCTTTAAAACACAAAGCGAAGCTTACTTTAATTAAGGGCTAAGTGATTCAATTACACATAAAATCATTGAACTAGGTTTAATGTTACCTATTTCATTTTCTAACTCTTCAACCATTCTTTTTAGTTGTAACTTTGTAGTTAAATCTGTGGGCTTCTTAGGTGTTCTTGGTTTAAAAGATTTAATTGCATCTTCTTTCACCTCCTTTAATGTTGCTTGTAATTTAACTTTTTCTTTTTCAAGCTACAAATTATAAAAGTAACAGTGTAAATAAGAGATAATTAAGAGATAAAAAAAAAATCTGTATCATTTACCTTATTAAAACTTAGTTTCAATTTGTCCAATTCCTCTTGTTTTAATTTTAAGTTATCAGCGTCTTTTTTACTCTCTCCGAAGCGAACTTTCTTTTCCGTTTTGTCATCTTTCTCTTTATTACTTTCTAAGTCTTTAATTTTCGCTATTGCTTCTTTAAGTTTATTCTCTAGTTCACTCATTTTATTGTTGGTTTGCTCAATGGATTTATCTGATTTCAATGTCTTTGCATTTTTCAGTAACTGCAGTTGTTTATAGAATTAAGTTTGTAAATTAATGTATAAATGTACTACAAAACGTATAATAGCAGAAATTGAGATTACTACAAAGCTATTCAAGAACACTAAAATATACATTATCGGAACCAATAATGTAGGTATTTAGGACGTTAGGCCAGAACTTGGCGTGTAAAACCAACATGCCTCGAAAAATGGTTAGCTTACAAAATATTTTTTTTTTCATAAATATGAATATTTTGAAAAAGTATTTTTATATTACCTGTAGTTTTTTATTTTCTGCTTGTAATTTTTCATTATCGGCTTCTAGACTTTGTGTTTTTGCTCTTAAGACACTTGCTTCTTGTTCAATTACTTGTAGTTGTCTCTTTAAATCTACATTCTGTTGTTCACTTCCTCCATCTAAAGACCTATTAAGTTAAAGACAAAATGGACTGTCAGCTGAAGTTAATCTATTATATAAAAATAAGTCGGGTTTTCCTTCCTGACGCTATAACTCCAGGACGCACGAACCGATTTCCACGGTTTTGCATTCATTGGAAAGGTCTCGGGCTCCGTGAGGTTTATAACAAAGAAAATTCAGGATTATAAAACGACATCCATGTGGGCGAAGCCGCGGGCAACAGCTAGTATTTTATAAAAAAGTTACATTGTGTTGTTATTTATTTGTTGTTACCATATTATTATAACAGTTTGATACTAACTTGCTTTTTAAGAGTGAAGTTTTTGGTTTCTTCTGAGCTAAGCTAAGTTCTGCATGTAATCTTTCACAGTCACGTTCTTTTTCGATTATTTTTTTTCTTAATTCATCAATTTCATCTTCTAATACCTTAGAAAGTAACAAAACACATTTTATTATCTATTCTAATTTCAAAATATGATGGTATTTTGATTGTTATTATGTTTTCCATAACTGGAAACAAATTTCTACGAAGACTAAATATTTTACCTTGACCTTTTCTTCAGCTAAATTATTGGCTTTTGTTGTATTTCGTCGAACAGCCACAGTGGAATTTGCATTAGTTTTTGTTGCAGCATTAGCTATTTTTTCGGAAAGTTCCTTAACTTGCTTTTTCAACGAATCTCTATCTTGTTCTAAATCTTCCACCTTTCGCCGTAAAACTCCTGCTTCCTTAAACGTTTTAATATAAATTTATCGTCTTATTACTGTCTAAACATTCATATTTAAGTACCTAAATATATGTTAGTTTTGAATACTTGTTCATTAAGTTCCAGGAGAAGACGTAATTCTGCTGGATCTTCTTCATCTGATATTCCCTCATCTTTTTCGTTGGGTGCTTCAATAGCCAATCTGTTTGTCGGAGGAGTTGGAGACAGTTTACGACCTGCATAAATAATTATATTAAAATATCGTGCATGAAAGAAATCCGTAATATTTAATATTATAGCAATTATTATAAAAATTAGTTAACGTTATAGAGATATTGTTTCGTTATTGTTATATTTGACAGGAATTATTAGTAAATTGAACAGATAAACACACAATATTACGAGAAAATAAGTAAAATCACAAACTCAAAATTTATTTGTTGTACCAGGTCTCAAACTGAACTGGAGAAAATGGCTACCAGAGAAAGATACGCCCACATGATTGGAATATCTATATACATTAAGGAAACCCCTACTTAGTCAAAGCGCGTTAGTAGGATTTATATTATAACGTCGAATGATGGCAGAATCAGTATTATCAGCTTAAATTGTAATTAACGGAATGATAATGAACGTTGTTAAACTATATTATAATGGAACGGATGTGGGTGTTGATTGGGATTTGGGGTTACACAAACTGAATGGATTAATTAGTTTGACGTACTTCTGGCTTTGGTAGCCATTTTCTTCAGCTGTAGAAGTAAGGACTCATTGTCGTCCTCGACGCGTGACGCAGTTTTACGCAAGTTATTTGCCTGAAAATATTCGTTAGTTTATTATTGAACTTGCTCAATAATGTTGCTATCTATTCGAGGAGGTATTATAGGAATATTGTTAAATACACATTTCAATTCTGTGAAGATAAAACACAACCAAGTACGGGTCAAAATTAATATGTACCTACAAGCGGTAACCTTGCTGCCAATGGATTAAAAAGTGAAACAAAGGGAAATTGTATTGAGGAGGTCCCGGAGGAAAATTCAGACGGATTAGCGCCTTTGTCTGAAGACAGAGGAGGACTATCGGATTTTTCATTTGAATAATATGTAGTTTTATTTTTTTCCACTGCATCATCATGACAACCTGTTTTTGTATTAAGATCATCTGTTTTTCCCAAATCAAAATGTTCAGTAAGAATACTTTTATCACAAAAAGTTTTATGCGTAGTCTCAGTGCCAGCATCGGTTTGTTCTATAATATTGACTTGTAGATATTTGTTACTAAAATCTTTACCAATTGTTTGTATTAAAGTATTTTTTGATTTTATCTTGTCTGTTTGAGTATGGCAGTACGTTTGTAAATCTGTTTGTATTTTCTTGTTTTTCATAAAAGCTGATTCAGTTTGAGAATACATTTCTGAAGTATCATTTTGACACTGTACACTGGAATCTAAAGTAATCTTTCTAGTTTCAGTCTCAACATCATTAACCATAATAATATCTGTTTGACACCCATATGAATATGATTGTACGTTATCTTGAGGTGATTGCATGGTTCTATTGGTTCCTATTTTCAATTCACTAATTTCAAAAGCTGTAAGTTTTTTTTCTAAAACGAATTGTTTCTCAAGTAAACGAAGAATTGATATTTGATCGACATCATTGGCAGCAACAGGTTTAGATGTATCGAGATGAGGATGCGATGAACGTAATATGTTTGGGGGCGAAGTTATCCTTTTGCCACCGAAGCGCTGTCGATAACGATTAGCCTGTTTGAAGATAAAAAATCTTAAGCGACAGACACAATGATTAGTATATGATGAGTAAACAAGATAAATGGTGATCTTCTTATAGAGTATTATTTGTGGATGGTTTATTTATGTCGTGGCGTTGAATCAGACAAAACTTGGATACGTGCCAGCTGGCGTTATATGAGAGCTAATATCCCATTAAATGCAATTGTTTTTCAGTTAGAATTAGGGAATGACAAGTTAAGTAAAGAAATACTTTTGAAACTGTTAACAAGCAATACTTAAAATAAAAGGAAGTACTAATTTTTTTTTAATAGATGCTATAATTTATACCGTAAAGTATTAAATATAAAATATCCACTAAAATAATAATTTATTACACATATTATAATAATGTCGCATTTTATATTGATGTTCTATAAATTGACTCATCCTGTACTAAGAGAAAATTGAGAAAGATTAATGGAAGTCGAACGGTACTTTATAATATTCTAAGCATTATCCTGCTTTCGAAACTTTTTTATGACTGTATGTAATATTTTGCTGCATCAATATCACATAAGAAAATTATATGTTTTACCTCCTCCTCAGCATTACGCAGTTGTTCGCGCAAATCTGCCTCCCGCTCCATTGAGTCTTGTAGATCCCGCAATAGTTGGGCCGGGTCCTCCTGACTGCCGCCTCGGGTTAGAGATGATCTTGATACCTTCTGCTATAGTATAAACACATTTAAGTTATTGGTCTTCCACATTGCATTATATTACCTATCTTGCAATGTCTTCTTTAAAAGTTTTGCGGTCATTGAGTAGCAATACTTTTCGAAAATTATCTGACCAATATATCTACTCTTTCATACAAAACTTTTAAGATCATTTGTATATATAGTTTTGGTTTTACAGGTTTTAGGATATTTTGGTATTCATTTTAGAAAATCTAGTTGTTGTTGTTTATAATTCCTCTATTTAGCTTCAATGTGCGTCAAAACACACATTGAAGCTACCTCAGCTAAAGATAATAAACTCGTTGCGGCTTTGCCCTATGAATCTAGAAATAATAAATATTTTCTAATTACTCCATCTGCGGGTGATGCATTTTTTTTGACGTTGGCGGGCGGAGCTCCTGATGCAGAAGCTAGTTTTGTGTTGGCTTCATCTAACTCGCGTCTTAGACGTAGTGCTACTTCAGTAGATCTAGCAACCTCTTGTTCCAATTCTTTGATCCGGTTCTCTCTTTGCAAGCCATCCGCACCACCAACTATCTGAAACATTTGTGACGATTTGAATAAAAAAGGTGTATTTATTGAATTTGAATTTTTCAGGTAGTTCTCAACTATTTTATATACCTCCAATAATTTCTTTTCTTGATCAGCTTTCTCTCGCTCTAACTGCTCAGCCCTTCTTTCAGTCTTTTTAAGTTTAAATGACAATACTCTACAATTTTTTATTGTTTGTTCGAGTTCTCTTCTTAGAGATGAATATTCATCTGCTTGATCCTCTCTGAAATGTGTATGTAAATATTATTATCGAATGTTCCATTCTATTATTGTTTTTTGTCATGATCGCGTAAAATTGTATCGATAAGGGATAGTTACCACCATCTAACTAATATTTTTATATATGTTACCCTTTTAATATTATACGAGACCCTAGTCTGACATTTTAGCCATCTATTTTAGGCACATTAGTTGAATCGTTCGGTTTAATTTAGTTTCTTATGTAACGACGTGTATAAAGAAAAGCAAAGATAACTCCTTTAATATCTTTAAAGAAAATATACATAACATTGAGATACAAGTTTTTGGATATCCCATTTTTTTTATTATAAATGTTATTTAAGATCATTGTAAAAAAAGTAGCTTATTTATTGTAGGTATTTGCTGTATTGATATAATTAAGTGGTCGGTGATCCTACTTCATAATCATTTTTAGTTTATTGTTCACCTGAAATTGTCCTGCATTTCCTCAATTTCTTCTTCAAGATCGCGCAATTCCTTTTTCATATCTTCGTTCTCATCCATCAACTCTTCACACAGAGTTTCTGCTGCCAATAATTTCGATCTGAGTTGTTCAATTTGACGAGTCTGCGCTTCTAGTGATGGACGAGACTAAAAAAATAGACACAGGTTCAAATCTTACAAACAGAATGTTTGATGTAGGTATCTGTTTTAAAACAAATATTTAATTTAAAAATATTGTTACGTCAAATATATATTTTTTACTTCATAACTTCTACGAATAAGTTTATTATAGGTTATAAATAGCGAGCATATACTTTTAAGATAGTACTAACCTCCAGTTCAGTCTCAACTTCTCTTATTTTTAACGTCAGATGTTTTTTCTCGTCTTTTAAGTCTTCATTTTGGGCAGTAAGCTCATTGACCTTTTGTTGTAATTTAAGGACTTCTGAGGATCGACCTGAGACATACTTATTGGCGGTGTCGATGTTCGCTAATCTACGAAGTAATATATCACTTTTTTCTTTTTCTGCCTTTTCACACCGCTTTTTGAGCTGATCTACCTCTTGCTTGAAGCTTTCTATTTGCTCCTAAAATATCAAATATTTATTCATGACTGGAGATTTGTAAGACTTTTTTTATTCTTTTTTGAAATTATTGCCTACCTGATATTCCTTGACATTTGCATCCACTAAAGTAGTTTCAGTGGTATTAGTACCGGTTGTACTCATTTCATCGTCAGATGCATCATCCTTGTCTTTGGATGGCCCACCGCGTAAGGGCGGTTTTAAAGTTGATGATGAATTACGACTACTTTTAACCTATAAAGGAAAATTGAGAGAATTACTATCTATATTTATTATTAGTATCATCATATCGTGTTCCAGTAAAGAATTAAAGTCAGTTAAATAAAAAATATAGTCAAATACAACCTGCATCATGAAATTAACATCGTCTTTAGTTGCAGATTTTTCTTCTCTCGCCCGATTAGCTTTTTCTTCTTCTTTACTCCTTGATGCACTTCTCCTTTCTCTTTCTTTCTCAATACTTGATTCTTTTTCAAAACTTGATTGTGACTTCATTAACTGCATCTTTTAAGAAAATTTTGAAAATGTTTATACACAGCATACGTTATATGCGTAACAGAATATTTGGTATTGTTTCAAATCAATCAAATGATTTTAACATTTGTCATTAATGAGTCATTTCCTCAATTAATTATAAAGTGTTGCGCTTTGCCAGACACTAACTTTGATGACGACCCTTTGTTTATTTTAAGCATTGCAACGCAACGATTTGAGTTGAAAGCTATAACAAACAGTTGTCTATCTTGACCTACTTAAATGTTTCAGTTTAACTTTCAAGGAGAGTGCTCAGACGTTTATCGGAAGCTTTATCTTCATAGGTATAGCTAAAATACTTGCTACTGCGAAATTCGCCTAATCATTTAATAATAATCGTCTTTTTAGCACTTTTTCTATTTACAAACTTCTACAAGTAACAAATAAAAGCAACCTACGCAAACTGATTATATAAATTTGATAAATCTTATTGCTAGTACCTACTCGAGTTTGTGTTGGAGATTTTGTTTGCAGTATGTTGATAAACTAGCTTCACTATTGCATACCTTGTATTATTTTGAGACATGCTCTAGTAGTTAGACGAACAACAACAAGAATTCTGAGAGTTTCCGTTGTGTTTCGAAAATACCACACTTACGTTTAAATCTATTTAGAGAAAAACAATAGGAACTTCACTTAGAGCAAACTTGGTTCCATAGTTTACGAAAAAGAAGAAATGCGAAGTACTGAACAAAACTAGTCGCATTACAAATATATCAGACCGATAGACAGAATTGCCAGGTATATAGAACTCAACAAAATTTAAGATAACATAATTTCTTACTTTCCGAACACGTTCAGCGAGTGAGTCATTTTTGCCGATCGTGATCTGCGTTTGTGACGCCGAAGACGGTGGTGGTGATGGTGATGGTCGGCGTACTGTCACTGTATCTACAACATATATTTGAAAATAAATAATATTATGAAAGATTTATTATTCATAACTATTATTTATATATTATTGAATCATAATCATTTTACATATTATTAGCTATATATTCACTATTTATTCAAATAAATAAAATTGGAGTGTCTGTTTGTTACCTACCAAAAAACGTGTTTTACTATTTTTGTCTTTCTGTCTGCCTGTTTGTTCCAGCTAATCTCTGGAATGGTTGGATCGATTTTGACCGGACTTTCACTGGCAGATAGCTGATGTAATAAGGAGTAACTAAGGCTCTTTTACATAAGAACTAAATTCTAGGCGGACGAAGTCGCGGGCATTGCTAGTTCAAAATAAATTACGTCATCCCCATTAACTGCCTCATTAGTCTAATAGTAACAGGCCACGCTGTCCCCAGTTCGATCGCTGGCTTTGTTGGGCTTTTCCATTGCCACCCTCGGACCGAATTCGGCGTTTGGTATTGCGCCCTCAGATGCCTAAAGGCTCATTATTAGATATTATTATTAGTTGGTTTTTATCAGCTTTTGACAGTTTGACTGGCTAGATGGAAAGTTTAGAAGGTACGCTCCATGGCTCCTTGAATATGTAAGATGTAAAAAAACTTTTGTTTAGAATAATTCAGCAACATGTTGTCATAAGAACACATTCAGCGGGTGATACATCCAATGACCCTAAGGTTCTGAAATATATAATTGAATAACCATGTCAGTTTTCAGCTCGCATACAGATTTCTTCAATAGGGACGAAATCTAGCCGAGAACACACTGTTTTGAAACGGCAAAAGGCAGCCAATTGATATTGTCCTATGTCATGGCTTTCGGTTATTATAACTGGCAAGATATGTTGGTGCAGACAATGGATATAACGTTGAATAATAGCAATACCTGATTGTCCTGTGTCTAGTGACGGCAATGGTCCCGTTAACCTTCTTTTGGGCAGCTTCAAGCTGACGGTTACTGCTGTCGTGGTGTCGTTGTCGCTAGCCACCAAGTCCGGCGTCGACGTCCACGATGTGCCGGTTCTGCTGAACCCTGAAATAAAAATTGTGTGTATAATATGCATGGCGTAAGGACATAATGACCCCACCGTCCATTGGTTAGGGAGAATTCTTCCGTTAGTTCAGTCAGTCAACCGAACAATGGCGGTCAAACCATTCCAGCAGTGTCTTGCAATGAAACTACCGTCACTGCAATTGCACGTCCGCATGCCAAGCGTGCTGGTTATGGCATATCCCCCTAATGGGTAGGTAAAGCTATTGTTCAGCAGTGGACGATCATGTTTAAAAAAAACATCTTATGGGAATTGATCCCTACAAAGGCCTCTTCAGCCGCTGATCAAGGGCAGTTTAGCTTGAGGGGGAGACGGGGCAGGTTGGTAAAGGTATGGCAGATATTAGACAGATTTGCTGTAAATTGCGCTATTCTTTAATCTCGAGAAGAGTGTGGGCGCAGCTTCCACTTGCCAGGTTCGCTTGTACGGTTATATTTTGTGAAGCATATCTACGTGACATAAGACGATTCAAATAATTTTATTTCAGTGGAGAAAGTGGTCTCTATAGGACTTGTAGGAAAATCGGAGATGGTTGATGTTTCACTCACTAATGTTCAGCCTGTAAACTGATTTTGTAGCGAATTCTGTTAAAGTTTGAACTTTTACTATTCATATTAGCCCTATATTTATTTATGAACGCCGCAATAAGGATTCTTGGTACGGCCACTATCATTACAAAAAAATCCAGTGTTCACAGGATTTGATGACGGATTTTGAAAGCGGATAAACCAAAGAGATCGGATTTCAGGCACTAAAAATTACGCGTGTGGAATACGTAATGGCCGTAAAATTAAACTTAAAACGACATAATATATAAAAAATAATTTAACTTTACTTTTGGTACGTACTAATTCGGAGTCGGCGCCAAACAAATTAGCAAAAGACAGGTGGCGTGACCGTGTGAGATAAATTTTGCTTGTCTTTTCATTACTAGTGATCTTCATTATTGTTTAGCTTTGTTATGGTTTGTTAGGCGCCAATCAAAATAAGTACCTAAGTTCAGTTCTTATCATTTTTGTTTTTTAAATCATAGTACCTAAAAGTTAATATTTCCTAAGGAAACGATTTAACGAATTGTCAGGCAGGATGCAATGAAGTGGGTATACTAATACGCAACAATTACAATTTTATTGTTTCACTTCTATTTTTTGCTGTGTTTACGATTGTGAAGACTACTTTGAAATGGTCGTGAATTAGAAAAAAAAACGTAAGTGCATTAACCGCTGTCTCTGTCGCTCTCGCGTAATTATCTTATGTCAGCCTCGAATAGATGCAAAGAACGCCGTCTGGGCAAGAGTAGGTATTACGTGGGTGCAATTAGTAATGTTAATGAAAGCTTTACTTGATTTTATGATGTGATAATGTCTTATAAATCGATTCACGGCTGCGAGCACGCAAAAGTATCACGTTCCGCCCGTTCCGAGCGTGCAGAGATAGCGCAAACGCGAAAAAAACCATAGAGACACGATCGGCCTATTACGCGTTCGGCTTGTGATGCAGGTTTTCTTAGGTTATCACGCCAAATTATCGTCCGTAAACCAACTTCACGGGCAACAATTTTTTTTCAACAATTAATCTGCTACGTTGATGTGCGGAATTCAGCCTACTTCGTGGAATGGTGAATGCATTATAGTTAAGCAATAGTAAAAGAACAACACAAGTAAACACAAACCCGTGGAGAAGGCGTCTTTCTTGGATGGTTCGGTGTAACTGAGGTTAGTACTGGAAGTCCAACCACGGCTGACCTTCTCCACGTCTGCACCATTTTCATCGTCACGGCCTCTGTAACCAACAAATAGACATTTTTAACATTAGCACACACTTCACACTTTTGAGTATTATTATATTAATATGATGTCGGTTGTTTACATTTTGTTTGGATAACTTCAAAAACTACCTCTAGAAAATTTGAAACAAATGACCTGGAAACAGAGAAACATGTGTGCAAATAAGCCATGATGATTTGATTGTAAAAAGCTTGCACTGAAAGCAGGCTGCTCGCGAATATTTTTTCAAATCCTTGATATATTTTACGAGTAAGTTAGCATGTCTGTACGCACTGAAGGTTTATTCTATAGACATTAGACACATCGCAGGAGACAGGGTAAAAATCAGACAGGAAAGAGCAAACATACTGAGATGTAGATAGTACAGAGAACTTAGATTGAAATCTATTGATTGTTTCTTTGAGATTATAAGATAATATTTTGAGATCCTCTTTGGCTCACCGGGAAATGTACATTAGGTGGGATGTTTACCTACCGAATGACGTAACTTGTATCGTTTGTTTGTAACGTCTACATACGTTATAACAATAAAACTTTTATTGTGTCTCGTATACTGTCCGGGATTGGGTTAATAGACAGAACCTTGATGTGTATGTATGTATGTATGTATCTTCACGCCAGGTCCCTGACGGGGTAGGCAGAGAGTGTAGAGCGCCAGATATCCCGGTTCTGACAAACCTCTCGTGCCTCGTCTACTTTCATCATTCTCTTCATACATGCACGCCGATTCCTAAGACTTTTGATCTCACCATCAGACAGAACTCGACCTATTTGGTCATGGTAGGTCAGTCTTAACCTTGATGTGCTTATATTCAATATTGGTGAGAGGTAATGTGTTCCTAATGTCCTTCCACCGGGAAAATATTACGGATGTGCATCTCATTAAATTTTCAAAATTTAAACACGACATACTATATGAAGAGAGTTCCGAAGAAAACTTGCTTATTTTAAGTACCTATTGTAATAAAACGATTTATAAAGATGATTGCCGCAAGTATCGTATCTATGGTTCTTAGCTACCATGATAGGACCATTTTAGATTAGTTATGTTAATTAGAAAACCAAACTGTTCCATAATGTGGAGCTCGCTTATAAATACAAACATAAGAAACATTGTGATGTTCTTGTATCTTATTTCACTCATTTTACGAACCGGGTCGTGACGCGATATAGATATTGGGTAAAAACACTTTTTACCTTTATTCCGAGGTAAAAAGTGTTTTTACCCAATATCTATATCGCGTCACGACCCGGTTCGTAAAATAAGTGAAATGAGTGTTAAACGCGAGTGTTTTAAAAGTTATTCTTGTATCTTGTTTTCTCAATCAAGTTTTCTAACTTCGCAACATTACAGAGAAGCATCTAGTTGTTGTGAGCTAGAAGGTTTTGCGGTAATAAGGATTTAAAAAGCATTTGATAAAGTAATAATATATGGGACACGCAGCGCGAAACCAGACTCGCACAACGAGAGTAGGGCAGGGCAGGGCAGTTTTATCGAATAATAAAGAATCTCCGTAGTACAAGAAACAACTTTTGATTAAAATTTTTGGTAACCTTTGAAATTCACCCACAGACCCACTGCGCTAACTTGAGGACCAACGGCGAATATTTTTTATAGTATTATAGTGCGGGTTCCTGCTCATTCACTAAAATCTCGCGATGTTCCGACTCATCCGCAATGTCTGCATTCAGAGACAGGGTCACAATAACAGTTCCTTATAATACATCCGTGCGGCTGCTAGCGGTTGCCTGAAACTTGTGTGGAGGAACGGGTGGAAGTGTTCCTCCGACGAAAAGGGAGGATCCTCCGACCAGGCGAGGTGGTAGCGCCTGGCGGGCCGCGGCCCAACGATTGACGTTGGGAAGTTGTATATATGCCAACTCTTGAGAAAATCTTCGCATGTGCGATGTAATTCGAATGCACGCCATCTACCGTACTAGACAAGTACTGTGAGGTTTTCATATGTGTTCCACTAGTTGGCGCCTTAATGTAGTGGACGCTACATCACTCCCCTCCAAGACCGGAGGTTGATTTGTATCGAGGCAGCTGTCGATGTGCCAATGCCATAATCCCATGCCGCAAGTCCCAGTGAGTCGGGTGCGAAGGTCCTCAGTGAGTCGAGGTAGTCGCTGCTGCGGTGATGCGGAAGTCCCCTTTGAGTCGAGGTAGTCGCTGCGTAGTAGCTACTGCGTCCGTCCACGCAGTACTGACGCTGATGTGGCTGCAAGGTAGTCCAGGCATGCGCGGTCGCTGCAGGCGTATGGAGTATCCCTGATGAAGCCGAGGGTGCTGGCTGGCGTGACTTGGTTACCGCTCGATGGTGCTGGTGATGTGAGGGATGACGTCGTCGAAGGTGCTGCAGAGTGGCTGGTGATAAGGTTGCTTCCAATCACGTCGGGGGTCACCACTGTGGAGGAACGGGTGGAAGTGTTCCTCCGACGAAAAGGGAGGATCCTCCGACCAGGCGAGGTGGTAGCGCCTGGCGGGCCGCGGCCCAACGATTGACGTTGGGAAGTTGTATATATGCCAACTCTTGAGAAAATCTTCGCATGTGCGATGTAATTCGAATGCACGCCATCTACCGTACTAGACAAGTACTGTGAGGTTTTCATATGTGTTCCACTAGTTGGCGCCTTAATGTAGTGGACGCTACACTTGTTTAATTAGAAATGGGAATTCGAAAGTTAGAGTAGTCCGACAATTGCTAGATGTTATCTTTTTCTTCGCCCCATCAGGGTGGAGAGGGTGAAGTCTTATCGCTCATTTTTCGACGCCTGCGTCTATTAATTACATCATGACCTCGCTGAAGACAAGCAATGTCTGATAGGATCGGATCGGAGTTGATCACCGTCGGTAGCTTAAGATCAGCCCCATAAATTCGAGAGCGGCACCTCCCATGTCGGGCATTCGGCTGGGTTGTGCCATATCCTTAGTGCAACCGCACTCGTGACACGTAGATCGGCTCCCTCTTAGACAAGTTTTTTTAACATTCTTTTATTGTAGAATGTCAGGTCCACAAAGTTTCAGTAAGCTCCATGTCCCACTAGCAGGTGGGGTAAGTACCTACTTCTTGGAATTCAATAATCAAACTTAAATAAGTATCTATATTTGTTTAATGCCGCGCAATTTCTTTTGTTTATCAATACAAATAAAATGACTCAACCATAGTACGTATTCGCTACAGGAATATAATCAAATAGTTTGAACGGAGGCGGCTATTGCGTCAATCTGTCAGTGCTACCGGGCGCAATGCAAACAATTCGCGAAACGTTCAAGAATTTGGAATTGTGCCACGGTTCTCTTTTTATGGTTTCATATCCGAAACGTACGCTGTTTGCCCTTGCGCCGTTCATTTGCTTGTTGGCTATCAATTGAATATCTCCTTATTTAATTTAACTCTGTTCAATACCGATTTATTCATAAAAGCCTGAAAGAACATGTTGATTTCTCACTTGATAGGGAGATGAGTTGTACTGACTATGGGGACACCGGCTCCTGTAACAGGAATATTAATTTGTGCAAATTATGGATTTAGAAGAGAGCGGGTTGAAAAACGAAGAACTGCTTTCAGTTAAATTAATCACACGTTTAAATTTTTTTGTCGATTATGTTTTTTGTGTTGTCATTTTAATTGAAAATATGTAGTATAATTTTCAATAATAATATTAATAACTGTAATACTGTATAGTACCTTCCTGCTCTACATAACATACACGAGACTAAAGGACGAAGAAGATTTATTGCAAGGAATGTACGAAGAATTAGGATCAAATGAAGAATCTTTAACCGATGGTAGAGCTCCAGTGAAGGAGCTCGCGGTCGTATACACGACCGCATTACATAATCTATTTGCCGCTATGCCTTTGCCGCTTGCCGAATGGTAGTATTTAGCACTACCATTTACCACTCACGGAAATAAGATAGTTGGTGTTCCGGTCAGGTGGCTATGTACTTTCCGGAGGCACATGCATAACACTTCAGGCCTCAATGGGTGGCAACGCATCAACATTGAAATCTCTGGTTTCATTTAGATATTCATAGGCTACAGTACTACAATACAGTATTACTTACCATCAATGTAAACTGTATGCTTATTTGCCACTTCAAGATAAAAAACTAGGTATTGATAGATTTCTTGCATACTAAAAGACAGTGCACTAGGCTTATGTTAGTTTGAGGACGCGCGGACGTAGGCACAATGGCATGACCCTAATGTATAAAACTACTTCTTCCTCAATCATAGTGTTCACTGTTTTCAGTAAAATCTATACATTTTGGTTCACTGTTATTGTGCTAGGTAGATAGGTACCTACATATGAGGTGGCAACACATTTGCCAGAGACTCCTACTTTGTAGTGAATACCATAGGTATATTTCACTGGAAATGGAAACAATATAACCTTTTGTGAAATTGTTCAAGTTGATGACCATCCATGTTAACGTTAGATAAAGAGAGTTTAAAAATCTGTCTGGATACGCGCATTGCTGAATAGGATTTCGATTATTTTATAGCATTAGTAACAGGTTATTTTTAATTTCACATGTGTTTCACTGTATCAAGATTTTTTGCATATTGAAATATTCGTATTGAACTTATCTTTTCAACATTGCAAAAACTTTGCGTTTTTTGAGACATAAAATAAATGGAATCAATCGATTATTAGAATTGTTTAGAGAAGTAGGAGTTGTAATTGTTGGACTACAAATGAAAGAGAATTGGGATGGGAATTTGTTATTAAACTACTATCAAAAAAGAACTGATGTGGTAGGAACCTGTGCTGAAGTCCAATTCGTTGATTTGAAATAAATTGTCTTGATACCAATTGTCGAGTCTCAGGATGAAATATATTATGACAAATACAGCATACTGGTGATCAATTTAACACAAAAGTTGAAAAAGATACATTTTATTCATAAACTAGAACAAATACCTATAAGCTTCTGCTTCCACATTTTTGATGAAAATATTATTTGCCTGCCCTCTTCGCATCTATAAAATGGTACTTTTAGCGTAGTGCGCCATAAGGACCAACTCATAGTCATACAGCATCATCACAACTCGAATACGTTTGCGCTTGAGTTTTCTTACCTATGGTACGGCTTCATTATAGCGATAACGCAAAAAATCGTCCTATCTCGAAAAGTCTGGAAAGGTAATTCATCCTGTCGCGATAGTTGTCACGACAAAAAATCCATCTCGAAGTATATGAAAATGGGAAATCATTGATGTTAATTGATTTTGTTGATGTTAATCGAATCTACTGAAATATGAGCCTTTAGCTAAAAGCGTAAAAGTTCTTTTTCATATGCATATTAGTCACCCCTAGCTAGTTTTTTAATATCGCCGAGAGTCTCATGGCGACGGAATACTTTATTAGTTTAGCTTGGCACCTCTTACGAAATACTTCAATTGTTCAATAGGTTTGATTGTGACACAAAAACTGTAGGCATAAATGCAAAGCACTTAGTTAACGATTGACAATTGACAATTGTTTCATTCTTGAGGATTCGACTTTTGACTGATGAAATCTTTTACAGAGTTAAATTTTATAAATGCGAAGAGGGCAGACAATAAAAATGTGGAAGCAGAAGCGTATAGGTATTTGTACTTTGATGACATTAAATTTTAGTTCATGAATGAAATGTATCTTTTTCAGCTTATGTGTTAAATTAACCATTGTGACCATAACCATGGTGATCCATTAGTGAACCGACTATCTCCTAGAGAAGTTGATTTAGAGATGGTTATAAAAGTTTGTGATTTATTTGTAAAAAATAATATTAAGTACAAATTTACAAATTACAATTTACAAAGTTATAAATTATAATAATACCAGCTCAGGCTAGACCAAGATAATAAATCTAAGAGACCAACAGACTCGTTTAAATACACGTACTGTCACGTACGAACTTGACGCACATGCAATGTGATATTTGACAGTGACTCCCCGTGGCCTCTGCAAACACGACCGGTCCGTCGCTCTCTCACTTAAGTCTTTCGTAACAGTTCGTTCAATCTCGACGGTTCGGCTTCGGCCGAAACCCGGCCGAAGCCGAAGGTTTCGCCGAAGATGGTTTTTTTGGCCGATGAAATCGAAAATAAAATTCTGTAGTAGCAGTAGTCGCAATGGAATACTGGTTAAGATAATTAGAACTGAATGATTTATCTGTATTATACATAAGTTCAAAGTTTATAAGAGCTTCTACTGAGTTTCATTGGTAGCGGAGTTGTTCTCAGTAGACTGCACTTGGGACTTTGCTAAGTGAATAACTTTGAATTAGATATCGACGTAAGTTGTTTTTTCTTCCTTGTCTAATATAGAAGGAATTGAATTTTTTTTTATGTTATATTAACGTAAAGTTCTTTATCCCCATTTGAATTTACTTAATATCTGTTTTACTTTATGTAAAGCACTTGCGAGCATTAAAAGAGAATCACATAAACGGGGGTAAACAATAAAATTAAATAATATCATTATTATTTTAAACAACACCAGTTTATGTGATTCAAGTTTAAAGCTCGCAAGTGTAGTTCATTCTGTGTAATTTTTGATTTCTAATGTTTTTGTTTCTAATTTTTGATGAAAATGTTTTCTGTTTTTCTTGCAAGCTACCAATTGTTGTAGCTTAATTAGCTAGGAAACGTACCTTTTCTAGCTACGACGCGTAGCTTTTTAATCTACGACGCATAGCTTTATAAGCTAAGACGCGTAGCTTTATAAGCTATGACGCGTAACTTTGTAATCTACGACGCATAGCTTTATACGCTACGACTCGTATCTTTATTAGCTACGACGTGTAGCATTTAGGAAACGTAACTTTACTAGCTACGACGCATAGCTTTATAAGTTACAACGCGTAGCTTTGTTGCTAATCTACTATGCGTAGCTTTGTAATCTACTATGCGTAGCTTTGTAATCTACTATGCGTAGCTTTATAAGCTACCACGCGTATCTTTATTAGCTACGACGTGTAGCATAGCTAAGATGCGTAGCTTTGTAATCAACGACGCGTAGCTTTGTAATCTACGACGCGTAGCTTTATAAGCTACGACGCGTGTCTTTATTAGCTACGACGTGTAGAATTTTCAGCTACGAAATGTAGCTGAAAACAGTTGATGTCGAATTGGTAGTGAGGATGAGGAAACAAGCACCAGCGCCTAAAATGTTAGGAATTTCAAGAATGTGTTACGATTTTTTATAGTATATAACCTCGGTTAACTGCTTCGGTAGCCTAGTGGCCACTACTACTACGCTGAGGTCCTTGGTTCGATTCCCGGGTGGCGGGTTATCAGAGATAATGGTGTTAAGTCTTTTATCTCTGGTTCTATTGGGATTTTTCCATTTTCTGGTAATTTCTCAGTACCTCGAAGTTTGGTAATGTGCCTGGAGATGTCCCAGTCCCAGTCGCCCCCGCAGATGGTAATGTATGGCCCTGACATAACTACCACAAAGACATGTCATAACAGCTTGGGTCGCAGGGGTGGCAACGCATCTGCATTTTGACCTCTGATTTTTGTGTCTTTAGGCTGCAGTTATCACTTAACATCAATGTGAGATTTAGGCTAGTTTGCACCTTTCTTATCTAAAAAAATCAGTGCTGCTAGGTTATTCGGTAAGACAAAAGAGGCACGAGAGGTATGTCAGGACCGGGATATCCGGCGCTCTACACTCTCTGCCTACCCCGTTAGGGACCTAGCGTGAAGATACGTACGAAACTCGAGTTGTTGAAATAAATGAATGATCTGAAAATATTGAAGAACATTTCTTTAGTGTTCCTGACCCACGGAGGTCACGGTTCAACAGTTTTTGATTTGTTTGAGAACACATCACTGCATATTATTATTACCTACGTGTCAAAAAGACGAAATATTTTTTGTGTGACCCTAGTTAAAAACCAGCTATGGTTAACGGCGTGATTAGTAGCAGACACTTGATGGTAAATATTGTAAGATAAAGGTGAAAAAAGAGGTAAGTATCTACTGGAAAATGTTCAAACGGAACCCCATCCAACACGTTGACACAAAATCTCATTCTAAAAAGGTAATTTCAAGAGACTATTTATTTCACTTTAAAAACCTTAACAAA
Organism: Macrosoma leucophasiata; assembly: GCA_036365455.1. Classification (NCBI taxonomy): domain Eukaryota; kingdom Metazoa; phylum Arthropoda; class Insecta; order Lepidoptera; family Hedylidae; genus Macrosoma; species Macrosoma leucophasiata. The sequence continues at coordinate 16,885,905 of JAWQUS010000009.1, read as the reverse complement.
ACAATGCATTAAAAGAATCCACATTGCCGTAGTACTGCGGCAAAGTGCTCAGATCGCTGGCAGCATTGCCACGTTGAACGGCAATGCTAATTGTCTGACCGAAGTATTGGCCAGCCCTCGGTCACGGGAAGTGTCAACCAAACGCTTCGCAATTCTCCAAATAGGAAACGAGCACTGGGGCCCCATGGACCTAGAGTTTCGACCCCAAATGGCATAAATAGGTAGTCATCTGAAAAATTTTCTACGCCGCTTTAGGGTCTCCGCTGATGCAGCAGAAGTGCCGGCAGAACACGCCATGCCTGGAAGATGGGATGGCGCTAGGGTGACACCCTAGGTACACGTATGGTTAACGTCTACCATCAACGTAACACCAAAGGCCTGCCCAGCTTCCAAAGCATCAATGACATGCCGTCCGGTGTCCTTCCATCGTCACGTGCCATTTCAAGAGTATCGGCGTGATGAATATCGAAGAGGCACTGGAGGTGTCTAAGATGTTTTTCGCTCCACGCTCTCTGTCGGCCTACCATACAAACGTCTTGGCGTGAAGATTAATAAATACATATTGTATGTATTTCTCTTTAAAATAGTTTACACATACTGTATTTATTTTGGCAGTAAATGTTACTTTACAATTGGCTTAATTACCAAGGTAGAGCTGAGAGGTACTTACAACTTTTACACAAGTGTTACAAACACAAATACTTAATAATGGTTAAAGTGTCTAAGAAAATAACCACTAAAACATTTACGTTAATAAAAAGGCAAAACTGTAATCAGTCACCTGGTGCGAAGAACACAGGTACCTATTGTAGCGTTAATGATAGGAATCGCAACCCTTAGTTCAATGAGGTGTATAATTATCTTATAGGCAATAGTCTATTTGGGCTATCTATACTGTCTATCCCGTGTCTTATTTAGTTAATGTTTACAAATCACATTCAGTTTTATTTTGACCCATGGATGGAGGTACGGTATGGAGAGGTAAAAAAGTAGGTACACTAGAACTTGAGTTAATCTATTGTCAATTCAGATTTAAATAAAATTTACCGTGACGCAGGAGAGTTCCAAGTGGAGAGGCTCGGTGTGGATGCTGTGAAGTCATCATCTTTCTTGCGGCCGCCGTGCTCTTTGTAGTCACGGAAGCAGCGCTTACAGCGCGTCGGCCACCGCACCTGCGGGTGGAAGCCCAACGGGCACAGCGGGTCGCCTTTTGCTAGCGGATACAAGTGATGCATTTCTTCAACACCAATACACAACACCCACTACAATACACAATACCAAATGCACAACAAAATGTCAACGTTTTCACCTAAATGCCACTATATCAACATAGATCACCTGATCGCATACTTCCACTCATTTAACATCCGCAAGGGTGCCGCGAAAGATGCAGCTCGTACTTCAGAATACACATCGCTCGGTTACGTTTATGGAATGAGATTTACGGTTCTACGCTATAAATAATAATTTATTAAACTAGCAACGTGGCCGAGCCGCTCGTTCGTCTGCACCGCACACGGGCAATAAAAATATCTCGCTGCCAACGTCGAGCCGGGCGACCTAAATCGGCAGCTCCGGTTCGGACACTAGGTATCGTCGGCGATAGTCGCGTAAACACGCCGAGTGGACTCCGTTGAACACGTTTTACGTCAAATGTGATGATAAAGCGTAAAGCGTCGGGGTAGATGCGATCGCGTAAAGTCGGGTGCGGTATCCTGGGTAGCGGTGCGGACGCGCAGGCGACGGCTGGCGGCGAGCGGCAAGCAGGCCGGCGCTGCGGGGACTGGCGGCGGCGCGGGCACGCTGCCAACGTGCCTCGTATATCCAAGTGTTCCCTGGCTCCCTGCTAACCAACCTGTCTTGCCCTCTCTAATCCTGCTCTTTCTGCATACACAGGCGCGTACATAGGTATTTGATTAACATAAACGGTGAATGTGTCTGAATTCATCAACATTAACTTGTTTTGGGTAGGTGTTCTTGAACATTGCTATGATATTTTATACCTACTTACCTACATACACATATAATACATGTGCGAGCCCCCTTCTCTGGGTTTTAAGTCTGTGACATATTTTATATTTAAGACAATTATTTCGAGCGTCTACTCTACATGTCCTAAAAAAACATGTTACGCAATTGGTCCTGTTATGGTAAATGATCGCTGATTGGTAAGGGTTCCGTACATACGATCACTTCGCAGTCCGTACCTAATACCAAAATTAAAAGGTACCTACCACCTATCTACTCGCTCTAAAAAAATATTTCTCGGAGAGTCCTTAACATTTAGTAACAATTAATAAGTAATTTGATAAGTTTGAACTGCAGAACAACTGTCACCAAAATGCGAGATTGATTGGTATACTTTCTCACTTTCTCAGTAGTGGCACTAGGTTCTACTAGAAGAAACGAACGGCAGACAGCTCTTCTCTCCTACATAGAGCAAAGCACTATGCCTTTAGGAGGTAGTTATTCCTACCAATGGAACTACTACAATACCCTGAGAAGAACTTGGCAAAGCTGCTTTCTATCGAATATCCTCATTGAGTACAGGTATCTAATTGATATCTACCACTGATCCAGTGTAAATTGAACACAACAGTTTGCCTTCACTTTGAGCTTTGATATTTAGCTACAAAGAAATGTGTCGCAATGAGATAAAGACCTTCCTACTGTCTCCACCTCATTTTTCGCAATTAGGCGACTCGTATCTCAACACTTGTTTTCAGAATAGATTCGGCCATGTTTTGCAAAAATATCCGATTAACGTCAACAAATTTTTGTTTCCAATATAAAAAAGGTTTATACGTCACAAGTTTATGAATGGAAGGCGACGTCAGTGTGAAATGTGGGATGGAAAATTTAGTTTATAGTGCTCGATCATTGAATTGGCCTCGATCCGTTATTTTGTGGTACAAAAAATATATACTTATTGTATTCTATCGTGTAATTCTGAATAAAAGAAGAAGACTAACTTCAAAAATAAAATAAGGTTTTAAAATAAGCCTTTAAAAATGTAACTGAGCGTAATTAGTTTAGGTAGGTAAAGGTGATAATAAAATCACCTTACTAGGTCTCTATTAGTCAACCCCATCTGCTGCACCTATTAAAATTGGAGCTATTGATAAAATGTCTATTAGCCAAATAATCAAAATACCTAACAGTGACATGGATCAAGCAACTTGAAGAATAGATATTCAACACTCTATACTATGTACCAATAGGTACAAAAATGCACGATGTTAAATTAATAACGTATCTTCACGCTTCGTTCCACAGAGGAAGGCCGAGGGACGAGTGTGTGGAATAGGGTTGCTGAGGATTCCTCTTCCTCTTCCTGATAATGAGGAAGTTCCGCAATATTTTGGGATCCACAACCGTTTCCGCATCCTCAAAAATTAAAATAAAAAATTAGGTAAGCGATACGGGCGCGGTCGGGTGTGTGACGGGTGACCACTAGTGGAAAATTAAAATGCGCATTTTCGTGCTTCGGAGAGCAGGACGCCGACGGTCCCGGTTGCTATCGACAGATAGTTTGAAAACATCCGACAGCGGGTTGGCCACTAACCCTTGCAAGTAACTCCACCAACCCGCATTGGAGCAGCGTGGTGGCGTAAGCTCCAGACCTCCCCTCAAGAAGGGGAGAGACTCGTGCCCAGCAGTGGGACGTTTCAAAAGTTGCTATTATTATTATGTCATCTGCTTCCTCTTCCTCTTCCTCATAAAAATATCCTCTTCCTCATCCGCATCCTCTAAATTGGCGCATCACAATTCCTCTTCCTCCTCCTCTTCCTCATAATCACTTCCTCAACAACCCTAGTGTGGAACGACAATCATAGCGCCATAATTAATAACTGTCATATTTCATGTGTGAAAGCTTTGACTAACAACAAGTTATCTGTGTATGTAGCCAAAATTAAAATCAGTAAAAAATTAAATAACATTCATATTTAAAAATAGAATCGAATGCGGAATATCGTCACTATATCGTTCTTCAATAAAGCATCCGTGAATGACTGAATTTTATTTTGGATTTGTCATATACCATACGAAAATCTGATAAACATTTTACTAACTGATGACTCATTTTTAATTTTAGGAAGATTCTTAAGAATCCGAGGAAATTCGGTATGTCACGAAGCGGATTTTTATTTTAATCTAACACGTCAATAAAAAACTTGTGAAATATGACACAGGAGTATTAACATTTATTTTCACTATTTAACAATATTTTTATACAGACTTATAATAACATAAATTCGAATTAATAACGTCATTAAAGCAATAATAACTTCAGTTTTATTATATAAAAATAGGTATAATAAAGGCATCATTGCATTTTCTTCATAATAATAAAAATAATATTCAAACGTGATGTTTAAACAAAATAATAATTTCAGTGTTTATAGAGTAAATAAGATATGTATTTGTATCGCTTCGGTGTATTTAACAAAAGTCGCCTTCATTAAGTGGTTCATCTTCCTTTTTGTCATACACCAATGTTTTGTAGATAACTTCTTCAAAATGTAACGCATTTAGGCCTTTGGGTTCTGCCACTTTGATTTTGACGTCACCAGGATATAATATTTCACCTTTGTTCTTCGTACATCCCATCACGAGGGATTTCTGTAATTTGTCTATGCATGGAATTTCTGAAACAAAAATGATACATGATTATTATCTTACTATAGTAAGAGCGACCAGCGACAGCGATTAATTTTTTTTTTATGTTTAAGTAGTAGGTATCTACCGCCAAATAATAGGTAGTATTCAGTTCTATCGTGTCTCGGTTAAATGGTAAATGTATGGCCACGTAATAACTACTACAGAGGCAAAACAACTTAGGCAACGTAGGTTCGCCGCCCGCATTGACCTTCCTCAGACGTTGCCTCATTGTGTTACATAGCTATTTCGCAGAAGGAAACAATCGCCCACGACCACCCATCATAGATTGGACCACAGTCGGTAGCGAAAGATCGGATCCGACCACGGCAACGGAGAGAGCAATCGGGATTCCGTCTACACCGGGCACTCAGCCAACCTATGGTGCGCCATACCTTGGCTCTCTTTGCGCTATATTGCAAATATACCTCCCGAAGCACGCGTACTAGGGGACTTGCGTGAGGCGGCAGGTGGGCTGTCCACTGTTCTGGAGTACGGGTCGAACTAGGTACTGTCAACACAAGTTGAACTCTGTACTCCTAACTCATGACCTTACTTCCGTAGGAGGCTTCCGCGCATCGCTCATAAGCGGTATCCTGTTAAGAAATCCTGAGCAAAGGTTCGATTTTCTTAAGATAAAGAAAAATGGAAGGAATTAAAATAATTTTGCATAATTATGAATATGACCATGAAAGTTCTTTCATAGTAGCCAAACTGATCTACAGTGATGTTTAAAGCCTTAATCAATAAATATGTAAGCGTAAAAGGACAAACCAATAATGGATAAGGTTACAGTGACATTCAATGATATAAACACAGTGTTTATCATTACATCATTATTATCATTACCCTGTTTGATTAATCAGCAAATAATTTCAAATATTGATGTCATCACCGTTATCTCAAAGTTTCATTAAAAAGGGTTTTTTCCAGTAAATTTAGTGCGAATCGTATGAGACGTTTCTATAATTTGTTTTTTTTTTCAAATCTTTGTAATTAGCTAGCACATTGTCAGCTTAATAATAAAGTCTGCCATTCTGGATTTAGAAATAATGACATTTTATTGTTTGATTGATTTAAATGGATGTTAAAAGGATAAAACGATGGACTGTAAAATAGGGTATTTGACCTAGTGGTCAAATACCCTATTTTACAGTCCATAGCTGACAATGTGCTAGCTAAATACAAAGATTTGAAAAAAAAAAACAAATTATAGAAACGTTAGGTATAGACTAGTGTCTATAACTAACAGTTTTTGAGATGAACGGCTCATACAAAAATGAGAGAACGGCTCATACGAAATTGTACGTGCTGGTGACTTCACCCGCTTGTGTTGTACCTACGAAATCAATGACGAATTCAAGAAATCTGAAAATATCTTCGTTAATATTGCATTTTTGTAAATAGCTTGCACAGTAAAAGTTGTTGGGATTTCTACAAGGAATCTTATAAGTACTATTATTATTTTAAAAATAGATAGGTAAATAGATATGATTTTTTTAAAAAATATGCTTTTTTTTATTCTTCTATAATAATGCACCGATTTCAATAACTTTTATGTATATTCTTTTAATTTCTATGTTACTTTCGGAACTATGTCATTTAAAACAACAAAAATATACATTGTCAAATACCCTATTAAGTAGGTAGCATGATTTTATTCGCACAAACTTAAACTTCGTACTAGTAAGTTTTTAATTTTACCTGATGTGACGACTTTTTTTATAGGCGTACCAAGTGACGCCTCTATCACTCTCACATCACGGACAAGTTGTTGGAACTCGGCGGGCGTGAGCGAGCAAACGTGGTCGGTGCCCTTCATCGCCTTGTCCAACGTTATGTGTTTCTCCAGCACCTGCAATTATTGTTATATATTATCTGTCTGTCTATACATTTTGTAAACATGTTCGTTAAAATATGTGTCTAATATTTTAAGAAAATTATACAACTAGCGGAGACTAGAGATGAGTGGGTTACATATTGAAATGGTACGAGAAAATCGAAATTTGAATTGTTTGACAATAATAATATACCTAGTTAGTTTGCTCTTTGAAAGAATTCTATATTCATAAGAAGAGTAAATTTAATGAAAACTGAAAACGAAATTATACCTACTTATAAAACTGTCATAATGGCCTCGTTGTAGTAGGCTACAATGTCTTAGGCCAGGCTTGGTTTTAGATCGATGAAATCTAATTTCAGCCGTTACTTCGGCTATTGTAAATATGACCCATGAATGACAATAGGTTTTCCCCCTATCATCTATATCACCATCATCACTCCTGCCGAAAGACGTCCACTGAACAAAGCCTTCCCGCAACGACGCCCTAAGTGTTATGCATCATTAGGAGAGAATTTGCCATAATCACCACGTTTGGCAGGCGGATTGGCGATCGGAGTGGTGGTAGTTTTATCTGACGGTTCCATTGATTTGTATGCAAATAGGTAATATCTACTTATAAAAAACTAACGAAAATTGCGAGAGCAAGCTATCCAAAGTTCACCCCTCCACTTTAATTTGATCTTGTTCTCAGAATTCCGATCCCGAGTAAAGTAGAGTATCTACTTGGGATTTTCAGGCAAGCCTACTTTTCCGATTGTCTGTAATTCAAAATTAGTCAAAAGTAGACTTTTTGACCGATTGTGGCAGTCAACAGTACTTTTGGCTGGTTTTGTTTGGTAAAATATTGACTTTATTACCTTCGCCCCTAGGGCGACTGCACCCAAAGCTACGGCGGTGCCGAGCTCCTGGCCGGAATATCCAACTGGCACATCGAATGTGTTCTTGTAATCTTGCAGGACTGTTAAATTGCAGTCTTCAAATGGTACCGGATACGCCGAAATACAGTGTAGAAGACAGAACTGCTTGTGTTGAGCTGATATTATATCATAGATAGTCTTCACAGCTTTCTTGTCCACCATTCCAGTCGATATAATCAATGGAACCTTCTTGGATGCAGCGTATTTCAAAAACAATAAATTGTTCGAGTCTCCGGAACCTATTTTGATAAACGGTACTTTTATGTTAACCAGAAAGTCAAATGACACCTGAAATAATTTATTTTAGTAACATCGGTAGGACGGAAAGAATAATCTTTTTTTTTTTTAAGTTTAAAGAGAGGATAAATAATTGACAAGGATATTAAATATAAGTGAAAAATGGACAATGTTAACTGGTCGGAGAGTTCCAGTGGCAGAGTTTGAGCGTATTGAGATCACAGAATTCCCTCGTGTATCATTCACTAATTCCATTTAGCGAAAGATACATAAGGCATTCATAAAGGGTTCATCGTTACCGTATTCCTGTTAAGTGATTATGAGCGGTCACGTACATTCAGTAGATACGTCAATAAATCTTATGACTCAGAAGATACACATAAGTATCTACATATTGCGACCTCAGTTTTGATGTATGTAGTTGTCCATAGGATGCAGTCGTGACTAACGATTCGTGAGAATCGTATGTAGGTATGTATCCTTCATTGCCAGTTTCACGGCAAAACAATAAAATTATCTTCGTATTCAAAATTAAAACACACTTAGTAATCAATTGTATACTACTCTTTGGTAAAACATACGAGACAAAGACATTAATGTGAAGCGCGCATGGCCCAGCGGCTGGTGTAGATCGTAAGCGATCTGCTCGGTTAAGCACTACGGGCGCGGTCGGGTAGTGTGATGGGTGACCGCTAGTGGCAAATTAAATGCGCGTTTCCGTGCTTCGGAGGGCACGTTAAGCCGTCGGTCCCGGTTGCTATCGATGGATAGCAGTCGTTAAGCCTTGTCGGAGGCCTTATGGGCGGTTTGAAAACATCCGACAGTGGGTTGGCCACTAACCCACCCACCTCCACCAATCCGCATTGGAGCAGCGTGGTGGAGTAATTTCCAGGCCTCCCCCCAAAAAGGGGAGAGACTCGTGGCCAGCAGTGGGACGTATAATGGGTTGCCATTAATGTTATTATTATATGTATATACGCGATTTCTCCGTCATTTGTGGGCCGATTTGCAAAATTATTTTTTTATCTTCATAAAGGGTAATATGGTGGAGATACAATGTTAAGACACCAGTAAAAGTTATTAATTAACTAGGTACTTGGTGTTTTAAGATTTAGGCTGGTATTAATAAACAGATGAACAACTTTTTGGATACCAACCATGTTATGGGACTGAGATACGTCTGATAAGAGCGTTAGTATGGAGCCATGGATGGTTCTTAATTAGGTACATAGACTATAGACTATTCATGATCTTCTTAAATCTTATTATTATTATGAATCCTTTCCATCACCTGTTTCAGTTCAAGGTTCAAGTTAGATGGTAAAGACACGTAAAATAAAGAGCGTAAAAATGTATAATTGAAAATCATTAATCATACCATATCCATGGCCGAAGCTGTGAACAGAATACCAAGTTCTTGTGCATACTTGAATAGTTCTCTATATTGAGCTTCTGAAAATTCTAAATGCCTCTTGTGGTCACCGTATGTCTTTCCCCAAGAATTGGGATTGTCGTATGGCCGCTCTAGGTATTTTTTTGTGAATTTTTCTTTAAGGCATGTCTTTTGAAATTTTACGCAGCTGGCGCCAGCATCCTGAAATGTTGAAAAAATTGATTAAAGTTTTATGTCTACGAAATCTATTATCATGCCTTCCTAGGTACTTAATAATCTAGCTATATTATATAAAAATATTTCTGATATCGTAGTTATGGCTTATTACATCTCGGTAGGCCTATCTAATAAACCATAACTAAAATAAGCAGGTGCTTAGGTATGTAATGTCTAGTTTTAAAAACTAGCCGAACTAGCCTTGGCAACTTAAGTTGGCACTTTAGTTTTAGAGTCTTATTGAAAGGCCTAGGAACTTTAAATTTGCATTTTAATTTCAAAGTCTAGTCTAATTTTAAAGGCTTTGGTAAGAGGACTTGAGGTTGTGGGTTCAATTTTCGAGTCTGAGAATAAGTTTAATGCTATTGGATTTTTCTAATTTTATTGGATTTTATCGTATTTCAAATTTGGGAGTGTCGCTCGATTAAAGTCAATTGGTTGGTAAAAAGGTTAAGAGATATGTATTCTTTTGTGAATGCGTGTGTAAATTTAAATTCCATCAATCAAAGTTCATTAAATGTTTAGGTACCCATCTAATTGAATTGTTTACATACGATAGGTGATAATGATATTATGTGAAGTGTTTACGGTTTACATGTTACCTACTATTATCTATTTATTATTTACCTCTATATTGCAAAATGATGATGTCTAGTCTAGATTGTTATAAGGTTGGTATATCTAGAGGTTAAATGATCTGTACCTATAACACTTTGATACCTACTTCCTACTTATGCTTACAATATGTTATTATTCTGTTATCCGACCAAAACAAAAACTTCATAATTTTATAAGGATCGACTAAAAACAAAGAAACACATGACCAGATATTTCATACAGTTAAGTGAATAGGTATAATACCACTACACTGATAGCCAGTTATCAAATATGTATTTATAGCTGGACTATCCTTGAATAGAGACTGCATGATTGTAATATTATAAATGAAAGTTGAATATTTCTGTTCACAGATAAGACAAGAATTCACATTAAAACAAAGTCAGCATTTGTCGGATATCCGCAATACCAATCACTAAACGAACGTCACACGTTCTTGTTTTGTTTTCCAACAACTAAGCATCATAACCTTAAATCGTACACTGAATGTCTCACCAAGCACTTACCTTTGCTGTTTTTATCAACTTTTTTGCTATTTCAATGTCACCTTGATGATTTTGTCCAACTTCGGCTATTATGAAACACGGATTGTTGCCACCGACTTTAATATCTTCTGTGATCTTGACTTCTACCATTTTGCTGCTGTTAGTGTTCTTTGTTCCATAAAAACAAACAAATTTAAACCGGCTCCGGATGCAAACTGAACGTTGTAATACACTTTTGTAGTATTGAGGTTTGTCGACCTCAGGCTCAAGATCAGATTGAGTAAATAAGGTCAATTGAATATAAAGCGAGCTGTTCGATGCGCAGACGCCGCACTAGTGCGCGCCCGGCCTCGCGGTACCCACTCCATATTATGATAATTGATAAAACCAGTATGTCGGAGAACTCGGAGATTCGCTTGTCACATCGCCCTGGGCACGCCTCGGGAGATAAATAACAGACAATGTAGGAGTAAAAAGTATAATTTTAATTATACATTCATTATTTACATATATCACAAAGTTATCGCTTTGTTTACAAGAGTTAAATCACGCAGCCTGCCATTGTAACGATGTCTTGATGGTTCTTAAATCGGTCGCCCAAAGCACGATTCACTTTGGACTCTGTGGGTTTCGCGAGAAAGTTGGAAATATATCGGCCGGCCTCGATCAGTTTGACCAGGTTGATGTTGGTGTTAGCTCCCAAGCCGTATAGGAAGTAGACGAGATCTTCTGTGGCTAAATTACCGCTGGCCCCTCGCGCGTAGGGGCATCCGCCTAGTCCGGATATGGATGAGTCCACGGTCTTGATGCCGAACTGTAAAACATATTATGCGTTAAATAGGTATGCCCACGGTGTACATGTCTTACATTATATTGCTTTTAAAAATGCTGCCTGGAAAGAAATACAGTACGCATAACTTGCATTATATGCGGTATTTGTTTTGTGAAATATATTTTTTTGATATCGGTATTATTTATGTTAATGTTTACACATAGCTGACAAGACTGTGTAATCATTTCAGATAAAAAATGTTATTATTTTTTATCAGTGATAACTGGAGTAGGTAGGTACCTTTATATTTCATGTCATGTTCTTATTGGTGCATATTTATTTATTATGGTAAAGCAATGCTCAACTTTTGCAAGAGTAACCTACCTATATTTGAGAAATAGGTATATAGTTCTGAACACAGAAAAAGGTCTAAAAAACATTAAACTAATGTGTGTGATGGAACTCAACATTTTTGCTTTACCGTCCGTACGTAGGTATGAGGTACCTAGTTAGCTAGCTGAATGTAGTTAGAGGAAGGTAGAGGAGTGAGGTACTTTGTAAGTCTTAGAAATGTAAGAAGATGAATAGTCATTGAGTTTAGGAAGTCCATACAAATTGAATTAGAATTCATCGCGTGTCACTTGGTAACATAGAGTAACACGGGCCACCGGCCGACCGAAGGGGAGTAGCCATAGCGTCTATTACCGATGCAATACAGTCTGTAATTTTTTGAGGCAAGAAATTTGTGTGACACACACACGCACAATAAAATTCGTCTATGACTACGAAACCCACACCTGGTCTTTAAAAAAATACATAAACAATTTCACACACATTTAAACATCTCGGCGAATGCCTAGGGCCATTTGGGCTTGTACTTTGACAGAGGGGAAAGCCTGCACATGGCTACTCCCTACTTCCCTCCGGTCCGCCGCGGCCGGTGGCCCGTGTTGCTCTGTGCTTGGTAATGAGTAGATAAGTAGGTATATGTGTATATCGTATCTATCTACACTACAGTAGGGTCGTTTTATTTGACCTTTATAAATATCTAGCTGTCTGATTGCATTGCATTGTAATTAGCTGTGGCGTGCATATTGGCAAATAGGTAGAACTCACCACCTCATCAAAAATACACTAAAATTCCTACTTAAAAAAATCTTCAAAATTATGGGTTTAATTAATTCTTAGTAAATATGTCTTCTAAGAAAACATGTACCCCACCCTACCGCGAGACACTGGGGTAGGCTTCGCCTGTTCTGTAATACACGTTACTGGTAATTTACCTAATACACATATAGCCCCTAGTACAATGTATTCAGCAGTCAACTGTACATAGAGGGTAGGGGGGGTAGGGTCGTATAGCCATTGTATTCTTTCGTTTATTTAAAAAAAAACGAAAGAATACAAAGGCTGACAATGAATAGAATAAATGGCTATTGTTTATCTGGGTACATTCTGTGATATAAATTACATTGAGAATTTATAGATACAACAAATGGAATTCGTATCAAACTGCGCTCCTCCCTCACCTCATCGCACACGGGGCATTTTGATTCGTACATTAGTCCTCCCATTATCGAATATATAGAAATTACATCTCCTGACCCTCTGCTGCCCGTCTCTGACATTCAGCTTCCAGTTGAAAATCAGCGTCGAGCTTCGGCCTGACTTATGCTGAACTGGAATCTATTTGGTGCTGCCGTGAAACGCTGTTTATTAACGGAGGTATTGTGTATATATATGTAATTTTATTTCTCAATCGTTATATGTTTGAAAATTGATTTTATTTTTTCTCTCTTTTTTGTAAATAGGCTGTAATAAACATGTCTCGCGACTGCACCAATAAAGGTTTATTTCTTCTTCTATAAATATACTAGCACTCATATATACACTATACTTACACACAGTAAACACTTGCATTAATAATTTTTACTGGTGTTAGAGCTCCAGTAACGGAGCTCGCGGGCGTAGGCACCACCGCATTACCTAATATACTTGCCGCTAAATGGTAGTGTTCAGCACTATCGTGTTCCGGTCAGGTGGTAGTGTACGACTCTGTAATTTCCGGCACAGAGGCGTAACACCTTAGGCCTCAGGAGTGGTAATGCATCTGCATTTTGACCTTGGTCTTTATGTGGGTGTCAATAGTCATCACTTAACATCAATGTGAACTGCATGGCTGTTTACCACTTCCGTTACATAAAAAAAAAATACTTCGTAAATAAGTACCTACCCAATTGTATTAATCCCTCAGGCAGAACGTAAATATATGACAATTGATTTATTATTCTAACCTTATAGGATCCATCTGCTGCTTTTTATTTTTATTACACTACCTCTAAGTAAAAACTTGCATTAGTAATTTTAGCAGTGAACCGTAAAATAGTGTTTCAATAGTGTCTAACATTGAAATTTAGTTTATCAATTGTGAGACTCGTTGCAAAGTTATCGATTTCCGACTTCCGTAATTCGATCGCCAACACGATGAATGGAAGTTTGGAGGAATCGAAGCAGTTCCGAGGTCTAAACATTGTTTGAGATGACGCAATAGTTAAGTTTTAGATCTAATTGGTTGTCTATAATTTGATCGTCTACTTTTCTAAATATCTAACAATAATGGATTGTACCTACAAAATATGTAAGAATACCTAAGAATAAAAAACATCATCTTCTGTTTTGAAACATAGCGGCGGCTGATTTAGGTACTCTGTATAATTAAGCATCAGCGATTTTATTGGTTAATTACCTAAAACTCCTTTAAGTAACTTTTTAAACATGTTTTAGCGTTATACCTCTATGGTTTTGCGGTTATCGAGCTGAGTTGTGTCGTCGATGTCAACAGGATACGAGAATAAACAATTAAAATCGAAATTAATATAAAATTTACTAAAGCCTGATGATGAATGAAAAAATAATATAGGTATCTACCTAGACAGCAAAAATAACAATGAATTTCTATAATCAAATCACTAATCCAATCAAACAAAAACCATCCGTTATTCCATGACACATGCGATAAATATACAAACTTACTAACATAGCTATAGCCAATGAGCTTATAACATTGCCTATAGCAGACTCTATTCTCTATTGTCCAATAAATAATAGCTTAGTGACTTACAACTATTCTATTTCTCATGCTGTTAGATACGCGTGCCATTGTTTTACACAACTTTGTTTAGATACTTACAGACATACCTAAAGTTTAATGTATTGGAGTCACGGTAAATAAACTTGCGAAAGTATGGTATATTGCATTTCGCGGCTCTTGTGACATTGGGTTCCTTTCACGAATCACGAATAACATTCCACGTTTTGGCTAGTGAAATATTTAACCTATCGCACTATCACGCTTTGTCTATTTCTGCATATTGCCCTCTCACGGTTTTTTTTTATGTATTGGAAGAGGCAAGCAATCATGCAGTTCACATTGATGTTAAGTGATGACTGCAGCCTATAGACACTCACACAAAGACCAAGATCAAAATGCAGATGCGCTCCTGAGGCCTAAGGTGGCCATTGTGCCGGAAATTACAGGGCTTTATAATTCAGGGCTACCTTACCACCTACCGGAAAACGTTAGTGCTGAACACTACCGTTTAGCGGCAAGTATATTAGGTATCGCTCACGAGCTCACGCACTGGAGCTCTATCACCAGATTAGAAACGATTAAAATTTTGTAAGGTCATGGAGCTATTAGTGCACATAATGTCTTGAGGTGTTAGGAGGATAACCAGCCAGTCAATAGGTACTGTTTTTAACAATTATAAATTTTATATTTTAAGCACCCATGTGGGCAGCCTTGGAACAAATGACAAAGTAGGTAATCGTTAGGTGTATCATTGATATTGCTGGTTGCAGTCGTCAGTTCCATAGAACATTTTCTGAAGACGATTTTCTCCTCGATCTTTTAGAAAATCTTCTAGACTTCGCTAACTTTATTAATTTTATTTCTGTTATCTTATTATTATATTCAAACAATTTTTAAAATACTTATAGGTTAGGATCCCACTGCAGAATCATTTCGTTCGTCCAGATATGCTACAAACCTAATTTTTATGCATATTTATAATCTAGAGAATATGTATAAACTAGGTTGCCTATCAAGAAATGGCCGCAAGTATTTTTTTAGGAAAGATTTTTTTTTATTATTGTTTTTTAATAAAATATCGTTCACTTCACGGCAATATGTATAAAGACTCTGAAAAATCACGGTTGCCGTTGCGCACTTGGCCGCCCAAACATATACATTTTGCGTTCCACCCCGATAACTTTTTACGTCCTTATCGTACATGTATTATTTATATATCAAATTAAAGCTAATTTTTATGATATACGGGAGCCAAATTAAACAGGCCGCAAATAAGAGTTGTAGACTGTTAAAGATAAAATAATTTACCTAGCACCGCAACTTAGTGGTTATATATTCTCTAGATTTATAGATGATGCACCATGTTTGCACCATATCTGGATGAACGAAATGATTCTGAAGTGAGATCCTAATCTATTACTACTGAAGCCAGATGTTTCATGTTATTTCCTGTAATTATCGTAACACAACTGAATATTTTTGGCCAGGATACACACAACACAGTGTTATGTTTATCAGTGGAGTGTGTTTCCAGAGTTTCCATTACTACTATGCTGAGGTCCTGGGTTCGATTCCCGGGTAGAGGGTTATCAGAGATAGTGGCGTAAAGTCCTTTATCTCTGGTTCTATTGAGATTTTTCCATTTTCTGGAAATTTTCCAGTACCTCGAAGTTTGGTAATGTGCCCGGAGATGTCAATAGGCTCGCCACCTGTTACATGGGCCAAAAACGTAACTGGCGAATCGTGGGTGTTTGCATGTATGCTTGAATGCAGCAGGCGTGAAGTTACGTAGTGGAGTGCGTGCGTTTTAGGAGTCGGGATATGACGACCCCATAAATATTTTTTCCGCCAGGCAGTCCGTGAACCTAAAAATGGGGATGAAACCATTCAGATAGGGGAGGGGAGCCTCCAACGTCCATGGGCGGGGCTCCCAATTTTACCCATTTGAGTACCTACCAAGTACATTATAAGAAATAATGTAACAAGCGACGGCAGCGTTGCCAGCCGTACGATAATTTTATGAGCATATAGAGTCTACGGAGGAAAATGTCCTTTTTTGTAACTGAACTTGTATTTGGACGAAATGTGGATGAATTTTCATTTAAATTAAAAGAATAACAATAATAAGGTACTTGGTGTGAAGATACATACATACAATTATAATTTCATAAATTGGAAGCGCCTAATAGACAATTATATAATTGCAAATAGGTAATGTTCTCGTTCATTTTCGTCTTCATGTCAAACAAGAAGTTGCCAAGGTGTTGTTCTGAATAGCATTACTCTATATGTGTGTTGTATGTTGTACTTACTAGTCCCCTACTTCGGCTAAGTCAGTACCCAGTCCGAAAGGATGAGTAATAGCGTTCAATTGAGTATTGCGTCAGATACTTAGATATCAACAGCGGTCACTAAGCGCAATAGTTAAGATGAAGAAAGAAATTATGGGATTGGTATTTCCTTGATTTTGTAATCCATGTAACAAGGTTGCCTGGAAGAAATTGCTGTCTGAGCAATAAAGCCGCCTGCTGTGCCTGCATTGTTATTTTTATTTTCTTTATGTTCATTGTTTTATCTTTCATGTGGTGTACAATAAAGAATATTTATTATTATTGTCTCTCGTCAGCACGGGGTCCAATTTGAACCCCGGACCTTTGTCAGGCTTGGGAATGGGACTATTGTAATGAAAAGTGATTTGCCAAACTTTGGGCTATGTGGATGAACTGGGAGGACTAGCTGGCTGGGCCTATGGAGTGAGATCCGGCACCTGCCTATATTCAACATCTCACATTATCGAATCCTACTTTAGGCAGGTGGTGACTCGCCTCTCCTTGGTGGGCCCCCCAAACAGCCAACCCGATGGTCGACGGGGGGCAACACTGTTGAGAGAGGCTGGGGGTGTCGAGAGGTGTGGCCCCGGTTTCACCATCACGAGCGAGTAATCTCGAAGTCGGAGCGGGCTTCCCCGCTATTATGCCTTTAGACACTTCCACCCCCGAGTGTATTTATTTTATTTATTTAATCTTCCAAGCATAATAAAAGTACATGAGGCGGACTTAATGCTAGGTAGCATTCTCTACCAGTCAACCTTAAGGTAGTGTAGAAAAGTCAATATGGTAGTGCAATTGAACATTTCGCGAAAGAAAAGAATAAGGCAGTAAGTATAATAAACTTACATTAAACTAAATAGCCTAATGATATATATTATGATATAAATACACATATAAATACATATTAAATATAAATATGTATATATATATATATATATATATATAATATACATACATAATAATAATTTAGTAAAAGAAAGACGAATTCAATATTGTAAAGAAAAGAACTCAAGGCATCTTAAGATAATAGTCACGGAGCTTACGTTTGAAAGTGAATTTACTAGGAGCTTTTCTTATATCCACGGGTAGCGAATTCCAGAGTTTTATTGCCGAAACTGTGAAAGAGTTTGCCATGAAACCGGTTTTGTGTGAAGGAAGACGGAGAGCAAGATATTCCGATGAACGGAGACTAAGAGTGTGAGAGTCGCCCAGAATATGAAAATTGAGTTTTAAATAGTCGGGAGCATTAGGATCGTTAAGGATTGAAAACAATAAGCAAAGCATCCTGACAGATCGTCGTTGCCGGATGGGAAGCCACTTCAGTTTATGTCGGTAAGACGATATGTGATCATATTTTCGGAGTCCGTAAATGAAGCGAATACAATTATTTAAAATACGATCCAATTTATTCAGAAGTTCCTGGGAAAGATCCGGAAAGCAGACATCAGCATAATCAATGATGGGTAACACAAGAGATTGAACTAATAATCGTTTTGTACTAGTAGGTAAGAAATTTTTAAATCTGTACAGAGACCAGTGAACAGTGACATTCTGACATTCTTCCAGTGAGCAGCGAAGCAGTGACATTCTGACTGATTGTCATAACTTGTTTAAACCAATTAAGATTAGAATCAAAATACAAGCCCAAACTTTTTACGAACGGAGAAAAAGGAATTACAATATTATCAAATACAACAGGCGATAGAAGTTTCACATCAATTCTCTTAATAAACGACATACTGCCCAAAATTATTGCTTGACACTTGTTGACATTAACTGTGATACCAAATTTTTTAGACCATAATAGAATTTGTTCCAGATTTTTGTTTATACTAGATATTCCAAGTGCCAAATTGTCCGGATCAGCTTGTGTGTAGAGTTGTAAATCATCGGCGTACAAATGGTAGGAGCAGTTGAGAGAAGTAGTGATGGAATTGATTAATAACGAAAATAAGAGAGGTGATAGTATACCGCCTTGCGGAACACCAGAGGTTAAGTTACACCAATCAGACAAATCCCGATCGATGCGCACCGCCTGCTGGCGACCGTGAAGGTAAGCCGAGAACCAATCCTGTACGAGTGATGAGGCGCCAGCTTGCTTTAGTATAGTAATAAGGATATCATAATCCACGGCATTAAAGGCGTTAGAAAAATCAATTAACACTAGAATAGTTAACCGCCGATCTTCCATACCTGACCTAACGTCTTCAGACATTTTTAGTAGCGCAGTGGCAGTGCTGTGACTGGGCCGAAAACCAGATTGAAATGGGGATAGGAGATTATTTTCAGATATGTGTTTGGCAAGCTGTCTATGTACCACTGATTCAAGAATCTTAGATAGGAACGGCAAAATGGAGATCGGCCGAAAGTGGTTATCTAAACAGGGATTAGCAACTTTGGGTACAGGGACAATGTAGGCTTTACGCCATTCTGAGGGAAAAGTTCCTGTTAGCAACGAAAAATTGATTATGTGAGTAATGGAAGGGAGTATACTATTGAGAATAAGAAAAATCATGACTCGGTTCACCATATCACAGCCAGCTGCCTTTGATTTAATTGAAGATAATAATTTGTTCACCTCATCACAAGTTACAGGAGAAAATGAAAAGGAGTGTAATACAGGCATGGAAGTCAAATTTTGAATCGTTTGAAGTTTAGTTTGTTGATCTAGGGTAGAATTCTTTGCAAAATGATTGTTCAACTGATTAAGAGAAATATTAGAGCCAAGTAACATATGTTGGGATTTAGAAAAACCGATAGATTTCAGAAACTTCCATATGTCAGCCGGGGAACAGTTGGAAATGTTATCAAATATGTGGCGGCGTTTGGCTGCTCTTACCATTTGGTTGCAACGATTACGGGCCATTTTGTAAGCACACCAATTATCTTCGCTGCGGTCTCGCCTGAATCTACGAAAGTATTTGTTACGCCTAGACATTGCCATACGAATCCCTCTGGTCATCCACGGAGCAGGCGGTCGCTTTACACGCACTGCACGCAAGGGTGCATGCACGTCAAAAAGTTTAAGAATATTGCAGTTTAATACCGTTACCTTTTCATCTACTGAAGGTGCTTGTTCAACCACTGACCAGTCCACCGAACGAGCGTCTGCATTTAATTATGTGTATGGCTCTTTCAGAAATTTAGACAACAGCCTATTATCTAAATTTCTGTAAATGCCATACATACCTCTAGCGCCCCACTCTGACCGGCCAATGAAGGCAAGCCAGAGGTGAGAGACCTGATGCTCTGTCCGGCCGTACCTCTGTGTGGCGGACGAGGCGGAGCCGAAACTCGAGATGATGGTAGGGGGTGGTGTCGCTACTCACCAAGAGCTCGCCACAAGCTGCTCTGCCCCCTTACTATTATTATTATTATACCACTTATTTATTTTTTTAACTTATTAAATAATTTTTTAAATATATAAGTTTAAAAATAAACAAATATATATATAATTATTATTTCATTCTTTAAGAGAAAAATTATGAGAATGAAATACAAACGAATGTCATTCGCGCAAAATACGTTCCAACAAGTGCAAGCACAGTTGTTAATGTAAGGCAACGGCTATATTAATGGCTTAGATGCCTTAGATACATTGTAGGAGGCTCCCTCTGTCAAAAGTAGGTAGGTACTTGTTGTGGGGTTCATGTACATACTGCGATAACTAAATCATTTCTCAGTGGCGGGGGCCCCCTAATTTTACCTCATGAACTTTGTTTTTGCTCTTTCTTTCTTTTAATTTGCTGGCAATTACCAACATGAGCGTCAGGCTACTGGGTTTCGAAATGCCAAAGTCTGCCACTGTCATTTCTAATATACGTTCATCATAACATATTTTTATATAATGGCAACCCATTATACGTCCCACTGCTGGGCACGAGTCTCTCCCCTTTTTGGGGGGAGCCCTGGAGCTTACTCCACCACGCTGCTCCAATGCGGATTGGTGGAGGTATGGGTTAGTGGCCAACCCGCTGTCGGATGTTTTCAAACCGCCCATAAGGCCTCCGACAAGGTTTAACGACTGCTATCTATCGATAGCAACCGGGACCGACGGCTTAACGTGCCCTCCGAAGCACGGAAACGCGCATTTAATTTGCCACTAGCGGTCACCCATCACACTACCCGACCGCGCCCATAGTGCTAAACCGAGTAGATCGCTTATGATCTACACCAGCCGCCGGGCCATGCGCGCTGCACATACATATTTTAATAAGATAATGAAATTAATTAGAGAAAGAGATTCTTATCTGTTTGACAACATTTTTACCTCTAACCCAGCGAGCAAATTCGACAATCCCTGGCCGTAGGTGTCGTGGAAGTGAAGGGCCAGTTTGTCGGGTGTCGTAACGTTGAGCACTTCACGCATGAGACGCCGCACAGACCCGGCGGTGCCTACCCCGATGGTGTCTCCCAGAGACACCTCGTAGCAACCCATGGAGAACAATTCTTCTGTTATCTGGCCAAAAATTAGGGTAGGAGTTAGAATTTGTCTTATACACACAGTGGCGTACTGATATCATAAACGTTAATAGTTAAGAAGAGTAACAGTCATCAATGGGTCTTAAGCGTGTGTAAAAGATGGGAAACCTTTTCGTTAAAAGGAATAGGTCTACACCCGCGGCAATAACTGAAAAGAACTATGCGGAAGAAGAAGAGACGAAATGCGATTTTGGGACTAAGATTCAAACCATGCCATATCACAGGAACAGACTTAGTCATGTACTGCTTTTCGTAGTAGTATCGGTAGGACCCTATCTCGAGAACTTACCTACCTAATATTTGGGGTAAGTATAGTAAAGAGGTAAACAATTCCCAATAATACTATGATTACCATAGGCCGAAAGATTTGAGGAATATGAATTTAACAATGATAGACAACCCGGTTAGTCCAGCGGTGTGAGTTGACCGTTTGATTCGAAGGGTCGTGGGTTCGATCCCCGCACCGGGACAAATATTTGTATGGCCTACAGATATTTGTTTCGGGTCTGGGTGTTTGTGTATGTGTTGTATGTATACAACGGCACCCACGACACAGGTTTATACCTATTGTGGGGCTGTGAGTGTAAGCGTATTTTATTTATTTTATAGTGTAGGTAATAAAAAAAATATTAAAAAAAAAAACAAGTTCTTACCTTAGCAATAGTTTTTGGGCTGATTGGACCATCGTAGGGACATCCTAATACACAGGAGACATAGCCTCTGACTCTCATTCCATCCTTGACAGCAACATCTGCAACTGCCTTGAACCTTTTAAGGCCCTCCTCAACAGAGCAGTTCAGATTTTTTTGTGAGAATCCTTCTGAGCCTGCAGGGAATATTGCTATTTCCTCTATGTTACATTGTTTCTGTATAGAAATAATTCAATCAGGACAGTATAATCAAATTTTGACAGTTGCAATAGAAGAGTGGCAGCAGGTCACTATTGCTACACTCGGCTGCCGGGTTCGATCGGAAGGTAAGTAATTCGGAAGATTTCTAGTGCCACCCTCGGAATAGATCATGACAATTCAAAATAAAAAATAAAAAAAAACAAAATTAAAACGTTTCAAATAAAAATTGGTCTACAAGGACACTT
The DNA here is from genome assembly GCA_036365455.1 of Macrosoma leucophasiata. Taxonomy (NCBI): domain Eukaryota; kingdom Metazoa; phylum Arthropoda; class Insecta; order Lepidoptera; family Hedylidae; genus Macrosoma; species Macrosoma leucophasiata. The sequence continues at coordinate 16,863,766 of JAWQUS010000009.1, read as the reverse complement.
TTGAAATTGTCAAGTTACAAGCGTCCTACAGTCAATTATCTAGGTATACAAATTAAATCCCCCCCCAAGGGTTTCCGCCTTGTCGTGGCGGGGGGGCTCAGTACCCGGTGGTTGTCCCCACACCGGCGAAGCCAAGAGGAACCCAGAGAGGGGGCGGCGTTTGGCGTGGCTCTGCCCGCCACTTAGCCACGCCCCACACGCCCCAGCCGCCTAGCGGTGGTCCCGCCGCTCGATAGGGACGTGGTGGAGCCGCGGGGGGGCGGTTGAAGGTCAGTTCATCCCTGTCTCTCCCGCTCCCCCGGGGCCGGACAGAGTGCCCCTGGACTCCTCCACCCGGGCGTCTTGGGACGCCTGGCGTTGTGAGTGGTCAGGGCAGGGACCTGTGGGTGTCGGACTAGGGGATGTCCGTCGCCCAAATGGAGATAGGTCCCAAGCTGGGTGGCGTGCACGTGTTCCGCACGCCACTAGTGTTGGTTGGAGCCAAAGAGCTCAACCTGCGGAGAGCTCGGAGACGAGCAGCCGCCGGCGGGGTCGCGGATGTGTGCGTAAGCGTTCCCGTAACCTCGCCACTGATGGCGGCAGAGTCCGAACACCGCGGGGTTTTAGTGAGTACGAGTCTCACACTACCCGCCGTCGTTTCCCCTTGACGGCGGATGCTCATGAGGGATTCTACGCGTAAAAAAAAAGGTATACAAATAAATAAAATTGGAGTTTAGAATTTAAAGAAAAACGGAAAGAAAAATTTGACTTCGGGCAGGAATCGAACCTGAGACCTCAGGATAACCAGTAACGCAGCCGCTTTAACACAAAGCTGCCGAAGTCCCAAGAGTTGAATTTGAAAAAAAAAAACCCTTTTTTATTTTATTTCTAAAGTCCACCCGCATGTGTTATTGCGAAAAATAAATAGTACAATTAAAATAGGAGTGTCTGTTTGTAATATAAAATCGGCTTTTTAAAAAATGTATGGGATTAGTGGATTTATTCAGGGTGGCGCCCAAGGTGGCGAGGCCCTTGGTATATGCCGTGGGCAGCCTCACACCGCCCACGCCTTACGCCTCCTCTGGTACAGTACAGTACAGTACATACTAAGATACATATAATATTTTTTAATGTGATTAACATTGATGGCATATAAATCATGAAGTCCAATGATATATACATATAATTATGGAGATTTATGCATATAATTATTGAGCTATGCAGTATGATCCAACGGGAAAAAATATAATCCCCTGGAATATTTATTTCAAGTTAAGTCAATAAAAATATGTGTTCTTTAATTTGCATATGTACCTATGCAAAGTTTCATTCTTTATATGAATAATTATAATAACTTGTATACAACTACATTTGTGTGGAGAATAATTTCAAAATGGTATTTACCGCTGTTTCATAACCCTTCAGATTTGGTATCAGCACTGGATAATTGACACCTGGAGCTCTTTTGAGATTCTTCATAACGTCTAATCCATCACTCATTTGCTTCACCCATTTAGGACTTACAAAGCTTAAAAAAAATGCATGTCAGGTGTGTATGACAGATAAATTGAACAAATGAAACATAATCAAGTTCTATTTTCTATGACGAGATAGATAACTACCTCAGTAGCCTAGTAGGCACTACTACTACACTGGGGTCCTGGTTTCGATTCCTTGGTTGGGGATATCGAAGGTAATGGTGTAAAGTTACATTGAATTTAAAATGATGTTTCGAAATGAAAGACATTAAAGATCCATCTGTAATTAGATTTTAAGTGGAGATCATTTTGTAGTTCATATCAGGAGAAAGGCTACTTTTTGTGCAAAAATCAAGTGCGAGAATGCCGAGAATGTGGACAAAATTATAAATACATACCTTGCCGATTCAATATGCATTAGTCCAGCAGTAGCCAATTTATTTATTAATTCTATCTTGATATCAGTTGGTACAAATTTTGATTCATTTTGAAGGCCATCTCTAGGTCCAACTTCATAGATTCTGACTTCAGGTACCGAAGTAGACTGAAAATAGTTAATTTATTTTTTTCTATAAGTAATTCCCAAAGAGGTGAATATTTACATAGTCTAGTTTAATTATTTCAGTTTCATGTGACCTATTTTGGTCATTAAAAAAGTTTGTACTTGTTTTTTCCCAAACACATTTCATAGTTCCATAGACCTCTTACCCACAGAATTATACACAAAGAGCTCTTAATGTTGGGAAAATGACCCAGTAGATTAAGCAGTAATGGTTAACAACAAATAACTCACACTTGTCGTAAATTCGTTTTGAATATTTAGGTATGTATACGAAAATTAATACTTTTAATTACTTTTAAATAAATAAGTTTATAAACACTTACGACTGCTCTCAATTTCAATGTAGTTTTTGTAAGTTGTGGACTTACAATTTTTCTTATAGATTGCATAACTAGCTCTGTAAATACCTACTTTACAAATGAGAATAACATATAATACATCATCGTAGTGTCGTATCTCTATTAACTTTATTTAAATAAGCAGATTGATAAGGCATTTTGTTGCTTTTGGTTTGGGATTTCTTATCAGCTGAGTCAGCTGTCAGACTGTCACTGATAAGCGCCAAGCGCCTGAAGCACAGTAATTATAACAATCTAATAGCCGTGCAGGTACATACAAAATTGTAAATTACGATTCACAAATATAGAGAGAGGCCATATAAAGAGATATGAGGCTATTTTTACCACCAAAATATTTATGTGATAAAGGAATTATATATTATTAAAAAAATATGATTTTTTATAGAAATCCAAAAATGTTCTTAAATAACATGGACTTTATTTAAAATGTGTATGTAAAACGAAACATTTGATTTCAAATCAAATCTGTCAATGCGTGTCAACGTTCCATAAAACGCTCGCAACGATTGTATCATTGCACCTGAGGCTCGTAAGAGTCGATGAGCGATCGCTCATGGTCATACACAACATGACCATAACGTCACTCTCTCATCTACTTTCCTCCTTTTCGCTTTCTGTGGGTCAAAGTAGGCTTTCGCATGAACCATCTGTGGCATTTTAATCCAATGATTATTTTATTAGTTAGAAAGTTGCAATGAAGATATTGCTAAAATGTTACGTAATCCTTGAGTGAAACGGAACGTGCCCAATCTGACATGATATTGATGACATATCAGCCTCACATTTTTCAGTTGTCAGTTGTCAATCAAACTGGGTTTTTAAACCGGCGATCTAATTATTTTGGAGCATTTCCAATATACAATTTATCTTAAAAAATGGGTATGTAAGAATATCCATGTTCTGCTTAAAATTTGACTGAACTTTTAGTAATAAAAGCGTTTATTCTTTCAGCGGTGAACAGTGCCACGTCTTTCGTACTATCATCAATTTTAACATTGCTGATATTTTCTGGGATGCAAATGTACAAGCCTTATTTAGTACGATCACCGATAACTATAATATTTGGCGGATATCTTGGCTCACTTATGTTCATGTTCTTCGTTACAGTATCCTTTTAATGTTAATATACCTACTTGACCAATGTTTACTGGTGCTGAAGTACCCAGTGCTGGTTATGACAGTGATGCATGGTTCCCTTGTATTCATCACATCTCTCTGCTAATAATATTAAAGTGCATCACTAGTGGGTATGGTTACTATGGTTAACACTATATGTATATACAGTGCTAGCTTTCATATTTTCAACCTGGTTCTAAACTTAATTAATGATAAAAACTTTTTCTACTATCAACTACTTGTATAACTGAGTCAGAAAAGGAAAACACCTAATCTAAATGATTAACATCAAATAGTCTGTAAGTTTTTGTTTCTCAATAGAATGAGCATTGGAAGTAAGCAAATTCTTGAGTGTTCATTACCTTATTATGCTGCACTAGCTGTTGCCAGCGGTTTCACCTGCGTGGATGTAGTTTAAAAAGTAGCCTATGTTCTTTCTCAAAGTCAACTCTATCTCTGTACCAAATTTCATTAAAATCAGTTCATGCGTTTGGACGTGAAAAGGTAACAGACAGATAGACAATTACTTTCGCATTTATAATATTAGTAGCAGTATACACTGGCTTCAGTGTTGAAAGGGACAAGAAGTCAATTGAGGAGATTCAATATTTATGATGGTTTTAGATCAACTTTGGTACCATAACATTTAAAGCAAAACCCCAATGAATTAACCCCCCTGAAGCACTGATTTGACATAAATTATATTAATGTGGCGCACACAATCTCAACTTACCAGTGGTGTGGTGTGCATTGCAGGCGAAATGGGTGGAGCCTACCCCAGTATATTGCAGTAGAATTGGGTTTTACTTAAATAAAGCTATAATTTTGAATACTTAAAATTTAGAATAAAAAAATTGTGGTGTTGAAGTGAGCTCTACCTATTTGCCTATAAATACTGCACAACACAGAAACTTACATTTCATAAGATGAGTATTGCTTCAGGTTTTCAGCACTACAAATTGTCCCAATAATATGGTTGATGTACAGCTCTGTTATTTCTAGGGTTTGACAATACATCCTGAAATCTCCACTTACCATTAGAACTACCTACATGCTTCATCATAAAAAAATATTATGAATAACTTTTCTTATCATAACTACAGGCCATTGGTAATCTAGAGACTACATTATTTGGCAAAAATTTCCAAGTCAAGCTACCAGAAATAGTGTTATCTATGGCTATATCACTGGTAGCTGCTGGAATGGTACATCGGATCTGCTTTACTACATGGTATGTGTGTTAGTGTTTACATTTATTAACACTTTCACGGACAGTAAACATTTAGACATTATAACAATAAAACTTAAATTGTGTCTTGTATACTGTCTGCAAAAGGGTTAAGATTATAAAATATATTGTTCACAATTTGAGGGGGTTTAGGTTATTCTGTATGAACTTAAAATGAATTTTGCTAAACTTGTCATCTGATGAGCTGAAGTTTCGCCGAAACAAGAATTTTACACAAGTCACTTAATTTTGGTGTCTCCCTCCTGGTGATACTCATTACTTCCATTACGGCACTGAAAATAATTACTTACTTTGTTATATATTTATCATAACAATATATTCAGAATTTTGAGGGGTCTAGCTTACCTATTCTGAATCCTGCTATAGGTCGCGCCACGTAAATAGAACGCTGGAAGAAAGTAGAAGGGATGTGTTCGCGCATCGGTACACTCGCGCACGAAAGTACTAGCCCTATTGGTTTATTTTTGATCTAGCTTTCGCTTGCGGTTTCGTGTATTGATTGTAGGCAGATTGAAAACTATATTACATAGAATAACATAAAATGAAATAAAAACACATGACCGCCAGCGTTCTTTTCACGTGGCGCGACCTATACTTGTGATCCGATCGGCTGAACTCTCGTCAAAACATTTTGTATAGAATTTTACACAAGGTTAATACTACTATTTTTAATTTTGGTCTCTCGTGTGACCATTACAGCACTGAAGATTTTTTTCTATAAACTTGTTCTTACACAAATATGTAGTTACTTACTTACAATTTTTTCTTCCAGTTTAATATTTTCCCTGATAACTATCTACTACATGAATAGATTATCACAAAAAGTGTATGCTGCTTCAGCACCAGCGTCTGTGCCAACGAAGACTCGCCGTCACAAGTAGTTTAAAATAAATGTGTACATCATATGAATTTACAATCTATTAATTAAGTTTTGTAATGAACAATAAATAAATCCTTCCATCCCTAATTTTATCTTTTGGTATTTAACTAAGTACATACCCTCGAAATACAAATAAAATAAACAACCTGAATTATTATAGGTTTAATATAAATATAACCTGTTAAGTTGACAGTCAACATTGTAGATTTTATCCTTATACCTACCTACCTATATTGTTAAACATACCATTCTCTTAACATTTAGTTGAACTAAATTTATATAAAGAGTAAGTAGTTTATTAATTCAAAATAATCTTCACATAATTTAGTTAATGTTATGCAAACAATTGGTGTAAGCTCATGCAATATACATTTAATTATGTATACATCAATAATATGCTAATCAGATTTTAATTGCATAATTTGTGTTACAATTTTATTTTAAAGAATTCTCAAATTGTTCTGTTAAGGTCACAATAATAAATAAATTTATGGAAGTATGATTGCGTTGAGTTGTATTGAGCTTTTAATTAGTTTTATCTATGACAAATTGTTGATAAATTTTGCATAAATATTTATAACTACCTACTCAGCCAGTCACTAGGCTGATACATATGTTACAGAACTAGGGCCACAATTTATGTTAATAAGTATTTTGTATTATTTAACACAGTCCAAGTATATACCTACACCTATGTTTAATCGAAAACCTAAATGATAATGCAAAATAAAATAAATTACACTTTATTTATGTAAAATATATGATAATATTCCATGATGCGTCTTTACTCTTTTATTATAAATACATAATATGAAAAAAAAATCTGTAACTTAGAGGCATAAACTGAAGTACAACTTATTTTTTAATAACTGTACACCAGGCTGGAGAAGAAATAGAAGTTAAGCTTCTGAGGCACAGAGTTGATAATATACATTTCACTTACAGCTATAATTGGACCATAATAATCAATTTGTTAGTAAGATTAGTATTATATTTATCTGGATTCTATAATAAATATAATTAAGTATACATTTATCCGTGGAAAACAACATCTTACAATCTAATTTATATTGCACATGGGTCTGTTTGAACCCAAGTAATTTTGCACTAAACATTTTCAAAGTAACATAATAATATGTGTACCTAATGTTATTTCTTACTTTACAATATCCACAAATAAATTAGTTTTAGGTACAATAAGTAGGTAAATTGTGTTATACCTAGAAATAGCATTCTAAAAAATCATCTCACTCAGACTTTTTAATAAACAATACAATATTGTTTAATATTCAATACAGACAAACAATGAACCAATAATACAAAACAATGATATAATGTATTATTTATATTTATAAGTAGTAACAACATGGGTGGAAGTTTGTACACAAAACATAATAATATACCTACTCTTACAGAATACTAAACTAAATACTTGAAAATAAACTTCATCAAGTTCTGTAAGCAATGCTAAGTCATATTTAATTGTATCTATATTTGAAACTCGAAACTCACTATGCACTAAGTAGGAAATTTATGTGGCATAACAGTAGGATTATTAGCATAGAATACTTCTATTATATTTATGGAAAATTTGTAGTATGATATGGGTGGTAGAGCATCAGTATACTTTTATCATATAATAAACTTATTTTATTTGGTTGATCAAGATGGAAATCACTCACAGTTGTAGTAGATAAATAAAGATAGATATATTGTATTGATGTTTACTTACTGTTAATTGACAATGTATGTTTTATTTAGAGCCAGAACATAATTAAAATATATCTGGAGGACAAAATATCTTCTAAGTATTTTGATCCTCGAGATCTCACTCTAGTTAGATTCACAGACCGCACTACGACTTCACTTTCAGCAAAGTACGCTTAGAACTGCTAAATCTCAAACTTTACTGACAGTTCTAAGGGTGAGTGAGATTCACAGACCGCACTACTTTACTTTGAGCAAAGTCACTTAGGGTGAGATTCACAGACCGCACTACGACTTTACTTTCAAGCAAAGTACGCTTCGAACTGTCGAAACCCATACATTTCTGACAGTTCTAAGCATACTTTGCTCAAAGTAAAGTCGTAGTGCGGTCTGTGAATCTCGCCATTAGAATGGCTAAATCTCAAACTTTACTGACAGTTCTAAGTATACTTTGCTGAAAGTAGTCTTAGGTGAATCTTGCCCTTAGCCTACTACACATTACATCTAAATGTAATTCATTATGAAGATTTTCAATGGCCATAATTTTTATGAAGCTTTCAATACCTACATTTAACAGGATCCTTCAAAATTTATAGAAAAATGATATGAGTTTTTATCAGTTTTACTAATCTAAGCATATGAAGTTAAGGCATCAGAAATTTTAAATAATATTTAATCAGTCATGAACATCTTTTTAGCGTTGATAATATCAATTTTAAGCAGATGCATAAATATGATTGTTTTTATAGATTAGATATTAATTTTATACCTACTTGCAAGCAATGGATTTTCTATCATTATATTGACATTTTATTATAATGTGAAAAATACAGTTATATTTCAAATTGACTTGAGCTTAATTTCTTATTAGACAGACACTATAATATTATGAAGATTGGTTCAATCTTGGTCATAATATTGAGTTCCATATGATATGATTTAGTTTTACTGAAAACACAAAAAACAACAAAAAATTTAGAGTAAAAAATATAAAAACAAAAGACTTAATGTATACCTATCATTAATTATAAACTTGAAGTTTGGCACCCATATTAAAAAAAAATTGTTACAAAATTTCAAATATTGTAAAAACATACAATATTACAACAAAATAGAAACAAAAAATAAAGAAATCTTTTTATGTTTTAAAGCTAATAATGTAAGAAAATTGACCAATTTTCATTCTGTGATATTAGTGCGTATCACAGATTTCTATGAATAAGGCACACATTTAACTTCCTTATTTTTAGGTTCTATTTATAAAATTGCTAATATTACGCAAAAATGTTGGATGCCAGTCCATAAGATACAATGGTGAGCATTTTGGAACAGTAAATAACAGATATTTTCTTTAAATATTGTCAATAAAAGTTATAAATCTTGCTTCTTTTTTAAAAATAATGATCATCTTGATATGAATCGATTCAAGTATGATAATCATGTGTTGTTAATTATTTATTAGCATCGTTGTTTTATCTGGTTGTCTGCGTAGTTAGACATATTGTGTCTGATGCTATTGTTATAATAATTGGTTTGTTACCCGCAGATGACCTGTTTTTCAACAACTTATTTGTTTCTGATGTGCATACTGTTGTTCCTAACATATGGATTTTGCAGTATCCTTGGGGTTGTTTCCATGACTCGCAGTAATAAATCATCTAAATAATTTTCCAAATCTTTGTTCTTCTTCTTTTCCCCTTCTGCATCTTTCTGTAAATTATAGATCATGACAATTAGATCTTCTCTGGACTTTCCTTCAAACTGTTGCAGTACTGTTTTAGGTATGTTGTTGTAAGCTAGGTTGACTGCATCTTCTTCTACAATGTTTTCTTCTCCCACTATAATTCTTTCCTCCAAAAGCTTTTTGGCTTTGTTATTACTCCCAAACTTTTTGAAGAATTTCGGGCTTGGCTTTTCTTTCATAGAATTAGGGCTGTCAAGAGTTTTATTTCTCTCTAAACTTGATGATTTTTCTCTATCAATTGCTAATTGGCTAATCGATTTTCTATTAGAATACAACTTTTGCGACCATTCATCTTGTTTATCAAGTAATGGCACTGGTAATTGAGGTGCAGTAAACTGATCTAGACTTAAGCGGACCGGTTTTAAAGGTGCTGGTTTGTCAGGGTTTGTCAAGTTACTGCTAGTGGATCTTCTGAGGAACTCGCCTCCACCAAGGTTTTCCAGTGAAGCATTAACAGGTGAGGGAGAATACTTATTAGTGCGAGGTAAATATGAATGTTGCTGTTGTACATTGAGGGAACTTCCTGAACTTTTGTGTGATAAATCATCAAAAGCAAACTCATCTTCATCTTCACTTATTACTCCAGGATCTGCTTCTCCTGGGAGTGGCTTAGGAGTTGAATGATCAGGGGTTGATAATGAGAAATTTTTAAGATTCCCAACACTACCGCCCAGTGATGATGACTCACTTTTTTTATCTTTCTTTGTAAGATTTATTTTGGAGCCTAAATTTTTTGCAAACTTTTTAATCCCTTTCCGCTTTTCAATACTGCCAATGCTCATTAAACTACCTCCAACATTCTGGGCGATGCTAGACAATGACGTTTTGTGTTTGTCTTTCTTGCTTAGATCTGATAAGCTTCCTTCTTTCACAGTGAAACCAATTTTGACTTCTAATTCACCTCTATTTTTGTCCTTCTCTTTGCCAGGTTTTCCCTGCAGGGTATACCAACGGTTTCTTGGCCTTTCGTACACATCGAGGTCTTTTAACGGAATCGATACTTGACCTAGTAAATGATCTTTTATTAAATCTTCATCGAATACTTTCAACACTATCTCCGCCGTATTACCTTGCGAAGGTATGCGAAGTTCACATTCTTCTAACCATTCGACGTTCTCAGTAGCTTTATTTTTAACGGAAGTTTGAAATTTTTCTTTGCCGAGGGCAATTGTAACAAAACAGTTATTTGTACCGTTTTTACCTTTGATTAGCAGTCCACGAGCTTTTTGAACAGTAACTTGTACGTGAGTTGGATTCCACATCTTGAACACTGTTTGAAAACGACCAGTTTGGATTATTAATACTCAGTTATAAAATAATATCATCGAAACACCGACGATGAGCTGTCTTCCGTTACCATCGCCTTGCCATTGGTATTATATACAATGTACTCTGTGGTATTTTTCTTCACAAATTAACAATTCAATCACAAATCACAATGAAATGAAATCATACAAACCACAGATTAATTATATTCTCTTTGCTACAGACCAGTGTTACCAACTCCGAAATCGATTTAGTGGTAGAAATCTTCTAAAATTACGGTAGATTTTCCAAAATTATGTGCTACCTATAATTTGAAATACGGTAAAAATACCGTGTTTATTTCTTTCTTAGTGGCGTTTCATTACTATACTTTCGGCACTGAAACTATTGTCAATATTATGAAAATGCCTTAATTAGGTATATTACCTTTACGATGCCAGTCACAGTATTCTTTAATAAGCGTCCATTCCTATCGGAACTTTTGCTTTTTAACCGACTTCAAAAAAAGAGGAGGTTCTCAATTCGTCCAGATCTTTTTTTAAAAATATTTTTTTCATTTATCTGGTATTTGACTATTTTCTCGTTCAGATGCGCTATCATTATCACCGAGGGTGTCGCCAGCCAACGATTTAGCATTTAGGACAGTTTGACTATAGGGAAGGGCAGATTGGCTGTAGAGGAGCCAGGTTGGTACCCATTCTTATGGCACATATTATTGTCAGTCTTTGCTATAAATTGTGCATCTTTTTGTTTCTAGAGAGGAGCAGCCGCCCCCCTCTGCCACCCCACGGTGATGGACGTCCGAGATTATCACTGTCCATTTTTTAAACTAAGAACTTCAGATAACACAAGAGATGACAAAATAAAGTATGTACTATCAAGTGAAATAAAAATTAAATTAACACAGCGAATTATAAAGTTCCGAGTTTTTAAATTTAGATGATTCTAAATTAAAATACACACTAATTCTACCAAACTTGTTCGTATAATATCTCTCATCTCCCATCAAGTTCTCCCTAGGTTATTTATCGGTGGGGAAGGAATACAGTGTTCCGCTAGATTATTGAGAATACCCTATTGTAATACTACTAATACTCCTAAAACATGTAGGTAGGTACCCAACTATATAAATATATTTCAGTTTTGTTAATATCGTTTATCCAAATGCTTATAAATTGATCTTATATCTATTACGGATTACGGTGTTTTTTGCTACCGAAGTTGTAAACGTACGGTAGGTGGTAGATCTTTGCTAATTACGGTGCTTATACCGTAATTACGGTGCAGTTGGCAATACTGCTACAGACCAGTTCAGTTTAAAACGATGTCGATGTATCGATGTTTTAATACTAAATATTAAAGAAACATCGATATGTTTTCTGTGGTCAGATAAAATGAGGAGATATAGGATAAAATCCTTTATATAAATATGAAGACAACACTCTAAATTTTAATAATATATGTACCTAACTATTCTTTTTGATGCCCGGTGAAGTAAAACACTTTGTGACGTAAAATTATCGTTATCCTTGCCAATGTGGTCCCACAACGCTTTCAATGGTATACAGGGTGTAATCGTTAAGTGTGCACAGGCGATTATTCCGTAACTATCAAAGATATTAAAAAACTGATATCGAAAGTAAATTACCTAAAGAGTAAAATTAAAATAATAACTTAAAAAAAATAACACGAACAATATATTTAATAAAATACCTTAACACTCCCATACATTTAGTATGAGATAGTGCACAGCTAAGAAGAGTTACAGAATCGTGTACGTCGTGTACTCTGGCAAATTAAAAAAATCATATAGAAACAGTAAATAGAGCTCGTCATTGTATTGCACAACGAAGACGTCACTTAGAACATTTGCTTTGAATACAACATTTTCTACTAGAAATACTAAGAAATAAAATGTATGGGAGTTGCATAATGTAATTTTTTGGATATTTCTCGTTTTATTTTTAAAAAGTTATTATTGTCATTTTACTCGTTAGGTAAAGTACTTTCGATATCAGTTTAAAGTTTCTTGATATACCTATTATGTAATAGTTACGGAATAATCGAATGTGCACACTTTACGATTATACCCTATAGATACAATTACAAGATAGCTTAGATTAAGTAGCGATACGAGATCCGACCACAGATGTTGTAGGTGTACTTGACTCAAGCTGTTATTCGAAATGTTGCCACTTTTATTATTTTTAGCTTCACATGCTAGCTTTTATCTCTCTGTAGCTTCAGAGACACTCGTGCGTGACTATTCGTGTTCCTGCTTCGACTAGGCCAAGCGAGCTTGACTCATAAAAGTAATTTATATAATTCAATAGTGCCATGGATTGACTTGAAACCACTTGAATGGTGTTCGAGTACTTGGAGTGAAACTGTAAATACGACTCGAGTTATTTTTTTTTTATTATTATGGCATCGCTATTATGCATATTGCCAGTGTCAAGTAAAACGATATTTCGTATATATTTAAGCAGCGTCAAAGTTTGTATAATATCAAGTATATTAAGTAAGTATCAAGTATATAAGTTATCAAGTGTAATATGTCAGTCAAGTGAGTTACTGTCAAGTTATTCGAGTAAAGCGATGGCTACTTTACCAGAACATTTACAATGAAGTTTTGGAGGCAACCTGAAAGGTCGTGTTTTCGCACTGTTATTCTATTTCACTATACACGGGCACTGTAATAAACCTATATCAAACAAAATGCCACCAATTTTATTCAATATAACTACCAAGAAAATTAAATAAAATAAGAGCACCATACGCCTCTTTCAAGGTTCCCGCCAAAAACCCCACGACTCGAGTTAATCTATTCACAGTATCGGTTTAGTTCATCATAGACCAACCGTGATTTGGTTTTTGATTTGACGTCATTATTCTGTGTCTATGATCAGTGTTGTCAAGTTGTCAAAGAGTTTTGGCGGGAAGCTTGAAAGATGCGTGTGGTGCTCTTATTTTATTTCATTTACTTGGTTTATTTTTGAGTTATATTAAATAAAGTTGGTGGTATTTTGTTTGTTAACGGCTTATTACAGTGCTCGTGTATAGTGAAATAGAATAACAGTGCGAAAACACGTTCTTTCGAGTTGCCTCCAAAACTTCATTGTAAATGTTTTGGTAATGTAGCCATCGCTTTACTCGAATATCTGTGACTCTGACAGACGGACTGATAAATTGACTGACTGACTCTGACTTTTACGTTGCTACGAATACGAAATATCGTTTTACTTGACATTGGCAATATGCGTAACAAACAAAGATGCGTGGTGAGGTGCTTTAATTTTTGAATGCAACGATGCAACCGCTGAAATTGCCGTTCCACTAATAGGCGAATCTAATAGGTGGAAACGTAAGTCTCTCTTTTTTCGAATTACAGCTACGTTTTTGTAAAAGCCTACTTCGACCTATTAATATTTTGTAGGCGAAGGTGCGATGCGGTCGCCCACCTACAGAGCGAGTGCCGGAATAAGGGTCCGAACATAAAGATTTTAGCTGGATAAATAATTATAATATACCTATATAATACATCCGGTCACTGGCAGAATAGTCACTTCGGCGTCTTTCCACTCGATGAGCAAAAAATTATGGAATTTTTCCCTTGTAAACAAGGAACCCTTATAGTTTTGCCATGTCCGTATGTCTGCAGGGGCGTATTTTAAGATTGCGCGCCCCGGGCTCCTGTATTTTTCCGCCCCATCAAGGAATGAAAGAAAACAAAAAAAATATATACGTAGATTTTATATTTTACATTCATATTTTGTGGACAACAATTTTAACAAGTTCGTTTACCTATTACATTGTCGTCATCAATTTTATTTGTTAAACCGGCTTCGATAATTAAAATTGCCGAATTATTAAGCCGTTCTTCAATAAGACGCGATCTCAAATAGTTTTTTATCCTTTAGAGTACCGAAAATTAGCTACAATTCGTTACTGCAGTATAAAGAAATATGCGCCACGCAATTTCAATGCAAGAAAACGCCACTTTCAGATCATTTTTAACCGACTTCGAAAAAAGGAGGAAACGGTATTAAATTATTTTAGGGCTGATCCCCAGAATTCTGATAATATCGCTCTTTCTAAGGAATTCAGTTGAGTAACCTGTAGCTTTATTTTTGATTAAGACTTTTTGTTGCGAAATTACCGTGAATGTTCAGCAATACGTACTTTTGACGTTTTCTTTTAGATGGTATTTGACTATTTTCTCGTTCAGCGCTGTCATCATCACCAAAGACGTCGCCAGCCAATGAAATAGGGAAGGCGGATTGACTATACGGGAGGGCAGATTGGCTCTAGAGGGGCCAGGTTGGTACCTATACTTATGGTACATATCAGTCTTTGCTGTAAATTGTGCTGCTTTTAGTTTTTAGAGATGCCCTCTGCCACCCCCCGATGACGAATGTCCAAGATTATCACTGCCCATTTTTTAAACTAAAAACTTCAGATAACAAAGGATGACAAAACAAATTTGTACGTATCAAGTGAAATAAAAATTAAGTTATTGAATTGAATTGAAATTAACACGGCGACGAGTAATCATCTCAATTAAAATACATACTTCTAACGAATTTTAATTTTTAGGCAATGATATTCTACACCATTGTTTTTAGGTAATATCTTTAATCTCCAATCAAGTTCTCTCTGGGATATTGGTGGGGAATCCAGTGTTCCGCTAGAGTTAATGAGAATACCATAATGTAATACTTCTTAAACATGTATGTAGGTACCCAACTACGTAAATATATTTAAGTTTTGTTAATACCATCATACATCCAAATTATTATTAATTGACCTGATACCTATTACGGTGTTTTTTGCTACCGCAGTTACAAACGTATGGTAGGTGGTAGATTTTTGCCAATTACGTTGTTTTTACCGTAATTACGGTGCAGTTGGCAACACTGCGCCAACCCAATAAAGGCGAGAGTTTTGGCGGGAACGCGGAAAAGAGCTATGTCGCTGCGTGATATTATTTTCGAAATTTGTGTATAGTCGCGTTTTTATGTGTAAAAATGGTAGGATTTTTATCATAAAGCATTCGATAATGTTCACGAGTGTAAGAAAGTCATATTATGAAGTGAAAAGTGATTTTTCGTATTGCCTCCAAAACTTCATAAAACTCCTAGTAAAGTCCCATCGCTTTACTGGAGCCATCCCATCATCTCATCATATTCCTCATGGAAGCATTTAATCATCGTCATCTTCCATATGGATATTCATTAATTTAAAGAAATGTGAAATTCAATATGTATACGACTGAAAGACTCTGTATCTATGGTCATGAATAAATTAATAAATAAAAAAAAAGGGCGACCTACATTGAAACATACCAAAATCCGAGATTGATATGGAGTTACTAGTTCCAAGCGGTTCCAAAACTGACTTCACTTCGGATAATCCGGATGATTCGAAGTGAAGTCAGCAGGCTACCGCAAAAATGAATACTGTTCTGTTCCACTGCTTCGCCGCCCCGGTGCCTATAGCATTAGAGCATAAAGCAAAACCGAGGCGGAAAAAAATTTGACCGGTTCAGGAAAGAACAAGGGGCGGCTTGCATACTTCAATTGAATTTCTAATTTCTTCAGACATGTAATCCACGCACAACACAAAGGGCGGCTTTCATACATTAATTGAATTTAAAATTTCTTCAGATATGAAATTAACATGTGGAAAGGTGGCTCAGGGGCGTTCTAGGCTTACGACTTAAAATATTTTTTGTATTTTTTCAAAGTCCAAACCAAAGACCTACCGGCCACCCCTGGGCCGCCCCTCGCGACCTGCCGCCCCGGGTTATAGCCCTTCTGCCCCTAGGGTAAATACATCCCTGTCTGTCTGTCTGTCCGTCCGCGGTTTAGCAAAAACTGTTGGTTCTACAGACTTGAAATTTGGTACAAGTACCTATACAATCACACCGTTAAGGTGGTAGAATAAAAACGTTTTTTTATTTAGGGTAGGTACCTCCCCTATATGCAAGGCGCGGATATTTTTTTTTTTTTTTTCAATTTCTATATAGTATGTGATATCGTTGGATACGTCTTTAAAAATGTTTAGGGGTGTGCTAATATCATTTTTCGATTAAGTTAACTGTTTAAGCCCTCTATCAACTAAACGGTTGTTGTTAGAAATTCAAACGTTACGGCAATAGTAGCTACTAACTAGCTTACTACGAAACCCTACACTGCGCGTGGCCCGACACACACTTGATCGGTTTTTAACCCCAGTTATATCACGTGTAAAATATGACAATTGATTACAATTGTGTCTCCGCCAATCCGCAAATCCGTGAGAGATAGATTTATTACAAGTCGCGACTGGATTATAATGTTGTATGTCTAGTAGGTACGGAACAAGCCGATTATCTCTTTCGTAGGCTCGAAGTACAATGTTTCTTGTTAGGTAGGTACCCAATGTAGCTACTCAAAAATTTGCGTTAGCTAATAGTTCAATGAGAAAATTATTACGCTCTTATTACGAGTTGGTACCTACGTAGGTAGTTGTTCCGCGTAAGTATTTGTCACAGTGACAGTCTCTATTCACTTTATTCTGATGAAGGTCCTCTGAAGAGAAATTTCGCTTGTTTTTCTGGTTAAGCGTAATAAATGATTATTGCTCAACATATGTCTCATTTTGTTTCCGACGTTTTAATTTCGACGAAGTAAGTAGGTATTTAGTTAGAATAAGTTTTTATTTAACCATTTTTATGCGTCTACATACAAAATAAGATTCTGATCAGTAAGGTAGGTACCTACCTACCTATTTATTTGATTCTCTAGGTGTTTTTAAACGAAACCATCACGATCGACGATATTATCGCTCGGGATTTTTTTTCCGGTCAGTCAGATCATAGGTACGTATCTAACTAAACGCCTATTTAGGTAAAGATTTTGCTGGTTTTTCTGGATTTATTATTAAGAATTAATTATTATACTTAACTAGCTGTCCCGGCAAACTTCGTATTGCCTCACAATCAAATAATGTGTCAAAGGTTTAATAGATACGGACTATTTGTATGGAAAAATGAAATTGTGTTTTTCACTATTTCCCTTCAATTTCTTCACTTCATATTTTCTTACCTTTTAAACCTTCCCTGGACTTCCAAAAATCATTCAGAATCAGAATCAGAAACTCATTTATTCATTTAGGGTGACAGGCACCTCTTATGACACGTCAAAAACAAACAAAATAAATTAAAGTGAATAACAATTGATATACATGTCAAACAAGATAAAAAATATATGTAAAGTCAAGAATATCACTAAGATAAAACTAAATGTAATAAACTAATGTAAAAATAACAAATATATCAGTAGAATGTCTCATTTCCCCTTTACAAACTGATAACAAAGAGTAAAAAGAAAAGAAAAAGAGTCATTTTTTGTCATTCACCGGCAAAGTTCCAAAGGCCAATATGATCTGAGAAAAACTTGTCGGAAAAATCTCAGTCGGCTCTTTTAAAAATATCTCTTAGGCATATTTTTACAATTTTCCATAATTTAAACAAACTTAAAATTAACAATATAATATTAACATTACACTTCGATTATTATTACATTTAACACCCTTGTGGAGCTAGATCAGCATTTAGCCAAACATTTCTATCCTTGAGATAGTCCTCGAGTTTATAGTAAGCCTTTTTACATAGAGTGCGTTTAATTAATACTTTGAATTTACTATCGGTGAGTTCAGCAATCCTGGATGGGACACTGTTATAAAATTCTACACTATATTTTAGGAAAGATGTATTAGTTTTCGTCAGTCGAAAATTTGGCAGAGACAACTTGTTCTTATTCCTCGTATTATAACTATGCCTATCGGAGATTTTATGAAACAGATGTAAATTTTTCCTCGCGAAAAGTATATTTTCATAGATGTAATGGCAAGGGACTGTCATTATATTTATTTCTTTAATTAGTTCTTTCAAAGAATCACGACTACGTAAGTTATACATCGCTCTAATGGCCCTCTTCTGTAATACAAAAATTGATTGTATGTCAGCCGCTCGACCCCACAATAAAATATCATAGGACATGACACTGTGAAAATAGCTAAAATAAACAAGTCTTGCAGTGTCTATATCAGTTAATTGCCTAATTTTTCTAACAGCATAAGCTGCGGCACTCAGACGTTTCGCTAACTGCCTAATATGTGGTCCCCATTGCAACTTTGAGTCAAGCGTTATTCCCTAGAAGGTAGCGTTATCAACAAATTGAATTTTGTCATTGTTTATAAAAATGTCTCCTTCTTTACTCATACATTACAACATTCAAAACAAAAATTAGTTAAATCGGTCCAGCCGTTCTCGAGTTTTAGCGAGACTAACGAGCAGCAATTGATTTTTATATATATAGATTAATTATTATACTTAATATTATGTACCATGACCTCTTAAAATAATGATATAAGTAAAATAATCTTAACTGTGTATCTCCCTCAAAGACAACAATAATCCTTGTAACACAGAAAGCTCAATAGAAAGGGTCTAAGTATATAATAAATTTATACAAGGATAAATAAGTATATAATGTACGGTATAGTAAGTATTGGGGTGCACGTTTTATTGAATAAAGGTACCTATATTCAGTAATACAAATACATTTATTATTCAATTTGCCAAGTAAAACGGAGCAGGTGAAATCTGGCCTGTGGTTTGAGCAGGCGAGACTCAAGCGTGATGTTATGAATGAATGAGTAGACATGCTGTTTTGATTTCGTACATATTCCTACCGCTACGATAAATTCGTATACCTACCTACAGCATAAAATTTGGATAATATTTTAAGCTGCATACGAATTAATCGTAAACTTATTACCTATATGGTCCCTATCTAGAATTTTTGTATCCAGGGCGCTATAGTAGTTGATTTTAAAATGAATTGCCATAATGTAGGTATGTGGAGAGCTTACTACTTAATTCTGATAAAATAGTTACCTATATAGAGGTGATTCTTGATATTATCTCGACCTATATCACAGTAAATTGCTATTAGCAACGCATAATAGAAGTACCTGCAACATTTTTCTACTGAATTTAAAACTGCTTCATGATACACAATATAGGTAGGTACCTATTACCCAATCGCGTTCGTAATGAAGATGTAAGAAAGAGGCTTTGTGTGCATGAGAGTATCGGTGTAAAAATGAAAAAAGGCATGCCCTGATGGTTCGGACATATAGAAAGAATGTCGAATGAGCGAATGACTAAAACAATGATGATATACCTACAATCTACAATGGGAATGTGGATGGCTGCAGAGGTCCAGGAAGACCAAGACTGACCTACCAAGACCAAATAAGTCGAGTGTTGTCTGAAGGTGGGGGCAAAAGTCTTAGGAATCGGCGTGCATGTATGAAGAGAATGATGAATGTAGAAGAAGCTCGGGAGGTACCTATGTCAAGACCGGGATATCTCGCGCTCCACACTCTCTGCCTACTCGGTTAGGGACCTGGCGTGAAGATACATACATAAATACCTAGTCGAGTCTATGTTTAAAACCTACCTATCTCCTTCTATCTACCAATGTTAGTATTTATTCAAAGAATTTTAGGCGACCCGGTTAGTCCAGCGGTGTGAGATGACCATTTGATACGAAGGGTCGCTGGTTCGATCCCCGCACTCGGACAAATATTTGTATGGCCTTACAAGCATTTGTTCTGGGTCTGGGTGTTTGTGTGTGTGTGTGTGTTGTATGTGTACAACGGCACCCACGACACAAGTTTATACCTACTGTTGGGATGTTAGTGTAAGCGTATTTTATTATAAAGTACCTACCTATATAAAGGTCATTGCTACAAAACATCCTTAAGTGATTGTTTACGTACCTAATTGAGTTAATAATTTACTGCTGAATAACTTTATTATTACAAAATGATGTAACGAAATCGATGCAGAATTTAATTTCAGTGGAACGCAACGTTTGCGGAGCGTAAACGTTTAATTAATCAAGTTATTAGAGAGAAGTCGAACGAGTGATTTGAAAATCACATTTAAGTGGAGGCTGTCGAGGCAGATTTATATAAGCGTGCCTTGTTAGGATACTGGTAGATTTTTTCGTTATAGCTAGTTTTGAGCAAACGTCTATAGGTTTAATTTTGTGTTAGGAAAATAGATTGGTATGCTGAAGTGTACACCTACTGAAGGTTCTGAAAACTCGGAAACCCTACTTCCAGTATCAATAGGGTTCTCTGAACAGAGTTAATGACTTCTATTAAAAGTCATATTTTTTTCTCATTTTCGAACAGTAGATACCTAAGTACCTACTATTTGTTAGCGTCAATTCTTAAATTAGGTATACTTGTTGCCTAATACTGAATTATTATAGATAGGTACCCACTATGTTAGGTGTAGGTACTGCGAGTACTAATAAAACTTAAGATATTCAGGTTTTTTTATTTGTACTTATATATAATACTAGCTGTGCCCGCGACTTCGCCCGCGTGAGAATTTATGATTGTTCAGTATCTACTACCCGGACGAAGTCGTGGGCGCAGATAATAAAAAAGCTAAGTATAATAGCCTATGTTACTCCTTATTACATAAGCAATCTACCAGTGAAAGTCCCTGTAGGTACAATATTTTTCCACGCAAACCTTTCAAGCATAGATTGCTGATTACTTGTGGCGTAACGAGTTGTAGATATAACTACATATACCTATATAGGCTACCGCCGAAATTGTCGCCGCCGTTAGAGCGTGTTGAAATTCTTTGATTGATGAGCCAGCCGCTTGGCAATCTTGAAATCTGAGATCTTATACGCTCCTCTATTCCTCATTTTGACGGTAGCTGTGTTATTGAGTATTTTGTTTTGTTTCTGTTATTATAGAGTGTTACTTTATTATTTTAAGAACCGCCTAATGATGTGTGATACGGTGTTAGGTATGGTGTGTGATTCAATGTATAAA
This sequence comes from Macrosoma leucophasiata, assembly GCA_036365455.1. Lineage (NCBI taxonomy): Eukaryota > Metazoa > Arthropoda > Insecta > Lepidoptera > Hedylidae > Macrosoma > Macrosoma leucophasiata. The sequence continues at coordinate 16,842,512 of JAWQUS010000009.1, read as the reverse complement.
GATGGTATAAAATTGTGTCCAAAGATTGAACAATAGTAGGTCAATCATTTTGTAGGTAAAATAACATCAAAATTTGTCTAAAATTGATGTGTAACTCGATCTTATTCAAATTTTATCTAATTCTTAAATGTAACTTGAAGTCAGGACTATTCCAGACTTCAAGTTACGTTTAAGAATTTGCCAGGATATAAATGTATTTGATTAGGTATTCTGAAACAAATGCGGTAGGCATTGATAGCAACATTAGGCTTAAAATTGTCTAATTTCTAAAATACCTCTTGAATATTGTTAGGGAACCGTCAAATGACCTTACAGTGCTCAACAATAAATATTGCGCATCGAGAGATTCTTTAAATTGACATAACTTTTTTATTTCTGAACCGATTCACATGAAACAAACACTAAATGTTAAGTGAAACTTACCACAATATATTGATGAAACCGCAAATCGAATAAGCCGTTTCTGATATTAGCATGCACAAACACACAGACAAACAGACATTTTTCCGGGATTAAAAGTACCCAGTGTCGTGCGCCAAAGGTTAAAGTATAATCATACCAAGTTTCATTGTAATCGGACCTTTAGTTTTCTGTGATGCTTGAACAAACAGACAGACAGACAAAATTTTTTCTAATCCCATATTTGGGTTCGGTATCGATCTAGTAACATCCCCTGTCATTTATTTTTTAAATATTTTTAATGTACAGAATTTACACTTCTACAGTTTTTTTATTATTATTCAGTTTTATTTATTATAAGTATAGATATAGATAAGCAAGATATCTACTAATATGAGTAGGTCGTTTTACTTTTTCCGTTGATTTTTATATGCTATAGGTATACATCGAAATATAAGTTGTAAATATGCAATATTTTAATTTTAATTTCCGGCGCAGAAGCATATCAATTTAGACCTCAGAAGTGGAATCATCATTAAAATTTTAGGACAGTTGCCTCCCCCGAAAAAAAAAGACTCCAGTTTACGTGTACCTAACACGTAAACTGAGTATTTTTTTTCTCGCTTACCTCATCATCTCAATAGTTTTGAATAGGTTTTTAAAAATGTTTGATATTGTTAAGAATATATATCGTTTGTGAAATATTAAGCTTAAAGTGTTTTTTTTTGTTAGACCCAAGTGTTCTCACCTCCCACCAGCTCATTGGTTTGGCATTGGGTTGATAAATGAAGAGCAAAATTATAACAACTAAGTAGGCTTTACAAGTTTACTAGTACCTAATAGGTACTTGACCAACTGAAAAATGTACTTTCAGAAACAGAAGTCTACATTGCGCGTAGCCCAACATGTGTTTGGCGGTTTTTGTAACTTCTTCTGAACGACTAGAGTATTTTATACGTGTTTCTACGCTCAGGAAAATAAACTAAATTAATATGTAGGTACACAACGTTTAACCTATAGGCACTTTAGTTTATATCGGCATTAAATCAGTTTGGTAATTAAGTTGCGATGAGTTACGAAGCAAAATATTGACTTGTTGGCTAGTTCGGAGGACAACGATATCGTGATAAGCAATGTAATTTTCTCCCTAACGAGTTGCTAACTAATTATACAGCGGGTGTTATATAACACCGACCAAGTCTAAAGTTTCTGTTAAATTATTATTGTGGCAATAATGGTGATAATTTTTCACAAAAATATAACAACAAAATTAAATATTGGAAGACTATTCAACATGAAATCATAGAATTGATACTTATACCAACGTTTCGCCAAGGAACCGTCAATAAATAACCTAACAGAGCTCAACAATAAATATTGCGCATCGAGCCTAGGCTCGATGTGAGAAAAATTATCACCATTATTGCCACAATAATAATTTAACATTATTTATGTATTTGTACAATAATTTATGTATTTCTGTTGGCGCTATAACGATAACATTAAATACTAAAATATCGAGAAAAAAAATCACGAAAAAAACACGTTTATTGTATATTTGAAAGAAAATATAAAATATTGGACTCCGTAATATTTTATATTTTTGACCGATTAGATTTTTTGGCTACTTTTGGTTTTGAATGATTTTTGGAAGTGTAGGGAAGGTTTAAAAAGTAAGAAAGTATGAAGGAATTGAAGGGAAATAGTAAAAACCATAATTTTATTTTCCCATACTAATAATCCGTATCTATGAAACCTTTGACACATTATTTCATTCTAAGGCAATACGAAGTTTGTCGGGCCAGCTAGTTAATTAATAATATAATGCTCGTAATTAAAGAAATACTCTGACAAACAATCATAAAATATCTTGACTGAGAGCGAGTACAAACTATTTTGGGTAAGACTAGACGGAATATCAATAGAACAGATATAAATACCTGTAGCGTCCATTACATTAAGACGCCAACTAGTGGGACATAGACGAAACCCTAAAGTACTTGTCTCGTACGATAGATGGCGTGTCGACAGAATAACATCGCACACACGAATATTTCTCAAGAGTTATTATATTCCTACAACTTCCCAACGTTAATCGTTGGGCCGCGGCCCGCCAGGCGCTTTCACCTCGCTTGGTAGGAGGATCCTCACCTTTCGTCGGAGGTACATTTCCACCCGTGCCTCCACATACCTAAAATGTTATTACCATTTTATGTAACCTCTAAGCAGATAAAGGTGCTTTTTTCATCACTCTAATTTTTTAGTAGGTACGTCATGGAAATGCGAAATATGAGGAATGTTGGTATGCAGTAAATGTAAAAAAATCTGTGAAATATTTCAATAAAGATCCTACCCCACTGAAATAGCCTCTGTCGGTGACGTATTCATAGTAATTAAGTATCGTACATGTTTATGAGTTAATGTAGTTAAAAGGAAATGTGAACCAGCGTCGTCATTAAGACGTCATTAACAACCCGGGGCGTCTTTAGCAGGATTTCCCTCGCGATGTGCCCCCAGCTCTGATAATAATGTAAAGTTAAACGACATAAATACCTTGCTTATTAATTACAGATAACATAAACCGCACATAAATTACGCTAACAAACATTCATATCTTGACTGAGAGCGAGTACAAATATCAATATAACGGAAATAACAAAATCCAGATGTAACCTAAGCAGAAAAAGATGCTTTTTCCACCCACTAATGGTCATGGAAATGCGAAATATTAGTAATGTTGGTATGGAGTACCTAAATGTAAAAAAATCTGTAGAAATATTTCAATAAAGATCCTATCCCAGTAAAATGGCCTCCGTGGGTGACGTATTCATAGTAATTAAGTATCGTACATGTTTACGAGTTAATGTGAACCAGCGTCGTCATTAAGACATCATTAACAACCCGGGGCGTCTTTAGCAGGATTTCCCTTGCGATGTGCCTCCAGCTCTGATAATAATGTAAAGTTAAACGACCTAAATACCTTGCTTATTAATTACAGCGAACCACCGCACATAAATTATGCTGATAAACAATCATATCTTGACTGAGAGCGAGTACAAATATCAATATAACGGAAATAACAAAATCCAGATGTAACCTAAGCAGAAAAAGATGCTTTTTCCACCCACTAATGGTCATGGAAATGCGAAATATTAGTAATGTTGGTATGGAGTACCTAAATGTAAAAAAATCTGTAGAAATATTTCAATAAAGATCCTATCCCAGTAAAATGGCCTCCGTGGGTGACGTATTCATAGTAATTAAGTATCGTACATGTTTACGAGTTAATGTGAACCAGCGTCGTCATTAAGACATCATTAACAACCCGGGGCGTCTTTAGCAGGATTTCCCGTGCGATGTGCCTCCAGCTCTGATAATAATGTAAAGTTAAACGACCTAAATACCTTGCTTATTAATTACAGCGAACCACCGCACATAAATGATGCTGATAAACAATCATATCTTGACTGAGAGCCTGTAGAAACAATTTTGAGTAAAAATAGGACGGAATATTAACTTAACGGAAATAACAGAATACTTAATAATGTTTAAATTAAGCAGATAAAGATGCTTCATTTTATCAAACGAATACTTTCGAAGTTAAACCTGGTAAAACTCTAGATATCCTCAACATCGTACAGAGTGTGGTGTCCAGCGCTATGTCACTTTAGAATGCCTTTTGACGAATAGTCATCACTGGATTCGCGGTCAGTTGCAACTAAAACATATTTTTTTCTTAGTTCAAACGTCTCACGTGAGACGTTCGAATGGCTTGGCCACAGAGTACTATTGGGCTTGGCGTGGTCCGTTGCAACTAGCCACGGCTCACGTGAGACGTTGGGAATAACTTAAATTTTTTTAAATTCTCATTTTTCTTTATTTCAAGTCCGTCATTATATCTATTTTTTGTAGAACTTAAAGCCTATATATGGCTAACCATATATAGGCTTAATATTATTATATCGTCATATTATTTCTATAGGTTGAAAAGCAACTACCTACCACAAATGAGCACACGCCCTTAGCGAATGACTCTTACAAATCCCGTAAAACTATACTCACCCTCGGTAAATATGTCCAAGAACAAGAACAGATTCTTAAGCCGTAAAGTTTCTTAACAGATTTTTCCAAAGAATTTGCTATTCACCGTGAACGTCCAAAAAACTTGAAGTAAAGTATCGTAAAATTTTGTTTAGTTTATTGAGGACGAATGACAAAGACAGATTTAACCACAAAGAGGGATATTACAACGGCTCTGCGAATAATCCGGCTAAGCTGGCAATTAAAATACTTATTCTGTAGGTATTCCGTCCCTTGGCGGGCGATCAAAATTATAACAGTCCTTTACAAACTCGTCACTGGCGACTGCCGATCAGTTATCAATCTGAGGATTTCCTTTATAATCTTTGTAATAATTAATTGAAAAGAAATCCTTAGCTAGTCACAGGGTTCTAGTTAAAGGATTTGAGAAGATCTGTAGACTATCACTATACATTTAAAACACATAAATATTAGCCAAATATTAGTAATACCAAGTTAATTAATGATACCGTATTTAGTGTTACCGAAAGTGATTACCACCGCCTATAGACTATGTACACAAAAACCTTGGCTTTTTATTTAAATTTTGTACAAGTAGATTCACAATTATTACTTTTTGAGCCTTAGTTAGTAAAATAGTAAAGTGGTTAATAACCTAATAGTTAGTGCGTTAAATTAATCGTTGACAGTGCGTATCAACCTACACAGTGCGTTTCCGGTGAAAACGATTCCGGAGATGCGTTCCATGTAGGTTGTTTTGCCTCTAGGACAGAATTTGTAGCACCATACACTATCAGATCTAACCGACACCATGAGTGAGGCTTAATGAGTTTTTGGAACTAGCCACTTATTATAAACTAGCTGTGCCCGCGACTTCGTCCACTTGAGAAACAATATGATTGTTCAGTATCTACCCGGACGAAGTCGTGGGCGCAGCTAGTATAAAGGTAGCGTAAGTTACTCCTTATTACATCAGCTACCTACCCGTGGAAGTCCCGTCAAAGTCGGATACACTCCAATTCTATTTATTTGTATGTAGGTATGTATGTATGTATGGAGATAAAAGTTCCGTCAAAATCGGTCCAGCCGTTCCCAAGATTAGCCCCCCCAAACAGACAGACAGACAGACAGACAAAAATTGTTAAAAGTGTTGTTTAGGTATATGTACCGTGTATACATACATATGCATTTAGTAAAAAGCGGTTATTTTAATATTACAAACAGACACTCCAATTTTATTTATTTGTGTAGATTTATTATGGAAGGTAATATACAGCAAAAGATCAAAAAATTCTGTGAAAATTTTAAGCGTCTACTTGCTACCGTTATTATCGAGCAAAAAATTAAACGAAAAAAAAACACGTTTATTGTATGCCCTCTTGGACCCCTTAACATTTTCATTTTCTTATTTTTAGTAATTAATTTTGTTTTTATATCGGTAACAGAAATACATAATTTATGAAAATGTTAGCTTTCTAGCTATCACTATTTAATAGATACAGCCTGGTGACAGACAGACGGATGGACGGACAGACAGACAGACAGCGGAGGATTAGTAATCCGTAGGGTCCGTTTTTACCTTTTAGGTACGAAACCCCCTAAATGATAGAACTAAGATACAGGATAGCTTAAAAATATTCGATATGATTCTTTAAATTGACATAACTTTTTTATTTCTGAACCGATTCACATGAAACAAACACTGAATGTTAAGTGAAACGTACCACAATATATTAGTAAATCCGCAAATCGAATAAGCCGTTTCTGAAATAAGGGTGCACAAACACTCAGACAAACAGACATTTTTTCGGGATAAAAAGTACCCAGTGTTGTGCGCCAAAGGTTAAAGTATAATCATACCAAGTTTCATTGTAATCGGACCGGTAGTTTTTCTGTGATGCTTGAACAAACAGACAGACAGACAGACAGACAGACAAAAATTTTTCTAATCACATATTTGTGTTCGGTATCGATCTAGTGACATCCCCTGGTATTTATTTTTTCAATATTTTTAATGTACAGAATTCACACTTCTACAGTTTTATTATAAGTATAGATGAATGAAAAAAGCAATAATTATGGAACTCTTTGCGAACATCTCGCATCTTCGTTACTTAATATATATTGTTGTTGTCATATGTTTTTTCATTGTACTACAGTCCTTACGAAAATTGTGTGTAGTAAGTAAAACTCGTGATCATTTTCGTTATTATTTTTACTATTGTTACTATTTTTTATGATTTTCGCTGTGGCCTAAGTGGCCAGAGACTTCAATTTGCATTTCTGGCGTCTCTTGAAACGCTGTTAGGTGACATTCGCGCGAAATTGACTTAATAATATATGTAATAGAAATTATATCAAGGATCATACCACTAACTTTTCCAATGTAAACCACATTGGAAAAGTTAGTATGGTAATTAAGTTTTTTAAAAAATTATAATTTTCCGCGCAAATAAACCTATATATTTTTTTTTCATACAGGCCTTTTACGGACCTTTGCAAATAGACACAACAAAAAAGGAACTAGGGAAATTGGTAAAGCCGCTATTGAGTTTTGTGCTTAGCAACACATTAAGCGATTCATTTCTATTTATAGCTTGGCTCTATACCTACTAAAAGTACTAATATTATAAGAAGCTGAAGAGTTTGTTTGTTTGCTTGAACGCGTTAATCTCGGGAATTACTGATCCGATTTGAAAACTTATTGCAGTGTTAGATAGCCCATTTATAGAGGAAGGCTTTAGGCTATATTATAACTTCACGCTAAGATGAATAGGAGAGGTAGGAAACACTGAACCCGCGCGAAGAAGGGGCGGGCTGCTAGTAGATTACGTACCCCGATAACTACAACCTTTTAAGTCCTATTCAATTGTTAATCCTAGTCAAACTTTACTGCGGCTACAGAATCAAATATTGGTATTGGTACCGTACGACAACTATTAGAAACTGACAATAAAAATTACTTGTCATCAAATTCACACTTTGTGAGTTATTGGAATGAGCCGAGTGAAAAACATTTTACATGTAGGTACATGTGAAGGTTCGGAAGCTTGTTTGCATTCGATGGATACCTACTTGACATAACAGAAAACTAGAAACAAGTCCATGGTCATTGGTGCCGTAAAATGATACAAAAGTTTAACCGAGGACGGTCATTGGCTTTCTAATATATAATAACGTGACAGGTAACAAAGAAACGGTGGGTGTACCGCTTTGAACCCGAAATAAATTGTCAGTCGGCTGAGTAAATTTTTCCTTATTGTTTTTATATTATTTCGCATTAACACATGCTTGTGAAATATATTTTATTTTAAAGAAAAATGGAAAGAAAAATTTGACTACGGCCTACTGGGAATCTAGTCCAGCCGCTCTTCCAATTGAGCTACTGAAGTCCTGCCCGATTTGTCAAATCTTTCCTTCACATTTATTGCCTTGCTTAATGGTAGCAGTAGCGCCGTCTATTGCCAACCATGCTAGTTAGGCAACCGATATAATAGACTTTTCAGTTTATTGAATATCGTTCGCCTGAAGTCAAATTTTTCTTTCCATTTTTCTTTAAAATAAAATAAATCTTTCCTTTTGAAAATTTGCCGATGAAAGTTAATAAAAGATGCAAAGTACGTTTTCCGAAGGTTGTAGGTAGGTACAATAATTTAAGCAAATGCAAAATGAAATAATTGCGAAGGACTTACATTGAAAAACGATAAAATTTTTCGTATGTCTTATTTATATCTCGGCTTACCTATTTATCAGAGTTTAAATCTTTCAGTACGTCCTTAAGTTAGTTATTAAAGTAAAAAGTCCTTTCATGCGAGATTAATCTGTGACCGATTTGCTTTATAAATTTTGAAACATGCAAACGGCAATCTGATCAATCTTTGCCTCGAAAAGCATTTGATTACGAATCATATAGTTACAATTAAAGTAGTAAATAACTAAACTGTGATATTAGTTAGTCTTTATTAAAAATAAGTATAACGCAACGTAAAACACTCTTAAGTGCTTCGACATACAACGCAATAAATTAAACGCTTCATTATACGTTTTACATAAATAAGATTTTGATAATATAATGTCAAAGAAGCACTTTTAGCACTCATAAGATAGGGGAACCGCGCGATGTAATAATACAATGTTGTCATCGTTCGGGAGCTAGTGTTTCATCGTTCACGTGTGGCCCGTTGCATTTTTCACAAAGTATGATGAAATTCTGTAAAACAAGATTTAATAGGTCAACTGTTTAATTTCAATGATTAACTGTTTAATTTTAACCATTACCATCTGACCGGAACACGATAAAAACTTGCATATAAACATAGCTATGCAAATACGGTGTTATTACATAATGCTTAACACTACCATTTAGCGGTAGATAGATTAGATAATGTGCTGGAGACTACGATTTTGAGTTCCCAGACCATTGGATTTTTACCACCTGAATAGAAAATGTTCCAAAAAATGTTTAACGAATTAAAATATTTACCATATTATATTGCAGTCTCAATAAATCCATCGCTTTGTAGTAATTTTGTTCAGACTTCATGCCGTGTTTCTCCATAAGCAGTGCTGTTCGGTGCGCCAATTGTTCTAGTTCAAAGAGACCAGCGGGTTCCGACCTCAGCTTCAGTTCCTCCCGGCGTCGTCCAAACCGGGATCCCCAATTGTGATGACTGCGCTGCATAGGACGGGCATTCTCTCGTTCCCCTACAGCCCTAGCCGCTTGCTCACTCGGTCCAGCTAAATTCACCATATTTCTCTTCACAACATTCAACTAATAAGTAACGATGCAAGTATACGTAGGCTTATATAGCTATTGAAAATCAGCACTAATCGATGTGTGATGATCAATTATGATCATATTCCCTAATTAATTTTAAGTATCACAAATAAATAATAACGAAGTTAGCTAATTAACAGAATTAGCTTAGGTACTTAATAGAACCGATTAAGTAAGCTTATTGTGTTTAAAAGAAAACAATAATTGTTCTTGGAAATCTAGAAAACGCGATACCTGAAGGGATTAAAATCGTTTCAACAATAGGTTTCCAGGTAGGTCACTAGTTGGTCGCGAGGGATAAACAAAAGCTTGAACCCCTCCACAACGGAGTTATCGCAGTGGATAGCTCTAATGTGTAATTGTTAGTCCGGTGCGTACTAGTTACAGTGAAACACAAAAGTGTTATCATGGTGAAGTTGCCGAAAGATGTAGTGAATCCTGCGCCTGATTATTCAGGCGACGTGATGTTCTACTACAACAATCATAGAGTTCACACACATAAAGGCCCATTAAGATTACGTGATTTGGAGCAGATCGCGGCTATGGTAGCCAATTACTCATACCTGGGAATGTTCACTACATATTCACATGTCCAGCAAATGGCAATGAATCGGATAAGACAATTGTTTAATATGGTAAGCTTATTAACCATGCTTGTTTAAAAAAAAATCGCAAAATTGTTACTCATTGATGAGCCAATTGGTCCAGCGGTATGTGATGACCGCTGGAGCCGATGGTGGCGATCCTTCCACCACCGGGACAATTATGTATATTATTCTGTATGCCCCATAGATATTTGTTTCGCGTAAGTGGAAGCTTTTTTTCTTTTAAAAATAAAGTATTACATTTTCTGTAAGCAGTAGGTAAATAAATCACAATATAAATACTCAAATAATTATGTGTATTAGCGCATCAATGTTCATACACGTAAGTAATTTAAGTAATTCTCTGGAACTTATTAACTACTTGATGTAGTGTATGCCCCACAGTTTCACCCACCCAAAATTTGATTATTGTAGGTATAACGAAATTTTGTAAAACTGCGTCAAACCCACCTACATGTCTCTTTATCTTAATTGACTAGTATAATGTATTTGTTTAAAAAACAATAACTTTAACAGTATCATAGACAAATCAATCCCTTATTTCATTTAGAGATAGAATTAAAAAAAAACAATTCTTAGTGAAGATCATAGAATTGAAGATACACAAAGCTAACACTCCAAAGTTCTTGCCTCTAAAACCAGTGAGTGGTTTAGGATGTGCGTTAATAAATCAGTCAGCTTGGACAGTTTGAATTTTATTTAACTACTTACTAGCGACTCACCTCGGCTTCGCACCGATTCGGACAGATGCAATGCAGGTGAAAACGGTCCAGTAGTTTGGAGACAAGTCTTATGAAACATAATATATTTCAATATAAAAGTTCTCTCTTTATAATATTAGTATAGATATGAACAAATACTGATAACAGTATGAAAACTGCGTATAAAACGTTGAAACGATGCAATCACACAAATATGTGCATCAACGAGGCCCCTAAGCGGTTCCCGTGGTGCTTACTGCTCCGAGTCACTTGTTACTCGAGCGTCGATGCGCATGTTTGTGTGAGTGTGATTTTTAATTTTATTCTCAGGAATTCAAGATGAGATGCAGCCAATGCGGTACAGCACACAATCAAGACGAAATTACTGCTCCCGAAAGATAACATCGGTACTTATTCATTATATTGACTAATATGACCATGTTTATACGTCATGTTTTATTAAAATTAAGATAGGTATATCATTTATTAAAAGTCTTTATTTTTAAACTTTGTTTTTATTTACATTCCAAATTCATTAAATTTGCGCTTTCCATGAATGCCACTCCGAACTACATCCCTACCATACGGATACGATATCTGGTGCGACAGTTTGGTCCGGTTGGGCCAACTAAATAGTCTGGTTGGTCATGACTACCATGAATCTTATGAGCACACAGAATAGCTACATTCTATTACTCTCAAAATATTTTTCTTATTTGGTCACAGAATCGATAGGTAGTAAGTATGGGTACGGAAAAAAAGCCATAAAACCCTTTGATGAGATATAAATCCTTGCTATGACGCCATAAAGTACAATAAAATTAAAGCCAGGTTCATGTTATTGTGTCAGGGTGTGTTGTTACACTTGTTACGGTATCGGTTTCATTATATTCAATAATAGCTGTGCCCGCGGCTTCGTTCGCGTGGTATAGTGACTTTGGGCAGCAACTTTTGGTTAATTTTGGATCATACGAAAACATTTAGGGATAGCTAACGCCACTACCACCACCACCACCACCAACGCCAGCAATGCCACCTATGCCTCCAATGCCACCAACGCCACCAATGCCACCAATGCCACCAACGCCACAAACGCCATCAATGCCACTAACGCCACCACCACCAGCAACGCCACAAACGCCACAAATTCCTACGTAAACCGCTTTGAACTCTGTTTAAAAGTTTTGAAGCAGCTTGAAGTAAATTATTAATTGACCCTAGTTTCCCTTAACCGATTTTGACGAAACGACTTTTGCAAACGCTCCTCATGTAATCTAATCTAGCTGTGAAAACCGCGTTCAAATCCGTTGAGTTGATTCGAAATTATAATGTACCAGACACACAGACAGCTAAAAATTTCAATAAATGTTTTTTGGTTTCTGTTACTCTTTTTTAATCGCCATTTATCAGTTTTTTGAAAAAATATTTATTGTTAATTTAATTAAACAGACATTTGATTTTTAGGGTTCCGTACCTCAAAAAGGAAAAAAGGAACCCTTATCGGATCACTCGTGCGTCTGTCTGTCTGTCCGTCTGTCACAGCCAATTTGCTCCGAAACTACTCGACCGATTGAGTTGAAATTTGATGAATATATGTAAATTGGTGACCCAAAGATGAACACGTCAAGTAAAATAATAAATTTTAAACAGTGCCCCACTTTCAGGGGGTAAATCAGAAAATTAAAAAAAAAAAATCGTAAACTGTGTCGTGTGACATATCAAATGAAAGAAGTTGTTGTCAGCATCTCAGATATATTTTTTTTATAATTTTTGCATAAACAAATTTGAATTTATTTAAGAAAAACGACGAAAATTGTCCATTCCCCCCCTATCTGCGAAATTACTGAACTTATAATTTTGAAAAAAATGTGGAAAATAGTTCTTTGCCTAAGATTACTGGAAAACCTATAAGAAGTATTCAAATTAAATCGAAAATTCTTAATAATATAACCCCCCCCGCCAGTACTACCGTAACCGCTATGTCCCTGCATTTTAAATCTGTAATATTTTCGAAAATATTTATTTAAATTACGAAACCCTCACCACGCGAGTCGAACTCGCACTTGTCTGGTTTTTTTATTGTCTTATTCTACTTAGTATTGATAACTAGATTCACGTTAAAGTGTCTCATTGTGTTGTAGCGCAGTTATAATTAATGAATGAATCAAACCGACAGTGTTTTATCGGTTTCACCCCTTAGATCGCATATGGATAAGCTCCCGATAAGTTTGAAAAGTTTAATGATTTTATTATAAAAAAAATTTATTTGTTGGCCATACTTAATAAAATATTGTCCCGACGGTGGATGGATCGCACCCGCGACCATCGAACAAGCGGTCGTCACATACCTACCGCTGGACCAATTGGCTCATCAATGTAATGAGTTACAATTTTGTGGTTTATAAAGTATAATTATTTAATGCATAATATAAAACCAAACATAACTTCACACCTGTAATCCCCGAAGGATATTTGCTGGACATGTAGTGATCATTCCTAGACCTACCTGGAATACCATTGTTGAAACGATTTTAATCCCTTCAGATAACCAAGAACAATTTCTGTTTTTTTTTTAAACACAATGCTTACTTAATTGCTTTAATCGAGTACCTAAGCTAATTCTGTTAATAATATTAGGTAACCTGGTTATTATTTATTTGTGATACTTAAAATCAATTAGTGAATACGATCATAACACATCGATGGGAGCTGATTTTCAATATATAAGCCTACTTACCTATACATGCATCGTTACTTATAAGTTGAAGGTTGTGAAGAGAAATATGGTGAATTTGGCTGGACCGAGTGAGCAAGCGGCTAGGGCTGTAGGGGAACGAGAGAATGCCTGTCCTATGCAGCGCAGTCATCACAATTGGGGATCCCGGTTTGGACGACGCCGGGAGGAACTGAAGCTGAGATCGGAACCCGCTGATCTCTTTGCTAGTTCAAAGAGATCAGCGGGTTCCGCTCTTTCGCTCACAATTGGCGCACCGAACAGCACTGCTCATGGAGAAACACGGCATGAAGTCTGAACAAAATTACGACAAAGCGATGGATTTATTGAGGCAGCAATATAATAAGATAAATATTTTAATTCGTTAAACGTTTTTTTAGAACATCTTCTTTACAGGTGGTAAAATTCCAGTTATCTGTGAGCTCAAAGGCACAGTAGATAGATACAAATCTACTGTGTCAAAGGCGTAGTCTCCACCAAATTACCTAACCCTTTTACCGCCAAATGTAGTGTATGATGTTTGGCTTCTTAATAACTATTACAGAGGCAAGATAGCTTAGGCTTTAGGGGTGGCAATGCATCTGGCTTTTGTGTACACGTCTATAGTCTGAAATATTGACTTACCATCCAAGCATGACTGTTTGAAAACTTAATGACGTAACTTCACGCCTGTAATCCCCGAAGGGGTAGGCAGAGGTAAATGCATGCATTCAAGCATACATGCAAACACCCACGATTCGCCAGTTACGTTTTGGCCCATGTAACAGGTGGCGAGCCAGTTGACGTCACCGGGCACATTACCAAACTTCGAGATACTGGGAAATTTCCAGAAAATGAAAAAAACCCCAAAAGATCAAAGTTAAAGCACCTTACACCATTATCTCTGTTAACCCCTTACCCGGGAATCGAACCCAGGACCTCAGCGTAGTAGTAGTGGCCTGCTACCACTAGGCTACCGAGGCAGTTTTAATGGAAAAATTAATGAAATTTGATTAATTTTTATTTTACAGAATTTCATTATATTTTGTGAAAAATGCAACAAGCCGCACGTGAACGATGAAATACTGGCTCCCGAGCGATGACAACATGCTCCTTAATCTGTATTTTCACATCGATTTCCTTATGATGGTTTAAAGGGCTTCTTTGATATTATATTCTTAAGAAACTGTTGGTAGAGCTCCAGTGACGGAGCTCGCGGGCGTAGGCACCACCGCATTACCTAATATACTTGCCGCTAAATAGTAGTGTTCAGCACTATCGTGTTCCGGTCAGGTGGTAATGTACGGCCCTGTAATTTCCGGCACAGAGGCATAACACCCTTAGGCCTCAGGAGTGGTAACGCATCTGCATTTTGACCTTGGTCTTTGTGTGGGTGTCTATAGGCTGCAGTCATCACTTAACATCAATGTGAACTGCATGCTTGTTTGCCACTTCCATTACATAAAAAAAAAAAAAAAAATCTAATTTATGGATAATGTATGTTTGTAACGCAATAATACATAATGATATACATTATGTATTATTGCGTTGAATTTGGAAGCACTCAACGTACGTGTCTCAATTTAGTTATTTATAACCGTAAGATTCATACTGTATTGATATTATACTTTTTTCAGTTACCTGATATAGTACCTACGAGCTAAAAAGTATAAAAAATATGTTGTTGTTGTTTTATTTCCGAAGTTATTAATTATTACATTTTTTTGAATCGCCCGATCACTCGGTGCATAATATTGTGAATATTGTCGGTAGATGTGAAAAATGTCAACAAAACTAATTATTGTCTGTACCGTTTCTAACCTAAAGTTAATTAAGTAATAATGTGTTAAAATAAGTATCCTAAGTGTGGTTTTGCTTAACAAGATCAAAATGTGTGTATTTCTATATTGTGTATCAAAGATTGTGTATCACAGGAAGGAACTAGCATCTAAGATACAGACTCGGCCTAGTTTAGATGCTAGTGATCACCACAGTGAACTGTTTTTTATACATCATACTGCTTAAAACCTACTAAACTGTAAGTACCAACAATATGTATTGGTGACAAATAAACATTTTTATTATTTTTATTTTTTTACAATTTACAGCAAGCAACCCTTTGGTCTTAGCGCTTCTTAGCCTGACATTTTTATTATATTATTATGCCACATAGTTAGTAAGTGAATACTATATCTAGACACCTACACAAAAACCGGAGTGCGTAGGTCAAAATGCCGTCTTTTTATTCCTCTGTATGTATGTATCTTCACGCCAGGTCCCTAACGGGGTAGGCAGAGAGTGTAGAGCGCCAGATATCCCGGTTCTGACAAACCTCTCGTGCCTCGTCTACCTTCATCATTCTCTTCATACATGCACGCCGATTCCTAAGACTTTTGACCCCACCATCAGAGAGAACTCGACCTATTTGGTCATGGTAGGTCAGTCTTGGTCTTCCTGGGCCTCTACAACCATCCACATTCGCATTGTATATCTGTTTAGTCATTCGCTCATTTGACATTCTTTCTATATGCCCGAACCATCGGAGCATGCCTTTTTTCATTTTTACACCGATACTATCATTCACACAAAGTCTCTTTCTTACATCTTCATTACGAACGCGATCGGTGAGTGACACACCGCAGATCTTGCGCAAAGATCTCATCTCGACCGCGTTCAACTTACTTTCATGTTATCACTTATTCCTCTGTGATATGATTAATTATTGCTGGACCATATTAGGTAACATCTAACCGGTACACGACAGTGCTGAATACTACTATTTGGAGGTACATATTAGTTTCCGTTGACAATGTAGCCGTGCCTGCCTACTTGCCTACACCCACGATATTCACCCTGTGACACTGGATCTCTACCACCTGTAATTATTGACTTAGGCCTTCACCGATATCTAAGGTTTTATATGTAATGGAAGTTATATGTATAATGTACAGGATTTTAAAAACCGCACTATTTCTAATATACTTCAATAAAAATCATATTCTTGTGAAATAGCCCGTGTTGGTGACGTATTTACAATAATTTAGTATCGTACATGCTTACGAGGTAATGTTGTTACCTAAAAGGAAATGGGAACCAGCGTCGTCATTAAGACGTCATTAACAACCCGGGGCGTCTTTAGCAGGATTTCCCTTGCGATGTGCCTCCAGCTCTGATAATAATGTAAAGTTAAACGACTTAAATACCTTGCTTATTAATTACAGCGAACCATGGCACATAAATTACAGTGACAAACATCATATCTTGGCTGTGAGCGTGTACAAACAATTTTAGGTTAAACTAGACGGAATATAAATTTAACGGAAATAATGAAACAAGCATATTTTAATAAACTTTCTATCCCAGTAAAATAGCCTCCGTCCGTGTCGTATTTACAGTACCTAATTTAGTATCGTGCATCCTTACGGGTTAATGTTGTTAAAAGGAAATGTGAACCAACGTCGTTATTAAGACGTCATTAACAACCCGAGGCGTCTCTAGTAGGATTTCACTCACGCCATGTGCCTCTAGCTCTGATACCTAATAATGTAAAGTTAAACGACCTAAACACCTTGCTTATTAATCACAGTCAACCACGGCATATAAATTACGCTGATGAACAATAGTATCTTGACCGAGAGTCCAGTCTTATCCAAACAAATATGGGTAAGACGGGTCTTACCCATGATATCCCATTTAACGGAAATATGAAAATACTTATTGAATGGGCACTAGTTCAGTTCAGTTGACGGCCATGACTGCTTCCTTTTCCGACTATCCTCTTTTAGGATCATAATAATACCTAATCATGTTTTAATCATAATAGGTATGCTCAGCAGATAAAGGTGCTTTATTACATCCCACTAATGGCGATGATAGCAGATAACAGCTGAACGGTAGAAACTGCAATTGAAATTTGAGTCTTCTCATTTTGTCAAATTGCCAGTTTTCGTTCTGTTTATGTAGTTTATTAAACATACTTCATTGAAATGATAGTGGTTCTTGCACTCGTTCTAATGACATTTATATGGCAGCAATAGATAGATTTTCTTATTACAACCTGGGATCTAATTCTCATAACATAACTAGCTGTTGCCCGCGGCTTCGCCCGCGTGGATGGCGTTTTATAAATATTTTTTATAAAACTATAAACATCACGGAGCCCGAGACCTTTCCAACGAATGCAAAACCGTGGAAATCGGTTCGGGCGTTCTGGAGTTATAGCGTCAGGAAGGAAAACCCGACTTATTTTTATATTATACTAGCTGTTGCCCGCGGCTTCGCCCACGTTGAAATTTTTCCTGAATTTTCTTTACTATAAGCCTCACGGAGCCCGAGACATTTCAAACGAATGCAAAACCGTGGAAATCGGTTCATGCGTTCTGGAGTTATAGCGTCAGGAAGGAAAACCCGACTTATTTTTATAATTATAGATAAGGTTGGGGAAAAAGTTTCTTCGCATTTTTTAAGATAATTCAAAACATTTTTCAACAATTTCATTTTTTTTCAGCTCAGTATGATATCAACTATCTATCAAAAAAGTTTTAGCCAGCGTACTATAACTTATTTTTTTTTTTTACCTCTTTCGCATCTTCTAACACTTACACCCACCGCTACTTGAGCAGCTGACGGTCGATTCAGTTAATAAGTGATATAAGATCAACTATCGATGTTAATTTCAACCGGCTTACTATGACTTTCGCATTTGCAACGCTACCTCCCGGGCTATTACCATCTAACCGGAACACTATATTGCGGAACACTATGTACTCTGCCCTGGCCTTACTCTGGAACTCTACCACCAGGAAAGTAATAAATAATGACTACGTAGTGTTTACAATGACGCCTAACAAATTCAAGGTTACTCTACCAAAACCACGGAATAGATAGGTAAATAATGATAAAACTGGCGACAGCGGTTTCAGTTTGAAAATAAGTCTCTAGCCATTCTATCCTTATTCATATATTCTGTGAAGAAAACAGAGATAAACACAAATACGCAGCGCCAAGCTAAAGTAAACCGTTAAAAAAAATATTTTTTCTACCGTATTGTACCAACTTTATTTCCTTAAAACATATTTCACATTAATATTGCACAGGTGTGCTTTACTACGAAACTAATCTCAATATTTCATTTCACACAAAATCTCGTTTAAACTCTACCTTATCTGACCTCTCCGGGGCAGTTGCTTTTCATGGAATACCTCGTTTGTTTTAACAACTTACAGAGACGTCCGGAAAGGGGAAAGGCGAGATTAGTTTTTAATAATTTATTTAGTTGTAATTTTGTTATGTATTAGATACGATGCACTGAACAGTATAACGCTGTAATTTTGATTTATTTTGAGTACAACAGTGACTGTGAGTAAAACATTTTTTGTTACAAAATAGCAAAGCATATACCTACATTGACATTTCTGTCAATAATCAATTTATTAATATTGTTTCCTAAAATAACTTTCTTTAAAACTCTTTATTTTATATTTATGTAGGTATTTTAATAGTTTGCAAATCTTATAATTAATTCTCTAATTTATAATTGGAGCACGTGTTTAAGTTTTAAAAACGTTAAACGTCCCATGTTTAAGTCTCTGATTTACATATGTTTTTTTTTTCAACCCTTTCGTATCCTAGTGCGTTCTCGAAGAGGCATATTTTTATATTATACAACAAAGTTCTCGCAAGTGTATACGGGCAACTTTATTGTTTTATTTGTACTTGTTGCGCATATTCTTTTTTTTCAGCTTTATGTCTGATTAAACTGTTTAAGTGTACTTATGATGATTTACATATGTGTACTAAATTTAAACTCAATCGGCCCTGTAGTTTTGAAGCAAATTAGCTGTGACAGTTGGACAAACACACGGACGCACGAGGGATCCTACAGGGAGCCTTTTTTTTTCTTTTACGTACATAATCCTAAAAAAATATGTCTACGTTACCTCTACTAATGTGTCTAGAAGCTAAGTAACAGAATAGGTAAGTCGCAATTATGTACCACTATAAACATAATTTTTAAGCCCGTAAATTATTTTAATCGAGTTCTAAAACTGTAAAGAAAATAACGGGAAAAGCAGATTTATGAAAGGGAAGGAATCTACTTTTCTTAGTAGTTTACTAGTTATTAAAATATTACATTTGACCTAAATCAGAGTTCTCTCACTTTCCCGTGGAGGACTAGGTATGTAGGATATCACTACAGTGTCTACAGTGAGGAACTGACATTCTGAAAATATTCAGATAATGCAAAAAATAAATTTAAGAATTACCTACCTATATCATGCTTTATTACTTTCGCGTGAACTTTTTTATCTCGTAGTAGGTATATAATCCAAATTATGATATCCAAAACTGTGACATATCAGAGTTGCTTATGTAAGTAGATTTAGACTGCTTACACCTTCTCTTTTATAAAAAATCTTTTTTCCAACATCTATAGTCAACAAATATGATAGTATTTGATTCGTAGCAAGAGATTTATACCATGCAATTATGTACAATGATCGCCTCCAATCAGTCGCCTGCGAGGCAGTAAAAGTACGAGTTCCGTAGAGGACCCTTCTGGGATTGAACGTAGGAAATTATCTGGAAGCTTCGCGTTAATCTGAGGAAGCAATATACGACTGAAGCCTGATGCGGCGTTCTTTAATTACTACAAATCCAGCGCAAATGTTGATTAAGTGATTTTTGCTATAATATCGTCGCTTAAATAATCTAGCGTGCTAATGAGTACTAGTAATACTATCTTCCATCACCGTGCGTTGGTGTTGTAAAAACTCCAAAATAGCTGAATAGATTTCAATTATTTCTCTTTATTTAAGTATGTGCCACTACGTAGTAACTGCCTCAGTAGCGTAGTGGTAGCAGGCCACTACTATTACGCTGGAGGTCCTGGGTTCGATTCCCGGGTCCGGGACTATCAGAGATAACGGTTTAAAATCCTTTATCTCTGCTTCTATTGGGATTTTTCAATTTTCTGGAAGTTTCCCAGTACCCCGGAGTTTGGTAATGTGCCCGGAGATGGCAACAGGTTCGCCACCTGTTACATGGGCCAAAACGTAACCGGCGAGTCGTGGGTGTTTGCATGTATGATTGAATGCATGCATTTGATCGAATGCAGGCGTGAAGTTACGTTTTTTTTTATATAAGTATGTTACAGTAGGTTTAGGGATGCTACGATCTGGTAGTATTTACTGGTACAAGTATATACTACTGTTGTATGTAGGTACAACGTCTTCTGGGTCCAATAAACTATATTTCCAAATAAGCGTTAACTGATAAGGTTTTTACTGGTGGTAGAGTTCCAGTGTAGGGACTCGAGGGCGTAGGTATCACTTCTTTGCCTAATCTATGCCGCCAAATAGTAGTGTTCAGTACTATCATGTTTCAATTAGATTGTAATAACCCGGCAATGACTATCACAAAGACATAACAACGAAGGTCTCAGGGGTGGCAACACATTTTTATTTTGACCTCTGGATTTTGGAATTTTGTGTAGATGTCTATAGGCTGCATCGATGTGATCTGGATTCTTGTTCACCACCTTCGTTACATAAAAAAACATAAGGTTTAGGTATATTTATATTGCAAAGAAAATGAAGTTTGAGGCAATGGTTTATAAAGACATAAGCTGGCGTGTAACTTTGAGGGTTGGGGCTAGTATTAAATAATTTCTGTCGGTATAATTAGAGTTCCGTGCGTGTTAATTAATGGTCCCGTAACACAGTGTTGTCCTTTGTCTGCGTAATAAATGTAAGCCAAAGAATGTGAGTAGATACGTTAATGTTCATTTCACATTCATGAATTCCATTAGGAATTAGCTATATATATATTTGCTTAACGTAACTTCACGCCTGTAATCCCCGAAGTGGTAGGCAGAGGTAAATGCATGCATTCAAGCATACATGCCCCATCACGATTCGCAGGTAACGTTTTTGGCCCATGTTTGTTTAAATTGTAAGTAGGATAATAATACCACAGTATAAGTACATGCAGTAGTTTATCGCCTTTGAAGTTTTGTAATATGCCGCCTTCACCCATAAAAACGCAAATTCATTAAGGTTGTCACGTTTTTTTGGTTTTTATTTACGTTGTTTGTAACGCGTCAGTATACGTTGAACATATATTATATAAAAATCCTAAAAACATGACGCCTGTAATCCCCTATGGGGTGGGAGAGGTAAATCGCATTCATGCATACATCCTCGATTCGCCGGTCACGTTTTGGCCCATGGCGAGCCTGTTGACATCTCCGGGCACTTTACCAAACTTTGAGGTACTGGGAAGCCTCCAGAAAATAGAAAAATCTATCATACTATAAATATCGCAACCTATCAACAATTTACCAGTCTATCATCAATCTACCAGTATTCCAGTTGGGCGGAATATCAGTACGCCAGAATTCTAACAATTATAATATACTGATCCTAATATTCATCCATACCTTTTTAACTCCGTCCAATATAATCCGAATATCAAATATGTACATACAAACAAAAAAAATATTTAGAGTTTTCTCTAAAGATTTTTTCGTTTTGTGAAATAAGTACATGTACATAAAGTGTAAAATATAACAGACATTATTATTAAATGAAAATTAGAATAAAATATTAACACTAAAGTTGACATAAAATTTATCTTTATCATCTTTCCAAAAACTTAGTAAAAGAAATTTTAAATCTCGCACCCCTTATCTCTAAGTCCCAAGTAGATGACAGTTTTTGTATGGGCTACTTGGTACCGCCCCCTCTGCTCTGACATTACACGTTCGTTGGATGACTGTAGGTAATTAACACGTTCGTTTTCTTTAGACTGTGATAATACTGTCTTTTGACATGAAACCAAATTAAACATTTTTGGTTTAGGTATATCATATTGTTCCTGTAGTACTAAAATCATATTTAGTAAATCATAGTAGAGTGCCCGTTATAAAATGGTAATTGTGTGTATGAGAATAGGCTATATACGTAATGATTATTATAAGTAATACCTACTATCGTATACCAAAGTTCTCGTCTTTCGTAATGATTGAACTCTTACAACCGAAGACAGGTAAAAATTGGTTTATTTTAAGATACAATAAAAATAATTATACCTACTACTGAGGAGGGAAAGCGAAGATAGTAATGCCATATTTATTTAATGCGCTCAAAACAGAGATTGAGTTGAGCCTCGCAAGAACTGGAGTCAAAGAAGACGGAATACTCTAATGACATTAAAATTGTTTTATATTATTTCGCATTAACACATGCTTGTGAAATATATTTTATTATATTCCCAGTGGCCGCGAGTTCGAGTCTCACCTGAAGTAAAATTTTTCTTTCCATTTTTCTTTAAAGACATTAAAATGTTAAAACTGTTGGTTATTTTTAACCGACTTCGAAAAAAGGAGGAGGGTCTCAATTCGTCCATTAAGCCAACAGTAATTATTAGGTAACATTGTTAATCCAAAGCGCAACCTGCGCAACATATTTTATTTACACAAAATATTAGCCTACTTCTGGATATTAGCTTCATATTATTTACACGTGTTGTAAAAAGACGTCCAAGAGTCTATGTATGAACTTGCTGTAACTGCTATACGACCGCAACATTAAAAATGTAGGCGAGGTCGTGACATGTGGCGAAAATAATGTTCTGTGACAGGAACCTTTATAAAGATAAGTCGGATACGAAACCGACTCCAAGCTTAAGGTCGGTTTCAGGATTTAATTTCATAATTTAGGTTATCAATGTCCCCAAAACGTAGGTATGGCGTTTGCCATTTTCATAGTAGGTACTACAGATGCGCAAGCACAGATATATGTTTTAACAAAGAGCATATTTCCACAATTTAATAGAATTGTGAAGCGCGCATGGCCCTGTGTCTGGTGTTGATCGTAAGCGATCTACTCGGTTAGGCGATACGGGCGCGGTCGGGTGTGTGATGGGTGACCGCTAGTGGCAAATTCAAATGCGCGTTTCCGTTCCGGAGGGCACGTTAAGCCGTCGGTCCCGGTTGCTATCGATAGATAGCAGTCGTTAAACCTTGTCGGAGGCCTTATGGGCGGTTTGAAAACATTTGACAACAGTTGGCCACTAATCCGTATCTCCACCAACCCGCATCGGAGCAGCGTGCTGGAGTAAGCTCCAGGTCTTATCCCAAAAAGGGGAGAGACTCGTGCCCAGCAGTGGGACGTATAATGGGTTGCCATTATTTATTTATTTTTTTGCAACTAACTATCAGACGGTGTGCGCGCGCATCGTAAAAAATCACTATCATCCTTTTTCCACATATTATTTCTACGTATAATATTATAAACACATGCCCTTCTTTTCTGAAATATAAGAGACTATGGATGTTTAGGTACCTATTTGATTTCGGTGTCTTGGAGGATCTGGTTTTTTTTTGGTAGGATATCCAGAATTTATATTAGGTGTCAGAAAGGAAGAAAAGTTTTTGATTTCTAGAATCCGATTCAAATAACTAATATTAGACATAAGACTGTGGTAAATCTAGAGCTCTATTTATTATTACATATATGCTCTGCGTGCTTCCCTGTTCGTGATTTCCTGTCAGATAAAAAGATAGCATTATAATATACCTATAAGTATATATTCTTTTCTTGCTGCCATATTACTGCTCAGTCCCATTGAAACGTGTTCATTAGTGTCTGCCGGAAATATGACACATTCTAATTTGTTATGTCTTTCCATCCATGTATGAATGTCCAACACAAGCTTTCGTGCTTATAATATTTTCTTTTCGGCGTATTTACTATTTGTTTAGCCTTTTTGAAGCACGCATAGCCCGGCGGCTGGTGTAGATCGATCTACTCGATTAAGCACTGCGGGCGCGGTCGGGTAGTGTGATGGGTGATCGCTAGTGCCAAATTAAATGCGCGTTTCCGTGCTTCGGAGGGCACGTTAAGCCGTCGGTCCCGGTTGCTATCGATAGATAGCAGTCGTTAAACCTTGTCGGAGGCCTTATGAGCGGTTTGAAATATCCGACAGTGGGTTGGCCACTAACTCTTCCACCTCCACCAATCCGCATTGGAGTAGCGTGGTGGAGTAAGCTCCAGGCCTCCCCCCAAAAAGGGGAGAGACTCGTGCCCAGCAATGGGACGTATAATGGGTTGCCATTATTAGCCTTTTTACGCTCCTGTGATTTTTGTTCCCGATTCAGGTAGTTTCGAAAGTTATGAGGGCGACGAAGTACCTATTGATACCTACTTCAGTTTTTGTACCTACTTAGTTGTCCCGTACAGTTTCATAACGTTTTACTCTACTTTTCGAGGACCGGATATTACGGTGTCAAGCGAGTGAGGCTTGTTTGTTAGGAGACATAGAGCAACACGAGCCACCGGCCGCCGCGGCGGAGGGGAGTAGCAATAGCGTTTGTTACCGATGTAAAACAGTCAGTCATTTTTGCGGAGGGAACCACGTGTGATACACACACACTACAAAAATCGTCTATTACTACGAAACTTAACTCTTGACTTTAACAAAATACATAAACAATTTTATGCACACATTTAAACATATGAACGATAGCCCATTTGGGCTTGTATTTTTTTTTATGCAATGGAAGTGGCAAACAAGCATGCAGTTTTCATTGATGTTAAGTGATGACTGCAGCCTATGGACACTTACACAAAGACCGAGGTCAAAATGCAGATGCGAGACTCCTGGTCCAAGGTGTTATTCTTCTGTGCCGGAAATTACAGGGCCGTACCACCTGATCGGAACACGATAGTGCTGAACACTACCATTTAGCGGCAAGTATATTCGGTAATGTGGTGGTACCTACGCCCGCGAGCTCCATCACTGGAGCTCTACCACCAGTAAAAAAAAAATTGACAGAGGGTAAAGCCTGCATATGGATAATCCCCTCAGTTCCGCCGCAGGCGGTGGCCCGTGTTGCTCTATGTTAGGAGATAATGTGTGACTTGGCTACTACTCGACTCTCGTGATATTAAAAAATATATATATAGCTAGGACATAAAAATATGACACTATTCCTGAGTTATAGGACCATTATTAAATTTTTTAATGCAATTTCTGTCCAATCAATCAAATCAAACAAGATAACATTCAAAGTCGAATGATTAATCTGAAGCTTTATCTTCAGATTAATCATTCGACTTTGAATGTTATCTTGTGTTAAAAAAACTGGACAAGTGAGAGTTCGACTCGCGTGGTGAGGGTTCCGTAATTTTAATAAATATTTTCGAAAATATTACAGATTTAAAATGCAGGGACATAGCGGTTACGGTGGTACCGGCAGGGGGGGGTTATATTATTAAGAATTTTCGATTTAATTTGAATACTCAAACTTCTTATAGGTTTTCCAGTAATCTATAGGCAAAGAACTATTATCCACATTTTTTTCAAAATTTTAAGTTCAGTAGTTTCGGAGATAGGGGGGGGGGGGGGAATGGTCAATTTTCGTCGTTTTTCTTAAATAACTTCAAATTCGTTTAAGCAAAAATTATAAAAAAAATGAATTTGAGATGCTGACAACGATTTCTTTCATTTGATATGTCACACAACACAGTTTACGTTTTTTTTTTTTAAATTCTGATTTACCCCACGAAGGTGGCCTCCCTGTTTAAAATTTATCATTTTACTTGACGTGTTCATCTTTGGGTCACCAATTTACATATATTTATCAAATTTCAACTCAATCGGTCGAGTAGTTTCGGAGCAAATTGGCTGTGACAGACGGACAGACGGACAGACAGACAGACAGACAGGCAGACGCACGAGTGATCCTATAAGGGTTCCTTTTTTCCTTTTAAGGTACGGAACCCTAAAAAACAAGAGACCCTTTTTCAAGTCGATTCACAAAAGTTTAAAATGTGTTTCAATGTCGTGATTAAACACCTCTCCGTAGGTACACCCCTCTCCTATCGACTTCAGATGTTATTTTAATATGTTTAGAGGTAAATACTTACCTTAATATAAAGAAAGTTGGAAGGGATTAGTACGATTTTGTCATTAACGTTGTGCTTGCCAATGAATGAATGCCTCCTGTAAAATATCTGATTAGATATATTCATCATGCTTTTCATTATTCCTATGTATCCTACTTAATTAAGTCCTATTAATCTATACGTAAGTAGTACTTGATCAAAAGAATATGAGATTTACGGTCCCGAAATTACTATATTAGAGGTAAAACACCTTAGCGATCTGCAGGGGATTTCTGGTTTATCTGTGGATATATATTTAGGCATAAATGGAATAGTTTAGCTACTGAAATCTATTGTACCGTAAGACTTAGCCTTAAGGAAGAGAATATGTAATATATACGTAGTTCTATACGTAGTATACGTATAAAATGGACACTACGTCGTCCCGCCCGATTTCCCCTCATCACACAACCTACTCCCCTCTTATGGGTGACGGTTGGTATTTTCTACGTGCTACGCACACAGGTGCACGTGTAAATACACGTCACTGATTGATGTCTGTGTAATAGAGACGAATTTAAGCGTTTTTAAGGAATTTTGGCGGAGTGTCCGCGGTGTGCTTAAGGTAAAGTGTTAACATTAATGTTAAACTCTTTGGTAGGTTGATCATGACTATTTATAAGTTCGCTATTTATACGCTAAACTTAACACTAAAAAACATTAATGTGAGCAGGCTTTGTAACTATGGATTATTTCAGTATTGGTGCCAAAATATATAACTTACAACATCCAAAATAATAACTTAATATACAGATAAGTGCCTATGAAGATGCCTATATTAGACTCAAACATAACATGATGTTTTTAACTTCTCTGGTGTCGCTGCCAGTCCGGAATTTATAATAATGGTAGTTCTATTCTGAGCCTGAAATAACGAACACCATGATGACTCGGTGATAAAAAACAACAAGAAATGATGGATGGTAGAGATTTAAGTATCCTTGTGCTGGCTTATTATTAGTCATATATTATGATTAGACAAGAAACAGAAACTTATTCTTAAGAAATCTAATATTATAGTTACCAATAAATAACCATTCAGTAAGCATAAGCGCAATATTATCTGATATCATACGTACTGAATTGAGAATCTTATTATCTTTTTATTACTTACGAAATGAAATTGGGGAGATTCAAATTTCATAACGGGATTCGCATTCAAATGGGTTCATGTAGGTTATTTTCTCGATATGATGGTGCCTTTAATTCTGATAAAGAAAGAAAATCTTTGATTGTGTTCCAACAGCAGACAATACTTTTGTCTACGTCTTCATTCGTCTGGTTTTTCGTTTTTAATACAAATTATTTAAGTAAGTCAGAGATATTTGTTATTATTATGAAATTATAACATGCAAGAAGCCTTTGAAGCCAAAAAGGAAAACTAAAGAATAGGAGTTTGAAAAATAGGGTTATCATCAATTTTCACGGCTTTGAATCATAAGACGTAGTTACTACGCATAAAAAAAGTTATTGTTAGGTTATATTTTATTTCATTTACCTAGAATTTTCATTATAATTACTAGGTACTTATGTAAAGTAAAGTTGTAATAAGAGAAAATAGATTACTTCAACTAAGTGATAGGTATAGGATTTTTCGTGTGGACCGATGTCATGATCGGTCTACAATCGGTCCTGTAATCGGTAAACATACATAAAAAAATACAAACAGGCGAACATAAAATATGACCCTCCTTTTATGAAGTCGGTTAAAAATATTAAGCGTATTCCGAACACCTGGACACAAAATTAATTGCAGTTAAGTTTTCCGTGCCAAAGGCCCGTCAGGTCAAAGGTACCAAACCCATTAAACACACACGCAAGGCGGTTAGCTTCGCCTTCACCCTTGTTTCACTTTGCATACGTAACTAAAATGGGTATACTAACCCTTTTTAGTAGCATTGACACAGAAGAAAATGTTCGGTTAGTAGGCCACACCCATGGACTTTTTATTGAGGGTAGCTACTATTCACAAGAAACCTAGATGTAATGGCAAAAACGGCAAGGCCTACTACAGAACTTTAGTTGATGCTATCAAACTTGAAGACACGCACGCTAACAAAACCTATTGTTCACGAGGATACCCCAATGCCATGTTTGGGTAGATCGTGGCCTTGGTATACAAACACTTAGCGACCTATCAATTATCAAAGTCAATTATCCACAATGTGGTATTCAGTGATTTCTTATACCCAATATAAATTGGTAAAAGAAAAATTAATCCTTAAGAAAATATTTCATGTAACAGTGAACACGTAGCGTAGGTACTTAGTTTTATGATTTTATGGGAGTTGGGAAGGCCTCGGGATGTGACGACCCCGTCGCCCTCTAGTGGAGGATAATTCTTCCGCTAGTGCAGTCAACCGAACAATGGCGTTCAAACCATTCCAATAAGGGTAGTGAAAAAAAACAACGCGGGATAGGCAGCAGCTCCCGCGATAAAACTCGCCATTGCGGTCACCAATCCGCCAGCCAAGCGTGGCGATTATGGTATATTCTCCCCTAATGACGCCCAGCCTTGTTCTGGGCATCTTTGGGGAAGACTTTGTGCAGCAGTGGACGTTTTTCGGCTGGAGTGAAGATGATGATGAGGGAAGATGGTGCGTATGAGGAACGTGCTTTTACGATATGATGTCACGGAGCTCTTTGTTGATCCAAAATCTATTAAGTATAGCTTTTATTGAAGCGCGCATGGCCCCGTGGTTAGTGTAGATCGGAAGCGATCTACTCGGTTAAGTGGATACGGGCGCAGTCGGGTATGTGATGGGTGACCGCTAGTGGCAAATTAAAATGCGCGTTTCCGTGCTTCGGAGGGTACGCTAATTTGAATTGAAATTGGAATTTGAAAACATCCGACATCGGGTTGGTCACTAACCCTTATCTCCACCAACCCGCATTGGAGCAGCGTGGTGGAGTAAGATCTAGGCCTCCTGCCAAGAAGGGCAGAGACTCGTGCCCAGCAGTGGGACGTATCAAGGGTTGCCATTATTATAATAGGTTGGGGAAAAAGTCTTTTCGCATTATAGTATGTATGTATGAACTTGTAATAAAATCTCTTTGGCTGTAGTATTTGTATCTGGCTGGTTTTGGTATCATTGAAAGTTAAAATTTAAAATTCAAATTAGGCAAATGTGTGATTTTCATTTGTTTTTCGTACTGTCAAGATGAGTGAATCTAATGAAGTAATTCGACACATTTTAAAATTTTACTACAAAAAAGATAAAAATGCAACGCAAGCCGCGAAAAAATTTTGCGATGTTTATGGACCTAGTGCAGTCTCTGTGAGAGTAGCACAAATTTGGTTTAAGCGTTTTCAATCCGGAAATTTTGATGTCAAAGATGCACCTCGCTCTGGTCGCCCTATTACGGATAAAATGGATGCCATTTTTGAAAAAGTGGAGCAAGATCGACGTATCAGTAGTTACGACGTAGCTGAAGAACTGAGAATTGATCACAAAACAGTTTTGGCGCATTTGAAAAAAGCTGGGTACAAAAAAAAAGCTCGATATTTGGGTACCTCACGAGCTCACTGAAAGAAACCTAATGAACCGTGTACTCATTTGTGATTCTTTATTACGACGTAATGAAACCGAATCATTTTTGAAGAAGCTGATAACTGGTGATGAAAAGTGGATCGTGTACGTAAAGTGGAACGTGCGAAAAAGGTCGTGGTCAAAGGCCGGTCAGGCTCCACAGACTGTGGCGAAACCCGGGTTAACTCGCAATAAGGTGATGTTGTGTGTGTGGTGGGATTAGAAGGGCATTATTCATTATGAGCTATTACCACCAGGCAGGACTATCGATTCTGAACTCTATTGCGAACAACTGATGAGATTAAAGCAAGAAGTTGAGAGAAAGCGGCCGGAATTGATCAACAGAAGGGGTGTGGTGTTTCATCATGATAACGCTAGACCTCACACATCTATAGCCACTCAGCAAAACTTAAGAGAGTATGGCTGGGAGGTGTTAATGCATCCGCCGTATAGTCCTGACCTTGCACCTTCAGATTTCCACCTGTTTCGGTCTCTTCAGAATTCTTTATGCAATGTTAGGTTAACATCACGAGAGGACTGCCAAATCCACTTGTCGCGGTATTTTGATGAGAAGTCCCAAAATTTTTATAGCAATGGGATCATGTCCCTACCTACAAGATGGCAAAAGGTTATCGAACAAAATGGTAAATACATACTTTAGTTAAATTTAAATAAACTATATTAAAGAATGTTATCAATTATCTTAAAAAATGCGAAGAAACTTTTTCCCCAACTATGTACCTTTTATTACCAATGCATTTGAAGCCCACATGGGCATCTTATGCAGTGGTAATTAAAGCAGTCAGTTTCTTGCGTTCTCCTATGCTCTTACGGTAATATCTGCTCCTTTTGCACACATGAACTTTAACCCGTACGGAACGAATTTCACAAACAGATAGTGACCCGAATTAGTAAATAGTTCCCATTTTATTTCAAATCAAATGAAATGACGAGTACAAGCCTGTGAAAAATAACATTAACTGAACTGTATATAATTTTATCATTCATAATATTAGAGAGCGTCATAATATTAAGAAATGAAACCGGGCTTTATTTTACTGCTACATTTATCTTTAAATATTTTTTTCGTGTATCTACTCCATTTCCAAGTCCCAAGTGAACAACGCTGTTTTTCAATTCGCCAGAAAAGCCTGCATTGCAGACTGTTCCGGAAAACGAAAGAATAATATTTAAACTGAATGAAAAGAATAATACAAGCCTTCTCAGAATTCACTCATCACAATGCGGTACCGGCAAAATGCATCTTGTATTATGTTACTTTCTCTCTTTAGAACTTTTTAAGAACTTAAATTGTAGCAAATGTAAACATTTTACTACTGTGTTTAGTGGTCTATTTTAAGAGCAAAGGACGACTAAAATACATTAAAGTTTGCAACTGGTAGAGTTGCAAACTTTAATGTATTTTAATCGTCTGCAATATATCTGTCTTCTTATCTTACTAAAATCAGCCACGACACGTAATTATCGTACATCACTAAAACAGAATATAATATACTACCTATTATCCGCGGCTACACCCGCGTGGATTCCGTTCTAAGATCTTAAAGATATGATAAGAAAACAGGAGGGCTCCGCCCTCCCTTACTCCCCAATTGCCTTTCTTGTCTAAACCACGCCGATTCTTCGGTTCCCATTGCAAAGTTACAGTTACATATCTTCATTTTAAGAACCACTGGTCTTTCAAACCTGAACCTCATTGATTATCTGTTCTTTTTCGCTAAAATCCATCCTGGATACCAGTGGGTGTGGGTGTGTGGGTGGACGTTGAGTGCAACGTCTAGGTGAGCAGACAGCAGGTACAGTGAGATTCTCGCTTTGCAAAACGCCGCGGTGTTGCGAATCGTCTGTCTTCACCGACGGGGTAACGGGTAGATACACAGCTATACTAGTTCAGTTAGATCCAATATAATAAAAAATAAAGATTTTATGTCGATTAAGATGTAAGTGTAGGTATAGTTCTATAATTTGCTCGAAATAGATTCGTCAGCAGCTTCTAGCAACTAGATGTTATTGTATGTTCGGTGTATCGGTTATTCAACAAATACATTAAACGAACTTCTTTCCCACCCATTGCTTGGCAAACCCATAAAAGTAAATGAAAATTGAAAATTGGCGTAATAACAACTGATAACGTTTGTGAAGTTGTTTAATACACTTTTAATTCGAACGCTGGACATTATGCTGAGACTTGGTGAGATGGTTGTGGCAGGTTAGAATTTGATAGATTTAACTTCTTGAGACTAACTAAAATATTCCCTTTGCTTTTTTATAAATGGTAGAAAGAAATGTGACTTGTAATTAACATTATTTCAGTATTTGTGCTACTATTCACAATTAATCATGTAAGAACTGAACAACTACAAGATTTGACTATCTCAAACCTTTTAAAAAGGCTACAAATGAAACAAGGAAAGCAACAAGAACAGTTAAGGGGACAAGGAATCTTAATTAAAAATGGCGAAAAAGATGTTGTTACTAGTCAGGAATTTGAAAGAATGATACAACAAGCACTTGAAGATGGAGATAATGCAGAAAATGATCCCCATTACAATATTAACTCCATGTATTGGAATGAGGACAGCGATAAGTATGATTCCGAGAATAGTTTAGAATCAAGTGACTTGGACGTGCAACAAGATATGAATTTAATGTCGCGAAAAAAATCGCGTCCAAGAAAAAATTTAAAAATTTCACAACAAAAGACTGTTCTGCTTAAAAACGTATTGAACAATGTAAGAGATAACCGTAACTTGAAGGATTATTCTAAGATA
Source organism: Macrosoma leucophasiata (assembly GCA_036365455.1). Classification (NCBI taxonomy): domain Eukaryota; kingdom Metazoa; phylum Arthropoda; class Insecta; order Lepidoptera; family Hedylidae; genus Macrosoma; species Macrosoma leucophasiata. The sequence continues at coordinate 16,810,004 of JAWQUS010000009.1, read as the reverse complement.
TATTTAATTTTAAGTCCAAAGTCGAATTTGAATAAAAAAGATATGAAAGAAATAAGCAATTTGTAAGTACAAAACATTTGGTGTACCTGTTAGGTATTGTAATTGAATTATGCGTTAAAAAGAGTTACTCTATTTTTTTAGGATTTCAAAATTAATTTCGAAACCATCACATCAAAAAAGACTTAATAATAACGAACATCGTCATAAGGGATTCCTTGTAAGAGATGCCTCTTTGAGGCGAAGACGTGATTCACAAGAAAGTAAGTTGTAAGATTTTAATCAAGGATAATACTGAATATACTTAATAACTGTTCAATTAGCAGTGGTAGTATTTTGTATGATAAAAATAATTCAATTCATAGGGATGTTAGTGAATATAAAGGTACTATATGCCTATACGCATTGTACACAACAACCTGAAGTAGAAATGGACCATCGTTGCTACCCCTGACGCCTAAGTTATTTTGATTCTGTGACAGAAATTATAGAACTACTTATACATTATCAAACAGGATAGTGCTCAAAAAGTAAGCAATAAATGACGCGGCACATAGATTAAGCGATGGCGCTTAGGCCCTCGAACTGCGATCTCGTCACAGACACTGGAACTATATCACTAATAAAATATTTAATGTTTATATGTTTTATGAAATTTTCAGTGCATGCTTCAAAGAATTCTATGGAACGCAAGCCGAAACGTATACGAAACGAATTTGGTGGAGTTAGAACTGGTGGTCGAACTGGCATTCCATACTTTGGGCACCATGGTGATATTTACGAAAAAGATAACATGTAGAGTATTTGCTAATAAGTAATGTGTATGTTTGACGCGCTGTAATTCACCCAAAAACACATGAAATAAAATAATGAATAAATGAATTTATTTTGTTGAAACGTGTTTATTTAGTAGGTACATATTGAGATAATTTCCAAAATCTATGTATTTGTGGTATGGGAAAACTCAATCAAGTGTAATTTAGGCTCGTGTGTTGTTGAGTTCGGTCATTGCCCGTGGTACACCTATTTAGTCCACCTTGTATCCTATTCTGTGTTCCCAAAACGTGAAATGTACTTTTTCTAAAACAAGTTGAATAACTTTATGATACGTAGGTCCTGTATGATCCTATTCAAATATTTATGCGTCAGGTACGTAGAGCGAGATTCGGAGGCCGCATTGCGACTTGACTTTGACTTAGAATTAAAATTTCAATGCTAATTTTGTTTCAGACGTTTGATCGTCTTTTTATCACTTTATTTTACTTAGGAAAGATATGTTTTCCAAAGTAAACTTTTTGTTTTTACGAGTCTGCAAAAACAAAATAATGCGAGAATTTCATTTTAAATCTGTGAATTTTGTAGTAAGGAACTAAAATAATGCACGTAGTACACAGACGCACGATTCCGTAGCGCCAGTTGCGTAGCGTAGTAAAGTGATTTATTTTGTTTTTTTCCAGTTTTCAACAAGTGAAAATCTGTCTAAATATAATTTACTCGGATGTGTTATTGGGAACAATAGAAAATAAATATATGGAGCTCATAATATATCTTCGTTCCTATTGCAAAATGTTTCAATTCAACTCCAAGTGTAAGTGTTACACCCAAAATCATATCATAGAACGGTATTATAAAAATAAACAGTAGAAAGAGAAATATTAAAAATGTAGGTACCCTTCAGCCGAGTTCCTTTGTAGGTTCTTCTGTCTAGATAATAGAAATGGCAAACTTAAGCCATTTTTCGCAATGTATTAGTCATTAGGCTGCCACTGCTACGATTGATTTCACTTTTTTAGTAGGTATTACAAAAAAAAAAAAAGTAAATATGTTCAGAAATTTGTAATTTCATTTTTGATCCAGGTAGGATTAAATAAAACTGCTTTGTGTCTTACTAATGCATATATTTCTATGACTTAATTTACGGGTATATCACAGTCGACACTTTAGTAGGTAAGTGCATTAATGTTATACAATACACAAGTAAGTATAATTTAGGTTTAAATGGAACCCCTAATGATTAGTATTGACTAGTGTTGCTAAGAATTCCTACTTTTAATGTGTGATAATATTGAATAATGACAAAAAATAACATTACACAATTGTTTGACTAGCTTACATGGTGCATTATCATATCGGATTATGCACTAATTATGCCTGAGTGATATCTAAATTTGATAATTAGGTACAAGGTATTTTAATTAATTATTTTTGTATTTTAATAAAAAAATTGGTGTTGCAAATACATTTTAAACACCACGACCAAATGACGTTTTTAAAGTGTGTTTCACCGTTCTTATTATTTTATTCTTACATAATTATTTTTATCTATTTATATTCGAATCCCAAAAACTTGTCACCGCTTACCAGAAAAAAAAATCAGTCGCATCATTCTTAATGTACCTAGATAGATCCTTAATGTTTTATGGAATGATGTGACGTATTGTGACGCTATTATCTTTTTCAGGTACCTTTAGGTTACTTAAGTTATACTCTGCGGAATATATAAATAGTGTCTTACTTCTAATTTAACCATTTCTCTTTTAATTTTGTAAAACTGGGCGTTGTACTTTTCATTACTTTTCAATAATTAGAACTCGTCATTTATATATTTTTGGTGATAATATATTGTTTCATAATTGACGCATGATATAAGCAAGCACTGTTGTACAAGGATGAAAGATTTGAAAGTTTATGTTACTCATTGGTTTTAATGAAAGTTTCAACACACTCATAGATGATGCAGGCGTTTTAATTTAGGTCAAGACTTCATAGGCAAGTGTGTGACTTCCTTTGCGTGTGCAGTGACACCCACCTAGTTTATTTTGCTTGATTACACACAAGGCAACTGGCAATACACGCGGTGCCATGCTTCGTGCTGAATTCTGAATGCGGCGTGAATTCTAGATGTGTTCCCTGATGTTGACCAAACTTACGTGACTGAACGTTAGGGATGCCCCTCTTCTATCCGTACGTATTAATTACAAGTAACTTTCAAAACCTAATAGGGATAAAAGAAAAAGGAAAGACTAAATGAACTTGGGGCAGAAATCGAACCTGATTCAATTCTTCTACAATTTCGACTGGTGGTAGAGCTCCAGTGACGGAGCTCGCGGGCGTAGGCACCACCGCATTACCTAAATGGTAGTGTTCAGCACTATCGTGTTCCGGCCAGGTGGTAATGTATGGCCTTGTAATTTCCGGCACAGAGGCATAACACCTTAGGCCTCAGGAGTGGTAACGCTTCGGCATTTTGACCTCGGTCTTTGTGTGGGTGTCTATAGGCTGCAGTCATCACTTAACATCAATGTGAACTGCATGCTTGTTTGCCACTTCCTTCCATAAATCAATATTCATTAAATGGCTTTGAAGCACCTGCTCAATATGAGTCATGAAACGAAACAAAATATCTTTGTAAATACTGCGTTTTTGTACAAACTACAACAACAAATCGTTAAGAGAATTTAAAAGTGAATTTAACTTTATTGTTTACAGTTTTTTGCCACTTTTAAGTTCTTCTATCTCTTAAAATTCAATTCGAATTTTCATAATTTTTGTATTTTTATATCCAATTTCCACTCCTGAGGCCTAAGGTGTTATGCCTCTGTGTTGGAAATTACAGTGCCGTTACGTAGTACTATTACATATTCTCTGGTATCGTGCCTTACCACCTACCACCGGCACACGATAGTGCTGAAGACTACCACTTAGCGGCAAGCGCTTTATGCTGTAATGCATTTTATTAAAATAAAAATATTTCTAATTTAATAAATCAATACTATGTTTGTTTATAAGTTAAAATCAGATATGAGAAACCTATTTTCTGTCAATATATTGTTGTTTTTATTGAGCGTATCACGGATATTGAGCGTTTTTAATCATGGTGGCGATTTGATTGCTTATTTTTTAAATATATTAACTTTAATAATAATATGATAAACTTTTAAGTATATTTATGTATGTTATATGGCACCAATTTGCTAGTAAGAGTTAGGCCATATTAACATGCATCTTTTATAATAATTTATCTATTTAGCAGATTTAATTCATTGACTGATAAAATTATGTATCATTTATCTTGCGGAAAGATTAATTATTGTAGTGTTCAAAAATTGTGTTGATATCCTTCGAGTTTTTATTTCTCGATTTTGCACGATATTTCAAATATTCCATTTCGGTACATAAGTAAAACCGATCATGATATATTTGGCCTCAAGATGCTTAATTCTGGCATGATTTTTACGAAAATACTCATGTAAATTGTATGAAATGTCATATTTTTAATATACTTAGGTATTATTAGTCGATCTAATCGAACATTAATTTGATATATTTCGTGACTCTATGTATTCTTCATATACATAAAACTTTAGATTAGGACAATTACAATAATTGACTAGAATATGCAAGATATAATTCAATAATTAATTAATAGGTATAATCGTAACGATTTTCTAGGCCCTACTTCATTTTAGAAGCTTAAAATAAGAAACAGCTTTGATTTAAAACATAAGAAGATACCTATAACAAGTAAATATAAAAACATCTATGTTATAATTTTATTATCATCGTGGCAATGTACAAATATAATAAAAAGAAATAATGTTTATAAACTTATATCTATCTAATGAGATCGAAACGCTTCATTCTGACTCACTGGTATTGGAAGACGAAATAGTGACTGTATATGTGCTTTTATTACAGAAACTTGTGCAAGAGAGTTTAGTATTAATACAACGTGACGCAAATGTTTTATTTTGTAGGTCCCTTTTGTTTACAATCAATTTCAAAGTCTGGGTACCACCAGACTTACATTTCTTTGCATTAAAATTGGTAATCACATTTATTTGAATGCATTGCAAATGTACGTACATTTTTGAAAGTTTTACTGTCTAAATATGTATCATATTTTATCTTCCATTTTCTCACTGCTTGTCTGAAAAGTTTCCGGTTTACGATTAATAGACGACAACCGAAACCGTATTAACAATGAGGTAATATACATTTTGATACGATCTTTAAACCAGTATTCGAATGATAGAACCCATTCGACAATTAAGGATTCGACCGCTTTAACGTCCGCACCCACACAGAGAAATCTGCCTGCGGCATCAAACCAACTGTCGAGTTGGCCAGATGTTACCAGTGCCCTGAAATCAAGGTATCTCCACACAGTTCAGTAGATTGACAGCGCTTGCCATGGTTCGCCAATATCCTTTTACTTTGCTGCGTTAAATTCAATAGACCTTCAATCATGTTTGACACCTGACAAGTTTGGTATACAAGTTTGGTAAGTTTGGCTTTGAAATTATTCGTTAGTTAATCCGCAGGTATAGATTTGAATTCGGGGTATAAGTAGAATAGCTACTATTCATTCGTGTCTATTAATCGCAACACCCTTATGCTAGACCTATATGAAAACTTTGTCGTTCAGTAAGATCATCTCCTTTTTTATGTAATATGGCAATAAATTGCATCTTTATTCAATTAAATATTTAGTGTCAACAATTATAAAAACTGAACATTATTTTTAACAATGAACAATTTACTAAAGAAATCTCTCAGAATTAAACAATAAAAATATACTTAAGTCTAAGAATCTATTGCACTAAAATTGTCACATCTATTTAAATCTACTTAACGCAATTGATCCCATTCCAGGCAATTTATAGTAATAATCTAATATCTATTTATAAATATCCAATCAATTCGTGTAATTATTTTCTAAATGTACAATGCTCACGCGGAAAACATTATCACGCTTTCAAATTGCCGGTGCAACTAATCAATCTAATGGACCCTTTCATTTCTACTCTGTACATTCACTCGGTTCAATAGTTTTTAGGCTTCCACTTAATGAACACTTAAGTTATTGACGTACTGCATCGCGTCACAGACTGAGTGTCGTGTGCATTCGTTGGCGAGTGGCCGAGAGCAAGCCGCCGCGTGGGCGAGACGCGTCACCCTCAGAGGTAGTTCGGTCGCGACATACAACACAGCACACCCATGCCTTTGTACAGCGAGCTTCTCCTCTTGTTCCGCCATAGGCCGTTCACATCGTCGCCTTTTAGTGCTACGTTGGTCTCTGTAATGGAACATGATTTTAATGCGAATCCACTCAAAAAAGTTTTACGTCTTTCGGATCGTTCCCAGTGTTAGGTACTGACGCCCTCGTTCGGTTGAGTGGGTTGGGTGTTATAAGGCTTTAATATTCAGCGAATAGATGTGCCATAATCTCTAACGCGATTTACTTCTTCGTGATTGAAGTAAGTTTGTTTTAAAGAATAAGTAATAAAAAATTGTCGTTAAAAGTTTACTTTTGTGTCAGACGTAATTCAACTTTTGGACTCGAACATTTTGTGCTTTTTATATTCGGAGGGACAAAGACTATTAATAATAAGTAGGTACTATGAAAAATAATTAGCAAATAATAAATAGTAAAATACAAAGCTACATAGGTAGGTATAACCTAATTTTATCGTTAGTTTAATATATGGACCATAGAATGATGATGATGATCATTGTTTTTGGACAGTCTCCAAAAACAATGATCATCATCATCATTCTATGGTCCATATATTAAACTAACGGCATTCATTCTGTTCGTCATTCTAAGCGGCATAGTATTACAATCAAAACAACATTTATCCACATCGTAATCAAATACAATAATAGAACATAACATATTATTTACGTAGCGAATACTAGGCACCCCACTTCAATGTATGAGTAGTTTTCTTTATTTGTATTCTTGAGGACAAGAGGAACATTTTTCCTCAGTGTGCCGAAGAGTGCTCTTAATGTCTATGGGATCTCAAATGCAGAAGAGCTCATAATCCTTTTATGTAAATGGACACTCTTGTCTTCGTTTTGTGATATGTGACCCAAGTCGAACTATGTATTATATTTCATATATTTACTGTATTCTATTGAATACAGTCATTGGCACTATTAGTTACAATATCTCGATAAATTCCAATGCGTAAATTTGAGGTTAATCTTTTTCATGTATTGGAATATCATGATGTTCCTTTATCTTATTATTTTTATCAAATTACAAAGAAGTACATAAGTAGTTATAGTATTGATAAGTAACAAGTCACACGTAAGAACAATCCGTCAACTTATATTTAAAAAAATAAGTGTGATGTTTTATATGTTTTGCAGAAAATAGGTAACAGGTTCTGAGTAAATTATTAAGTTGTAATCATGTGACGCGGGATAAAGTGCAATCCCGAAGGAGGTGAAATTGTATTTCTAACTAGCTGTGCCCGCGACTTCGTCTACGTGATAATTTACGATTGTTCAGATCTTCAGTAGCCTAAGTTACTCATTATTACGTCAGCTATCTGCCAGCGAAAGTCCCGTCAAAATCGGTCAAGCCGTTCCCGAGATTAGCCGGAACAAACAGACAGACATATGTACCGTGTATAGACACATATGTATTTAGTAAAAAGCGGTTATTTTAATATTACAAACAGACACTCCAATTTTATTTATTTGTATAGATATAGATATTTTGTTTCTGTCGATAGATTTTAATGTCTAGTTTCACCTCTTTTCGGCAATTGCAATTTGCCATGCATTACCTACACTTTGCATAATAATGAAAATTGAATTAATAAAACTACTTGTATTTATGAAAATAGAACATTACCTAAATGATTAAGGTTTTCGTGTTGCGGTAAATATTCTTGAATATCGTTCATTATCCTGGAAATTTCCTGCGTGTCTTTAACGATGCTGCACAGCTCCTCCTGATTGAAGTCTGGAGTTATTTGTTTGCAGAGCAATATCTGACTGATCACGTTGCCGAAGTTCGATGGGCCGGCACGATTTTCTGTGTACAAAAGATTTGTCTTAAATATCTACTGTTATGATCTATTCACATTTCTTCCCGTAATTGTTTTGCCTTAGATAATGTAAGATATGAAATATGTTTGAATATAATTTTATGTAAAACTAATTCACCAACAACATTTTATGCAAAATGTTTGCCAAGACGAGATCACATTTATATGGCTTGCGTTGTTAAGAAGTTATCGGATTTCCTGTAGAGCCAAGTTTCTAACTCTTCAAGACTTAACTCTACATACCCTAACTTAATCAACTCTAAATCTTAGTTAAATTGAGTGGCTTGGTCGTTTCGTTAATATAAGAACTATTGTATACTAAAAAAGTTATGAACAGTGGATAGTGGATTAGAAATTAAAGAAAAAACGGAAAGAAAAACTTGGTTTCGGGCAGGAATCGAACCTGCGACCTCAGGATAACCAGTCCAGCTGTTAATTAGTTATCAAAGGATGTCGTTCATCGACACTAAATCGGTTAAAAATCAAAAAGGGCAAGCAAAATTTGACTCATCGGTGAGGGACTTTGGTAGCTTAGTGGTAAAGCGGCTGGACTGGTTATCCCGAGGTCGCAGGTTCGATTCCAGCCCGAAGTCAAGTTTTTCCGTTTTTTTCTTTAATTTCTATAGTTCATTCGTATGTGGTATTGCGAAAAATAAATACACAGTGGATACATTTTTCACTTTACAGTGGATACATTTTTCACCTTATGCCTATGTGATGGTAGCAAAACGACCAATTTTAAAGTTAGCATTTTTATGATTATCAGTAAGTGAGTGTATGTGTATAAGTATTAGTGGTAGAATTTCAGCGGCGGAACTATAGGTCCGGTAGGGACCACCACCGGTAAAATCTTTCAGTACTACCAATAGTCATTCCTAGACTAAACCTAATTAAAGCATTTAAAAACAAATAAACTAAAATGAATACCATAATATGACGTCATATCCATCGGCACGAGTTGTACCAGGCGATGACATTTGGCAAGTTCCCGTAGCAGTAGTTGTGACATGAAGAAGAGTAGTACCAGCTGCGGCTGCTCTGTACATCCTTCGCTTGTGGACCTGTTTATTGACAAAGTTATTTTAAGCGTGTGTTGTATTTTTATAGGCATGAAGTGGTAAGCAAGCATACGGTTTGTATTGATGGTAAGTAATACTCTAACCTATAAATATTTACCACGATTTGTAGAAGCGTTTCTTTGTGCTGGAAAATACGAGGTTTTACATTACTTGTATTACAATAGATCTGAATACATGCCTACTATTTAGCGGAAAGTAGATTAGATAACACATTGGTATGTACATATTCTCTCGAGCTCCGGCACTGCAACTCTACCCACCACTATGTACGATATATTATAACTAGCTGTGTCCGCGACTTCGTCCGCGTGAGGATGTATGATTGTTCAGTATTTACCCGGACAAAGTCGTGGGCGCAGCTAGTATAAAAGTTACTCCTTATTACATAAGCTATCTGCCAGTGAAAGTCCCGTCAAAATCGGTGAAGCCGTTCCTGAGATTAGCGGGAACAAACAGACAGACAACATACAAAAATTATAAAATATGAATTAAGTAAAAAGCGGTTATTTTGATATTACAAACACACACTCCAATTTTATTTATTTGCATAGATTCAGTATAAAGCTCGTGGCTTCAGGACTGACTCTATATCAGTGCTTGGGTTTGCTATATTATGACCCGTTTAATGTTTAGTGAGGAGATGCATCTTTATGTGTTATAAATGATTCGAATAACAATATTGTGTTGCTTGTGAAAATATTATCTTAGACGAAATCCTTACCTAAATTAAAAATCTAACCTCCTCATTCATAAACGTATTTTAGCTAAAGTGTTGCTAATCTCTCTTTTGTCTTTTTCTATCCTGCACATTTGACAATGCAACTGACAAAGACAAAGCATTCTATAGCTAAAACGCATCTAATGTACGTTTATGAATAAATGGGTGGATGTTTTTTTTTTGTCATTAATTAAAATGTTAAATGTATTATTAATGAGCTCCTGATGCTGCCAGACGAAATTAATGCCGCAATGCAGTTTATAGATTGAGAGCCTGCGACGCCCAGACCTTCGTTATATTATAAAACCTCGAAATTCTTCTATATATGTCCCCTATACAGGTATAAGCAAACCCAGAATATACAACCTGGGTCGCGGTGGCTTTGGCAGGTAACAGGTAGTAAATGTGAGTAAAATTGTGTTTCAAATTTGTGATAGTATAAAACTTAGTTTTCATATATTTTAACTTACAATCATATTAGAAACCGCCTTGTCTATTGGCGGACACTTTGGATGGGAACAACCCCTTGCCAGACACCCTCACAGTCTAATTATTTATAAATCTACTTTCGTCATAATATAAAATCGGACTTTTATATATGTTATTCAGAAAACTATACGAATAATGTTTCCACAATTCCCAGTCACTTTCGATGGTTCCCCTATCTTCCCAGACACATTGAAGTCTACTCCAGGCGTGCGCGCGATGAATATACATGTACGTTGGTGCGAGTGAAATAGCGCGATCTATACTCTAAATTGATCAAAAAAAAAATTATGTAGATTTATAACCGATTAAAATAGTTAATTAAAAAAAAAATGAATGACATTTTTATATCAACAAAATATGAAATCTATACAAATAAATAAAATTGGAGTGTCTGTTTGTAATATTAAAATAACCGCTTTTTACTAAATGCATATATGTATACGCGGTACATATACCAAAATAACATTTTTTACACTTTTTGTCTGTCTGTCTGTCTGTTTGGCGGGGCTAATCTTGGGAACGGCTGGACCGATTTTGACGGGACTTTCACTGGCAGATAGCTGATGTAATAAGGAGTAACTTAGGCTACTTTAATACTAGCTGCGCTCACGACTTCGTCCGGGTAGGTACTGAACAATCATAAATTCTCACGCGGGCGAAGTCGCGGGCACAACTAGTCAACAATTGAATGCGAGTCATTACGCTATTAACTTTTGAAAATTATCATTTATCATCACATTTATCATCATCTAACACATTCTCTGGCTGTTCCTTACAACCGAATCATGTCAAACATAAATATGTGATGTTCAGTGATGAGATTGGCAAAGACTTGGGCCATTTATTTAAAATGCATTCGGGACAGTCAACCTTCATTAACTACTGCATGCCGGGGTTAACCTATGATGGCATATTAAAAAAAATAACAGCTTTTAGCTTCGACCAGGATACCACCTTAATTATATGTATTGGAAACAGAGGCAATGTAAATAAAAAACAATTAATTGAATACTTTGACTACTTACAAAAATTAAAAATTCATAATTTTATTTTATTTACATTACCATACAGTAAGAGTCTGTCAAATATAGAAAATAATATTAGATATAAGCTAAATTTGACATTAGATAACCTAATTTGTTATAATAACAAGTTTTATAAATTGGACATAAATTGTATTCTTGAAAATAATTTTTATTTGACCAAAGATAATTACTATCTTAATAAATTTTTGAAACGACAGATAGCTGTATCGCTATCAAATTATATTGACCATATAGCCAAAAATTTGGCTATGCCGACTGCCTCTATTGGCCAATTGCATTGCAATATACAGAGCTTGGAAAGTATTCCAAATATTAGCATAGTAAATGACAAATCAGTATTGAGTAGTTTTACTACCAATACTGTGAATAATAGTTTACAAATGACATCTAATAATGTGGACATTCAATTAAATCATTTAAATTAGATTTAGAGACAAAAGAGACAGCCTCTTGCTCTCATTTTCCTAAGGAAAATGTTTATAAATCTAGTATGTTGTTTCATAATAATAATAATAACATTGTAAACCTGGTGCATCAAAACATACAAGGAATATTGGGTAAAGAATTAGAAATTGAGTTATTTTTAAACATTCATGACATACAAATTTGTTGTTTTACTGAACATTGGTTGAAAAATAGCGAATTAATATTCAATTTTAGTGGGCACCAGGTAGGCAGTTCGTTCTGTAGGTCACATGCAATACGTGGTGGCTCTCTTATATTGTTAAAAAAAGACATTAAACATAAGGAACGCAGAGATATAGTGAGTCTTTCCGTTGAACGAACTGCAGAAATAGCCTGTGTGGAGCTTGAGCGCTTGATTATTGTGTCCGTATACAGACCTCCAAGTGGATCTTATGAATGTTTTGAAAAAATTTTAGATGTTGTACTGAACAATCTAACTGCTTCAAAAAAACGTGTCATTATTTGCGGAGATTTCAATATAAATTTATTGGAGGAAACTCCAACAACTGTGAGGTTTAAATCGTTACTTATGTCATTTAATCTGCATAATTTGTTCTCAGAACCTACTAGAATTACACAGAACTCAGCGACATGCATAGACAATATTTTTATCGATTTTGAACCTACACAAAAATATTTTGACTGAATTAAGCTCCGACCATTGTGGTCAGTTAGTTTCCTTCTGTAGTCAATTACATAATGATAAAAATAAACGAGCAATTGTATTTGTTCCTTTCAATGCGAAGCGAATTAAGAAATTCAGAGAAAATATTGTCCCAAAACTTGCAAACGTGCAATACCATAACGATCCTAACATATTATACAATGACTTTTTTGCCACAATTTTAACAGAATTTAATTTAGTTTTTACCAATAAGACAATAAATGTAAGAAGTCATAAGTCGTTCAATGAATGGGCGACGGTTGGAATACATAAGAGTAGACAGAGATTGTATGACCTGTATGGAGAAAAGTCACATAATCATACAAATTCGTTTAAAAATCATGTTAAATTATATTCGAAAATATTCAAGAAAGTGTGTTTTGCAGCCAAGGCACTTCACATTAAAAATAAAATTAAAAATTCAAATAACAAAATTAAAGCGACTTGGAATGTAATTAATAGTGAAACTGGGAAACAAGCTGAACGCAACTCTGATTTTAAATTAATAATTGACAATAAACATGTTACTACTGACGAAGAAGTTGCTTTAGCATTTGAAACATTCTTTGCTAATATTCCAGTTTCTTTGACTGGAGACCTCATTTCATCGCCTACCGTCGCCGAATCATTATTGAAAAAAAATGTACATCAAAGTAAAACTATATTTAATTTTAAGTTAGTTAATACTGCGGATGTTATACATGCCTTTAAGTCTATTAATATTAAGAACACAACTGATTTATGGGGCTTATCTGTAAAAGTTGCATATGAAATAATGGATGTGATTGCACCTTACCTAGCGGCAATGTTTAATAATAGTATTGTAAGTGGTATATTTCCTGACTTAATGAAACATAGTAAAGTGATTCCTCTTTTTAAATCTGGTAGTACAAGTGACCCCACAAATTTTAGACCAATTTCTGTACTACCTGTCTTAAGTAAAATTTTTGAAAAACTTATTTTAATTCAACTACTTGCACACTTTAACCATCATAAACTTTTACATTGTCGACAGTTTGGATTTACTAGGGGTCGTTCAACTACCGATGCAGGTGTTGAACTTGTCAAACACATTTTTGAAGCTTGGGAAAAATCACATAATGCACTAGGGGTATTCTGTGACTTATCTAAAGCATTTGATTGCGTTCAGCATGAAACATTGGTCAGAAAGTTATATCACTACGGCCTTCGAGATACCGCTCTCGAGCTTATGACTTCATATTTAAACAATAGAAATATGTGTGTTGATGTAAATGGGACAAGATCTCCCGGGACTTCAATGGATATGGGGGTCCCACAGGGCTCTATTTTAGGGCCATTTCTTTTCTTAGTCTATATTAATGACTTACCCTACATTATCAATGATGGCCAAGAGATGGTATTGTTTGCTGATGATACTTCTTTAGTGTTCAAAATTAAAAGACAGGAGGTAGATTTTGACTGTGTAAACAATACTCTCTCTAATATAGTACATTGGTTTAGCGCCAATAACCTTTCGTTAAATAGCAGTAAGACAAAATGTATTAAATTTACTACTCCTAACGTAAAACAGGTTGAAACCAATGTTAAGATAAATGAGGAAGTATTGGAGATCGTAGAGTCCACGGTATTTCTGGGCATTACCGTGGATGCTAAATTGCAATGGGGTCCCCATATTGCCAAATTAGCTAATAGACTTAGCTCGGCAGCATTTGCTGTGAAAAAGATTAGACTATTAACAGACGTCGAGACGGCTCGCCTTGTTTATTTTAGTTATTTTCACAGTATAATGTCCTATGGCATTTTGCTATGGGGAAATTCCGCCGACGTCAACACTATTTTTGTACTGCAAAAGAGAGCTGTCCGGGCTATCTACGGGTTGAGTCCGAGGGTATCTCTTAGAGATAAATTTAAAGAAATAAATATTCTGACTGTAGCTTCGCAATACATTTATGAAAATGTATTATATGTCCGTAAAAACATTAATGAGTTTCCTACAATAGGTAACAATCACAGTATAAATACTAGGAACAAATACAAGTTGTCCATGCATGCAACGCGGCTGAATAGGGTCAGTAATTCTTTTAGAGGTCATTGTATACGGTTCTTTAATCAAATCCCCAAAAGCGTTCAAAGTCTATCGATCAATAAATTTAAGAAAGTAATGAAAGAACGTTTATATAAATGTAATTACTATAAGACCAGTGATTATCTTAATGATAATACGTCTTGGGATTATAGCGATCGCTGCCAGGCTATTTCATGATCCTGTGATTTCGTGTATTCAGTAATTAGTATCTACTATTGTTAAGGGTTGAATAATGTGAATACCCTGGCTGAAAATGAATTCCATCTTTTATTTTGCCGTATGCATATCCGGAACAGTCATGCACGCTTAAATGTCTTTGCCTTTGGCGGCGTCGTGTGGCGGGTTGCTCACTTCCCTCTAAAATGGTCGAGGAGGGCAATGGCTGTCACATGCGTCATACTCGTGAACGGGTGCTGTTGGTGGGGACTGGTCTGTTCTGGTTTGCAGGGGCTACATCACATTTAGTAGATAGCAGTTTATTTGCATCTATGCTATGGACGTTGACATTATTTGATTTTTCACGATAATCTGTACTAGATTTAAGCTTTCATTTAAAAGAGCTCTTACTGAGTTTGTTGGGTAGCGGAGTTCTTCTCAGTAGTGACTGCACTTGGAACTCTGCTAAGTGAATAACATTGATCTTGACGAATAAGTTTTTCTTTTTCTTCATTTATTATAATTGAAGGAATTGAAAAATGTTATGATTATTATGTTGTATTCAAGTAGTTTAAATTCTAATTTTTAATTTACTCTTAATATATGATTTTGCTTTTACTATATGTAATGGTTATTCGCTAACTACCTAGAGTTTATGATTTATTGACGTTTTGAAAGTATCTGTAAAGATCTATTCGAAATAAAAATATTTTCTATTCTATTCTATTAAATTTTGCATTTAACTAAAATTTGATATTTTTCAACTGAATTTTATGGAATCAAGTTGTGATTTAAGAAAGTTGTAAAAAAATATCTATAATTTTTTTTTGAAGTATTGTGCAGAAAATAATTAGTAAAATCGGCAGTCGATGATAAAATTCTAGAAGTTTAAAGTTAAAGCATGTGTGCGGGTAGATGGTAACATGTCATCCTGTTTTGATGTTAACATCGGTGTCAGACAGGGTTGCGTGCTTTCGTATAGGCTGTTTATCATATATCTGGACAAATGCCTCCAGAGGGTGAAGTAGATGGATGTGGGAGTTCGTATGGGTGACTTAGTGGTGAACTATCTGATTTACGCAGATGATGCGGTAATAGTTAGCTATACACCATCTGGGCTTTGTAGCCCAGATGGTGTATAGCACTAGTCACAGTGACGAAAGAGGATTGTATGGAGAAAGGCTTACAATTGAATGTGGATAAAACTAAAGTATTAGTATTTGAAAGAGATGAACAGAGAACAAATGCAAGGGTAGTAGTAGATGATGCAGTGTTAGAACAGGTGGATGAAATTGTATATCTTGGATGTGCTTTTAGCAAGGATGGTAGGTACACCACTGACATAGAAAGAAGAGTGCTTGCTGGGAAATGCGTGAATGGAGCGTTGGGTAAGCTGCTAGAATCTAAACATCTCAGCCAGCGGGCTCGACTAGCTGTACATAATGTTGTACTTACTCCAACGCTTTTATATGGAAGCGAGAGCTGGGTATGCAGTAAACAATAAACAGTAAGTTAAACGCGGTCGAGATGAGATCTTTGCGCAAGATCTGCGGTGTATCACTCACCGATCGCGTTCGTAATGAAGATGTAAGAAAGAGGCTTTATGTGAATGATAGTATCGGTGTAAAAATGAAAAAAGGCATGCTCCGATGGTTCGGGCATATAGAAAGAATGTCGAATGAGCGAATGACTAAACAGATATACAATGCAAATGTAGATGGTTGCAGAGGCCCAGGAAGACCAAGACTGACCTATCATGACCAAATAGGTCGAGTTCTGTCTGATGGTGGGGTCAAAAGTCTTAGGAATCGGCGTGCATGTATAAAGAGAATGATGAAGGTAGACGAGGCATGAGAGGTTTGTCAGGACCGGGGTATTTGGCGCTCTACACTCTCTGCCTATCCCGTTAGGGACCTGGCGTCAAGATACATAAATACATAAGTTTAAAGTTAAGGAGACCAATTTTTATGTATGTTGGTTTTACTATAAGGAGAGAAAATAACTTAGATCGTATAATTTAATTCTTTTTCCATTGATTTCATTAATCAATGAAAAAAGAATTAAATTATACTTTTAATTATAGCCATTACAAAACAAAGTAAAAAATAAAGTTGGGTATAATGGTGTCGGAGATTTTGTTGCGAGTTCAGTAGTTAACTCAGGTACTACCGGTGTATCTGGTGATGAGTTGTCTACACTGAACGACTTCTTGTTTACTCTTTTTTTTGTTTTTGAAAATCTGCAGGCTCAGAATTGTAGTACGCCTGTGAATGTTTTATGGCATTTCCGGTGATAACCCCCATCTATATATTTATCAGGTAAAATAATGTTCGCATATTTAAGGTTATGTTTTTTTCTGACTTTCAGTTATAAAAATATGCTTACGCTTACACTCACAGCCCCACAGTAGGTATAAACCTGTGTCGTGGGTACCGTTATACACATATAACACATACACAAACACCTATCTCGAAACAAATATCTGTAGGCCATACAAATATTGGTCCCGGTGTGGAGATCGAACCTGTGACCCTTCGAATCAAACGGTCATCTCACACCGTTGGGCTAAGCGGATCGTAAGTTTTACATTTCTTTAATGTCTCTACAGAAAGCAAAATTAATTTTCCCTCACTTTTCTTACAAATTAATTATTCAACGGTTTCTGTACGTATAACAGTTCACACTACACAATATATATTACGGAGTACGAGACAGCTGATGCGCAGAAAGAGATCGCCGTGGACCGATCATGCTACTCGTATTTCACTCGCACCAATGTACATGTATATTCATCGCGCGCACGCCTGGAGTAGACTTCAATTTCTCTGGTAAGATAGGGGAACCATCGAAAGTGACTGGGAATTGTGGAAACATTATTCGTATAGTTTTCTGAATAACATATATAAAAGTCAGATTTTATACTATGACGAAAGTAGATTTATAAATAATTAGACTGTGAGGGTGTCTGGCAAGGGGTTGTTCCCGTCCAAAGTGTCCGCCAATAGACGAGGCGGTTTCTAATATGATTGTAAGTTAAAATATATGAAAACTAAGTTTTATACTATCACAAATTTGAAACACAATTTTACTCATATTTACTACCTGTTATCTGCCAAAGCCACCGCGACCCAGGTTGTATATTTTGGGTTTGCTTATACCTGTATAGGGGACATATATAGAAGAATTTCCAGGTTTTATAATATAACGAAGGTCTGGGCGTCGCAGGCTCTTAGACTATTAAGCTTAAAAAGTAGGTACAGTCCGAAGATTATAAATGTCTAAATAATATAAGCGAATTATTTCGGTAGCTTGGTGGTGAAGCGGCTGGACTGGTTATCCTGAGATGGCAGGTTCAGCTCTTGCCCGAAATAAAAATTTTCTTTCCATTTTTTCTTTAATTTTTAAGTTCACACCCATGTGATATTGCGAAAAATAAAAATAATACAATTACTTATATTATTATTATCATCCATTAGTAATTTAATGTTGTTGTATTCAAAAATTTTGTAAAAAAAAATGATATACATATCAAATAAGTATCCTTATTTGATATGTATATCATTTTTTTTTATGTTATGCATGTGGTAAACAAGCATGCAGCTCACATCGATGTTAAGTGATGACTGCAGCCTATAGACACCCACACAAAGGCCAAGGTCAAAATGCAGATGCGTTACCACTCCTGAGGCCTAAGGTGTTATGCCCCTGTGCCGGAAGTTACAGGGCCGTACATTACCACCTGACCGGAACACGATAGTGCTGAACACTACCATTTAGCGGCAAGTATATTAGGTAATGCGGTGGTGCCTACGCCCGCGAGCTCCGTCACTGGAGCTCTATCACCCGTTAAAATATTTATATCATTTAAATAACATGTTTCATAAATTACGGTATTCATTATTCCATATCAGCGTAAAGCGAAACAAAAAAAGCACGCCCAATACCCGCTACAAAAGGATCTCGACGTGTATTCCCAATGGGAACGCCGCGCGCCGTAAAAACGGTGCTTCATTGTGTGATTAAGATAAATACGTTTGCCAAAACAAGTTACAGAAATTAACGAATTGAATTGAATCCTGTGCGTTGGTAGTAAATATATGATGTAAATAATAAACATACGAGAAATAATGCCTCTAAACAGTCTGTTAAAAAATCTAGTTTTCAGTAAATTTTCACACTTGGTGTGAAACATCAGGACGACTCAATGCCGTGTTGTTTGAATCTTGAAGAAGTCTAAAAGAACTTCTAAAATACCTATCATAATAAGAATAATAATAAGGAGGCAGAGCAGCTTGTGACGAGCTTGTGATGAGTAGCGACACCACCCTCTACCATTATCTCGAGTTCCTCCGAGAGAGCTGGGCTCCACCTCGTCCACCGCACAGTCGCACGGGCGGACTGACCAATGAGTGTCACTCACCTCTGGTTTTCATTGCCCGATCAGAATTTCTGCAAATGTAACGTCTCTAGCGAGAGGTGTTACATTTGCAGAAAATAAGATAATAGGCTGTTACACTTCAAAAATAAATAATTAAATTTAAATAAACATATAAGGGTAAAAAATAACGGTACGGAACTCTTGTGAGTCCGACTCGAACTTGGCCGCTTTTTCATAAAGCTACCGATGGCTAAGGTTTATTATGATATATCTAAACGCACAAGTTTTTTTATTGCACAAAAATCAACAAAGCTCTTCAGCGTGACAAATTTCTCGTGTTTTGGACAGATCATTTTAGAAAGATAGACATGCTCTTGACTTTTTGATGCGTTTATGAACTTTTGTTAGAGACCGAGACTTTAAACTTTTTCAATTCACAGTGGAATTGTTCTTTGAAATGATTTGATTACAAAGGCTATCTTCACAAATGCGTATACATTTTCTATTAGACGGTATAATTAAACTTTCTTCCGACTGAAACATTCATTTACTCCGAGTACCACTGAAGTATCTGTTTGTGTTTTCTAACTATTCCTCGGGCGAATAGCGCATGCAAATAGATACAGGTGGTTCTCGATGGATATTTATAGACCTTAAGAAAATAAATAGCGTTGTTTGCGCAAACTTCATGTGATATTAATGCAAAATCTAATACTAGAGATTAATTAATGGAAGCAGAAGTGAAAAGTAATGATTATTATACTAAGGTACTAAAATAATAAATTCAGTTGTTTTTAATTTCGTGTTATTCGTTCAAACTGCTGCGACAGTATCTAATTTTCTCAACTTATGTCAATTAATTCAATGATGGTAGAGCTCTAGTGATGGAGCTCGCAGGCGTAGGTGGTACAGCAATACTTAATTTAATTGGCGCTAAATAGTACTGTCCAGCGCAATCGTGTTTCGGTCAGGTGGTAACGTACGGCCATGTTACATAAAGCATAGAGGTATAAGAGCTTAGATCTCAGAAGTGGCAACGCAATCTTGAAATCTTTGCCTTTCATGTAGATGTTTCTAGGCAACAGAATCCACTTTTATATGTGACGAAGGTGGCAAAGAAGGATGCAACACTCACGGATATTAAGTTATGACTGCAACCTATAGACATTTTATATGTGACGAAGGTGGCAAACAAGGTTGCAGCACTTACGGATGTTAAGTGACGACTGCAACCTATAGATATTTTATATGTGACGAAGGTGGCAAACAAGGTTGCAGCACTCGCGGGTGTTAAGTGACGACTGCAACCTATATACATTTTATATGTGACGAAGGTGGCAAACAAGGCTGCAGCACTCGCGGGTGTTAAGTGACGACTCCAACCTATATACATTTTATATGTGACGAAGGTGGCAAACAAGGTTGCAGCACTCGCGGGTGTTAAGTGACGACTGCAACCTATATTTTATATGTGACGAAGGTGGCAAACAAGATTGCAGCACTCGCGGGTGTTAAGTGACGACTGCAACCTATATACATTTTATATGTGACGAAGGTGGCAAACAAGGCTGCAGCACTTGCGGGTGTTAAGTGACGACTGCAACCTATATACATTTTATATGTGATGAAGGTGGCAAACAAGGATGCAGAACTCACGGATGTTAAGTGACGACTGCAACCTATAGACATTTTATATGTGACGAAGGTGGCAAACAAGGATGCAGCACTCGCGGATGTTAAGTGACGACTGCAACCTATAGACATTTTATATGTGACGAAGGTGGCAAACAAGGATGCAGCACTCACGGATGTTAAGTGACGACTGCAACCTATGGACATCAACACAAAAACAAGAAGTCAAAATGCAGATGCGTTGCCAACCCTGAGACCTAAGTTATGTCTATGTGATAGTACATTGCCATCTAACCTGAACACGATAGTGCTGAACACCACCATTTGGCACGCACCTACGCACTCAAGCTCCAACATTGGAACTCTACCAACAGTAAATCACTTACCATCCATGTGATCTGTATGCTTGTTTGCCACTTTATGACAAAAAAATCAGACGTTCGTAAAACATGCACAATTAAATATACCGAAATATTTTTCCCACGCAGCGAGACGGTCACTGTATCTATTTTATAGTAAGTAAGTATGCTATTTTATCCCGGATCACGAGATTTAGATTACGGCCGGAACTTAGTGTTTTGTTTAGCTACATTAATGCTATAAATTTAAAGAGTTTGTTTACTCAGCAAACGCGTTAATCTCGGCACCGATCGGATAGAATTTGAGATGACATTTATTGTGAAAGGTATTAGGCGGTAACGATGGTAGCTAGCTGGTATTATAGCATAGTTTATGTATAAAATAAACGATACCTCCAGTAAATGTGACGAAGGTGGCAAACAAGGATGCAGTAACCTTCCAGGAGACTACATATTTGCGCCATTTGAGTTCGAAACGTTTGGTCAATGAGGCCCCAGTGTTTAACTCTTATTAACCGGCTCAACTCTTTGGAACCAGAAAGAACACAGAGAGCAATTTTGAAAGTATTATTTTCCCTATGTTTCAGATATCCCACAACACTTCTTTATTCAGAGACAAAATATTAACTGTACGTCAGCTATTCATTTTAGAAACAATCCTAAAACAGCACAAAGTCCTAATATATAACCCTCTACTATCATGTGATAAAAGACGATTCAACCCAGTTGATCGCAGTGACAGTCGCTTCTCTACCATGTTCTGAAAGCGCTTCTTTTGTCATCTTGGAGGTTTTCTATACAACAAAATAAATAGCAGGTTGTCTATCTTTAATCTCAATAAGACCAATTGTAAAATGAAGGTACACACTTGGCTTCAAGAAATCAACTATCATGATACCGAAAGTATTCTTACTGTCCCAGTATAGTTGACGTGTTATCTCCGATAATGTGTATTTTATAATATATTTAAATATATGTAAATGAGCATAAGTGGATTTATAATAGAAATACAAACACCACACACACACACACACACACACATACAATGTTTAGCTTAGTATAAACCTAAAAAAAATTACTTACCACTAGACAGTGTACGTGTACATTATTTTAATTATTTTAAATGTAATCAGTACCTAAGGGGTGGAGACCTGGTGTCCTGAAATACAGACCTCGGTTTAGCTTAGGCACCAGTCTCCCACAATGTAATTTCTGTATCTTAACATGTATTTTGTCATCAACAAAGAAAAATGTACTTTATATTGTGGTGAGAAATAAATCTTTTTATTATTTTTTTATTATTTTTATTATTAAAATAAATTTTGCAACGCTTTGTCGAAATTTCTCGTGACCTGATTTTTAAATACAAAATTTAACCATTATTTCAATAGTTTTTGTCTTGTTTTCGGGTAACATTTTTGGTTAATCTGCGCAGTGATTGGGGTTAAGTCCCTGCGGATTGTGAAAAAGGTCACAGCTGTTAAACTTACTACTAACCAAAAAATCTTATAAATTTATATAAAAGAGAAGACACAGTTTATCGAAGTACTTACTGATAGCGCATATGTAATAGAAAATTATAATATGTCACCGGAATATACAACGAAACTTAAGTTTAATACCTATAACGTTCTGTGTTATCACACGTAAGGATATAAACCACCGCCGTAAGATTTTACGGGCCTTACTTCTTACGATTTCATGATCTTTTTTATTGAAACGAACTCCGTGCACATGGTTAAATTAGGCTGAAGCGTACGGCGGGCGAGTTGGCTCTCTCGTCGTCAATTCGATGTTAAGCCTTTTTTCTAATTTCTAGTCAGTATTATGACTTTTTTACGCGGGGAAGTCTTGCATGGACACCTGATTTCTAACGAAATAGATGGCGGGTAGTGTGAAACTCTTACTCACTAAAACCACGTGTTTTAATTCGTCGAGCAGTTCCCTTCACCCCCTTAGACCTAAAAAACCATGTTGGGGGGGGGGGGGGGCTCTAGGTGAGGTAATTGTAAAAAATAAGATAGTTTAGAATCTTTACGGTTACGTTACGTTTCTTAATATATTTTGGTGATATATTATGTATGTATGTATCTTCACGCCAGGTCCCTAACGGGGTAGGCAGAGAGTGTAGAGCGCCAGATATCCCGGTTCTGACAAACCTCTCGTGCCTCGAATACCTTCATCATTCTCTTCATACATGCACGCCGATTCCTAAGACTTTTGATCCCACCATCAGACAGAACTCGACCTATTTGGTCATGGTAGGTTAGTCTTGGTCTTCCTGGGCCACTGCAACCATCCACATTCGCATTGTATATCTGTTTAGTCATTCGCTCATGCGAAATTCTTTCTATATGTGCGAACCATCGGAGCATGCCTTTTTTCATTTTTACACCGATACTATCATTCACACAAAGCCTCTTTCTTACATCTTCATTACGAACGCGATCGGTGATATATATATATACATTAAGTAATCTCTCCTTACAATATAATAGATATTAGGGTTTTAAAAGACATAGACGACGACGACGGTCGAGTGGTCTCGTGAAGAGCTTACTATAGAAATGATCCTATGAAGTAAGGTCTTCTAAATGGTAGTGTTTAGCACTATCGTGTTCCGGTCAGGTGGTAAGGTATGGCCCTGTAATTTTAGACATAACAACTTAAGCCACAGGAGTGGCAACGCATCTTTATTGAAATATCTGGTCTCCTGTTGATGTTTATAGGCTACAGTGTCACTTACATCAATATAAACTGTATGCTTGTTTGCCACTGCATGACATAAAGACACAATCCGCACAAATACTGTGGGGCTGGGAGTGCAAAGTGTTATTTTTGATTGGCTTAAAAAGGAGGAAGGCATTGTATGGTCGGGAACAATATTTTTTTCTTTTTACTCCAATCAAAATATGATAGGTCCGAGAGGGCTTGACTGGCCTCACCCTTAGGCCTTTAGTGTGGGAGTGGATCTTCTAACTTAGAGTCAACTATTTATTGACCTGAAGTCGTGCTTATTTCAACGTAGCGACTAGCGATTTCAAAATGGGACAAAAATCCTTATGAGACTTTCTGGAAAAATCTAGAGTACACTAGCGACAGCGATTGTCATTATTATACTCGTGTGAGAGTTGTGTCACAAGTAACAAGTCGGACACATACTTACGGATTAAAATATATAAATTGAAGCCTTTTCGATGTAGACACCGAGCGTGGAGTTGCAAATATTGTTACTAATTTTAATATCTCGTGCTTCTTTTATAGGTACTATGATTAAAATAACGATATCTTGTATTAACTTACTTTTTACAATTGGGCAACACTAGCTGACTAGTCTGTTTGGTGGCCTCGACGCATGCGCGCCGCAACCTGCGCACGCGCTCGCGCAGCTCCGGGCAGTCGTGTGGCTGCCCGATGTGGATCAGCTGGTCGCGGAATAATGCCAACTGCACGTTGATATCCGTTATAAGCTGCAATAGAAAAATAAATGTTAGCTGGAGTTTACTTGTAGCACACCGCGGACACCCCGCCTAAATTGCATACAAACGCTTATTTTGGTCTCTATTACACAGCCATCAATCAGTGACGTGTATTTACACGTGCACCTGTGTGCGTAGCACGTAGAAAATACCAACCGTCGCGCATAAGAGGGGAGGAGGTTGGCTGATGCGGGGAAATCGGGCGGGACGTCGAAGTGTCCATTCTATACGTAGTATTATTACATATTCTCTGCTTGTAGGTACTACCTGCTAATGGCGCCGTAATAACTATCGCAGAGGCAAAATAGGTTCGGCCTTAGGGGTGGCCACGCATCTGCATTTTGATCATGGGTTTTGATATACATGTCTATAGGCTGCAGTATTATTTACCATCTATGTTAACTGCAAGCTTATTTGCCACCATCCTAATACCCATTTTTAAAACCTAATGAAAGTTTCAAATAAGAATGCAGTTGACATGACATGTTGACATGGGTTTTAAGTGAATAATACAGTCTGTACACATCCATACAACAACCAGAGGTCAAAATATAGATGCATTGCCACCCCTGAAGTCCAAGTTATTTTGCCTCTTTGAGATAAATTTATTATTAATGATTATTTGCAATCAAACTCCGTCAGTTTGCCACTTACGTTACATAAAAACAAAACATGGAATAAAACTAAAATGGAATTCATGAGCTCATCCGAACTATTCCAACACGACTATTTATCCATACGGGAAGGTGGCGGTTGTACGTTAATAAAAGTAGAGACATACCTATGTATTTTTGAAGTAAAATTTCTTTAGGCGCACCTCATTCCGACGGATGTAACTCAGTTTTGAAAACAGAATGTCGCAAGTATAGGTACCTAAAGTACCTAAAAGTACCTATACTTGCATGAAAAGTGAGCGCTAAGAAAGGATTATTAATTACTAGCTGTGCCTGCGACTTTGTTCGCGTGGAATAGTAACTTAAAATCTACTTTACAGTAATGCTTCTCTGTACACGATATTAGACGTATGGAAAAATGTTATACTAACGTTGTGCATTTTTAACCACTAATACCACCAACACCACCATCACCACCATCGTCACCACCTCCACCATCACCACCACCACTGTCACCACTACTAACTTCACCACCGCCACCACCACAAACGCCATCAACGCCACCACCAACACCAACATCACCAAACATCTACGCCACCAATGCCACCAATAACACCAACGTCACCAAAACCACTACCACTGCCACAACCAATGCCACCAACGGATCCAAAACTACCAACAACACACCCAACGTCACCAATGCCTCCATTGCTACTAAAAACCACCGCCACTACCAGAGTCACCAACAACACCTACGCCACCAACGGCACCAAAGATACCAATGTCACCAACGACACCAACGCTATCAATGCCACCAACGATACCAACGCTATCAATGCCACCAACGCCACCACCACCGCCACCACCACAACCACTACCAACACCATCAATGCCAGCAACGCCACCATCACCACCATCACCACCACAACCACCATCATCATCATAACCAACATCCGAAAGACGTCCATCCGTCTCCGCTGGACAAAGCCTTTCCCGAAGATGCTCATAACAGTCTTCAGCGTCAAAAGGAAAGAATATGCCATAATTGCCACGATGCTGATTGGTATACATTAGATATTGATAGCGACGATTGTTTTATACCGGGACGCTGCTATGCAGTATGCTTAATGTTACTAACAGAGAAAAAATCGGCCAAGTACGAGTCGAACTCATGCACAAATGGTTCCGTACTAAAAATTCCATAAAAATTACGTATGTTGTATGGGTTTAATATTTACTTAATTTTTATTTAATTATTTATTATGGAAGGTAATATACAACATTAGACCTAAAAATTCTGTGAAAATTTTAAGCGTCTACTTGCTACCGGTATTATTATTGAGCAAAAAATATACGAAAAAAAACACGTTTATTGTTTGCCCCCATGGACTCCTCAATATTTTCATTTTCTTATTTTTAGTAACTAATTTGGTCTTTATAGCGGTATCAGAAATACATAATTTGTGAAAATATACCTTTCTAGCTGTCACTATTTATGAGATACAGGCTGGTGACAGACGGACGGACAGACAGATTGACAGTGGAGGATTAGTAATCCGTAGGGTCCGTTTTTACCTTTTAGGTACGAAACTCCCTAAAAAATAGAACTAAGATACAGAATAACTTAAAAATATTCGACATGATTCTTTAAATTGACATAACTTTTTTATTTCTGAACCGATTCACATGAAACAAACACTAAATGTTAAGTGAAACTTACCACAATATATTAGTGAAAATTGCAAATTGAATAAGCCGTTTCTGAAATTAGCGTGCACAAACACACAGACTAACAGACATTTTGCCGGGATAAAAAGTACCCTGTGTTGTGTTTATTATATTATGTAATTTACACTTCTACAGTTTTATTATAAGTAGTGTGATGCTTGAACAAACAGACAGACAGGCAGACAAAAAAAAATCTATTCACATATTTGTGTTCGGTATCGATCTAGTAACATCCCCTAATATTTATTTTTTCAATATTTTTAATGTACTATATCTCTGAGCAGGAAATTATGCACGCGCTTAACACTACAATTTAGCGACAAGTAAGTAGAATAGGTAATGCGGTGGTGCCTACGCCCTAAAGCACCGTCACTGGCGCTCTACCACCAGTAAAAAGTCCGCAGAATAGTAGATCCTTTTGTCAAGATTAAAGTAGGAGTTCCAGTAAGCGAAGAATGTCTGGCCATAAATAAATGTACGGTACAATCTCGAGGACTGGATTGGACACAGGGAACAACATTAATCACAATTCACGCTGGAATGGGACGTTCTGTAATCAATTTTATACTAGTGGACTCTGAAATTGACTCGCAAAAAGTATCGACGTGGTGTGTTATTGTTGCTATTGCGAATCGTTCATTTATTTCTTCTTGATTTTATTGGGTGGGTTCCCTTAACATCTTTAGTGTGTATCTGATATTTTTAAGTAATTTTGCACATACATTTTTTAAAGAATCAAATCTTTTCGAAAAGAGTGCGGTATCATCATTGTGGGTCAAGGACGCATTCATTCTGGGTGCAAAATGTGTCCATACAAAATTTATATCCAAAATTCAGAATATTCGGAAGTGCAGTACGATTGTGGCGACCATTTGAAAATATTTAAGGGTTGCCCTACGGGCGCAGTCCTATATATAGACTTTAGATTTTGTAGAGGTACTCACCCGATAGGGTGCAAGGTATCTTCCATATCTTAATCTGACGCGCTCGAGTAAATGCCTTTTTGGGCTTTCCTACTCAGAACGAATTAGCAGGCAATTCCTGCTACTCTGGGTCCTGGGTTTTATCCTCAGGTCGGGGGCATTTAGAGACAAAGGCGTATTATCCCTTAATTCTGGTGTTAATAGGATTCTTCCATTTGCTGGAAGTTTCCTAGTACCATCCTAGGAGTGGTAATGTCCCTGGAGATGTCAACAGGCTCGTTACCTAGGACAGAATGTAACCGGCGAATCGTGGTATTGAATGCATCCATTAACGTTAGTGAAGTCATGTAATGCGGTGTTGCCTACGACCACGAGCTTCGTAACTGGTGCTTTACCACCACTAAAATGTTTTTGTAACTGTGTTTGTAGGTACAATTCTACAATTTTAGCGTAATAAAACCAGTCTAATTTATATATGCTACGAAATATTACAAAAGATGACACTTACTTACATTACCTAAAGCTATACAAGACTATATCAACACGATTTAATGAAGACCGAAATAAGGCCATCATATATATTAACCTATAAAGAGACAAATCAACTGAAAACCGACGATTAGATGGAATGGCAACATACGCAAACCCATAGATTTATTATCTGCAAACCACAATTTATGATTACTCATCTCATTTATTACATTGTCACTAGAACGAGATCGGTAGCCTCTTTCACATAGAGGAAATAGGCTTTTTTGTGGCAAACGATTCAGTCTATGTCAACATTGGGGCAGGTTTTCTGTTATATATAGGTTGTTATTCACTCTGTATGAAATACGCCTTTCGATATTTTTATGTCGGTTATGTTATATAGAGCAACGCGGGCCACCCGTTGCTCTATGTGTTATACCCATCGACTATGGAACTAAGAAGAAGGAAGGCTGATTGGTCTGTGGTTATAGTCAGCTAGCTAGTTAGTCAGCGCGTTGTGGCTGCAAGATTGCATCTAAGCCTATCATCGGTTCATAAAGTCTATAAACCCTTTTGAGAGACTGGTGTGTTGACGCATAGTTCAGTTTCTGGCAGGAATCGGGTCACATCTAAGCGAGACGATCGATTTATTGCAATGACTTCTTTAAGAAATCGACGCCTCAACGGTTTCAAACTGCAGCGGCAGCTAAGTGGTGTACGAAAGATGGCTGTAAGTGAACTCTACATTAAGAAGAAGATTGAAAGAAAATCGATTGGTACCACACAAGCCAGCAAACGGGTCGAAATTAACTGCAGACCACCGAAGAGCGCGCCTTAACTTTGCACATGAGCACTTGAATTGGTCATACTCACAGTGGAGCAAAGTTATCTTTTTTGATGAGTGTAAAATCATGCTGTATGGTAACGATGAAAGGAACAAGGTCTACAGAAGAGCTGGAGAATATTTTGCGCAATGCCGCATTGAAGAAAAGGTCAGCTATGGTGGCGGTTCGTGGACGGTTTCGGGAGGAATCAGCGCCCAAAAGTAAGACATAGCTTGCCTTCGTTTCCGGGCTCCGTCTGCCTACACTTAACGGTCAGCGGTACGTCGATCAATGTCTTGAGCCTCATGTGATGCCCTATGCACATTTTGTTGGCAATGGCTTCATATTCATGCACGACAATGCTAGGGCTTATACCGCCGGCGTCGTGCGAGATTACCTTACCGAAGCCGACGGTAATCTTGTATCCCATTATGGAATGTCCAGCAAGAAGCCCGGACATGAATCCAATATAAATATCTATGAGACGAATCAAAAAGACGATTTCGAGCAATAGAATTGACTCCAGAAACATTTAGCACGTTGCGAAATGCAATTCAGGAAGAATGGGACAATAAGCCACAACAAGTGATCCTCACTCTCATCCGATCGATGAAGAACCACATGGAAGCAGTAATAAGAGCTCGGGGATCCCTCCTCAAGTTATCGAATTCACGTTACTTAGTTTTTTTTTTCAATAACGTGTGTTTTTTTATCCATTGCGTCCATACTTCGTACATGGTAAAAATTACTCATTAAACAAAACACTAAACTTATGAAAATGTAATTTGAATTTAGAACATCAACATTAGGATTTTAAAACTTCACACTATGCACTATAAAACGACATTAAATATTTTATTTTTACATTTATACACAATTTGTTAAAATTCTTACAAAACAAAAACTTGCAAAGTGTTTCGATTTTTTATCGATAAAAAATACGTGTAGGTATGTACACGTCTATCCAAAAATCATGGAGTAAAATGTGGACCGCAGGATTATGCTAATCAGAAAGCGGCACCAAATCATCTAAATATTTAAAAAATATGACGTGCGTTGGGTTTAAATCTGTATTCTGTTATTTTTTTCTTTATTTGCCAGGCTTTGTCGCTGAGCCACCCCGACGCCTCAAATAATCTTAATTAAATAAAAATAAGTATAACAATTGATTTCACGTTTTCGTGATGCGATTATCTTTTAAAAATTAATTATTAATTTATTTAAAAAAATTGTAAAACGTTTTTTAATATTTGACTTTTATTGTAAATGTAAATATTTAGAAGTCAGGCTGCCAATTACGGTGACTTCAAGATCTATGGTTGTGAATAGTTTGGATTCTCATTATAAAAATGGATGTTTCTGGAAGAAATCGCTCTTTTAGCAATAAGACCGCCATTTGTACTGTGCTTATTTTGTCTTACTACTATGTATTTTACTTGGTGTACAATAAAGAGTAATGTTGTTGTTGTTGCTGTTTATATGCTTACCTGCGCTGTTATTTAAGTCATGGTAGAATGAAGATTTATGAAGTAAAACCTGTTAAATTCCTATGTAACAGATATCGTTTTCTTCATCTCAAATCTGGTTTTGGTAAAGGAATTGAAAAAAATGGTAGGTGAATGGTAACTGAAAATTTAATCATCAAATACATTATTTACCATCTGGCAGAAATACGGTTCAGTCGAATATTATTTAATCATTATGGGCAAAAGACATACCTAACATAAATAAATATTTTTTAAGCGTCCACTTGTGTACCGATATCTGTCCAAATGCAGATCTCATCGATCGATCTCTGTCATCATCGTGTATTTAATAGATACTTTTCATGATAAACGAAACTGATTCAGTTTCATTTTATATGATATTTTCGGGGGTTTCATTTTTGGAAATAAAGTTATTTTTTTGTGGCTTTCAAAAAGTTGATACACACACATACACCCTATTCCATACAATACACAATTATCAAAATCGGACAACTCTGCAAAAGGTTATGCGTATAACCACGTTGCAATCAGGGGGGAGCGAATAAACAATAATTCCCTATTTTTCTACCTTTTAAGTTGGAATTTTGTTTTGATATTTATATGGGACCAACGTCAAGGTATGCCCTTCCCAATAAAAGAAAAAAGAATTATCAAAATCGGACTACTCAGTAAAAAGTTAAGCGTGATCATACATAAAAAAATATATATATACGCGTCGACTTGAGAACCTCATCCGTTTTTTCGGCGGTTAAGAAAGTAAGTGTGAAGCTACATAGAATCACTCTTATTTTTTTGTCTTATTTGACCGGACTACTACGTACAGAGTGAACTAGTAGTAATCATTACTGTTCCACTCACGAAAAACGTTGTTGTAGGATATAAACAGTTCCGCTTTACCTCGAACAGACCGCTAAAGGAACCACTCAGGCCCTACGTTTAGAAGAACTTTCGTAGAGATTACATATATCCCACGTGATTCCACTCGTAAGTACTAATGGCTGTAATAAATGCGAGGCTGGTTTTAAATTACTGTGATGAGTATTGGGTTCTTTTATTAAATCGGTTGACGACAGGTGTGATTTATTGGGAGAATTTATTCACTATTCACTTCTGATTAGAAGTGTGATAGATATGTTTGGTTTTAATTGTAAGTCGCGATGGATTAAAGATGGATAAGTATATCAATACAATCCTGTCGACACCTCTTCACCTTTAAGTGGGGGAGAAATTCAGCATCATAGAACTCTATAATTTATTTATAGTTGTTCATAACAGGTCAATTCTTATCTTGGATTAGTGGCAATAACTAGAAAGCACAAGGTCCATCGAAAGTCGAAGTTTCTTTTTGATGGCATCATGAAACCCTCAATAACTGTATGGAGATGTAGCCGACTCAAAATTATTAAGTTACATCAGTATAGCTTCAATTTAATTTATTCTTCTTATATATATATATATATATTTAATCTAATGGAAGTGTTAAACAAGCATGCAGTTCACATTGATGTTAAGTGGTGACTGCAGCTTATAGACACCCTCATGAAGACCAAGGTCAAAATGCAGGTGCGTTACCACTCCTGAGGTCTAAGGTGTTATGCCTCTGAGCCGGAAATTACAGGGCCGTACATTACCACCTGACCGGAACACGATAGTGCTGAACACTACCATTTAGCGGCAAGTAAATTAGGTCATGCGGTGGTGTCAACGCTCATGAGCTCCGTCACTGGAGCTCTACCGCCAGTAAGAAAGCTAATATATACTATACGGCGGTTCTTTTTTTTTGTAAAAAAGCGATCGACTTAACGGACAACTTAACTATCATACAGTAACGGTTGCTTGACATAAAAACAAAGTTATTTACTCGGGTGGACATCCTCCAGCAACTATTTCATTTACGTAAATTATATTTCTGGATAGTTGTGTGGTATGAATATGCAATAGGGCCACATGTACCTGTTGTCAATAAAGCCTCCTGTAACGCTTGCGTGATATGTATACATTGTGTCCTTCATTATGTCTGCGTGCGTAATAGTTACATTTTTTACTGGTGGTAGAGCTCCAGTGACGGAGCTCGCGGGCGTAAGCACCACCGCATTACCTGATTTACTTGCCGCTAAATGGTAGTGTTCAGCACTATCGTGTTCCGGTCAGGTGGTAATGTACGGCCCTGTAATTTCCGGCACAGAGGCATAACACCTTAGGCTTCAGGAGTGGTAACGCATTTGCATTTTGACCTTGGTCTTTGTGTGGGTGTCTATAGGCTGCAGTCATCACTTAACATCAATGTGAACTGCATGCTTGTTTGCCAGTTCAATTACATAAAAAAAAAAAAAAAAAAAAAAAACATTCTCGGTTGCTGATTAACGCGTTAACGGGGTAAAAAAGTTGTAAAGGCGGTTTACATAGTAAAAAAATCGGTCAAATACGAGCGTTTGAAGCCAGACGGTTCCGTTTTTTTGCGCGAGCTAATAGGGAATTAAGTAACTAGGTATACATATTTTTTTTATTTGTGCTAAGAATTCTCCATTTCTTCCTTTCAAGGCTGCCAGCCAGATATTGGATTAAAATGTAGCCTGTGTAAATGTAATCATTTTGGGCGAAATTGTATATTATTCCAAAATTTTGTACTTATAAATAGTTAGTGAACATAATTGATTTAATAAATGATTAAGTACTATTTATACTACACGCCCATATCCCCAAAGGTGTACGATATATACGTCCATTCAATTGCCATGTAAGCTATTTTTTTATAATTAGTACGGAGCCATATACATGCTTTATTGAGTCCATTATTAAATAAACAGTGGCAAACAAGCGTCTAGTTTACATTGATGGCCTATTGGCCGTATTACTTATACGGATAAATAACGCATCTATGTGTAATTTCTGGTTTTATGTAGATGTTTCTAGGTTGCAGAATAACATCACTATCAATATGAATTGTATGTATGTTTGTCACTTCATCAGATAAAAGAACTTCGTGCTCGAGCCCCGTCACAGAAACTTTACCACCTGTAAAAAATAATAGAAATGCTATTTAGTACAAAATCAACTATGTTTATTTTTAATTCAGATACTTTAAAATTATTTCTTTGCAAACTTTACAATAATATAATTCTATCCTGGAAGTACAGATTTAAAAGCACTAAAATCCGCTATGAGCCATATTCAATGTTATATCTTTGAAAAGAACCTTCAAGTGTAACAAATCTAAACAATTCGACGAAGCAGAAAGTTTTGGTACTTTGTAGTTATCATGTAAACGAATGGGGTTGAAACAAAAATATTTGTTTTCTAAAGTGCCTTGTGTATTATTTTATACTCATTTATACCTCCACATTGTTTGTAAGCGAAATTACTGTTTTATTTTCAAATGTCATGCATAACGTAAACAGTTCCTTTGTTTTCCAATTTGAATAATTTACAAAGAAAAGCTGCTATTCCGTGAAACTATAACAATTCGCTCACATTCTTTGATGAAAAATACATCACGTACGTATAATGATCCAATTTGTTACCCACTTTGTATGTAATGATCCATACTAATAGGTATTATGAACATGATATCGTGTACGAGTCGGTTACATTGAGAATAATGGTTTGCATAAAATTTTTTCGTATTTATTACATAGATTATAAGATTGTAAGTGGAAAGTTTCCTTTCCTTTAGAATTAAATTAGTTATTAATTACAAACATTACAAATTGTGACGTCACCGATTTGAAAAATCGATGTACATTAATTTACAAAGCCTATGCATTTGCCTACATAGATGCTTCGAAATTGCTGCTTTAGAACTTTAGGTACCTACATCGCTTTCCTCTTGTGGTAATGCGCCGCATTGCTACGTTGAGTGGCAACCCTTATTCTTTGTGCAAAGAATAGACCAGCCTTCTGATCACTAAGCGTCAAGCAAACGTTTCAAAATGTCTTTTGATAAAAAACGGGGTCCCAGTGACCCCACGGACCTAGCGTTTCGTTTCTCAAATATGTAAGTAATTTGAGGCATTCAAAATTGCAAGTAGCTTTAAAACTGAAGGAATTACTCGGTCTCGCCAACACGATTTAAATTATTCATTTTAATAAGGATTAAAAATTAATGCATTACAATGCCTTGCTACTAACTGCAACAACTTACAACTGCCTTATTACTACCTTGCATAAGATTAAAAAAAAATTGGAAACATACGTCACATCACGCCTGTAATCCCAGAAGGCGAGGCAGAGGTGCTTAAATGCATTAGATGCTTATTAAATGCATGCATGGTTTTGGCGGGAACCTTGAAAGAGGCGTATGGTGCTCTTATTTTATTTCATGTTCTTGGTGTATTTTTAAGTTATATTGAATAAAGTTGGTGGCATTTTGTTTGATATAGGTTTATTACAGTGCCCGTGTATAGTGAAATAGAATAACAGTGCGAAAACACGACCTTTCAGGTTGCCTCCAAAAATTCATTGTAAATGTTCTGGTAAAGTAGCCATCGCTTTACTTGACTGTAACTCACTCGACTGACATATTATACTTGATAACTTATATAGTATATACTTGATACTTACCTATTATACTTGATGACTATATTATACTAACTTTTACCCTGCTTAAATATATT
The DNA here is from genome assembly GCA_036365455.1 of Macrosoma leucophasiata. Classification (NCBI taxonomy): domain Eukaryota; kingdom Metazoa; phylum Arthropoda; class Insecta; order Lepidoptera; family Hedylidae; genus Macrosoma; species Macrosoma leucophasiata. The sequence continues at coordinate 16,774,967 of JAWQUS010000009.1, read as the reverse complement.
CGAAATATCGTTTTACTTGACACTGGCAATATGCGTAACAGCGATACCAAAACAAAAAAAAAATGCATGCACGTTAACACCCACGATTTTTCGGTTACGTTTTGGCTCATGTACCTTACAGGTGGTGAGCCTGTTGATATCTTCGACCACATTACTAGACTGCGAGATTCTGGTCTTCAATATGAAGTTGAAAGATTACCTGTCTCAAAATCCTTGCCCTACATTTATATGTCCATTAAATACTTCAGCAATTCCGGCATTTTCTTTTTAAACCAAAAGAATAAAAGTTAAATGGAAAAGTACAGAATAAAGTTTCAATCGCTTCTCGCGCGAGGTATTCGAAATAAACAATTTTCAATTGGTGCACATTTGGTGACTTGTCGAGAGGACATGCGATATTATATATATATTTTGTTAGATAAGTAACAAATGTTTATTTAATAAAGCGAAAATGTTTGTTAAACAAATACATGCTCTTTTTATGCCACATATGCGCCGTTTCAACGTTTTGTACGTAGTTTCCATACTGTTCATATTTGTACTGTGACTGAGTTAGGGCCCTGTCGACCGGATAGTGTAATAAGCGGCAACTCGGCCCGAGGCCACGCCTACCCTTTCTGCCGGACTCTGAATGCCGTGTCGTGTAATTGCCTTTTAGGTTATCCTTAAAATATATGCAATCGCGAACTTTTTTGTAGATCTACCAAAGACGAAATAATCCGCATAAACCTTTGTTATATCTCAAACGGCCAGCGTCTTTGATAAAAGGTCCCAGACGGTTTAATTTTTTCCGACAACTTCAGTATTTATTGTTATATTTCAATCAATTTACACAAAACTTTAACAAATATTTCACAATTTCACTTTATCTATTGGTGAAAATCGCATGAAAATACGTGCGTAATTTGAGTTTATTGCGAACAGACACACAGACCGACAGACAGACAAAGGCGGCGGGGTACTTTGTTTTATAATATACACTACATAGTATTGTCCTGTACTAAATCTATGATATGTATGGATTAAAACAAAACTATTCAAATTGCAATTATTTACGCATTAGAATTGTGTTGTTTTGTAGAAGTTTGAATTCATGTGGACATGCATACATCTATCAAGAGTCGGTTATGTTTTTTAAGTCCCTTAGAAAAGAAGGCGAAAACTCATTGACATTTATCGGGTACATTGACAAATTCCAGGGACTCGTCCAAAGGCATTCATGTAGGTAGGCAATTATCGGTTTAATTTGCTGTGAGTTAAGCTATTTTTTAATATCTCCAATGACTGTAAGCATGTACGTATTTTCTTATGTATTCTCTTTCGTATGACTGTATGTATGTATTTTCACGCTAAATCTTTTTACGGGGTAGGTAGACAAGTCTATACTTATCAATATGGTTGACGTATATGTATAGATGGGCCAACTGAAGGAAAATTGCTATCTTTATAATATACATTATCACTAAGCGACTGCCCAAGCAACACAAGTAGCATTAAATAAAATCACTTTTGGTGTATCTTCAAACTTATTGAATAAACGTAAAACTTAGAGCTGCGAATTACGCTTTGGTCTGTTTAATAGCATCATCAGAAGTAGGGACAGATACTATTGTTACGAGATCAGAGTTAGAGCCGATGTCAAAAATGCCTCCTTACAGTCTTTATCGCATTGGTTACTTAGGAGCATTTTAGTGGTAGCAATATATGATCATTGCTGTTTAAGGGCGTAGAATTATACTACTGTCATGCTGGCACCTTAAAGAGTTACTGAAAGCTACTGAGGCTCTTGCAATATCGGCAATTGTATAAAGAAAACAAAACAAAGCTCTCACGCAAGTGCTCGTAGGTTACATGAATCTAAAAAATCTGCAAAAACTAACACAATCGGTATATAGCTTGCGAACAGACCGGTATAATTAAAATTCTGTGCAGTATTCGGCGCATGGCTGCCAAAAGGGAATTGCAGAGCGGAATAGTAATGGATTTTGGTCACTGACGTTCACGTCACAATATGCATTATTTTGCAAAGTGCATTTCAATATTGTTATTAAATTAACATATTTATTGTCTGTGAGATTTCTACTAATTGTTACGATAATAATAATAGAATATACGTAATAATACCCACTATTAAATTATGGACACCCGATTGACAAATTGGTATAAAATAATTTATCTTTGTAATCGCTTTCAAGTACATCAAAATAAATCTTTTTTTACGGATTTATCTCGCGTAAGTATGTTTATTGAACTAACATTATTTGAAAAATCAATCAGATGTTGCGGGTGCTTTTCAGCTTCTGTGATTCCGGGCAGACTAAAGTGACATTAGTTTGACAGCAGTTTAAAACATATCCCTAAAAAGTTTTATTTCAATGAGTGCAGCTCGTAGGTATGTGGCTTAGTAATGGCAGGTAAGCTATCATTTAGCGATCTTTAAGCGGAAAAGTAGTATTAAACTTAAGATTGAATGCGACACGCAAATGACTCTACTTGCGCCTGATTTAGAACGTTTTTAATCAAGAGTAAAGAAAGTTTCGAGAATAGGTTGGTACCTATTAACAGCGGATAGCTTAGGGAATGCGGACCACCGCATTCCCTAAGCTATCCGCTGTTAAACCGTATTGTTTGGTACTGCTTTGTTTCAGTTGAATGGGAAAACTTAGCCCCGGGAGACGCAACGCATCCGTATCCGTACATCACTGGTCGTTTTTGTAGACGTCTATTCGCTGCGGTAATCACTTACGTCTGGCTGGAAGAACTGCTGTTTTATTTCCAGTACATAATATACCATAAAAATATTTAATTATTCGATTCAGTACAGTATTTTATATAAAAAAATATATGTAAAAGTTTGTAAACTCAAGTGGCTGATAAGCATGCCGTTCACTTTGGAAGGCTGATTGGTCTGTGGATGGTTATAAATGCGAAACACAAATCTGATGTACTTTGCCTCAGCTTCAAACAGTAAGTAACTTAACAATAATTCGTTAATATAGCCAGTGCGATGATTTAAAAAAAAAAAAATCGTGTCTATATTCCTTGAAACGGTTTTTAGCAAGAGTCTCACTACTATAGGTCGCCATCGATCTAGACCTAGAGTATAAACTCTTGGAGATGGTAGGTTGGCTTTAGGTACATTTGCACGCAAGTCTTGCCATGACTTAGAAAGCTTCTGTAACATGCCTTCCCACGACTAAGCCATACAACAATATGGGCGTATAGTTTCTCATAGTACCTTTATGAGAAACTTTGACTTACTTATTTGTTGCCAGGGTAAAGTTCTCGGAAACTGCACCATTTCGATCTGGCTTCGGCACATTACTTCCGTTCCTTTACTTTTACTTTTATTGTAGTAGGTACAGCTGGTAAGATTTTGTTAGTATGGATATCATTGTATATTAGTGTAACTGGGTTAAAAACTGTTGAAAATTTGTAGATGATTGTTGATATGGACTCAATGTCAAACACCTTATAATATTAGATACCTACTATATCGTATCCGATTATAGTTTTTAATTAAAAAGTTTATTTATAAGGAAAATAAAATAAAAATAGAACCCAGATTTTTTTTCTTATGGAGTATATAAGTGAACCTTTTCTCTGGTTTCTGAATGGGGAGCCCATAAGCAATAGTATTTAATAAACGTTAATTTAAGAATTTCTTGCTTCCATGCATTTCAACTTTTAAAACATGTTCAGTGTCCACGTCATAAGACATTTTGCACGTTTTTTTAATGTTGTGAATGTAGCAAACAAGCATGCAGTTCACATTGATGTTAAGTGACTGCAGACACCCAGAAAAAGACCAGAGGGTAAAATGCAGATACGTTACCACTTCTGAGGCCTAAGGTGTTATGCCTCTGCCGGAAATTACTCATGTTACAATATTGAAAGTTTCTATAATCATTATGTTTCCGCGACTAAGCCGTATAACAATATCAGCGTGTTGGTACCATGAGATACTTCGCCTTACTTATTTGCTGCTAGGGTGAAATTCTCGGATACTGCACCATTTCGATCTGGCTTCGGCATATTTCTTCCGTTTCGCTCCACTTTATTGAAGTGCTACCGGTGGGAAACCGTTAAGATGGATATTGTATTAGTGAAACTTTGTTTGATGTTGCTTTTTGAAAACCTATTTTAAGTAGAATTGCAAGCTTAAATTGTTTGTGCCTGTCCATTGTTATTAAACTACGTAGTTGGTGCTATAGTAGCAAGCTATTACTTTAGCTTTACTATTACATTTTAGCTATTACTGCTACGGGGATTGTATCCTGTGTTCGATCCCCGGATCGGAAGGTAAATAGGTATGAATTTTATGCCTGTTTTCATTTTATAGAAAATGTTCACTGACTCGGTAGCCTAGTGGTAGCAGGCCACTACTACTACGCTGAGTTCTTGGGTTCGATTTCCGGGTAGGGGGTTATCAGAGATAATGGTGTAAAGGCCTTTATCTCTGGTTTTATTGGGCTTTTTCCATTGTTGGAAATCTCCCAGTACCTCGAAGTTTGGTTATGTGCCCGTAGATGTCAACAGGCTCGTCACCTGTTACATGGATTTGCCGGATACGTTTTGGCCCGTGTAACAGGTGGCGAGCCTGTTGACATCTCCGGGCACATTACCAAACTTTGAGGTACTGGAAAATTTCCAGAAAAGGGAAAAATCCCAATAGAACCAGAGATAAAGCACTTTACACCATTATCTCTGATAACCCCTACTAGGGAATCGAACCCAGGACCTCAGCGTAGTAGTGGTGGCCCGCTACCACTAGGCTACCGAGGCAGTTAAAAATAAAATAAAAAATATGTTATTTTATTGGTGTCAAAGTAAATTAACAAGCTCAACCTGGTTTTATTGACTCAAGTATTTGTTTTAATATAGACAGCTGTAAAACATATATAACTAGCTGTTGCCCGCGGCTTCGCCCGCGTGGATGTCGTTTTATAATCCAGAATTTTCTTTGCTATAAACCTCACGGAGCCCGAGACCTTTCCAACGAATGCAAAACCGTGGCAATCGGATCGTGCATTCTGGAGTTATAGCGTCAGGAAGGAAAACCCGACTTATTTTTATACTATAGATGAGGGACCTTAAATAGGTATCCATGAACATCTAAAAGTTGAAAACTAGCGTCACTGGACATACTGACGCAATAATATGATTAAATATTCATCAATAGCGTTTATTGTAGGCAATTTTGTATTCCTGTATAACTTTTTCAGCTATATTTTTTTAAATATTATGTTAATCGATAGTAGCCAGCTGTATTGTATGGAGGCAGAATGTAGGTGTACAAATTGTAAAATCGGTTTACCGATTATATTCATAAATTTAAAAAAAAAAATTTTTTTTGTATTGAAAGTGGCAAACAAGCATGCAGTTCACATTGATGTTAAGTGATGACTGCCGCCTATAGACACTTACACAAAGACCAAGGTTAACATTTAATATACATTAACCTGTTATGTATAGTGCGTGCAATAACAGGCGGTTGCATATTAAACTGTAAAAGCTAGCCGCGCGGCTAACCGCTAGTGCGTTAGGGTGCTAACTTCCGACACAGAGGCATAACTGCTTAGACCTTAGGAGTGGCAACGCATTTTCACTGAAATCTCTGGTTTTATGTAGATGTTTATAGTTTATAGTCTAGGTACCTATACGTAGTATTCACACTATTCATAGGTAATTAACATGTTTATTTTCTTTAGACTGTTTAATATCATTGTGTGTGTGTGTGCATGTGTGTGTGTATATGTGCCTGTGTATGTGTGTGTGTATGTGCCTGTTTGCCACTTCATCACATACAGAAACATACCTACATCTTTCATAATCAATTATAATAGGTTGGGGAAAAAGTCTTTTCGCATTATAGTATGTATGAACTTGTAATAAAATCTCTTTGACTGTAGTATTTGTATCTGGCTGGTTTTGGTATCATTGAAAGTTAACATTTTATAGAACATAATTCCAAATTCAAATTAGGCAAATGTGTGATTTTCATTTGTTTTTCGTACTGTCAAGATGAGTGAATCTAATGAAGAAATTCGATACATTTTAAAATTTTACTACAAAAAAGCAACGCAAGCCGCGAAAAAAATTTGCGATGTTTATGGACCTAGTGTAGTATCTGTGAGAGTAGCACAAATTTGGTTTAAGCGTTTTCAATCCGGAAATTTTGATGTCAAAGATGCACCTCACTCTGGTCGCCCTATTACGGATAAAATGGATGCCATTTTTGAAAAAGTGGAGCAAGATCGACATATCAGTAGTTACAACGTAGCTGAAGAATCGAGAATTGATCACAAAACAGTTTTGGCGCATTTGAAAAAAGCTGGGTACAAAAAAAAGCTCGATATTTGGGTACCTGACGAGCTCACTGAAAGAAACCTAATGAACCGTGTACTCATTTGTGATTCTTTATTACGACGTAATGAAACCGAATCATTTTTGAAGAAGCTGATAACTGGTGATGAAAAGTGGATCACGTACGACAAGAACGTGCGAAAAAGGTCGTGGTCAAAGGCCGGTCAGGCTTCACAGACTGTGGCGAAACCCGGGTTAACTCGCAATAAGGTGATGTTGTGTGTGTGGTGGGATTGGAAGGGCATTATTCATTATGCGCTATTACCACCAGTCAGGACTATCGATTCTGAACTCTACTGCGAACAACTGATGAGATTAAAGCAAGAAGTTGAGAGAAAGCGGCCGGAATTGATCAACAGAAGGGGTGTGGTGTTTCATCATGATAACGCTAGACCTCTCACATCTATAGCCACTCAGCAAAAATTAAGAGAGTTTGGCTGGGAGGTGTTAATGCATCCGCCGTATAGTCCTGACCTTGCACCTTCAGATTTCCACCTGTTTCGGTCTCTTCAGAATTCTTTATGCAATGTTAGGTTAACATCACGAGAGGACCGCCAAGTCCACTTGTCGCGGTATTTTGATGAGAAGTCCCAAAATTTTTATAGCAATGGGATCATGTCCCTACCTACAAGATGGCAAAAGGTTATCGAACAAAATGGTACATACATACATACTTTAGTTAAATTTAAATAAACTATATTAAAAAATGTTTAGAATTATCTTAAAAAATGCGAAGAAACTTTTTCCCCAACCTAAATATAAATAAATGATTTTTATCGGTGTGGCGGTCATGTTCCTATATCAGATTTTAATGGTAAAAGATAAACACAACGGAAAGAGGGATTTATAACTAGATGTCCCGGCAGACCCTATTCTGCCCTATTTCGCTAAAACAAAGTTACGTTGATTCTTTTGTATTAGGTAATAGCTGCTCGGATAGATTTTGTTCTGTCTAAAGTTATTGACCTGTTGAGGCCTGTCGCAGTCTAATAGAAATAAAATAATTTTGAAAGACTTTGTTAATATTTAATAAAATAAAATACATTTAGGTAATTAAGGTAACTTAACCCGTTAACTTGCGAAAATACAAGAAATTTTCTTACGTATTGCCTCAGAATGAAATAATGTGTCAAAGGTTTGATATATACGGACTATTCGTATGGGAAAATAAAATTGGGGTTTTTGCTATTTCCCTTCAATTTCTTCATATTTTTTTACCTTTTAAACCTTCCCTAGATTTCCAAAAATCATTCAAAACCAAAATTAGCCAAATTGGTCCAGCCGTTCTCGAGTTTTAGCGAGACTAACGAACAGCAATTGATTTATATATATATATATATATATATATATATATATATATATATATAAGATAGATATGATATAATAAGTTAGAAATTAAACAAAAAACGGAAAGAAAAATCTGATTTCGGGCAGGAATCGAACCTGCGACTTCAGGATAACCAGTCCAGCAGAAAAATAAATAGTACAAATAATAAGTTATCAATAGTCTTTCTATGTATAAACCCGAATCAAGGAAGACGGAGGCTAAGAAGATAATTCTGTTTCGCGTATATGAAATTCGCGACATGATCATCACATTACGGCAACGTGTCACTGTTATTGACATCTGATACGTACATACCTACCTACAGTATCTCTACGGGCGCGTTTACCGTGCGTATCATTCAAATCGTGAAAAACATTTTACGTAACCTGTATTCGTGTTACACACTGAATTATTCTTATACTGGAAGCTTTTACATGTAAAAGCTTTTTGTAAACATTTTGTACTTTTAATAAAAGTAGTTAAATGACAGGTAAAACCCGAGAAAACAGGTTAGTAGTCTTTATTATACTCAAATTTTCAACATAAATTTCAAAACTTTTTAAACAATGCTAATACATGACATAGGTACTACGCGCCCGAGGTGTTCCGCCGTGGCGGGGTTGTCGTGGCGGGGGTCACTTTTTTATGTATTGGAAGAGGCAAACAATCTTGCAGCTCACACTGATGTTAAGTGATGACTGCAGCCTATAGACACCCACATAAAGACCAAGGTCAAAATGCAGATGCGTTACCACTCCTGAGGCCTAAGGTGTTATGCCTCTGTGCCGGAAATTACAGGGCCCTACATTACTACCTGACCGGAACACGATAGTGCTGAACACTACCATTTAGCGGCAAGTATATTAGATAATGCGGTGGTGCCTACGCCCGCGAACTCCGTCACTGGAGCTCAACCACCAGTAAAAACTAGTCAGTGGTTGTCCCCACACCGGCGAAGCTAAGAGAAACTCAGCGAGGGAGCGGTGTTTGTCGTGTCAGTGCCTGCTCGCAAGGTCGCGGGTGTGTGCGGTGGCGTTCCCGCGACCCCGCCATTGATGGCGGACGCCCAGGGAATACCGAGGGCATTTTTTCTTCTTCATATGGGTATATAATATTCTCGTGTCACAGTGTTACCATACCATACTCCTCCGAGACGGCTGGAACGATTCTCATGAATTTTGTGTGCCTATTGGTAGGTCTGAGAATCGGTCAACATCTATTTTTCATGCCCCGAAGTGAGGGTGATTAAGGTGATTCTCACTAAACATTTATTTTGCGATTTATTGGACATTTCATTTTTTTTATACCTCTAGGGCGATACGAAATTCGTTTATTCTTTATTTTGAAGTATTCTAGATACAATGATATTGTGTACAAGGACATTGTTGAGATATAAACTTTTACTTAATAAACATCGAGCTTATAAGGAATACGAACAATATAAGGCAAGAAATATTCGGCACCATGGTTATTTGTTTCTTTAGTTTAGTTGACAAAGCGACTTGTAGTCGGAAATTGCGTGTTTGAATGCCGTTTAGGTAAATGTATCTTACTGTCATATAATTTATGCTTTCATGAATTTGATCGCGTATGCTTTTTTTTGTAGTTGAAGTAGTAAACACTCAAAAGAGTTCACGGTTATGGTACCTAAGTGAATTAATGGTATTTAAGTGAACTTTTTGCTAGCGATGAAGTGCTAAGTAATGCGTAAAAATGAAGTAATGCCTAATAACTATTACGATTAAAAAAATGAAGTACATTTTTTTAATCTAATCTGTTAAAAAAAAATTGTGATATATATATTTATGCCCTGAAGAAACAAACAAGCATTCAGTTCACATTGATGGTGAGCAATACTGTAGCCTGTATACCTCTACATAAAAATTAGAGATTTCTATGTAGATGCGTTGCCACTCTTGAGGCTTTAGCTCTTATGCCTCTGTGTCGGAAATTACAGGGGCATACCATCTAATATCCAAAGTCAATTTAAACTGACTTTGACAAAGTGATATGTTTACAATTATAGAGATAGAGTAGTAGTGAACGGTTTTAGTTCCAATTTTCACTTGAGATTAATTGAAACTCAGTTTAGAATGTAGATAAAATTCACCATTGAGGACATTTAACTTGATAATGCGGAGATGCCTTAGTCCTCGATGTCCTCCACTACCTTTACCACCGACTCAAAGCCATGAATTTTCAGGTATAAATGTTAGCATATAGATTTTCTTATTAGCGTATAGATAGACTGACTTGAGACTTACTGCTTTTTGCACGGGGGATGTGGTCTCTAACGTGCTTGCTCGTAAGAAATTTTATGCGCACATAAAAATGTTATAAAAACGCGAATACTTTTCAACGAATAAAATTTATATCATTATTTGGTCATTAATTTTACCGCAGTAATATTTAGAAAATTCTATGGAGACGAGTCAGCGGTCTCGGTGGTTATGTGTTAGTAGGTAGGCCATTACTGTTAGGCTTATCTAAGAGCCCATGAGGGAGACTCGCTCCCTATTACATGAGGGCATTATGGTTTATTGTGGGTGTAGCGACAGATTAATACGTCGAATATAGAAATCCTCAGGTGCAAACATAGCATTTGCTTGGTAGTTTTTTCAAAATCTTAGTCACACCGCGGACACTCCGCGAAAATTCCATACAAACACTTAGTTTGGTCTCTATTACACAGACATCAATCAGTGTCGTGTATTTACACGTGCACCTGTGTACGTAGTACGTAGAAAATACTAACCGTCGCCCATAAGAGGGGAGGAGGTTGGGTGATGCGGGGAAAACGCGCGGGACGTCGAAGTGTCCATTCTATACGTAGTATTATTACATATTCTCTGTCTTAGTGCACCGCACTCGCCTCTCAATCCTGCTAAATTTGGTCCAAAATGTAAACTCTGTAATTTGGCGATTATAATTTGATGATTTCCAACTACGGGTTATCTTAAAAGACATTTATACAAAACTTTAGTATTGGCGAACACCATATTGCACCGCCAAAGTAGGTATCGTGTGCAGTGTATAAATATAACTAATGCAAACTTGCATTAGCATGCCATTATTTTAGGAATATGCAATCATTTGTACTGTGTTCATTAAAATGTTGTGTATGTATATGTGTGTAAAATCCTTGGTGTAAAAAAGGGTATCTATTTATCGACAACTACACCCACCGGTCCTCTCTCGAAAATAAAGGCATGCAGTTATTTTATGGAAATTAAGTAACCCTAGTGCATAGCTGCGTTGTGTCGTCGATGCCCTAGTGTGACGTATTTGACATTGCACAATGATTAATGTATTTATTTATTTATTATTTTATGCACAGAAATTATACATACCGCCTTATGTATAATTTCTGTGCATAAAATAACGCCACTAGGCGTTATCTACCAGTCAACCTTTGGGTAGTGAGAATATCGACGAAGTGGGTGCAGCAATCGTACAAGGAGTGAAAATATGAGTGAAAACTAAAAATATTGATAACGAAATAATGTTCAATATGCGTGAGAATAATATTCAAATAATAGGTATATAAAATAATATATTTACATATATAAAAAAATAAATGTACATAAAATATAATATTATATATATTTAGAATAGGTATGTAATAATGATCGTATATGAATACTGCAGCCCAAAATTTACATTGGACAAACGCAGGCGTAAATACAGTTCCTGACTGTTTTTAACCGACTTCGAAAAAAGGAGGAGGTTCTGAATTCGTCCGGATCTTTTTTTTTTTTATGTATGTTCCCCGTTAATTCGAAAACGCCTGTACCGATTTCGATAATTTTGGTTTCGTTTGAAAGGGTGTGCCTCCCAGTTGGTCTCATTGTAACCATGTTAATATGTGATGATGGGATCCTGGAGAAATCGAGGGAACTCTTCAAATTTCATAGCACACTTGAAAGATTTTCGATATTTTTCATAATAATAATAATGTTCCGTGCTTTGTGGCCGTATACCAGACAGGTGGGCCCATTGTCACAGTATGACAAGATGTGATGATGGGATCCTGGAGAAATCGAGCGAACTCTTCAAATTTCATAGCACACTCGAAAGATTTCGATATTTTTTATATAATAACATTGTTCCGTGTGTTTGCTTTCGGAAGGCACAATTTGATGAAGTGGAACTGATGATGATGACTATATATGGTACCATCGTAGTTGAAATACCTACTTTTACTGTAATAATACTGATAATAGTTACTCGTATGTTTAAAACATTGTTATTATAAACCGCGATTGTTCGAAAATGCCTGTAGGTACCAATTTGGACATGTTTTTTGTTTTGGTATACCCCACCTCACAGGTGGGCCCATTGTCACCATGTCAAGATGTGATTATGGGATCCTGGAGAAATCGAGGGAACTACTCCAATTTCATAGCACACTTGAAAGGAGATGATGATGGAGGTGATGATGGTGGAGGTGATGATGTTGATAGAGGTGGTGATGATAGTGATGATGATGGCGGTGATGATGGTAATGATGATGGTGATGACGGTGGAGGTGATGATGATGGAGGTGAAAATGATAGAGGTGATGATGAAGATGACTATGATGGAGATGATAATGATGAAGGTGATGATGTAGGTGATGATGATGGAGGTGATGATGGTGGAGGTGATGATGATGGAGGTGATGATGATGGAGGTGATGATGATGGAGGTGACGATGAATGAGGTGATGATGATAAAGGCTTCGGCAAACCAAACGCAGGACAGTTGCAGGGCAGGTCAGTAGTAGCGCGGGAGTCGGCACACTGAACGCAGCAGCAGTTTTCAAGCGGTTACAACGCGTGACCGCATTTAAGCCGCGTTCAGTTTGACGTGTGCGGCAGGCAGAAGGCTGCAAGATGTCACACGACATGAAGAATTAAATATTTTTTTCTAAAAAAATTCTTGAAAAAATGTCCAAAAGTTCTTTTGAAGATTCTTTCGGCAGCTTGAAATCGGAAATTATTTATTTAAAAACATTTATTTTTACGCACTTATTCGATTATCTTTTCACTGATATTCATCACGCCGTTGTAAAAAAATACTCTCTCGATGCGATGCGCTGCACTGCCTTCGGTGTGTCGTGACAAAATGACCGCCATAGTAATACAACAGCGTCGGCCCGCGCTCAAACTGCCCTGCGCTGCGCCTGCCCCACTCCCGCGCCGCCTGGTTTGTCGTCCGGCTGTTGCAGCGCGGCGCGGCGCGGTGCAGTTTGAGCACGGGCCCGCGTTCAAATTTAGTGATGAATGTGTGAAAATGTCTAAAATAGTGAATGGAACTAAAATGTATAGTCAATCAGATTTCAGGACAAATAACTACGGTGTGCCTCAAGGAAGTGTTTTGGGACCATTACTATTCTTAATCAATATTAACGATCTACCGAATGTTACGCACCACAAAACAGTATTATTCGCCGACGACACTACACTTATAGTGAAATGTAATTATATAAATAGATATGAAATAAGTATAAATGAAGCGCTCAGTAATATAATTGCCTGGTTAAAAAACAATAATTTAAAAATCATCAATAAAACTAATCTAATTCAATTCCAGACTTACAGAAAAAAACCTATTGACCTTAATATAACTTACGAAAATAATAAAATTAATGAAATTGACTCCACGAAATTCTTAGGATTGATAATTGATAAAAATTGTGACTGGAAATCTCATATTGAGTATGTTTGCGACAAGCTAGATAGGTTTGTTTATGCAATAAAAAAATTACGTCAAACTGTCTCAACAAAAGCAGCTCTAACTGCGTACCATGGATATGTTTCCCCGGTGCTAGCCTATGGTCTCTTATTGTGGGGAAATTCAGTTGCAATTAATAAAGCTTTTGTTGTCCAAAAAAAATGTTTTAGAGCCATTTGTGGAGCTTGGTGCTTAGACAGTTGTAAGCCCTTATTTGATAAATTTCATATCTTACCGTTAGCTTGCATGTATATTAGAGAGCTATGTGTCTTTGTAAAGCAGCATCCATGTTATTTTAAACTTAATTCCGAATATACAAGTAGAAATGCTAGGGCCAGAAATCAATTTAAACTGTTTATACCACAATATAGGATTGAATTGCATAAAAGAAATGCTTATGTTAACGCCATAAGAGTCTACAATAAATTACCGACGACGCTTAAAGAAACACAATTACCAATATTTAAAAAAAAACTGACTCAATGGCTACATCAACATTGTTTTTATGACCTAAAGGATTATATGACACATAAAACAATATTATGATTAATGACTCAACAATTTGACTAAATAAATATATATTATTATTATTATCCTAAAATAATGCTAAATATTGATATTAAATTATTAAAATCTTCAATAAACTTTATCGCTTTAATAAAATCTAATTGACCACAATTTGCAATAATAACTTTGACATTAATTAATTATAAATATTCGAATTACAATAATAATATTTTGAGATATTTTATTAAGTTTATGGATATTTTACACACCATTGTAATGGTAGAATGTGATAGTGCTATAATGTTATTACCTCACCATCTGTACCTACATGTACCCACTACATTCTGGTAAATAAATGATTATGATTATTATGATTAGTGTGACGCAGTTCAAAGAGTTTCTTGTATTACAACTTGGGCGGGCCCGCATTCAAACAGCGCTGCTACTGCCCTGCGTTTGGTTTGCCCAAGCCTTTATAGTGATGATGATAATATCACTGCACTTTAAATTAGCCTTTTACTTGACTGCCTTAAAACCAGCTACTGGAATAGATAGCTACTGGAATATATAGTTTTCGAAACCGCTATTGAACTCCTCTAGAACTGATGATAGACTATAGATAGTACTTTCGTAGCTGAAATACCTACCTACTTTTACTGTAATACTTAATATTAATAATAGTTACACCACTGAAAAGCAAAAAATAAATTATTTTAAAATTAAAAAAAAAGACCGCCTTCAAAAAAAAATTCTAATCTGAATAGACAAAAACACTAAAAAGCGAAAAATAAACTCAATTACTTTAATATGGGCTACGTACTTACCTACTCATAGGTTTGAAGTCGGTGCCAAGGCAATAGCACAGTAAATAGATTGTACACAGTAAAGTAACTACATACAAAGCGTTCAAAACGGCATACACACAAACATGCGCATCTACGAGGCCTCTAAGCGGTTCTCGCAGTGCTACAGTAGCGAGTGTCGCGTCGAGACGAGCGGTCACGTTGCGATTTGTTTTTATTTCCAAGAGTGTTTTAAAGATGTCACGAGCGTATTGCGTGGTATACGACTGTTTGAACTCTGCATCATCAAAACCGGAGCTATCGTTTTTTAAACTTCCTAATGATTTTGAAAGGCAAGAATGATGTATTGTTATAATATCTAACATATTTTAAAAATTCGCGTGTCACAGTGTTTGTAACAATACTCCTCCGCAGCGGCTAGACCGATCATTAAGAAAGGAGATGTTGCAAAAATGTATGGACCTCTGGCCATGTATTGTACACAATATCATTAACAGGCAAAATCAATATAAAAACGTTTTTTACTGCATATTTTCACTTATTTAGCTTTGTTTGCAGTTACAAAACATAATTTGCAGTTAAAATTGCAACTCAAAACTAACATGGCGAATATGGCGGGCGATGTCATTTTGACATTTTCATTTTTTAAATTGTATTTTGATTATAGAACTTGGAGAAAAAAGTAATATTTTCTAAATACTATCAAAATCGATTGATCCCAAGTGTCGGCTGTATCGCCGCCATGTTTAACATAGTTGAAAATGATAAAATCGTTTGAATTAAATGTGGTTGTAACTCTAAAATATATTCTTGAATAAATTAATTGTATTTTTTTTGGATTCGTCTTTAATTTACCCATTTTTTGAGGACGTGTACGAACCAGGGCCGAGTTCGCAACATCTCCTTTTGTGTGTATGAGAATCGGTTGTAGTCTTTTTTTATATCCCTAAATGGTAAGGTTGATGCTCACAATTTTTTTTTTTCGATTTATTGGACAGTTAATTTGTTTATACCTCTAAGGCGATACGAAGTTTGTCGGGGTAGCTATTTATTATCCTGCCTACCCGAGTGGGTGAGGGGAAGAGAAACTCGCCCGGTCTCGACAACTCGTTGCAGTATTCCACAGATTGTACTGTCGTCAGAACTATAAAAAACACCCAAGTATAATTACTTGGGTGTAATTATACTTGATAAACAAAACTGAGTGCTAATGCACTCAGTTTTGTATAATTATATCAAGTTTCATCGTAATCGGACCTGTAGATTTTGTGTGATGCTTGAACAAACAGACAGACAGGCAGACAGACAGACAAAAATTTTTCTAATCACATTTGTGTTCGGTATCGATCTAGTAACATCCCCTGGTATTTTTTTTTTAAATATTTTCAATGTACAGAATTCACACTTGTACAGTTTTATTATAAGTATAAGATACATGACATGTATCTATACTTATAATATAAATCTATACTAAATTAACACATACATGAATGTGTTAATTTAGCAACAAAATAATGAATTGTGATAATGCAGCAGACAACAGTATTTAATTTGACTTGTCATCGAGTGTGAGGTAATCTTTTCGCTTACAATCGGATATTACAATTTTGTAATTCGTTTTATTCCGATTGTCACCAAAACTTATTATTTTCAAATTTCCATATGAGTCTTTTCTTTGATAGGAAAGAAAGAAGAGTCTGACTGAGTCAAGTTAAATTTTAAACTTATAACACATTTTGTTTTACTGGGTCAATATTACTTCGTGTTAAATTTTAAACACATTTTGGCTCTCCGACGGCTGTGAAACATCCGCCCCTATAGCTTTGCACTACAAACCGGATATTACAACTTTGCGAATGAAATAAATCATGGAGTCATACTCATTTCCACATTTGCTTTCACTTGTTATTTTTAGATAGAGGGGTTCTCATAATCTTGGTTCTGAATAGACGGTAGATTGTATGAACTTTGAACGGCTGTAATGACGTTTGTAGTCATATAAAATGGGGTTATTCGTCAACTCGACACGGACGACCGGACACACGTATGTCCAGTTGGTTAACTTGAAATTTTAATGACTTGTTATTTCGTCGTCTGGACACGACAATATTTTTGCGTGTGTCCACATAGTGAAACTTAAATAAAATACCATTACATTTTCGCCAACTGGACACACGTTCATATTTTAACCAAATTCATGTCAAAGTACAGTCACGCAGATTATTTTTCAAGAAAAAAGACTTCATTTAGTTGCCAATATCCCAACTATCCTTCAACCGAAAAATGGCGATCAAACCATTCCAATGGGGCGGTAGTAGGTAAGTGCAATAATGCAAGATGGGCAGCAGCGTCCTGCGATGAAGCTACCGC
Organism: Macrosoma leucophasiata; assembly: GCA_036365455.1. Lineage (NCBI taxonomy): Eukaryota > Metazoa > Arthropoda > Insecta > Lepidoptera > Hedylidae > Macrosoma > Macrosoma leucophasiata. Next base: position 16,757,879 of record JAWQUS010000009.1, on the reverse strand, counting down.
CACCACGATCACCATTTTACATGCCAAGCGTGGCGATTATGGCTATGGATATGGATTAGGGGGAGGGTATGTATCCCATCATCTCCTTATGGGGAGGTTTTAGTCCAGCAGTGGACATATTACGGCTGATATGATGATCTCAACTATACACAGTGTAAACAAAAAACTGTATAGAAAAGGAAACACATCACTAGGCGTTCAGTGGACATTATTCAATAATATGACTAATACAGTTGAACTTAAACAGTTTCAGCATGTAGATCGCATCGGTATTCTCGTTTTTGTCCATCACAACATGAGAAAAATTGTTGCCCATTCAAAGAGATTCTTCTGTGATGATTTCAAACATCCGTTAAAAAATACCATCAACTATTCACGATTCATGTCGATATTGGGCGTACGAAATATCTTACAAACATTATTCCTACTATTTATGCTCTGCTTCCCAATAAAATAGTGGAAACTTATAAAACGTTATTTTGTTTAATTAAAAGCCAAATACCGCTGTGGCACCCAGAACCAGAAACTAATACATGGTTGTGATTAAAAAAAACACCTTATACAGGCTTTGGAACATGAATTCAGTCTTGGTAAAATGATTGTTATACCTACAAGTGCCTAGGTCATTTATTACTGAAATACTATGTAAAAGTGACAAGTATTGTTGTTACAGAGTTAAGTAGAATGATTATTTGTTTTTATATTATTTCGCATTAACACATGCTTGTGAAATATATTTTATTTTTAAAGAAAAATGGAAAGAAAAATTTGACTTCAGGCGAGGCTCGAACTCGCGACCTACTGGGAATCTAGTCCAGCCGCTCTTCCAATTGAGCTACTGAAGCCTTGCCCGATTTGTCAAATCTTTCCTTCACATCTATTGCATTGCTTTATGGTAGCAGTAGCGCCATCTATTACCAACTATGCTAGTTAGGCAACCGATATAATAGACTTTTCAGTTTATTGAATATCGTAAAGAAGTCGCTTTTACCCTTAATAATTGTTTTTATATTATTTCGCATTCAGTAGCTCAATTGGAAGAGCGGCTGGACTAGATTCCCAGTAGGTCGCGAGTTCGAGCCTCGCCTGAAGTCAAATTTTTCTTTCCATTTTTCTTTAAAAATAGAATGATTATTATTCGTAAAATTATACATTTTAGAATTGTGATGCCATAATTATTCTCTATTGATCATTTTTGTGATATTTTATTTCATTATTTTATGCCGCATGTAGCTCCGAGTACAATTCTCGTTCAAACTTCATTGCAACTACATTTAGTAAACAAGCAAATAAGCTTTGCAAGTTTGTATTAGAAAAGGAGTGTATCTTTCAAGGGCAAAACTTCTTTGGCTTTGATAATAAATACAGAAATTTAATTGCTACTTTAAATTATGTGTTGGTTCTTACCTACTTCATTTTTTTGTGATATTTGAAGTAACGATTTTAAATTATTATACATATTTAGAGAATATTGGCTATTTTCACTCTTTTCCTATAGGTAGTCAAACCGTGTCTTTATATAAATTTATATAAATCGTACTTTAATTTGATTGTTATTATAATACATATTTGTTTTATTTTAAAATTTAAAAACCATTAGGTATTTTTACCAAAAATATGAGTCAGTTTTTTTTCATTACGTAGTACTAGATTTTGCTCGCGACTTCATCTACTTGACTTTACTGTAAAGTTTCATCCAAATCCATCTAGTAGTTTTTTCTTGAAAGAGTACAAACATCCATATTCACAAACTTTCGCATTTAAAATATTAAGTAGGATATAATAAACGAGGAAATTATGCACATGACTGTACCTTTTTTGCCAAAAAAAGTGATAGTGTCCAGTTGGTGAAAACATTAAAGTGGTTTTATTTAAGTTTCACCATGTGGACACACGCAAAAATATTGTCGTGTCCAGACGACGAAATAACAAGTCATTACAATTTCAAGTTTAACCAACTGGACACACGTGTGTCCGGTCGTCCGTGTCGAGTTGATGAATAACCCATAAAATGTATAGTTTTCAATAGTTACTTCGTGCGTCTTTAGACATAAGAAATATTGAGTATCTATCTATCTTCTGAATAATTTGGGAGAGTTTTTTTTGTCTGCAAACATAATAATTCGTAAACAATGTTTTACAATTAAGTAGGTACCTACCTATATTTTTCACTGGAATACTAGTTAATATTATCTTTCAGAATTGTGATTTATTGATATTTTTTCTGTTAGTATATATCTTTTCCTTAATTGTAATAAATTTTGGGACAAAATGCCATAAACCTATATCAAAAATGCCTGAAATCGATTCGGTTATCGATTCTGAACAAACTACCTAGTTTCGGGTTGTACATTTAATCCTTCGTATAAAAATTTAATAGCATCCATACAGTTTATTAGATGGATTTGGAAACATTATGGATGGAAGGTTATTTTAAAATTACAACTTTACACCGTTTTAATTTGTGTGGTAGTAGCCACCGTAGTGTCCATAGTGACAGACGAATGACTACTACCACACAAATTAAAACGGTGTAAAGTTGTAATTTTAAAATAACCTTCCATCCTTATGGATCCAAATCCATCCAATAAATAGTGGCAGACGAATGACCTATTTGTTGACAGCTTCTATTGGTTCTAGCTCGAACAAATAATATCATAATTAGGTATTGATGTTGTCGATTACATAATATGTATAAGACAGTTAATATTTTATTAAAAAGGAACAACGAAATTCGTGGTAATTAATTTCTTCCGCGAAAAGGATAAGTGAGAAATTGCTGTCCATTGTACCTACTCATGTTCAATATTTTACGTACATTCGATATTAATTACTGATTGGTAGCTAATTAGCGCTATTAATTGGTAACATAATGCCATAATCCGACGATAAATTGCAACTCACATATTGTGGAAAATTGTTATACTCAATTATAATTAGCTTTCCGCCCCAGCTTTTCACACGCAAAGCCGGGACGAATAGCATTGTTGGTTATGCAAAATGGGCAGTGTGCTAAGTGAAATCTAGTAGTTTAGCCTAGTCTAGCCTAGTAGTTTACACTAAAATCAGATATAAAAATGCAGATGCGTTGGCATCCCTAACACCTTAGTTTTATTTTGTTATATGTCTTTGATAGTTATTACGGGGGCATCGATTACCATTTAACCAGAACTCTATATTCTTCAATACTACCATTTGGCGGCAGATAATTAGGAAATGCGATGTTGCCTACGCCTTCGATTTCCTACACTGGAATTCTCCTCAGTCAAACTGGGTTGGTTGGTTATATTTGTTAATCAGCTTAATAGTCATTCAATTGAATCGTTTCGCAGTTTTAATTTAATTTAATCAATACGCGCAGCCTATTCAACTACTGCTACGTCATCAGAATTAGGTCCTCGTTCGTTCGTTGAGGCGGGTTTCAGCAATGATGAGGATGGGTAGCATCACGCGATTAAACTAACGCCACGTACCTACATCGCTAACGCACATGATAATCGTGGCGATTATTGCATATCCCCATTATGGGGAGGCTTTTGTTCAGCAGTGGATGAATTTCGGCTGAAATCATGATGGTTATGGTTCTGAATTCCGTTACAAAAATGGGTCCTACGTAATTATGTATGTACAGCATGTTAAATTCCGTATTTTATCGAAGTTATACGTTTCAGACAAAGTGAAAACTCAATAAACAGACAGATAGAGTTTCAGTCTCGTATACTGACGCCGTACACGATTTCAATTATAAATTACAATTTACGTTTTCCAATATTGCTTCATAAGTAATTGTTTCCACCTCGCGAAACGTACATAGTAATCGTAAAAAATAAGTAATGTATTTCTCAGTGAAATTTTATCTTGTTGATTCCAATATAGTTGGAGGGATACTGAACCCTCCGAGTAACGTTGGCCCTGTAAGGCTAGAAATTTTTGTAGGGTTGAATCATAACATGCTAAGTACAAAAACCATCGCCTGGCAAGGATCAACCCGTCACGTCATCTGGATTTCTGATGAGAAAACTTACTTCCATATTTTAGATCCGGCTCGATTCGGAGCAATTATGTTGCGTCTTACAATTTAATTTTTGTGTGATCGGATATTTAAAGAAAATCACGATTTGTTTACTGCGAATGAGCGACTCAATCGTATATCAATAGCAGGCTCAAGCAGGCTAAGGCTACCCTTCCGCGCCTTTTATACAAACCTTAAATTTAGTGGAGGTAACCAACAGAGTGCACGGTATCTCCCACATCTCAATCTGACGCGCTCGAGTAAATACCAAAATTGCATCCTGGACTCGTACTATTTTATTAATGATTTACACAAATTATTGTGTACCTAGCTTGCGATGTCAATGCGATGCGATATTGCTTGTCAATTATTTACACAAATTATTGTGTAGCTCGCAAAAAATTTCGAACGCATCACGTATAAAATAAATTCGCAACCATTTTATCCAAAGAATAAGGTAGAGGTGTGACATTGAATTATGCATAAATCCAATCGCCAGTCATGTTATTTGAAAAATAGGGGGACTAAAGTAGGGTTTGAGCCTATTGATATTCATTAAGCATATTTCTTACTTTGGGAGTTCCACTGAAAATCTACAAAATTGGATCAAGTGCGAGTTGGGCGTGAGAGCATATAATAATAATAATAATTAATGGCAACCCATTATACGTCCCACTGCTGGGCACGAGTCTCTCCTCTTTTTGGGGGGAGGCCTGGAGCTTACTCCACCACGCTGCTTCAATGCGGATTGGTGGAGGTGGGTGGGTTAGTGGCCAACCACTGCCGTGGTAAAAATATTTTAAATTTTAGAAACATAGAGCAACACGGGCCACCGGCCGACCGGAGGGGAGTAAGTAGCCGTAGTAGCGTTTATTACTGATGCAAATCAGTCTGTCATTTTTGCGTTCGGGTTTCGTACCTAAAAGGTAAAAACGGACCCTACAGATTACTAATCCTCCGCTGTCTGTCTGTCCGTCCGTCCGTCCGTCTGTCTGTCACCAGCCTGTATCTCATAAATAGTGATAGCTAGAAAGCCAACATTTTCACAAATTATGTATTTCTGATACCGCTATAAAGACAATATTAATTACTAAAAATAAGAAAATTAAAATGTTAAGGGGTCCAAGAGGGCATACAATGAACGTGTGTTTTTTCGTATATTTTTTGCTCGATAATAACAACGGTAGCAAGTGGACGCTTAATTTTTTTAGGTCTTATGTTGTACATTACCTTCTCATATATATATAAATTCTAATTCTAATTCTATAATATCAATAAATTCTATTGATTTTTTAATATCAATAAATCTTATACGATACATACCTATAAAAAGCAATTGCTGTTCGTTAGTCTCGCTGAAACTCGAAAACGGCTTTACCGATTTGGCTAATTTTGGTTTTGAATGATTTTTAGAAGTCCAGGAAAGGTCTAAAAGGTGAGAAAAATTCGAATAATTACCGAGAAAACCCTAAAAACAGCCCGTTTCTTTTTTCCCATACAAACGTTTTCGAACTAAAACGTAATAGGTAGGAACAAAAACTGCCAAATTTTTTTTTTGACAGGACGAAGACTGCCGGGTCCGCTTGTACATAAATAATTTCACGCACACATTTAAACATCTCGGGTCCACTTGGACTTGTACTTTGACAAAGGGGAAAGCGTGCATATGGCTACTCCCATCCGGTCCGCCGTGGCCGGTGGCCCGGGTTGCTCTATGATTAGAAAAAGTTCTCTAGGTATGTACTCAGAATAATATTTTAAAGTTAATAGACCTTGTACCGTTTTTATTGTTCTTGTACTTATGTTGCCATGACCCTTTTTTATTTACGTTACAATTCCATGTTTATGAAGTGTATACTGTATAGATTGACATAAGTGTACCAAATTTTAAGTAGTAGTTTGAGCTGTGACTGACGGACAGACAGACACACCTATAAGATTGATCCTATAAGATTTTTTTTTTCTGATTAGGTACGGAACCCTACCAAGTGGAATGTCCATTCTCTAATGAAAAACATCAGATCTTGAACTTACTTGTGCTAATTCAGGTCAATGGCTAGCTCAGCATAGTTTAGCACAGTGATGATTAAAAAAAAATTGGTGGATTGTTATTATTATACTCAAAGTTTGTTCTGTATTCGGCTATCCGCTTGTCAATTAACGTATTTCATCCTACTTGTTATGTAAATATGCGAATGTTTAGAGGGTGAAATGTTGCTTATTGAATTTTATTAGCCATTGAACGGTTTTGGATAGTTGCCATTCGCCGTAGACATAATTTTCAGGTGGTAGCTAAATTATAATATAATTAAATATAAAAATAAAGATAATTGTTTTACGTAATAGAAGAACTGTTGTCCATCTTCTTTTTTAATGTAATGAAAGTGGCAAACAAACACGCAGTTTACATTGATGTTAAAAGACGACTGCCGCATCTATAGGCGGCCTCTGGTTTTTGTGTGGGTGTCTATACACAGATACTCTCGCTCTCGGAGTTTGATAATGCGCCCCGAGATGTCAATAGGCTCGCCGCCTCTTAGATAGGACTTATCTTTATTAGGTATGTTACTTGTGTGCTTATTATCTTCGAAATATCTAAATTAATATGTATAGTAATAAGTATTTATAAATTAAAGAAAAAATGGAAGGAGAAATTTGACTTCAGGTAGGAATCGAACCTGCGACTTCAGGATAACCAGTCCAGCCGCTAACCACTAAGCTGTCGAAGTCCATAAGCGGAGTGTCGAATTTATCTTTCCCTTTCTGATTTTAACCGATTTAAGGTCGGCTAACGACATCCATTGATAACTAATTAATAGAATAGGCACTGCAGCACTTCAAGCAAAGAGCAAATAGAAAAAATATTTCTTGGATAACTCACAAAACACTTCTGAATGTTGTAACGTTTAAAATACTCTATATTTCTTACGAAGCTGTACCTAATAGGTAGTATTTTTATAAGTATGTAAGTAGGTAGTAAATTATATTTATAAAATACTGTTTTGTTTTATTTAATTATAATGATAAAAAGTGTTGTGTAGCTAATGTGTGATGAATGGTCTGAAATTATTATTTTTTCGATTAAGTAAATTGTAAAAAATATTTTGATGCTTTCATGATATTTTTGATCACCGGCATTACCTTATAATATCGTATCGTCGCGTCCACCCTATATAAACACTGAAACTGAAGCACTTGTTCACGAGTCAAGAGAACCTTTTTTGATTACAATAATTTGTCACTACCTACTACCTACCTACTCAAAATATTTATGCGTAAATAAGATTCATTGTAAGTTAAATTATCGCAATTATTTGTATAAGCGGTTTCACTTAAAGTAATCTACACTCATTAATCTGTTAAATGGATTACTCACCGAATTCGCAGTGGGTTCCGTTTCATGATGGTAAGTAGACAGGTGTCGTATGGCCGTACTAGCCATGTTTTCACCATTACACTGTTACATTATCTTCCAATAATTTTTATTTGGGTATCGGATAGTCATCTTCCGTCAAACATTTTTCGATAATCCATACTAATATGGATTTCTATAATGAAATTATTACTTTTATAAATAAGAAATATTTTTGAAGTACTGTTGTTATTAAATTCCTTTTGCAACTGCTTGTGAAACACCTACATTCTAAATTTATTAAATGCTTCTATAAGAATTTATCCTCATTATAGAGCTAAATTTAGCATCACGTTGTCTTCATGTACGTAAATGCTAACATGGTCTCAGCTAGGTAATAAGGATAATATGTATATTATTTACATTCTATCCTGTTGTACCTACATGCAATAGTAGACTCCTATTCTGTATTTTTTTTTTATTTTGTGGATATAAATATTTATACTTTTTGGAAATCGTAATTATTGATACTAAATAGGTACGGTACATGTTTCTTCTATATTACTGAACAGGTATAACTTGAAAAAACATAGAACTCAGATTACAAATACATCGACTCAGGTAATAAACTATAGCCACATAATATAAATGCCTGATATAGAGTAGCTGGACTTAATTCTGCAGCTCTACAATAAATAATTTAGCTACGCGAAATATTAGGTCAGGTACAATAAACTTTAATTGACGGGTTAAATACTATAAATCTGCTACCTGACACACTTGGCGTAACATTATTACCTACTGCTCACGAAATTATAGCTCTATAATTTTCGCCTCAAACCCCAAATTAAAGCGCGTTTAATTTTATTGCATAAACATACCTTTTGGTACATTATTTAGTAGGTATATCATTATATTTAAATTTTATTACTACCATAAGGTAGAAACTTTTTTCAATACCTAATTTTTTTGCCAAAATTTATTAACATCAAAATTAATACTAATAATATTATTTTTATGTTAATAAAAAAGTTTCAAAACTTTTGGCGCGTTTGTGTTTTTACATAAAAGTAGTGAGACCTCACTTTTTGTCAGAAAGTTGCGCTAGCGCGTGAGCAATGTGCGTTTCCCGCAAACAAGTTCGCACCGCGTGCGGGGCGCGGGTATTGACGTGGATACGCGTGCGGGCTACGTGTGGTGTGCGGATGTAGCCGTCGGCCGACAGCGCGCGACTGCCGCAGGCCGAGTGCGGCCGGCTCGTGTCGACCCGCGCACTCCGCACCGTAATGATTGACAAAATACTTCACCTGTGTTTTCTTATGGTACGTTTACACGCTTGCCAAGCCTTGGCAAACTACAAACAGTCCCAAGCCTCCACAAATCTCGTTTGGCGTTTGAAAGGCATTTACACGCTTGTGAATGCGTCATTCTGCAATATACATCCAAGCATGGCGGACACCGAACTTGTGGCGGCTATTGCATTTGGTTTAACGTACTTTTATTTGAAATGTAAGCAAAGTGAAACAAAAAAAAGTAGTCATCAATATCTCTTTTTTATTTTTTATTTCCTTTACTGGTCTTCCAATAAGTTCAGCAAGACGAATCCATGCATCTGCTTGTTTCTTCTTATCTTTATGATTTGCATCTTTCGGATTCCATATGCATGATTCCATCTGGTAATGTTCCAGAAAGGATAGAGTCTCTTCATTCGACCAGCAACTCATTTTTTATTTATTTTTTTGAAAAATCAAGCAAGCGTGTACTCGTCGCGAGATCACAATGGCTACTAAACGCGGACCAACGTGTAAATGCATCGCAAGCGCTTGCCGCAAACGCCCTTTGATCTGCGTAAAAAAACCGACACTCGACTGGATCGGAAGCAAGCACGTACAAGCCCACGCAAGCCAAGCCAAACGCCCTTTTTACATGCTTGCGATTGTCGAGGCTTGCCAAGGCTTGGCAAGCGTGTAAACGTACCATTAGGAATAAAAAACACCCGTAAACAAGTGGTAGCGGGCAAAGTGGTGTAAACGAATTTCTATGAAGCCGCACACTCTCTTTGTTTAGCTGAGAAGTTTCGGGAGTGGGTGCTATATTATGAATTGTCTCCGTTCTCACTTTAATAAGGTTGAAATAAAATTTATTTATTATACTTTTGTATTAAAACATTTTAAAAAAATGGGAAGGTACTACTTCTTATATTATGGGAACGTAAGTGTACACCCGTCTTCAATATTTTTTAATCAAAAGTAGGTACATCTTGAAAGGTTGTGAGGACATCATTAGAACATTTAGGTATACATGCCATAGGTATCTATGAGCTGCACACTAATTTCTTTATCCGTCCTCATCACTATATGTACAGAATTTTCAAGAGTCCACTAGTAATTAATCAATTAATCGTAACGAATATACACTGACTTTTTAGGGTTTCGTAGTAAACAAGGAACCCTTATAGTTTTTTCGAAAACAGTATGACAGCAATGTCTTTCATTTGTCTAAAGGAGAAATGTTACCCATATTGACGTCAAATCTTAAATTATTTCGAGATAGGTATTCCTTTCATCTGCTTCTGAACTACATCATCAAGGTAGTCATATACACACCTACTACGTCATATTTGTTGTATTCGCTTTTCAATACATTAGCTTTGTTCTCCTTCAATTTAATTTCAATAGTATGTAATTGTAGGCTGTTTCTTCTCATATGTAATATACCAATGACAAAACACTTAAGTCTTACTTATGTTTTTTTATGTAATGAAGGTGGCAGACAAGCATGCAGTTCACATTGATCTTAAGTGATGACTGCAGCTTATAGACGCTTACACATACGAGATAAGTTATTACGGGGCCATACAAAATAAAACACATACACACTAAAGAATATGACAATAACGTTTTAAACATTGTAGGAGACCAATTTAGTATCAGAACAGAATGTCATATAACCGTTTAATAACAAATGAGATATTCATGAAAAAAAAATTGAATAGATATTTCCTCTTGCATGGATAAGTTTTGGAGCATTTCACAAATCAACATGGATCAATAATTGAATGGGCACAACTGTCATATAGATTTTACAGTGTAATTTGTGTCCATATTGCCGGATGTATGTAGCATTTCAGTTGCGAAAATGCCCCTAAAATTTGCCGAGTTTCGTCCGAGCGTGGGAATATGAATGAATAAACAACAGATACGGCTACATTCTGAATATCGAATGGGCTTTACTGAATCAAGAAACATGTTACACAAATTCACGATAAGATTAAAAAAACACTTTAGAGACATAAATAGGCATATGAAGTAAGTTAAGTTTATGTTTTCACAAATTCTATTATCTAATGAATGACATGCATATAAGAGTTCGTATGTTTGTACTAAATCTCGTACAAATAACTGAACATTTTTTGAACAGATTTGGATAAAAATTTAAAGCATTTATTTTATTATTTTCAGAAAGCAGACAGTTAAAATATAACTGCATACAAAAAGAATGGTTTAAACTACATACCATTTAGGAGCTTTCGCATTTAAACACACAATTTCGTCGATCTTCTTAGTATTCACTTACTCAGCATACTCTCATAGATAGTAAGCGATCTACTCGGTTAAGCGATACGGGCGCGGTCGGGTGTGTGATGGGTGACCGCTAGTGGCAAATTAAATGCTTCGGAGGGCACATTAAGCCGTCGGTCCCGGTTGCTATCGATAGGTAGCAGTCGTTAAACCTTGTCGGAGGCCTTATGGGCGGTTTGAAAACATCCGACAGCGGGTTGGCCACTAACCCGTATCTCCACCAATCCGCATTTGGAGCAGCGTGGTGGAGTAAGCTCCAGGCCTCCCCCCATAAAGAGGAGAGCCTTGTGCAGTATAATGGGTTGCCATTATTATTATTATATATACTCTAATGATTTAAAAAAACAGTAAAATTACATTTCGCAACACTTCTAATTAATCACAGTCTAAGATCGTATTAAGGTATACGAACGTACTAATATGTTACGAACATTGAGGCAATAATATTATGTAAGTATATTTATGATTAGGTACTAGTACTCAATGCATGGAAGGAGTGGTTTATTTTTAAAGCGAGATGGATTATTTTTGAGATTTAAGATTAAGATTTGCGTACATCTGATGCTAAATGAGTGTTGAAGATGGTACTTAGCCGGAACAAAGGGATGCCTCTTTCGGATCGGTTCCTCTTACAACTTTTTAGTAGAATGAAATATGGATATCCAAAAAGTCTGGTTCTGCCAGTGATTTGTGATTACCATACCACTTCTGAACTATTTAAACAGTTCGAATTTGTATTTAATCTACATAATATAATGAAGTCAAAGGAATACTTACTTCAATTGAGTTTGGTTTCAGTACTCGATGTGGGTCGTGAAAAGTTAGTTATGTACAGATATGAATAATTGAATGATATTTTTCGATAAAATTTTATTGTATTTATTATTTTCAAGAAATTGATCGTATCATAATGACATTAATATATAATAAGCGATATCTGTTTTTTTTAAGTGATAGTAGAGCTCTAGGTTACGGAGTTTAGAAATTGCTCCACGCAGTTATTTTCTCTTGATATCTTTCTCGATTCCTGATGTACCTGGCTATACTGTTACAGGAATGGTTACAGGCACGGAATAGATAAATAAGGATGGAAAGGCCTTTGCTTCAATTTAGTATAAGAACCAGTGTCGCCGCTTTTCTCCCACCATACATTTTTTTACTTTTTGTAACACCATCTCGACAATCACACACACATAAACCCTCAGGGCAGCTATTCATTTGCGTAAGTTTGCATACTAATACAACGCCCGTAAACAATAAACACTCGCACTCTCGCACGCACACAACAATATACTCACAAGGAGCTCGCACATCGTAGTCAAAGTGTAGCGGACGCATTAATGCTGTACATTGCAAGCGGAGACAGTAATAGCGTTAATTGAGCGAGTGCTTTACGAGCAATGTATTCGCTAGCAGTACCGTTTAAATAATGCAGTTTAAGTTCGAATATTCATATTCCTTTGTATATTTTTATGTTTTTTACAAACATTATACCAATAAATGTTATTTGTGATTTACCGATGGAAAGATATACCTCCTCGCTTTATACTTGAGGTCTGACATTTCATACTATATGTTAAAATTGGCACTACACGGTATGTTACCAAGAGATGCGTCGTTCGAAGCAGTCTACACGACACTACGAGCGGCGAACGAATGGTTCGGCCGAACTGTGTTTGTTTATACATAATTGGGGCGCGCTTGCCACGCCCACATTACCATTCTATCTTTATTTATCTATTCCGTGGTGACAGGTATACAGGTCGTCAACAACTTCGAGCGTAATCCCTCAACCATAAAAGGATTTTACTGGTAGTAGAGCTCCAGTGACGGAGCTCGCGAGCGTAGGCACCACCGCATTACTTAATTTACTTGACGCTAAATGGTAGTGTTCAGCACTATTGTGTTCCGGTCAGATCGTAATGTACGGCCCTGTGATTTATGACACAAAGGCTTTTATTAAGCCTTAAAATAGCCATAAAACACAGACCTCAGAAGTGGCAACACATTGAAATCTCTGGTTTTTGATGATCATAGGTTTATAATAAATAATCATAGCACAGTCTGAAGAAAACGAACGTGTTAATCATAGTATTCACTTACCGTCAATGTGAACTGTATGCTTGTTTGCCATATTATAAAAAAGATAACGACAGAAAACGCATAGTGGCGTTAAGATCGCCATATGTACCTTATCTGAGCATAAACGGGTATTTTAGGGTTGGCAGCGCGTTGTCAACTCCCCTGGTATTGCAAATATTCATAGGCGACGGTGAACACTTTCCATCAGGTGGCCAGATTGCTTGTCTGTCAACCTTCAGACCTTAAAAAAAAAGACAAAATAAAAAAATAATGGCACGGAACCCTTCGTGTACGATACCGACTCTTACTTGGCTGATTTTTTCTTTCCCTTTTTCTACGGTTTTATCGGTCAACTCACATACATAATACTCCGTAATAGGTTGAATGAACGTCACTGACCAAGTAACATTTAAGTGACAATAAATCTCCACGCGGCTCCATGTCCGGCGTCCGAGTTTGCCTTTTCAATTATTACACGAATAGAAAACAAAGTACTTTCAACGTAATACGTCGGGGTTGTAAATAAATGATACGATCACAAAGACCCGTTGACGCATACACTCGTAAACCAGGTTTTTTAGTGAAGAATCTACTTATAAGTACTAGTGTACATCACGGGTCATTCTATAACCACAAATTAACGATTATACAGCTGTGCTATGCCTTACGTACGTCGTCTGTATAAGCGCAAGTTCATACGATTTCAGTGGAATACGTGCAAGGATTGTCAAATAAGAAATAATTGAAATTATTACTGTAACTACTGATTTTAAATCTTTGTTGTATGTTTCTGACGAGGGTTATCTATAATTGTAAAAAAAAACAGTTATTATTGATACGTTAAAGTCCCGGGTTTGATTTTCATATGTTGGTATATTTCTTGAGAACGATTATTTACTTGTGTTTCTCTGAAGGTTCCCGATTCAACTCTTAGTTGAGTTGAGTAGTTGAGTCAAGCTTACTTCTACACTACTAAACTTAAAATCCAATTTATATATCACAGGATCACTGCCAATTCTGTACGATACAGAGTCGATTAAATTTCTTTGTTCGATCATTAAATACATCGAAACGTCTGATCGTATATATGAAATATGTAAGAGAACTTGGAATAACGCCAGGCATAAGTTGCATTGTATTTGTGTGCATTGTACTATAGAAAACTTGGACAAGCAAATCTTATAATATATATGATCAATGTTAATGCTGAACTGACTGAACTGAGGTTCTGAGTCAGATTTTCTCATGAAACCAAAATGGCAATCTTCATAAAAACTAGAGCTTTTAATGATACGTCGTCACTAGATCTAAAATGTATTCATTAAAACCGATTCTCATACCTACCAAATATAGGTACACACAAAATTTCGTAATGATCATTCCAGCCGTTTTGGAAGAGTATTGTTACAAACACTTTAACACGAGAATTGTATGTATTTGTATATTAGATGTGCCAATATTTACGAGACCATACGTTTATATTGCAAACATTTTAGCAAGTGGGTAAATTTTCTTCCATTTTGTCATATAAGTAGGTACTTAAAGTAGCATAACACTTTCTAACAATTTCTAAAGTATTACTGTTATAAAATATGAAGTTTATAATAACCGAGAGATATGTAAAGAACTAATTTAGTAGAATAAAATTAGAAACCACATTTATTTCGTTTTCTAATGAAATAAACAGCTTATTGAGAATCTTATTCAAAAATTAAGTTTCACGTAAGTATATGTTGTAATGCTATAACCATAATATAACGTTATTAATGGTCCATAATTGGTGGCGAGAAATTGTGTTTAAGATCCTTTAAAAAATCCATCGTAAAAAACTACAATTCAAGGACTGGTGAAAAACCAGATGAAAATTTCGTGATAGGTATCCGTAAAAGTACAAATCATGGCAAGCGATACCAATTAAGAAAGCAATTAATAAAACAAAGGCTGGCTTGATCGAAAGATGAAGGTACAATTTATGAGTGATCGCATAGAATCAAAATATGACGTAATGATATATTAGGTAATGACTAAACGTATACGTTAAATTAGGTAATGACAATAAATCTCTGTAAATATTCTAGGTACAATTTTTTGTCATCAAAATAAAACTGCGTTTAAAACTGATATTTATCGTATTGTTTTATAATTCTACATTGCATCAACGTCGGTTTTAATGTCAATACCTAATATTATTTTCGAACGGAATATAATTAAGAAATAGAAATAGAAAATATTTTTATTTCGAATAGATCTTTACAGATACTTTCAAAACGTCAATAAATCATAAACTACCTAGAGTGAATAACCATTACATATAGTAAAAGCAAAATCATATATTAATAATAGGTTGGGGAAAAAGTCTTTTCGCATTATAGTATGTATGAACTTGTAATAAAATCTCTTTGGCGGTAGTATTTGTATCTGGCTGGTTTTGGTATCATTGAAAGTTAAAATTTTAAAGAACATAATTCCAAATTCAAATTAGGCAAATGTGTGATTTTCATTTGTTTTTCGTACTGTCAGGATGAGTGAATCTAATGAAGAAATTCGATACATATTAAAATTTTACTACAAAAAAGGTAAAAACGCAACGCAAGCCGCGAAAAAAATTTGCGATGTTTATGGACCTAGTGCAGTATCTGTGAGAGTAGCACAAAGGAGATGTTGCGAGCTCAGCTCTGGTTCGTACATGTCCTCAAAAAATGGGTTAATTAAAGAAGAATCCAAAAAAAATACAATTAATTTATTCAAGAATTTATTTTAGAGTTACAACCACATTTAATTATAACGATTTTATCATTTTCAACTATGTTAAACATGGCGGCGATACAGCCGACACTTGGGATCAATCGATTTTGATAGTATTTAGAAAATATTACTTTTTTCTCCAAGTTCTATAAACAAAATACAATTTAAAAAATGAAAATGACAAAATGACATCGCCCGGCATATTCGCCATGTTAGTTTTGAGTTGCAATTCTAACTGCAAATTATGTTTTGTAACTGCAAACAAAGCTAAATAAGTGAAAATATGCAGTAAAAAACGTTTTTATATTGATTTTGCCTGTTTAATGATATTGTGTACAATACATGGCCGGAGGTCCATACATTTTTGCAACATCTCCTTTGGTTTAAGCGTTTTCAATCCGGAAATTTTGATGTCAAAGATGCACCTCTCTCTGGTCGCTCTATTACGGATAAAACGGATGCCATTTTTGAAAAAGTGGAGCAAGAGCGACATATCAGTAGTTACGACGTAGCTGAAGAACTGACAATTGATCACAAAACAGTTTTGGCGCATTTGAAAAAAGCTGGGTACAAAAAAAAGCTCGATATTTGGGTACCTCACGAGCTCACTGAAAGAAACCTAATGAACCGTGTACTCATTTGTGATTCTTTGTTACGACGTAATGAAACCGAATCATTTTTGAAGAAGCTGATAACTGGTGATGAAAAGTTGATCACGTACGACAAGAACGTGCGAAAAAGGTCGTGGTTAAAGGCCGGTCAGGCTTCACAGACTGTGGCGAAACCCGGGTTAACTCGCAATAAGGTGATGTTGTGTGTGTGGTGGGATTGGAAGGGCATTATTCATTATGAGCTATTACCACCAGGCCGGACTATCGATTCTGAACTCTACTGCGAACAACTGATGAGATTAAAGCAAGAAGTTGAGAGAAAGCGGCCGGAATTGATCAACAGAAGGGGTGTGGTGTTTCATCATGATAACGCTAGACCTCACACATCTATAGCCACTCAGCAAAAATTAAGAGAGTTTGGCTGGGAGGTGTTAATGCATCCGCCGTATAGTCCTGACCTTGCACCTTGAGATTTCCACCTGTTTCGGTCTCTTCAGAATTCTTTATGCAATGTTAGGTTAACATCACGAGAGGACTGCCAAATCCACTTGTCGCGGTATTTTGATGAGAAGTCCCTACCTACAAGATGGCAAAAGGTTATCGAACAAAATGGTACATACATACTTTAGTTAAATTTAAATAAACTGTATCAAAAAATGTTTTGAATTAACTTAAAAAATGCGAAGAAACTTTTTCCCCAATGTAATAGTAAATTAAAAATTAGAATTTAAACTACTTGGTTAAAACATAATAATCATCAAATTTTTCAATTCTTTCAATGATAATAAATGAAGAAAAAGAAAAAATTATTCGTCAAGATCAATGTTATTCACTTAGCAGAGTTCCAAGTGCAGTCACTACTGAGAAGAACTCCGCTACCCAACAAACTCAGTAAGAGCTCTTTTAAATGAGAGCTTAAATCTAGTACAGATTATCGTGAAGAATCAAATAATGTGAACGTCCATAGCATAGATGCAAATAAACTGCTATCTACTAAATGTGATGTAGCTCCTGCAAAGCAGAACAGACCAGTCCCTACCAACAGCACCCGTTCACGAGTATGACGCATGTGACAGCCATTGCCCTCCTCGACCATTTTAGAGGGTATGAAGTATGTCAGAATGCTTTTGTTTAGATATCTGAAAATATTATTCCTCTAAAGGTACGAAAATGTGGTGAAGCTCCGTTGATGCAACATGAGGACCTAAGTAAAACCGCATAATCTACCTGTGAGCCATTGAATGATAATATTAAGCGCTGTCTGTCCCTGATGGAAAGTTACCGCCGCCTATGAACATTTGATTAACATATGCCATAATCGCCACGCTTAGCCTTTGATTATACAGATACAGCCCTATAACTTTAGCTACACAACCTAGCCATCGGGAGTAGCAACGCATCTATATCAAATTGAGATACACAGTGACACGCTTGTTAGTCACAGTCGCTACAGTTGGGCGGGTTTGATGAATGAGATGCCAAACAATCGTCTGACTTGCGAATACTCTGAATTAATTGTTATGTAACCCGAACTTTCATATTTGTAATACAGTAGAGTTTGGCGTTGGGAAATTGAGAAGTACCGTTCTAACCTTTGTATTATATGATACAACTTTACAGATACTGTATGTCTAGATTAAGTATTTGCTTTATTCAATATATTTGACGTCGCGACGTGACGACCACACCGCCCATTAGTGGTGGAATATTCTTCCACTACGCTAGAAGTCCTGGATATCCCATCGACAAATTGTTAGATCTATTTATAAACGGTGCTTAACAGCGGACTAAAGCTTAGAGCTCATTATGCAATTAGTTTGCGGTTTACTGGGGGCTGGTCAATTCTGAGCTGTAAATCGGATGCAAACGCTTGTTTAGCTCTGCGGATTGGAATAAATTATGCACCTGTACTTTCCATGCAAGCCGGCCACTATTGCGATAGATTGGCTGTGTATAGTATGAACCTAGGTACAGTTTGCGGTTCTAAGAAATGTAAATGTAACCTTATTGTCTTGTAGAACATATATTTATAAGAGTAGTATTCTGTATTAATGGTAAAAAATAACGTCGAGTGTCGAGGTAAATATTAGGTTGGGGAAAAAGTTTCTTCACATTTTTTAAGATAGTTAAAAACATTTTTAATATAGTTTATTTAAATTTAACTAAAGTTTGTATGTACCATATTGTTCGATAACCTTTTGCCATCTTGTAAGTAGGGACATGATCCCATTGCTATAAAAATTTTGGGACTTCTCATCAAAATACCGCGACAAGTGGATTTGGCAGTCCTCTCGTGATGTTAACCTAACATTGCATAAAGAATTCTGAAGAGACCGAAACAGGTGGAAATCTGAAGGTGCAAGGTCAGGACTATACGGCGGATGCATTAACACCTCCCAGCCAAACTCTCTTAATTTTTGCTGAGTGGCTATAGATGTGTGAGGTCTAGCGTTATCATGATGAAACACCACACCCCTTCTGTTGATCAATTCCGGCCGCTTTCTCTCAACTTCTTGCTTTAATCTCATCAGTTGTTCGCAGTAGAGTTCAGAATCGATAGTCCTGCCTGGTGGTAATAGCTCATAATGAATAATGCCCTTCCAATCCCACCACACACACAACATCACCTTATTGCGAGTTAACCCGGGTTTCGCCACAGTCTGTGAAGCCTGACCGGCCTTTGACCACGACCTTTTTCGCACGTTCGTGTCGTACGTGATCCACTTTTCATCACCAGTTATCAGCTTCATCAAAAATGATTCGGTTTCATTACGTCGTAATAAGGAATCACAAATGAGTACACGGTTCATTAGGTTTCTTTCAGTGAGCTCGTGAGGTACCCAAATATCGAGCTTTTTTTTGTACCCAGCTTTTTTCAAACTGTTTTGTGATCAATTCTCAGTTCTTCAGCTACGTCGTAACTACTGATATGTCGATCTTGCTCCACTTTTTCAAAAATGGCATCCATTTTATCCGTAATAGGGCGACCAGAGCGAGGTGCATCTTTGACATCAAAATTTCCGGATTGAAAACGCTTAAACCAAATTTGTGCTACTCTCACAGACACTGCACTAGGTCCATAAATATCGCAATTTTTTTTCGCGGTTTGCGTTGCATTTTTACCTTTTGTGTAGTAAAATTTTAAATTTTAAATTTTCTTCATTAGATTCACTCATCTTGACAGTACGAAAAACAAATGAAAATCACACATTTGCCTAATTTGAATTTAGAATTATGTTCTTTAAAATGTTAACTTTCAATGATACCAAAACCAGCCAGATACAAATACTACAGTCAAAGAGATTTTATTACAAGTTCATACATACTATAATGCGAAAAGACGCTTTAGGCCAGATTATTAATATATGTTACGCCTATATAATATACGTTGTGCCTACGAGCGTAGCTCTCTCTCGTTTTTTTATGTGAATCACTAAGAAAATAAATGCTATTGAATATCATTTTGTAACCACTGTCTGTGGAATCAAGTGGAATTATTAATTATTGTAAACAACAATCAGTATCAGTGTTGTTCGATTCCGCTCAAGGCTAGATTGTTATTATGTCTACGAGCGTAGTATGCTTCAGTAACTTATATTATGTAAATCTGTAGCTACTACGAGAACTGATGCCATTGTATATTAAATTACAAGCACTATTACTAACAGCTCAACGTAATGACATTAGATTTTTTTTGCGATTTGTATGTATGTATGCATCTTCACGCCAGATCTCTAACGGGGTAGGCAGAGAGTGCAGAGCGCCAGATATCCCGGTCCTGACATACTTCTCGTGCCCCGTCAAATTCGGATACACTCCAATTCTACTTATTTATATGTAAGTATGTATGTATGTATGGATGTATGAAGATAAAAGTAGCCTTAGTAACTCCTTATCACATCAGCTATCTGTCAGTGAAAGTCCCGTCAAAATCGGTCCAGCCGTTCCCAAGATTAGCCCCACCAAACAGACAGACAGACAGACGGACGGACGGACGGACGAACAACCACTTTTCAAGAGGCGTAGGACACTGGAACTCCACCACCAGTATAATTCATCATCACTTCAATCAAAAGACGTCCACAGCTGGACAAAAGCCTTCTCCAAAGATGCCCACAAATGGTTGTGCGCCATTTAGGGAAGTGGGTAATGTGGGCGAGAATATGCCATAAACGCCACGATTGGCTAGCGGTTTGGAAATCGCAGTGGCGGTTGTTTTTAACGTGGTACGCTGCTGCCCATCCCGCGTTTTTGCATTTACTACCGCTCTGTTGGCATGCACTAGTAGAAGAATTAGGTATATAGAATATACCACGGACCGACGATTAACCAGTTTAATTACCATTATACAATTACTAGCTGACCCGGAAAATTTCGTATTGCCTCAGAATTAAATAATGTGTCAAAGGTTTGATAGATACGGACTATTTGTAGGGGAAAATAAAATTGTGGATTTTACTATTTCCCTTCAATTTCTTCATATTTTCTTACCTTTTAGACCTTCCCTGGACCTGAGAATATGTAATAATCCTGGACTTCCAAAAATCATTCAAAACCAAAATTAGCCAAATCGGTAAAGCCGTTCTCGAGTTTTAGTGAGACGTAACGAACAGCTGATTGATTTTTATATATATAGATTTCAAATTGTATTGTTCATCAAATAGAATACGCTATTGACTCGCCAACTACGAGTTACGTTTAATCCGTAGGTAAGTGCTTAATCGTGTTTGTTTAAAGTTAACTAATTGATATTCCAAAGCGTATTCCTATAATAATTAACACTCCGAATTATTTGATCTATTAGATCCTGATAAACATTATCTTAATTCCGAGTAATTTATTAGATAAACATTATTAACATATATTTTACATTTACAGCATATATTTTCATATAATATATATAGTAGTAGGAAGTACACATGAATAAATAAAAAAAACCGGTCAAGTGCGTGTCGGGTCACGCGCATTGTAGGGTTCCGTAGTTACAGAGTAAGAGATGTAATGAAAAAAAAATCAATATTTTCTATGGAGTTGTTCGAAATTTTCTAGTTAAATACATTTGGTCGACTATTACTCGCAAACTTGCAGGACCAACTTAGGTGTGATAGTTTTCCTTTTAATTTCGTTATATGTAGCTACTATCGCCGTAACGTTTGAATTTCTAACAACAACCGTTTACTCTGTAGGGGGGGGGGGGACACTTGGGTCTAACGAAAATTTGCACTTTAAGGTTTAATAAGTCACGAACAGTTAACTAAATCGAAAATCAATGTTCCCACACCCATAATATTTTTAAAAGACCTATTCAACAATACCCCACACTATATGAAAATCGAAAATATAAAAAAAAAATATCCGCGTTTCTAGTAGGGGAGGTTACCCTAAAAAAAATTTGTTTTACATTTTTTTCTACCACTTTGTCAGCGTAATTAAGGTGTATACTTGTGCCAAATTTCAAGTTTCTAGTACTAATAGTTTTTGCGCTAAACCGGACGGACAGACAGATAGACAGACAGACAGACCGACAGACAGACAGACAGACGGGCATGGCGAAACTATAAGGATTCCTTGTTTACTACGGAACCCTAAAAAAGATGTCCACTGCCATAATCGCCACGCTTGACATGCGGATTGGCGATCGCTGTGGTGGTAGACCAAAGCCTATCCCAAGGGAGATATCGACCTTATATTGAAAACCTCAGGAGTGCATTTTTGCTCTTTTTTTTTAATTGCATTTACGGGAAGAATTCCTTGAAAGGCACACCCTTATCTCACTAATTTGTCAATTTGATACCTTTAGAGCTCTCTTATGACAGTAATTGAGAACCTCGTAAAAACTCGCATCCCTGCCCTGTAATTTCCGGCACTGAGGCATAAGACCTTAGGCCTCAGGAGTGGTAACGCATCTGCATTTTGACCTTGGTCTTTGTGTGGGTGTCTATAGGCTGCAGTCATCACTTAACATCAATGTGAACTGCATGCTTGTTTACCACTGCCATTACATAAAAAAAAAAAAAAAAAAAAAAATCTGTCAGTTAGCCATGAATACCTTGCAAGGAACTTATTGTTCCGTGTTCAATCTTACAGAATGTAACAGTTCTGGATATAAAAGCGGGCTAAATTTTCACAAAAATGAATAAAACAACATAAACGATTTTTTTTCAGTACGCAGTTTTTTCGTTCTCCTGAAAAGTTACTTATTTTACACTTACGAGGTTTTCACTATAAGGCGTCGATATGCCATAATCGCCACGCTTGGCATGCGGATTGGCGATCGCAGTGGAGGTAGTTTTATCGCAGTACGCTGCTGCCCATCTTGCGTTATTGCACTTACTACCGCAACATTGGAATGGTTTGGTCCCGCCTTTGTTCGGAATTGCAACTGAATTATAGCTTTCTAGTACGAAGAGCCCCTGATCTAAGCTGCGGACAGATGGACGGTCCGTCCGTGCATCCGTGCGACATGGCGAAACTATCAGGGATCTTTGTGGCCTACGGAACCCCAAATGCCATCGGTATACTCTTTTATTATATGTAAGGAAAGTGACAATGACAAACAAGCATCTACGATAATGCGAATGTGGATGGTTGCAGAGGCCCAGGAAGACCAAGACTGACCTACCATGGCCAAATAGGTCGAGTTCTGTCTGATGGTGGGTCAAAAGTCTTAGGAATCGGCGTGCATGTATGAAGAGAATGATGAAGGTAGACGAGGCACGAGAGGTTTGTTAGGACCGGGATATCTGGCGCTCTACACTCTCTGCCTACCCCGTTAGGGACCTGGCGTGAAGATACATATATATATACAAACAAGCATGCAGACATCCTTACAAAAAAACCAGAGGTCAAAATGCAGATGCGTCTGCGCCATCTCTGAGACCTAATTTGTTATATCTGTGTGATAGTTATAACGGGACCTTATAAGTACCTAATTCAATATTAGTACTTAAAAAAATCGGTACGCCAGTAATGAAAAATACCTTATAAATAAAATTCCGTCTTATTAGAGTTAACGGTTACTCAAGCAAATTAAGGGCATAAATGTGAAAGGCATTTCAGAACGGCAGCGTTTGAAAGAAAAGAGAACACTGAATTAATTAATGTGTTAACCCATGCAATGGCGATGCAAAGAACGTCTCTTTAGAGTCGGCATTACATCTTCAGTTTCTCAAAGGAGACGGGTAATTTTGGGCCTGCAAAATCGTTATTGGTTAATCCATTTCACAGAACATTTTGAAAAATAGTTAGCAATCTAACCCAACTTTTATTGTAAGAAATTTTGCAAGCAAGATAGTGATGAACGTCGCAGTATAGCTTTATCTTTGGGCGTTTGTTTTAATTGTTTGGGGAGTAATCATACTTCTAAAATCTGTCGTGTTCTTTCTAAATGCCGTATATGTCAGCGCAAACACCATACCTTGTTGCATCCCAGGAGCGCTTTAGTGAGTAATGCGGTTGCCACACCAATGGAGCCTACAACCTCACATGACGATACTTCAGAGCCACAGCCGCATGATGTCAGTGCGAATATAGCAACCCATTTTGTGAATGGACAGGTGCGGGGTCAAGTCTTATTAGCCACGGCTTTAATAAAGGCCGAATCACAAAATGGGTCTCCTCAAGTTTTGAGAGCACTGTTAGATCAAGGATCTCAAGCATCCTTCATAACTGAAGCAGCAGCGCAATTGCTTCGATTGAAAAGGGTAGCATCGAAGACTACCATTGCAGGGATAGGAGGTAATCATGGCGATATAGTCTCTAGACATGTTGTTAGTATTAATATTCAGTCGTTGCATGATCCTTCTTTCACCTCACAAGTGACTGCGCATGTATTAAACACACTGATTTCAGTTATGCCTGATACAAAATTTGAAATTCAGGGTTAGCCAGAATTAAAAAATATTGGTTTAGCCGATCCAGGGTTTAATTCGCCTAACAAAATCGATATTTTGTTGGGTGTCGAAATATACTGTAGTATTTAAAAAATAGGTTTGATCAAGGGTCTTACGGGCTCTCACGCATTTAGGGTGGATTGTGTCGGGCCATGTTAGCAAATCTCAAAATTGTGTCCATTCTCATAACACTGTTATTTCTATGCACACTAAAATTGATGAAAACGATATGTTAAAACGATTATGGGAACTGGATTCTGAACCTAATTTAACCAAAAAGCCCTTGATACCTGAAGAACAGGTTTGTGAGGACGTTTATGCCGCCACAACCACAAGAGACGCAGATGGCCGATATGTGGTAAAACTCCCTTTTCGGTCAGCGGACCCGTTGTGTAAATATGGTAATTCTAAAAACATAGCGGTCAAACGATTACTTGCATTATGCCCAATGATGAAGGACATTGCAGCTGCGCTCGCAGACTCTCAGACTGAGTGGCAATTCATACCTCCCCACGCCCCGAATTTCGGTGGGTTGTGGGAAGCAGGAATAAAAAGTGTAAAACACCATTTAAAACGGGTAATACGAGTAGGTGACTCTACTCTTACATTCGAGGAGATCACCACCGTGCTCTATCAAATTGAGGCGTTTTTACATTCAAGACCTTTGTCTCAGAATAGCGACAATCTGGAAGAGCCGATGCCTCTCCCGGACACTTTTTAGTCGGTCATCCATTGGTTGTGGCACCCGATTGCAATTATGAGTGCTCCTCGGATAGTAGTTTGCGTAGATGGCAATTAGTACAACGTGTTGCAACACTTCTGGCGTAGATGGCAACAAGAATATATAACACAGTTCTTTCAAAGATATAAGTGGGCAGCTCGGACCCCTGATTTTAAAGTAAATGACATAGTTTTAATAAGGGAAGATAACTTACCTCCAGCTAAGTGGTTGTATGGTAGAGTTGTTGAATTGCACCCGGGGAAAGATAATTTGACGCGCGTTGTAACTGTTCGTTGTAAGGGGACTACGTTTTTTTTTTTTTTTTTTTTATGTTTTTAAATTGGCAAACAAGCATACAGTTCACATTGATGTTAAGTGATGACTGCAGCTTATAGACACCCACACAATGACCAGAGGTAAAAATGCAGATGCGTTACCACTCCTGAGGCCTAAGGTGTTATGCCTCTGTGACGGAAATTACAGGGCCGTACATTACCACCTGACCGGAACACGATAGTGCTGAACACTACCATTTAGCGGCAAGTATATTAGGTAATGCGGTGGTGCCTACGCCCGCGAGCTCCGTCACTGGAGCTCTACCACCAGTAAAAAAACGTCCAATTTCAAAATTGTGTCTACTACCGGTTACTGAATGAGAATATTCTTATTAAATGCTTTGTTCACTGGTTTTAGTAGCAAATGTTTGTTTTGTATTGATGATGATTTGTATGTAATGATTTACACTGTTTAATGTTTTTGTCAAGAACACTTTTATTTAACGTAGTTGCGGCCACAACTGATTCTTGTTTATGTATGTGACTATTTGTCATTCTGTTTTATTGAAATTGATGTTTTATTATAATTTTGTGTAAACTGTCTTTTGATAAAATGTTTGTTTGTCGTATGTAAAAAAACGTAATGCTTAAACATACACCGTCCACTACTTACCAGTATGTAAACATTTATTTTGTAAGAAGAAATACAATCCATTGCTCTTGTTTGTTATTGTACAGGTGTTCATGGTGGGCGGTACTAAAAGGAACTTAATTCCTTTTGGTGGGCGGAATGTTCAATATCAATCGATTCCAACGCCTCCTATAGTGAAATATTCAGTGTTCTTCTAAATTGTGTCGATGGATGGCGTTGGGTCGTTTAGCATCGCGATAGCATTAGTAACTAGTATTTGTGTATATTGTTTGTATGAAGATAATAAAGTGCTTGCTCTAAGGTATGACTTTCATATAGCGTATCACTGGCTCCCTGGTATCTTGTACCGATTTGTACAGTGGGGCTGTGAGTGTATATTTATATATTTAATTCTGTAGAAATGGACGTTAGTGACAGATTTTGATGAAAATATTTTTAAACTTCTACTCATATGGCGCTATATAAAAGGTTTCGATAAAAAATAGAATACATTAACATTTTACACGCCGAGGGTGTATTGGCGTCACCTGTTTTAGATTCGTGACTATTAATCAAACTGCTGATTTTTTATTTCCTTTATGCATTTTTACATATTCACCTGATAATGGTTTTTATGTATGTATGTATGTATGTATGTATCTTCACGCCAGGTCCCTAACGGGGTAGGCAGAGAGTGTAGAGCGCCAGACATCCCGGTTCAGACAAACCTCTCGTGCCTCGTCTACCTTCATCATTCTCTTCATACATGCACGCCGATTCCTAAGACTTTTGACCCCACCATCAGACAGAATTCGACCTATTTGGTCATGGTAGGTCAGCCTTGGTCTTCCTGGGCCTCTGCAACCATCCACATTCGCATTGTATTCGCATTTTATGTATGTACCTGGTACATATTTGAAAATATTAAACTAAGTAGGTACAATCGCAAACAATCACACTGGGAATCTTGCTGCAAGGGCATCGCACGTCATGGTACCACGCTACTTTAGGCTACCCCTGCAGTCCTTGTTTTCAGTGTCGGGAAGTGATATTAGGATTTGTTTCAGAAAAAAAAATACCCCGAATATTCCCTTGGTTAGCTTGGTTATGTGCTCGATCTGAAAAGATCTAGTACATGACCAAAACCGCTGGATACATGTTATAAATAACGCTTAATTTCACAAACATAAAATAATGCTTGTGTGTCAACATGCATTATATCTCCAGATTCAAGCTTCTTCTTCTTAAAGTGCCACTTTTAGTGTCACTCTTCTAGGTTGGCGACCATCATGGCAATCCTAATTTTTGATGCTGCAGCACGGAATTGAGAACGAGTGCTTAGGATCAAGCAACAAAGGATAAGGAGCATTATCGACGACATGAACTTGATTCTTGGATACTGTGAAATTAAAAACACTTACCTTATTCATAAACATATTTTAGCTAAAGTGTTGCTAATCTCTCCTTTTTCTTTTTCTATCCTGCACATTTGACAATGCATTCTCAAAAGCATTCTCTAGCCAAAACGTATCTAATGTAAGTTTATGAATAAGGGGGTTAATATAAAACCATTAAATATAAAAAAGATCGGGTAGGATTTCAATCTACAATTTCCAAATATTTTAAGCGCATTTTACCAAGTGAATTTTCTTTCACTCTTTGGCTAGGACGCATTTATAAGCAATATTATGCATGCATTACCTAAGCAAGAACAGTGTTTGAATGTTGGCATGCCATCATTGCGTCGTCGCAAAATTGAACAGTGACGCTTGTACACATCAGTGAAGTGAAATCAATAATATATGAGCTGAGCAAGTTATTATTCATGTTCGTGACATTGTACGGAAGTAATAAGTAGCAGAGAGCGAATGGTTCGGAGGCGGAACGGGACTAGGTTCAATCGTATTTACCCGAGAAAATCCATACTAATATTATAAACGCGAAAGTAACTCTGTCTGTCCGTTTGATACCCTTTCGGTCAAATACTCAAACGTCATTCAAATCTAAGTGGAACTTAAAAGCCTTCTGTCTTTACAAAACACGTTCAAACGATAGAGATAGCGCACATTTGAGGGTTGCTTAAAGTTGAGTGACGTTTGAGTATGCGGCCATTTGACACCTAAGCCAGTAAACCTATGTTGATGAAATAGACAAGGTCTTATTTATCTCTGTACCAAATTTCAGTTCTAATCGAGAGGGTTGAAAAGGGGGATAAAATTTTATATGAAAGTTCGTCATTATTGCGAATAAAACCATGAAACAATTTATTTAAGCACCTGATGAAAAGTTGACAAATATAAGTTCTAACGTTTTTAAAATGTCTACTTATAAATATACATATACATTTAACGGAAATATGTATGCGATTTGTAAAAATACTGTCTTTATAGGGTTAAAGGTCAAGTCGATCAACCGATCAATTAAGGGCGTGTGTGTTCCATAATTTCTGACTGATTTGACTGCAGAAACATCTCACCTTAAACCCAACCGTTTTCGAGATATTCGAATAAAAGTCATCATGGGCATCAATCATAAAAAAAACACTTTTAAATCTTATTTGCGAAATAATGTCATAAAGAATTAAATGCTGCCCAAAGTAAATCTGCCACTCAGACAAAGTCACGGCCGAACTAGTGAAGATATATGAATGTCTAGAGCATTGAATGGGCTAAGTGAAGTCAATAATATATGAGCGGAATATTACGGTAGTTGTCCCGATTCCAATATTGTTGGTGAGTTTATAAACAGCAAAGAGCAAATGGATGCCGGGAGAGGCGCCGGTGCGGAAACAGGCATTAACCAGGTCGAGTGAATCAAACAACGTGGGCCAATCATTCTGCATATGACGTCGCCCTTGCTGCCGTGACTACTGATCCGAATAAACCTTTCAGCAAACGTAGGCGGTTTAGTATCTAGTGTTAATTTTATAGTACGCTGAGTTTTGAGTTCGTTTGAAATAGAGTAACTTCATGACAAGATCAAAAATGACAAAGGAATCCTATCAGATATTAGATAATTTAACGTGAATAAAAATTGTCATATATTTATTTTTCGCAATATATATTATTGCGAAAAATAAATATATGACAATTTTTATTCACGTTAAATTAGTGCGAGTGAATTTAGAAATTAAAGAAGAAATGGAAAGAAAAGGAAAGCCTTTGGGCGTTGGTAGCTTAGTTGTAAAGCGGCTTATTATCAAACAAGCGTTCATCTTTGCGATCATATTTTTATTATTATATATTTATTGTTATATAATTGAATCTACATTCTCACAATACAGAATTGGCAGAAACCCTGGGATTGGGCGTAGTGTAGCTTTAAGCAGCATGCCGAGTGGTCTCAAGGTACTCGAATGGGTATCGCGTCACCGATTTTTAGAGAACTGTAACATAAGTTTTCACGACTGTTACTGTAGTTTTGCATATTGTGTATCGTTGTTCTAGTTATTAACTTTGAATTATACGCAGATATGACTTAATAATTTCATTAGCTTTTACGAATACAAGGACTGGTATTAAAATAAGTACAGTAGATAATAAAAAGGAATGGTGCCATGGTAGAAGAATAGTAACCAAAGGGATCATGTACTTTGCATTATAAAAAGGTAAATTTCGTTTCATATAAAACATTGCTATAACTCGTGGCTCTTGATAGATATGTCCCATTCGTTTTGCCACCTCAAACGTCAACAAATAACAGCCAAAAATGGAGTTTTTATCTTTCACACGGGTGATATATATTACCTATTCTTTCAATACACGAGCTGTTCTCATATTGTTTGTCGTCACACGTTATAAATCACCGGGTTGTGGACGTACCAAATATCGTGTTGTAGCATATTTTATTTTTCAAACTGGTCCTAAAATGGCACCTAACATTTGTGCTATAGGTGATTCAATACGAGTGTCCAGGTATTCAGGGCATTCAGATGGAGTGTTATATAACTCTTTTGTTTTAGATCTTTTTTAGAACGTTGAAAATTGAAATCCTTAAAAAGAGTTTTATTTTCTACATAATTTTATCAAGATTAAATCTTGATATAATTAACCATAGGTATATTTTACTTTAGCAAAACAACATTTTAAGCTATTCACACAGCTTAAAATGTTGTCACTATGTAGAGGTTGTAGTTCATATAGAGTATTTGTTTTGGGATGATCCAATTCGCTTAGTCATATTTTTGGTTCAACTTGGCACAACAAACTATTGAACAACTACCGACTTTTCAAAGACACCGATGCAGCCAGGTCGACAAATTATTTCTATTCCATGCTGTTTCTCGAAAATTTATGATCAACTTGCAAACATTTGGCATTATAACTCTTCTAGTTTTGATATCTTAAATTATTTCATGTTTATTTTTATAATAATCTATACTTATAATAAAACTGTAGAAATGTGAATTCTGTACATTGAAAATATGAAAAAAAATACCGGGGGATGTTACTAGATCGATACCGAAAACAAATATGTAATTAGAAATTTTTTTGTCTGTTAGTCTGTCTGTTTGTACAAGCATCACACAAAATCTACGGGTCCGATTACGATGAAACTTGATATAATTCTACTTTAACCTTTGGCGCACAATACTGGGTACTTTTTATCCCAGAAAAATGTCTGTTTGTCTGTTTGCCGACGTCGAGCGTCTCGACGCCCAGCGTCCCGATGTCGTGTGTCTCGACGCCCAGCGTCCCGACGCCCATCGTCCCGACGCCCAGCGTCCCGACGCCCAGCGTCCCGACGCCCAGCGTCCCGACGTCAAGCGTCTCGACGCCCAGCGTCCCGACGCCAAGCGTCTCGACGCCCAGCGCCCCGACGCCCAGCGTCCCGACGTCGAGCGTCTCGACGCCCAGTGTCCCGACGCCAAGCGTCTCGACGCCCAACGCCACGACGCCCAGCGTCCCGATGTCGTGCGTCTCGACGCCCAGCGTCCCGACGTCTCGATGCCCAGCTCCCGACGCCCAGCGTCTCGACGCCCAGCGTCCCGGCGCCCAGCGTCCCGACGCCCAGCGTCCCGACGCCAAGCGTCCCGACGCCCAGCGCCCCGACGCCCAGCGTCCCGACGCCCAGCGTCCCGACGCCCAGCGTCCCGACGCCCAGCGTCCCGACGCTAAGCGTCTCGACGCCCAGTGCCCCGACGCCAAGCGTCTCGACGCCAAGCGTCTCGACGCCCAGCGTCCCGACGTCGAGCGTCTCGACGCCCAGCGTCCCGACGCCCAGCGTCCCGACGCCCAGCGTCCCGACGCCCAGCGTCCCGACGCCCAGCGTCCCGACGCTTAGCGTCCCGACGCCCAGCGTCCCGACGCCCAGTTTCCCGACGCCCAGCGTCCCGACGCCCAGCGTCCCGACGCCCAGCGTCCCGACGCCCAGCGTCCCGACGCCCAGCGTCCCGACGCCCAGCGTCCCGACGCCCAGCGTTCCGTCGTCCAGCGTCCCGACGCCCAGGGTCCCGACGCCCAGCGTCCCGACACCCAGCGTACCGACGCCCAGCGTCCCGACGCCCAGCGTCCCGACGCCCAGCGTCCCGACGCCCAGCGTCCCGACGCCCAGCGTCCCGACGCCAAGCATCTCGACGCCCAACGCCCCGACGCCCAGCGTCCCGATGTCTAGCGTCCCGACGCCCAGCGTCCCGACGTCGAGCGTCTCGACGCCCAGTGCCCCGACGCCAAGCGTCTCGACGCCCAGCGTCCCGATGTCGAGCGTCCCGACGCCCAGCGTCCCGACGCCCAGTGCCCCGACGCCCAGCGACCCGATGTCGAGCGTCTCGACGCCCAGCGTCCCGACGCCCAGCGTCCCGACGCCCAGCGTCCCGACGCCAAGCGTCTCGACGCCCAACGCCCCGACGCCCAGCGTCCCGATGCCGAGCGTCCCGACGCCCAGCGTCCCGACGTCGAGCGTCTCGACGCCCAGTGCACCGACGCCAAGCGTCTCGACGCCCAGCGTCCCGATGTCGAGCGTCCCGACGCCCAGCGCCCCACCGCCCAGCGACCCGATGTCGAGCGTCTCGACGCCCAGCGTCCCGACGTCGAGCGTCTCGACGCCCAGCGTCCCGACGCCCAGCGTCCCGACGCTCAGCATCCCGACGCCCAGCGTCCCGACGCCCAGCGTCCCGACGCCCAGCGTCCCGACGCCCAGCGTCCCGACGCCCAGCGTCCCGAAGCCCCGCGTCCCGAAGCCCCGCGTCCCGACGCCCAGCGTCCCGACGCCCAGCGTCCCGACGCCCAGCGTCCCGACACCCAGCGTCCCGACGCCCAGCGTCCCGATGGCCAGCGTCCCGACGCCCAGCATCCCGAAGCCCAGCGTCCCGACGCCCAGCGTCCCGACGCCCAGCGTCCCGACGCCCAGCGTCCCGACGCCCAGCGTCCCGACGCCCAGCGTCCCGACGCCCAGTGCCCCGATGTCGAGCGACCCGACGCCCAGCGTCCTGACGCCCAGCGCCCCGACGCCCAGCGACCCGATGTTGAGCGTCTCGACGCCCAGCTTCCCGACGTCGAGCGTCTCGACGCCCAGCGTCCCGACGCCCAGCGTCCCTACGCCCAGCGTCCCGACGCCCAACGTCCCGACGCCCAGCGTCCCGACGCCCAGCGTCCCGACGCCCAGCGTCCCGACGCCATGCCTCTCGACGCCCAACGCCCCGACGCCCAGCGTCCCGATGTCAAGCGTCCCGACGCCCAGCGTCCCGACGTCGAGCGTCTCGACGCCCAGAGCCCCGACGTCAAGCGTCTCGACGCCCAGCGTCCCGATGTCGAGCGTCCCGACGCCCAGCGTCCCGACGCCCAGCTTCCCGACGCCCAGCGTCCCGACGCCCAACGTCCCGACGCCCAGCGTCCCGACGCCTAGCGTCCCGACGCCTCGAGGCGTCGGAATGCTGGGCGTCGGGACGTTGGGCGTCGGAACGCTTGACGACGGGACGCTGAGCGTCGAGACGCTTGGCGTCGGGACGCTGGCGTCGAGACGCTCGACATCGGGACGCTGGGCGTCGTGGCGTTGGGCGCCGAGACGCTCAGCGTCCCGTCGTCAAGCGTTCCGACGCCCAACGTCCCGACGCCCAGCATTCCGACGCCCAGCGTGTTGTTTTTGTATGATCCAAAATTAACCAAAAGTTTTATCCAAAAATGCTGCCCAAAGCCACTATTCCACGCGAACGAAGTTGCGGGCACAGCTAGTAAATAATAATAATGGCAACCCTTGATAAGTCCCATTGCTGAGCACGAGTCTCTCTCCGTCTTGGGAGGAAGCTTACTCCACCACGCTGCTCCAATGCGGGTTGGTGGTGATGAGGGTTAGTGGCCAACCCGTTGTCGAATGTTTTCAAACCGCCCGGCCTATATAAGGCCTCCGACACGGTTTAACGACTATGTATGTAATAGTTATAGCAGACCAGTGGGTCGTGTGTATAATTCGTGATATACTTTGGTTGTCACTAACTAATCTATGTTAGTGACAAATATGAAATGAAATAAAAAAGTGTCAATCAACTGCTACCGATAAAACAGCTTTTATAGTCGAAAATCTTTACGTAATTAAGTCTAATAGTGAAATCATGTCGCAGCTAGTAACTTATCTTTGACCGAAATTTCTTCTATTTAATTGAGAGTGCAGTATAGGGTTCATGTTGCTACCGGTAACACGCTCCAGTCTTAGTTACAATACAATGCGGGTTAAGAGCATATGTGATACTTTATTTCTTTTATGCGTCTATTTGAGGTTCTTCTTATGAAACAATAACATATTGAAATATGGGTACATAATTTACTTTACCTACGTCATTTAATATCATAAAATTGATAGATGACTTGGTGTAATAAAGAGTTTAATATAAATGGTAATAAATTAATTCAATAAAAAGTGTTTAATCGTTTATCCCTTTCTAGAGTAAACAGCGACAAATATATTTTTGGTATTAAGTTATTATATCCCAAGTTTCTACTCTTTTATTAATTCTCTTCATGCAAGTGAGCTGACTTCGAAGAATAATAATCCTTTAACAACAGTTAAATACTTAAGATTTATCCAAGTAAGATCAGTTATCATCTCCTTTAATATATGCCAGTATTTGATATTCGTACCTATTTTTAATTTATTTTGTTACTAGCGGTTCACTCCGGCTCTGCACAGGTGAAATGTTACCTACATCTTCTGTATTTATACTTATAATAAATCTGTAGATGTGTAAATCCTGTACATTAAAAATATTGAGAAAATAAATACCAGGGGATGTTATTAGATCGATACCGAACACAAATATGTGATTAGAAATTTTGTTGTCTGTCTGTCTGTCTGTCTGCCTGTCTGTCTGTTTGTTCAAGCATCACATAAAAACTACCGGTCCGATTACAATGAAACTTGGTATGATTATATTTTACCCTTTGGCGCACAACACTGCGTACTTTTTATCCCGGAAAAATGTTTGTTTGTCTGTGTGTTTGTGCACGCTAATATCAGAAACGGCTTATTCGATTTGCGGTTTCCACTAATATATTATGGTAAGTTTCACTTAAGATTTAGTGTTTGTTTCATGTGAATCGGTTCAGAAATAAAAAAAGTTATGTCAATTTAAAGAATTGTATCGAATATTTTTAAGCTATTCTGTATCTTTGTTCTATCTTATAAGGAGTTTCGTACCCAATAGGTAAAAACGGACCCTACGGATAACTAATCCTACGCTGTCTGTATGTCTGTCCGTCCGTCCGTCCGTCTGTCTGTCACCAGGCTGTATCTCATAAATAGTCATAGCTAGAAAGGTAACATTTTCACAAATTATGTATTTCTGTTACCGCTATAATGTAGACGCTTAAAATTTTTACAGAATTTTTAGGTCTTATGTTGTATTGTAGCCTCCATAATAAATCTATATACATACAAATAAATAAAATTGGATTGTCTGTTTGTAATATTAAAATAACCGCTTTTTACTAAACGCATATGTATGTATACACGGTACATATACCTTACAATTTTTGTCGGTCTGTCTGTCTGTCTGTTTGGCGGGGCTAATCTTGGGAACGGCTTGACCGATTTTGACGGGACATTCACTGGCAGATAGCTGATGTGGTAAGGAGTAACTAAGGCTACTTTTATCTCCATACATCCATACACACATACATACCTACATACATATAAGTAGAATTGGAGTGTATCCGACTTTGACGGGTCTTTCACTGTTAGATAGCTGATGTGATAAGGAGTAACTGAGGCTACTTATATCTCCATACAACCATACATACATACATACCTACATACAAATAAACAGAATTTCAGTGTCTCCGATTTTGACGGGACTTTCACTGGCAGATAGCTGATGTGATAACCACTGACGACGACTTCGTCCGGGTAGATACTGAACAATCATATTTTTTTCTCACGTAGACGAAGTCGCGGGCAGAGCTAGTATATGTATAAAAATGAATTGCTGTTCGTTAGTCTCGCTATAACTCGAGAACGGCTGGACCGATTTGGCTAATTTTGGTTTTGAATGATTTTTGAAAGTCCAGGGAAGGTCGGAAAATTAAAGGTAATAAAATATGATGAAATTGAAGGGAAATAGTAAAAACCACAATTTAATTTTTCCATTCAAAAGTTCGTATTTATCAAACCTTTGATACATTATTTCATTGTGAGGCAATACGAAGTTTGTCGGGTCAGCTAGTTACTTAAAAAATTTTAATAAAAAGTGAATCTCTTTGGCTTGTTTGTGGTACTTTTACCTTTTACATTCCTCGTTTTAATGTCAAATTGTTAATTAACGTCAATCATGACATCAGCTGTCGAAACGAGTCTACATTCAAAAAACATAACCCAAGTTTCAATTATTTGAATGTGAAGATCTATTTCAAAATTCTCTAAGAAACGGGATAAAAAGTATCCTATGCGACAAACATACAAACTAACAAAGTACTTATAGAGTAAGATCCCAGAGCGATAAGACACAACTTATTTTCTAAAGCATAGAACTTTCGGTTCTAAGTAGTCTCTCGTGTACTTTTTAATACCTGTACGCTTGTGGAGTAGGCTCGGTGACACCTGCGCAGGTACCAGGGGAGAAAGGTAACTAAAAATCAGAGTTACTTAAGTTAAATTTTAATGACTGATTTTTATATATATTTTGTAGAATATTACTCTGAAGTAATATCAAAAAAGTCAGACGCTTTCCATGCGCCAGAACTTTTGTCAGACGCTTTAAAGCTCTACAAAAAATAAATGAACTTAATTTATTTTTAAATGTCTGATTTTTAAATATGTTATTCAAATAAATATTACAAAGTTATATTTAATCAGTCAGACAAATTGTAATGACCAAACATCCCCTAAACACAAAAATTACTCAACTATGAGTATGAGCGCGAGAGCACTATACATGCGTTTCAGAGCGAGTGAGACCTCCATGGTAACTCGGTGAGACCACATCGCTTCTTTACAAGAATAATGTGACATTTCATCTAAATCGTTCTATATGAGGTGTCACATTGTTCTTGTAAAGAGGCGACATGTTTTTGTTAGTTATATCGTGTGATTTGTGAGTGATATCAAGTTATTTTCAATAGACAATATGGAAGAATCCTCGGAAGCATCTTTAAAATGTACATTTTGTAAAAAATCTCATGATAAATTAATATTATTTTCAAAAGAGACGTTTAATAAGTGCCAAAATATTTTAATACAAAGAACAATCCATAACCTAAAATTCAGAGACGTAGTTTTACCGGATGATTTGTACGACAGTGGTTACCATCGTGAATGTTACAAATGTTTTACTGCTTTGCCGAAAAAATATTACTCTCCAATCTCAGAAAAACAAAAAAATGATCCAAAAAAAAATTCATCGGGTATTGTTGAAAATCAATCTGTAGCGTCGACATCAAGCTCATCAAGTATTGATATCACTAACAATGATATATGTACAGCATCTACCTCAAGTCAACTAACTGATTTTCGAGCTCCGGATTCTGCTATAGCATCAAACTTAAGTTCAGCTAGTACTGTACCTGAAGCCATTGTAATACCTAAGCTAGCTGTTGAATTAGAATCAGTTGAACCGGTCCCATATAATTCTGAAGAACCTTGTGTGGCGTTTGAGTGTGTTGTTGATTCTCCTTCTAACAATGTTTCATTTGAAAGTGATTTAAGTGCTGGTGAAAATCACACATGTATATATTGTGATCAAAAGACTAAAAGACACAAACTAAAAAGACTACCATTGCATGCGTCTGATAAAAATGTTTTTTTAAAGAAATTGAATGAAGAAGAGGGAGACTTTGCGGAATTGATTGAGAAAGTTGAAGATGTTACCGATTCAATAATATATTATCACAATAAATGTCAATTGGAGTATACTTATAAAATATCATCTAAGAAAAACACAAACAAAACATCCTGGCATGATCTTCGTCAACACCATCAAGCTGTTTTCATCGAAATTTGTAATTTTATACGAGAAAATATTATAAATAAAGGTCGGTGTTACTTTCTTACGTATCTCCATAGAAATTATATTGCGCTTTTTAAAGAGGAAGTAGAAAACTTTGAAGAAGTGATGGGGAATTTCACTCCACAAAACTTGGAGAGTAAAATTAATAAAGAATTTAAGAAAGAAATTAAATTTTTTACGTGTCAAAATAAAAAGGTATTGGCTCCTAAACATGTTACTGCTATCGATGAAAACTTGTTAGAAATTTTAAAGAATGAAGATATTCTTGATAAAGCTGCTTTGATATTAAGAAAATCAGTATTGCAAGCCGAGAAAAAGAAATTGGCGAGTAATTTATCAGTACAAAAATTGACAGAAGGAGAAGTATCAGTGCCGCAAAATTTATCACAATTTTACTTCACTCTTATAGCTGGTAGGGACAGTAAAAGGAAAAAAAATTCGAAGTGTATACGACAAGTTCAATCTTTGAGTGAGGATGCTGTATATGCTATTTTTAACGGTAAATATAAAACGTCAAAGCATATTAAACTTGGAATGGCCTTAAAAAGTTTAACAAGCAGCCGTAAAATAATCGACATTATTCACAGATATGGGCATTGCATTAGCTATCCAGGGATAGAGGAGCTGGAAACTGAAACTACTTATTACACAATCCAAAAATCCTCTATATGCCCTGAAGCTATAAAAAAAAGTCATAATCTGTGCACTGGAGTTGCGTTTGACAATTTTGATCGGTTTGTAGAAACTAGAAGTGGGAAAGACACGTTGCATGACACAGTTGGTATAATTTATCAAAACGAGGACCCAAATACTCCATGTCAATCCGAAACTCCAAATTTGTCTTCTGCCACCAGTGAAGAACCTGGAACGTTGGGACAAAGACGACGAAGAAAAATGGAGGTTACTGAGGTAGAAAGAAGACCATACATGAAAAAACCCAAGATGACCGACGATTTACAAATTTCCATCCATGAAGTTGAAGGAACACTGTCTGTAAATTTACAATTATATAAAGACATTGATACAATTTGGATGCTAAGCCATGCTTACCAAATACCAAATCTTCCAATGTGGGTAGGTTATAATTGTTTAATCAGTAATAATGAGGATAATCCGAAGCAAATTGTTTCTTATCTTACTCCGATAAATTTATCGCCCACTAATACATCAGTTGTTTTGGAAACAATGGAGCAAAGCTTAAAAATTTGTGATGAGGTTAAACAAACTTGCATTCAAGTAACTTATGATCTTGCAATAGCAAAGGTTGCCTTACAAATTCAAGCTACTGAAGCACCGAGGTTTGATAAATTATTTATACATTTGGGGCCATTCCATATAATGATGTCATACTTCAAAACTATAGGCAAATTTATAGTGGATTGCGGCTTGTCCAACGTCATGGTGCAAAGTAATTTGTTAGCTTTGGGGTCGGTTGCTGGATTTCAGGAAGGAAAACACTTCAATCGGTGTAAAAGGCTTCATCCGTTGATGTCAGTGGGTCTAGAGATTTTACATTTTAAATCTTTTTTAGATATTAACAACGTACAGGTTTCGGATACAATTATTGAGGAAATTACGCGTCTGAAAAATACTCCAATATCATCTTCCAAAATTGAGAATGAAGATTTGAAGGAACTTTTGAATAATTATTACATTTATAAACAACAGACTCTGAACGGCGAGCATGGGAAAACACCGCAGTTTTATTTAATCTATATCAATCTTGTCAACTATTATTTAACATTATCTAGAAGCATTCGAGCTGGAGATTTTGATCTATTGAAGTACGTACTACCAAAAATCACGAATTTATTTTTCATCTGTAACCAACCAAATTATGCTCGTTGGACTGTTAGATACTACGCAAATTTATTAAACGTAGCCGAAACTCATCCTAATTTATACGAAGATTTCCAAGAAGGTTTTTTTGGCATTCGGAGAACCAATAAGCCTTTTTCTAAACAACCAATTGATCTTGTACTTGAACAAACTATAAACGCTGACGCAGCTAGGAAACTGACGGGTATAATACATTTCACCAATTCAATTTCTGCACGTCAACGATGGGCCCGGAGTCATGATGTCAGATCTACAATAATTAGTTCAGTATACGAGGATTTAGGTTTGCAAAAGAAGCAAGACGTTTCGGCCGAGCTCACTAATCATGCTATGAAAACTAATGCTAAGCAGTTGAAAAAATTTATCGAAACTTTT
Source organism: Macrosoma leucophasiata (assembly GCA_036365455.1). Classification (NCBI taxonomy): domain Eukaryota; kingdom Metazoa; phylum Arthropoda; class Insecta; order Lepidoptera; family Hedylidae; genus Macrosoma; species Macrosoma leucophasiata. The sequence continues at coordinate 16,718,332 of JAWQUS010000009.1, read as the reverse complement.
GATTTATTTATAAATCCATTCGACCCACAAGTGTCAAAAGATCATTTAATCAATATTTCTTCGGGTAAAGCTGCGTCGGAGTCCGTAGAAAAATTTTTGCTCAACATTGAAAGAAATGGTGACGCTAAACGTCAAACGTTTATCTCAGAGTGTGAATTGGATATAAGCAGGTTTGAAAAAAGTATTAAAAAAACACCACTGGAAAACTTTACACTGGATTATTCAAAAAAAAAGAAAACGAAAGTAGGTAGTAAAGTGCAAGAGGTACGGATTCAAAGAGATTTTTTTGGGCGTGTACTTGGCATATCTATAGATCATAAAGTAGATATGGCCAAAATTCTATCCTATCCTATTACTCCAGTGCCATTATCCATGTGCCATATTGATGGAGCCATTTGTAAAACTCAGAAATCAACCTTAATGAAGTCCTTAGAAAAAGGTTTAGAGCACAATCCACCTGATCGAACAGATATTTTATTGATTGATGGTTTTTTTTTACTACATACTATGAAAAATGTCCCCAAAACTTTTGGAGCTATTTCAAAAAAAATGCTGCTAATGGTAACACAACTCAAAGCGACAAGATACGACGTTATTTTTGATCAATACTTCTCTCCTTCGATTAAGGATTACGAAAGATCTCTCCGCCAAGAATCTACACAACTGGATTTTAATATTGCTGCTCCCGATCAAATTAGACCGTCTGATTTCTTAAAAGAACTCAAAAACATCCATTTTAAACAGGCTCTAGTGGATTTTTTCATTCAACATTGGGCATCTGATGAGATGGTACCATTTATTGAAAATAAACTTATATTTATAAATTTCAAACAATGTTATTCTTACATCGTTGAAAATAATAAAGTTGTATCAAGTGTAGATGACAATTTATCGTGTCCAGAACATGAAGAAGCTGACACTAAAATTATTTATCATGTCTGTAATATAGATGCTCAAGCAAATTTTGTTATACGGTGTTCCGATACTGATATTGCAATAATAATGTTGGGACATATGCATAATTTGAAAAACTATGATTCGAATGTGTGGTTATACACAGGTACTGGAAATAACCAAAGATACCTTGATTTAACCAAAATTTACGAGCATTTGGGACCGTCTTTGTGTAGAAGTTTGCCAGGATTTCATGCATTGACTGGATGTGACTTCAATCCCGCCTTTTTTAAGAAAGGTAAACAAAGGCCATTTAATATAATGATGAAGAAACATGAATATCAGCGAGCTTTTATGCGATTCGGAGATGCAGAGTCGTTCACCGATGGAAACTTACAACAAGATATTTTCAACCAAATACAAAAATTTATCTGCGAAATTTATAATGTTTCTGGTATTATTGACGTTGATGCTGCCCGGCTTCAGCTGTTTTTAAATAATTACACTGTTTCTGATATTAACGAAGAATTTAATCCAAAAAATTTAAAAAATTTCGATGCAAGCAATTTACCACCATGCAAAACTGAGTTATTTCAACAATTTCTCCGAGCTAATTATATTACCAGCATATGGAATAATGCAAATGAAAAACGACCGTCTACTTTTACTCCTGAAAACAATGGATGGACGTTTGAAGATAACCAGTATCATTTTTATTGGTTTGACGGTGACCAATTACCAGGACTCGTTAGCGAATCACTTCAAGAATCAGGTACCGTACTTTGATTTCTAATTTACAGTTTATTATATTTGTCGTTCTATGTTTTTTAATTTTTTGTCTTTTTGTTTTTACAGAAGATGCTACCAGCAACAACAATATAACTAGTGATGATGAGGATGATGACTTGAGTGGACAGTATCGTGATGTACTTAATGATGAAAATTCAAATGATTATTATGACGATGATGAAGATTAAGAGACAATCAAAGTATTTCATTAATTCATCATAATTAATTATTTTTTATACTAAAATTATTACAATTGATATCTTTTTTAAAATAAAATAAAAGTGATTCTTTTTGAAAGACAATTGCTCCGAAAAAAATCATTTTTCCATCATATCTGTAATATATATAATTACTTTTAAAATGATTATTATTTTAATTAAAAATTTTATCTTATTTAAATAGATATGCAAAAATATGAAATTGAAAGCAGTAAGTATTTTTCAAATATTAAGGTATTTTACTCTGAGGCGCATGCGCATAGTGCTCTCGCGCTCATACTCATAGTTGAGTAATTTTTGTGTTTAGAGGATGTTTGGTCATTACAATTTGTCTGACTGATTAAATATAACTTTGTAATATTTATTTGAATAACATATTTAAAAATCAGACATTTAAAAATAAATTAAGTTCATTTATTTTTTGTAGAGCTTTAAAGCGTCTGACAAAAGTTCTGGCGCATGGAAAGCGTCTGACTTTTTTAATATTACTTCAGAGTAATATTCTACAAAATATATATAAAAATCAGTCATTAAAATTTAACTTAAGTAACTCTGATTTTTAGTTACCTTTCTCACCTGGTACCTGCGCAGGTGTCACCGAGCCAACTCCACAAGCGTACAGGTATTAAAAAGTACACGAGAGACTACTTAGAACCGAAAGTTCTATGCTTTAGAAAATAAGTTGTGTCTTATCGGTCTGGGATCTTGGACTATTAGTACTTACACGTACTTAGTAAGATTAATTCTTTCCATATGGACTTTACTATATTACTCAGCCGACTTAATTGTAAAATTTAATGGTGGCATGGCTGTCGGTTATCTATCGGCATATCTACTTAATTTTATTCGCACAAGGCTTTTGCCTTAGATTTGTCTGTATTATCAACGTTATGATTGCGTGTTACACCGCAGTCTCGAATTCGTATCTCGGACAATAAATTTGAACTTTTATCATGCCTATCTAACAACTTTTTTGATAGATAGATGCTTAGGTCATTGATCAAAACTATGAATTTAGTTGCGTCATACTGCGGAAGAATTTTAAATTAATTACTTCACTACAAGGGGGGGCCTTGTCTACGTTTTGGTTGAAAAAGCTATTATGTAATTTTTAACGAGATGCGACAGATTTCTTTGATAAAATAGGTCTTGGTGTAGATTTGTAAAGTAAAGTTAGAGGCTAAAATACTATCAGTATTATCTCCTGACATCTATATATATAAAATCATTTGCTGTTCGTTAGTCTCGCTAAAACTCGAGAACGCCCGTACCGATTTGGCTAATTTTGGTTTTGAAACCAAATTTTGATGAATTTTCGAAGTCCAGGGAAGGTTTTTAAAGGTAAGAAAATATGAAGAAATTGAAGGGAAATAGTAAAAACAACAATTTCATTTTCCTATACAAATAGTCCGTATATGTCAAACCTTTGACACATTATTTCATTCTGAGGCAATACGAAGTTTTCCGAGTCAGCTAGTAATCTAATAAGTATCGAAGGTAAGGAACTTAACATCGTTATCCATCATAATACAGACCAAACGTTGTCTGAACTATAACACCTTAACTTTGACGATACAAGAAAAGATTACTACGATTCGTCATTTACACTTTTTTAGTCCTATGTAATAAATAGGTGACGAGCCTATTGACATCCACTGGATATTTGACCACACTTTTTTACCGGTGGTAGAGCTCCAGTGACGGAGCTCGCGGGCGTAGGCACCATCGCATTACCTAATATACTTGCAAGTGGTAGTGTTCGGCACTATCGTGTTCCGGTCAGGTGGTAACGTATCTGCATTTTGACGTCTGGTCATTGTGTGTGTGTCTATAGGCTGCAGTCATCACTTAAAATCAATGTGAACTGTATGTTTGTTTGTCACTTTGATTACATTAATAAAACTCAAAGAGTAGTACTGGGAATCATTTGAAAAAGGAAAAAGTCTCAATAGCTTTAACCCCCGGCACTGCGGATTGAAACCAGGACCTCCAAGTAACAGTGGTAGCATTGTAATGGTAGCTTGCTACTACTTTGCTGCGATCACAAAATCCCGCCAAAGATGCCCACTACGAACGATCCGAGACCGCTTTCATTCATCCAATGATTGCTGGCGACCTGCATTAGGTCGTCGTTGCATCTCTTAATATTATTATGAGCAAAGAATATCGTTTCACCGTGGTGAGTGTAACAGACCGACAGAAATACAGATAGACAGAGTTAATTTCACATGTCGACTCGTGATTTCTTTAATTGGTTTTTTTTTCTTCAATGTGGATGATAAGCGTATGTTTATATATTTATAAGTATTCGTAATTGTAGTATGTACTTTACTGCTTTATTTGTCTTTTTTGTTATATTACAAATACTTTTTTTACTTGTTTAACTGACAAACTTGTTAAGCATCAGTGTAATTCACCGTTTTGCTATGTGATATGATTTGTTAGCTAGAACCGTTCTTTATAATGTCTTTTAAATGTTTCTAATGTCTTTCGCTATCTACTGTTTTTGTATTTGTGGAGACTTGTAAATGATTCTTCCGTTTCTTATATTGTATCCACGCTCTAATTGTAATAATCGATAGTCTTCCTAATGAATAAAAATAAAATAATAACAGGGTGTATAAAGTAGATGATAGATCTTGACTAAGTTAACAGATTCAAATACAGAGTGGCATGCTTGTTAGCTGCAGTACCAACAGTTGGGGCGGATTTGATGAATGAGATGCCAAACAATCGTCTGACTTGCGAATACTCTGATGAATTAATTGTTATGTAGTTCTTACTTGCATATTTGTTATACAAGAGTGTATTCAGCATTGGTAAATTAAGCCCCGGTTTTACATGATAATTGTGTATGTCGCGGAGAGATTATGAAAGTGGAGATTTCATCAAATTTCACACAATTAAGCAATCACTGAAGCTTCACAAGTTATGTCTAAGAATTATTTTTAGTTATAAAAAATGTTATGTTTTTTCTACGTACTAATACTGCATACAGTAGAAAAAAAAATCATAGATAGCGAGTAAATACTGTAGTCTAAAGACGTCTATGCAAACAACAGCGGTCAAAATACAGTTGCAAAATGTCACTGTGATAGAAAATATTGCAAAATATTCCTTGCATTCTATGTTCTTCGAGCTCAGATGCTGGAACTCTACCACTGTCAGTTACCCACTGTCACGTTTATATATATTTATGGTTTGTAGTTTTACATTTTGATTATATTTTTAATGAAAAATTAACCACGAGATTTAAAGATAATTACATTAGCGAATTTGATCTCAAAATAATCCATTATGTACGTCGCTACTCTCGACGGAAATCCCTTCTCGCTTTCACCGCATTTCGTTTAAATTTTCAATGTAATCTTTTTCCTTTTAGGGATTTAGATTGTTAATTCAATTTGAGAAGTAGTAACAGCATAATATGTACATACAGAATTGTATAGTACTTCTATAAATATTGCCTTTATATTTCAAAATACTCGTAGTTCTTATGCTTACTGTAAAGTTTGTTGAAGCGCGCATGGCCCAGCGGATGGTGTAGATCGTAAGCGATCTACTCGGTTAAGCACTACGGGCGCGGTCGGGTAGTGTTATGGGTGACCGCTAGTGGCAAATTAAATGAATGCGCGTTTCCGTGCTTCGGAGGGCACGTTAAGCCGTCGGTCCCGGTTGCTATCGATGGATAGCAGTCGTTAAACCTTGTCGGAGGCCTTATGGGCGGTTTGAAAAACATCCGACAGCGGGTTGGCCACTAACCCACCCACCTCCACCAATCCGCATTGGAGCAGCGTGGTGGAGTAAGCTCCAGGCCTCCCCCCAAAAAGGGGAGAGCCTCGTGCCCAGCAGTGGGACGTATAATGGGTTGCCATTATTATTATTAAAGTTTGTGGATGCACATTGTATGTTTTTAATACACCATTTTTTTTTCTGAATAGTAATACAACAATTTCAGACTTTGTGATCCGGAAAGGAATCATCATTATTATCTATCCAAGGTCCTTTGCTAAATATGTCACGATCAGAGATTAAAGTAACGACTTACTGATTCTGAAAGCAATGTACCCGTAAATAGCTTGTGTTCATGTATAGATAAATTAAGTTAAGGTCCTCTCACATATTCTGTATTCATGTTGTGTGATTTGAAGTAGCAAATAAGGTTTGCACTAGGTCAACAACGTATGCCACACGTGTCGAAATTTTCTATTCTGAGAAAAATCGGATTAAAAGACACGTGGAAGGATGCGCTTCACCACAATACTCTTATTATCCGATGGATTTTCTTCTCCATGTTGTATTTATCTATCCGGATTGTTTGTCTGACATTCTATATAACTTATGAAGAGAATTGTCATTAACCACAACTAATATTATAAATGTGAAAATGCATAATATAATTGTTCATCTGTCAGTATGTGCCGCATTCATAACAAATTGGCTGAATCGATTTTAATTAGATTTGGAATCGAGATAGTTTGACTGGGAAGGATATCGGTAACTTTTTTGTAAACCTACCTCTATATGATTTAAAGAGGGGCTGAAAGTTTGTATTTTTTTGTGTGTTACTAGATTTTTGTTTACCTTGTCACCTTGATAAGCATAAACCTAGCAATAATAATAATAATAATAACCTGGCAACCCTCTAAAAGAAAATATCATCCTAGTGTCTTCCGCATTTATATATTTTATTTTACAGTAAAGAGTTTTCTTATAATAAAATACCACTGATCGGCAAATTTATATATAAAAGACAAGTGTGATAAATGGTGATTTTTAACTGTTTATGAAATGTAAAATGTAAAATGCTCAATAAAAAATACCATGACATTGAACAAATGTGTCATATAATGACACACAAAAATGATCAAAATTTTTTGAAATACTCTATGTAAATATTACAATACGGACACAACAAAAACATGTGTGAAAGATAAAATGAAGGTATGATAACAAGGGCGAGGGCCAGAGATGCAGCACGAGCACACCCACCACCACCGGACTCGTCGCTGAGCTCCGCCTCGCAGCCGCCGGACGCCGCTCGCATTACGAGTGCTGTGTCACCGGCCGCTGCAGTTGCGTCGAGCTCTAGCGACGAGTACTTCTCCCCGGCGCCGTCACCACCACCTGCGCGTCGTCGAGGGAGACCCCGGCCGCCGACTTGCTTAGGACTTCGGGACCAACCGGTCCCGAGTGGGGTCCCCGCTGTCGGTGGTAATGTGCCGCGCATGAAATGGACACTGAAAATTAATGAAAACGTCATGCGCGCATATTTCGGGGCTACAGAGGGGGGAACCAACCTTACTGCGTATCGTAGTCGTATGCTGCCTCTGTTTCAGACCCTCGAGCCATCAGTCAACGTGTCGAGCCAACGTCTATCGGATCAGGTGCGTGTCATTCAGCGTGGACGCATGCTGGATGACAGCGTACTTGATCGGCTACGCACCGAGATGCAGGGTTACCGCTCAACTCCCGCCCCACCACTACCTACGGTACCGACGCAACGAAACAATAACGCGAATGCGCCGGAACCCGATGATGGGGAGGAGGTAGACCAGGTAACAACTGTAAGTACCCGATGCATTGATCAATTGAGGAGCGCCTTGGAGCATGCTCTTCGTGAATATCGGTCCACTTTGCCCGCGGATAGGCCACGTTTGCCTCGGTTGCCCATGCATAAACGGAATGTGGCGCTAGTGTGTGCTCTGAATTCGCTGTTGCCAGAATACATTGACAACAGCGAAAATCTCGGTGATACTCACTCGATCCTGTACTGCGCGGCTGTCGCGGTGTGCCGTGTAGCTCGTGTCAAGTTACCAAGTCCTGATACAGCTACGCGGCCGAAACCTACAACACCAGTCTGGCAGTGCCGGATCGAGCGGCGTATCGCTGAAGCCAGAGCACTCATTGGCAAGCTAATCTGCTTCAGGGTGGGCAATACACGCCCAAGGGTAGTGCGTTTTGTGAGGCGGGCGTTTTCAGGGACTGGAGTCAGCCCCCAGGACTATCCAGCTCGCCTCACAGAGCGCATTGACTTCCTGAAGCAGAAAGTTTATGCATGGGCAAACCGGATTAGGCGTTATAAAGAACGCGTGGACCGGTACGAACAGAATAGCATGTTCCAGGGTGATCAAAGGCGGGTCTATAGACTGTGGGAGCGACCTAACCAAGGAGTGGCTGACCGGGGTCGGCCGGATGATGACGCTATGCTTTCATTTTGGCGAAGCATCTGGTCGGAACCGGTCGGTCACTCTGAGGGTGGCTGGATGCGGAGTGTTGAAAGAGCGTGCGAACCAATTCAGGAAATGACTTCCATAAATATTACAGACGAAGACGTAGCTAATGCAGTCCGTCCGATGCCGAACTGGAAATCGCCGGGACCGGACGGACTGCACAATTTCTGGTTAAAGTGGCTGCGTAGTTCGCACGCTCGTTTAGCAGTCCAGTTTCAGTCATCTCTGGAATCAGGCTCTCTCCCACAGTTTCTAACGACTGGTGTGACCCACCTGCTCCATAAATCAGGTAGTACCGCGGAACCCAAAAATTATAGACCAATAACTTGTCTACCGACGGTTTATAAGGTTCTTACATCCATTCTGAGAGTCAAAATAACTAAACACATTGAAGACTCCTCCATCTTGTCTCTCTCTCAGAATGGATGTAGGAGTGGGTCCCGCGGTACTAAGGAGCTACTCCTCATAGACATGGCAATTAGCCAGCAGGTTCGTCGCAACCGAAAGAGTCTGTCGACATGCTGGATAGATTATAAGAAGGCCTACGATTCCGTGCCGCATACATGGCTCATGCGGGTCCTGGAGTTGTATAAAATTCACTCAACTCTTCGGGCCTTTCTGGGCTCATGTATGCTGCAGTGGAGTACGGTTCTTCGCTATCCAGGGTCTCGGCAGCCCCTGGCGGTTGGCGAACCTGTGAGAATTGCCAGGGGCATTTTCCAGGGCGATAGTCTGAGCCCCTTATGGTTTTGCCTGGCCCTGAATCCTCTCAGCACGCTGCTAGAGGCTTCGGGGCTTGGCTATCGGTTGCGAAGAGGTGGTCGGACGATATCTCACCTGCTATACATGGATGACCTGAAATTGTTCGGTTCCAGTAATTCCAACCTGTCTGAGCTACTGAAGGTAACTGAAAACTTCAGTAACTCTATCAGGATGGAATTCGGAATCGAAAAATGCGCTGTTATGCATGTACGACAGGGGCAGATAATGGAATCCGAGGGAATGAATCTCCCGGGTTCCATCCCGTTCCGAAACCTCTCTGCCACCGAGAGCTATAAGTACTTGGGTATGGCGGAGGCCTTAGGTATACGCGAGGTCGAGATGAGACAATCGTTGAAGGAACGTTTCTTTGGTCGCCTGACAAAAGTACTGAAAAGTCTTTTGTCGGGCGGTAATAGGGTGCGCGCCTTCAACGGTTGGGTCATGCCGGTCTTGCTGTACTCCTTCGGCATACTCAAGTGGACTCAGACCGAACTGGATGCCCTTGACAGGCGAGTTCGCTCTTTACTGACAGCGCACCGCATGCATCACCCACGGTCTTCGGTGATGAGATTATACATCCCACGGAGATGTGGGGGGTCGTGGCGTTCTAAGCGCTAAGACCCTACACAACCGTGAGGTGTGTAATCTCCGAGAATACTTTCTGACCGCCGGCGGAGAGATGCATCGGGATGTGGTGGCGGTCGACAGCCGGCTCACCCCACTCTCTTTGGCTAAAAAGAACTGGCGCAAACCTGAGGTGCTCACGACTAGCGACCGCAGGATTGTATGGCAAGGCAAGGAGCTACACGGGCGTTTTTACCGGGCCCTCCATGGGCCCGATGTAGATTTCTTAGCGTCTGTGGCCTGGCTGCGATTCGGTGACCTCTTTGGGGAAACCGAAGGTTTTGTTTGTGCAATTATGGACGAAGTGGTAATGACCAACAACTACCGGAAGTTTATCCTGAAGGATGGAACGGTCGACATATGTCGGGCATGCCATCGACCGGGTGAATCAATCAGGCATATTGTTTCCGGCTGTTCGAGTCTTGCCAACGGCGAATACTTGCACAGACACAACCAAGTAGCCAGGATAATCCATCAGCAACTTGCCTTGAAATACGGTCTTGTAGCCGCGGAGGTGCCGTACTACAGGTATGTGCCCGACCCAGTTCTGGAAAATGACCATGTCACGATGTATTGGGACCGATCTATCATCACTGACAGGACTATTGTTGCCAATAAGCCTGATATAGTGGTGATAGATCGCTCGGAGCGCCGCGTAATGATGATCGACATCACCGTCCCGCATGATGAGAATCTCGTGAAAGCCGAAAAAGACAAGGAAATAAAATATCTTGATCTGGCTCACGAGGTTGTCGCCATGTGGGATGTGGATTCGGCCATCATTGTGCCGATAGTTGTATCGGTGAACGGGCTGATAGCGAAGAGCCTCGACCAACATCTCAAGAGGCTCTCGCTAGGTGGATGGATCAAGGGTTTGATACAGAAAGCAGTACTCCTCGGCACGGCACGCATAGTGAGGAGGTTCCTGTCTCTGTGTCCCTAACCACCGGCAGCTTGGACCCTGCTCTCGCTGCCGGCGGCACACTATTTTTTAATTTTTTATATATATATTTGTTGTTTTTTTTTATACATATATATGTAAAAAAATATTTAATAAGTTGTATAAATAAATAAGTGGAATAATAATAATGGCAACCCATTATACGTCCCACTGCTGGGCACGAGTCTCTCCCTTTTTTGGGGGGAGGCCTGGAGCTTACTCCACCACGCTGCTCCAATGCGGATTGGTGGAGGTGGGTGGGTTAGTGGCCAACCCACTGTCGGATGTTTTCAAACCGCCCATAAGGCCTCCGACAAGGTTTAACGACTGCTATCCATCGATAGCAACCGGGACCGACGGCTTAACGTGCCCTCCGAAGCACGGAAACGCGCATTTAATTTGCCACTAGCGGTCACCCATCACACTACCCGACCGCGCCCGTAGTGCTTAACCGAGCAGATCGCTTACGATCTACACCAGCCGCTGGGCCATGCGCGCTTCTACCTAGCAAAGCTAAATGAAATTAGTGCTAAGGTCACCAAATGGTATATATTTATCAATTTTTCAGCGCGACTTGCCGTCGGGGATGTCGACATTACGAGTACCTGTTCAATCGGTAAAGTAGAAGTTTGTTGGAGATTCGTATTCTATTCAAAGTCATGTTTTTTTAGGGTACCCGCAGGGTAACAACGGGATCTTATTACTTGAATCGTTAGGTATAGCTACAGAATTGAATTTTTCACAAATGATGTATCTCTGTTGCCGCTATATACCTACGTACATCTATATACATAAAAATCAATTGCTGTTCGTTAGTCTCGCTAAAACTCGAGAACGCCTGGACCGATTTGGCTAATTTTGGTTTTGAATGATTTTTGGAAGTCCAGGGAAGGTTTAAAAGGTAAGAAAATATGAAGAAATTGAAGAGGAAGTAAAAACAAATTTCATTTTTCCATACAAATAGTCCGTAGGTATATATCAAACCTTTATTCATTTACCTTTACACCTTTGTTCATACATACTATAACACATTATTTCATTCTGAGGCAATACGAAGTTTATCCGTGTCAGCTAGCGTAGTATAAAATAAACATTTATGGAGGGTTCCCATACAACAAACATGATTTTTTTACCGTTAATGGTACGTAAAACTTCGTGTCCGGGTCGCGGGTCCGGCTAGCACTTGTTCTGTTTTCTTATATTCGTCTCATAATTTGTGCTTGTAGAGGTATAGTGTGAAATAAACAAAAGTTATGTTTTAGGTCAGCTCGCTCCATTGCATGGCCGTTTTTCATCACGAAACGTGCATCTAATCAAAAAATTGGAAAGGTGCGATAAGTATAATAAGTAAGCAGCGTTGTTGTATTTCTAATGCAGTCCGTTTATTGTAAATTTTTGTACCTTTCAGAAGCTTTTTTGTTAAAACTATTTTGTTCTTAGACATAAAGCAACTGGCACATAAAATATGTTGATCGATGAATAACAATCACATCTTGCAAACGGTTAATGAGTGCAGTGTTTTGCTGATTAAGGAAACGAGCTTCACTTTTACTACTGACAGCAGATGAGCAGCGGTGGAGCCAAGGTCATAGTCATCACAGCTTTATCAAATCTACGTGCTGCTAAATAATTGCATGTAGCTCTGATCATGTATGATAAAGAGAAAAAATAGTGTAATCCTCAGAAGTACCTACGCACATAGACTTTTGGCTTGGTGTAGATATCTCAGTACTTCAGCCATATCTTACTATTAATATATCTACCAATACGTACATTTTTTATACTGTGGTTAAGTAAATGATGGCCGTTTCACTTGTGCAGTACTGATTAAAAACAATTCCAATACTGTTTAAAAACAATTCCATCTTAATTTATTTAGTCTATTCATTTTTTTTACATATTAAGGCTGAAGAGCACTTTTAGGTTGGGGAAAAAGTTTCTTCGCATTTTTTAAGATAATTCAAAACATTTTTTAATATAGTTTATTTAAATTTAACTAAAGTATGTATGTACCACTTTGTTCGATAACCTTTTGCCATCTTGTAGGTAGGGACATGATCCCATTGCTATAAAAATTTTGGGACTTCTCATCAAAATACCGCGACAAGTGGATTTGGCAGTCCTCTCGTGATGTTAACCTAACATTGCATAAAGAATTCTGAAGAGACCGAAACAGGTGGAAATCTGAAGGTGCAAGGTCAGGACTATACGGCGGATGCATTAACACCTCCCAGCCAAACTCTCTTAATTTTTGCTGAGTGGCTATAGATGTGTGAGGTCTAGCGTTATCATGATGAAACACCACACCCCTTCTGTTGATCAATTCCGGCCGCTTTCTCTCAACTTCTTGCTTTAATCTCATCAGTTGTTCGCAGTAGAGTTCAGAATCGATAGACCTGCCTGGTGGTAATAGCTCATAATGAATAATGCCCTTCCAATCCCACCACACACACAACATCACCTAATTACGAGTTAACCCGGGTTTCGCCACAGTCTGTGAAGCCTAACCGGCCTTTGACCACGACCTTTTTCGCACGTTCTTGTCGTACGTGAACCACTTTTCATCACCAGTTATCAGCTTCTTAAAAAATGATTCGGTTTCATTACGTCGTAATAAAGAATCACAAATGAGTACACGGTTCATTAGGTTTCTTTCAGTGAGCTCGTGAGGTACCCAAATATAAAGCTTTTTTTTGTACCCAGCTTTTTTCAAATGCGCCAAAACTGTTTTGTGATCAATTCTCAGTTCTTCAGTCTACGTCGTAACTACTGATATGTCGATCTTGCTCCACTTTTTCAAAAATGACATCCATTTTATCCGTAATAGGGCGACCAGAGCGAGGTGCATCTTTGACATCAAAATTTCCGGATTGAAAACGCTTAAACCAAATTTGTGCTACTCTCACTGAGACTGCACTAGGTCCATAAACATCGCAAATGTTTTTCGCGGCTTGCGTTGCATTTTTACCTTTTTTGTAGTAAAATTTTAAAATGTATCGAATTTCTTCATTAGATTCACTCATCTTGACAGTACGAAAAACAAATGAAAATCACACATTTGCCTAATTTAAATTTGGAATTATGTTCTTTAAAATTTTAACTTTCAATGATACCAAAACCAACCAGATACAAATACTACAGCCAAAGAGATTTTATTACAAGTTCATACATACTATAATGCGAAAAGACTTTTTCCCCAACCTATTACATCGTCAATATGTTTTAAACTACTTAGAGTGAATTACTCATGATAATAATAGAGACAAAATATATTTAAATGTATAGGAAACAATAACTTTAAGAAAATAATTAATTAACCAATTCCTTTATTTTCCCAATTCAAAAGAACAACGGAGAAAAGGGAAGAAATTGATAGATATAATAAAGGTTATTCAACTTCTACAGCTCTGTAAAGCGAAATATGTATGACTAAATTGTACTACGCTGATCCACTGAGAACTGAGTTATATCTATAACATTGAATTTTGCATACCTACCATTAAAATATAATATAAGCAAAAGGCCGTGTTCTGAACGAAGTTGTGTATTTTATTTTTTGGTTCAGGTTCGTTTGGGTCGCTCCGGAAGATACATATTCTAGTGATGGCTATAGAATTGTTCGCTATGAAATTATGAGAATAGACATCGTTATCTGGTTACTCCAATGTTGAACTATGGTACTTAATAGCAGATAATTCAGGGTACGCAACAGTGCTTTTGTCCAATTAAAATAAAATCAGATTTAAAAATTCTATTCTCTGGAAATACGAACGTTCCTGGTAATAAAAGCGGACATTTATTCGCGTGCCGATTAATGGCCGTTTTAATAGTCCCGTTTAGCTGAAATAGTGTGTTTGAGGACAGGAAATAAACCAAGACAGGGCTACCTGTTGCGTTGTACGCCGTGGCGTAGTAAACTTCCGTAGGCCCACTCATATCAAACAAGCATAATATTATATCTACATGTTTGATATGAGCGATAAACAAACTAGCTTTTGGTTGCAATTTCACCATTCCCGTGAAAGAAATTGGAAAACATTTCCTACTTAGAGAGAATTTCTCTAACACGTACCTTCACACCTGTTCTCTCCGAAGGCGTAGGTAGATGCAAGTATTCAAAATACAGGACACTACTTTCTTTTAATAACAGCCTGCCACTACACACCTAGACTGTTTAGGATAATTAATGTCATATATTTTAGTTTAGGATAATTTAATAACATTTTTCCACAGCTCTATATTGTTCCATTGTGTAGCATGCAGTCACTCTGTTGTAGGTTATGTTAGCGAAATTAATTGCACGTCATCGTTAGTGAAACGGTAAATATACACCAAAGCTCAATTGCAAATATTATGCCAATGAGCGGAGTGTCACTTTTATGTAACTATGCAATACAAACTTTTGTATTTGACTAACCCTTATTTGGATTTTTCGGCATTTTAGAATAAACCAAAAAGTCTCTTGGAGGCCATAGATGAAAGATAATCTTTTTTGAGTTTTTAAATGAACGAATAAAAACAAAACAGGAGGTTATCAATTAGATGTATGTATATTTATATACTTGTATAATGTTATATATCACCATGCATTCCACTTTATCACCACTGGGTGATTCAATATTAATCGAGAAAGATATTACCCTAAGTTGTTTTTTTAGTTTAATTTAATAAAAAACTTGGAAAGGAACGATAATTGGAGATGATTGCAGTTTCACGTACCATTTCTTAAATAGAATAACTACTATTGTCCTCGTATTAGGTACATTTTATGGAGTGATCCAATTTCTAATTCTTGTTTGTTCGATGGCAATTAAGAATGACTAAGTAACATTAGTAAAGCTTTAATTTATTATTTGTCTTTTCCCTTTCCCACCGCATTTTTTTGTGAAATAAATATATACAGTATTATGCATTATAATAAATCGACGTGAGAGTGAAACATATAAATATTATTTCAAAGGATGTGTTATCTAATACAATACATATTTTCATTAAAATCCCATGAACGTGGATAAAGCAAACATTCGATGTTGAAAAAGGATAATTAAATCGATTTTATACTTTATGCTCCATTATTTGACCTCAGCTCATCCAGCGCACTCTATTATTCCTAATGTGTGTATTCATTTTATTAAAGGTCACAGCTTGTGTTAGCAAAATTAATTGAACGTCATCGTTGGTGAAACGGTAAACATACATAATTAATACCAGCCGGCTTGCCTCACAACTCGATTGCTCATAAACCTACGAGCGTAGCGCTACGGTTACCTTTACGTAACTGTGCGCTACGGGTAAGTCGGCGATTGCATACACGTAGCAAAATGGTGTAGAGAAATTGTCCGTTTCATTTCTCGGAATCTGTTAGTAAAGTGAATCACGTCCTTTGTGACGATTGAGAAAGTTGGAAGATT
Organism: Macrosoma leucophasiata; assembly: GCA_036365455.1. Classification (NCBI taxonomy): domain Eukaryota; kingdom Metazoa; phylum Arthropoda; class Insecta; order Lepidoptera; family Hedylidae; genus Macrosoma; species Macrosoma leucophasiata. The sequence continues at coordinate 16,702,461 of JAWQUS010000009.1, read as the reverse complement.
CATTTTGATTCTTAAGATGCTTACTCGTATGTTAGAATCCCACTGCAGAATCATTTCGTTCATCTAGATATACTGCAAAACTAATTTTTACGCATATTTGAAATCTAGAGAACATTTACCAACTAGGTTGCCTATCAAAATTTGACCGCAAGTATTTTTAATTAAATTATTTTATCTTTAACAGTCAGCAACTCTTATTTGCGGGTAATTTAATTTAGCTCCTGTATATCATAAAAATGCGAAAAAAATAGCTTAGGATTGCGACATATCTGGATGAACGAAATAATGATGCAGTGGTTTCTCAACCTATTACGTATAAAATGAATCGAAGTTTGACAACATGTTTTTCAAGAACAAAAACCTAAAGTTAGGTAGGTATATAAGATTAAAAATCGGTCAATCAGTATGCGGAAAAATATTTTATTGTGCAATTGGGTGATAAAACCGATTTTAGTCCGTATCCACTCTGATTTGAAAATATTTTTTACCACTCTATATTATTCCACGTGGGAGTATTCGCCGATCGTAAGTCGTCGATCGTAGCATATTTTAGCAAAATTAATTAAACGTCATCGTAAGGAAATATTTATGTTTTTGTATGTATGTTTGTAACGTATTCACACAAAAACTACTCAACTGATTTCAAAAATTCTTTCACCATTAGGAATCTGGATCTTCACTGAGTGACTTATGCTTTATTAGATTCATAGCACCGCGCAAAGTCGGGGCCAGCTGCTAGTTTTTTATAATCATATAATTAAGACTCAGTTCTTATGGATCGAAAGTAGACATTTGATTATGGAATAAGATAATACAAAATCACTTTTATAATTTACCCCCATAAATTGAAAATAATTCCTCTATATAGTTCCACGTGTGTGTATTAGCTCTGTCGTAGTGTATGCGAGCAAAATTAATTGAACGTCATCGTTAGTGAAACGGTATACGTACATAATTAATACAAACGTTGGCCGGTTCGACTCTCGACCGGATTGATAATATGCCTACTAGTGTAACGCTGCCGGTTACCTTTAGGCAGATAATATGTAATAATACTACGTATAGAATGGACACTTCGACGTCCCGCCCGATTTGCTCGCATCACTTAACCACTTCCCCTCTTATGGGTATCGACGGTTGGAATTTTTGTACGTGCTACGCACACAGGAGCGCGTGTAAATACACGTCACTGATTGATGTCTGTGTCATAGAGCCACGTTTATCCAAATTAAGCGTTTGTATGGAATTTTGGCGGAGTGACCGCGGTGTGCTTTAGGGCCCTAACTCACTCGGATGCCATGGCCACGTTGCCGGCTACGTAACCAAGCAATTAGTATGATATAGAGTTAGGTATCATGTATTTCCATACTAGCTGCTTGGATACGTAGCCAGTGACGTCGCCATGGCGTCCTAGGGCCCTTATACATATAACTATGTGTTACGTACGAGTAAGCCGATGCTTTTGTTTATCTCTCGATTTCTCGGAATTTGTTAGCAAAGGGAATAAATAATACTTTTACGATGATTGATGAATGATGAAGTGTTGGAATTCAGAATTTCTAGAATTTTACTGTGAATATCTAAAATACTGTTATTTAAAACGCAAATACAGTGTGCAAAGACATAAAATATTATAAAATAGGAAGGTGAAATCTAATTTTTAAATTTCTTCATCCTCCATTATGTGAAAATCACTGCTCCATAACTCATTAGCAGTTCAAATATGTATTTATTCTAGCTACAAGCTTTGTTATAGGCAACAGTGTATTAATTAGTTAACCATATTAATGGAAAGTCATCGTGTGTTAAACGATAAACATTTTAATAGAAACGATTGTTTATATACGAGTACCAAATATGAATTAGACTAGCGGCCCACCCCGGCTTCGCCCGCGCTGCTCCGTTCTTATTAGTCATAGCGTTTTTAGCGTCACACTGAAAAAGCTTTTCAAATCGGACCAGTAGTTCCTGAGATTAGCGCGTTCAAACAAACAAACTCTTTAGCTTTATAATATCAGTATAGATTACAGTGATTATAGTTACCGTAACTAATGTTTGTTTGTTTAAAAGCGTATAATACGAAACTGTAAAATATAATTTCATTTAAATTTATTATTTTAACATGCGCACGACGACTACGACTAGTGAATACACACTGTTCGTTACCAAGAGAAAGTTTACATATGTCTATATAATTTACACTAAAAATACATACACATACCGTAATAAATCAGAACGATAATGTACCCGGAAATGGATTTAATTAAATTTTACTTTAATAAGTGCGAGATTACGCCCATTACACCGTTCCATCACTAATTAAGATATGCGTAATATGCCAACATGAGTTAGTTTGAAAGAGATAAGATTTTACTGTAGGTAGTAACACAAAAGACAGTTACTAAGTTAGAATGTTTGTTACTGGATGTCTTTCATAAAATCATGAAAATAAATTAACTTAATATCCATTATTTCAGTGATATGTACTTACCCCCTTATTCATAAACGAATTTTAGCTAAAGTGTTGCTAATCTAAAAAAGACAAAGGCGTGTCTTTTTCTATCCTGCACATTTGACAATGCAACTGACAAAGACAAAGCAAGACATAGCTAAAACGTATCTAATGTACGTTTATGAATAAAGGGGTTAGTCTTCAGAACATTCCTTTAGTAAAAAGAAGGTTCCTATTTCTTTTACAAAATTCACGAACGAATTATAACGAAATACATATTTTTTATACTTGTATACAAAAAAACAGCTTAGGGTGAACGTTTGAATATCTCCAACTAACTTACATTGTATGACGACTACTCGCATGGTATGGATGGAGAACCCAGTTCACTTTGACAACTTACAAGAATATTATTGTTACAGACTCGTATGCTATATAACCACAGAAATCTAAATAACAAGTCAGTAGAAGTGCCATGCACGTGAATTTGTCTCCGAAAATTGGTGTCGCTTCGATAGTATTCGACACCAATTACAGTGATCTGTTAAATCTTGTCATACGCACAAATATCGCTAATAGTAGTAACACTACTAAACGGACTGGTTAACTAGATTATCATTTACTGATAAAAAGATAAGGTTTAATTTTCTACATCTTTTAGATTGCATAAGGGAGACGTTCCGAAATGTATGGAGCTTGGGCCAGCACCTTGTACACTATATTGAGAGAAGAAACCTAAAATACAAAATAATTTTCAACTATCCAAATCGTTTATTATACCTTCAATTAACGAAAATTATTGTCGTAAGCGTATTTCATAAACAACAATGTCATAGTAGCAATGTTTAACAAATTTAACAAAAAAAAAAAACAAAAAAAACAAATTTTAACAAATTTTACAATAATTAAATATTTCCGACAAAAAAACAAGGACTCAAATTGTTTTTTGAGTATTATTCCATGATTCTACATATTTTTTTATATCTTTTGATATAGTGTACAAGGTACGGGCCCAACGTGGAACTTGTAATAAATGTGGTTTCAATGATAGTTAAAAATAATTATTGATCCATTAAATCTGTTAATTCATATAAAAGTTTTAAATTCAACATGAAGTTACCTAAGTACCTATTTTGTGAAAATGATTTATTACAGTTTCGCAGAAATAGCGGATTATATGATAAAAGTATCGTTTAAACTTACGAGCTTTGTGTGAAAGTATATTGACCTCAGCGCTAATAAAAGGTTTTTATCCTACAGCAGAGTAAAATTTAGAAAATTATTGTAAGTTATCATTACCCTTACTTACCCACGCTATAAACGTTATTTTTAAAGCATGCATAATAAACTAAAAGTTATTTTAACATGCAAATATGAGTTTAAAATGTCACCATTATTTAAGTTCTCGCAAATTAAATAAACGTACCGTAAATAATCACAGATTTCATCGTCTGTACTCTGTAGTGTGAATGAGATTTTATATTCTAACATTTTTGACTCACAATAATATTTCTAGCTTTTGTCGAGATTGTGATCGATCTTCAGCGACAAATCTCGAGGGTATAGGTTTTTATACCATCACAATTCATTTACTGAGTTGGTAGGTTTCTGTCAACGCTACAAGAACAAAGTTGATCAAGAAATATTGCACATACTTGCCGCTAAATGGTAGTGTTCAGCACTATCGTGTTCCGGTCAGGTGGTAATGTACGGCCCTGTAATTTCAGGCATAGAGGCATAACACCTTAGGCCTCAGGAGCGGTAACGCATCTGCATTTTGACATTGATCTTTGTGTGGGTGGCTTTAGGCTGCAGTCATCACTTAACATCAATGTGAACTGCATGCTTGTTTACCACTTCCATTACATTAAAAAAACATCGAGCTTACGAAAGAGATAATCAGCTAGTTTCGGGCTTTCCGCTTCGTAGTACATTATCTCTGCCGCACACTGCCTTTGTAAGTACTGCAGCAAGCAAACGTCACATAGGTTGTGTGCGATAGAGATAACGCTCTACAGAGCCGAAATTATCCGAAGTCCTAAGGACGATGTGCGATATATCTTGTTGTGTACTGTAAATGTTTTGGATTTTTAATCTTCATCGATAAGCCACGTAGCTTAACCGATACAATGACAACCCAATGCTTCTTTATCAGCAAGTCAACTTCGCTAAGCGGTCATTGTTTTATGGTATCATTACCATTTTAATGCTATTTGCCATTATAATTTCTAGAGAATAGAAAAATATTGTCGATATCAAGAAAAGCAAAGCATTTATACTGAGACATCTAATTTATATTAAATTATGAGTATTCTTACCACCAATATAAACTGGTATTGTTTGCGACACAAAAAAGCCAATCCGCGTCCACTTATACCTATTACTCTTTTCCAAAAAACTCTGATTCTTTTTTGTTAGAAACAAATTACTGGGGTGATACATCACGGGAGTAACCGGTCGGGCAGGTCGCGCATACATCGTCACGGAATAATTTTTCATTTGAACTCACTAACTTTTCTGAGCAAAATAAAAAACAACTTTATTCTTTATAAAACACGACAGGGACATTTTTCAATTTTGTTATTTGTTCATATACTTAGGTATTGTTATTTTATTCGAGATAAGCAGTTGTAATACTAAAAGGTTTATAACAACTTAAAAGAAAGAAATGACACAATACTGATTATTTAATAAAAATAAAATTAAGTAGGTACCTACTTCTATAATACATTTAATTGGTGTACAATTCAACCGATATTCTTTTTAAAATCTATCGATAAATATGCTTTGATAAATAATACAGTTGAACATTATAATTTCTTTACTATTAGGGAAGATGATCAGAGTCAGCATCCTTCTGAAATTTCTTCTTTGTGTACATTAGCAAGAATGTTCATAATTTCAACGTAGTTCCTTCATTATAGTTCTATAGTCTTCATGATTTCGTCCTCGTTTTACAATTATAGGCGGCAGGAGATGTAACCTATAGTACCCAAGTATATGCGCAAACACATGTCCACTCCCTATTTCTTTACTCCGGTGGGACGGCAATTCGATTCGACCGGAGAACGTTCGGGCGTAGGACCAACAGCTTTACGGGGAACTGGATTTCGGGGTACCACTGAAAATTTCATAAAATACAGAAAAAAAAACGATAATAGCTTTTCCCGGGATCTCAGGCTTCAGCAACGTGATTGTGACCACTGGACCACCGAGGCAGTCAGTGTATCACAATAACACTATGTTTGACGACCCGGTTAGTCCAGCGGTGTGAGATGACCGTTTGATTTGGAGGGTTCGATCCCCGCACCGGGACAAATGTTTGTATGGCCTACAGATATTTGTTTCGGGTCAGGGTGTTTGTGTATGTGTTGTATGTGTACAACGGCACCCACGTCACAGGTTTATTTCTTTACTCCGGTGGGACGGCAATTCGATTCGACCGGAGAGAGTTCGGGCGTAGGACCAACAGCTTTACGTGGAACTGGATTCCGGGGTACCACTGAAAATTTCATAAAATACAGAAAAAAACGATAATAGCTTTTCCCGGGATCTCAGGCTTCAGCAACGTGATTGTGACCACTGGACCACCGAGGCAGTCAGTGTATCACAATAACACTATGTTTGACGACCCGGTTAGTCCAGCGGTGTGAGATGACCGTTTGATTCGGAGGGTTCGATCCCCGCACCGGGACAAATGTTTGTATGGCCTACAGATATTTGTTTCGGGTCAGGGTGTTTGTGTATGTGTTGTATGTGTACAACGGCACCCACGTCACAGGTTTATACCTACTGTAAGGCTGTGAGTGGAAGCGTATAAAAAAAAATAGCGATTGTAGAGCTTCCGTGGAGAAGCCAGAGTGCGAGTGCAATAGGTACATAATCTAATATTGTTTAGTATGTCTCTAACGTAGATCCTACCACATTACATAATCTGTCTGCTGCTTAATAACAGTAATCCTATTTTGGGTTAGATGATAATGAATGGCTTTGGAATGGTATAAAGACATGTTTTGTTTGCCTTAGGCTTAGGACAACAATTCAACTATAAACTAACTAGTCGAAATAAAAATATATTTATAGATTAATCTCCTTAACGTAATTAAATTTATTTTTACCCAGATATTTATAGACCTTTGTGAATGGCCCAGCGGCTTGCGTAGATCGTAAGCGATCTACTCGGTTAAGTATTACGGGCGCGGTCGTTTGTGTGATGGGTGACCGCTAGTAACAAATTAAAATGCGCGTTTCCGTACTTCAGAGGGCACGTTAAGCCGACGGTCCCGGTTGCTATCGCTAGATAGCAGTCGTAAAACCTTGTCGGAGGCCTTATGGGCGGTTTGACAACATCTGACAGCGGGTTGGCCACTATCCCGTATCTCCACCAACCCGCATTGGAGCAGCGTGTTGGAGTAAGCTCCAGGCCTCTCCCCCCCAAAAAGGGGAGAGACTCGTGCCCAGCAGTGGGACGTATAATGGGTTGCCATTATTATTATTATATTCATAAGCCCAGAAACCCACGACCGTTCTGTAGCCTCGGGTCTATTCAGGTGAGGTTACATTTGTCTGAAAGAAATATGTAACACATGAGATAAATCCTTAAAAACATTTTATTTCCATCAGCTAATCTTCAAAAAGCCAGTGGCTTGTGAGAAGGCGTCCTGTAGCTGCAGCGGTTGCTGTTTATTTGCTTATTTTATCATAACACGTGCAAAGGGATAATCGCAGGCTTAATTGTGAATATTGTTTGCTTGGCGCCTTACAAAAAAGTATTTGAACCTCTTTTTATAGTACATTTATGATGGAGGCTTTTACGGTTATACATCAAATATGAGCACTTCGATATGGTAAGATTAGGTCGAAAGGAGGGTAAGACTTTTATTAAAACATTGTGTTTTGATGTAAAAGATATCAAAATTTAAGATAAGCATTTTATAATCATTTTTAAGCTATTGCATAGCTTCTATCGCGGGCCTTGAGCGCGGGGATCGAATTCAGAAATTCCGTAACGAAAAAACCGGACGCTCCGGATTACAAATTTTAAACTCATTTAAAGAAAGTCATGTATAATTTCGCCGTCCGACCTCGTGGGTAGCGTGGCCGAGCGGTCTAGGCTGGTTTAAGGCACCAGTCTCTTCGGAGTCGTGGGTTCGAATCCCACCGCTCCCAAGATTGTTTTTGTTCATTTTTTTTATTGTTTGTTTTTCCATTCAATATTTAAAAAGTGGTAATTCATACAAAATTATTGTTTTACTTTTTTTTCTTTTATTTGCATTTTATTTTGTTTTGCATAATTTTAGATAATTATGTAAATGCAATAGCTTTACCGCGGCAGTCCCCGAGTGCCACACGTCGATTTTTCTTTTGGGAGTTCGTCAAGTAACTTTCGGACATTTTTTATATCTCAAATATTTTTTATTGCGTAGCAGTCAAAACCGATTAATTTACAGATTGCTTTGATTTATTACGTCTCAAAAAAAGGGATATCAATCAATTAAAGGATGACTAGATTGATTTTTTTGATGTTTTAAATATGATTTTGTAAAATAAATATTTTAATAATAAAATTAAACGACCAGCAGCCAAACCTTCCTAAAAACCTACATAATAAAGTTATATACTAAACAAATTATTGAAATTCCAGAACAACATCGGATGTGCCATTTGGCAAGAATACAGACATAGTTCAAAAGTTCAGAGGAAAAAAAATCTTCGTGGTAAGCTGAAAAGATTTGCAAAACACTTGAGAGTTTTAAAAAACTCGTGTAAACTTGCCAAATTGAACTTCCGACATTGTTCAACTAACTGCTCATTAGGTATTTGTTTTTTATTTATGGTATTTGTTTTATAGATAAATTTCGCAGTAATACATGCTAGTGAATTTAGATATTAAAGAAAAATAGAATGAAAATTTTGAATTCGGATAGGAGCCGAACCTGAGACCTCAAGTTAATCAGTCCAGCCGGTTTACCACTAAGCTCAATAGTGATCTATTAGAGATTTAAATAAACACTTTTGTGTATGTTTGCCTTTAATTAGAACTTAAATCAAATTTAATCAATTTTGTGGATGAACGAAGCTAAAGTGCTGCCCTAGTTCGAACCTACTGCCATTGAAAGTACGTCTCTAATGTATAAAGACGAGTAAAAGTTTTTGCAAATCCTATAGAGATTCTGTTAGAGAAATTACATTTTTGAGTTAACTTTCTTGCTCAAATACAACAGAATTTCTGTTCAAAATAAATACCTAAGTTCTAACCAGATAGTATAGAGTTTCAAACAATATTAAATATTATTTTACACTTTCAAAAGCGTGTCAAGTTACTCGACTTTTAAAACTTTAACGATGAGCCTACAGTTTAACAAGAAGGTTGCGCAATTTAAGAGGCCATAATAAATTCAGTGTGTCTTGTCACATTTTTTCGTAAAAGGAAACAGCACTAAACAGCGAGGGCGGGCCTCGTTAATTTCAAGTGAAACTGTTAGTCGCACGCGACTAATGTCGCCTTTCGTGACTCTGTTGATGTCAGTTTTATAGGCCGCATTCTCAATGCATTGCCCCGTGCCGCCACTAAATAATAACTTGGTATGGGCATTTCTGTGTGGCATTTGGTATGTGAGCTTTTTTATTTAAGTAGTTGAGCGGAATGTTACATGTTGCGCTTTGGCTGATTACTTGTAATTGACTTAAATTAATGTTGAAATACTTATAAGAACATTTAAGTATTTAGACTTCGTAAATATTTATTAACTATAATTATATTTAAAAAAGAAATGTTTGAAACAATGCTGGAGCGAATCTAATAATTATTTGATTTATTTAGCTACATTATCAGATTTATATACTAATCCCCTTATTCATAAACGTATTTTAGCTAAAGTGTTGCCTGCACTTTTGACAATGCAACTAACAAAGACAAAGCATTCTATAGTAGTCGATCAAGAACAATTAGGGGTTTTTGCAAATTTCCAAAATGTAAAAGTACATCCCAGTAATTTCCGGCACAGAGGCATAGCACCTTAGGCCTCAGGAGTGGTAACGCATCTGCATTTTGACCTTGGTCTTTGTGTAAGTGTCTATAGGCTGCAGTCATCACTTAAGATCAATGTTAACTACATGCTCATTTGCCATTTTCATTACATTAAAAAAAAGTAACGGCTATACGTAGAAGGAAAATTGAAGTCTGGCACTGTGTTTGACATTTATTAATGTTGATGCCAAGTTCTTTTCACTTGATCGAGAACATCTCGGGCGATTGCATTGGATGTTGTGTTGAGAATCCCCCTATTATTCGCGTAACATCACACTCGATTAATCCCCATCTGCTCTGACAAAAGAGAGGCGTTCTTTGTTAAGGTGCGTCCAGACATTTGCTCAAACTATACAAGTCAAGACAAGCGGTGCGTTTGTCGTATGGCGCACGAACGGTCATTTGATTTTATACAAAACGCACGGTGCAGCAACAGTCTGTGTTGTCCAGTCGAGCGTTCGCGGTACCGACTGCGTACAGTTGCCGCACCGTGCGCTATGTATGAAAACAAATGACCGTCCGTGCGCCATACGACAAACGCACCGCTTCGGCAGAGAAAATGTAATAATACTACGTACAGAATGTCCCGCCCAATTTCCCTGCATCACCCAACCTCCTCCCCTCTTATGGGCGACGGATGGTATTTTCTACGTGCTACGCACACAGGTGCACGTGTAAATACACGTCACTGATTGATGTCTGTGTAATAGAGCCACGTTTAACCAAATTAAGCGTTTGTATGGAATTTTGGCGGAGAGTCCGCGGTGTGGCTTCGGCACAGCAGCGGTCTAAAAAAGCGGCTCTTTAAAATTAGGTACTTGTGCTGTTCAAGTATTTTTCACTTCATAAAAACACCTCGGACGATTGCACTGGATGTTGTGTTCAGATTGCCTCTATTATTCTCTTAACATCACACTCAGCTATCTGTTCTGACAAAGGCAAGGCGTCCCTTTGTGAAGATGCGCCCAGACATTGGGTCATCGTAGGCGAGTGAAGCGATAGGATGTTCTGATCCTTATCACGAATCTATAGGTATAAAAGCGAAAGGTCACCTACTCGTATCATAATACCCAAAACGTGTTTGACGCACAAAGATGAAAAAGGAATGACGAAATAGACGTCTTTTTTTTCTAGCTATTGTAAAATTAGGTACTCTCGCCACCTCTCATATAGAAATAAATAAATTCTTTTTATGGTACCCGTTCATTTAAATAAATAAAATACGCTCACTCTCACAGCCCCACATTAGGGGTAAATAAACCTGCGTCGTGAGTATGAGTTCCGTAGTAAACAAGGAAGCCTTATAATTTTATTTCGCCATGACCGTCTGTCTGTCTGTCCGTCCGCGGTATTGCGCAAAAACTATTGGTACTAGAGATTTGAAATTTGGCATAAGTATACATCTTAATCACGCCGACAAAGTAAGTGGTAGAATAAAAACACGATATTTTTTTTACCTCTCTTACATAAAAAAATTGCAATTGAAAATTGTTTTTTTTTTTTCGTTTTTCATATAGGTACATAGTGTAAGATATTGCTACTGTGGTGTGACCACGGGGAATGCGATATTCCCCGTGGTACCACTACTGGTGTCACCAACGGTGTGACCACGGGGAACGCACCATATTGTCGGTTAGATCTTTCAAAAATGTTAGGCAAATATCATTTTTCGATTTAGTTAACTGTTCGTGACTTATTAAGCTTTAAAGTGCAAATTTTCGTTAGAGCCAAGTGTCCCACCTCCAACTAAACGGTTGTTGTTCGAAATTCAAACGTTACGGCAATAGTATATATAATGAAATAATAAGGAAAACTTGTACAGCCAACAGTGTGATACATTTAAGTTGGCTTTAGAAGTTTGTGAGACTTAAAATTTAGTTTACTCGAATATTTCGAACAACTCCATAGAAAATATTTATTTATTTATTTTCATTAGATCTCTTACTCTGTAACAACGGAACTCTACACTGCGCGTGGCCCGACATGCACTTGACCGGTTTTTTATAGGTATTTTCATTTATATGTGTGTATGGTACGTGTTAACTAGTTATCAAATACTTATAAATAAATTACTAATTAAAATTACTAATTACTTCAAGTTTTTTTATGTAATGAAGGTGGCAAACAAGCATGCAGTTCACATTGATATTAAGTGATGACTGCAGCCTATAGACACTCACACAAAGACCAGAGGTCAAAATACAGATGCGTTGCCACCCCTGAGACCTTAGTTGATATGTCTCTGTGATAAGTTATTACAGAGCCGTACATCTAACCGGAAAATGATAGTACTTAACACTACCATTTAGCGGTAGATTGATTAGGTAATGCGGTGGCGCCTACGCCCTCGAGCCAGTGCCGGATTAGCCATATAGCAGGAGTAGCAAATGCTACGGGCCTCGCGGCATTAGGGGCCCCGTGCCTGTGCCCAAAAAAAAACACACAAATATGTAAAAAAAAACATAAATAGATCTTAGCTATTCTCAAAGGGAGCGTTGACCACTAATTATATAGGTACCTATATTATTATGTTGCAAGTTGGCAATACCACAATACTTACAGATGGAATCCCCTAAATTTGTTTTCGATTCCTTTTCGTAAATGTTGTTTTATTTACATCCTAAATTTCAGTAGGCAATGTAACTCTAGGGCCCCATGGTCACATTTGCTACGGGCCCCGCACCGGCTTTATCCGGCACTGCCTCGAGCTCCTACACTGGAACTCTACCACCAGTAAAAAAAAGTTTAGGGAATCAAATGATTCATATAAATTTCAATGCACACCCACCCCTATAAGCATTGATAGTTTAAAAAAAACATCTTTAAATTCCTAACGCAAGGAGGTAATGTACTCGTACCTAATTGTCAACACTTTTGTAATTCAAAATAAACAATGCGAAAATTAACAGAGAGAGAACACAAACAGCAAATTCAATTTAACTAGGTACACTTATTCATTCAAACCGATAAAATTTAAATGATGGAAATAAACCAGTTTTTTACAAAGAAAATAAAGCATTACACGAACCAATAAATTGTTGCCAAAGTGTCTGTTAGCGATTTATTGCTGTTTCTTTGTAATGTTTAATTCTTCAATCAAGCTGTCTTAATCGAAGACATAATTGAGGAAAAATAAAGCTTGTCCTTGATGAAAACTATGTATTTAGGTGTCTCATTTATGATATTGTATATCTAATATAATATATACAATTCTCGTGTCACAGTGTTTGTAACAATACTCCTCCGAAACGGCTGGACCGATCATTATGAAATTTCCTTTGTATATTAGGTAGGTATGAGAATCGGTTGTAGTCTTTTTTTTATATCCCTAAATAGTAAGGATGATTCGCCTCAAAATTTTTTTTTTCCAATTTTTTGGACGTATAATTTTTTTATACCTCTAAAGAGATACGAAGTTCGTTGAAGCAGCTAGTCAATTAATAAAAATAAAAAACTGGAGAAATAAACATTTTAGGCGAAGCGAAATATTATAATCAGGAAAACTAATTTTGCAGCATGCCTAGACTGGAGAGTTTATAATTTATTAGTCTCTAAGTACTTTTTTAACCCCAAAGGTTTATCTGAAATATTTGATCTAAACAAATTTAGCATACAATATTTTCTTCAACTTTCCTTTTTCAGAGTTATAGTAAAGCGACATCTTGCAGTAAACGTAAGAAACTCTAGTGTGTTTCAAACGCTGAGAACTACCGTGGAAAATACAGCAGCTTCCACGTTTCTTCGCTTGTTATTTACTCGCTGAAATCGCTAGGTGGCGCAAAAAATGGCATTGCATAACGCTTATTGCCAGTGTCAAGTAAAAAGATATTTCGTATTCGAATTTATTTAAAAGTTAGTATAATACAGGTGCAAAACAGTATACAATACTAGGTACATCTATTATTGCATCGTTTAGCAAAATATTGGTATATTTTGGCGGAACCTCTTTTCCTATAACGCGGTTATTTAACGCTGTATACAAGCAAGTGCCCTGCAGCTTTTGTACGGCTCTCCATAAAGGCTTTATGAAATTGTATGCTTTTGTTTCGCTTCTAGCTCTTCCTATTCTTCACTTTTATCTCCTTTGTCATTGCTCTCTTGGTTATCTACCTATTCCATAATGTGTTTGGTTCCCAAATTCAGTAGATCATAGTAGGTATGGTATACACGCACTTTGAAATTTTTTACTCGTATCAGATTGCATTAACCATCGTCTTTCAATAGGCAGTAATATCAAAATATAATAGTGGTACGGAACCTTCTGCGTGAGAGTCCGACTCGCACTTGACTGTTTTTGTTAAACCTACCTTTTTTTTTGTGTTCAACGTCAGTATGCGTGACAGACAAATAACGTTAATTTTTGGTAGTGACTAACTTTTATTAGTTCTTTCGATAAACCGCTTTATAATGAAGGATTAAATATTATTTAAATTTGAGATACGGTACGGTACCCTTCCCGTAACATGAAATCAAATCGAGGCAGAACGACGTTAAAACGAGCTGAATTGCTGTCGTTTATGAATTTTATTTTCCTTTTAAACTTAAAAGCTTGGTTGCGGTGAAAATGTTCAGTCAAGAAGTAATTTTTAATTTTTCGAAATCTGATATCTTGTAGGGAAATGTGCAACTCAAGCGGGTTAAAAAATAGTTCAATTTACAGTATTATTATCCTATAAATTTCATGGTAAGTAGTTGTCCGGTGCTCGTCTCATTTTTTCCGCTTCGTTCGCTCTCGGGAGCAATCTTCTGGCGGAAGATGTAAAGAGGCTGTATATCAGTCAATGTCCAAGGGACACTTTAGCAGTCCCAATTTATTGCTTCTTATTCTACCTACAATCTCAGACTGTTATAATGTTTTTAATAATGGAATAATCTATAGCATAATTATGTTACATGTATCTTCTAATACATTAATGATTTAGGTTAGATCTCCGTTTATCAAGTCCAACCAAGAGGTCAAAATGCAGACGCGTTGCCAGGCCTGACCTGACCACGGAGTTTGCGTTACTTATACTAAAGTTCAATTTTGATATAATATCAAAAATTGAGTCTATACTTGTTACTTATTACTTTTTTTTATCTATACTAATTTATAAAGCTGAAGAGTTAGTTTGTTTGTTTGCTTGAATGCGCTAATCTCAGGAACTACTGAACCGATTTGAAAAACAATTTCAGGATTAGATAGCCCGTTCATCTTTATATAACATCACGCTAAGACGAATAGGAGAGGGTAGGTAACATTGCACCCGCGCGAAGCCGGAGCGGTCCGCTAGTCATAGATAATAATTGAACATAACATAATAAAGTCCTTAGAGGAGGCTTTTACCCGTAGAGGGGTCTATGCAAAATATCTGTAATTGTACAACAATTAACATTTTTTATAAATATTTGCTATGTAAATGTCAAAAAAAAAAGTACTTAGATTATTGTGTTTCCAAATATTTGACATAATTTAATAATTTGTACTGTGCCTAATCTATGGATGTTCTTGATAATTAATTTTATGTGGAATTAAATTAAGCTTTATTATTATTATTTATTTTTACTATACTAAAGTTCCTGAAGCAGGCATCTAGGGTACAGGTACAGGTAACACCAAAGAAATGTCGGGTCGGTCACGTTGGTGTCTTATTTTTGTAATGATGTTTATCGGTCTAATTTGCAATGTTTTTGGAAGATCAGAAAGTTCTTTGATAGTACATATTCCATTTAATTCTAAATTATAGAGCTTAGTACAATAACTGTATTGGTGGAGGAACTCCAGTGACGGAGCTTGAGGGCATAGCCATCGCATTAACTCATCTTGTTGTCGCTAAATGGTAGTGTTCAGCACTATCGAGATCCGAGAGTGGTTACATAATCCCGTAATTATCGGCAAAGAGGCGTAACAACTTAGGCCTCAGGAGTCACATTGAAATCTTAGGTTTTTATATTATGTAGATGTTTGTAGGCTACAGTATTCACTTACCATAATTTGAATGCAAATAAACATCTGAATAATGATGACGACCCGGTTAGTACAGCGGTGTGAGATGACCGTTTGATTCGAAGGGTCGCGGGTTCGATCCCCGCACCGGGACAAATATTTGTATGGCCTACAGATATTTGTTTCGAGTCTGGGTGTTTGTGTATGTGTTGTATGTGTACAACGGCATCCATGACTCAGGTCTATACCTACTGTGGGGCTGTGAGTGTAAGCGTGTTTTATGATAATCATCATCCTTCCCTCCGCACGTGAGGCGCAACAGAGAGGGGGGATGGTTCGGGGTTCGAGGATAACGTGAACATATTAAGGGCATGCTGACACGCAGGAGAACTCGCTGAGGGAGCTTATACATATTTATTTTTAACTTTTTTTTTTTTTTGTTTTTCTTTAGGTATATTTTATTTTTCTCTTTCAGCTATTCTCCCGCGCATCACTTACAAACAAGCATGCAGCTCACATAGATGTTCAGTGACAAGACACCTACACAAAAACCAGATGCAGTCAAATGCAGATGTGTTGCCTCCCCTGAGACTTTACTGCTTACGTTTCTGTGATAGGTTATAACGGGGCCATACATTACCATCTAACCGGAACACGATAGTGCTGAACACTACCATTTGTCGGCAGATAGATTAGGTAATGCGGTGGTGCCTACGTCCTCGAGATCCAACAATTGGGACTCTACCACCAGTATAATTTCTTTGGAGAAAATCGTCTATGATATACGCACAGATATAAGACAGACGCACGCAGACATCTGTTGTTTCCTTTTGAAGTACCTTAAAGATAATTTTCCATTATTTTTTATGGTTTAGGGTTACCTCAAAAGGAAAACCGGTCAAGTGCATGTCGGGCCACGCGCAGTGTAGGGTTCCGTAGTTACAGAGTAAAAGATGTAATGAAAAAAATTAATAAATATTTTGTTCGAAATTTTCGAGTAAAGTACATTTGATCGACTATTACTCGCAAACTTGCAAGGCCAACTTAAGTGTGATAGTTTTCCTTTTAATTTCGTTATATGTAGCTACTATTGCCGTAACGTTTGAATTTCTAACAACAACCGTTTACTCTGTAGGGAGGGGGGACACTTGAGTCTAACGAAAATTTGCACTTAAAAGCTCAATAAGTCACGAACAGTTAACTAAATCGAAAAATGATGTTCAGACACCCATACTATTTTTTAAAGACCTATCGAACGATATTACACACTATATGGAAATCGAAAATAAAAAAAATATCCGCGAGTTACATGTAGGCGAGGTTACCCTAAATATATATTATTTTATGTTTTTATTCTACCACTTTGTCGGCGTAATTAAGATGTATATTTATGCCAAATTTCAAGTCTCTAGTACTTATAGTTTTTGCGCTAAACCGCGGACGGACAGACAGGCAGACAGACGGACATCGCGAAACTATAAGGGTTCCTTGTTTAATACGGAACCCTAAAAACGGAACCCATACGAGATGACCCGTAAATTTGAATTGCAAACTAAAAATTTTAAGCTTTATTATGTAATTTTGTACATTATCGCCCTGACTTTTCTGTTTACAAATCCGATAAGATTTATCTGAAAATAAAATCTACATTTCATAATTTATTTCAATATGAATAGAGTGCTTTCGGTAAGTCATTTGAAAACACAATTCAACTTTGTTACTATACAAACACATCAACTGTGTTCCTAACCTTACAAAATGTTCAAATACAAAGAATATAATGAAAATATAGAATCTAGATATTTTATTCACACATGTTACCACTTCATAAATCTGTTTGTAGAGCTTTGCTAAGCAAACGGACCCTCGCGAATTTACTTAAGGCGTGGATAATAATATGTTACTGAGAGACCCCACCAATGTTCTAATATATTAGGAGCTAGGTTATGCTAGCGTCTTATGTTCATTGTATCTAGCGTTCTCCATTAGATAATAAATTTTAGCAACTACTACATATAATAAATGTAAAAAAAAAATTGGGATGGATTTCTTACACAGGTACTTTTTTACGCCTAAACTGTGAAACGAATATTAATAAAACTTTCCAGTATCTATATTAAATTGTGGTAGTACCTACCCAACAACGCGCAACCGTAGCTGCTGAACCTGCAATCTTCATAAGAACGTATTGAAGATACTTCTTAAATTAGTGTGCATTAGTCAACTGAAATAATATATAGAAACAAAATTTTAACTAATTAACTTGAAAATATGAATTTGATCAAACTATACAAAAAAAAACGTAACTTCACGCCTGTAATTTCCGAAGGGGTAGGTAGAGGTAAATGTATGCATTCAAGCATTTCACAACATTCAAACATCCACGATTCGCCGGTTACGTTTTGGTCCATGTAATAGATGGCCTGTTGACATCTCCGGGCACATTACCAAACTTTGAGGTACTGGGAAATTTCCAGAAAATGGAAAAATCCCAATAGAACCAGAAATAAAGAACTTTACACCATTATCTCTGATAACCCCCTACCCGGGAATCGAACCCAGGACCTTAGCGTAATAGTAGTGGCCTGCTACCACTAGGCTACCGGGGCAGTTAACCCGTTTCATAGGTTTGATTAAATTTTATTTTAGTCTTTTACTGGTGGTAGAGCTTCGACTCTGAAGCTCAAGGGCGTTACCTAATTATTACCTATCGCATTACCTAATTTATCTGGCACCAAGTGGCATTGTTCAACACAGCCACTATCGTGTACCGATTAGATGATGACATTACTTTAGTATATACCCCCTTAAAAACTATAACAGAGTAAAACATAGTATATATATACCTCAGGATTCGCAACGCATCCGTTTTCATTTTTTATAGATGTGTAATCTATCTATCTAATCAGCCTATAGCCGTCCACTGCTGGACGTAAGCCTCTCCTTGAGCACGCCAACTATCCCGATCCTGGGCAGCTCGCATCCAACTGACTCCAGCCACTTTCCTTAAGTCGTCACTCCAACGCGCAACAGGTCGTTCTACACTACGTTTACCTAGACGTGGTCTCCATTCGAGCACAAGTCTGCTCCAGCGGCTATCAGCCCTTCTACAGACGTGACCGGCCCATTGCCACTTCAACTTACTTATCCTGCGAGCTACGTCGGTCACTTTAGTTCTTTGACGGATAACCTCATTTCGTATTTTATCCGCCAAAGAGACACCCAGCATAGCTCGCTCTATCGCTCGTTGTGCGACGTTGAACTTATGGACCAGTCTCGCGGTCAGAGTCCACATCTCGGCACCGTATGTTAAAACGGGTAGGATACACTGGTTGAATGCCTTTGTTTTTAAACTTTGCGGGATCGACGACTTAAATATGTGACTCAGCTTCCTAAATGCTGCCCAGCCCAAGCGAATTCTTCTGTCGGCTTCTTTTTCGAAGTTGTGTTTACCGAGTTGGATGTTTTGACCAAGATAGATGTATTCTTGTACAACTTCGAGTGTAACGCCATTAATGGTTACTGGTCTAGGACTAACATGATCATTGAACATGATTTTAGTCTTATTCATATTCATCCCGAGACCAACTTTAAGGGAAGATTCGCTTAGACCATTCAGCATCTCGCCAAGCTCCTGCGGAGATTCGGTCATGATAACAATGTCATCGGCGAATCGGAGGTGTGAGATATATTGACCGTTTAAATTGATTCCGCGTCTTTTCCAGTCGAGCGTTTTGAAGACGTCCTCCAATGCGTTCGTAAAAAGTTTGGGTAAAATAACATCTCCCTGTCTCACGCCACGACGCAAGTGGATTGGTCTTGTGCTCTGTCCTTGTACTTGGACGGTCATTGTTGCAGCCTCATATAGATTTCTCAACACCTCAATGTATCGGCAATCTACCTGACATCTCCGCAAAGAGTCCAGAACAGCCCAAGTCTCGATGGAATCAAAAGCTTTCTCGTAGTCCACAAACGCCAGACATAGAGGCTGGTTATATTCCTAAGTTTTTTTAATAATCTGTCTTAGAGTATGGATGTGGTCTACGGTACTATAGCTTTTACGAAACCCAGCCTGCTCCGGTGGCTGAAACTCATCAAGTCTACGGGCGAGACGATTGGTGATAACTCTCGAGAAAAGCTTATATATGTGAGTTTGGAGAGATATCGGACGGTAGTTTTTCAACTGAGTATTATCTCCTTTTTTAAAGAAGAGTACCACGATACTCTTACTCCAAGTTTCCGGAATAGAACCCGAATGAAGGACGGAGTTAAAAAGCTTAACCAGTTCCTTGAGTAAAGGCATTCCTCCCGCTTTCATGAGTTCTGTTGTAACTCCATCCTCCCCTGGAGCTTTGTTATTTTGAAGCTGCTCAAGTGCCAAAGACGTACATCGTGCCTGATACATTTCTTTACCTTCTTGTTCAAGTTTATCCGGTCGGATGTTTGGGTACCTGGTGCCTCACGTCTTTTCCTCATCAGTTCCAGAGTTTCGCTCGATAGCTTTGACTTTCGTCCATTGCTTCTCCGTTGAAAATGTTTACTACCCACTTCGTGTACAACCCTCACCAAATTACTGGTGGCTTCGTCGATGCTCTCGGTAGTTTCTAGCAACTGAAACCGATTTTGTAGGGCAAGTTGGAAAGCTTCAGAACCCGATTTGACCTGAAGTAGATTTGGATGAAGAGTTGACTGCATGAGACGCGCCCACTCAAGATGGACGTTAATATTTAGAGTGCCACGAACTAAACGATGATCACTACCGGTATTTACCCTATTGATGACGGTGACATCTCTGAATATATAGCGTTTATCAGTCAGAATAAAGTCAATCTCATTCTTAGTTTTACCATCAGGGCTGCGCCATGTCCACTTCCTTTGGGTTTTTTTTCGATAGAATGAATTCATCATATATAATCCCTGTCTTTCGAGGAAGTTAACAAGCATTTTCCCTCTGCTGTTTCTGCAGCCGTAGCCGTAGCCGTAGTCGTCGGGTTCTTGTACTCCTACCTTAGCATTGAAGTCACCCATCACAGTAGTGAATTGTGTTTTGGCACGTATCATAGCCTTCACAATATCTTCGTACATGGTCTCAACCTCGTCATCGGAGTGTGCAGACGTCGAAGCATACACTTGAATAACTTTCAAAGAATACCTCTCAGTTATTTTAAGAACAAGATACGCTACCCTTGTTGACACACTCCCGACCTCCACAATATTGTTTGTAAGTGACTTGTTTATCATAAATCCAATGCCGCCTTGAGATAGTTGGTCTCCTTCTCTGAAATATAGAACATTTCCCGTTGCAAGGGTAACAGTTTCTTCCCCCTGTCTTCGAATTTCTGATAACCCCACTATGTGCCAGTTTATGTGACTTAACTCCTCTTCAAGTTCCGTAACATAGTCATCCAGTCGCAAAGAGCGTCCGTTATACGTTGCCAAAGTCAATCTTTTGCGGTAGCCGTTCCGCTCCTGAGGATTCTTCGCACCCCCCACCCCACCGTTACCGTGGCCGCTACCATGACCAGGAATAGCAGGATTACCGATAGATGTCTAAAGGCTGCAGGATTTACGTGCCTTGGAACTGCGTGCTTGTTTGCTACCATCATAACATTAAAAAATCTTACATCAAACCTGTATTGGAAAAATTAACTTCTTTGTTTGTCTTAAATAGTCTTAGTTGCCGTCTTGGTTACATAAAAAAAATCAGTAAATATCTACTATTCCTTCAACAACTATAGGAGCCATTCAGGTACGACCGTGACGTGGCAGTAACAGGTCTCTGAAAGTCATAACAATTTAACGCCATAAGTCTAGTTTTCATGAAATTAGGATTAAATGAAGTGTGCATAGCGTGTGAAATTTTAAAAGGGTGAACACTGTGTGTATTAATTATGTAAATTACACTATGTTTAGGAGCCGACACACACATTGCGACTTTTTGTAACATCGCGACGCGGTACGCTACGGTACGCGATAGATCGGTAATTAGTACATTGTTTTCTCAAGTATTCGTTCATCGTAGCGAAGTTATTGAATCGTCCGGATAGGGTATAATTTTGGTGATAATGTACGGCCCAAACCGAGAACCTAGGCCTTTCCACTTTCATTATGAAATAAGATCTGCAATTTTTTATTGAAATGAAGGTGGCGACAACCATGCAGTTCAAATTGATGTTAAGTAATGACTGCAGCGAAGTGAACGAAAGCGCGCATGGCCTCGCGGCTGGTATAGATCGAAAGCGATCTACTCGGTTAAGTGATACGGGCGCGGTCGGGTGATGATGGGTGACCGCTAGTGGCAAATTTAAATGCGCGTTTTCGTGCTTCGGAGAGCACGTTAAGCCGTCGGTCCGGGTTGCTATCGATAGATAGCAGTCGTTAAATCTTGTCGGAGGCCTTATGGGCGGTTTGAATAACATCCGTCAACGGGTTGGCCGCTAACCATAATTATAAATATAGTATAAAAGTATATAGTGATAAAGCGCTAGTGACGCAGCCCTAGGGCCTGAGTACCTCCGAATTACCTAATTAACTGCTGCTATATAGATACATACTCGTATGTCAGAGAATATGTAATAATACTACGTATACAATGGACACTTCGACGTCCCGCCCGATTTCCCTGCCTCATCCAACCTCCTCCCCTCTTATGGGCGACGTTTGGTATTCTCTACATGCTACACACACAGGTGCACGTGTAAATACACGTCACTGATTGATATTTGTGTAATAGAGACTAATTAAGCGTTTGTATGGAATTTTGGCGGAGTGTTTGCGGTGTGCGTATGTTCAGTGCAGCCATTCTTTGGCCAGTATGACTTCCACATAAAAATTATCATTATGATATATATGAAATTTAAACAACGAGATCTTTTGTTTTCATGTATGATATACCTAATCGCGTGTTTTAAAAACCGCGCTTATTTAAATATAAAAGTCTTTCCGTGTGTAACCGCTCTAAAGCCACAAAAGTTTCATGCGCGGTTGACGAGGAATATTAAGGTAATGTAGCAATTTTTGCAGTGTTATATCGCTAAAGAAATTTTAATTTTCGTTTAAATTTAAACTTATTAAATATGAAGTTGAGTTTATTTCGCACTAGCTGTGCTCGCGACTTCGTCCGCGTGAGAATTTATGATTGTTCAGTGTCTACCCGGACAAAGTCGTGGGCGCAGCTAGTATTAAAGTAGCCTTAGTTACTCCTTATTACATCAGCTCTCTGCCAGTGAAAGTCCCGTCAAAATCGGTCCAGTCGTTCCCAAGATTAGCCCCGCCAAACAGAAAAAATGTTTTGGGACATGTACCGTGTAGGTTATATATACATATGCATTTAGTAAAAAGTGGTTATTTTAATATGACAAACAGACACTCCAAATTTTATTTATTTGTATAGATGTAAGTTAATAAATTACTTACAGTGCTCATCAATAAATATTGCACATCGAGCCTATGAAAAGGAGAATCGGCTAGTTTCGACTTTGTAGAGCGTTATCTCTGTTGCACACTGCCTACGTAAGCACTGATAGTCCGGTATTGGTCAATACTTGGTGAAAATGGTGGACATACGTCAAATTGGTAGGGTGCGAAAGAGATTGTATTTCTTACTGGTGGTAGAGCTCCAGTGACCGAGCTCGCGGGCGTAGGCACCACCGCATTACCTAATTTACTTGCCGCTAAATGGTAGTGTTCAGCACTATCGTGTTCCGATCAGGTGGTAATGTACGGCCCTGTAATTTCCGGCACAGAGGCATAACACCTTAGGCCTCAGGAGTGGCAACGCATCTGCATTTTGTTTTCTGGTCATTGTGTGGGTGTCTATAGGCTGCAGTCATCACTTAACATCAATGTGAACTGCATGCTTGATTGCCACATTTACGACATTAAAAAAAAAAAAAGATAATGCTCTACAGACCCGAAATAAGCCGAGTCTCATTCATGAGGTCGATGTGCAATATTGTTTGACACTGTACGTATTTCCCCGGAGAGATAGGCAGTGGCGCATATTAAGTGATGGTTACGTTTATATCAAGTAGAGTATGGTGCGAGCCTATTTACATTTATTGGGCATATTTCCAAACGATAATGGCCGGTATTGGTGGTGAGAGTGTTAATGCATTAAATATTTGGTTCCTAACGATTAACACAATTCCTCTTAGTTTGTGACATAATGGGCTATAAAAAGTTATACCTACCACGTTATTACACTGAGTTTTTTTATATTTTAGCAATTTATTTAAAACGACGATCCACATTGTAACTAATTGCATGCTGATGTATACATATAACGTAATTTAGTTTGAAAATTTATTTATTTACATTTCCCAACTTATCCCCCAAAAACTGACCATAAGTTAGGAATTTACTTATTTTTGTTACGCATTCATGTTCGAGTTACTGTTTTTTTTTTATAATGTAATGGAAGTGGCAACCAAGCTTGCAGTTCACATTGATGTTAAGTGATGACTGCAGCCTATAGACACCCACTGCAGTGCCTACGCCCGCGAGCTCCGTCACTGGAGCTCTACCACCAGTAACATATGTGTACCAAATTTTTTTAATTCAATCGATGCTAAACTTTCGCCTAATCGGCTGTGACAGACGGACAGATAGACGCATGAGTGACTTTGAAAAGGGTTCCGATTCTGCCTTTTGAGGTACAAAACCCTAAAAAAAGTTAATTAATATACGTAAATAAGTAGATAATTTCAGACTGAATTAAATATTTGTGGCAGTCCGAATATAAAATGCACACAAAATTTATTTTTCCATTAAGTGGATAATATTCTTTAAGTGACGAATGTTGAGACAAAAGACAAAGGTTTTTTGAAATAGTATCTAGTAACAAATTAAAACAAAACAAATCCACAAATCATGCCAGATGTCACGAACGAACCCTCCACAACCTTTTTGGTAGTAGGTACCTACGTTATTGCTCCCACTCTGTTCTAAACCTCTTTTTATTTGCAATTTTTATGAATATTTATTTTTAAGGCGAGACCAACGACTGCTTCATTGTAACTGACATTTTAACACCTCACTATGTTACAATATCTTATTCTAGAACCTCACTAGAACAGACGTACGACAAAAAATGATATCGTGCGTATACTTATGTATTTTAAATGAAAGTAAGTTTTTTAATGTAAAAACAATGCCAGTATATTGGTGATTTAGAGGTACTTACCTAAACAACTTTAATTCGCATTTTATCGCATCCTAAAAAGTTAACGTAGTCCCATTGTAAGTATTTATAAGTGGAAATATTCCGTTCCAGTAAAATTTTACACGATAAAGTTGCCAATAAAGCCATCAAACATTCATGCGCAGCTGAGGCGAGTTAGTTTGTAAGTTTAGTGCCTCTACCACGAGTTGGCGTCTTTCACTCGATAGTCGCAAAGTATTGTATTAAAAGTACTATAATAATATAATTATAGGCTAATTAACTTGTGTCAATAATAATACTGAAAATCTTTATTTCTTGTAGTATTTTATGTCAGAATTCAGGATATTTGCTCTTTTTGCATGGTTTGCAGACTTTTTCATAAACGTTCTGCAAACCATGTTAACAGTTTTGCAAACCATGAAAACCGATAATCCAACACCAGCTTAGTTATATTATTTTAACTAGCGGCCCGCCCCGGCTTCGCCCGCGCTGCTCTGCTCCTATTAGTCATAGCGTAATGTTAGCTATCCTATCTCTCAAGTTGGATCGAACTGCACATGGTGTGCGAATTTTATTATAATCGGTTAAGTGGTTTAGGAGTCCATTGAGGACAAACATTGTGACACGAGATTTATATATATTAAGATTTAGCGGGCATAGTTGAGTTAGTTTTTTCACAAATGATGTCACCTTATTACTAATTTCGTAATTATGTAAATGAAAATATTCCGTAGGTACTAGTAAAATTTTACACGTTGTGTTGCCAATAAAGCCATAAAACTTTCAAGCGCAGCTGAAACGAGTTAGTAAGTTCAGTCTCTACCACGAGTTTGCGTGTCTCAGTCGAGAGTCACTAAGCATTATGTCAAATGATTTCATCACAAAATACCTTTCTATTGTGTAAAATTAATCTTTTTTCCTCAAAATCCCAATTTTGACTGTTAGAGAATGTTATATGTATCCGCCTCCTGTTACTTTTTTATACGATTAAACAAAACCGATCATTCAATCAATGTCAGCATAACTAGTGTACCTAGTTTTCTATATTAGTTACCTTGCCTAGCATACTTTGCGGTGAACGCAAAGCATACTAGGCTTTTACTGGTGGTAGAGCTCCAGTGACGGAGCTCGCGGGCGTAGGCACCACCGCATTACCTAATATACTTGCCGCTAAATGGTAGTGTTCAACACTATCGTGTTCCGGTCAGGTGGTAATGTACGGCCCTGTAATTTCCGGCACAGAGGCATAAGACCTTAGGCCTCAGGAATGGTAACGCATCTGTATTTTGACCTTGGTCTTTGTGTGGGTGTCTATAGGCTGCAGTCATCACTTAACATCAATGTGAACTGCATGCTTGTTTACCACTTCCATAACATACGCACATTTACAAATAACTGACGACCTAATTTAGTTTAGCTAGTGGTGGATCGGTTTAATTGATAAAAGATTACGACACCGAACTATATTGAGCATATAAATTATTTATTGTTAAAGTTTGAAAGAATCGTCTAAATTGTTAGTTTGATTATTTGGTTTATTATACTTAGTTTTGTGGGTATAGACTGTATTACAAATGAACACCCTTGTGTGTATGAAAGAATGGCGGTCGAAGGGCAATAATTCTGTGGGCGTCGTCACCTTGGTGGGGACGCCCGCCACCCTTTGTTGTTGCAGCCGAGTGCCGAAGGATTAAGCCCGCTCGAGATCGCACCAAGAAAAGAGAAGAGGATGAGAGTACAGCAGGACCTGGACGCCAATACCACGGTGGCATGAGTCCATGGTGCCCACCTCCTCCACCACAGCCCCCAAGGGGGTGCCAAACGCCGTCCTGCACCCGCAGGGCAGAAGAAGCTGCAGCAGAGGGGGATGCCCCGGTGCTGCATCCGCGTCGCGCGAATAGTGCGCGCGAAGACCAGTGATGGGCAATAATTATGAACTTGATACGGTAACATTTAGAATAATATATTTATTATAAGTATAGTCGCTAGCGAGATATATCACATACATTCATGGTAGAGGCGTTATACTGCGTATACGATAGTCGTAATTGTAGACAAACTGTTAGAGCGCCTGTACACTTCCCCTGATTTTGTTTTGTGAAAACATACTTTGACTAAGTTGGGTACTTAGTAGATGTTGTATTTTCAACTCTCGCTGGGCTGATAATGTTTTATTATGGTTTGCGTTAATTAACATTATATTGTTCATTATGAAGATAAATTTATTCGTGTCGAATCCAAAAACTTATAAAATAAAATTGGGAGATACAGGTTGTACAGCTACATTTACTTAACTATTTTAATCATCTGAAATTAATATGTCATAACCCTACCCTGAAATTCATATGAAATACCCTTTGTTAATCTAAATTAACAAAAGGAAAAAATTCAATTTATAAAAAATCTAGTTCATAAAAGATTTGATTACGTTCAGTGCGTAGTGTGCGTACTGTCAAAAATCCTGCTCAGTAGAGGAGGAAATATCTTTCACCCCATCATTTCACGTACATGTAACACACACCCGTGTCGACGTAACGATTTTAATCCGATTATTACTTCATAAGAATATGTCATCAGAATATCAAGTTTTATTATTTTACATAATCAAATCGGACGCAGTGGCCAAGCGCATGTATGTAGACTAGGTCCACTGTAATCGAGTTACAAACCCACCACGGACTACTTAACGTCACTGGCGTTTACTCACTCATGATGGATAGCAGAGCCGTCGAATGCTCTTAAAATAGTCTGATGACGTACCACTGTAACATATTGTTATTTACAGCACATATTTGTTACCTATTGGCAGATATGAGAGGTATTAATTTTTCTAGTACTTTTACTGGTGACATACGGCCGGTTCTCATGCTGCATCTTCGATCACTGATGTAGATTGCAAATGATCGCCTAATCGATCCGATGTCATTATCTCAATAACAAAGTATAGCAAAAATTCATCTGAAGATTAAATCGGAACGCCTTTTTTGACAAACGGATCGAATTATAGATAGAAGGTTATTAAAATGGATCCAGATAGATTGGGCCTCGGTATTAGCAGAACTCAAATACGTGGGTACCAACACTTTACATAGGATAAGAAGTTAATTATTCAACACTATCTTTATATTATGAATATGTAGGTACCTGATATATGGATTTCGATTAAGTATAAAAGGTTTTTAGATATCAGAGAAGTAAGTGCGGGTTAAAGCAATCAGGCTTGATAAATATCAATGTAAATACATTAGGATTTCTAGTTTATGTAGAGATAGGCCAATATATATAACCAAAACAGTTTGTAGATGTATGTGCTGTTAAACTGTATGGTACTGGATCCGTACCTACTCGGTCCCTTGTAGTAGACGGCTTTGGAGTACTCTCCGCTTATCCATAATGAAATATAGCGTTTATATAGGTACCCTCGTGGTTAAGCGGCCTATTCGCTGATAGTATGTATGGACATTCACCCGAGCATATTATTGCGTGTGCGGATCTAGCAAAAAGAGTTGTCTGCAGAATCGAATGCGTGTGAAAGAAGGATTTATTTATCAAATACATTTATTTCTTTCAGTTGGTTCATAAAAATATGCGGATATACTGGTAGATTACAGATCTACCAGTATATCCGCATATTTTTATGAACCGAATTTTTATGAATTTTTTTCTCGTTCACATTAAGCATGAAAAAAACAACTCGCGAATCTTGGGTGTATGCATATATGCATGAATGCAGGTGTATGTAAATATGCGGGCGTAAAATAACGCGAGGGTTGTAGCAAACGGGGGTGGATATCCGTATTGATAGCGAGATAGTGAAATGCCTACGGGTATTTATAAACAGGGTTGCTTTGCTTTTCTCCAGGAATAATATTGACTTTTAAAGTGTCACATAAGCTAAGAGAATCACCTAATTCTATTTGTTGTAAAATGACAGGGTTCAGAGCTATTGCGTTCTGATTAGAGGATAAGACAGACTGCAGACACATAAGCACATAGACTATACATTTATTATTTCAAAAATGGAAGTTGACGTGGAAAGAGGTCTTTTCTTTTTATAGCTAGTATATTTACTTAGGTATCCTCAATTTGAATAGTTTGCTTATTGCTTCTTTCACTGAAAAAACAACCACATAAATAAGCAACGAAAAACTCATTAGCGATTCAAAGAATAGTTTGTTATATGAACAAGATATACATTTGAATCGTTCACATTTTTATTTTCGTTTATATCATCAATTCTTCATAAGAGGATGCTTGAACCTAAAATTGAGTTGATTGTGTCAAACAATGAACGCAATCATGGGAAAATGTAGTTAGTAGTAAAGTTTTCAGAATTAGAGTAGGTACCTACTGACTTTTACGCTACTTATTACGAATGTGAAATATTGTTTTACTTGACACTGGCAATATGCGTAATAGCGATGCCATAACACAAAAAAAAAACAGGTGTAATAAGAGATAACCTCTAAAGAAATAAATCTATTCGCTCGAAAATCGTTACTCGCCATTCCCCCTACTATAGGGTGAAAACAATTGACAATATTGAATGTGATACGGCAAATCACAAATAAAACACATACAAGTTTTGATGGGTGTTTAGAGTATATTTCGTGAGGATAACAAGTCGAAAAACTATGTTTGCCACGAAAAATGTACAGTACGAGGGCATTCCGACGATACAAGTTTTGAATGCTTCCATTCAAACTTGTCGTTCATTCGGCGCGGCTATGAATGGCGGATGGCACAGTTTGTTTCAGCAACTTCGTCCATTTAACTCTATTCTCTTCTCTTCAAAGCTCACTCATGTTTCTTTTACGGATGAAGCTATCCGGAACTTTTTAATTAGCACGTTTCTCCAGCGGATAATAGAAGGGTAGGTATTAAATTAGAAATATGTGCTGTAAGTGCATGTATGCATATTGTTCCTAACTTTCAGACTGACTTATGCGTGTTGTTAGGGGTCCGTACCTCAAAAAACCGAAACCTGTATCGGAATACTCGTGCATACCTGTCACAATCGATTTTCTCTGAAAATATTCCTCTGATTGAGTTGAAATTTGATACAAATATGTAAATGACCTATTGGGAAAACAATCAATTCTCGTTTCTATTTTTTCGAACCAATTAAAAAAAAAGTTATTTAAAAAAAAATGGCTAAGGGCGGGCTGCACCTTTATCCCCAAAACTACTAGGCTAGGCCTAATTATGATATGTAAGCACCCTAACGCTTTTACAATTTAATATGCAACCGCCTGTTATGTGTAGTGCGTACAATAACAGGCGGTTGCATATGAAACTGTAAAAGCGGCTAGCGGCGCGGCTACCCGCTCCCGCGGCTAACCGCTAATGCGTTAGTTAATATAGGAAATCTCTCAGTAAAAATATAAGTACGCTTTCATTCACAGCTTACACTAGTACAAACCTGTGTCGT
This sequence comes from Macrosoma leucophasiata, assembly GCA_036365455.1. Lineage (NCBI taxonomy): Eukaryota > Metazoa > Arthropoda > Insecta > Lepidoptera > Hedylidae > Macrosoma > Macrosoma leucophasiata. Next base: position 16,672,459 of record JAWQUS010000009.1, on the reverse strand, counting down.
GGGTGCCGTTGTTCACACACAACACACACAAACAACTAGACCCGTAAAAAAATATGTAGGTCATACAACGGCCCCGGTCCCGGCCCCGGTCCTGGTACCGGTACGAGGATGGAACCTGTGAGCCTCGGTTCAGACAGTCGACACACACCACTGGACAAACTATCTCGTCGTACAAATTGTACAAAAACGGCCGGTTATTGTAATAATTTGTTCTTCCTGAAGATAAGACACGCGAGAAATACAGGACAAATATGCTAAATACACTGTACAAATGTTGAATGCTTTAATTCAAATCTGTTGTTTATTTACTTTTTAGGTACACCCGTAAGAAACTTTTTAAGTACACGTTTTTATGGCTTTCTATCATCATGACGTGTCTACGTCAATTAAAGTTAAATACGAAGCTAAGGATAGATATCTATCATTCACAGACGAAATGCATTACCTACTTCCGATCCTTCCCTAAAAGGATACTTAACGAGTCTTGCTCATATATGAACCATTAAGAGACTGCAAGTTTTCCCACGTTAAGGCAAAATGTATAGAATACTTGCATAATAGTGTTGGAGCGAAAGTTCGGTGTACGAACTTTTGCAATAAGCCCCGAAATTATATGAACTTTTTGTGTTGAGCCGGAAAAGTTAAATGAGTGAGTCTCTACGTAGTTGTTTCGCGGTGCTATGTCAACTCAATGGATAAACAAATTTGTCTGATTATGAATTTATTAAAATAGTGCCTTAATAAACATAAAAACATGAGATTTTCAAATAGCTTAGCTTTGTTGAGGACATTAAATGTTACTAATTTAAAATGCTTTTTTCTAAATTATATCCTTCCCATTCTACTAACTTTTACAATAAGTCATTTACTGCCGAAGCAGTTCATTTGTGGAATGCACTCCCACTATCCATAAGGAGCGCTCAAACATTGGTATCGTTTAAGTCTAAAGTCAGACAATACTATCTGTCTCTTTAACTCCTTCTTTGCTGCCTTGTTCTCGGCTCTTTCTTTGAAAACTGTTATTTATTTATTATTTTTGTATGTTTATTTTATCCTTGCTCTATTATCAGGTCACTTACTGTTTAATTATAATAAGATACTTTTAATTGTTGATTAAAATACTATGTTGTACACCCCTACTACTTCCTGAATTGGTTTCTTTACATGTAAGGTTGCCTGGAAGAAATCGCTGTTAGCGATAAGGCCGCCTGTTGTACTTTATGTCCTAATTGTTTTTTCTGTATTGTTCTCTATTGTGTGCAATAAAGAGTATTATTATTATTATGTTGTTATGCATAATTTGCCACGACTTAATAGTATCGGGTTTACTACCACCCACGGGCCTAGGCCAAGTGAGCGTTAGGAGTATTTTTATTAATGTTTACAGTTTTAGGTACATTTTTGGAAAGTGTTAAGTACATCTGAAATTTTCAGGACAGTGTGTTAATGGACCTATTTAGAGATTTTAGCTCATACTCTACGTCTGCGAGTTGCTTTCAACAATTCACAATTTTCATATTTTATTGTTGAATCCTTAGCCACTGAAATGAATTATAATTATGGAAGAATCTATCGGATTCAAGCCCGGCGAGTATCAAGACCTCTAGTATGATGAAACGAACGGCGGAATATGTTCTTGTAGGAATTGCTGCGTCCCGGGAGCTTCATGCTTCGATGCTGAGACTGTCGACTTAATTGAAAATCACTGGTGTAAAGCTTTTGACGAAGAGTATGAAGAGAATAATGAATGTAGAAGAAGCACGTGGGGTATGTCAGGACCGGGAGATCTCTCGCTCCACATCCTCTGCCTATCCCATGAGGACTTGGGGTGAAGATACATATAAAAAAATAAATAAAAACATTCAGTGTGAGGTAAGAGCTTTAAGGTAGCTACTTCGAGCGAAGAAGAAAAAAGAAAGAAGCGAGAAGAAAGCGGTTCGAAATGACCGTCAGTCCTATATTAGAAGTAAATAAATAATGTCGTTTAGATAAACTACAGAGCACGTTATACGATAAATGTTTCCGTAAGTAATATGTGATAGTTGTAAAGTAGGTGGCGAATAAGGAAGAGTCTGACGAAAGTTTTTACGAGTCTCTCGGATTTATTATAATGCGTATTAATGGAATCTTTTCATGTGCTAATGTTGTGTACTGGGAGCCTTTGAGTGTATCCGTGTGGATTATGGACATGACAGTATTACTACATTTGTAGTATACCGACTACTGTGTAATATATTACAAGTCCCAAAGAATAACATTTTTGTTAGCGAAATCCATAATGGTTTTCCTAGTAGCATACTCGTTAGTAGCGTACAATAGTTTTATTAGTGACATTTTTGGAAATGTGGCGTCATGTTGGCGGAAATGACGTTCAATTTTCAGCGCCCGATGCTTTATAACAAACTTATTCAAATCATTTTTGAAATTAAAACTAACTTGAAGGTACATACTTTATCAGTAAAAAAAACATGATAATCGGTCTGCAGAGTGAAAAGATTTCCCGTGGTCATAAATAATTAATAAAAAAAAAAACAAATATACACCGAAATGACTGATCTTATTTTTCGGCTTTTTCGATTGAAATAAATACTTAACGCGTATGTATGTATAAAGAAAGCAATTTTACGTTAATGCAGGATAGATACAGGTCTCAATGAAAATTATTGTGAGAGGGACACAATAAGTCACTTATTATTATCATCATGAAGAATGGTAATATTGGCAATCATTGCGCGGGGATTACCGTGTCTCAACCCAGGGGTTATTTTAAATTTGAAATCCCAAAAGCTTACATGGGGACACGGGTCCAACATCTAGAGATCCTTTCTAGAATTCTAATGTAGGTACAGTACGCAAGTCTAAGAAAACTTAGATACGTCGATGAGGTTAGTTACATGTCACTGTGAAAAAGGAAATTTCATGTTATAGAAAAGACACGAGACGGGGGAAATGTTAGGTTTTGGGCAGTAGTTCGCTTTCATCAGGCCAATATTATAACTCACTCTCTGCGCCAGACTCATAGCCTCGCGACGACCACGAGGCTATGAGTCGCGAGGCTATGAGTCTGGCGCAAAGTTTATCACAATATGCATTAAACATCACTCAGTTTCATTATATTTTGCGCGTACTGTACTGTAGTGACATGTCACAATTGGTCATATTTGGCAGCTCTTTCCTTTCTCCTTTGAATACATTTTTTTATGTAATTTAAGTGGCAAACAAGCATGCAGTTCACATTGATGTAATGTGATGACTGGAGCCTATAGACCCACACAATGACCAGAGGTCAAAATGCAGATGCGTTGCCACTCCTGAGGCCTAAGGTGTTATGCCTCTATGCCGGAAATTACAGGGCCGTACATTACCACCTGACCGGAACACTGTAGTGCTGAACACTCCCATTTAGCGGCAAGTATATTAGGTAATGCGGTGGTGCCTACGCCTGTGCGCTCCGTCACTGGAGCTCTACCACCAGTGATACATTTGTAAAAAAAGTTTAGCAAATCTATCTAGTGGCATATCAAATTATAAGTCTTATTGTGAGGATCTCAAATATATAATTATTTTGATTGATATTAAAACTGAAATGTAAAATGTTTGAAGTTATTAAAAAATAACATTGAAATTAATTTTGATGAGCCCCACCACAGTAAAGTGACACTCCAAAACAACTAACGTGAGCGCCCAATCATATCAAAGTAACCTAGGTACCCTTCTAAATAAGAAGTCTGTGATATTAAGGTAGTGTAGGAGATCTCTCAATTGCACGGAACCATGTGAATGAGTGTCCAACTCGCACTTGACCCGTTATTTCACGATAACCTCTGCCACTATTCTCATAATATTACACGTCTATGAAGCGTAATACTTATAGTTAATATACCTTTCGTTTTCAGTTCAAACATAACCGTGGTCATTATATTAAAACTTCAACGACAAATTTCGGTTGCCTCTATCAAACTAATAAAAGAAAAGCGTACTTTCAGTAAATTATACATTATGGGCGGTACGTTAACTAGAGCGCTTAAAATATTACCGCAATTTGCGTTTCATGTGGTGAAGTGGACATGAAGTATTAAAATCTGAAAGAGTGTAATTTTTTTTTAATTAAGTAAGAATTGCATTCTGGGAATGAAAAGGGAAAGTGGAAAAGTCGTTTATAAATGAAACGAGTAGTTCTAAAGAATAGTTGTAAAGAACTGTTACTAGTCTCAAGACGAAGGACTGATGATATACGAAACTGAATCGTGGTGTGAGCCCATGAGATAGTTCGAGGCCTCGCGTACGTCAACCTTTGTAGACCTTTGTCCAGCTGCGCACGTCTTTCAGCTGAAATTATGAGTGAAAGTAGGAATAAACACTACAGTTATATTTATCAATAAATAGATAATGAATTGCGGTAGGTACCTATCTACATAAATATATTGGTTAATTTTGCCACGGATAGAAAAATAACATTTCTTTCAATAAGTTTTTGATCTCCTCCATAATAATATGCTTGTTCCATGATTTTCCGAATTTCTGTTTTTTTTCAAAAATTTATTCTGCTATTTTTTAATAAAAAAACATTATTATTTACTGGAGTTCTGGAATATAAGTATTTGCATAAAATGACCAGGCCAGTAGTGTGCTCGAACGCATGACAACGACCGGGAAAAAAGTTGGCCTAATGAAATTTGTTTCGAACCTGGGTATTTATATCGGCATGAGGCCTCTCCAGTCAGAACATGTGGGTAGTGTTGTGGGCGTGTCTTTCCTTAAGCCGATATGTTACTCGTGTTTGTGGGCATCTGTAGGTGGGTACTCGAGCGGATGATGAAATAAAGCTCAGGTTGGCAGAAGAAAGTCGTTTATTGCCAAAGATCCGCCCATTCGATTACTTCCGGCAGGGAAGAACGGGCAAGAAACCCTTCGGACCGGGAATACACATTTATCAGGATACGATACTACTACTATCACTAGTCTTCTGCACATTTGATTCAGAACTACCCGCGTTATATCACTTTAATATCACTGACGTTCACTGTTCTAACTGGGAGCATAACTGCCCTATAATAATTTGATTCAACTGTGTGACTGTGACTGATCGACTGTTACTCTATGACTAACAGTCATTAATTTTTTTTTTTTAGGTCAGGCTTTATGTAGGCGGCCTGTCTCGAGACGGCACTAGTCTACTTCACCGGGCAATCGGCGAGCGCAGAAGGCGCTCCAGCCTAGCAAAAAAGTTAGCGCAACTGCCTAAGGGTGACCCATGCGGGTCCGTGCCTCGGCTTAGGGCGTTGCGGAGGGACATATGAGACATATGCGATTATGGGCGGTGCAACTTTCGCTCTACTCCATTCGGTTGGTGATAACCGGAATGTCATCGGCCTCGCGGGATAAGGTCGGGATCAGGGGCGGGCGCGGCGCGAAACGCGTCGGCGCGTTATACTGGCGGTTTGTGGAGTGTGATTCTGTAGGTGATTTTGCATAGCGGCGATGGCCAACGTGATCTCATCGTCCTGATCTTTTAAGACGTGCCTTGGACGTCTCCTTTTGGCGCGATCAAAAGGAGTGTAAATGGCGGCCGCTCGGATTCGGGTGGTGACTCGCCCGATCGAAATAGCGAGCAGAAGCTCGCTTCACAAACTGCCGGATGGTAGGCAGGTTAGCATCAATGTGCAAGTTTTTATTACGTACGTACCAAGGCGCGCCTACGGCTCTACGTAAGAATCGGTTTTGCAAAGTTTGAAGCTTGCGTAATGTTGTGTTTTTCGCGTGGGCGAATACCGGAGACGCGTAACATAGTATGGGCCTTATGCAGGACGTATAGGCACGGAGTTTGTTCCGGGCCGATAGCTTGCTCTTTTTATTTAATAAACAATGTAGTTGGGACAACACGAATGCAGCCTTAGCGCGCGCTGCTTTTACATGTGCATCGAAGGTCAGATGCCGATCAAGCGTCACTCCTAAGTATTTGATTCTGTCCATCCAGGGGATGGGCTCGTCAAACATTCGGACTGGGGCTATGTTAGGTCTGGGAGCGCGGTCCCGTATAAAGAGGATGGCAGCGCTCTTGCTAGGATTTACCTCTATACGCCAGCGGCGGAACCAAGACTCAAGGTCTTTGGCCGCCGCTTGCAAGGTTTTCCTTATGATCTCTGGCTTTCTGCCAGAGACGTATATAGCAGTGTCGTCAGCATACATTGCCACCTGAACGCCATGGCAGACAGGGATATCGCTAGTGTATAGCGTGAATAGGAGGGGAGAGCGTAGTACGGATCCTTGGGGGACCCAAGGATCCGTACTACGTACTACCGGCTGTTATGGTGTGACGGTTCGAAAGGGTACCCTCGACTCGATATCGAAAGCCTCTGTCCGACAGAAAATCGCGAATGATGTGCACGATTTAGGTGGGCACTCCGAGAGTGTACAGCTTATATAATAAGCCGTTGTGCCACACGCGGTCGAACGCTTTAGCGATATCGAAGAAGAGGGCGCCCGTCATAATCTTTCTATCGAATTTACTGAGTATATGCTCGGTGATTCGATGTACTTGATGGACACAGGTGTGGCGAGCACGGAACCCGAACTGTTCGTCCGGGATCAAGTGCCGCACTCGGGTGAAATCTAAGAGTCGAGCGTACACGACGCGCTCGTAAGGTTTACTGAGAGAACTGAGCAGACTTATCGGCCTGTATGACGAGGCCTGGTTGCTCGGTTTACCTTTTTAAACCCGATAACTGTGGCCTCTTTCCACGCGGGTGGAAACATACTATTTTTAAACGCTGCGTTGAGTATCGCAGCCAAAAGGGCAATGAGCAAGGGGGGAAAGTTTCTAACTGTGCGATTGGAAACGCCGTCCGCACCCGGCGCATTCCGCACTTTTAGACGCTTGATCAGGTCTGAATGACCGTCATTAACTATTTGCTAGCCTTTATAAACCCGATAACGGCAAGTAACTATCCCCTCCAAGGTAACAAATCCAAGTACCTAAGCCGACCGTGGCGCCACTTAGAATTCTCTAATAAACAATCTACCCTAGTCATAATTAGGTTACGTCACCGACAAACTAGATGGCGCTAGTAGTTACATTTAGGTTATACTCCGACATTTACCCCCTTATTCATAAACGTACATTAGATACGTTTTAGCTATAGAATGCTTTGTCTTTGTCAGTTGCATTGTCAAACGTGCAGGATAGAAAGAGACAAAGCAGAGATTAGCAACACTTTAGCTAAAATACGTTTATGAATAAGGGGGTTAGTGTGTAAGTCTTGTGTGCGTCATATAACGGCACCGACAATATAGGTTTGTACCAAGCATGGGGCTGTAAGTTAGCCCATTTAATATTGTTAAAATTTTACTTTCAATATTGGACATGTATTTGGGTTTCATTTCATTAAATTGCATAATATATACGAGTACATTTATTTGAATACACAGCTTATTTACATATGAGAAATGCCGCAGTGCGGTGCGCAAGTACCACTATATGAGGAAGTGTCTTATTCATTTACGATAGATAGGACGTCTGCTCCACATCGATAAGCGATGCAACAAGCTCACGTTGATACCCAGTGAGCTCGTTTGTAACGCGTGGAACTCAATATCTCGATACTCGAATAAGCAATTTATTTTTATGATGATCGAGACGCCATCGCTTTATGATATATATAATAGCTACAAGCCGAATCACAAATATGTTCACTGGTTCTGAAATCGCTAATATCAATATGTGACTTATATGAGATTTCCTCGTCGGATATCAAAAGCTTTTCATCATAACATAATATCGTGATGGCAATATGAGAATGTTTTGTATTTTGGAGTAATAAATATAACATATTATGAATATTTCTTTTTTAGATAATCCTATTCTTTCTCCTACCGTCCTACTCTCATTAAAGTTTATTACAAGTCATTCTCCTATGACGATTCCAGAAGCCTACGCTTACGTTAGGTAAAACATAAAAATTAATTGTTGTTCGTTAGTCACGCTATAACTCCAATTTGGCTAATTTTGTGCTCGGATTATTTTTGGAAGTCCAGGGAAGGTTTAACGGTTGAAAATAATAAAGAAGAACTTGTAAAAAAAATAGAAAAACCAACAATTTCATTTACCCATACAAATAATCCGTATGTACCTATCCAAACCTTTGACACATTATTTAATTTGAGAAATAAAGAAAAAAAAAACAATCACCTTTCTTTAAAATTTTTGGCAACCCTGATGGTTGGAATAAAAGATGGCTGCACTTAGAAGGCACATTTTTCTTTTTTTTGCACTCGAACTTTATTTGTGCTGGCGTTGTAATTGTTAAATCATATACCTATTCCCAAAGCATTTTAAGGGCTCCCCCGCCCACGTCCTACTTTTTGTAGGACAGATAATCGGTCCAATTTTGTGACCGACTCAACGCCCACGTCCGTTTTTTTGTCTTTTTTGTCGGTGGAGCAGCACGTCATAGACAGAGAGCCGAGAGAATCTGAATTATTCCCAGTTGCCCCCGCAGTGATTGCCACCGGAGGCATCATGAGTATAATGAGGAAAGTGGATTTAGTGTTGTTCTTCTTGTAGTGGAGACGAATCTAGGTCGACCTTCACCTATCTGTTCACCAAATGAAACATGGAAGTAACAATTTTTTTTAAACAAGTTTTTGTTTGTATTTGTTAACCAACCAAATGTATTTGAAAGAGGTAGATGCATGCATTCAAGCATACATGCAAACACCCACGATTCGCCGGTTACGTTAGTGAGCTTATCCATAGATGACCTTGTGATAGCCATGCGATGCTTGATTTCATCAGCACTACCACCATTATTCGTGATCAGAGCCCCCAAATATATATATGAATGAACAACTTCGCAATTTGCTATTCTTGTGACCTCTGGCGAATTATTGTTGGGGCGATCGACGATCATAATTTTCGTTTTACTGTGGTTGACTCTCAAACCAAACTCGTTGCTAGTGGCTTCAATTTTCCTCAGTAAATGCTCCATATGGTCGATGCTAGTTGTAATCAAAGTAGTATCGCCTGCATATCGGAGGTTTGAGATTTTAATTCCACCGATTGCAAATCCATCTGTCCAATCTTGCAGGGTTATTCTCATTATGAGCTCGGCATAGCATAATATATATTAAATAGAAGCGGCGAGATAATGCACCCTTGACGAACTCCTGAGCTCGATAATGTAAAAAAGAAAAAAAAAACATGTTGCTGATGAATTGCTGATTAACCCAAGCCACGATGGTAAATAACCGTGGTAGGTGGCGATGGTAGATGGTGCTGGTACGTAGCGATGGTGGGTGACGGTGGTAGGTGGCGAATCATCATTTATCAAAGTGACGGTGGTGGTGGTAGTTGATGATGGTGGGTGGCGATCGCAATTGATAACAATAAATTGTCCCAATTAATAGTGACGAAAACTAGTAATTTGGAAGGACCCATTTAAAATGGTAATGGCTCCACTCATTGGTGGACGAAGACAGTGACTGCACGGGTAATCACCCCTCTAAACGATTTCGTAGTCCATTAGGGAAGTTTCAATTATTTTGCAGACGTTGCAGACTATTGTGACAAATCACAATGAGCAAGTTTATTGTTGTCGCATCTTGGGTTATTTCGAAACTACGACTGTTCCGTTGCTCTTTAATTTCCGTAGCGTACACAAATAAGAAATATAGGTACATTGGATATATCGATCTGAATTCGAAAATCCAGAACTGAAAATCAATCAACGATACAATTGGAACGTGGAATTTCGTAAGAAACTCAAGTGGTTCACAATTTATTATCTCCGGAATATACGCATTCTTTCGCTTTGGTGCAATGTGCTATTTAACCCTGCAACCTCACAATATCTGAAGGATCGCTTTAAATTTAGTACTAAAAATCACTCTCTTTCACTTCGTTCTTCCACTAATCTGATGATCAGTACTTCCTTACATTCTTCCCTCTTCTATCATAAATCTTTTTTTGTTAAAGCAGTTCAACTTTGGAACAATTTGCCTTTTGCGATAAAAAACTTCAAACTATTTCTTTATTCGAGAAACAATTCAAAAATTTATTAGACAAATTTTAACTTTTTCCCTATTCCGGCTATCTCTCTTATTTCCTTTATTTCTGTAGTTAGTCATGTGTAATTTTTTATATCGAGCAAACCTTTATTTTATATATTAGAAGCGCGCATGGCCCAGCGGCTGGTGTAGATCGTAAGCGATCTGCTCGGTTAAGCACTACGGGCGCGGTCGGGTAGTGTGATGGGTGACCGCTAGTGGCAAATTAAATGCGCGTTTCCGTGCTTCGGAGGGCACGTTAAGCCGTCGGTCCCGGTTGCTATCGATGGATAGCAGTCGTTAAACCTTGTCGGAGGCCTTATGGGCGGTTTGAAAACATCCGACAGTGGGTTGGCCACTAACCCACCCACCTCCACCAATCCGCATTGGAGCAGCGTGGTGGAGTAAGCTCTAGGCCTCCCCCCAAAAAAAGGAGAGACTCGTGCCCAGCAGTGGGACGTATAATGGGTTGCCATTATTTTATTATTAAACCTTTATTCAATGTTGTTTATCAGTTAAAAGGTGTGCGTTAGTGATTGGTGATAACGTAACTGTGAAATTTCACTTACTGGCTGTTTGAGGTTGACATAGAAGCAGATGGGCCACCTGATGCAAATAAATGGTATAATAGGTTGGGGAAAAAGTCTTTTCGCATTATAGTATGTATGAACTTGTAATAAAATCTCTTTGGCTGTAGTATTTCTATCTGGCTGGTTTTGGTATCATTGAAAGTTAAAATTTTAAAGAACATAATTCCAAATTCAAATTAGGCAAATGTGTGATTTTCATTTGTTTTTCGTACTGTCAAGATGAGTGAATCTAATGAAGAAATTCGATACATTAATAACATAAATTTTACTACAAAAAAGATAAAAATGCAACGCAAGCCGCGAAAAAAATTTGCGATGTTTATGGACCTAGTGCAGTGTCTGTGAGAGTAGCACAAATTTTGTTTAAGCGTTTTCAATCCGGAAATTTTGATGTCAAAGATGCACCTCGCTCTGGTCGCCCTATTACGGATAAATGGATGCCATTTTTGAAAAAGTGGAGCAAGATCAATATATCAGTAGTTACGTCGTAACTGAAGCTGAAGAACTGAGAATTAATCACAAAACAGTTTTGGCGCATTTGAAAAAGCTGGGTACAAAAAAAGCTCGATATTTGGGTACCTCACGAGCTCACTGAAAGAAACCTAATGAACCGTGTACTCATTTGTGATTCTTTATTACGACGTAATGAAACCGAATCATTTTTGAAGAAGCTGACAACTGGTGATGAAAAATGGATCACGTACGACAAGAACGTGCGAAAAAGGTCGTGGTCAAAGGCCGGTCAGGCTTCACAGACTGTGGCGAAACCCGGGTTAACTCGCAATAAGGTGATGTTGTGTGTGTGGTGGGATTGGAAGGGCATTATTCATTATGAGCTATTACCACCAGGCAGGACTATCGATTCTGAACTCTACTGCGAACAATTGATGAGATTAAAGCAAGAAGTTGAGAGAAAGCGACCGGAATTGATCAACAGAAGGGGTGTGGTGTTTCATCATGATAACGCTAGACCTCACACATCTTTAGCCACTCAGCAAAAATTAAGAGAGTTTGGCTGGGAGGTGTTAATGCATCCGCCGTATAGTCCTGACCTTCCACCTTCAGATTTCTACCTGTTTCGGTCTCTTCAGAATTCTTTATGCAATGTTAGGTTAACATCACGAGAGGACTGCCAAATCCACTTGTCGCGGTATTTTGATGAGAAGTCCCAAAATTTTTATAGTAATGGGATCATGTCCCTACCTACAAGATGGCAAAAGGTTATCGAACAAAATGGTACATACGAGTACGTACTTTAGTTAAATTTAAATAAACTATATTAAAAAATGTTTTGAATTATCTTAAAAAATGCGAAGAAACTTTTACCCCAACCTAATATACAGATATACAGTCCCCTATGAACATTTAAAACACTAGTGGAGTTAATAACGCGCTGCCAGCCTTGAAGGACTGTTTTGACCAAAATTTTTATAGTAATGGGATCATGTCCCTATATCTACAAGATGGCAAAAGGTTATCGAACAAAATGGTACATACGAGTACGTACTTTAGTTAAATTTAAATAAACTATATTAAAAAATGTTTTGAATTATCTTAAAAAATGCGAAGAAACTTTTACCCCAACCTAATATACAGATATACAGTCCCCTATGAAAATTTAAAACACTAGTGGAGTTAATAACGCGCTGCCAGCCTTGAAGGACTCTTTTGACGCGTTTTGTAAAACCCCATATGTTTGTTACTTTTGACAAGAAGTAGGCTATGTCTGTCTATAAACTTTCTTAAGGTTCCGGATTAGCGCTCTAGTCGTGACAGTTATTTAATTCTGAGGCGATTCGAAGTTTGCCGGGTCAGCTATTATTTAAGTAGGTACTAACTTACGTAATATATTTAAGTCATTCGCATTCGCAGTTCGTTCACATTTGAGAATGTAACATTTTGGAATTCAGATTATAGAAACAATTCTTTTTTGAATTTTGATTCATAATTTGGTAGGCGCATAGCAATTGAATTGCCATTGTTCGCCGAATACGAAATGTTTAATAAGTATGAACATATTATATAATAAGTATCTCCAGCGTCTCGACGCTGGACGTCGGGACGCTGGGCGTCGAGACTCTGGGCGTCGGGACGCTGGGCGTCGGGACGCTGGGCGTCGGGACTCTCGGCATCGGGACGCTGGGCGTCGGGACGCTGGACGTCGGGACCCTGGGCGTCGGGAGGTTCGACGTCGAAGCGCTGGGCGTCGGGGCACTGGGCGTCGGGACGCTTGACGTCTCGTGATTGTTCTTTATTTATGTACGGCAATAATGACGTAGTTGCTCGTGATTGTATCGAAAAATAAATATTTACAGGTAAGGATATCATAGGTTTCCGCGAGCTACACTCATTGAAATAAAACTAGTTTTCAGATTTATCTCGCGTACCTATATTAAAATAAAATGATTATTTAAAATCGAACCCGACGTTTTGGTCGCTTTTCAACTTCCGTGGTCTCGGGCAGACTGAGGTGACATTTGTCTGACAGCACTTTGAAAAATTATTATGTGCAGCTACCTCCATCTATTTCGCAAACGTCTTGCGTAGCGTTCAGGATTAACACAAAAGTTACTAATTGTATCTCGAGGTCATACAGACTGTTGGTAAGGATATCATTGAAGAATTCACTGTTCAACATATGTTGTGTTCCCGGATAATATTTGGTAATCTCCGATGTTATAATGATAACTACGGCCAGTATCGTAAGCGTAGAGATAAGTGTTATCTGTTACCTATAAACTAGCATATTCAGCTAACTATTATTTGTGAACGATAAATTTTGAGTAACAGAATAATGCACTAGGATGCGTTGGAATAAATTGACGGTGTATTCATAACTTGGCATAGTTTCAAAATTATTCCTCTGTTTTATTTCCAGTAACCATTGGTACCTATAGGTACGTTTCATATTTCATTAAAAATAATTTTCCGGCGTTGGTTGGTAAACAAAAGACAAGTGGTACCCAGTCTTGCTGCGAATGGCAAAGGAGACGGGTAATTTTGGGCCTGCAAAATCGTTACTGGTTAACCAGTACGTTTTGTAATAAAATTAACAATTAGCAATCTAACCCAAGTTTTACTTGATCACTTTAATTAACAGTAATGCAAAAAATGCCCGAATTTCAAATTATTTACTTTATAGTCCTTTAAAAATGACATAATTTGTACGTACCTGGGCCCAGAAATGTATGGAACAGTATAATTATCCTTTACTCCGATTTGCACGACTGGCAAATAATTTCAATCATCAGAATCAGCAGTGCATTCATCACTTAACATCAATGTGAACTGCATGCTTGTTTGCCACTTTTATTACATAAAAAAAATATTAACCTTATTCTTTTACCTTCAGATTTTATTTTTGTCGAGTACTTTGAAATTATAAATTACCTTATAAACTACTCGTACTCGTACCTATCAACTCGCAACGTATCAATTTACAACCAACAAATATGTAAATCTGCTATTGAATTAAATTTAAAATTATTGAACTGGATGCATACACTAAAAAGAATAAAAATAGATATAAAATTAATTTTCATAATTTAACGACGTCATCATAATTTAAAAAAAATTATAATAGGGCAATAAATATAATAGGGCAAGTAATAATCATTTTGTAACTTAGTATGTAGTGATAACTTTGAAGAATACAATGTGAAAAGGTGAATTTAAGAACATAACGGAATATTTTCAAATCGTTCAAATTTTCAATCGGTTTACGTTTTCATCACCAACAAAGGGCTATGGGTTTTCCGCGATTTCATTTTAACTCTGTGTACTAGCTCAGTCTTTTTTGTTGGAGTATTTGATAGTATGAAATGAAGTTTTATTAGAGGAGTCCACCAAAGGGACTTTTGGATTTACACAATCGCCAGAGATTATAATATGAGGGGATATAAAATACCTTGCATCCAGTTGAGAACCGCCACTGAGTCGAAGCTCTATATATCTTCTCAGAATATCTGACGCTTCCTTAACACCGTAACCTTTTTAAAGTGGTTAAAAAATGAATCAAGTATTTTCACCTATTAGCCAAGGAAATCGTATCAAAGGCCCCGAACAAAATTTTGACGCTCTGGTTGAGAGTCAAGCTTATGGCAACGCCGCCATACATAGAGCAGTAACTTACTCAACAGAATGCGACGTATTTTTCATATATTTAATGTGACTTGATCTGTATAGGGGACATATACTATAGAAGAATTTCCAAGTTTTATAATATAACGAAGGTCTGGGCGTCGCGGGCCCTCACTCTATTTGATTGTCTTTCAAATTTCGAACGAGAGTACATATTGCAGACTGTATGCTGCAAACTTTTCCATTCTTCAATACAATTAACGACGCTGTGCTTTGATTTTCTTTTAAAACTATGTGACGCATCGGTGTGGGACTTCAGTAACTTAGTGATAAAGCGGCTGGACTGGTTATCCTGAGGTCGCAAATTTGATTTCTGCAAGCAGTTTTTTTTTATTTTACTTTATTTTTCTAAATTCACTCGCATGTGTTATTGCGAAAACAAAATTTTACAATATGTATTTTGAATAAAATACACATGTTATTTACTTTATATAAAAACCAACATGCCTACCGAATCATTTTTAAATTTAAAGTTTTTGGCAAAAAAATCTAAGTCAATACAGAGTTGTGAGAATTTTAAGATCTCTTAAATCCGACTTTATTGCAAAATCCGTCCTTAACGAATATAGTTTGGGTACTATTAACTACCTCTCTGCCAAATTTCAAGTTTGTAGCTCAAAAATTTACTACAGTATTTCTATATAAATTTGCGAGAGCTTTTAGACTTCTTTAAAACGGTCGCGGCTAAATCGGTTCTTAGCGGGCCTTTAAACTTTTTCCTTGTCGAATTTACTTAATTTTTGTCCGTCAAGGATTTTTAGATATTTTGTGTTAGGTAATCTTTCGCTTTATAATCATAGATTACACATACCATGTACAAATTCTTCTAGGGCTCTCTCTACTCCTTTCAGGAAATACAAGCGAGAAATTTAAATTTAAAATTATAACTATAACAGTATCTATGATAAACGAAAAAGAAAAAAAAATGAAATCAGAATTAGCTCGGAATTGTGTTATTGTATGAAACATACATTTACTCAAACGTAAAATTTAAAGCTAACGGGCTCTCAAATTCTATTCCATACCCTTTTCAAAGTAACTTCCTTTATTTTGTCACTGTGCTTTGTCGACCAAGTAGCTATTATAATATGTGTAAAGACAATACACTCGCAATTTAATGCTAAATAATGCTCAAGTGTTTTCATTCAGTTTACTGAATAAGCTTTCCTTTATCTACATACGTTTCATAAGACAATGGACGATTGAAATATTTTCCGTATAATAAACTTCCAACCTTTATCCGAGAAGCATTCTTTGGCTTCTTCGTAGAAAACTATGCTGAGACGTACAGGTGTGGAGACTAAACTGCATTAGAATGACTTGTGTGTAGTAGTGAGGTATTGTGGGATTTCAGGAATTTCTGCAATGGAACTCTCCTCTTCAGTTTACCGCAGTTGTGTAATACAGTAGATACTTTTACGTCTTTGAATGGAAAACTAGCATATCATTTAAACACCCTAGCAATCTTTAGACATCTACGTAAAAATATATATAGACTAGATGCACATTATTTGCTTTGTCTGAGGCTTTGCATATAATTCATAAAATCCACCATCTAACTGGAACATGATAGTAAAATACTGGTTTGTCACGAATTACGAAGAAAATTTGCGACTCATTGGCCGACATATTAACACCTAGACGCACCTAAAGTTTTTGAGTTTTGTCACAGAGGTTGGTCTTATGATGAAGACAAGGAAGAAGAGAGATTTTTTCGAAATTCTTACAGGATCTCTTCTTACTCAGATCTTACCTTACTCAAGGCAGCTATCTCATCAGTAGCGTTGGCTAAATAACGAAAAATAATATTCCCATTTAATTGTGTAAGTACCTCAAAAGGTATGTTCAAAGCTAATGATTAACACGGCAGAAAGCCTGTGTGTTCTAGATAACTATTACAAATGCGGCTGTACCTGTTTTTTTCTCGGCAATGCAATTTACCCAATATTGGTTTGTCGGATTTTTGGCAAACATCACACAGAACCGATGAGTTGGCTCAACCGTACCTTAACGTATTATTTTCTCACGAGCCAAACTTTCCATTTAGCCAAGGTGAGCTTATTCAGCTTAGTATTTGTCTACGCTTTTCGTCACATAACGTATTTAAGTATAATATCACTACTCATAAAATGAAGCTAATAGTCATTCGCTTACTTTTGGACCCAGTTCAGTTTTTATTATTATTAGCTTTACTTTTTTGCAGTTGGTGGTTCAATAAATACTTACTAAGTACATCGACACAAAAGTTAAATACCAATTTAATTTTCTAGGGCTATAATAATATTTTATCATCTAACCGGAACACGATAGTACTGAACACTACCATTTGGCGGCAGATAGAATAGGTAATGCTGAGATTTTTTTTCAAAAATAATTGTGTGTATCCATCGGCAACAATTTTCCTCTATTTAACCCACTTCAAAAAAAGGAGGACGTTCAAAATTCGACACGTATGATGATTTTTTAATTTAATAATATATTCACCGACTTCTACCAATTACAATAAATCTATGGCTGGACTTTTAAATTAATAAATAATATTTCGTAGCTACATTGCCTGTGTTGGATTAAATATATACTTATTCTGTTATTCTTTACTTTTTAGTGTTTCAATTAGCTGGTTTTTGAAGTCGGTACTTTTTTGTTCAATTCTTTTTTCATTTTTATCTTTCCAGCGACGTACGTTTTGTTATTTTATCTTTTAAAAGTCGTTAGTTCTTTTAGTTTTAAATCAATAAAAAAAACAACTCATATTATACTCATTTCATCTTCTTATTTCTATTATGAGTATAGATTACAAAGAGCTAAATAAAGCTTTATTTTGGAAGCGTCTATTAATTAAAACTTGCCTGCTCTTTGTTCGTTAATTTGGTCAAACAAAGTATTAAATTCCTCAAATTCCCTGTGTAATGAGAATGCGTATCAAACATACTTCAAAGGAAACTCTGGTATTGACGTCGGGACCAATGAGCCGTTTCACATCAATCGTTCACTTGTTATTCATATTCAAATGGTTTACAAAACTCACAACAGTGATTTTAACGTACACAGTACATAATAATATACTTTCTTTGGGTGAACTTCGATACGGGTTATTTTATGTTCACATTGTTTGAATGCTATACTCTAGCTAAATAAAAAATCTACAAAAAAATATTTCAATGTATATGCGTTGGCACTTCTAAGGTTGAAAGTTGGTCTTCTAAAAAAACTCTGCTTGGGTGAGTCGACCAAAGGAAACGTTATCTGTAAGGACGTCAAGTTAAAGGCTTAAGGGAAAGAGAAACCTGAAACTATTTTATTAACTAATAACCACATTGATCATGCGTAACAAAGAAAACCACTATCTACATCAGTTTTCTGTTGTATTATTTAGACTTCAAATTATTAATTTGAAGTCTAAATAATAAATGTATAATTTTTATGCCGCAGACGGTACCTTGGACAAAGCTTAAAATTAATGTAATTAAGCACCACTACAAACGATTTACCACGAAAATTGATAAGAATTAGTTTTCCTGGAAAATTGTTCTTGTTTAAGGCACAGTACAACATCGTCAACGAAATTCTTAGGCAAATATTTTAATAATACCATCGAAATATCGAGACCTAAACTAAACAATACGGTTAATGGTGTTGGTGTTTTCCGTCATGTTGCAGTGTAAAAAAGTTTTGTATATTGTTATAACCCTCGTTTTCGTCAGATCTATGGAAATCGTTTATATTTCTTTTGCTTCAACAACGACGCCTGTTTCTTATGATTTATATCCTTTGATAGTTTATAATATTCCACGCGTAATACATCGGAAGTTTTTTTATGTAGGTAAATAAACTTTGAATGCCTTCTAATCAGCTGTCTACTTAGTCTCTCTAAAAAGTAGAAGTAATGTTTATCTTTTTGTCAGTCGTCATGTGTGGTAGTGTAATAATTGTTGTTTCTGTTTGTTACAGCTGGTAAAGAGCCGCTGTCCGAGGTCGAGACCGTAGGCACCTCTATCACAGTAAATAAATACAAATTACATAGTAAATAGATAAAATAGATTGTAAATTTGTATCTATTACAAATTACACAGTAAATAGATACAAATTTACAATCTATTTACTGTGCCTCTATCTACCGCTAAATGGTCATAACAGCAACATCTGCATTTTGACCTCCAGTTTTATGAAGATCTCTATAAGCTACAGAATTAAACTTACCATACATGTCAAATGCTTGAAAAAATGTGTCTATTAAATAATTATATGGTGATCCGCCTTGATACGATGATAGTGACGAGATGAAGAAGAAATAATTCATTCACATTAATCAAAACAGCTTATTTAACAAAACCATGTCTTGTTCGGAGTATTAGGTTTACGAGGTGAGTATATCAATAACGTCTGCCATAAACATTAATAAATCAGGGTCCATTAATTTCAGGAGCCGACGGCGATAAGCGAGCCGCCACAAATACATAATAAACTCAGAGTCCACGTGTTTCAGACCTACCTAGTGAATACTAGTGATAATAAAGCTAATTTATTTCATTCAGAATAAAAGGTCTTCACTGATGGTAAATCTTGAGTGACAGAGCCTGCTTGCCGCTAAATGGTAGTTCAACGTTATCGTAATTTCCGATACAGTGGCATAATATCTTAGACCTCAGGAATGGCATCGCATCTACATTGAAATCTTTGGTTTCATGTAGATGGTTATAGGCTATACTTTTTACTAATTACATGAACTGTTTTTTTTGTTTAATTTTCTTAATATAAAAAATAAGGATGGCAAATCAAAAGGACTAATTGAAATTCGGTCATAAAAGTTAAAATTTTACCAACCCATCTCCTCGTAAAGTAAAGTAGGATAAATTACGTTCTAAAAAGCAGAAAAATATGCAGAAACCTGCAGAAACTAATATTTAAGTAAAAATTTGATGCTTTAGTAAAAAAATAAAATTTTGCCAACCTTCTCGTAACTAGTGTTGCCCAAATGCAAGACCAAGACGAGACTTGGCCAGTCTTGGTCTTGGTCTTGCGCCAATACACCTGGTCTTGGTCTTGCGTCAATACACCTGGTCTTGGTCTTGCGCCAATACACCTGGTCTTGGTCTTGGTCTTGGTCTTGGTCTTGCAGCAAGAGTCTCGCAAGTCTCGCAATAGCCTATTGCTATTTATTAACGCTACTTTAGAATTTAGACCTTAGAATAACGTACATTTTGAGATTGAGCTACCCTTTAGACATAGTAAAGGTCAACCAAATTAATAAATGGAAAAAAGTAATTTAAAATTCGAAAAATCAACTGACACGGGTTGGGTTAGAACCCACAACCTAAGAATCCATGCCAATACGCTACCCAACTGAGTTATCTACCGTGTCCTACGGGATTTAGACTATTTCTTAATAAACGTTAACATTTAACACGCCTTAAAAATTAAAATCAAACGAGTGACAGTTAATGTTATTTATTTGATTTTATATTTATTTTGACTGTATTTTAAAGAACATTATCTGTCTAAAAAGAGATTAATAGTTAATAGACTTTCACATTATATGAAATGAAATAAAAGAGTTACAAAATTTACCATTTATTTCAATAAAAAATAAAATACAATAGTAATTAAATTACGCCACATTACATAACAGATTTGATATTATTGTTAATTTATATTAATTCTTTTGACCAAGAATTAATACAAAGTAACCGCCTGGCTGACTCATCACTTAACCTATTTCTATGTTTTCTAATTACTAATGATGCTTTAGAAAATAATCTCTCAGCAGGTACTGAAGTTGCAGGTATTGATCTTGTGTATCCGACCTTTGATGATGCCGACAAAAAGGCACCGCGCATTGTCAATGTGCCGATAGTTAAAAATTGCACATGTAATAAATATTTTAATTCGGTAGGTACCTACCTATGTATGTTTCTCCAATTTTTTTTATGAGTGTAGGTACAGGAAGATACAGTTCACTTCGAAATAGGCAAAAGAGCGTAAGACTAATACTATATACTTAACATTTTTTTTTAAAAAGATACCTCCGATACGCTCCGTTTGCAGAGCTTTATTGTCAATTTATAATGCAAACTCTATTCAGCTGTTGCCATCATCACGGGGATGAGGGGATTCCAAACTCAATCGCTGCAAAACTAAGCCGTTGATCCGATAAATATTTAACGGGTATTTCGGTAGCCAAACATTGCTAGCATACTTGAATAATGCGGACTCCGTTGTTCCACTAAATGGTCCATATATATTAACTATCCATTCACCATAACGTACTGATAAGTAGATAACTACTAATCGATCAGCACATAATCCCTAATTTCCGATTTAATATTCTGTTTGCAGTTGATAGTTTAGTTAGAGTTGTTATCCCCTAGGACATTTTCAGAGTTAAACTTACTTATAGAATGTTCTATTCGCAAAACTAAGAGTTAAGTATTGTGAACAAAGTTCGAACGAGGATGAGTTTGAATAATTTAATTTTATCTGGTGGTAGAGCTCCTGTGATGGAGCTCGCGGGCGTAGTCACCACCGCATTACCTAATATACTTGCCGCTAGATGGTAGTGTTCAGCTCTATCGTGTTCCGGTCAGGTGGTAATGTACGGCTCTGTAATTTCCGGCTCAGAGGCATAACACCTTAGGCCTCAGGAGTGGTAATGCATCTGCACTTTGACCTTGGGCTTTTGTGTTAGTGTCTATAGGCTGCAGTTATCACTTAACATCAATGTGAACTGCACGCTTGTTTGCCAGTCGTTTTTTATGTAATGGAAGTGGCAAACAAGCATGCAGTTCACATTGATGTTTAGTGATGACTGCAGCCTATTTCCATTACATATTAAAAAATATATATATTATTATGTCTCTCGTCAGCACGGGGTCCAATTTGAACCCCGGACCTTTGTCAGGCTTGCGCGGGGGGGGACATGGGGGGTCCAACACGTAGAGGCCCTTTCGAGAATTTTGATCTACTTTGTAATGGGTTATATTCGGCGGGACCTCTCTCTGACTGCATCAATAGTTAATACAGGCACAGACAGGCCCCGCAGAATATAATGGGACTATTGTAAATATTATTAATTATTAAGATGAATAAAATTAATCAAACTAAATGAGCATCGTCTGCTTGGGTACATCAAACAGATTTATTACTATCGTCTAATGGAAAACTAAAGAAGGAATAGGTACTCTATTGTTTAGGTATTGCTTGAGGAATCTTGGTAATGCTTTTCATATTTTTCATCGATATGACCCACTTTTACCGTATCAGGTGCGTGGGTTTCTCATGGCATAAAATCATATTACAACAATAAGGTTGGAGCAGCGCGCATTTTAATCAAATATTGTTTTAATTAGTGTTAGTTACTTAGTAGATTTTACGTTGCAAAGTCAGGGGTTGGCAGCAAGTTGGTTGTTTATCTTTTATTAGTGGGCCTTTTTTTATTACAATGAATTTTATAATAATCAAACGACTATCACGTTTATAATAAATTTCATTACTTGAATTGAAAATATAGTGAATATTTTCATTTCAAGTAATGTAATTTTTTAAAGAGAAAGAAAGAATAAAAAAAGAGGAAATCGAGAAAGAAGTGCTGCAGACATACATATCATCCCCGCCCCGACATCCATTTATGAACTGCCAATTTCTTTTTTCATCACAAATGAAAAAAGAAATTGGGAGTTCATAAATTGATCCGCATTGAGACATTGTAGTACGGGCCAATCCGTTACAAATAAGTACAAAATATTACCTTAGCAGGATCCTGATGCGCACCAGTGACATAAACCGAGGCTCTACGTCCCAACAGCGTTCTGCTGACTATGGAACTGCTCCGTCGACCAGACATACGGTCTTGCGGTACCGGCAACATAGTTCCTAGTTTTTTACACTAGCACTTCACTGTTTTCAACCACTTTCAAACACTTCAACGCACTACACTGCTCTAAAAGTCAGTAGATTACAGCACCGCACTACACTGCTCTATCAAAATTACAGCACCACACCACTGCTAGTAAAATTGTAAATAGTAACTCTACTAAATTGTAACTTTGCCTAAACGCTTGTCTTAATACCTAATCTTAATTAAAGCAAGCAGCTATATTAGCCTAATTGGTGATACCGTTACGTTACTACAGGCACATTAATTTTATTTTTGGTGTTCTACTTCTAATCTAGATTTATGAGATTAAAGATAAATTTTGTTATCACTAGAATTTTCTAATCTAGATTGAAAACTTTGGGGTGGAATCTGAAACAAAGAAAGATAATATTAATTCACAGTAAGTAAAATGAAATAAAATATTTCAGAGGCAAAGAAATTCTTTGCAAATTTAAATAAAAACTGCGAAACTAAAAAATTGTTCAGGATTTTTTCTTTCATATATCTATCCAGCAAGCTTAGCGCATTATCAAGAAAATACAACATACTCCTTAACGATGGAAAAAATCCATCTGGGTATGATAAGGGTCCACCATTTGCAACGCCTCTTTCGCGTTGCTGAATAGCTTTTAAAATTGATGAGGGTTTTGTAAGCTCCTAATAACACGGCCGCTTACGATTATAATAATTTCCATAATTCATGATCATAACAACAACTATCCAAGATTTACTACTCGATTTTGGACTCGTGTCAGCGTTGACAGGCACCACCGCATTGCCAAAACTATCTGCCGCCAATGGTAGTGTTCAGCACTATCGTGTTTCGTTTAGATGGTAACGTATGGCCCTCTAATAACTATCGCTGACACATAACAACTAAGATCTCAGGGGTGGCAACGCATCTGCATTTTGACCTCTGGTTCTTGTTGGTTGTGGTTGTAGATATCTTTAGGCTGCAGTCATAACTTAACATCTATGTGAACTGATGCTTGTATGTCACCTACATTACAAAAAAAAGTATTCTTTTTTTAGATTTTCAACTGTTGTTTTTTTCAGTAATAAAACCGATCTTTCGGGTTATGGGCATTAATAATCATTTTACCTGCTGATTATGTTATTTCTAAAGATGTCCAAAGAAATCACTGTAAATGACGTCTATGAACATCTTACGTGATCAGATGCATGATCTGTGCCCATTATTATTATGTAGATGTTGGAAAATTATTTCTATTATTCTTTTATTATATACTAGCTGACGCCTGCGGCTTTGAATGTCGTTTAAAAAGTAGCCTATGTTCTTTCTCAAAGTCAACTCTATCTCTGTACCAAATTTAATGAAAATCGGTTCAGTCGTTTGGACGTGAAAAGGTAACAGACAGACAGACAGACAAAGTTACTTTCGCATTTATAATATTAGTCCTGATCCTGATTTGGAGGTACAGGTTCAGGTATTTTTTTTAAATATCCGAAGACGCCTCTGTAAAAGAATAATCAGTAAAATAATTTTTCAGCAAAATCATTTTTCTACATCTTTACTATGGATAGGCCATAGTAAAGATGTTCAAAAACGATTTTGTGAAATTTTGTGTATCCTATTTTTTTATAAAAACGCTTATTTAGTGAGGACGATGATACATTTTCAATTAGTAAAATTGGGTGTGACGTAAGCATATCCCCTTGAAATTAATTAGTAGATACGCACTGTTCACTCCTTGTCATGTCAAGGTAACCAAATAATAGATACCCTCATAGGAACCATAACATAAAAAACATACTGTATTTATAATAAATTGGCACATTCATACCAATATCATAAATGTGATAGTGGCTGGGGTTGTCTGTAACGCTTTCACTACCAAATCGCTAAGCGAGTACGAGTATGATGGGATTTAACATGGAGTTAGTTTGAACCATGAAAAACCGCTAGTGCGTCGGACTCGCGTTCATAAGGTTCGGTATAATTTTGAAATTTACCTTATATTTTATACTACAGACTTTTTTTCCTGGAATCTGTAGGTAGATAACTAATTTAACCTGGTCATAAGAGTCAAACTGTCGGTTTAGTTTAATGACACCGCTTGATATGCCCCACTGCTGGGCACGAGTCTCTCCCCTACTTGGGGGGAGGCCCAAAATATCACCCGAAGAAAATGTTACCTGTATATTAAACTAAAGAATATCTTGGCACCACTTTGAAAATTATAATATTTTTACACAAACGAAATAGCTTAGCAATAAAAATATTTTCATGCCCACACCGTATTCATTCAAACCTAAAGACATTTATGCAACGGCCTTCTACGAAACAGCTTTAGTTACTCGTACATTGACGTCCGTGTTACTCTTAATCAAGTGGTGACGATAAGACAGTTGACAGTGCTGTGGTGCGTTAATTAAAGCCGACTTACAAACACGCTCGAGATAATAATGTCACTAAGCTTCTGTGGTGGAAGACGCTTCTCAACTTAACAAGTAAACTTTGGTGCTTACTCTTCGACTGTGACTATATAATATTAAGTAACATGATGTAATTCATTATGAATATGTAAATTAAATTTGAATAAGTTGGGAATCTATTCTTTAGTGAAACGTTAAATTAGCACAGGGCAATAAAAAAGGATAATATAAAAAACAGGACCGTATTATTACGCCACTCAATATCTAAAGAATCGAAGAATTAGTCACGATGAGTGAATGTTCTTGAACGTGAAGACAATAAATAAAATGTCCGCTTAGCTCGTGTAGTGGACGTGCTCAACCTAAGAAAC
Source organism: Macrosoma leucophasiata (assembly GCA_036365455.1). NCBI lineage: Eukaryota > Metazoa > Arthropoda > Insecta > Lepidoptera > Hedylidae > Macrosoma > Macrosoma leucophasiata. The sequence goes on along the minus strand of JAWQUS010000009.1, from coordinate 16,647,044 downwards.
GTAATGTTTTTCGACTAGGATTTGTGGGCTGCGCAAATGGACTTGAAAGCTTATGTTCAGCTCATTTGACGGAGAGCTTGTGAGTAGTGACGCACTGGAAAGCCTCACGCCCTGTTGTTATTGCATGAAATTTTCCTACCTACTTTACTGTTCGTCATTTACGTCTGCTTTTGTTTATGTAGAAGTTGTTTTGTTAAAGAGAAAATCTTATTTAATTTTTTGATGTCTGCGTTTTGGTTTACCACCGGTTTATATGATAAACGAGAAAATCATACTTACAAAGTCACAACAGATTCATAAATTGTAAATGGAATTCTCTATTTTAGAAAATAAGTCTAATGACTTAACGGAGAACAAACTTATAACTAAAAAAAAAACCGGTCAAGTGCGTGTCGTGCAGTGTAGGGTTCCGAAGTTACAGAGGAAGAGATGTAATGACAAAAAAAATATATTTTCTATGGAATTGTTCAAAATTTTCGAGTAAAATTCATTTTGGTCGACTATTACTCGCAAACTTGTGAAACCAACTAGTTATCCTTTTAATTTCATTATATATAGCTCCTGTTGCCGTGACGTTTGAATTTCTAACAACAACCGTTTAGTTGGTAGAGGGGAGGTTCACTTGACTGTAACGAAAATTGGCACTTTAAAGCTTCTTAAGACACAAACAGTTAACTAAATCGAAAAATGATATTTACACACCCCTAAAATTTTGAAAGACCTATCCAACGAAAACTTACACTATACGGAAAACAAAAAAACAAAAATGATCCGCGCGTTACATGTATAAAAGGTCACTAAATTAAAAAATAACATGTTTTTATTCTACCACTTTGTTGACGTGATTAAGGTGTATACTTGTGCCAAATTTCAAGTCCAGTACCAATAGTTATTGCGCTAAATCGCGGACGGACAGACAGGCAGACAGACGGACATGGCGAAACCATAAGGGTTCCTTGTTTACTACGGCACCCTAAAAGATAGTGAACACTAATGAAAGCTTGGTCTAATTAAATTGCTTCGAAAGATATGAACATACCCAATAATAAAAATTAGCAAACATAGATAAAACAACATTTCCACTTAGCTCGCAAAGCGGAACGTGCTCAACCTGAGGAACGTAATATTTTTTCAACTAGGATTTGTGGACTCCGCAAATGGACTTGTAAGGTTAATATAGGTCGCGCCACGTAAAAAGAACGCTGGCGGTCAAGCTGCGCGTCATGTGTTTTTATTTCATTTTATGTTATTCTATGTAATATAGTTTTCAATCTGCCTACCAATACACGAAACCGCAAGCGAAAGCTAGATCAAAAATAAACCAATAGGGCTAGTACTTTCGTGCGCAAGTGTACCGATGCGCGAACACATCCCTTCTACTTTCTTCCAGCGTTCTTTTTACGGGGCGCGACCTATACAGCTCATTCTGCGGCGGTTTTGTGTGTAGTGGCGCGTGGCGCACTGGACAACCTCACGCCCTCTTGTAATTGCACGAAACTTTCCGTCCTACTTTACTGTTCGTCATTAACCTTTGTTTTTGTTAATGTACCTACGTTTATTTTTGTTGATGTACTATATACGACCACACAACACAGTTTCTACTATGTGCTTCTGCTACGAGATTTGATTGCCTATATTTTAATTAGTTTTCCAAACTATGATTCAAGGTTTTTCATCCTATTCCATAATAAAGAAACAATAATTTCAAAGTGCTATATTTATAAATGGGGCGTACAATTTACTAATTTAAGAAATCAGTTTTCAGAGTCCGTACTAATTTAATTGTTCCAAAAGGCATAATCACGGTGAATCATGATAAAATAAAATAAATAAAATGCCCGCTTAGTTCATATAGCGGACGTGCTCGACCTTAGGCACGTAACGATTTTCGCCTGGCATTTGTAAGCTCCGCAAATGGACTTAAAACTTAAGTACAGTTTATTTCGTGGGAGTTTTGTCAAGTCAATAGTGGCGCACTGGACAACCTTGTTGTTATTGTACAACACTTTCCTAATTTTTTTTTTTATTATTAGGGACTTTCCAAAGTCTGAGTCCCAAAGGGACTTCAGTAGCTTAGTGGTAAAAGCGGCTGGACCGGTTATCCTGAGGTCGCAGGTTCGATTCCTGCTTTCTTTCCGTTTTTTCTTTAATTTATAAAGTTCACTCGTATGTGTTATTGCGAAAAATAAATATTACAACACTTTCCTTCCCACTTTACTGTTCATCATTTACTTGTATTTTTGATTATTTACCAAGTGGATATATAATTAAAAATTCGTGGACATATCGTTGCCTTCATTTTAATTAATTTTCCAAAGACTTATGCTTGGTTACAATCCTATTATTAATGAAAACCACACTTACAAAATAAACTAAGTATTTGATTTTCGATAAAAAAAGTATATATTTTTTATCGAAAATAGTATCGCGTAACGACCCGGTTTTAAAATGTGTGTGATGAATGTAAAACGCGAGTGTTTCAAAAGTTATATTTAATTTTATTATATTTGTATCAAGATATAAAGCAAACGACATAAATAATTAACAAATGAAAACTAACTACATAATTCGGAATAAAATTTTAAAGGCGAAAAAAGACATTAACTGTAATGAAAGGCTGGACTAATTAAATTGTTGCAATGCGAGCATGGCGAGTTAGGCTTAAAACAACAAACAAAGCCGATTTATGTGCAATAAATTAAACAAATGGCCCTAATTTTTACTTTTAATTATTAAAATAAATATAACAGGACTGTATAAGTATCTGACTGATAAGTACCTGTTAAAACACGGTAAAACTGAGGTCTAATATTTAGATTGGGTAAGTAAAATTGCCTATTTTCTAAATATTCGTCGTGGAAGTTTCATCCGATTTAAAAAAAAACATACCTACAAACTATTTCATAAATTAAAGAAAAATGGAATGAAAAATTTGACTTCAGGCAGGAATTGAACCCGCCACCTCAGGATAACCTGGTTAGTCCAGCGGTGTGAAACGACCGTTTGATTCGAAGGGTCGCGGGTCCCGGATCTATTTATATATAAGTTGTGTGTGTACAACGGCACCCACAACACAGGTTTATACCTAGTGTGGGGCTATGAGTGTAAGCGTATTTATTTGTTTATTATTCACAATTCTTATTGTTACGTGACAGGTTAGACATGTTTCAAAATAAAGAACTTTCCACTTTATTTATTTATGTAACTTTAATGCACAAAAGAAAGAACTGTACATAAAAGGCGGACTTAATGCAACTAAGACATTATCTACCAGTCAACCTTTGGGTAGAAAAAAAATCAACGAAATAGGTGCCATATACAAACTTTTCATACAAGAAAAAAAAACTTAAAGTAGATATTTATATACTTTACAACTACTTTATTCGATTTTCACATTTCTGGATTGTAATTTGTTGCAATATGTTGACATAAATGAAAGGGAAAAATGCTCTCCTACACACGCATAAAAATCAAGTTCATAAGTGCGTGGGTACAATGTTGTTACGATAGTATTAATCTGTATGGATTCAATAAAGCTATCAAACTATCAACCAATACTGATATGAATAAATCACGATCCCGCATTAAAAGTGTAGGCGGTAAAATAATTATTGGCATGCTCTTTCCTAACACTCTGTGTAATAAGCAATCACATATATGTCTATCAGAATTCGGTGTTTGCGATCTTAGACTCATATCAATCAATTAACTCATATCAATGTTCGAGTTCAAACTTATTTTAAATTGATTTTAAGTTACGTAACAACAACGTACGACATCGGTCTAGTTACGTCGGTCCAACTTCGAAGAGGAGGTCAATCGCCGAATCCAACTCGGTTGGGCAGCGTTTGGGAAGCTTAGATACCTCTTTTCATCCAACTTACCGCAGTGTCTCAAGAAGAACGTCTTTGATCAGTGAATGTTGTCAGTGATGACATAGGGAACTAAAACGTGGTCGCTCACTAGGGTCTGCCTCTTAAGAAGGCTCAAGGTCACGCAATGGGTAATAGATAAGCTCTAAGTTTCCTTGCGAGATCGAATTAGAAATGAGGACATCTACAGAACCAAAGTAATCGGCATACACCGAATAGTCAAACTCAAGTGGCAATGGGCAGGGCACATAGCTCGAAGAACCGACGGCCGTTGTAATTGGCTCTGATATTTCCAGTATAGAGGCATAACACCTAAGGACTCACGAGTGGCGACGCATCTACACACTCTGGTTTCATGTAAACGTTTATAGGCATACATGCAAAAAAATTTATTCGTCAAAATCACAGTTATGTACAGGTGAATAACTGTGATTTTGACGAATAGATTTCGTTATCTTCATATCTGGGATTTTTGGTAGGTAAGAAATAAATAAATATAACTACGTTAAGAAAACCCGACTTCAAAACTGAAAAGTAAAAAATAATAAAGATTTAATTGTAATTATATACTACCTATTATTTATATGTGCTATTTACTAATAGGTTTGAAGTCGGTGCCAAGTCTTAAACAAATAATTATATTTTAATCACTTAAATATGAATACGAGCAAATTAATACACTGAACAAAACGTAACCGGCGAATCGTGGGTGTTTGCATGTAGGTATTCTTGAATTCATGCATTTCTCCTCTGCCTACTCCTTCGGGGATTACAGGCGTGAAGTTACGTTTTAATACAATGAAATGCCTACTTTAGTGATTTTGGCTTGGCACCGACTTCAAACCTATCAGTAAAAAGCACATATAAATAATAGGTAGTATATAATTACAATTAAATCTTTATTATTTTTTACTTTTCAGTTTTGAAATCGGTTTTTCTTAACGTAGTTATATTTATTTAATACTTTTTAGTTTATTGCTGCATTGTCAATTAGATTAATGTTCACATCTGTTAAATTTGTAAAATCTGACTCTTTTAGCTTCGTGACAATTAGATACCTAATTTAAATTGTTTAGGTGTGTCGATACAAAATTATTACACGTCTATACGAAATCAATGAAAAAAAAATATCCACGAAGGAGTAAATAAGCTGTGTTGTGTCGTCGATGGTAAATGTGTCATTGTCACTTGTTGTCATCTTGTTGTCATGCGCATTAGGACTATCGAGGACGTCAGTGGATTCAACGCGCTGTATGACAACTCGCCGTCTATTCTTATTCCTTTAGTCTGAGGTGAAAGTAAGTAAAAAAATGCTCAAAAAATAAAAACTGATGGGCCTATTTGAATCAAATTTTTATGGGACCAATTCGAAACTATTCCGCATCAAACAAAATAAGAATTACGTAAATCGGTCCAGAAATCTCGGCGAAATTCCCAGACACCTTCTCGTTTTTTGAACTCTGTTAAAAATTAAGAGTTATTTTGTCTGTAAATATTTTATTGCAATATTAGTCAAGGTAATGTTAATATCTGTTTTACTTTTACTTTATGTACCTAGTAGGTGTTCACTCTAAGTGATGTTTTCTTTCTAATGACTTTTCGAATTGGATTTTTAAATAATAGGTACTAATAATAAAAAATATTACATTTCTTTTTTTCAATCAAAGTTATGCAACATTTTTTACAAAAAAAAAATAGTTAATCTAACATCACTAATTAGCCTTGCATGATTAAAAAAAGTAACTAATTTCTAATTTTATATCACGTTACAACAGTTTTTGCGGAGTTATGGCGGGAACCTTGAAAGAGGCGTGTGGTGCTCTTATTTTATTTGATTTTCTTGGCGTATTTAGGAGTTATATTTAATAAAGTTGAGGGCATTTTGTATAATGTAATAGAATAACAGTGCGAAAACACGGCTTTTCCGGTTGCCTCCAAAACTTCATTATAGATTTTCTGGTAAAGTAGCCATCGCTTTACTCGAATTTACTGTGACTCTGACTGACTGATGATTGACCGAGTGACTCTGAATTTTACGCTGCTTATGACTAATACGAAATATTCTTTTACTTGACACTGGCAATATGCGTAATAGCGATGCCATAAGATTAAAAAAAAACAGTTTTTGCAAAATAACCATCCCAACACTATGAACAGTCTCTCTCATCTTAAAGCAAGTGGGAGTATATTATGAGGGCACGTCTCAACCGCCTCATTAACCTCGAGTCGGTTTGGGGTGGTCTGGGACAGTCGTGAATTAAATGCGTGCAACAACAAGTCGACTTTGACTCCTTTCATGCTATGTTTCTCTATCAAAGTTGCCACAAAACAAGTGCGACTTTATGGAAATGTTACAATTTCCCAGCGGTGTAAGATGCCCGTTTGATTCGAAGGGTCGCGGGTTCGATCCCCGCACAAGGACAAATATTTGTGTGCCCTACAGATATTTGTTTCGGGTCTGGCTGTTTGTGTATGTGTCGTATGTGTACAACGGCATCCACGACACAGGTTTATACCAGTACCTTCACTCACAGCCCCACAGTAGTGGGGCTGTAAGTATAGGTACGCGTTATAGGTATGACGTCATTGGGTAAAATTATTCGACAATGTTTCTTAAAAACAATTTTCATAATCTTTATTTTATGCTTAATTATAGATCCCCAGTACCAATTGAATGCATCTTAGCTGCAGACAGATGAGTGGACATGACGAAACTGTAAGGTTCCCCTGTAGGCTACGGAACCCTAAAAAGACAATACGTATCGTCATGGTATAGGTCTCTGGTTATGACATAACTTTTTTTTTATGTAATGCATGTGGCAAACAAGCATGCAGTTCACATTGATGTTAAGTGATGACTGTAGCCTATAGACACCCAAACAAAGACCAAGGTCAAAATGCGAAATGTAGGTGGCAGAGCTCCAGTGACGGAGCTCGGCACCTACATTTCGCATTTTGACCTTGGTCTTTGTTTGGGTGTCTATAGGCATTTCAAATCACTACTCTTCACGATTCTCTGTACTAGATATCTACCCAAAATAACGATACACAAGGTAATGATAATAGGTATCTTTTCAAAAGCTTCCGTGCTTAAGAAAAACTGTATACCCTAATTTAAACACAAGCTTAATTGCAAATATTCAATGCCCACTCTAAAATATTGAGTTTCCGTTTTCAAGTCGCTTTTGTTCTAGTTAGAGCGCAGTGGCGATCAATTTATATCTTTTATCGTATTATCTAACTCAGTGGTTCTTAAAATCTTGTGAAGGCGGCATACTTTTGGAAACCAAATATTTAACGGAGCCCTAATATAAAACCAAACCCAGGTAACCTTATTTCATGTGTATTTACTGTTTATTAAAAATCATTCAAATCACTTAAATGTTCTATTTTATCTAGTAGAAAATATTTGAATGGACTCAGTTTTTTTTCAATAGATTTTTCAAGCTTCAATATCAAGGATACTTTCCCTGCCGTAATAATAAAAAAATAACTATAGTAGGTATACATTAAAAAATCTGTATTAATTTTCATTAAAAAAACAGTTTTACAGGATACTTTCTCTCCACAATAACGATAAAATAACAATTATTCTTAGTAAGTATACCACAAAGTTCATGATTTTAATTTTGAGAAATGCATCCGCGAGTAAGCCTACTTCAATAGCACGATACAGAATTGAACTGAAAAGGGTTGTATTTGGGATTAAAGAAGACGATTCAAGACTGAACAATATTCTCTATATTGTCAGTGACAAAGTGGAAACGCGGTCTTTTGCTATAAAACTCATCCGAAAGCTCTAAGTCACTCAGCGTGTGATAAAGTGAGCTATATTTGGCATTTTCATAAAAAGCGATAGAATTCACATCTAAGATATACGGTGGCAAATAAAAATACGTTTTTGCAATTTATGAATTCGACGAAGTTCTCAATATAATGGAAAAGATTATTTCGTTCGAGTAAGAGACTGTCGATGAATATTGAATATATTTGCCTTTACAATAGGTATATACCAAATTTTTTCCCAACAAAATGTTACTGTGAAATAAGAATTACCTAGTGAGAGTGATGAACGTGGAAGAGGTACGGGAAGTGAGTGCGTGTGTGACTTTGCGTGATGATACATTTATAAAAACCTATATTCAAAGGTATGTTCACCATGTTGACGAATGAAGCGTCTGGGCAATGCCAACCAGAAAACAAGTTGTACAATTTACGTATAGGTTAGGTACAGTACCACCAGTATATTTATATTAATGGTATTTACCCTAGTCGGTGTGTCGCATAGAGCAACGCGGCCCACCGGTCGCGGCGGACCGGAGGGGAGTAACCATAGCGTGTATTACCGATGCAAAACAGTCAGTAATTTTTTGGGGGGGAAATGCGTGCAACTCACACGCACACTACAAAAATCGTCTATTACTACGAAACTCACACCTTGACTTTAACAAAATACAGAAACAATTTCACGCACACATTTTTAAACATTTAGGCAACAGGTATAGGCCCATTTGGGCTTGTACTTTGACAGAGGGGAAAACCTACATATGGCTACTCCCCTCCGGTGTTGCTCTATGGTGTGTCGCATTATCTATTCATCTACCTACAAATTGTAGTACTCAACACGGCTGCATACCGGTTATATAGTGATGTATGGCTCCGTTATATATTAAATGGTTATATCTATCACAGAAATAATAAAGGATCTCAAAGGTGGGTTCAGCTGCATTTATTGAAACATAGAAACACATTTTTATTTTATAAAAAACGTGTAAGTCAGAGGTACACACATGCATTCGCATATTTCGCATACAACATAGACACAATTCGATAGTGACATTTTTTGATTTAAATAGGTTACAGGCGACCTCCCAAGCACATCATCAAACTTCTGTGATATTGAAGCGTTTTATGTCAAATGGCTTATAAAATTATATAAGTATTTCGTAAATTTTTCGTCGAAAATATTTTAGTAAAATTTAACTAATATTATGCTATTAGGCCCTATTTATATCGTGGAGTATAATCATCATCATTGTTAATTTATTAAAGTAAAAGCAAATAATGTCTCAAACATAATTATTGGGAATTTTAAACGGTTGCCAAGAGCTTGAAAGTTATTCAGACGAAGCGACAGTAAGATATGATATCTCGAAAACTGTCTCGTGAATCGGATATTTTCAAGTTCGCTAGCCAATATTATTTTTTATTTTATTAGTGCAGATGAAGATTTTCTAGTATATCTTTTGTCAGTTAAGTTTTAAGAGTTGTGAGAACTTATAACTAACTATGCGAAGAGAACTGTGATAGATTTCTTTTTGATGTGGATATATTATGTAGGCGGTTCGTCTCGAGATGGCAGTGGTCCACTTCACCGGGCAATTGCCTATTTATACAACTGACTAAAGGAGACCCCTGTTTATCCAAACTTTGGCATACTCCATTACCGGTGAAAGTAAGATACCAGTATTAAGATCAGGGACGAGTAACTATCGCTCTTGCCATCGTTAGGTTATTGATACTGGAATAATATTATGAACACAATTTTTGTACTCCGTATAGGGGCAATATATATCGTAACAAATACTGGATGATAAGACTGTTGTTTAACTTGTTTACGTAAATGACGTTGTATTAATAACGAACAAACATAACATACCCGTGTGAGATGAAGAACATTCAGAATACATTTTTAAGAGATAAGATTTTTTAAATAATTACCTAGTAGAAGTAAAATTATATGCAGGAGGCTTTGGCTTAAATAATTTGTTTTCCGGCAGCGGAGTATAGTCAGTATTTTTATTCTAATTTCTGTACGCAAATGATCTTCGCCTGTTTCGTTCTTGTTGGTAGTGGTTGAGAATTTATATAACAAGGCAAGTCAAGTTTTCCTTTAAAAATGTTTTTGTAGGTACCCCAAAATGACGCCGAGTTAATTTACTTTTAACAATCCGCCCCTGCCCTACTGTTGCAGAGTACGGCCCTGGGATTATAGGTAGTTACATGTCACGTGTCATATACGCTGTGATTCTGGAGAAGAGATCCGAATCCAGCCCTGGAATACATTCAACTGTCGGATATTAAAAGACTGAGAGTACATTTTATTTCGTTTTCATAACCTCGGATGTACCCGATTTTTGCTTTCACATTTATCTACCTCTATACTATATATTAACATTATTTGATCTGCATAAAATATATTTTTACCGGAGTACACAATGCCATACCTATAGGTATATAACAGAAAAGTAACATTAAGTTTTTCATTTTCTACTGGTGGTAGAGCTCCAGTAACGGAGCCCGCGGGCGTAGGCACCACCGCATTACCTAATACTAGCCGCTAAACGGTAGTGTTCAGCACTATCGTGTTCCGGTTAGGTGGTAATGTACGGCCCTGTAATTTCCGGCACAGATGCGTGTTCACACCTTAGGCCTCAGGAGGTAACACATCTGCATTTTGACCTTGATCTTTGAGTGACTGTCTTTAGGCTGCAGTCATCGCTTAACACCAATGTGAACTGCATGCTTGTTTGCTACTCCCATTACATAGAAAGAAATTACAACTTTTAATTTACAAAAAATGTTATTCGGAAAACAAACAAACGAAAAGTAGGACAAATAAGATCTTATGAGAAGCCATTTTGAGATTCGTGAAACATGCCATACTAAACCGGATACCTCCTCGCGGTACTGCCATTTTATACCTTATCCAATTTGATTTGGATCCCCTGTTTGCTTCAGAACATCTCTTTTATGATTTTCTGCAGAATATAATAGGATATCGTTTCGCTTTGTTACTCTACGCGCGATCTTATTTTAATGTCCATCCGGGAATGCCACCGAAATTCTAGTAGTTTTATGTCTTTAATCATGATTTAAGATTAACCATATCAATGTGTGAACGTGAATGGGATTGTGATAACTAAGTGACAAAGCGGCCGGGCTAGTAATCCGAACTTTATGAATATGTATGGCAACGTTGGAGCAAATATTTGGAAATGTATATCATATTATTATGTAGAGTAGGTACCTACCCTAGATGGATAGAGGACAACTTGGCACTAAAATATCGTTGGTGGAATCGTAGGTGTCGTGATCCTTCCCCCTACCCAAGTCCGACACAATAACCAGTTAAATAAATAATTAGGTAAACTTATCCTACGATGATATTTGATCCCAAAATCTCTGGAAACGCGCCTGATGGATTTCAAACCAATTAAGGATACATACGTACACTTTAAATGAGGGAATGACTAAGCAGATGGTTGCAGAGGCCAGGAAGACCAAGACTGACCTTCCATCACCAAATAGGTCGAGTTCTGTCTGATGGTGGCGTCAAAAGTCTTAGGAATCGGCGTGCATGTATGAAGAGAATGATGAAGATAGACGAGGCAAGAGAGGTATGTCAGGACCGGGATATCTGGCGCTCTACACTCTCTACCTACCCCGTTAGGGACCTGGCTTGAAGATACATATATACATACGCACACTTTAGGAATTAACAATTGAAACAACACTGGTCTACCACTTGATTAAATATGTCATGGGATCGAATTATTTCCATTGTCCCCTCAATCCTAAGATCGAATCCAAAACTACGACTAGCGAAGGAGTTCTAAAATACCTAGATTCTTTAAAAATTCTAGATTATATAAAATTAATATTGAAAACTAGCTGACCCGGCGAATTTCGTATTGCCTCAGAATGAAATAATGTGTCAATGGTTTGATATATACGGACTTTTTGTATGGCAAAATGAAATTGTAGTTTTTACTATTTCCCTTCAATTTCTTCATATTTTCTTACCTTTCAAACCTTCCCTGGACTTCAAAAAATCATTCGAAACCAAAATTAGCCAAATCGGTCCAGCTGTTCTCGAGTTTTAGCGAGACTCACGAACAGCAATTGATTTTTATATATATGACGGCGCCGCGCCCGTTATCTGTAAACAATAGGTGCCGGCTAACCTCGTCAACAACATGTGCGACAAGCAAACTCATAAACAACAGGTGCATCGAATTACATCGTAAACACCAGGTGCAGCAAGCAACCTCGTAAACACCTCCCACCACCGAAATACTATATAAAGGCAAATCATGTCCTGATAGGGGACCTTTTGCTCGACGACGGTTGCCCGGCGCACATGTTGTACTGGTCATACTAGTAATCATTGTTTAATTTAAATATCATAAGTAAATCGTTATTGTGTGAAGAATAAAATTAGTCCAACTAAATCAAGTGTTGTTATTTTGGACAATGTCGGCTCCTGCGCCTATATCAGAAGTTTCGGATCCGCCCCCACTGGAAACTTCGAATACAACCAGCAGCACAATGGATCACATGGTGCAACTATCATCGGGCTTAGAAGCAATATTCCAACGAATTGCTAATAATATGACAGCTCGCCAGCCTTCGCAGACGACGCCACTGCGTATGATATGCTTCGACCCGGACGAAAAAGACGCAGATATTGTGAGTTGGTGTACGCTGAGCGAGCTGATTGTAAAGGAGAAGAGACTGGAGGGTATCGAGTTGATCTTGGCTCTAACACACTCACTCAAAGGCCGCGCTGCCATGTGCCTCACTAAGATAGATCCCGATAATATATCTTGGTCCGCCATAAAAGAATCTCTTTTATCAACTTTTGATAAACCAATGACGATGCAAGATTACTTTGACGAGGTCATCAAGTTCCAAGTAAATGACAAAGAAAGTCCTGCCGAAGCTGGAATACGACTGTGGATGCTGATACAGAAAATCCCTGAAGTCAATATGTCGGAAAGAGCAATAACTGGTTTCGCTGTGTCAATACTGTCTCAATGTGACGTCAGAATTCGTCGAGAACTGAATTCCATTATTATCAACGACAAAAACCAGCTGTTTCGAATTCTGCGAGGTTTTACTCTAAAGCGCCGAAATGAAGAACCAATCTCATCGGAATCAGATGCAAAACATTTTCGGGCTACTCAAACATTTCGGGGTAATTGTAATGTTTGTGGACGATCTGGACATCGTGGCAGCGAGTGCCGCAACAAAAATAAAATTAATTTCAAGAATTTTGCGGCTTCACTTAACCAAGACCTTCAACGAAGCCTGCCATCCCAGGGTGGCGTGTCAAACGGGCGCCCACCTATCGTCTGCTACGTGTGTGGCGATCCTACGCACGTAGTCTCCGCCTGCCCAAAGCGCTACAAGAGGAAAGAAGACACCGCTCTGGGTTGCGGAGCCAGCAGACTCGCATGGCGTGTTACAGATAAGTGGAACACATTTACCCTTTATATTCGACTCTGGTTCAGAATGTAGCTTAATCAGACAAAATTGTACCGAGTCCCTAGTAGGCGAACGGTTTCATGAACAAGTTGTGTTGAAAGGTGTAGATTGTAGTACTGTAGTGTCTAGCCAGCAAATTAAATGCTTAACGACCGTCCAAGGATTACAGTTAGATGTTGTTTACTACATATTACCCGACGAAAATCTTACTGAAAACGTCTTGTTAGGTCGCGACATTTTAGAGCAGGGCATAATTGCCAAGCTAACCAACGATAAGTTAACGTTTAGTAAAGTTAAAATTTCAAATTTATGCTCAATGCCAGTTGCAGGGTACATAGATGGTGGGCTATATTACAGTCATATGACTTTGATATTGTTTACAAGGAAGACAAAAATATGGCTCATGCGGATTTTCTTTCCCGTAACTCCCTTCTGGAGGTCAAGAGTGATAAAGCACAAAAATTGAACCAAGAATCTAAAACAACAATTGTCAACTTTTCAGAGCTCGAAAAGGGGTGGCTATTCGTAGAGCAACACCGCGCTACCGAAATTTCAGATCTGATTTCTAAAATTAATTCAAACCAGTTGGCCCCTGAAATCTCACAGACATACGATATCAGGCAGGGTATACTATACCGAAGGATAGAGCACGGTAGAGTCACTAAATGGCTACCTATCTTACCTCATTCTCTGATATGGTCACTTATCAATCACGTGCACTGTGAATTAAAGCATCTAGGATACGAAAAGACACTAGACAAGCTTTATGAACTTTATTGGTTTCAAAACATGTCCAAATACGTTAAGAAGTTTGTAGACTCTTGTGTAATTTGCAAATCTTCGAAGGGTCCATCGGGTGCTCCAGCAGGCTTTCTTGACGTATCAATAAATTATAGCGAGGATGACGTGACGGCGAATGATCTCGATCATGAAACCGGTCGCAAAACTAATGACGACGTGATTCCTTGTCAAGCTAGTACGACTAGCACTGTATCTTCCCAAAGCAATACAGTAGCTGTTAACTCTCGTACATTAAGTCGAAGGTTTCATAACAACTCTGAGGAAAGTTCAGAATCAGATTCACCACATGCAGTTACTGCTCTAACAAGAGCTACTGTACATGAGATTCATAAGATGTAAAAAAAAAAAAAGTCATTGAAAAATATAATCCAGAACGTGACTCAGCTACAGGGACTTGTCCAGTCTAGATTTATCAACTACAGGGACTCGTCTAGTCTAGCAAAATATGCTACAGGGACTTGTCTAGTCTAGCAAAATATGCTACAGGGACTCGTCTAGTCTAGCAAAATATGCTACAGGGACTCGTCTAGTCTAGCAAAATATGCTACAGGGACTCGTCTAGTCTAGCAAAATATGCTACAGGGACTCTTGTCCAGTCTAGCCAACAGCTAAAGGGGCTAATGCCCAGTCTAGCACGATCCAGTCTAGTTTGAACTGTAGGGATACTATTCCAGCCCAGTTTAAACTATAGAGATCAGTTTCACTAATCTTCCATTTCTGAAGAGTTGTTATGGGTAAGAGAGATTCTTATAATTGTTGCCTTATGCTTTTTTTGTCTATATGCCAATTATTCAATTAAAAAAAAAAATTGGTTTTGATACTTTAAAATAATGATTATGTCAGGATGATCGAACTACTGTTCTCCTGTCCTCAGATATGTAGCAGAGATGCGCGCACGAGGACGTGCGCCTGTCAGTATGGCCGTGACGGCGCCGCGCCCGTTATCTGTAAACAATAGGTGCCGGCTAACCTCGTCAACAACATGTGCGACAAGCAAACTCATAAACAACAGGTGCATCGAATTACATCGTAAACACCAGGTGCAGCAAGCAACCTCGTAAACACCTCCCACCACCGAAATACTATATAAAGGCAAATCATGTCCTGATAGGGGACCTTTTGCTCGACGACGGTTGCCCGGCGCACATGTTGTACTGGTCATACTAGTAATCATTGTTTAATTTAAATATCATAAGTAAATCGTTATTGTGTGAAGAATAAAATTAGTCCAACTAAATCAAGTGTTGTTATTTTGGACAATGTCGGCTCCTGCGCCTATATATATAAGATATCTTGATCCTAATTATGATCAATCATTGTTTTATATTATTTCGCATTAACACATGCTTGTGAAATATATTTTATTTAAAGAAAAATCGAAAGAATAATTTGACTTCAGGCGAGACTCGAACTCGCGGCCTACTGGGAATCTAGTCCAGCCGCTCTTCCAATTGAGCTACTGAAGTCCTGCCCGATTTGTCAAATCTTTCCTTCACATTTATTGCATTGTTTTATGGTAGCAGCAGCGCCATCTATTGCCAACTATGCTAGTTAGGCAAGGTTAGGTTTTTCTTTAAATAAAATAAATTTCACAAGCATGTGTTAATGCGAAATAATATAAAACAATTATTAAGGGTAAAAGCGACTTCTTTACGATATTCAATAAACTGCAAAGTCTATTATATCGGTTGCCTAACTAGCATAGTTGGCAATAGATGGCGCTGCTGCTACCATAAAGCAATGCAATAAATGTGAAGGAAAGATTTGACAAATCGGGCAGGACTTCAGTAGCTCAATTGGAAGAGCGGCTGGACTAGATTCCCAGTAGGTCGCGAGTTCGAGTCTCGCCTGAAGTCAAATTTTTCTTTCCATTTTTCTTTAAATAAAATATGATCAATCACTTATTACAAACATTCTAATCTAAACTCCAAAACAAACATTATAACCAATGAAAAACTTATAGGTACCTAAGTTAATTACGTAAATATGTAATCAAGGAACAAAGTCAAAGCCTCAATGAACGCGTCTTGATGAGAATTGAATGTTCCAGAGCGTTCTTGTTGCTACTATTCATGAATGCGAGCCTCTTAGCGTGTGAATTTAATGGACAATGATGGCGCCCGCGTTTGCCGGTCTGGGTTAGCCTTAATTTAGCTTCCAGTACTTAGTTAACGAAATGAGGCACCTGCCGTCTCCCCGTGGTAGCATTTGTCATCGCACCACCGCAGATTTCTAACCCTTCTTTCACACGTACATGCGGTTTTCGACGAAATATAAGTAATGGTTTTGTGCTCTTTTACTGCACCAGTTTAGTACTAACGTGACACATATAATAGAAACACATGCATCTATAAATAGGATCCTGCATTTGACCGAAGCATAATGGGGTTGTCTGAACAGGCTGTAATACAAAAGTAAAAGATAGAAAAGGAAATGGAATGACTTTGCGTTGATCGAAATAATAACAAATATGTTATCGTGCTCTTATTAAAAACGTGGATTGCCTCTGCGAATCTTTTCTATTGGACTCATTATAATGGTATTGATTTTTTAGTGTCAAATTCGTAACTTCCTACCTGGCAGCAAGAGAGTAAAATAGGAAAAACAATCTTTACTGATTTAAAATTAGAAATATTTTGAATTGAATGCAGTACAGTAAACATTTTCTGTCTTCATAATCAATCAATTACTACATTTGATTAGTACCAAATCCATCTCTAAACCAATGAAAATACTTTATTAGATAATTAAATATGTAAGTAATTACTAAAGAACAGCTTTAAATCCTAAACGAACGCGCCGTGAAGAGTATTACATTTTAGAGAGCGTTCTTGTTCCACTATTCGTGAATGCGAGCTTCTTACCGTGTTTAACCTGTTTTGAATTTAATGGGCAATGATGGCGCCCGCGTTTGCCGGTCTGGGTAAGCCTTAATTTAGCTTTCAGTACTTAGTTAACGAAATGAGGCACCTGCCCTCCGTTGTTACCTTCGTCATCACAGCACCGCAGAGTGCCTAATAATACTTCAAAAGAAAGTAAGAATGACTTCACATTGGTTGATACTATTGAAATTTGTACTGGTATGTTGATTGTGCACATCACTTTTGTTACCAATTGGTATGTAGAGTAGGTATGACAAATCATAAATTTATCGAAAGTTAAACGCTGATGGGATATACGTGTATAAGTAGCCAAATCGATGATAATACCTATTAGATAGGAGAATTTCAAAATCCTTAACATTAATGTATTAACATAATTGCACTTTAAGACTCATTGTAATAGGTTGGGGAAAAAGTCTTTTCGCATTATAGTATGTATGAACTTGTAATAAAATCTCTTTGGCTGTAGTATTTGTATCTGGCTGGTTTTGGTAAGTATCATTGAAAGTTAAAATTTTAATGAACATAATTCCAAATTCAAATTAGGCAAATGTGTGATTTTCATTTGTTTTTCGTACTGTCAAGATGAGTGAATCTAATGAAGAAATTCGATACATTTTAAAATTTTACTACAAAAAAGGTAAAAATGCAACGCAAGCCGCGAAAAGAATTTGCGATGTTTATGGACCTAGTGCAGTGTCTGTGAGAGTAGCACAAATTTGGTTTAAGCGTTTTCAATCCGGAAATTTTGATGTCAAAGATGCACCTCGCTCTGGTCGCCCTATTACGGATAAATGGATGCCATTTTTGAAAAAGTGGAGCAAGATCGACATATCAGTAGTTACGACGTAGCTGAAGAACTGAGAATTGATCACAAAACAGTTTTGGCGCATTTGAAAAAAGCTGGGAACCGTGTACTCATTTGTGATTCTTTATTACGACGTAATGAAACCGAATCATTTTTGAAGAAGCTGATAACTGGTGATGAAAAGTGGATCACGTACGACAAGAACGTGCGAAAAAGGTCGTGGTCAAAGGCCGGTCAGGTTTCACAGACTGTGGCGAAACCCGGGTTAACTCGCAATAAGGTGATGTTGTGTGTGTGGTGGGATTGGAAGGGCATTATTCATTATGAGCTATTACCACCAGGCAGGACTATCGATTCTGAACTCTACTGCGAACAACTGATGAGATTAAAGCAAGAAGTTGAGAGAAAGCGGCCGGAATTGATCAACATAAGGGGTGTGGTGTTTCATCATGATAACGCTAGACCTCACACATCTATAGCCACTCAGCAAAAATTAAGAGAGTTTGGCTGGGAGGTGTTAATGCATCCGCCGTATAGTCCTGATCTTGCACCTTCAGATTTCCACCTGTTTCGGTCTCTTCAGAATTCTATATGCAATGTTAGGTTAACATCACGAGAGGACTGCCAAATCCACTTGTCGCGGTATTTTGATGAGAAGTCCCAGAATTTTTATAGCAATGGGATCATGTCCCTACCCACAAGATTGCAAAAGGTTATCGAACAAAATGGTACATACATACTTTAGTTAAATTTAAATAAACTATATATATTAAAGAAACTTTTTTCCCAACCTAATATAATATGCAACAATATTTCGTAGGTATACATTGTGCAAAATGAAGCATTTGTTCATGATGTTATTTTAAAGTGTCGCACCCATTGATATAGTCGTACCTAATTTCCCAATGCAATTCACAGGTGTTTGCCATGCTACGTTTCGCTTACATTATAATATCCTACAATTTTATATGAGCCTTTTTAAGTCACATCATAACTCACAAACTGGAAATTGTTTAATCTTAAAAATTATTAACATGATAATAGAGGTTTCAATAAAAACATATATTCATAATCCCTGTAGTATTTGAAACTAAAAGAAAAAATATCAACATCTCAATTATTATCCTTAAAATGCGCTGCTTCAATCCAAACAACATTGTGTTAACTTTAACTCGTCGAATGCATAGAAAACTCGCGCATTGATTGTCGGAAATAGCGACATTGTTATAAGAATATTCGCTTCACTGATCTTTTGTACAACGCGTCAGATATTAGATTGGCAATCACGTCGTTCCTTTCAACGATTGTCTTAAGCCCGTATTTATAAAAGAGAGACTCTTGAATTCGCGTTCTAGCTCGCTTTGACGTGAATTTGTGAGTAGTTTTGGAAGTTGCGACGTTGCGACAGCCTTCTATTATTCAAGATCACTGTACTATAATTTCGTATTTATCGTTGAGAGTATGATTTCATTGTTTTGTTTTTGAATAATACGAAAGTATTTGAGTTATTGTTACAATAGAACTTGAGTTTTATTTAACGAAAAAATTTTGTGAGAGTATTCTTAATTTCTAAGTTTTGTTGTTTATGTTTCAGTCTTAAAAGCATTTTGGCTTAGCTACATTGTTTGAAATGGGTAGATCAGATATTTAATAAATTAAAAGTCATTAGTTAAATAAAATAGGAATATTGAGAAATCAATGTCGCTATAAAATCCTAGATTCTGAACTTTATTAACGCTTTGGCGAAAGACTGGTAGAATTCTACCAATGGAGGACATTCCCAGTGGCGCCGGTGTATAATAATGTACATATCCGTTGAATACCCAAACATAGAATTACATGTTATTTTGAAAACGTACCACGTACGTAATGGTAGCTCGCGAATCTATGGCGAGTTTATAATAATATCTATATAATATTATGAAATGCCATACCAATAGCAATGATTGTACCGAAAGGAGTTAAGTAGGTAACGCACAGATGTGATACTTCAAATTTAGTATCTACGCGGACAAAGTCGTGGGCACAGCTAATAATAAAATTAAATATTGATTGACTGTAAAATAAAAAATAAGGAGAGGATATGGTATCACCATCGCTCAAATCAATGACGCAAAAGTTCACAGGTGTATATTCTAAACTAATATTATAAAGAGGATATTTTTTTGTTTGTTTGTTTGTAATAGGCTCAATAACAACTGGACCTATTTTAAAAATTCTTTCACTATTCGAAAGCTATATCCACGGGTAACATAGGCTATATTTTATTTTGCAAAAAATAGGGCTCCGTAAGATATTTGGGTTTTACAGACACAAGGTGTACTTATTAAAGTTACTTATTTTGCGTATGCTGCCTAAACTATAAAAGATATCGAGGAAGACTTTAGGCTATATCTATGTATAATCATCACGCTAAGACGAATAGGAGAGGGTAGGCAACATTGCACCGCCCGAAGCCGGGGCGGGCCGCTAGTCCTTAATAAAGTCAGTCCCACACCTAATAAATCTGATGGAATCCCTGAAAACAAAAGATTTCAACTGCCGATAAACGTCTTGATTAATCACACCTCAACTATTGAATTTCGTGTAAAGTTCACCAAGTATCTCAACGCGACATTAGTAGATTAACGTTCTACAGAAACTTTACTTTGATTAAAACCACTAGACTGCGTGACTTGAATTATGGATGAAATAATTTATTTTTCACAAGACATTAAACAGAAGTGATACTGAAAATATAACGAATGGCAAACCACAAATAAACATGAATAAAGCGCTTGAAATCTTCGCGCATGACTTTTGAAATGTTTCGATTGGTCAGCATTTTGATGCGTAAACATTTACTGAAGAAATATTCGATCAATAGCGGATTTGAGAGAATTAGAGGAACTTGTTAGTAGTCGGCTGCCGTGTAATTCTTATAATGATTAAGTCAAGCCTGATTGTGCGCGTTCAGAAATGTAAATCAACCATTACTTCCAGAAATCGGCATTGGATCATCGTGATGAGATACAGAAAGCTTGTAGCTAGCGATAGAGCAAATCTTAATATATATAAATCTCGTGTCACAATGTTTGTCCTCAATGGACTCCTAAACCACTTAACCGATTATAATAAAATTCGCACACCATGTGCAGTTTGATCCAACTGGAGAGATAGGACAGCTTACATTACGCTATGACTAATAGGAGCAGAGCAGCGCGGGCGAAGCCGGGGCGGGCCGCTAGTATACTTATATATTAAAAACCTACCTATGTAATTAGTAGTAGATGGGTAGAGTAGTATTTCTTCACATGATAAGCCCTGATGCATACTGTACATACAATGCAGGGTGCGCAATGCACACATGCAGAGGACAAAAAGGTGCCATCTTCATTTTAATTAACAAATTATGTCCTTAATTTTTAATGTAGGATATTTGGCGCTGCACGCTCTCTGCCAACTCGTAAGGAACTTGGCGTGAAGATATATATTTAAACAAAAGATGACAAAAGTATCTCTTTACGTAAATACGTTCTACTATTGATACTGAAACCTCATAAAAATAATAGCATTATAAAAAACACTCTGTATATATAAGTCTATATCTTCTCTATATTCTGTATATATAAAATTCTCGTGTCACAATGTTAGTTACCATACTCCTCCGAAACGGCTAAACCGTTTCTCATGAAATTTTGTTTGCCTATTGGGTAGGTCTGAGAATTGGCCAACATCTATTTTTCATACCCCTAATCCCCTAATAGATGAGGTTGATTCAACCATTTTTTTTTTCGATTTCTTAGAAAGAAAATAATATTATTTTCATAGGCGAGCTTTGATGCCCTATGTAACTAGAGTAACTACAGAAATAAATATATATTTCTATTTATTATATATATTTGTTTTAAGACCTATATATGTTAAAACGTAGTCAATATTATACAATGTAGTATATTATACAATAAATGAGTGGAATAATGATATAGAAAGAGTAATAAGCGCTAAAACGGTAAGTTGTGATTTGTAATAAATTGAGCATAACTTCCTGAACAAATCTCTGTCCATAAAAGTTAGCAAAAGAGGTAAGTCACTCAGAAGTTTAGCAATCTGTTAGCTAGGTAACTTTGAGTCGTTGTTATTATTTTTATTTCGAGACCAGTTGCTGCTTACGACGACGCTTACCTACTTAGAATTATTTGATACTCATTACTTTAACTTTGATAGATTGGATGATGAATTGACAAGGAGGAAGTTTAAACCTCAAGAACCATACCTACGCTACGTGTTGTACCGAAAACAAACATAACATACAACTCGGAAAACAGAAGGAAGACAATTGAAAAAAATGAATAAACAGAAGCTCCGGCTTCTGCAGTCTTAAGTAGGTGTAGGTAGCAAATAGGTTAAATTCCATGATTGACAGCGAGCGATCGTGGCAGACAGTGCTTACTTTCTGCGAGGTGGTGATGTCGCAGAAGGAGGCGGTGGAAAGGAAGCGGGGCAACCCGTCCTCTGCTCCAATATGGAGCGGACAACCTGGGCGACGGCAGTTGAAATACCCCACCATATGCCGTCGTAACGGAGACCTCCGGACGATGGACTAGGGGATGACCGTCGCCCGAATGGAGATAGGTCCCAAGCTGGCAGGCGTGTAGGTGTTTCACACGTCACTGTGATCAAACAAAGAAGGCGAGAAGGCAATCTTTTGTTGAATTGGACCCGGTTGCGGGGTCCGGGGTGTAATAAAAACTGTTCCCATGACGTGTTGGAAAATCGCATGGTTTTAGTGAGAACGAGTCTTATGCTACCAGACGTCTGCTCCCTTACAAGGGTAGGGGAACAGACGTCTGGTAGCGTAAGCGCACCTGACGACAGGTGCTAATGAAGGATTTTCCCGCTTAAAATAAGTAGTTTATAGGTTCCGATTCCGGAGGTTTCCGCCTTATGGTAGTAGGCTAAGCACTCGGTGATTGCTGACACCGACGAAACAAAGATGTCTCCAGCGAGAAAGCGGCGTTTGACGTGGGTCTGCCTGTCATTCGCTGCCATGGTGAGGAGACGGCTGAGGGAGAGGATACGAGTACGTTGTCAGCATTACACCCTATCGTAAGTTGCCTAACAGTGGTCCGTTTGGTAAAATTTCGTGTTTGTCTTTCGATTTTTTTCTAATTTTTTGCATCGCATTGTAATGGCGATCGGTTTTTAAATATTTAAGTGAGTATTTATAATATAAATAATAATAATAATAGACAAATATACAAATTGCTAAGTCAATTCAATAATAATGCGCATAAATTAATGAACAAGTATTTGCACAAATCACATAACGTTGATCAAAGCGAGTATAAATCGTTTCATGTCGCCATTACTGGAACATAACATATTACACAGTCGTACATAGCAAATACTTTTCATTAACGTTTTTTTATTACCTACTTTAACTACCTACCTATCTGAATTGTGTTAGAGAGAAAAAATAATTTTCATAAATAATTTGTGTTATTTTGAGTCAATAGGGGAGAACATGCCATAATCGCCACGCTTGGCAAGCTTGGTGGGGATCGCAGTGACGGTAGTTTTATCGCAGGTCGTTGCTGACCATCCCGCGTTGTTATATTTACTACAATCCTATTGGAATGGTTTGACTGCTATTGTTCGGTTGACTGACGGCACTTGCGGATGAATTCTCTCCCAGTAGATGAAAATTCTTCCGCTAGTGAGCGGTGGGATCGTCACGTCTCGACGCCAGATTTTGAGCAATAGGTAGGCATAATAACTTATCGTTGTTCAATATATAAATATAGTTTGAGATTTTGGTGGTAGTACTTACGCCTTCAAAACTTTAAAATCTTTCAAGCTTAAAGTTTCTTGTTCATTACCTAATGTTTTCTGAATCGAGCAATTTATTCCATTCTGCCAGTAACACCCAAACTCACTGTGGTTGGGGACTTATGGAGTAGTTTAGGACTACGCTTTTATTTTTTATGTATTCTCCCATTTACACCTTCTGCGTAATCTTGAAGATTCATCTAAATTCCATCCTTATTGACCGTTGGGCAAAAAATAATTCTTCTATGTAAGATCGATTCGCACTAAACCGATTGTATTTTTCCATCCACCTAAATTTCATATAATTTAATTTTACATTATTATTTGCATACCAATATTTGTCTACCACGTATTCAAAATAACATTTTAATTTGTGCTAAACTTTTGTCTGAATGAAAATCTTTTGGGATTACATAATTCAAAAGATGTCTGAAAAGATGAGAGCCGGATGGGACTACCTATCAAGAAAAATATTAGCACAGTTTTTCTTTGCCCGCTAATTAAGATCTTCAATTTCTGATCATTTTTCATAAAGCTTCTTGTTTTGTAGGCACCAATATTTTTTAAGGAATTCCAGATTCAGTAGGTACTGAATAAAATATTTTAAGATATCCATTGCTTATCCATAAGAACTGCTTGAATTGTATTATACCTATTTAACACTGAATATTATGCTGAGTTCGGGAGTGCTAACAATATTTCTCAACCCTTATTTATGATACACGGAACAGGTTTTCCATTAACATAATTGCATTTGGAAAAAGACGTGACCCTTACTAATTAACTCTTTTGTGTTTACGTCATGAACGCCATAAATATTAGTTAGCAAAGCAGGTTTTATAACGGTAATAATGGATTTTGGAATATTTTTATGGATAGTGAGATGACATTTTAATATCTACTTATTCGTGGCATTTTAAAAAACTATTAAAGTCTGGCGGTACGGCAATACTTTCGCCAAGTTACGCAAAAATAAACAAATGCCTCTACTGCTGTACCATATTTTTTTCGGATCTTTTCTGTATTTTGATTCCTCTACTATATGCAGAGTAACTTTTTTTTAGTGTGATCATTTTCATATTTTTTAGTTCTGCAAAAAATATTTGAATCCTATTTTTAAAATTTACTTATATTCTTGAGTACACAGTATTGAGGCTTTGTTTCCACTTCTAGAGTTTTGATTTATATCAAATTTATTGCAACGTTTAATTTAAACGGCTTAAACTGAGCGTTACGACTTACGATTAAGAGAAGGGAAATGAGGTCAAAGAGAACAGCAGAATAGACGGGTTGGTTGTGTCTGTGTCTCTCCTACCCCAGTAGTAGGCACTGCTGTGGTAGGAGAGGTAAGGTAAGTTGAGGTACAGCCGCACAGCATCTTTCTTTGACAGTTGCTTAAATATTTAGGATGAGTACGATTCGCGTTCGCCACTTGTCCGCCGAAGATCATAAGATTGCCTTCAAATGATGGGACATTGTATTTTTTCGTGAGTAAACTACTCAATCATAAAATATTAAAAAATAACTCGAAATAATAGTTTTATCGCAAATAGCTATCAGTAGCGTTATATTTATTTATCTAAATAATATATATTTCAGACTTATATGTGCAGAACTTAAAATAAAATGTCTGTTTTTATTGCTTAGAAATTGTTTCATATCACCCGCGGGTTGATAGTGCCTTGGGAGTGGGAGACAGGCTGTTCGAATTTCAAATTTGAATTCGATGGTCGGGCCAAAGAAATGTTGTACTCGTATATCAATCTCTATACAGCTCAGATGATGATTGGTGATCTCAATCGAAAATTCCAATTTCGATGTTACCTCTTAACTAAAAAAAATCAATTTAGCAATCATATTATCTTGTTTTCGAACAAGTAATGTCCAATATACATTTTTCCATAAATTTTAATTTACAATATCTAAGCTCTACAGACAAAATGTTTTTCAAGCAAATATTGTTATTTTTATTTTAAACGAAAAATCAATATCCATCACAAGCTTATGAATAAACTTAATTAAAATCTGGTAAGAATTTTTCACAGATAGGACCAATTTACCTGAACTCCTTCGTATATGAAAGATTGCCCCACAGGAGGCTCAAGCTGTCTCCATCATATTTAACGGTTTCAATCAAACTTATCTCAAAATTTAAGCCATCTAAAATTTTAGCTGTGAACGATTTGTATAAATATTTTGGTATTTCAAATCCTGCTCTGTCTTCGCGTAAATATTTTATATATCCATAGACTCGTGAATGTAGCTTAGGTAATTTGTTTTTTTTTTATGTCATGAAGTGACAAACACGCATACTATTCACGATGATGGTAAGTGAATATTATAGCCTTGAAACATCAATATAAAAATAGATATTTCCGATGTGTTGCTACTCCTAAGGTCTAAGCTGCTGTGCCTCTGTGTCGGAAATTACAAGGCTATAGGTACGTTGCCACATGAATCGAACACGATAGCGCTGAATACTACCATTAAGCGGCAAAAGATTATAGACCACCGCATTAGGTAACGAGGTGGTGCCTACACCCGCGAGGTCCGTCACTGGAGCTCAACCATTGTGATTGAAAACTGTTATATTATTATATTACTAGAGTAAGGCTTATCAGTATGCCGATTTTTTATTATTTCGCAAGAGATTTCATTGTTGTTTCTAATTAAACTATAAAGTACTATATATTTATAGGTTTAAAATATAAAGGTTTAAATAGGGTATGGAAGTTTATTACAAAATCCACGCGAACGAATTCGAGCGTAATATAAAAAAATAAAAAATAGAAGACGCTTACACTCACAGCCCCACAGTAGGTATAAACCTGTGTCGTGGGTGCCGTTGTACACATACAACACATACACAAACACCCAGACCCGAAACAAATATCTGGAGGCCATACAAATCTTTGTCCTGGTGCGGGGATCGAACCCGCGACCCTTCGAATCAAACGGTCTCACACCGCTGGTCTAACCGGGTCGTCAAAGCTAGTCGTCTATAAATCCATAAGTATCTAAGCACAATGCCATAGGTAAATTAATATCCAACAAGTTTATTGGATCAGACCGTATCACTGATACTTCCTTCCATTTACGTACTTTCCACAGAAATGCATACGATGGTAATAATATATTCAATTGTCTACCGAGGTTCATCGTAGAAACTCCTTGAATTGTTATTATATCTACTAGCTATTCCAACGAACTTCATATCGCCTTAGTATACAATTCATACATTTCGGCAATTCATTTTCATTTATATGTTAAAGAGATTAAAAATGAAAACACTTATTTCGCTACTAAACAAAGGAAGTCAGTGGAAGGCACATGAAAAACTGGGGTTATACGTATTTTTGAATGTATAATCTTAACTGCCTCAGTAGCGTAGTGGTAGCAGGCCACTACTATTACGCTGGAGGTCCTGGGTTCGATTCCCGGGTCGGGGACTATCAGAGATAACGGTTTAAAATCCTTTATCTCTGCTTCTATTGGGATTTTTCCATTTTCTGGAAGTTTCCCAGTACCCCGGAGTTTGGTAATGTGCCCGGAGATGGCAACAGGTTCGCCACCTGTTTACATGGGCCAAAACGTAACCGGCGAGTCGTGGGTGTTTGCATGTATGATTGAATGCATGCATTTACCTCTGCCTATTCGGGGATTACAGGCGTGAAGTTACGTTATAATCTTAAAAAAATAAAAACAGAAATTTATATACCAAAAATAAGAAAAAAAAAATAGGGCAGAGTCACGCTTTAGCCATTTAGACATTTGAAAAAAAAAAGACTACCACCGATTCTCATTCTTCTTATTTAATACACACACATATTCATAATAATCAGGCCCGCCGTAAGCGGGCGTGCAAGGCGTGCACTGCACGCGGGCGGCACGTCCAGGGGGGCGGCAAATCGAGCGACTCATCACGTACTATTCAGTCATTGACTCTGACATATGACTCTGGAAGAATTACAGAATAATATATAAATTAATTAATTAGAATTATTATGTATATTAGAATAATATATAAGAATATTAATTGTTAGTGATACATAATTTGTCATTCGCTGCCATTGTGCTAAACCATAAATGTAAACATACGTATAATGTAGTAATCGCTCACGATTAAAATATTAACAAGATTTGCCACTTTATTTACATGCGAAACGTTATAATATTTTATCATAACAGAGTATGAAAGAAATATCAACGATATACCACGGAACATCTCCAGGCTATTATCTTAAGTGTCTCTGTGGGCCCAAGCTCATTGTTATTCTGTGTCAGTAATCGCCGGATGGCAAGCACAAAGCAAAGATTTATTCCGTCTTTAAATTTCACCCAAGATTCAATCAGTTTACTGTAAATCTGACCGAGAATATTTGCATCATTGTTCAAATGAAATGATTACAATGAGATGACAGGAGGAAATTAAAAGGCTCTAAAGGGAGGGTTCGTTTTTACTTTTTTATGAAAATGAAATGATGTCACAGAAATACTGATAATGTACCTGAGAGGAAAAAATGTATTCTGACAACACAGTCAGATTTCAAGTCAATAAATATACCTTATATTTGTATGTTTGTGAAATGAAAGTGGCAAACTCTGTGCCTTTAAACATCAATAATCATAAAACTGAAAAAATGTAGGTACTTGGAGAAGTAAAAAAAAAACCAATTTCTGCAAGTACGTACATTTTTTCAGTTACTCGTAAACTTGTAAGGCCTATTAAGCTTTGGTAGTCTTATTTTAAACTTTGAAATAATGATAAATACTACTACAATCGTGATTATTTCCACACCTACTAAAAGGTAATGAGGTGATGATGACTCTTACAAAAGTTGGCACTTTTAATAATTTACATATATTAAGTTGGTATACACAAATCACACCATATTTGTTAAAGACCAATCCAATGATATCCAATACGACGAAAACAAACAACAAATTCACTTTACATGTATTTACCCCTTTACTTTCCTATTTTACCGTAATAAATAAATTTTAAACTGCCTTGGTAGCCTAGTGGTAGCAGGCCACTACTACTACGCTGAGGTCCTGGGTTCGATTCCCGGGTAGGGGGTTATCAGAGATAATGGTGTAAAGTCCTTTATCTCTGGTTCTATT
The DNA here is from genome assembly GCA_036365455.1 of Macrosoma leucophasiata. NCBI lineage: Eukaryota > Metazoa > Arthropoda > Insecta > Lepidoptera > Hedylidae > Macrosoma > Macrosoma leucophasiata. The sequence continues at coordinate 16,618,476 of JAWQUS010000009.1, read as the reverse complement.
GGGATCTTTCCGTTTTCTGGAAGTTTCCCAGTACCTCGAAGTTTGGTATGTGCCCGGAGATGTCAACAGGCTCGCCACCTGTTACATGGGCCAAAACGTAACCGGCGAATCGTGGGTGTTTGCATGTATGCTTGAATGCATGCATTAACCTCTGCCTACCCCTTCGGGGATTACAGGCGTGAAGTTACGTTTTATGAAATTACGTAAATAAATTTTCAAGATTTGTTTTTCATGTATTTTTTCACTTTGTCGCCGTGACTAATTTGTTTATTCATGCCAAATTAAGGTATTGCAAATAAGTATGCCTTTGAAAATCTTATTTTTTAATTTTATATTCTATCCCCCAAAAGTATAGATACAGTTATTATGAATACTGTATATATATTTTTTAATGTAATGGAAGTGCAGTTGCAGTTGTAAGCAAGCATGCAGTTCACATTAATGTTAAGTGATGACTGCAGCCTATAGACACCCACACAAAGACCAAGGTCAACTATACGATACGTTAACGATACGTTACCACTCCTGAGGCCTAAGGTGTTATGGCACAGGGGGTGCCGGAAATTACAGGGCCTTACATTACCACCTGACCGGAACACGATAGTGCTGCACATTAACATTCAGCGGCAAGTATATTAGGTAATGCCGACACCACCGTCTACGCCTGCGAGCTCCGTCACTGGAGCTCTACCACCAGTGCTAAAAATCCCTATCTTTTTTAATTTATTATTTTTATGTTTTTGTTCCTGATTTACATAAGTGAATCTAATTTCAACTATATTAGCGCAGTAGTTTCGAATTCGAAGAATCTGGTGGCGAATTTTACTGATGGTAGACTGCCAGTGTAGGAGCTCAAGGGCGTGTGCACATAAAAAAACGTTATAATGTTTTATCATAACAGAGTATGAAAGAAAAATCACCACGGAACATCTTCAGGCTATTATCTTAAGTGTCTCTGTGGGCCCAAGCTCATTGTTATTCTGTCAGTAATCCATTATCATTATAGGCAGATAGATTAGGCATTACCTAATCTATCTGCCGACAAATGGTAGTGTTCGCACTATCTTGTTCCGGTTAGATGGTAATGTGTGGCCCCGTAATAACTATCACAGATACGTAACAACTTAGGTCTCAGGGGTGGCGACGCATCTTTTCATTTTGACCTCTGGTTTTTATGTAGATGTGTATTAGGCTGCAGTCATCGCTGAACATCAATGTGAGCTTCATTGTTTGCCGCCTTCCTTACTCGTACATTAAAAAAATCATTAATATGAATCTTCAAGTCCAGAGTGAACAGGTATCTTCTGGATCAACATGCTTCATCTTCAGTTATTTATGATATTCAGCCACATCCTCGCTTTCCATCAGGTGAGATGGAGGCCAAATCTTGTTTTATAAATTATAAAGACTAACCCCCTTATTCATAAACGTGCATTAGATACGTTTTAGCTGTAGAATGCTTTGTCTTTGTCAGTTGCATTGGCAAATGCGCAGGACAGAAAAAGACAAAGGAGAGATTAGCAACACTTTAGCTAAAATACGTTTATGAATAAGGTAATAAGACTTAAAGAATATAACATCTGATAAACCGCAAACTCCCAGTCACCTACAAAAATGGCTGGTCTATTCTCACATATTCTTATAAGCCTCTTCGAAAAAAAAAGATATGAACAATATATCAGTAATTTTCTGGGCAGGAGTTATGACCACCAATAAAAACACAGTCTATGAAAACGTGATAGAACTCCGTAGTCTAAGAGCCTGAGGGTAATAACGCTTATATTACCATTTTAATTGAGATTATTTTTCTTATTAAATCCTAATCAGAGTTAATTATCATTTCAGCCGAGAGATGTCCACTCCTGGACCAACGCTTCCTCATAAGGGGGATAATAATACGCCATAATTGCCAAGCTGGGCATGTGGATTTGGAAATTCTTCCGCTAGTGAGTGGTGTATTCATCACGTCCCAACGCTAAGCTAATTATGTAGGTATGTATCTTCACGCCAAGTCCCTTATAGGGTGCAGCGAGTGTGGAGCGCCAGATATCCCGGTCCTGACAAACCTCCCTTGCTTCTTCTACATTAATTATTATCTTCATAAATGCACGCCAATTCCCAAAACATTAATGGTAGATAACTATTATTCAATTTACAACATGTAACAGGATTAAATGTACAACACGAAACCAGTTTGTTCAGAATAGATATCCGAGTCTATTACAGGCATTTTTAATATCGGTAATATTTTGGCCCAAAATTAACTACAATTAAAGAAATTATGGTCACCCATTTGGTGAACAGTCAATACAAACGAAAATGAGACTAACGTCCATCCAAAATAAAAAGTTAGTCTCAATAAGTTTATTTAAACTCGTTGAGACGTGATTTTTGTTGTAAATACAATATCAATAATATTTTTGGAAATAAAATAGTAGAAATTAATCTTATTATTAGCCAGTGATAAATAAGGGTACGCGGGTTACGTTACATCACATTGCAACAGTGTGCGTGTGTGAGTAGGTTCGTGTTTTATGTGCGGCCGTAGGTAGAGGTAGGGTAAGTATGCATATGGTGTGCATACAAAATGAGGAAAATTTATTTCTTAAAAAAATTATAATATACATAAATAATAAACTATAATATCAGTTCATGTATTATGATTATAACTCGATTTTCTAATGAAACTTGATTTTTTTAAATAAATTATTCTTATCAAACCCCAACTAAAAGCCACTCTAAACATTTTTTGTTTGTTATAATTAAACACACCACGAATGATTGCGACTTCATAATCTTTGTAAAAAACAGTTATCCAAATGTTATTCATCCAATTTGAAATATGATACTGAAACTAATAATAACCTGTTTTAATGCCTTACTTATCTACGGATAAAAGTGTTAAGAAATAACATTTAAAAAAATCATGCGCAATCATCTCCTGGCCTATTTCCTTTTCAACGAACCTTTTTCAGTGCCAAAACAACTCAGCAATATCCTTTGTGGTATTCCAACAATGTATTTTAAGTGAAGGATTTGCCTTTTATAACGGAAAAGGAATCAAACTGCCAGGCGTAAGTCATGGTTAGTTTACATAGACTTTATGAAGATAATAAGGCGCGGGCCCACCGCAACGCACGGAGCGGCTGCGCACGTGTATTAAGCTTCGCTTTATATTAAATTGTATGTGGTAGTGTCCACTGCAACCCACGAAGAGGCTATACATGAATTGACGTCATTGACACATGCGTGGCTAGCTCGAATAGGCGGTTACGTACGTGCGTAGCCTCCGTGCGCCGTACCACGCCACGCTATACATTATTCGTGAGTCTTCGTGTACTCCAGTGGAAACGTTGACTCACGTTGTCAAGCAAATTAATACAAGCAGCTAAAATGCGCCGCGTGTCCGTGCACAACATGCGTCTTGGTTGGCCCGCGCCTTTAGGTACACACAGTTTCGACCAAAACGATTAAGGTCGCCATCAACGGCGTATTCTAATCAGTATAAACCAATCTCTCTTTTGTAAAGATTTATACTGTAGGTTCCGCTTATGTTAATATCTGTTGGGCAGACAGTAAGTTTTTTGGGAACAATTTATTAAAAACCGGTCAAGTGCGAGTCGGACACACATGCACATGGTTCCGTACCATTGGGTAAGTAAAGATATGTTTTCCGGATTTTTTTTTTAATTTTAAGTTGTAGTTTCGATGAAAAAGTGGCGGATTGGTTTATTTTCGGAATTTTACATTATATAGTTTCAAAACTGTACATTTTAAAATAAAAAAATATAGGTATATTCGAGGTTCTCACAATAAGATGATTGATTTTGATATGTTACTGGAGCTGTGATAAACAGACAGACTGACACACAAAATCCCAAGTTGTTTCCTTTGCCTTATACCCTTAAAATAAAATTAGGCAACGGGATCCGGCTGCAAAACAATATCACTGCCACCCTTTTTTAAGAATATTAAGAATGTTTCAATTTAGAGCTGCAAGAATAATAACGCTTACCTGTCAATGTGATTTGAATAATTTATATTGAAGCGCTCGATACGGAAGCTTAAATACCTAATTAGAGCGCGCACGTGCAAGTTGTTCGCTAATTTAGCAGTTACGCTCTCAGCTGCTTTTAATTAAACTGTAAAACGTACTTGAAATGGCATCCGCGACCTTAAATAGTAAAAAGGCAATGTTTTATTTCGATTTTGCAATAATTTTATGTAGATATCAAAAATAGTACCTTAAATTTTTAAATCTCGTGCATTTCATGCAGGCACAATGTTCCATTTTAAAGAGCGCATTATAGCATTTTTAACCATTTATTTAGGATTATATCGCTTAGTGGAATTTTAGATATTGGACAGAAAACAGAGCATATTTTTTTAAACGATGACACAGTACCTTTATTTAGACAAAAATATGTCATCATTTCGACAAAAAAATAATGTTATGAAGCTCTAGTCTTCAGAATGTCTTTGTAGAATTTCTTTTTTACCGTTTCATCAAGTATTTATAAATTTTCTAGCGTCTGTGGTGTACAAAAAAAAAGAAACAGGTAAAATAATATCCACACACGAACTAAAAGATTTTTACATTTTCCAAATGGCCGTGGCTACTTAACACTTCGGCCTTTTTACACGGCAAGAACGTTTGAACGAAATAATGCAAAACCAATCTGCTAAAATAATAACGCTTACCTATCAATGCGATTTTAACAATTTATATTGAAGGACTCGATATTGAAGCTGTAAGATAAATAAGAGCGCGCACGTGCAAGTTGTTTGCTAATTTAACAGTTACGCTCTCAGCTGCTTTTAATTAAACTGTAAAACGTAATTTAAGTGGTATCCGCGAGTTGAACTCCAATTGAACACATAAAGTTTAAATGGTTTTGTCTTATTTCGATTTTGGAATCTTTTAAACGCGGTATGGAACGGATTGCTTAACTTTTTAAATCTCGGGTATTTCAAGTAGACAAATCGTTGCATTTAAAGCATGACTGTTTTTATATTTTTAGTCAGTATATTTTATGATATTAAATATATTTTTTTTGTCCAATAATAATGTGTCGTAATTTCAACAAAGATATTCTGCAGATTTGATTGCAATAACAGTAATTGAAAACAATTTTTGACGTAATATTTGCGGCTGTTAGGTAGATGTCTATACATGTAGTATTCACTTACCATCATTGTGAATTGTATGCTTGTTTGAGACTTTATGACATAAAAAATAAAGTACACGCTTATTTTCCACCATCAAAATGTCTCTGGCAAAATGAAATCATTCTTGGTCGCAGGAAGAAAAATCAGGCATTAGCAGGAGTAGCCTCGTACCACTAAGGTACCGAGGTTGTGTATTTACAGTTAAGGCAATTAAAGTGCTAATATAAAAATACTACACGTCATAACTACTTCAAACGGCCATGATATTCCAAACATGTAGCAAATTGCGTCAAAAAAGGTTTCAGAGAGTAACTGACAGGGTAGTAGGGTCTATTTTACCCATTATCCTACATTGTTATTACTCTATTAACCTTTTCTTATCGAACAACCTTAATATGGGATTGGAAACTCAATAGACGATGTAATCGCATTTCACATAAAGAAGAAGTCAAGCACCTACAATCGTGTTCATTGGAGACGTGGAGACTAGACAAAAATGTACCTTTTGATTGGTCTTTATATCTATACTAGTGATCGCCCAATAGTCGAAATTCGACCGCAATACATATGTATAAAATATAACTAAGTTGGAACGCTTTTACAAACCTTTATGGTGGAACCGTTTTATACCACAGGTTGGTACACAGCACTTGTAATTATGTTTGGTATTTTGACATTAATCTCTACAACAACAATATTAACAATGTGAACGTAATTTATTGTGTTGTAGTGTGTGTTATATTTTATTTACTGATTTAATGAACTTTATAAGCATTATTATTGAAAAATATAAGCGTTCTGCACCTCTCCTACATAAAAACTATAAGTGTGGCAAATTTCATACTCTTCCGTAAGCGCAATTTTCGTAAAAAGTCCAATGTTTTTGCTTCCAGTATCGTATTAAGGAGCAAATATTATGATTTTGCAAGCAATTTACAGGTTATTGCTTCGATGATAGCAGATATGGCTCGATAATGCTTTCACAGAAGAAAACCATTTAGGCCCTAGGAATGGCAACGTATATGCATTTTTATCTTCAGTGCATTTCACCTCGCGGATGCCACTTAAAGTACGTTTTACAGTTTAATTAAAAACAGCTGAGGGCGTAACTGTTAAATAAGCGAACAACTTGCACGTGTGCGATTTTATTTATGTAAGCGTGAGTATCGTGCCCAAAGAGTATACAAATATGATCGTGCCTTTGATATTTCTTTCTGATGTTTCTTCACGCCAAGTCCCTAACGTCGTAGGCAGAGAGTGTAGAGCGCAAGATATCCCGGTCCTGACATACCTCTCGTGCCTCGTCTACCTTCATCATTCTCTACATACATGCACGCCGATTCCTAAGACTTTTGACCTTTTTATGAGATGTTCTTTATACTCCGTGAAAACAGTGATATGAAGCCACAGTGTGGACATTTATATACCTTATTTTAAAGTAAAATGGAAAGAAAAATTTGACTTCAGGCGAGACTCGAACTCGCGGTCACTGGGAATCTAGTCCAGCCGCTCTTCCAACTGAGCTACCGAAGTCCTGCGAATAATGTGAAACATTTAAATACCTGTTTCCTTATTTTTGTAGACCACTAACGTAGGAAACTTATAAATCCTTAAGGAAACGTTATAGAAAACTACTCGAGCTCTTATCTACCAATAAAAGAAACTCGAATGTTAGATTACTTTCACAGGTTGCAAAAGCTGTTACAGTTGTTTTACACTGTTGGAAACTTTATTTCCATTTTTTTTATTTAATAAAGGTGGCAAATAAGCATGCACATTGATGTTAAGTGATGACTGTGGCCTATAGACAGTTACACAAAGACCAGAGGTCAAAATACACATGCGTTGCCACCCGTGAGACCTCAGTTGTTATGACTCTGTGGTAGTTATTACGGGGCCATACATTACCACCTATCCGGAACACGGTAGTGCTGAACACTACCACTTGGCGGCGGATAGATTAGGTAATGCGGTGGTGCCTACGTCCTTAACTCATTTTCGCAAATTGTATGAGTGCTGGTCTATACCAACCCTCTGATCACGTTTCTTTCTGTTACCTACTGTGTTTTTTTAGTTTTACTTTTTTATGCACATTTTTTTTTGGTTTCTTTTTTCTGTGCCTTTTTTATGTGTCTCAGGTGCATTAAATAAACGTATTTTCTTTCTTTCTTTTTTTTTCTTTCTAAAGCGTCGACCAAACGTTCGACGTTTTCACAAATGTTCAAATTGCTTTTTAGTATTAACATAATCATAATAATCTTTTAAATGTTCTCAACGTGCATGTATGAAGAGAATGATGAATGTAGAAGAAGTACGGGAGGTGTGTGAGGTGCTTCACACTCTTTGCTTACCCCGTAAGGGACTTGGTGTGAAGCGACATACATACATACATGTTCTCAACATAATATAACTTCAATTTATTTGCATACGATGCGATCAATGAAGTGTCATTTTAGAATTACTTAATTCGATTTTTTTTACATTATTTTATTTCAGACAATGTAAGAAATGTTACAGTCATTCCGTCACCCTGGATATGAATAAAGAAGATTATTTTATGTAAAGAGTAAAATTGAATATCTGGTTTGTATCTAAATGCGATTCAATTGTTGTCGACAGCAATATTTCATATGAGTTTTCCTCTTAGTTGTGTGAAAAACTCAGTATGTTTTTATCATATACTATTAAGTATGTTCTTATTAGATGTGGTTAATTGACATAAATAACGATATACCTACCTATCTATAGATTGAACATGAAATTTATTTAGGTACCATACGTTCCAAACCGAAAACTAGACTACCAAGGAGAATGATACTGTTCCATACATTTCTGGGCCCAGTGTTAACACTGTACAAATGATGTAATTTTCAAATGAGCAAAAAATAAATAATTTAATATTAGGATTTTTTGAATTGCCAGTCATTGAAGTATATTGCTTAAGAAAAAGTTGGGTTATATTGCTAATTGTTATATATATAACAAAATGTAATGTATAATGGGTTAGCCAGTAACGATTTTGTGGGCCCAAAATTACCAGTCTCCTTTAATAAAATAATTGAAAAATACGAAATCATTTAGAAAAATAACAATGAGATATATCTTAATATATATAAATCTCGTGTCACAATGTTTGTCCTCAATGGACTCCTAAACCACTTAACCGATTATAATAAAATTCGCACACCATGTGCAGTTCGATCCAACTTGAGAGATAGGATAGTTTAAATCTCAAATTATAGTCGCAATTTTAATTTATTGCTAATTATTTGTCTGATATTATTTGACAGTCACAATTATCTGTTAACTCCAAATGATTCTAACAGATGTCGATACCTTTCGACTGGGTTGAGTAAGTAATCAATAGATGGCGCTGCTATGGTAAATCTACAAACATGTCATCTATGCTACATTTAAACAGCATAATTACCACGTGTTGTTGACGCTATAAATTTTTATTTTGTACCTATTGATTTCTGCTTAATATCAAGTGTAAGAACATTTTAATTAATTGTGTTCAACGTACTTCCCCTTCAAATCCCAATCCAGTGAATTTGTATACCAACATCAACATTTTCGTCTTTGTTCGTAAATAATTTCATTGTACTAAAGGGTTATAGTAGTAGAAAGTCAAATAAGGAGATCACCAAATTTTTTTACAAATACCATCTGTGTGAAAAAGCATAGTGGACTCCGTGACTGATGTTCTCTTATTGTTCCTCTTAGATTGTTTACTATAATGTAATATAACAAAAACTTTAGCCACAGCAACGCGTGGCCGGGTCAGCTAGTCTTAATATATATAAATCTCGTGTCACAATGTTTGTCCTCAATGGACTCCTAAACCACTTAACCGATTATAATAAAATTCGCACACCATGTGCAGTTCGATCCAACTTGAGAGATAGGATAGCTTACATTACGCTATGACTAATAGGAGCAGAGCAGCGCGGGCGAAGCCGGGGCGGGCCGCTATTACCTATATAATACAGGAAGAAGACTAAAATCAAACAACTTTTGTACTTGAGCTACACATTCTTGATGCCAGAAAATATTTACACTTATTTAGCCAAGAAGGTGAAGTATGATCCTAAGGAAAAGCGCTTAAAATGGAGTGAAGAGTTAAGTGTGAGAGCTAATTCCTTTACTTCTATAATCTACATTATTTAAAAAACGAATATGATGAAGTGATTCGCTTTTTAATTTTTACTTATTATTAATGACAACTGTAAAGTAAGAAAATAATCCGTCAATAGATATTAAAGCGAGAAAGTTTTACTGATGGTAGAGCTCCAGTGACGCAGCTCGCGGGCGTAGGCACCACCGCATTGCCGCTAAATGGTAGTGTTCAGCACTATCGTGTTCCAGTCAGGTGGTAATGAACGGCCCTGTAATTTCCGGCACAGAGGCATAACACCTTAGGCCTCAGAAGTGGTAACGCATCTGCATTTTGACCTGTGGTCTTTGTGTGAGTGTCTATAGGCTGCAGTCATCACTTAACATCAATGTGAATTGCATGCTTGTTTGCCACTTTCGTACATAAAAAAGGGTAATATCACCAATTCTTGTACCTATTATTACACCAGAGAAACAAGTAACAACAAAAAGATGAAGGCGAGAAGATGGAGGTAGCTGCACATAATATTTTTTCAATCTGCTATCAGACAAATCTCACCTCAGTATGCCCGAGACCATGGAAGCTGAAAGCGCCCGAAACGGCGGGTTGATTTTATATAATCATTTTAGTTTAATATACTTACTCGAGATACATCCGAAAACTAGTTTTATTTCAATGAGTGTAGCTCGCGGAAACCTAAGAACATACTACATAAGAACAAAAACATTTATATTATACGGATTCAATTAGCTGTAAAACCAAAAAATATAAAAGTTTTTATGCAAAATGTAAAAGTATTCGATCAGAAGCATTAACAGCAGGGACGTCTCAATATATTTAAGAACGTTTTTTGTAGTCGAGGAAAAACTCGAGGTCATTATATATATTTAGAGATACATATTTTCAGATACCATATTTTCAGATACATCCGAAAACTAGTTTTATTTCAATGAGTGTAGCTCGCGGAAACCTAAGAACATACTACATAAGAACAAAAACATTTATATTATACGGATTCAATTAGCTGTAAAACCAAAAAATATAAAAGTTTTTATGCAAAATGTAAAAGTATTCGATCAGAAGCATTAACAGCAGGGACGTCTCAATATATTTAAGAACGTTTTTTGTAGTCGAGGAAAAACTCGAGGTCATTACACGATTTGTTGTGCAAACACACTGAATGTGTTATCTAATATTATTTTACTCAGAAATAAATCAAAACAGTTTCGTATTACTTCTACTGCCGGATAATATTTTCAGTTATCGCTTTACCAAAAGCCAGTCTTGTTTATTTTCTTATTATATTTATGTTATTTAATCAGATCTCGTATTTCTCAGATGTTATCGAATATGAGATTAATTTCCTAATCTTCGGTTTGATATACATTGATGGGTTTTCACTTTATACGAGTGTTTACAGAATGAATTTCAAAAGGTATTTTTACTGATGGTAGAGATGAGTCATGACCATAGAGCAACACGGGCCACCGCCGCGGCGGACCGTAGGGGAGAAGCCATAATAATATGCAGGCTTTCCCCTCTGTCAAAGTACAAGCCCAAGTGCGCCTATGCCTGTCGCCTAGAAGTTTAAATGTGTGCGTGAAATTACATTTTGTACAAATACATAAATTGTATTTTGTTAAAGTCAAGGTGTGAGTTTCGTAGTAATAGACGATTTTTGTAGTGTGTGTGTGTCACAAGCATTTCCCCCCGTAAAAAATGACAGACTGTTTAGTGTCGGTAATAAACGCTATGGCTAGTATGGCTACTCCCCTCCAGTAGCCATACTAGCCATCTATCTACTGTGCCTCCGATGTGCCGCGGCGACCGATGGCCCGCGCTACTATACGGTCATGACTCACATTTTCATTTTACGATATGATCAAATTAGTTTGAACATTTCTTATCATTGATCTGGCCAAGAGATTTCATGATGAAACCAATTGACATTGAACAATTCATGCAGTGTCATCAAATTTTCGATCATTTCGTGATATGGGCAATTTTACTATATGGCTACGACATACATTTCTCGATATCACTAAAGCTTTGCCTAAAGTCTAACTTGCTTAAAGTCTATCTTGGTTACTCACAGCCGATTCCATGGTTTTGTTAATCATATTTATCATTTAAAAGCCTTGAAAGTTTCAGAATTTATGTATACGATTCAAATTTGGTCTGCGCAAGTATGATCATGTCTCCGAATATAGAAAACGTCTCAAGTGGCTCCCAATTCAATTTCGCCGGAATATACACATTCTCTCTCTTTTATACTGCGTGCTGTTTAACCCGAATACACCGCAATACCTTAAAAATAATTTTAGTTATGCATGTGATGCGCACTGTCTAGTGTTACGTTCATCAAAAAATCTTCTTTTAAGCACCCCTATTCACACATCTTTCTTTTCACAATCCTTCTCAGTAGGAACAGTTCGCTTGTGGAATTCTTTGCCTGTGTCAATTAGACAGGCACAAACTATTCTAAATTTTAAAAAACTGGTTCAAGAACACTATCTTTCTCTCTAAATATGTATTTTACCTCTTATATTCATTTTCTCCTTCCCTTCATAGATTTGTTAACTTCCTTTTTCGTTTTTCCCTTCAACCTATCGCTGTCGCTGCACCGTGCTCTGGATGGTCTCTCAAATTAGTTATATGTAATGTTTTCTTTGTTCTTGTACACCCTACTATTTCTTTCTTTCTATTTGTTTTCCTTATTTATTTAGGTTGTCTGGAAGAAATTGCTCTTTTAGCAATAAGACCGCCATTTGTACTGTGCTTCTTTTGTCTTACTACTATGTATTTTACTTGGTGTACAATAAAGAGTAATGTTGTTGTTGTTGTTTCTGACAAATATTTCATGTAAAACTCTACAATACGCCCCGCTTTTTTTTCGAGTTCAATAATTTTTAGCTGTTAGGGTTTTTAGTGGTATATTAAAGAATAAATAAAAAAACGGTCATCTCTTAATCGTATGGCTCTTGTATTTGCCCTGAAAAACGTTACAATTGAGAACAACGTGTTTTTAAAAAAAAATTGAGTGGGGCGTTTTGTATTGACATTCTTTGACAAGATGCCTCTGTTCTGTTACAAAATGCCCCGAAATAATAAAATAAGAGCACCCTTTGAAATAACAATAAACATTTTAGCTGCTAATAAGAAAATGACTTTTAAATCATCAGTTGTAATATCTCCCATAAAATAAACAAAAACAAATTCTAAAAATGAAATCAAAAGAGGGTTTTTAATCATCAGTCGTCATATCTCTCTCTCATAAAAAAAAACAAAACTTAAAAAAACGACATAAATACCTCTCTTCGATGCCTATTAACATAATTCATCATAATTCTCTCTTGATTGTGTAGGTACTCTATTTTTCCTTTCTAATTGTTTCACGCTTAGTTTTTTTGCCATAAATATTACAAAGCGGGTACATCGTACTCATGCATCCAAAAAGAACAAGATGGGCATTTTAACCAATATTCTTTAGTAGCTGTCTCGTAATAATTTTCGGTGCATTCCTTAGGTACGTCTATTTGCATCTTCTTTGGATATTTCTTCATACGAAATATTTCGGTTCTCTTCTGCTTCACTTTGCTTAGGCATTTTCTTTGTTTTTTATTTTTATCGTTCTCTTTGAAGCTTTTTTTTCACATGCTTTGTTTGTCACAAGTTCATTGAAGAGAAGAAAAAACCTGTTTTTTCTTCTCTTCAATGATTTTCCGTTTTTATTTATTTTCTGGCGACGTCAAAATAACAGCTTTCTGTTTTCGCTTTAAAGACATTGCAGGTAGATTCGGTACAGGATGTAGTTTAGCCAAAATCTTAATTAACCAGACAAAAGATGTCGTCTAAGCATTCTTGAAGGAATGTTGTAGGTTCGTGCCGCTTCATTTACTCCCATTTGCTTCAATCGCACCTTTTGCTAGCCTCACTAAGATCTATTTCGGACCAGGAAGCTCAAAATGTTTTTCTGACACAATTTCGTGGCATTTCTATAAAAACAAAAAAATATATATTAAATAAATAATAAATAAAACTGGGGCATATTACTCTATGTCAGCCGGGGCATTTTGTAAATTTATAATTACAATATGCCCCCGTTTTAACTTGGCCGCCATAATAGATTTATGACTGTGTGCAACACGTAAAATTATAGGTTTTTTATCATTGTTTCCATATTCCTAACTGTAACTTTAATACAAAAAATACATCATAATATTTGATAATTTGTATAATACTCACCGCAATACGTCTCAAGACCGTATTCAAAAATTTTACTTTAATTTGAAAATGAAATGCAAAATCCACACTCTCACGGCGGTCAAGTCAAAAAAGTACTGTCGTCAATGCGTGCGAGTCGCGACCTTTTGTCTATCTCTGTCTGTCGGAGCGAGAGAACTGTGGGGCATATTGCCCGCCGGGGCGTATTGTAGAGTTTTACCCTAAAGATAAATGCAGACAGAAAAACTGTAAATGGGATGGGACGAAAAACAACTCAAGGCAAACATTTTCAATAATTCCAAAGAAGTTTTAATTAACAAACTGTTGTAACAATAATTTTATTATATTTATCTTCATAAGTAGGCTTTTTCAAACTTAATAAAATAAATAATATTTTGGTAAACAGTCACACAGTTCACATTGATGGTAATCCTACTAATATTATAAATGCGAAAGTTTGTATGTTTGTTTGTTTGTTACTCCTTCACGCAAAAACTGCTTAACCGATTTACATGAAATGTGGCACACACATAGAGGGTAACTTGGATTAACACAAAGGTTAGTTTTTATTCCGAAAAATGTTCCCGTGGGATGCCATGGGATAATTTGATGAGTTTCCACAGGTTACGCGAAAAGCTACCTTCACGCGGGAGATGCCGCGGGCAACAGCTAGTTGTACATAAAGGAACAAACATACATACATATGAACTAGTGATCACATTACCACCTTCCACCTGTTTCGTAGACAGGTAAAAAAGGCTCCTTTCACCGAGTACATATTGACGCTTAATTTTTTGTTCTCTTATGTTTTGAAAGTGGCAAACAAGCATGCAGTTTACATTGATGTTGAGTGATGACTGCAGCCTATAGACACTTACACAAAGACCAAGGTCAAAATGCAGATGCGTTACCACTCCTGAGGCCTAAGGTGTTATGCCTCTGTGCCGGAAATGACAGAGCTGTGCGATACAGATCAAGATCTTAGGCCATGCATCTGCATCAGTATTAAATTGCCAAAATAACGTATTTTAAAATTCTGTAAAATAAAATATATTGTACTGATTTATTGGATATCTTAGTACACTATGTGACATACAAAATGCAAAATTTGCTTGCGAAAAGATTACAACGGTTCATTCATTCGTGATGGTTGGTAAGGCCATTTTTCAATATGATAACGTTATGCTGAATTGCGTGAGATCGAGTCCTTTATGTAGGGGAACCCTTTTTAACCTTGAAGAGATATAAAACTACGCGTAGGCATTATACAATTCAAAGCCTCTCAGTTTATCTGTCCGAATATATTCTTTCCATGTTAACACTTATCCGAATCGAACCTACGTATAAACCTAAGTAAGTTTTTAAATAAATATCTACCAATGAAAAAAATACGCTTACACGCTGGCAACCGGCGACCCTTGAATCAAGCGGTCGTCACATACCGCTGGACTAACCGGGGTCATCAACATATTTTGTTTCTACCCGAAGAACATGTTTTGTTACATCCTTTTCTAATCATCATCATCATCATAATTTCAGCCAAAAGACGTCCACTGCTGAACAAAGGCATCCCCCAAAGAATGCCACAACGAACGGTCCTGGGCCGCCCTCATCCCGCGATTGCCCGCGACCTTCACCAGGTCGTCGGTCCATCTTGTGGGAGGCCTGCCCACGCTTCGCTTTCCGGTACGCGGTCGCCACTCGAGAACTGTTCTGCCCTAACGGCCTTATCTAATGATAATTATGAATCAATTCGGAAACAAAAAACTTTTGAGGCGTCAAAATGGTAAAAGATAAACTGATACGTTGTTGAGTGTTCTAAGAAATGTTGATCTTGTATTATTTCAATTAAACGTGACTTGAAGTCAGTAGTTTCCAAAAGAATAAATGCGTTAAATGCACGCATCCAAACATATCAGCACATGTCACCCACGATTCTTTAGTTACTGTTTCTTTTTCAAGTAATAGGTGGCGAGTCCAACAACATCTCCGAACACATTACCAAAATTCAGAGTTAGGGAAGTTCAGCCTCAGGGTTGGTACTGGGAAACTTCTAGAAAATGGAAAATGCTCACTACAGCCACCCGGCACCCGACCAGCCCCGCCTCGGTTTACGGCATCCACTTGTTGTCGACGGGTGGTCCACGGGTGAACGACGCGATGTTACTTGTGAACCACTCGCAGACCATTTGCGGTCGGCGCGCGGTACACTTGGAAACAGCACGTTAGCAATGCAAAGTCAACGTCGAGTGAGCTATGACCCTTTACCTCCCTGACCAGAGGATTGAACCCACCGTAGCAGTGGTGGCCCGCTACAGTTAAACTTAATCAAAGCTATTCGAGTTTATTAATGTTTTAATTGGAACAATTACACCTACGTTTCTGCTGAACTGCAAACAATCCTAGTATGAAAATAAGCTTGTTCTATCTATCTACACTTTGTTCGTTTCGGTATAATACTTAAATGGCTTACAGTTAATGTTGGTGACTACTTTTGATCCTGGACTTGATTCCCAGCTCGGCGAAAATAATGAAAAACTCAATTGGAGTTTGAAAATGCAAACGATATTTTTTTTACATTTAGCTTTACCAATTAAAAACCTGGCGAAACGAAGTTGCAGTTACATTTATTTTTTTCTACTTTTTTCGATAACACAGGCGTTGATGTAAGTATAAATACGAAGATAATATAGGGGTTGTCGTACAAATTAGGTACGTGTTCTTCGTGCATCATTACATTCTGCACCCGGTTCCGTTTCCAACATCGTGTTTTTACGCTTGCCTACGTTTTATTATATTCTCATTGAATCTATGAACTTACATCGACAAATACACCGTTTTTGGTAAATAGGTACCTATATAGTTTTTACTCACGATTAAACATAGTCAATTTTGATTTTAGTACTTAATTTTATACCTTATTAAATTATTTAGTTTTGTTAACGTAAAAAAGGTATGTATGCTGAATAAGAAAATGATATATGCGCGAGATAAATCCGTAAAATTAGTATTATTTCAATAAGTGTAGCTCGCGAAAATCTAAGAGCATTTCATGATGAAAATTAACAAGAACTTAAAAATAAGAGATGGAGAGAGAGTCTGAATATCTATTTGAGACAATATAAAACTATCGATATCCCTGCTCTTTGTGTCCAATCCTTTTTTTTAATGTACTTTTAATAAAATTATACTACAGAAAGTGACCATTGTTTTCATTTGACTCACAAACTGTTTTTAACAAACTAAGAACAAAATAATATTATTATGAAACCTTAAAAACGTGACACTAAAATTTTAACGTGATATTATTTAAACAACCATAAGCTATATAAACTTTTACTGCGAACATAATAAAATTTTCTAACCAACTGCACTATTTTTGTGTGGCCCCGTAATAATTATCACAGAGACATTACCTAAGGTTGAGACTGAAACCATTTCGACCTCTTGTTTTTGTGTAAATGTCTATAGGCTGCAGTCACTACTTAACATCTATGTTAACTAATTACTTGTTTGCTACCTTCGTTAAACATAAAAAAACTATATCTAAGATCTAATACCTAATACATAAAAAAGAAACGTTAAGTAAGTACTGTATACGTGTGATGTGTCTCGCAAAATACTTAGGCGTTCGGGAAGTGCAATATGTCAGCTGGTGCATAGTGCGGTGCCGGTGGTTTGCACCGCACTATGCACCATACCACTGCTCATTGTTAAGCGTCTTATTGATCTGACATTGCTTTACATTTATTTTCTTTGCTTATCTACGTTCGAGTATACTTTAAGGCATTCACCTGATTTTGATAAAACGTGAAACTCTTAAAAAAAATTCAAATAAGATAAATATCGTTGTACAATACGCTGATTTCAGGGATTTATTATCACTTAGTATATAGTAGTGTAAATTATTCATAACTGGTGTTGGATAATGCAATAATTGAGCAAGGCTATAATAGGCTTTATAACATTACGTTACGAGCAGTAGGAGCGGAGCATCAATGATAAATTGTTCAAAAGGGAAATTTTATTCTTACGGACTAAGTCCTGGACAAAGTTTTGTAAATATAAAACATATACAAGTAGAGAATGTTAATATCATGTTTATAAAAAGGGAAAACAATTCTGTAAACTTTGAAATCCTTAAGCTTTGCGGAAGTGCAATAAAGCCATCAAAAATTCGGCAATAGCACACTGCACTGCACTGTAATTATATGTTTGACTGCACGGGTTTAAGCCGCTTGCGATATTAATTCACTACAAAAATGTTTGTTTATCTCAATTAAGTATTCATTAAATTGGTTAGATTGAGATGAAGCGATTTTTTTAACACTAGCGGCCCATCCCGGCTTCGCGCGGTTGGAATGCCTACTCTCTCCTATTCATCTTAGCGTGATGTTATATAGCCTAAAGCCTTCCTCGGTAAATGGGCTATCTAACACTGAAAGAATTTCGAATCGGACCAGTAGTTCCTGAGATTAGCGCGCTCAAACAAACAAACAAACTCTTCAACTTTATAGTATTAGTGTAGATAAGCCAGATGTGGTTCAGAAAAACAAATACGGGAACAGCAAAATAACATAAAATGTGAAACTGTCGACAGTGTTTTTCGTATTATTAAAAATACACACAAATCAAATATACACAAAAAATCTATGTGAATTACAAGCTTGTTTGCGTACGTAACCTTGGTATCGTAAAAAAAAGAGATTTATTTTTTGAGATACGGAACCTTTATATGGGAAAATACGTTTAGATATCACTGCAATCGTGTGACCAGTCATGGACAATACATAAGGCACTAGCACACCTCACCGGTGCCGTATTGCAAGCACAAATGCACATCGAGCCGCTTATTGTTAAGCCATCGTTCCACATTTAATACCACATGAAAACGCAACCCTTATTTTAACCAACGACTACACCGATATTTCCCATGATGGCCACTCGTTGTTTTTATCACTTCAATCTGAAGTAACCGCAACGTTGATATTAAATCAAAAGCGTGTCGGACGATACATTTGGGGGCCGTGCAACATCATTAGGTAGGCTACAATATTAGGTTCTTCAAAAATGGCGTCAAAAGAGTCCTTCAGGGCTGGCAGCGCGTTGCCAACTCCCCTGGTGTTGCAAATGTTCATAGGCGAAGGTGACCACTTTCCATCAGGTGGCCCGTTTGCTTGTCTGTCAACCTTCAGACATAAAAAAAGGTACTACAGTACCTCTTTAATACAATATTTGTAAAAACGAAAGAATTTTGTTTAAAAAAATCATAAACTGTTCTATATCTTTCATTCATTATTGTAAGCTTAAAAATATGCTTCTCTTTTAGAAAAACACATTTCTTATGATATTAGATTAAAAGTCTTGAACGGTACATGCAAAATATTTTTGGTGAAAGCGCCTGGTTTTTGTCACAAACTAAAACTGAATTCATTTCCATCCGAATAAAAAAACATTTAGAGAAGATTATGAATTCGATGTATATTTTATTTTGTACTAGCTGACCTGGCAAACTTCGTATTGCCTCAGAATGAAATAATGTGTCAAAGGTTTGATAGATACGGACTATTTGTATATGAAAATAAAATTGTGTTTTTTACTATTTCCCTACACTTTCTTCATATTTTCTTACCTTTTAAACCTTCCCTGGACTTCCAAAAATCATTCAAAACCAAAATTATCCAAAACGGGCCAGCCGTTATCGACTTTTAGCGAAACTAACGAACAGCAATTGATTTTTGTATATATATAGGTTGGGGGAAAAAAATCGATTCTACTTTACACTTTATCGGATTGAAAAAGCACTCAACATTTAATTTTCTTCCTTTGAATGGCAGTATCGACATCGATACGATTTTTATCTTAAGCTAACGGAAAAATCGTATGTCGGAACTAAAGTTACGATAAATGTAAGTCTCGAGCAAATTTCTAAGAGTGGGATATTTTTTTATGACTTGAAAGCGAACGATAGCGAACCAGTTTACATTAATGGACAATATTGCAGATTATGGATGTCTCTATACGAGAACAAAGCTCTCAGTGTCGATGAGCTATAAATTTGTTAAACAAAAATTTCATTAACGGTGTCTATTAATATTTATTACTAACACCTCAGAGGAAAGACTATTAACAAACACCATAATAGTCGTAAAAGGCTTAAGATGATGATGATGTCTACAATTATATTAAGGTCTATATCATAATAATTATATTCTCGCGAGCTTGAATACAAAAATGGAAACTTTTTACGGATATATCTCGCGTATATTTAACTGAAATAAATATTATAAATCAGTCCATAATAATTACAAGATTATTCGAAGACATCAATGCTCGATTATCGAAATGTTTGGACATTATTTTTTCAAGTAGCTCTACTGGATATTGTTTCAAAGAAAATTAAAATACAAATTCTGTTTCTAATGTAGAGCAAGATCAAAAAAATACATCAAATACAATTGGCCGACATTTTTTTCGTAATATAATTTGGGTATCAAATTACAGGTTTCTTCGAATGGATTACGAAAATAGCATCTGTTTTCGATTCCAAAATGGCGGATAGATGCACTTCGAATTGAATATTTTTCTCATTAAATGTGAAATGATATCAATACATTAAGACTCCGTGTCATATTTTTTATCACGAATCAATGAAACGCCTAAATATAATGGCATTCGTCATAATAAAGTCGATAACAATATTATGAGGCCGATGAAATATTAATGTTCTCTGTCCGAATGGAAACGATTTGCAGCTGATGATTATTACATCATTTGTAACACGAACCATTACTTAAAGGCGCTCGCTCCTAGAGTTTCATTTGTTCGAAAGCTCGACAGTAAAACGTTTTAAGTCTATTTCTTGTTCGTTTAAAATGAATTGAACTTATTTGATCTATTTGTTTGCAACAGCTTTGCTATTTGTTTCGCGTTTTTCATCTTGTTTGTGTACAGTACAGTCCGATGAGCACGGTCTGATTTTGTACTTTTAATTTAGCATTTTTTTTATTCGAATGGCTGAGTTTCTGTCTCGGAGCTTAGATTTTAATAAAGGCTCGTAATTTCTTTCACACACGCAAAACAACTTAGGCTTAGGGGTTACAATGAATCTGCATTTTAATTTTAACCTCTTACTTACTCTTTAACACTTAGGTTAGGGTCCCACTACAGAATCATTTCGTTCATCCAAATATGCTGCAAACCTAATTTTAAGGCACATTTATAATCTAGAGCAGCTATACTCTAAGTGTGTTCCGCGGAACCTTAGGGTTCCGTGATACCTCTGTCGGGGTTCCGCAAGAATTTAGAAAAAAAATCAAAACACCTCTCTCTGGTCGCTCCGCGGCCGCACAAAACGCTATGAACGTTATTTATTTATTTATTTGTATTTGTAGAAACATGTGTTATAATAGCTGGTACAATATCACATAAGTTTGGTATCAATAATTTTATACTTGTACAACCCGTTCGCTCTAAGTTTGCCGGTCTGTGGAATGCGCGTACCCTCCCCCACGTGACAACAAAACTTACAATGTGTCATTGTTTTACCCAAATATGTACGTACACAATTCTTATTATTACAATTAAATAAAAAATATTTTTATATTATGTATTGCTGACGCTACTTTTCGAACGTCATTCCTATCGCCAGCGGCAAACTTAAAACGAGCGGGTAGTATACTTGTGAGCGCGCAGTCTCTTTGATAAAAGCCGCCTCTGAATTAGACGCTATAGTTGTCAACAAGCGACTTTCGAGTCTAACTTCAAAGTATAAAGTCGATATTGTTTACAACGCAATTTTTAAATTTATGTTTTTATTTTTGCTTTTTGTTTATCAAAGGTGCCAACTCGAGTATTTTCGAGAATATTTGAGATCGAGTCTAGGTATAAAAGCGGAGATCGCGCGTCGCGCGTCGTCAGTTGACGATTAGCGTTCTGAGCGATAAGTTACTACCTACTTACAAGCTCGCTAGCGAGAAACTAGTGTTCATTGTTTTACTGCCTGCTGTATTCTGTCGTCTCAGTTTTATACATTTCTTCACTGTAGGTACTAAATTTAGTCTCTTATACGCAGTAAAAATTGTGCATTATTTAAACCCCACTATCCTGACGTGTAACATTATAAATAAAGAAGAATGGAACGTTGGCTTAAAGGTGTTGCAACAACCGCTTCTAATGACGCTGAATGTTCAAAAGCGATGCGCGCGGAGAATATAGCAATCACCGATCCAGAAGATGATGCCACGACGTCAAGCTCGACGGTTTCAAAGACGAAAAGAAGGAAGTATGATGAATCTTATATCAGTTTCGGATTTGTTGATTCCAACGGCTCACCTCTCTGCATGCTCTGTAGTAAACTGCTTCCTAATAGTTCCATGGCACCTGCCAAATTGCGCCGACAATTAGAAACTATACACCCCGAGTCTAAAGACAAGAATAAAGAATTTTTTGTTCGCAAAAAAGATCAGTTATTACAAAGTCAAAAAAATATGATGCATGTAACACAAACTATCAACGAAAAGGCCACGGAGGCATCATATTTAGTTAGCTATCGCATTGCACAAGCAGGCAAAGCGCATACTATCGCTGAGAAATTAATAAAACCATGTGTATTAGACATAATAAAATGTGTGCTCGATGAAAAATCTGCAAAGCATCTTTCTACTGTTCCGCTATCAAACGATACTGTTTCACGACGAATCCATGATCTGGCAAGCTTCGTCAAACAAGAACTAGTTATACGTCTACAAAATACACGATTCGCCTTGCAAATGGACGAGTCGACTGATGTCTCTGGTTTGGCTATCCTGCTGGTTATTGTGAGATATGCATATAAAAGTTCTTTTGAAGAAGACATGCTTATGTGTTCATCGCTGCTTACAAACACAACCGGGGAAGAAATTTTTAATAAAATAAATATATTTTTGAAGAAAATAATCTCAGTTGGAACAATTGCATTGACATTTGTACAGATGGGGCCAAGGCGATGACAGGTAAAACAGCAGGAGCAGTGTCACGAATGAAAAATAAAGCGCCTAATTGTAGTTCCAGTCATTGTATTCTGCATAGACAAGCACTTGCGATGAAGCAAATGCCGTCAAATCTAAAATTAGTTATGGATGAAGCGGTAAAAAGAATTAATTTTATCAAATCACGACCACTACAATCCCGATTGTTCTCATTATTGTGTGAGGATTATGGCAGCAAACATAAAACACTGCTGCTCCATACAGAAGTGCGATGGCTGTCTCGGGGTAAAACTTTAATAAGGCTATTTGAACTTAGAGCCGAGTTACAAATGTTTCTTTCAGCAGATACTTCTTTTAATTTGAAGGACCGTTTGTATGATAAAACTTGGTTGTTCCGATTGTCTTTTATGGCGGATATCTTTCAAAAACTTAACGAACTGAATTTATCGTTGCAAGGTAAATAGACAACAGTGTTTCAGGCCTATAATAAAATAACTGCTTTTAAAAGAAAATTAGATTTTTGGATCATTTGCATTGGTAAGAAAGAAATAGAAAGCTTTACGTTACTCAGTGAGTTTGTAAGCGAAAACGACTCAGAAATGTTTGAAGATGATGTGTTTGAAGAATTGGTCCAATATCTCAGTTCGATGCGCGCATCTTTTGAAAAGTATTTTCCCGAAGAACACAATACAAAATTTAAAGTGAATTCATAATCCTTTTTTACCCAACTTGGAAAAGCCTGAAAACATGTCAAACGAGATATATTATATGAATCTCTTTTAGAAATGTCATCAGACACAAGTATGGAGTCACTGTTCAAAACGACGCCTCTCAATGATTTTTGGTGCAGAATCCAAGATGATTAAGCAATGCTTGGCCAAATGGCTCTGGATATTCTTCTCCCGTTCCCAACTACATATTTGTGCGAAACAGGATTCTCTGCCTACGCAGCCACGAAAACAAAATATCGCAATAGACTGGACGCCGAAGCTGATATGAGACTCCAACTTTCTTCCATCAAACCTGATATCAACCAATTGATGAAAAATAAAAAACAGTTTCATACCTCCCACTAGTTAGATTTTTTATTTTTAAATGTTTTCTATTATTGTCCTTGCCAAGTGATGAAGTAAATAATAATTAGTAACTGTTACATTGTACTTTTATTATGCTGATTAATAAAAAATACACATATAAAAACAACAGTTTCATTGTAGGGTTCCATCAAGTATTTTGATTCCCAAAAGGGTTCCATTATTTAAAAAGTTTGCCAACCACTGATCTAGAGAATATCCACTAGGTTGTTAGTCAAAATTTAGCCGCAAGTATTTTTCATTTAATTATTTTACCTTAAACAGCCAGCAACTCTTATTTGCGGTCGATTTAATTTGGCTACTGTATATCATAATAATGAGAAAAAAATAGCTTAAATTTGATTTTAAAATAATACATGTACATCATGGACGTGAAAGTTATCGAGGCCGAAAGAAAATACATACGGGCGGCCAAGTGCGCAACGACAGCCGTGATTTATCAGAGTCTTTATACATACTGTCGTGAGGTGAACAATATTTTATTGAAAAACAATAAAAAAAATTATATCACAAAAAAAAACTTGCGGCCATTGTTGATAGGCAACCTAGTGGATATATATTCTCTAGATTATAAATATGCGTAAAAATTAGGTTTGCAGCATATTTGGATGAACGAAATGATTCAGCAGTGGGATCCTAACCTATCTGATTTTCGTTGTCTATAACACTATAACACAGTATAGAAATAACTATACTGTGTCTATAAGCTGCGATATTCACTTACAGTGCAATGCAAACTGCATGCTTCCTTGTCACCGTCGTAACAAACAAAATGAAATCTGCATCCCTTTTTGAATTCCGTGAAACTATGATGTTGATGAATGAGTTTTGTTCTATCTAATATCTATTAAATGAAATATTTTTTGGGGATTAGATATCTATTTGGTTCTTTCACACGTCACACGTCTTCACGTTACGTTTTAACGTGTATATTAAGTATTCACTATACTGCGTGTTAACGTAACGTCTTAACATGTCTATTAAATATTCACCACACTGATTAAGATTAATAATTGATCTAATATCTTAGCTGAATGGTTGAAATGTACAAAGCTTTAGTAATCGGATCGACAGCTCACAAGACGGGTCAGTCATCGACCATAGCTTTGCCTGTCGTGTTAAGGTAGACATCTGATCTATTGTATTATTCGAGTCTACCTATAGTTGTCTATATAATTTATAATAGCCATCTATCCAAGAGATTCTATGCAGGTATATTGTTAGGTACTTCCTTTATGAAATTATTAACATTTTGAGCGCATAGAATCAGAAATTGGTAGTAAAAGAGCGAAGTGGCAGACCAGCAGCAATCAAGGGTATTGTCATTATTTTGTAGTGGTTAAGCTCAAGAATAATCGAGAACAAGAATTAAGTTATATCTCAAATATTTTTTTGTGATATTTTTTTTAATATTAAAATAAATCCTATAAACAATATGTTCCATGGATAACAAAATGTATCCTTCGACACTCGCATGATTTTATTACGAGTATTAACGTTGCGCGGTTATTTACTTCAGTTTGAAGTACATAACGAGTTGCTATCATGGGAAATATCGGTGTTGTCGCTGGTTAAAATAAGTGTTCCGTTTTCATGTGGCAATAAATGTGGAACGATGGCAGAACAATAAGCGGCTTAACGATGTGCAGCGGTGCTTGTAATACGTCACCGGTGCGGTGTGCTGGTGCCGTATGTATTGTCTATGGGTTTATTGCACTTTCGCCATGCTTTAAGATATTGTGAGTTATATAACACGTTCCCAAGTATTGCTTAACTCATTCCCTGACCCATTTTAAACATAATAGCTGTGACAAAACACATGTGAGCATTTGAATTGTTAAAATTCAAATGCTCACATGTGATTCATGGGACAGATAACCTGTTTAGTTATAAATGAAAAATCTTCGAATAATCTTGTAATTATTACGAACTGATTTATAATATTTATTTCAGTTAAATATACGCGAGATATATCCGTAAAAAGTTTCCATTTTTGTAGTCAAGCTCGCGAGAGTATAATTATTATGATATAGACCTTAATATAATTGTAGACATCATCATCATCTTAAGCCTTTTACGACTATTATGGTGTTTGGTAATAGTCTTTCCTCTGAGGTATTAGTAATAAATATTAATAGACACCGTTAATGAAATTTTTGTTTAACAAATTTATAGCTCATCGACACTGAGAGCTTTGTCTCGTATAGAGACATCCATAATCTGCAATATAGTCCATTAATGTAAACTGGTTCGCTATCGTTCGCTTTCAAGTCATAAAAAAATATCCCACTCTTAGAAATTTGCTCGAGACTTACATTTATCGTAACTTTAGTTCCGACATACGATTTTTCCGTTAGCTTAAGATAAAAATCGTAGCGCTGTCGATACTGCCATCCAAAGGAAGAAAATTAAATGTTGAGCGCTTTTTCAATCCGATAAAGTGTAAAGTTGTATTGAAACGTTACGTACTTCACGGTAAATTTCCTGATTCGCGAAATCGAATACAGAATTTTCAGCATTAAATTATATGTTATACCCAATTTATTATCGTTAAAAAGTATTTAAAACTTAACTTTTCAAACGTTACTTCACACCTGTAATCCCCGAAGGGTTAGACAGAGGTTAATGCATGCGTTCTAGCATACATGCAAACATCCACGATTCGCCGGTTACGTTTTGGCCCATGTAACAGGTGGCGATCCTGTTGACACTCCGGGCACATTACCTAACTTCGAGGTACTGGGAAAGGATCATGGCAAGATTTGTACAGAAAAAAAATAAAAAAGGTACACGGTAAAACAGCATGGGAATATTACCCAGTGAACCTAAACAACATTTCCTGATACTTAAAATATTTTTAACTCGCCGGAATAAAAAGTATGAAATTGAACTTTAGTATGGAGTGCTTCTACTGTTGTTAGGAAAGACGATTTTTATTCCGGTGATTTAGAAATCATTTACACACCAGAAAATGTTGTTTAGGTTCCCTAGATAATATTTCTAATACGTTTTATCTTGTACCTTTTTCTAACTTTTTTGTACAAATCAATGTATGAAACTTGCCATGATTCTTTCCATAAAATTGAAAAACCCCAATACCACCAGAGATAAAGGACTTTACACCATTATCTCTGATAACCCCCTACCCGGGAATCGAACCCAGGACCTCAACGTAGTAGTAGTGGCCTGCTACCACTAAGCTACCGAGGCAGCCAACATACGATTTTTCCGTTGGTTTAAGATAAAAATCGTATCGATGTCGATACTGCCAC
Organism: Macrosoma leucophasiata; assembly: GCA_036365455.1. NCBI lineage: Eukaryota > Metazoa > Arthropoda > Insecta > Lepidoptera > Hedylidae > Macrosoma > Macrosoma leucophasiata. The sequence continues at coordinate 16,591,631 of JAWQUS010000009.1, read as the reverse complement.
CCAAAAGGAAGATAATTAAATGTTGAGTGCTTTTTTCAATCCGATAAAGTGTAAAGTTGTATTTAAACGTTACGTACTTCACGGTAAATTTCCTGATTCGCGAAATCGAATACAGAATTTTCACCATTAAATTATATTTTGTACCCAATTTGTTATCGTTAAAAAGTATGTAAACACATGTTTTTCTGTATGAACGTTAATTTGGTATCTATTCGGCGGGATCCATGTGGCTAGTTGACCTCGGGTCTGTTTTTCACCCTCAGCGATATAAATTGGCAATTACGGCCAATTCACGATGAGAAAATAAGTAATCGGCGGCGTAACAAATCGAGAGATTTTTATGATGTCATGTTTACTTGAATATCCAAATAAATTATCGGATAAATAAAAAATATTTTACCCGATAGGGATGGCGTGAAGATACATATACATTTATTTATTTATTTCTTTATTTATTTACCAGTAACTACAGAAACATTACAAGACCTCCATTTTACTGGTGGTAGAGCTCCAGTGACGGCGTAGGCACCACCGCATTACCTAATATACTTGCCGCTAAATGGTAGTGTTTGGCACTATCGTGTTCCGGTCAGGTGGTAATGTGCGGCCCTGTAATTTCCGGCACAGAGGCATAACACCTGAGGACTCAGGAGTGGTAACACATCTGCATTTTGACCTTGGTCTTTGTGTAGGTGTATATATCTATAGGCTGTAGTCGTCACTTAACATCAATGTGAACTGTATGCTTGTTTAACACTACAAAAAAAATCCAATGCGATACTGCAATCAAATTACACATAAATGAATCAATGAAGTAATAACATGCACGAAATAACTTCATACCTGTTCCTTGATAGGAAGAAAAGTATTTGAATAGAAAAAAAAATAGAAGTGTAAGTATCGAAACAAATCACAGATGGTATAGCTTCTTGTTTTCCTGATTATAAATATGCGTAAAAACTAACTCCCTTATTCATAAACGTATTTTAGCTAAAGTGTTGCTAATCTCTCCTTTGTCTTTTTCTATCTTCCACATTTGACAATGCAACTGACAAAGACAAAGCATTCTATAGGTAAAACGTATCTAATGTACGTTTATGAATAAGGGGGTTTGTTTGCAGCATATCTGGATGAACGAAATGATTCAGCAGTGAGATCCTAACCTAACAGGATCTGTACCACCAGTAGAACATAGACTTTTGATCTCTTTTATCATTATACAATGAAAGAGATGAAACCAACAATTCTACCGGGGCTTCGAAAGCTTAGTGGTAAACCAGCTCGCCTAGTTATTCTGAGGTTCGATTCTTGCCCGAAGTAACCTTTCTTTTCTTTTTTTATTTCTAAGTTAAATCGCACTTGATTTTGCGAAAAATAAAAATGAAAACTAATAAAAGAAACGTGATTTTCTGTGACTTTTGTGGTATAAAATGTACCTACTTCAAGACCTATTTTCTGACCTACCAAAAAAATAAAAAAACTTCATAAAAATCAGTCGAGCCGTTTTGGAAGAGGATGACTACAAACACCGTAATTTTATGTTTTAAACATTGTGACGGGGTATAATTTGCTGTACCAAAATGAGGTGAAACTAGGCGAAATCTTTCGACACAGACCAAAATTTAAGAAATTAGTAAAAATATGTATAAAATATTTTTAACTTATCATAAATTACTACGAGAACGGGAACTTTTGCCAGCAATTTGTGAATTAATGATGACTGCTAAGTATTTAACTAGTTTTATTTTTTTTTATTTTTATAAAATCAAACTACTTTATAGGCAGAATATTTATTTTCTTATGTCGAGGCCATGGTACTTAATTAATTAAATTAGCAGTATAGTTCAAGACGTTTTTTTTCTAAATTGTTTTTTCGATAGATTTTGGTCCAGTTTTATCTTCTTTCAAGATTATGTCAACCAGATTTACTATTTATACTTCTCTGAGATGGCTTGACCTATTGAAACTATTTGATTAGTTTTTGACGTCTTTCACTCTAGCTGAAAGACGTCCACTGCTGGACAAAGCCTTCCCCAATAATGCCCACAACAGTGTTTTGATCGTGAAATTTGGTCATCAAAAACACAGACGGGAAAAAACTTTGAGTTATAATGATTACCTGAAATAAATATAAATAAATTCAAACATCTAAAAGAAAACATAAATACTTTAATTGTTTTTCTAAATATCATAATAATTTAAGTTCTTATAAAATATGCTACAGTTAAAATAATTTATTGAACGTTTTTACTGAGACCTAATTAATTGGTTAGTAATATTAATTTTATATTACTATTTATCATTTTATCCATCTTAAAACTTTTTGAAAACGAATGCTTTAGAATTTTACTATCACAAACATTTCTATTAGTTAATTCATTCAGTTTATCATTAAATAGATACGATGAAAAAAAAAACAAACTTTCTCAACTTCATTTGGCAATATTTTTAGGACTGTGATTTTATTTTTTTTCTGTAAAAAATACATTAAAAAAATAACATTTACCTTAATCGGAAAAGTATGTTCATTCCCACTTGACAGCGTCACTTAAACAGAAGCGGGAAGTAGGGACTAATCGGACATAGGGCGAGTAGCCCGACTCGCGCCGCGGCCGGCTCCTACGGACCGCGCTCACTGACTGGCTACGGCGCTACGAGCTACGAACTACGCGCTACGAGCCTCTTCGCTTCTTACGTTTCCATTATATTTAGCTGTAACAGAAAATGTGATCATCACATTGAAAATATCTTTCAAAGTGGCATATGAGGCTTGTGACTGTGCAACACTTCATTTTCCAAAGAAATTCGCTCAACCGTTCCAGTAACAGATGTTTTAATCGTTTTTGTTAAACGTGGAAATGAATTCGTTCACATATGATGAAGAGATTATGTGTACTTATTTTTATTTATTAATTAACATAATTCTGATATTCCCAATCAGTGCGTAAAATTCTAACTTAACTGACTGAGTGATTCAGTGACCGACAGAAACCTAATAATGGAAAGATCTCTCCTTTTTTGAAATTTCTACAGGAACGGGAACTATGCGCACATGAAATCGCAGTAAAAAATAAACTGACATTGTATTTAGTAGATAGTAAATCTATGGTATTTTGTGTAGAAAACATCGATTACAATTTGTTGTGATTATTTATTTATTTAAACTTTCTGCACAAACAAAGTACATGAGGCGGACTTAATGCTAGAAAGCATTATCTACCAGTCAACCTAAGGGCTGTGTGGAAAACGAAGAATGGTAGTGCATTTGGAAAATCGTCAAAAATAGATAAAAAGCCATAATAGTCATTTTGAAAGTAATTTACAGAGCCATGGGAGTAATATTATGGAATATACAGGATAACACATACTAAATAATTATTTAATTAAATACATAAAATACACACATAGATATATATATATATATATATATATATAAATAATACTATACATATATATATATATATATATATGTAAATATATATACATAATAATATATATGTCTGATTATGAAACCAACGTAAGAATGAAATATCAAATTCAAAGCATTTTAAGATAATAATCACGGAGCTTTCTTTTAAATGAGAATCTACTGGATGATTTTTTTATGTCCACGGGTAGCGAATCCCAGAGCCTTATTGCCGAAACTGTGAAAGTGTTGGCCATGAAACCAGTTCTGTGAGAAGGAATTTGAAGAGATAAAGATTTCGACGAACGGAGATTAAGACTATGAGAGTCGCCCAGAAAATTAAAATTGAGTTTAAGATAATCAGGAGAACTAGGATCGTTTAATATGGAGAATAAATTGGGATGTGGACTATTTATATGGAAATTCCAAAAAGAATAGTAAAAAATATAAACATGATGTCTTTGAGACATCCCGTTAATAGTTTTTAAGATATAACGTTTCAAGTAGTAGTTCAAGTTGGTAGAGCTCCAGTGACGGAGCTCGCGGGCGTAGGCACCACCGTATTACCTGATTTACTTGCCGCTAAATGGTAGTTTTCAGCACTATCGTGTTCCGGTCAGTTGGTAATGTAAGGGCCCTGTAATTTTCAGCACAGAAGCATCAGGGAGACATAGGCCTCAGGAGTGGTAACGCATCTGTATTTTGACCTTGGTCTTCGTGGGCGACTATAGGCTGCAGTCATCACTTAACATCAATGTAAACTGCACGCTTGTTTGCCACTTCCATTACGTAAAAAATAACGCTGCGAGCAGTGAAATTACTCAAAACAGCTTGTATTAAGTTGCAGAATGTTATAATGTCACGCACGGCATGGCAAGACACTGCTAAATCTTCTTATAATAATAATATATTTAAATTACGTGTCACAGTGTTTATCCGCGATGGACTTCTAATCTAATTAACAAATTTTAATCAAACTAGCACACCTTGAGCATTTAGATCCAACTTAACAGATAGGACAGCGTACATCTCAATTTATAGTGGCAATCAAGTTCACATCTTTTGAGTTTTATTTTGACTTCGTTTTTTTTTTATTGAACTTGTACTTAGGCACAGACATTAAATGTCATATTTTCTGCCACAGATCTACGGTAGACTCGATCGAAACTTATTTACAATTAAAGATCGTAAAAAAATATTATTCTGAGTCGAGAACATGTATCCGCAAAATTCGTAATGTTTGATAATTCGTAAAATAAAATAAATATTTTTTTATATTCAAATGTCAATGCCCGTCATTATGACGTACACATTTCATTTTTAATAAATGTCATTGATGTATTATCTAAACAAGAAGCCAGGCAATTTTCAAAAATCAATAGCTATTTTTTAGTTTCGCTAAAACTGTAAGTTTATTTATCTAGTGCTGAACACCACTATTTAGCGACAGATAAATTAGCTAATGCGGTGGTGCCTATGCCCTCAAGCTCCTACACTGGAACTCAACCACCAGCTGCCAGTTTGCGTATGAAGAAAGGAGACAAAGCTAATAGCGTTTCAATTTAGGTTGACAATAAAAGGCAAGGTAATACGGCGGCAGGTTCTAAGTAACCGCTTGATTCGAGAAGTTGTAGATTCGACCTCCGTGCAAAGACAGTCTAGACAGCGGGGCGTTTGAGAGTGGGTGTGTGTGTTATTTTTTTTATGTCATGAATTGGCAAACAAGCATGCAGTTCACATTAATGTTAAGTGATGACTGCAGCCTATAGACACCTTCACAGAAACCACAGGTCAAAATGCATATGCGTCACCACTTCTGAGGCCTAAGTTGTTATGCCTCTGTGCCGGAAATTACAGGGCCGTACATTACCACCTGATTGGAACACGATTGTGCTGAACACTACCATTTAGCGGCAAGTATTAGGTAATGCGGTGGTCCGCGAGCTCCGTCACTGGAGTTCTACCACCAGTAAAGGTTATTATGCTTAACAGGCGTAAAACATAACTCATTTTATTTGATTCTAGGTAACTGCTAACTCAGAAAGTAAGAAATATATACGACAAAATAAGTTCTAAATATTGTTGCGGATTGACGATTTGTTATGAAATCGATAAAACAAGGTGGGATGAAGTCGTCATAAAACAATGACATGTTGTTTATGGGCACATTACATTGTGACTTCACATGTACGCTTTTACGCTGAGATGAGCATAAAACGTAAAGAAGCTGTGCTTAATCCGGCTGACTGGTGTTTTGTAAGTTCGTTCACAAATACGTCGTTGAAAAGAAGGCTCTTTCCAGTTAGATATTTTACACAAAAGAGCTGACTGTTTGGGATTCGTGGATTAAAAGAAAAGGAGGTTGATCTGTGACTTGTAGCATGAAAAACTTCCGAACGTGAGATGCAAAAATTATCTAATTATTCGACGTATTTTTCAAGGAATTCTATAATAAACGTAACTTCACGCCGCCAATCCCTGAAAGTGTAGGCAGAGGTAAATGCATGCATTCAATCATACATGCAAACACCCACGATTCGCCGGTTACGTTTTGGCCCATGTAACAGATGACGAGCCTATTGACATCTCTGGGCACATTACCAAACTTCGAGGTACTGGGAAACTTCCAGAAAACGGAAAAATCCCAATAGAACCAGAGATAAAGGATTTAAACCTTTATCTCTAATATCCCCCGAGCCGGGAATCGAACCCAGCGTAGTAGTAGTGGCCTGCTACCACTAGGCTACTGAGGCAGATCAAATTTGTATTATATCATCATATATTCTTTCATATATACTTATAATAAAACAGTAAAATCCGCGTGTCTCTACATTGTATATATTTACGATAAACTAATTGGGGGCGATGTTAAAATAGTATTAGAACACTTTTCAATCATTTTTAATTTTTTTGTCTGTCTGTTAGTCGGTTGGTCTGTTTGTCTGTTTGTCCCTTTGTCCAGGCTAATCTCTGAAGATACTGCACGGATTCGAATGAAACTTTTTGTGGTGTATAGATACTAAGCCTGGCCAACATTCAGGCTTCATTTTTACTGCGGGAAAATCACTAATTCCCACGGGAATCTCTACATTTAACAAAATCGTAAGAAAATAAAGACTGTAGATTGAATATTTTTTAAAAGAATACTTGGGACGTGATCTGCAATAGAAATCGAAGTTTGTCTGTATGTATGTCCGGGCTAAACTAAAAAAGTACTAAATGGATTTACTTCAAATTTGGCATGAATATTAAAATACTAACCTAACCTAACCGGTCCGGTCAACATATAGGCTACATATTATCATGCTATCTCCTAGGGGGGAAGAGCTGTGAATCTTTGAAATCGTAGAAAAGTCAAAACTGTACATGGATTTTTTTGTTTTAAAGAATATTTGGGGCGTGATCTACTATCGATATCGAAGACAAAAGTGTTTGTTTGTCTCTGTATGTATGTCCAGGCTAAACTCAAAATTACTTAATGGATTTACTTCAAATTTCGCATGAATATCCGAGAATTTTCATGGACACCGCATTGGGTAAGGTTAATAGGTAGCGTGCATACAAATAATGTTGAAAGCTATTTCCTGCGGTTGTTACTTCACACGGTCCGAGGCCCAACGTATTTCGGTTTTCTGAGGTCATTTGATGGCGTGGAGTATCCCACTTACCACGCAGCCTGCGTAGCACGTCACCTTCTTGACGGTGACCAAAACTGGAATGACACCCTCGCGGAGGTAAGCGTCAGTGACGGAGAAGTATCGCCATCACCTGTCTGAAGATTTTCTATGAGCTTTGAGAGACGTGCTACTGGAGACGAAGTCGAAGTAACTAATGAACGCATGCTGAACACCTGTCTTAGTTCATTTCAAGATGTGGTCATTTCCACGAGTTTGTACGTAGAGTACGTACGCTGCTCTTGACCATTAATATGAGAGCTCGGCTCAGCGACAATGCACGTGCTCAAGAATTTTCTGATGTCCTTCTCAGTCTTCGCGAAAGCACTCTACCAGAAGAGAGAGGTGGACAGATGGTGTTTCCAAAGTCTTCCGGCAGAGAAGTATCCAGTTTAGAAGAACTCATTCTCGGTGTCTACAGGGACAACAGTCGTATAGCGCACCAGCAGAATACAACGTTTTAGGTGTGTGAGCGGGCCATTTTGACGCCCAAAAATGATCAGGCTGCAGCAATTAATAGGAAATGAAGTGGTCTACACCTCCATAAATACTGTCGTCGAGCAAGATGACGCCACACATTATTCCATGGCATTTCTGAACTTCCTGTCAGCAAACGGACTTCCATCGCATACCATCAAGCTGAAGGTAGGTGTCCCGATTATGCTTCTTGGGAACTTATCTACTCCGAAGTTGTATAACGGGACTTAAAGCCATCTCACTCCACAGACACACCATTGAGGCGGAAATTCTTACGGGTTGTGGCATTGGTGAGGCAGTATTTATACCACGCATTCCTCTCATACCTCATAACTTCACGTTCCAGTTCAATCGCGTACAGTTGAATGCTTCGCGATGACCATCAATAAGCCGCAGGGGCAGACACTGAGGGTAGCGGGTGTTAACCTCAGGACAAGTTGCTTCTCACACGGGCAACTGTACGTCGCTTGCTACCGCGTCACCAGTCCTGACCCTCTTTACATTTTGGCTCCCGGCAGAATAACTACCAACGTAGTTTATAGGAAAGTGTCGTAAGGTTTGATACATTTGTACGTATTTTTACTCTTTTGTGTCCGGGAATATATTCCTGCATTATTTTCTCTATTTCCTTAAGTCACATCTTATGACTGAACTCAGCCGGATGCCCATATCACTCCCTTCACTTGCTTCGTTTGCAAAAAAAACTTATAGTTTTAATTTAATGCTATTTTAAATGTTGTTTGCTTATAATGCTAAAGCGACATTGGCATCTTAGGTATGTTTGGTGCTGTACTGCCTTCACGCAGACGACGTTGCGGGCAGCAGCTAGTTGTATAATAACAGTAGATTTAAACATTACCTTATTTTATGCCATGAAATAGAAACAAGCATACATACGTTTATGATAAGTAAGTACGTAAACCTATAAACATTTGCATAAAAACTTCATATTTCAATGAAGATGCGTTGCCACTTGCCACTCTATAACGTCTATCTATGATTGTTTTATATTATTTCGCATTAACACATGCTTGTGAAATAAAATTTCTTTAAAAATAAAGTCTATCTATGATACAGGTTAAAATAATCAACGGGCCGACGACCCGGTTATTTCAACGGTGTGAGATGATCGTTTGATTCGAAGCATCGCGGGTTCGATCCCCGCACCGGGCAAATACCTATTGGTATGGATGCAGATATTTGTTTCGGATGTTGTGTTTGTGTATGTGTTGTCTGTGTACAATGGCATCCACGACACAGTATTATATAATACCTAATTTGGGGCTATGAGTGTAAGCGTATTTTTATTTTACACGGTAAACCTGTGTGAATGAGAAATTATTACCGCTCTCATTTTACTTGATGCCAATGGGATTCTGTTTACTCAGAAAGCCAGAAAAATATGCAACAATGTGTTAAACATTGTTGCGGATTCTCTGTCTCTTAGGTAATCGATAAAACGCGGTGGAATGAAATCGTCATAAAACAATGACATGTTGTTTATGGGCACATTACATTGTGTTCACATGTACGCTTTTACGCTGAGATGAGCATAAAACGTAAAGAAGCTGCGCTTAATCCGGCTCACTGGTGTTTTTCAAGTTCATTCACAAGTACTTAGTTGAAATGAAGGCTCTTTTCAGATCAATCTCTTACACAATAGGCGCTGACTGTTTTTTTTATGTAATAAAAGTGGCAAACAAGCATGCAGTTCACATTGATGTTAAGTGATAACTGCAGCCTATAGACATTTACACAAAGACCAGAGGTCAAAATGCAGATTTGTTACCACTTCTGAGGCCTAAGGTGTTATGCCCCTGTGCCGGAAATTACAGGGCCGTACATAACCACCTGACCGGAACACGATAGTGCTGAACACTACCATTTAGCGGCAATTATATTAGGTAATACACTACTACGCCTCCGATCTCCTTCACTGGAGCTCTACCACCAGTAAGGGTGAGTTCCTGTTCAAATCGTCGGCAAAATGTGTTTTTCAACCTTGTAGCGGATTCTCGCTCTGTTATGAAATCGATAAAACGAGGTGGAATAGAATCGTCATTAAACGTTGACGTGATAATGGGTACATTACATTGTGACTTACATGTACGCTGAAATGGACATAAAACATAAAGAAGCTGCGCTTAATCCGGCTCACTGGTGTTTTGCAAGTTCATTCACAAATACTTAGTTGAAAGGAAGGCTCTTTTCAGTTAAACCTTATGCAATAGACACTTTCTGTTTGGAATTTGTGAATTTAATGAAACGGACGTTGATGTGTGCAAACGGAAGAGAAAAGATCTGTTTTTACCTTTCTATGGTATACAAATATATGTTTCGAGTGGGGACGTTTGTGTACATGTTTACCTATACCAAGTGTGGAGCTGTGAGGGTAAGCGTATTTAGTTTATTTATTCTTACTTTTGTCATTGAGTTTTTCTGTGTCATCGACGACACAACGCAGCTTCTCAACTCTGTAGACATATTTATCGAAAAAAAATCCCATTAATTCTGGATGGGCTTTGGTTGAAAATGAACCGGGGAAAACAGCGGTCGGCCAGGGACACCTATCAATCCTAGGCTTCCACTATGGGCTATTGCGATTAGCAAGAAGGACCAGCAATTCAGAATGGCATCCCATTATACGTCCCACTGCTGGGCACGAGTCTCTCCCCAACGGGGGGAGGCCTGGAGCTTACTCCACCACGCTGCTCCAATGCGGATTGGTGGAGGTGGGTGGTTTAGTGGCCAATCCGCTGTCGGATGTTTTTCGAACCGCCCATAAGGCCTCCGACAAGGTTTAACGACTGCTATCTATTGATAGCAACCGGGACCGACGGCTTAACGTGCCCTCCGAAGCACGGAAACGCGCATTTCATTTGCCACTAGTGGTCACCCATCACACTACCCGACCGCGCCCGTAGTGCTTAACCGAGCAGATCACTTATGATCCACACCAGCCGCCGGGCCATGTGCGCTTCATACATATATATTCATACATATTTAGACACACACAATTTAGCAATTGATTGGATAAATTGATCATTAGTACTTACGAGTAAATATAATATAGGCTCGTAATACAAGTAAGTCGATAAATTGACAATATACAGTTAGTTATAGGTTTTACATTTCAAAAGGCAATCATTTATAATATTATTACTTACCATGATTTATGTGACACGTCGTTTACAAAAAACATTTTTGGCGTCTGTTTGAAATATTCTCAACATTATTTCCTTTCGATCAAAATAATCTGAACATAAATTGAAGTCGTGATTGGTGACCGATGGCCAGTATTAACTTGTCTGGCAGCGGTTGAGATACAGCCAGCTAAAAAAGTAACTAAATAACGGTACAAGTTTTCAAGACATTAAATACTTTTACTAACTTTTTGGCTTACAATGCTTGCAAAAACATACATTTCTATGTAAATTATTGACTAATAAAATAGATAAAATGTCTCGGAATAATAATCTTTGAGCTTAACAAGTTCAATAGCTTTTTTGCTGACCATATTTGGCAACCGAGCCTTGCCTGTTCACTGTATTTTTTTTGTGATGAGTTAAGTATAATTACATACTGATTTACGTTGCATTTTGCGTTTATAATGTATGTATTTTCACGCCAGGTCCCTAACGGGGTAGGCAGAGAGTGTAGAGTGCCAGATATCCCGGTCCTGACATATCTCACGTGCCTCATCTACCTTCGTCATTCTCTTCATACATGCACGTCGATTCCTAAGACTTTTGACCGTGAAAACTTATTTTTTAATTTCTTTAAAATATCGAAATTGCTCACGTCCAAGTATAAAATTTCTTTAAAAAATCTGTGTAGGTTTTTTTTGTTTGAAGGAGTTAGTTTCAAGAAACAACCTCTTAAAATAGATAATTTGACACTTAAAATTGAAACAACGAAATACAGATTCATACAAAATATATAAATATAAAGTAACACTTTTTAATTACTTTAAATATTCAGAAGTCATTCTGCCAATTACACTAACAGAAGATCTACAGTACGGACCTAGTCATATATATTATCTAGGAGCACGGTAAATGTCGAATGCTCTACACGCTGTACACGAAAACCAAACACGAACAAAGTGAGGTTAAAAATGATATCTCAAGGATCGTCAATCTTGCGAACAATGACCATCTTGTAATATAATAAGGAAATATACCTACTCCTGACCCGGGTGGCATTGAAAAATGATATCAGACGATTCCGCTACGTCATATGTGAAATGATCCTTAAACAGTCTGATATTTCGATTAAACGAACACGCTAATGAACACAAAAAGTGAAAGCCATTCTAAAATTGCATTATTTATTCAACATGGTAATCTAGAGTGCGAATTTCCTGTGCACTTTTTGTATAATAGCATAAAGAGGTCTCTTGAGTATTTTTATCATATACTTGATAATATTTTATAGAAATGAAAGGGAGACGGCTGAGTAATACATTCAACATTTTTATTTAAATTCATTCCGTAATCAATTAGTGATTCAGTTATCACAAGAGAATTAAATGAAACATTAATTTTAATGTCTTAAATTGAAAATCCAATATATATTATAGTTATGACGAAATACAACAATACTCGCTCTATCGTTCTCTCTTAGTCGTGGTATAAAAAAATGCGACCTATATTTTCGTACTAAGAGCTACTGACTTCGGTTTTTTTTCGGTCAAACGGAGGAGTTTAGTTATAATCACTGTGACACGAGAAGCAAAGGACAGCTTTTTCATTTAGTAATATCATCTCTACCTTTTTATTGGTAGAAAGTATTTTTAATGTTCAATACTGTCGTGTCCCAGTAATTTTGCAATAAAAGCAATCATGCTAAATGTATATAATATATTAGCAATCTTTAAATTTCTGCTACAGGCTAAAAAAAATAGGATTTTAGGAGTGAACATATTTGAACATATTTTTATTCTTTTCAGTTTGTTATTGGCAAATGTCAACAGAGTCAACACCTCTTAAATTGGACTATTGGTGAATCGTGTGTTTGTATAAACTCATTTACTGCTTACCACTTCGGGAAATTTGGTCGTGAAGTTAAATTTTATAACAAAAAATATGTCAGAGAAACTATCTGATCAATCTTTCTAAAGGAACATTAACGTAACAGACCGAAAAGTTAAGTCGATTCTCGTTTTAAAAAGTATCCTGTGTATAAGTATCGAGGTTAACCTACAAACACTAAATCAAGCTGTATCTTCATTTACACCAGGATACCGTCGCTCCCTTTCGACCCTCGTAACAAGTAACATGTCTATGGATAGTGTGAAAGTATCTGCCTCATTTTATTGACGTGGAAGATCTCGACTTTAGATATCAAAAATATCCTATATCGATTTTATACCGTCGCCCCATTTCCAGTTCGCATTGAATAAAAAGGAATCACAATTTATGAGAACTTGAAACGACACCATGCCGTAATAAAATTGGGCCCACATTTTTTATACATATAAAGAAAATTTAAGTATCTATCTAATGATGACATTAGGCACTCTCCCTGCTATAAAAGGAGCAAACATTTTTAGTGCTTTGCAAATTGGTTATAAATATTTTATACCTTTCTTCGTGTCGTCATTCAAGCGTCATTTGTACCTAGTTACATAAATATATTATACATGCATACTAACCTTTGATACCAAATTACTACTCTACTGGCGGTTTGATACCTGGATTGGGGAGTAATTAATTTTACATTTTACGATAAATCCAACGGACCCTCCATCCGTTACAGCCCAACAACCTAGAGGTAAATGAATGCATTCAAGCATACACACATGCAAACATCGACGATTCGTTAGTTACGTTTTGACCCATGTAAACAAGTGGCGAGCCTGTTAACATCTCCGGCAAGATTACTAAATCCGAAGTACTAGGAAACTCCCAGAAAATGTAAAAATTAAGTACAGTACTCAACAATTAATATTGCACATCGAGCCTACGAATGAGACGATCGGGTCGTTTCGAGTTCGTAGAGCGTTATCTCTGCTGCACACTGCCTACTGTTATATCTTGCCTATGTTACCCTCTCTGCTTATACTTCACAAATCCCGCACGGTCAGCATTCTCCTATCCTTCGCAACCAATCACCCATACACTAGTCAGTCAGTCTCGTTCCAATATTCCTGCCTAACGGTTGTTCTTCAAATTCAATTCCATTTTATTTTTTTTTAAAAACCTATTTTCAAATCCCGTATAACACTACGTAAGCACTGACAGTCCGGTATTGGTCAAAATTTGATCAAAGTGGTCGACAAACGTCACATAGGTACGGTGCGAAAGAGATAACGCTTTAGACCCGAAATAAGCCAAGTCTCCTTCCTAAGCTCGATGTGCAATATTTATTGTTGAGCACTTTAATTTTCATGATTTAGTGAATGTAGTTTTTTTTTTTAAGTGAAGTTCGCTATTACTAAATCAAGCCAAAGACGTTTGTCGCTGTACCTGTTATTATAGACACCAGTGTGCAGGCTGAAACATTAATAATACAGTGATGAACACTATCATCTTACAAGAACTCGATAAAGCTAGTCCGATGAAGTATGATAACAATTCACGTTTCATAAGTATAAATTGGTTCCGGGGCACGGATCCGTGACGACAATGAGACGAGACTATCGACAAGTTGAAACTTTCATCTTTATTACACCTGTGCGCTCTAACTGTGTTAGTTGGGAATTATTCAACCGAGAAAAGTATATTGCGTTTGTATTGATGTTATAAGTTCATCGTATTTTTTTTCGAACGTGAGAGAATGAGGGTAACGATATTCAAATATGGAAACCAGGAACAAGCGTTATATTTTTCATACATAACTGTTTGTAACTTAACTGTTTGTTTGGGAGGTTGCAGTTTAGGTGACTTCTGCAAATTTTGAAAAATTAGAAGCTTTGAAGCAGATTACTTCTAACAACGTTTAAAAAAAAACATTAATGAAAGCACACTTTTTATCATTTAATTGGTTTTGATACATTATGTAACTAAGCTGTTTGTTTGGGAGGTTGCAATTAAGGTGACTTCTGCAAATCTTGAAAAATTTGAAGCTTTGAAGCAGATTACTTCAATTAACGGTTTTAAAAATAAACTTTAATGAAAATACATTTTTTATCATTTAATTGGTAGAGCTCTAGTGATGGAGCTCGTGGGCGTAGGCACTATCGCATTATCTATTTGCTACTAAATTGTAGCGTTCAGGGCTATAGTGTTCCGGTTAGATGGCTCCGTCACAACTATCACAGAGGCACCACAACTTAGGCATCAGGGGTGGCAACGCATCTGCATATCAACCATCGGTTTTTGTGTGTATTAGATGATTATTTTGTATGCTTGTTTGCCACCATCTTTATTTAAAATAAGTACCTACAAAAACATTAAAATGTTTATTTCCGTTTCTTTTTAATTTTTATTATACCAGTTTATGAGCGAGACTAATCTGTAAATTGATACCAAATTATCGCTTTCTAAAATTATAACCCAAGCTGCGGTGAGATAATTTAACGAATGGATATACTGAAACTATAAGGATTCGTAGTCGGCTACGGAACCTTAATAAAAAACCCTCAAAGAAAAATGTTCATCCAAAAGTAGACATTCCTTTGGCAAGTTGGATTTTTTCAGGATTATAGTTCTCTGTAGCGATAATTAATGAAACCAAATGAATGGAACCAGATAGATCAATAGCAATGACATTCGAATACGTAGATACCTAAGTTCTAGGTTTTTAAATGATTAGTTTTTTTTTAATGTAACGAAAGTGACAAGCAATCCTGTAGTTCACATGGATGTTAAGTGATGACTGCAGCCTATATACATCTACACATAAACCAAAGGTCCAAATATTAATGCCACCCTGAGACCTCTAAGTTGTAAGTCTCTGTGATAGTAATTACGGAGATATACATTATCATCTAATCTATCATCTAACTAGGCATAGAGTAGATATTCCGTCAAAACTTAACATTGTTTAGTATATTTACATAGTAACTGTTGCCCGCACCTACTCCCGCGTGTAGGCGCTTTTCGCGAAACCTGTGGAAACTCATAAAATCATCCCACGGCATCCCATAATCCCATAGGAACATTTTTTTCGGGATAAAAACTTCCAAGATCCAATTTACCTCCTATGTGTGTGCCAAAATTCATGAAAATCGGTTCAGCAGTTTTTGCGTGAAGAAGTAAAAAACAAACAAACAAACTACAAACTTTCGCATTTGTAATATTAGTAGGATAGGATTACACTATATTACCTCATATATGTATAACTGTGATTCTATGTCTTTTATTTCTCATCAAAAGCGGACAGATAAATGGATTTCCACAGCAAACTCGATCCACTCGAATCCGGTTGCCTCAAACGCGATATTTGAAGATGGGAAGTAATAAACATTAATGGCACGAACAAAACAAACAGAGCGTCTCAAGATTTCACACAATTCAAATACTCTCGCTTTTATACACGTGTAAACGCTGTGACGATCCTGTCTAATTGCTTGCACACAAATTGAAGACAACAATATTTGTTTTCCCATTTGAGGCTTAAATAATTGTAATTTAAATCTGTAACTAAATTTGGTATAACAATTCAGGTTTCAGGATGGCAATGCATCTGCATTTTGACCTCTGGTTATTGTGTAGATGTCTTTAGGCTTTTGAATACAGATATTATTACGGAGCGAAATTGAACGTAATGTAGAGGATTTGAGAGATTTATGTCTTCAAGAACGACCATAGCTGTA
This sequence comes from Macrosoma leucophasiata, assembly GCA_036365455.1. Taxonomy (NCBI): domain Eukaryota; kingdom Metazoa; phylum Arthropoda; class Insecta; order Lepidoptera; family Hedylidae; genus Macrosoma; species Macrosoma leucophasiata. Next base: position 16,575,313 of record JAWQUS010000009.1, on the reverse strand, counting down.
TGCCATATTTACTTCTGTCGTCAAGTGTAAATGTATTTTTCACACGCAAAAAAATACATTTACACTTAACGACTTCACATTCGCGGGAAAGCTTTACAGTTAATGTATGTGACATTTCTTCAGGACAATGATCTCATGAAAATATGCGAAATTAAAGACATTGTTTTAACATGTCCGCTCAAGCAGACTTGAAAAAAAATATTTCGTTCTTGTTTCCTATAACGTAATTTGTCGAAACAAAAAAACATTTGATTTCGATGCCGTTTTCAGACTTTTCAGTTCATATTATATACTACTAGCTGTGCCCGCGACTTCATTCGCGTGAGAATTTATGATTGTTCAGTATCTACTCGGACGAAGTCGTGGGCGCAGCTAGTTAAAGTAGCCAAAATTACTCCTTATTACATAAGCTATCTGCCAGTGAAAGTCCCGTCGAAATCCGTTAAGCCGTTCCCGAGATTAGCCCTGCCAAGCAGACAGACAAACAGACAAAAATTATAAAAAATGTTGTTTTGGTGTATGTACCGTGTATATACATATGCATTTAGTAAAAACCGGTTATTTTAATATTACAAACAGACACTCCAATTTTATTTATTTGTTAATTACATTTAATGAGTACCTATTACAAGGTACTCATTAAAACTGCATAAGATGGAGATAAAGCATTGAAAAAACATAAAGACGTTTATAAACTTGAACATTAAGTTGAGTACAATAATTTTATTATTGTCTTCATCAGTTCGAGGTTATAAGTTACTATTTTCCTATCGAAAAGATTATCACAACCTTGCGATACGATACGTCTATCTGAAATCTGATGAACCAGGGTCTGACGACGGCTTATCCCCGAAGTGCGGCTACATGTGATTCTATCTGGCTAAAACTAGAAGTAGCCGGTAGACGTAAGTTAATTCTAAATGCTACCGGCTAACCCTGTAACAAGGTAATCGGTAACTAAGTGTAGGTTGTAATAGATTTTACTGGTGGTAGAGCTCCAGTGACGGAGCTCGCGGGCGTAGGCACCACCGCATTACCTAATATACTTGACGCTAAATGGTAGTGTTCAGCACTATCGTGTTCCGGTCAGGTGGTAATGTAATACTGTAATTTCCGCCACAGAGGCATAACACCTTGGCAGGAGTGGCAACGCATCTGCATTTTGACCTCTGGTCATTGTGTAAGTGTCTATAGGCTGCAGTCATTACTTAACATCTTTTTTTTTAATACAAAATGGTACCAAAGACTTTTTTACTTTACCTCCTTACCGCATTCTTCGTGAAAATTTCGTGAAAACACATTACGTTATCGAATTTCAAAAATGTTGGTATCTAAAAAATTATAATGTTTATCACTACTGTAATACAATTGAGATCATTTTGCTTTAGTTGTGCTATCATGTGTGAACGTGAAAGTTTTGTTTTAAAATAAATAGTATGTATGTATGTATGTATCTTCACGCCAGGTCCCTAACGGGGTAGGCAGAGAGTGTAGAGCGCCAGAATAAATAGTAAAATAAATAGTAACATCCCAAATTTTATAATTGTAGGCAATTCTTTATAAATTATAACTAGTCTTGGCACACTGACTCTATTTTATTCCAATGATGAAATACATAAATCTACAAGTTTTACCCACTTTAAAAACACGGTGAAATGAAAATCATGCCGCTGAAGTTGGGAGCTACTTTTTTGCTGATGGATTGGCAATCCCAAACGTCACCGTGTTAAATAGACCCACTCCATGTGAGTCGAAGTATGTATATTAGGTGCCAGTTTCATTCAAAGGCTTAGAATACATTTTCTAAGTGGAGCAAAAATATAATATATCTAAGTAAAAAGGTATATTCTATAATTGTTTTATATTATTTCGCATTAACACATGCTTGTGAAATATATTTTTATTTTTAAAGAAATGAAAGAAAAATTTGACTTCAGGCGAGGCTCGAACTCGCGACCTACTGGGAATCTAGTCCAGCCGCTCTTCCAATTGAGCTACTGAAGCCCTGCCCGATTTGTCGAATTTTTCCTTCACATCTATTGCATTGGTTTATGGTACCAGTAGCGCCATCTATTACCTATCTATTAATTTTTCTTTCATTTCTTTAAAAATAAAAATATATTTCACAAGCATGTGTTAATGCGAAATAATATAAAACAATTATTAAGGGTAAAAGCGACTTCTTTACGATATTCAATAAACTGAAAAGTCTATTATATCGGTTGCCTAACTAGCATAGTTGGTAATAGATGGCGCTACTGGTACCATAAACCAATGCAATAGATGTGAAGGAAAAATTCGACAAATCGGGCAGGGCTTCAGTAGCTCAATTGGAAGAGCGGCTGGACTAGATTCCCAGTAGGTCGCGAGTTCGAGCCTCGCCTGAAGTCAAATTTTTCTTTCATTTCTTTAAAAATAAAAATATATTTCACAAGCATGTGTTAATGCGAAATAATATAAAACAATTATTAAGGGTAAAAGCGACTTCTTTACGATATTCAATAAACTGAAAAGTCTATTATATCGGTTGCCTAACTAGCATAGTTGGTAATAGATGGCGCTACTGGTACCATAAACCAATGCAATAGATGTGAAGGAAAAATTCGACAAATCGGGCAGGGCTTCAGTAGCTCAATTGGAAGAGCGGCTGGACTAGATTCCCAGTAGGTCGCGAGTTCGAGCCTCGCCTGAAGTCAAATTTTTCTTTCATTTCTTTAAAAATAAAAAAAGGTATATTCTATGACGATAAAAGTTAAATTGATGCTGTAAATGCTCAAAAGCTATTATCGTCTAACTCCGTCCAATTAAGATGTAAATGTAGTTTACTTCGCAGCTATTTCGATGCATTTTATATAGATTTCCGTTGGAAATTACTTTAATTGGTTTTAAAATATTTACGCTGTAAGTGACATGCATGCATCACATGAAATATACATGACAACAAGATTTCGACAGCTAAATCAAACGATATTGAAATAGCATGAAGCATATGGTTTTTAATTCATATAAATTTCAGAATACTTTTCAGCTCAGCATAATTGAATATTTTATGGAATTGTTATATCATCGGATTTAATCCAATAATGATCCAATTATTTACTGTCTAGTAGAGCTCGAACGTGATTGCCACTAGCATTTTTAATCGCATTGATATTATACTGGTATATATATATATATTTTCTATTGTTGTTTCATGGTTTATTATTTCAACGATCCTCTGGCATCTAATTATACATAATAATAATAATAATGGTAAGTTCTCAAAAGTCTTTTGTCAGGAGGTAATAAGGTGTGTGCCTTCAACGGCTGGGTCATGGCGGTCCTGCTCTACTCCTTCGGCATACTCAGGTGGACTCAGGCTGACTTAGATGCCCTAGACAGGCGAGTCCGCTCTCTACTGACATCATACCGGATGCACCACCCGCGCTCGTCAGTTATGAGACTGTACATCCCGCGGCGATGTGGAGGCCGAGGCTTCCTTAACGCCAGGACCCTGCATAACCGCGAGGTGTGCAGTCTAAGACTATTTTCTTTGTGCAGAGGGAAAAATGCATCAGGATGTGGTGGCGGTCGACAACGGACTCACTCCCCTTTCATTGGCTAAAGAGAACTGGCGCAGACCTGCGGTACTCACGACCAACGACCGCAAGACTGTATGGCAAAGCAAGGAGCTTCATGGCCGCTTCTACCGGGCCCTTCGTGGGCCCGATGTTAATTTTATTGCATCGGTTTCCTGGCTACGATTCGGTGACCTATTCGGGGAAACTGAAGGTTTTATCATTGCGATTATGGACGAAGTAGTTATGACTAATAACTACCGGAAGTATATTCTGAAAGACGGTACGGCTGACATATGTCGGGCGTGCCACCGTCCCGGTGAATCTCTCAGACATATAGTGTCCGGCTGTTCAAGTCTAGCTAATGGTGAATATTTGCATAGACACAACCAAATGGCCAGGATCATACACCAGAAACTTGCTTTGAAATATGATCTGGTAGTCGAGGAAGTGCCATACTACAGGTATGTGCCCGACCCAGTTCGCGAGAATGATCGTATCACACTGTACTGGGATCGATCTATCATCACTGACAGGACCATTGTTGCTAACAACCCTGATATAGTGCTGATAGATCGAACGGAGCGCCGTGCAGTGATCGTCGACGTCACCATCCCCCATGACGAGAATCTCGTGAAAGCTGACAAGGTTAAGGAATTAAAATATCTGGACCTAGCTCACGAGATTGTCGGCATGTGGCATGTGGATTCGTTGGGCGGCTGGGTCAAGGGTCTGATGCAGAAGGCAGTGCTACTTGACACGGCACGAATAGTGAGGAGATTCCTCTCTCTGCGTCCCTAACCACCGGTAGCTTGAACCCTGTTCCCACTGCCGGCGGCAAGCTATTTTTTATTTTTATATATATATATATATATTTGCTTTTGATATTTATGTATGTAAAAAAATATAAAATAAGTTAGAAAATAAATGAGTGAAATAATAATGGCAACCCATTATATGTACCACTGCTGGGCACGAATCTCTCCCCTTTTTGTGGGGAGGCCTGGAGCTTACTCCACCACGCTGCTCCAATGCGGGTTGGTGGAGATACAGGTTAGTGGCAAGTGTCCCGATTTGTGATACGACTCTGGCCAAAGTTTGGACGATGATGTTATTTTGAATATATATATTTTTTAATTATTTATTTATTTAATAGGTTGGGGAAAAAGTCTTTTCGCATTATAGTATGTATGAACTTGTAATAAAATCTCTTTGGCTGTAGTATTTGTATCTGGCTGGTTTTGGTATCATTGAAAGTTAACATTTTAAAGAACATAATTCCAAATTCAAATTAGGCAAATGTGTGATTTTCATTTGTTTTTCGTACTGTCAAGATGAGTGAATCTAATGAAGAATTCGATACATTTTAAAATTTTACTACAAAAAAGTTAAAAATGCAACGCAAGCCGCGAATTGATCACAAAACAGTTTTGGCACATTTGAAAAAAGCTGGGTACAAAAAAAAGCTCGATATTTGGGTATCTCACGAGCTCACTGAGAGAAACCTAATGAACCGTGTACTCATTTGTGATTCTTTATTACGACGTAATGAAACCGAATCATTTTTGAAGAAGCTGATAACTAGTGATGAAAAGTGGATCACGTACGACAAGAACGTGCGAAAAAGGTCGTGGTCAAAGGCCGGTCAGGCTTCACAGACTGTGGCGAAACCCGGGTTAACTCGCAATAAGGTGATGTTGTGTGTGTGGTGGGATTGGAAGGGCATTATTCATTATGAGCTATTACCACCAGGCAGGACTATCGATTCTGAACTCTACTGCGAACAACTGATGAGATTAAAGCAAGAAGTTGAGAGAAAGCGGCCGGAATTGATCAACAGAAGGTGTGGTGTTTCATCATGATAACGCTAGACCTCACACATCTATAGCCACTCAGCAAAAATTAAGAGAGTTTGGCTGGGAGGTGTTAATGCATCCGCCGTATAGTCCTGACCTTGCACCTTCAGATTTCCATCTGTTTCGGTCTCTTCAGAATTCTTTATGCAATGTTAGGTTAGTAGTTAACATCACGAGAGGACTGCCAAATCCACTTGTCGCGGTATTTTGATGAGCAGTCCCAAAATTTGTATAGCATCATGTCCCTACCTACAAGATGGCAAAAGGTTATTGAACAAAATGGTACATACATACTTTAGTTAAATTTAAATAAACTATATTAAAAAATGTTTTGAATTATCTTAAAAAATGCGAAGAAACTTTTTCCCCAAGCGTGTATAAGTAATTTTATTAATGTAACTATTACACTTGCAAGCTTAAAATTGGAATCACATAAACGGGGTGTATTATTATTGTTTTCTTTATATTGTTACCCCAGTTTATGTGTATATTGATGACAAATTTCATTTCACATTTCAAAATACCTACATCTTATCTAAATGCTTAGTACGAGTAGTAATAACAGTACCTTTAGTACCTATTTGTAAAATTAGTTTTAGCTGTAAACATTCAATAACGTGTTTCACAAATATTTTTTTTAAGGAGTAACCCCCTTATTTTCATAAACGTACATTACATACGTTTTAGCTATAGAATGCTTTGTCTTTGTCAATTGCATTAACAAATGTGCAGAATAGAAAAAGACAAAGGAGAGATTAGCAACACTTTAGCTAAAATACGTTTATGAATAAGAGGCTATATCTAATCACTCTTATATGGGCAGCTGTTCTATTGTACTCGTATACGTGCTACAAAAAGATTCACTGAACTTTCACTTTCCGTGTACAAAACTTTTCAATACTTACGGTCTTATACAACTTAGCGTGCCCTCGGATTTACAGTAGCTTATTCTGTCTCTAAAAGAAATTGTTTGTTTTTTTTCTTCCTATAACTCCTACTGGAAATGAAGTTCAAATTGGAAAGTATTAGGTGTCCCAGAAAATTTTTAGGTCAATATAACTACTATATAATGCAATTACCTCTCATAATCACGTAACTTTATTTTTAGACAAAGATGGCAGCAAATAAACGTACAATTCACATGGATGTTGGGTATCTACCCAACAGACACCCCCCAGAGGCCTAATTTGTTGCAACTCTTTACCTAATCGTTATTACAGATCACGTCACTTAGGCCCGGTATCCATCAAAGCGGAGAGGAGAAGAGACGAGAGGAGATAAGCTGCAAAGCTGACAGGTTATTTCCATCAAAGCGGAGAGGAGAAGTGTAGTGGAGAGGAGATTTGAGCTGTGAGAGATCGAAACCAGTCTAATTCTGTCTATGAAAGGACGTTCCGTCCGCCCCGCCCGGCCGCTCACCTAGGCACTTCTCCGCTCTACTACGCCGCTTACTCGCTCACCGCACAAAATTCTATAGAAAAATTAGACATCTCCTTTCCTCTCCACTTGACTCCACTCGAGCTAAACGGAGAAAAGATGTGGAAAATCTCTTGTCTCCTCTACTATACGCTTTTATTTTTTTTTATGTAATGGAAGTGGTAAACAAGCTTGCAGTTCACATTGATGTTAAGTGATGGCTGCAGCCTATAGACACCCACACAAAGACCAAGGTCGAAATGCAGATGCGTTACCACTCCTGAGGCCTAAGGTGTTACGCCTCTGTGCCGGCAATTACAGAGCCATATATTACCACCTGACCGAAACACAATAGTGCTGAACACTACCATTTAGCGGAGCTATGGTGGATACCGGGCCTTCTTACCGTTATTACATCTCGATCACACCTAAACGAAACGCGATATTGCTGAACGATACTATTATTTACATGTTGGCAGATAGGTTACTGATTAGGTAATGCGGTGGTTTCTACGCCATCGAACTCCAGCACTGAATAACACCAGTGAATAATTCTGTATTCTTTATGTACATGAACTTTATGAGTTATTGAGTTTTATGATGATTTCATATAAATCTATCAGCGTATACTTTTCGACTTACATTATAATAATGACCGTTCAAATAAAAATCCGACTTTGAACTGACAACCTCATTTCCTTTGAAGGATACGAAGGATACCGTTATCTCTTTGTTCTTTTGTTTTTTTTTGGGTAAACCATTTCATAAGTCAACAAGAACATGCAACGTTCGTGTCAATCTTCATTATTTTGATTTCATTTGTGGAGTAACGGTACGCAAAGTGTGCTTTTGCTAAGTTTCAGCCATCCTTCCGTCTTGTCCGTCTATCACAGATGAAAATATTAATATTTGCATAGATGATTAACCAATGTGTGAATTCGGCTTACATTTATTAATATTTAACAAACTAAAATAAAAGCTCGTATAATATAAACCATTTATAATGTTTGTTGGTATATTTACTTGGAATATTTACTCGTTTATGTAGGTAATATTCATGAACAAAACAACCTACTGCCTCGGTAGCCTAGTGGTAGCAGGCCACTACTACTACGCTGAGGTCCTGGGTTCGATTCCCGGGTAGGGGGTTATCAGAGATAATGGTGAAAAAGCCTTTATCTCTGGTTCTATTGGGATTTTTCCATTTTCTGGAAATTTCCCAGTACCTCAAAGTTTGGTAATGTGCCCGGAGATGTCAACAGGCTCGCCACCTGTTACATGGGCCAATACGTAACCGGCGAATCGTGGGTGTTTGCATGTATGCTTGAATGCATGCATTTACCTCTGCCTACCCCTTCGAGGATTACAGGCGTGAAGTTACGTAAAACAACCTAAATTGTTTTAAGAAAAGTAATATTTTAATTTTTAGTGCAAATGTTGATATGTTATTAATTTACACATACACGTCTATACAAAGATTGATATGATCATGCACTGGCCCATTGGAACTGTACTAAGTAAGTATTATTTAATTCTCAAACCTACCTATTACAGAAATCAATAACCAATATTGCTCAATTTTCTAGATGTGGCAAATACTATTTGTATCCAATATTATCAGAAACACCTGTCCTGTTGCCAATGTATTTCATCGAATGGAAAATTGGTTGGACAAATAAATAAACTTAAAGCCAGCTTCGCCGCGATCGTTTCACGTTCCCGGACTCTTAAATTTATTTCAATAAGTATGGATAGGAGAAAATCTCATCACGGTAGATTTATTTAGTTCCTGGTTCCGTGAAAAACTAAATTAATCTGGCATTGGACTATGCAAAATATTTAAAATACTGTTTTTTCACTGCTGTATGACGCGACCCAGGCAGAAGTAAATGCATTAAAACACGCCTACAAACACATATTGTTCGCTAGTTTACGTTCGAATACTGGTAATGATAATATTATATTTTTAAAGTTCGGAGATACCTACTGATGTAATAGGCGTATGGTGGGTTTGCATGTATGCTTGAATGCATGCATTTACCACTGCCTATCCCTTCGAGAATTACAGGTGTAAATTTACGTCTACGTTTTACATTTTTAACCGACTTAAAAAAATATTGAATATTTAATTCGATGTTCTTTAATTCGTCGTTATTAAATCGATTTTTGTGATTTTATATTCTGCTGGAAAGAAAATATTTCAAGTTTAAGAGTGAAAAGAAAAAAGAAGGATCTGACGATGCTCGAAAAATAACATAAAACAGATTTAGTCCCAAAGAGCAATGTACGTTATTGTTTTGGAATATTAAGAAGTCGGGTCACAGATCATTTTAGTTAGCATTATTGGCGTCCCGACTTCCAAATATTTCAAAAGTATAAAGTGTATTTTCACTTGAAAAATAACAGAACACAGATTTAGACCTAAAAGGTCTAAGTGGTAGGTTAAAGTGATGCGATCATCTGTCATCATTTACCTCATGGGTACCAATAGACTGCCTATAGAATACAAAAACCTTTTAAAAATGCTGTTGAATTATTAGTGCGCGCAGGAATGTACCTACGAGTATGTAGGTAAGTACAATATGCTGCTGCCTACCATCCTCAAAAAATAATACAAACGCAATATTTTTACACGCACATAAATTATAATCTAGACATATTTTTATCTTCATTCATAGCCACGCGGAGAAAGTCGTAGACGGAAGCTTCTTGTGAAAAGGAAGCTTAAATTATATTTACCCCATTAAGTAATTTACTCCATTAATAACAATACAATGTTGACAATTTAACTGAACAATGCATTTTAAATGAGAGAGTGCCGGAAACGGAAGCAGTGACGATGACATTTGTAGTGATGTGACTGAAATCTAGTGAGGTGACAAATAAAGATTAAAATTATGAATTACATTGTAGTATACAACCTTAAATGCTTAGGCAAGAATGTTATCGCGTACGAAGTTTCGATTTGTATTTCCATCTATCCGAACCAAAAAGTAGAAAAATGTGTTGAAATTATTAAAAACACTTAGAAATTTATTCAAAAATATTTTTGAACAAATTCGCTTCTATAGTTCAAGTCAAATAATATTTTTGAATGAAAAAGAATAGGTATAGTACTCGTAGGTATATATTGAAAAGTTCAATTACAATAACAGACTTTTTAACTGCCTCGGTAGCCTAGTGGTAGCAGGTCACTACTACTACGCTGAGGTCCTGAAATCGATTCCCGGGTAGGGGTATCAGAGATAATGGTGTAAAGTCCTTTATCTCTGGTTCTATTTAGATTTTTCCATTTTTTGGAAATTTCCCAGTACCTCGGAGTTTGATAATGTGCCCGGAGATGGCCACCTGTTACATGCGCCAAAAACGTAACCGGCGAATTGTGGGTGTTTGCATATATTCTTGAATGCATGCATTTACCTCTGCCTACCCCTTCGGGGATTACAGGCGTGAAGTTACGTTCGTTTAGTAGTAGTTAGTTACGTTTTTTTACAATAACAGACTCGTAAAATATAAGTAGATACCTATTTAATTTTGTGAATACAATATTAGAATTGTTAACGGCATGTCGACAATACCTTATTACAATCCATTGAGCTTCAAAAGATACGTATTTTGTTCTAACCTAATACTTGTCAAGTGCAGACATTACGGGGGTTATTTATAAAAATACATTTTTGTAACCACAGAACTTTAACAAGTCCGCGTGCCCCATGTAAGAACCAGACAAGGAATTGATTCAGTTGCAAATCAATCCCTGAATTCATGTACCTAACATTTTTTTTTTATTTTATATATTTTAATTGGTTGATAGGAAAGTAGTCACCGTCGCCAATGATTTTTTTGCCATTTGCAACACCAGGGGAGTTTACCAATACCCTGCCAGCCTAACGTCCCTCAGGCTTCGTAAAGTTTGACACAATTTTTGAAGAATCCCATATTGCAGCACCGAGAGAAGTTCGTTTCGCAATTTCCACGTTCTACGCACTTTACATTAGCACAATAGGTGTATTTCGCACATCATGCAAAGTAAGAAAGCTGTAACCCTAAGTGTTTACCTACGAATATGTATTCTATTTAAATTGAAAGAAGGCTACCTACTTGTTCTGTAATTTCTGAGAGGAGGCTTTATCCCAGTATTGAGGCATGTAACCTCTCAGATAGAGGCTGAAAGAATTTATATTCATGAGTTGTTCCACCTTGTTCATTCATTTGTAATATGGGCCTGCCCGTAAATAAAACAGCACGTTTTCGATTACGATTTTGTGTAACATTCTTTGAAATACTTTTGTAGCTAACAAAAGAGACGTACCTCGATAATTCTACTATTGCGCCGTCTTCGTATTTTCCCTTTATCACAACTTTTGTTCAACCGTGTCGGGTCTCGAGCCTCGAGCTCATTCGCAGTTTACTGGTCGTTGCTTTAAAATAGGTAACATGTGCTTGTTATGCCGCTTGCCGATATAAAACACGAGTTTTTACAAACACAGCGAACGAGAATGCACTTCATGTTCATGATTACTGCCTCAATGGTTTGGTAAAATATTGGAAGTTGCAAAATAAGAGTCGCCTATTGAGTTTTTTCTTTTGAAATGTTATGTTGTGGAAGAATGCTACACAATCCTTGAAAAGCACTATGAAAACAAACAATTCCTTAACCAGTTGAAGATAAAGACTAGAGTTGACTAGACTCGCCACAAACTGTTATAAACGCATTCTCAGCTGAGAAAAAGTAGGAACTCTTTATGTTAAGCTAGTCCATCAGTTAGAAATTTCAACAAGAGTTTCATGTTCATCTACATGTAATAAATATTATTATTAAGAATCTCCAATAAAGAAATTGGACAACTCTTTTGATTTCATTGGGTATCTATGCGATAGTTCACATATCTCTGTCGCTATAGGTATTCGCTACTCTTGGAAGATGGGTTCATTACCCCAGTAAATAGGTAATACAACACTTAGAACGAAATTACTGTCCATACATCTGGTTTATAACCTCTTATATTATTTACAGCCATCAGTAGTGTTATTCTTCGGCCCCACTCATAGAAGTAGCATCAACAATAATCCCTAATGTGGATTTGGATTTCTAAGATAATGATATAAAATAAAACTGAAATTGGCCTTCTTGTATATAATGTATACAATGTAAGCGATGTTTACGTGAAGTGATCTATACTTATAATAAAACTGTAGAAGTGTAAATTCTGTTCATTAAAAATATTGAAAAAATAAATACCAGGGGATGTTACTAGATCGATACCGAACCCAAATAAAGTGATTAGAAAAATTTTTGTCTGTCTGTCTGTCTGTCTGCCTGTCTGTCTGTCTGTCTGTCTGTCTGTTTGTTCAAGCATCACAGAAAAACTACCGGTCCGATTACAATGAAACTTGGTATGATTATATTTTAACCTTTGGCGCACAACACTGGGTACTTTTTATCCCGGAAAAATATCTGTTTGTGTGTGTGTTTGTGCACGCTAATGTCAGAAACTACTTATTCGATTTACAGTTTTAACTAATATATTGTGGTAAGTTTCACTTAACAACGTGTTTGTTTCATGTGAATCGGTTCAGAAATTAAAAAGTTATATCAATTTAAAGAATCATATCGAATGTAGTTCTGTCTTTTAGGGTTTCGTACCTAAAAGGTAAAAACGGACCCCACGGACTACTAATCCTCCGCTGTCTATCTGTCTGTCGGTCCGTCCGTCCGTGAGTCCATCCGTCCGTCCGTCTGTCTGTCACCAGCCTGTTTCCCATAAATAGTGATATCTAGAAAGCTAACATTTTCACAAATTATGTATTTCTGATACCGCTATAAAGACAAAATTAATTACTAAAAACAAGAAAATGAAAATGTTAAGGGGTCCAAGGGCCCCCTTGGACCCCTTAACATTTTCATTTTTACAATAAACGTGTTTTTTTTCGTATATTTTTTGCTTGATAATAATAACGGTAGCAAGTAGACGCTTAAAATTTAATGTGGTATATTACCTTCCATAATAAATCTAAACAAATAAATAAAATTGGAGTGTCTGTTTGTAATATTAAAATAACCGCTTTTTACTAAATGCATATGTATGTATACATGGTAAAAAGAACATTTTTTAAAATTTTTGTCTTTCTGTCTATCTGTCTGTCTGTCTGTTTGGCGGGGCTAATCTTGGGAACGGCTGGACCAATTTTGACGGGACTTTCACTAGTAGATAGCTGATGTGATAAGGAGTAACTTAGGCTACTTCTATCTCCCTACAACCATACATACATACATACATACCTACATACAAATAAATAGAATTTGAGTGTCTCCGATTTTGACGGGACTTTCACTGGCAGATAGCTGATCTAATAATGAGTAACTTAGGCTACTTTTATACTAGCTGCGCCCACGACTTCGTCCGGGTAGATACTGAACAATCATATTTTTTCTCACGTGGACGAAGTCGCGGGCACAGCTAGTAATAAAATAAAACTGTACACAAGAAAAAACTGTTATATGCTTAATTAAGTAGCAAGTGATGACAAAAGCTGTTTCAAGTCGAGTTAATAAAGGCTAGACATTGCGAAGCGTCTTAAATAGGAGTAGTCTTAATAGTTTATTTAATAGAGCCAAACTTTGCTACGTAAATAAATTTTAACAGTAGTACCTAACGAAATTAATGATTTTAAGCACTTGCTCAAATAGCCACATTTTCACATTTAAAATCCACTACTACTACGCTGAGGTCCTGGATTCGTTGCCCGGGCGTAATGCTTTTGCGATTTTTCATTTTTTTTTAGGAGTTTCTCAGGGTTAGATTCACAGACCGCACTACGCCTTTACTTCCAGCAAAGTACGCTCAGAACAATCAAAACTTATACTTTACTGACAGTTCTAAGCATACTTTGCTCAAAGTAAAGTCGTAGTGCGGTCTGTGAATCTCAACTTCAGTTCCTCCCTCCTAAATTGGTAATGTGCCCGGAGAAGACGAAACGTAACTGGCAGATCGTGGATGTTAGCATAAAACTACGCTTGAATACTTGAATATACATCTGCGTAACCATTCGGAAAATATACACATTTCTTCCCATCGTATTATAGTTCAAGCTTCATTTTCGTTAAAAATATTCATCTTCGTTTTTGCATCATGACGTGCTATAATCTGAACGTCAACAACTCTACAACAACTATCTACATTTGGATTAAAGAGTCTAGACACAGACAGTTCAGCACAGAGCCGAGCTTAAAGTATTTAAGCCTGCCTTTTTAATTCCATCCAAATAAAACATTCTCCCGTAGTTTTGTGATCGAATGGGAGTAGTAGGGGTGTTATAATGCGATACTGTGATATTTGGAAACAAAATAATGTGAATTAACCTGTTTAAATGCTAATAGTATTGTAGCATGTCAATGAATGTGTTTTATGCATTAATATTGTTTATTAGCTGACCCGGCAAACTTCGTATTTCCTCAGAATTAAGAAGTGTGTCGAAGGTTTGATGTATACCTTCATATAAATATCTATCGTCCACCTTTTTATATATATTTTAATAATTAAGTATCTGTTTGTGTATATTTAAGTATGTATTTGAAGTCATCGTTGGTTTAAGTATATTGGACGCTTAGTACTATATCATCAATATCATCTATACACATAAATAAAATTGGAGTGTCTGTTTGTAATATTAAAATAACCGCTTTTTACTAAATGCATATGTATGTATACACGATACATATACCAAAACATTTTTTACAATTTTTGTCTGTACGTCTGTCTGTTTGTTCCCGCTAATCTCGGAAACCGCTGGATCGATTTTGACGCGACTTTTACTGGCAGATAGTTTATGTAATAATAAGATAATAAAATAATAATAAATAACTTAGGCTATTTTCATACTAGCTGCGCCCACGACTTCGTCCGAGTAGATACTGAACAATCATAAATTATCACGCGGACTAAGTCGCGGGAGTTAGAAGCTAGAGAAACAAATACATACGTATATCGCCTCTTTACAAGAATAATGTGACATTTCATATAGAACGATTTAGATGAAATGTCACGTTATTCTTGTAAGAATAATGTTGCATTTCATAATGTACTCGTATGTATTTGTTTTATATTATTTCGCATTAACACATGCTTGTGAAATATATTTTATTTTTAAAGAAAAATGGAAAGAAAAATTTGACTTCAGGCGAGGCTCGAACTCGCAACCTACTGGGAATCTAGTCCAGCCGCTCTTCCAATTGAGCTACTGAAGCCCTGCCCGATTTGTCAAATCTTTCCTTCACATCTATTGCATTGCTTTATGCAGCAGCGCCATCTATTACCAACTATGCTAGTTAGGCAACCGATATAATAGACTTTTCAGTTTATTGAATATCGTAAAGAAGTCGCTTTTACCCTTAATAATTGTTTTATATTATTTCGCATTAACACATGCTTGTGAAATATATTTATTAAAGCGACTTCTTTACGATATTCAATAAACTGAAAAGTCTATTATATCGGTTGCCTAACTAGCATCGTATGTATTTGTTTAGCAAAGCTAAAACAAAAATATCAGACGCAGACACAAATTTTGAAGCATCGAACATTTGAAGTATCCATACTTCGCTTTTAATATCATTCAAATAAAACATTTATCCGTAGTTTCTGTGGTCGAGTGGAAATAAATTGGTAGGTAGCATTGTCATAATGCGGTATTGTGGGCTTACGAAACAAAATAATTTGAAGTGAGCTGTTTCAGCGATAATTGGTGCACAATTTTATTGGTTGGAGTGGTAATATGATTGTTTTTCAACCGAGTTCAAAAACGAGAAGGTTCTCAATTCAGCTGGTATATATATATTTTTGTTTTAATGTATGTACGCCAATTTCGCCGAGATTTCTAGACCGATTAACGCAATTATTTGTTTGTTTGATGCGTAATAGTTTCGAATTGGTCCCGTAAGAAAATGATTCAGGTAGGCCCATTAGTTTTTACTTTATGAGCATTTTTTACATACTTTCACCTTAGACTAAAGGAATAAGAATAGACGGCGAGTTGTCATACAGTGCGTTGAATCCACTGACGTCCTAGATCATAGATTTATTTAGTATTATAAATCTATGTCCTAGATAGTCCTAATGCGCATGACAACAAGATGACAACAAGTGACAATGACACATTTACTCATCGACGACGCAACACAGCTTATTTACTCTTACTCCTTCGTGGATAAATTTTTTTTATTGATATTTTTTTTTTATTTATTACATAGCAACATAAGAGTTATTTGTAAATTATTATTATTACCAGTATGTGATGCTATTGCTCTAAACCGTTTTACGTGAATTCCGAGATACGCGGTCTTTTTATCATACCGCGCGCATCGGCTCCATAATGATACATAATATACATTATTGATTTACCTATAATTATGTCATCCAAAAGATCAAAAAATGAGTAATTTGAACCAAGTATTTATATGCAAAGGTAAACCTTGACGTACGCGAAATCAACTTACACTGCTTTCGTTGTACTGTATTTATTACCTATGGTATTCTCTATTTAGTTTCGTAAGCACATTTGGAATGCTACAGATTATGCTGAGTTCAAATTTTCAAATTAATGTCGAGTTTTTTGGCGGGAACCTTAAAAGAGGCGTATGATGCTCTTAATTTATTTCATTTTCTTGATGTATTTTTGAGTTATATTAAATAAAGTTGGTGCCATTTTATTTCATATAGGTTTATTACAGTGCCCGTGTATAGTGAAATAGAATACCTAACAGTGCGATAACACGGCGTTTCGGATTCATTGTAAATGTTCTGGTAAAGTAGCCATCGTTTTACTCGAAGTAGTGACTGTGACTCTGATTGACGGACTGATAATTGTCTAACTGACTGACTCTGACTTTTACGCTGCTTAATACGAATACGAAATATCGTTTTGCTTGACACTGGCAATATGAGAAAAAGCGAGACCATTACTTTAATAAAAAAATGTCGTATTGTCTAGTCGTAGTCGTCTAGTCCATCCTGTTTATTTCAGCTGTAGATTTATTTCACATTCCTTTTGCTTTTCTTCAACATTATTTAAATGTATACATTTTATTAACGCGTTAAAATCGACCATACAACAATCGACCTTGTTTCAAACGGCTTAATAAACTAGCAACGTTTTCCATTAGAATGAACACGAAATGAATTGACGACTGGAGGCACTGTCCCATTCAGTTCGACTAAACTAAAGGTAGCTATGTTGATGAATGTGGAATATACTATGGCTGTAGATATATCGGTTTAAACAATAATTTCCCTTGTTAGATTTTTTTAAATACGTAATAATATATTTTTAACTAGCTGTTGCCCGGGGCTTCGGCCGCGTGGATGTCGTTTTATAAGTAACTAAGTAGCCTATGTTCTTTCTCAAAGTCAGCTCTATCTCTGTACCAAATTTCATTAAAATCGGTTCAGTCGTTTGAACGTGAAAAGGTAACAGACAGAGTTACATTCGCATTTATAATATTAGTAGGGACTAGCTGACCCGGCAAACTTCGTATTGCCTTAGAATTAAATAATGTGTTGATCAATACGGTCTATTTGTATGGGAAAATGAAATGTGGTTTTTACTATTTCTTCATATTTTCTTACCTTTTAAAGCTTCCCTGGACTTCCAAAAATCATTCAATACCAAAATTAGCCAAAACGGTCCAGCCGTTCTCGAGTTTTAGCGAGACTAACGAACAGCAATTGATTTTTATATAAATATATTAGACTAGCTGCCCCGACGAACTTCGTATCGCCCTAGAAAATAAAAAAAAAATGTCCAAAAATGTTATGAAAAATAGATGTTGCCCGATTCTCAGACCTACAATATGCTCACAAAATTTCATGAGAATCTGTCCAGCCGTTTCGGAGGAGTATGGCAACGAAAACTGTGACACGAGAATTTTATATATTAGAAGATAAATTAAAGGTAAGAAGTGTTTAGCACTATCGTGTTCCGGGAAGATGGTTATGTATAGCCCCCATAGAGCAACACGGAGGGGAGTAGCCATATGCAGGCTTTTCCCTCTGTCGAAGTACAAGACCAAATGATCAAAAGCCTGTCGCCTAGATGTTTAAATGTGTGCGTGAAATTGTTTCTGTATTTTGTTAAGGTCAAGGTGTGAGTTTCGTAGTAATAGACGATTTTAGAAGTGTGCGTGTGTGTCGCACGCATTTCCCCCCGCAAAAAATTACAGACTATTTTGCATCGGTAAGACACGCTATGGCTACTCCCCTCCAGTCCGTCGCGACCGGTGAACCGCGTAGCTCTATGCTAGCCCCATAGTAACTATAACAGAGACATAACTACTAAGGACATAGGGGTGGCAACGCATTTGCATTTGGACCTCTGGTTTTTGTGTAGATATCTATAGTCTGCAGTCATCGCTGAACATCCATGTGAATTGCATGCTTGTTTTTCACCTTCTCTACATACAAAAAAAATACTGATGGATGATTTTAACTTTAACGTTATCCAGCTCAGCTCGGCTTCATTTAACAATTGTGCAACTCATTTTTTGCCTAACTGGTACTTTAACAAATTTGTTAAAACTAAATTAAAATGACGCATACCAGCTTTAGTTTTTGCCTATAAACTCATGGGATAGTGGGGCAAAGGCAATTCACGAATGAAGTATTGAAATAAAAAAAAAACAACCTTAAATTTAATATTTATTTTCCAGAGGGATATAATAAATTCGATGACAACACTAACCGTTATATTATACTCAAGAATATTATTATAATACTGTATTGTATAGAAAGTCAGTTGTTTACACAAAAACTAGAACAATAAAAAGAATTAGAGTTTAGCTGTTTGTTTTCTTTTCAAGTGTTATAATAAAATAGTTGATTGGTTTCAAAGAATCTGAAAACATCGTTAATGTTATATTTATCGCACAGACAA
The DNA here is from genome assembly GCA_036365455.1 of Macrosoma leucophasiata. Taxonomy (NCBI): domain Eukaryota; kingdom Metazoa; phylum Arthropoda; class Insecta; order Lepidoptera; family Hedylidae; genus Macrosoma; species Macrosoma leucophasiata. Next base: position 16,556,556 of record JAWQUS010000009.1, on the reverse strand, counting down.
ATTTAATTCAACGTTTGAATCCAAAAGAAATGAAATTTTTTAAAGATAAAATGTTTGTTTTATTCTATTTCAATACAAACGTAAATGCTTATATAATACTAGCTGTGCCCGCGACTTCGCTTGCGTGAGAATTTATGATTGTTCAGTATCTACCCGGACGAAGTCATGGGCGCAGCTAGTATAAAAGTTACTCCTTATTACATAAGCTATCAGCCAGTGAAAGTCCCGTCAAAAACGGTCCAGCCGTTCCCAAGATTAGCGGGAACAAACAGACAGACAGACAAAAATTGTAAAAAAAATTGTTTTGGTATATGTACCGTATATATATACATATGCATTTAGTAAAAAGCGGTTATTTTTATATTACAAGCAGACACTATTTTTTTTTTTATTTGTATAGATTGTCTTATATTGCAATAGTTACGTTAAACGATGAGCTATAATCCATATTATTATATTCTTAAACATATTGAACGTAATAACGTTTTCGCATGTTTTCGCGAGACTCATACATTGTAGAAATTAAATTTGCGGATTTTCTCGCGTATACAACACTCCCAAACTTCTTCTTATACCCGACGTTTCGGTCACTTTCCAGCTACCGTCGGGTATAAGAAGAAGTTTGGGAGTGTTGTATATGCTAGAAAATCCGCAAATATAATTTCTACATCATATCGAACGTAATTTTGTCCTTCATCATCATCACTCCAGCCGAAAGACGTCCACTCTGGACAAAGCTTTCCCCAAATATGCCTACAAGTGTTGTGCGTCATTAGAGGAGAACATGCCATAACCGACACGCTCGGTAGGCGGATTCGCGATCGCAGTGCCGTTAGTGCCCGAACGCACTAGCCGAGGGAGCGGGTAGCCGCGCGTTTACAGTTTGATATAATAATAAATAATAATAATAAAATAAAATACGCTTACACTCACAGCCCCACAGTAGGTATAAACCTGTGTCGTGGGTGCCGTTGAACACATACAACACAAACACCCAGACCCAAAACAAATATCTGTAGGCCATACAAATATTTGTCCCGGTGCGGGGATCGAACCCGCGACCCTTCGAATCAAACGATGGTTTCACACCGCTGGACTAACCGGGTCGTCAAATGCCCGATATGCAACTGCCTATCGCCTGTGATTGTATGGCGGTTAAGTGCTTACAATCACAGGCGGTTTCATATTAAAATGTAAAAGCGGCTAGTCGCGGGGCTACCCGCGCACGCGGCTAACCGCTAACACAGTATTAGATACAAACCGCTAATGCGTTCGGGTGCTTAGATTCATCGCGGAACGCTGCGGCCCATCTCGCGTTGTTTTTTACATTACCTCCTTACTACCTGACTGACTGCACTAGTGGAAGAATTCTCTTTCAGTACAAGAAACTTCTTTCGCTAGAGGGCGGTGGGGTCATCACGACCCGACGCCAGTATCTTTGTCCTTAGACACATATTTCTCTATTTTATGAAATAAAAATGCGTATCCTTTATGTCCCATATTACATTGTTGATATTATATTGTTAATTTTAAGCTTGTTTATTAAATTATGGAAAATTGTAAAAATATGCCTAAGAGATATTTTTAAAAGAGCCGACTGAGTTTTTTCCGGCAAGTTTTTCTCAGATCATATTGGCCTATGGAACTTTGCCGGTGAATGACAAAGAATGACTCTTTTGCTTTTCTTTTACTCTTTGTTATCAGTTTGTAAAGGGGAAATGAGACATTCTACTGATATACTTTTTACAATAGTTTATTACATTTAGTTTTATCTTAGTGACTTTACATATATTTTTTATCTTGTTTGACATGTATATCAATTGTTATTCACTTTAATTTATTTTGTTTGTTTTTGACGTGTCATTAGAGGTGCCTGTCACCCTAAATGAATAAATGAGTTTCTGATTCTGATACAATAGTATTATTAAACGACGAGTTACAATTCTCCACGTACGATTAATATATTTTCTAACATGACATGTTCAATATATTGTATTAGTGACAGGTCGCAGCACACGTTGGTATCATCCATTGACGAAGCTATCTTTCCTGTCGTCTGAAATGTTATTTCCTTTTGTATTATTATCTTGTTGTTTTACTCATGACTCTGCTTGTCTGTATTAAAGATAATAATAATAATGATTTTGTGTATTACCTTTGTACTTTTAAACATTCTGAATTGTATTTATATCAGGTAAGTAGTACCTACCTAACCTGGAAAACTTCATACTTACTGGCTCAGAATTTAATTACATGTCAAAGGTTTGATAGGTAATGACATGTTTTCTCACCTTTCTCCTTCCAGGGACTTAAAATAATTCAAAACCAAAATTAGCCAAGAGACTAATGAAAAAGTGAAAAAGTGTGAGGCTGTGAGTGTAAGCGTATTTTATTTACTTATAGATAATTAAGAGTTCACATCATTCATTTTCAAACATTTTAGATACTTAGGTATACCTACTCCCTTAAACTCCGACACTAATGGGTACTCTACCAACAAACTGATTAATTTCTTCGTACCAAAATGACTATACCTAAATTATAATAAAAACAACACCAGTTTAATTATATCTCTTATACATAGCTATCCTGTAATTTGATTAAAAACATTCCAGTGGTACAAATACAATCCAATTACGTTTCCAATCACCTTTAATATTTCAACTCGATTACTATGGTCGATCATTTTCTTTCGCCCCGACTTCCTGCGTCACTGAAAGGAATAAAAGGGAGTTAATGAAATAATGGAGGGCTGCAACCAACCTTGACGGCAACATATTCTATTAGTTATTAACACCTGCTCCATATTCAATTATTGTCACCTCTATCAAACCCGGATGCAGACATTCCTAAAACAAAATCAATTCTACAAACTAACGGACCGTTATGTGCCTCGTCACATGAAACGTGGCAATGTAAAATGAAAGGTTGCAATGGAAAAATCGACGTGATTTCCCAAAGGAGTTTTTATTAGAGAAGGCATTTTGGGTCTGTGTCCGTCCAATTCGATGGTCCTTTGATCCACACTATAATGCTCTTGGTTTCACACGAGGCAACGGCATACCGTTCATTATTTACTCCACGGTTAGGAAAAAAGGTCCTGAATGTGGAGTAAATTATGAAATACTTATTGTGGATACTTCCTACTTTAATATTCTAAACGGGTAAGTAACTCTATCTGACTGCTACCGCTAAGCCGATTGTGATGAAATTTAATGTTGAGTTTGTTTGTAGAGGACCACAAGCATACAACTACACATAACACCACCCAAGAAAGGACATAGGCTACTTTTTGTGCAAAACTCAAAACAGTACGTGGACTGAGTCTCGGGAAACAGTACTAAAAAAAGCAACGGTTCTTTTGATTATTTTCAAAAAATATTTCAAACTGAATCGGTAAATCTTTAAAATATTAAATTTCCATCTTATCTTGATTTAATTTTAATATCTTCTCTGGACCATGTTGCAAAACACGGTCAATGCTCTGCCGAGGCTTTCTCATACCATGACCTTATCTTCGTATCGTATAAATTACGCCCTCCTAAAGTCAAAGCTAAAATTCTCTTGCAACGTAATTTTGGTGGCATTGATAATAAACAATTGTTGGAAGATATCGCTAAAATTGATTGGTCAATCATAGATGGTGCAGGTGATGTTTATGAGAAAGTCAAATTATTTAACTCTCTTCTTACGCAACTCTTTGACTTACATGCACTTCTCCGTCCGGTTCGTATTAAGCATCTTCCTGCTCCCTGGCTTACTGAGGACATCAGGAATCTCATGACGAAAAGAAACAACGCTAAACGTAAATTTAAATATAATCCGACTGATATCAACCGAGAAAAGTATGTACTTTTACGAAATCGCTGCAATAAAGTGTGTAGAGATGCACAACGACGCCATATTCATGCATCTGTGTCTAATGAAGACCCAGCAAAAGTGTGGAAATTTCTGAAGTCACTTGGAGTAGGTAAATCTTGTAAAACTTTCGATCCACTCTCCCGTGGTATTCATATTGATATATTTAATCAGCATTTTTCGTCGAGTCCTATTATAGATGGAATCAATAAATTACATACATTACAATCTCTTTCCAGTATCTCTACTCCTGACTATCCACCATTTATCTTCGAACAATTTTCCGATCGTGATGTTAAGAGGACCATCCTGAATATTGATTCAGACGCGGTCGGAAGTGATATGATCAGCCAAAGAATGATAATTCCTGTGATTGATTCTGTAACCCCTATAATTTCCAATATATTTAATTATTGTATTAACCACGGCACTTTGGAAAGACGCCGATATTATCCCAATTCCTAAAAAACCAAATCCCAAATCCGTCCATGATGACCGCCCTATTTCTATACTCCCATTCCTGTCTAAGGTTCTTGAGCGTCTTGTCCTCCAGCAACTGAGTACATTTTTATCTAAGAATAACCTATTTAATCCTTTCCAATCTGGTTTCCGGTCTGGTTATGGCACGGCGACTGCTCTGGTCAAGAGGATATACTGAGGATATTCGGCAAGGTATGGATAATCAACAGCTAACTGTAATGACTCTTTTGGACTTTAGTTGCTTTTAACACGGTTGATTTCGATATCATGCTGGCTATACTTCGTTCTCTCAACATATCTCCGACGGTAATTGATTGGTTTTGTAATTACTTGTTTGGTCGCCGGCAGCGTGTACGTGCAGATGATTAATTTTCTGCGTGGTGCAATGTCGCTGCTGGCGTACCACAAGGTGGCGTGTTGTCCCCTTTCCTTTTTTCCATTTTCATCAATTGTATCAGCAGTAATTTAACTTCTCTCTACCACTTATATGCAGACGACTTGCAGCTTTATACACAATCTGGTTTTGACGGCTTATATGAAGCCATACAAAATATGAACTGTAACCTCACCAAAATTTCTAACTGAAGTAAAGCGTCTTCATGTTAATCCAGTTAAAAGTCAAGCTATTATTCTTGGTAGCTCTCGGTTGATATGCAAAATTGATTTTAATCAACTTCCTCCTATATTGCTTGATGGGTCTGTAGTTAAATATTGCAAAACTGTTAAAAATCTGGGTGTTACTATGGATAGTTGTATGACTTGGGCTCCGCAAGTTAGCGAGGTGAGTAGGAAGATGTTTGCTGCAGTTAGCTCTTTACGGAGATAGCATATTTTTTTACCAATTGCCATTAAGATTACACTTGCTCGATCAATCCTATTTCCTATCTTAGATTATGCTGACATATGCTATCTTGATTTAACTCAAACGCAGCTAAATAAGCTTGAGCGTCTAGAAAATCTCTGTATAAGGTTCGTATTTGGTTTACGCAAATACGACCATGTTTCCGAATTTCGCGTTCAACTCAAGTGGCTGCCCATCCGCCTTCGCAGGAATACTCATATTCTTTCACTTCTTTACTGTGTACTATTCTTTCCCCACTATCCTCTTTATCTCAAAGAACGTTTCCACTACCTCAGCCTCTCTAACTCCCACTTTCTACGTTCCTCTAATAATCTTCAACTCCTGACTCCCTCACATACCTCCTCCTTTTACTCTAACTCTTTTTCTAATGTAGCTGTACGTTTATGGAATGGGTTTCCCAATAATATTCGGCAGCTGCAAACTCTTGAAACCTTTAAGAAACATCTGTATGAGACAGATGTTTCTTAAAGGTTTCAAGAGTTTGCAGCTGCCGAATATTATTGCCGAATTTTACCTTTCCTCACAACAATAGTCTTTTTTCTCGTCATCGTTTCATTATGTTATTATTTTTCTCATTTCTCTTCAATTAACATGCATACGTACGTATTAATGTGTATATATACCTTTATGTATATATATATATATGTATTATATTTCTCTTTTAGAATTACTATTTATTTATTTACTTATTCCCCGTACACCCCCATCTTATCTATACAATTCATTTTCTCCATCTGGTTGTCTGGAAGAGATCGCTTTTAGCGATAAGACCGCCAATTGTGCAAAATGTTTTATGTATCGTGAATGTCCTAATTGTTTTGGTGTACAATAAAGAGTTTATTATTATTATTATTATTTAAATAATTGGTCAAAATAATGATTATGATGTCTAAACAAGTTTAAGATAAGATATCAACTTTGTGAAGTAAAGTAAGGTACTTACTCTGATACCTTTTTCCTTGATTTAAAATATGCTCATAATTTCTCTAATAACTTGGAAATAGTTTAAACTTTGAAATGTACACTTTACAATTCCTCGTGAAATCAAAACTTAGAGATCGTTTCACACATATGTTGGACTCAAAATGCCATTCGAACGCCCGTCAGTCCTTAATAGAACTGGAAACAAAGTTATATTATTATCTTATAAGAGAAGTTACGTAGTTTCCCAAATAACAGGAGCTACTATATTAACAACCTTCTTGTCCCAACTTGAAGTAGGCTAATATGTCGATTGAGACTCTAAATAAACAATGTCTGAGGCAATTACATAATTCTCTTCTATTACATTGGGCATTAACTTAAGAACCACTTGGCTTGCATTAAATTTTCTACAAATGTTGTGCAAGCCCTAAGCGTCATCTGCGGCTAAATGCGAAGCATTATTTATTACAATAGCACCAGATATGTCATGTTGTTTTGTACCTACCTGCGGTCAAGCTCGCTACCTACCTACTTTATTTAAACTTCGTTATGGATTAAGAAGGAAAACCTAATTACTCATGTCTGATTCCGCATTCAGGCGGGTGACTAAATTTGTAGTTAATTTTTAACTTAACTAATAAAAACAATTGTTTATTTATTATCACATTTATTAAAGCATATTGCGTATAAAAGAAATATCCAAATGTTTCCAATTATTTACTAACTGGATAAATTTTCCCAATAAATAAAACTGTCATTAATCTTTGGATTTGTTTGAACGTTTGGATATTCACAGTATACACCAAATATTTCAGTCATTATTTGGATAAGGAGCTTTTGACTCCGAACAAGTTAATCTACATATACCTATATGTATCCAAAGATAAATGCTTACTTACACCCATATTCTAACCCCCTTATTCATACAGGTATTTTAACTAAAGTGTTGCTAATTTCTCCTTTCTCTTTTTTTATCCAGCACATTTATTGACAATGCAACTGACAAAGACAAAGCATTCTATAGCTAAAACGTACCTAATCTACGTTTATGAATAAGGGGGTAAGACGTTACTTGAAACATTACTTGACTCACACTCAGCTTAAGATACTTTATGAGGATTCCTCGAAATCCATATTCTTAGTTGTATTTTGACAGTAACTCATGTATACGGATTATCATATAGATAATTCACAAAGTCTTAAAAATCCATTTAGGTAGAAAAATATGGTATTTAATTATATTTCCATACAGTTCCGACACGAAAAACTTATTGAGCGCAAGAATTTGGCGTAAATGTAAACTCCTCGAAATTTCAAGGTAGGTCGTGAGGTACCTTGGAGTTTGACAGTTGCTTTCTTACCTCAAACGGAGGCAGAATGTCGAGTTGACGTTAATAGTTACAACTAAGAATACCAATTCCATTGAGTAAGCTTGAGTAAAGGTCGAGATTACGACTTAGATTAAAGGTGCAATTCCGCGGTTCGCGATCGATCGCGGCCGCGCGCGACTATAGTTCCAGTATGAAAATGTATGGAACCGCGTCCGAGGTTCGCGACAGACGCGCGGGGCCGATGACGTCATCGGCCGCGCGCGGCCTTGTTAGGTTAGGATCCCACTGCAGAATCATTTCGTTTATCCAGATATGCTGCAAACCTATTTTTACGCATATTTATAATCTAGAGAATATATATCCACAGGTTGCCTATCAAAAAATGGTTGCAAGTATTTTTTTATATTATATTTTGGAATTTTTTTTTGTTTTTTCAATAAAATATTGTCCACCTCACGGCAATATGTATAAAGACTGAAAAATCACGTCCGCCGTTGCGCACTTGTCCGCCCCTAGGTATTCATTTATTTATTTAAACTTTCTGCACAAACGAAGTACATGAGGCGGCTTTAATGCTGGAACGCATTCTCTACCAGTGAACCTACGGGTTGTGTGGAAAACGAAGAATGGTAGTGCATTTAGAAAATCGTTAGAAATAGATTACAAGCCACAATAGTAATTTGAAAGTATTTTGCAGAGCAAAGTGTGCGAGTAATATTATGGAATAAACAGGATAATACATACTTACATAAAAATAATTGTGGGGGACAAATGGCTTTTACACCAAAGTCAAACACAAATCTGCATCGGTGTGATTCACAATGGACTGTATTTTTCGGTTCTGCAATGGTTCATACTATTCTAACTTATTCACTAGCTTATTTCACTATACTATAACTAACTAGCGAACCAGGGGGTCTGGTACTATTCTAAACTTTCACTGGCAATACCTTCACGGTCTGGAAGCACTTTTCTTGCGGAGAATCGAACGAGGACAAACTAGCAACGAAATGTACCGAGTTATATACGCTTCCAAACCGTCTCCTTCCATGTCAAAATGCCGTGACACGCCCAAAATTCGAACGTCACGAAGGTCCGGGTCAATAGAGATAGGACTCTAAATCATTACATATACGGTCTAATTTCCTACCACCGTCATACATCTCTGCTGACCCGCCCCCGCCTTGATACATTTCATACGCAATATCTCTTGTTTTATTAAATTTTCTTATACAATTCTTATTAGATTCTTATTCTAATTCAATACACTTTCAAAGTTTTTACTTATTAGAAACACATAATTTTTTAGGGGCTCTGTCGTGCTCTATCACCTATGACACGATTGTATATCGCTAGCCAAACCTAAATACAATTAAAAACCGCAAACGGTATCTGCCTATCTCCTTTATTCTAAGCGTGAGAGACAATTTTATCTAACAAGTAAGATTAGGTACATTCGTTTTTTCCGTATTGTGAGTCTACTTACACTCTTTATACATACATTTCCCTGAGGGGGCAACAAAAATACATCTCGTACATAACTTTCAGCCTAGTATCTTTGTTATTTACGAAAATACAGCGACTTTCACCTCTCTCTCCATACAAAATGTTGAATTCAACATCAGCTGTGAACAAACTAATTGAATCTACCTACATACAAATTGATATTTCTAACCGTAACATTTTATACAATTTGTGTTATAATTTCTCAATTTCTTTACTTTCTACGCGCGCTACGTGGTCGCATCTCCGTGCACGTCTTCGGGCCAGTGTGTGTGTGATAAGTATACAGCAAAATACCTAATTTACATTACAGTTTTTATCAAACATCTCATAATAGTGTCTACTACAGCGAACTTTGCCAGTCGATAACTACTGATCTGCCTATGCCATGCGTGGGGTTGGTCGTGAATATGAATTATTAGACATTCCTACGCCGAGCTATGCCACTGACTGAGCTCTAAAAAAGTGCGCTGCGTATTTACGCTTCCTCCGCGTCACTTCCCCGCACTTCACCCCCGCCGCCGCAGGTGGATCAGGTGCTCTGTCGGTCACCTCTCCGTGGACGACCCTTTCGACTAACCGAAAATACCTACACCTCCAAATTTAATATTTTCTATGGCAATCGCTAGACAACAATTCTTTTATCATCATACTCAAATATTACATGCCTACTATGAGAACCTAACGAGTTATATCGAATTAAAAACTGCCGCTGCATACAACCAACATACACCTAGCGGTCATTGCGAGCTTTACTGACTTTACTTATTTTCATAATGAAATACGACGCTTATTGATTCTATCCTTTACAACTCTCCCCCCGGCGTAGACCTTCGAGCCTCATCATCTACCGGAAGGATAATCAATCTACATACTGGGCGTCTAAATATTCCACCTCGAGTACGAATCTCCGCACTACGTACCACGCCATCAGGTCCCGTGTATACCTTTTCTACCAAACCGCGGGGCCATACATTACGGGGCAACAACCCGTCTGCTATTATCACCAAGTCACCTATCTTAATGTTTTCTTTACCGTTATGACTATCACCTCGCGGGGCCAAGGTTGGCAAGTACTCATTTATCCATCGCTGCCAGAACATATCAGACAACGCCTGCGTAGCTCGCCACGCCCGCCTATCCGCTACCGCACAGTTACCAACAAAGGGCAAGCCGACCGCTGATCCGATAAGAAAATGATTCGGAGTAAGGGCTTCAGGGTCGCTTGCATTAACTGATACGTGAGTCAACGGTCGCGAGTTCACCGTGTGTTCTACCTCAGCGGTGAACGTCGCAAGTACATCATCTTTTGGTGCACGCTCATTCAAAACTATTAATAAAGATTTCTTAACACTCTTTATTAACCGCTCCCAGGCACCTCCCTGATTGGGAGCACCGGGATCTATAAAACGCCATGACATTCCTTTTGTCGTGGCGAATTTTTCTAACTCAGGCAACCATTCTTTATACGCATTACATAATTCTACATCGGCGCCCCGAAAGTTAGTTCCATTATCGCTTACCATGGTATGGGGCGCACCGCGGCGCGCTCCCATCCGCCTAATTGCCATGATAGCCGCGTCTGTACTAAGACTCGAAATTATTTCTATGTGAATGGCACGCGTTATCAAACAGGTAAATAACATTCCCCAACGTTTCTCCCTTCTCCTACCTACTGTGACGAGCATCGGACCGTAACAATCTACACCACAATATGCAAAAGGTCGCGTATACGATTCTAAACGGAGGGCCGGTAGGTCACCTTTGACTGGGTCACAGGGCCTCCCTATGCGCGTCCTACACCTGACACACCGCCCTACTATCGTTCTAACTGCCGGACGAAGCCGCGTTATCCAAAACTGATGTCTAATATTGTTAACTAGCGCCTCTCTACCCATATGATTGTTACGTTCGTGTTCACGTTTTATATATAACTTAGCTAACAGGCTCCGCCCGTCCAAAATAGGTGGATTTTTACGCTGAGCTGGTATGTTTGCCGCATCTATCCTACCATTCAATCTCATAAGACCGTCCTCTCCTATGACGGGATCCAATTTATAAATTTTACTAGACCGATCAACCGTTTTACCTACTCTAAGTCTGTCTATTTCACACGGAAAGCTTGCGCGCTGCGCCTGCGAAATTATTAACAATTCCGCACGTCGTGTGTATTTTGTATCTAAACTTGAATGAATCTTTTTGCATCTATCTATGAATAATAACACGTAAGCCAGGGCACGGACAAGGCGGTCGTACGATGAAAATCGTTCCACTGCGATTAGGCATGGGCTACACCTCGTGTGTGTAACCAAAACCTCCTCCAGCGGCGCGACCAACTCCTTTCCGAACGCACTCGATGGTGGTTCCTCATTTCTTAAGAGAAACGAGGGGCCGGTGCACCATCTGGAGGAGGGGCCCAATCGCGAGTAGCCAACCCTCGTCGCATCGTCAGCTACATTCGATGCGGTGGGAACCCACCTCCACTGTTCGGTTTTCGTTAATTCTACTATCTCCGCTAGCCTATGTGCTACATACGGTTTATACCTAACCGTGTCATTCCTTATCCATTGTAATACGGTTGTCGAATCTGTCCAAAAATACACCCCTACATCTGACCAGGGATGTTTGTCTATGACGTCACTAGCTAAGCGCGCACCTATTAAAGCCGCCTGCAGTTCTAATCGCGGGATACTTTGAGTTTTTATTGGTGCTACCTTTGCTTTCCCGGCCACCAACGACACCCTCACTACCCCTGAGCTATCTACAAATCGCCAATACGCCACTGCCGCGTACGCTTGTTCGCTTGCATCGCAAAATACATGTAACTGCCTATCCACTATATCCTCACGCTTGTCATAACATCGCGGTATCTTAAGACGGTTAATGTATTCTAAATCTGCCTGCCAATCAGCGAAAGCTACTGCCTGCTCATGGGGAAGCGGTTCATCCCACCCTAGGTCCTGTCGCCACAGTTCCTGTAGGATAATTTTTGCCACTATAGTATATGGACTCAATAAACCTAGCGGATCGAAAACCGACATGACTGCACTCAATGCCTCGCGTTTCGTAGGTACCCGTGTTAAGTTCCGGACGTCCGTAGGTACCCTAGGCATGCTAGTATTGAAGCCTAACTCATCGCTTTTAGGTTGCCACAAAATACCTAAAGCCCTATCTTCAATAAACGCATTCCCCGCTATTTCCTTTGGTGCGTGAGCGCGATCACTTTCCGGTACCTCAGATATTACAGAGTCGAGATTCGAACTCCAACCCGCTAAATCAAAACCCGCCTGCGCGTGCACGTGACGTACCTCGCCTACCGTGCGCCGGGCAGTCTCCTCAGAGTCAAAACTAACTATCCAATCATCCATATATGTACTAGTGGTAATGGTGTCAAACGCCAGCGGGTGTGAAGTTTTATAAACCGCTGCGTTTTCATCCCTCACACTATGTGCTAAAAACGGCGAACTGCGCGCTCCAAATATCATAGACGTCATTACATACTTTCTGGGGGGGCTCACACGATCCTCCCCCCGCCACAGAAACTGTTGTGCTACGCGGTCCTCCTCCCTAATTTTAATTCTTAAAAACATCTCGCGGATATCCGCGGTCAATGCTATCCTGCCTACCCTGAATCCATATAAAACTTTATTCAGAGACTGTAATAAATCCGGACCTTCTAATAAGATGTCGTTTAAACATTTCCCATTCGATTTTGCCGCCGCATCGAATACCAAACGCACCTTTCCCGGTTTATTAGGGTTTGTAACTGCAAAATGAGGCAAATACCATTCCCTTTGATTGTAGGTATTTGTCTCTCCTAAGGGCTCCGCGTAGCCTTTCTCTATTAAACTATTTATTTGAGCCGTATAAGCCTCCCTAAACTCCTGAGACCTATCCATTTTACGTTCAATACCTACTAAACGGCTATGTGCCATGTTATAGCTAGGCGGAAGGGTTGCATCGTCACTGACCCATGGCAACCCCACTTCATAACGGCCATTTACTTTTGCTATAGTTCTTTTTACTATTTCCAATGCGCGCTCCTCCCCCGGGACTACCCTTGGTTCTCTGCCTATACCAAGAGAGTCAATTTCAAAATGGGACCGCACTATATCATTCAGATTTGCATCTGAGGGACTCTGCGTGGTGTGCACATGCAACACCGACGCCCTATTAACAACAATGCTTTTAGGCATTGACCCATGTATGACCCATCCCAACTGGGTCAGTGACGCGGCCGGCTGCCTACGGCTACCGGTCACCAACTTCCGCGACACTATAAGATGCCAATTATCCGCACCTATGAGAATTTGAGGTCTCACTCCCTCATAACACACCGCATCCGGTGGTAAAGCTCTAAAATGCGACATTTGTAACAATTCTTTACTAACGGTCTGCCTACCTAAAGTGAGGTTCCGTACCGTACGCGCTTTAATCTTAAAGGGGCGTCCGCTCTGCCCGGCCAAGCTAATACCTACTAATCGGCTTTCCGACTCCTGCTGACTAGAATTAGCACCTATTATATTCAGGGCGCGGACTGGGCCCTGGGCCCCTATCGACTTTGCCAACTGCTCGTCGATCAAAGTGATAGTGGACCCCTCATCTAATAACGCGTAGGTCTGTACCCCCCTACCCCTGCCACCCCCTATTGTGACAGGGCAGACCTTAAGAAGTACCTGCGTGCTATCAACTGGCGTATGCGCCGACGCCGTAATTACTGACTCTATTTGTACCTCTTTTACTTCCGGCCGCGGCTCGGAATGCAACAGCATGTGGTGTGATCGTGTGCAATCACCCTTACCACATCGCTTTGCCTTACATTGAAAACGTCTATGTTTCCCGTTTAAACATTGATAGCAAATTCGCGCCTCCCGTGCCCAGTTCCAGCGCTCCTGTACTGACATCGCTACAACCTTACCGCACGCATCGGTCCGGTGCCCACTACCACAACAAAGACATGTAATAGCCGCCTCTGTTGTGTTATACACCGGCCGGCGCGCGCGGTCTAACTTTTTAAACGTAGGCCGCGATGCCGGCGGCTGCACTGCGCGCGCGCTTGCTACTGTGCTTTTCTCGTATGAGAACTGAATAGCCCTATCAGCCTCCTTCATGAGAAAGTTCGCTAATCTAGTTAACTCGGATTCCGGCCCGTCCGCCCTATTGAAAGCATAGTCATACCACTTGTTTTTAAGGTGGGGACTAAGTTTCTCACTTAACATCCTAGGTAGCCGTGGATCCGTATTTCTACCTACCGGATCCACACTTTCAATTACAGTGACTACATTTTGTACTTTAACCGCAAAGATATTTAACTCATTTGCCGATGCCCCCACATTAGGTAGTCGCATTACCTCCCCTACTGCCTGGTCTATAATAGTGCCTGGGCGACCGAAACATTGTTCTAGGGTCTTCATAATTCTATCTGGGTCTGACGCCGAATATAAAAGGGCCGACACCGCCTGTCGTGCCGGACCCCGCAAGCACGCCCTCAACCTAGCCAAATTCTCTATGTCCGTGAGTCTATAATTCTGCGTAGAATCCCTCATCGCTGCTTTGAATGGCAACCACTCCCTAGGGTCCCCATCAAATAAGGGTAACTCCTGGGCCTGTCGTGGTGGGGGTCGACCCCGCGACATATTCTCTAACGCGTACACTAAACGATCCAGGACTTCGTCTTTAGAGATATTGGTTTTGGCGGGCTCGTCTTGTTTATTATTATTCGGCGCCCTACCATCCCCTAGCCTATCCTCCCCCCGTAAAAATTCCCGCGGGGGATGACTATCTTGTAACCAATGTTCTACCCTTTCGTTCGCATCTATTTGCCCATTTACACTATCTCTATCAGTTTCTTCCGGCGGCGTTACCCTATCCTTAGCTATCTGCTTATCCACTAAACCGGCTTCTATTTCTAACTGCCTAATTCGTGCCTTTAACATGTCTGTTTCCGTATTAATTTGCTCCCGCCTAGCGCGCGCACTATCGGTTGACCGTCGCGAACAAACCGATGGCGGCCGCGTACCTAAAGTTTCCTGTTCGGTAACTACTTGCTCGGTCCTACTGGTCCCTGGCAATGGTACGTCCTGCGGAGCCTCGGAAGGAGACTCTGGATAGTCTGGTATGACCCTAAGCGCCGCGCGCTTCCTAGTGGTAGGTGGACTCCTTGGCATCATCACTGTTTAACTACCTCAACTACACTGAAATAGGTCCCTACCTCCCTAACTGAGATGGTCCCTACACAGTAACACAATTCAACAAAAATAAAAAATCTAAAAATTCCTAACGGCCTAACACACACACAAATACACTGGCCTGAAAATATACACGGATTACGACTCACTGTATATCCGTCCGTATCCGCGATCCGCGAAGTTGCAGGCGCCGCCGACGTCCCGATGCTCGGCCGCACCCGCCCGATGCCGCTGTGCTGAGCTGTGCAGACGCTGGCGCTGCCACGAAGCCGCCGCCGCCGACGCCGTTGACCCGACGTCCCGGCTGCTCCGATGAAGGCGCCCAAGCTGCGATGCTCAGGGCGGTCCCGCCCGAGTTGCGTATGCGCTAGCGTACGAAACGCCGCGCCGTACGCCCCTGCTCAAGGCGGCTGCCCAAGCGGTGAAAACGCTGGCGTTCGAAACGCCCGCGCTGTGATGCTCGCCGACCCGGCCCGCTGCGGTCGCTGACGCTGGTAGAGCGCCCAAGCCGCACGGCCCGTGCTCAAGGCGGTCAAGCCCGAGTATCGCCCGTGCTCAAGGCCACAATGCCTGAGCGATGACGGTGCTGGCGTTCAAAACGCCGAAGCTGCGATGCCCGTCGACCTGGAGCTTGTGTGGTCGCTGGCGCTGGATAGCGCCCAAGCCACGATGCCCGTTGACCCCGAGGTGCAGCTGCTGACGCCTGCTTGGCGCCCTGGTCTCGCTGCACGTCGACCCTATTCCCCGTCGTTCCCTGGCCTCGCCCTCAGACTGCGAGACCTGGAATGCACGTTCCGATCCGTTAATCAACGCGCCGGTATCCTACTCCGGCTCTTCCTTGCCGGTCGTTACCAGTACCCTCTTGTATCCTTTCCCGGATGGCCGCTGGTGGCCTACTAATCCGGCGTCGATGGACCAGAACTTTGTGGGGGACAAATGGCTTTTACACCAAAGTCAAACACAAATCTGCATCGGTGTGATTCACAATGGACTGTATTTTTCGGTTCTGCAATGGTTCATACTATTCTAACTTATTCACTAGCTTATTTCACTATACTATAACTAACTAGCGAACCAGGGGGTCTGGTACTATTCTAAACTTTCACTGGCAATACCTTCACGGTCTGGAAGCACTTTTCTTGCGGAGAATCGAACGAGGACAAACTAGCAACGAAATGTACCGAGTTATATACGCTTCCAAACCGTCTCCTTCCATGTCAAAATGCCGTGACACGCCCAAAATTCGAACGTCACGAAGGTCCGGGTCAATAGAGATAGGACTCTAAATCATTACATATACGGTCTAATTTCCTACCACCGTCATACATCTCTGCTGACCCGCCCCCGCCTTGATACATTTCATACGCAATATCTCTTGTTTTATTAAATTTTCTTATACAATTCTTATTAGATTCTTATTCTAATTCAATACACTTTCAAAGTTTTTACTTATTAGAAACACATAATTTTTTAGGGGCTCTGTCGTGCTCTATCACCTATGACACGATTGTATATCGCTAGCCAAACCTAAATACAATTAAAAACCGCAAACGGTATCTGCCTATCTCCTTTATTCTAAGCGTGAGAGACAATTTTATCTAACAAGTAAGATTAGGTACATTCGTTTTTTCCGTATTGTGAGTCTACTTACACTCTTTATACATACATTTCCCTGAGGGGGCAACAAAAATACATCTCGTACATAACTTTCAGCCTAGTATCTTTGTTATTTACGAAAATACAGCGACTTTCACCTCTCTCTCCATACAAAATGTTGAATTCAACATCAGCTGTGAACAAACTAATTGAATCTACCTACATACAAATTGATATTTCTAACCGTAACATTTTATACAATTTGTGTTATAATTTCTCAATTTCTTTACTTTCTACGCGCGCTACGTGGTCGCATCTCCGTGCACGTCTTCGGGCCAGTGTGTGTGTGATAAGTATACAGCAAAATACCTAATTTACATTACAGTTTTTATCAAACATCTCATAATAGTGTCTACTACAGCGAACTTTGCCAGTCGATAACTACTGATCTGCCTATGCCATGCGTGGGGTTGGTCGTGAATATGAATTATTAGACATTCCTACGCCGAGCTATGCCACTGACTGAGCTCTAAAAAAGTGCGCTGCGTATTTACGCTTCCTCCGCGTCACTTCCCCGCACTTCACCCCCGCCGCCGCAGGTGGATCAGGTGCTCTGTCGGTCACCTCTCCGTGGACGACCCTTTCGACTAACCGAAAATACCTACACCTCCAAATTTAATATTTTCTATGGCAATCGCTAGACAACAATTCTTTTATCATCATACTCAAATATTACATGCCTACTATGAGAACCTAACGAGTTATATCGAATTAAAAACTGCCGCTGCATACAACCAACATACACCTAGCGGTCATTGCGAGCTTTACTGACTTTACTTATTTTCATAATGAAATACGACGCTTATTGATTCTATCCTTTACAATAATATATATCTCATATATACAAACTAAATAATATTTATATACATTTGCCTATAAAAATACTATAATATATATATATATATATATATATATATATATATATATATATATATATATATATATATATATGCACGAATAATGTCTGATCATGAAAGCAACATAAGAGTAAAATATAACTTTCAAACCTGTATCGAAAATAACTCAAAGCATATTAAGAAAATAATCACGGAGCTTTCTTTAAAATGAGAATCTACTGGATGATTTTTTTATGTCCACGGGTAGCGAATTCCAGAGCCTTATTGCCGAAACTGTGAAAGAGTTGGCCATGAAACCGGTTCTGTGAGAGGGAATTTGAAGAGTTAGAGATTCCGACGAGCGTAGACTATGACTATGAGAGTAAGTCAGAAAATTAAAATTGAGTTTGAGATAATCAGGAGAACTAGGATCGTTTAAAATGGAGAATAACAAGCAGAGTATCCTAACAGACCGTCGCTGCCGGATAGGAAGCCACTTAAGCTGAGACCGAAAAGACGAAATGTGGTCGTATTTACGAAGTCCGTAAATAAACCGAATACAATTATTTAAGAAACGATCCAATTTATTTAGGAGATCCTGGGAAAGATCAATTTTACCACTGGCTAGTTACACAGCACATGTAATATGTTTGACATTTTGACAGACAACACCGACTAATTACGAAATTTTCAAGACATAGGTTAAGATCCCACTGCAAAATCATTTTGTTCACCCAGATATGCTGCAAACCTAATTTTTAAGCAAATTTGTAATCTAAAGAATATGTATCTACTAGGTTGCCTATCAAAATTTGGTCCCAAGTCAAAAATTTGGTAATTTTAATTAAATTATTTTATCTTCAACAGCCAGCAACGCTCATTTGCTGCCGATTTAATATGGCTCCCGTATACCAAAATAATGAGAAAAAAAATAGCTTTAATGTGATATGTAAATAGTACATGTACATCATGGACATACAATACGTAGTGCGCAACGGCGGACGTGATTCTTCAGTCTTTATACATATTGCCGTGAGGTGGACAACATTTTATTGAAAAAACATTTAAAAAATTATTTCCCAAGAAAATATAAAAAAATACATTCGCGGCCGATTACGTCATCGGCCGCGCTCGTCTGTCGCGAACCTCGGAAGCGGTTCCATACATTTTCATACTGCATCTATAGTCGCTCGCGGCTAATGACGTCATCGGCCGCGTGCGGCCGCGATCGATCGCGACCCGCGGAATTGCACCTTAAGGGTGTTAATGTTTACGATTCCTGAAACAATCATAATAAATGAGTGCGAAAATAAATGAGTAAAATAATACTAAGATGTTGATTTTATTTGCAAAATAAAAGTTCCATGCTTGACAAAAAAGTAATATATCATATTACACTGCTTTCTACAATTGAAATCATTAAATCTATTCATATATCTGTTTAGATGCAACATTTTATGCCGATTTTGTTTTAAAAATATCCTACAGCAACCTGTCATTTTCCTACATTTCAGGCAAAACATATTTAATATTGGTCTTCGCTGATCACGAGTCATTTCTTTTGAATAACAAATTATTAAAATCAGTGCAAAGATTGATCGGTATCTATTTGTTTTAAATAAACCCACTGTTGTTGATAAGTCATAGCATTTTAATTAATCGTAGGTATATAATCTACGATTAATTAAAATCTCTAAATAGGTAAGTACCTAAGCGGCATAAAACAAATAAGGTAGGTATAACATTGATACATTCATAGAATACCTTCATTTATACTTCATTCCTGGATATTTAAATCGTATATAAATCAGCTTCAAAAAAAAATGAAATAAGTTCATCAGTCCGAGCTCTAATTTGTCGTCGATTTTCGGTTTACTTTTCAAGTGAAACTTAATTTATCCACAAAAAACTATTTGTCTTCATATCGCTTTACAAACCTCAGGCCGCTCGTTAATCACGGGCAGCACCCGCGGTCGCATTTCCAGTGGGTTTCTTGAAAAAAAAACAGACTGATGTATTGAAGAATTTTACTTGTTTTTTACATATCACATTTGAGTATTTCAAATTGAAATTCATAATTGATTATCAGAGGACAAAGAACAACGTAGCCAAAATACCTATATTCCAAAATATTACAATACCAGACGTTGCTTACGTCTTGTCTACAATGTCCCGGACAAAGCTAGTGTAATAATGAAATAAGGACAATCACGAGCTATGCGATATAATTACTTATCTGCACTCTATGTATGTTATTACTATTGCGTATGTATTAAGTTACGTTATTTTCAATACATGGTTCATACTTTAATTGGCACAAAATATGTTCTTATTCATAAAACTACAAGTTTAGATGCAATTCTCAAACGATTCAGACGTCATACTTCTTTTTTAATTTGATTCAAGTATTCCGAATTCCACTTGCATAACATTAATGCTTGGGCCAGTAGATATTTTTACGATACCCCAGTATACATACAGTTATTACCCACGCCATGCCCACGACTAAATCTGCGTGGGCTTCAATATCCGGTAACTGACGTAGAGACGTTTTCGTCTTTGAATTATATTTAACTTTTCAAAATATGGAAATCATCCCAATGTCACAGAATTCTAATTTGACGTCGTTTTGCGGTTCACTCTTCAAGTGAAACTTAGTTTACCCCACAAAAACTATTTGTCTTCATATCGCTTTACAAACCCCGCCACGGGCCGCTCATTAATCACTTGAAGCTTCTGCGGTGACATTCTCAGTGGTTTTCTTTTCGTTGAAATAACGGACTATAATAATACTAGATAATATATTGCAGAGGATCTGTCTTCACTTTTAAATATTAAGTGAAATTAAACGATTGTGCGTGACATTCTTAAATGTGAAAATCTATTCATTTACATCTTCTTTCTACCTAAATCTTGCGGGTGGCTCCAGTGACGGAGCTCTTGTACAGTATTCAACAAGAAATATTGCAAATCGATCTTAGGAAGGAGACTTCGGCTTGTTTCGGTCTGTAGAGCGTTATCTCTTTTGCACCCTACCTATGCGACGTTAGTCGACCAATTTAACTGCCTAACTGATCTTAATCTATACATATAATAAAACAGTAAAATCCGCGTGTCTGTACATTGTATATATTTACGAAAAACCAATTGGGGGCGATGTTTAAATAGTATTAGAATACGTTTCAATGATTTTTAAATTTTTTAATCTGTCCCTTTGTCCAGGCTAATCTCCAAAGATACTGGACGGATTCGAATGAAACTTTTTGTGGTGTATAGATACTAAGCCTGGCCAACATTTAGGCTACTTTATACTGCGGGAAAATTACTAATTCCCACGGGAATCTCTACATTTAATTTCATTTTCCTATACAAATTGTCCGTATCTATCAAACCTTTGACACATTATTTCATTGTGAGGCAATACGATGTTTGCCGGGTCAGCTAGTTATTAATAATATTTACTAAATTGTGCCTCACTCTCACACATATACACACACACACTCACACACACATATACACATGCGTTATAAATACTCATATATTTATGATTTATCGTCTAAATCTCAATATTAATTATATTAACTAACTATTCTATCTTAGGTATAATTTATTGAGATTTTTCTAATGTTTACCTAAATTATAAACTGACTCATTGTTTAGATATATTAATATGAAACATTATCAATCATAGCAAAGCTGGGGGTTATGATCAATCTAGCTCTCCAACAAACCAAATGAAATCATATATATCGTGTTATATGGTTCAGCCGGAAGCTTCAGGTGATACTTACAGATGTGAGGTGTTTTAATTGGCATTTTCCCAAAACTTTGTGACGTAATGAGCTCGTAGTAAATGTTGATACAATTCAGCTTTGCATGGTGTGGTCAAAAATGGTCAAAATTGTCTGTATTATTCTAAAATGCCCAATCACTTTTCACTTTTAGATCGGTCTGGCTGAAGGTTAAGAATCCAATTATTGATTGGCAAATTAATTTTGGATTTTTTAAGTACTTAAATGAATTCTTATATTAATTTCAGCCATTCTAAAATGTTTTGAAAAACAACATTTTTCTCATTCAAAATTAGCGCTTGGCACTGTTTAAACAACAATGAAGATGTCTGGCTATAATAGATTCATGTTACAAAAAGGTCAATAAAAATAATGATAACAATAAATAGCTTCCTAAAATGATTTAAAATTTTGAATTTTTACGTGTACAAATACGATACGCACTGGCGAACGCAACTACTACCGGCTGCCAGACCACCCGTATGACGCCTGGGAGAGTTAGAGAGACGGCATATTTAAAAACTAGCCTACCTGAAGTTCTCTCTCGAAAACGTTGCTACCTCTTATACGATATAGAACGCTTTTGTCTTTGTCAGTTGCATTGTCAAATGTGCAGGATAGAAAAAGACAAAGGAGAGATTAGCAACACTTTTGCTAAAATACGCTTATGAATAAGGGGGTTAGTTTTTAGTGTAGACCATGCACATGTCAATGAGATTCTGGTTTATTCATTTATCATCAGTCTCGATTGACATAAAGTCTAAATTTAATAAATAGAGTAATTTAGCGGTAATTTCTGTTCGCAAAGATGGAAACTATAATAACACGAGATGATTTATGTCCCACTATAAGATTTAGGTCGCTGCTCACTAGTTATTGTGAGAGAAATATGGGTCCAATAGACCACGATGAACCTATCAAAATTATTAGTAAATATCATAGGTCAGTACCTAACAAATAAAGTAAATATAGTAGGTACAAACGCTTACCGAACAGACGCAAAGCCATTTTATTTTTTAATTTAATTCTTACCATTATGCCGTTACGTTGATCGGGACTGGATAATTTTGGACAAAAATAAAATAAATGTTTAAAGAACATGAACGTGTTTTTTTGAACTTAGGTCATCTATTAGAAGTGTAACTTTGCGCGAGTACGCAATATTCAATTTTCAAGTAAATGTAATGAGAATTGCCCGGGTGCGGTTTCACGCACAGCCTTTTTGCATGAAAATAGATCCCGGGATAAGCCACGGCGAGGCGCTGGTTAAGCAGATTGTCGGTGTAACAAATGTGGTAATATCAAGCCGGTCTTTAAAAAAACTTGCACGTATTTCGGGCCAAACAAAACCCATTTCAATTCATTTTGAACGATTAATAGCCACTTTTAATGACATATGACCATCTACAAGATCAATACTGTATTGAAATAAAACTATTTTGACAGATTTATATCGCGTATATTAAACAAAAATGATTTTTTAAATCAACCCGACGTTTCGGTCGCTTTTCAGCTTCTGTGGTCCCGGGCAGACTTAAAAGCGACCGAAACGTCGGGTTGATTTTAAAAATCATCAAGATAAATCCGTTAAAATAGTTTTATTTCAATGAGTGTAGCTCGTGATAACCTAAGAACATATCATCAATACCTTACTTAGATAATGTTGGATTTTAAGGTTGAAAAATAATGTAATGCAACATTCTCCATTAATTAAAATTTCAGAACTGAAATGTTTGTATATTCAGATTGGTTCCTACCTATTATTTTAACACTTTTAAATTTTAGTTGTATATTAAAATTCTAGGAATCTTTAGATCACTATTGCGAGCCATTAAAATCTACGAGTAAGTTCAAACACAGGACCGGGTAGAAAATTACCTATATTGTTTTGTTTTATATGAATGAAGATTTTATTTCAAATAATGTCAAAATAATGACCGATTAACTGTAATTTATACTGACTTATGAACTTTAGACCGCCTGCAAGATGAATGTTGTAGGTACTTAGACTAACCTAATATTTTTTCAGTATGAGAAGTTGCGAAAAATGTAATGACACATTCTCCATCGATAAAATATTCATTACTGTCAACTACTGTAATCTTTCTTTTCGTGTCGGTAATACGAGTGGCGCTTGTCCTATTTTTAAACACTTTTAAATTGTACTAGCATAAAATTCATTATTTATCATTATTTTCGGTGTCTCTCGTAGCTATAATTCATATTAGATTATTAGATCTGAGTGTAATCCCCGCACCAAAAAAGTAATATTCAAGATTTTCCAAAAAAAAACAAAAAACCTACTTATGAGCCAGTCTAGATGTTCAAAAATGTACACAATTACGTCAATAGGCTCTGACGTGAATGGACATCATCAATTTAAGTAAGTCAAAAAATATACCTTAAGTAACTTTCTTAGATGTTTACGTATGTACTACATGTACTGTAGCATCTATTCTATCTATTACACATTATATTACACATACAGTTTTATTACATGTATTTATATATGTATTATATTACACATACAGTTTTAGCCACTTTCATGAAAATAAGTGTAATTTTACGCGACAACATTCAACTTCCAAGTAGGTATTATGTGATTGCTTGGGTAAGGTTTCACGCACAGCCTTTTTTGCATGAAAGTAGATCCCGGGGTAAAGCCACGGCGGAGCTCTGGCTAAGCAAATTGTCGGTGTAACAAATGTGGGAATTTCAAGCTGGCATTTGAAAAACTTGCCCGTATTTCGGGCCGAACCATACCCCTCTCAATTTATTTTGACGGTTTAACAGCGGTTTATACTACTATATTATCATCTGCATGATGAATGCCGTTACTAGTGTAGTTGTAAATGTTGCAAAATAATGTTATTAAAATTTCAACATTAATATCTTTCAAGCCGAGTGATGGTGATGATTAAATCTTAAAGTTATTTCGGTCCGTACTAAGAACGGATTTTGCGACAAGAGGAGATAATACACCCATATTCTAAGACATTACTCAAAACATTCCTTGACTCACACTCAGCTGAGGATACTTTATGAGGACGCCTAGAAATCCATATTCTTAGTTGTATTTTGACAGTAACTCATATGTATGGAATATCATATAGATAATTCACAAAGTCTTGAAAATCCATTTTTATAGAAAAATATGGTATTTAAATCCTTGAGATAGATGAAATGCCTAAATTCGTACATGATTTAAGTCAAATTCTAGAAAAAACTGTTACTTGAATCCGCAATATAAAAATTCACGACGACAGGCAGGGATTCAATTAATATTTTGACTTGAACATAATGTTATATTTGCTAATCCCCTTTTAGAAAAGACAGTTTCAAAATGCACCCATTTTTATTATAAAATGCAAATGTTCTCCAAAACGGCACAATCTTTTTGCTTCGTTTTTATTGCAAAAGAAAGGGCTTTAAATTACTTACAGTTTGACTTAAGAGTTTTATTTTTTTGGTGTTTTTTATTACTGAAAATTAATAAAATGTCGAAATTTCCGTGCATGAGCGCGAGCTTTTTCGTCCCGCCATACTGTAATCTCCAGTCAATATCTGTTGGCTAGTCGGCTACGGCCCCTTGTGACGGGAGGACGTACAGCGTGCTGCCGGAATATAAACTTGCGTATTTTGGGATGTTTCTGCAATGTTATGAGTAAAACCTAACAAAATATATGTATACCTAACAAATTATACATTACGAGTGTTTACGGACTTAATATTTTACTAAATAGTGGCCATCTCCTATGTTTTTGCGCGAGTTGATTTTATGTTGTTGTCAAAGAATATAAATACATTGACAATATTGACATTGCAACACGGATCATTGACGTAAAAAAAGAAACACAAATTAACTGAAGGAGTTCATATATAAAGTTGATTACTCTTTATAGTTGCTATACCTACGTGTAATTTACATATATGAGTAAGTAAGTAGGTACCTATTTTTTGTGTAAGATATAATTAAGTTAGTTATATACAGATATTTTTCAATCTTACTATTATAAATGTGAAAGTATGGATGTTTGTTTGTTGTTGGTCAGTCATGCTATAGCGGCTGAACGGATTTCGATGAAATTTTGTTCACATGTAGAGTATATATAGTTTAAATATGTGTTCAGAGGTGGAGGAGGATTTTTTTGCTGACGGTAGAACGATGAGAAAAAAAAACTCACGACTCTAACGATCGAACTAATGAATTAAACTAATGGGACTAAAGGTTTTTCAAGAGTACTTCAGATACCTGTATTTATACCTGAAGTCCACGCAGACGAACTAGCTAGTAAAAGCTAGTAGATATATATTCTCTGACGACCCGGTTAGTC
This sequence comes from Macrosoma leucophasiata, assembly GCA_036365455.1. Classification (NCBI taxonomy): domain Eukaryota; kingdom Metazoa; phylum Arthropoda; class Insecta; order Lepidoptera; family Hedylidae; genus Macrosoma; species Macrosoma leucophasiata. The sequence continues at coordinate 16,530,793 of JAWQUS010000009.1, read as the reverse complement.
CAGCGATGTGAGATGACCGTTTGATTCGAAGGGTCGCGGGTTCGATCCCCGTACCGGGACAAATATTTGTATGGCCTACAGATATTTGTTTCGGGTCTGGGTGTTTATGTATGTGTTGTATGTGTACAACGGCACCCACGACACAGGTTTATACCTACTGTGGGGCTGTGAGTGTAAGCGTATTTTTTTTTATATTAGCCTTGAAAATATTCGCTACCAACTTGAGGAGCGGGATGCGGGAGTTGGTACAGCAGTATTGTATCGGTAAGCGGTATTGTTCGACGAAACAAGTTCTGTTAGACCATAGTAAAATAAGGATTAGTCGAAATAAAACTAGGAAAATAGAGAAATAAAAATAGTTGTTGAAATTTCATGATTTCTTGGAATGCTGATTTTGAACATGACACCTGTTTTCAGATCCAAGATAGTGGACAGATTTTTCATTTCGAAATATGATAAGGGTATCAATTTCTAGGTTTCTTGGAGTGCTCATCATGAAACTGACATCGTTTTTCAGATCCAAGATGGCGAACATAATTATTTTCCAAATTGTGATATGGGTGTCAATTTGGAGGTTGCTTCGGGTGCTGATTACGAAGATGGCATCCATTTGCAGATCCAAGATGGCTGACAGAGTTTTTTTTTTCATAATATGATATGGGTATCAATTTCTAGGTTTCTTGGGGTGCTAATTACGAAAATGACATATTTTTCAGATCATTTTATTAATCAGCACCCCAAGAAACCTCGAAATGAACACCCAAATCTAAATTTGGAAAAATTATTATGTCCGCCATCTTGGACCTGAAAAATGATGCCGTTTTCGTAATCAGCACCCCAAGAAACCTCTAAATTAACACCCATAGCAAAATTTGAAAGATAATTATGTCCGACATCTTGGATCTCAAAAAAATATGCCATTTTCGTAATCAGCACCCTAAGAAACCTAGAAATTGATAGCGATATCATATTTTGAGAAAAAAAAAACAGTCAGCAGTCAGTTCAATTTTGGATCTGCAAAAAATGCCATTTTCGTAATCAGAACTCCAAGAAACTATAAAATTAAGACCCATAGAAAAAATAAATATTCTGCTCTCCATCTTGAATTAGAAGAAATCAAGAAACCGTAAAATTGAAATCCATATTACTTATCATATTTTCCAAAAATAATAATCTCCGCCGTCTTCGATTTTATTGGAGATACTATTTTCGTAATTATCACCTCAAGGAACCCCAACATTGATACTTACATTGCTTGCATACTATATCGCTTACAGTACACTGCATTTCCCAATTTACATTTAGTGAAATGTAAATTGGGAAATGCAGTGGTGCTCGCTCGCCCTGGAGCTTGGCAACTGAAACTCTACCACATGATAACGGTGAACATGGATATTATCATTTACTGGTAGATAAAGTAAGTGATATGGAGGTGTTCACGCCTTCGAGCTCGTTCATTAAAGTTTTATCACCATACAGTCATACATAGCCCAACAGCCCACCATTTTATGTATATAAAATATTAAGTTTTTGAATTATCCAAGATTAGACCACTCGCAATGCAGTCATAACTAACGAGCAAAAATCAAGCAAGTTTCGCTCGCTACCCGTACCAATAACGAAACTTGTATTCAAATTGTTCTAGTAGTATAATCACTGTGATGCAACATTAATAAGCACAACAATGCTTGTCTCCTCTACAATTACTTAATCTTTGATTGTTTCGACCAAGTACAGCGTGTATCCGCTATATCGTTCAAATTTTGGCAAATATTTGATGAGCTCCGTTTTGCCAAGGTCATTCAGGCTACTTAACCCCTTAATTATATTTCCAGACAGTTCCGACACGAAAAACTGTGAAATGTAAATTCTCCTCGAAACTTCAAGGTAGGTCGTGAGGCACCTTGGAGTTTGACATTTGCTTTCTTACCTCAAACGGAGGAGTCGAGTTGACGTTATTAGTTATAACTAAGAATACCACTTAACTGCCTTTTACCGTAATAAATACATTTTAAACTGCCTCGGTAGCCTAGTGGTAGCAGGCCACTACTACTACGCTGAGGTCCTGGGTTCGATTCCCGGGTAGGGGGTTATCAGAAATGATGGTGTAAAGTCCATTATCTCTGGTTCTATTGGGATTTTTTCATTTTCTGGCAATTTCCCAGTACTTTGAAGTTTGGTAATGTGCCCGGAGATGTCAACAGGCTCGCCACCTGTTACATGGGCCAAAACGTAACCGGCGAATCGTGGGTGTTTGCATGTATGCTTGAATGCATGCATTTACCTCTGCCTACCCCTTCGGGATTACAGGCGTGAAGTTACGTTGAAGTTACGTAAGAATACCAATTCCCTTGAGTGAGATTGAGTTGAGGTCGAATTTACGACCTAGAAAATGGGTGTAAGGATTTTCGCAGCAATTTTATATGAAGTCCTTTTTTGTACATAAACGTTCTGTACAAAGAATCCGTTAAACTTAATGTAGTCAATGTCACAATATTATAAATGTCAAAGTCTATCTGCCCGTATCAGTTTGTTTGGATTTTCTAAACCGCTGAACCGATCTCAATGTTTAATGGTTTGAATTGAACTATGATCACAGACACACAACTAACATATTTATAGTACAGGTTACCTCTATTATTTTTGTTGGTACAGCTATGTACGGCTGTTTGCCACTTTACCTTTAGTAGTGAGTAAAAAAACCGGCAAAGTGGGAGTCGGACTCGCGTTCTCGGGGTTCCGTATTTTCTATAGGCACACCTAAAATACCATCAGACTTTCTTCCAAAAGACATAGATGACTTTTTGTAATTTGAGATAAAAAGATTTTCCGTATTTTTGTCCCGATTATTTTAAGTAATAACTTCAAAACCGCTCTAGCTAGATCATGCACTAAAACTAAAGTTGAAATGTAGGAACACAGATCAATATATAAATAAAAAAGAATAACTACGTGGAAAGGTAAAGAGATACATAGGAAGACCCTACTCGAGATGGCAGGATGACATAGTAAAAGGTCGCGGTTACAAATTGGATAGTAAAATAAAAAAATAACCTAAATTAGAAATTAAAGAAAAAACGGAAAGAAAAATTTAACTTCGGACAGGAATCGAACTTGCGACCTCAGGAACCAGTCCAGCCGCTTTACAACTAAGCTACCGAAGTCCCACACCAATTCGTCAAATTTTGCTTTCCGTTTTTTATTTTTAACCGATTTAGGGTCGGTAGGTGAACTACATATAATCCGAATAACCAGTCCAGCAGTCCTGAGGTCGCAGATTCAATTCCTGCCCGAAGTCAAATTTTTCTATCCGTTTTTTCATCAATTTCTAAAGTTCACTCGCATGTATTATTGCGAAAAATAAATAGTACAATGACCTAAATTAGTTCATTATTTAAAAAATAATAAACTTAGTAGGTAATGTTTAACAGTAATATTATTTTTTTAAGATATTAAAAAAATCGTTTTATTTAGATAAACTTTTTATTTTATATGTATATCTGTATTGTGTTTCAATTTCGTTAAAATTACCCTGACGTAGGTATTTTAGAAATAATCAATGTCAACAAATCTTAAATCTTTTGATTTCTAAAGTAATTCGAGTGGCTCAAGGAAAGACGAATCAATGAGCATTAGTATCGCGGCTGGATCTTGACGTACCCTCTGAGGATATAATACCTCAATCCATTGACTTGCAAAACAGGCTTGTCCGAACTTTACGAAGCCTCGGAAAACGTTAGCTGCTTTTGTCATATTTTAATTCGTATTTTGTAAACTGGACGCAAAAACGAATCCATCTATTTTTTTATTTTTAATGTAATGGAAGTCGCAAACAAGCATGCAGTTCACATTGATGTTAAGTGATGACTGCAGCCTATAGACATCCACACAAAGACCGAGGTCAAAATGCAGATGCTTTACCACTCCTGAGGCCTAAGGTGTAATGCCTCTGTGTTGCAAATTACAGGGCCGTACATTACCTGACCGGAACAGGACAGTGCTGAACACTACCATTTAGCGGCAAGTATTTAGGTAATGCGGTGGTGCCTCTATCACTGGAGGTCTACCACCAGTAAAATGATCGTCAAGTAACATTTCTCTTGTCCTATCGATAGTTGTTACTATTTTTTGCCATAAAGACATGTTCGACGTCGGGACGTGACGATGATGACCCTACCGCCCACTAGCTATTGCAATCAGTCAACTGAACAATGGCGGTCAAACCATTCTAATGGAGCGATAGTAAGTGCAATAAAGCAAGATGTGTGATGCATCAGTGTCCTGCGATAAAACTACCGCCATTGCGATCGTCAATCCGTATGCCAAGCGTGGTGATTATGGTATATCCCTACCCTCCCACTGACGGCCTCGTTGGCTCAGTGGTCGCAATCGCGATGGTGAAGCCTGAGATCCTAGGTTCGATTTACGAAATTCCCAGTATTATCCCGGAGTCTGGTCGTGCCTCGGAGAGCACGTAAAGCCGTCGGTCCTCCGCCTGATCTCTCGCCGGTCGTGTCGGATTGCCGTCCCATCGGGCTATGAGAGTGAAGGAATAGAGAGTGCACCTGTGTTTGCGCATACACTTGTGCACTATAATATCTCCCGCGCAGTTAGCTAGTCTCCGTTGAGATTGGTCGCCATGACCGAAATTCGGTCTGGAGGACATTATTATTACATCCCCCCTTTAGAGCGCGGCTTTGGTCTAGTAGACATTTCGGCTGAAGTGATAAAGTCACGCTCCAAATTCATCAGTTGACCAATTTTTTTCACACAGTCTTAAACTTGAACAAAACACATCTCAGACCTTAAAAATATACGCCTCTAACATTTTTTCATCTGCTTTTGATTTAATTTGGTCAGTTAATTTAGTTGATGTGTGTAAGTAGGTCTATTACTTTTATCATAATTTTGAGTAGATTTTTGAACACGGTTTATTACTTAATTGGTGGTTTATGTATTACAGAAATGAATGACTAATTACGACATAATATAACGACTAACAGATGCCCAAACTTGGCACAAAGAAAGCTTTTCAGGTCTTATAGGTACACCTATTTGTCCAGTTTGGATGTGTTTGATTCATCACTGGTGTAAGCAGTACTTACCAACCCACACAACCAATTTACAGTATCCAACAAGCAATATTGCACATCGACCTTACGATGGAGACTTCGGCTTATTTCGGTTCTGTAGAGCGTTTGAGCGGCTGAGGTCTTTTGCATCTTACCATTTTCTAGTTTGTCGACCATTTTTATCACGTTCTGACCAATGCCGGGTCAGAGCTTACGTATGCAGCGTGCAGCAGAGATAACGAAATCGAAACTAGCCGATTGTCTCTTTCGTACGCTCGATGTGCAACATTTCATGTTAGGTACTGTATCTTCCAATCAGAACAATAGAACAGATTTTATAATATTATTCTTTTTAACAAATCTTATTTAATTGGCAATACCAACTCCAATGGAACAAACAATTCAAATTACAACTTCACAGAAGTATTACGTGAAAATTTTTAATTTAGTTGATCAACTTCAACAACTTTTACTATCTTGACGGTAACACAAATGCCCTCAACCTCACTTAATTAAAATTTATTCGGATCTTCTTTCGAGTTCACTACTGTTCTATAACTAGAGCTCTCTGTAGCATCGTATTATCTATAATACTAGCTGTTGTTAGCGACTTCGCGTGATCTTCACTTGTTGAAATCGATTCAGTGATGATAAGTCCATTCGACAATTGGTTATCGTTTTGGATTTTGCGACCTTTTCCTGTCACTTTTCCGAATATATCTCGGGGTAAACGTAAGATGAAAATGAGACAATCAGGTTTCAAAACATACAGGAGTAATTAAGATATTAAAGAAAATATGAAAAGAAAAAAAACCTGCGACCTCAGGATAATCAGTACAGCCCCTTTTCTACTAAGGTTGTGACTGTGTCTGAGCTTGTGACCTTTTGACGTAACATGTGAGTCTATTGTTATTCACCGTAGTTTAATCCCCAAATGATAAATAAACTTTATGATTTGATTTTTGCGCTACCGAATCCCCCCCCCCCCCCCCCCCGACACCATCCGAGCACCGAATTTCACTTTCCCCTCTTGAGTCATATTGATAAAAGTTTCTTTGTCTCTTTTGATTCAGAAATTAGTTCAGGAAAATAATGGAATATTTATTAGCATAACGAAATCAAAAAACGAAGTTCAAGTAATCAAGAGCAAAATCCATATTCATTATAATACGAGTACAACAACGATTACTACTGCCCACTATCAAATAAAAAATTACAAAAAGGGGACCCAAATTCCTTACGTCTCATTCCGATGCCTCGAGACTGCCACCCAAAGAGAGGAAGGTGCGTAGATTAAATACTTAGCCCGAATTCCTTGACCTTTAGACAGATGATACCTACTTAGATAAATCAGTCATTTGGCTGGGATTAAAATGTTAATCTGTGCTACGAGTCTTCTGCTGCTAATTCATTCCACAAATGAAGTCCGTTTTGGCACTTTTCAGAACGCAATTGGGCACGATTTAAATTAGTTTTAATAGAGAGTAGTTCTTTTTTTGGTTTTTAATCACCATTTTACAAAAATACAAAAAATCTGAAACCTGTTCAGGGGTTTAAATTCTAAAATACAATAAACCTTTAATTTTGAAGATTTCAAGTTAAAAATAATTTCTAAAACAGTTCTCGTATTACGAATACGATGATGGATCATCATTTTCTGTAAACTGTACCCGGCCAGGAAGCGTCGGTTAGTGCTATTGTTAATGTCAATTAGGTAGGTATCTGATTTTAGTTGACTTGCAACCAGATTAACTTTAACGATGTCAAAAAAACACTGGTTCAGCATTGCTCAGTAATTGTAAAAAAAATAACTAAGTTGTATGGCCCTGTAATGACCATCACAGAGACATAACAAGTAAGGTCTCAGATACCTAATTGACATTAACAATAACATTAACCGACGCTTCCTGGCCGCGTACAGTTAACAGATATAATTATTACGTCATTTACAAATGGTGCAACTCAGTTTCTGCTTAACCGGTAATTTAAATCAATTAGTTAAAGCTTAAGTAAAATGATCCAACTAAATGTTCAATACTAACCAATGTAGTAAATGTAATTAATGAATACAAATTCACGGGCATTTGAACGCAACGCGAGTTTTGTTATAGAGGGATTATGAATAAAAAGAATAAAAATACAAAAATTACTTGTTTCTGTTTTAAATGTCCTATTTTTTTTTAATTCATATTAAGTTTATATAAAAATGTAAGTAATAGATTTAAACATTTTATAATAAAATAATTCAAACTATTAATAATTTTAGTAACTTTTATAAATTTCAGTAATAAGTAATTAAGATTCGTCTGGCTTAATTAAAATTGTTCCTGGAAAATAAAATCTGTTTCGGAGTGCTCAAAAAGCGTAAGTAATTGAGTACGGATGCATTGTAGAGTAAAATTGACTTGCAAAGCAACCTCGCAGCTGCGCGGCGTCGAAAGCGGTATGCAGCCTAAGGGTTCATTCTAAAAATTTAACCAATACACATTTATGAAACTCACTACGCGTGGCTTTTGCTTTTGCGTAAATAAAATTGCAAATGACCACGGAAATTGTAATTTCCATGCTCCTCTTACAATTCAAATGGCCAGAAAGTCATGTAACTTACTCAATTATTCTACGCGCTTATTTATTTCATTAAAGCAGCAAACTGAACAAAGAGCGTTTACAAGCGTTAAAGGTTTACCATGATTTTTTTATGTTCACAAAAGGGCAAGAAATATAAAAACTTTTAAGACTAACCTTTCATTTAAACCAACGTTGACTCTAAATTGTTTAAACTAATGAAGATTGTAAATGAAAGCACTGCAGCAATTAAAATTGTTCGTGCAAAATATAAATCTGTTTCGGAGTGCTCAAAAAGTGTGAGTAATTGAGTAGGGATGCATTGTAGAGTAAAATTGACTTGCAAAGCAACCTCGCAACTGCGCAGCGGGATGTGACCTACTAGCTAACACTAAAAATTAAACCAACATAGGTACATTCACGAAACGAACTGCAACCACTTAGTTGTTGTGTGAGTAAAAGCAAAAAAGCATGCAAGACTGCTTATACTATTCTATACCTACTTATATGATAAAGCTGAAGAGTTTGTTTGTTTGTTTGCTTGAACGCGCTAATCTCAGAAACTACTGTAGCGATTTAAAAATATATCTGTGTTAGTTTCCCTAATTATCGAGGAAGGCTTAAGGCTATATAACATCACGCTAAGATGAAAAGAAGAGGGTAGGTAGCATTGCACCCGGGCGAAGCCGGGGCGGTGACATACTGGGCCTAAGCATGGGCTTAGGCCCAGGCATAAGTTGCAATTATGATTCTTAAGTGATTGATCATGATTAGCATTAATGATTATCAACAGTAAACAATAAGCGTTCTTTTTCATTTTATTTTAACAAACTTTATTTGTGTCATATTAAATGGACCTAAGTCCATTTAATGCAATTTTTATTTTAAAGCCGTTATGAGCTTAGGTTCAGTACTATGTCACATAATTTTGTCACATTAAAATTAACAAGTACGCTTACCTACTATTACGATTAATACGATTGTTTATAGTGAAAGTCAATAAAGGACAGGAAAACTCAATCCACAAACAAAAACTACAGTGGGTAATTATATTATTGTATCACAGGGGTTTTTAATGGGTAGTTGGATGTCCATTCCCGGAGTCCCACATAACCCACCCCTCTCCCCAAATGTGGGTATGCGTAACGTATTTTGCCCTGGTAAAAGAAAAATTGAACCATATCTAATTCTTTAACTGATGTAACTAAAATGAATAAGAACACTCGTAATAGCTTTCGCTATTATTCATACCAAGTTCATATTTGTGTATTCATTTTGACCTCTGGTCTTTGTCTATAGGCTATAGTCGTCTATAGGCTGCAGTCATCACTTAAAATCAATGTGAACTGCATGCTTGCTTACCACTTTCATTACATAAAAAAGGGACAGTATTCTATACAATGGATTATCTTTGGATAATGCTTAACTTGCCAAGTTTCAAATGCATTCAAAAATGAATTTACAAAGAAATTGAAGACGAGTTTTAGTAAATCAAAATTATTTGTTTCAACATTTTGTTTCTTCATACCTAGTCTATTTAAATTAAATAAATTAAACCAAAAGATTAAGAAAGTTTGAAATATAGCACAACAACCTCCTATAATTCCACTTTTTTATCGGACTTAATCCAATGCATTTACCAATGTAACAATAAAATGAACAAGAACGCTAACTGTTTACTGTTTACCGATTGTTTATCGTGAAACCCAATAAAGGACAGGAAAACTCAATCTGCAAACGAAAACGACACCGGGTAATCATATTATTGCATCACATTCACCGCGCGAGTAAATAGGAAAGTTGTGAACTCTCTCTCTGGGGAGAACAGAGTTCGGAGTGAAGCTATAACAACGCGGATTTTTTAGATACCTATACAATGTTTTTATGTATTTTCAACGTTACTGACCTAGTCATGTTTGGAGAATACATCAGGGACACTACTGATATCGGATTGCTCAACTTTCCAAGCTTCATAATATATATTATGTACTCAAAAAAATATTTGAAGAGAAATTGAAGTCAAATTTTAGTTAATAATGGCAACCCTTGATGCGTCTCACTGCTGGGCAAAAGTTTCTCACCTTCTTGGGAGGAGGCCTGGAGCTTATTCCACCACGCTGCTCCAATACGGGTTGGTGGAGATAAGGGTTAGTGGCCAACCCGCTATCGGATGTTTTCAAACCGCCCATAAGGCCTCCGACAAGGTTTAACGCTATGCTATCTATCGATAACAACCGGGATCGACGGCTTTACGTGCCCTCCGAAGCACGGAAACGCGCACTTTAATTTGCCAGTGGCGGTCACCCATCACACACCCGACGGCGCCCGTATCGCTTAACCGAGTAGATCGCTTCCGATCAACACTAGCCGCGGGGCTATGCGCGCTATATTTTTTTTAGTTAATATCGATTAAATAAATAACTTCAACGCCTCTTAAAATACATTTTAGTTTTAAATTTAACCGAAAGTCGCTTATATTGTAGGTTTATCCACAATTTTAATATTGAAATGATATCACTTTAATTAAACAGAAAGATAGGTTTTTGTTATGATGAAATAAAAATTAATGAAATAAAACATTACTGGTCTTGCATCTCCAAATATAAAATCTGATTTTGGTTTAATTGATATAGAAACGTTTTTAACCGAAACCATAATCATAGATACAAATAATGCCAAATTGCTTGGTCATATTGAACAATGTATCCGCGTAATTATGCATACATTTTGAATTCAAGCTTCCCACTGCGTTTGGTATAGTCAGTGAATAATTTGCTCGGGCCTTTCAGTGATTTTTTCAGCGTTTCGTATCACAAAAGCGACAAGCGGAGAATTTTACGTCATTCACTTCTGTACGAATTTCGGAGAGGTCTGAAAATTAATAATAAAACAGTTGTCATATTTCTCATTTTCAGGAATTGTTCCATACTTATACCGAATTATAATAAAGATCCATCCAAGAATTATCTCATGTTTTTTTTTTAATTTGAAATTAAATGACTGTATCTTTAAGATAAATATCTATAAAAATATCCAATATATAAATAGCGATCTTATCAAGCTTCACACGATACTATTAAGGTATAATTCTGGAACATTTTTTATAGTCGAATATAAGAACAATTTTCATCTACTTTAAATTTCAAAGGCGTTTTTGATAACAATAACAAAGTTTATTACTGGTATAATCATCATCCAATCGTCATCCATTTAAAAATATTTTTAATAAAAACAATCACAGGTACCGTACGCGTACTACGCGTTGTCAAGTATTATTACATATTCTCTGGCGTTGTCAACAATTTCTGTTTATTTTTCTATACCTTGAGTTAAATTGTTGAAGTTTTTGTACAGATGCACAATAAAATTTATCTCGATTAACCATTTGTGTCACTCAGCGATAACGCAACCATTCTTTTGGAGATAGGATTATTCAAATCGGTCCAATTGTTTTTAAGCCTATTCATCACAAACATACAAAAATCCTTTCCTCATAATATTAGTATACCTAGATAGATATTATTATAAAGCATGCGAAAGCTTCATTTTTGTTTGGTGTGTATTATTATACGACGGCCCAAAACAACGTGACGTTATAATAATAAGTACTTTAATTGGTAATAGATGGCGCTGCTGCTACCATAAAGCAATGCAATAAATGTGAAGGAAAGATTTGACAAATCGGGCAGGACTTCAGTAGCTCAATTGGAAGAGCGGCTGGACTAGATTCCCAGTAGGCCGCGAGTTCGAGTCTCGCCTGAAGTCAAATTTTTCTTTCCATTTTTCTTTAAAATAAAAATATATTTCACAAGCATGTGTTAATGCGAAATGATGTAAAACAATTACTTTAATTAACTTTATCTATGTTTCAATATGATTATGTACCGGTCTATTAAGGTGCTATAATTAACACATACCTAGTAATATTTTCCGATCATTTTAACTTTGTCTTCAAACTTTTTACTCGTGGTAGAGCTCCAGTGACGGAGCTCGCGGGCGTGGGCACCACTGCAATACCTAATATACTTGCCGCTATATGGTAGTGTTCAGCACTATCGTGTTCCGGTCAGGTGGTAATGTACGGCCCTGTAATTTCCGGCACAGAGGCAAAACACCTTAGGCCTCAGGAGTGGTAACGTATCTGCATTTTGACCTTGGTCTTTGTGTAAGTGTCTATAGGCTGCAGTCATCACTTTCAATGTAAACTGTATGCTTGTTTGCCACTTCCATTACATAAAAAACAAACAAAAGTAGGTATTCTGTAATTTATAGTCATCAACATTTCCATGACCTTTATTAATGCGACAATTCAACGAAAATACGGCTAATGTAGCGTATGAAATTACTAAACGCTGTTTATGTTTCCCTTTTACGGCAACTAGAAATACTTATTCGTTATTATAAGAGGAAATTGTACAAAATCGGTATTCCATTGGTAGTCTCTGAAGAGAAAAGTGTTGCTGCTCCATACATGTTGAATGAATATTCTGTATGTAACAGCTGATTATTTCGGATTTTTAGTTTTGACCCATAGTAAACGAAATTCTTAAATCACCTTCTGTGCACATTTATAATTAACCTAGAATTAATCTTATAAATATAGGAAACTAGGTAAGATGGTACCAACTATTTTTTTGGAATATATATAGGTACGTAAATAGTAAAAATGTTCGTCCTTTATAAGTAGGTAAATACTTTCTTTGACAGCGTAAACCAACAAGCAACAACACATCAGATCTATATTTTTACAGTCATGAAAGTGAGGCACAACCATACCTACAGTCCACACCTCTGGAACCTAACTAAGCCTATAAACAGCTGCATAAAAACCAAAGATTTCAATATAATTACTGGCCATTGAGGCCTAAGGGATTAGGTATGCCTCTGTACAAAACACAAAAAGGTATAGGTATATATGACAACTACATGTAGTACAAATCATGCAAATGTCTGTTATAATATACCTAACTCGAAATAAAACTAAAGAATAATATATTATTCAAAATTCGTCCTCAGCCTGAATGCCAGCCACTTAACTATTTTTACATAATTAATTAGCTTACTTACGCCTTAATCTTTTAATAGAATCAAGAAAAACGTTTCATAATACTCTCTCTTTTGGAAGGCTATTAATTATATTATTTTAGTGTATTTTGAACAGCACACCTTAATTTACATAAATCTTTTTACTTATTACATTTGTTTAACAAGTACCTACTTAAGCAATTTACCACATTTTGTCTACGACTTTGTCTGCTGCGTAGTTTAAACACAACCACACTTTCTATATGGATTATAAATACAATATTAAAACCTGTCAAGTGCGTGTCGGGCCAGGCAAAAAAAAATATCCAGGTTACACAGTAAATGTTGTAAGTCAATTATACCAGAAGTTTAAAATTTAGTTTTATTTGTGTATACTTAGCAAAATTGTACATATTAATTATACTTTGGCTGTGGTGATAGGAATACCCAATTTCATACGATACGATAGCCTATCCGAATATGAAGGTATATGGATCGGTAATCAATATTTTACGTGATTATTTACAATGGAATACACTTTGCTTCGATATATTAAATTGTTGTGATGTGTGTGATGTGATGTGTTAAACAATTTTTTTTTAAGCATTTAGGTATAGACAAAACCTTTGACCACTATCTCACCGGATGAAATCTGAAGATGTTGCCGAAGAAGAAGCATGCTTGTCTAGAAGGTACCTATTCACTCTAGACTTGAAAATTCCCAGGTTATAGTTTTTCGGAAACAAAGAAGCCGATAGGGTGTTCCATTTCTTGGCTGTTCGCATAATAAACGTAGAGACGAAACGCTTGGTTTAAATTTTAAGAACTGTGTGCTTATGATATAGGTACCGCTGTTATCCTTGTTGTCCTGTTATAAAATGGTGAAGAGGGTGGGAGGTTGAGTAGATCGATTGCATATTCACAAAAATGGATCGTATAGAAAATAGAGACACATTTCAAGAGTCAAAAATACAAGTTTAAGACAGACAGGGGAATAAACGAACACGTAGATATAGGGTTTATTATTTAAGGTTCAAATTTGAGAAGACATCATCAGTTGTTGTCATAATCGATGTACACACAATAAACTTACTACAGTACTCAACAATTAATAATGCACATCGAGCCTACGAAAGAGACAATCGGCTCGTTTCGACTTCGTAGAGCGTTATCTCTGCTGCCCACTGCCTACACTGGCAGTCCGGGATTGGTCAAAACTTGATCAAAATGGTCGACAAACGTCAAATAGGTTCGGTGCGAAAGAGATAACGCCTTACAGACCCGAAATACGCCGAAATCTCGTTCCTGGGCTCGATGTGCAATATTTATTGTTGTACACTGTATGTTCAGAAAAATGGCCAGATGGCCTTAATTTGGCTACTGACATGATGAATTCAAGTAACATTAAAACCATTCATATTAAAGACGTACTTCAGTAAGTAGGCAATCAGTTTAATAAGGGAAAAGCAGAATATTAACTGCTGCAACGATCACTTTTAAATGTGAAATTAATGTTTATTAAAGTATCTTCTTAAGTAATTTAATGTTCAAATCCCATAAAAAACCACTTAATGAGTTTTAAATACGAGAAATACGATCCATTCGTTTCAAGGATTCAAATTAGGTATCCCACTGAAAGGGAATCGGAATATTAATCGAGGGTTGATTCTCGTGACCGATACCTAGTAGGTACCTACTTTTACAAAGTTACACTAGAAACTACAGTTTTAAGTATTTTGATAATTTACTGATGTTGGAACTAGAACGTAGGCACCACCGCATTACCGCATTATATTAATCTATCTATCACCAAATAGTAGTATTCATGTTCAGCGGTATCGTGTTCAGGGTAGATGATCACGTATGGCCTCGTCAGTGGCGTAGCTATAGCTAACATGGGTGCAACTCCAAGTTGTGCATCTGTATTAAATATTATTGATCAAATGCTATGGGAAGAAATATACACAAAGATTAGAGATATAGACCAAGAGATAGACCCTGCACACACATAAAATATCATCTCTTATTGTTTTTAATGTAACAAAATTAAAATTGACAACAATTTAGCATAAAATTAACATGGATTTGAAGTAAATTACGAAATCCAACATACTGATAGTGTGTGTTGGCAATTTCAAAGCATAATTTATAGTAATTATTTATATTCACTCGTTTAGTGCATTACGCTATACAGCCAGAAAAATATAAATAGACGACGAGATATCGTCATTACCTGTACTTACTCCTACTGAATAATAAGTAGATGAAGACGAAGCATTGTCGACCGATGACCTGGTGAAGGTTGCGGGCAATCTCGCGCTGGATGAGTGTGGCCCAGGACCGTTCGTTGTGGCAATCTCGCGCTGGATGAGGGTGGCCCAGGACCGTTCGTTGTGGTAATCTCGCGCTGGATGAGTGTGGCCCAGGACCGTTCGTTGTGGCAATCTCGCGCTGGATGAGGGTGGCCCAGGACCGTTCGTTGTGGCAATCTCGCGCTGGATGAGGGTGGCCCAGGACCGTTCGTTGTGGCAATCTCGCGCTGGATGAGGGTGGCCCAGGACCGTTCGTTGTGGCAATCTCGCGCTGGATGAGGGTGGTCCAGGACCGTTCGTTGTGGCAATTTCGCGCTGGATGAGGGTGGCCCAGGACCGTTCGTTGTGGCAATCTTTGGCGGAGGCTTTTGTCCAACAGTGGACGTCTATGGGCTGAATGATGATGATGAAGATATCAAACTGTCATTGAAACAAAGTTAATAATAAAATGCGATGAGTGCCTATAAATCAAGTAAAGTATCAAAATCACAAATCAAACACAATCCTCCCGAACTGTGGAAATATAGGTTTTATGTGACAAAATGTCTCCACAGCAGAAATCCCTTGAAATTATTGTTTGAATTATTTTTATTTCATGAACGAGCGAGCACGGACTTGTTATAATTTATATCAAGCAATTATCTGGAATTAATCCCGACCCGACAATTCGGTCTTAATTACTACTGGACCGAACTTCCACAATGTTAAATCTCGGCCCTCGTACCTATACACACTCTTCTAAAGGAGTACACTTTTTTATTGACATTATTTTTCTGACGACACGGTATCGAAAGCAGAACGTCAACAAAATAGCAGTTATTGCATTGTACGGCGGTCTTATTTCGAGCATCTTTTTTTTTGTTTTTATGTCAATCAATGCGAACTGTGTGCCACTTCATGACATAAAAAACACTGTAAAAAAGCCATAAGTCTGTGTATAAAATCAGCTATAAACGTTAATAGCCAGATTTTTTTAAAAACAAAATCTGCCCCGTTGATTGTGAAGTCCACACCTGCAAATTGTTTCCCATAAGATGTAAGAATAAAACCTGCTATCGTCATTAGGCAAAAATTCAGAAATTGTGTTATCTAATTGCTTCTTTGATGACTATCTATTAAGAAGTTTGCTTGCTTAACAAACATGCTATATTATTATGAGAGACCTTTATGTTCTGATCCAAAAATCCAAAGAGAGAGCAACAATAATCGACGTCTCCCACAACATACTATTCATAAAATGTCTCAATCGCAGAAAGTTCTCTCGAATCGTTTGGATTATTTCAATGTATGAATAAGTGAGGATGTACTTGTTTTGATGTATACTAAGCAATTATCTGGAATTAGCCCCGGCCGGCCTACTCGGTCTTAATTACTACTGGTCCGAATTTCATTAACTTGGAGCTCGTGCCACAATATTAAATCCAACCTCGTATCACGCCCTATTCCAAAAGGGTGAACGGGTGCGTTTAACAGGCTGATATAAATCACTGTAAAGATCGTGTAAATCGCCTATGTGGCAGAACCAAATGTATGTATTTAAATCTGCCTAGAATTTACTCAATGCTGCATCTCGGTCCACTAAAAAAGTCCAAGCATATCGGCAGAGTTGACAAGAGAATAATGAGGCATTCCCCTGGGAGCCTAATTGCTTATTGGTATTGCTTATATTCGCTCAAACTATTGCAGGGATTTTATGTCGGTCATCATTTCCACCCTTGGAAAAGAATTGTGATAGTCGTCAGGCCCACGCGGTAAATGGTAAGGCCATTTTTCCTGACCAGCTTCTTTTCCTCTAACTTAAATCTTAATGAAAACAGTTAAACATAAAGTTATAAGTACACTACCTAGTAGGCATACTAGATAGTGTACTTATTACCTTATTACTGAATTCAAGCATAGATAAGTAAAAAAATAAATAAATATCGGAGTCTCCATACTTGGAACTGAACTTTACAAACCACCTGCACTAAACAAAGTTTGCTTACTCTTTTAAATCAAGCTTGTGCTGAAATTGAATAAATATACAGATATATGCCCTGAGAAAGCACGTGGAGGAAGTCGCGGGACACAGTGAATATTTTTTATTCTTTAAAAGATCCACTCAGTGATCCATTAAAAATGCTAAACGTACCAAGTGTATTATGGCCCCTAGGCCTCCGCGACTACACTTACAAATTGCTCCTACAATGTGAATCATTCCAGACACGTAGCTTCACTTAATAAAGTTGGCCTCGATTCACAGTCGTTTGCACGTACAGGTAATACTTATTTGGTTTTCGAGGACGAGTGTAATAAAAGCGATGAAAAAAAGAGTCCTAATTAAGAAATGTCCTATATTATAACCTCTAAGAGCTTTTTGCTTCTCATTCATACGAACACAATTTTTTTGTACGAAAAGTGGAATTATTCATCGTTGCATAGTGCTGTTAGTGTTCAATAGTAGGTACCTACTCGTATAAATGTACTTATAATTCATTTTGGTAAGAAAAACAGCACCTACCTTTTATAATATTAAAGATCCGCCGCCTCATTAGGTACTCGAATGTGAATCAAGAGTTTGTTATTTTTTTTAAGTGTGTAAACTTTACACAGTCAAAAAAATATCAAACACTGTAATGAATGTAAATTTACGAGTGCCGAGTTTGTTTTTTTTAATTAGCTACATGAATATTTGGATTCATGTTCGTATTTTTAGAGCATAAGATGCATTGCAGTTTTAGAGATTACAAAACCAATATATGGACCAGTAATTTCTGACACAAGAGTGTAACGCATCAATATTTAAATCTCTGGTTTGATGTAAATGTTTTTAGGTATTACTTGCCATCAATGTGAGCTGTACACTATTATACCACTTTAGGACGTTAAAAAAAAATCATGGCTCACCACAAAAACTTCGCTAAAGATGCACTATAAAACAAAGTACAAAATGAAAAGCGTTCAATCATCAATTCATTAAATACTGGTGGTAGGGTACCAGTGAAGGCGCTCGAGGGCGAAGGCACAGCATTACCTAATCAATCTGCCGCTAAATGGTAGTGTTCAGCACTATCGTGTTCCGGTTACGTGAAGCCTGAGATTCCGGGTTCGATCCCCAGGTCGGAAACATTTGTTATTGGGTTTTTTCTGTAAAGAAATTCCTATTAATAGCCCGGAGTCTGGTCGGTGCCTCGGAAAGCACGTAGAGCCGTCGGTCCTGCGCCCGATCTCTCTCCGGGAGTGTGTGTTAGTTATTTCTGTAGATATGAATATATGAATATATGTTTGTGTACGTGAGTGTGAACAACGGCACCCAAGACACAGGTTTATTATATTATTATAACTGGTGTCGGACTATGAGTTTAAGCGTATTTTTTTATATGGCTCGCACTGTCTAACAGTTACCAGATCTCATGTACAGCCTAGTTTCGAACTCAACGCACCCCAGGTCTACAAGCCCTAACTTCACAATCTCTACACCTTAGTCAAACAGCGTGACTTGGCCGTTTCGTTACATACTGGAGCCATACACATAAATACTACCATTTACCGGCAAATATCGATTTTGCAGTAGATATTGCGTATACAGGTGAAGTTTTAGTGGTTGTTTTCACACAGCAAATCGATTTGCCTTTAATAGTCTGTAGTAGGTATAATCTAAACATAAGAGTAAAAATTTTAAAGTAAAATATTGTTTTGGTATTTAATTAATTTATACAAAATACCATCATCTCGAAAGCATGAGACATGATAGTATCAAATTCTCTAAACGTAACATAATAATATGTACTATTTTCACTACTTCTGTAGTACACTACACGCACACCGACTTGCCGACAAAATTAAAAACTGTGAGTATTCATAAATATTCAGAGAAAAATAAGCTCACGAGCCTTGTGATACAGCATTACCCATAAAAAGAATAGTACAAATCGATCGTACTACAAAGAAAATATCATTTTGCTGAGACATTTGCGACGACCCTCTGTAAACTTTTGATAAACAACAAATTAAAATGATCAGATTTCGCAGACTGATGGAGGAATGTAATGGACAGTGATAGCCACATATAGCCATATAGCGACAGGGGAGGAACACAAGAACAAAGGTAAGATGCACACAATAAGTTCTTTGCTATTAGATTGGTACCTAATAGCATAGACCTTAGATAAAAAATATTTAATAATAAGTACTACGTCCCTTAAATACTTACATGTATGTATGTCGTATCTATATGTGAAAAATACCTCTCCAAGTTATAATTCCTGTGCTAATATTTAAAAGGCACAAAGAAGATAAAATAACTTAACCAATTAATAAATTTGCCTGAAAAACAGAATCTTTTATTTAGGTCTAAATCTAGGCTAAGCATAATCGTGAGCTAAAACGAATGCTGTCCACAAACTCTTGAACTCCAACGCATCTGACAGTCCACTGAAATTAACAATGCAAAGTCGTATTCTATTTTTATTAACTCTCCAACTTTTCAACAGTAGCGATTGTGATACAAATACTCGTAATATGGATAGTGAAATTTCCCCAACGACTATCATTGAAGCTGTCGGATGGCGAAGCGCGCGGTAATGAACCCCGCAATCGCTCGCTGTTGTCTCCTCGCTAATTGCTGCACTCTCATTAAGCTCGAGACGTTGCAACGGTTAAAAATGCTTAAATTTTCAACGTTACGGAATCTTTTATGTAATGAGCCGTTTAAGGAAGATGTCAGGATTTTAAGGATAATTCTGTGTTCGCGAAAATTGGCTCTTCGCCTTTGACATCAGTTTTGAAATAGAGTTTAATCAGTTCCGACAAGTGAGAGTGTCTTTATTCACATTTTCGTAGTATTAACTACTACTTACGAACGACGAGTAACTATTGATTTTTGTTTTGAGTGGTGGCCCGAGGTAAGTATTTTATTTTTCTTTTTAATTAAACACTGTCGATTCTACATCGCGATGAAAATACCTACTCATTATCTTGCACTGCCCTGATCTACATAAACTACGTCACCTTAGCCTAATAAATGGATAGATTATTTAGCCTGCATTTATTACTACTGCATTTACTACTGGATTTACCACTCCACATTTTCAAACATTAAAGATGTTATTCATCTCCGCATATCTCATTGACAGTAAGAAGATTATTTACGCCGCAGCGAATTCAAAATAACCTTTCATGCTTGAGATTTACCTGAAACGCCTCATTACATAAAACATTCCTTACTAAAGAAAATGTCAAGACATTTTTAAAGTTGCACCCCGTCGACCTCAATAAGTGTGCAGCAATTAGCACAGAGTCAACAGTGAGCGATTGCGGGGTTCATGACCGCGCGCCTCCGTCATCCGACAGCTCTAATGATGATGATCATTATTCTAGGGAATTTCGCTATCGTTGTCATCGCTTCGGGAATCCTCCATTGAAATGTTACGAAATAATGTTATACAATATGACATAGCGTTGTTAGTTTCGGTGAATTCAAATGCGTCAAGAGTATTTTTTTCGAATACAGAATTATCCGAGATTATGTACAGAGATGAGACAATTTTTTTTTTTAAATCCGTAACGTTATTTAACATTTTTATCCGTTGCAACATCTTGAACTCTCGACTTCAATAAGCCTGCAGCAATTAGCGGGAATGCACCTATTGCATCACAACAAAGACCGATCGCGGGGTTCGTTAAGGAGGATAAGGAGTTACACCATAAATCATAATTTATGGTTTAACTCCTTATTACATGTAAAATTCCCACGGAAAAAATACTAGTACATTTTGCACCCCGTCGACCTCAATAAGCGTGCAGCAATTAGCGTAGAGACAACAGTGAGCGACCGCGGGGTTCATTACCGCGCGCTTTCGCCATCCGACAGCTTTAATGATCATCACTGGAGAATTTTGCTATCCTCGATACCTGTGTAATAGGCATAGCTTCGGGATTCCTCTATTGAAAGTTATAAGAGTTACAAAATTATGCAACTTACTGGTCAGTTTCGTAAAATGTTTATTCCTTGGTGCATTCGTCAGAGTACTATTGAGGTATGCGCGTAGTACCTACAGCCTAACACAAGAATTTGCAATATGGTAAGTAATCGTTTGGTTATGTTAGTATGCCGGTAGGTGACGTGTTCGATACATGCGTAGCTAAAATACCATAATCGCTAAAACTTAATGAATAGGTTTTTTTTTCACTCGAATATTTTCAGAACTTCGCCACTGAAACTCTACCACCAGTAAAATTGTTTTCCAGTAAAGTTATTGCAATGAATCGTCATGTACCTAAACCTTTGAGACTTCGTATAACCATGAGAACGTCGCGTGTATTTTTCTGCACCAAAAATACAGAAACGAGATAAATTGAAAATTTAACATACATATTTAATAAGAACACAACAATTAACGTAGAGAAAACAGGGTACGATTATGGACTTCATTACGTTTACGTCCAACAGATTTAATGATAGTCGCTAGGGAATTCAGAAATCGTCGATACTTTTATCGTTCTTATTTTGGAAATGAAAAGTTATAGGGTTGATGAATGGCACAAAGAGAGTGCTGGGTGAGGAGGATGTGGGATTTTAATATCAAATGATGACTGATATCAAAGCTGCAAAATTTTATTGCGCTTGGGAGAACGTTTAAAATAATTTGGTGCATAGTATTTTGAAGTATTTATGCGCATCCAAATCCCAGATTTAGTAAGGTATTGAAAACTACTCATCAAGTTTGTCGGGTAAGTATGCCCCTTCGCTAATAGACAATAACACGAAGAGCGAAAATCGTGTAACAATTTGCTCGACTTCATTCAGTGCATTGTTAAATGATGTAATGTCAGTCACTCACACTAGGTAAGGCGTTTTGAAGTGACCACTGATGGTTCATGTAGCTATGATTGCGCAAGATAAGTGAGCGTCCAGCCTAGTATATTGGTCCTTGCTCCGGACTGCTTGTGCAATGATTATTTACGCAGTTAAAATGTTACATAATATATTATGTGGCTAACGCAAAACAATAATTACCAGTTACTGGCTGACTACTGTAGTCAACCTAATAAGTCCTTATTATGTTTGCATGTATAGAATAGAATAGAACAGAAAATATTTTTATTTCGAAAATATCTTTACAGATTCAATCAAAACGTCAATAAATCATATAAATATAACTACGTTACGGAAAACGACTTCAAAACTGAAAAGTAAAAAATAATAAAGATTTAATTGTAATTATATACTACCTATTATTTATATGTGCTATTTACTAATAGATTTGAAGTCGGTGCCAAGCCTTAAACAAATAATTATATTTTAATCACATAAATAAGAATACGAGCAAATTAATACACTGAACAAAACGTAACCGGCGAATCGGGGGTTTTTCCATGAAGGTATACTTGAATTCATGCATTTACCTCTGCCTACCCCTTCGGGGATTACAGGCGTGAAGTTACGTTTTAATGCAATGAAATGCCTACTTTAGTGATTTTGGCTTGGCACCGACTTCAAAGCTGTATGAGTAGGTAAGTACGTAGCCCATATTAAAGTAATTGTCTTATTATAATTAATAGGTTACGTGTTTATTCCCTTAAAATGAAATTATCTAATTGAGTTTATTTTTCGGTTTTTAGTGTTTTTTGTCTATTCAGTTTTGAATTTTTTTGGAGGCGGTTTTTTTTAAATTTCAAAATAATATATTTTTTGCTTTTTAGTGGTGTAACTATAATTAGTATTAAGTACTACAGTAAAAGTAGGTAGGCATTTTAACTACTATTACTAGCATCTATAGTCTTTATCATCAGTTCTAGAGGTGTGTAATAGCGGCTTTTCTGGAATGGCAACGAAACGAAACTAGCTATTGAATTCTAATAGCGATTTCGAAAACTATCTATTCCAGTAGCTGGTTTTTAGGCAGTCAAGGAAAAGGCTTATTCAAAGTGTAGTGATAAAACCCGCTATCAAGATAGCTAATTTTGTAATGTTTAAAAAACTCGCTAACCGCTACTGTAGTGATAGATTGTTTCAATAGGAACTATGGCTCTTCCTTTATGACGCACAACACTGTTGTGGACATCTTCAACTCCTTCGAGCGGAAAACCAAACGACTATTTCTGATAAAGTAAAGCAGAGCACAAACCAAGTCCGAAACCTCACCCGTGCTGCTAAAAATTACTGGTGGCTAAACAAGGCTGACTATGTCCAATGAAAGGAATCTCATAGGAATAAAACATGAAGTAAATGTCCCCATACGATCACCTGATGGGACCTTGCTGCTTAGTATGGGTGACGTTCTAGACCGCTGGACAGAACATTTCAGAAACTTACTTAATATTAATCGGACAGTTAACCTACAATATCTAAGGTCTCTTCGTGATTTTATTCCTCGATCAGAACAACTTGATTACCCTCCTTCTCTCCATGCAGTTATTGATGCCCTTAAAGCCCAAAAGAATAAGAGAGCAGTCGGTGTTGATAATATGCCTGGAGAATTACTGAAGTACGGAGAAGATCTTCACAAAAAGGTGTGGCAGCTTTTCCTCATGATTTGGGAGACTGAAAAAGTCCCATTGGACTTCAGGATCTCACTTGTGAGCGTTTAAGCAAAGGAGACAGGTCGGACTGTAATAACTATAGGGGCATATCACTTCTCTCCGCTCCCGGAAAAGCGTTCGCAAGAATACTGGTAAAGCGTCTCATGATCTTGTCCGAAAAGCTGCTGCCCGAGACCCAGTATGGATTTAGGCCCAATCGAGGCGCCTGCGAGGCGATTTTCTCATTGAGACAGTTGCAAGAGAAAAGTAGAGAGCAGATCCAACCCCTATTCATGTGTTTCGTAGATCTAGAGAAGGCCTTCGACAGTGTGCCTCGGGAGGCACTTTGGGTGGTGCTTTCTAAATTGGATTGTACAGAAAAATTTATAAGACTGTTGAAGATTCTCCATGACAACATGTCATGTGCCGTTACCATCAACGGTGCGCTATCAGCGAATTTCCCTGTCACCTGCGGCGTCAAGCAAGGCTGTGTACTAGTGCCCACTCTGTTTGCTCTGTATTTCTCTGTTGTCGTGAGGGAGGCTTTGGCAGTTAATACAGCAGGCATTCATGTGCGATTTCGCATAGATGGCGGAGTTTTCAACCTTTCTCGGCTAAAAGCGCACACTAAAGTATCGCACGATCTCATTACCGAACTGATGTATGCCGATGACCTGTGCTTTGTTACTGATACCTCTGCAGATCTGCAAAATCTTATTACTACCCTTGATGATGCATGCAATAGTTTTGAACTTAAAATCAACATCCGAAAGACTGAAGTGATGACAATGAACGCCACAGTCCAGCCTCAACTGAATCTTCACATAGAAGGAATTGCACTGAAACAGGTTGATAAATTCCGCTATCTGGGGAGTACCATAACAGCTACATGCGACCTTGATTCTGAGATCAACAGTCGGCTTGGCACTGCTATGGCTGCTTTTGGTAAGCTCAGAAACCGGGTGTTCCTCTCCCATAACATCAAACTGAGTACCAAAATTTAGGTGTACATGGCGATTGTTCTGCCGAACATCTTGTACTCATCGGAGACCTGGTGCCTATACCGCAGACACATTCGGGTGCTTGACAGATTCCATTTGTAATGCCTCCGCGACATTATGCACATAAAATGGGCAGATAGGGTACGGAACACAGATGTTCTGCGACGAGCCAATATCTGCGGAATGGAGGCATATCTGATGCGGCGTCAGCTGCGGTGGTGCGGGCACTTAGCAAGGATGCCTGACGAAAGGAAAGCGAAGCGCATCTTCTTTTCTGAACTTGAACATGGCAAGCGAAAAAGCGGTGGCCAGTTCCTACGTTTTAAAGATGGCCAGAAAAGACACATGAAAAGATGCAACATTGAACTCTGTCGTTGGGAGTCTCTTGCTCAAAACAGACCTGAATGGAGAAGACATGTACAGGAAAGTGTATGCGTTCGAGGACGAGCGAAGGCGAGAACTAGATTTCAAACGCGACCAATTAAAATCAAGACCGCCTTGTACCATTCACTACCATTACCAAGACGGTACCCTGACATGTCCTGTCTGCACCCGTACATTTGGTGCGAAGATTGGCTACGTAAGTCACATCAGGGCTAAACACTCGCCTATGTAAAGTGCTTGAGCCAAGTCACTGTAGTCGAAAGCGGCTAGGTAGTGATATATAATAATCACAAAATTTTTCAATTCCTTCAATGATGATAAATGAAGAAAAAGAAAAACTTGTTCGTCAAGATCAAAATTATTCACTTAGCAGAGTTCCAAGTGCAGTCACTACTGAGAAGAACTTCGCTACCCAACAAACTCAGTAAGAGCTCTTTTAAATGAGAGCTTAAATCTAGTACAGATTATCGTGAAAAGTCAAATAATGTGAACGTCCATAGCATAGATGCAAATAAACTGCTATCTACTAACCCCCTTATTCATAAACGTATTTTAGCTAAAGCGTTGCTAATCTCTCCTTTGTCTTTTTCTATCCTGCACATTTGACAATGGAGCTGACAAAGACAAAGCATTCTATAACTAAAACGTAGCTAATGTACTTTTATGAATAAGGGTGTTAATGTGTAGCTCCTGCAAACCATAACAGACCAGTCCCCACCCAGGGGTATGTATATGTATCTATGTAGGCATCTCTATGTATCTTCACCTCACGTCCCCCACGGGTTTGCTAGAGGACGTGGGACACCAAGTATCCCGGTAAGTATTCTTACACACCTCCCGTGTCTCCTCTAAATTAATCACTCTCTTCATACATGCTCGCCAATATCGATTTTTGCGACCATAATATATATGATCGCAAAAACCTTCGTATTCGTATAGAAAATTCCTGTTTCATTTTTCATAATCATCATTCCTGAGGCATTTTTGCTTGAAAATAAGCTCCTTAAAATAAGAATGCAGTTCTTCTAGACCATAATATGATCGCAAAAAACCTTCGTATTCGTATAGAAAATTCGTGTTTCCTTGAAAATAATCTTTTCTTTTCAAGGAAACTGAGGCATTTTTGCTTGAAAAGAAGCTCCTTAAAAAAAGAATGCAGTTCTTCTAAGCATCAGCACATAAGTGCATATGAAATAAAATTACGCCTAGATAGGATTTTCGGGACTCTCGAGCCAAGTTCAAAGAGTTATTTTTATTATACATCATAGGAGCAGCTTAATTTTAGTAAAAACAATTATTTACATGCATACGCAATTCAATATAAATAATAAGTAGGGAAATGGTAGGCACAACTCCCTTCTAATGTAAAGGATCTTAGCTCTCGATAAAACATCATTCTTAAGTAGGAGAACACTAGAACAACCAGGAAAAAAACAGTTCGGTTGAATACGATGCCATTTTTGAGCCATAGAATCAAAAGAAGGTAACTGCCCTTTAAAAAAGTTCAATATATTTTAAATATAGGCTTAAATCGTGGTAGTCCCAGTCTGTGAGAGTAACAATGTTGCCGATGACAGCTTAATTCGCTCGGGCGTCGTCGTCGCGTCGATTAAATGTCCCGAACAAAAAACTTCAATAAAAACCAACGTAAATGTCTGCTGGTGCTTTATTGCTGGAAAGTCGTTCACTTGCAGTGCGTGTAATATATTCGCTAAAATAACTTTTACTGCCTCATTTACGCATGGTATGGCGTAGGTGCTCCTTGTTTTAAATATAAAATATGCATCATATAAAATAGAATTTAATGTCGGTAGATCCTGTGGTAGAATAATAACCAATTAAATACTTAATTGTTTAGCTGCTAAACAATATTTCCGACTCAATGGCTATTTACGGTTCAAATCAAGAGTGAGAACGAAACCGCATAAACCTCAAGATGCTTGGAAAATGCTGTAAAGATTATATTTTTGGATATTCAATATTATTTATATTAATCTATGAAAAATATATCAAGATATGAAATTATGTTTCCTCCTCATGATCACAACTATTAACGTCGTCAAGATGTACACAAACTGTATTTCAGTTTTCTCATAGTTGTTGATTTTGATTTATGATACGGATCTGCAAAATTCACATTCATCTACAATTTATCATTCAGAATATTTTCTGCATATTAATTCAATTGCTTTTAATAGCAGCGTATAATAATGTTGCATAAAGTGAGTGCTTTGTAGATTTATTCTTGTATCGTTGGCTTAGGCGATCATCTACGTTAAGCCCCACTCGCCCTCCGCAAGCTCGAATTGAATCCTTAGTTTTTATTACCACTCGTTTTCAGATTCCGTACGTACGCATCTAATTTTGCATAATTTAGATTTCTGGCCTTTATTTCTAGTATACTTTCAGTTCTATCTTGATGTCTGATTTAATCGCCCGATGTCACAGTTTTCTGATTAAATATACAGCGTGTAATCGTTAAGTTTTAAGTTAAGTGTGTACAGGCGATTACTTATTCCGTAACTATTACAGATATCCCAAAACTTTAAACTGATATCCAAAGTACTTTACCTAATGAGTAAAATACAACAATAATAAACAGTTGTAACAAACAAAATGTAACAGTTACGGAATAATCGCCTGTGCACACTTCACGATCACAACCTGTATATACTTACTGTGAATTTTATCTAATTGAGAAAGTTGACACTTCTCAGAGTTCGACAATGTCCGAAGATTGTCAGCAGGTTAATAGTTTATTACATGGTCCATATGTAATTTATCTGGCGAATCTTGATAGTAGATTATTGTATTTATCTCCACTGCCCAGCGAGAAATTAAGAGATTATGTTTTACTGTATTTTTACAAAATATTATCTGTTCGTGAAATTGAAAATATGTACAATCACCTCGCATACTCTATCTACATCTTCAGCTCTGTGTATCAAAAATATATGCGCTTAATGTTCTGAGTTTCAACTGTTCCAAATTGTGTGCATAAATTACGTTTGTATGACGGAAATAAATAGGATTGTATAAAATACTTACTCAAGGAATGTGTTGCAGCTTTATACCTATTATGATGATACGCCATAAGTACGTGAGCAGGAACACTGAATTGAAACCTAGTGATAATAATAGTTATATTATTATCAGTTTGTATATTGCTAACTGCAACGCTCAATAGTTATTTTCTATAAACCAATTTACCAAACATGTAGTTAGGTATAATGGTAATTTCCATCTTCATCTCAAGATTTATGTTGCTAGTACTTAGTACTTAAAGTAAGTACTTAGATACTATCAAATAAACTTTTTTCACTTTTGTAGCTACTCTTTGCTTCTCAACAAAAACTTTATTTCCCTATTCAGCATTCAAACATACGGAATCCCACCAGCTATGTTGAAGATAGACAATAATCTAACGGATTTAAATTCACTTTTACTTAATTGTATTGCGGCGTTCAGTCATCTGCAGAGGATTGGTGGTTCTTTGTTTGCATTAATGATATAAGATTTAAACCTTTAACAATATGATTCTATTTATAAACCGTCTTAATATTTTCAGTAGAATGTAGAACACTCTTTGGCTTGATATTATGCTGCATCAATTTATCATTTTGAACGAGTACTGACACGTTGTGTGTAAAAATAGCTCGATGCAAATGGCGGTGCTCGGGGCTTTACGAAAGCGAGATAAGTTGAATCCTAAGAAATGAACGTTGAGTAATAGAGGTTTTGCACTGGGCTGACACCAAAACCGTAAAATCAAAGAAAATTCAGGATATTTTTTACTTGTTATTCAGTTTTTTCGTATAATTAAGCTTCTGAAGAGCACTTTTACATCGTCTAATTAATTTTAAACTATTAAACGTATTTTATGTGATGTAATCACGATAAATCTAATTTAAAATCACAATACGAGCCTTAAAATATATTTGAGTTTGATCACAGTTACGGTCTGTGCGTAATAAACAATGTTTATTAAGTTTAATAACGTAGACCATTTAATTACATATCATTGAAGAAAAATCAAAATGTTAAGAAAATGTAAAGAATATTTTAAACTTTTGACTGAATTTTAGAGGATCTACATCGACGCAAATGCTGCTCCTTCCTACTGCTAAAGCTACCTCATGTCTCAGTTGCAGTAATTACTCAGATATAATATCCTCACTTCTGACATCTAAATTTGAGTTACCAAACCGTCCGAGCGTGCTCAAGTGGATGTGGCTTGGATGGACTACTGAAACAAGGTTTCAAGAACAATTCTACAACAACAGTTTCGAGCACTTTTGTTTAATGGCTGATAATTTAATGTACCTTCACCCCTTGCTATATACCAGGCCAGACAAGAACGGACTTTACATTCTTTACATTGGTGATAAGTAACGTGACCATACGTCCCGTTTTGAACGGGACAGTCCCGTTTTCATGCAGCACGTCCCGGTTTTCCAGGAAAACTTTGGAAAGCCGAAAATGTTCCGTTATCGGTAATCTCAGCAAAAATGTATAGAAAACTAGCGTACTCGACTGAAGTTGTCCTGTAAACGTAGGTAAATACACCCTCACTAATCCATATAACAAGCATGGCAATTAAGGCATACTCTCTCCTAATAATTGGTGATTGCAGTAGCAACAGTTTTATCGCGGGACGCTGCTGCCCATCCTGCGTCATTGTATTAACTGTCCCCTATTGAAATGATTTGACCGTTATTGTATATTGACTGTCTGTACCTTTGTATCTTTTTTTATGTAATGGAAGTGGCAAGCAAGCATGCAGTTCAGTGATGTTAAGTGATGACTGCAGCCTATAGACACCCACACTAAGACCAAGGTCAAAATGCAGATGCGTTACCACTCCTAAGGTTTAAGGTGTTATGCTTCTGTGTCCGGAAATTACGGGGCCGTACATTACCACCTGACCGGAACACGATAGTGCTGAACACTACCATTTAGCGGCAAGTATATTAGGTAATGCGGTGGTGCCTACGCCCGCGAGCTCCGTCACTGGACCTCTACCACCAGTAAACTAGTACCTACTAGCAGAATAATTCTCCTCCACTCATGGATGGCGGGGTCGTCACATCCTGACGATACCTATAGCAGGCTTTTACTAATACCTACTTATTATACCCTGAATTCCCGGACATAATTGATATTGGGATTAATGGAGAAAATTTCCACAATAAATAAAATCACCATCTCACATGAAATTCACAACAGTTACAGTATCCAGCTTCGGCTTATTTCGGGTCTGTAGAGCGTTATCTCTTTCGCACCTTACCTATCTGACGTCTGTCGACCATTTTGAACAAGCTTTGACCAATACCGCACTATCAGTGCTTACGTAGGCAGTGTGAAGCAGAGATAACGCTCTACGAAGTCGAAAACAGCCGATTGTCTCTTTCGTAGGCTCGATGTGCATGCATGTGTTCTTGCTTGACACCTATTGAATCGTGGGTGCACGCACGAAAGATGAAAGTAGCCGACGAAAGCCTTTGTGTCAAGCCTGTAGGTATTTCTACATACAAGCTTGAAGTTAAAGTCAAGTTTAACTATATCGCAGTACTTGTATTGAAGTAACATGGCAAAGTAAGCCTATCTGTATTGCTGCTGACATTGTTATTGCTGTCAAATTTTCATGTCGATTTGTAGCTCCTTTAAAAGTAGTATTGATAATCTGATTGATGTTCTCGTTTTCATAGGAGATAAACAAGCGATAATGGTAGATTATTTCGATAATTGTTATTTAGTTAAAGTAAAAATGGACTTTAAAATTTGACAGCAATTACAATGACGACAGCAATGTCGATAGGCGGTCGCACCTCTGGGCAAAATAATATCGGCTTTAATACAGATCTGAAGCAGTGCACAACCACAGTAGGCAAAGTCCGCTCCGCCCATGAGAAAATTACGCCATTCGTTACAACCAGACAGATGCCGCCTCCCCTGCAAAGAATAGCTTCTATAATTAATATGCACGCTTCCACACAAAGCAAGTATCGTGTCACAACATGTATTAAGATTATCGTACGCCTATACAACATCAATTAAATGTTCGGTAAATAATAAAACATGTGTTTCGGAGTTTACAAGGAACATTTTGTTAAGTATGTACTAAATGCTATTGATGTTGTGTCACGTACTAACATTTATTGTAATATGTTAATTGTGCCAATAAATTCTACATACAGTCCCTTTCCCTTTTTGTACAACTACCTAAAAAGATAAAAGGTGTTAAAAAGATACCTATTTACTTTACTGTAAAATAAAAAAAATATTCATCATTTCTAATCATTTCTTAATCCGAAACGGACTCAAAGATTTTCGTAACCAGAACGATTATCACTTAGAGACATTTATCCCTACTTCCCAACTTCCCTACTTTCATATTATAAATGCGAAAGTAACTCTGTCTGTCTGTCTGTTACCTTTTCACGTCCAAACGACTGAACCGATTTTAATGACATCTGGTACAGAGATAGAGCTGACTTTGAGAAAGAACATAGGCTACTACTCAACATCCACGCGGGCGAAGCCGCGGGCAACAGCTAGTAAACAATAATCTAATAATGTAGAACGGTACCTACCTAGATAATAATATAGTGATGATGGAAGCGACACAATCCGCCTCCCAAAGGAGAAGTTCAATCTTCAGTTCGATGCCCCAGATGTTCGACGCCTGCCCATGCCGTCTGGGATATTAAGACGTTATGACGAAGTAGAAATCTAATCTGCAGCAAATTAGGACAATGCAGATGGTTATGTAATATCAAAACATGTCTACAAACTAACACTAGTGATATTGTTTCTTGTTTTACATTAAGTCTCCGGAATAAAAAGTCTAAATTTGAATTTGGTAGGTCTCCATAGGTAGGTACCTATGGAGTGCATCCACTGATAGGAAAAATAATTTTAATTCCGATGAGTAAAAAAAAGACCACGGCGCCCTAGATATGTTATAGTATGTATATGTATGTATCTTCACGCCAGGTCCCTAACGGGGTAGGCAGTGAGTGTAGAGCGCCAGATATCCCGGTCCTGACATACCTCTCGTGCCTCATCTAACCTCATCATTCTCTTCATACATGCACGCCGATCCTTAAGACTTTTGACCGAACCATCAGACAGAACTTGACCTATTCGGTCGTGGTAGTCGTCAGTCTTGGTCTTCTTAGAAATCCGATCATTACCTACCTATAATATAATAATGATAATGTCGTGTTTGTGACAGGACTCGTAGCTAAACAAAGGCAAGACAAGTCTTGTCTTGTCATCATAACTTTACGCTCTTCTTAATATTTTACGTAAACGAGCGTTATTCCTCTAAGCGTAAACGTAAAAGACGATGTTGTTGATTTAGAACTACAAATTGTTTTTATTTTGTTCTCAGTAGCCCTTGGACTTTGGAAAATATACATAAAATGCATTTAGGTACACTTGCGAGCTTTAAACTAGAATCACATAAACTGGAGTAACAATATACCTAGGTAGGTACATAAAGCAATAATAACACTTGATTGAACAACCTCCGTTTATGTGATTCTAGCTTAAAGCTCGCAAGTTTTTTTTTTTATGTAATGGAAGTGGCAAACAAGCATGCAGTTCACATTGATGTTAAGTGATGACTGCAGCCTATAGACACCCATGAAGACCAAGGCCAAAATGCAGATGCGTTACCACCCCTGAGGCCTAAGGTGTTATGCCTCTGTGCCGGAAATTACAGGGCCGTACATTACCACCTGACCGGAACACGATAGTGCTGAACGCTACCATTTAGCGGCAAGTAAATTTGGTAATGCGGTGGTGCCTACGCCCGCGAGCTCCGTCACTGGAGCTCTACCACCAGTAAAAACCTACTAGGTACACTTAGTAAAAACCTACTAAGTGTACCTAGATATATTTTCAGGTATAAATTCAAGAAACAAATAAGAAAAATATAACGTAACCGGCGAATCGTGGGTGTTTGCATGTATGCTTGAATGCATGCATTTACCTCTGCCTGCTCCTTCGGGGATTACAAGCGTGAAGTTACGTTACGTAAAAAAATATTAAATAAAGTAAGCCTTATTTATCACTGAGATATTTTATTCATGTCACAAAAGTAGGTAAAGCATATTATTGTACCTTGTTATTTTATATATTGAGCCAAAGACATTCTTGAACTGTACGAAGAAGAAATAAAGCGTCATAACAATGTAATGATGTGTAATAAAATTGTGATACGCAATAAATGTTTGAGACAGCGGTATACCTACTCTTACATTTAAAGCAAATAGGTACTTACCTGTAGAATACGTAGGGTTCTCAACAAATATTATTATATAGGAGGTCATTTGTAGTTGCCAACCATGCTGTTATAGACACAAACAATTTCATAATTATTTAAATATCTACTGATTAGTGTTCATGAAAATAAAATGTGCATAATACCTACTGTTTTAATTTAACACCTTATATGGTCCTTTTTACAGACAGCGAAAAGCTCTCATAAATTTTAAGAAAAATATTAACATAGGTACCTACGGAAGTACCTACTGTTGAAAATATTCAAATGTAAATTATTAATAATCTAAATTATTAATATTATTATTTAGACATTCCTAAGTAGGTACCTTTTCACTCTACTTGACTCCCATATTTTCCCGAAAGTTTATTAATATGTCTTTTGCTTTTTTTTTTTAATTAATAAATGTCCGAAATGAGACAGTTTTTCGTACTTCTACGTGATTAAATGTTTGTGTATGCTTACTGATCTATTAGAGGCATATTATCATTAGGGGACCGAGAAAATAACTTTTAATGAATCCCACGAATTGTCTGACATCGCACCGCAAGTAAAGTTGCTATTTGAGAGATATAACATGTAGGTGTGGATGTTCAACTATCTTTTCATCACTTCGCCGAAAGATGTCCACTACTGGACGAAGCCTTCCCTGTTGATTGCCTCAAGCCCACCCGGATTGGCGATAGCAGTAGCGGTAGTTTGAACTCGGGACGCTGCTGTTGCCCATCCCACGTTATTGTATTTACTACCTCTATAGATGACTGACTGCACTAGCGGAAGAAAAATCTAAAAGTCAAAGTCAAAATGTTTATAGATTTATCATTTGGGATTTCAAAAACCACTTACCTATAATATGTTAAACTAAACTTAGGTGAATAACAATAGATACACATGTCATGACTGTTTACAACTGTAAAATTGATGATCAAGAATGTAACTGAGAATAAATACCTACATGTACAGTGCTCAACAAGAAATAATGCACATCGAGTCTATGAAAGTGACAATCGGCTAGTTTCGGCTTCATAGAGCGTTATCTCTGCTGCACACTGCTCTGCTCTACGTAAGCATCCGTAGTCCGGTATTGGACAAAACTTGATCAAAATGGTCGACAAACGTCAAATAGGTAAGGTGCGAAAGAGATAACGTTCCACTGATCCGAAATAAGCCGACGCACGTCTCCTCCTGAGGTCGATGTGCATTATTTCTTGTTGGATACTGTATATATATATTTACTTACACACTGATGAATATCAGTAGAATGTCTCATTTCCTCTTTTACAAAGTTATAAACTGATAACAAAGAGTTGAGGAACAGAAAAGGAGGCATTCTTTGTCGTTCACTGACAGGGTTCAAAAGGCTAATGTATAAATTCCCACTGAAAAAAATATATAATAGATAATCCTCCTCCACGTAAGCGGTGGTGGGGCGCCTCGTACTATCGATACTTCTCTAGAAATAAACATCTGTGATCTATTCATTCGAATACACATGTCATCTATCATCTATATCACACGGATTTCTTCACGTGATATAGGTACTTGACAAAATAAAAGTTAACGAATTGTTATTTATATTTTTACCATCTGTTTTTTACCGAGGTTGATATAACACCCGACATCCATTAAAAGTTGTAACCGACATCGCTCCACAGAGAATACAAATACATGGTAGGCGACAAAAGTAAATTGTGTGTATGCGACGAATGGCCGAGCCGACAGTTAGAAATGTGGATAAATATTTGCTAACTTTATCAAACAACGAAAAATATAGAGATTCCTTTTTGTAAGAGACATTCAAAATCGTATACTTGCACGCTTCGGGACGTGATGACCTCACCGCCATAGAGCAACACCGGAGGGGAGTAGCCATATGCAGGCTTTCTCCTCTGTCAAAGTACAAGCCCAAATGGGCCTATACCTGTCGCCTAGGTGTTTAACTGTGTGCGTGAAATTATTTCTGTATTTTGTTAAAGTCAAGGTGTGAGTTTCGTAGTAATAGACGATTTTTGTAGTGTGCGTGTGTGACGCACGCATTTCAAAAAATGACAAGACTGTTTTGCATCGGTAATAAACGTTATGGCTACTCCCCTCCAGTCCGCCGCGGCCGGTGGCCCGTGTTGCTCTGTGCCTCACCGCCCACCAGCGGAAGAATTTTCTTCTACTGGAAGAGAATTCTTCCACTAGTGCAGTCAGTCAACAGAACAATGGCGGTCAAATAATTCCAATAGTGCGGTAATAATTGCAGTAACGCAAGCGCAGCAGCGTTCTGCGATCAAACTACCGGCACTGCGATCGCCAATCCGGATGCCAAGCCAAGCGTGGCGATTATGGCATAATCCCCTTATAGAGCTTTGGTCTAGTCTGTGGACGTCTTTCGGCTGAAATGATGATGAGGAGACATTCAAAATCGAATACTTAATTAACACTTTTTTACTGGTGGTAGAGCTCCAGTGACGGAGCTCGCGGGCGTGTCCACCACCGCACTATCGTGTTCCGATCAGTTGGTAATGTACGGCCCTGTAATTTCCGGCATAGAGGCATAAAATCTTAGGCCTCAGGAGTGGTAAGGCATCTGCATTTCGATCTTGGACTTTGTGTGAGTGTCTATAGGTACAGTCATCACTTAACATCAATGTGAACTGCATGCTTGTTTGCTACGTCAATTACATTAAAAATAACTGATCAGGGTCTGTATTATTGAAACCCAAAAACGAAATACTGTTAGACTAAGGCATAAAACGGAATCTTGCGAAATTACATTGGAATCGAAATGGAGAAAGAATTAGCTGTTGAGATTTAGATAGCCATCTCATTTCCGAACGCAGTCCATAAAACTTTGATAAACGCCAACGATATTTTTTTGAGCCATGAAGTGGTAAATAAGCATACAGTAAACTGTATCGATGGTAATATCATTAGGTAATCAAAATATGAAACGGGAGATTTTAATGTAGATTCGTGGCCACACGACATTGATCATGGTAAGATTTACACGAAAGGTACACGGTTTTGAAATATTATCTAGTGAATACTTATATTGTAGAACATTTCTTGGTGTATTTTAAACATTTTATTATTTTTTACTCTCCGGAACAAAAATGATTTTCCTTAGGAACAAGTAGATGCACTCCATACTAAACTTCAACTTCAACTTTTTGTTCCGGCAAGTTAAAAATATTTGAATTACCAGGAAATGTTTCTTAGATTCTCTAGATTTTTTGTACAAATCAATGTATGGCTTACCATGATTCTTACGACTCCATGCACCCGGGTTCGAACCTTAAATCTCAGGCGTAGCAGTAGGTAGCTTCTACTACACTATCCATGGTGGATAATTTAGTGCAGCTATGTAATATTTCATATTTGCAACTCCAAAAAGTGATAAAAAAAATCCTATATTTTTACTGCTGCTCTACATCAATTTGTCCCGCTTTCCCCACTTGTTTCCATGTCTTCGATGTATACGAGTATGTACAGATAATCATACACAATTTGTAAAACACAGGCTGTTAGTATTTTGCGGGCTTTTTGTCTCAGGTGCTAGTCAAAATTCATTTTTTGCGCGAAAGCGCCACGTTACAGGTTCAGACACCGGAATAATAGCTGAAACATTATTCGTCCTCATTCCCTTTCACGTTCTTCTTGAATTGTAAGTGTTTGTAGATGTGTTCGCGTTTACATTGCAGGTTATTCTCTTTTGTTATTGTCTATATCTACCTGCTTGTGACTTAGATTGCACAAAAAAAATATGTCTAGGTACATATTTTTTTGTATATGAATAAAAATATTTTATGTTTTTTTATGTACGCGGCACGTCTCAAGACGGAACTAGGTAGTCTACTTAACTGGGTAATCGGCGAGCGCAGAAAACGTTCCAGCATAAGCAAAAAGTTAGCGCAACTGCCTTAGGGAGACCTCTGTGGGTCCGAACCACGGGTTAGGACGTTGCGGAGGGATACATAAGATATTCGATTACGGGCACTACAAAAATGAGAAATCTCCATATAAACTGAACTTCCTTATTTCTCCCCTCACGGGTGGAATTTCTAAAAATGCTTTCATACTGCTGAAACTGATCTGAACTGAACTGATGAAACTCATCATAAAAGGAACCTCTCTACCAAATTTCAATGTTCTAGGTACAGCAGTTTCGGCTGTGCGTTGATATCTAAGTCAGTGAGTCAAGTTTGCCTTAGGCAGCCTAGCGAAATCGAAATCGTTATTCAAAGTCGCGCATTAATTCCATTAGATATTGCCATAATAAAGTCTGATGATATAAAACCTGATTTGACGGAAGCTTCGAGGGTGATGTAGGCACCCCTTATTTCACGCTTTACCCACCGTGCAGGTACCTATATCCAGCTTGCGGCAAGTAGGCTTTTGTTTTGATTTAACAGTACAGGGTTTTTTTTGCGGCACGATTTTTTTCTGCATAATCATTATCGATAGTAGAACATGTTTATGTAAATTTAACTCACATCGTACTCAAAAAATATGCAGCTGGGAATCGTATAGATGCCCAACGATTCGAATGTTAACCTCTGACTAAACACCTTCCGGGTTATACATGCTTGAAGTTACTTTCAAATGTCTGAGTAAGAAGTGACTAGTAGTGAGTTAGAACAAAAAGTCTGTAACTAATGACCTGTAAAATTTACGACAAACGTTGCTATTAAAATATTAAAAAGATATCAAATTAACTTAGGAATTCACTTTTTCATTTGTGAGTTTGAGAAATAAAGTCTCTAAAATATAAGGTGTAGTATAGTAGTTGGTGGTCGACGAACTATGACAATAAAATTCCAAACACTATAGGTATACCTTACAGAAATCAGAATACCTACCAAAAACTCTAAATTAACGGCACATCCATTAGCATTATTTCTTCAAGACTTTAAGCCACGGACCCACCGCAGCGCACGGAGAGGAGAAACTTATTGTATCTAATACTAGCTGAACCTGAACTTCGTAACGCGTTAGAAATAATGAATGTGTCACAGATTTTACTTCTACCTGTAACTATTTGTATGAGATAATAAACTTTTTGTAATCTATATTTTTTTGACAATTTTCCTTACAATTTCTACATTATTCTGTTCTACTCTTAGAACTGTCAAACCCATACTTTACTGACATCCTAAGTCTAGTCCTGCTTTCCAGTTGAGGAGCGTGCGAGATGCATTTGTACGACTAGTGTAGGTAATGTGCATCTTATTAATATTAATTTTCCCTTTGTGCTGTCATCTACACAGCAATAAAAATTGGGGTACGTATTGCCCTAATATTTCATTGATATAGGTACAGAAGAAAGAGCGTGAGTGATAGTAGGTACAAAGCCTCGTGGTACACTAGCGGTCGTGGGTAATCTGTCTGTATTACACATTTTATTATAAAAACCTTAAGCAATATTAAAGAAATAAAATAGTTAAAAATGTTTAATTGATTTTATGTTTAATATTGACATCAAGACTAAGGAATAATTAGTAAAAAAAAACGTATTAGCTACCAGGTGTCTATTTGCCTCGAATAAAACTGATAATCTATTGTTGTGCTTGATGCATGCCATGGCTCATTCTTAATGATATATCTGAGCCCATTGCCGGTATAACAATTAAAGTCGAATTAATGTCCTCAATACACCCTTTATTAATTTCCGATGAAAACTCAACGCGATACGGCGCTACTATTTTCAGCACACCATGTTCCAATGCCCAACTAATTTGCTGCGCATTTACGATTTCAGAAATTATTCTGATATCATTAAACTTCTGTTCACCTTTCTCCGCTTTCACGTTGATCACGCGATGTTTTAGCGACACTTGTATATCACTCTCTGTGAATTCCTTGGCGTCATATTTGAGAAAATACATGTCTTCTCCATAAATTTCTTTCGCGACGCGTTGTTTCTGATTACACAAGACGTTGAAAGCTGTGTCGGCATTGATGATTGCTTGAGCTACGTCTTCAAAAGTGCTTTGTATTTGCTGCTCACGATGTCTGTACCAACCGCGGCGTTGGCCGCGCCGACACTTGCCGTCATGCCCACAAGAGAAATGACATGCTGCTACATTAAATAATACGCAGAGCACCAATAACCGATACATGTTAAGATTATTCAGTAAATGCTAAAATACTAAGCTTCGACGAGTGTACGAATAGGTTTATCAACGTATTGATAGCTCTAGATAACATAAGGTCATATCGTGTATAGTTCATACCTATAATAAATCATTTAACTAAGGTCAATAGTACTTATAAAGATATGCAGACACGTTTTCTCGACAGTAATTCCAAGATTTGTATTCATCATTCATCATCATAATTTCAGCCAAAAGACGTCCACTGCTGAACAAAGGCCTCCCCTAAAGAATGCCACAACGAACGGTCCTGGGCCGCCCTCATCCAGATCGTGGGAGGCCTGCCCACGCTTCGCTTTCCGGTACGCGGTTGCCACTCGAGAACTGCTCTGCCCCAACGGCCGTCAGTTCGTCGAGCTATGTGCCCTGCCCACTGCCACTTGAGTCTCGCTATTCGGTGATCTTCGTCTTGCCTATGTTCATTTTAAGGCCCACTCGTTGGGAGGCCCTACTGAGGTCATTGAGCATTATGCTAAGGTCTTCCAGGTTCTCAGCCATGACTACGATATCATCTGCAAGCATCAGCAAGATTTGTATTATCTAGACATAAACAGAACATACATCGACAATAATTTAAATATTTAAGGTTCCGTATCCAAAGAGCGCCGAGAAATTATCTCGTTCGACCATCTTGGCCATCATGTGGTGGGGCATGATGATTGTAAAAACAGATGAGGAAACCACAAAAATCTTAAATAATTAGACAATATCTTTTTACTACCTACTATTATAAATGTGAAAGTATGTAAGTAAGTATGTTTGATTGTTTGTGCTCAATCACGCCAAAGCGGCTGAACAGATGTCGATAAAATGTTGTACCTACACAGGTAGAGTATATAGGCTACACAGGTAGAGCACTATGCAAATATGAACAGTGTGGAAACTACGTACAAAACCTTGAAACGTCACACTCACACAAACATGTGCATCGACGAGGCCTCTAAGCGGTTCTCGCGGTGCTGCAGAACAGTCACTCGCTGCATCGAGCGTCGATGCGCATGTTTGTCTTAGTGTGCCATTTCGAACGTTTTGTCCGTAGTTTCCATACTGATCATATTTGTACTGTGGGTAGAGTGTATAGGCACAGTGCTTATATGAACAGTGTGGAAACTACGTACAAAACCTTGAAACGTCACACTCACACAAACATGCGCATCGACGAGGCCTCTAAGCGGTTCTCGCGGTGCTGCAGTACTGAGTCACTCACTACATCGAGCGTTGATGCGCATGTTTGTGTTAGTGTGTCATTTCGAACGTTTTGTACGTAGTTTCCATACTGTTCATATTTGTACTGTGGTATAGGGTTGTAACACATAGGATACTTTTTATTTAGGTTAGTAATGTAGGTAACATTACACCCGTACGAATCCGGGATGGACCATTAGTTATTCATATTTCTATGGAGGAAACACATTCTTATACAGCGACCCTATGAACTAATATCTACTTGTTGTGAAACTTTCAAGGAAGAAAACATGTCGGTTAAATGTCTAGGTTGTGAACGCGTCTTAATTATTACTTACTAGGTAAGCGGCTAAAATAATAAAATATCGACCAGTAACGTACCAACCTAAATATTACCTACTCTTAATCCAGGAATTGCAGGTTCGAGCTCTGTCTCACATAATCTGTACATAATCAGCTCACTATCGATTTTTATTTAATGTAATGCAGGTGGAAAACAAGCATGCAGTGCACATTGATATTATGTGTGAAGATCGTTTTATCGAGGCTTACAGGTTCGATTACCGTACCGAGATAAATATTTGTATGGCCTACAGATATTTGTTTCGTGCCTGCGTTTATGTATGTGTTGTGTGTTTAACGGCACCTATTGTAAGGCTGTAAAGTGTAAGCGTAGGTACTTAAACGAATAAGAGGGCTTCATAAATCTATTACCTAAGAATTTATAACAAGTAGGTATGTAGGTAGATACCTACTCACTCAATGTTAATTTGGGCAATAAGAAATTCGATAAACCTAACAAACTGATTGCAGTTTTAACGATCTCTCTGTAAGAGACTGTGCGAAGAAACGTTATGATGAAGGCAAATATTCATTAGGAGATCCTCGTAAATATTGAATGTATAAACGTAACCCCGAAAGTGTCTTCCGATTAATGGTTGACAAACAAAAAAATATGGTCCTTTTTATAGAGCGAGGCAATTATATGGATGGGATATTATTCATACCTACCGTGATATTGAATAAGGATAAGATAAACCTATCTGGCAGGTAACTGGCGGAGACATCTTTAAAAAAATCTGTTGAATAAACGCGTATCGCGGGGAGATCAGTAGCCATATATAAGGTTGTGGAAAAAGTTTCTTCGCATTTTTTAAGATAATTCAAAACATTTTTTAATATAGTTTATTTAAATTTAACTAAAGTATGTATGTACCATTTTGTTCGATAACCTTTTGCCATCTTGTAGGTAGGGACATGATCCCATTGCTATAAAAATTTTGGGACTTATCATCAAAATACCGCAACAAGTGGATTTCGCAGTCCTCTCGTGATGTTAACCTAACATTGCATAAAGAATTCTGAAGAGACCGAAACAGGTGGAAATCTGAAGGTGCAAGTTCAGGACTATACGGCGAATGCATTAACACCTCCCATGCAAACTCTCTTAATTTTTGCTGAGTGGCTATAGATGTGTGAGGTCTAGCGTTATCATGATGAAACACCACACCCCTTCTGTTGATCAATTCCGGCCGCTTTCTCTCAACTTCTTGCTTTAATCTCATCAGTTGTTCGCAGTAGAGTACAGAATCGATAGTCCAGCCTGGTGGTAATAGCTCATGATGAATAATGCCCTTCCAATCCCACCATATACACAACATCACCTTATTGCGAGTTAACCCGGGTTTCGCCACAGTCTGTGAAGCCTGACCGGCCTTTGACCACGACCTTTTTCGCACGTTCTTGTCGTACGTGATCCACTTTTCATCACCAGTTATCAGCTTCTTCGAAAATGATTCGGTTTCATTACGTCGTAATAAAGAATTACAAATGAGTACACGGTTCATTAGGTTTCTTTCAGTGAGCTCGTGAGGTACCCAAATATCGAGCTTTTTTTTTGTACCCATCTTTTTTCAAATGCGCCAAAACTGTTTTGTGATCAATTCTCAGTTCTTCAGCTACGTCGTAACTACTGATATGTCGATCTTGCTCCATTTTTTTAAAAATGGCATCCATTTTATCCGTTATATGGCAACCAGAGCGAGGTCCATCTTTGACATCAAAATTTCCGGATTGAAAACGCTTAAACCAAATTTGTGCTACTCTCACAGACACTGCACTAGGTCCATAAAAATCGCAAATTTTTTTCGCGGCTTGCGTTGCATTTTTCCCTTTTTTGTAGTAAAAATTTAAAATGTATCGAATTTCTTCATTAGATTCACTCATCTTGACAGTACGAAAAACAAATGAAAATCACACATTTGCCTAATTTGAATTTGGAATTATGTTCTTTAAAATTTTAACTTTCAATGATACCAAAACCAGCCAGATACAAATACTACAGCCAAAGATATTTTATTACAAGTTCATACATACTATAATGCGAAAAGACTTTTTCCCCAACCTATTATAATGTGATCAGACTTGCAGTGGCTTAGCCAGCATGGGTGACACCCGGGCCGGAAAGTGTGAATCAAAACCTTAAAGAAAAGGCATTGATTTGTATCTACAGAAAAATGAAAAAAGTTACAATTTGAAACAGCTTTGAGATGCATATTTGCAAAAATATTTCCTGGTACCTTCATAAAATGCCGAATCGTGCTGAGGTGTTTTTGCTTTCCACACCAATACCGCTGAACCAATTCTGACATTTTTTAGTTAGAGATAGGTTAATGGACCCCAGGAGAAGTTCATAGGATACTTTCTGTTTATCACACATACCTACTAAACAATTAATGCTCGGATTTTTTTGTGGTCGTACAATAGAAGAAATCGCCGTTCGGTACCTTTTTATCGGTATTTGTGTTATGATAAAGTCTAATTTGATGTTTTTAGATGACCTCTCGAGATTGCACTCAGTCCACTTCACTAATTTTTCACTGATGGTAGTGTTCTAGTGTAGGAAGGGCGTAGGCACCACCGCTTTACCTAATTTATCAGCCGCTAAATAGTAGTGTTCAGCACTATCGTGTTTTGGTTTGATGGTAATGTATGACCCTGTAATAACTATCACAGGGACATAATAAGTGAGGTCTCAGGGGTAGCAACGCATCAGTACTATTGTGACCTCTGGTCTTTGTGTCAATATCTATAGGCTGCAGTTATCACTTAACATCAATGTGAACTGCATGCTTGTTTGTCACCTTCATTATACATATAAAAAAACCAGAGTAATTGGCTAGCGTTGAGCTTTCAGCCTAAATAAGTTTACACACTGCTTACGGGAGACCCCTCAGTCTGATCCTTTTTACTGGTGGTAGAGCTCCAGTGACGGAGCTCGCGGGCGTAGGCACCACCGCATTACCTAATATACTTGCCACTAAATGGTAGTGTTCAGCACTATCGTGTTCCGGTCAGGTGGTAATGTACGGCCCTGTAATTTCCGGTACAGAGGCATAACACCTTAGGTCTCAGGAGTGGTAACGCAACTGCATTTTGACCTTGGTCTTTGTTTGGGTGTCTATAGGCTGCAGT
This sequence comes from Macrosoma leucophasiata, assembly GCA_036365455.1. Lineage (NCBI taxonomy): Eukaryota > Metazoa > Arthropoda > Insecta > Lepidoptera > Hedylidae > Macrosoma > Macrosoma leucophasiata. Next base: position 16,486,843 of record JAWQUS010000009.1, on the reverse strand, counting down.
CATCACTTAACATCAATGTGAGCTGCTTGCTTGTTTGCCACTGACACACCTGAAGCCGAGCCGCCCCGCCATAGCCTCGTAACTGCATTTGGGCAGTGCGATATCTTTTATTATGCCACCTTACAGAGATACAGTAGGTACTGAAATAAATAAAAATTCAACATTCATTTGTCACAAACAATAGACAGTTGTATATCTATTCGTTTTTATTTGGTTTAATTTAGTTACCGTCATTTACTCACAAAACAATGAATAATTCATACAACAGACAAAAACTTTTATTTACAAACAAAATTGCTGTATGAGATCAATTCAAACTTCACTTATTTGCATTTTTATGTAAATTTAACATCAATACACAAGGATTTATACTATTTTTTACGGATTAATCTCACGAATATTACGCTAAAAAGATTTAAAAAACACGTCGTAATCAAGATATTTACTATAAATGAATTTTGAGTTAATCCTGAACGTAGCGTTCAGGATTAACTCAAGGCACTAATTAACGCAAGGCATTTATGAAATCGATGGCGGTAGCTACATACAATTATACTAACTGCTGCCAAACAAATGTCATATTAGTCTGCCCGATGGAAGCTGAAAAGCGACCGAAAAGTCGTATTGATTTAAAAAAACATTTCAGTTGAATATACGCGAGATACATCCGTATAAATAGATTCATTTCAATCAGCGTCACTCGTGAAAACCTAAGAACACATGATATAACCCGGATAACTTACTAATTAACATCACACAAATTATATTACCTATACGAATATAGGTAGGAATTAATAATTGGGAATAAATATAACTTGGAGCTGTCAATTGAAATTGAGAGCCAACGCGCTGAGCACACGAATCTTGAACAAAGACGTCCAATGATTCCTAGGTATCGTCAACTGACAAAATTTAGGGGACACCTTTTAAGACTGATCACACATCTTCCCAGTTACTTATTCTGGAACATTTCGACCCATTAAGTATGCAATAGGGTTGCGTACACAGAATTTTTTTTAAGTTTGCATCAGATTTCTTTGATTAAAAACATAACCCTCCTTCTGTTGCAGTCGGGTAAAAATATACAAGGATGTTTATAAATGTGACCTAACTAGCACAACAAATATTTAATCGAAAAAGAAAATGTTGGTTTTACCACGAAAAAATGGGCCCACTTTATGTTACCAACTTTCTTATAAATCCTTGTCGCACCATACCTGAACTAATCATACATATTAATCACATACATAGCTTTTAAACGATGAAATACATAAATACAAAATACAGTCTAATTTAAATAGCAAGCCATACTCATATTTATCCTCATTTTGAAGAATATGAGAGTAAAAAATACAATAAAATACAGTACATACACAATGTTATTGACAAAGTACTGAATTAAACATAAAGGAGATGTCGCAAAAATGTATGGACCTCCGGCCATGTATTGTACACAATATCATTAACAGGCAAGATCAGTATAAAAACGTTTTTTACTGCACATATTCACTTATTTAGCTTTGTTTGCAGTTACAAAACATTATTTGCAGTTAGAATTGCAACTCAATACCAACATGGCGAATATGGCGGCCGATGACATTTTGACAAATGCCACTAATAACCACGTTGAAAATGATAAAATTGTTTGAATTAAATGTGGTTGTAACTCTAAAATATATTCTTGAATAAATTAATTGTATTTTTTTCGGATTCTTCTATAATTTACCCATTTTTTCAGGTACTGTACGTACCAGAGCCGAGCTCGCAACATCTCCTTTAAATCATCTTCTTTACAATATTGACTGACTTAATTCTGAAAATGATCGATAAAAAAAAGTTTTTTGAAAATAAAGTTTTGGTCACTAGTTTCATTTTTTTTTTTCAATTGACTTTAAATCTTATTACAAGCCTTGCATGCACTACTTGCCTAATACAATATCACTAGATAGATTTAAAATATCAATACTAGATGTAGTGCATACACAGATCACCTAGTATAGGTCGCGCCAGGTAAAAAGAACGCTGGCGGTCAAGCTGCGCGTCATGTGTTTTTATTTCATTTTATGTTATTCTATGTAATATAGTTTTCAATCTGCCTACCAATACACGAAACCGCAAGCGAAAGCTAGTTCAAAAATAAACTAATAGGGCTAGTACTTTCGTGCGCGAGTGTACCGATGCGCGAACACATCCCTTCTACTTTCTTCCAGCGTTCTTTTTACGTGGCGCGACCTATAAGTGCATATCATACCAAAACAATGGTCCCTATTATAACACAATGATGCCAGGTTACATTCTTGTGTGTCGTGGAGCGCCAGAAATCTTTTATTTTTTAAAATGTACTTCTTTTGGCGCTATCGGAAAAAATGATGACAGTAATTTTTTAAGATGCGCGCACACACCGACAGATAAGTGACATTCTGAAGTTAGTTGCTAAACATATAACAGCAACAAACAGTCTGAAGTTGATAAACCAACCAGTTATTGGTATCTATGGTTACTGTATGTAGCCATAGCAACATTGTAAATTATAAATTACTAGCGGCTCGCACTGCCTTCGCACGGGTGAAATTTAGGTACTTACATAATATTGCAACTATAAATTGAGATGTATAGGTCGCGCCACGTAAAAAAGAACGCTGGAAGAAAGTAGAAGGGATGTGTTCGCGCATCGGTACAATCGCGCACGAAAGTACTAGCCCTATTGGTTTATTTTTGGGCTAGCTTTCGCTTGCGGTTTCGTGTATTGGTTGGCAGATTGAAAACGCCGCACCTCATACCACCAAATAGATCGATAAATCGTCTACTGCGCAGCTTGACCACCAGCGTTCTTTTTACCTGGCGCGACCTATACGCATTGTACGCTATCCTATCTGATAAGTTGGATCAAACGGCACACGGTGTGCAAGTTTGATTAAAATCGGTTAAGTAGTTTAAGAGTCCATCGTGGACAAACACTGTGACACGTAATTTATACCTACGTATTAACCCCCTTATTCATAAAAAACGTACATTAGATACGTTTTAGCTATAAGAAAACTTTGTCTTTGTCAGTTGCATTGTCAAATGTGCAGGATAAAAAAGACAAAGGAGAGATTAGCAATATTTTAGCTAAAATACATTTATGAATGAGGGGGTAAGAAAATTACATTACTATCTAATAAATGACGCGCCACCTGATGGAAAGTGGTCACCGTCTCCTACGAACATTTGCAATACAAAGGGAATTGCCAACATGTCCAAGCAGTGGACGACTTTTGGCTGAAGTGGTGAGTATGAGTGATATGTTAGTGGCGGAAAGACACGATCATCGAGAAGAGAAATCTGTCGCGCCACATCACACCCCCAAGATGGGTATCTAATATACTTGCCGCTAAATGGTAGTGTGTTCAGCACTATCGTGTTCCGGTCAGGTGGTGATGTACGGCCTTGCAATTTCCGGCACAGAGGCATAACATCTCAGGCCTCAGGAGTGGTAACGCATCTGCATTTTGACCTTAGTCTTTGTGTAGGTGTCTATAGGCAGCAGTCATCAGTTAACTTCAAGGCTTAACTTCAGGCCTCAGGAGTGGTAACGCATCTGCATTTTGACCTTAGTCTTTGTGTGGGTGTCTATAGGCAGCAGTCATCAGTTAACCTCAATATGAACTGCATGCTTTTTTGCCACTTCCATAACTTTTTTTATTAATCCTAAATATTTAGTACTAAAACATATCTTGGGACATTTTGCATCTTAAATCGGCTACATTTTAATCATTACAATTACAAAAGCAACAGTCACGCATATATTTCAAATTTCGAACTGATAAATTTTATTTTTTGTGCTCATTTTCTCTGCACAAAACAATTCTCAGCAAATGCCAAAAGAATGATACTATGCTGTGGTTGTTTGTTAATTAAAGTTTTTCTCAGCTATAAGTAGCTTTTAGTGTCTGCATTTTTTTAAATCAAATTTTATCTATAGGCTAGGCTACAGTTTTACACATAATATACATATATCTCATATGTACATCTACTTTAAATATAGTATCCAACAAGACGCGTTGCACATCGACCTTAGGAAAGAGACCTTTATTTCGGGTCTGTAGATTGTTATCTCTTTCGCACTTAACCTATGTGACGCTTGTCGACCTTTGTGATAAGTTTTGACCAATACGGGACTCAGTGCTTAAAAGGCTATTACACGACACGGTATTCAGGGCCGGCAGAAAGGGTGGGCGTGGCCTCGCGTCGGGTTGCCGCTTATTACACTATCCGGTCGCAGTACAAATACCCGGGCCGCTACGGTCGCCCTAATTAGTGCCCTAACTCCCTAAATGTTATTACACTACCCTGACACTTGCTAACGTACCCTGAATACCGTGCCGTGTAATAAGTTCTTTACGTAGAGCAGTGTGCAGCACAGTTAACGCTCTACAAAGTCAAAACTAGCCAATTGTCTCTTTCGTAGGCTTGATGTGCATTATTTCTTGTTGTACTGTATAGGGACTTAATAACTTGTCATAATTATGTTTTATATTTGAATCATTCAATACAGTTCAACCACAGTCTATAGAAAACAAACAAATTAATATGTTTTTCTTTATACTGTGGTTCAATACAACCAATAATAAAATTAATATAAGCCATCTGTTTAAAATCTGCAAATTTATTACGATGTCGTGATGTTGTAAATAGAAAAAGATAAAAAAATACGGCCTGTTTTGTGTCTGTTCCACAGCAATTAGTCTTGAGACTCAACCATAGCCTGAAAATAAAAACAATTCAATTAAAAATTAATTATTTAGAATTAAAGTGTCTGGTAACAGGCCACTACTACTACTACGCTGAGGTCCTGGATTCGATTTCCGAATCGGGGACTATCATAGATAATAGTGTTGTTGTAAAATACTCTGGTTCCATTAGGATTTTCAATTTTCCGGAAGTTTTCCAGTAAGTACCTCAAAGTTTGGTAATGTGCCCGGCTATGTCAACAGGCTCGCCACCTGTTACATGGGCCAAAACGTAACGAGCGAATCGTGGGTGTTTGCATGTATGCTTGAATGCATGCATTTAACTCTGCCTACCCCTTCAAAGATTACGGGCGTGAAGTTACGTTCATAAAAAAATCATGGTGTCGCCACCAAATAAATTGTTTACAGTTTCATGGAGTTATAAGACCAACTTGATACCAGACATCTCACCTGGTACCAACTCGGTGGCGGAATGAAGTTGTTGTCGGTGACCAAATCAAACGCTCGCGCTGGTGGTGCAACCATTATTATGAATCAAGCTATTTGCCATCTCACTCACTATGTTACCAGTTGCGCTACCAGGGATGCCTCCTCCTCCTATCAAATTATACGCATTATATAAAAATTGTAGGTAGACAAGGCACGAGAGGTGGGTCAGGACCGGGATATCTGGCGCTCTACACTCTCTGCCTACCCCGTTAGGGACCTGGCGTGAAAATACAGATACATATAAAAATGGGTAAACTCTTCGATGTCCATTTTGAAACTGACAATTCTAGTGTTTTTTTTTGGTGTTTCTCGCTTACCAAGTGGTGGCGCGACTGGTTTTTTTTTTTAATGTAATAGAAGTGGCAAACAAGTATGCAGTTCACATTGATGTTTGTCGAGTGATGACTGCAGCCTAGAGACACCCACACAAAGACCAATGTCAAAATTCAGATGCGTTACCACTCCTGAGGCCTAAGGTGTTATGCCTCTGTGTCGGAAATTACAGGGCCGTACATTACCACCTGACTGGAACACGATAGTGCTGAACACTACCATTTAACACGAAAGTTTACGCGCGATTCCCCTGTAAATTCCCTGCGAGCGCTGCGACCTAGCGCACGTCTTTCAGTCGGCCGCACACTAGCAATCCCTTACGCACACCGAGTAAACCGTCGTGTGTCGGAGCTGACACACACTTTTTTTAATACAATATTATATTTAATTACAGATGTATATATTACCTCTACGCTCAACCGAGCCGGCATTTTCTTTTTTTTCTTGTTCATTTTAGCATCAAACTTCATGATAAAATCTGCCTGATCCACGTAATCATCGGGCTTTTCAAGTGCGTACACTTTATGTAATGAAATGTCTGGAAAACAAATATAAAAACATTGCAGTTAATCTGGAAAACAAGCATGCAGTTCTCCTTGATGGTAAGTGAATGCAGCCTCCGATTTTGTGTAGTGTAATCGGAAACATGTTTCATGTGTTTATTAAAAACATATATTTGTTTTTAATAAACGCATGAAACATGTTATATATATGAATGAGGTATCATAACAAGGGCGTCGGGTCGTAACGATCCCACCGCCCACAAGCGGAAAAAAAATCTTCTGCTGGAAGATAATTCTTCCACTAGTGCAAACTCAAACTCAAAAATTTATTTAATCACCAGGAAATAATAGAAATTCCTTGTAATAGGTCAAATTACAAATATAACATTAAAGAGAATAACAACTGATACGTTGATTAATATGTCAAAGACAAACAAAAATAAAATAAATAGTGGTCCAATAATACTTAATATTAATTAAAATAGGTATCAATAGAATTTTCTATACTCTCTTTTACAAACGGCAAGATAAGACTAAATAAAAGAATATGGGACATTCTTTGTCAGGTATTGCATTCACTGGTAGAGTTCCAAAGCCCACATTACTGAGAAAAAACCTTCCAAAACAAAACTCAGAAGTCTTTTCAAAATATGTTCACTTACAACTAATTTCTCAATATGATACATAAAACTATGTTTTACAATATCAAATCCAACCTAAATTTAGGATATATGGTAGCTAATTAGGGACTTCCATTTCATGGCATTTGATATTATGCGACATTAGGTTCGATCAAATGATGATTAGAACCAATCATATTATGGCATTTTAGATTGTGAATAAAAAGGTTAGAGAACCATCACAAGTATGTTGAATTTGAATGAAAACATCAATTATAATAGTAATTCAAATTTGAAAAGGTAATTTTATTTCAATAAACAATAAGTAGGGAATCGTTCAAATTTAAAACTCTTAGGTCTTCTTCCCCCTTGGCCACAGCCAACAGATGCGCGGATTGCGGCGCGGTAAGCAAAAGGAAAACAAATGTAGGACAACTGAGGAAGTATAGGTACCACAGCTATCGGCGGCGGCATGCTTCGCGTAGTAAGCGGCGGCGACCACAGAGTACCTTTACGAAACAAAATGTAGTAGTGAGTATCGATGCGGCCACAGCTCAGAGCTCCTTGCTCCTTGTGAGTATATTGTTCTGTGGCTCAGAGATGCCCGCGTGGCGGCAACGGCCAACGCATTAGAGATCGCGCGACCGAAACAAATAATTTTGTTTCGCGCGTAGTCGAGCTCAAAGAGTATACAAATTGTGACATACCACCGCAAATCACGCCGCACGCCGCGCCTCATCGCGTGTCGCACCGCCGGTAGCTGTGGCCGGTATCTTCGAGTATTAACGGGAATAAACAATATTAGCATTAATAAAACATTAACTTACCTTTGCCCAAAACTTCAGGCACCATAAACGGATACAGCCATCCAACTAATGGTGTCTCGCCGGATACATACATCGCGTCTCTATGGTAAAACAAAAGCCCGTCCAGTGCAGGATCACCGTTCTCAAAATGTGGGTATGTCAACATGAAACTGAAAAATAAATAATGGTCTGATTAATTATAATCTCTATTATTTATAGTTGCCATTCGCATACGCACAATTTTATAACATAACTAGATGACCCACTAAGGCAAACTTCGTACCAGATCGAAGATAAATAGGAGTGGAGCAACAATTTTTTTTTTGCGAAATCTGCAAAAATTCTATGATAGTTAGCCTCGCGGCTAATGTTACTGGTACCCGTGCGAAGCCGGGGCGGGCCGCTAGTTGATAATATGTTTAACGTAATAATAAATAATCAATATTATACTTACTTTTGGAAGTTTGATTCATCACATGGTACTTTTTCAAGTAATTTGAAACATAGTTTATTCTGTTTGCTTATGACCCTCAGTTCAGGGTTTTCGTCAAATTGTGTTTTCAACCAATAGTTCCGGAATTCAGTCTGTAGAAAATTATATAATTTATGTTAAGACTAAAGGAATAAGGAAACTTAATTATCATAAGTATGTAATTAGGGATTGCAATCCGCAGCTTCTTCAATCCCGCGGGATTGATATGCGGGATTGATCAATCCCGCGCGGATCCCGCGAGACCCCCCATTTTAGAAATTTTGTTATTTAGTCAATTGAAACTGCAGGTTTTTTAGGGTTCCGTCGTAAACAAGGAACCCTTATAGTTTCGCCATCCGTCTGTCTGTCCGTCCGCGGTTTAGCGCAAAAACTATTGGTAACAGAGACTTGAAATATGGCACAAGTATAACCTTGATCACGCCGACAAAAAGGTAGAATAAACATGAAAATAAAAACAGAAATATATAGGGTACCTACATGAAACGCGCGGATAATTGTTTTATTTTTCGTTTTCTGTATAGTGTGGTTTCAGAAATGTAAGGTATGTGGTAATATCATTTTTCGATTTTGTTAACAGTTCATGACTTAATAAGTTTAAATTGCCAATTTTCATTAGTCAAGTGTACCAACTAAACGGTTGTTGTTAAAAATTCAAACATTATGGCAATAGTAGCTTCATATAATGAAATGAAAAGGAAAAGTATCACACTTAAGTTGGCTTTACAAGTTTGCGAGTAGGTAATAGTCGATCAAATGTATTTTACTCGAAAATTTTTAAGAACTCCATAGAAAATTGTTATATATTTTTTTTTCATTACATCATTCAAACCTAAAAACTACGGAACTGTACATTGCGCGTGGCCCGACACGCATTTGACAGGTTTTATTAACTAACTTTTAAAACTAAAGTTTTAATTAAGTACATTTTTTAGCATTAGACGGAAGGAATTTAAGTGTCTTTTTTTAGGTGAGTTATAAGTAAAAAGTTCGAAAATGTCGATCTTCATTCCGAAAACTAATGATACCTATACAATACTGTATTATTTGCAAATATCAGGCTTTAAACAAGACTTTTTTAAAATTACATTACAGTAATTGGCAACATATTTATTTATTAAATAATTAAACTTATGCGTTTTCTAAAACGTCTCCTATATAAGACCTAAAGATGTAGTGGTCAAGAACACAAAACGAATGGAATACGATATTATAATGACAACAAATTAAAAATAATACTTTTATCACGCACGCACGACGCCCATCATGGTATTTTAATTTAATTTTGGTAATATTTGGTGTCATAAATATCATATAAAAAAGTTTTGTGATACCTGCTTTTGGGTTTTCCTTCTGTCTAATTCTTAAAAAAATGTACTATAATAAAATGTCTGGCATATTATTGCATCAAAAGTACGAGTACCTATTTGTTTTCTGACAAAATATTAATTAAGTAAGAAATATTTACTAATCAAATCAGTTTTATAAGACCTTAATTTTACAAATGTTTGGCATCAAGTTTTATTTAATCTTAACCTTACATCTAAAAACAGGTAAGGTAATCAATCTTATTTAGAATGAATCTGTGCTTTCTCGCGAAACTTCACGAACGTTTCAGCAGCTAATTTAAATTAGCGGGATCCGCAAATCCGATTTTGAAGGTGTGGGATCCACCAGATTGATAAAAGGTGCGGGATTCCGCGGGATTGCGGTATTGCAATCCCTATATGTAATAACATGAATAACTAATATTTTGTGTAAAAAGACAGTACCTAACTTAACAAAGGGGATGTTGCGAGCTCGGCTCTGGTTCGTACACGTCCTCAAAAAATGGGTAAATTAAAGAAGAATCCGAAAAAAATACAATTAATTTATTCAAGAATATATTTTAGAGTTACAACCACATTTAATTCAAACGATTTTATCATTTTCAACTATGTTAAACATGGCGGCGATACAGCCGACACTTGGGATCAATCGATTTTGATAGTATTAAGAAAATATTACTTTTTTCTCCAAGTACTATATAATTAAAATACAATTTAAAAAATGAAAATGTCAAAATGACAACGCCCGCCATATTCGCCATGTTGGTTTTGAGTTGCAATTCTAACTGCAAATAATATTTTGTAACTGCAAACAAAGCTAAATAAGTGAAAATATGCAGTAAAAATCGTTTTTATATTGATTTTGTCTGTTTAATGATATTGTGTACAATACATGGCCGGAGGTCCATACATTTTTGCAACATCTCCTTTATTCGTACATCTATCCAGAATACTGGACAGGGTACCGTTTTAAATAGTAAACAGTAGTTACCAGTACCGTGAAATAAAAAGGAACGGCTCTGCAGTACACTGTACTGACGTCACTTCTTCCAGTTGGCGCATTGTATTGTATTTCGGAATAGCCTTTAAAAGTTACTTACATCACAGTCCGTCATAGGCTGATTATTCCAGGCTAAAACATCCAAAACATACATCGTTGAGTTTGGTTCGTAGTACATGCAATCTAATATGCAACAAGTTCTACGATTATCTTGGGATCTGCTGCCTGGTAATAGTGATCGAGTGGTGAACTTCAACTGTCCATATTTTGTGAAAATTCTCGTTCTGCACTAAAACAATGAACATACTAATGACAAATCATTTTCGTACAATGTAAGAACACATTTTTAAATGTAGTTTAAATAACACATAATGACTGAATACTGTATCATTGCCTGGTTATCTCCTACACAAGAAAATGACCAGCTGGTCCGAGTTTTTGCAAACGGGACAACCAGCTTACTATCTAAGTATTTTATAGACATCTTTGATGTTTGGCAGCTGTGAAGCTATAGATAAAGATGGAGACAACACTCTGAATATCTATTCTAAGTGAGACAAAACCATCACTACCCTTGTCATGGTGTTTCCACTCTCTCTTTCTAGAATGGTAAAATTAGAAAATAGTTATACCACAGAAAGAGAGCTTGAACCACAGATGTTGTAGGTATTTAACTAAAGCTGTTGTTTAAAGTCATGCCTCCATATTTACATTCAGCTTCATGCTGGTAGAACAAACCAAGGCTCTGTTAACTACAATTTGTTGGATGAACAAATTTCTTACAAATACTTACATCCTTAGCCACTACCAGGGTGCGAATTCCTTTAGGACATGGAACCACAAACCACTTTGTGTCAAAATCTGATGGCTTCTCCACCAACCATTCTGATAACATCAAAATGTTATTGTAGATGGGTATATTGAAGCCTGGTACATGAATTCTTGGTCTATAAACAGTCTGAAAAACAAATACAATATTTTTAAAATGATTAGAGATAAGAGACCAATGGCCAAAAAGAATAAATTTATGAATGTTTAGAAGTAATTTCATAAAAGACGAGGTAACAGTTCCGTTCTTTCAAAAAAATATCACCTTTACACTTCCAAAAATTTTTCTTCCATCTTCATAATTCATAAGATCAAAAACTCCTCTACATTTGTCAATTTTGCTGTTGCGATTGCTATAGAGGGCAGAAACCAATTAATAAGTTTTATTTAATTAAAGGACAAGTTCCACGTTGGGCCCGCACCTTGTACACTATATCAAAAGATAGAGAAAATATGTAGAATAATGGAAAAATACTCAATAAATAATTTGAATTGTTGTTTATGTATGTATGTATGTATGTATGTATATTCACGCCCGGTCCCTAACGGGGTAGGCAGAGAGTGTAGAGTGCCAGATATCCCGATCCTGACATACCTCTTGTGCCTCGTCTACCTTCATCATTGTTGTTTATAATGGGAAATATTTATTTTAGGTAATTATTGTAAGACAACAATATGTCAACATATTGCTACTATCAGACATTCTTGTTTTTGAGATATACTTACGACAATTAATTGAAGGTATAATAAATTATTTGAATAGCTGAAAATGATATTATAAGCTTCATCTCTCAATATAGTATACAAGGTGGGGGCCCAAGCTCCATACATTTTGCAATGTCTCCGTTATAGTTAAATAACATGGCATGAGTACAGTATGCATAAAATTTTTATACCACTTGAGTGAAGTTGAATCACAAAACTTTGAACCAGTCTCTTAGTTCACGAAGAGGGTAAAAACAAGTGATGAGATGAAACAAAACCATTTAATCTCTCCAAACACGAGAAAAATATGACAATTGAAATTCAATTGTGTCTCGCAGCCGGTGGCCACACAATCCTTGAAGGATTAAGCCACTAATGTAGTGGCAATGTATGACTTCTCCCTTCAGTGCAGACATCGGCATATTAACATGTTTATGGGCCACAGAATTCATTAAAATATGAACTTCATGCTTTTAATTTCCCCCTTTGTATATAAAATATATTTTAATCCACAATACTTGCAGCCTTGCACTAAGACCCTCAATATTCATTCCAATGACTAGTCTTAGAGGTATTTAAATTAATACATCAAATATGAGATAATAGGTATAGTTCTACTTGCTTTAACCCTAGTAAATGGGTAACTCTAATGTTCTGATACTAGTCACCCATCAACAATATTACTATCATTTTTGTTCCACAATCTATGCAGTGCATAGTTGTGGAAAAAGTGAAATGCACTGATACTGCTGAAAGAATCAAATTATCATAAAAGCACAGAATTGTAATCAGTAACATACCTCTTTTGTGTTTCCAGCAAATCATTTCTTCGTTCTTCTTGTTTATCTAAACGTTGCCAATTTTTGTATAAATTTTCGTAATTTGACGGACTTATTGTTGTGCCCTCAAATGTGTTGAGAATTTCATCCATCGTATGAGAATTATTAATTAATCTATTGCATTTGTTTTAAATAAACTGCAGTACAAAACAGTTTAAATTTTAAGAAATCGGCAAATCTTCGTTCACGTTTTCACGTCAAAAGTCAAATTTTCCTTTTCGGCTGACAACTGACAGCTGACTGTTACAGTGTTGCATCTCGTACAGTTCGCTGTCGCTTTTTTCACCAAGTCGGTCGCAAGCTTCTTGGTTAGAACTATGCCTATCTTAGTAAAATATCGGAGACTAAGTTTATTATTTTCCTCGGTAAAAACATGTATCTGTAGTCTAGTACACAGGCATAATACCTTAAACCTCAGGAATGGTAGGTAACGTATCTAAATTAAACTCTCTAGTTTCATGTAGATGTTTGTAAAATATGATTACCTACTTATGATATGATTAATTTAATTAACTTTTCATTTTTATGAATAAATATTTTTCTATTTTTTATTTTCTAATTAATTGAAATTCTTATAAGTTATATGATCATAGATTAACGAATAATGATTAAGAAATCGCAAGTTTTTTACGAATGTGGATTTTTTATGCACACACAAAAATTATTTGCACTTTAATAATGTCTATGTCTTATGGTCACAAGCACATAAGGTAATGTTTGATTTTTACGTTTCTCAATTTTCAAATTCTAAATACCTACCTACTTTAAAATTTAAGATAAAACTAACTGTGCCCGCGCCTTCGTCCCCGTGACAATTTATGACTGTTCAGTACCTACCTGGACGAAGTCATGGGCACAGCTAGTATAAAGGTAGCCTAAGTTACGCCTTAATACATAAGCTATCTACCAGTGAAAGTCCCGTCAAAATCGGTCCAGCCGTTTCCGAGATTAGCAGGAACAAACAGACAGACAGACAGACGGATAGACAGACAGACAAAAACTGTAAAAAAATTCTTTTGGTATATGTACCGTATATAAAAACATATGCATTTAGTAAAAAGCGGTTATTTTAATATTACAAACAGACATTCCAATTTTATTTATTTGTTTATATAAATAAATGAGTATAATAAATAATTTCCTAGGCTAGGCTACTTAATGTAATAATGTACAGTGCCAGCGTTAGGTGGGGGTGGAATTCCCACCACCAAAATCAAAACCTGTAACTAGGTTTTACTTATTTAAAGGTTTTGATTGCTGTAGGATTTAGAAGAGCTCCAGTGAAATAAGTACCTAGTACTACAGTATTACTGAGTATTACCTACAAGGGTTAACTGTGTGTTAGTTTTCAAAATTTTATTACCCGACTTTTTCTGTACAAGTTTAATAATCGTCTACGAGCATAGCTGCGTCAGACGGAAGGACATCTAGAAACAATATGGGTTCCTTGTAGGCTACGGAACCCAAAAACGGAGAGAACACGAAAACATGGTTTTGGATAGGTACTGTACCGTATTTTTCTACACAATAAATGACAACGAGCTAGTTCCATCGATACTTTAAAATTGTTTTTATTGCGATTAGCGATGAACTCTTGTTGGCTTTGAGTTGTTTTTATGTTACGAATAATTCCTCAATTATGTAAAAGGTAAATATCGACGGATATCCGGCCACTTGCTCTAAGTTTTCAGGCGGATATCCGGTATTGGTGTCCAGACAGCTTTAAATCCGTTTCCGTTTTATCTCGTTTTAATATAAAGCTCGCATTTTATGTAGGTAGTGTAGGTGAAATTACTACATTTATTTTTCGATCCTTCTTTGGGGGATAAGCAGAGAATGTGAAATTCCAAATTATGTATCTCCACTCCACGTTTGGAAATATTAAGATAAAATAATTTTATAGTAGCTTCGATTGATTTGGTAACTACCAAAATGGTAGATTGAATTAGCTTTGAAGTTTTGTTTCAGACTAGCTGTGCCCGCGACTTCGCCCGCGTTCGAATTTATGATTGTTCAGTATCTACCCCAAATCGTGGGCGCAGCTAGTACAAAAAAAGCCTAAGTTACTCCTTATTACATCAGCTATCTGCTAGTGAAAGTCCCGTCAAAATCGGTCCAGCCGTTCTGAAGATTAGCCCCGCCAAACAGACAGACAGACAGACGAAAATGGTAAAAAATGTTGTTTTGGCATGTACCGTGTATAGACTACTATAGATATATGCATTTAGTAAAAAGCGGTTCTTTTTATATTACAAACAGACACTCCAATTTTATTTATTTGTAATTAAAAAAATAACCGCTTTTTACTTAATGCATATGTAATATATTTAAACACGGTACATATACTAAAACTATTTTTTTTTACCATTTTTGTCTGTTTGTCTGTCTATCTGTCTGTTTTGTGGGGCTAATCTTGGGAACGGCTGGACCGATTTTGATGGGACTTTCACTGGCAGATAGCTGATGCAATAAGGAGTAACTTAAGCTACTTTTATACTAGCTGCGCCTACGACTTCATTCGGGTAATACTGAACAATCAAAAATTCTCACGCCGGCTAAGTCGCGGGCACAGCTAGTATATGTATGTATAGAGTATAGATAGTCAATAGCTCTGTAATAATCTAATAATTATATTTTCACTTTCCACGTTTATGAACTTGTAAATTATGGACTAAAATATTTCAAGTACATCTGATTTAATAAAGTAGCAAACTAGCAAAATGGTTCTTATTTATGGTAAATGGAAGCTATAACTATCTAATGTTAAAGTATTTTTACATGCATTTGAAAAAATGAACTTGGCAAGTTCTTTCAAAATTTAGGCATATATACCAGCCGGTTTTTTATATGGGTTGATTAACAACAATTTGATGGGCACTATGCAGCCTATAACGGCTTTGGCGTTACGTGATAGTTACCAATATTTTAGGAAAACAGCAGTGTAATTGTGTGCATATTGTTGTATGATCAATATATGCGATCTAAATGAGGCACGAGAGGTATGTCAGGACCGGGATATCTGGCGCTCTACACTCTCTGCCTACCCTGTTAGGGACCTGTAGGGAATGTATAGAAATGTAGATACACTTGCAACATAGACAATCGTACGATCGCTCGGTGAAATAACCATGTCGCGAGCAATCAAGGAGACGCACTTTAGTCTGACGCGTTCCAGTGTGTCCTTTTATGCCCCACGCACGGTGTGTTTAAATACACGTGGAAGCATTTTTTTGAAGTTATATTACTTGTGGCGCGATTGATTTAGGATGCGCGCGCATACCTTCAGATAAAAGCCACAATATAAAGTTAGTTGTTAAACAGATAAAAGCAACAGTATGAAGTTAGTTGCTAAACAGATAAAAGCAGCAGTTTGAAATTAGTTGCTAAACTTATTTATCTTCTTATTTTATTTCTGATGTATTGGATTGTTACACTAAAAAAGTATAACTTCATATGTACGTACATAAGTACACGTACTGTTTTTTGGCTTAGTTACACCTCCTACCATATTATTCGACGTATTCAATTATAAAATTTTTTTTTTTTCATTTTACGGACACACGTAAGTTTACTAGTTTACTTAAGTACTACACGTATTTTTTTAGGAATAACGTAATACAAATATAAATTCTATATCACTTAAGTAAAATAAGTTGATCTCACGTTGATCCATCTTTAAAATAGTAGATTCTAAAATCATAAAATGGTAACATTATCGCTGGAATACGATCTTTACCGAACGTTTTTCTATTGGCGGCCGAGATTAACCGAACGTATGATTAGGTCACGTGGTACTTTTGGAGTCTTCGTGGCGTAGCTTGTTCAGCTGCTCGTCGAAGCGGCTGTCGGACGGTCGCCTCTCAGCGAGTCTGCGTACAATGTAGCAGCCATTTTTGTTCTTAGTTCTTATAGCGTGCGCATATTTTATGCATTTAGAAGGATATTTAGGAAATTTTCACGATGACGATAATAGTATTTCTAATAGATACATCTGCTTCCATGAACCAAAGAGCTTATTTGGGCGGACGCCCAACGTTGCTCGATGTAGCCAAGGGCGCTGTGGAAACGTTCGTAAAGGTACGTGCAGTGTCATCGACTCTTCAACCGTCTCGTTTTAGTGATCGATTTGTTTATAGCGTGTTAATTTGTGGAATTTATTCATGTTATTTCTTAGGTACGGCAACGATCTCCCGAAAGCAGAGGCGATAGGTATATGCTTCTTACTTTCGAAGAGCCACCCGCGAACATCAAGGTTAGTGTACCATTGTGAACACGTTTTTAAATATTGCAGAGGTATGTGTATTGATACATTTAATTACGCCGGTTCCGTAGAGTCCATCGGTGTGGCACTATAATCTGTAATCAGGAACATTAACATAGTTTGAAGGTGCGAAATTTACTGAAATATACAGCACGACGTAAACAGGACGAGTCGCCGCCGTTGCTGCCTTCGCGATAGCGCTCGCGACTGCGCTCTAATCGCATTCTCATTGGTCGGACCGAGGGACATAAACGAAATGGCGAATTGGGGGGAAATACGAAATTATTGAGTGCCGTACGCACGGCGCTAGCTCATCCTCATTACACAATAATGATAGTGTAATCGTATTTTACTCGTTTTATTTATTTACGGACTTCATTTATAATTCAATGTATTGCAGGCTGGTTGGAAAGAAAACTTGGCTACATTTATCAACGAGCTGAAGAATTTACAATGCCTTGGGCTGACAACAATGGGTGCCGCTTTGAAGCATGCTTTCGATGTACTGAACATAAATCGAATGCAAACAGGCATTGATACTTATGGCCAAGGTAGATGCCCTTTCTATCTTGAGCCCTCAGTCATTGTTGTCATTACTGATGGAGGAAAACTTTCATGCAATGCTGGCATCCAGGAAGAAGTGAGTAACCTTACTAAATTATTCATAATTTATCCTAAATTAACAGTATTAATTCTTTATTACCTTAGGCGAGCGGACGTTATCATCTGCATAACAATAGAAAGTCAATTGTCATATTTTTCTTGGGATCTGATGGGTCACATAAGATTAACCTGTCAGGTATAGGTACCTACCTAATTATTAGAAATTTATAAAAATAATAATGCATGGTATATTATACAGAATCCACCAGAAAGGGAGATAAAAGGAAGTTATGAAAAACAATGGAAT
Source organism: Macrosoma leucophasiata (assembly GCA_036365455.1). NCBI lineage: Eukaryota > Metazoa > Arthropoda > Insecta > Lepidoptera > Hedylidae > Macrosoma > Macrosoma leucophasiata. The sequence goes on along the minus strand of JAWQUS010000009.1, from coordinate 16,468,998 downwards.
ATAATTTATAAATATTATGTAAATGTATTTAAAAACCTAATATCTGATAATAAAGGCAATGTCAAATATGGTTACAATTCCCATTAGATTCTTATAACTTATATTTTGATCACATATATTTTCCTCATAGGTACATATTTTTAACCGACTTCGAAAAAAGGAGGAGGTTATAAATTCATCAGAATCTTTTTTCACATTTTTTATTAATTGTTTATATAATACAAATATAATGAAAATAGGTCCAAGGTTGAACAGCTGTGGAATGATTTTGAGAGCATCTAGAACATTTTGAATTTTGTACCTATTTTCAATATTCTTACCTCACCGGAATAAAAATGTATAGTACTATTGCAGATATAGCCTGTTGGTCACATCTGTCCAATTTGCAATGATTTTGTATAACCGGAAACCTCCTCAATAGTACGAACTGTAGTACATAGCTGGATGGCTACATACCTACTATTGTTTTATTTTATTGGATTATTTTTGCAATAGCATGTGCAAGTTTAATAACACCTCAGGCGGCAACACGAACGGCCTCAGGAGTGGTAACACATCTGCATTTTGACCTTGGTCTTTGTGTGGGTGTCTATAAGCTGCAGTCATCACTTAACATCGATGTGTCACTTCACACTTCAGTTTGTCACTTCAATTACATAAAAAAAAATACCGGGATATCTGGCGCTCTACACTCTCTGCCTACCTCGTTAAGGACTTGGCGTGAAGATACATGCATACTAGGTACATAATTATTCAATAAAATTCAACTGAAATTGTTTATCAGTAGATAAATGAATGAGGTAGGTGTGCATGACCTGGTCAGTTGTGGTAATGTGACCACAAATTGTAAAGGCTAAAGAGATAAAAACAGTTTGACACAAGCTTACAACAATAAAATTAATCATTGGACATCCCATGAGAATATAGAAATTTGTCATGATAACAATACATGACACCTTACAAAAAACGGGGTAGCGTAAGTCAGGGTATTAGGTACCTACTGTATGTATCTAAAATATTGATGTTGTCTCAATTGAATATGATAACTCATTGTGGATATCCACTAGGTATATATTTAAATTTTTTATTCTGCCGAATTTAAAATATTTTAAACATCGGTATACCTATCTAGGTATTCGTGACCGCATTGATGCTTTCGGAAGATGTTGAATGATACAAAATTCCGTGAACTGATTTCTGTCCTTTCTTCGTGAGCTCAACATCTAGATCGCACTACCATTTGCCTAAAAATAATGGCAACCCTTAAATCGTCCTACTGCTGGGCACGAGTCTCGTCCCTTATTTTTGGGGGAGGCCTGGAGCTTACACCATCACGCTGCTCCAATGCCGGTTGGTGGCCAACCCGCTGTCGGATGTTTTTAAACCGATAAGGCTTCCAACAAGTTTTAACGACTGCTTATCCGGGACCGACGGTTTAACGTGGCCTCCGAAGCACGGAAACGCGCATTTTAATTTGCCACTTGCCCATCACACCCGACCATACCCGTATCGCACAAGTGAGTAGATCGCTTGCGATCTACACCAGTTGCGGGGCCATGCGCGCTTTATTTGATTTGCCTGTGTAAAGAATCCTGGAATTCTGTAAACACATATTCCGTAAAGATGGCCTCAAACAGCTTATGGATATTGGTAACATTGATAGGGTTTTTGGCAGGAAGCCAACCTGATGGTCTGACCAAATCCACTTAATGTTGAATACCAGGTTGCACGATGTGATAAAGGATCCTGGAATTCTTTTAACACGTAGGTCCGAAAAGATTGCTTCGAACAGCTTATGGATATTGGTAATTGATAAGGTTGTTGGCAGAAAGCCAACCTGATGATCTGACCAAATCCACTGTATGCTGGATACCGGATTGCACGATGCACTCCACGACTGACGCCAAGGACAGGCATAATTGGAAAAACATTATCCACTAGAAATAGTTATCCAATCAGGTGAATCAAAAACCTCAGCAATGAAGAACACAATCCGAGTAGGAGATCGAGCCTATTAGTAATCCAAGTTTACTATTTCAATATTTTTTTATTATTTTAAGAAGAATTATACATCATGTTATGGAATATTTTAGTACTTTAGTCGTACTTATTTACAACTATGATAACATTTTAGGCATTAGGCATTACTTGTTGAACTAGTTACTTAACCACCACATTAACACTGCTTCCATATCTTATCTATAGTTGTCTGCTCTGACTTACCTAATAGAATTTTTTCCAAACCAATTGTGAATACGTTCATTTATAGAAAATTAGAGGTCTTTGTAATGACTGTTTACATAAGTTTCATATATACAAATCATGACTTGTAAGTAGGTACATATGTACAGAAAAAGGTACAAGCTTTGAAATATTCCTAGTGAGTACCTATAAAAATATTTTTAAACATAAAAAAAGACCTATTTAGGTTCTGAAAATTTTATTTCAAATCTGCCAGTGTACCTTTTTATTTTTTGCATAGGTCTCGCCATGATCCTACAGTTCAGGCGCCAAAAGCTCAAATTATCGTCATAATACAATAGTTGCATGTTTGTATGTATGTTACAAGCCAAGTAAAGTTTTGTCAAAAATTTTTTGCGACTTGGAATAAATATATTTATCAAAAATGCAAGCTGATTTTAATTTATTGCAAAAGTTACTTGACTTAGAAATGGTCCTTATTTATAAAATAGTAAGTCAAAAATGAAAAAAAAATTGAAAATCTAGGTATAAGTATAGAAATCTTACCTCTTATTTAATTAAAATCGTCATTTCACCGCCGAAAGATGTCCACCGCTGGATCAAAGCCTCCCCATAAGGGGGGGATATGCCAAAACCGCCACGCTTGGCATGCGGATTGGCGATCGCAGGGGCGGTAGTTTTATCGCAGGACGCTGCTGCCCATCTTGCGTCATTGCACTTACTACCGTTCCGTTGGAATGGATTGACCGCCATTGTTCGGTTGACTGACTGCACTAGTGGAAGAATTCTCCTCCAATAAAAGTTTTTTTTTTCTGCTGGTGGGGTCGACACGTTCCGATGCCAAAATAATTAAAATAATTCCTACAAATTCCTATTATAAATGTAAAAGTGTGAAAGTAACTCTGTCTGTCTATTACCTTTTCACGTCCCAACGACTGAACCGATTTTAATGAAATTTGGTACAGAGATAGGGCTGACTTTAAGAAAGAACATAGGCTACTTAGTTATTTATAAAACGACATCTACGCGGGCGACAGCTAATGGTTTATAAATGCAAATTCTTAGAACTTTTTTTTTTCAGTTTAATCTACCGATGAATTGTCCTATACCCGGTTCCGAGTTGACCAGGGAGCCGTTCCGATGGGACCAACGATTATTTTCTTTAGTACTGAGATTAGCTGGCACACCTGCAGTGGAGAGAGACACAGGCTTGGTGCCTTCAGATTCGTCACCTATTGACGCGATGTGTGAAGTGACAGGAGGTAGGAAAAAAAATATTGAATAGCCTTTATATGACATGTGCAATACGAGATCCAAATGTAAGATCGCTACGATCATCGCGGTGTTAATCAAAATCGATTTATTTATAATTAGGATTATGGTTTGGTTTGGTTGCCATATGTAGATACTTTTTGGATTCAATTTTTGTCAGTTTCACCTCGATGTCAATTCCACACCTGTCGGTAGAAGACTTAGACAATTTAGGATACTTTCCCTCTTTCGTAGAATCATTAGATGCGTAATTTAAATGTGTACAGTACTCAGCAAAAAATATTGCTCATCGAGTCTACGAAAGAGACAATCGGCTAGTTTCGACTTCGTAGAGAGTTATCTGATGTACTCTGTACACTGCCTACGTAAGCACCGACAGTCTGATATTCTGCTGCATACTGTCTAAGCACTGTTAGCCTGATATTGGACAAAATGGTCAAAGCTAGATCAAAATGGCCGACAAACGTCACATAGGAACGGTGCGAAGGAGATAACGCTCTACAGACCCGAAATAAGCCGAAGTATCCTTCCTAAAAAGGCTATTACACGACACGTTATTCAGGGTCCGGCAGAAAGGGTAAGCGTGGCCTCGCGCCGGGTTGCCGCTTTTTACACTCGCTACTCGAGCGTCGATGCGCATGTTTGTGTAAGTGTGCCGTTTTGAACGTTTTGTACGTAGTTTCGATACTGTTCATATTTGTTATGTTTGTAGTTAGGCCGTTAGGCTGACCGGGCCGCTCCGGTCGCCCTAATTCCCTAAATGTAACACTACCCTGCCCCTTGCTATCGTACCCTGAATACCGTGCCGTGTAATAAGCCCATAAGGTTGAAGTGCAATATTGCAATATTTCTTGTTGTTGGATACTGTAATAACTATCATACAAAGGACTCAGGTGGCACCGCATCTGCATTTGGACCTCTGGTTTTTGTGTAGATGTGTAGCAGTAATCACATAATATCCATGTGAGCTGCAAACGAATTCCCCCCCACCTTCGTTAGGACAATTAGTCCTAACGAACGCATATAGATTTTAATATATGTATATAGTCATCTAGCAACACTGTTGCTTTCCGAAGGGTAAGGCAGACTTTTAGAAAAGTCGTAAGGTGTGCCTCTTTATATTAATTGGACTAGTAACCAAACTCTTGTGATGCCACTCCGGACTATGAATGTGACCTATAATCTTGGTTTCATGTCTGATTAGCATAGGATTATTTATATCAAGTAGGAATGTCATGAGCCCTTTAGAAAACCTGTCTTACAAGTTTTTTGTGCACTTACACTTATTTTCAAGGTGACTATCTTGTTAACGGCGCTCCTCATAATTGTTTTTATTATGTAAATAAATAAATGATTATGAGTTGTATGATGTTATGTATTTTAATTCTCATCATTGTCTTATTTTCGAATTATAAAGGAATTTGAATCAATTAAATGCAAATGTTTTAACCCATTTGTATTTATACTGATTCAAATTCCTGTAGTAATAATGTTCTATAATAGCCACCACTTATAAATAAAGATGTCGAAATTACTAAAAATATAATTATATGTAAAATAGCAACACTTTGTATATCTCATTAGGCCACTATCAGCAATCTTTTCTAGATAACCAGTTGGAGGAAAATTAAAAATATACAAGGTCCCAAACGAAAGTATTTAATAAATTAATCTGATGTGTTTTAATCATAAGCCATTTTTTTGTACACACATTAGCAAGTTATTTGATAAAAAATGTTTTGTATCTTTTAGTTTTATGTAGTTTCAAACTCAATAAAAGAGAAACACTTACTGTTTAACTAATCTATACATATAATAAAACAGTAAAATCCGCGTATCTATGACATTGTGTATATTTACGAAAAACCAATTGGGGGCGATGTTAAAATAGTATTAGAACACTTTTCAATGATTTTTAATTTTTTTTCTGTCTGTCCCTTTGTCCAGGCTAATCTCCGAAGATACTGGACGGATTCGAATTAAACTTTTTTTGGTGTATAGATATAGAGATACTAAGCCTGGCCAACATTTAGGCAACTTTTTCCTGCGGGAAAATCACTCATTCCCACAGGAATCTCTACATTTGATTTCATTTTCCTATACAAATAGTCCGTATCTATCAAACCTTTGACACATAATTTCATTGTGAGGCAATACGAAGTTTGCCGGGTCAGCTAGTAACTAATAAGTACTTACTAGTTACCTACTTTAAATACTTAGATCTATATCTATACTACATACATACTACATTTTATACCAGAAAGTTCCCCGCCGCATCTGTCTCTGTTCGCGATAAGCTCAAAGACCAGCTACTTGGTTACTTAAAGATGTTTGAGTTGCAAAATGTCCAACCTATTGAATATTTTAATTAAATACAACCATACCAAAAATTATATTAATTTACAGGACGTTCATACTGCATCACATCTCATCGTATGTTGATGCAGTGTATTGATAGTTTGGTACAAAAAGTGCAAAGTGGTGTAGTCATCAACTTTGAGAAGATAGGCCCTGATCCACCGCCCATTGATGGAGGCAATAACAGAGATGGTACTGAACCAAGTGATGAGCTCAACCAGGATGATAACAAGGATACTGATGGTGATGCTGATAGGAATGGGGTATGTCGTTATTTAGCAATGTAGCTATTAGTGGGAGATTTCATTGTGGATTTCTCTAAAACAAATATTTTGCTTGTTGTTACTATAATATTTATTTAATTTCTGCAGTCTGCATATTGTTCTTAAAAGCTGAAGTAAATAAACTATTAACTGAACTATTTATTTTTGCAATTGAATGCCCGTTCGTTTAAATATTGTTTTAATATAGAAAGAACAATTTTATTATTCTGGCCCAATAACTTGTTAAAATATACTTCTTCAAACTTGTTAAATTTTCCCCGTGTAAAACCTGTAGAATATGCCAAATAAATTCTTCTATGATATTTTCACATTGATATACACCTTAACATAAACATTGTGTACCAACATATTTTTACGTTTATTTATTTAAACTTTTGTGCACATAATAAATGTACATAAGGCGGATTTTTAGTGCATTCTCCATCTTTCTCGGATACATCCAGTTTCAGGATGATAAATTGTTAATTTTCTTATATACAGAGATGGAATGGTGGAGCATACCAATCGGGAATGTCTTCAGGCCAAGCGTCTAGCGCTCCGCAAGCATGGCACTCCTGTCGCCGTCTCATCTACGTACCACGCACTGTCTCACAGAAAGGGTTCGCTGTCGGCTTTTGGCCCATCCCCGAGTCGTTTCGACCGGATCCTAATGCACCAACATTGGTATGTACTGTTTGATACAATAACTACGTGTATGAGAAGCATATTAATAAATTTAAATAAAAAAATGAAACGAAAATTTTAAAAATTAGTCTTAGCTGAATTTTAAGCTTTAGCTAATTCATTGTGACTCATCATTAAAATGACATCATCACAGAATATCCTACTAAAATTATAAATGGGATAGTTTTTGACTATGGATGGATGGATGTTTGTTGTTACTCTTTCACAAAAAAACTGCTTGACTCAATTGGATGAAACTTTACAGTAATATAGGTTATATAACGGAATAACGTAAAGGTTAAAATTTGCAATGATTTAAAGTACATGCGGACTAAGTCGCGGGAAAATCTAGTAAAACAGCTCTAAACAACTAATAATTAAACAGATTTTTTGTCTAAGTATTCCATGATAGAATGGCGTTGGGACGTGACGACACCACCGCTCACAAGTGGAGGAGAATTCTTCCGCTAGTGCAATTAGTCAACCGAACAATGGCTGTTAACCATTGAGCACGGGCACGGGCTGGGCATCCCGCGATAGTGGTAGATTATTATTAGATTTTTTTAAATGTAATAAACGTGGCAAACAAGCATGCAGTTTACATTGATGTTAAGTGATGTCTGCAGCCTATAGACACCCACACAATGACCAGAGACCAAAATGCAGATGCGTTGCCACTACTGAGGCATTAGGTGTTATGCGTCTGTGCCGGAAATCACAGGGCCGTACATTACCACCTGAACGGAACACGATAGTGCTGAACCCTACCTTTTAGCGGCAAGTATATTAGGTATTGCGGTGGTGCCTACGCCCGCGAGCTCCGTCACTGGAGCTCTACCACCACTTAAAACACCACTTAGATTATTTTTATTTAGTTAAAGTAAAAATCGACATCCAAACTTCACATCAATGACAATAACGACAGCAATATCGATAGGCGTACGCACCGCTGGTCATTGGTAGAGATTTTTTTACGTAACTCGAGACTTGTTCCTTGGAAACACTTTTACAGGTTCAGGACTTTAATAAGTTTCAGGAATTCTAAGAATTCTATTATTCTATTATTTATTTTCTACTATTCTATTTCACTTATTTTAATGAATTTATTCTATATTAACGACCTTTTTTTCCATTATTTCAGCCACCTCGTTCTGCACATCCAGTGGTCAAGTTCACTTGTTCTAGTCAAGAGCCAATGGTGATCGATAATCTGCCTTTCGATAAATATGAGTTGGAACCAAGTCCTCTTACCCAATTCATATTGGCTCGGAAACAACCTACTATATGTTGGCAGGTAAATTATGTCTTGTTTATGTTAATATATTATGTAATTTGAATAATGGATTATGTATGGATTACAATTTGTATTTATTTCGTTTTGTTTATGGCATAAAAGCTTACTCATATTGACGATAAATGAATATAACAGGCTATAGATATCTACATTAAAACTAGAATGCTTAATGCAGATCTTTTGCAGGTCTAATTCTGCTAAATTTATAGGTCATAATTTTCATTGGATACGCAATTGAATCCGCTGTCTTCCTCTAACGTATGCCGCGTGCATTGGTTAAAGTGAGACAGCGGAGCGATTAAATCGCGACAATTACGACTTATAAAATTGCAGAATTAGGCCTCAGATATGTTGCCACTTACCACTATTGATTCTCAAGATGTTTTGTTTGTGTGCCAAGAATTATATGTTTGTAGTTTAATCAGTGGCGAACCAAGGTCATCAGAGGTCCGGGGCGGCATTTGGCATTTAGAGGCACAAATGCACGATCAAAAAAAGGACAATTTCTTTTATACGGAAGGAGGTAAATTAAGCTCCCTCCGAATTCCGGGGGTTTAATGATTGACACGGCGGTAGTTACACCCCCTGTCTAAAACACACAACAAGAAGAATGCGCGAGAAAGAAAATCGACAGTTCCTTCCGCAAGCTCTTAAAATCTCGACCTTCGGAGATCCCTAGAACCGAAGGTCCATGGCGGACCGCCTCTGCCGCTCCCCCCTTAGTCCGCTACTCATTTCAATCCAACGGAAGAACTTAATACTTACAGTACTCAACAATTACTATTGCACATCGAGCCTGCGAAAGAGACGATCGGCTCATTTCAACTTCGTAGAGCGTTATCTCAGTTGCACACTGCCTACGTAAGCACTGACAGTTCGGTATTGGTTAAAACTTGATCAAAATGGTCGACAAACGTCAAATAGGTACGGCGCGAAAGAGATAACGCTCTACAAACTCGAAATATACTTCCTAGGCTCGATGTGCAATATTAATTGTTGAACACTGTACTATAATTTAGCGGTGATGCCTAAATCTTCATAAGTCTTCCAATATGTACCTAAATTTCGTGTATTTTGTAAACAGAATAGTCCTGGATTATCCCATACCATCATTATTAATCGTCACAAAAATATATTATTATGCAATTTTTACAGGTGTTCATAGCAAACAGTGGATGCAAGAATACAGATATGAGTCAGCCATTTGGATACTTGAAAGCTTCCACCAATTTGACTTGTGTCAATTTATTTGTACTACCCTACAACTATCCGATACTTCTGCCATTGCTCGACGATCTCTTCAAAGTGCACCGATGTAAACCAACACCCGAGTGGAAAGTGGCGTTTCAACAGTATTTGGACAGGATGCCTTCATATTATGTCACTGTAAGAACTATTTTATTCATGTTGACTGGTAAATCAGGGGACATATTGATAAAGGATGTTCAGTACTCGATTGTTCTCCAAAATAAGTAACATATGGTACCTACTTGATTTTTGACCGAATTTGTCTGCAATATTACAAATATTTGGTTATTCTCACGCGCGCGCTCTACAACATATCGATAGACGGCGATAAGTATGAGTGTTGAGGTGAAATAAAATACGTAAATAATTACTTAAGTGCTGTATTGAATTTTTAAGTTAACGTTGACTTAGCTAGCCGTGAAATGCGGATAAGGTGCGCCCGAGTCGATGTGTTTGTCATCCCCGCGGCACTGCTGCAAACCGGATGAATGCAAAAAGTCCCCGACAATGAGTATTTTTACGTATAAAAAAGCTTGACTTTGTTTACTCCGCTGTTGTTGCCTGGCAAAAAAAATCGTGTGATTTAAATTAAGGATTTCTTTGTTATTTATAGCGTTTATGTAATATACCTTTTTTGTATTTTATGCAAGAGCCTGAATTATTATGTCCTTTAATATGTCCCATGATTCAACATTCACCCAGTTTAAGCTTTTATGTATCATTGAAGAAGTTTCCGGTCATCCAAACACATTGTAAATAAGACTTTATTACTACAAGAATAAGGCACCATCGTGAGCGACCGGACATTTCTTCGATAGCACAAACACTGTAGACAAGGCGAACTTACTTTGAAGCATCATTCATTTTAGCCGATCAACCTTTGCGTTGTGTTGTGCCGCATACGCTATAAGTTACTTGATAAAAATGGTTTTTATACAAAATAATGTAATTCTTTTTGCAGCCTCTTCGTAGGGCGCTAACCAAGATGGGCGCGTCCGCACCGCTTGTACAAAGCTTAATTCCAGACACACAAGACAACTCACTGAGTTTCTCTGTACTGAATTACTTGAAAAGACTGAAAAATCAAGCTAAGAGTGAATTTGAGAAACTTTGTAATGATGTCTTGAATAAAACTTCTAGTAGTAATAACCAAAAGGTAAGGATAAAATTAAATGTATTGCGTAGTGATTAAAATCATGTGAAAATGAAGAATAAAACCTTATGCTTTCGCGACACAGTATACGAAATTGGAACATCGATCGATGCGATTTAAGTAAATAAATCTGTTGTTGTGTTCTGTGTTTCACTGGTGGTAGAGCTCCAGGGACGGAACTCGCGGGCGTAGGCACCACCGCATTACCTAATATACTTGCCGCTAAATGATAGTGTTCAGCACTATTGTGTTCCGGTCAGGTGGTAATGTACGGCCCTGTGTAGGCCTCGAGTGGCAACGCATCTGCATTTTGACCTCTGGTCATTGTGTGGGTGTCTATAGGCTGCAGTCATCACTTAACATCAATGTGAACTGCATGCTTGTTTGCCACTTTCATAACAAAAAAAAAACAAAAAAAACTGGATGTGACGCTGTGCTTAGTATGTCAGTGACGCATGTGTTCTTTTTGTTTTAAAAGACTATTTCTCAATTAGCGGAACACACTTCCCTTGGGGGTGTGAAGAAATATCGAGGGAGCGAATCATGGTCACAATTGACAACATTTCAAATTTGACACGACCCTAAAAGAAAAATACCGTTTCTTTATTTTTCTTTTCTGAGTTCAAATATTGTTTTTTTGTATTTTTTTATTTCTTAATTTCTGTGAAAAAAAAAATAAAACGGAAAAACATGTGACGTTACTAATATGGTGGAATGAAGTCGTTACCATTGCTTAACTTTAGATGAAAACATTATTGTTACATACTCTGTGACAAGATGTGTCAAATTGATACGGATACGTCAATGTCAAAGTATAAAACTAGGAAGTAGGGTTGGTGATCCCAGACCTGAGATCGATTCATCGGAAAAGCGATCTTTAGGAACCAAAAAATCGATTCTTATTTAAATAATTATAATAATTTATTTAAATCGATTCACAGTACTGGGTTGATCTAGTGAATCGATACTATACCCTGGAAAATCGAATATCGATCTTTTTGGTTAATTCACATAGGGACATAGGAAACATACAGATCCTAAGATTTAACGTTTAAACGTGAGTATAGGAATTATTATGCTAGCATTTAATACTGTTGAGTTGCTTTTTTTTGGTCGTCTGTTTTCCTTGAAATTTTGTATGTATTACATAATCAAAAATAGATCGATAATCGAAGATCGTTTTTTTTCAATGTCGATTTAATCGTGGATGGATTTTGGACACTTCGATTCGAACATTGATTTATTTCAGAAAGAATCGCCATCCCTACTACAAAGTCTACGAAAAGCTACTACGAACTTATTTATTAAAAAAAAAACAAGTTTTAAAGTTTTAAACAACGACTTAGCCCTCAGGCTGTTGATATAATATTGATATTTTTTATTTGTAGTTGGATCAAGGAAGAGTTAAATCGACGACAGCACGCAGAGTGAAAGATTTTTTGAAACTATATTGATATATCGATAAATTTTTCGATATATCGAACACTGGTACTGATATTTTTAAAATAAAAAGATCAACAGCCCTACATCGAGTTTGACAAGCTGACAACGACAAGACAGTGACATCTACAATTTTTTTTAGGGTCACGGCACAAGGCAATGGTTCTATTGCCATTCCACCCTATGTGTGACGTCATATGGCGCATACGTCTTTTTAGAACACACTTACTTTCAAAGTAGAAATTATGAATGAAAAGTTCAAAATTTCGAAAAATGGTTAAACACGGGTCCCCTAGTTTTGGATTAACTTTTGAATAACGTAATAAAACATGTAGGTTAAAAATACGAAATGTTGTCAATTTCGAAAGAACAATTGGGTGTATTGATTAGTTTGCATTAATCAGTCTTGCTATCGTCGAACAATGAGTTATCCGATGAGTCATGTACAGAAAAACAAAGGATTATTACGAAATTTATACGAAAACTTAAAAAAAGATCCAAGGTGAAACAGCTTTGAAATATTATCTTGGAACCTAAAGAACATTATTCGTTGTTCATTGTTTTTAACCTCATCGCAATAAATTGTGGTAGAGCTCTGGTGACAGAGCTCGCGGGCGTAGGCACCACCGCATTACCTCTATGACTAGAGGTCAAAATGCAGATGCATTGCTATCCCTGAGACCTTAGTTGATATCTCTACTATATGGTAAGTTATTACGAGGCCGTACCATGTAACCGGAAAACGATAGTGCTAAACACTACCGGCAGATAGATTAGGTAATGCGGTGGTGCCTACGCCCTCGAGACTAACTCTGCCACCAGTTAAATATTGCACCGCTGTGTTATTTTGCAACATTTTTTCTTTATTTTTGAACATATCAATGAATGGAACTGACCATGATTTTTGTATTTATGATAAAGAGACATTTGATCTGAGCGAATTCCTTAATAATAGGTTGGGGAAAAAGTCTTGTCGCATTATAGTATGTATGAACTTGTAATCAAATCTCTTTGGCTGTAATATTTGTATCTGGCTGGTTTTGGTATCATTGAAAGTTAAAATTTTAAAGAACTATTCCAAATTCAAATTAGGCAAATGTGTGATTTTCATTTGTTTTTCGTACTGTCAAGATGAGTGAATCTAATGAAGAAATTCGATACATTTTAAAATTTTACTACAAAAAAGGTAAAAATGCAACGCAAGCCGCGAAAAAATTTTGCGATGTTTATGGACCTAGAACAGTGTCTGTGAGAGTAGCACAAATTTGGTTTAAGCGTTTTCAATCCGGAAATTTTGATGTCAAAGATGCACCTCGCTCTGGTCGCCCTATTACGGATAAAATGGATGCCATTTTCGAAAAAAAGGAGCAAGATCGACGTATCAGTAGTTGCGACGTAGCTGAAGAACTGAGAATTGATCACAAAACAGATTTGGCGCATTTGAAAAAAGCTGGGTACAAAAAAAATCTCGATATTTGGGTACCTCACGAGCTCACTGAAAGAAACCTAATGAACCGTGTACTCATTTGTGATTCTTTATTACGACGTAATGAAACCGAATCATTTTTGAAGAAGCTGATAACTGGTGATGAAAAGTGGATCACGTACGACAAGAACGTGCGAAAAAGGTCGTGGTCTAAGGCCGGTCAGGCTACACAGACTGTGGCGAAACTCGGGTTAACTCGCAATAAGGTGATGTTGTGTGTGTGGTGGGATTGGAAGGGCATTATTCATTATGAGCTATTACCACCAGGCAGGACTATCGATTCTGAACTCTACTGCGAACAACTGATGAGATTAAAGCAAGAAGTTGAGAGAAAGCGGCCGGAATTGATCAACAGAAGGGGTGTGGTGTTTCATCATGATAACGCTAGACCTCACACATCTATAGCCACTCAGGAAAAATCAAGAGAGTTTGGCTGGGAGGTGTTAATGCATCCGCCGTATAGTCCTGACCTTGCACCTTCAGATTTCCACCTGTTTCGGTCTCTACAGAATTCTTTATGCAATGTTAGGTTAACATCACGAGAGGACTGCCAAATCCACTTGTCGCGGTATTTTGATGAGAAGTCCCAAAATTTTTATAGCAATGGGATCATGTCCCTACCTACAAGATGGCAAAAGGTTATCGAACAAAATGGTACATACATACTTTAGTTAAATTTAAATAAACTATATTAAAAAATGTTTTGAATTATCTTAAAAAATGCGAAGAAACTTTTTCCTCAACCTAATATTAATAATAATGGCAACCCGTTATACGTCCCACTGCTGGGCACGAGTCTCTCCCCTCTTTGGGGGGAGGCCTGGAGCTTACTCCCCACGCTGCTCCAATGCGGATTGGTGGAGATATGGGTTAGTGGCCAACCTGCTGTCGGATGTTTTCAAACCGCCCATAAGGCCTCCGACAATGTTTAACGACTACTGTCTATCGATTGCAACCGGGACCGACGGCATAACGTGCCCTCCGAAGCACGGAAACGCGCACTTAAATTTTAATTTGCCACTAGCGGTCACCCATCACGCACCCGACCGCGCCCGTAATGCTTCACCGAGTAGATCCGCTTACGAACTACACCAACCGCGAGGCCATGCGCCACACCAACCTTAATATTGCATTCTAATAACTAAAAGAAAATTCAAATTATTGAACTCTTAATTTCAGATAGCCGAAAGTGTGCGAGTGATGCCAAGATCTCCGTTGCGGAAAGACCTAACTACCCACCCGTACCTGCTGGACAAATTTTCCGCATTACGAGATCAGTTGAATGAGTTTGGCGGATTCGTTGTGGGATTATCCCGCGGACGGCATAAGACCCAAGCTCATACTTACCGAAACCCTTTTGATATTCAAAGAAAAGATTTGTTGGATCAGGTATGTTTATATTATTATGTGGTTTTATGGTGCAATTAGTTTATTTTCAATTACCTAGCTGTTATTTGTCCATTAATGTTTGTGGGCAACTTATGGCCAAATACTCAAACGTCATGAAGTTTTAAGCAACCCTTAAATATGAGCTATCTCTGTCGTTTACTCGTGTTTTGTGAAGACAAAAGGTGTTAAGTTTAAATCCCAACTTAGATTTAAGTGACCTATGATAGTCGTAAGTGTCGTAACACGTCTGGATTCGGTACGCTCCGAATGATGAAGGTAGATGAGGCACGAGAGGTATGTCAGGACCGGGATATCTGGCGCTCTACACTCTCTGCCTACCCCGTTAGGGACCTGGCGTGAAGATACATACCCTAACCAAATCTGGCCGTGTGTAGCGACAGCGGATTTGGTCCGCTGCGTTCCGCTCGCGCGGGTTTGGTCGGCGGAGTCGGTCCGTCGGAGCGAATCCGAGTCGTGTGTAGCGGATAACACCGGATACACAATATAAAATAGTAATCATTATTTCTAGCTTTAGGTTTTTTTTTAATTGAATGGCATCGCTTGTTATGCATATTGCTAGTGTCAAGTAAAACGATATTTCGTATTCGTATTAAGCAACGTAAAAGTCAGTCAGTCAATTTATCAGTCCGTCAGTCAGAGTCATAGTAATTCGAGTAAACCGATAGCTACTTTACCAGAACATTTACAATGAAGTTTTGGAGGCAACCCGAAAGAACGTGTTTTCGCATTGTTATTCTATTTCACTATACACAAGAACTGTAATAAGCCTATATCAAACAAAATGCCACCAATTTTATTTAATATAACTAAAAAATACACCAAGAAAATGAAATAAAATAAGAGCACCACACGCATCTTTCAAGCTTCCCGCCAAAACTCCTAGCTTTAGGTTGCATATTCACTTATAATAATAATAATAATGGCAACCCATTATACGTCCCACTGCTGGGCACGAGTCTCTCCCCTTTTTGGGGGGAGGCCTGGAGCTTACTCCACCACGCTGCTCCAATGCGGATTGGTGGAGGTGGGTGGGTTAGTGGCCAACCCGCTGTCGGATGTTTTCAAACCGCTCATAAGGCCTCCGACAAGGTTTAACGACTGCTATCTATCGATGGCAACCGGGACCGACGGCTTAACGTGCCCTCCGAAGCACGGAAACGCGCATTTAATTTGCCACTAGCGGTCACCCATCACACTACCCGACCGCGCCCGTAGTGCTTAACCGATCGCTTACGATCTACACCAGCCGCTGGGCCATGCGCGCTTCATATATTATATATATATTCACTTACCATCGTCGTATATGACTAATTTCCGGCACAGAAGCATAATACCTTAGGCCTCAGGATTGGTAACGCATCTGCGTTTTGACCTTGGTCTTTGTGTGGGTGTCTATAGACTGGAGACATCACTTAACATCAATGTGAACTGCATGCTTGATTGCCACTTCCATTACATAAAACAAAAATGCTTGTCTGCACTTACATTCCATACTTAAAAACATGTCTTGAAATTCCAGGTGGTTCGCATGCGTGCTAACTTCCTCCAGCCATCGTTAGCCCACACTCGCTTGGTGGACGAAGACAGCGTCCACTCAATGCCGGTCGCTCAGATGGGCAACTACCAGGAGTACCTGAAACGGATGACGCCGCAACTACGGGAGATAGAGTCGCAGCCCGTACGACAGCACATGTTCGGCAATCCGTTCAAGATTGACAAGGTATATAACAAATATAAGAATAGATTGACAATACACACGCTTTTCTATGAAAACTGCTTCAACCATTGTAAGTGGGACGAGCTTATCTTGGCCCGCAAATAAACACCAATTAGGCGCGAGACAAACACACCTCACTTCACCTGATAAGTGTTTGGTCGCGCCAGAAAACGTCACAAAAATGGCGTATTTATTGAAACACGTTAGTTGTTGCGAATAGACTATATTATAGAGCAAGTCATAGACTAGTCCACAGATTATATACATTTTGATACTATTTCAACACCTCCACTTATCAAAATAAACTGATTAACAAAAAAAAATACTTCAACCTAAAACATGTAATACAGAGATGCAGCTCCAATAAACTTACATAACAAAATATATTACAAACATTAAACAATGCTTTTAATGCCTAACTGTTTAACAAATTGGTTATGTTTATTACTACTTAATCCTTTTGTTAAAATGTCGGCAGGCATTTCAGAAGTTGACAGATAGATAATTTTAACAATATTATTGGCAACAATCTCCCTAACAAAATGGTGCCGAATATCTATATGTTTTGTTCTCCTGTGGAACAAAGGATTTTCTGTCAATTTCTGAGCTCCTTGATTATCATTGTATAGAATAATTGTATAATTACACCCAACAATTTCAAACAACAAGTTCCTTAAATATATTGCTTCCTTACAGGCCTCGGATATTGCCATGTACTCACTTTCTGTACTTGACAATGCCACTGTTTGCTGTTTTTTGCATTCGTAAGATATAACGGCTCCTGACAGCTTAAAACAGAAACCTGTATAGGACTTCCTATCAATATTATTAGACCCCCAGTCAGCATCTACAAAGCCTTCCAATTTGCTATTATCTTTGGTATACAGTAGCCCATACGACTTAGTTCTTTTTAAGTATTTTAATATTCGTTTTGCATGATTCCAATGGACTGCTGAATAACAATTATTAAACTGGCTTAAATAACTGACACTATAACTGATATCTGGGCGAGTTAGAACAGATAGATACATTAGACTCCCTATCAGCTGTTGATAAGGGTATTGTTTGTTAATATTACTAGATTTATCTAATTTTAAGTTATTTTCAATTGGAGTATCCACACCATTACATTCCAACATATTAAATTTATTTAAAATATTATTAACAAATTGTTCCTGATCTAATGATATACTGCCATCTTTATACATCTGAATCCTCATACCCAAACAGTTTTTTACTTTTCCTAAATCTTTAATTTTGAAGTTTGACATTAAATCTTTTTTTAATTTATCTGCCATTCTGCTACTATTAGTAAATATGAAAAAATCATCAACAAACACTGTTACAAAAATCTGATCCTTATCTTCCCTTTTACTATACAAACATGGTTCTAGTTGTGATTTTACATAACCTAATGCAAGTAAACAGTCATTAAGTTTCTGATTCCAAGCTCTGGCAGATTGCTTTAGTCCATATATTGCTCGATTTAATTTCAGAACAGTATTCTCTTTACATTTTAAGTTTGGCGGGACTTGCATGTATACATTTTCACTAAGACGGCCATTTAAAAATGCAGTAGTTACATCAAGATGGGTAACCTTAAAATTTAATTTAACACTTAATGCAAATAATAGTCTTAAAGTTGAGTACCTTAGAACTGGCGAGTAGGTAGCGCTATAGTCCACACCTTCCTTCTGGGTGAAGCCTTTTGCCACTAAGCGAGCTCTAAATCTTACCTTATTATCACATTCAAATTTCTTTTTAAAAACCCACTTGCACTGAACTACTCTGTCTGCCTCTTTAATGTCCACAAATTCCCAAGCTTGGTTTTCCTCAAAAGCTGTGAGCTCCTGTTCCATTGCCTGTTTCCACATTTCTTTATCAGGCCCCTTCATTGCTTCCTCATAAGTGATTTCATCATCCCAAGATTCCTGCTTGTCAGCAAAGCTGAGATTTGAAATGCCATATCTCTCTACTTGTTTCTTTTTGCGTTTGCTAGGCACTTCAGAGACTTCTTCTGCACTTAGCACCTCATCTTCTTCACACACTGTATGATATGAGTCTTCTAATGAACTCAAACTAGAGGTTTCCGGAATATAGGTAACATCATTCAGGTCTGAAATAGTTCTTTCCTCTTCCGTTTCTCCCTCCACTGATTGTGAATCCTGTGCGTCATTAATTTCCCGTACAACTATCTGAGCGTCTGGGCTGTTCTCTTTTTCCATAATTGTAACATCCCTGCTCGTTGTGATCTGTTTAGTCTCCTTGTTGTATAATCTGTACCCTTTTATGTTGTCTGGGTAACCAACTAAAATGTGCTTGACAGCTTTCTTGTCCCATTTTAGTCTCTTATTCTTGGGTACATGCACCATCACAGGACTACCGAATACCCTTACATGACTAAGGTCAGGTTTTCTGCCTGTCCATTTCTCGAATGGTGTAATATTGCCTAGACCTGAGGCCGGCGACCTGTTTTTTAGGTAAACTGCCGAACTGACTGCCTCTGCCCAAAAATGTTTTTCTAATTTTGCCTCAAAAAGTAAACATTTAGCGCGTTCAACTATTGTTCTATTAAAACGCTCACAGAGCCCGTTCTGTTCTGGAGTATACGGGTTGGTTTTCTGATGAACAATTCCTTTTTCTTTTAAATAATTTTCCATTTCTCGTGAGCAAAACTCTCCTCCGTTATCTGTTCTCAGAATCTTTATTTTGTTTCCCGTTTGATTTTCCACCAATTTCTTATACTCCTTAAAGTACTGCAATGCCTGATTCTTCTCTTTCAAAAAATATACATTTGACATACGGCTGGCATCATCAATAAAAAGAAGAAAATATTTGGCCTGGCCAAGAGATTTCGTCTCCATAGGCCCACAAAGATCGGAGTGCACCACTTCTAATAGAGTATCACTTCTATTATTGCCCGTTGGAAAAGGTAAGCGACATTGCTTCCCTTCACAGCACACTTCGCAGTTGGATTTCTGGATGTTCGCTTTATCTACGAAGGATACACCCTCCACTGCACCATTCTTCATTTTTTCTAGGTCGTCACTGTTGATGTGCCCCAGTCTTCTATGCCACATTCTAGCATCTAGTGTATGTACTGCCGAAGCCGCTAACACCTCTGACTTAGCTGTGTTTAGTTTGTACACTCCATTGTTTAAACTTGCCACTCCAATAAGTTTATTCTGTTTATTACGGATATTACAACAATTCTTTTCAAACGAAACTGTATTTCCATTGGCTATTAGCTGACTAACAGATAGCAGGTTAGTTGTGAGGTTAGGTATGTACAATACATTTTTCACACGAATGTCGAACTGATTGGTGTTTACACACGTAGTTATTCGTGTATCACCGGCACACAAAACTGGCATAGATGTTTGATTCGCAACAACTATTTGTCTTATCTCGTGTTTTCGTATTTGCAATAAACTTTCTCGGTTCGCCGTCATATGGGCACTTGCACCGGAATCGATATACCAATCATCTGTACTGAATTCTCCTTGAAGAAAAGCCACACTAAAAGCACCTGCTTCCTTAACTTTGAATTCAGGACATTGGTTTTTAAAGTGTCCAATTTTTTTACATCTATAGCACTTGATTTGTTTACTTCCTGATGACATTTGATGATTTGACTTTGACGTTTGCTTGGAATGCACAGTGTTGCCACTTTTTGTTCGACGATTCGACCAAAACGCTGTCTCTGTTCCATTTCCAGTACTGCCAACATCAGAAGTCATATCTAGAAGCTTCGTCTTTATGACGTCAGCACTGATTGCCAACCCAGAGTGCTCGATCGCCATGATCATAGGCGCGAATTTTTCTGGAAGCCCGGCTAAGAGTAATGATGCGACCCATTCTTCACTGATCTCAAACCCTGTTCCCTGCAAACGCTGCGCTGTTTCGACCACCTGAGACACGTAGCTTGTCATGGATTCACAATTTTCTAGGCGGATCGATATTAATGATCGAAGCAAATTGATTTTTCTAGTGAATCCGGTGTCGTCAAACAGTTGCTTTAACTTTTTCCACAACGCGTTCACTGTATTCTCGGTCTTGATGTGGACGTATAATGATGGATCGACAGTCATAATTAACTTGGCTTTGGCCTTTGCTTGCTCAATTTTACTTAAATCCGGCGAAATATTGTCCAAATCAATGCCTTCTAACACCATGAAGTTTTTTACCGCGAACGCCCAGTCATCATAGTTTTCACGCCCTTTCAACTTTGGAACGTTAACTATATAACTTGATGATGACATTATGCACGAGAACCACACAAAAAATATAACGAAAAAACTACTCGAATTATACTTTCACTGAAAATTGCGGGACTGGGCCCATAACCTATTGAAACACGTTAGTTGTTGCGAATAGACTATATTATAGAGCAAGTCATAGACTAGTCCACAGATTATATACATTTTGATACTATTTCAACAGTATTATCAGTTCATATACGATTATAAAGACGTGACTATACTACAAAATCGAGATGTCCGTTGTTTACCGTGTAAATGAGTTAGCTGGCAGTAGCTTATATTTTTAAAATTCTATATTGTGGTAACACCTCTCATATCATTTACAGCGTATGATGGTGGACGAAGCGGATATCGACCCACTAGGCGCAGTACGAGCGGGCGGCGCCGGAGGCGTAGGCGGCAAGCGGGGCTCCGAGAGTCCTCGGGCTGCGCCCCCCAAGCGCAAAGCCGGGCCTTTGCCGCACCATATAGTGGCTCGTCGGCCTTCCACGCCGGTCTCGACGCCACCGCCCTCGCCGTGCCCGCCGCCGTCGTCTCCAATACCATCGCGGCCCATGTCGCCCCTCGTACCTGTCGCTTTGCCTACCGATTTGCCGTCTGGACGTCCGCCAGAGGTGAGTAATACAAGGACACATTCCCTAGAGAGACGCCTGTGCCTTTCATCATATCAGCTGAATGACGTCCAATGCTGGACCAAAGCCTTAATTGGGGGGATACGCCATAATCGCCACGCTTGGCATGTGGATTGGCGATCACAGTGGGGGTAGATTTATCGCAGAATGCTGCTGCCTATCTTTACGTTATTGCACTTACTACTGTCCAAACTCGGCTGAATCAGAATCAGAAACTCATTTATTCATTTTGAGTCACCCTAAATGAATAAATGAGTTTCTAATTTAAAGGCTGAAGGCACCTCTTATGACACGTCAAAAACAAACAAAATAAATTAAAGTGAACAACAATTGATATACATCACATGTATATCAATTTATTCTTGACTATATAAATATAACTGAAATAAAACTAAATAATTACTAATGTAAATAAGTATAGCAGTAGAATGTAGAATAAAGTAGGTGCGAAGAAGCGCCACTGGCGCGCTACTATGAGAGCGCCTCTAGTCCCTATATTTTTTTTGAAATCTTCAAGGTGCTAATTTTGGGAATGAATTCTATTTATTTCATTTCGGGCCTTTCATATCGACCCATTGATACAATATTACCATATTTATATTTCTTCTTATAGGAGGTGCCGATTGTAGACATCATTAATGCCGGCATTGCGCCTCTCCCTCCACCCGCCGTGCCGCAAGTGGTCGCCCCCACCAACCTGCCGCCGATCATCAAACCATTCCTCAATGGCGGTGAGTACTACATCCACATTCAAGTGCATTTAAGTACATCATCATCATTAGGAACAGTCTCTGTATTGAAAAGTGTCCATCAAATGATCATAGTCATGAATCGACTTCATGTTTTAAAGTCAGCACACTTCACTCATTATACATTTAATGTATTATCCGATGGTGGCGAGCTTATTGACATCTCTGTGCACTTTACCAAACTCCTGGAAAGCTCCTATAAATATGGATAAAATCTATAGTAGGTACTTATCAATCCGGAAAAATTGAATTCGGGACCTCAGGATCAGAAGTCGCACCACAGTCATTTGTATGACTTGATATAAAAATCTGGAGTTTCGTCAATCAATAAGAAACAGTTCGCAAAGGAATTCTGATAGTTTATTTGAATAAAATAGCAAATAAGTTAACATTTATACTATTTGGTATAATTGGAAGTAAGTGATTATTGCAGCCTATTGACATTTACAGAAAGGTCAGGGACTCCAATTTTATTTGCTTATTATTCAAATTGTGTCTTTTGAGAAATTAAACTTCGATTTGAATGTTTTAATTGCTTTTCTGACTTATTATCTTTATATCCTTTGACACCAGTTAAAGAGAATTAGAGTCAAATATATTGGAGATTCATAGCGACTGGTAATTAATTTCAGGGATGCATTTAAGTCATGCGGGTGTTTACGTTACTATACTATATGAACGCTAACTTGAACAATGGTGCCTTTGCCTGTAAAGTGCAGTAAAATCGTAAAATATGTAGCTATTTTCTTTCCATACATCCCGTTTTGCTGCACCTGTATTGGATCTTAATTGAATCGCATTACTTTCTTGCTCTAATATTGGCCGCGTGCATTGGTTGAAGCAAGACAACGAAGAGATTAGACATAGCTTACAAGATTAGGCGTATAGGTATCTCCGAGGAAAACTTTTGGAAGCGGAATTGTTCCAGCACAAAGGCATAATAACTTAGGCCTCGGGAGTGGCAAAGCATCTACATTGATATCTCTAATTTTATGTACATATTTCTGGGCTACAGTATAACAGTACTCAACAATTGCACTTCGAGCCTGCGAAAGAGACGATTGGCTCGTTTCGACTTCGTAGAGCATTATCTCTGCTGCACACTGCCTACGTAAGTAAGCACTGACAGTCCGGTATTGGTCAGATCTCGATTAAAATGGTCGACAAACGTAAAATAGGTACGGTGCGAAAGAGATAACGCTCTACAGACCCAAAATTAGCCGAAGTCTCCTTACTAGGCTCGATGTGCAATATTTATTGTTAAGCACTGTACTTACTGCTTACCTTGCTGTTGTTTGCCAATTCATGACAAAAATATCCTGTAAATCTGAAAATATGAGTGAAATGAGTCCTTGTAAGGATCGTGATTTATAAATCACCTTGTATAAGCGTGCGGGAAGTTTAGCTCAAATTATATACCCAAAATAATTCGATATTAATATTTGCAGATGCGTACACGACAATGGGCAAGATGCCGCGTTCACCGTCGCCGCCGTCGGAGGGTGCGCTCCCGTTACCAGCCCCGCTCCACGATTCCCAGGAGTTGCAGATCAATGCCATCATCCAGGGCATCGCCGCCGAGAACAACAACCCAAGAGTAAGGAAGAAGAAACGAAAGGTCAGCTCCTTTTTATCTGTCACAGTATAAATTCTTAAACTGTCAAAAATATGAAGTGTGTTATGAACTCGACTCTAAGCCTGGGTTGCACCACGATATTTTTACATTTAACTGGTGGTAGAGCTCCACTAGGTAATGCAGAGGCGTAGGCACCACTGCATTACCTAATACACTTGCCGCTAAATGGTAGTGTTCAGCACTATCGTGTTCCGTTCAGTGGTAATGTACGGACCTGTAATTTCCGGCACAGGGGCATCACACCTTAGGCCTCAGGAGTGGTAACGCATCTGCATTTTGACCTTGGTCTTTGTGTGGGTGTCTATAGGCTGCAGTCATCACTTAACATCAATGTAAACTGCACGCATGTTTACCAGAGGGAGCTGGCTTCACATGCAAACGTTGTGTTCGTATCCATATTTTTTTTTTAATTTCTTACTTACAGAGCGAGAGGTTACCAGAGCTACCAGTATTACCACCACAGTTGTCACGTAAGGAGCTAGCTGACATCAAGAAGCACAATATGGCGGTACGCTCGGAGGTTTATCGAGCGATACGACGGCCAGGCAGAGGTGTGTACTGTAAACAAGTATTAAAAAAAAAATTAGAACACCGGGAAAACACGTTCATTTGATTAACCCCTTTGAACACCGAACAGCTTCCAGTTTAACTGTTGGTTTATAAACATCGATTTGAACATCTATTCAGTTTGCGCTCAGTCTGAAACCGGTTGGTTACCAAGAGTCTAATCTATTATTTAGTTACCTGTACTTGTTTTCGACATCACTACTTGTGCTCTCACAAAAATCAAGTAGATTTTGGTAGGTAACGCATTCCTCAATTTTTCTGCCAGTGATTGTTCCAGTTGACACTGAGATAATAAAAAAAACGGATTCGAATCATTCTAAGCCTTTATTTTGAAGATTGTCTTTATCATAATTATTACGAGGCCATACATTAGCGATGGCAATTAATGCTATTTCTTGTAAATTTCATAAGCACGTGAATTCGTGCGTCTAAGCATGCTAATTGCTATTGCTATGCTATTTGCTAATAAGGTAATAATTGATACCTAATGAAGTATAATGATTAATGTTAATGCCATATCCTAAATGCAAAAAAATCGAAGGTTTCGCAGAAATGTACAATTTCATTTAATTTGCGAAATGCTAATACAGCATTAGCATGTTATCAATTAATGCGAATGCTAATTAATCCATTAATAATAATAAAAATAAAATACACTACACTCACAGCTCCACACTTGGTATAAACCTGTGTCGTGGGTGCACGTTGTACATATACAATACATACACAAACACCCAGACCCGAAACAAATATCTGTAGGCCATACAAATATTTGTCCCAGTGCGGGGATCGAATCCACGACCCTTCGAATCAAACGTTCGTCTCACACCGCTGGACTAACCGGGTCGTACATTACCATCTAATCAGAACAAGATAGTGCTGAACACCATTATGCGGCAGATAGTTATATTAATTAGGTGATGCGGTGGTGCCCACGCTCTCGAGCTCCGACATTTGAACTCTACTACCAGTGAAGTTTTTTATGTATGTATGTATGTATGTATGTATCTTCACGCCAGGTCCCTAACGGGGTAGGCAGAGAGTGTAGAGCGCCAGACATCCCGGTTCTGACAAACCTCTCGTGCCTCGTCTACCTTCATCATTCTCTTCATACATGCACGCCGATTCCTAAGACTTTTGACCCCACCATCAGACAGAACTCGACCTATTTGGTCATGGTAGGTCAGCCTTGGTCTTCCTGGGCCTCTGCAACCATCCACATTCGCATTGTATATCTGTTTAGTCATTCGCTTATTCGACATTCTTTCTATATGCCCGAACCATCGGAGCATGCCTTTTTTCATTTTTACACCGATACTATCATTCACACAAAGTCTCTTTTTTATGTAATGAAGGTATATATAGTATATATAGAATAAGCATGCTCACATTGATGTTATGTGATGACTGCAGTCTATTGACACTTACACAAAGACTAGAGGACAAAATGCAGATGCGTTACCACCCCTAAGACATTAGTTATTATGTCTCCGTAACAGTTATTACGGGGCCATACGTTAACCACCTTACCGGAACACGATAGTGCTGAACACTACTATTTAGCGGCAGATAAATTAGGTAACTCTACCACCAAAAAGTAGGGTTTAATTAGTATTAATATTTAAATTATTTCTAGATTTCACGAAACTATTCGAGAGTCTGAAACAGTTGAAAGGTGGCGTGGACATCAAAAAAGAGGTGATGCGTGAAGTGATCACCGAGTCGTTACGATTCAAGAGAAAATCGCTTGCGAAGTTATTGGAAGATTTTTTAGCGGGCCTAGAAAAAAATGGGAACAGTGCCTCTGTGAATATGACTAGGGTGGCGAATTCGATATATAGTAATTCGAATAACCATTGCTAGTAATGTAGATATTTTAAATATTTCGCTCCCCGCATTTTAGGTGAAGAGAACGAAACTTTGTTACCAAACAATGTGTTCTTTGTTGAATGCAGATTTTAATAAATCTGTCTTCGTGATGACACTGCCTATTTGTTCAAGGAAGTATTTTTGAATAAGGCAATACTTAAATGTAACCCATCACTCATTTGTCGTATGGCTGTGATGTCCGTTTTGTTTTAAATGTTTCCAATGTTTTGGAGATTGTTTTAATTTCATGATCAATTTAAATTGTGACTACCTAGATGAAATTCTTTTTCTTGAATCCATTTCGTTAATGATTTGTATTGAAGTGGTAGAATTTGTTTGTATGTTTTCAAGGCATTTATATTTTTTAATTTAGGCAGTGGGAGTCTTTTAATTTTTGCTGTCTTTTAATTATGTTTTACGGCAAAGGGACTATGAAATTTGAGTTTTTTTTTGTAAATAGCACACTGTAAATATAGTAGTTTAATTAAAACCAATGATAAATGTATGAATAGGATGCATCGGTCAACGCGACCGTTAGTATGACCGGTCACCGCTAAATCTGATGTATTTTGGTCATACAAAAATTATTCTTATCTGTATTCGATGTTGGTGCGATTAGATCGCTAAGTCTTTTAGAAGTATTTGTGTGGGGCGTCAAAAGTTTTCGAAACAAGATTTTAAATGGTAGACAGATGCTGTATTTAAATATATTGTAGCATAATTTATTAGATAATTCATTAAACCGTGTCGAGATTAGTTTCTTTGGGTGTTTGTGACAGTTCTATAAATTTAACTTCCGTGTGTTGTGTTAGGGAACTATTTGAATGCCCTGTAGTTACGTATTCCATTACATTTTTTCCAAAGTATTATTTATTCAGTCGTATTCAAAATCAGATTTTATTGTGTACCTGTCACAGTAAAGGTCGTTCGGTCAATTGTAAAGTGTATATATATCATTTTATAAATAAATTATGATAGTCCTTATTGGATTTTTTATGCTGTGTTTTATTTTGACCTATGTACGAGACAGTAGCGGATCTAAATTAAATTATATCCATTAGACTATTCGATTTTTAACATAACTTACATGAATGTCCATGCCACTCATTTTGGCTAATTATAAGAATGGTGTAAAGTTAGGATCTTGGCACTGAATAAGGATGGGTAACTTTTTGTGAAGTGCATCCACTACAACCACTACTTTTGTCTTCGCTTACTTTACATTCAAGTGTTTTGATGGATGAGATATTTTGTAGATATAATACTGGAGTTCCTAAGTAAGAGCTCCTCAGAACATTTTTGTCACCTCATAGAAAATAATGAATAATAAAAATAACTACGTTAAGAAAAACCGACTTCAAATCTAAAAAGTAAAAAATAATACAGATTTAATATTAATTATATACTACCTATTATTTATATGTGTTATTTACTAATAGGATTGAAGTCGCTGCCAAATCTTAAACAAATAATTATATTTTTATCACTTAAATATGAATCTCGTCTTCTCTTGCGTTACACTCTTGTCAGAGTGGTCGTGGTCATATTTCCAGGTGTAGTAGCTCGCTTCACAATCCTTCGCTCTCTCGCACTCGTCGCGCCTCTTTGCTTTACTGGAGCATTCATGGAGTGGACCGCCCAGTGCAGATTTTATCTGGTCTGTCCACCTCATAGGCGACCTGCCTCTACAACGTGTGCCCTCAACTCGTCCCTGCACTACCAAGCGTTCGATTGAAACCTCGTTACGACGCGATACGTGGCCGAAAAAGGTAAGGATGCGGGATTGTACTATAGACGACAGACGCTGCTTGATGCCTAGTTCTTGGAATATGGATTGGTTGGTTCGGAATTCTGTCCACGATACCCCCAGCATTCTTCTCTAACACCAGATCTCTAGTGCATCTATACGCTTCCTTTCACTCTCCCGTAGTGTCCACGTCTCGGCTGCGTAGAGAAAAATGGGAAAAATCAACGCTCGTACAAGTCGGGTTTTAGTAGCTTTAGTGATGTTGCGATTTTTCCAAATCTTCATCTTCTCCATGGCCGATCTTGACATGGCCATGCGTCGCTTGATTTCATCAACGCATCTACCATTGTTTGTGATCAATGCTCCCAAGTATATGTAAGATTATACGACTTCACAGTTCGCAATTTCAGTAACTTCCGGCGAGTTGTTATTGATGCGGTCTACAATCATCATTTTAGTCTTCGCTCGGTTGATTTTGAGCCCAAATTCGATGCTCACGGTTTCCATTTTATGGAGCAATGTTTCGATGTCATTGATGCTTGTAGCGAACAAGGTGGTGTCGTCCTCATACCGCAAATTTGAAATCTTCAGACCACCAATCGCAACACCGTCTGTCCAGTTTTCAAGAGCTATTCTCATTATAAGTTCCGTGTAAATGTTGAACAGAAGTGGGGAAACAATACACCCTTGTCGTACTCCTGCAGTAGGATGGAAATCGCTCGACGTTATATCATCTGTTCTGACAGAAGCAGTGCCATCCTCATAGAGGCGCCTTAAAAGATGCACTAGGTGTTTTGGAGTACCCATTTCCAGCAGTGTTTTCCATAGTTTAGGCCACTTCACAGAATCGAAAGCCTTCGAGAAGTCAACAAAACATATGAAGACCGGTTTATTGAACTCCCTGGCTTATTCGATTATTTGGCGCACTATCAAGATCTGTTCACGGGTACCCTTTCCTTTCATGAATCCTGCTTGTTCAGGGGCGATCTCTTTTGTTAAGTATGTTTTTAGACGCTCGTTTAGTATATGCAGAAGAATTTTACTTGCGTGAGAAATAAGCGCAGTCAGTCTGTAATTACTGCACTTCTTGGTGGACCCTTTCTTGTGTAAAGGAACAAACACAGTATGAGACCAAGCTTGGGGCCAGGTTCCCGTTTGCCACACCTTATTGCATAGGATGTGAAAGATTTGTACACCATACTCTGCCGAGGCTTTAATTGTTTCGATTGGAAGCAAATCTCTTCCTGTGGATTTTCCTCGCTTTAGGCGCTTGATTGCCGCTCTAACCTCATCCTTCAGAATACTGGGCTCTAATTCACATTCCTCAGGTTCAGTTTCACTGAAGCAATGTGACTGCGGATCTTGATATAAAGACTGACAGTATTCCCTCCAAACATCAGATATTGCGTCTATTTCCGACACTATCACGCCACGAGAATTCTCGACTGCCCATGTCTTACTTGAAAAGGATTTCGTTATTACTTTTATCTTCTGAAAGAGATCCTTGGGTTCGTGCCTCTCTGCATGAGCCTCCACCTCCTCACAAATTCTTTTGAGGTGGTTGTTCACATCACGCCGACAAGCTGTTTGAATTAGGGCTGATTTTTCATTAAGTGTCCTTACATCAGCCCCAGAAGATTTCAGTCTTCGTCTTTCCTCTACAAGTTGCAGTGTGTTATCACTCATCCAGTGTTGACGTTTACGTGTCCGTTCATCAACTCTGGATTCTTTCACAGATGATTCTATTAACTCTTTTGACCTTTCCCAAAGTTGATCTGAGGTCTCTGCACTAGAGTCCACACTAATCCACTGCATCAAAAATATGAATACGAGCAAATTAATACAATGAACAAAACGTAACCGGCGAATCGTGGGTGTTTGCATGTATGCTTGAATGCATGCATTTACGGCTGCACCAGACGGCCACCAGCTACATCTGAGGCGCTGAAGTCGGCATGTCTAGAGTTTATGGGTGGCTCCAGGATAATCTTTTGACCCCCAATACAAAGAAAACAAACTACATTTGTTTTCATAAGACGGCTGCTACAGTTCCACCTCCTAATTTACATATAAAAATTCATATACCATCTTGTAATAAAAACATCAATGTAACTGTAGCGTACTAACAAAAACTAGTGTTGTTAAATACTTAGGTGTCCTGTTGGACGAGAATCTTACATTTAAAGACCACATTAATTCACTCGCGTCTCGGGTTCGGAAGTTAACTAGTATCATGAAACAACTTCGAGACGTGGCTAGCTTTGACACTTTAAAATGCGTTTATTTTGCCTTATGCCAATCGCTCTTAACCTACTGTATCACTTGTTGGGAGAACGCTACCAAAACCTCTCTTATTCCTGTTGAAAGAGTACAGCGCTCAATCTTGAAGGTCATGTTGAAGCGTCCATTTAGATATTCTACGACTGATGTTTACAGGGAGAGTGGAGTTTTGAACGAAAGACAACTCTTCATTCTTAAAATCACTCTCTGTTCACAAGTATCTTCTAACGTCGGCAAATTATGAAGAATTGACTAAACGCAGGGTGTACCGTATACCTTATCCTTCCGTCAAATCCCGTTTTGCACAACGTTTTGGTCAATTTTCTAGTACACATATCTATAATTCTGTTGTCAGGCATTGTGATATTAAAGGAAAGTCCACCTAAGAAACAAAAAGGATTCTTCAAACATGGCTAGCTAAACTTAATTATGACGACACCGAAGATCTGATAAAGATAACATCCTAAAAGAAAAAAACGTTAGATAATTTGAGATTTACAGTTTGTAAGTTTGTATGCGCACTTAGAATACAATACTATTTCTTTCTTCGCACTCTGTGTGTTTATTTACCATGAAGTTTGGTTATAGTTTTTAACTTTTTAATTGTCTGATTTTAAAGAAGAAACGAATTCAGAATGTCAGATGACAGATTTAAATACGAGTTGATTGACAATTGCATAATCAATGAAAATTTTAATATTATATTATTTTATGTTTTAAAAGTGAAAGAATAAACTTTCATTGTCGTTTCTTCTTTTCAGGTTTGAGTTCATATTGTTTTATATTACCTAAATAAAATAGTCTCTGTATAAAAAAAAACTAACAATAAATCTTCTTTTCAGCAACACAAGGTTTATTTCTTTCATGTAGTAAAACAGACATATATATATATATATTCTTCCTCCTTCTGGGTACCATAACACAGGAAGGCAGTGATGCAGAATTTTTAGACGCATGTTGTTTTTAGTTTAGGTATAACTTTATTTTATGTAAATATTATTATATTATATATATTATTATATTTATATATGTAAAGAAATACTATTTCTTTCTTCGCACTCTGCGTGTTTATTTACCATGAAGTTTGGTTATAGTTTTTACCTTTTTAATTGTCTGATTTTAAAGAAGAAACGAATTCAGAATGTCAGAGACAGATTCAAATACGAGTTGATTGACAATTGCATTCAATGAACATTTTAATATAAACGTTCTTTAATTACTTTTTACTTCAATTATAATTATAATTAAAAGCTAAATAATATTTACATAAAGCAAGTAAGACAAGGGCAGTCGGAAGGTGAGGTCATCCTGAAGGTGGATCTGAAAAATGCATTCAACTCCGTAAACAGAGATGTCCTGCTGGCGGAGGCTAAGAAAGAAACCCCCAAAATTTTTAGTTTTGTTTGGCAGTGTTATAGACACCATTCTAAATTAATGTATAAGGACCATGGTTTATTTTCAGCTGTCGGGTGCCAGCAGGGTGATCCTCTTGGGCCAGTCATTTTCAGCCTAGCCATTCACCCCATCATTCGACAGTTAAATTCCAAATTTAACGTTTGGTACTTAGATGACGGGACCCTAGGAGGCAGCGTAGATTCAGTCCTGGCAGACTTCACTTTCTTGAAGGAAAAATTCAGCTCACTAGGCCTAGAATTAAATACAGGAAAATGTGAAATATATTTCCCAGAACGGACGGACGGACTCACATCTCTCTCAAAATTTTCCAAAATTGCCCCTGATATTAAAGTTATGGAAAAAAACTCCCTGCGCCTCCTATCCTCCCCAATTTTTGATGATTCTTTTCATTCCTTCATAGAAGAAAAGATCCAAATTTTTTGTGAAATTGCTAAGAAACTGTCCCAAATTAACGTTCATTCTGCTTATACCCTGTTTCGATATTGTTATTTCGGCCCTAAATTTATATACTATCTGTGATGTTCCTTTTTTGGAAACATAACGAACTACTAACAAAGATTGACTCAATCATCAGAACAACGATGACGACCATTTTCAACACGACTCTGGACGACCGCGCGTGGGATCAGGCCACTCTTCCCGTTCGACTGGGTGGCCTAGGCGTCCGCAAAATTTCAAGTATAAGTCTACCGGCGTTCTTGTCTTCGATCCACGGCACTAATAATAACTAGGAAAATTTTATCAACTACACTGGTGAATTTTGAGGTGCCGTGCTTGACCGACGCCTTGAGCGCCTGGAAAACGACTTGCCCAAATCTGGACCTACCGGGTAACCTCTCTTCACAGCGACAGTGGGACGCACCACTCTGCAGCTTGGTACGGAAAAATCTTATAGAAACTATAATTGAAATTATAATTAAAAGCTAAATAATATTTACATAAAATAAAGTTAGTTATACCTAAACTAAAAACAACATGGGTCTAAAAATTCTGCATCACTGCCTTCCTGTGATATGGTACCCAGAAGGCTGGCAGCATTGCCTCGTTGGATGGCAATGCTGATTCTTTGATCTAAAAATTGGCCAGCCCTCTGGTCGCGGGAAGTGTCGACCAGCTGTTTCGCGATCTCTTTGAATAAGAGCCGAGCACTGGGGCCCCATGGACCAAGGGTTTCGACCCCGAAAGGCACAAATATATAGTCCCCTGGAAGGGTACTATATTTGCGCTGTTTCAGGGTCTCCGCAGTTGCAGCAGCAGTGCCAGCGGAGCACGCCGTGTTTGGAAGATGGGATGGCGCTAAGGTGTTAACGCAAGTTGCGTCCCACACCAAAGGCCTACCCATCTTCCAGGGCATCAATGACATACCGTCCGGTCTCCTTCCATCGTCACGTGCCAAGCCGTTGGGTTCTAATATGGCTGGCACGCCGGCGGTGGAAAGGGCTCGGCGCAGAATGTCATTTAATTGGGCGTGCCTGGTGAATCTGCCGGCACTTCTACTGCAGGAGAGACCATGGTGCCCCAGGCGGTCGACGGCTTCACCACAGGGGCAGCGATGCGGAGCGCAGCACGATGTGCCTAGGCGGAGGCAAGTAGCAAGCCGGAAAGTGATATCATCCATCATTGTCCCGATGCTAGGTGATGGCAAAGCCTGTAACCAGAGACCGGATTCCCACTCTCGAAGCGCCAGAAGACGGGCTCGCTCCGCAGCGTTGGTTGACGTTTCTATAAGATTTTTCCGTACCAAGCTGCAGAGCGGTGCGTCCCACTGTCGCTGTGAAGAGAGGTTACCCGGTAGGTCCAGATTTGGGCAAGTCGTTTTCCAGGCGCTCAAGGCGTCGGTCAAGCACGGCACCTCAAAATTCACCAGTGTAGTTGATAAAATTTTCCTAGTTATTATTAGTGCCGTGGATCGAAGACAAGAACGCCGGTAGACTTATACTTGAAATTTTGCGGACGCCTAGGCCACCCAGTCGAACGGGAAGAGTGGCCTGATCCCACGCGCGGTCGTCCGGAGTCGTGTTGAAAATGGTCGTCATCGTTGTTCTGATGATTGAGTCAATCTTTGTTAGTAGTTCGTTATGTTTCCACAAAGAGGAACATCACAGATAGTATATAAATTTAGGGCCGAAAGAACAATATCGAAACAGGGTATAAGCAGAATGAACGTTAATTTGGGACAGTTTCTTAGCAATTTCACAAAAAATTTGGATCTTTTCTTCTATGAAGGAATGAAAAGAATCATCAAAAATTGGGGAGGATAGGAGGCGCAGGGAGTTTTTTTCCATAACTTTAATATCAGGGGCAATTTTGGAAAATTTTGAGAGAGATGTGAGTCCGTCCGTCCGTTCTGGGAAATATATTTCACATTTTCCTGTATTTAATTCTAGGCCTAGTGAGCTGAATTTTTCCTTCAAGAAAGTGAAGTCTGCCAGGACTGAATCTACGCTGCCTCCTAGGGTCCCGTCATCTAAGTACCAAACGTTAAATTTGGAATTTAACTGTCGAATGATGGGGTGAATGGCTAGGCTGAAAATGACTGGCCCAAGAGGATCACCCTGCTGGCACCCGACAGCTGAAAATAAACCATGGTCCTTATACATTAATTTAGAATGGTGTCTATAACACTGCCAAACAAAACTAAAAATTTTGGGGGTTTCTTTCTTAGCCTCCGCCAGCAGGACATCTCTGTTTACGGAGTTGAATGCATTTTTCAGATCCACCTTCAGGATGACCTCACCTTCCCCACTGTCTAGGTAACTAGAGAGAGCATGTACGGC
Source organism: Macrosoma leucophasiata (assembly GCA_036365455.1). Taxonomy (NCBI): domain Eukaryota; kingdom Metazoa; phylum Arthropoda; class Insecta; order Lepidoptera; family Hedylidae; genus Macrosoma; species Macrosoma leucophasiata. Next base: position 16,434,536 of record JAWQUS010000009.1, on the reverse strand, counting down.
AGCCTCACAGCCTACTTTTGAGCCGAAGCCCAATTGGTAGGGTTGAAATTTTTTTGACAAGGTGTCCGTGTAGAATAGGCAAGAAATTTTGGCTGCCGTACGTCTGTATGTGGTGCCAACGGCAATGGGACGGATGCCGCCATCGCGCTTAATCAGAGCACAAAGATTGGCACCGTATAAAGCTTCGATGACAGCATCATTTACACCGCCGCCCAGCATCAAATTGATCACAGCCGTGAGCTCTCTCAGCAGCGACTCACCAGCCACCCCGGCGCCAGGGCTCAGCAGGTCTTTCAGGTGTTGTGGCGTCAAGGCGTCGAGGCCGCCGGCAGAACCGCTGCGGAAAGAGCTCACCTTATATATATATTTATGTTTATACAGGTTTTAAATTAAATGTACTATAATATGTTATTGTAATACAAACAGCCAGGTATAATCTTTTGTAAGACCGTAAAAGTTGCCCACGATACAGGCCTCGTCTAATGTGGGCAGCACCGTCAAATTGTCTGTAAAGGAGATGTTGCAAAAATGTATGGACCTCCGGCCATGTATTGTACACAATATCATTAAACAGGCAAAATCAATATAAAAACGTTTTTTACTGCATATTTTCACTTGTTTAACTTTGTTTGCAGTTACATAACATAATTTGCAGTTAGAATTGCAACTCAAAACAAACATGGCGAATATGGCGGGCGATGTCATTATGACATTATCATTTTTTAAATTGTAGTTTGTTTATAGAACTTGGAGAAAAAAGTAATATTTTCTAAATACTATCAAAATCGATTGATCCCAAGTGTCGGCTGTATCGCCGCCATGTTTAACATAGTTGGAAAATGATAAAATCGTTTGAATTAAATGTGGTTGTAACTCTAAAATATATTCTTGAATAAATTAATTGTATTTTTTTTGGATTCTTCTTTAATTTACCCATTTTTTGAGAACATGTACGAAACAGGGCCGAGCTCGCAACATCTCCTTTACCTCTGCATAAACTATTTCCAACTTGTTATTCAGTTATTAGGTTAAGTGTGTTTTGTTAGTTTATGCTGAAATAAATATATTTTCATTTTCATTTCAATATATATTATTGATTGAAAATGAAAATATTGAATTTTTTAATTTTTTATTTACCTCTGCCTACCCCTTCGGGGATTACAGGCATGAAGTTACGTTTTAATACAATGAAATGCTTACTTCAATGATTTTGGTTTGGCACCGACTTCAATCCTTTTAGTAAATAACACATATAAATAATAGGTAGCTTAGAATTAATATTAAATCTGTATTATTTTTTACTATTTAGATTTGAAGTCGGTTTTTCTTAACGTAGTTATTTTTATTTAATACTTTTTAGTTTATTGCTGCATTGTCAATAAGATTAAAGTTCACATCTGTTAAATTTGTAAAATCTGACTCTTTTAACTTCGTGACAATAAGATAGGTACATAATTTAAACTGTTTAGATGTGTCGATACAAAATTATTACACAACTATACGAAATCAATGAAAAAAAAAATTTTTTGGGGAAAGTAATCATGGACTGTTAACTCTATGCATTTATCCACGAAGGAGTAAATAAGCTGTGTTGTGTCGTCGATGAGTAAATATGTCATTGTCACTTGTTGTCATGCGCATTAGGACTATCTAGGATGTCAGTGGATTCAACGCATTGTTATGACAACACGCTGTCTAATCTTATTCCTTTAGTTTGAGGTGAAAGTAAGTAAAAAATGCTCATAAAATAAAAACTAATAGGCCTACCTGAATAAAATTTTTATGGGACCAATTCGAAACTATTCCGCATCAAACACAACAAGAATTACGTAAATCGGTCCAGAAATCTCGGCGAAATTGGCGTACATACATAAAAAAAAAAAAAAGAAACTGGCCGAATTGAGAACCTTCTCGTTTATTTGAGCTCGGTTAAAAATAGTATAAGTAAGTATCATGAAAATAATAAATTATTCACAAAATATAATAAATGATTACAATTCTTTAACAATCATGTAAAACTAGACCAACTCTAGTCAATCTAGACAAACTAGCTGCTCCCCTTCAGCCCCAAATTATCTGATTTAAAAAATATTGTGCATTATTGGAAATAATACAAAATTGCAATCCTCAGGTCGCCAGAAAAATATGACAGTTGATTTGTCATTGTTCTTGGACCATATGTGGTCCATCTGCTGCTTCAGGGAAAAATAGTTCGCACGTTTGTAATGGCTCAACTACAGTGTGTCCCTTTTACCCATCGACGATAGCTGCGTTGTGTCGTCGATGCTTTTACCCCATTCAAATGAGCATTTAGTAGCACCCTTTTTACTGGTGGTAGAGCTCCAGTGTCGGAGCTCGCGGGCGTAGGCACCACCGCATTACCTAATATACTTGCCGCTAAAAGGTAGTGTTCAGCACTATCGTGTTCCGGTCAGGTGGTAATGTACGGCCCTGTAATTTCAGGCACAGAGGCCATAACACCTTAGGCCTCAGGAGTGGCAGCGCATCTGCATTTTGACCTCTGGTCATTGTGTGGGTGTCTATAGGCTGCAGTCATCACTTAACATCAATGAACTGCATGCTTGTTTGCCACTTTTATTACATAAAAAAAAAATAAAAAAAGCCCTCCTTTTGTAGTGTTAATCTTAGCCTGGGTTGCACCACGATATTTGTGATGTGAAATGTTACATTAACTTTAACTATTACAAAAATCGTGGTGCAACCCAGGCTTAGTTCTGGAGTTTGTTATGGACTTCACCAGGGAAGAAAGAATTCCGTATTGCTTTTTTAAATAGTCTAAGCAATAAAACAAAATTAACAACAACTCTCCGGTTTTTATCAACTGATAAAGGCCGGGCAAGTGCGTGTCAGGCTACGTGCAATGTAGGGTTAGTTGACTATACTACTGGTAAACTTGTAAAGCCTGCTTTACTGTGATCTTTTCTTTTGAATTCGTTATCTATAGGTATATATAAAAATGCAACCCGTTTTCCTTGGTCACGGCATCACGCGTGAATGGCTGGACCGATTTGGCTAATATTGATTTTGAATGTCCAGGGAATGTTTAAAAGGTAAGAAAATATGAAGAAATTGAAGGGAAATAGTAAAAACCATCATTTCATTTTCCCATACAAATAGTCCGTATCTATCAACCCTTTGACACATGTCATATTTTCATTCTGAGGCAATACGAAGTTTGCCGGGTCAGCTAGTATATTTATATTAATTTATATCCACTAGGTACCTACCGTGATTTTTTTCACACTTCCCCATTTGGCACGGTGTGGGGACGTCGGGACACTAACTCTAACAAAAATTGATAAATACTTAAAAGTTTGATATTTCTGCAACTGATCCTCATACTGATCATGATGAAAAAATGAAAAAAAGTTCTAAATATTTTCTATGTACTATTCGACATTTTCGAGTAAAATATATTTGGTCGACTATTACTCGCAAACTTGTAAAGCTAACTTAAGTGTGTTAGTGTTCCTTTTAATTTCGTTATATATGTATACCTACTACTATTGCCGTAACGTTTAAATTTTCAACAACAACCGTTTAGTTGTTAAAAGGGGGGACACTTCACTCTAACGAAAATGGGTTCCCTACGTTACTGCGAAATACGTCTCATCGGAAAATCATTGGCCGACAACTATATATCGAAGACTTCATTGAGCGATACTTTATTTCGCCGAAGCTTCATTGCTCGATGTACGTTTGATCGAAAACGATTCACCGATACCTTGTTTCGTCGATGCTTATTTGATCGAAGGTTTTTTTACTTCAAATTCGTTTCCTCAAATGTTTGCTTGGTTTTGAAGGATAACTTATTCGACTTCTTAGTTTTAAAAAATGTGATTTTTTAAAAGAAATTATAAAGGACTAGATACTGTCGCCGGTACGAATCAATTTCCTTAATACCTATCTATTATCTATATAACTAGCGGCCCGCCCCGGCTTCGGGCGGGTGCAATGTTACCTACCCTCTCCTATTCGTCTTAGCCTGATGATTATAGATATAGCCTAAAGCCTTCCTCGATCTTTTATAATTTAGGCAGCGTACGCAAAATAAGTTACTTTTCTGGTTGATTTTTTACATCTTGTGTCCGAAAACTTGGTCCAGTAGTTTCTAAGATTAGCGCGTTCAAACAAACAAACAAACTCTTCAGCTTTATAATATTAATCCTTCAAGGATCGTACGGCCACCGGCTGCGAGACACAATTGATATAGATTCAATTCCATATAGAGCACTACACATCACAGTCATGCATGCTGGACAGTAAGAAAAGAAAAAGAACATCTACCAAAGAAATATCGAGGATTATGAAATCCTCGATATTTCTTTGGTAGATGTTCTTTTTCTTTTCTCGCTGAAACAAGACCTCAATCAAAAAAGCTTCGAAATAAAATTTTCGATCAAACGTAGCATCGGACAAACGAAACTTCAATTTATAAATTTTCGGCGAAATAAAGCATCGCTCAATGAAGTCTTCGATGTATAGTTGTCGGCCAATGATTTTTCGATGAAACGTATTTCGCAGTAAAGTAAAGAACCCAACGAAAATTGGCACTTTAAAGCGTAATAAGTCACAAACAGTTAACTTAATCGAAAAATGTTTGCACCCTCCCCCGCACTTGTATATCTATAATAGGGGAGGTATGTAGGTACCCTAAATATTTTTTTTTCATGTTTTTATTCTATCACTTGTGCCAAATTTCAAGTCTCTAGTACCAATAGTTTTTGCGCTAAACCGCGAATGGACAGACAGACAGACAGACAGACGGACATGACGAAACTATAAGGGTACCTCGTAGGCTACAAAACCAAAAAAGGTCAGTAGAATGAATGGGCGCAAGAAGATTACGAAACTTTTTACCCATTTCCATCAAAATCACTTGTACATTTTTATTTTTTCCCATACTTACCTACTTGATTATGCCGACACCTGCTACCTTGACCTAACTCGGAAACAACTTAATAAATTTGAACGTCTTCCGAATTTATTTCTAAGGTTTGTTTGTGGATTACGTAAATATCTCATAAATAGCGCAAATAGCTCCCAATTTCTCCTCACTGGAATGTAAAGTTTTGTCTCTTCTATTCGTGCACGTACCTATTAGAATTTAAAAGAAAAAATGCGAGCTTCAAATGATGATCATAGCACATCGTAGCAAGTATGTGTACGCCTACGTAATTATTTATTACAATAGTCGCATTCAACGAGATTTTTTTTTAACGTTTATTTTGTACACTGCAATTTTTTATGTTTTTGACATAACGTTAGCAGTTTTGCAGTCCTAGGTACCTAGGTACGGCAACCCTAAATTACTTTCATCCACCAAAAAATTGTCCAGACATCTGGACAATTTTTTTGTTATAGTAGAATAGATTATTAAATTGAACTAAAATCATAATTAATGACATTACAGTTCCACGTATCTATTGCAATAATGTGATAATTAAACAAATTTAACATAAAAAAATGTTTTTAAGGCAACTGAAATACAACAATCTGAAAATTGTCTAGTTACATGTCAGTTTAAAATAAAACGCTAGTAGGTATTAACTACAATCGTACTTTTAGCACAGTATAGCTACCCAAACATTTTGTTCCTAAAATACGTGATACATTCTAAGTTCCAATGTTTAAGATAATACTTAATATATTCTGTCTGAACGGCGAACGTAGAATTCACATGTTACTAGATATAGCTTGCGAGAGATGCAGGCACGTTATGTGAGACTTGTGTCTACCAAACGACTAGCTGCAAAATAGGTTTTCCGAGACCCGATGTGATTTCCGCCTATCGACTGTCATCATTTTGATTATTATATATCTGAATGAGGACATAATTTAATGATTGTCAATTATAGTCATACATTAAATAAACGTTCAACAGCTCTTTAATTGACTGCATTGTTGGTAAGTTGCTTTTTCTATGCATAAATTCATTTGGATCCATCGTAAATCGATGGATCCAAATGAATTTATGCTTAGAAAACGAAAGTAAGTCTATTTACGTGACAACAATACATACATTTGTTTTTATATTATTTCGAATTAACACATGCTTGTGAAATATATTTTATTTCGAGTCTCGCCTGAAGTCAAATTTTTCTTTCCATTTTTCTTTAAAATAACAATAAATACAGTTTTTTTCTGAATGTAAGTTCATTCATTTTAGAATAGAATAATATTTTTCTTGAACAGAACACTCGTTAAACATCACAATGAACGTTCCTGCTCTATCACTGGCTGTATGTTCATATGTGGTATAATTTTTTACGCACTTGTTGAATCAGAACCAGAAATATTAATAAATAAATAATATAAATCTATAAATATAAAAAGTCAGTAAAAATCGAGTGTAAGTACATTAAAATATTTTTTCAAAATAAATAAATCCCAGACTCATATAGGTTATTAATTATAGGTAACTTGATTCTTGATAGACATAAAAATATGAATCAAGTAGGTATTCTGAAATTTATGGCATGTGTGTATCTTCACGCCAAGTCCCTTACGGGGTAGGCAGAGAGTGTCGAGCGCCAGACATCCCAGTCCTGACACACATCCCGAGCTTCTTCTACATTCATCATTCTCTTTATACATGCACGCCGATTCCTAAGACATAGAAAAATCTATACATATATATAAAAATCAATTGCTGTTCGTTAGTCTCGCTAATGCTCGACAACGGCTGGACCGATTTCGCTAATTTTGGTTTTGAATGATTTTTGGCAGTCCAGGAAAGGTTTAAAAGGTAGGTAAGTTAATATGAAAAAAATTAAGGGAAATAGTAAAAACCACAATTTAATTTTCACATACAAATAGTCTGTATCTATCAAACCTTTGACACATTATTTCATTCTGAGGCAATACGAAGTTTGCTGGGTCAGTTATAGTCACGAAAGACTACATAAAAAATAAGCGTATGCGATTATCAATGAATCTGATAAAGATAAGCATTAGGAAAAAACAATTTAGTTAAAAGCTTCCCGAACACACCAGTGTCTTAATGGCGGTCGTAAACGGTGATAGCATACCTATTCCGAATAGATATGAGTGTGCTAGCTGCATCCAATTTTGCGTTTACATTATCTATACTGTTGCAGACAATCCTGTCGCGTTTGCCACAATTTCCCAAGGCGATTACTGGCATCAAATGTTGGTTGCAAATACTTGACAACACCAAATACTATACCTTTTATTGGTACATAAAACACGATCTCTGTTTTAGGTGTTACCTAAGCCTTTTTTATGTAAATAATCCATCGTAATATACCGTACCATAAATGCAGCATCTGCACGTATCAATAAACGTCTGTTCTGTTTTTTCTAGAATTCTTATAGTATTCGTGATTTCGTATCGTTAAGCTACGCAGCGTAGTATATTTTTTTATTTCGTAGAGTTTAAGTATATGTTGTTTAGAATGAAAAGGAAGGCAGGAAGGTGGAGTCGAAACTAGTCCAGTTATTGGAATCGGCGAGTGATGAAGGTAATAGAAGCACGAGAGGTATGCGAACCGGTATATTTTGTGCTCTACGATTTCTGCCTGCATGAAACATATATGTATATTTTTTTTTTTATGTAAAGGAAGTGGCAAACAAGCATGCAGTTCACATTGATGTTAAGTGATGACTGCAGCCTATAGACACCCACACAAAGACCGAGGTCAAAATGCAGATGCGTTACCACTCCTGAGGCCTAAGGTGTTATGCCTCTGTGCCGGAAATTATTAAATATGTATTTAGAGTTGACTGTGAATGGACAATATTTTTTATAGAATAGAATAGAATAGAATATTCTTTATTGTACACCAGAATTGTAGGAAATACAGATGCTATTATAATAATAGTAGGCAATACAATAAGGCGGTCTTATTGCTGAAAGCAATCTCTTCCAGACGACCTTAAGGTGGAAGGAGAATCATCGCTAATATTGCAGCAGTAGGGTGTACATTCTCTAAAGTAGTAAATACTAATACATTTATATTGCATAAATACATAAATACATACATAATACTATCAATAATAATAATTTGAAGCTTACATATAACCACAACGATGCGATGAACATTAAACATTACTCGTATTTTCGCTGAGATAGTACTCATTCAGCTGTTTTTTGAATGATTGAAGAGTCTGTGCTTTACGTATTTCCAACGGCAGTGAATTCCACAAACGCACTGCCGTAACTGTGAAAGATTTAGAAACGAAGGAAGAGGAGTGAAGAGGAATTTGAAGAAGAAGATTTTCAGAAGAGCGGAGGGAGAGAGAATTGGATAGGCATAGGTAACTAAAACGACTCTTAAGATAATTAGGAGTTTGGGAAAAGAATAGTAGACAGTAAAGAAGAGAGAGAATGTGCGTATTATATTTTATATTTGGGAGAAAACAATAAAAATCTCATAATTCAGCCTTTTTTGATGTAACGAAAATGGCAAATAAGCTTGCAGTTTACATGGATGTGAAGTCAAGACTGCAGACCTATAGACATCTGCACAAAATCCAGAGATCAAAATGCAGATGCGTTGCCACCCCTGAGACCTAGGTTGTTATTTTTTTATGTTACGAAGTTGACAAACAGGAATGCAGTTCACACGGAGTTTAGAGAGGACTCTTGCCTACACAAAATCCAGAGGTCAAATTGCAGATGCGTTGCCACACCTGAACCTTAGATGTTATGTCTCTGTGACAGTTATTACATTATCATCTAACCGGAGAACGATAGTGCTGAACATTTGGCGGCAGATAGATTATATAATGCGGTGGTGCACTGGAACTCTATCAAACTCTACTAACCATAGAACGAAAGTCATTAGCTATGATTTGCAGAGGTGAAAACATTACGTATGTTTTACTTATTAAATAATGGCAACCTATTATACGTCCCACTGCTGGGCACGAGTCTCCCCCTTTTTAGGAGAAGGCCTGGAGCTTACTCCACCACGCTGCTCCAATGCGTTGGTGGAGATACGGGTCAGTGGCCAATCCGCTGTCGGATGTTTTTCAAACCGCCCATAAGGCCTCCGACAAGATTAACGACTGCTATCTCTCGATAGCAACCGGGACCGACGGTTTAACGTGCCCTCCGAAGCACGGAAACGCGCATTTTAATTTGTCACTAGCGGTCACCCATCACACACCTGACCGCGCCCGTATCGCTTATCCGAATAGATCGCTTACGATCTACACCAGCCGCGGGGCCGTGGACCTTCACTTTTTACTTATTATTTTATGCAAATCCAAAGCAACTTAAATAAAAGATGATTATGTAGGCCTATTGCAAACAATTTGGGTTAAAGTCAATATTAATATAAAATAATATGTGCAATAAAGAGTAGTTAGCATAATATAAGGAACATAGTTATTTTTTTGTTCTCGTTATGTTTCCTTTAGAAGAGGTCTAAACCTCAATAAATAACGCTGGTTAGAGACAAAGGAAGGTATAACCTTAAAAAGATTTTACATTGCTTGGAAAACAGGATTCCTTTGTATGAACATTCATATTAAATTACTACTGGAATGTTTTGAAGACTTCAAAACATTGTACGGCTCTTCTTTCTCTCTCTATTAGTTCTTTGATATTGAAGTTAATTTGACCATTGACATTTATTTATTGTCTTTTTTACAGGCAAATTAAAGCCTTTTTGAAAAGAAATTAAACTTGACGGTAAGTTAGTTTTACTGAGGGATTTAGTGATGGGGCTATAGTGAGTAGGCATGACCGCATTACGTAATATATCAGTAGCTAAATGGTCAAAGTTCCGTGATACGGTTTGATGATAGGCGGATTTCACCGTTTGCTCTGAGAACGGAGTTTAATAAAATGCGTTTCAACTAAACTTATTTTAAAATTGCATGCATTTTCAGCTTAATCACGATCAATTTTCGTCGCTGAAATCCAAATAAAATATTGAACACGTTTAACCCGTCAAGTCTTGAGAAAAATGATGACAATTGATTTTCAATTGTGTCTACCCGCCGCGCCGTCGGCTTTACGTTCCTTTGAAGGGCTGCTCAGTAGCTTAGTGGTAGCAGGTCACTACTATTACATTGGGGTCCTGGGTTCGATTCCTGGGCTATCAGAGATAACGATGTAAAATCTATAACTCTGGTTCTAATGGGATTTCTAAATTTTTTGTAAGTTTCACAGTACCTCGGAGTTTTGTAATGTGCCCGGAGATGTCAACAGGCTCCGGCGTATCGTGGGTGTTTGCATGTGTGCTTGAATGTATGCATTTACCTCTGCCTTCCCATTCGGGAATTACAGGCGTGAAGTTACGTGATACAAGATAACAAATAAAAAAAAGAACTGTGATTTAATTGAAAAGCGAAATTCCCCATTTATAAGAAACCATTTTCAATAAAGACATCGTAATGATCGCTAGAGAGAACATACCTACGACGCTCAATTAATTGCTGGCTATGTGGAAATCTTACTCGACAAGGAAAAATCTTCGAGCCAAACAACTTTCTTTGATTTCACGAAATCACCCACTTCAAATTCCTACGCACCAGATAAATAAATAGGTTTATATCATATTGTCAATTACTTAGCTTTTTATTTTGTTTTTAAGCTGATATTAGCGAGTGACAGTCCTTGGGCAATGTATGGAATATCTATTATATTGGAATAATTTAAAAATTCATATAAAAATGTAACTTAATTAAATAATCTGATATTGGTATTGCCAACGATATGGTGCGAGTTCAGAACTTGCATACTCTGACTCGAAGATACTTACTGTTATACTCCGAAGGACTGTAGCTATTTAGTAGGTATTCAGTAATATTTTGATCTATTTAACTACTCCGTGGGCATTATTAACAATAAGGAAAAATCTCGGGCAATGCAATGCTTAGCAATACGAGTACTTCGTTAAGAAAAGTGCCATGAAGTTGAAATAGGCAAGCTTTTAGTTACTCTGTATTTTTTAAATAATTTAATAATAACCATAAGCTACTTTGTAAAAGAATCCGTTCAAAAGTGACTATATTTTGTTAAATACACCGAAAATCTACCAGGTGATTTCCTAAAATTGAACTACGAAAGACTTAATCGACCCTTTAGAATAAAACGTTTGAACAACGCTGGTATTCAATAGATTCCCTTTAAGAGTGTCGGAGGGAACAGTGTCTAATGTGACATTATAAAGAACCCTCACCCTCTGATATGAAATTTATAGGCATGTCCCAAAAATGTGGCTTTTACATTCTATAACGTTACGAGATTTAACGGCTGTTTATCTTCACAAAAAGTTTATGTAACGCCTGTATGTATAAACGGTGTTTTTATGAAAAGTCTTAAGGTTTTCACGGGGATACAGATCTTAGCATCTCAGCAGTTATTTTAACTGTGCTTAGTAAGGGCCGGAGGCTTATTAGAATGCTATAATATTGATTTACATCCTTCTCTTGATTTTTTTTGCCTAAATTATTATAAAACGCCTTTTAGATTCGGAGTGGTATTTTTTAGATAAAAGAAATGTTATTGAAGAGACTGAAAGGGCCTACGGTGTTTTGTGATAATTTATTCATGCCTTAGGCGGATTGCCACAGGAAATAATTTCACCTTAAAATTTTCGGCATAAAGATAGAGTTTGTTGTTAAATTATACAAGTATTGAAGATCCCAAGCAACCTTGAGACACAGGTTTGAGATAGTACTTGAAATTACGTATTTTATTTATTAATGTTTTTTTCTTTCGCTCTTTCGCAAGGCGCTTTCTGGAAGTAAGGATAAACGATATCTTTAAAATCGGAACATTTTTTCGTGTAGAGCGAAATCCTAATTGGCATTGAATTAACAGAATTCGTTTAGATGGATACCAGCCTAATTATATTCGATGTCAATTAACTGTAAGTTTGTAACTACCTAATATTGATACCGCAGAAAATTCGACTTAAAGTGTTACATTTGGATATCGATCATGTATTGCAATTTGACCCTCAGTTAAACCACCAACGCAGTGTACATAAAGCATCACGAGCTACGCTTCACACTGCGTTGGTGGATTGTTGCCACTACATGCTGTCCCTTATCGCTGGTTCGAGATACTTATAAATAAATATTTTTATTTTCTAAAAGAGTCTCAGTAGTAATTTTGGAATTCGAATTGGGTCACTGAAAAATATGATAAGAGATTTCTTATTGTTCGTGGACCATATATGGTTCATTTGCTGCTTCAGGGATAAAATTAATTACTACTCTATAATCTTTACAAAACTAAATTTGCATTCAAGCATACACCCACGATTCGTTAAGTTAAATTTTGTCTTATTTGCCTAATATGGGGCGAGGAGCTTTATTTATATCCTAGGAAAAAAAAATTCTCAGAATAGTTCTCTGTCCCAGATCTGGGGACGAAAGTACAGTAGACTTCTAAGGCAATCTTTTAAATATTTTTTATTACCTACATTGAAATCACTTAATGCTAGGATTCTTTTTAAAAGTAGTTTATTAGAAGCACGTAGATATATTAAGATTAGCTTTCTGGTCATCTATTTGGAATTTCTCATCGAATCTTTATTATCGTAATAGATAAAAATGCTTACAGAAATAATAATATGGATATTATAAATACGAGTAACTTTATCTATACTTATAATAAAACTGTAGAAGTGTAAATTCTGTACATTAAAAATATTGAAAACATAAATACCAGGGGATGTTACTAGATCGATACCGAACCCAAATATGTGATTAGAAATATTTTTGTCTGTCTGTCTGTTTGTTCAAGCATCACATAAAAACGACCAGTCCGATTACAATAAAACTTGGTATGATTATACTTTAACCTTTGGCGCACAACACTGGGTACTTTTTATCTCGGAAATATGTCTGTTTGTCTGTGTGTTTGTGCACGCTAATTTCAGAAACGGCTTATTCGATCTGCGGTTTTCACTAATATATTGTGGTAAGTTTCACTTAATATTTAGTGTTTGTTTCACGGGAATCGGTTCAGAAATAAAAAAGTTATGTCAATTTAAAAAATCGTATCGAATATTTTGAAGCTATTCTGTATCTTAGTTCTATCTTTTAGGGGGTTTCGTACCTAAAAGGTAAAAACGGACCCTACGGATTACTAATCCAACGCTGTCTGTCTGTCTGTCCGTCCGTCCGTCTGTCTGTCACCAGGCTGTATCTCATAAATAGTGATAGCTAGAAATTTTCACAAATTATGTATTTCTGTTACTGCTTTATAGACAAAATTAATTACTACAAATAAGAAAGTGAAAATGTCAAGGGGTCCAAGGGAGCATACAATAAAGGTGTTTTTTTTCGTATATTTTTTGCTCAATAATAACGTTAGCAAGTAGATGCTTAAAATTTTCACAGAATTTTTAGGTCTTATGTTGTACGTATTTAATACGTATTACCTTCCATAATAAATCTATACAAATAAATTAAATTGAAGAGTTTGTTTGTAATATTAAAATAACCGCTTTTTACTAAATGCATATCTATGTATACACGGTACATATACCAAAACAATTTTTTTTACCATTTTTGTCTGTCTGTCTATCTGTTTGGCGGGGCTAATCTTGGGAACGGCTGGACCGATTTTGACGGGACTTGCACTGGCAGATAGCTGATGTGACAAGGAGTAACTTAGGCTATACATACATACATACCTACATACAAATAAGTAGAATTGGAGTGTATCCGACTTTGACGGTACTTCCACGGGTAGGTAGCTGATATGATAAGGAGTAACTTAGGCTACTTTTATCTCCATAAAACCATACATACGTACATACCTACACACAAATAAGTAGAATTGGAGTGTATCCGACTTTGACGGGACTTCCACGGATAGGTAGCTGATGTAATAAGGAGTAACTTAGGCTACTTTTATCTCCATACATACATATAAACATACCTACATACAAATAAATAGAATTTGAGTGTCTCCGATTTTGACGGGACTTTCACTGGCAGATAGCTGATGTAATAAGGAGTAACTTAGGCTACTTATATACTAGCTGCGCCCACGACTTCGTCTACGATTGTTCAGTATCTACCCGATACTGAACAATCGTATTTTTTCTGACGTGGACGAAGTTGCGGGCACAGCTAGTTAATAAATATAAATAAAGTTCGACGAAATGGTTCTTAGGCATTGTGTTGTAGTCTGATTTTCATAAAGCATTTCGTGAAGGCTTAATGATTTTTGATTAAAATTGTTGTTATCCTTGGAAAGTCCTTTTATCTCGCCGCGCAAGTCGCCTAGGGAGCCTTAGAAAGATATAAACTAGCATTCAAGTTAATTTCGCAATTTAATATTCAATTTAATAATTTCGTTAGAGCAGTGATATGCATATCACTATAACGTTATATGTATTATTGAGATTAATCAGAATAATACGGAATTGACTGTGATGGAAAATATATGATAGAATGTTTTTTATTTTTGAGAAAAATTTACAAGCATCTTACAAAGTTTACCTAGAAAATATAGATGTAAACTAAAAATTTTGATAAGAAAAAATCTGCTATGTCTAAATCTGCTGCTGCTAATACAAACCATTTTAAAAAAAGATGTTTGCCAAGATATCTGAAATAGATCGAAATTACTTTAATACTTATATTTATAAAAGTAACCGCCGAATCGTGGGTGTTTGCTATATTTACATGTATGCTTGAATGCATGCATTTTACCTCTGCCTACCCCATCGCGGATTGCAGTATTAAAAATTAAGATAAATATAATATAATTATAATAATAAACAATAAGAAATTACCTTCTATTCAGTTAGATATTTAAAGACGAACCGTAAACGAGAACATATGTCTGTCGGTGTACACCGAGAGGTATAGTGGGATCGTAAATCTGAAGTGCCGAATTTCACGTCTGACTAGCTTTGTGGCGGGCGGTGCCTGGGTTGTTACTTTGAAACTTTGAATGCCACTCTTCAGCTAAATAAACCGTGTTCCGATTAGGAAAAAAGATTTGATCCGTAGACTATTTTACAGACACTCCTATAGTGAAGATACCTTTTTTGTTTGAGAGAGAATTGCCTAACCATGTTCCCATGATCCAGTTATGCAGACTGCTAGAAATTATGAAACAATTAAAAATGTTGACTGTTTTTTTTATGCTTTTACGCATATTGCCAGTGTCAAGTAAAACGATATTTCGTATAATAAGCAGGGTAAAAGTCAGAGTCAGTCAATCAATTTATCAGTCCGTCAGTCAGTCACAGTCAGGAAATCGAGTAAAGCGATGGCTACTTTACCAGAACATTTACAATGAGGTTTTGGAGGCAACCCGGAAGGACGTGTTTTCGCACTATTATTCCATTTCACTATACACGGGCATTGTAATAAGCCTTTATCAAACAAAATGCCACCAACTTTATTTAATATAACTCAAAAATACACCAATAAAATGAAATAAAATAAGAGCACCACACGCCTCCTTCAAGGTTCCCGCCAAAACTCCATGTTGACTGCTTACCGACTTATGCAGTCAACCACTTGGCCACTTGGAGAATGCCACCAATAAGGTGGCATTCTCCTACTGCTCATGTTTAATCAGAATCTTAGGAAAAATATAGTAGAAGAATATATATTATATATATTATTATGAGAAGATCGCGACTTTCTGTTTTTGGTTAGATACATGTCAGATGACGTCAATAGATTTGTTACGTAGATACCTATTTTAATGAAACAACAAAAATGCGCCCAAGAGAAGGTACCTATATGTGTAAAAAAATATTTACTGAATGTTGCCAGGTATTTCGTCCAGGTTTTATTAGATTTATGGGAAAAAATTGCCAAGATCGTCCATCACAGATCAAAATCAGCTAAGCGGTTTTTTTACGAAAGTGTAACACACCGAAAGAGTGACGTTTATATTAAACTGGTCTTTTCAGAAGACAGTTGGGTTATTGCACTCACTTGAAATGGTTTGACCGCCATTGTTCGGTTGAATGACTTATTAATCGGATTTATTCCCCGTATCAGATTATAAACGATATACCTATGGTAAATTACGATGGATAAGATTTCCTGTAGCTCCATGACCCACAAATGGATATTAGGACACATGTATGAATGAGTATACCTACCTATTCACTTATAAAAATTACCTTACTTAATGTTTTTTCTTGATCGGTAATGCAAATATTGGTCAGTAAGTATATAGATGTCGGAGTGGAAGCTAAATGTGACTACTAGCGCCATCTAGTCTATCGGAGACGTAACCTAATTACGACTAGGCTAGATTGTTTAATAGAGAATTCTAGGTGGCGCCACGGTCGGCTTAGGTGCTTGGATTTGTTACCTTAGAGGGGGATAGTGACTTGCCGATATCGGGTTTGTAAAGGCTAGCAAATAGTTCATGACGGTCAGTCATAGAGTAACGATCATTCAGTCACAGTCACACAGATGAATCGAATTATTATGGGGCAATTATGCTGCCAGTTAGAACAGTGAACGTCAGTGATATTAAAGTGATATAACGCGGGTAGTTTTGAATCAAATGGGCAGAAGACGAGATGGGAGGTAATCGAATGGGCGGATCTTTGGCAATAAACGACTATTGCTTCACCTTCTGCCAAACCCTGTGCTTTATTTCATCACTCGCTCGAGTTCCCACCTACAGACGCTTACAAACACGAATAACATATCAGCTTATGGAAAGAAACGCAGACAATACTACCTAGATGTCCTAGATGTCCTGACTGGAAAGGCCTCCTGCCGACATATTATTTCACCTGATTTTTAACGTGTTGCTCTATAGATTTCACCGTACGATGTACGGCCCTGTAATTTCCGGCACAGAGGCATTACACCTTAGGCCTCAGGAGTGGTAAGCATCTGCATTTTGACCTTGGTCTTTGTACCCACACAATAGTCTATAGGCTGCAGTCATCACTTAACATCAATGTGAACTGCATGCATGATTACAACTTCCATTACATAAAAAAACGAGAATGAAGGCGTTAGTCCGAATATATATAATATATTACTCATGAACATTAAGTACTTATAAATAATAGTCCACATCAACGGTAACAGCTCATTTAAAAGCTAAGACATTCGCATTCATGGCAACATCCCTCATAAACCTGTCATTATTGGCGATTCTTAAATAAACAAAGGGTAGTACATAGTACACGCGTCCCTTTTTCGGAAAAGGTGTATTGACTGATACATTTCCCAGCGATCATATCTCTCAATTTTATTGACCGTTAGATTCGATATTGCCCTCGGAATAGACCAAAAGGAAACGGTATATTCGTTGACGTTGACATAATTCACCGATATTGAGAATTTGAAGTAATAAATATTCAGTTAGAACTAACCTATTTAGTCAGACAGAATTAGCTATTGGAATTAAAAGTACAATATATCACAGTCTAAAGAAAACGAACATGGTAAGCGAAAATATGTTAAATTTTCTTTGCCAATACAAAGTTATTTTTATTTTGTTGATTTTTCAATACAAAATAGCGTAGTGTGATTTTTGTGTTTCATTAAATGGATCATATGGGACATTTTTAACTACTTATACACTTAAAAATGGCGTTGTTTTTAAAGATGTTTTATTTGGTCGCTAAATTAAAAACCAAGCGTTTAAGTCAGGTCAGGAATAAGAGGTATAGATACCGTGTAATATGCACGAAGTTATATTTGAGAGATAGGTATAGGTATAGATAGGTATATAACAAAAAAAAAATAAACGTGATAAGGTTGGTTCTGTTATATTGTTAATAATTAATATTGTTTTATGCTAGTTTGGCTAATTACTTAGTTTAACCAGAGAATATGTAATAATACTGGTTTAATACCGAACTAAATTTTTATATTTTTTTCAACTCTGTGATCATGCCATCATTAACAATAGTTTGTTGTAAACTTTTTTTTTTTTAA
This sequence comes from Macrosoma leucophasiata, assembly GCA_036365455.1. Classification (NCBI taxonomy): domain Eukaryota; kingdom Metazoa; phylum Arthropoda; class Insecta; order Lepidoptera; family Hedylidae; genus Macrosoma; species Macrosoma leucophasiata. The sequence goes on along the minus strand of JAWQUS010000009.1, from coordinate 16,416,641 downwards.
TTATGGCATCGCTATTACGCATATTGCCAGTGTCAAGTAAAACGATATTTCGTATTTATTTAAGCAGCGTAAAAGTTAGTATAATATAGTCAGTCAATTAATCATTAGGTATGACAGTCAAGTAAGTTACAGTCAAGTTATTCGAGTAAAGCGATGGCTACTTTACCAGAACATTTGCAATGAAGTTTTGGAGGCAACCTGAAAGGTCGTGTTTTCGCACTGTTATTCTATTTCACTATACACGGGCACTGTAATAAACCTATATCAAACAAAATGCCACCAACTTTATTCAATATAACTTAAAAATACACCAAGAAAATGAAATAAAATAAAAGCACCACACGCCACTTTCAAGGTTCCCGCCAAAACTCTGTTGTAAACTTATAAATTTCATAAATACCTGTGGTTGACGGTGCGGGTGTTATAATAAGTTAAATTAATTGTACTCTACTAATATGTGTAAACATTGTTTGTAGCACTGTTTGTTAACCCTAATAAAATAAAAAAAGTCGCAAAGTAAGTGCTCGAGGATTTAGGTACCACCGCATTTACTAATCTATCTGCCGCCAAATAGAAAAGTTCAGCACTATCGTGTTCCGCACTAGCGTGTTAAGCAACTCAATCCTTAGATAGTCATCATCATAGTTTAGGTATAATAGGCATTATTACATAGTGTACCTTTAATATACCTACGACTTGAATTTACAATCGGTAAGTTACATAACGGGGCCATATAAGGACCAACCCTTTAGTGATTCTTCCAAATCAGAGCAAAGACAACACTTATATATCTATGTGTTATACTTCATTCCTTGATTCTGAAAGCAAACCAGTCACAAGGCTTAGTAAGTTTAGTAACAGTGGCTTCCTACCACTGATATACCGAGGCAAATTAATATTCGTTCGATTTTTTGGAAATGGACATACGGCCCGATGTATGGTGCCTGCCCGAGATTGGTTTGAATTTGATCCGTTACAATCCTTGAAATCCGATTAAACATAGATATTGAATTCTCACTGACTAGCGATGACTGCCCGTGCAAGTTTAATTGACTGCCATCAGCGATCAGGTGTCGTGTGGATACTTCGTTTTTTGCTACTTAGGTATTGCAAAACAGAAGAAGATATTAGATAGTATCGGGAGCTTTTTCTTTTATTTACTTGCCCGAAAATTCGAAAATTTTTAAGAAGAAGAAGATAATTCTTAGGAAAATCCTTCATCAGTAGGTACTATAAATAATACAGCAAAAATCGACATTAAATATTTTTCCATAAAACTGATAGAGAACAATTAAAGAAGAGTAGGTAACAGAAACAAAAAAAAAACTATTTTTGAAATTTTGTCTGTCTGTCTGGTACGTACGTTATAACTTCGAAACTACTCAACGGATTTGAATGTGGTTTTCACAGGTGGATTACATATTATAATTAGGAGACTGGTCAAAACTTTTAGTCAAAATCGATTGAGGGAAAAAGAAGTTATGGTCAATTGAAAATTTACTTCAAGCACTGCTTCAATTTTTTTAAAACAGAGTTGAATGCAGTTTACATAAACGTATTTAATTTAGATAAACCTAGAATTTCTACTTTGTTTTATCGATATCAATACTTATAGACAAAAACACACTGTAGTTTCTATCGAAATTTAATAAAATAACGATTAAAAAAAACCACGCGAATTTCGACTCCCACGCGGACGGAGTCGCCCGCGACAGCTGGTTGAAAATATTATAAAAATCAAATCAATTCAAATTTAAGTAATAAAGAAATGGCCAAAGTGGTTATGTATTTCCTGATGTTATACTGATGATAGAGCTCCAGCGACTGAGCTTGGGAACGTTGGTGGCACTACCGCATTAGGCACCTAATCTATGTGCGTGCCATCAAATGGTAGTGGTTATTTTTTTATTTATTCGTTTAGCTCTATCGTGTTCCGTTTAAATGATAGTAACATGGTAGATAGTCTCTGGCTCAGTAATATCTGTTTCAGAAGCAAAATAGTTCAAGCCTCGGGGGTGGCAACACATGTGCATCTTGGTTTCTGTGTAGATGTCTATAGGCCTTTAGGTTGCAGTATTCACTTACCACTTACGTGAAGTTGTTTGAGTGTGGAGCGATATCCCGGTTCTGACACACCTCCCGTGCTTCTCATAAGCAAGTAACCATTACGAACTGCTAAAGATAAAAGATAATAGGTAATCAATAGATTAGGCCTTTAGGCTGCAGTATTCACTTACCACTCACGTGAAGTTGTTTGAGTGTGGAGCGATATCCCGGTTCTGACACACCTCCCGTGCTTCTCATAAGCAAGTAACCATTACGAACTGCTAAAGATAAAAGATAATAGGTAATCAATAGATATAGGTACGTCCCTTAGACTGTGATAATACTGTGCCATAAACTTTATTTTTCAATTGTTTTCGTATGTAAGTAAAACATGTATGAAAATTCGTGTAGCGTTAAAATAATGTATGTTAAACGCTTGTTAGACCAGTACCGTGCTCATGTTTCATTAAACCTACGTCCATAAATAGTCTGTCTGGTGGTTGTTGACAGCTTAAGATACGTTAGGTTACGCTATTCTAAATTCGTTGGCATTCTTGTACGAATACGAACGTGGGTACGTCGAATGTCTTTGTACCTACACGCGACACATTTCAATTAAATACTGGTTCAGAATTAGTTCGTGTATATCTGAAGACGATGTTACATTTCAGAGAGATTATTTATTAACGTGTAGTTGAAAATGTCTTCCTTCCTTTTATTTGATTAAACTTTTTTGTACTCATTTAATTTTGTCATAGCGCAGTAACAAAAAAAGGACCTATCTAACGATTATTCCAAAGTTGTGCAGTTATGTATTCGTAATGTAAATAAAGAATAATAATAATAGACAGCTGATTACTCTTTTTATTTATTAATCTGGTCTGCAGTTTTACGGTTTTTGACATTAGCAATTTGTTCTTTAATTCTTGTGTATACCGCCACACCAGTATTTATAAACTAGATTGTGATTTTGGACTCTCTTAAATTGGCCAGACAAAGAGTAAAAAGACAAAAGTATCCACCAAACCTATTGGAAAAGTAAAAAAATGTAATAATTTTAGAAAGAAAAATAAATTATAAACACATCAATCTTATCTATAATTTAACAAAATTTTATTATTATCATTTATCCATTACTTTTAGTATATTATTTTGTACAATTAAAAAGAAGAAATAATAATGAAACAAACGTGAGAATTGTCGATAGAACATTTTAGTTAATTAGTGTGTTTGGGACATATACCTAAAGGTAAGTTATAATAATTTAAAATACTAGCAGCTGGCACGGGTGCAATGACTGTAATATAGCCTATGCCACTCAGTAAAAATTTCTGAAGGTGAAAGAATTTTTGAAAAACGGAAAGAAGTTTTGTGTGAAAACGTTACAAACATACATACAAAACACAAAAAATGTGGTATAGATAGTGACAAAAATAAACTTTTAGAGGTAATAGAATAAAAAAACCAAAAAGACGTTTTTATATTTCGCTTAAGTTTTGAGGCTATCTAGTTGTAGGTCTTTTTATTACCAACAACTTTGTCATTCAATTTTATTCGATAGGACTCATAGTTTTGCCGGCCATTGTGATAAACCGTTTTCTTTCAACCCTTGAAATGCTCCCGCTTTTCCGACCCCACCCGTAATTTATTTTTCCTTTTAATTTTATTATATTTTCTCACTTTTCTAATAGGTTTCATCCTGCTATTAATTATCACTTTTTACAATTTTCAAAGGCATTGACACTAGCCTACTATCATTTGCCGGCCGATATATTAGGTTATGCGGTAATGCCTCGAGCTCCGACCTTAGAACTTTTCCACCGCAATACACTTTTAGTGGTCCCCTATTCTATTAATAATAGGTATAATAATAATAATGGCAACCCATTAAACGTCCTGCTGCTGGGCACGAGGCTCTCCCCTCTTTCGGGGGAGGCCTGGAGCTTACTCCACCACGCTGCTACAATGCGGATTGGCGGAGATACGGGTTAATGGCCAACCCCCTGTCGGATGTTTTCAAACCGCCCATAAGGCCTCCGACAAGGTTCAACGAATGCTTTCTATCGATAGCAACTGGGACCGACGGCTTCACGTGCTCTCCGAAGCACGGAAACGCACATTTTAATTTGCTACTAGCGGTCACCCATCACATACCCGACCGCGCCCGTAATGCTTAACCGAGTAGATCGCTTACGATCTACACCAGCCGCGGGGCCATGCGCGCTTCTATCAGTGCGATATTCTCCTATTCTATTAGTTCGATAAAATAAACAGAGTTATCATATGTTGTCGCATGAAAATAATTACAGAGATGAGATAGTATTATAATTTTTTTCGTACGCCCGGGGTGCGTCCGCCTATCGATATTGCTGTCGTCATTGGCATTGCTGTAATTTACATGACAATTTTTATTTCAACTAAACAACTTTTTTTTTATATTTTGTGTATAACTATGAGGGTGACATGTTCGAAATCGAACAATCCTCGATAAATAATAAAGATTTAATTAAAAAAAAAAACTAAATAACAATAATCTTAATAATCTACCATCGAAAACAAGAATACCAGTCATTATCATTACTGCTTCAGGAGCTACAAATCGACATGATATATATTCACAATGATGACAGCAATGTCGATAGGCGCACGGCCCTTCTTGGTCTTCGCGCCACTACCTTTGTAAAACAAATTATTCGAAATCTAAAAGCATTCAAATGCAACAAAGTTCAAGCTTATAGCTTTTTACCAAATAGAGAGGGAGCTATCTAAGCCGCAAGCTGTTGGCTGACTTCGTATAAAGCCGCTAAGTGATTGATAGGATACCTGGTTCTTATTTCATTTAATTTGCCTCAACTTTTAATCTTGTTTATTGAAATTTATTCGCAACTAGCTTCTGAGTAGAATTATCTACTGAGAAGGTGGTGGTAATCTGTGTTCGGTGTTTATGAGACTTTCCAATAATTACTTCCACCATTATGATATATTTTTTGAATGGTTTAGGTACTAAGAAAAGGTAATGGATTAAAAAAAAAAACAAATTTATACACGATATTTATTACTGAATACACTAAAGCCCGCTATGTTTAGTTTGTATTTTGGCATTCCGAATTGCATAATCAAGGAAATACATTAAAATAAAATTAGTATATGTGGGGGACAAATGGCTTTTACACCAACGTCAAACACAAATCTGCATCGACGTAATTAAAATGGACTGTATTTTCTTTATTCTGATTTCTTCAATGGTTCTTACTAATCTAACTTATTCACTAGCTTATTTCACTATACTATAACTAACTAGCGAACCAGGGGGTCTGGTACTATTCTAAACTTTCACTGGCAATACCTTCACGGTCTGGAAGCACTTTTCTTGCGGAGAATCGAACGAGGACAAACTAGCAACGAAATGTACCGAGTTATATACGCTTCCAAACCGTCTCCTTCCATGTCAAAATTCCGTGACACGCCCCAAAAATCGAACGTCACGAAGGTCCGGGTCAACAGAGATAGGACTCTAAAACATTACATATACGGTCCAATTTCCCACGGTCGTCATACATCCCTGCTGACCCGCCCCCGCCTTGATACAATTTATACGCAATATCTCTTATTTTATTAAATTTTCTTATACAATTCTTATTAGATTTTTATTCTAATTCGATACACTTTCAAAGTTTTTACTTATTAGAAAAACATAATTTTTTAGGGGCTCTGTCATGCTCTATCACCTATGACACGATTGAATATCGCTAGCCAAACCTAAATACAATTAAAAACCGCAAACGGTATCTGCCTATCTCCTTTATTCTAAGCGTGAGAGACAATTTTATCTAACAAGTAAGATTAGGTACATTCGTTTTTTCCTTATTGTGAGTCTACTTACACTCTTTATACATACATTTCCCTGAGGGGGCAACAAAAATACATCTCGTACATAACTTTCAGCCTAGTATCTTTGTTATTTACGAAAATACAGCGACTTTCACCTCTCTCTCCATACAAAATGTTGAATTCAACATCAGCTGTGAACAAACTAATTGAATCTACCTACATACAAATTGATATTTCTAACCGGAACATTTTATACAATTTGTGTTATAATTTCTCAATTTCTTTACTTTCTACGCGCGCTACGTGGTCGTACCTCCGTGCACGTCTTCGGGCCAGTGTGTGTGTGATAAGTATACAGCAAAATACCTAATTTACATTACAGTTTTCATCAGACTCATCTCATAGTAGTGTCTACTACAGCGAACTTTGCCAGTCGATAACTACTGATCTGCCTATGCCATGCGTGGGGTTGGTCGTGAATATGAATTATTAGACATTCCTACGCCGAGCTATGCCACTGACTGAGCTCTAAAAAAGTGCGCTGCCTCCGCGTCACTTCCCCGCACTTCACCCCCGCCGCCGCAGGCGGATCAGGTGCTCTGTCGGTCACCTCTCCGTGGACGACCCTTTCGACTAACCGAAAATACCTACACCTCCAAATTTAATATTTCCTATGGCAATCGCTAGACAACAACTCTTTTATCATCATATTCAAATATTACATGCCTACTATGAGAACCTAACGAGTTATATCGAATTAAAAACTGCCGCTGCATACAACCAACATACACCTAGCGGTCATTGCAAGCTTTACTAACTTTACTTATTTTCATAATGAAATACGACGCTTATTGATTCTATCCTTTACAGTATAGGTAATGATTGAAATCTACCATGGTATTTAAATTTGTCGATATCGAAATAAGCATGCAGTATTATTCACACCATATGGTTTTCAATTAATTTCAGCATGATAATATGATTGGATTTGTGTACGGCATACCTATTGATTGTGCACGGCGATTATATCTCAATTTAACTATCTAAATGGCCTATCTTTGGCCTCCCCCCAAAAAGAGGAGAGACTCGTGCCCAGCAGTGGGACGTTTAATGGGTTGCCATTATTATTATTCTTATTAACTATCTAAACTTCATGATTTTTAATAATTCACCCAATAGTCTAGTTCACAATATGAAATTGCTGAAATAGAGAGATACCTAACTGTAGTAGACATAATATACGTGTGATCTCATTTGATGCTGAATGATGTTTAGAAAAAATAGGTATTTAGAATTTTGTAAATATTTCATAAACTATTGTAATTGTTATTTATTACAAAGAGTAATGGAATTGAAACAAAAGACATTTAAACAAGAGGCTATATTCCATAAAACAGTAGGTACGTTTTTCTCTCACTTCACTCTCTTAAAATTTGTTCGCTTTGCTGGAGCTCTTTTTTTATGAATCCGCTTGATATTACAACATGATCATATCATAATTTAAAAAAATATTTTGTTAATCATAACTAACTTCAAGTTCATCATCACTATCATAACTTTAAGTTCATTTAAACTTAACTTAATTTTAAGCTTACAAAAAAGTAGTAATCGTAAAAGCAAATCATTTATGTTCATTTTTATAATATTGAGTGAGTAGATTGTAATCCTATATCACAATATAATTTCTTTGACATCTATTTTGGTATAAAATACGATATGTCTGTGTCAATATCAGAAGTACTATGCAGATTTGTTCACACCACATGGCGCGTAATTTCAGTTAATCCAACAGCATGGTAATATGATTGGATTTGTGTGTCCTGTTGATCGTGTGCGGCAATTATGCCTTGTTTTATCTAAACTTCATGGTTTTAATTAATTCTCCCAGTGGAAATATAAATGGATCAATAACAGTGTATAATGCGTATACAGTGGCAACACGGGCAACATCGCTCGTCCGCCGTATCATGTTTGTTTTGCTTTGTTTGTGGTTAACTTCGCCTGTTGTGAATCAATATTGAGCTTAATTATTAACCTATGGAATGTTTGTACAGAGTATCCTAAAAGTTGTCAATTAACAGTTACCATGATAGAGTTTTCGAAAAGCAAATAACAAAGTATTTTTTAATAAGTAATTGAATTAGTATAGACAAGATTCAGTTTTCGATATACTGTGCATATTCCCATTTCTTTTCTATCAGTTGCTTGAGCAGAAAGATCTGATCGATGGTGCTACGATTGCGTCGGAAACCACACTGGTAATCACCAATTATGGCAGCAGCGTAAGGTTCAAGTCTCCTCAGCAGGACGTAGGAAAGAACTTTGTATGCGGTTGGTAACAAGGTAATCCCTCTATAATTAGCACACTTTTTTCTAGGACCTTTCTTGTAGATAGGACATATTACACCCAAGTTCCACATTATCGGTATTTGTTCTTTACTCCATATACCAGCTAATAATTCATAAAGTTTTTTCTGTATAGGCTCACCTCCATATTTCCATAGTTCTCCGGGCAGATTATCAACACCCGGTGACTTGTGATTTTTTAGTCTCATTATCGCTTCCTGTACTTCCTGGTAGGTGAGAGGCGGTATTTCTTCACTACTCTGGTCTGAATTTGGATGAGCGTCCTCTGGTGATGGAGTACAGTTAAGTAGTGTCTGGAAATAGTCCCGCCACATATCTTTTATTTTCCCTGGGTCCGTCACAAGATTGCCGTCATTGTCCTCTAATAGGAAGGGAAGCCGTGGAAGGGCTGTCAACCCCCCGCACAACCCCCAATATGTCGGAGGACCACATCCTACTTTGGTCAGCGAGTCCATCGGACTTAGCCGGTGGCTAGCTAGGCTGTACCACCGACCACTCCCCCATCCGCCACCCGGGGGACGCTCCCCTACGCTGTGAGGCCCAGGCGGGGCTTAAATTTAAATTATATTAACATATTAATATAATTTAAACAAAAATATCAAAGTCAATTCAAAAAAGTGTCAACTCAATATTGATAATTGAGGTTGATAATGCGCCTTTCTTTGTAAATGTGTGAATGTTATGCACTTCCAACAAACTAATGCATAACTGGCGAACCATAATTACATACATTTATTTATGCATGAATATCTACACTTTTCGCTTCATAGAAATAAAGGCTTAGTTGTATTTTGTATCACGTATAGCCTATATTATTTGTTTGTTCGAACTTATGAATGAGAATAGGTATGAAGTTGAGTACGAACATAGAAAACGTAATTGTACTGAACGCAAAAAAATAAGCTTCTTTCAAGAAGAAGTATTTCTATTTATATTTACCTCACCCACTATATATTTAGTGGACAAAGTACCATGATATTGGTAGACAGGTAACATAATGCGAATGAAGTGGCTTATCTTTATTGCCTATTTAATGTCTTACTCTGGGTAAAGGTATCGTCTTATCAGAGGTTTGGACCGTTAAGTCACCGCGTTACAATGTGGGTTGGTTGCATCAACGACTGGCTGTTAACCATACATAAAAAATTGTGTAAATATAGCAATAATGGTGTGAGTTTAAAGTATAAAGTATAGCAAAGCTTAAAAACTATTCTGGCAAATCTTTAAGGATAAGAATATTTACATACTTACTTATTACACCCCTCTGTTTCCTTCGGGGGATAGAAATAAAGAAAAAACCGCAAGTGCATATCGCGCCACGCGCAGTGTAGGGTTCCGTAGTTTTTAGGTTTGAATAATGTAATGAAAAAAATTTTTTTCCAATAAAGTTGTTTAAAATTTTCGAGTAAAATACACTTGGTCGACTTTTACTCGCAAACTTGTAAAGCCAAACTTCAGTGTGATAGTTTTCCTTTTAATTTCGTTATATGTAGCTTTTATTGCCGTAACGTTGGAATTTCTAACAACAACCGTTTAGTTAGTAGACACTTGACTCTAACGAAAATTGGAAATTTAAAGCTTAATGAGTCAGAAATAGTCAACTTAATCGAAAAATGAATTTTGCACATCCCTGATATTTTTAAAAGACCTATCCACCGATATCTGACAATAAACAGAAATCGAAAAAAAAAAATCCGCTCGTTACATGTAGGGTTTAGGTACCCTAAATATATATTTTTTTATGTTTTTATTCTACCACTTTGTCGGCGTGATTAAGGTGTATACTTGTGCCAAGTCTCAAGTCTATAGTATCAATAGTTTTTGCGCTAAACCGCAGACGGACAGACAGACAGACGGACATGGTGAAACTATTAGGGTTTTACAACGGAACCCTAAAAAATCACATGGTGACATAAAAATGTGTGAAACATCGTCTATTGTTAAGCATCTAGTATAACAAAGATGTTTAAAAAAAGTCGCGCTTCGAGATTTTTCAGCAAAATAAAGACACGATGGCCGGCGTCCATCCACAATTTATGTTTCGCCGACGCGTTTAGTGAAAGCCTCCGATGAAAGTTTCATCGTATCTGCGAGCTGCAGGCGTGAAAATAAAATTGGAGCGCTTTGGGTATTCTAATATAGCAGCTATCGAGATGTCGGGAAATAGTCCCGCTTGATATTTCACTGCTGTTCACGCACCTCCCTAGAACGATGCAGCTTGTCTTTGTTTTCATACAGGAAAACAAGGATCAACATAGACAACATAGTCAAAATAATTTACAAAAATATTTTTTTTTTATTTCTATTGACACTGAATTGTCTGAAATATCACCCATTGTTAAGAAACTTCATTGACTAAGATACTTTCAAATAGTTGAGGTTCAAGATTCTATGTTAAATAAAGTATTGATAATTTTCTTTTCCGCCTACAACTTTTATGTATGAGTGAATGGTTAACTGGAACGGAATCATCAGTAAAAGGCGATTAAGAAGAAAAGTCATAATAAAATAAATGTTCATATTGTGACACAGAAATGTCTGAAATATCGTAAGTGTACATTGTTATGAATCTTCTTTTGAACTGGAACGGTATCTTCTCTCAGAAACAGAAAGAACGGCACATAATTAAACAAAAAACAAAGTTTCACGGTGTTGTAGAATTGTCTGAAATATCATCCATTGATATGCATTTTGGTTTTAAAGATGTTTTGAAAGTTTTGAGATTTTTCATCAAAATAAAGACAAGCGGCATTCATCCACAATTTAATTTTCACCGATATGTTTAGTGAAAGCCTCCGATGAATGTTTCATCGTATATGTGAGGTGCAGGCGTGAAAATAAAATTGGAGCGCTTTGTGCTTTCAAATATAGCGGCTATCGAGATGTCGGAAAATAGTCCCGCTTGATATTTCACTGTTGTTCACGCATCTCTAGCACAACGCTGTTTGCTTTTGTTTTCTTATAAGAAGATAAAGATCAACATTTTCTAACTTTGACATATGAGTGAATGGCAAACAGGAACGGTAAAGATGATTAAGAATAAATAATGTCATTACAATAACACAAAGAAAAATAAATCACACGGTGCTGAAGAAATGTCTGAGATATCGTCCATTGTTATACTTAACAAGGACATTTTAAAAATATTCGAGTGTCGTGAGTTTTAAGCAGAACGACCGACGCGACGTCCATCCACAATTTATGTTTCGCCAGCGCGTTTTGTGAAATCATCGTATATGAGACCAGCAGGCGTGAAAATTAAATTGCAGCGCTTAGGGTTTTCATAGGTATACAACGTGTAACAGGATTAAATGTACAACCCGAAACTAGTTTGTTCAGAATCGATGACTGAATCGATTTTAGGCTTTTTAAATACAGGTAATATTTGATCCCAAAATTAATTAGAATGAAGTAAATTATGGTCACCTATTTGGTGAATAGTCAAAACAAACGAAAATTAGACTAACGTCTATCCATAATAAAATGCTAGTCTCAACAAGTTCATTAGAATTCGTTGAGATGTGCCGTTTTTTTATAAATAATAAATAATTTAAGAAATAAATTAGTGAACATTTTTCTTATTACTACCGAGTGTTAAATAGGGGTGCGCAGGTTATGCTACATTACATTGCGACATGTGGGTAGGTGTGAGTAGGTTCGCGTTTTATGTGCGACCGTAGGTAGTGCATAGGGTAGTATGCGTAGGAGCATACTGTTCGTACAAATTGAGGGCAACTTATTTCCTTAATAAAAAATATTAAATACATAAATATGTAATTTCAGTCCATGCGTTATGATTATAACTCGATTTTCTAATCAGGGTGATTGAGAGTGTTTTTTTTTTTTTTATGTAATCGAATTGGCAAACAAGCATGCAGTTCACATTGATGTTAAGTGATGACTGCAGCCTATAGACACCCACACAGCAGATCAAAATAAAATGCAGATGCGTTACCACTCCTGAGGTCTAAGGTGTTATGCCTCTGTGCCGGAAATTACAGGGCCGTGCATTACCACCTGACCGGAACACGATAGTGCTGAACACTACCATTTAGCGGCAAGTATATTAGGTAATGCGGTGGTGCCTACGCCCGCGAGCTCCGTCACTGGAGCTCTACCACCAGTAGAGTGTGCATTATTCCCGTTGCATGTTGTATAGCGGCTATCGAAATGTCGGGGAATAGTCTCGCTTGATATTTCACTGCTGTTCACGCACCTCTTGCACAGGACGGCTTGCTTTGTTTTCGTAAAGGTAAATAAGGATCAACATTTTTTGTCCATACACAAATGAAGTGAGTGAATGACAAACTGAGATGGTTTCTTGATAGGTAGTAATAGTGGGTACGCAAAGACATTTTCTTGTATTGTCTTTGGGAATTCGTAGCGTCATGTTTGCTGAGTTTGACAGTGGTAACAAGGCAACGCTGTCATATCAAACTGGGATTTTTATACTCGTCTATTTTAAAACAATCTTGATAATTTCTAAGATTTAACCCTATGGACTTATTTGCTTAAAAAATTGGTAGGTCGTGTTTGCCAGTGGTAACATATCACTGCTGGTCGGTAGGGTTTTTTACTGGTGGCAGAGCTCCAGTGACGGAGCTCGCGGGCGTAAGCACCACGTCATTACTTTATATACTTGCCGCTAAATGGTAGTGTTCAGCACTATTGTGTTCCGGTCATGTGGTAATGTACGGTCCATTAATTTCCGGCACAGGGGCATAACACCTTAGGCCTCAGGAGTGGTAACGCATCTGCATTTTGACCTTGGTTTTTATGTAAGTGTCTATAGGCTGCAGTCATCACTTAACATCAATGTAAACATTAACCTAAAAAATCATGGACATTATTTTCACTTAGCAAAATCTACAAGCAGGTGAATTTGTAATTTTTTACCTGGTCGGAGTTTTACCAATGCTTTCAGTGAAAACCTACGATGAAAACTTCGTCATATCGATTTTCACTGCTATCAATGCCACTAGCCGAGTTATTCAAAAGGTTAAAAGGTCAGTAGCTAGGTAGGCGTTGTAGATCAGCTGTGGGCTAGTCTATACTAGTCGAATAAGTTATTGTTTCATTAACTTTTTGAACTCTTAATAATCTTCATTTGTAAATCTGAATGCCTAATAATAACAGATACAATTTTTTCAATCTCATAAAATAAACACTCGAATGTTTCTATTCATCCCAATTCTCGAGGGCCGTAGATTTTTACTGATGTTTCACATCTCAAACATTTTGACAATTGTTTCCTTAGAAAAAAATGTGTCAGCAGTAGCGTCATCCCATTTTTATCAGAGCTCTTTCGCATGGATGCTTCGTCTGAATGCCAAGAATTTATTGCGTTGTACAGCCTTCAACGGAGCGCAAAGAATTAGTCAACTTAGTGGGACGATTGTTTCTAGATTGCGTGGATATGAAGTCAATGTGAGAGACTTTATAGGTATACTTTGACCCCCTAGTAGGTACTTAAATAAGTAACTTTTTGTATGACTTTGGTCTGTGAATTTATGTTTAGCTACAGTAAACAATAAAACGGATCAAAAGTAATGGCTCATTTGGGAGAAGAAATAAATAAGGCCCTGTAATTTCCGGCAAAGAGGTATAGCACCGTAGGCCTCAGGAGTGGTAACGCATCTGCATTTCGACCTTGGTCTTTTTGTAAGTGTCTATAAGCTGCAGTCATCACTGAACATCAATGTGAACTGCATGCATATTTGCCACTTCCATAAAATAAAAAAAAAATAAGCAAGATAGTAGATTCATAACATACCTAGATAAATAGCAACATGTTGCAACAGACGCTTAAAATAATAATTATATAATAATAAATAATAAATAAAATACGCTTACACTCACAGCCCCACAGTAGGTATAAACCTGTGTCGTGGGTGCCGTTGTACACATACAACACATACACAAACAACCAGACCCGAAACAAATATCTGTAGGCCATACAAATATTTGTCCCGGTGCGGGGATCGAACCCGCGACCCTTCGAATCAAACGATAGTTTCACACCGCTGGACTAACCGGGTTGTCATGTAGAAAAAATACTAAAACTGCCTCATTAGCGTAGTGGTAGCAGGCCACAACTTCTACTCTGGGGGTCCTGGGTTCGATTCCCGGGTCGGGGACTATCAGAAATAACGGTTTAAAATCCTTTATCTCTGGTTCTATTGGGATTTTTCCATTTTCTGGAAGTTTCCCAGTACCTCGGAGTTTGGTAATGTGTCCGGAGATGGCAACAGGTTCGCCGTCACATGGGCCAAAACGTAACCGGCGAGTCGTGGGTGTTTACATGTATGCTTGAATGCATGCATTTTACCTCTGCCTACCTCTTCGGGGATTACAGGCGTGAAGTTACGTTGATATAGAATAATATTGAACTGAAAACGACAAAAGAAGCAAACTCATAAATAATAAGTAGCATATTTTTTCACTATGGTTTTAAGTTTACCATCTACTAATTTCGTGCACAACAAGCCTTTACGTTAGACGATAATTTAGGTAATAAACTGGGTAAGCACCAAAAATATGTTTGCTTAGTTTAACTACAGGTACGCCACAACCTCCTGGGTAATGTTATAACAACTTTCGTGGAGCTGTTCAGTCATATTATGCTGTTGAGCTCCACCTGTCGCCTAAATTCAAATTCACAACTTTATACGAGTACCTTACATTTATATAATATGTAGAAATATCACACATAACTTCAAGTCTATTTTTCCAGGGAGAAGCATAAATTGTAAGAAGTTTATCTTACCTAACCGTTATGCATTCAAAACCTCATTCGTTAGCCTTTTTTCGAAATTGTCAGTTGTATTGGAGAGTAGATACTCTGTAGACTTGTTCCTTGGATAGACTTGGTTTTTTTGAGAAAGTACCACTGACACTTGAGTTTCGATATTCGGTGGGCGGTAACTTTGGTTCTCATACCGATCTCCTTATTTCTGTTCTCGTCGATCTCGAAGGGAAACGCCGAGCATAACTCTCTCCATTGCTCTCTGCGTGACCTTGGGTCTTCTTATGAGGTCCATAGTGGGCGACCACGTTTCAGTTCTATATGTCATCACTGGCAACATACACTGATCAAAGAGCTTTTTCTTGAGACACTGCGGTATGTCGGACGAGAAGATGTATGGTAGCTGCCCGAACGCTGCCAAACCGAGTTGGATTCGAAGACTGATCTCTTTCTTGAAGTTGGACTCACCTAGCTGAGCTGTTTACATAATATACATAAAAAACTACAACCTCGAGCGTAGTGCCCTCAACCATAATAGGAATGGGTGTAACATCGACACTTGACATGAAGACAAAGTCTTATCCATTTTCATTTTAAGGCCCACTCGTTGGGAGGGCCAGGGCCAGTTATATTTTGTTGTTGTACCCTGGCATCTTTCGGTGATTCTTAGCAGCGCCTACCATGACCGGTACCACCATGGTTAGGAATAGTGGGGCTTGTGCGTCATATGTGTTGATTTGCGATAAGCGCCACGACAGCAAACCCATTTAAACGTGGGACGCTGAGCCCGCGTACTTATACCGCCATTGTTCGATGGCTGACTGTGCTAGCGGAAGAATCCTCCAACATCAGTGGGCATCACACCAGTGACCAGACAGGGTCACGTCTCTACGCCGCAATCCAGTAAACTCGTGAAATTTTCTCACAGCACATAATTCTCAACGTGTAGGTATTATTTAAAAATTCAAAAGCGGTTCTCTTTCCTTTCCATTTGAAATTCGTTACTTTTGTCTGATAAATTATTATTGTCAATGAGAGCGTTCTATTTCATTATTCAACGTAGTATAAAACTCACGTTTAAATTAATTTGGGGTTTCGTATTTTTGTACACCTTTCATTTCTGATGGATGACTACTTTTGTTCTTTACAACGTCGTAAAAGCAGATATCTCTGAAATGTTTAGTTGAAATGATGCGAGTACTCGTAAAATACGTTGTTCTTTTAACAAATTTATGACATAAATACTCGTGCCATTTTCTTTTATTAAATTTCTGTAAACAATTGTAGGGAATCTGTTAATTTAGGTTAATATATTATGATATAATTTATTGAGATAAAGTTATTTAATTTGAAGTAGCCATAACTTACTACTTTCATGGAGGTAGCTGTATTAGTCATGCAATGACACAGACTTTTTTCAGATCCCTTTTTATAAATAATTCAACCTTACAATAAAGGGCTGGCCAATTTTTAGGTCAAAGAATCAGCATTGCCATCTAACGAGGCAATGCTGCCAGCCTTCTGGGTACCATAACACAGGAAGGCAGTGATGCGGAATTTTTAGATGCATGTTGCTTTTAGTTTAGTTTTAACTTTATATTATGTAAATATTATTTAGGTTTTACCTTACAATACCAATATATTAACATTATGGTACAGTAACCGTATAAGCAGTGCATGTGCAATGTAAGCTACTTTCTGTTATTTTTTTACACCTTGGTTGACGATATTTGGAGTTTTTCTAACGGATCCCTAAAATAATTTATCGATAAAAATATTACTTATGTCACTCAGTAATAACAGGTTTTTGGCCTATTATCAACAAACTAAACAATATAAATGGTGTCTCTTTACTTATGTGTATATTATCATATTAATGACAATTTGTAGCGCTGAACACTACGATTTTTACAAAGTTTTGTTTTATTAGGTAATGCGGTGGTACATTTACTCCTGTCACATAATCTATAGGCTATCTATCAGGCTGTAAACGTTAATACGTATCTGTATTACCGCTTGGACGTTGACTTCGAGCGACCATACGGCGTCTTGATAGGTTGCAACATACTGTCATGTGGAATCGACAGAGTGTTTAGACACATTATGTTGTATACTATCAGTATAACGGCAGTTGACGCCTGTATTGCCGGAAGATGTTGGTAGAGATAAAATACATTCAAGCATAAGCACACGTATGTATGCTTGAATATAGGTATATCTTGTTTACAGTATTCACTTACTCGATTCACATTGACAGTATAAAGGCGTTACTCCAGAAGCTCAGTTGATAAATCTCTTTGACGAAATTACCAGTCCGTACTAGAACGACAACGACAATAGCAATGTCAATAGGCGGTCGCAGCCTAACGACATTGCTATTGTCGTTGTCATTGCTGTCAAATTTTCATGTCGATTTGTAGCTCCTTTAAAAGCAGTAGTGATAATCTGATTGTATTTCTTGCTTTCGTAGAAGAAAGAGAAACAAGCGATAATGGTAGATTATTTCAATAATTGTTATTTTTTTATGTCTGAAGGTTGACAGACAAGCAAACGGGCCACCTGATGTAAAGTGGTCACCGTCACCTATGAACATTTGCAACACCAGGGGTGTTGCCAACGCACTGCCAACCCTATAGGACTCTTTTGACGCCATTTTTGAAGAACCCATATTGTAGCACCTAGGGAACTCCTCCTAAGTTCGTTTCACAATTTACACGTTCTGGGCAGGAACGAACGTGAATACCGCACCGTTGAGCACTGCCAGGTGTCCAGTCGGTGAGGGTGGAACTTCTCTCTTCGGCGGGTAGTACGGTGTAAGAAATGAGACGGTGGCACCATGTCAAATAGTTCAGCAGAGCACTCACCATTGTAGAGAGGGTACAACACGCACAGACTCCCAATGTCTCTGCGCAGGCTCAGATGTTCGAGCCTGTCAGTAAGTCCTGGATCGTTATCAATACGAACGGCGCGATTTTGTAGAGAGCCAAGTGGGCCAAGCTGGTATTTGGGGGCTCCCGCCCACAAATGAGAGCAGTATTCCAGAATATATAAATATGTAAGAAAAAGAATACTTTACCTAAAATAAGATATGCGTAAAAGGTAAAAAAAAGAAAATAGAGATTCTTTAAAAGTCAAAAAGGCTAGTTCCTTACTTCATTTTTTGCAGTTATCGGTCTTGCAAGCATAATTTCGTTGTGGTAACCGGTCGATAGTGTGGACCCAGTAAAGCGTGGTACGTTTCCGAGAGGGAAGATAAGCGCGTCGTATATCCTCAGCGGCACTAAGTCGCCGTCGGAAGCTTCCCACTGAAAGGAAAACGAAAACAATTCCCCGCTGCACATCATTACTGCGAGTTGTTTTACGATGTTTCATAATTTATTTTTTGTATCTCATCTGAGTGGTCTGACTAGTTATTTGTTGAGAAATGTTCGATGAATTTATAACAAGACTAGCTGTTGCCCGCGGCGTCGCCCGCGTGGATGTTTTATAAATACGTTTTTCCTGAATTTTCTTTGCTATAAACCTCACGGAGCCAGAGACCTTTCCAATGAATGCAAAACCGTGGAAATCGGTTCTCACTTTCTGGAGTTATAGCGTCAGGAAGGAAAACCTGACTTATTTTTATATAATAGAATACTAGTAAATCCGATTCTACCAGTAATAAGTTGTATTTTCTTCCTATCTTCCATACTAATTATTAAAATACTTTTGATTTAGTACCTGGAAGTAGAACCAAAAGCAATCGATATTCTTACTAAACCTCTAAGTGTCCAGTGCTTGCCGATCACAAGGATTTTTAAAATGAGTACCTAATTGTGCCGACAATCAAGACATCTTTTGTACAAATTATTAAAGACGACAAAAAAAATAATATGAATAAAGAAGACAATACCTACCCAAGAGTAGGTTAAGATCCCAATAAAAATAAAACAAAAGTGATAAAGCTTCTTAAACTATCAAAAATACTTGTTTATGATTGGATTCTTGGCAGTGCAAAAAAGCGGTGGTCTTGGCCAATTTCGGAAGAATAATTTCATTGCGGTAACCGGTCAATGCTGAGCCAGTAAAGCGTGGTACGTTTCCGGGGTGGAAGATAAGCGCGTCGTATTTCCTCAGCGGCACTAAGTCGTCGTCGGAAGCTTCTCACTGAAAGGAAACTGAAAACAATTTCAAAGCGATCATTCACCGCTGCAGATCATTACTGCGATCTTCAAGTTTTACGATGTTTCATTATTTATTTTTTGTATCGCATCTGATAGTGTATTCAGACTAGTTGTTTGTTGAGAAATGTTTGATGAATTTACAGCGTCAAAACCAGTAGCTATCTATGTAAGAAATCGTAAATCGTGATTAAGGATTTTCCAGCAGTAATAAGTTGTGTTTCTCAGTATTGCATACTTATATCTCAAGTTTAATATATGTTACCAAATACCAGCTTGGTCCACTTGACCCCCTACAAAGACACGCCGTTCGTATTAAGAAACCTAATAGAACCTAAATATGAGTGTCAGTATCGAATTAAATCTGAGTAATATACCTACGAATAAATATAATTGCCCAGGATTTTTAATAAAAAACATTTGCTAATTATCTCAGTGATAAGTTTAAGTTATTTGCCAGTCACAAGCTACAGGCTTATGATCTGTGTTCCGTATTGCTATCTGCTACTCTATGAACACTTCATTTTTTTTATTGCAATGTGTTGTTTTAATGTTTGAGTTTGTTTTAATGTTTTTTTTCTTTTCTTTCATTTTGATACTAATAAAAGCAACGTATAAAATTACGACTGAAAAAATAACTGTCCCGTCTCGACTTGTCTATTTTAGCTGAAATGATTAATATTTTATGCACAATAAAAAAATCTGCTATTTTCTAGTACCATAAACTTTTTACACATCGACCTTAGGAAAGAGACTTCGGCTTATTTCGGGTCTGTAGAGCGTTATCTCTTTTGCACCTTACCGATGTAACGTTTGTCGACCATTTTGATCAAAATGTTGTGCTTACGGAGACAGTGTGTAGCAGAGATAACGCTCTTCAAAGCCGAAACTAGCCGTTTGTCTCTTTCGTAGGCTCGATGTGAAACATTTCTTACTGGATACTGTACCTATATTGGCCTCGTCTTATCTGTCACAGAGGCAAATCAATTTAGACCACGCCTCAGGAGTGGTAACGCATCTGCCTAACTAGCATAGTTGGTAATAGATGGCGCTGCTGCTACCATAAAGCAATGCAATAGATGTGAAGGAAAGATTTGACAAATCGGGCAGGGCTTCAGTAGCTCAATTGGAAGAGCGGCTGGACTAGATTCCCAGTAGGTCGCGAGTTCGAGTCTCGCCTGAAGTCAAATTTTTCCTTCCATTTTTCTTTAAAAATAAAATATATTTCACAAGCATGTGTTAATGCGAAATAATATAAAAACAACGCATCTGCACTTTGACCTTGGTCTTTGTGTGGGTATCTGTAGGCTGCAGTCATCACTTAACGTCAATGTGAACTACATGCTTGTTTGCCACTTTCATTGCATAAAAAAAACATCATTACAAAAATATATAGATATACAAAAGAACTTAGTTTTCCATTAATTTCTTCACTTCCAGGGTAGAGCTATGAACCCCAATCTTACAAAGCCGATTCTATCAAACTAGAATATCCTGAGTCATGTCGATCAATGGGTGTATTTCATCAACTTTTGCTTTGAATGCTTCCAAAGTTTTTATAATTTCAAGGTTTAGCAATAGCTTGAGTGAATATAACTTTGAAGTCCGAGTTTAAACTTAAACCTGATCACGTATCGTTGACCTCACCTTTCAGAATAGTTACTTGTTGGGTGCTAATGATTTCGCGGGATTTTTCAAGCTTCATTATATAAGTTATATTTATAGCTTCTACTCTAATGTATTAGAAAACTACGAACGTTTCTTTATTGGTTCGATGTTTACATTGCCCGTTTTTGTAGTCTCGAGTAGATTGAGTGTTTTTATAGTTAATAACTGGCAAGTGTAAGGTTCCGTTTTTAGTAGTATATTTTATGACTTGATTGATTTATTACTCGTAAACTTGCAAAGCTTACTTAGCTCTGATAGTTTTCTTTTTAGCTTCGATACACTACTAAAATATTATTTTTTCACACATCCAAATAGGCACATCCAACCTTTTAGGTGACAGGAGAGATACTAGACTAACGAAAATTGCCAATCTAAAACTTAATATTTCATAAACTCTTTAAGTTCTTCAACGTTACTTATCTATTGATAGCTATCTTCAACATTACTTATCTATTGGCAGCAAATTACTTTATTGAATAAAAATAAAATTAGTGATCATGTTCTCGTTGTTAAAAATATTTGCTAATTGATTCATTAAAATTAAAGTCACCATTATAAAAAATACTTAAATTCCATTTTCCTCGCGCACGGAACTCTAATTCTAACTCGCGATCAAAAGTGTGACAATATAATTGCTATCGTTACTTTTTTTGCCAATCTATAATTATCCTGTAATCAAGAAAATTCAAAAGCACGGATTACATTTTCCAAAGCTGACCTCCGGCAAGTGAGGTAATTAATTACGGGTGGCTGTTTTTGCAATGGCCAGGCGGAAGAAAACGGCCAAGATTTATTGTTTGCGCCACTTCACTTCAACGTCGCTAGACGGGGAATTACTAATCTTTTCTTTAATTCCGATCCCTTGTTTTGTTCAGACGGTAATAGAGCCGTGAGCTAGATTAAAGAAAGTACTCATTTCAACCTCATCTATATTGCATTGGACAAGACAGAGTAAATAATTATAAATAGAGTATTTAAAGTGTAGTCTTTTCATTTCACTTTTAGACAGATACATTTCATTATAGTCATATTTCGTTTGGATAATTTCGAGCATCTGAGCTTCTCCAGCTGTTTTCTTTATAAAACAATTAACTATTTTTGTTTGTATGCTTCAGTGGCTTTGTAGGGTTAATTCCCAGGTAAATTGTAATTATTTATATAAGTTTTTAAAAAGGAACGTGGAATGTTGGTGTTCTGTCTACATTATACAGGTGGCATTTTGTGGACTAGTGCCCGCATACCACCGTGCGATATCGACAAAGTGAAAAAAGAGCGTATATTTATGCCAAGTCTCTTACGGAATAGGCAGGGGGTATCCCATTCTTGACACACCGCCTGTGTCCCTCTGTAAAAAAAGAGATAATAGTCATACATTTTCAGAAATAACCTCATCTTAAATATAAATAATATTATAAGGTATGATAATATTTATTTGCATTAACATGTGTGTGTACATACATCGAAGGTGTATACATACAGGATGACAAAAACAGATTAAGCGCAGACATATTTGTCACAGAGTGATGAGTAAAAATACATTTTTTAATGTTTTGAAAAGTTAACGAACAAATATTACGTAATTTAATAGTATTTGTCATGATTATAATTACAGAGACCGATATTATATTCAAATTATTTAATGTCAAGTTTATTACTATTATTTAATGATAGGAAAATAAAATTATAGAATTATCAATTTAATTATGTCAAAACAAATTGTTTTTCATTTAGGAATTCAGTAACACTATAGTATGCTCTGGCGGTCAAAAATTTGCGTAGATTACTTTTCAAAACAAGTTGAGGGAGTTCCGTCCAACTTTTAGGTATATTGTTATAAATAACTGTATATTGTGATAAACGACGAAATCATTTTTCTTTGGGCAAATAACCACAAAAATTCAAAGAAATGAAATCAAAAGAGTTACTAGTGTGAGGTACAACACCCATGTTACCAAAATATTACATACAAATTATCTATTCTTGTAATATTTACAAGTCAGTCAATAAAATTTCAATATTATGGAAAGGTCGTGAATTTGTCCTTACATTTATTATAATGCCCCACGGACTGATACCTAAATAAACTTGTACACAACTAAATTGGGTTGTTCCCATAAGGGTTTACCTTGTTATGTGATTGAGATTGCCTATGTAATACCGTCGAGATTTCGCTTAAACAAAATTATTGTAAAACTTATCTCGACATGTCTTTATCTTATTAAAATATTTTGGAACTTTAATAGCGACTGATGTTTTAATTGCGTAATAGTTGCGTTTCGGTGGTGTCATTAATTTTATTGACTCCGATTGGGCTTTAAATTTGTGTAATTCCTAGTAAAATCTCTGTTGAAGTGTTCAGAATACATTTTAGTTCTTTTAATTTTTCTTATTATTTTATTATATCAATCAGTAATACCTATATTTTTAATAAGTAAAAAATTTTTTTTTGTTATTTTATTTTATGTTACGTACTCGTTTTAGACGTCGCGTCGACCCCGCATCTCAAATTTGACCACATAATTTCGCTTTTTTCTTAAAATTGTAATTTCGTGAGGAGGACTTCAAATGCAAATTTCCTCCTCCTCCTGGTACAGAATCTTTGTTTCTCAATTCCTAATCGTTTATTAAATATTAACGAAAACCTAATTAAGGATATTTGTAATATTTTTTGTTTTTTTACAACTTTTGCAATTTTTATGGGTTTAAAGCGGGTTTAATAAATCCTATAGCATTTTAGATCGAACGAGCTTTCTCACGTATTTTTACGATCGTTATCTCAATTTTTCACCATTTTCAAATTGTAAGCTAGACTATACTGCAATAAAGTGAATTTTGTTGATAATATCTCTGTTGTAGTAGGTATCACCAGTAAGTTAGCTCGTTAATTTCGGCAGTCGACGGTGCATGGGAAAGTTGTACGCATTAAACCCCAGGTGGGATGCGGAAACTACTGTGTTTCTACGTGTTTTAGTTCGCTATACATAATAGGTTTTTGATTAATTTTATTCGAAATATTCTCATTGTAGGTGATAGTTGTCTGTACTCCAGAGACGGAGCTCGAAGGTGGGTGTAGCCACAGTACTGCAATACCTACCCCTCACTCAATCACTTCAGGCGAAAGAGGTCCACTGCTGGACAAAGCCTTCCCTAAAGACACAGTGTTAATCGCTCAGGCAGCACGAAATATATGAAATTGATTGCTTATTGTTCTTGGACCTTATAATCCATCTGCTGCTTCAGGGATTAAGGGAGAATATACGATAATCGACACGCGTGGCAAGCGGATTGGCGATCGCAGTGGCGGTAATCTTATCACGGGATTCTGCTGCTCATTCCATTATATTTACTACCACCCTATTTAAATGGTTTGACCACCATTGTTCAGTTGACAGTCTGCATTACTAGAGAGCGATGGGGTCATCACGATCCGACGGCTTCCTGCAATACCTACTTGCTACTTAATGACTATTAAGTGCTATTCTAAGCCGTTCACGTGGTAATGTACATTGTGTAGCCCTATGATTTCCAGCGTAGAGGCATAACAGCTTAGGTTGCAGCTCTAGGGATATGTATAGTATTCTTCTTCACTTCTATTTCTGTCTTATATACCTAAGAAACACTTCTGTGCGCCTCGCACAGGAGTTATGAAGATGACCAAGTTGTTGGGAATAATTAAAGTATTTTATTTTTAAAGAAAAATGGAAAGAAAAATTTGACTTCAGGCGAGGCTCGAACTCGCGACCTACTGGGAATCTAGTCCAGCCGCTCTTCCAATTGAGCTACTGAAGCCCTGCCCGATTTGTCAAATCTTTCCTTCACATCTATTGCATTGCTTTATGGTAGCAGTAGCGCCATCTATTACCAACTATGCTAGTTAGGCAACCGATATAATAGACTTTTCAGTTTATTGAATATCGTAAAGAAGTCGCTTTTACCCTTAATAATTGTTTTTATATTATTTCGCATTAACACATGCTTGTGAAATATATTTTATTTTTAAAGAAAAATGGAAAGAAAAATTTGACTTCAGGCGAGGCTCGAACTCGCGACCTACTGGGAATCTAGTCCAGCCGCTCTTCCAATTGAGCTACTGAAGCCCTGCCCGATTTGTCAAATCTTTCCTTCACATCTATTGCATTGCTTTATGGTAGCAGTAGCGCCATCTATTACCAACTATGCTAGTTAGGCAACCGATATAATAGACTTTTCAGTTTATTGAATATCGTAAAGAAGTCGCTTTTACCCTTAATAATTGTTTTTATATTATTTCGCATTAACACATGCTTGTGAAATATATTTTATTTTTAAAGAAAAATGGAAAGAAAAATTTGACTTCAGGCGAGGCTCGAACTCGCGACCTACTGGGAATCTAGTCCAGCCGCTCTTCCAATTGAGCTACTGAAGCCCTGCCCGATTTGTCAAATCTTTCCTTCACATCTATTGCATTGCTTTATGGTAGCAGTAGCGCCATCTATTACCAACTATGCTAGTTAGGCAACCGATATAATAGACTTTTCAGTTTATTGAATATCGTAAAGAAGTCGCTTTTACCCTTAATAATTGTTTTTATATTATTTAAAATAAAATATATTTCACAAGCATGTGTTAATGCGAAATAATATAAAAACATAATTAAAGTATATTAAGATTTAAAGTGAATGTTCTAATGCGTATCTATCTTTAATTATTTAATATCTATAGACTTGCCTCCTTATTCAGGAACGCATTTTATCTAAAATTTTGATAATCTCTCCTTTGTCTTTTTCTATCCGACGCAATTGACAATGTGATTGACAAAGACTAAATACACTTTGTATTACAACTAAAATGTAGCTAATATAGATTTATGAATAAAGGGGGTAAATGTTTCAAATAATACATAATCTACAAATTTTACTTGATTGTGTCGTAATAAGCCATGCAATAAATCAATTTGAGATTGAGGATCTAGAATATTTAATTGTACCTACACAATGTTTTGCTATGATCTTTAAATACTTCTTATAGTTCAGTTTTTATTCAAAGTGCGATCCATTGTCTATTAAAGTGGATTTTAGCTATTGCTGTTGTAGAAAGTTAGCCCGTTAATTAGGCAGTCGAGGGCACGTGGTAAAGTTGTGCGCATTAAACCCCAGGTGGATGCGGTCCTATGTTTCAGCACTTTCATCGCGTATTTACATAAAATTTACTACACTTACAGAATATTTCTGTCGCAACTACGCGGACGACTATACTTTACGATATACGACTCGGGTACTGTTTCGATTTAGAATTTCCTTTGAATTGTATCCGAATGTTGCATCTTATAAGTTTTTAAGAGTTTGTACTTGAATATGCTCTTAGAATAGTATGGTTGTTTGAAAGAAAACTTGGGTATATTATTACATTTAATCTATAAAACTGGTTGAATACGAGACGATCTCGAATACAAATGATTTCTTAAGTTCGGTTGCACCAAAATATTTTACTAACATTACTGCCCCCTTAATAACTATCACAGAGACATAATGACTAAGGTCTCAGGGGTGGCAATGCATCAGTATTTTGACCTCTGGTCTTTGTGTCTTCACCTTAGGCCTCAGGAGTGGTAACGCATCTGATCCTGACCTTCATTACGTTTTTTTTATGGTATCGAAGTGGCAAACAAGCATGCAGCTCACATCGATGTTAAGTGATGACTGCAGCCCATAGACACCCACACAAAGATCAAGGTCAAAATGCATATGCGTTACCACTCCTGAGGCCTAAGGTGTTATGCCCCTGTGATGGACACAGGGCAGTATATTACCACCTGACCGGAACACGATAGTGCTGAACTACCTACTACCATTTAGCGGCAAGTATAAGGTATAGGTATGCGGTGGCGCCTACGCCCGCGAGCTCCGTCACTGGAGCTCTACCACCAGTAGAAGTAATAATTACATAATAAAAATAAACAATAAAAGTAACACTTATATAGTGACTGCGAACTGAGTGGTACCAAAGTATTTATTGGCATAGTTAAAGTTATCAGGGTTGACAGATTCCCACATCATCTGACAGACAATTGAGGTTAACTTTAACATTAACTAGCGCAGCTCGGCCAGTTACAGTTAGCAGTCAAACTCATTTTTTGTGCTTGCAAACCAGTCTCACTGTTGAGTTTCGGACTGGGATTAACAGTGGTTAGGAGGATTATTGGTTTCATCCACAGCTCTTAGAATTAATTTTTTATCTCATCTCGATAGTCCAAACACATTGAATTATTAATCTTAATCAAAAGATTAAAGACGATGGATAAAAATCCATCTGGATTACCTTTTCTCTTATTAGTAGATAAGGTACTAATCAGAATGCCTGAGTGTTTATTAGTTTTTCTATTCGAAATAATAAGGAACGCTAGGCGTAAGTAGGTAGTAACCTAAAGTAAGGCTAAGTAGGCTAACCGTATAAGTATATCTTTTAAGGCCATAGTTTGTGAGACTTGTTAAATGTGTATACCTATTTATGTACAAATCGTAGGCATATTTATAGTCAAACGGACAATTTCAGAGCAATTCTGAATTTACCATTAACAATCAAAAATCTTAGCTATTTCACAGCCAAGGGACAAAGGAGCTGAAACCACCTTTTTAATCTTCGTCTTTTCGCTTGGTCGCATACAGTGACTGAAGAAAATTATTGCCTCATAGAAAAACCTGTAAAGTCGGCGGAAGGTCACGAGAGAGCATACAAAGACAAAACTGTCAAATTAAAGAGACTTCGAAATAATCAAACAGACACTTTTTACGTCAAAGAGGGTAATTTATCTCTAAGGATATCTTTCCTCTCTAAGTCCCCGTTCGATTGGTCGAAGCACAGTCGAATTTATCCTGCCGTATTATCTCGTTTGTTTTCGTAATCACTTACTAACTTGTCACTCGAACTTGTTCACTTTTCTTAGACTTTCCTTTATACACTTAGTTTGTTTTTATTATGTTTGTAGCTACAGTACTGTGAATGTTTTATGATGTTGGTGCTTGTTTAAAGAGAACATTTTAGTTTTTAGAAGCAAGTAATTGTTCGCTTAATGTCTTAAACATGAATGATGTAATTAAAGATAATGAAACAAATCTTCAAGTCTCGTCAAACGCTATAATTACCCTTGATTTTTATCTTAGCGGCAACTACTTAATTAAATGTAACATTTAATTAAAATATTACTTAATTTACCTCAAAAGATAAAACATCTGTAAGGAAATTACACAAGTTATCCAAGAAAGGTAACAGTATCTTGTTAACGAAACATTCGGGTAGGGGAATAGAGTGCAAAGTTTAGGGCCCGGCTAATCATACCGACATGACCGCGGCAATCTTACCGCCCACGTCTCATTAAGACCGTGTGCTCTACCGTATAGGTTGAGGGTAAGTGTACAATTCCCGGCAGTTTAACAGAAAGCCCCAGGTCGTAATTCGTGGCAGTGAAGGCTGCTAACAGACCGACTGGCGGGCATTATTAACGGGCCATTAGCCCTCATTCGACGCTCCGCTCGGATCTGCAAGACGCCCTAATAGACAACTAAGGAACGTTTGAAATAAAGCCGATAATTCTGACTTTTTATACGATCATTTGTTTAGCGTGTACTGAATTTGTTTCTGTTATTTAAGTTCAGTTGTTTAAATAGAAAGTTAAAAGTCAGTTCATTTTATCCAGTCCGTCAGTTTATCTGTCCCTGGCCAACATATGAATTATTGATTTAAGTTAGAGTGAAATTATATTTCAATGATGTACTTAGATCACTTTTGATCATCAATGAAACCTCATTAATCTGAGGACCAATTTAAAGAAATTTCAGAAATTTTATAGATTTTACTGTTAGCAGATATATTCATTTATTTATTCAACAACAATTGACACTATGTTTGAAATTACAGATAGGTATGCATAATTCAATTTGGTAATAATATATCAGTCAATTAATAAGGATAAAAGAAAATAAATGGGAAACAGAGAAATATTATTACGCTCTTTTGATTTAAATTTGCTTTTTGTGATTTTCTCTCACATTTCGAAAATGTTGCCTTTTCATTGACTCAGTTTTATGTTTAAAAAAATTATAAATGTTCCTCTGTACTTAGATAGGTACATTTTGAATCTTTTATTTCAAAAAAATGCAGATTACATTTAATTTAAAAACAACAAATGTTGTTCATGGTTATAACAAAATTATTATTTAAGAATTTGTAAAAGAACGAGTGGTGACCGATTATTAGTGAAATAACAAAACAAGTAGCAATTAGGTTCCAAACATGTTTCTGAAGGAAGTAAAACATTCGTGAAAACAGAGAGAAGGCGTTGGCATAAGACGGATCGTTAAAAATATTTTTTGTTCATCATGGTTCCACTAAAATAAAAAAAGATAATATGGTTGTGAAGTAAAAGAAAAGAAATGCAATATTTGTTTGAAAGACATTTTCCACACCACAGATGAGATGAAGGAACTTACTTTAAGGTTCGGATGCACCAAAATATATGTTAAAGTTATTGCAATTTCACATCCTTCTCTAACTTTCTCTAAGATTTGTTTAAGTTAGAGAACGATGTGAAATATTACAATAACTTTACTTTTAATCTTGATGCAACCCAGCCTTAGTGTTTTTAAAGTTTAATAGACATAATCAAGAAAATGGGGTGGTTGCCTATGCATTATTCATTGTTATCCTGTTACAGGATATTTTGACATAATAAGTTACATTGTGGTTTACGTAGATACACTTACCTGCTCAGACATGCCCTATTTTTTTTTACCTAGCCTATGGCACTTTTTTATAAAAGTAAGGTTAAGTTTCTAAAATAGTTTATACAGTTAAACAAACCCCTTTTTTGTATACGTGTAAATTAATACAGGTCTGTGACTAGGCTTAAACATTTTTTTGATGGATTAATTCTTAGTCGTAGTACATACAGTATTACCTAGTCTCGTTGGAAATTTGAGTTAAATCACAAAATTTAAAGACAAAATTTAAGCTCTGAACAAACAAAATAAAAAACAAACTAAGTATATAAAGGAAATTCTAAGAAAAGTGAACAAGTTCGAGTGATAAGTTAGTAAGTGATTACGAAAACAAACGAGATAATACGGCAGGATAAATTCGACTGTGCCTCGACCAATCGAAGGGGGACTTAGGGAGGAAAAATATCCTTAGAGATAAATTATCCTCTTTGACGTAAAAAGTGTCTGTTTGATTATTTCGAAGTCTCTTTAATTTGACAGTTTTGTCTTTGTATGCTCTCTCGTGAACTTCCGCCGACTTTACAGGTTTTTCTATGAGGCAATAATTTTATTCAGTCACTGGATGCGACCAAGCGAAAAAACGAAGATTAAAAAGGTGGTTTCAGCTCCTTTGTCCCTTGGCTGTGCAATAATTTGGGTATTTGACTGTACGAGTAACTAAACAGTAAATTCTGAGTTGTTTTGGATAATAATATAATATTAACTGCCTCAGTAGCCCGGTGGTAGCAAGCCACTACCACTACGCTGGGGTCCTGGGTTCGATTCCTAGGTAGGGGTCTATGAGAGATGTATGTATCTTCACGCCAGGTCCCTAACGGGGTAGGCAGAGAGTGTAGAGCGCCAGATATCGCGGTCCTGATATACCTCTCGTGCCTCGTCTGTCTACCTTCATCATTCTCTTCATACATGCACGCCGATTCCTAAGACTTTTGACCCCACCATCAGACAGAACTCGACCTATTTGGTCATGGTAGGTCAGTCTTGGTCTTCCTGGGCCTCTGCAAACATCCACATTCGCATTGTATATCTGTTTAGTCATTCGCTCATTCGACATTCTTTCTATATGCCCGAACCATCGGAGCATGCCTTTTTTCATTTTTACACCGATACTATCATACACACAAAGCCTTTTTCTTACATCTTCGTTACGAACGCGATCGGTGAGTGATACACCGCAGATCTTGCGCAAAGATCTCATCTATGAGAGATAATGGTGTAAAGTTCTCTTATCTCTGGTTCTATTGAGATTTTTTCATTTTCTGCATATTTCCCAGTAACTCGAAGTTTGGTAATGCGCCCGGAGATGTTAACAGGCTCGCCACCTGTTACTTGAGCCAAAACGTGACCAGCGAACTGCGGGTGTTTGCATGTATGCTAAAATGCATGCATTTACCTCTGCTTACCCATTCGGGGATAACAGGCGTGAAGTTACGTAATATAATATTATTAAATTTGATTTTTGCAGACACCCTTGGAAACACCACTGGAAAACTGTAGACGTGCAACTGCAGAAATTAATTGTCTTGTCGTTTATATAAATAGGACGATCATATTTTACTATTGTTAGCGTCAACCATCTTATGCAACGAATGGAAGTGTGGATATGTGGAAACAATGAAATTGCCCGAAGGCTAATACACGTTACGTGAGCAAAAATCGGTTTTATTCTATTTTTAAACCCGTCCCAACTCTGTCCCGAACTCATGAATGTGCTTGTGTGCAATTGTCGATTTTTTAGTATTGTATGCATGAATTTCCCGTGTGGCATACAACAGGATGTTGTTTGTCTGGGCTTTCGGAAGTTTATCTAGTATTTGAGAGCTAAGGAAATGAAGTGCAATATGAAATAAATAAAGTTTGTATCATAATAATGTGCACCAACGTGAAGTGTGAAGACAACGATGGTTAACAATTGTATTGATTCTAAATGAAAGAGTTACTACCCTTTATACCGTAAAACCAACAATTTTTTATCTCACTAAGATTTTTACAAATATCTGATTTATGCGCGATTTATTAATAAAAGATAAGGAAATTTAAATATAGTATGAAATTAAAGAAAAAAGTGTTGTGCATGTGTTATTGCGAAAAATATAATATTACTTAAATATAGTAGGGTTACATGTTTTCCATAAATATTTATTTATTTATTTATTTATGCTTCTATGCACCTTGTACATATGGCGGACTTAATGCCACTAGGCATTCTCTGACAGTCAACCATGGGGTCATGAGAAAGCTTTGTGTAGGGTGCGGAAAATAATACACAAATGAAAATAATTACTTAGAGAAAAAAAAAAACGTTAATACGTTTTTTACAGTACATAAATACTTTAACGAATAATATTTAACGCTATACTAAATATAACAATAGATATATGGATAATATGATACATATTATATAACTATATAATAAAAATTAAGTATGTTGAAATTACACATAAATTTACATAAATATAGTTGTATAAATAAAAATGCTTAATTTGTAAAAAAAACTTATAACTATGATGACACACTTTCAGGTTAAGACAATTGACTCAATAGGTGTTTCTTAAGCTTCACTTTAAAATAAAATTTAGAGGAAGATTGCCGGATATCAACAGGGAGCATGTTCCAGAGTTTTATTGCCGATATAGCAAAAGAATGAGACATGAAACCGGAACGGTGAAAAAGAATTTTCAAAGACATATTTTTAGATGAGCGTGAGCTATGGGAGTCGCCCAAAATCCGAAAATTATTTTTGAGATAAATGGGAGAACAAGGATCGTTTCAAACGGAGAAAAGTAAACAAAGAGACCTTACGTGTCTTCTTTGTCGGATGGAAAGCCATCTAAGCATTGAACGATAGTGGGAAATATGATCAAATTTGCGTAAACCGAAAATATACCGAATGCGATTGTTGAGCAAACGATCCAGTTTGTTCAGAAGTTCTTCTGACATATTTGAACAACAAACATCAGCATAATCAATGAGAGGGACAATAAGAGATTGTACTAAAAGATTTTTTGTGCTAGAAAGCAAAAAGTTTTTGAATCTATACAAAGTCCGCAGTGAGGCAATAGTGTTTTGACTTATGGTCATGACTTGTACCTTCCATTTCACACAGGCATCTATATTCAATCCTAGGTTTTTAACGTTATCACAAAATGGAATTATAGAGTTTTCGAACGAAATAGGTACTAATTGTCCGAAATTTATTTGCTGAATCTGAGAGGAGCTACCTAAAATAATAGATTGACATTTTGTTGTGTTTACTGAAATGCCAAACTGACTAGACCATTCAGAGATCACACGAAGGTCATTATCAATTACGGGAATAGTGAAGTTCACATTATCGATATCAGCTTGAGCGTATATCTGCAGGTCATCCGCGTACAGATGGTAAGAGCCGTGAAGATTAAAGGTGAGAATATTAATGAAGAGAGAAAAAAGAAGAGGAGATAATATGCCGCCTTGCGGAACGCCAGCAGAAAGATTAACTCAGTTAGAGAACTCACTGTTACCTCGCACCGCCTGCTGGCGTCCACGAAGATATGAGGAAAACTATTCCTGGACCAGTGGCGCGGAGTTGAAATGAGCGAGGATGGCTAGAAGTATATCATGATCAACGGTATTAAAAGCGTTGGAAAAGTCAATCAACACTAGTACAGTTACTTTTAAGTGCTAAGTACTTTTAAGTACCTTTAATATCTAATTTTGGTTGTAATAAACTAAAATAATTAAGTATTTATTTAAAATCAACTCGAAATAAATCCGTTAAAAAAAGTTTTGTTCCAATGACATTAACACAACATTTAACAAGTAGCTTTACTAAATTTTGGTACACAATCAATTTTATTGTTTTATCCCTTTATACAACTCAAATTAAAACATGAATTATTTAATATAACAAGGTATATAATATTCATACCATTTGTATAATATTAATCTAATGTGGAGTTACGTGCATAATATACCATCAACTTTTTAGCTTAGGTACATTCAGTATTGAATTTTAAAACAAAGAGTCGTGTTTCTAAATTTCAAACAACGTTTGACTTTATTCGATTCGAATTGTTACCGTTTTAGCTAAAGCTGCAGCAAATTTAAGCTTTGTATTTACCTATACTAGATATCAGTTTATGCTTCTCATTGATTAAGAAGAACAGAAATATCTATACCTTACTTAATATACTCACAGGTGCTGTAATCACGAGAATTCTTGTGGTTACGTCACATGCTCCTCAGTGTTCGCAAATATACCCTGAGTGCCTATCGGAAAATGGTCATGTGAACCACCACTTATCTGCGACATGAAGCTGCGTACTGATTAAATATGAACAGGAAAGTTCCCTTTTGTTATAAATTATTTCATGTAACTTGATGTCTCCTACTTAGTGGTGAAAGGGACAGATAAGTTACAAGACGTAGTGGTGTGACCTTGGCTTAATCGGGTAAATGTTTCTATTTCCACACATGGGACAAAGAGTAGTTTACGTCCCCGCAAACTCGACAAACGATTCCGGTTAGTGCTGGTTTACAATGATTAATTTATCAGTACTCGGCACGTCCACACTAGGCCATGCATGTTTGAAAGGCGTTGAGAGTGTTTTCCGTTTAAAAGATTGAGATTGCG
The DNA here is from genome assembly GCA_036365455.1 of Macrosoma leucophasiata. Classification (NCBI taxonomy): domain Eukaryota; kingdom Metazoa; phylum Arthropoda; class Insecta; order Lepidoptera; family Hedylidae; genus Macrosoma; species Macrosoma leucophasiata. The sequence goes on along the minus strand of JAWQUS010000009.1, from coordinate 16,382,456 downwards.
GTTTGAGTATGTACTTTATTTCTGAGGATTCTGAGGAATACGCCTTATTGGACAAAACGCAGTCTCTTTGTTAACTGGGACAAATCGCCTGGGGATCGTATTATTTCGTGCGTAGATTTATCGATGCAGTCGGATCGAGGGCCCTTTTGTTGGGTTTTACCATAAATCTTTCTCCTATTTAAACGGTTATTAGGACACGCGTGATTGATGTCCAGAGCTTCTGTTACCATATGTGATCTCAGGAAAATTCAATAAAACGAAGACCTCGTTTTTCTACTCTGACTTTTATTTGGACGGCCTTTACTGTGTGTGCTATAAATACAATAACCTAACACGTTTTATGGACGATCTCATAAGTTTTTGAGCACGCTTGGGTAGTTGCTTTAAGATATCATTGAATGTCATACTCTGATGGTTGCCGTATATGAGGAGGAGATAAAGGTCGATTGACGGTCTAAATAGATCAATTGTTAACTGAAAGTTTTAATTTAATTAGATTCTAGAGCAGTGCCGGATCAGCGCATAAGCAAATTAAACAATTGGTTTAAAGCATTCATGCAAACGCATATATGCTTGCACGCACTTACCTCTGTCTAGACCACTTCGGGGAATACAGACGTGTGATGAAAAATGCATCGGGACGTGACAATGGAGGAGAATTCCTCCGCGGTAGTTGTCGCAATTAAAATACATTTTTTTAAGCTATTGCATAGCTTCTATCGCGGGCCTTGAGCGCGGGGATCGAATTCAGAAATTCCGTAACGCAAAAAACCGGACGCTCCGGATTACACATTTTAAACTAATTTATTAACTAAATTTTAAACACACAAAATCTACCGGGCCGATTACAATGAAACTTATTACGAGTATGATAATACTTAACCTTTGGCGCACAACACTACTACTTTTATCCCGGAAAAATGTCTGTTTGTCTGTGTGTTTGTGCACGCTTATTTCAGAAACGGCTTATTCGATTTGTGGTTTTCACTAATATATTGTGGTAAGTTTCACTTAACATTGACTGTTTGTTTCATGTCAATCAGTTCAGAAATAAAAAAGTTACGACAATTTAAAAAATCATATCGAATATTTTTAAACTATTCTGTATCTGTATTCTGTCTTTTTAGGATTCCGTATTTACAAGATAAAAACGGACCCTATTGCTAATCCTTCGCTGTCTGCCTGTCTGTCCATACATCTGTCTGTCTGTCACCAGGCTGTATCACATAAACAGTGATAGCTAGAAAGCTAAAATTTTCACAAATTATGTATTTTTCTTACCGCTATAACGACAAAATTAAATACTAAAAATAAGAAAATGAAAATCTTGAGATTTTCATTTTGATATTTTGGGTGAAAGCGGGCATACAATAACTGTGTTTTTTTTTTCGTATATTTTTTGCTCGATATCAATTACGGTAGCAAGTAGACGATGGTGGTGATGGTGTTGATGGCATTAGTGGGTAAAAATGCGCAACGTTAATATTCATTTTTTCTCTTCTGCCTGCTCTTACGGCGTGCCAATATTATGCATATATCTATCTTTTATCTTTCATTCTGTGTTAGAAGCACTAATTGACTGAAAATTTACAAAAGTTTATATTATTCTTTAAAAAAATATTATGTATAGAAGTTGAAAATGGCCTTTTCGAAAATACGATTCAGCATAGGGTGGGTGGATGCGCTTTTACATAATAAGCAATTTTTCGCAATCCTAGCAGCCTGTGTGCTTTTATACCCAATGGCCATACGTCTAATATCGTGTACAGAGGAGAATTACTGCAAAGTAGATTTTTATCCTACTTAATTGTGTTTATGATCCAAAATTAACTAAAATGTATATCCAAAAGCGCTGCCCAAAGTCCCAAAGCCACTATTTCACGCGAAAAAAGCTGCGGGTACAGCTAGTCTTATATAATCTTATCGCGTGGTAATGTATGACCCTGTAATTACCGGGACAGAGGCATAACAACTTAGGCCTCCGGAGTGGCAACACATCTACATTTAAATCTCTGGCATGACATAAAAATATCGTAGTAAAAAAGGAAATTTTAGACGGTTATGAAACTGTCCTCTATTAGATGTTATATTATGGTTCCTTTAGCAATATTCGGAGGTTCGTGTTTGCTTTGTTTTATCGAATACCGAATCTTGGCTAAACTGTACAGTATTTCAACCGTGGCTTGTTGCGATAAGACGACCTTTCACCGGATCCGCCATATGTAACTGTACCATTATTTTAATTCATGTGTGTTCTTTTCATAACTCAGAATTCTAAAACACTTAAAATCATTCTTAAATTCGCAAATTACTTGACGCTTGGTTCAACTCATTGACGTTCTTTACAAGTTTATGAGATAAAATTTGCTAGACGGTTATTTATTAGTGCTTGTTTCCCTTCAGATTTTTTTTTTAGTTACGGTAGTATAATCGCTCTATACTTAATATTCTCTTTTTTTAGTTATAGCGTAGCACAAGATAAGTCAGCCTAATTTGAATATTATTTTTTTGTTAATTTTTTTGTATAAAAAATTTTGTGTAAGTGCAAATATTATTGCATGTTCGCTGTCTAGTGATATTATTGTTATGAAAAATAGAACCTAAGCGGTAGTTTTTACTTTGTGGTCGAGCTCCAGTGACGGAGCTCGCGGGCGTAGGCACCACCGCATTACCTAATATACTTGCCGCTAAATGGTAGTGTTAAGCACTATCGCGTTCCGGTCGGGTAGTAATGTACGGCCCTGTAATTTCCGGCACAGAGGCATAACACCTTAGGCCTCAGGAGTGGTAACGCATCTGCATTTTGACCTCTGGTCTTAGTGTGGGTGTCTATAGGCTGCAGTCATCACTTAACATCAATGTGAACTGCATGCTTGTTTGCCACTTTTATAACATAAAAAAAAAATAACATTGCGATATGGGCAGCACCACGGAACAGATAACTTTTCCGTGGGCAGCACGTCCCGCGATAAAACTCGAGCCACTGCGATAACCAATCCGCCTGCCAAGCGTGGCGATTTTTTGTAAATTCGCCCCTGATGACGCACTACAATGCTGTGGGCGTTTTTGAGGAAGGTTTTGTCCATCAGTGAACGTCTTTCGGTTGACATGATGATGATGATGAAAAATAGAATAGTTGATATAAAATTGAATAACGCAAGCAATCTTATTTTGCTATCGATTAAGCTGTTTCACAAATGTGCGTGAAAAGCATTGTAACGTTAGACAAAAATATAAATTAACACGATGAATACCTGAATTCTGAGCGTCATTCAAGAATTTCTGTCCTGCTGAGAGCACTCAGCCATAATAAATTTGTTCTCAAATTTATCTTTTTTGGAGTTCCGTACCACAAAAGTAAATAGTATGGAACGGTTATAAGATTAATGCTTATTCGTGTATCTATTTTTCTGTTTGTCATAATATCTAATTTGCTTCGTTAGTTACTGGTTGTGTTAAAATTTTATATACATATTTTATTATGTACCCAAACACTCTATAAAAAAAATGTAATAAAAAATCTAACATTTGAAAAAGGTCTCATTATGAGGATCTTAAATCTCAAAAAATAATAATTTTGAACTTAATAATAAGAATTGGCAAAATGGTCAGTTTTACACCTAGTGTTAACTCCTTTATATAAGAATCATTTTGCTGAAACATTGAAAAAATGCGGATAATACTTCTTTACCTAAAGATTAAAGGGAAACCTAAGAAAAGTCTATAATATTTAAGGTAGGTAATTGTACGGAAACCTGCGAAACGCGAATCCGACTCGCACTTGGCCGTTTTATTTTTTGGGGTTTGCTTAGCTTGTAACTAAGGCCGGGCGTGGGAAATTCGGCAAAGGTCTATTGCGCCTTTTCCACTTTTCTGAGGGGTACCATTACGCAAAACATTATTCCAAATTACATTGTGCGTGTTACAGAAATGTTTCTTCTCATTTTGATGAAATATAACGTTTTGTTTTTAAATGAAAATGAAGTGTAGCTATTATGAAGTGGGACCACGTTTTGGGCTTAATATTATTTAGAAAAGAAATGTTACAGTTTTTAGGGTTCCGTAGTAAACAAGGAACCCTTATAGTTTCGCCATGTCCGTCTGTCTGTCTGTCTGTCTGTCCGTCCTCGGCTTAGCGCCGAACTATTAGTAGTAGAGGCTTGAAATTTGGCACAAGTGTACAACTTAATTAGGCCGATAAAGTGGTAGAATTAAAATATATTTTTTTTACATCATTTTTCGATTCAGTTAACTGTTCGTGACTTATTAAGCTTTATAGGACCAATTTTCGTTAGAGTCAAGTGTCCCCACTTGACTCTAACGAAAATTGGTCCTATAAAGCTAAATAAGTCACGAACTACCGACCACAGATCACTATATACTAGTCTACCGACCCCCTACCGACTAAACGGTTGTTGTTAGAAATTCAAACGTTACGGCAATAGTAGCCATATATAATGAAATTAAAAGGAAAACTATCACACTTAAGTTGGTTTTACAAGTTTGCGAGTTATAGTCGACCAAATGTATTTTACTCGAAAATTTCGAACAACTCCATAGAAATTAATTTATGTTTTTTCATTACATTTCTTACTCTGTAAATGCACTAAATACGGAACCCTACACTGCACGTGGACCGACACGCACTTGACCGGCTTTAAATCATATTAAACATTGTTTGTAGTTTCTTCAATGTGACAGAAGCTCAGCAGAAGCCCCAGTCGTCAATCATTGACGACTGGGTCCTTCCTTTTTTAAAATAAACCAGCTAAAAATTATGGATGAAGGAGTTATGTTATTTTATAATGGACCACAAAATGTGCGCAAAATAAAGGAACTTTCCTTGAAACTTCCTATTTCAGAAAAACCAAACAAGCGTATGTCGGTCCACGCGCAATATGCAATTCTGTTGGGCGACTATTACGTACTCGCAAAGTAAAGCGTTCTCCGTTTTCCTTTTCACTTCGTTATATATGTATAACTAGCTGTCCCCGCGACTTCGTCCGCGTGAGGATTTATGATTGTTCAGTATCTCCCGGACGAAGTCGTGGGCGAGGCTAGTATAAAAGTAGCCTAAGTTACTCCTTATTAAATAACTTATCTGCCAGTGAAAGTCCCGTCGAAATCGGTCCAGCCGTTCCCGAGCCGGAACAAACAGACAGACAGACAGACAGACAGACATACAGACAAAAATTAATGTTGTTAAAAATAAAAAGTAAAAAATGTTTTGGTATACGTACCGTGTATAGACACATATGCATTTAGTAAAAAGCGGTTATTTTAATATTACAAAAAGACACTCCAATTTTATTTATTTGTGTGTTACTAGGTAATTAACATATAATTAATTATTTTAATTTTTTATGTATTTATTTATTTATTTTTATTTATTAGGAAGACTATCGATTATTACAATAAGAGCGTGGATACAATATAAGAAACGGAAGAATCATTTATAAGTCTCCACTTATAGAAAAAAAAGTAGATAGCGAAAGACATTAACAACATTTAAAAGACATTATAAAGAACGGTTCTAGCTAACACATCATATCATAAAGCAAAACGGTGTGAATATAGACTGATACTTAACAAGTTAGTCAGTTAAACAAGTAAAAAAAGTATTTGTAATATAACAAAAAAGACGAATAAAGCAGTATAAGTACATACTACATTTACGCATACTTATAAATATATAAACATATGCTTATCATCCACATTGAAGAAAAAAAAAACAAGTAAAGAAATCACGAGTCGACATGTGAAATTAACTCTGTCGGTCTGTTACACTCACCACGACGTTATCCACCGCTGACACGATAATGATTTTAGATATTATTTTTATGTAATGGAAATGGTAAACAAGATGCGTTACCACTCCTGAGGCCTACGGTGTTATGCCTCTGTGCCGGAAATTAATCCAACTGGCAACTGTTGTGGTATCTGTGGTCGTGGATATGTACCTACCTACTATAAGGTGCTATATTTTACTTTTGCGATAATGAATGGATTTCATGATTTGTTTGCGTCGTTCTTAGAACTTGATATTGTTAAGAGATCACCACACTTGTGGCAACACAAGTTTGATAAGCACAATACTCAAAAATAAAATTATTTGTCAAAAGTTGTTTATATTTGCTAAGTACCTTATTGTTCATAAAATTAGGATTACTAGTAGGTATTAGGGGTTGTCAATGTTAAGCCCATAGCAACGAGCCGTGGTGCCACTTTTTATCGTGCTTTGTTACACTTCTATAGAATTTCTTATTCGTAGGAGATCACACATTGTTATTAGTGAATTAAATTAACGAATTATCTTAAAATCGTTGAGCATTTCCGATTTTTGTAATCTAAAGTGTGTCTTCTCCGCAGTAGAACCTTTTATAATTGAATCGTAATGACGTTGCTTACACGATGCTGCGGTAAAGGATGTTTTATGTGTTTGTGTAAAATTGAAATAATGGAATAAAATGTTGATATTTTCTATACAACGTATTTCCTTTTGTTACGAGTAGTGTCTGCTATTAAACATTTTATATCCTCACAACCTGTTACAATACGAGCCCTTGGGGTAAGCACTTGCCTCGTTTTATGGACTGCATCTACTTCTGTATTATGTATTGGGAGCTCTCCTACTTGATTTCTTTGAAATGTAGGTACACATCTGAATATAGACAAAATCTAATAAAGGGTTTAGTTGCTATTTATTCAAACAAACGAATTTTAATTACAGAATCAGAACGTACCTTCACGCCTATCCCCGAAGGCACAGATAAATGCATGCATACAAACATACATGCAAAAATACCTTATTCGCCGGATACGTTGTGTCCCATGTACCAAACAGGTGGTGAGCCTGTTTACATGTCCAGGCACACTTCCAAACTCGGAGGCACAGGGAAACTTCCAGAAAGTGAAAAAATCCCAAAAGAACCATAGATAAACGATTTCACACCATTATCTCTGATAGCCCCTACGGGAAATCGAACCCAAGACCCCAGGGTAGTAGTAGAAGACAGAATGTTTGGTCCTTTGTGGCGGTCTAGAACCCGAACGCGTGTGCCAATTTTCAATTATTCATATATCAATGGATTGGTCTTCAGCTCGCAAGTGTTGATCAAGATAAAATAGTGATCGAAATTTTTAATGACGACCAGGAACCATATGGTGAAAAAAATAAATCGACCAACTTTGTCAAATGGGATATCATTGAATAGATATTTTAAAATCATTATTAGGTATCTCATAAGATTTTTCGATTTAAAAAACAGAGTTAGACCTGATCCGACCTTGCGATTTTCGAAGTTATTATATATTTGTTTGGTTAGGTCTTTGAAAAAAAAAAATCTGTACTTAAAGAAAATTTGTTTAAATGTACGACTGGAGTGAGGCACTGCAGCGTAGTTTAAAAAATAGTTTATTGTTAAAGTTAAGAAAACTCTGAATGAACCAACGCAAAGTTTGTAATAAATAACAAGGAGCACGAATTCATTGCTCCTTTGGGAATATCCTAATGTTAGGTTTTGTCTAGGCCTAGTATTTATAATTATGTTTGAAGTAGAGATAGAGAGAGATACAAGAGAGTAGAGATACGTGAAAGTGACCGCTCGGGATTTTCACTTGCAAAATTTTGTAATTTATGTCGTCTGTGAGGATTAAAAGTATCAACGTACCTTTATCTTGACTTATTCAGCGATTTCGTATTTGTTTTTTTAGTGTCAGCAAAGCATGAATCATATGTATGGATTTCGAGAATTCAACCTTTTCAATCCTTACTAATATTATAAATGCGAAAGTAACTCTGCCGGTCTGTCTGTCTGTTACCTTTCACGTCCAAACGACTTAACCGATTTTAATGAAATTTGGTACACAGATAGAACCGACTTTGAGAAAGAACATAGGATTATAACTATATACTTAGTTATTTATAAAACGACATCCACTAAGGCGAAGCCGCGGGCAACAACTAGTTACATATAAATATATATACAGTGCTCAACAATAAATAGTGCACATCGAGCTTAAGAGGGAGAGTTCGGCTTATTTTGGGTCTGTAGAGCGTTATTTCTTTCGCACCGTACCTATTTGACGTTTGTCGACCATTTTGATCAAGTTTTGACCGATACCGGACTGTCAGTGCTTACGTAGGCTGTGTGCAGCAGAGATAACGCTCTACGAAGCCGAAACGAGCCGATCGTGTCTTTCGTAGGCTCGATGTGCAATATGAAAAGTGATTAAGTCTGCCCTTAGTAATGATTTTCTATAGAAAATTTAAAATAAGTGAAATCTTAGTAGTTCTATGACCGTATCTGAGTGTGGTCGCTTTAACAGTTACCTACTACCAGTTCAATCATATCAAAAAAGGAATTAAGACGAGAAATAACGTTTTATTTTATACTAGCTGTGAACTGCGCGCGTTGCTACGTCACCAACTAAAAAATTACAGTGGCGCTGTCGAATTTGAAAACTCAGAAACCTTCGTGGGCTCATGCACAACAACTTTGCTAAAGATAATCACATGATCAAATGCGTAGTTTACGATTCTATCGTATAATGGAAATACAGACAAACATTCATTTTTATTGTACTATTTATTTTGCGCAATAACACATGCGAGTGAACTATAGAAATTAAAGAAAAAACGGAAAGAAAAATTTTTCTTCGGACAGAAATCGAACCTGCGACCTCAGGATAACGGACTGGACTGGTTATCCTGAGGTCGCAGGTAGCCGCTATCCTCGCAGGTTGCAGGTTCGATTTCTGCCTGAAGTCAAATTTTTCTTTCCGTTTTTTCTTTAATTTCTATAATTCATTTTTTAATCGACTTCCAAAAAAAGGAGGAGGTTCTCAATTCGTCCGGATCTTTTTTTTTTATATATAAAGAAGAAGAAGATTAATGCAACCTCCTCAATTATAAATCATCATACAAGCCAAAAGATCCTCTGCTGGACCAAAGCCTCCCCATAAGGAGGACATGGTATAATCGCCACGCTTGGCATGCAGATTGGTGATCGCAGTGGCGGTAGTTTTATCACAGGACACTGCTGCCCATCTTGCGTTATTGCATATACTACTGCCCTGTTGGAATGGTTTGACCGCCATTGTTCGGTTGAGTGATTGCATTTGTGAAATTTTCTTCCAATAAAATCTACCGGATGTATACAACGCAAAATATGTATGAACATCTACAACTCGTTAGTAAAACAAAACTTGGAATATTTATTAGAGATATGGGGCTCTGCTGCACCAACCAATCTTAAACAATTACAAGGAACGCAAAATAAAATTTTAAAACTCTTATTTAAGTACAACAAAATGACCCTTACTCTATACAAAAAAACAAATATCTTTAACCTAAAACAATTAAATTAATACATACACTACTTGCATATTTATAAAAAAAAGAATAAACAAATTAAATCCATACAGAAATTAAATATACTAAACGAACTTTTTCGCATAATCTAAGAAACACAAACAAAATAACACTCAGGAAACAAAGAACAAAGCAATACGGCAAAAAAAAAATGTTTGATGGTGCACAGTTATTTAACAAACTTCCTAGTGAAATAAAAGAATGTGAATCTATAAATATGTACAAAACTATATTTAAACAATATATAGATATTAGATAATATCTATGACTAGACTGTTTCGACCGTTTCTTGAACAACTATATATAATACTATTCAACGTAATTATTTTAGTAACTAAGGTACTCATTTGTAAGCATTCCACTCACACTCAGTCACACTAGTCGTATTGTTTTATGAGTATTAATAAATATACCTAAGGAGTTTTGGCGGGAACGTTGAAAGAGGCGTATGATGCTCTTATTAAATAAAGTTGGTGGCATTTTGTTTGATATAGGTTTATTACAGTGCCCGTGTATAGTGCAATAGAATAACAGTGCGAAAACACGACCTTTCAGGTTGCCTCCAAAACTTCATTATTGTAAATGTTCTGGTAAAGTAGCCATCGCTTTACTCGAATTACTGACTGTGACTCTGACTGACTGACTGACTCTGACTTTTACTGCTTTTTTAATAGCGATGCCAGTATATACATATATATATATATACATCTAGATTCTTTAAACCCAGAAGTACGAGTATATTCTGTCGCTAGTGGAGAGTGAGGCCGTCACGTCCCGATGCCAAAAATAAGTAGCCATGAAAAGGGATGATTAAGACTTCCCTTACTAATGATTTGTGATAGTAAATCTAAAATAAGGGATGGCTAAGTAGTTCACTAACCGTATTCTAAGTGCGGCAGCTAAACAGTTTCATTTAGGTGATATCAAAACTAGAATCACGATGAGAAACATGATATGTTCGTAAATAAAAAGGTCACGTTCTTAACAGTTAATCCATTTATAACTTGCTAAGTTACAGATACCTATTTCGATAGGATTGGATGTATATATAAAGACGTTTGGGGAGAACTAATGGAGCGGTAATAATACGCGCGAGTCTCTCTATTCATTGGAAGTCCTATAAGATTTATAACTACAGGATTCTGGCAAAATGCCTTCTGGCACCGTCTGATTATGCATTTTTTTTAAATAACCATTTAAAACCATTACGCTTCACTTACAAAAACGTTATTGGCGGAGTTCATAGGTCCCTATGTTATTTCTTCTAATGAATATTTAACGTCTTTTATAATCTCTTTGTATTTTTTCTTCATAGTATTTTTTAAATAACCATACAGTTCGTTTTTCTACTACGAAGACTGTATTTAAAATACAGTTCTGAGATCATCCTTTTGCACCTGTGCTTGTTTATAATATTAGTGATTTATTGAATCAATGGTGCCAGATATTATGCACAATTCAATTTAATAGCTTGTCAGACAACCAAATTGCGAGATTTGTTGATAATACTAAACAGGGTGCAATGTATTTTAATCAGACACGTTACCCTCTTGTCAAGAAATAACACCTATCTATCTATACTACAAAAAATTCATTGCTTGAGCAAGCAAAACATAGATACCAAGATTGAAATATTATTTATTTATTTATTTTTTGGTATTAACAGCAAGTTTTAACATATAATAAAGAAACTTTACAAAAAAATCGAGAAGCCTGTGACAGTCAGACACCTACGTGTAGGACATAGTCTATAATATAAAAATAAGTCGGGTTTTCCTTCCTGACGGTATAACTCCAGAACGCATGAACCGATTTCCACGGTTTTGCATTCGTTGGAAAGGTCTCGGGCTCCGTAAGGTTTATAGTAAAGAAAATTCAGGAAAAAATATTTATAAAACGACATCCACGCGGGCGAAGCCGCGGGCAACAGCTAGTTTAAATATAAAAAAGGATTTAAATTATTATATTGACGACATGATAAGATAAAATAAGAGAAGTAGCACATACATTACTTCACTACTGCATAAATTACAATAGTTTTTAGCATGGAAAATTCTCCGATTGATTCACATCAAAAAAGCATCTTACGTAGGTATTTGGGATCTGTGTATAAGTAAATGTGTTCGGAATAAAGAACACGTGTGAATTCTACTGTATAACGTATATTTATGGTATATTTACCAATTTACCAACATTCTATTTCAACTCGTCGTACCAAATTTTTATAATAAAAACAGTATACTTTCAATTCTGCATATTATGACACATTTTAATATTTTCGCAATTTATTTTCTCATATCATGTAAGGGGATATTCGTTTAAAGAAGGTCACGTTTTGTAGTTATTGTTTACAAACTCACGGTAAACAAATAGTTTGATATTGGGCAAATAGTTTCACTACCATAATATAAAGCAGAAGTTGAATATTAGTTTAAATATGAAAATAACTAACAATAATGAAACATATTATGAATCCCTCGGGATGGTACGACCCCATCGTGGAGAAGAACTTTTCCCGATGGTGCAGTCAACCGAAAAATGGCAGTCAAACAATTCTAATAGGCGATAGTAAATACAATAACGTAGGATAGGCAGCTGCGTACCACGATAAAACTGTTGCTACTTCCATCTCCAATTGGCGATGTCAGGCGCGCGCGTGGGTATTATGGCGTATTCCCACCTTGTAGGCTTTTCTCCAGCAATGGACGTCTTTCGACTGAGATGATGTTGTGATGTTAAGTATTGTAAACTGGAGTGGAATAATCACGCTCAGCTAATTGATTGTTGACGATGAAGAATTTTTCTGTTTTCGATGACACATCCAGTCATTTGTTAGGTTCTAAGCCCAGTAGTGTGATCTAAATAGGCATAATGCGGTTTTCGAGGCCGATACCCACGAGATCCATGACTACATCTCTACTATCAGCACAAGTCCGAATAAACCAGAGATTAAAAATTAAAATGGAAAATGTTTTGATTTACATATAAAAAAAATCTCTGCGCATTTTACAAACTTTTTCACAACTCCACTCGTAACAATTTAATAGCAAAGTTTTGTTAGGTAAGTATCGTTCGTGGAATATACAGAATTTACATATTTGTGGGTTTAAGCTCTGCGGCCTCGGCGGGACCTCCGGTGGGAGGCTGAGTGATTGAATTATTAACTGCCACAAGGCCCATTGGTACTTTGTCCAGTTCAGACGTGAGCTGTGTACGAGCCGTTGGTTTGTGTCCACCCTCATAATTGTTATAATTACCCAGCTGCTCTCTCGGTTCCATAATTGCACCTGCATGCAGTCCCTCAGAAACCTAGCGATATGTTTATCGAAATATTTACGATTATATTCGGCTTTCAATCTGAATTTGTTTAATTTTCAACAGCTTTCAGTGTTTTGATTGTGGTGATGGTGCTGGAACTTTTGCCTGTATCAGTGAACTTTATGTCTGTAATATTAATAATAATGGGGGCTGGGGCAGAGCAGCTTGTGGCGAGCTGTTGGTAAGTAGCGACATCACCATCTACCATCATCTCGAGTTCCTCCGAGAGAACTGGCCTCCGCCTCGTCCGCCACTCAGGGGTACCGCTGGACGGAACATCAGTTCTTACCACCCATAAGGCCTCCAACAAGGTTTAACGACGGGACCGACGGCTTAACGTACCCTCCGTACCATGGAAACACGGATTTGCCACTAGCGGTCACCCATCACAGACTGAACCCGTATCGCTTAACCGAGTAGATCACTTGCGATCTACACCAGCCGCGGGGCCATGCGCGCTTCTTTCTTACTTAATTGAAATCAGCGCATCACCTCTTGCAGGCTGCTGTTGCAAAAGGTAATGCGCCAATATAAATTAAACCTGTACCTATATAAGCTAAAATTATAAAGGCTCCATCCAAATTAAAGGGGGCATTTTACTCATTATGAATATTTTTTGCACTGAAGTCAATCCCGAAATCTGTGGTTTTTGGAAACTCTAGGATATGCCTCGTAGTAAATGTTATTCATATTGATGGGTAAAATTACCCCCAAACATTTAAAGCTGTTTTAAAAATAACCTTGTATTAACTGAGTCAGCAGCCTAGTGTTAGTATCAGTACTACTACGCTGGCGTCCTGGGTTCATTTTCTGTAAGTTTGCCAGTACCCGCACTCAGGGCACATCACCAGAAATGAGATGGAAGTCCCTGTTGACATCTCATTTCTATGACCGGAAATGAGATGTCAACAGGGACTTCGTATTATAAATAGTAAGTAAGTTATTCAGAGAAATGAGATGTCAACAGGGACTGCGTATTATAAATAGTAAGTTATTCAGAGAAATGAGATGTCAACAGGGACTTCGTATTATAAATAGTTAGTAAGTTATTCAGAGAAATGAGATGTCAACAGGGACTTCGTATTATAAATAGTTAGTAAGTTATTCAGAGAAATGAGATGTCAACAGGGACTTCGTATTATAAATAGTTAGTAAGTTATTCAGAGAAATGAGATGTCAACAGGGACTTCGTATTATAAATAGTTAGTAAGTTATTCAGAGAAATGAGATGTTAACAGGGACTTCGTAATAGGTTGGGGAAAAAGTCTTTTCGCATTATAGTATGTATGAACTTGAAATAAAATCTCTTTGGCTGTAGTATTTGTATCTGACGGGTTTTGGTATCATTGAAAGTTAACATTTTAAAGAACATAATTCCAAATTCAAATTAGGCAAATGTGTGATTTTCATTTGTTTTTCGTACTGTCAAGATGAGTGAATCTAATGAAGAAATTCGATACATTTTAAAATTTTACTACAAAAAAGGTACTTGCAACGCAAGCAGCGAAAAAAATTTGCGTTGTTTATGGACCTAGTGCAGTGTCTGTGAGAGTAGCACAAATTTGGTTTAAGCGTTTTCAATCCGGAAATTTTGATGTCAAAGATGCACCTCGCTCTGGTCGCCCTATTACGGATAAAATGGATGCCATTTTTGAAAAAGTGGAGCAAGATCCACATATCAGTAGTTACGACGTAGCTGAAGAACTGAGAATTGATCACAAAACAGTTTTGGCGCATTTGAAAAAAACTGGGTACAAAAAAAAGCTCGATATTTGGGTTCCTCATGAGCTCACTGAACGAAACCTAATGAACCGTGTACTCATTTGTGATTCTTTATTACGACGTAATGAAACCTGATAACTGGTGATGAAAAGTGGATCACGTACGACAAGGTCGTGGTCAAAGGCCGGTCAGGCTTCACAGACTGTGGCGAAACCCGGGTTAGCTCGCAATAAGGTGATGTTGTGTGTGTGGTGGGATTGGAAGGGCATTATTCATTATGAGCTATTACCACCAGGCAGGACTATCGATTCTGAACTCTACTGCGAACAACTGATGAGATTAAAGCAAGAAGTTGAGAGAAAGCGGCCGGAATTGATCAACAGAAGGGGTGTGGTGTTTCATCATGATAACGCTAGACCTCACACATCTATAGCCACTCAGCAAAAATTAAGAGAGTTTGGCTGGAGACCTTCAGATTTCCACCTGTTTCGGTCTCTTCAGAATTCTTTATGCAATGTTAGGTTAACATCACGAGAGGACTGCCAAATCCACTTGTCGCGGTATTTTGATGAGAAGACCCAAAATTTTTATAGCAATGGGATCATGTCCCTACCTACAAGATGGCAAAAGGTTATCGAACAAAATGGTACATACATACTTTAGTTAAATTTAAATAAACTGTATTAAAAATGTTTTGTATTATATTAAAAAATGCGAAGAAACTTTTTCCCCAACCTAATATTATAAATAGTAAGTAAATTATTGACAGACAGATAGATTTTTAACGTTTTATTTAATATTAAATGTATTGAAGAAGGCATTTCATAAAGATATTCAATAAATGACGTTAGTACCTTAAATATCTTTATATGTTGGTATGATTATAATGATAATAAAACTTTCACAGTTCTACCTATCTCCTATTTAGCTTCACTCGCATCTCGAGTAAATATTTTTTAGGTCCAGAGTAATTTAAATAATACCACGCAGCGTTGAAATTTCACAGATTATGTGTTTCGGTGGCACGCAGTGACGCGAATACGTCATTATCATTTAAATGTGTAATATTTAAAGAGCTTATTCATGTGTATTGTTTCATGTTATTGTTATTATAATCACAGTTCAGATTTTACGAGCACCTCTTATTTGCGATTCAGTCAGTAAATATTTAATAAATCCCGAATCATATGAAGAGTTTTTACGACGCATAAGAGCGATGCTTTGTCTATTACCCTATAAAACTGTCATGCTATTTGCATAAAACTGCTGCTTTGAATAGACCAATAGCGACTTTAATGTTTTGTGATTCTACTTCGTACGGATATCTGGCGGTTTATTTGCTGTTACCTACTATCTAGGATAGGTAGGTATTATATTTAACGTAACTTCACGCCTTTAATCCCCGAAGGGGTAGGCAGGGGTAAATGCATGCGTTCAAGCATACATGCAAACACCCACGACTCGCCGGTTATATTTGGCCCATATAACAAGTGGCGAACCTGTTGCCATCTCCGGGAATATTACCAAACTCCAAGGTACTAGGAAACTTCCAGAAAATGGAAAAATCCCAATAGAACCAAAGATAAAGGATTTTAAACCGTTATCTCTGATAGTCCTCGACCCTGGGTTCGATTTCCTTCCAGGACCCCCAGCATAATAGTAGTGGTATTATATTTCTTTTAAAAATTACAAAATTCTTACCTTTATATTAATAGTAATGGCAACCCATTATACGTCCCACTGCTGGGCACGAGTCTCTCCCCTTTTTGGGGGAAGGCCTACCTTTTTAAGGCTTACCTTTATCTAAAGTAAAATATTCCGTATCATCATAATTATCATAATAATATCAGATAAAATATGTCCACTGCTGGGCCAAAGCCTCCCCATAAGTGGGATATAGGTACCATAATCACCACGCATAGCGATTGCAGTGGCGGTAGTTTTATTGCAAGACGCTGCTACCCATCTTGCTTCTTTGTGTTGTTCGGTTGACTGACTGCACTAGTGGAAGAAGTCCCTTCCAGTAGTAGGAGAAAATTCTTCCGCTCGTGAGCGGTGGGGTCGTGATGACCTACACCTACATTATACGAGTACCTAATATATTATTTCAAAAAAAGTGATATCGTGGTCTAATATGGGTTCTGTTTTAATTTTAAAGTACCTTCCGAACCCTTAAAAACTCGTTAAGTCAGTTTCGTTGTGAAAATTGATTTAGTGTATTTAAGTAATTTTTATTTTGTTATATATGTAGTTTTTTAATGGTACTATAGATGTATAACTTTGGTCTTTATCTATATTCGAGTAACAAACTCCTCTTTGTTTTCGTAGATGCATCGTTGGATCGGTCAAGCTCGTGTGGCATGTAGATTTATGAAAATTGCAAAAAGAAACTTGATTTTTTGCACCTTTACAGAGAGTTTTCACTGAAAACGTTTCAGCTTATGGAAATACTATATGAAGAAAGTGCACAACAAACGTACAAAAAATGCAACTGATATATTAAATACGTACCTTCATTCATATATTTATTTATGATTCTTTAATTTTGCTATGACCTGAAAAAAAAGCCTTTTATAAAGTGGTTATAGTATTACTGACGCTGACGGACGAAAAGACGATCATGTATTGAACTAACACAATAAAATTATTATTTTTGAAAAAAAAGGACGACAAAGTCTGCTCACCAAAAAACGACGACTATAGAAAAATTGCATTGCAAAAAATTTCCATTTGATACGAGCGTAACAAAAAAATATACTTTTAACTTACGAACAATAATATGGAAATGTAAACGTAAACGTAACTTCACGCCTGTAATCCCCGAAGGGGTAGGCAGAGGTAAATGCATGCATTCAAGCATACATGCAAACACCCACGATTCGCCGGTTACGTTTTGGCCCATGTAACAGGTGGCGAGCCTGTTGACATCTCCGGGCACATTACCAAACTTTGAGGTACTGGGAAATTTCCAGAAAATGGAAAAATCCCAATAGAACCAGAGATAAAGGCTTTTTCACCATTATCTATGATAACTCCCTACCCGGGAATCGAACCCAGGACCTCAGCGTAGTAGTAGTGGCCTGCTACCACTAGGCTACCGAGGCAGTATGGAAATGTAACTCTCATACATCATCGCTTAGATTTTGGTTCCGTTCAGGCAAACAAACTATCTGCAAACATAGAGCAACACGGGCCAACGGCGGCGGCAGACTGGAGCGGAGTAGCCATAGCGTTTATTACCGATGCAAAACAGTCTGTCATTTTTTGCGGGGGAAAATTCGTGCGACACACACGCACACTACAAAAATCGTCTATTACTACGAAACTCACACCTTGAATTTAACAAAATATAGAAACAATTTCACGCACACATTTAAACATCTAGGCGACATGTATATGCCCCCTTGGGCTTGCACTTTGACAGAGGGGAAAGCCTGAATATGGCTACTCCCCTCCGGTGTTGCTCTATGTCTGCAAACAAACACTCACACTTGCAACATACACAATGTTGGAATTCGATTGGTCGCGAGTGGCAAGGAAACGTCCAATAGCCTGTCGCGCTGCGGTGTGTCCCATTTATCGCCCACTGAGTGTCTCTTAAAGTGGAACCATTTTTTGGCTTAGTTACACTTGTTTACATTATTATTGGTAGCTTTCAACAAAGTAGGAGTACGTTAAAATAATAACCCTCCTTTTATCTCCGTAATAAAAGAGTGCGGTCAATATTTTATACTAAATTGGATATTCACTTGAAAGCAAGCATTAACACTGAACAATATAAATTCGCAACAATATATCACACATATTCTAAAGGCTGCAAGGACAAGAGGGTAGGATGGGATGCTCTCAAAAATATTATCGCAGTATCAAATGTTACTTGGTAGGATAAAAATCTTAAATCATAATTTTGTTTCTTATTTTTAGTTAATGACATTTTTAAAGGAGCATTCAGCTAAATGTGAATAATAGGACTGATTTACATATACATATATGTGTATGGTTTCAGTGTATCACTGTGTGTCGTGAAAGGTGCACGATACACAGTGATACACTGAAACTATACATACACATATACATATATTTGTATGGTTTCAGTGTATCACTGTGTTTCACACGGGTATTTCTGACGTTTTTTTTTTGCTGTATCTATCACCAAGCTTGTTTACAGTTGACAATTTAAAAAAATTATAGTAATGCAATATGAGATATGAAAAACAAACGATGTAATGTGCATTTATTAAAGCTTTTTGCTTACATAAAAATACCTATATTGGCATCCGAACCGTAGTATCATAAAATACGAATTACTTTAAGATTAGTTTAGATTTCTGAGACCGTACCATTATCTGCTGATATTTTATATACACCTATATTAGGGATGAAAAGAAACAGTGACAGCGAAAGCTCAGGGTGTCCAAAAGTAGCACTATGGGACTATAAAAACGATACAATTCAAATTAATTATTCACTTATGTAAACTTACAAACGTCCATGGCAATAATAAAAGTAAATGATATGAGCATATGCTACCAACAATATTTCCAGACAAAACCTTTGATGCAGCGATGTTTTTATGAAAACCGACCGGTAAATAAGGTAAGGGTCCCAGTCGTACACATTTGTCCCCGCGGAGCATTCGTGGGAATGAGCAAAAACAAGTGAAAATAAAGTGAAAACATTGTTATTCTCGTGTGGATTACCTTGCGTCGTGTTATTCCAGCCGGCGGCGCTGTCTCGCTGGATAACAAACTATGGACTCTTCCAGTTTCATACATTTAAATTTAAAAATAATTTTGTGACTTGCGGTATTTGGGACGGGGCCTAATTGAGTCTATTATACGGTTTTGTCACTGGAATATATTTTGTTTTACTTACTAATCTCATAGAGAATAATAAAAAAGAAAAGTTAAGTTATTATTATTGTTTGTGCGGGCGAATTATGTTAGCAATATGTCACGAATAGTTAGGATGTACTTGTGCAAGTAGTTTAGTACAAGAATATCGTTTAAGATTTGTGTGTACATACCGTTACCATTATTATACCTAATATTATTACACAACTGCCTCAGAAGCCTAGGCTGTAGCCTTTGGAAATCTGCATCTTAAACTAGAAGTCTCAATGCAGATGCATTGTTATTCTAGGGCCAAAAATGCACTTATCCTAAAGATTTTCCTGACTAAGAGATAATTTCGTCTTACTGGTAATTTTAAGTTAAATGGAGCTTATACATTGCTGATGGGAAGCGCAAACGTTGCACAATTTTGCAGCTCGTCTGCAATCGTTTTCACAATGGCTGTCTTTTCCACATGCTTGGTCCAACGATCCGTGCGTGTGGGTTATTATAATATATTAATGTACTTTATTCAGATATTTGCACGGTAGGCGATTTAATTATGGGATAATCATTTGAGCCATCCATTAATGAAGGTTTACCCCTTTACAGCGGATCCGGATTGTTTTACCGTTAATTCATATAATTTTAAAAATTTTACAAGTTTAAACGCGAAATTCGTTCGCACGTTCATGAAGTTACATATAAATGTACGTGAAGGTAAATTTAAAAATGGAAACAACGTTATTTTTTTTGGTATTATATTGATTTATAACCAAGGGATAATTAATTCAGTTTCTTGTGTTACTAAATTGAACCTACTTTATATGCTAAAATGCTTCAAATTCTAGTTTAAACCTAATAAATGAACGGAGTCAAAAAATGTACGGCTCAAAAGAAGCCTAGGAACATTTTCAAATTAACATGTATAATATCTTGTTACTGGTGATACTTAGATATTTAGTTAAATAGGCCTTATACATTGTTGAAGGCAAGCGCAGCCATTGCACAATTTTGCAGCACGTCTATAATCGTTTTCACAATGGCCGTCCTTTCCACATGCTCGGTCCAGTGAACCGTGCATCTAGGGTTATTATTTTAATGTATTTTGTTCAGATGTTTGCACGGTTGGCATTTTAATTACGGCAAAATCACTTGGGCCATAAATGAATGAAGGTTCACCCCTTTTCAGCGAAACCGGATTGTTTTTTTCGTGGCTTTCATAAAATTATAAAAACTTTAGGCTTGTGCATGTTTTTTGTCGTTATATTCGACCTTCTTCATATGATAACAAAGTTCCGATTTCTAGTTAGGCACCTAGTAAATTGTATGCAATCAAAGAATTATATACAGATAAACTGTCCCTGAACTGGAAAGGACTCGGCATCAATGTTAACGGCGAGTACATCTTCGATTCGCAGATGGTAATAAAAACAGAGACCCTAGAAGACATTAGCTCAATGCTCAATGACCTCAGTAGGGCCTCCCAACGAGAGGTGGTGGTGGGAGTTGTTCACGATTATGTATACCTACCTGGAACAAACGGTCCAGTTAGGTCGGTCCAACTTCGAGAAAGAGGTCAATCGCCGAATCCAACTCGGTTGGCCAGCGTTCGGGAAGCTACGATGCATCTTTTCGTCCGACTTACCGCAGTGTCTCAAGAAAAAGTTTTTGACCAATGTGTGTTGCCAGTGATGACATATGGGACCGAAACGTGGTCGCCCACTATGGGCCTCATAAGAAGGCTCAAGGTCACTCAGAGAGCAATGGAGAGGGCTATGCTTGGAGTTCCTCTGCGAGATCGAATCAGAAATGAGGAGATCCGCATGAGAACCAAAGATACCGACATATCTTACCGAATAGCGAGACTCAAGTGGCAGTAGGCAGGGCACATAGCTCGAAGAAGTGACGGCCGTTGGGGCAGAGCAGTTCTAGAGTGGCGACCACGTTCCGGAAAACGAAGCATAGGCAAGCCTCCCAATAAGATGGACCGACGACCTGGAGAAGGTCAAGGGCAATCGCTGGATGAGAGCGGCCCAGGACCGATCGTTGTAGCGATCTTTGGGGGAAGCCTTTGTTCAGCTGTGGACGTCTTTTGGCTGAAATGATGACACAAACACACATGAACAGCCCCTAAAATAGCTTAAGTAGATTTTTAAAATAAGAAATATAATTTCTTGTTACAGTCGATATTAAGTTAAATGGGTCTTATATAATGTAAGGCAAGCGCAAACATTGCACAATTTTGCAGCACGTCTTTTTCAAATGTTCGATCCAGCGAAGCGTGCCTGTATGTTGTTATTTTAATGTATTTATTCAGATGTTTGCACGGTTTGCGTTTTAATTACGACGAAATCACTTGGGTCATCAATTAATGAAGGTTCATCCCTTTTCAACGGATTTGGATTGTTTTACGTGTTTTTCATAAAATTTCGTTTCCACGTTAACGAGATTTGATATTAATGTACGTGAAGTTAAATGTAAAAATGGTAACAACATTATTCTTGTCGGGATTACGTTGGGTTATTTCAAGATGGTTGACTCGTTTTCTAGTGTCACTAGCTTCAACATTATTTATATCTGAATAGGATATTTAAGCCTCGTTTATAATAAAGTGTTTTCAATTACGAAATATAACAATGGATATTGTTTAGGTTTACATAGTAGATAAACGTATACTTACACATGGGTACATCTCGAAATGGGTGATTCCGCTGTAGACGATATTTGATCTTAATTTTGAAATCACACTATTAGTTACTTTTTTACAAAAAATAGAGATAAGAAGGTGAAAATATAGCAAGCAAATATATTTTTGTATTAAAATTAACGTTAATATTTTTGGGGCTTGGAAAAATGATCACATGAAGGATTGGTATAATTTGAGAAATAACACCAGCTTGGTGTTATTTCTGACTACTCGTTCTGACTACCGTTATTTCTTACGCAGGCTAGAAAAAGCTATCATCCATAGTTTGAAATTGTGTTTTACCGGGTAAACATGTAGTGCAATTATTATTTGTTAGGCTAGCTGTCCCGGCAAACTTCGTATTGCCTATTTTAAAGAAAAATGGAAAGAAAAATTTGACTTCAGGCGAGACTCGAACTCGCGGCCACTGGGAATCTAGTCCAGCCGCTCTTCCAACTGAGCTACCGAAGTCCCGCCGATTTGTCAAATCTTTCCTTCACATTTATTGCATTGCCTTATAGTAGCAGTAGCGCCATCTATTGCCCCACTATGCTAGTTAGGCAACCGATATAATAAACTTTGCAGTTTATTGAATATCATAAAGAATTCGCTTTTACCCTTAATAATTGTTTTATATTATTTCGCATTAACACATGCTTGTGATATAAATGAAATAATGTGTGTTGATATATACGGACTATTGGTATGGGAAAATAAAGTTGTAGTTTTTACTATTTTCCTTCAATTTCTTAATATTTTCTTACCTTTTAAACTTTCCCTGGACTTCCAAAAATCATTTAAAACCAAAATTAGCCAAATTAGTCCAGGCGTTCTCGCGTTTTAGCGAGACGAACGAACAGCAATAGATTTATATATATATAGATTCAGATTGTTGACCTGATAACTACTTTTCACCCTAGATATTTTCATAAACATACTGTGAACGTGGCGTCAACGTGGCCTATTTATCTGGCACTTTCTAAATACGTTACTTATTGTGGATAAATAAATGGTTACTCATCATCAATATATTATATCGATTCTCCAAGTGAATCAATAGGCTGGACAAAATGAAAGGGTGCGATGTAATCTAAAGTCTGGCACCGTTTTAGGCATCTAAAAGGGGATCCACTACTATACAATGAATATAAATTACCACAGCGGATACTATATTTTCACCGTCAAAGATAGAGCATATTTGGGTTCGGTTTCACTTGATACATCAGTATTGATTGAATAGAATAAACTAGTAGTAGTATATACTCAGAACGTTGAGTTTATAGCATGAACTATGAATATTTTAATATCGAAACTAAAGAATTTTGAATATTGACTGAAGTTTCTTAAAGCTGTGGCTTATTTATTTAATGCTACTGGTGGTAGAGCTACAGTGACCGAGCTTGACGGCGTTTACCACCGCACTACTTAATATACTTGCCGCTAAATGGTAGTGTTTAGCGCTATCGTGTTCTAGTCACGTAGCTATGTAAGTATGGCCTCGTAATTTCAAACAGGCCTAAGATGTTATGTCTCAAGAGTGGCAATTGGTTTGATGTGGATGTTTATAGGCTACGTTATAACAGTATAACTTACCATCTTACGTGAACTGTATGCGTAATGTCCATATCCATCAATAATAATAATAATAATTGTTTTGAAACATAATAACAAAGGTTTACAAAAGTGTCTTAATATTTACTTAAAATGTAACAAATTTTCATATTTGGGTTGCCTGAACTAGGTAAAACCTGTGTTTCAGGCTGGATAGCGCTACAACATATATATGAAGTTACAAATATCAATCAAAATGCCTAATTAATTAAAAAAAATATACAGTTTAAAAAGAACAAATAGTAAAGACAGTTTTTTACATTTACAACTAACGTAAGCTACTATAATTAAATCATTTACAAACTACGAGAAAATTTTCTGTTCTATCGAAAGTATATTATTACATACCGTGCAAATATTTAAATAGTACTTTTTTCAATTAAAATAATCTAACTTGTAAAATGAAAGATCTTTGTTTAATTTATTTTATAAAAACGGGCCCAGAAATAAAAAAAACCGTTTAGTGGTGGCACGTTTTGAGGTTGTTATTGAGTTGCAGACCATATCGTTTCGTCTTATGTTAGTAATTTGAACTCTGAAAGGCATCTTGGCGTGCTGTTTTAATATTGTATTCATAATAAAAATTTGGTAAACAGTTAGTACATTGCAGGACTTGTACAATAAAACTGTAGAATAGAAAAAGGGGTGAAAAAAGGCTACTTTTAAAATTGCTCTTTGGGCTCGTTCTAGGGGTAAAATAATGGTTTTTAAAGCCCCTCCCCATGACGTAATACAATATTGGATTATAGATTGGCCTAAGGCTAAGTAAATATGTGTAACTAATTAAGGATCTGCAATTGATCGTAGTTTCTTAAAAACATATATTAATTTCCGCACTCTTTTTACCAAACTCTCAATATGTAATCTAAAAGAACGAGTGTCATCAATTATAATACCGAGATATTTTATATTGGTAGTTTTTACTATGTTAGGACAGCTGCATGAGCTACTTAAGGGGTTATTACATCGGTGAACGAAAAGATGTGTATGTGAAGTAGGGTTGCTGAGGATTCCTCTTCCTCTTCCTCATAATGAGGAAGTTCCGCAATATTTTGGGATCCTCAACCGTTTCCGCATCCTCAAAAATTAAAATAAAAAAATCCTCTTCCGCTACCACTTCCTCAAAATTTAAGAGGAATTTATGAGGAATTTTGTTGCGCATTCGCGTCGCGTATCGATGGCAACGCACACGCCGCAGCACGGTGCCAGGCCGAACAGGCGAGCGAGACCTTCCCACCCGCCACCGGCGCTGTTCCTTGATTGTTTGTTTTAATTTTATTGACATACATTATTTTGCTTATACGCGTACTCAACTTAAAAAATCGAAATATTCGGGGCTTTACAGAACTGTATCTTTACAGTACCTATCTTCTCTTCCATCAAATGTACCAGCAAACGACTTTTTAGCAATGCTGTATTGGTATATGATGAGCTATAAAACCGGTTGTTGGGGAAACAGCGTGCAAATATTTTTTTTAAAAAATTTTCCTCCCTGTTTAAAATAAATTTCGATTAATAGTATTCAATTCTTTTATTTTGATTAATAATATTCGACTTAAATACCTAATTAACAAAGAAATAAAGACTGCATTCTTATTTTCATTTCAATTCTTAAATGAAATTGTGTCATTCACTCATCTTTTTTTTTGGTGTGCGTGTGTTTTTTTATGTCTGTAGGTTGACAGACAAGCAGACGGGCCACTTGACGGAAAGTGGTCACCGTCGCCTATGAACATTTGCAACACCAGGGGAGTTGCCAACGCGCTGCCAGCCCTGAAGGACTCCTTTGACGCCATTTTTGAAGAATCTCTTAATGTAGCACCTAGGGAACACCTCAGAGGGAAGTTTGTTCCACAATTTACACGTTCTGGGCAAGAACGAACGTGAAAACCGCACCGTTGAGCACTGCCAGGTGTCCAGTCGGTGTGGGTGGAACTTCTCTCTTCGGCGGGTAGTACGGTGTAGGAAAATAGATGGTAGCACCATGTCCAGTGCAGCAGAGCACTCACCATTCTAGAGACGGTACAACATGCACATACTCCCAATGTCTCTGCGTAGGCTCAGATGTTCGAGCCTGTCAGTAAGTCCTGAATCGTTAACAATACGAACGGCGCGTTTTTGTAAGGAGTCAAGTGGACCAAGCTAGTATTTGGGGGCTCCCGCCCACAAATGAGTATGAGTAGTAGTAGCTGCCCCGAACTGAAAGTGAATACTCCCTGGCTTTGTTAAGCACCCCTAGCTTTTTGGATGCCAACTTGGTCTTACACTCAATGTGACTCTCGAATTGCACTTCGTTCGATATGTCAACGCCCAGGATACAGATACTCTTACCAACGGCGATCGGAATACCCTGGAACTGTGGTGAAAAAAGGCCATGCATTGTACCTTTTTTTAGGCGGTGAACGTGCAGACTTGTGTCCTCGAGGGGTTGAACTGCATTAAATTAAGTCGACCCCAATCCGAGACCCGCTCCAGAGAGTGCTCGATTTCAGACACAAGTCTAGTCTTTCTTTCCTCGATAAGTGTCCGAGAGGCATTTGCACGGCTAGTGTAGTGTGCATATCCCGTACTATCATCGGTCTAGCAATGAAAATTGGAGTTTTGCTCCAACATTTCATTGATGTGCAGAAGAAAAATCGTGGAAGATAGCACAGAGCCTTGCGGCACACCAGCGTTGATAGGTAGTCTGTCTGAGCGCTGACAGTCAACTAAGACTTGTATATAACACTCAGACAGAAAGCTGGCTGTCCAGTTGCATAGCCTCTCGGGAAGACCGTAGGATCGAAGTTTCGCGAGAAGTGCCCTGTGCCAGACCCGGTCAAAGGCCTTAGCAATGTCGTTGTGTAGATATGTCACTGAACTCGTCCTTAACTGCTGGACCAATTTTGATGATTCTTTATCGTATGTGTTTTGAGAATGGTTTAGATTTTAGATTCATAGTAAAAATAATTAAAAGAGCATTTTGTAGTGGTTTTGTATATACATATACTTAGTTAAGTAGATAGAGACAGGACAGCGGATTTTAGGTTGGGTCCGCTAGTATTTATATCTTCGAATCATCCTCTTCTCATCTTTCTGTAGCGCGCAAGGCCTCCCGGCTGGTGTAGAACGCAAGCGTGTGACGGGTGACCACTAGTGGCAAATTAAAATGCGCATTTTCGTGCTTCGGAGAGCAGGACGCCGACGGTCGCGGTTGCTATTGACAGATAGCAGTCGTTAAACCTTGTCGGAGGCTTTATGGGCGGTTTGAAAACATCCGACAGCGGGTTGGCCATTAACCCTTGCAAGTAACTCCACCAAACCGCATTGGTGCAGCGTGGTGGAGTAAGCTCCAAACCTCCCCTAAGAAGGGGAGATACTCGCGCCCAGTACCCAGCAGTGGGACGTTTCAAGAGTTGCTATTATTATTATGTCATCTTCTTCCTCTTCCTCTTCCTCATCCTCATAAAAATATCCTCTTCCTCATCCGCATCCTCTAAATGGGCGCATCGCAATTCCTCTTCCTCCTCCTCTTCCTCATAATCACTTCCTCAACAACCCTAATGTGAAGTTACGTTACGTTTTAAATTTTCTAGAAGCCAGCAATTCACAACATTGAAACCTATTTGGGAAACATCAAACAATTCCTCAGAAGATTTAGCAGTAAATAGTAATGCTGTATCGTCAGCGTACGATATGATTTTGCCCTGTTGGATAGTTAAATTACACAAGTCATTTATGTAAATCGAAAAAGCGTAGGGCCCAAGATACTCCCTTTGGGGATTCCAAAGCCAGGGATTTTTTGATCTTCACTAATTATACGATTATCTATTTTAACGCACTGATATCGATTATCTAAGTAGTCAGCAAATAGTTTCAACTGTATGTCTCTTATACATAGAGCTTCTAATTTACTCAGCAGTATAGAGATTGATATGGTTTCGAAAGCTTTGGCCATATCAATGAAAATACCTAAAGTCTGTTGGCCTTTATCAAGTTCTTGCGAGATGAAGTCGGTCAGTTCATGTACCGCATCCACTTCATAACTTAAAGAAAATACCGTCATCACCACCACCGAACTACTAATAATCACTTTCTATTTACCTATGCAAAAATTTACGTTATCTAAATAAAATTTCGTGATATTTTTCATCAGAAACATGATTACCAACAAAGTAGCGTATAAATGCCAGTCCAGTTCGGCAAAATCGATTGGATTGTATTACCGCTGGGACCATAATAATGCCGTCGATATCTAATAATGCTAACCAATTAGGCTTACATGGAGCAACAGTATGAAGCGATTTATGCTGCGAATGAGATTATGCACTTGGGGACTTAAAAATATATAATGTATTTCAATCATTGACTAAAGTACTAGACAGGACGTTCCCCTTGGTAGCATGGTTCCAGTTTTTTTGCCTACAATTAACTACACTTTCCGCATAGTTACATGACAGCTGACGTAAAACCGTCATATTAAATATCTGTCAAATCAAAAATGCCTCGGTAGCCTAGTGGTAGCAGGCCATTACTACTACTCTGAGGTCCTGGGTTCGATTCCCGGGTCGGGGGTTATCAGAGATAATGGTGTAAAGTCCTTTATCTCTGGTTCTATTGGGATTTTTCCATTTTGTGGAAATTTCTCAGTACCTCGAAGTTACGCTCGAAGGCGTAACTTACGGCCCTGTAATTTCCGGCACAGAGGCATAACGCCTTAGGCCTCAGGAGTGGTAACGCATCTGCATTTTGACCTCGGTCTTTGCGTGGGTGTCTATAGGCTGCAGTCATCACTTGAACTTGAACATCAATGTGAACTGTATGCTTGTTTGCCACTTCCATTACATAAATTAAAAAAGTAAAATAATAATATTTATTTAACACAAATATAAAACAAAGGCAGAAATATTTTACCACAGATAAAAATGTTTGAAACCTCATTTTACAAATACCACGGAATAGATAAATAAAAATGTAATACATTTATTAAGTTTGAGTTTAGTCTTTATTCTGAAAATGTTTTATTGTGAATGAGAAAATGTACTTCATACTTGCATAATTAACAATTGATGAAATGATTGTACGTCGAGCACGTCCAAGCTAACTTAACACACACAAATACAAGTTTGCTCAAATCCGAAATCTGCCACCTTCTGTGACCCCAGTCACAATTAACTCCGGACATGTTTCAATTTCCCCTTTCAACTAACGACATTTCAGTTTCGGACACTTCAAATTGTTCAGGGTTTCTCAATTCTCTGTAAATATTCAGTTTGCTCTAATCTAAAACTATGATCATTCAATGACAGAAATGTTCTAGTGTGATAAAGAACGTACTAATATTTTTGTTTTTAGTAGGTACCAAAAGACAATTGTATAGAAACTGACAGTAAAAAGAAAGAAAGAAAAAATAAGTATTTATTGACAAAAAAATACCAACATCGTTTTAAATATTGACTCCATAGATTCCCGAACTAGTATTCACTGTGTTTCGGGAATCAGTGACTTCTCCAGATGATATCATATTACAATTTTGTCGTATAATTTCAGTAAATGTAATTAAGTAACTATCTATGTTCTGAGGTATAAACCTTAAGACCTTACATAAAGACATACCTAATATATATTTTTTTAATTAAAAAAAAAAGAAAACCATGTGCATACATTTTGTCACGATTGTCATTTATTTTAATTATGTTGTTTAAGTCTGGGTTGCAACACGATATAAGTTAAAGTTAAACTTATTGTAACATTTCACATCCTTCTCTTACAAGTTTAGTTATGAATGTTAAGATATTGCAGATTATTATACCTACTTATCAGCAGATATTTACTTCAATTAGATCGCGCTTTTCCTTGAGACTTCTATCGCTTCCATATTCGATTAATTGACATAAGCGGATGATTTTTTTAAAGCCACATGTTAAAAAAAATATTACTTTCAGACATAGACTAGATAGGTACAGTGCTCATAAGATATATTGCACATCGAGCCTATGAAAGTGACAATCGGCTAGTTTCGACTTCGTAGAGCCTTATCTGTGCTGCACACTGTCTGCTGCTGATTAGGGTTTACGCAATAAAATTTTGACTTAGATGTAAAAGTTATCATAACTCAAAATACTTGACTTTGATTTTTTTAAATATCTTTTAGAGCATGTATGCACTCCATAGTATTTCAGGTTTTCGGGAAGCTATGGTGCAAAACTAACACGTTGTATACCTAACCTCTGATAGTTCGGTATTGGTCAAAACTTGATCAAAATGGTAGACAAACGTCATATAGGTGAGGTGCAAAAAAGATAACGCTCTACAGACCCGAAATAAGTCGAAGTCTCCTTCCTGAGGTCGTCGATGTGCAATATTTATCGTTGGATACTAACCCCCTTATTCATAAACGTATTTTAGCTAAAGTGTTGCTAATCTCTCCTTTGTCTTTTTCTATCCTGTACATTTGACAATGCAACTGACAAAGACAAAGCATTCTATAGCTAAAACGTAAATCTAATGTACGTTTATGACTGACGTCTATAACTATGTAATGATAGAGAACAAGTGATTACAATTTGAAAATATCTTTATTAACCTTTCCTTTTCATAAGAGCACCATCATCATAATAATTATTTAAAACCACTGTGCAAGTATCAGCTCAATTTTAGCAATTTTGCAAATAAGATATTTTAATAGTTTTCAGATAATTGAACCTGAATTGAACAATTGTACATCTGACATAAAGCAATTAAAGTAAATTTCATAGTGAATGTTTGCATCAATTTCTTAAAATGTCTTTGTAGCTTTCAGCTCAAAACACTACGTAGGTACCTACTCGCTGATTGCTTCACCCTAAACATTATGAACATTTAGTTTAATTTTGTTAAAATTATCTTCTTCACTTAAAAGGTCTGTTTAATATTATTAGTAAACTTAAGGACTTCGGCTCTACTTTAATTCCGATTTCTTTGAGAAAGCCGAAACTTGTTGCCCGCATCGGATACCGAGTTAACTAAAACTGTGTCAGTGTCAATACAAATAAAGCCCAGAGACTTTATCTTTTGCTTGTACGTCGTGAATATCCGCAGCAGCTTTTTTAAACATTGCACCCGTGCGAACTGGGGGTGGGCCGCTGGAATTCCTATAAAACTTGAACTGATAGGTACTATTGGTTAGATTTTAAGGCTAACACGTATCAGTAGTTTTACAAAGTATGAGATGAACAATAACGTACCTAATATCAACAAAAACATAACGTATTTCATTTGATACTCATTTACGTCCAAAGATGAGTAAAGAATCAATAAACGTGTCTCAATATCACATATCATCAAACACTTAAGACGCTAATGACGCGTATGGAATTACAGATATTATTTGAGTTCCCCTAATATAGGAGGTACCAGAAAGGTCGGACAGGTCAAAGGCGTTGGATAATCCTTCTCAGGGGCAAGGGAGGGACCTGGACGCAATTAACTCTCAACATGTTTCAATTTACACTCGCAAATACGCGCCACGATGGTCGCCATTGTATACTATTATAACAGGTTCGACATTGACATATCTACTCGGATATCGGTTAAGTGTTTGCATACAACTAGCATTGTTCCTAAATTGCATAGTAGCTACTGAAGCTGATTTGGCTACTGAATTGTGGGTCTAGATCCAATACAGAAGTAGGACTTAATGTTTGTTAGTGACTGATATTTTACGAATTCATGACATGTTTTTAAAAGATTTCTGTGCCAAATCAGCATTAAAAATATTGAACAAAAGAGTGGATGGAATTTATTTATTAAATTACACGTAGGTATAAAACTCATGAATGTCAATAGGTAGTAGCTAGAATGCATAAATAATGAAAATAAAAATGGAGTTGGAAATATTTAGATCCTAATACAGCACTAAATTATGATAGGCATCAACGTTTTGGTTTTGTGGATTTCACTTTTTTAGTAGTAAAGTAACGTAGCGACAACGGATTTGGTCCAATGCGGTCTGCTCGCCCGGGTTTAGTCGGCGGAGTCGGTCCTCCGGACTGAATCCGGTCGTGTGTTACTATTACATATTCTCTGCTACCATTAAAGCCGACGCGACGTTTGTGAACGACTGGCAAAGTTGAATCTAATGAAAGAAATTCGCCTATCATTTAGTACGAGACTCCGTCTCTTTTTAGGCTGAGACTCATTTGCGCTCGCTGATTGCCCGGTGAAGTGAAGATTAGTGTTGTCTCTCGAGATGAACCGCATTATATACGTCCAACAAAAAGAAAGACTCCGTCCATTAGCAACTAGCCACGGTGAGCTGTCTCGATTTCCACGCCATTAAAAATAGGTAAATGTGATTCGAAATGATGCGTGTCGACGTGAGGTTTTACATCGGTCTGCAGCCACTAGCAATTTAACCTCTTGAGATGCAGTAAAATTTGACAATTGATCGTAGACGATGTCGTCCACGCCTAGCTCAACCTTTTTTTATGTAATAGAAGTGGCAAACAAGCATGCAGTTCACATTGGTGTTAAGTGATGACTGCAGCCTATAGACACTTACACAAAGACCAAGGTCAAAATGCAGATGCGTTACCACTCCTGTGGTCGAAGGTGTTATGCCTCTATGCCGGAAAATACGGGGCCGTACATTACCTGACCGGAACACGATAGTGCTGAACACTACCATTAAGCGACAAGTATATTAGGCAATGCGGTGGTGCCTACGCCCGCGAGCTCCGTCACTGGAGCTCTACCACAAGTAAAAATAATAACCTAATAATAACATGCCTATTTACACTAGCGCAAATTATCATTAAAATAATCTCATCTCATTAAAATATAATCAAACGAATCGACAATCAAGCCATTGATTTTGTATCGATGACAAACAATCGACATACTCGTATTATATCGACTGATTTTCTATAAAAATCGAATAAATAGATATACTGAATATGTGATTCAATTGTTTTGCAATAATAATGTGACGGTCCACCTACACAGTATCACGAATTGTGACAGTAGGTATGTAAGCACACTTGACCGAACGCACTCTACGTGGGCTTGTAACCAATTTTACGTGGCTACGTTCATCATTCACAGTAATGATAAAGGATAGCAATTTCATTGTCCGCATTAATTAATTTGTCTCGTGAAAGCCAGTGTCGCTATGCAAAATACAAACAGATGGTAAGGGCATAGATTAAACACGAGGTCGTGTTTTGTCGTGCTATTTAAATATTTCGTTTCGGTATCATTGATAAAATGTTGGTTAGTAGTTGAAATATAGATGGAGGTTTTGTTTTAGAAGCTGACCTGCATGACCTGATTAATTAATTTATTTTCGGTCGGATTTTTTTTGGTTATACCAAACTGAATTAGTACCTATTTCCCAGTGATAGTTTAAAGCCATTTGTAAGCACTCCGCAACATATATTAATATAACACAAATATTATTTCATTCGTAATTACCGCCATCTGTATTTTATAACTGTAAGCAATCCGGAACATATATTAATATAACACAAATATTATTTCATTCATAATTACCGCCATCTGTATTTTATATTAATATTATTTTGTGATTTTACTTTTGAAGAATAAGTGTTAACGATTGCGCTACTTCCGGTATAATGTCAACGGTCATTCTTGTTTGTTCCGGTTGAAAAACGAGTGGTGGGAAGTAGCCGGTTCGTGGACAAGTCAGTCTGTTTCTGGCATCCATAGAGTGAAGTAGTGTACCATTTGAAGTGAAGTGAAGTGATTAAAATTTGTGAAGACTACTAAGGTGTTTGATTTTGATCTATCCAATAGATCAGAAGTGGGATATAATCGAGACCGCGATTTTCGGTCGCCCTCGGTGAAAGGACTTTCTCCCACAAAAGTGAGTAAAAGCAAATGAATTTTTTTTTATTTTGAGTGTGTTGGAGATACGTTCGAAAAAAAAAAAAAGAGAGAGAACAGAAATAGTAATATCGCAGATTACGTCATTAAATCAGGTTTACAAGCTACATAAGATCTGCTGCATTTACCAGCTATTTACAGCATCATATCTGGTACTATTGTTTAATCAATCGTTTAGCATCTACCCGCACGCAAGTATTTAGGACAATTATCAGGTTACGAATAGTGGATATTTAAAAACTAATGAGAAAATGATAACGAATAAAACAACTTGTAGAAACATTTTCTTTTTTTTCTATTTATCAATTTCAGAAACAATGAATTCTAAGAAACGGCGATGTGGCAAGAGTGAATCGGAATCTCCGATAAGACGTCAAAAGCGGCGGTCCAGCAAGGGCCGTGATGGGTCACAGGGGCACACCCCTCCGCGAAAATGCTGTACATCGGGAAGGCGCGATGCGTCGCCGAGGCGCGATGCGTCGCCGAGGCGCGATGCGTCGCTGAGGCGCGATGCGTCGCTGAGGCGCGATGCGTCACAGAGGCGTGGTGCCTCATCCAGGCGCGATATGTCGCGAAGGTGTGGTGTGTCAACGAGGCGCGATGCGTCGCTGAGGCGCGATGCGTCGCCGAGGCGCGATGCGTCGCCGAGGCGCGATGCGTCGCCGAGGCGCGATGCGTCGCCGAGGCGCGATGCGTCGCCGAGGCGCGATTCGTCACAGAGGCGTGGTGCCTCATCCAGGCGCGATATGTGGCGAAGGTGTGGTGTGTCGACGAGGCGCGATGCGTCGCATTGGCGCGATGCGTCGCCGAGGCGCGATGCGTCGCCGAGGCGCGATGCGTCGCCGAGGCGCGATGCGTCGCCGAGGCGCGATGCATCGCAGTGGCGCGATGCGTCGCCGAAGCGCGATGCGTCACCGAGGCGCGATGCGTCGCAGTGGCGCAGTGCGTCGCCGAGGCGCGATGCGTCGCAGTGGCGCGGTGCGTCGCCGAGGCGCGATGCGTCGCAGTGGCGCGGTGCGTCGCCGAGGCGCGATGCGTCGCCGAGGCGCGATGCGTCACGAGTACACGAGTCAACACGAGCGCTTGACGGAGTGAAAGAGCGAAGTACGCCTCGCAGATGTGAAGCATCTACAGCTCCAGCGGTGGTGAGTAACCACGAAATTAAAATTAATACAGATCCCAGTACTAATATAACTGTTTCGGCATTGAAAGAGCTGATTCAGAACATGAAAACAGATAGTGGTCACGAACGCTACCCAGTTATGAATGTGATACCAGAGTTTGATCCGACCAAACGGAATCAAACTGTTGAAACATGGTTAATAAAAGTAAATGAATGTGCCGAAATTTACAATTGGACTGAAAGACAAATCATACATTACGCTCTTCCTAAGTTAACGGGGTTAGCCCAAAAATGGTATCAGGGTTTACCTAGCTTACTGTTTTCATGGACTGAATGGGAAAGCAAATTAAAAATAGCATTTCCGAGTGATGAAAATTACGGACAATTGTTAACAGATATGCTCGCTTGTAAGGCTAAATTTGGTGAATCTCTAGAAGAATATTTTTATCAGAAAATGGTGCTATTGAATCGTTGCAATATAAGTGGCAAACATGCAATAGATTGTATTTTGTTTGGTATAGAAGACCGATCTGTAAGGATGAGTGCAGAAGCAGCCCAATTCTCAGAGCCAGATAAATTATTGGTGTATTTGAGAAATGTAAGGGTAACAAGGAGGCCTGATAAATTGAATTTGGCCTTACAATCTAGTAATGCTGAAAATAGGCACAATAGACAATCTAAGACACACGGAATAGTAGGTAAACCTAAACAGTTTTATAAGCTAACAAAGTGTTACAATTGTGAGGAGGACGGACATCCGTTTTCTAAATGTAAGCAACCAATCAAACGCTGTGACAGTTGTTATAGAATAGGTCATTTAGCGAATAGTTGTCCAGGCAAAACGGACCCTAATGTAGGCAACCATAGTAAGACGGTATTAAAGATATCACAACAGCAAGATAATGATTCTAAATATTTTAAAGTTGCGATGGTTAATGGACATGTATTGGATTGCTTTATTGATTTTGGAAGTCAATGTACGATGTTACGAGAATCAACCGCTAGAAAATTGCTTAATTCTTGGTCGGAGTCAAACTTACCTGTACTAAGGGGATTTGGTGACAGTATTGTCAATTGCTTAGGTAAATGTGATATTGAAGTTGAAGTAGATTCGGTAAAGGCTTCTGTAGAAGCTCTCGTAATACCAGACAATTTATTAAAGGTACCTTTGTTACTCGGGCAGACATATACGGAACAAGATCATGTTATAGTATATAAAACTAAGGGCGCCTTAAAAATAATTTCAAACCTAATAACAAAAATTGATTTGTATATAAGTGATACGGTTATAATCAAAGGATATACAGGCGTAGAAGTATACACGAAGCCAGAATATACTGGTGATATATTCCTTGAATCAAGTTTTTGTTTACACGGTAATACACAATACGTTATTCCCCAAAGTATAGTTAAAATAAATAATGGACGAGGAAATATTGTAATGAAGGGATTAAATACGGAAACTAAGTTAATCAAAGATACTCTGGTTATACGTGCACAACCTTTGAATGAAGTGGTAATACAGGATGTGGGTAGAGTTCAACATAGTCCGGGAAACAATGACATATCTAAAATCAGTGATGATATGATAGAGATAGATGATTCGATAGGATGTAATTATAAAGATGAACTATTGGAGATTCTAAATAATTATAGGGATTGTTTCGCCTTTTCTGTTAAAGAATTAGGATGTATAACTAATAACGAAATGAATATTAGTCTACATGATGCCACACCTGTAGTTTACCGACCGTACCGCTTATCACATTCAGAGCGTCAAGTAGTGCGGGATATTGTTCAAGAGCTTGAAGATTCTAATATTGTTAGACAATCATCATCAGATTATGCATCTCCAGTGGTACTCGTACGGGAAAAGACCGGTGATTATAGACTTTGTATTGACTTTAGAGCATTGAACAAGAAAACGGTTAAAGAGCATTACCCTATCCCTCGCATAGATGATCAGTTAGACAACCTGTCAGGCTTTAAATATTATACGTCTTTAGATTTAGTTTCTGGTTATTATCAGATTCCAGTAGGTGAGTCTTCTAAGCGTTTCACAGCTTTTATCACTCCAGATGGTCATTATGAGTTCAACCGCATGCCGTTTGGACTTGTTAATGCTCCATCTACGTTCCAAAAGACAATTAACAATATACTGGGTAACGCAAGATTCAAGGAAGCATTTGCGTACATGGATGATGTAATAATTCCTTCCAAAACAATAGATGAAGGCTTACAGAAGCTTCGTGATGTTCTCACTTTGTTCCGTTCAGCAGGTTTGACGCTTAATTTAGCAAAATGTAACTTTTTGAAACAATCCATTGATTACTTAGGTTTTGAAGTTAGCGAATCAGGAGTAAAACCGGGCAAAAAAAAAATCGAAGCCGTCGATAGATTTCCTAGACCAACTGACCAGCACAAAATTAGACAATTTTTAGGATTAGCTAGTTTTTTTCGAAAATTTATTAAAGGATTTTCAATCATAGCGAAACCATTAACACAATTATTGAAAAAGGATGCTAAATGGAAATGGGAGGACCTGGAAGAAACAGCATTCTTAGCTCTGAAAGGAGAATTAGTTAAACGTCCTATTCTGGCATTTTACAACCCTGCATTTGAGACTCAATTACATACAGATGCGTCTAAAATTGGGATAGCCGGAATAGTGATGCAAAGACCTAGTAAAGAACATCCCTTTAGTGCTATAGCTTATTACAGTAGACAAACGTCCCCTGAGGAATCTAAACTGACCTCCTATGATTTGGAAACGTTGGCCGTGGTAACTTCACTACAACGATTTAGGGTTTATTTGTTAGGAATTTCATTCACGATAGTAACTGACTGCAATTCCCTTCGCGCTACTTTTGAGAAAAGAGACACATTACCTCGAGTCGCGAGATGGTGGAATATTATTCAAGAATTTGACTTTGTTATACTTTATAAACCTGGCTCGTGTATGACCCATGTAGATGCACTTAGTCGGAATCCCCAGACACCCCATGTAGATGCACTTAGTCAGAATCCCCAGACACTAGTGGATACTTTAGAATTGAATGTGAGACAAGTTGATACAGATTGGGTAGCAACGGTACAATAGAATGATCCTGAGTTGCAGAGGATCATCACTATATTAGACGACAAAGAAACTGAGAACGTTGTAGAAATTAAAAATAATTTTGTGGTTAAACGTGGCTTATTATATAGGAAAACAATTGAGGGGGATCGTTGGGTTGTTCCGAAAGGAGTTAGATGGCAAATATTACAGTCGAATCATGATGAGATTGGACATTTTGGTTTTGATAAAACTATGGAAATAATTAAGAATAAATACTGGTTTGCAAAGATGAGGCGTTTTATCCGAAAGTACGTTGAGTCTTGCTTAGAATGCGCTCATTCTAAAGTACCATCTGGCAGAAAGGCAGGTAAATTGCATCCCATAGAAAAAATTGATCAACCCTTTCACACCATACATATAGACCATTTAGGTCCTTTTGTACAAAGTAAACGCAAGAATATATATCTTTTACTAATAATTGACGCATTTACTAAATTTATTATGCTCGTCCCAGTTAAAAGTACTAAGTCTGTTCATTCCATAGCGGCAATGAAAAACTATTTCCATACGTTTAGCGTCCCAAAACGCTTAATTTCTGATCGTGGTACATCATTTACATCCAAAAGCTTCCAAGATTATATAAAATCGTTAGGTGTGAAGCATATTATGAACGCTGTGGCTACTCCGAGAGCCAATGGCCAAATTGAAAGATATAATCGAACTGTTTTAGCAGCGTTAACAGCTACAAATCATGGAAAAGCAGAAAATTTATGGGACGAATGTGTATCTGAGATACAATGGGGGTTAAACAATACACAAAATAAAGGGACTGGTAAGAGTCCTGCTCAGGCATTATTTGGGCTAAATTTAGTAGGGACTTCTAATTCTTTACTACAGCTTACTGTTACCGATGGAACTGAAAATACGACTTTATCATTAGAAGATACTAGACGAGAAATTGTAGACCACGTAAAAGAGAATCAGGACAAACAAAAGGAGTGTTTTGATAGAGTAAGGAAAGAAGTAACGTATAAAATAGGAGACCTGGTTAGGGTAGAAAGGGAAATTCCGTCGTTGGGTAAGAGTAGGAAATTAGTTCCAAAATTACGAGGTCCTTATCGCATAGTTGAGGTACTGGACAGTGACAGATACGTAGTGGAAGATACGCCATTATCAAAAAAAGGTAATAGGAAATTTAGCGGTATTTTCTCAGTAGATAAGATTCAGCCTTGGTTGGTGTTTAACAGAGAAGATACAGAATCCGAAATTTCTGATAGGGATAACATTGAAGAATACATTTTTGGTTGATTTGTTTCCAAAATCAATAAGGTAGTACAAGTTAAATAAGAAAATTAATCAATTGAGAATGTATAAAAATATACAAGGTTGCTGTTAAGTGAAATGGAAACAATATAGAAGTTTAAAAGTTTCGTGTGGCGAAGCAGAGAATACGACTGAGGTCTCAACTAGATAGTTCCAATGGCTTAGCACAGAATATGTCGGAGGTCTCTGCTAAGACAGATGTTAAAGATATGACGGAGGCTTTAATATCTTATTCATAAGTTTCATAGAGTCCAACGGCTTAGCACAGAATATGTCGGAGGTCTCTGCTAAGAAAGATGTTAAAGATATGACGGAGGCTTTAATATCTTGTTCGTAAGTTTCACAGATTCCAACGGCTTAGCACAGAATATGTCGGTGGTCTCTGCTAAGAAAGATGTTAAAGATATGACGGAGGCTTTAATATCTTGTTCGTAAGTTTCATAGATTCCAACGGCTTAGCACAGAATATGTCGGAGGTCTCTGCTAAGAAAGATGTTAAAATATGACGGAGGCTCTAATATCTTATTTTTCATAGATTCTCATGGCATAGCATCTGTATAATACGACTGAGATCTCTGCTAAGACAGATTACGTTAAAGATATGAATAGTGATTCAGTGATGAAAGTATTAATTCTATATATACCTAGTCGTAAAAAGTTGTGCATAATTAGTTGGGGTAGTCAGAAGGAAGTGAGTAGTGATTAAGTAATAATAGTTCTAAAGTAAGTTAAGTTAAGTCTAAGTTAAGTAATAATCTAGCTGTTAATTAATGAACGTGTATTTAAGAATGATATATTTATTTTCAAAATGATTTATCATATATTATTTAATATTCCCGGGACGGAAATTTCTCAGGAAAGGCCGACTGTAAGCACTCCGCAACATATATTAATATAACACAAATATTATTTCATTCGTAATTACCGCCATCTGTATTTTATAACTGTAAGCAATCCGGAACATATATTAATATAACACAAATATTATTTCATTCATAATTACCGCCATCTGTATTTTATATTAATATTATTTTGTGATTTTACTTTTGAAGAATAAGTGTTAACGATTGCGCTACTTCCGGTATAATGTCAACGGTCATTCTTGTTTGTTCCGGTTGAAAAACGAGTGGTGGGAAGTAGCCGGTTCGTGGACAAGTCAGTCTGTTTCTGGCATCCATAGAGTGAAGTAGTGTACCATTTGAAGTGAAGTGAAGTGATTAAAATTTGTGAAGACTACTAAGGTGTTTGATTTTGATCTATCCAATACATTTAATAATATTATAGAGGCGTATCTTTTCAGCATGGACTTATACAAAAACGTTATCGATTTCTTTAATCTCATATAGTGATAACTATAGGGACCGTGCGAAGTACTAGGTGGGGGTAATGTTATCGATCGCAGCGCCCATGGTGGCGAAAAGTAGCAATAATGTGGGACCTGTCATCTCAAAGTAATCTGTTTAGACTTGGTTATGCAATTTTCATAATCACATTTAACCGCCGACAAAATGGTAAACAGCAGTTTTTGTGTTGTAAACTGCAAAAATATCAGTCAGAAATAAGAGTAAAGGTAGTAAAGGGAGAAAGAAAGAACGGAAATATGTTTATTTCGAGTAAAATTTTACAACCGTTTTGAACAGTGAATAAATACTTGTTTCATAAAGTAAAAGTAAAACAGATATTTAAGTAAATTAAAATAGGGATAAAATAAACGGTAAGGTAAGGTAAAAACATTTCCATTCCTTCCTTCCAAAAATTAGATAAGAAGAGAAGTCAAAACTTATTCGTCAAAATCTATGTTATTCACTTGGCGGAGTACCAAGTACAGTCACTATTGAGAAGAACTCCGATACCAAAGAAACTCAGTTGGAGCTCTTTTAAATTTTTAACTTATGTCTAATACAGATAGTCATTCAAATCTAGTAATGTAAACGTATTTATATAGCATGTGTATTTGTATAAGTAGAAATGAATAACTATCCACCATAATGAAATGTAGCACCGGCAGACCAGAACAGATCAGTCCCCACCATCAGCACCCGTTCATGAGTATGGCGCATGACCATGAGCCACCCGCCGTAGTAAACGCAAGTTTTATCGATTGATTCTCAAGAGCTACTTGGAAAATTGAACAATACAAGAAATGGATAATAAACACGCAATTACATTTCACACTCGTGCTGCATTTTACTTAAATATTACGTCTAGTACAACCCAATCAAATTGATTCTGACTTCGAACTGAGATTGTTTAAACCTAAAGAAGTTTTGTAAGGTATCAAAATACATGTTTGCTTATGATGCCAGCTTGAATTATTGATCTCTGTCCTTATTTTCTTCTTAATTCCTCTATATCAAGGACATGCCCAGGAGAAACCAACAATTTTCCTTTAAATATTGTTTGTGGTTGAAATTTTATAGTGTTTGATACTCACAAACCCGGATCCTAAAATAACACTAATTTCGATTTGAAAACGGCATTTAATTTATTACTAGCGCTACAAGAAAAATTCTATATGTTTATAATTATTGCATGCAACCCATAAAAAAGCTATATTGTCTTGTTTTACTGTAGAACTACTACTAAAAATGAACTAAACAAACCCTGACATATATTCGAAATAAAACACACATAAATAAATATTACTCAATTCATTTGATTTGAATGATAAAAAATTGTTTCACAACCTTTTTCCACCCAAGTTAAGGTATCAGAGTTATTTTGGAAGAAGATTAATAGATAATTTTCGATTATAATAATATTTTAACAAAATTTCGCGGTAATATGTCATTATGGTTAGACAAGTAACGGTCCCACAAAGTCAGCGCCACCTAGCGTTGCGGACGCTAGGTGGCGCTGAACTCGTGCACGGTCTCTACCCGGACTCTGTTTAATCCGGCCTTCTCTGTAATTCAAATGCTTTTGACACTTAAGGGGTTAAGTAGCCTGAATGACCTTGGCAAAACGGAGCACATCAAATATTTGTCAAAATTTGAGCGATCTAGCGGATACTCGCTGTACTTACTCGAAACGATCAAAGATTAAGTAATTGTAGAGGAGACAAGCATTGTTGTGCTCATTAATGTTACATCACGGTGATTATAGAATCAGAATCAGAAAGCTTTAAAGCTTTAAAGTCGAAGTAACACTTATAATATTTTTCTTTCTTTCAATTATATGACTGTAACACAGGATACTTTTTATCCCGTTCAGAGGTTCTTCATGGAATTTTTTCGTCAAGAGGTTTTTCATCAAAATTTTACACTTACTATAACTTTTTTATTTTTTTTGTATGTAATGGATGTGGTAAACAAGCATGCAGTTCACATTGATGTTAAGTGATGACTGCAGCCTATAGACACCCACACAAAGACCAAGGTCAAAATGCAGATGCGTTACCACTCCTGAGGCCTAAGGTCTTATGCCTCTGTGCCGGAAATTACTTATAACTTATTTTCTTTTCTGGCAACACGAAATTGAGCGCTGACAGCGGCCTCAACTACTTGTCTTTTTGTAACGGCCTCCGGAAAGTACATTCGTTTTTAGAGAAAAAAATGTGTATTGAGAGTCCTTCATACAAATTTTGACGTGTGTAGCTAAGGAGATTACAAAGTGAAAATGTAAGTTACAATTTTGTTATATATTTTATTGATTAGATCTATAATAACCGCTTCAACACTTAAGTTTGATAAATGTTTTTTTTTAGTCTATAATACATTTGTTCTTTTGTCACATTATGACAGTTAATATTGAAGAAATTTGAAATTTTTGTCAGCATTTTTTCATGAATAATTAAAATATAATCAATTTATTTTGCCTATTTATAAAACCTCTTTATTTTCATTTATTATCATGTCAATAAGTGTCTTGGGGTACGATTTACCTAACCTGTGGTACAATTAATCCGACTAGTTGGGTAAATTGTACCGAAGGAAAGCCTTCAGGGAAACGCATATTGTGTGAAATCCGATAAGAGTATGGTGTTGACGTTGCGGTACATGTTAAATGAGATTCTAAACTATGTGAATCAAGATAAAGAACTCATTAAAATTTATATCAAAAAAAGATATTTTGCAAAATCTGAAAACTGGTACAATATATCCGACTCTCCCCTACATTCGAATCTAAGCACATGTATGTAATTACCTATTTACAGGCAGCAGTTAATATATATCATCACCACCTGCCTGAGATGGTTCCTGGAATACTTTCTACACATTAGTTGAAAAGACGAGCACAACTTCGAGGATAGATCATGGTATAATATCATGTAATATGGAAACGAAGTCGTTGAACTGTGTAATACGATACGAATTAACACGAATCACATTTAGTAGATAGCAGTTTATTTGCATCTATGCTGTGGACGTTCACATTATTTGATTTTTCACGATAATCTGTACTAGATTTAAGCTCTCATTTAAAAGAGCTCTTACTGAGTTTGTTGGGTAGCGGAGTTCTTCTCAGTACTGACTGCACTTGGAACTCTGCTAAGTGAATAACTTTGATCTTGACGAATAAGTTTTTCTTTTTCTTCATTTATCATCATTGAAGGAATTGAAAAATTTTGTGATTATTATGTTTTAACCAAGTAGTTTAAATTATAATTTGTAATATATAATTAATATATGATTTTGCTTTTACTATATGTAATGGTTATTCACTCTAGGTATTTTATGATTTATTGACGTTTTGAAAGTATCTGTAAAGTACCATTACCGGTGCTCGAGATTTTCCAAATAACATCTTGCGTTACATGAAGATGTCCCACATCTACGACCATTTTGTGGATACTCATCATATGACACAGCTCACCTAATACGGATTAACGAATAAAATATTAACGGCAAAACTCATTGCGTGGTTATAGTAATGTCATCACTATAATACATGTGTGGGCTAAATACTATTAGTTAGGTACAGATAATTACACATTCCATTTGTCCGGTTAATCCGGGGATAATCGGATGGCGTTTGATATGGGTTGCCTTCCCGCCTTCGGTGCGATGCCTAAAATCGGTATAGTTACTTTGCCCGATATTGCTTAATATGACAACGTATTTTCATATTATATAAGCTTAAGAGTAGTGAAATTAGGAAGACAAAATTAAATATTTTAATGGTGATTTATTGTTCTTTGTTAAGTAAGTATAAATATTCTATTCGATCATAAGTTGATTAATTTATTTTAATTTTGAAAATTGGTACCTATATATATTTAAATTAAAATATAAAATACGTACT
Organism: Macrosoma leucophasiata; assembly: GCA_036365455.1. Taxonomy (NCBI): domain Eukaryota; kingdom Metazoa; phylum Arthropoda; class Insecta; order Lepidoptera; family Hedylidae; genus Macrosoma; species Macrosoma leucophasiata. The sequence goes on along the minus strand of JAWQUS010000009.1, from coordinate 16,338,299 downwards.
TGATTAAGACAATAGGCATTTAATTAATATATCTCATTTATTGTAGAAATTAAACTTGCGGATTTTCTCGCGTATACAACACTCCCAAACTTCTTCATAGTCAGCCCGTGACCACGGTAGCTGGAAAGCGACCGAAACGTCGGGTGTATGAAGAAGTTTGGGAGTGTTGTATACGCGAGAAAATCCGCAAGTTTAATTTCTACAATGTATGAAGCTCGCGAAAACCTACGAAAACGTTATATCTCATTTATATGTTTAGAAACTGAAACATGATCTATTAATTGTTAAAATACGTAGGTATTTAGTAGTATGGGGATTGAATGTGTAGAGGCGGCAAAACATTTTTCTAACATCGGTTTATTTATTTATTCTTTATTGATTTAAAATTGAATACAAGTTAAAACAAAGTGTGGAAATAATGCCTAGTGGCATTCTCTACCAGTCAACCCTCATCATGATGAGATATTGTGGTAGGTATTACAACTTATGAATAATTAAAACTTAATGTAAAGAATACAAATATATGATCTAACAAAAAAAAATAATAAACACATAAATACGTATATACCTAAGTAAATGAATATTTAAATACATGACAAAAATACACATACTCATTCGGTTAACTAATCTAATCATTTACAATGACGATATCCATTCGATACTTACGATTTTAAACCAAAATTGAATTATGAATGTTCTTATAATATAATACATATTATAGACATGTTTTATAAACGTAGAATAAATGAACATGAGTAAACATTATTCCACGATGAAATTAGATTTGTGGGTTTATAAAAAAAGGTAAGAGAAATAGGTCGTTGCGGTGCGTTATACAGTAGGTAACTAGCTTTCTACGTTGGGAATATCGTAGGTAGGGCTTATCGACATGTCACTGTCCACCTATGTACATTGTGATTCAACGGTCCAATAGATACTTTGACGTTGGTACATTTTTTTTTATAAGGGGAAAATGCTTTACGCATACTCACCCTTGGGGAGAGGGGTGGGTTATGTGGGACTCCGGGAAAGGACATCCGTCTACCCACTAAAAACCCCTGGGTGTTCCGACTCGTCCGCCATAAGTGGCAGGGTCACGGGAACGCACACATCCGCGATTCCACCGGCGGCTGCTCGAGCCCTCCTCGGAGCCTTCCGGCTCCAACCACTACTAGTGGCGTGCGGAGCTCGCACGCCAGCCAGCCCGGGACCTCTCCATTCGGGCGATGAACTTCCCCTAGTCCGTCGCCCGAAGGTCCCTGCCCCGACCACTCGCAACACCAGGCGTCCCAAGACGCCCGAGTGGAGGGGTCCAGGGGCACACAGTTCGGCCCTGGGGGAGCGTCGAAGGAATTCTGGTTCCCTCGTCCGCCCCCCCACGGCCCCACCACGTCCCTATCGAGCGGCGGGGCCACCGTTAGGCGCCTAGGGATAGGGTGCAGGGCCAACGAAATACCCGTGCACCTCCTCCCCAGCCGTCTCCTCTCAACAGCAGCGAGTGGCGGGCAGAGCCACGCCAAACGCCGCCCCCTCTCTGGGTTCCTCTTGGCTTCGCCGGTGTGAGGACAACCACCGGGTACTGAGCCCCCCCCCCCCGCCACGACAAGGTGGAAACCCACGGGGGGATGTTGGTATGTTTTACCAACATCAAAGTATCCTATCTAACTCCTTTTAGCTTAGCCTCGAAATATGTGGGGTCAGAAGGAAACTAACAGCTATTGTCAATATTTTTTATTCATGCACTTGCATATTGATGTACGAACCCTTTTGGTTCAGCTTGGAAATACGTGGTATCAAAAGGTATAGAGCGGGGATCGAACCTGCGTCCTCTCAAATCATGTAGTTGTATAAATCACTCTAACTAACCTGGTTGTCGAAAAACACTGCTAGATTACTCCTATTTCTAACACGGGACATTGCTCATTATATTAAAATTTGTATCTATAGGTAATGAGTTAATGGAATATTCACAAAAATAACATGTACTGCATCTGCATTTCATTGGTTTTATGGAACCCATTGTGTTCACTGTTTTAAGTTCATTAACTCTTTTCTTCACGGTGGTCATCATAGTTAACCACCTATATTTAACCACGTATTTAAGAATTGCGCTATCTTACGAAAGTGCTGTGTGCTACGATCGTTCAAGGGAACCAAACGGCACAGAGACAATTATTTTTTACTAGCGCCACGTTCATCTACTGTACTAAACTTTCATTCAAAATCGTCGTTTTTAATGTTTTTATAAGTACGTGCGAGTTTTTTTTTGCTGGTAAGTAAATATTATTATTTAAATTCTAATTTATGTTTTATTGTGTGCAGTATATTTATCTTAAGACATGTTGGGCAAAAATAAATGTCCGGCTGCCGTACTTTTTGTAAAAAGTGAGCTTATTTAATGTGGTTAGCGGCGGTAACCACTGTAAGACATCTAACATTTTTTTGCGAAGATTTGATCAAAAATAATAAACTGATTATTTTTACAGGAAATGCCTAAAAACATTTCCGACGAATCCATGATAAAGTTCAAAGGCAGCAGTACGTTATCATGGATTCGTCGGAAATGTTTTTAGGCATTTCCTGTAAAAATAATCAGTTTATTATTTTTGATCATTAAAGAAGGTAAGAAATTAAAAAAAAAATTCAGATATGACTTATTTTAGGCCTAGAGACTACATTTTTCTGAACATTGTTTTACTTTTATCGGTAACAAAAATCTGTGCCGCAAAGAGTTAATGGAAAACGAAGAAAGCTATCCTTTGCAGCACCAGCTCTGGATTACGATAGGATTTGTGTGAGTTTCTTTATTTTTTAATTTTGTTCAGCAAAATATGTTTTCAGATTGCATAGACTTTTGGCAGTCGATGACTGTGTTGGAGCTTTATGTACCTAAGTTACGATATTCTTACACTAAATCGAAACAACACTTTTTCAATAAAAAAAAATATTGTTTTTATATTATTTCGCATTAACACATGCTTGTGAAATATATTTTATTTTTAAAGAAAAATGGAAAGAAAAATTTGACTTCAGGCGAGGCTCGAACTCGCGACCTACTGGGAATCTAGTCCAGCCGCTCTTCCAATTGAGCTACTGAAGCCCTGCCCGATTTGTCAAATCTTTCCTTCACATCTATTGCATTGCTTTATGGTAGCAGTAGCGCCATCTATTACCAACTATGCTAGTTAGGCAACCGATATAATAGACTTTTCAGTTTATTGAATATCGTAAAGAAGTCGCTTTTACCCTTAATAATTGTTTTTATATTATTTCGCATTAACACATGCTTGTGAAATATATTTTATTTTTAAAGAAAACTGGAAAGAAAAATTTGACTTCAGGCGAGGCTCGAACTCGCGACCTACTGGGAATCTAGTCCAGCCGCTCTTCCAATTGAGCTACTGAAGAAATAATATAAAAACAATTATTAAGGGTAAAAGCGACTTCTTTACGATATTCAATAAACTGAAAAGTCTATTATATCGGTTGCCTAACTAGCATAGTTGGTAATAGATGGCGCTACTGCTACCATAAAGCAATGCAATAGATGTGAAGGAAAGATTTGACAAATCGGGCAGGGCTTCAGTAGCTCAATTGGAAGAGCGGCTGGACTAGATTCCCAGTAGGTCGCGAGTTCGAGCCTCGCCTGAAGTCAAATTTTTCTTTCCATTTTTCTTTAAAAATAAAATATATTTCACAAGCATGTGTTAATGCGAAATAATATAAAAACAATTATTAGGGGTAAAAGCGACTTCTTTACGATATTCAATAAACTGAAAAGTCTATTATATCGGTTGCCTAACTAGCATAGTTGGTAATAGATGGCGCTACTGCTACCATAAAGCAATGCAATAGATGTGAAGGAAAGATTTGACAAATCGGGCAGGGCTTCAGTAGCTCAATTGGAAGAGCGGCTGGACTAGATTCCCAGTAGGTCGCGAGTTCGAGCCTCGCCTGAAGTCAAATTTTTCTTTCCATTTTTCTTTAAAAATAAAAAAAAAATATTACTCTACATTTAAAAAAACTCTCACAGCTCAGACTAGCCACATTAAAATGATAAAAACGTAGGCATTTATAAAAACATGGTTTACAAAATAATGTAATCATAACTTAGGAGTTACGATTATACATACTGTTTTGTTATGAGTATAATATGTTGAACGACAAGATAATGTAATAAAAACATCCAGTGAAGTTGAAAACAAAAATATGAGATGAAAAAACGAGAAGAAAGGGCAAAATCAGTTTTCCCTGCGTGACGCAAGCGAATATTTTTCGAGACTTTATTGAATAAATATACATAATTTCCACGTTGATACTTCTTAAAGAACTTTGCGGTTGCCGGGTATGTATTTAATTGTGTAAATGCTAATGGTGTTATCGCGACTGTCTAAACAAATACTTTTCATAAAGCCGTATCATTTATTTCAGCGAGGCACAATATTACGCTTGCATGTGAGAAAATTGTCCGCTTCTTTTGTATTTTCATTTATTTACATACTTATTTTTTCGCATGGCCCGGCGGCTGGTGTAGATCGTAAGCGATCTATTCGGTTAAGCACTACGGGCGCGGTCGGGTAGTGTGATGGGTGACCGCTAGTGGCAAATTAAATGCACGTTTCCGTGCTTCGGAGGGCACGTTAAGCCGTCGGTCCCGGTTGCTATCGATAGATAGCAGTCAAATCTTGTCGGAGGCCTTGTGGGCGGTTTGAAAACATCCGATCCGCATTGGAGCAGCGTGGTGGAGTAAGCTCCAGGCCTCCCCCCAAAAAAGGGGAGAGACTCGTGCCCAGCAGTGGGACGTAGAATGGGTTGCCATTATTATTTATTATTACATACTTATAAGGCAATTTATGTTTTGTAATAGGCAGATTCGATATTAAACAAGACAATTGTTCGACATCTAATAACGTTCCAATATGTGTGTTTAATATGAGACAAGATTAAAGATTGAGTTTGAAAGATTATATCGGAATACACACATAGGATGTATTGGTATGGTATTAGGAATATGATCAATGATATTAATATAATAAATAAAACATTGCTATTTGATGATTATTAATACTATGAGTTAGATAACATGTACACTAACAAATCGCAAATGGGTTGCCTCACAAATCGATGGAGCTAAATGCGTTTCAGTCCAGAATGTCAGATTCCCAAAATGTCAAGCGGTTCCAAAATTTCATGTTTCCAAAATGCATGTAATTTGCAATCTGTTGTCCTCTGTTGTCAAACAAAATTACATGCTACTTTAGTGTGCCCGGGACCACGGAAGCTGAAAAGCGGCCGAATCGTCGGGTTGATAAATCATTATATGCGAGACAAATCCGTAAAAAATGTTTAATTTAAATAAGTGTAGCTCGCGAAACCCGAAGAATCATGACGCCTGTTTAAAAATCTTCTGAATCATTATCAAATAACAGATGATGGTAGGGTTGCCAATTCGCTAAACCTTATAGCCGGACAGACTAGCAAGTTTGGCCGGACATTTGGGTAAAAAGGCCGACACCCACCACGGAAGCGTTCGGCTGTGCTCAGTGCTCGCTCGTTTGCGAAATGTAAAAAATCTAACAAAAGTCGCATATCGTTTATTTGGACACGGAATCCAAAAAGCTGAACTATGTCCGGTTTTATCCGGACGCCTGCCAACCCTAGTTGAGGGTATAAATTTCTTATACTATCCCTACTTCCCTACTAATATTATAAATGTGAAAGTAACTCTGTCTGTCTGTCTGTCTGTCTGTCTGTCTGTTACCTTTTCACGTCCAAACGAGTGAACCGATTTTGATGAAATTTGGTACAAAGATAGAGTTGACTTTGAGAACGAACATAGGCTACTTTTTGTCTCCTTATATTATCCTCATCCTCCTAAAATAGGGGGTGGAAATTTGTATGGAGCATTCCACAATTTTCAAGATAGAAAGTTAAAACTCGGTATGTGAACTCTTTGAGTTTAACAAACAATACGAACATCATTTTTTTTTGAAATCTGCCTTCATCCCTTTAACACAGGGGGTGAAATTTGAAGGTATTGGGCTTAAGGCAGTGTTCAAGCTGGAAAGCCAAAAATAGGTATGCGGACTCTTTATTACTATAAAAAACAACATTTGCTTATTATTGAATATTTTTTTTTAGAAATCTGCTACACCCCTTAAAATAGGGGATGGAAATTTGTATAGAGCATTCCACAATTTTCAAGATAGAAAGTTAAAACTCGGTATGTGAACTCTTTGAGTTTAACAAACAATACGTACATCATTTTTTTTTTAGAAATTTGCCTTCATCCCTTTATCACTGGGGGTGAAATTTGAAGGTATTGGGCTTAAGGCAGTGTTCAAGCTGGAAAGCCAAAAATAGGTATGCGGACTCTTTATTACTAAAAAAAAAAACAACATTTGCTTATTATTGAATATTTTTTTTAGAAATCTGCCCCCATCCCCTTAAAAGAGGGAGTGAAATTTGTATTGGGTTTTCCGCAGTGTTCAAGGTGGAAAGCCAAAAATTGATATGCGGCCTCTTTGTTACTAAAAAAACAACGTTTACTTGATATTTATTTTTTTTGGAAATCTGCCCCATCCCCTATCATAGGGGGTGGCAATTTGTAGGGAGCATTCCACAATTTCAAGGTAGAAAGTTGAAACTTTGGTATGTGGACTCTTTGAGCCTAACAAATAATTACGTACATAATTTTGTTTTGTAAATCTGCCCCACCCCCTATCATAGGGGGTGGCAATTTGTAGGGAGCATTCCACAATTTTCAAGGTAGAAAGTTGAAACTTGGTATGCGGACTCTATTAACCTAACAAATAATTTCGTACATAATTTTTTTTGGACATCTGCCCCCTTCCTGTTAACAGAGGGGGTAAAATTTTGTATTGGACTTTAGCCAATAATTGGTATCCGGACTCTTTGTTACAAAAGAAAACAACGTTAAAGTTCTTGAAATATACACTTTTTGTTTAGAAATCTGCTCCAACACCTTTAAGAGAGGAGTTGATAGTTTGTGGTAAACAAGCATGCAGTTCACATTGATGTTAAGTGATGACTGCAGCCTATAGACACCCACACATAGATCAAAGGTCAAAATGCAGATGCGTTACCACTTCTGAGGCCTAAGGTGTTTGTCTCTGTGCCGGAAATTACAGAGCCGTACATTACCTCCTGACCGGAACACGATAGTGCTGAACACTACCACTTAGCGGCAAGAATGTTAGGTAATTCGGTGGTACCTACTGCTTCACTTGAGCTCTACCACCAGAAAAAATGTTTTTTTTTTTAATTTGCCTGAAAATTGGTTATTATATTCTTATGTTATGTACGAAAAATAGTTGCATCGAAATTTTTTTTGAAATGTTCCTCCCCCACACCCCTAAAAATGGGTAATGGAAATTGGTATGGGACTTACCGCAATTTTCAAGGTGGAATATTAGTGAACAGGCTCTTTGGTACAAAAAAAAGATAAAGCAATAAAACAAATATTAATACTCTTGGCAAAAGATAAGAAGCAGTGTTACCCATGGCCTTTGATGGATGGGGTCACAAGTTTTTTGAAACGCGCTAACGCTGTCTTCTTGATCTGCACTTAAGTCGGAGCAGCGGTACTTTTGCTCTGAGCTAGACGGTTAATTCTACATTGATTATTTATTTGCTTTTGATTTTGTAATTGTATACGAAAATGTTATATAAAACTACTGTTCCTAGATACTTAAAATTTGGTACAAGGGACGACAAGGGTTCCTTTCATGATGTATAAAAAAAGGATTTTTAGAGATAAATATTAAGGACTATACGACAACAGGTATAAACATTTTGGATTACAATAAAAATTGATCTGTGTAGACGAAATGGACAAATCCTGTCCTAAAGGGGGAAAATGAAGTGGTAATTTGATCTATCTAGAAGTGGTAATTGTAAAAATGATCTGTTTAAGTGAAATGGACATCATTTCCCCCTAAAGCGGCAAAATGGAGAGGTACTGTTTGTATGGAATTGAGGTTAAAATTTGCGTGGGAATTTTGGTAGTTTCTAAGTTAGAGACTTGAAAAGTGATGTTCCAGTCTTTCTGTTAGGTATAAAAAAATAGGTACGTGCTTCAGTATTTTGCCACAATCACCCCTAAACTTTCAAATGTAAGGTGTTAAAATTAAATAGAGATTTCTAAGTTATGGACGTGATTAAGAACTCCACATATAGGTACGCGAAGGGAAACTTGATTAGGACATTTCCATGGGATTGTAAAGTTTAAATTATTTAAAAAACGAGATCCACGCGGGCGACGCAGCGGGGCCAATAATCTTTTGAAAACATTTTTTGTTTTTCGTTTTGGGTTATAGGTATATCAAGCTTTGTAAAAATCTCTGTGTTGGAATGTACGGCCCGGTAATTTCCGACACAGAGGCATAACACCTTAGGCAATGTGAACTGCATGCTTGTTTGCCACTTCCATAACATAAAAAAAAGTCGTAGATCAAATGTTTTTGGGATTGACCTAGAGAGGCTGCCTGCAAGAGGTGATGCACTGATTTAAATCATCCCTGTATATACAGACTATACACCTATTCTTTTCACGTCAACAGATAACAAAACCACACTTAGGTTTATGAAAGACAATTATGTAATAGGTGGATGTGTAAGACAGGTGACGCGGTGGCGGGCGACAGATGGCAACCAGGAATAATTCTGGAGCAAATTCATCCCGCAAACTGCACTCGTCATCTGTCACCTGTTCCCTCCACTCCATCCGTCCTACATTTTGTGCTAACAATTTAAATGCATTCACGATACTTTGTCTTTATATTCTCGCATGAAATTTATCATATCGGCGGTGCTTGAAATAAATAAAGTGTGGCTACTCTTCGTATTTATTTTCATAATCCCCTTTGGCTCATACGTCATTGGTTGGTTGGCGGTGTTGGCATTATTTGTTTCCCATTTATTATCGACCCAAGTGACTTCATGGTTAATTGAAACTAAGTGACTTCATGGTTAATTGAAACTAAGTGACTTCATGGTTAATTGAAACTTATACTACAGTTTATAAACAATGATTGGTAAAAGTTTGATTAAATATCGATTCCGTATATTATCGGTAAAGTCAGATAGATTATTGAATGTATGTATCTTCATGCCAGGTCCCTAACGGGGTAGGCAGAGAGTGTGGAGCGCCAGATATAAATGGATTATTATATGCTGGATTATTATTATGATAGAGTTTTTGTGATGAGCCAACACTAGCTATATATAGCTATAATCTACGTTCGGGCTGACCAGCCGAAAATATGAAACTCTACCACTGGCATATTTCCTGTAGTTTTCATACATTTTATACGGACTTGACGCATATGGTTATCGGTGGTCACCAAATCCTATAAATCATCGCTGTTCGCTTCTTGAGGACCGCACCACTACACGCCATATTCGCACTATTCGCCATCCCACTCTCCCTCTTTTAACCTGTTCAAGTCGAAGTCAATGCATGTGTTGTTAAAAAAGCAATAGCCACTGTCTGCAAGATAAGTGTCGAGTTCTGCCACAAGTGGATGTCGCGTGCTACAGCTACTTTTGTAGCCGCTTCTAGCTAGTGCCGATGTTTGTGGCTGTCGCGTGTAGCCCGTGTGGCAATCTTAGGATCTAGGCAAACGAGAATTGATGTAATGTTCTGCAGGTTTTGACATAAAATGGTTTTGTTTTTCTTGAGTGGACATTTCAAAATTTCCTTCATCTGCAATCCAGTCCTTTTAGCAGTAATCAAAGAATCTAATTGCTATTAATCTAGTAAAATCTTGAAATCGTTAAGTCAGCGAGCGACAACATTACTTATTTATTCTCTCTAACGGCGCTATTCCCTAGACGGTTTAAAGCTTTTTCCTCGTAGAATGAAGTCGAAAAACATTACAGAGTTTTTGAAGCCTTTGATAGTAAATATCTCAAATATCTGTTCAAGTCATTTACTACGTAATTTCACGCCTGTGTTCCTCGAAGGGGTTGGTACAGATTATTTATCAGCATCATGATCATGTTTGTGATAATGTAGAGAATTGTAACGTTTTTTTTTATGTGACAAAGGTGGTACACATGCTTGCAGTTCAAATAGATGTGAAGTGGTGACTTTTTTTTTTTTTTAATATGTATAGACCAACGTTTGACCACCAACTCACCTGATGGAAAGTAAAGATGTGGCCGAAGATGAAGCACGTTGGTCTAGAACGTACCTATTCACTCTAGATTTGAAGATGCCCAGGTTGTAGTTTTTTGGGAACAAAGAAGCCGGCAAAGTATTCCATAACTTAGCTGTACGTATAATAAATGTAGAGCCGAAACGCTTCGTTCTAATTTGTGGTATGTTCACTGTGTAAGGATGATATTTCGCCGTTCTCCTAGTTGTCCTATTGTAAAAAGGTAAAGAGGGAACCAGATTGTGTAGATCGTTCGCACATTCGCCGAAATGGATCCTATAGAAAATTGAGTGACACGCCACCTTACGGCGATGTTCAAGACTGAGCAGTTTCGTGTTTACTAGCTTTGTGTCTCCAATTATTCTCGCAGCACGCCGATCAACCGACTCAAGGGTGACTGCAGCATATAGACTCACACACAAAAAACAGTTTTTTATGTAATGGAAGTGGCAAACAAGCATGCAGTTCACATTGATGTTAAGTGATGACTGTAGCCTAATAGACACCCACACAAAGACCAAGGTCAAAATGTAGATGCGTAACCACGCCTAAGACCTAAGTTGTTATGTCTCTGTGATAGTAATATTACGGGGCCATACATTACCATCTAACCAGAACACGGTAGTGGTGAACACTATCATTTTGGCGGCAGATAAATTAGGTAATGCGGTGGTGCCTATGCCCTCGAGCTCCTACCTCCTTTTTGGAGTTTAATTTTAAAATTGATAAGCCATTTGATATACACTGGGAATCTTGCTTCTAATTCATATTTTTTGTGGTGGAAAATAATTAACAGTCTGTTATTCCCGACCCTGTAATTGATAATGTAATCGGGACTTTATTGTAGGAGAAATGGCATAATGCCCGCTTGATCACTGAAGTAGTTTCAAGTGGAATTATAATTTTACTCCTGGAAACTTAATGTAATACAACACAAGTTTAACATAATTTTACACACGTTAGTAATGATAAACATTAAAGAACCACGTTATCTCATCCGTTGATTTAGCTAGTCCAGTGAGTAGGTACGTAGTGAATTTTTGCGGCAATTGGTGATGTATTTGAGGAGCAAGGGCCATATTTGTGTGGCTTGAACATATTTGTTCTAAGTCTCGGTCGATAGTTTAATCGCTGTTTTTTAGAGCTGTCTACTTATAGTATAAATAGAAATTTGTCTGTCTGTAAAAAAGAAAACTCCTGACTCTCTTACTGACATTATCAACGCCCAGCTTAAGCTTTAAGACCAAGAAAAATGAAAATTTCCACAGCTGTTGTTATTAATATGTAGACGAGGAATAAAACAGGACGCTTCGAAATTCTTCCCCTGACATGGTGACTTCTCAGGTGAAAGTTTTCATGAAAAAATTCAAACTTTGTACAATGGAACACGTGTTTCAGCTTTTTGGGCATTCAATCCTGAAAGATGAGTCCTGTTAGGGGCTGATAGTTTGTAACTATACTTTGAATATCACGTGGATAGACTCCAGGAACATAGCTAGTCTTTAACATTTGTACGAGTTTAATACATGACATGTTTAAAAATCAGTTATTCGTTTCTACGTGAAACCTTACATAAAAGGGTCCTTTGAAAATAAAAGCATTTAACATTCTTTTCACGAAGATATATTATTATATCTACAGGCAGTATGTACCCCATAGAATTATTATTCCTTTGTGAAAGAATGAAAAATTTTTCATTAACGGTAGGTAATCCTTAAATGATTGTTAAGTGTAACTTCACGCCTGTAATCCCCGAAGGGGTAGGCAGAGGTAAATGCATGCATTCAATCATACATGCAAACACCCACGACTCGCCGGTTACGTTTTGGCCCATGTAACAGGTGGCGAACCTGTTGCCATCTCCGGGCACATTACCAAACTCCGGGGTATTGGGAAACTTCCAGAAAATGGAAAAATCCCAATAGAAGCAGAGATAAAGGATTTTAAACCGTTATCTCTGATAGTCCCCGACCCGGGAATCGAACCCAGGACCTCCAGCGTAATAGTAGTGGCCTGCTACCACTACGCTACTGAGGCAGTTCTTTTTTATACTGGTGGTAGAGCTCCAGTGACGGAGCTCGCGGGCATAGGCACCACCGCATTACCTAATATACTTGCCGCTAAATGGTAGTGTTCAGCACTATCGTGTTTCGGTCAGGTGGTAATTTTTTTTTATGTTATGGAAGTGGCAAACAAGCACGTAGTTCACATTGATGTTAAGTGATGACTGCAGCCTATAGACACTTACAAAAAGACCAAGGTCAAAATGCAGATGCGTTACCACTCCTGAGGCCTAAGGTGTTATGCCTCTGTGTTGGAAATTACAGTGCCGTATTGTACTTATTATTATTACGAGTAACTTGATGTCAAACATTGTACGACACTGTGATAGTAAAAACGACAGGACACGTTCCGAATTTTATGAAGAACTAGCTGTGCCCGCGACTTCGTTTACGTGAGAAAAATATGATTGTTCAGTGTTCAGTATTTACCCGGACGAAATAAAATTTGAGTGTCTCCGATATGAATGTATGTATGTATGGAGATAAAAGTAGCTTTAGTTACTCCTTATTACATCAGCTACCTACCCGTGGAAATCCCGTCAAAGTCGGATACACTCCAATTCTACTTATTTGTATGTGGGTTTGTATGTATGTATGGAGATAAAAGTAGCCTAAGTTACTCCTTATTACATCAGCTACCTACCCGTGGAAGTCCCGTCAAAGTCGGATACACTCCAATGTACTTATTTGTATGTAAGTATGTATGTATGTATAAAAGATAAAAGATATAAGATAAAAGTAGCCTAAGTTACTTCTTATGACATACACAGCTATCTGCCAGTGAAAGTCCCGTCAAAATCGGTCCAGCCGTTCCCAAGATCAGCCCCGCCAAACAGACAGACAGACAGACAGACAAAAATTGTAAAAAATATTGTTTTGGTATATGTACTGTGTATGCATACATATGCATTTAGTAAAAATCGGTTATTTTAATATTACAAACAGACACTCCAATTTTATTTATTTGTATAGAAGATAGATGTATTATGGAAAGTAATATACAACATAAGACCTAAAAATTCTGTGAAATTTTTAAGCGTCTACTTGCTGCCGTTATTATCTAGCAAAAAATATACGAAAAAATACACCTTCATTGTATGCCCCCTTGGACCTCTTAACATTTTCATTTTCTTATTTTTAGTAATAATTTTGTCTTTATAGCGGTAACAGAAATATATGATTTGTGAAAATTTTAGCTTTCTAGCATTCATTCATTATTTATGAGATACGGCCTGGTGACAGACAGACTCACGGACGGACAGACAGACAGACAACGATGGATTAATAATCCGTAGGGTCCGCTTTTACCTTTTAGTACGAAACGCCCTGAAAGATATAACTATGATACAGAAAAGCTTAAAAATATTCGATACGATTCTTTAAATTGACATAACTTTTTTATTTCTGAACCGATTCACATGAAACAAACACTTAGTAAAGCAGCAGATCGAATAAGCCGTTTCTGAAATTAGCGTAAACAAACACACAGACAAACAGATATTATTCCGGGATAAAAAGTACCCAGTGTTGTGCGCCAAAGGTTAAAGTATAATCATACCAAGTTTCATTGTAATCGGACCGGTAGTTTTTATGTGATGCTTGAACAAACAGACAGACAGACAGATAGACGGACAAAAAATTTACTAGAGACATATTTGGGTTCGGTATCGATCTAGTAACATCCCCTGGTATTTATTTTTTCAATATTTTTAATGTACAGAATTTGAACTTCTACAGTTTTATTATAAGTATAGATATAAATATGAAATTATCTTCAAATCTTAAGTAGTCGGTATCTTGGCGAAGGTTTATTATGTATTAAACATTACGAACTTGACAACATGCACAGTGAGAGGTTGCTTATCCTATTCACGGCTTAGCTGAAGAATAACGAAACACCCGCGCTCAGACAGCCAAATAAATTAACCCCCTTAGGGTCTCAACACGTAAAGTTTAATAAAGCAAATACGAATGAATTTACGTCGGGCGATATTTAAGCATATTTTAAAAGATTTATTACTGCAAAATAAGGTAAGTTACTTATAATTTAATTTAAATGAGGTTCAATGAACTTTTGTGACGACTCTTAACGAAATTGTGGTATGAATTCACGGTTAGGCATTTTCAATTCGTTTTATACGGAACACTCAGGTCATAGAAGTGGTCTGCTTGAATGGGATATTGTGCAACAGAATATTGTGGCTATGGAGTGTACTGGAAAACGGATAAAAAAGCACAGTTTTGATTACTGGGTACACTTCGAGCGTTTTTCACGCAGTACATGAACAACGGAAAAACTGGCGGAGTCGTGGTGTGCTCTTATTTACAACGTTATGTGTCGCGCTGTTGGATTTATTATATGTTGATAAATGTACAACGCAACTTCATATACGTCTAGAGGGACAGTATGCAAGCTGCATGTTTATACTTTGAAAGTTTTATAACTGTATAAAGTTTTGGATTAAGATATAAAAGTTAATCCTTTTATCCGAGAGTTGTAGGAAATGCTTCATAACTAGCTTAATATGGTAGAAAAATATTTACGCGATGAAGACATTTTTATTTTGAGATTTAATTCACGGCGACGAATCACCTATTTGTTAACCATTTGGAAATGTAGCTGTAGGTGTCAAAATGTACTAAGTACTTTTCCCATGTGTATTTTCAACATAGTTTCTCATTTCTTAACTTTTTCATACCCGATATTTCTCGATCTCAATTTTTCGAATCTTTTCGTTTCGACCAAAACTTTTGTGGAAACAAAATAAAACTTCCTGTCTATTAATCAATAAATCAACCATAATTTTATTAATAGTCTGCAATGTATGTATGTTTTGTATGTATCTTCAGGCCAATTTCCTTATGAGCAGATGGTATAAAGCGATAATATCCTTGTTCTTATACATATCTCGTGCTTCTTCTTCATTCATTACTTTCTTCATATAAGAACGCAGTACGCCGATTTTTGACGCATGTGCATTTAACAACTACAAACAATGGGCGTATCTAGAGATATTTTCCGGGGGGGGTCCGCGTCATATGTATAGCGATAAAAAAATAAGTTATAATATATTGTTAGTAAAAATTCTGGGGTGGGCATCGCCCATCTGCCTCTCATCCCTTCCTACGCCCACGACGATGAAGCTGCTATGTGCTCATAAGAACAGAGCAGGTTGTTGCGAGTAAAAACCAACAATCATTTAGACGTTGACTTTCATAGACATATAAGACGTTACCGTTATTATAAGATTAGCATGTCTACCATTTATATTTATAACTAGCTGTTGCCCGCGGCTCGGCGTGTAGGTCGGTTTTCGCGGTACCCGTGGGAACGCATCAAATCATCCCATGTAGGTTTGTATGTATGTATAGATGTATGGATAAAAGTAGCCTAAGTGACTCCTTATTACATCAGCTGTCTGCCCGTCAAAGTTTCATCAAAGTCGGAGACACTCTAATTTTATTTATTCGTATGTAGGTTTGTATGTATGTATAGAAGTATGGATAAAAGTAGCCTAAGTTACTCCTTATTACATCAGCTACGTGCCCGTCAAAGTCCCATCAAAGTCGGAGACACTTCAATTCTATTTACTTGTATGTAGGTTTGTATGTATGTATAAATGTATGGATAAAAGTAGCCTAAGTTACTCCTTATTACATCAGCTATCAGCCCGTCAAAGTCCCATCAAAGTCGAAGACACTCCAATTCTATTTATTTGTTTGTAGGTATGTGTGTATGTATAGATGTATGGATAAAAGTAGCCTAAGTTACTCCTTATTACATCAGCTATCTGCCCGTCAAAGTCCCATCAAAGTCGGAGACACTTCAATTCTATTTACTTGTATGTAGGTTTGTATGTATGTATAAATGTATGTATAAAAGTCTGGCAGTGAATGTCCTGTCAAAATCGGTCCAGCCGTGCCTGAGATACTCCATTTAACTTTCCTAGAGGTACCTACAATCTCTAAATATCCTGTAATATGCTATATTGTCGTCAAGTCGTCGCTAAAGAAACATATCGCCATATTACGTCGAGTACGTGCATACATTTAATGAACGGTCACGCATCTTGATATCTAACAAGATTTTCGATTAATAAGCAAATGCAGTAGCAAGTTTGGGGTGCAGCGTGACTGTAGGTAACTCCGCGTATTATCCAATGAGTTCTGAATTGGGTTTCTGTGCTTCAACTCCATTAAAAGTTACGTTGGGACAGGCGCGTTTGCGTCGCGTCGCATTCGTTCCACTCTACATTGTTTAACCGAATGCTGGTGACGTAATTTAAACTGATATTGTTTAAATTTGATTATTCTACTATGCGCTGTATTGTTAGACTGTAAGACATTGAGTGTGTTTTTTTTATGTCATGGAAGTGGCAAACAAGGATGCAGTTTACATTGATGTTAAGTGATGACTGCAGCCTATAGACACCCACACAAAGATCAAGGTCAAAATGCAGATGCATTACCACCTGGTTGTGTCCTGGCTACTACACTTACTTACACTATTTTGTTTCCACTAATCTGACCATCACTTCAGCCGAAAGACGTCCACGGCTGGACAAAGCCTTCCTCAAAGACGCCCACAACTGTGTTGTGTTATGCTTCATTAAGGGAAAATCTGCCATAATCTCCAAGCTAAATGGTTTGGCCTATAATTTATGTCGATTAGACTTATGACCTCCTAATTATATCCTCCGAATTAAATAATGTGTCAAAGGTTTGATAGATACGGACTATTTATGTAAGGGAAAATGAAATAGGTTTTTACTGTTTCTCTTCAATTCCTATTTTCATATTTTCTCTACACCTTTTAAACTTTCTCTAGACTTGGAAAAATCATTCAAAACCAAAATTAGCCAAATCGATCCAGCCGTTCTCGAGTTTTAGCGAGACTAAAGAACAGCAATTGATTTTTATATATATAGATTTTGATTACAGCCTTATAACTACAAGATTAGAGGCCCAATATGCTTGGTATCAGGAATAGCAATAAATAATTCAGAAATTATTTTTAACTAGTGTTAGGTAGATATTTTGTAAACTTGTATCTTAAACACCGATTGTTTAAAATATGCTATCTAAGGATTAGTTAAAAAAAAAAAAAAAAGTGTCTAAATTTAGATTAAAAGTCCAAATCAGGTAAAGGCTTTAAACGGCATTCTTAAAAAGTAAAAGTCATAACCAAATAGGCACTGAAACTGAAACGCTTACATTTTGTCGCTACAAAACATGTCAAAATCAACAAAAACAAATACGATAATTCTTAAACCTTTAAAAATTGTTCAAGATTTGAATTTGAGCAACATTATTCAGCCAATACAAGCTTAACTTCTTTTTGTAATAAGGTAGTAAAGTTGATGCCCCATTTTTAACGTAAACTCCGAAAGTGACTATGAAGTCCGAAATCTCATTAAGTTTATGCGTCACACGAAATAAATTTAAGAATGTTTGTCATTATGTATTACGCGACTGTGTTGCGGACTCCATTCATTGCTGTGCGGTCATGTTAATTATTCGAGGGACTAGTGCTAGGGTAGCCATTCAAATTTATAATTTCCGGGACTAGTCCACTGAATGCGGATCCCTCCGCATCAACAATCTTATGATTACTTGATACTCATCTTTCGAATAGATTATAATTTAGGAATGTACAAGTAATACTTTTAATGTACGGCCCTGTAATTTCCGACACAGAGGCATAATTCCTTAGACCTCAGGAGTGGTAACGCATCTTCATTGAAATCTTCAGTCTCATGTTGATGTTTATAGGCTACACTATTAATTACCATCAATGTAAACTGTATGCTTGTTTGCCATTTCATAACATATAATATTGGGCAATCATTGGGTATTTAAACTGGTCCAGAGACAGGAGTTTGAGGTCATAGGCACCAAATCATTGCCTAATCTAGCTCACGCCAAATGGTAGTCGTATATTGCTCCGGATAGATTGACAATAATTTATGGCTCTTTACCTTAGGTAACGTTGCCTACATAAAAAGACCTAATAATGTAGTAAAAAGCATTATAAATGTGCATGCAATGAGGCAAACAGATGGATAGCTGCCGATTTATCTTTTTGTCCTGAAAATAATTATGATCTTGAAATCATAGTACAAGAATTTATTTTAATTTCATTTACGTGACATACAAAGTAAAACACATCGCTGTGGAACGAGAGGGAAATATTTGGACTGTCCCAGATTTCTCGACCATTTGGCAACTCTATCTAGTGTCCATTTTCGTCACCAGGTCAACCCTCAAGTTAACCCTTGGGATCTTTCATATTAAAATTATTAATTGTTTGGATGTAGGAGTTAATTGTGTCATCATTTACCCCAGCTTATGTCCGATCTCATTGAAAAATAATGTTATTCTGCATATTACATGACATACTTTTTGAGATGCTTTTATTCTGCATCAATTTTTTGAAGTTCAACGGCTGGGCAAATTTGTAACGGCTCTCAGCCTTACAAATTAGTTAACTGCCGATGTTCAAGTTATCATTTAACCCCTAGAGAATGCCGTAACAGGTTTGAAGCAATAGAAACATAGTTTAAAAAAACAAAATTTGAAAGTATTAAAGCTAGTCCAATTTTGATGCGAAGAAATGCTGTCTGCGGCAGTTGCAATATTTTCGAGTCACGCAATAAAAATTCTAAAATATCTTTGACTACACAGATTATTAAAGTGAAACCCAGTAATGGTCGGTAAATTCAACATCAAACGTTCGCGTTAAATTACTTGTCAGGTAATAGCCATTTAAATTTTATCACGTTTTTCCTACGGCCAAATAATCATAACGCGCTTATGTTGGATAATAAAAAAATAAGGTAAATATTTTTTCAATTTATCTTAACTTTTTTTATAACCCAATATCAGGGTAGACGCTGCGATAATAGATTTACGAATTAATTATAACTTTCACGATGTTCAGTTACAAAAAATATGCTTCGACAAAGTTTTTAATACGCCAGCCGTAAAACATTGCATTTGCAATTATTATCATTAATTAATCGGATTCAGACTTTCCAAGAAAATTAATAAGTTGTAACATTATTATGTTAAAGTTAAAACAATATTAAAACGTTAAGAATTTATTGAAGCTAAAATATTTAGATTATTTCTGGAAACGTATCTGTAGACATATTTATGTTTGTTATGCTAAATTACATCTATATAAAAAAAAGATGTGATCCGTCTGTTTGTAAAAAAAATAAAATGTTCAAACTGAGATTAGCCAACGACATTATATTTATACGATACTAGCTGACCCGGCAAACTTAGTATTGCTTCAGAATGAAATAATGTGTCAAAGGTTTCATAGATACGGACTATTTGTATGGGAAAATGAAATTGTGGTTTTTACTATTGCCCTTCAATTTCTTTATATTTTCTTTCCTTTTAAACCTTTCCTAAACATCCAAAAATCATTCAAAACCAAAATTAGCCAAATCGGTGAAGCCGTTCTCGAGTTTTAGTGAGACTAACGAACAGCAATTGATTTTTATATATATGAGATTATATTTATAAGCTACGAGTACGTATCTTAGCATCGGACGTCGTTATTTGAATCGTTTGTATATGTGTAATGTAATGCGTAAGCATGTGAAATTGTGACTACATGGCTGCTTCTATTTGAATCTCATGGCTCTTTCTTCTTCGGGTCTGTAGAGCGTCATCTCTTTCTCACACTCCCTATGTGACGTTAATCGACCATTTGGTTAAATTTTAATTTTTTTATCTACTTTGAGCAGGATATTTAATCTGTGTGGGCAAACATTATCACATTTTTGTTACCATAACATGTTCTTAGGTTTCGCGAGAAACACTAATTGAAGTAATCCTTTTTATGGATTTATCTCACGTGCACATTGAACTAAAATGACTAGGTATATGATAATAATTGCCGTAAAATACTTTTGTTTCATAGTGTAGCTCGCGAAATCTAAGAAAATTATATGATAAGAAAAAATTAGTGGTAGGTATTAAAAAAGTAACTCCAGTTCCTAAGAAAAATGAATTATTTTATATAATTATAGCAGCATTTAATTATCACTGTCAAACTCTAAAAACAATGACTTAGAATCTTGAAATAAATAACTTTAACGTTTCGGAAATGGCTATCAACGGGAGTGGAATAGGTAATAAGGCGGACAATAACTTCGGAGTGAAACGGAACAGCGCTGAATAATAATTGGGTTATTCGTATAGGTATATTTGAACACTTTAGGTTCATTGAATGAGCATTCGCGGTTTCAGGCACTTTGTAAATCAACGTTCAAAAATTTGCCAGTTAGCACTGAATGGAGACTTGTCCGTGTTATGCACGCCCCATTAGTTCCGTTCAGTCTTTTGTGCCGCGTTTGTTGAGTGCTAATAGTTCACCACCTTATTAGTCGTAATACCTACTCATAACCGTAAAATAATGGTGTGCCGTTTAGGGCCAAAACTTCATTTATAAAATCGTAAATAACAATTTGTATTTAATTTACATGGGTGGAAATGTGCGCAAAATTAGTTTGTTTTACAAGCCATCCACAGTAACCTACTATTTTTTCATATCATCATAATTTTGAACTGTATGTTAATACGTAGTAAAAAATGTCTTTCTATTGTTATATGACAGCATTTAAATTCACATAGCTATGCCCTGAAAACAGCGAGATAAATAATTTTAACATTTTGAAAATGGCTATCAACGGGTGTGGAATAGGTAATAAGGCGGACAATAACTTCGAAGTGAAACGGAACTGAGATGAATAATAATTGGATTATTCGCGTTTATTTGAACACTTTAAGTTCATTGAATGAGCATTCGCGGTTTCAGGCACTTCGTAAATCAACGTTCAAAAATTTGCCAGTTAGCACTGAATGGAGAATTGTCCGTATTATGCACGCACCATTAGTTCGGTTCAGTCTTTTGTTCCGCATTTGTTGAGTGAACTGACGTCGAACTCATTGTCATGCCAAAAGGGTTGCGATCGAGACAGACTTAATTACCTACATGCTTCCGGATCTATCTGCAATTACTGCTGTTAGTGAGGCACGTTAGCCGATTACTTAATCGGCGTTCCATTTATCTCATTTGATTACGAAGCGTCTCTACGCTTATAATGTTGGACGCGTATAATGTTTTAGTAATAATAACAATAACTTTGCAGGTGTGGTTGTTAATTAGGTATTATTAATCTCAGAAGAATTATACGTGGATATTATAATTTAGTCTCCCATACCTTAAGATTTACTATTATTATTATTTTATATGAAACACCCACTACTTTTAACCGAGTGGTCCGATTTTGATGATAAAAGTACCTATTATAAGCGTTGGAATCAAATTTATAATTTCAAATCTTTGAAAAATAAAAAATATCAAGGATGGGCAGAAAATTGGGGACTATTTCTTTTTTTTCATGTTGCCAAAATGGTTTTGTTATCGACTCTTCTTAACCACTTTAATGTAAAAAAAAAATCAGTAAATACTACAGTACTGAATAGATATTTGTTCGTATCACGCACCATTAGTTCGGTTCAGTCTTTTGTGCTGCGTTTGTTGAGTGAACTGAATTCGGACTCATTGTTATGTGGAAAGGGATGCGATTGAGACAGAATTCATTACATGCGTCCGGATCTATCTCCAATCGCTTGTCTCCACAATCCAATCACTACTGTTAGTGGAACAAGTTAGTCCGATTAAGTGTTCAATTTTTCTCATTTGATTAGGAAGCATAGAGCGCATATAAGGTTATGGTAACAATAACAATAAATGTTGTAGGTATGATTGTTACTAAATCACAGCAAAATTATTATGCGGATATTGATCTTATTTAATGCTAATTCGTCATAATAAATTGTGTGGTCCAATTTTCATGATTTTTCTAACAAAAGGATAGAAAATTGGGGATTATTTCTGTTTTTATCACTCAACTGCAAAATTGGTTTTGCCGAAAAACCAGCCTTATATAAACAAATGCCAGTTACACCTAGTACTAAATATAGACTTGTCAGTATTATGCACGCACCATTAGTTCGATTCAGTCATGTATGCCGCGTTCGTTGAATGAACTGAACTCTGACTCATTTAACTCATTGTCATACCGAAAGGGTTGTGATCGAGACAAACTTAATTACATGCGTCCGGATTTCTCTGCAATCGCTTATCCCTATGATTCAATCACTGCTGTGAGTGGAACATGTAAGTCCGTTTAAGTGTTAGCTTTGTCTTATTTGATAACGAAGAACGTAGAAGCAAAGGTATAATGTTTTGAGTTACAATAACATAATCAAATCCGAACTGTTCGTTACTGTTTGTTTTGTACATGAATATTTCGTTTGGGCACTCCTGTCTTCACAATAGTTAAATATTATAAAAATATAATTTTTGACAATCCCTTAAACTAAGTATCTGAAGATTTTCTGCATAAAATATATAAAGGAAATATCATAATACATCAAGGAAAACGCGGTGCCACTCTTAAATCCAAAGTTATCTATTATCTATGCCGGAGATAACGAGACCGTACGTACCAGTAGGTTCAGGTTACCACCGGAACATGACAGCGATGTACACAACCAAAATAGATTATGCGGTGGTGCATATGATTTTGAGCTCCACCACAGAAGCTCCATTACCAGTAAAATTTAAATTCACCATTATTTAATTAATGAGTTAGCTGTATTTTTATGACTTCCACTACACCTGAACTGAATTTCTACTTGCATGCATCGATCTATAGTACCTGCAGAAGTACACCAGCGCAATGGAGCCAAACAAAACAATATGTGAAGTTTGCGCGGCTCACATTGATTCGTATTCCGGCTAAAAGCAAAAGTTGAAGAGAAACTAATGTAAATGTTGATACAAGGAACTCTCACCTTAGCGCATTGAATTGATAATGCTGCCACATTCAACTGTGCTTCGCGGTTTCCATTCGAAATACTTCAGTGTTACCAATAAATAATAGAATACTTAGTACTGAACATACTCTGAATTTCTCAGTACTTGGGACTCAGTACAAATTATTGACTTAAATAAATAAAAATAAATAGACTGGACAATACAATACCTGCAACAATATATAAAACCGAATAGCAAGCGTTCCAAGCGTACATAACATGTGAAAAAAAAAATTGAGTTACCTTTATCTTCATACTTTAGTGATAAAATAGTTTTGTTTACTTAGCGAATAAATAAGCTAAATAGAGCTAAGAGATGTTAACTTTTTTTTTCTAATATATTTAAAAATGATATTGCGTATAGTAGTGACACACCGGACTTTTCGTTTCATTTATTTAAAAGTCACTATTAAACTGAATACCCTGCAGTAGGAAGTGCAATCCCGACTCGAGATCCCGCGGTTAGGGATCGGCGATTTAGGGATCCCGCGGGATCCCTAAATTTTCGGGAGATAGATACAACATAAAAAGAAAATAAAAGCCTTTATCCTTTAATATTACTAATAAAATGACTCAAGAATAACACCAAGACTTTAGTAAATGAAAAGCGTGAGAGATATGTTAAAACGATAGAGCGAGTATTATGGGAAAATGTACGTTTGTGCTCACAACACTGACGCCGGAGTAGCTAACTTAACGGTGGCAGCTTGTGCCGATTTAGTAGTGTCCGACCGAAGCTTCGGCTTCGGCATCGGCCACCTTCGGCCAAAAAACCATCTTTGGCGAAACCTTTGGCTTCGGCCCAAGACCCGGCCGAAGCCGAAGGTCCGAGCAATCGTCGAAATTGAACGAACGTTACGAATAACTGAGAGAGAGCGACGGATCGGTCGTGCTTGTAGAGGACGCGAGGAATCAATGTTAAAATCACATATCAAACTGCATGCGTATTTCGAATTTTCTAATATTTCCTAAACTGTGTATTTTAATTATTTATCAAAAAGTTAGTGTTTGTTTATTTAATTTATTAGTCTAGTATCGGTCTAGCCGAGTAAAACAAAGACTGACTGATTGGTCTAATTGTAATTTGTGAATTATCTACTCAATAAGGAAATGCTTATTTTTCAAATAACACTCGCTCACGCATGCACGCCTGTACGCACGCACGACCGCACGTACGCACGCACACACGCACGCACACGTACACGCACACGTACACGCACACGCACAGGCACACGCACGCGCACACGCACTCGCACACGCACACGCACACACACACGCACACGCACACGCACACGCACACAAATACGTACACGCATACGCACGCTCACACGCACACGCACACGCGCACGCACACGCACACATCGCATGATTCGCTTTCGTGCATGCACGCACGCACACGCACAGGGCAGGATTACACACACGCACGCACGCACGCACACAAATACGCACGCACATACGCTCGATCGCACGCGCGCATGCACTCACCGACCGAACGCACGCACGCAGGTTCGACCGCAAGGACGCACGCTCGAACGCGCACAAGCACTCGCACTCGCACTCACACTCGCACTCGCACTCGCACTCGCACTCGCACTCGCACTCGCACTCGCACTCGCACTCGCACTCGCACTCGCACTCGCACTCGCACTCGCACTCGCACTCGCACTCGCACTCGCACTCGCACTCGCACTCGCACTCGCACTCGCACACAGCACGCACTTACGCAAGCACGCTCGCACACTCGCTCGTGCATGCACGCACGCACGCACACGCACAGGGCAGGATTACACACACGCACGCACGCACGCACGCACGCACGCACACAAATACGCACGCAAATGCTATAACAAACTTTGCTTAACTTTGTAATGTCTTTAATCGCAAGTTAATATAATACCAATTATAGGGAATGCAAGCCCGACTCGAGATCGTAAATTGGGGATCCCTAGAGATTAAACATGTCAATCTCGCGGGATCGCGTAATTTTCGGGATCCTTACACAACTTATTTCTTATGAAATAAACACTATTTAATACAAAAACATGTCATTTCATTTTAAGTATTATGTTTATAACTCGATTTTCTAATTGGAGTGTTTGAGGTTGCGCTTTATTCCCGTTACACGTTATATATTGGGGAAAAAGTTTCTTCGCATTTTTAAAGATAATTCAAAACATATTTTAGTATAGTTTATTCAAATTTAACTAAAGTATGTATGTACCAATTCATCGATAACCTTATGCCATCTTGTAGGTAGGGACATGATCCCATTGCTATAAAAATTTTGGGACTTCTCATCAAAATTCCGCGACAAGTGGATTTGGCAGTCCTTTCGTAATGTTAACCTAACATTGCATAAAGAATTCTGAAGAGATAGAAACAGGTAGAAATCTGAAGGTGCAAGGTCAGAACTATACGGCGGATGCATTAACACCTCCCAGCCAAACTCTCTTAATTTTTGCTGAGTGGCTATAGATGTGTGAGGTCTAGCGTTATCATGATGAAACACCACACCCCTTCTGTTGATCAATTCCGGCCGCTTCCTCTCAACTTCTTGCTTGAATCTTATCAGTTGTTTGCAGTAGAGTTCAGAATCGATAGTCCTGCTTGGTGGTAATAGCTCATAATGAATAATGCCCTTCCAATCCCACCACACACACAACATCACCTTATTGCGAGTTAACCCGGGTTTCGCCTCAGTCTGTGAAGCCTGACCGGCCTTTGACCACGACCTTTTTCGCACGTTCTTGTCGTACGTGATCCACTTTTCATCACCAGTTATCAGCTTCTTCAAAAATGATTCCGTTTGATTACGTCGTAATAAAGAATCACAAATGAGTACACGGTTCATTAGGTTTCTTTCAGTGAGCTCGTGAGGTACCCAAATATCGAGCTTTTTTTTGTACCCAGCTTTCTTTCGAATGCGCCAAAACTGTTTTGTGAGCAATTCTCAGTTCTTCAGCTACGTCGTAACTACTGATATGTCGATCTTGCTCCACTTTTTCAAAAATAGCATCCATTTTATCCGTAATAGGGCGACCAGAGCGAGGTGCATCTTTGACATCAACATTTCCGGATTGAAAACGCTTAAACCAAATTTGTGCTACTCTCACAGACACTGCACTAGGTCCATAAATATCGCAAATTTTTTTCGCGGTTTGCGTTGCATTTTTACTTTTTTTGGTACTAAAATTTTAAAATGTATCGAATTTCTTCATTAGATTCACTCATCTTGACAGTACGAAAAACAAATGAAAATCACACATTTGCCTAATTTGAATTTGGAATTATGTTCTTTAAAATTTTAACTTTCAATGATACCAAAACCAGCCAGATACAAATACTAAAGCCAAAGAGATTTTATTACAAGTTCATACATACTATAATGCGAAAAGACTTTTTCCCCAATATAATACGTTGGGGAAAAAGTCTTTGAAAAACAAATGAAAATCACACATTTGCCTAATTTGAATTTGGAATTATGTTCTTTAAAATTTTAACTTTCAATGATACCAAAACCAGCCAGATACAAATACTACAGTTATTATATAATATATCACTGACGATTGCCGCCCAATCTGGTCAATTTGAACGGGATTTCGTCATATTCGCGCTCGCGCTTCGCGATTGATCTCGAAAAATTACACGAAATTAAGCGAGATCGGGATCCCGCGAGACCGGGATTGTATTCCTTACCCTGCAGCAATCTAAGTTTTTCTGCAAAAATGAAATTGAATAAATATTATAATACTTTAGTCGCAGAACATTTTGATTATTTAGCCAAGCTAATGAGATAATTTAACTGATTTTTTTCAAACATATTAAATATATTTTGATGGTTTACTGATATTTTTATTATCTAGTATTAGCAGTATTTTACTTTTACTTGTCCACCACAAATGATGATGATAAAATAATATCAGCGATTTTAGAGAAGAAGAAACTCTTCACTTCATTGACTAGTTGGCATATTGTACATGTCAATTTTTAATATCTTTCAATTTTTTTAAATAAATAAACTTGGCGTTAACCACTTTGTTACATAAAAAAAGGAATTAAACTTTAAAAAATACGACCTTTATTATATATTATTTACTTATTGCGGAAATTATAATATTTATGAAAATGGTGAACACACTAACCATACATCAGTCATGTCATTTGACGGTAAATCGATACTGCGTACAGCAATCACGGCTAAAACCCTCAAACTCCAAAACTCTACCACCGGTTAAAATCCCTAAACTTTATACATACGATATAAATAAAATAAACCACCTAAGTCCCATTATATCGAACAAAAGAGGGAAACAATGGCTATTCAGTTTCATAACCTGTACAGAAACAAAGCTTTTGAAGTTTGCAAGAGATGGTGCATATTGTGCATGGTGGGTTTAAAAACACAGAGAATGGATACAAAAATGGAAAATACACTATTAGAAAGACGACTGGATGTATGGGTGTTTGTGAGTCAATCGACTTAATAGACAAACGGGGATGGGTTCTGAAAACTGGACTGCATTTGTCCGGAAATAGCACGAAGCGAACTTCACTTCATACATTACAAATATTTAGTTGTTTAGGGATGTTATGGAATTCCTTAACTGTTATTAAAACTACCGGATATCCGAAGTATTGATTATTATTTTTTTGTTCCATCTTCTATCTATTCTTCTGCAAATAAATTGTAGCTCGCACCATCAGTAGGTACAAACCATAAATGTGAACTGTGCGCTATCATTGTTTCTTTCATAATCCTACTAATATTATAAGTTTGTGAGTATGTGAGGATGGATGAATGGATGAATAAATGGATAGAGGATGGATGGATGGATGGATGTTACTCTTTGACGAAAAAACTGGACGGATTTGGATGAAATTTTACAGTAATATAGGAATACATTGCCATAACATAAAAGCTATAATTTGTAATGATTAAAAGTACACGCGGACGAAGTTGCGGGTAATAATAGTAATATCATAAAAAGATCTTAGACTATAGAATGATGTATTTTTAAAACATATGTGCTAAGTATCAACGACGGGTGGAAAAATTTATATTGAAATTAAATAAAAGCCTCCATGGTTCGTAAGCGACCAACTGGCGAAATAAATGGATTGGTTACCCTCCGCCCGAGTTCAGACTATAAAAATATGTTGTGGTTTGATATCATTATTGCTTTTAAAATTAAAAATCAATTAGTGTGTTTTCAGTAGGGTATATTTATTCAGTATTGGTCAGCACATAAATTAACATGATATTATTATTATCTTTTTCATTGCATGGTATTGAAAAGGTTTATAATTTTGCAATATATTTATGTTACTATGTTTATGTGCAACCTTTGCACCGTAATAAATGTAATAATAAAATTATATTATAAAATTCAAATGTAATGTTTATGATTGAACTAATATGGTGGCTAGACAAATATAGGTGGTAAGATTGAACACTGAACAACAAAAAATTTGGCAGTACCTATCTATTACATTATAATAATATAATGTTGAATAGGTATGAAGTCACTCCTTCTTATCATTTTATATGAAAGCGATTTCCAAATGGAATATTATAAAAATTGGAGTTGAATCGTATGAGATAGAAGAACTTTAAAGCGACGACAAAGTATGAAAAATAAAGTAAAATAATTTAACTCTTAGGTTCTTTATATAATTATATATCGTGTCCCGGTCAGGTGGTAATGTACGGCCCTGTAATTTACGGCACAGAGGCATAACACCTTAGGCTTCAGGAGTGGTAACACATCTGCATTTTGACTTTGGTCTTTATGTGGGTGTCTATAGGCTGCAGTCATCACTTAACATCAATGTGAACTGATGCTTATTTGCCACTACCATAACATAAAAAAAAATGTGGATGTAAGCGTATTGAAGTTTTATTTCTTTTTCCATCGCCTTTTCCGTGGAAAAGATAGGTTGAATAAACCCGAAACAAATATTTGTTGCGGTACAAATATTGGTCTCGGTCCGGAGATCGACCCCGCGACTCTCTCGAGTCCGCCGTACACCGATAGAACAACTGGGTCGTTCTATATTGAATCTTGCAAATGGTTAAAAAAGCGAGTTAAGAAGGGATAGTATAAGAATATTAAACTTGTGCCCATGTTAGTTATATTTACTAGTATTTGATTGAATTAAATTCGGTGGTCTCCTGTGCCGCTGACAGACAATTTATATTAATTAATCGACCCTTTGCTCCCTAGTGCGATGGACATCAGCAATTTACTAGAAATTCTACGAATAGCGAAGATATTGTAAATCAAATTAGTACATTTACTAGAAATTCTACGAATAGCGAAGATATTGTAAATCAAATTAGTACATTTACGTCGTAATAAAGAAATCGGCCCATATTAATTTTAAAATGATCATTTAATATGGAATGATATGTTAAACTTAAAAACGAATTACGTTATTTTTCTTAATGTAAGATAAGTTTGTTTTTGTGTCTTTCGTGTGGTAAGAACGTTATGGGTACGAAACAATTGTATTATTATCAACATGAATTTTATATGCATTGAAATATTCGCGATTTATTTTATAAAAATATATCATAAATCCATCTGAACGACGAAAGAAATAAAATCATTCTGTTACATCCAAGAGACACTAACGCCCCAAGACAAGTGGCTTAGATATCTAATATCTGTTATTACAAACCATGAATACGTGAGCTGAATTATTATATCTCCCACATTTGTTCTAAGGAGACATGAGAAAATACGTTTGCTGCTATAAAATTTTAGTCAGTTCCAGATATCAAAATGAATTGTAAGTATTTTGGTGAAAGAAATAAAGATTTTTACTACGCTGTTAACCGCTGTTAAATGTTTGCCTTAACAGTATTCATTTTGTTCTATGTAAAATGGGTTTTGAAAAAAATGTTAACGATTTTGTTTTTCTGATAGTGTTTAGTTCTTATTTCATGTACATTATAATGCAGAACTAATTAAGGCTGCGAAGGGACAATTTGTTCAACATTTAGTTATTTTAGTATTCTATGAAATACCTAAATATCTTTGAAAAATTGTGATATACGTAGCAAGATCACACCAAATAAACAAATCAGTTTTCACCGAATGTATTCAATATTTAGATAAATGTTTACTCCGTTAATTACTTTTTATAAATGGGAAAGTACCTACTTCTAAACTGGTAGCGTCATTTTCAATAAAATATTGGCTTACTTAATTAAAAATCGATATGCAAAAATATTGTTTCACAAAAATTTACAAATTTTATTGTAGCTTACAGCTTACGAAACATGTCTCCATAGAATAGAGTATTTTCTATATATTTCCATATTAGGTACACGTTTATATAGATCAGCGGTTTCTGCTTACGTTTTAGATAGTGTACCACAAATCGGCAGCCTATCGAACCAGTAATAACACATTCCAATAGCTAGTCTAATCCATCCCTAATCTGTAATCAGTGTGATAAGAGCTGACTCACCTGAGTTGCCCAAACGTTAATTATATCAAATTCCTGTACTATACCGTTTTTGAACAACCCTTGTAACTACATCTTAGTCATTGTTAAGACGACAATGTATGTAACTTATTTGATTTTAATCGTAAGAAGCCTATTATACCTAGTAAGTTATTTAACGTGATGTCCTAATACAATACGTTCTAACAATATTCAAATCATCTCAAATATCCTTTTCAACCTGTATTTTTTTAGGTTAACTTACATTGCTATAAACTAAAATAGTCTGTCTAAAAAAAACTTCACGTTTCTTACTTTCTTCTTGTGAAATATTAATCTATTAAGTTTTAAAACTAGACATTTTGAAACATCTTCGTGTAGTATTTAATTAGTTTTAATACCTTATGATTTTGGAGTTGTGCCTACTAAACACACACACGACATGGTATTGAATAAAATAAAACGTGTTTTTACATGATATATTATTGCTTAATATATCGGTAGAATATTGAAATATTAGGATGACTATTTTCTGTTTCACTCCAATCTTTGATTAACCCTTAATTATTATCTTTACGGCGACTATTAGGTATAATCCTCAAATACAATACAGATATAGGTAACTTATGTGTAGTTTGACCTTTATAATAATTTATCTAGTAATCTTTCTTCTTTGACTTCCTACCTAATATTCCGAGTCAATATTAAGTAGATAAATTTATTATGAAGTCTATGTTCATATCGAAATAACATGAAAGCGCAGGTGTTTCATTAGTTGTCGCTGAGAAACTCTGTAGATATATTTCCTTCGCTTCAATTCGATTAAAAGTTTCTCAATAACAGACTCTCTATTTACCAGTTAGTTCATCTAGATCGAGAACACTGTTTAGTCTTATTCTTGTCATATGATATTGTGGAAGTAAGATGAAAGCGTTATTTGAATTATATTCTTATTTATGTTAATTAGGTACTCGTATTTGACTTTGTCACGCCTCGACCAAAAAAAGTTAAATAGTACGTTAAATAGTATAACTCATCATCATCATCGGTCATAACTTCATCGAAAGATGTTCACTATTGCCCACAAAAGCCATTCCCAAATATACCCACAACAGGGTCACAGTATAGATACAAACAGGGTTGTGCGATATTAGGGGACAATATATCATACAAGAATGAAACAAACTACGTTAAATAAACGACCATTGTTGTAAATTATTACTTCAATCGGCAGCATATTGGTTTATTTGGATGTTGATTTTCAATTTCTCTTCCATCATTGATTAAATACAATTTGTTCATTGTATTTTATGATTTTGGAATACAAAGCAGGCACAGTTAGTAAAATCTTTCTCCTTTGACTACCTAATATTTCCCAGTCAATTCTAAAAGTAACTTTATTATCAAGTCTATGTTCATATCGAAATAACACGAAAGCGCAGGTGTCATTAGTTGTCGCTGAGAAACTCTATAGGTATATTTCCTTCGCTTCAATTCGATTAAAAGTTTCTCAATAACAGACACCAGTAAGTTCATCTAGATCGTGAACACTGTCTAGTCTTATAATTGTCAAATAAATTATGAAAGTAAGATGAAAGCGTTATTTTCAATAATATATTTTAATTACATATTTAAATTAACTCACGAAGGGGTAGGCATAAGTGAATGTACGCATTCAAGTACATGAGATTACACACAATTATTGACATCTTAGGGCATGTTACCACCAAACTCCGAAGATGGACTGCACTGGCAAACTTCAGAAAAATTCCAATGGTACTTGCACCCTGACCGGATCGAATCCTGGCGTAGCAGTGAAATGTAACAAACAGGCAGACAGACACAATCGCTTCCATATTTATAATATTTAAGGATTCAAATTTACTGATGGTGGAAAAAATATTTACTAATGTTTTACCGTCAATGTTGCGGATAATGAAAAAGGCTGGAGATAAATATTAATGAATTTCTCAGATCTAGGAATGCATTGTCTTTCAATTAATTAATTTTAATTGAATACTTATAACATGTTCAAATTTAAAAAAAATAATGGAATAACCTCGGAAATTTAGTGGTGCAAGTCGAGCAAGATTTTTTTTTATACCAATCTCAACAGTTTTAACGTTAAATATATTTAGTATATAACTGATGATGAAATGTGGATGGTTGCAGAGGCCCAGGAAGACCAAGGCTGACCTACCATGACCAAATAGGTCGAGTTCTGTCTGATGGTGGTGTCAAAAGTCTTAGGAATCGGCGTGCATGTATGAAGAGAATGATGAAGGTAGACGAGGCACGAGAGGTTTGTCAGAACCGGGATGTCTGGCGCTCTACACTCTCTGCCTACCCCGTTAGGGACCTGGCGTGAAGATACATACATACTGATGATGAAGTTCAAGTTTCCCTTTCCATTTTTTTCTGTGAAACTCTTTATTAAATTAAACTCCAATCCATTAAGTAAGGGTAATTAGTAATATAAATCCTGTGTATTTTAGAACTAAGCAATTAGAACGAGCTCAAATATAAATAACTTATCATATTCCACTCAATCTTCCCACGAAAATTATGAAGATTGCTTCTTTCGAATATAATTTTAGCTGTGACCTTTTGGATCTCTGTGCCATTGTTATAAAATAGACCTTTATCATAATCATACCTTTTTATTGTTAATAATAATAGGTTGAGTAGGATGGAAACTTTAAAGTTTTGTTACCTACTAAGGTAAATAAATAAATCTTCGGTAGCTTAGTGGTAAAGCTGGACTAGTTATCCTGAAGTCGCAGGTGTGATTCCTGCCTGAAGTAATTTTTTCCAATACTCTTACCATAATTTAATAACTATTTTAGGACATTATCACGCAATTGTTCTTTGGTAACTGAAAATTTCTTTATAGCCATCAAAAAAGTAAAAAAAAAAAACTATAAATTAGTCTTTCATTAGCAAGTGTTTAAATAGTAACTTTTTTGTGGAGTACCAAGACAGGTAGTTAATATCAGCAGCAAGCAATGTATATTTTCTCTCCAATTTTAACTTCTTTGATTGCTTTAGTCATTTCTTATTTGGTACTAGCTGTGCCCCCAACTTTGTTTGCGTGGAAAAGTGGCTTTGGGGCTTTGGGCAGCGCTTTTGGATATACATTTTGGTTAGTTTTAAATCATAAACACTTTCGGGTAGCTAAAAAAATCTACTTTGCAGTATGTTTCTTTGTACACGATATTAGACGTATGGCCATCAGAGATGAAAGGATACGGGCTGCTAGGATTGCGAAATATCGCTATTTATGTGCTTAAACGCGCATCCATCCCATGCTGAATCATATTTTCGAAAAGGCAATTTTAAAATTCTATCGCAGTATAGATTCTATATTTACATTGTGCTTCTATGCACAATTTTTTTTTTTACTTAGAATATTATTATAAACTTTTGTAAAGTTTCATTCAGTCAATTAGCGTTTCTAACAGAGAATGAAAGATAAAATACCTATAGATCTATGCATAATATAGGCACCCCGTAAGAGCCGGCAGAAGAGAAAAATTGAATATTAACGTTGTGCATTTTTACCCACTAAAGCCACCAACACCACCACCACCATCGTCACCACCATCACCACCACCACTGTCATCACTACCACCTCTACCAAAACAATCGCCACCAATGCCATCACCATCACCAAACACCTACGCCACCAATGACACAAACGCCACCAAATCCAATGCCACCAACGCTTCCAAAACTACCAACAACACCACCAACGTCACCAATGCCACCAATGCCATTGGTGGCGTCCAATTATCACTGATGACCACCGCCAGCACCACTAACGCCACCAACACCACCACCAGAGTGACCAACAACACCTATGCCACCAACGACACCAACGCTACCACCACTACCAACACCATCAATGTCACCAACACCACTTATGCCACCACCACCATCACCATCATCGTAATTACATCCGGAAGACGTCCATCCGTCTACGCTGGACAAAGCCTTTCCCGAAGATGCTCTTAAAAGTGTTGTGCGTCATAAGGAAAGAATAGGTACGCCATAATTGCCACGCTTGGCATCCTGAATGGTGATCATAGCGGCGATTGTTTTATGCCGGGACGCTGCTATGCGGTATGCTTATTGTTACTAACAGAGAAAAAACCGACCAAGTGCGAGTCGAACTCGTGCACGAAGGGTTTCGAAAAAAAAAATGGCATAAAAATTACGTTTATATACAATATAGCTAAGACCTAAAAATGTTGTGAAAATTTCAAGCGTCTACTTGCTACCGTTAGTGATATCGAGCAAAATATATATGGATAAAAAAAACACGTTTATTGTATGCCCCCTTGGACCCCTTGATATTTTCATTTTCTTATTTTTACCCCCTTATTCATAAACGTACATTAGATACGTTTTAGCTATAGAATGCTTTGTCTTTGTCAGTTGCATTGTCAAATGTGCAGGATAGAAAGAGACAAAGGAGAGATTAGCAACGCTTTAGCTAAAATACGTTTATGAATAAGGGGGCAAGTATTCAATTTTGTCGTTATAGTGGTAACAGAAATACATAATTTGTGAAAATTTTAGCTTTCTAGCTATCACTGTTTATGAGATACAGCCTAGTGACAGACAGACAGATGTATGGACAGACAGGCAGACAGTGGAGGATTAGTAATAGGGTCCGTTTTTACTTTTTAGATACGGAACCTTAAGAATACAGAATATAGATACAGAATAGTTTTAAAATATTCGATATGATTTTTTAAATTGTCGTAACTTTTTTATTTCTGAACCGAATGACATGAAACAAACACTTAATGTTAAGTGAAACTTACCACAATATATTACTAAAAACTACAAATCGAATAAGCTGTGTCTGAAATTAGCGTGCACAAACACACAGACAAACAGACATTTTCCGCGATAAAAAGTACCCAGTGTTGTGCGCCAAAGATTAAAGTATAAGTATACCAAGTTTCATCGTAATCGGACCGGTAGATTTTGTGTGATGCTTGAACAAACAGACAGACAGACAGACAGACAGACAGACAAAAAAAAATTCTAATCACATATTTGTGTTCGGTATCGATGTAGTAACATCCCCTGGTATTTATTTTTTCAATATTTACAATGTACAGAATTTACACTTCTACAGTTTTATTATAAGTATAGATAATGTTTGGTAGGTGCCATATACCTATACAGTGAAACAAAATGTATTTTATATTTTGGACACCTCATTATGGACGGAATGTTCATAACGCATCATACGCATTCTACCTTTGGTTATCCTAATTCCACTATTATATATACCAATAGTCCCTAATTCCGAATTTGATGGTTTTCCAAATTCAGATCCGGAATTTCAATATGAATTTCATTCAATGCTTTAAAGTAAAATTCAATATTGTGCTTTTCCAAATTCGGATTCGGCATTTTAATATTTAATTTTTTTTCGTGAAAAAGTTCACAATAAAACAAATATAAGACAAAATCAATTTGCTATTATTTTTCACGGAACTACAAACGGACAATTCTGTTTAAAGTATAAAGTAGGTACATAAATTGGCTCGCAGTTTGCAGAGCATACCTTCACAGTTAATGACTGTTTGATATAGCTCGGAGTCATAATGTTCCAATATACTTTGTTCTTGTATCGACCATTCTTGGTTTCTACTTCTTAATTGTACTTAATATTGTTAGTAAACATCTAATATATTAAATTCTCGTGTTTGTAACCACGCTCCTCCAAAATTGCTTGACCGATTTTTATAAAATTATTATGTCTTATAATCTAGTTTTAACCGACTTTAAAAAGGAGAAATTTTCTATGTTTGTTTGCATGTATGTTCTTTATGTTTGTTCACAGATTACACCATCAATTATGGTCAACCGATTTAAAAAATTCTAGTGTCGTTTTGGAAGGGTATACTTTCAAGTTGGTCCCTTTGCTGTCAAGTTGGGATCTGATAATGTCATCATGGAGAAATCGAGGGTAACTTTCAAACACTACTGTATGAGCAGAATTGTTGAGTTTGAATTATGTTTTTTTAAATTTATGTACGTATTTGCATCTGGAAATCATCATTTCATGCTACTGAGTTCTTATTGAAAGTCGCAGCAATACTTTAGCGTTACCCTAAGAGTTAGGATATAATACTGTAATGTGTTTAGAAAAAATACTCAAAAACGTTTGGACAAACGCGGACGTAATGAAATTTAGAAGTCTTTAGTTAAGCGGCCAAACAAAAAAAGCGAAGAATTACCAAAAGCCACCCTCCCTGATTGCGTATGTATGTAGAAAATTATTTTTTGAATTTAGATTTCACTCACATTTTTTTCACGTTAAAACGAACGGGGATTTACAAGATTTTTTTTTGAAAGATCATAAATTATTTTGTAGTGAACTGCCAATCACAGACCAATAACCAAGCTGCCAATGTCAACACCATTGCATTATTTACTTTTTGCGTTGGACACTGGTCATTTTAGGACCTTTATGACTTTGTCGAAATAAAATCGATTTCAAGCATCGATTGCTTTATTATCGATATGCAACGGAATAGATTATTCAAATTTACTTTTAGTCTTGTATAATCACTAGGTATCGAGTGGATACAATTTTTACAGTGCCTTAGTTTTGACTTAGCTCAAATTCATCATATAAATGTCTCACTTTTTATTATCATGAAGCGGCAAATAGTAAAACAGTTTACATTGATGGTAAGTGAATAAATATATATATATATATATATATACATATATATATAGCATAAACCCACCCACATGAAAACCAGATATTTATTTATTAATTTTTAAGTATTTAATGTTTGTCTGGTATTACTACCTGGAGAAGAATCTTAAAATAGTCTTCGCTTATTTTAGTAACCTCTGGCAGGTACACCACACAAAACTTAACCTCAAAATAACCAAAACTTCGTAAAGTAGTTTTTTTTAAAACTTCTATTGATACCTTTTTTTCTTTTTTGCGCACGCATTTCTTACGATATTGCCTATAGTTTGCGAGTAATCCCGTCGAGACGCAAGAAGGGCGAACTTTCATACAAAATTGGTCAATCTCCATTAAAAGAATCATCACTTTAGTCGAAAGATGTCCACTGGTAGACCAAAGTCTGGCATGCCATGCGGGTTGGCGATCGCAGTGGCAGTAGTTTTATCACAGGATGCTGCTGCCCATCTTGCGTTATTGCACTTACTACCGCCGGATTGAAATAGTTCGACCGCCATTGTTTGGTTGACTCTTCTTTGTCACTTTCAGTGTTGCAGTTATCTGATTTCGAAGTCGGTGTATTTTGTAAAAAGTTTTTTAATATAAGTGCGCTACTAATACCAATATTTACTTTGATTTACATGAATCTCATTGGGCAGTGATTTTGCACACCAATATTTTGTCAATTAACGTATCAAAGTGGAATCGGTAAACACATAGATTTTACGAAAAATAAACTGATTTTGAAATTAAAATCTACGTAACTTCACGCCTGTAAGTTACGTAGATTTTAATTTCAAAATCAGTTTATTTTTATTTATGTTTATTCATTTAGTTGAATCGAGATAATAAAATAACATAACATTAAATTTGAGCAGGAAATTATTACATCATATCGATTCCCTCATGTCTATAATAATCACTCAAGAGCAAAAGATCTTATATCTCACATAAATTCTGGATCGTGGGTGGTCCCGCGGTTGAAGAGAAGTGTAAGTACTTTAAGAGCCCTAACTCAACTCAGTCACCGGCTACGTAGGTATCTAAGCAGTTAGTATGATGTGGAGACGTTGCCACAAGATGACCAGGTGAGTTAGGTATCATGTATTTCCATACTAGCAGTTTGGATACGTAGCCGGCGATGTCACCATGGCGTCCTAGTGAGTTAGAGCCCTAACGCGCTAGCGGTTAGCCGCGCGGCTGGCCGCTTTTACAGTTTAACATGCAACCGTCTGTTATTGTACGCACTTTACGTAACACGCGGTTGCATATTGAATTGTAAAATCAGTAAGCCACGCGGCTAGCCGCTTTTACATTTTAATATGTAGCCTGGTAATAATGATAGCCGCGCGGCTACCCGCTCCCGCGGCTAACCGCTAGTGTGTTCCGGCCTTAAATGTTACGGGTAAATTACCGAGAAAGATATTGATTGGTGGGCTTTCCTGGATTAGTGGTAGAGCGGCTGGACTGGTTATCCTGAGGTGGCAGGTCCGATTCTTGACCGAAGTCATATTTTCCTTTTGACTTTTCATTCTTTTATAAATTCACTCGTAGCAAATCCTGTTCCATTTACACCGTCTAATTTGCTGCTCTGTTGAGGTTTCGTGACTCATTGAAATTTACTGAAAATATCACCAAACTGCGAGGGTATTATTGCAGATGTTCTCTAATAGATGCAATCTCAATATGAGTAATTATTCCCTGACCAAGGCATCGTACTTAAATAAATAGACACCGGGATAGGAAATAGCAACAATAACAGCTTTGATGTCTTTGTGATAGAATAATTTAGAATTTAATAGGACATTCATCATGTAACATAAACACGTCAAGATTTACATGAGAGCGGACAATTAAGTTTGATCATGCTTTGATGACAGTCACATAAAAACACTTGTTACACAACGAGTAAAAGACGACTGACATCAATCATATCTGCTTTGCCATGTTTAGATTGCCCAAATTAAGGTCGTTTGTGAGAGCTTCTTGCCCCGGGGAAAAATAATGGCGATAACTCTTCTCTTACATTTGTCGGATTATTCTCCTAACACACAACCCTTTTGTTAGTGATATAAATGTCTTACAAACAAACTATATTCAATAACAAAAAATTTTGCGCATCCATAAATGTGGTGAAGCTGCTGTTCTGGTTATCTTGAGGTCACAGGTTTGGTCCCTACCCGAAGTCAAATCATTATTTTCATTTTTATTTAATTTCTAAATTCACTAGTATAATCACTAAATAAATTCGTTACATTTACTGGCATGTGTTGTTAAAAATACAATTTTATAAATACAAAAATCTTACTTTTTTTCGCTTGGAAATAATAAAATTTTCTTATGTCAATTTTTGTCACACTGGGTAACATTATTAAATTTTTATTTTTTGAAAATGTGATGAATGTGAATGCAGCTTTCTAACGGTGAAAGAATTTTTGAAATCGGTCCGGTACATAGTTTTTGTGTGAAAACGTTACAAACAAAAACACATTTTTTTCTCTTTGTAATATTTGTACAGATATACCAGGGTGGTATATTGGACTAGTTGGTCTAGTCTCTATTAAGCCTTTTCCCTAAAGAGTTGACGTCATGTTCGTGTTGCATGGCAGATGAAATAGATGATATCAGTGGATGAAATGACTCTTAGAAGGATATACCTGCTTTCCCCTTTGGTTTATTCTTCCAATGTCATTTTACACGCTCTAAAAAAAAATACATGGATGTTAGAAATACAACGTTATAACGTAATCAGTATATTTATTTTATAACCCAGTTATCAAAATTAAAGTAATTCAGATAACAGTCAATATTAAATTAATATTAATGCACACACACTCATTACTTGATGTGACTAAATTAAATTATTACTTAATTGGCTGACGTAAAATCGATGCATTTGCCAGTATACGAGTGAATTGGATTAATTAACACTTTCAGATTGCGTGAGAACGTTAAAGTTGGGGTCAGTTTGATTGAATTTTGATCCAATTTGGCATTCATGTCATTCATTATTATCTTTTAGTTTTTAGGGTTCCAGTACATTAAAACAAAATGATTGAACCCTTATAAGACACCTTTATAGGACTCGTCTATCGGTATCCTTGGAGTTTGGTGATGTGCCCGATTACTGTCAATAGGCTCGCTAGTTATCACCAACAGGGCTCAAAATGCATTACCGGAATATCGTGGATGTATGGATGCCCTCTGGATAATACTGGTGTGCTGTTACGTTTGGACTTTTTCGTAAAATTTCGGACTTCCTTAGAACAAAAAGAAACTCCAATAGGATCACTTTGTGGCAAGTCTGTCTGTCTATAAGTCCCGACACTTTTTATGTTATTAAAGTGGTAAATAACCATTCAGTCCAAGTTGTCTACATAGTCCGATTTGTATGTTTTTTTTTTACCATGCACGTAAGACTGCATATATGTCTAGTGGCAGCTGCCACTAGACACTACTCAGTGACTTGTCTTAGGATTCTCCTATGAGGATTTTTCCCTTTTCTGGAAGTTTCCCAGAGTCTTTCTAGTATTGAGTCCATTCAGTGTATCATGTTGTGCAGGAGGCTTTAGTAAGTAAATAACAATGTGCTCGTCACCTATTAATTACCTACATCAAATTAGATACATGAGACTAAAAAGATGTAGCTGGTGATACATTGATGTTTGCGTCTCAAGAGGGGTAAAATATTGCGCACATAATAATATACAAGTTTGACGACCCGGTTGGTCCAGCGGTGTGAGTTGACCGTTTGATTCGAAGGGTCGCGGGTTCGATCCCCGCACCGGGACAAATATTTGTATGGCCTACAGATATTTGTTTCGGGTCTGGGTGTTTGTGTATGTGTTGTTTGTATATAAGGGCTCCTACGACCCAGGTTTTATACCTACTGTGGGGCGAAACTGGTGGGTAGTGTATGCGTATTTAAAAAAAAAAGAAAAAAAAATCTTTTATTTAATGAAGATGACAAGCATGCAGTTCACATTGATGTTATGTGATGACCGCCACCTATAGACACCTACACAAAAACCAGAGTTCAACCAGAGAGACCTAAGTTGTCATATATCTTTGAAGTTATTATGGGGGCATACATTACCATCTAATCGAAACACGATAGTGCTGAACACTACCATTAAGCGGCAGATAAATTAGGTAATGCGGTGGTGCCGACGCCCTCGAGCTCCTGCAATAGAACTCAACCACCAGTAGTGCAGGCATATACTTTTTCCTTCCTCTTCGGGGGTGAGAGTCATAAAATTCCCTTAATGCAGACTATCTGACAAGAAAGCACGCGAACAAAAATGTTTGTGTTACACCACTAGATATCATGAAACTGTCCTTAACTATATGAGAAGTAAATCATTTTCACCGTATCGTTCTCAATGCACGCAGGTAATTGAAAAATTCAGGTGCTACGGCAATCAACTGCGGCTGATTGAGCTCCATCCCTACAATACACCTCATTTACATGGAGAGAGCCTCTGACA
Organism: Macrosoma leucophasiata; assembly: GCA_036365455.1. Classification (NCBI taxonomy): domain Eukaryota; kingdom Metazoa; phylum Arthropoda; class Insecta; order Lepidoptera; family Hedylidae; genus Macrosoma; species Macrosoma leucophasiata. The sequence continues at coordinate 16,296,490 of JAWQUS010000009.1, read as the reverse complement.
CGTTTTGTGGCGAGCAAAAATTCTACCTTTTATGAAACTTTTTAAATAGAGAAATATAGTTGGCTACATTTGATAGGTTAAAAAAGGTAACTTTAAAGAGGTAGATTCCTTGGTATATTTTAAAAAGCTAGGTTTTAATACTGTTATACTGATTTACTAAATTGAGGCGTGAAGATTTAATTACGTCTGTAGATATTTAGGTACTGCAGAAGTAGGCAGGGGTAAATACATGCATTCATACACGCATGTCGCCAGTGTATCTATTTATATTTTGTCTAATGACGAGCTTATTGAGATCTGATAGGCACATTACCAAACACTGAGGGAGGTGTGTAGTTTTCAATGTGAAGTTACGTCACGTGTATTTACTGAAGGGGTAGGCAGAGGTAATGCATACATTCAAGCATACATGCGCTACGGTTCGCCAGTTACGTTTTTCCAATGGCGAGCTTATTGACAATTTCAACCACAATACCAAACGCCGAGGGTGCAACTAGAACTTTGTCAGGTTTTAAATGAAGTACTAGGTACCTTTTACCAATATTTATCCTGGTGCAGGGATCGAACCCGCGACCCTTAAATTAAGCGGCCGCCACACACCAATAGACCAATATTGGTTGGCTTTAAACTAAGCTATATAGCTTATAGCTTAGTTTAAAGCTTAAAAAAAACTACTGAACACTTACATGGCAACGTCTGTGTACAATTCCAAACAAATTTTGTACGGTCCTGTATTTTCCGGCACAGAGGCATAACACATTTGGCTTCAGGAGTGGTAACACATCTGCATTTTGACCTCTGGTCTTTATGTTAGTGTCTATAGGCTGCAGTCATCATTTAACATCAATGTGAACTGCACGCTTGTTGCCACTTTCATTATCTACACTAAAAAATCTATTTATTTGTTTAAAACAGAGATTTCGTTTCCTAGTTCTTTCTACGTAATCATACTTGAAATGTATAATTCTTGAAATAAATGGGCTAATATATTTCAATTTATTGAATTTATCACTTACCAACCAACGTTCCACCTCTCAACATTAGCATAGTGCGGCGCCTCAAAATCGATTGTAAAACTTTCTAAGAAATCGATGGAAGAATAAAAGTTTTTTGAATAATTAAAAGTCCCACAATTATATGTCCACGTTTTTATTATTTTTTGTAACGATCAGGATATTAACGTACATTGTACAGAAGAAATTGTATTCGACTAAAATTCTATGTAGATGCGTAAAGGGCCTCCTAATGCAACTTGTATATAGCGTTCATATAAAGGTATCTTGTAGCGCATCCAGTATACAATAGATGTCCAAGATGAACAAATATTTAGAAAGCAAAATTATAAGCCGCAAATCGTATCAGGCAAAATGTATTTTTGTATTAATCCCGTCAAAGTTGCATTTGGAGAAGAAGCGCTGACATTATTCTCATATTTTTGGTATTCATAGATTTAACAAATTCATAGCAACTATTTTTATTTACATTGATTATTTTCAATAAAAATCATCTTTATATACTTTAACACATATAATAATATTACAATTTGCTCTACTTACGTTACCGACTGAAATATACACGGTTTAATACAATTACGATATAAACATCTGCTATTTCAGATATAATGTGGTCTGAAACATTAATTAGGCTTAGCGTTTATCAAGTATTATCCTACTTATAATATAAACTATATACACTTATTAAAATCTAGTTATTATCACGTTACATGCCGATGAAGTAGAAACTTAGGCCAAAATAATACTTATTTTTACATAGATTATTAATACATAATATCGAATAAGTTCCTAACTACGAATACAGAATAATTCAAAACGATTGTATGATGTATTGAATTTACATTCAAAGTAATACGGCAGAATTAAAATTGTTAAACCATATAGGTAATCTTCCTACATGGGTACATACATACCAAATCAATTTTATAGTTACTCAACGGTCCGCTGTTACGAAAATCCGTTTAGTTACGACATTTCTAAATTTACTTATGTTTGAGTTTCGCAAGAGCGATACAGTTAGTGATAGACAGTTGTTTGAAAAAAAAAAAAAAAAAAAAAACTATCGGTTGTTAAATTCGAATAACAATCGACGTGCAAATGAAAATCTTCAATTTTATGGACTCAAAACATAGGGCATGCGAAGAGGTAGTATCAATTTACAAATTACACTAAACACTTGCTCTTGACTCCTATGGACACTTTTAAGAATCATAAAGACATCAGCTATCCATACATAAATACTCAAATTATAAGCACCTTGTTAAAATCTGTAAGGAATTAAAAATATGTACTACATGATTATGTACTTTTGAATTTAAAATAAAAACTACACTAAAAAAAAACAAACTTGTTAGGTTATTCTCATTGAATAATACCTATTTAAAAATCCAAGTACGACATTGCCAACTAAAAAGTATGTTTTTTTGGCTTTAAACATAGCTGTGTAAATTTTGTTTTTATCGATTACTGTAAACCACTAGGTACACCAAACATCGAATATGGAAGGTAATTTTTTGCATCCACTACTTGATATTGCTGACAATGCTCAGATTGTGGCAGAGTTATTTGCCTATTCAATTATTATGGCTATATCAGATTGATGATCGTTAGAGGTTTTGTGAAATTATTGGGGCATGCATAGTTGGTAACAAATGCCGAATTGTTTAATAATGTTTACAGACATTCAATTACAATAAAAATCAGCATAAACATCTTACCTTGCAGAATCTACATTGATTTTTAAATTAGTTTATGAATTACGTGTAGATAGATCATAATAATATTTCAAATGGATAAAAGTAAGTTTGTTACCAATCTTTTATCCATTTTTTGGAAGAGCGTCTTATTTCTTTAGCCCCATCTCCATAAAGCGAAAATTAGGATCAATACTTAACATGTCTGCCGAAAGTTATTCGTTAACAATCGAATAAATTAGTATTTAAGTTACCATCACCAAAAACTAATTGGAGTAAATAATTAAAGTAGCGATATTATTAAGCGTAGAAAAGTCGCTATTGCCAACTTTGCGGGAAGTACGGATGGCGCATCGTTGGTATTAGTTACGATAACTTTCGCATCATTGGCATACCATTTATTAGCACGATCGAGAACTCGGTTGCTTTTCTCATTATCATTAAAATTATCATCATCGTCGTATACTTCGGTTCCGTAATCTTCATCTGAAGTCGTCCTCTCATCTGGATATTGGTAAACGTGTCGGTCGTTCCCGGGGATTTCTGTAGATTTATTGAGCAAGTTAAATGGTTAGTTCGTAAAGTTAATAAATTCAGAAAATTGCATTGCCATGTTTAAAGTCTTGACAAACTGAAATGACCCTAGTAGCGAGGAAATTTGAAATCTCGAACTTTTGATTAAGAATTGGCTGTGAAAAGTAAGTTTTATTGGCATTTCTTTTTTAAGTTATATTTGGACTAGATTTGAAGTAGCAATTTACGAAAAAAACTGTGGTTTATAGCTTTACTAACTAAGCTATCAATGTTTACTCCAATATCAGTTCTTGTTTTCGTATCAGAACCAATTTGGAGTAAGTAAAAATTGTTTTCTTTTATTTTTATGACTTGATTAACAATTACGAATTACGTAAGAACATCATAGTCAATTATTCTTTTTTATGGCAACAACACCAAAATGGATACTTTTATGACGTAATCAACATAACCATATTAACAGAATTTAAAATTGAATCAATTGGCAATTCTTTTACTGAAATATAAAACTGAAATTATAAGAATCGATTGTAGCATAAAACACGGCGACATTTTACCTACCGTATAATCGTATCTTGCTCTCGACATCGCCTAGGGAGTTCTTGGCGACGCATATGTAGCTACCTAGGTCTTCCCGTCGAATATTCTTGATAGTCATCGACATCTCCGCTTCGAAATTGGATTTCTGTCTCACTGTCATCTCATGGTGTTCAGATGGTATTATGAGTTCACCTGCGTAACAATTTATTACTTAAAACACTTGCTTTCAAATCCAATATTAGAATTTCATCTTTTCTCCGCGAAGTTTTATGAAAAATGTAAAAACTTCGCGCAGACACCTAGAGTTTTATATTCTCCTTATAATTTGTTTGCTTTTTATTGGTGATGGTTCCTTGAGTTTATAATTATGGTTATTAGCATATAAATTTGGGATAATCTTCTGAGATTTACTTGTTCGTAGGCGGTTTTAAATGAATTATAGCGTAATATTGTTCATTTAATTATTGTTTTGAAGATTACCTGGATCTTTTACCCAGTAGTTGATGGATTTGGGCGAGGACTCGACGTAGCACTCCAAGGTTACGTCAGTGCCTAGTGGTGCCCCCACAAGTTGGTTAGGCACTTGAATCACTGGGTGAACTGCACAGAAAACAATGATATGTAAGGTAACTTTAAAATTACTTAAACTAACTTCGGCGGTTTAGTATTTGAGCAATACGGCAAGTTTACACTTTAATAGCTACCTATAGTTTGTCTCTTAAATGACACACCTAAAGTTGTAATTAAAGTACATCTGGAAAACGTCATTAATTAAAAAAAAAAGTTATTTGGTCCTACTGCAAGTTAAACCCTCTGAAACCTAAATGTAGCTCCTAAAGGTTCATCGAAATCATGCCACTTTTACAAAAACTCAATATAGCAATCACCATTGGAAAGGCCGCTCATTCTAAGTGCAAGCAGTGCTCCATATAACCTTTTAAAGCAGTTGTAATTGCCCCGAAGTGAAATACTGCCTCTATTAACACTCGGAGTTTTTCCGACGCCAGCTTGGTATTGCTACCCTAACTGCCGGAACTGCATTTCGTCCAATGTATGTGTAGCATGCAACATTTTTTTAATCGGCAAGTACTTACATAGCGAATCGAATATTGCAGTAGATACTTAATTAATTTACTTATTCATTTTGACTTGTTTTAATAACTGAAGTAAAATTAAGGAAACTAGTACTAAATAAGTGTCAAAAAATATGTAACTCATAAGATTTGTAATATAAGGTACCTATATTCAAGCTCTTAATAAACTCTCTCCTCAACACTCTAAGTGAACTTAAATAACATAACATCTAAAGTAGCGGTTACTAGCATTTCTGTATCTAGAAAGAATTGGAATGGTTAAACATACACCTTCTGCTCGCTTTTGTTTCATTTGGAGGATATCTTAACTTCCTGGTACAATCTCTAATTTTGTCTATCCTTAAAAACTCAATATCACTCTCTCAATATGTTAACCGAATTTAATACAAGTCGAAATCGAAAACAAGAAGTTTCCATCCCTTGGTTTCTCTCTGGAATAAACAGGTATGGTTTTTACAATCTTCAAAAACAAATTTCAACTCACAGTGTACGCTTATGTGGATCCGTTTACTGACGGTAGGTGGAACTCCATTGCCAGCGATACATAAGTATGTTCCCATCTCCGATCGCGATATCTTGGACAACTTCAAAACTTCTCCTTGATATGTTAGCACTGTGAACAAAACATATTTTGTTAGGTTAGGTTGTCATCTTAGCTTTTCAGATATACCTAATCATCATCGTTACCATACCTTTGAGTAAACTTATAGCAATCAGTTCAGATAGATGGTAAGTGAACTGCATGAAGCTAATAAACATCTAGATAGAGATTTCAATTCGAGGTCGAAAAATACAATATGACAATCAAATAGAGAATCAGCGAACTTAGGTATTGTAAGCGACTACTACTTGAAAAATAGTAGAAATAGAAATCAATAAAAACATCGTATTGTCACTACATTTCACCATCAACAGTGAATGGGAGAACATTAATAAAAACTGATTTCTCCGTAGAGTTATGCATAAAAATATACCTACTCTTACAGACACTTCTCCGTTTTACGCACAAAACGCAAATACGACTCGCTTACTTTTTGACGTTTTATGTGATTTCAGATGTCAATACGGGCGCGGCTCTGTGTCATCTCAAATTTGGTGGCGGTACTCAATAGGGTGCAAGGTATCGCATCTCCCATAAAATCGCTAGAGCAAAACCAAAAATACTACATGAGAGACTCTTATGAATCGCAAACGTACTGGGCAACTTCAATCTACTAATATTGCTCTACATTTTATTCGTGAATAAAAAGTGCTGATTATTAAATATAATACATTTGAATATTATAACAGCAGACCTATTTAACGCAAAACTACGATAAGCTTTAAGCAAAACTGGAGATGTAACTGAAAAAAATGGTCTTGCTTGCGTATGAGTATTAAAAACATATTTGATGTGTGATAGATTTAGATATATAGAAATTTAACAACGCTGTAAAAAGTAAAAAATGTGGGTACTGTTTTACTGTTAATAATGTTCTATTTATTTCGATTGATCAAAGATTAAAATAACAAGTCACATCTTATTTCCTAGCAATCAATATGATTTATGATATCAAGATGATTTTATCCAGAAACGCATAATGAAAGGTCTATTAAGAATCGCAAACTTTGATATGGTTACGAAATAATGTAATAATCTATTGGCGAAATATTTCGCTCATGATTCCGACCGATAAAAGGTGATAACGGTAAGAATTCTTCCAGTAATTAATAAATACAAAGGATTTCAACATTCGTACAATGAGACCTAGAAGTCTATTCAACGCAGAACTACTAATTACGACAAACTTTAAACAATACTGGACTCGAAACTCATCCCGAGAATAGTCCCCGCGCAGCTCATTGTGGCGCCACAAATGCGGTCACACAGACATTCGTATTATTATACATATTCAGAAAAACAATGCCGTCCTTGCGCTATTCAAATAAACTAAGACAAATGAAATATTTTTCCTGCAGCCCCGACGAGTTCGCAGTAATTTGGGGTCAACTTGTATTGCGTTTTTTTCATAACTGATTGAAAAATGTGCTGGGATTTAAATTAAATCCCGGTTCTTTCAATATGGCGCCAAACGATAAAAATATTAAAGTCGCATGCTTCGTAATTATGCAATTGCAACATGGATGTGGAACTAAATTTAACACTTTTGTATTAGAATAGTATTTATCTTTTTAGGGTTCCGTAGTAAACAAGGAACCCTTATAGTTTCGCCATGTCCGTCTGTCTGTCTGTCTGTCTGTCTGTCCGCGGTTTAGCGCAAAAAGTGTTCGTACTAGAGACTTGAAGTTTGGCACAAGTATACACCTTAATCACGCCGACAAAGTGTTAGAATAAAAACGTGAAAAAAATTTTTTTAGGGTAACCACCCCTACTAGTATCGCGCGGATATTTTTTTTTTTCGATTTTCATATAGTGTGGGGTATCGTTGGACAGGTCTTTTAAAAATATTATGGGTGTACGAATATCATAATTAAGTTAACTGTTCGTGACTTATTAAGCTTTAAAGTGCAAATTTTCGTTAGACTCAAGTGTCCTCCCCCTACAGACTAAACGGTTGCTGATACAAATTCAAACGTTACGGCGATAGTAGAAACATATAACGAAATTAAAAGAAAAACTATCACACTAAAGTTGGCGTTGCAAGTATGCGAGTTATAGTCGACCAAATGTATTTTACTAGAAAATTTCGAACAAGTCCATTGAAAATACATATTTTTTTTCATTACATCTCTTACTCTGTAACTACGGAAGACTAGATTAGACTAGACTAGCTGACCCGGCAGACTTCGTATTGCCTCAGAATGAAGTAATGTGTCAAAAGTTTGAAAGATACGGACTTTGTGGTTTTTACAATTTCCCTTCTATTTCTTCATATTTTCTTACCTTTTACACCTTCCCTGGACTTCCAAAAATAATTCAAAACCAAAATTAACCAAATCGGTTCAGCCGTTCTCGAGTTTTAGAGACTAACGAACAGCAATTGATTTTTATATATATGTATAGTCTGCCCGAAACCACGGAAGCTGAAAAGCGACCAAAACGTCGGGTTCTTTTTGAATAATCATTGTAGTTTAATATACGCGAGATAAATCCGAAAACTAGTTTTATTTCAATGAGTGCAGCTCGCGAAAACCTAAGAACATACTATATGTATAGATTTATGGAAATTCGTATTTTTGGAAACGATTGGTGAATTTATGTAATAAAAAGTCACTAAATACATTAATACTTTAGAAGTCAGTTTGTACTAATTTAAATAAAAAAAAGGCATTTTATTTGTCCTTAAACATCATAAAAGAATGAACATCAAAGTGAAACGACTCTTTTGAATGGAGAAAATAGGGACAATAATATGAATCTTAACAATTAGTACGTACACAAACTATTTTGTTTAAGGTGAAAATAAGTAATAAACCAACTTGAAAAATTACAAACTTGAACGGTGGTTCATCGCTAGGAAGATAGTATAGAGAAGAAGAATGTAGAGATAGTCGAGATTAGACAACGAGAGTGTAATTTATACTTATCAGCACAATATACACTTTTAGATGATATCAAACTAGAAAGCGACTGTTTGTACACGTACAGGATTAATAATAAGTTTATATTGTGCGACTCAATTACTTTGTTGTTCTTTGATTTAAATTTAGAATGACTTAAATCAGTAGCTTATATCAAGGTAAGATACCTTCTTGTTAGGTCTTTTCTATACCTACCCAAAACTTGTAGTCTACATTTCATCCAACAATGGTTATTATACCTACTATCACAACAATTGTCAAAATTCTGCACCCCGTTATACTTTTAAGGGGTCACCTAGTTTGTTTTATTTGTGCCAAATACAGGTACAGGAATCCGTGAAACCTTAGAGATTCATTTTGAGGTTATTTATTACAGATATTAAAACATCACTAGAACTATGCATTACCGATATTCGAATTAAAAATATTTGTCCGAAACCAGTATAAATAAATAGATTCATCCATTAAACTATTGCCAGACATACCTACATATAAAAGTCACTTATATATCAGCTAGGCGTAATTAATGCCATAAATAAGCTATTAAGACAAGCTTACAAAACCTCTTTGCTTTTACAACAATTCCCGCTTTACTAGTAAAAATAGTTTTTCTCTATTTAATTTTACTACCTTGTCGGCGTGTCTGATATATATATATATACTAGCTGACCCGGCAAACTTCGTATTGCCTCAGAATGAAATAAGGTGACAAAGGCTTGTGATAGATACGGACTATTTGTATGGAAAAATAAAATTGTGGTTTTTACTGTTTCCCTTCAATTCCTTCATATTTTCTTACCTTTTAAAAATCTTCCAAAAATCATTCAAAACCAAAATTAGCCAAATCGGTGAAGCCATTCACGCGTGATGCCGCGACCAAGGAAAACGGGTTGCATTTTTATATATATAGACGTGGCCGGCTATGCTAACACCAAAAATTTAAAAAGTGGAAATAATTGAATTATACGGTATTTCGTTCACTACAAAATAAATTTAATTAATTTTATAGCGTCAACAACACGTGGTAATTATGCTGTTAAAATGTAGCTTATATGACACGTTTGTAGATTTACCATAGCAGCGCCATCTATTGATTACTTACTCAACCCAGTCGAAAGGTATCGACATCTGTTATAATCATTTGGAGTTAACAGATAATTGTGACTGTCAAATAATAACAGACAAATAATTAGCAATAAATTAAAATTGCGACTATAATTTGAGATTTAAACTATCCTATCTCTCAAGTTGGATCGAACTGCACATGGTGTGCGAATTTTACTATAATCGGTTAAGTGGTTTAGGAGTCCATTGAGGATAAACATTGTGACACGAGATTTATATATATTAAGATTCATGCGGAATTACAGTTTTGTAGTACAGTCTCTGCGCTAAGCTGATGGACGGAGGGTCATGGCCAAACGATAATGGTTCCTTGCAGGCTAAAAAAGGAAGGAAAGAAGAGAGATAACGGATTGGGCCATTCACCCTCCTACTGATGATCGACTAAATGCAACTCCTATCTCTGTTGAGACACAGAGGTATACCACTCACTGCCTATACCGAACCAGATGACGATGATGATAAACTACATTTGAGGAAATAGGCTTATTTATATCACATTCTCGTATGTAAATTCTTGGAAAACAATACAATATTACTACAGCTACATATTATTTAGGTAATTGTTGTAAATCTGTCGCCACAAAGGAACGTGCGCTTTCAATCACTATTATTCCGAGGTCGCGTGTTCGACTGTAGATTTTATCGTGTATATTGTTTGATTATTCCGGGACTCAGATTGCCTTTCTACACCGGTAATTTGTAAAACAATACACCACAGAAACGTTATGTAATCCCTTTATGCTAGATGAATTTATATTAATTGAGTTAGGTGGCAAACGCCGCCCAACTATCATATCCTTTTGCGCACGTTGTCAAAACCAAATTAGATACCAGAATTACTTAATAATTAAGGCTGTGTTAATTAATATCGTCGGAGTCGTCTGTTTTTCTTGATAGTTGGCGCATAAATATCGCTGTGCTTTTAAATCTCGACAGAAATACAAGTCCTTTGAGAATGATCCCAGACGTTCACTGTTCTAATTTATTTCATCTCAAGCGTGAGCTTTTGCGGAATTTAACTTTTATACGGGATTAGTGATCTTTTTTTTTCTTTTTCTCGGGGAAACACTCATGACGACAACGACGGCGGGTAGAGTGAGACTCGTACTCACTAAAACCCCGCGGTGTTCCGACTCTTCCGCCATCAGTGGCGGGGTCACGGGAACGCTTACGCACAAATCCGCGACCCCGCCGGCGGCTGCTCGTCTCCGAGCCCTCCGCAGGTTGAGCTCTTTGGCTCCAACCAACACTAGTGGCGTGCGGAACACGTGTACGCCACTCAGCTTGGGACCTATCTCCATTTGGGCGACGGACATCCCCTAGTCCGACACCCAAAGGTCCCTGCCCTGACCACTCACAACGCCAGGCGTCCCAAGACGCCCGGGTGGAGGAGTCCAGGGGCACTCTGTCCGGCCCCGGGGGAGCGGGAGTGACAGGAATGAACTGACATTCAACCGCCCCCCCGCGGCCCCACCACGTCTCTATCGAGCGGCGGGACCACCGCTAGGCGGCTGGAGATAGGGTGCAGGGCCAACGACATACCCATGCACCTCTTCCCCAGCCGCTTTCCCACCACGTCACCATCCGACGGCGGGACCACCGTTAGGCGGCTGGGGATGGGGTGCAGGGCCAACGAAATACCCGTACACCTCCTCCCCAGCCGTCTCCTCTCCACAGCAGCGAGTGACGGATAGAGCCACGCCAAACGCCGCCCCCTCTCTGGGTTCCTCTTGGCTTTGCCGGTGTAGGGACAACCACCGGGTACTGAGTCCCCCTGCCACGACAAGGCGGAAACCATTGGGGGGGACGGGATTAGTGATCTGCCCTAGATTGGATCAGGTGTAGTTATGAATGTGCTCATTGAAGTTATTCGTCTGGTTAAAAGAAAACTGTAGCAGAAAATATATTTCAGATTTTCAATATTTTTTACACTGTGCAAACTTAAAAATACTAAACCTACTGATTTACAATATTACTGTAAAATAAACCTTTTTTTGCATTGAAGAGATTTTAATCTAATTTATATGATTAATATTAAAGTTCTTCAATACAACGTCTATTTGTAAAGATCGTAGATAAAAAAATAAAGAAATTATTAAGTGGATATCATCTATCTATTCAGAGAATGAGCCCCGCCCGACTCCAGATTTTAGTTCGCAATTTATTTGAATGAAGAAGTATTTTTGTTATTAAATTGACTTGCTATGTTGCTGTAAAGACTATATTTCCCTTGCTATTTGCTGTATTTCCCGTTTAGTACGCATGCCACTGAGTGAAGTTACCTGCGTAAACTTTGCGCCAGTCTTAGCTCATGACAGCGACCCAGACGAGAAAGAAAGAGCTTCAATGTTGATCTGAAGAAAGCGAATTACAGCCACATTTGCCCCTTTGCTCCTCCCTTCCACACCAGACTGTTAAGCCTTCTTCGCAGCTTTTCGTAACTAACTTCACATTTTAGTTTCATTACCTTTACTTTTTGCACCAGTGTGATCTCGTACGACGATATCTTGTCCATCTTCCCGTTTCCACGTGACTCTCGGTGGTGGAATTCCTCGCGCTTTGCAAGAAACTCTTGCAGTACCTCCTTCTGGAACCATTGTGTCGCCTGACGTCTCCTCCGGAATGAAATCCGGGGGAATCACAACGTCTAGGTATCCCATCTGCAAACAAATTTTAAATATTACAAACACATCGGAAGAGTTCCAGTGCAGGAGTTCAAGGGGGTAAGCACCACCGCATTACACACAGACATAACAACTTAGGTCTCAGGGGTAGCAACGTATCTCCATTTTGACCTCTGGTTTTTGTGAAGATGTTTGTAAAGTGCTGTTGCTGCAGTCATCGTTTGTCTTCCTCAGACCTGTAGGTATAGTAGAGAGGAATTCCATCTCGATTATTTTATTCCATAATAAACTTGTTTTCATGGTAGAGTTAACTAAAATAAAACTCATTCTTTGATTCTGTACTCAGTAACAAATTTACACATTAAAATGATACGCTTACTTAATGTTAATTAAGTAAACGTATCATTTTAATTTTAGGTTGAATAGCTATCAGAAACAGCTTATTGAGTCTCCTGAACGTTTCAATAATCACATTTTAAAATTAATTGCAGCCTTTTCACTTGTGTGATGTATTGAAGCAAAAGCGTTGAATGATAAATAGGCAGAGGAGGCAATTTGCTTCACATCGTCGGTGAATGGTAACTTTATTATTGGTTAATTGACAACACTTTTTATTATTGTCCATTTCAGTTTCATCATACGCGTCTGTTTGCATGGAATTGAAGTGAAACAGATTTTTAAAATTTTGAAAAGGTAAACTAAGATAGTGATATGACTGAAATGTATACCTACTATACACCGTAAAATTATAATAACTATTTTTCCTCAGCAATCATGTTTTTATCTTAGTAGTATGATCAATTTATAATACTCCATTTTATAAGTTAAGTCATATCACAAAATCGCGAGCTTGTTTTTGTTTGAACTTTTATGAATTTTCACTGGTTTTTCACTTTGTCGGTAGCACACGGTGGTGTGCATGTGCATAGTCTAGTATAAGTACCCAGTAGTATACCGTTACGTTTAGTGATTTTCTGTGATTTCTGACGTTTTCGAATTATTTAGCATTTTTTTTTATTTCCTTTACAATTTCTTCATGTTTTCTCACCTTTTAAACCTTTCACTTACAAAAATAATACAAAACCGAAATTATCCAAATCGGTCCGGTCCCGTTCTCGAGTTATAGCGAGACTAACGAACAGCAATAGATTTTTATACATATATAATATTTGTACGTGTAGGTGTTCAATTCATTTTTTTTACATCCATAGAGCAACGCAGTAGCCATATGCAGGCTTTCGCCTCTGTCAAAGTACAAGCCCAAATGGGCCTATACCTGTCGCCTAGATGTTTAAATGTGTGCATGAAATTGTTTCTGTATTTTGTTAAAGTCAAGGTGTGAGTTTCTTAGTAACAGACGATTTTTGTGGTGTGCGTGTGTGTCGCACGCATTTCACCCCGCAAAAAATGAGAAACTGTTTTGCATCGGTAATAAACGCTATGGCTACTGCCCTCCAGTCCGCCGCGGACTTACTTTTTTAGCTACATAGTATCTACCTAATAAATTTAGATAAGAATATGAGCAAACATTCAGTAACTCAAAATTTAATTTCAGGTTACATTTTCAATTGAACGTATTTACTGGTTGAATAGCGATCAGAGAACAAATTATATTGAGTCGCTTGCTTGAATGGTTCAATTTTCACATTTTAAAATTAATTACTGGGGTACGTTTCAGTTTTATGCGTGATGTGATGAAGCGAAAGCGTCGAATGGTAAATATGTCGATGATTCAATTTACTTTTTTTCAGTTACGAAAGTGGTAGAAAAGTGAGATGAATTATTATGTACTAGGTATGTGTATGTATGTATGTGTTATGTGTTTGTTACCTTTGAATTAAAAGTAGTTTTCGGATCCGATATTTCCGACAAACTAGCTGTGCGACTAGCTAGCGACTTCGCCCGCGTGAGAATTTATGATTGTTTAGTATCTAGTATAAAAGTAGCCTAAGTTACTCCTTATTACATCAGCTATCTTCCAGTGAAAGTCCCGTCAAAATCGGTCCAGCCGTTCCCAAGATTAGCCCCGCCAAACAGACAGACAGACAGACAAATATTGTAAAAAATGTTGTTTTGGTATATGTACCGTGTATACATACATATGCATTTAGTAAAAAGCGGTTATTTTAATATTACAAACAGACACTCCAATTTAATTTATTTCTATAGAGTGAAAGTCCTGTCAAAATCGGTCCAGCCGTTCCCAAGATTAGCCCCGCCAAACAGACAGACAGACAGACAAAAATTGTAAAAAATGTTGTTTTGGTATATGTACCGTTTATACATACATATGCATTTAGTAAAATGCGGTTATTTTTATATTACAAACAGACACTCCAATTTTATTTATTTGTATAGATTATATAATTATACAATGTATGATTAAAAAATCTTAGTTTCAAATTCAAACAAAATATCTTCAACTCTATACCGCGTTTATATCAACAGGTGCTTGCCGGGCTAATTACGTTACTATAGTCGCTAAATCATTTAGTAGGCACCTATGTGAAACAATGTTTGCCAGCTTACATAGGCAGTCTAACATATTATCATTCGGAATACATTTGGCAGTTTGCTGATAATTTATTAGCATAAGCTTATATGAAACTAGCTTTTCTCTCAATTTTGTTACGCAATAGTACCCATTTTTTTGCTCTGAGGGTGTTCATTCTAAAATATTCGTGTAATATTTTTATATTTCTTTATATGTATAATAGCTATATTCTCAAAAGGTAGGTACTTACCTTTCACGAAATATTGTTTAAGACATTAAATGACGTCTGTTAGTTTCACTACTTTTAGTTTTAAAATATTAATACGATATATACAAGGCCTCTGCGCCGGAAATTACAGAGCCGTTAATTTACCATTTTACAAACCATACCATTTTACCACCTGACCCAAACACGATAGTGCTGAACACTACCATTTAGCAGCAAGTATATTAGGTAATACGGTGGTGCCTACGCCCTCGAGCTCCGTCACTGGATTTCTACCAGCAGTAAAAAGCTTTGAACAAGTTCACAATAAATTGTTATTAACGTACAATATCAGCTATTTTTAACTTAACCCACATAAAAAAGGTAAAAACCTGAATCATATACGTCAAAAAGCGAGCTAAACAAGAAAAATTTTAAAACAGTAAAACACTGAAGGAATATTGTGAAAGAAGATCTTTGTCGGCATTTTCATTATAGCCGGTTGCTGAATGACTAAACAATATATGCCACCTCGTATTTATGAGTGTGGATGGAACAAAGGTACGTATATGAAATAAAAACTTGAGACAGTAATGTGACTTTGCTTTTAAATGGAATGTTTAAGTGAATAAAACCTAAATGTGTGAATTTGATTGTGACTAACTGTGTATTACTATAATTTTTTGGTTTTAAAATTATATTATTAGCCCTAGATGCATTTTGGATTTTCAGGTTAAGAGATATGGGGACGGAAGACGAAGTGTAGGCAGGGCACCAATGAGGTGGGCCGACGAACTGGTGAATGTTGCGAGCCATCGCTGGATGAAAGCGGCCAGGACCGTTCGTAGTGGCAATATTTTTCAATTCTTTCAGTTGACCTCTTTTGATTGAAATGATGATGATGATGACATGGGGAATACCTTGCATTTTGTTGAATACCTCTAATCTGAAGTACATAAAAAAAAATAACTCTCACCTGACTTTTCATGGGATCTGTATTTATCTGACACATGTACTGTCCCCGGTCTTCCTCCTGGACGCTCTTGATGTGAAGATACCAGGTAGAGTGGTCGCTGTGCGACACGGACACGCGATGGTTGTGCGTGATCACGTGTTCGTGGATCGCTTGTATCGCCTTCGTGTCTGCTTTTACCCAACCTACCTGTGAAACAAAAGTTGCGAAATAGCAGACTCAATTTTTTTTTAAGACTTTCATGGTACTGCTATCTTGAATGCTTATGCGGTGAAACTAGAACCTATATTTAATTGATTTTGGATCAGCGGAGAGTTGCCTGACTGTATATATACTTTGAAAATCTTGGTATCAAATCGGTTTGCTGCGCTTTCACGCAAGTGCATATTGTTTCGATTCCTTAGAGGTTCGAATGTGCCATTAGTGTCGTATTTATTTCTATGGGCGTTTTTACACAAGCATATTCTTGCGTCGCAGTATTGCCGCGCCAGTAATAAATTGATTATACTGTAAAAAAACAATTAGGTACCGTGCAGTACCGTCAGAAACCAAATGCCCTTGTAAAAGAAGGGTTAGGTAATTTTATCATATACCTTCTTGCAATATAATAATTGGTCACTTTAAGACTTTATTTATTGTAAATTTTAACCATATTTAAATTTTGCTGTGTTCAGATTTATTGAGGTTAATCCTGTTATTAACGAACAAACATTATTTAATTAAATTGCGAATGAATTGAGGTCTTACTTTCAACATAAAATGTTGACAATACAAAATGTTATAGCCCTGATTTTGCAAGTAGCAGTCGAAATGAACTCTTTAGAAGTGTTGCAGATGAGTGGTTGCACGCAGTTAAATATTTACTCCGCCAACTTTCACTTCAGAAGCTTATACGATGTTTGATAACGCCTCGGATTCTAACACATACACGTTGTTCGTATAACAAAACTGAACCAATTTTATTTCGTATCATATTTCCACTCCATTCAATATTCATACCAAATTGTAAGTTTATTATGGTTTACCGTTTACATTGATAGAATAAGTCGTTATACAGAAATACGAGGGAAAACGACAAAAAACTTTTTCAGAAATGTTTAATACCAAGTCGGTTTTTATCATAATTGAATTAATTACACGGCGCGCCTCTTATTTCCCTGGAATAATATTTGTGTAATCTCTTAAAGAAAATGTAACTAATTGTGTTTATTTTGGGGAGTGTAACATGGCATGGTAAGCTGAACGTTCATTCCATGAATTGTATTAATATCGCTTTGTAATATGTTAAACACACATGAGCATTTGTATTATATTTTACAACATACGTGTTTCATGTCAATAACACATTGGAAACTGAAAACAACGAACTCATACCTATTTCCCGCATGTTTAAGAATATTTCACGGTAAATAGCCTACGACATTTGTGAAAATACATACATAAATATTGCTTTATTGCAATTTTAAGTACAATATTTTCAATAACTCACGAAGTAGCTGTTTAGTTTTGCAATAAAAATGTTTGTCAAAAATATTTGAACGTGAAACCGTTTGTTGAATTTTTTTATGTCTTGCGGTACAAGCCTCTAGAGACATCGCCCGCAGTAGTTCGACATCGCGTAACGTTACCATGCATCTTGTTCTATTGTCTTTTTAGTTTACATCACTAGTTCCGCAAATGTGACCAGACATAATATGGCGAGATCTTCCATAACATCACCGCAGATGTCTGGTAAAGAGTGTTGTGCAGCAATTTTATCAAAAAAAGTATTTTACATACATGCATTAATATATGCATGTATCTTCAATTCTTCCCGCCAAATCTCTTACGGGTACGGTAGGCAGAAAGTGTAGAGCGACCAGAGATCTTGTTCCTAATATTATTATATTTCCTGTGCTTAATTTTTTTGTAAATTAACTTAACCTTCATAACTTGAAAGTAATTTATCTAGTTGAAGATAAATATAGCAGGTTATTTTTAGTCAATTAGCATTATAATAAAGTGTCATTGAACTTATAATTATGAACAACTTTTACTTTCCCAATCTTATTTTTTTAGATTATTATGGATAGTAAACAGTGCGTTTAAGCTCGCAATTCATCCGTTGTGTTTATTTACGTTTATCTCACGCGTGCAACGAGTCATTTTGAAACAAAAAGGGTGGCAAAGAAAGTTTTTACTAATTTTTTAATACAACTTCAAACTAAGTAAGATTAAACCGAGATTTTCACTAACGTAACGTATTAGACAGAGTAAAAAATATTTTAATATTAAAAATATTTACCCTATAATTGCCCAAATTGACGACGATACATTTAAACGTGGCGTCGCGACCGATAGGCACGGTCAGGTTTGTGATGGGCTGGCTGAACTCTGGTACTTCTACACCTCCTGCCGACAAAAACATCACATTATTGTTATTTATACAAATAAACCTTCGGATTATGTTTGATGGACCTTCACTTCCAGAATATAGCGAAAAACAAACATTAATTGGCCCGTATGTATCTAAGAAAGCTCTCCAGAAATAATTAAAAAAAGGAAAATTTTATATTAGACCATAGGGCTATACGTTTTCAAAATAACGTTCATAATGTAATAATATAATATTCATGAGGCTGTCGTCATAATTACGTCTAGGTTGTGCATTGTAAGCTAGTTGATGTAGTAGTGTTCCTAAAAAGGCTAGGAAATAACACTGTTATTTTAAAAATATTACACGGTTACACTATAAAAAAAATAGTTAATTGGAATTTTACATTGTAATTTTACTCTCACGCTTCTATAAAATGATTAAATCTTACTCTTGCCAAACTGTTATATTGCCTAACTTGTTAAACAGCGTGAGTGTCTGCAGATCAAAAGGTTTGTTTCTTGGATTGAACAAAGCAATATTGGCTTTTCATTATTAATAATTTATAGCCTACGCGTTGATATTGGCCAATTTAGATGTTAAAATTAAAGCTTAATATGCTTTTAGGAAAATACCCGCGTGTAAAGTTTTATTGTTCGTTACACTGATATAGATTATCCTGGTCCTTATTCGAACACACTAAGGTCTTAATATGGCAAATAAACAATCATTCAGTTTACATTGACGGTAAATTATACTGTAACATAGTCTATAAAATATCTGCATAAAAACCAGACATGACTTTTTTTAGGTTATGAAAGTTTAGAACTTTTTTTTTTTATTATACTTTTAATCGGATTATACCATGAATGAAATCAAAATATACTTAACTGAACTAATTAAGGATTATAGTTTAAATATAACATTTGATTTGCAATCAAAAAATATTATAAATTTAATTTATCTTATTTACAAGCTTGCAGTTCACATTGATGTTAAGTGATGACTGCAGCCTAAAGACACCCACACAAAGACCAAGTTCAAAATGCAGAAGCGATACCTCTCCTAAGGCCTAAGGTGTTATGCCTCTGTACCGGAAATTACAGGGCCGTAAATAACCACCTGACCGGAACAAGATAGTGCTGAACACTACCATTCAGTGGCAAGTATATTAGGTAAAGCGGTGGTGCCTACGCCCGCGAGTGCACGGACACTGGAGCTCTACCATCAGTTACAACTTGCAGATAGGCTGTAGCCTATTAGCGTCATCAGCACAAAATGTTTGCTTATTACAATCAATATGGTCTGCACTAGTTCGAAGATTGTGCAACAAGGTCAATTAAGCACATCAAGTTGGTCCATGCACTGTTCCAACGGGCTTAAACTATAGAGCAACACGGGCCACCGGTCGCGGCGGACCGGAGGGGAGTAGCCATATGCAGGCTTTCCCCTCTGTCAAAGTACAAGACCAAATGGTCCTATGCCTGTCGCCCAGATATTTAAATGTGTGCGTGAAATTATTTATGTATTTTGTCAAAGTCAAGGTATGAGTTTCGTAGCAATAGACAATTTTTGTAGTGTGAGTGTGTATCACACGTAGTTCTCCCCGCAAAAAATGACAGACTGTTTTACATCGGTAATAAACGCTATGGTTACTCCCCTCCGGTGCGCCGCGGCGGCCGGTGGCCCGTGTTGCTCTATGGCTTAAACTTTACAAGTTTAGTGTCACGTGTATAGGTCGCGCCAGGTAAAAAGAACGCTGGCGGTCAAGCTGCGCGTCATGTGTTTTTATTTCATTTTATGTTATTCTATGTAATATAGTTTTCAATCTGCCTACCAATATACGAAACCGCAAGCGAAAGCTAGATCAAAAATAAACCAATAGGGCTAGTACTTTCGTGCGCGAGTGTACCGATGCGCGAACACATCCCTTCTACTTTCTTCCAGCGTTCTTTTTACGTGGCGCGACCTATAACTTTGGTGATAGTGTCTTACTATTGTCATACTGTCACATGTGAGGTTCTGTATACACTAATTTACCGAGTCACTAAAGCTTTCATTTCAATTGTCAAAAAATTGCACAGGACGGCTGGAAGGCTCTCGTTCTGTCACTAATCCAGCGGAGTAAGTAAGTAGAATGTTGACAGCGATTTTAGATGCAAACAATGTGGCAAATAACCCTTATTACTCTTACTGAACACTATATACGATTTCTAGCAAATTTTATATAAGATCTAGGAGTAGCAAAAGTCTTAAAATACTTGGTAGTTACATTCCTTTGCATAAGTTCGAAACAATTGGAAAACACAGTCACGCGACACTAGCTGGCATTTAGGCTGTAGCTTATCAGGGATGTCACCACAAAGTTTGTTTTTGCTTATCGCGCTCGATACGGTCTGCACTGTTCCGCAGATCTTGCAACAGAGTCAACTAACCAATTCAAGTTGGTCTGCTTCGCGCGGTTTCAACGCGTATCAACTTTACAAGTCTCAGGTCACGTGTAACGTTGATGATAGTGTGTTACTGTTGTCGACCCGTGCACGATTATCAAAAATATTTAAGATTTTGTGCAATCTGAGCTGCGAACATTTGGTTATACCTATCATTTTTTGTGTGACAGTCTATATTTGAAAGTTCACATTCGTTCACTAGATGATGATACATTTTTAGGGTTCCCTAAGTTACCGAGGCGGTAAAGATTCGACAATGTAGATAATTGTGTGACAAAAGTCGCAAAAAAGGAATAAAGGAAAAAGCAGTAGCCTTGATTTCTAACAAATCAACAGAAGCGCCATAATTCAGTCAGAGTTGTGAAATACACGATACTAACATTCCTTTGAATAAGTTCGGGACTATTGGAATAGTGACGTAATACTAACTGCTAAGATGTGTGTAAAACATAGTCACGGTAACAGCTTGAAGTTAGGCTGTAGCTTATCAGAGGCGTTGCTACAAAGTTTATTTTCCATACGGTCTACACTGTTTCAAAGATCTCACAACAAAGTCGACTCACCACTTCAAGTCGACTAGTTTTGCGCGGTTTCAATTTTACAAGTGCCACGTCACGTGTAACTTTGGTAATAGTGTCATATTGTTGATTGATGCACATCTAGGGTTCCATATACACTTACCCCCTTATTCATAAACGTACATTAGATACGTTTTAGCTATAGAACGCTTTGTTTATGTCAGTTGCATTGTAAAATGTGCAGGATAGAAAAAGACAGAGGAGAGATTAGCAACACTTTAGCTAAAATACGTTTATGAATAAGGGGGTAAGTTACTATGGCGGTAAAGATTTGATAATGCAGCCGCGTTGTGTCGTCGACGAAAAACGCAGATTGTTTGTGTGACTAAAGTGCAAAAACAAATATATCACATGTTGAGTGATTACTGATTGAAATTGATATGAGAAAACAGAGGTATCTTTTGCGCAATTGAATACAGCGAATAGTTCTGATAACTCTTACTCAGTACTACCTATATATGACCAGAAAAAAATTTTGTAGAAGCTCTACATGTTGAACGTATCCTTGAACATTCCTTTCTATTAGATCGGGACAGAAATAATTGTGTTAAGACTGATGTGTGTAAAAATTCTTACGTAAAATTAGCTTACAGGTAGGCTATAGCTAATCAGGGATGTCACCACAGTTTGTTTTAGCTTATTGCACTTAACACAGTGTTCAATATTCCGATGATCTTTTAAACGATCATTGGTATTGATGTTCGTTATCACTCAAATTGAAATATTTCCCTTCTCGCCAACGTGCTTATATTTAAAATCGATTTCAACACAATTTGGATTGCGGTCTTAATCACCAGGACATTAACATGCGGACCGCATGCAGATTAACAAAGATTTCGCGGAAGTTTATTGCTAGCAATTACTGTCTGCCATATTTGAATTGATTTGAAGACATCACATGAATTAATTTATTCTATTGAAATATGAAGTTATCAATAAATAGTATAATTACAATTTACTTATTTTTTTCTACAACTAGTTACCTGTTTTCCATCTGGGGCCTAATTCTGTTAACGTAGTTAATCGTATTTGTCATTGAATCGCGATTAAATTTCTTCGTCGTCTTGTTCTAACAAAAGCTGCGCGCATTGGTTAAGCAAGGCAGTAGAGCGGTTCAATCGCGATCCAGAGACAATCACAACTTATTACGTTAGAATAATGAGGGTGCTGTTCCACCAGAGATGTGCTATGCAGCTTTGTTGCGAAGATGTGAAATCTACGCTACGAGGAAGATGCACCACCGCAAAGTGCGCGGCATACTGTAGGCAGAGAATATGTAATAATACTACGTATAGAATGGACACTTCGACGTTCCGCACGATTTCCCCGCCTCACCCAACCTCCTCCCCTCACATAGGCGACGTTTGGTATTCTCTAAGTGCTACGCACACAGGTGCACGTGTAGATACGCTTCATTGATTGATATGTGTGTAATAGAGACCAAATCAAGCGTTTGTATGGAATTTTGGCAGAGTGTCCGCAATGTGCTGTAGGTACTCTTCTCTGTGCATAGCTACACCACTCGCGACGGCCCATAGCACGCTTCCATAGCTCACATCCATAGCACGCATCCATAGCACACATCCTTCTATATAAAAAACATATATCTTATTTGAATCCGTTCCCACCGGTGCAAAGCTATGTGCACCAATGAATATGATTGATGGATATAAAACGCATCTATAGCATAGCACATCTCTGGTGGAAAAGAACCCTTAGGCTCCAGATATCTTTCTACCTCGTGATTTGTTCGAATTAGTTCATAACAATCTTAAGCACTAAGACTGATGACCGTAAAACTAAGTCACGGCGATATTAGTTTGCGGGCCGCATACTGTAGCTTATCAGAGATGTCACCACAAAGTTGGCTCGTCGCTCGCGATACTGTCTCTCGCAGTTGCACTGTTTCGAAGACCTTGCAACAAAGTGTCAACTAACCACTCCAAGTTGGGATGTTCATCGTGGTTGCAACTTAGAAATGTTACATGTAACAATGGAGATGTTGATGCGTCCACGATTATGAAATTTACGCATGCTATTCTTGACATGATATTCTAAAAATAACATAATAAGAATATTGTATAATAAAAACCACTTGTATAATGGTAGTGTTTAGTATCTACTATCATGTTCCCACGATACATGTTCAATATCACCATATTTTTGATTGAGAATTGGGTACGCTTATACACTGCTGTGTATCCTCTACCAATTGCGTCCAAAAGCTTTGTGTGGATGTGATTATCGGTATAAAAATATATACGGTTCGATGGTTTGGACATATAGAAAAAGGTCAACAGATATACAACGCTACAATGCGAATGTATTTACATATACTGATGCAAGGGTTGAGGGATATGAAGATTGATATAATGGAAGAGGTTGATGGATATAGATGAAACACATAACGTTGGTATGGACAGAAAATATTTTTTGAAATGAAAATTTCTTTTTCTTTTCGGCGAAAATTTATGCCTGCGCCTGCTGTTCTGTTTAAGCAGCGCAGGGCGCTTACACATGGTAGTTATCGGTTCTCAAGGAATATTAAAGGCAGAGCAAGGCATAGATTCGTATAGCATCGTTCTTTGTGTGTATTAAATATAGGAAATTGAATGTTACCTATGTTAACTGTTTGTCTTCCGAATGAAATAAAAAAATATTCTGAATGGTTTCGATGGAGACAGTAAAAACTGCCATTTTTAAACTACATACAGCGTCCACAATACTGTCACAGGCTGGGATGCAGTAAAATGTTTGCTAAATATTTTACTATTCCTGAGGGTGTGCTACTCGATGCTAGAAATTGTTTTTGTACTTTCCATTTAAGTTTGTCACGTTGTTTTGTTTTCAACCGCGGATGGTCTAAAATGTATGTGAGTCTTTTGTAATCTATTTTATTTAGATATAGCCTGAGTCTTTTGTAATCTATTTTATTTATTACCTAAAAACCTCTAACGTTCTGCACGGTCCCGATGAAGGCTGTATAAGCTACCATTTTGCAACTACAGCGTCCACCATTCTTCAAAAGGTGGTAGAGTAGGAACCGGTGTAAGAACTCGAGGGTGTAGTGTTCAGCACTACCGTGTTCCGGTTAGATGGTAATGTACGGGTCCCGTTAGAACTATCACAGAGGCAAAACAACTTAGGTCTCAGAGGTGGTTACCCATTATGCATTTTGACTTCCGGTTTTGTGTCTATGTCAGGCATTTACTTATTATCCACTCGAACATCATCCTTTTTTTTTGCAACCATCGTACCATAAAAATCTATGTTATATATTATAATCGAAGTAAATAGTCTGACTAAACATCCGCTCTCTTCCTAAACGGCCTCGATGAAAGCAGTAAAAACTGCGATTTTGTAACTACAGCGTCCACAATACCGTCACAGACTGGGACGCAGTAAAATGTTTACAAAATATCTTACTTTTCCTGAGGGTGCGCTGCTCGGTGCTGGAAATTGTTTTTGTATTACCATTTTAACGTAAGACAAATCGTTATTTTTCCACCGCAATTTGTTTAAAATATAGGTCTCTTTTCTTACAACCCATAAAGTATAAGTTACCAACCTGGAAATAAATAATAAGAAGAGTAATCAGTCGTAAAGAGAGTCCTCAAAACTTGTATGCTATTTTTAGTAGCTATGCTAGCTATAGTAGTTTCGCGTATTCTGGTCTTCAATTGATCCAATCCGCATTGACTTGTAAATTATGCTTAGTAAAGGTGAACACACACTTATTTGAGTCGATCACGTCGTCCGAATCGAAGTCGAGGAGGCCTTGCACACATATCCGCACCGAAAGAATCAATCGTACAGAAGATATCGTTTCCATTTCCTTTACAAATTAATTGTGATGTATCTTTGAAGATTGTGATGGATTGTACAGATCTTTGTTATTACGTACGTACTAATCGTTACTAAACGTCAATTAAATTAGGATAATTCTTTGTTGAAAACACTATAGAATTAGTATCTACTCGCACATTGCTCTGTCGTACGCAACTGATAGAATGCGAGCGCATCGGTCGAGTGAGCTGCATAGGATGTCTGGGGTCATTCCAGATTCGGACGATTCGACGCGGGCAAGTGCACGAGGTTTCATAAAATTCCATAAACAGAATTCTAAAATTTCGTTTAAAAGTTCATTTCGTTCAACTCGTTCGGTTTGGATAAATTTGTATTCACCTTATGAGAGTTACACTCTTTCCCAACGTAGTTAGCAACGCAAGATAATTTTATTTGAACGGTGGTCAAGACAATACGACAAATTACGTATAATACACTGCAGCGTTCCAAGTGTGTCTTCAAAAATCAAATTGAATAGTACTTCTTAAAATGGAAAGAAAAAATAGATTTCAGGCAAGGTTTGAACCCGCGACCACTGGGAACTCTATAACTGTGTCTCTAGTCAAACTGCTCGTCCAACTGAGCTAAAATTCACATCTGTTTGTCGAAATTTTCTTTCACATTTATGAGAAGCCAAAATATTGCATAGAATACTTACTTTTTAACCGAGTTCAAAAAACGAGAAGGTTCTCAATTCGGCCGGTATATATATATATTTTTTATGTATGTACGCGAATTTCGCCGAGATTTCT
Organism: Macrosoma leucophasiata; assembly: GCA_036365455.1. NCBI lineage: Eukaryota > Metazoa > Arthropoda > Insecta > Lepidoptera > Hedylidae > Macrosoma > Macrosoma leucophasiata. Next base: position 16,270,693 of record JAWQUS010000009.1, on the reverse strand, counting down.
AAACCGATTTACGTAATTCTTTTTTGTTTGGTGCGGAATAGTTTCGAATTGGTCCCATAAAATTTTGATTCTGATAGGCCCATCAGTTTTTATTTTATGAGCATTTTTTTACTTACTTTCACCTCAGACTAAACGAATAAGAATAGACGGCGAGTTGTCATACAGTGCGTTGAATCCACTGACGTCCTAGATAGTCCTAATGCGCATGACAACAAGATGATAACAAGTGCCAATGACACATTTACTCATCGACGACCCAACACAGCTTATTTACTCCATAGTGGATTAAAGTTTTTCATTGATTTCGTATAGTCGTGTAATAATTTTGTATCGACACACCTCAACAATTTAACTATGGTATCTAATTGTCACGAAGCTAAAAGAGTCAGATTTTACAAATTTAACAGATGTGAACATTAATCTAATTGGCAATGCAGCAATAAAATAAAAAGTATTAAATAAATATAATAGTTATATAAGTAGTTATATTTATGTCTGTTTCTTTTAACTGTTGTTATCACAACTATTTACTAATTTAATTTAATGTTTAATTTATCTCTTTAATGCAAAAAGAATGATGAATGATGAAGCGTGCATAGCCTTGCGGCTGGTGGAGATCTTAAGCGATCTACTCGGTTAAGCGATACGGGTGCGGTCGGGTGTGTGATGGTTGACCGCTAGCGGTAAATTAAAATGCGCGTTTCGTGCTTCAGAGGGCACGATAAGCCGTCGGTCCCGGTTGCTATCGATAGATAGCAGTCGTTAAACTTTGTCGGATGCCTTACGGGCGTTTTGAAAATATCCGGTAGCGGGTTGGCTACTAACCTCGTATCTCCACCAACCCGCATTGGAGGAGCGTGGCGGAGTAAGCTCCAGGCCTGCCCCGAAAAAGGGAAGAGACTCGAGCCCAGCAGTGAGATGAAAAAAGAAACCATTTAATTTAATGATCTAAGATAGATATACGTTTTTATTACGTAACAAGGAAAAATATACGAATGTGAGGTTTTCGTTCAAAAGTTCGCAAATTCTCAGCCCCGCTCACATAATGCATAACTAAGATAGCACTTTAAATTCAGTTGCTTTAGCCGCGCCCGATAATACTGCAGATTTCTGACTCATGCTGCAAAAATGCAGCGGCTTTAACATTAACTTACCAGATAAAGTTGCATGTTGCCGTATAGCAACGGAAACGCGCTGGAGATATCTTTGCTGTACTTATTAAATACTTCTTCCTTATATTATATGCTTCCTTGGACGCTAAATTCACAAATAAATATATTTGAATTACGTGAGATTATCTAAATCGATTTTTTAGGGTTCTTAGCTCAAAAGTGAGCCAATTTCCTTCATTAGTACTGGACCGATTGAGATGAAATTTGGTCGTTATAAAACATTGTGTAACACGATAATATTTTATAATAGAGAGTGAAATTTTGCTACAACATGTAAAGAATATTATGTTACAAACACTTACAAACATTTAACTCATAATATAACATTCGTTAACCATCAGATTGAGTCTGCTGTTCGAGGAAACTGGTAGAAGAGCTCTATATGGAGAAACGATAGTGTACAAAAATGTTATAATTTGTTATTTATGTGTGGTCTATAGGTACTACCATTTCAATGAGGCAACATTAGTGTTTTGTGTTCACCAATTCCAAAACTTCTTTCACCGATAGAAAGCTGCATCTTCACTGAGTGACATAGCCTGTATTACATTGCACCCGTGCGAAGCTGGGGCGAGCCACTATATTTGTAATAAAATTATATTTATAAAGTAGATACGTAAGACTATTCGAATAAAGATTGTAAGTACAAATTTTATTTGGTTTGAGTTTAGTACATATTTTTTGCAGTAAAAATCCTAATACTCGTACTTACCTACATTTATATGCCGTAATTAATGATGTGTAGGTACTCTAGGTACGTTAACGATAATTGTTAGTTCCAGCCTAATAGCGTCGGTTATATTCAAGTGAAATTTTAGTGAGTTGGTGAACTGTTTTAACGTTTTATCCGCATTTAGTTCACGAGCCCGCTTCAACTTCAAACTCATCTTGCGGTTGAGGTCAATCGCGTGCTACTGTATCAGTTGCTTTTAAAGCAAAAGTTTTGTGATGCTTTTTTAAATACCAGTCTCATTTTAAATATCACCTAATTTTCTCGGTCAGCGCTCAGACAGACTACCTTTCACCGCTGGTGTGCCAGGCTCTCTCTCTCTATCTCCCACGCTTTTTTTTCTGAATATCAATGAAATGTTGGAGCAAAACTCCAATTTTCATTGCTATGCGGATTACAGTACGGGAGATGCACACTACACTAGCCGTGCAAATGCTTCTCGGACGCATATAACGACTCAACTTAGTGCAGTTCAACCCCTCGAAGACACAAGTCTACGCGTTTAACGCTAAAAAAAACTCCATTCATTGTAGCACCACAGTTCCAGGGCACTCCGTTCGCCGTTGGTAAGAGTATCGGTATCCTGGGCGTTGACAAATCGAACGAAGTGCAATTTGGAAGTCATATTGAGTGTAAGACCAAGTTGGCATCCAAAAAGCTAGGGGTGCTTAACAAAGCGAGGCAGTATTTCACATCGGGGCAGCTATTACAGCTTTATAAGGCCCAAGCGCGGCCCCATCTGGAATACTGCTATCATTTGTGGGCAGGAACCCCCAAATACCAACTTGGTCCACTTGACTCCCTACAAAGACGCGCCATTCGTATTGTTAACGACCCAGGACTTACTGACAGGCTCTGAACTCTGAACATCTGAGCCTGCGCAGAGATATTGGGAGTCTATGTGTTTTATACCGTCGCTACAACGAACTCTCTGCTGAACTGTTCGACATGGTGCCATCGTCTCTTTTCCTACACCGTACTACCCGCCGAAGAGGGAAGTTCCACCCTCACCGACTGGACGCCTGGCAATGTTCAACGGTGCGGTTCTCACGTTCGTGTTTGCCCAGAACGTGTAAATTATGGAATGAACTTCCTTCTGAGGTGTTCCCTCGGTGCTACAATATGGGGTTCTTCAAAAATGGCGTCAACAGAGTCCTTCAGGGCTGGCGACTCCCCTGGTGTTGCAAATGTTCATAGGCGACGGTGACTACTTTCCATCAGGTGGCCCGTCAGCTTGTCTGTCAATCCATTGACATAAAAAAGGACGACGCAGCTCGTAGGTACCATTGCATTACCTACATATTACATATAACCATTTTCCGGTTAAATGCTAATTTCACCCGGATCCGTAGTTTTCGGTCCAAAGGAAGAACAACTAAATCCTCTGGAGTGGAATCCGCTTCATGCCCCTCTCTCGTCCCGACCTCAGAACGCCCCGCAAGATGTTATTCCGGTTATAAACAACCGATGTCACAATCTTATAAATTATTATCTGTAATCCCTCAGCAGCACTCTAAGTCGATGTTTGGAGACAAAGGAGTTTCTCATATGCAGTACTTTAAAATATTTTGAATAAAAAGAGCTCTTTACACTCACCGATTGCTCGCGGAAGTAGAGTACAGCCGTCTCGAGACGAGCTCTTTTTCTCTACGTAAGTCCAATTTTTATTTTTTATTTTGATAATATAAACAATTATATTTGCTTATTTCACTCATCTGATGTTTAGAAGTAATTTGTAATATAACAACGGCGATACATTTATATTATTTACCTTCTACTTATAAGTTATTTCAGAAAAACATTTATTTTATTAAGTATGTTAGCGTACTTTCATCTTAAAATTGAGGTCACGTACATCTTTCGAATAGTCGACCTTCTAAATTCAGTTTGTTTTATTGCAAGCTTGAGTAAGCTGTCTTACGAACCTAAGGAGATTACGGCAGCCCTATGTGATAATCGTCTTAAGGTGGGATATTGGAGAAATTATGTGGGAATCAGTTAGGCAACAGTTATAATTATAGTAACATTTACTTTACCGGTGTTTCTATTGCTACCATAATTTAGAGAATGTAGGTGTTGGTATAAAATTATCGTTATAGTAATGTTAATTTGTCACAATAATGTTTGCCCGCGCATATTTTTGTGTACTTCACAAAAAATGTCATGATTGATATTGTGATACCGTGTACTATGAATATTTGTTTTATATTATTTCGCATTAACACCTGCTTGTGAAATATTTTTTTAAAGAAAAATGGTAAGAAAAATTTTACTTCAGGCGAGACTCGAACTCGCGGCCTACTGGGAATCTAGTCCAGCCGCTCTTCCAATTGAGCTACTGAAGTCCTGCCCGATTTGTCAAATCTTTCCTTCACATTTATTGCATTGCTTTATATGGTAGCAGTAGCGCCATCTATTGCCAACTATGCTAGTTAGGCAACCGATATAATAGACTTTGCAGTTTATTGAATATCGTAAACAAGTCGCTTTTACCCTTAATAATTGTTTTATATTATTTCGCATTAATACATGCTTGTGAAATATATTTTTATTTAAAGAAAAATGGAAAGAAAAATTTTACTTCAGGCGAGACTCGAACTCGCGGCCTACTGGGAATCTAGTCCAGCCGCTCTTCCAATTGAGCTACTGAAGTCCTGCCCGATTTGTCAAATCTTTCCTTCACATTTATTGCATTGCTTTATGGTAGCAGTAGCGCCATCTATTGCCAACTATTTTCATTTTATTGCCGACTTCTTTACGATATTCAATAAACTGCAAAGTCTATTATATCGGTTGCCTAACTAGCATAGTTGGCAATAGATGGCGCTACTGCTACCATAAAGCAATGCAATAAATGTGAAGGAAAGCTTTGACAAATCGGGCAGGACTTCAGTACCTCAATTGGAAGAGCAGCTGGACTAGATTCCCAGTAGGCCGCGAGTTCGAGTCTCGCCTGAAGTCAAATTTTTCTTTCCATTTTTCTTTAAAACTATGAATATTTACTTAGTTTTTTCAGGTATCTGTTAAAGCATTATTGTCAGCCTTTAGACGAACAGTGCTAAACATATGTCTATGCCAAAGATTTCTTAAACGACCTTTGGTTGGTCTGCATTCTACGGTTCCTGCTACTTTGATCAAGTCGTCGCCCATACTGCGTCTTCCTACTCGTGGTTGCCACTTTACACTCAGCACTCGGTTATCGGCTCCTCGAACGGTGTGACCTGCCAATTGCCACAAAACTTACTAATTCTCTGAGATACGTCGGTTACCTTGGTTGCTCTATCCAGATTCTGTCACGTAGAACAATTCTGAGCATTAAAAGCAAACTTATAACTATGTCATATTGAATAAATTATTATTCAAAAGCGAAAATCCAAAAACATTGATATGATATACCTACTTGTTTATATTTCACGTATCTTTGTAATTTTGTAACTGTTGTTAATTTGGGTTTGTGATAATTAATCGAAAGAAGGTTATTCAAAATGGTTATATTATACTGTCTTTTCTCGATTAATATGATTAACCTTCAGCCCAGCAATATGTTTAGATAAATTCATTAAATGTATTTCACGATTGTTTATTAATATAGGCCATCCCGAAAACGGCATCGATTTATAGCTACATTTTGATTAAAAAAAACTTTTTATTTTTGAAATTAGGATACTATGGCGAGTTAAAATTTTACAAAATATAAGAAATAAAATATCCGCGAATTCAGGTTAATATTACTTTCAGGTTTATATTATTTCTGATATTACTTCATGTAAAATAACAACACAATATAAGTGCCCAACAACTAATGGATTGGGCACTTATGTCACACATAAAAAAACAACCCAGCTCATGTATTACAAGTTCGTGTTTAACGAAAACAACAATGTTTATCTCAATTTTACGTCCAAATTTTCAACGTCGCAATTTCAACGGTGATACGTTCATAAATTCAATGAAATTACCCATCTTTCTGCGCTTCAAAGAGGCCATATATATCCCGGCGGAGACAGCGCCTTGCAATGTCGGCCATCACGCGAATGATAAATCAGTATGGCTCGCAATATGGAGCAAAAAGCTCGCGATCATGAATTCCTAAATTTAAATATTTAAATCAGAATACCAGATAACTGAATGATAAAATCATATAGGTATGACGAATAAGCATGCATTATATAGATTGAAATCTTTGATGCCCGTTTTGATGGGTGATTTATTTTTTGCTGTACACAGGTAGAAGGTTGGTATGATAGTTGCCAAAACCAAGTTGAGAAATATTGGCCCGCCGAGCGGTTGTACTGACTTTTATTTGAACTGAAGTTGTGTGTGAAAAATCTTGTAATGGATCTAAGGAAAAAACACATTTTATATTATAAAAAACAGTGATAAAATTTAGTTTAAGATTCGCTAAATGGAAGAGTAACAGTTCTGTATAAAGTATTTGTCATTGATAATCTGAATATGTGCACTTTAAAATATAAGACTACGAACTACGACCCGCCCCGGCTACGCTCGGGAGCAATTTAGGTACTATTTTTACTAATACGAGTATAGAATCTGTTTAGACAGTACGATTGAAAGATGGCGGCGCGTCGGTTAGTTGGTACTTTTGTTATTTAACGGATTTTTTTATGTCAAGATTAGTGTAACTTTCTATTAGTCAAAGATTTTTTACGTCCGGATCAGTATTACTAAAGCTTATCCCTTATCAGCAAACAAAGTTATTAACTTTACCTCTTTATAATATAGATAAACATTTTAGTATTTGAGTTCTAGCCGTGGGAAACTGGAATGGTTGAAACAAGTCCAAACAAAAAATGTCCGATCTTTATTTCTTCTTTATAATATGAAAAAGAAATAAAGATATTATCTTTCTTTATTAACACTGAATAAATATAGGTTGAGTATTGACTACTTACCTATACAGGTTCCTGTTTTCTATTTACTCATCGTTTTCATATTCATTAGGTTATTGTGCCATATTTAGTTATACATTTTTCAATATGGTATCATGAAACAAATGTGTATCGTATAAATGTATATCGTTTTATTGACCTTATCCTTTTATAGGTATTTACTGATATTTTAATAACCCCATATGAGAAATACATGTACAATTTTGGTTTTCATTTACCAATAAACGTATACAACTTTAGAACTATGCACTAGAATCAACATAGGAACAGAATTTACCCATCGATAAATCCATATCAGGTGAAAAAAGTTATTTTTATTTTCCAAGCGACACACTAAATGGGACGCTAAAAATAAATAAACGTCCTTTCTGAATTTCATATTTTAATTTGATTTACAATTCCAGTAGTTTTGGTATTTTCTATGTTTGATATCTAATCTCTTCTCTATGTATTTGTGAGTACACAATGTTAGTTACCGTACTCCTCCGAAACGGCTGGACCAATTCTCATGAAATTTTGTGTGCCTATTGGGTAGGTCTGAGAATCAGATCGTATCCATTTTTCATACCCTTAAGTGATAAGAGTGGATTCTATTTTTTCGATTTCTTGGACATTGTTTTTTTAAGGCGAAACAAAGTTCGTCGGGGCATTCGGGGGACGAAGAAAGAGGAGGAGGTTATAATATTACATTCAACAACAATGTCGACAACCGAACACGCTAAATAGTAATAGTACTACGAAAGGTGCCGGATACTATTCGGAGTCAGCACGTGACGATCTCACCGCCTGATGGGAATTCTTCCGCGTAGTCGGTCAAACGAACAATGGCGATCAAACCATTCCAATGGGGCGGTAGAAAGTAACGCAAGATAGGCAGCAGCGTCCTGCGATAAAACAACCGCCACTGCGATCGCCAATCCGTATGCCAAGCGTGTTGATTTTTAAATTAGATATTGAAACAAAAGTTTGGAACGAAGTTCCTTATCGCGCGGTACGCTGGCTAAGGGGGCTAGGCGAGCGTCACGAAAAATCCTCACGACACTTTTGCTATAGTGCGTAGCCCTCGGAAAGGGGGCAGGCCGAGTATAGGATTCGACTTATTCGTTCTCTCTCTCTCTCTCTCTCTCGACAGTGACAAGCCACGCGACGCGCGTCTGCTGTGTATACGTACATTATTTTTTCGTGTTCGTGTGTATGTAATTTTAGTTATCTAAACTAATATTATAAAGAGGTAATATTTTTTTGTTTGTTTGTTTGTAATGAATTGGCTCAATAACTACTGGACCGATTTTAAAAATTCTTTCACTATTCGAAAGTTACATTATCCACGTGTAACGTAGGCTATATTTTATTTTGAGAAAAATAGGGTTCCGTAAAATATTTGGGTTTTTCAGACACAAGGTGTAAAAAAACAACCAGAAAAGTTACTTATTTTGCGTACGCCGCCTAAACTATAAAAGATATCGAAGAATATCTTTTATAGTTTATTTCACTATTCGAAAGCTACATTATCCACGGGTAACATAGGCTAAGCTGTATTTTATTTTGGAAAAAATAGGGTTCCGTAAGATATTTGGGTTTTTCAGACACAAGGTGTAAAAAATCAACCAGAAAAGTTACTTATTTTGCGTACGCTGCCTAAACTATAAAAGATATCGAGGAAGACTTTAGGCTATATCTATGTATAATCGTTGCGCTAAGACGAATAGGAGAGGGTAGGCAACATTGCACCGCGCGAAGACGGGGCGGGCCGTTAGTTTTAAATATTTAAAAATGAACAATGGATTGTGAAAGTTATTCATATGAAGTTAAAGAGGAACTTCGTTCCAATCGGGTGTCCCACATGTGATATACCTCAGACAGTTCCATTTTTTTAGTTTTTGTAGCGACTCTTGGAATGCTTCAGGGTAGCCCAGTTTTGTCTTTTTCTCTTGAAGCGCGCATGGCCCCGCGGCTGATGTAGGTCATAAACGATATACTCGGTTAAGCACGGTCGGGTAGTGTGATAGATCCGTGCTTCGGAGGGTACGTCAAGCCGTCGGTCCCGGTTGCTATCGATAGATATCAGTCGTTAAACCTTGTCGGAGGCCTTATGGGCGGTTTGAAAACATCCGACAGCGGGTTGGCCACTAACCCACCCACCTTCACCAATCCGCATTGGAGCAGCGTGGTGGAGTAAACTCTAGGCCTCCCCCCAAAAAAGGGAGAGTCTCGTGCCCAGCAGTGGGACGAATAATGGGTTGCCATTATAATTATATTGTCTTGTCCACTCTTTGAAGTCTTCAAACTGGCAAGACGGCCAGACTGTTACGTTAACAAAAGGGTTCCGGATCTTTTAGTTACGGTCCACATGAACAGTAGAAACTTTGTGAGATAGTTTAAGTTTCTTGACAGTTCTTCTTTACAGCGAATTGAAACTTTACATGATTGTAATACGTTATTCTGTGTATGAATCCATCTGTATCTTCTCAAGGTGGATTTCGTGAAGATCTTTTACTATCTGTGAGCCTACAATTGCTAATACTTTCTAACAATGGCGTAGCGTGCCTTGTCGAGCCCCGTATAAAAAGTTATTTGGGGACACTTCCCAAGGGACAAGATTTTCTCAAAAAAAAACTTTGGTCCTGCCTGAAATCTTTTCCATTCATTCATCCTCTTGGTTCAAATGCAAGCTCAGAAGGACGCGCGAGTGATTTCTGCATCCTCTATACACCCCTCCATTATCGTACAGTTGGCAACGCTGCAATATTTTTTTAATTCAACTAATTCCAAACTGTGTCTCCTAGTTTGGAATTTTTCAATTAATTATTTTTGACGATATCATTTTATTTTTATTTTACTTTATTTTTACATTTTTAGGATAACTTACAGATTGGTTATAAATATTAGGTAATACATTTCTAGATACATGCAACCAGGGGCTACAGGTATATTAAGGCCAACTACAAGTTACCGCAGATATCTTAAAAAATAGATATAAAAACAAACAGTAGACAACGATTATTTAGGATACAAAAATATTACAATAAAAAATACTAACATAACACGTACAGATGCAAAAAGCAAAGTTATTAATATAGTTATTAAAATACCTATCGCTGAATAAGCGTTTAAGTTTAGGTACCGAAGTATTAAACAGGTCAATATCCATCAGAGATCCACAGGTCACGGTGACCAGGTGTTCAGGTGGCTGTCTGATTGAGTTTTAATCTCGTTGATATGTAGCTTGAACTCAGTACCACATTTCATTATTAGACCATTGCTATTTTACATACTGCATGTACATTTTTTTCACAAAAAAATACGCTTGTACTTACAGTTCCACAGTAGGTATAATCTGTGTTGTGGGTGCAGTTGCACATACATAATAAATACACAAATACGCAGACCCGCAACACATATGGGCCATACAAATAATTTCCGCGGTGTGGGGATCGAACGGTCGACGCTCGGATCAAGGTTCGTTTTTCGTTTCCTAATCGACAATCCAGTTAGTCTAACTGGACCAGACTAACTGGATCGTCGATTAGGTTAAAAATGACCAATTCGATCAAAGCCAATTGGATTACATTAACGTACGCCTTACCAACCCTTAGATAACTTGAGGTTTTGAAAACGAGTCACGTTAACTTCAAATGACCCTTCCTGAAGTTTGATACTAAAGAAAGTTTTATGGTCTGCGCTTGTTGTGGACAATTTATGCCCGCTTGTATTGCTGTTATGTGAGTTTTTAACTCGTTATGTAATATTATTAAGGATGGAAAGTAGCCTAACTTTACTAATTTATAAAAAAGTGCAATTTAACCATAAAAATCCATGTGATTTAGCGGTGTGTGATAACCGCTTTTAGCGCTTAGGTTAAAAAATAATAAATAAAACACGTTTACACATACAGCCCTACACTAGATTTAGCCTGTGTTGTGGGTGCCGTTTTACACACATACTTACACAAACACGCAGATCCTAAACATATAGGTACATACTGTACGCCAAACAAATATTTCCACTCTATATCGTCAAATAAAACACGTTAACACACACAGCACTACACTAGGTCTAGCCTGTGTTGTGGGTGCCGTTTTACAGACATACTTACACAAACATGCAGACCCCAAACATATAGGTGCATACTGTACGCCAAACAAATATTTCCACTCTATATCATCAAAATTGCCCAATAGTCTTTCCTCACTGCCCGAATCCAGGGCTAGGGATCTAAAGGAAAACAAAGACCGAACGCTTCTCTTTGCGACAAAAGACAGTAGGTAGGTAAAAATGTGATTCCTGTGCGTGGTACCTCGAAATAAACATCGATCAATAAATATCTTGAGCATATTCGCGTGTTTACAAATGTTTTCCCAATGTGTATATCTGTACTTACAAACATCATGATAGAAAAAAACCGGTCAAATGCGTGTCGGGCCACGCGCAGTGTAGGGTTGCATAGTTTGTAGCTTTGAAAGATATCATAAAAAAAAATATTTTCTATAGAGTTGTTCGAAATTTTCGAGTAAAATACATTTGGTCGACTATTACTCGCAAACTTATTTTATATACAATTTTAACATTAACCAGCGCATCTCGGTCAGTTAAGGTTAGCACTTAAAGTTACGACGTCATTTAACAATAAAAAAAATGCGTATAATTTTTCTCTTAACCGTAACTTTAACAAAGGAGACGGGTAATTTTGGGTCCACAAAATCGTTATTGGATAACCCATTACACAGTACCATTTAATTTTGTAATATAGTCAACCATTAGGAATCTAACCCAACTTTTAATTAAACATAAATATAGGTATTCTTCAATTACTGGTAATTTGAAAAATACCCCAATTTCAAATGATTTATTTTATAGTCATTCGAAAATGGCATAATTTGTAGAGTGTTAACACTGGGCCCAGAAATGTGTGGAACAGTATTATTTTCCTTTGTTAAAGTTAAAGTAAGATAAAAGATGATGCCATCCAGATACAATATTGAGGCTATGTTTACCTAATAGGTTGAAAAATATGTATCATATATATATATATATATATATATATGATGATATAAATAAAGTGAATAATGCAGTATATTTTTAGTAGGTATTATATATTTTATATATATATATTATTCACTTTCGTATTCTAGTCATAAATAATTCTCAAAATCACGATGTATACAAAAATACAAACAGTTTCTTTTTACGATATTTATATACACACATAACATAATTTTTGATTTTTAGATAAAGATTTTTATAAAACAAAATACTCATTATTTTTTATTTTTTTTTAAAATATAAAAATATATACTAGTATTATAAAGAAGAAACATTTGTGTTGTTGTATGTGTGTATGTTTGTAACGTTCTACACAAAAACTACTGGACCAATTCTTCCACTATTAGCTGCATCATTACTCAGTGACATAGGCTATATTACATTGATTGCACCCGTACGAAGCTGAGGCGAGCCGCTAGTGTAAAGAGCCATTTAGATGGAGAGAGTTTCTCGTACGTTTGGTTCGAGAAAATCGTACGCTAGTGTCACGAGCAATTATCGCCATAACATAATCGTGTCAAAATGTTTACACACAGGCAAGAACTAAAACCTCGCGTACGATTATGTCATACGAGATTCGCCAGGACATATCGCCAGGCGATAATTGCTTATGTTTGTTTACACGACGAAATTATCGGCTTGGCTCGGCTTGTCTAAACACGATCTCGTATGACATATTTTCAAGTTCATACGAGTATCGTACAAATCAGTTTGAACCGATTTCAGTGCGAGATTATGTCATCTTTGTAATTCTGTTTACACGGACACAATAAAATTCCGTTGCGAGGCGTTTATCGCCCATGGCAACGAGCGAGAAGAGCGAGTGTTTAGACGAAGGAGAATGTTTTATATTCCTTCGATAATCGTATCTTCGAGACGAGAAACTATCTTCGTCTAAATGGCTCTTAAAAATATCTCTTGTCTGACTCAGCCTTTACAATACACCAATATACAGTTTACCTGTCTATCTACATTGAGTGATAAGTATTGGAGAAAGAAACATCAAATGCGTAGTCAGGACGACGAGACGTAGATACAGGCAAAGAGTTATCGAAAAATGTGACATTTAAATAAGGCCTTGATGTTTTCTCCGGGCGATACTTTTATCGACCTCTTGCTATCCATGAACTTTAGACCTTCCCTAATTGGCATCAGTCTGACACATGCTTTGAACCCAGATCCGGTTGCCTGCTCTTCATATTTGGTATTAACAAAATTCTGGTTTTCCATTTGTGGTAGAATTTCAGTGCAAAAGATATAAGAGCTTTAATGGTAGATAAAACATGGCGTGCTTTATTACTTTAAAAAGTATACTCAAAATGAATACAATATTTTTAAGTTATTACTAGCCAGGCTTCACTGTGACCTAGTTTGATATTAAGAATTGGAGTAATTTTACATTCTTATGAGTAATCCACTTAGCATATTTAACAAACAGACATCATGCCTTTGAAACGAAAAAGTCTGTCGTTATTTGTGCGGGTGAAGAAACGCACATTGCAAAATATGAACACCCCGCACGGTCACTATCGTACATGAAAATATCAGAAATCAGATTCTTTGAACGGGACCCATCCGAACCCGTTGATAGGAGCGGCCGCGATTTACATTTCTTTCCAAAGGGGAGGTCCAAGGTACGTCTTCCACCACTTTGGCAATCACTGCGATGAACGAATTCTTATAAACCAAGATAAATCGATCCCATCACCCACCACCTATCCATGTATGTTCCACGGCCTGTTGTATCAATTCACAATTTTATTTTCTCACAATATTTATAAATATTATTGGGCGTTTCCAAATATGAAAGATTTTTTACAGAACCTGCATTGTTTGGTTTTACACGATGTTTTTGTATGTGAAATGTTAAAAGAACGGGCATTAAGAATGTTTTGATAGAGAAAACAAACACTCTGCATTTGCTTTTTTAACAGAAATGGAGATTCTAGAGAAGTAACTTTACCTCCCGTAAAGTTTAATAATAGGTTGGGATTAATGTATGAACTTGTAATAAAATCTCTTTGGCTGTAGTATTTGTATCTGGCTGGTTTTGTTATCATTGAAAGTTAAAATTTTAAAGAACATAATTCCAAATTCAAATTAGGCAAATGTGTGATTTTCATTTGTTTTTCGTACTGTCAAGATGAGTGATTCTAATGAAGAAATTCGATACATTTTAAAAATTTACTACAAAAAAGGTAAAAATTAGACCTAGTGCAGTGTCTGTGAGAGTAGCACAAATTTGGTTTAAGCGTTTTCAATCCGGAAATTTTGATGTCAAAGATGCACCTCGCTCTGGTCGCCCTATTACGGATAAAATGGATGCCATTTTTGAAAAAGTGACATGCAATGAGCAAGATCGACATATCAGTAGTTACGACGTAGCTGAAGAACTGAGAATTGATCACAAAACAGTTTTGGCGCATTTAAAAAAAGCTGGGTACAAAAAAAAGCTCGATATTTGGGTACCTCACGAGCTCACTGAAAGAAACCTAATGAACCGTGTACTCATTTGTGATTCTTTATTACGACGTAATGAAACCGAATCTTTTTTGAAGAAGCTGATAACTGGTGATGAAAAGTGAATCACGTACGACAAGAACGTGCGAAAAAGGTCGTGGTCAAAGGCCGGTCAGGCTTCACAGACTGTGGCAAAACCCGGGTTAACTCGCAATAAGGTGATGTTGTGTGTGTGGTGGGATTGGACGGGCATTATTCATAATGAGCTATTACCACCAGGCAGGACTATCGATTCTGAACTCTACTGCGAACAACTGATGAGATTAAAGCAAGAAGTTGAGAGAAAGCGGCTGGAACTGATCAACAGAAGGGGTGTGGTGTTTCATCATGATAACGCTAGACCTCACACATCGATAGCCACTCAGCAAAAATTAAGAGAGTTTGGCTGGGAGGTGTTAATGCATCCGCCGTATAGTCCTGACCTTGCACCTTCAGATTTCCACCTGTTTCGGTCTCTTCAGAATTCTTTATGCAATGTTAGGTTAACATCACGAGAGGACTGCCAAATCCACTTGTCGCGGTATTTTGATGAGAAGTCCCAAATTTTTTATAGCAATGGGATCATGTCCCTACCTACAAGATGGCAAAGATTATCGAACAAAATGGTACATACATACTTTAGTTAAATTTAAATAAACTATATGAAAAAAAGTTTTGAATTATCTTAAAAAATGCGAAGAAACTTTTTCCCCAACCTTATAGATAGTGAGTAGTGTGAAGAACTTCTACTAACAAAAACATCGACGTCATTTCTCTCAGTATTTATAACTAGGAAATTACTCAACAGAATCTATTCGCAGCTATACCGCGTGTAACCATGAGACCTATTCTGCGAAGTCAGTTTTTCTGTGACTGATGTTTTCGACAATTGAAATTACGTGCCATGACAGCTTTTGATCCGAACACGTAGTCACCAGTTCAATCCAATTTCAGCCAGCGTCTTACGATGGGCATAAGAAATGTTTGATACTCGTATATCTGTCACCAAATAAATGTATGTGCACAGTTCTGCTTTATTGTGTTTCGGTTAGATGGAGTGCACCTACAGTTATACTTTATCGTGTTCCGGTTAGATGATAATGTATCACCCGTAATAATTATCATAGATGCAAAGCAAATCCAAAAAGCATGTAGGTTTTTCCTCCGTTTTGTATATGTTTCAGTCCTTGTTTGATACCAATAAAACATAAAAAATACACCGTACGAGTACAATATTTAAAATTATGTCGTTGTTCGCATGTCTTCAAAGCTATCTCAATAATTATCTTTCTAACGATCTAATAGTATTTTATAGGCTGGGGGGTCGAGGGTAAACTAAACGCATAACAAACACTAACATTCCAACGCATTCTTCGAAATTCAAATTTGGATCGCTGCAAAACCATAACAATATCCATTTTAGTTCACACTAACATTAAAAAAGAATTGATATTGGAAACTATTGTATGTAAACGATTAAATAGAAAACAATAAATAAAGTTGAACACATTTTTCAATAAGCAATATTTCCTGATTTGCTTGTTTAATTTAAATGGAAACTAAATGAAAGTTGCCAGTGGTCATTTGTCATCGGGTGGCCGGGCGGCGTGGTACCGACGAGGCGAGTTCCGACTGCAAGCTGCTTTTATTAATATTTCCAGCGTGAATTCACGCTTTATTAGCAAACAACCGTCATGTGGCTGATAAATTATGAATGCGGTCGCCGCGCAGCTTGTTTCGTGATCTGTTTTTTGTGGATAGTTAACACGTTATGCTTAGCGCGACTGTTACAGCTCCCCTAACGTGATTGATAGCGTCTGAAGTCACAAAAGTTATGGGTACATAAATTGTACCATTGAATGTTTATGGCGCTATACCCATCAATCTTTCTATTACATATTTATTGATTGTCAACATTTTGTTCGGTATTACAACTCTTATGGGTCGTGAGTAAGAAAAAATATGTACGTCATAAGAGGCTTTATTTCATTCGTTTATGGCTTTCGAGGATGTGCTCTTATGAAATTCCGTTACCCTTTTTTTTATGTAATGGAAGTGGCAAACAAGCATGCAGTTCACATTGGTGTGAAGACTGTAGCCTATAGACACCCACACAAAGACCAAGGTTAAAATGCAGATGCGTTACCACTCCTGAGACTTAAGGTGTTATGCCTCTGTGCCGTTAATTACAGGGCCGTACATTACCACCTGACCGGAACACGATAGTGCTGAGCACTACCATTTAACGACAAGTATTTAGGTAATGCGGTGGTGCCTACGTCCGCGAGCTCCACTACCACCAGTAGAGTACCTTTCTAATAGAAGCGTTCTTTTGAACGTATAATAAGGGTGATGTAAATGTGGATGAATTTACACGGAAAAGGTTTTTAATTGACTTCGTAAAAACAAAGGGAAATTTTCAATTTGATGAACACGTAATGTTTCATCATAAAAACCGGGCAATGTTGCGCTCGGCAAACTTATTTGGGGAATTAACGCTCGTATCGCCCCGGTCGTTTTAAATATTGATGCATTTGGTGAATACGCGTGTTGCCAATTTTAAGTATTCACCGGCGCCACACTGAAGGTTTCCTGTAATTTATACACAAAAATGGCCACTGTGCTCGGTAATTAATTTTAACCTTATGTTGACAATGCCCTATGGGGATTAAAAATGTATTACGATGAATGGATTACAAATAATTGATCTATGGATAGGTATACGAATTAGAAAAGATACAAATAAAACATTTAGGACTTTTGTTATGTTATGGAAGTGGCAAATAAGCATGAATCTGACATCGATGTTAAGTGATGACTGCAGCCTATGGACACTTACACAAAGACCAAGGTCAAAATGCAGATGCGTACCACTCCTGAGGCCTAAGATGTTATGCCTCTGTGCCGAAAATTACAGCGCCGTACATTACCACCTGACCGGAACACGATAGTGCTGTACACTACCATTTCGCCTTGCTGCAACATAGTCGCAAGCAGTTAACGCAGACACGACAAGCTCCTTTAAATCTGCATACTGGATGTTCTGAATACTGTATTACTGGTAACTGCTAACTGAAGAGCATATAAAACGCAACATTCTGATAAGATGGCTCAACGATTCACTGAAGGTGGAAGTTGGAGGGATTTACATTGTATGTTCTTAGGTATTCGCGAGCTGCACTCATTGAAATAAAACTAATTTTCGTATTTATCTCTGGGTCTAGGTTCGTTTTAAGTAATCATTTTAGTTTAGTATACGCGAGATAAATCCGAAAACTAGTTTTATTTCAATGGGATTTACATTGGTTTAAAGATAGTGTGGTCGTAGTCCTACTATAGATAATATTTGAAACATCATACCTGAATATCTCATACTGTTTACACGCACACTTGCCGCGAGATGTAGGTAATTATGGAATTGTTTTGTCGTATTTTCCATTATTTCCTCAAAATTGTTAAACAACACTCGAAGATACGTACTATTGTGATCAATACTAAAAACAACAACATTGTACACTGCATAAAAATATCCTGTTTTGTTCAATAGTTAACAGTATTTGCATGAACTGAGATTGAAATTGGAAGGAAGTCCTTTCTTGAAACTAAGATATGGCTTATCTAAAAAGGTCTTATACTGCCGTTGGACAACGTTATCTATTTATATTATGTAGTTTCTTGTCCCAAAATATCAAAAAAGGTCCAATTTCCAATAGTCCTTCCGATCTTTCGTGGGTTATCATAAGATTATATTCAGTTTTCTTTGTAATCTGACCGTAAGTATATTTGCATTAGAAAAAATATACCTATTTCTTAACGCAAAAAAGTTAGCTATTTACGAATACGAAAAGAATTATGTCAACTTCCCTAAATTGATTTGTACAGAAAAACATGAAAAAAAGGGTACAAGGTAAAAAAACAGCTTTGAAATTTTATTTACGCAACATGTAGAATTTTTCCTGTTATGTATTTAGAATATTTTCAATTCTTCGGAATAACGGGAAAAATTGTATCCCCACTAGTGATACTATTTCTTTCTCACACGCTACGATCATACGATACATATATCCCAGATGATGCGTACATCATCTGGGATATATGTATTATATACTAGCTGACCCGGCAAATTTCGTATTGCCTCAGAATGAAATAATGTGTCAAAGGTTTGATAGATACAGAGTATTTGTATGGGAAAATGAAATTATGGATTTTACTACTTCCCTTCAATTTCATCACATTTTTTTACCTTTTAAACCTTTCCTGGACTTCCAAAAATCATTTAAAAGCGAAATTAGGCAAATCGGTCTAGCTGTTCTCGAGTTTTAGCGAGACTAACGAACAGCAATTGATTTATATAAATATAGATTATTGGATCGGTATTAAAAAAATATTGGGCATTTCATGAGACCATTTTACCTTGATTAAACGTTAACCATTAACTTTGATTAAACGATCCGTTTCTGAAATATTTTGCTTTAAATTTCAATTATTTGTTAGGGTCAAATATCCTCTCTTTATTAAACGATGGTAATTGTACGGACGAAAAGAATGATGGTGATATCACATAGAACGAATTTAAAAGGAAAACTATAACTAACACTCAACAACTTTAAGAATATTAGTCAATCAATTTATAAAAACACACTTGAAAAAATTGAACCCTTCATGCGCGTTTCCCGACACGTACAAGGTTTTATTTTATAAAAATAACATGATATTCATCCGCGAATACATGGATGTTTTTACATTATATGCTGACTAACAAAGCCTAACATTTCAGGGTGTTAATTTATACTATCGCTGTGAAGCAAATCGTCGGCTTATCACCAGCAGATTTATTGAACAATTGTACTACATATAATTATGTGAGAGCAGTAGTTGTTATACAAATTGATTCAACATTCAACAAAACAACAAAAATCAGTAATATTAGATATATTAATTAAATTAAAATTAAATTAAAAAAAATTAAATTAAAAATTATTTATTTGATAGATCATAAGTTTTACATTAAACCGTGGCCAGGACCCCCTTTTAAGTATACAATACCTGTGTTAGGAGGTCCTGCTCTTCCTTCACAGTCACTATATATAGATCTACGAAAAATCTACTAATAAAATCATTACTGTTTAAGTATTACTGTAAATCTTATATTTATTACCTAATATGTATATATATATATATATATATATATAATATATATGTATTTATTTTTTTAATTGAAAAATAAAAATGCTCGCGCGTTCGAGGTCTGTGTGAGTGCTGAGTGTAGTGTTGTGTGTGGTGAGTGTTGTGTGTGTGTGTGTGTGTGTGTGTGTGTGTGTGTGTGTGTGTGTGTGTGTGTGTGTTTAATGTTTAACAATTAATTCCGTTTCGTCATAATTTATAGTCTTTAGCCAATAAGTTATAACCTTATTGCATCGATAGAGGGTTAGTGGATAAATATTTAGAATTTTATTTAAATGATTATATAAATATGCTGATTGGCTATGAAATTGTCTGATGGCAAATGTGGTATTTAAATTAGGTACCTGCGCTACTTTGTACTTCCGTCTCTTACTCAAGGAGTTTGGATTAAAAAATAATTGCTTGTGTTTTCTCAATACCGTGTGGAGAATGTACAGTTTCCTGACTGAGAGGACGTTAGAGATGGAATATAATTCATCAGTGGGAAATTTGAATGGTTTAAAATTCATAACTTTGAGCAAAGATCTTTGAGCTCTTTCTAGCTCTAGAAGTTTTGATTTTGTTGCACCACCCCAAACTGGTATACAGTACACGAGGATCGATTGTACTAATGAAATGTAAACCCGATTTAGTACAGCTGGTCCAGAAACATGTCGAAGCTCTTTAAAAATCCACATAAATTTTCTAAGTCTGTTAACAATAAGATCAATGTGTGCATGCCAGGAAAGCCTCTGATCCAACACAACACCAAGATATTTAGTTTTGTCTAATCTTAGAAGAATGTTACACGAACATTCTGTACTATTGATGTTATGACAGTTGTGAATTTTGATATTAAAATTTGGGTTTGGTTGTGATGAGTTATATTTAGTAAAACATATATAGTTCGTTTTAGCGGTATTTAGTGTTAGTAAGTTATTGTTTAGCCAGCTAGCTATTCTTGCAAGACCCAATTCTGTGGCATTGAATACTGCTTCCCAAGTGTTTGCATAAAAAACTATGGCAGTGTCATCAGCGTAGGAGAAAAGTTGACCATTTTCAATATGCATATTGCAGAGCGAGTTTATATAGGTCAAAAACAAGGTTGGACCGAGGACGCTGCCCTGGGGCACACCGTAATTGATGTTAGTCAATTCACTCCTACAATCCCCAATTTTGACTCGCTGTGTACGACCTCTCAGGTAGTCTTTAAAAAGTTCTAAGGGAGTACCTCTTATACCTAGTCTTTCAATTCTTTGTACGAGGATGGAGACAGAGACGGAGTCAAAAGCTTTTTTCAAGTCTAAGAAAACTGCTATGCATTTCATACCAGAATCTACTTTGTGTACTATTGTGGAAGTAAGTGCTATAACGGCATCTTCAGTTGATAGCCCATGTCTATGTTTTTCACCTTCATATTAATGAAGGTGAAAAACAAGCATGCAGTTCACATTGGTGTTAAGTGATGACAGCAGCCTATTGATTGACACTTACACAAATATCAGAGGTCAAAATAAAGATGCGTTGCCTGAGACCTTAGTTATTATGTTTCTGTGATAGTTATTACAGAGCCATACATTACCATTTAATCGGAACACGATAGTGCTGAACACTACCATTTAGCGACAGATAAAATAGGTGACGCGGTGTGGTGATGTGTGAGTACGCCCTCGAGCAATATCACTAGAACTCTACCACCAGTAAAAATTGATGGTGACCTACACTTACCTATAATATCTATTTGTAACGATAATGTCATTAATGTTCATTAAATAGCATTGACATTGTTTAGTACTTATACATGTGTATGATTATGATTCGCCACTGAAAATCGTGACGTATCTACAACGTTACGATTTTCAGTAGCGGAGTTCAATTTTTTTCAAATTGCTTTTAGAATTCCTAGATAATTTTATTATTCATAGGTTTAGTTAATTTTTTTAACATCCAGTAAGTCTAAAAACCAAGAACGCAAAAGCTGTTGACAGAGAAAATACATTTTTAATATACTTACATTTCAAACATTTTCCACGCTCTTGACTAAAATTTCAACAGCTACACCAAATAATAGGTTGGGGAAAAAGTCTTTTCGCATTATAGTATGTATATGTAGTATGAACTTGTAATAAAATCTCTTTGGCTGTAGTATTTGTATCTGGCTGGTTTTGGTATCATTGAAAGTTAAAATTTTAAAGAACATAATTCCAAATTCAAATTAGGCAAATGTGTGATTTTCATTTGTTTTTCGTACTGTCAAGATGAGTGAATCTAATAAAGAAATTCGATACATTTGAAAATTTTACTACAAAAAAGGTAAAAATGCAACGCAAGCCGCGAAAAAAATTTGCGATGTTTATGGACCTTGTTGTGTACAGTTAGCGTATTATACCTAGCTATAGATATGTACTCGTACAAGTGTTCGAAATATGTCTAGATGCATACTACAATTCAGTTCGCAATAAATCGCTGCTCAACTCATACGTGTTTTTCTATAAATCAAACCTGCATACGACAGTCAACCTTAGTGCCATAACATACAGTATAAGGTATCGAAATTATATTGTTAAACGTACTTTAAGTAGATTGTGTGAATTACCTGTTAATGAAGCATAACTGAACTGTTAATAATTTACGTGTTTTACAGATAATTTATGTATTTGTAAAAATTATTAAATGTTACTTTACTCTAATGTCATAGACATGAACTGTTTCAGGGGAGGATATGTTTCTTTGAATTTATTGGTATTTGTGATTATTCAAACATTGTTTTACGATTTGTAAAGTCCTGTCGTCCTTTGGTGGGCGGCATGTTTTGTACAGTTAGCGTATTATACCTAGCTATAGATATGTACTCGTACAAGTGTTCTAAATATGTCTCGATGCATACTACAATTCAGTTCGCAATAAATCGCTGGGTACCTCACGAGCTCACTGAAAGAAACCTAATGAACCGTGTACTCATTTGTGATTCTTTATTACGACGTAATGAAACCGAATCATTTTTGAAGAAGCTGATAACTGAAGAAGGTGATGAAAAGTGGATCACGTACAACAAGAACGTGCGAAAAAGGTCGTGGTCAAAGGCCGGTCAGGCTTCACAGACTGTGGCGAAACCCGGGTTAACTCGCAATAAGGTGATGTTGTGTGTGTGGTGGGATTGGAAGGGCATTATTCATTATGAGCTATTATCACCAGGCAGGACTATCGATTCTGCACTCTACTGCGAACAACTGATGAGATTAAAGCAAGAAGTTGAGAGAAAGCGGCCGGAATTGATCAACAGAAGGGGTGTGGTGTTTCATCATGATAACGCTAGACCTCACACATCTATAGCCACTCAGCAAAAATTAAGAGAGTTTGGCTGGGAGGTGTTCATGCATCCGCCGTATAGTCCTGACCTTGCACCTTCAGATTTCCACCTGTTTCGGTCTCTTCAGAATTCTTTATGCAATGTTAGGTTAACATCAGGAGAGGACTGCCAAATCCACTTGTCGCGGTATTTTGATGAGAAGTCCCAAAATTTTTATAGCAATGGGATCATGTCCCTACCTACAAGATGGCAAAAGGTTATCGAACAAAATGGTACATACATACTTTATAATATAATATATAATAATAATGGCAACCCATTATACGTCCCACTGCTGGGCACGAGTCTCTCCCCTTTTTGGGGGGGAGGCCTGGAGCTTACTCCACCACGCTGCTCCAATGCGGATTGGTGGAGGTGGGTGGGTTAGTGGCCAACCCGCTGTCGGATGTTTTCAAACCGCCCATAAGGCCTCCGACAAGGTTTAACGACTGCTATCTATCGATAGCAACCGGGACCGACGGCTTAACGTGCCCTCCGAAGCACGGAAACGCGCATTTAATTTGCCACTAGCGGTCACCCATCACACTACCCGACCGCGCCCGTAGTGCTTAACCGAGCAGATCGCTTACGATCTACACCAGCCGCTGGGCCATGCGCGCTTCGCATACATACTTTAGTTAAATTTTAATAAACTATATTAAAAAATGTTTTGAATTATCTTAAAAAATGCGAAGAAACTTTTTCCCCAACCTTATAGAAGCATGAATTCCTTTTATTGTAATAAACTGGCACTTCTAGGTAGCTGCATGCTACCTGTTTTAGCAGGGTTATGAAAAGTATATAAATGACTTCACTACACCGAAGTCAAATCAATGAGCAACTTTAGTTAAAGTTGGTGCACTCTCGCTTCCTTATTTTGTGGAAATGGCTACATCATTAGTTAGTTGCTCTTCAATTAAAAAGAAACAACTAACATACTTTTCAGGGTTCTATTCAACAAAAGAACAATCAGAATCCTTTGTTTCTGTCTATCTGAATGGATTAACCAAAACCATTAGTAAAGCTGTAATTGTATGTATCTTCACGCCAGGTCCCTAACGTGGTAGGTAGAGAGTGTAGAGCGCCAGATATCCCGATCCTGACAAACCTCTCGTGCCTCGTCTACGCTGTAATTGTAAAGACTGATATGCGGACTCAGCGTGTGGTGGATGAGGTGATCATACTTACGACGACATTTTTTACAAACATTTACCGCGCTTACAGAAAAAATAATCCGTTTCTAGGGTTCCGAAGTAGACAAGGAACCCTTATAGTTTCGCCATGTCCGTCTGTATGTCAGTCTGTCTGTCCGTCCGCGCTTAAGCGCAAAAACTATTGGTACTAGAGAAATGCGGCACAAATATACACTTAAGTGTGTAACTTACACACTTAAGTTGGCCGTACAAGTTTGCGGAATGTAATTTAATCGAAAATTTCAAACCACTCCATAGATAATATTTATTTACCTTTTTCATTTCATTATTCAAACCTAAAAACTACCAAACGCAGCCCGACATGCACTTGACCGGTTTTTTGTCTTGAAAAATTGTGGCAGCAGATTTTTTCAATTCATATAATATGTTATTCAATTAAAAATATATATAGGTACTCACTCTTACTAGTTAATCATTTTAATACCAGTCTTATTCATCCCAAGACAAACAATATTCACTACAAAACAAACTCCATACCAAATCGTCAACAAACAATAAATCTTTTTAAAAATTTACTCCAAGGTCTATGGAAGTTAAGAAAACCAGTGTTTTTACTTCTACATTAAACTTTGAGGGTATAAAGTGTGGCTCACGTACAAGTGAGTGATATCACGTCTACGGCTCATCAGTGGCTGCACGTGACGACTTTAGTACAAACAGATTTCACAACACAGCCAGCGAATCTTGAACTTCGAGTGTTCCTCCCGTCCATAAGCTTGTGTTTGGGACAAGAAATAAAGCAGATAACAGTGGGCCAAGCTACAGTGGCGACGTTAATAATACGCAAAAGAGCAGCTCCTTGCGCCGCCGCTACAAAGTTTTCTTTCTCCTAACTTTATTAGACCATTAGAGATCGCGTGACGAAGAATCGCACTTCTTGTAATATAATTTATTTTGACTAGTGTATTAGGCAAACAGATGATTTTGTCTCTTGACTTGTATTTTGTTTCTATTTTATATTATGGTTAATGCGTGTTTTAAGTTTAGGTAAGTAATTAATTCTTAGAAGTGGTTTTAGTTTTCATATAATTAGTTCAGTATATACTCTTTATATTCTCCCAGTCTTATGCCGTGTTAACTTAATATTGTGAGTATCATACTCATTACTTCATAGATATAGGTAAATAGTGGCTGAAATTGGTTTTTATAAAAATAAAGATTATGATTTATTTTTGATGTTATAGATTCTGAGAAATATTATGTATTTATGATATTTTTCAATGATTGATATTTTTACTCGTTTCTTTTATCTTTTCTATATAAGTAGATTCCTTTTTTTTGTCCAGTAAGCTCGGGTAAATTTTATTAACCTTTCTAGTCCCTAAATTTCTGAATTGAGAATTATAGGTTAGGGAAAAAGTCTTTTCGCATTATAGTATGTATGAACTTGTAATAAAATCTCTTTGGCTGTAGTATTTGTATCTGTCTGGTTTTGGTATCATTGAAAGTTAAAATTTCAAAGAACATAATTCCAAATTCAAATGAGGCAAATGTTTGATTTTCATTTGTTTTTCGTACTGTCAAGATGAGTGAATCTAATGAAGAAATTCGATACATTTTAAAATTTTACTACAAAAAAGGTAAAAATGCAACGCAAGCCACGAAAACAAATTGCGATGTTTATAGACCTAGTGCAGTGTCTGTGAGAGTAGCACAAATTTGTTTTAAGCGTTGTCAATCCGGAAATGTTGATGTCAAAGATGCACCTCGCTCTGGTCGCCCTATTACGGATAAAATGGATGCCATTTTTGAAAAAGTGGAGCAAGATCGACATATCAGTAGTTACGACGTAGCTGAAGAACTGAGAATTGATCACAAAACAGTTTTGGCGCATTTGAAAAAAGCTGGGTACAAAAAAAAGCTCGTTATTTGGGTACCTCACGAGCTCACTGAAAGAAACCTAATGAACCGTGTACTCATTTGTGATTCTTTATTACGACGTAATGAAACCGAATCATTTTTGAAGAAGCTGATAACTGGTGATGAAAAGTGGATCACGTACGACAAGAACGTGCGAAAAAGGTCGTGGTCAAAGGCCGGTCAGGCTTCACAGACTGTGGCGAAACCCGGGTTAACTCGCAATAAGGTGATGTTGTGTGTGTGGTGGGATTGGAAGGGCATTATTCATTATGAGCTATTACCACCAGGCAGGACTATCGATTCTGAACTTTACTGCGAACAATTGATGAGATTAAAGCATGAAGTTGAGAGAAAGCGGCCGGAATTGATCAACAGAAGGGGTGTGGTGTTTCATCATGATAACGCTAGACCTCACACATCTATAGCCACTCAGCAAAAATGAAGAGAGCTTGGCTGGGAGGTGTTAATGCATCCGCCGTATAGTCCTGACCTTGCACCTTCAGATTTCCACCTGTTTCAGTCTCTTCAGAATTCTTTATGCAATGTTAGGTTAACATCACGAGAGGACTGCCAAATCCACTTGTCGCGGTATTTTGATGAGAAGTCCAAAAATTTTTATAGCAATGGGATCATGTCCCTACCTACAAGATGGCAAAAGCTTATCAAACAAAATGGTACCTACATACTTTAGTGAAATTTAAATAAACTGTATTAAAAAATGTTTTCATTATCTTAAAAAATGCGAAGAAACTTTTTCCCCAACCTAATATGATTAGCTGTTTGAACTTTTTTATTATTATTGTTTTAAATTCAACAACACGCAAAATATTGCATAGGTTCTTTCGAAAACTTTGTACATTCCATAACAATTATAAACACAAATTCATAAAAGAATAGTACTGTCAAATGTAGGAAAGAAAAACTGAAATCAACACAGCTAATGAAAAACCTAAAAAAAAACTCGAATGCAATTGACTCTGAAGATCAGCAATTGAAACTTAACCGGACTCTATTTTCGTTTCTCAAAAAAAATGAAGATCAGCGCTCTCCGCGATAATGGTGAATAAGCATTTTATTTCTTTTTAGAAGAGCCGAAACAATAGTCGAACTTTGCAAACGGTGAAGCGAAATTGAAATAAAAAAGGGAAGGCTGGTTCGTGCAAGTTTATTATAGAAAAGGTGAAATACGTCAGTAGACTTCATCTGTTTACTTAATGTTACCAACCGCAAAGCCAAGTTTCCTGAAGATTTTTCTAAATGAGATTTCACACGGGCACACCTTGTTTGGTTTTAATAACCACAGAAAAGTTTTCAGTGTTTTGAAACGAATGGAAGCGGCCTTCTTATATTGCCAGAAAAACAGCCGACTGACAAGGCCTGCAAAATATTTGTTTTGGCGGCATGTTTAATAAGACTTAGCTGACAAAAACTTTGTAATTGGCTCGAAAATAAATGTTTTATATAGATTGGATAGAATAAACATCACTACGGAAATGACTTTAGTGCCAAAAGTAGACAAATATTATTGTGTGTAAAATAACAACATGGCCCCTTTACTTAATTGACACATATATATAATCATGAGTGTTTTGTAATTCTCACGTGCTTACCTAAACCACCATCTGTTATCATGTTATGAAATATATTTAACTTTATTTATTTAGATCAACACTCTTTCGAGTATGTTAGGTATGTACTTAGACACACATGAGAGCCATAATAAGCTTATCTAATCTTTTATTTTCTTTTCTAAGATTGATCATTCAATCAATCTTAGAAAACAAAACAAAAGAAAATATTTTTATTTCGAATAGATCTTTACATATACTTTCAAAACGTCAAGAAATCATAATATATATATATATATATATATATATATATAGACTGAATAACCATTACATATAGTAAAAGTAAAAACATTTAAAATTAGAATTTTAACTTAGATAACTTTAACTTATTTACACGTGGAGGAGTATACGGCAGAGCATTTGTTTATTAATTTGTAAATAATAATTATAATTAATTTATTAATATGTTGTTAATGCAAATTTACGAAGGCGAGCGCCTTTTTAAATTGACCGAGGACATCAAAATCTTTGTTGGTGGAGATACGGGTTAGTGGCCAACCCGCTGTCAGATGTTTTCGAACCGCCCATAAGGCCTCCGACAAGGTTTAACGACTGCTATCTATCGATAGCAACCGGGACCGACGGCTTAACGTACCCTCCGAAGCATGAGAACGTGAATTTTAAGTTGGCACTAGCGGTCACCCATCACACACCCGACCACGCCCGTATCGCTTAACCAAGTAGATTACATACGATCTACACCAGCCGCGGAACCATGCGCGCTTCTAATATTACTGAATTTAATTATTTTACGAGTACCGATATCAATGTAATCTTAAAGCACAGCGTTATATTTACCGCAACTAGATGACTGTAAGTCAGATATAAGTCGAGCAATGTCGCTGACAGGTTGTCGGACTCTTAAGTCATACTTATTGCCACAATAACCAACAAATTATATTTGGATGTCGTTTTGACGTATCTTTTGATTGAAAATACGAAGAGACGGATTACTATCATGTATTACTTTTTATATTTCTGTGTCGTTCGTGGATGAAATGCTCGTAGTATTAGTAAGAGAGGTAGCAAATGCGAATATCATTGAACCATGAACGGCTATTGTTATTAACATTTTTTTAATGCCACGAAGGTGGCAAGCAAGCATGCAGCTCACATGGATGTAAATCTCTCACGGATCAGCATACCAATATTGGCGGAGACACGATTGAAATCAATTGTTATATTTTTCTCGTGACTTGACCTGTTAAGTGATGACTGCAGCGTATCGTATTCCGGTGTGATGTTAATGTAAGGCCCCGTTATAACTATCACAGAGACATAACAACTTAGGTCTCAGGGGTGGCAACGCATCTGCATTTTGACCTATGCTTTTGTGTAGACGTTCAAAGGGGGTGGTAGAGTTCCGGTTTAGGGACTTATCCCATAACGCACTTGTCCGGTTTTTAATATTATTAAATAAGCTAATAAACGTACAGTTCACATTGGTGGTAATTAATCAACATAATCTTGTTATTAACATAAAAAAGACACTTAAATTTTGCATAATTATGGAATGTCATAATAAAATATCTAACCAAAAACTGTCTGAGGTGTTACATGTCATGTTGGACACCCGACTGACCCTACGCCTCAATTATCATACATATATACATATATCTAGAGGTAAATCGATGTTGCTGATTCTCTCGAGGGCCATCCCTAGAAATAAAAATGATTCTATCCAATTGCGAATATCCAAGTTACAAGATGCATAAACAAATCAAATTGGTTAAAACATTGTACAATGAAAATGGTTCACCGATTGATAATATCCTCCAAGTTACATGATGGATAAAATGTTTACATAAATTAAAATGTCATTATGAAAGGCCCAAAAGCCTATTTAAACTGTGTTTTGCGATTTAGAAAATTAGCGAAGGTCTGTGTACGTTATTACTTAGCTTCCTGTGCCTAATTGCTGCGATGGAGCCTCGGCCGGATGTCAAAAGATTGGCTTGAAATAGAAAACGTTTTGCTTTCGGTCCGTTGTGTCTACGATAGATCGAGGCTGTACTGACTAGGATTCATCAGAATATCAGTGTTGCAGTACCTGCTGCAATAAATAGCTGAGACGAGTGCCTTTCTTTACATTTCACACGGCCATACCTACTTTTTCCATTTGTGTTTTTTTAATATTGTTATTTTTTCATTTTATTTTAACTAGGTTCCTCTTTTGTTTTTATTCCAATACTGTGTAATTTTTTTTATGGTATCGTAGTGGCAAACAAGCATGCAGTTCACATTGATGTTAAGTGATGACTGCAGCCTATAGACATCCACACAAAAGTCAAGGTCAAAATGCACATGCGTTACCACTTCTGAGGCCCAAGGTGTTATGCCTCTGTGTCAGAAATTACAGGGCCGTACATTACCACATGACCGGAACACGATAGTGCTGAACACCACCATTTAGCGGCAAGTATATTAGGTAATGCGATGGTGACTACGCCCGCGAGCTCCGTCACTGGAGCTCTACCACCAGTGGAAAAAGTGGTGTATGAGAGTGTATCAAGTGAATAAATATGTTTTCTTTCTTTTTTACTGAAACGTTTCAACTTTATCATAGGTACGTAATATACCACATATAGACAGATCTAAACTTGAACTGTATCCTGAACTCTTTAATCCCGTTTTTATTTTAGCAGTCTACGAAACTATAAATTCGGGGAAAAATTTATCAATGAGATATTACAGTACAATGAAACAGCTATCCGTCACATTGCCGATTAAAAATCTTGCTTAAGGTGCTCGTTTTGTTTTTCTGGAAGGAAGTGGCGTATTAATTAATCCCCTCATCAATCATTGCCGCCTTCGCCCTCCAAGCCAACGTCATTCACATTGTTACTAGTCGACGGAATCTGGCAAAAATAAAAGTTACCAATGTATTTTTCTCCTTGCTCATTACGCCTGTTACGTCGGTATCGGCAAATGCTTAGCGTAACATCACGATTGTATTCCCCCGTGGGGTAAGCGTAGGTAAATACATGCAAACAACTACGTTTCACCGTAGTATCACGTAGTATGTTAATAGGTTTTCGCGAGCTACACTCATTGAAATAAAACTACAAATGTCAGTCACCTCAGTCTGCCCGAGACTACAGAAGCTGAAAAGCGACCGAAACGTCGGGTTCGATTTTAAATAATCATTATAATTTAATATAATAGTGGCAATCCATTATACGTCTCACTGCTAGGCACGAGTCTCTCTCCTTTTTGGGGGGAGGCCTGGAGCTTACTCCACCACGCTGCTCCAATGCGGGTTGGTGGAGATACGGGTTAGTGGTCAACCCGCTGTCGGATGTTTTCAAACCACCTATAAGACCTCCGAGGTTTAACAACTGCTATCTATCTATAGCAACCGGAACCCACGACTAAACGTACCCTCCGAAGCATGGAAACGAGCATTTTAATTTGCCACTAGCGGTCACCTATCACACTCCCGACCGCGCCCGTATCGTTTAACCAAGTAGATCGCTTACGATCTACACCAGCCGCGGGGCTATGCACGCTTCCATAATTTAATATACGCGAGATAAATCCGAAAACTAGTTTAATTTCACGATTCACCGGTTACGTTTTTGGCCCATGTAGGTAACAGTGTTTCGTGATGTGTTCCGGACATATCGGTTGCACTCTTACCAGGAAACCAAACAATTACAATAGGTCAAACAATTACAATAGGTACTAAATATAACAACACGGGATGAGCAGCAGCGTCACGCGATAAAACTACCGTCACTGTGATCGCCAATACGCCTGCAAAGCGTGGCTTTTATGGCATATTCTCCCCTAATGCCCTAATGACCTAATAACATACAAAACTGTTGTGAGCGTCTTTGGGGAAGGCTTTGTCCAGCTGTGGACGTCATTAGTTTTGAGTGATGATGATTATGATAATTTATATATATAAATAACATAAACGAGGGTATCCATAGAGTAACACCGGAGGGGTGTAGCTATATGCAGGCTTTCCCCTCTGTCAAAGTACAAGTCCAAATGGGCCTTTACCTGTCGCCTAGATGTTTAAATGTGTGCGTGAAATTGTTTCTGTATTTTGTTAAAGTTAAGGTGTGAGTTTCGTAGTAATAGACGATTTTTGTAGTGTGCGTGTGTATCGCACGCATTGACCCCCGAAAAAATGACAGACTGTTTTGCATCGGTAATACACGCTATGGCTACTCCCCTCCGGCAGAGAATATGTAATAATACTACGTATAGAATGGAGACTTCGATGTCCCGCCCGATTTGCACACATACACGACCCCTTCCTCTCTTATGGGCGACGGTTGGTATTTTGTACGTGCTATGCACACAGGTGCGCGTGTAAATACACGTCACTGATGGAAAGAAACAAAATTAAGCGTTTGTATGGAATTTTGGCGGAGTGTCCGCGGTGTGCCTCTGGTCCGGCCGAGTTGCTCTATGAGGGTATCCGAATATAACATTAATTACCTTTTTTATTCTTGACTCAAAAAAGCCGTCTTATTTATTGGGACTACATTTCTATTAACTGTAAGAAAAAGGGAAAATGATAAATTAAATATTTAATGGTCGTGGCGAGTTTTAATATTCTAATTCGAATACGCTGAAAGAAAAACTGAGGGAATTAAACAAGGCGCGGTTCCATTACTATCCGCCGAACGCCATATTTCTCAACCCTTTTTCTCGTCGTTTCCAAACTTTTAATTAGTGCCAGAGGACATTATCCAAGCTTTTCTTATTTCTGTCTCCGTTATGCCGATTTCTTAGCCAAAATGACCGATTTAACACTTAATGCGAATTTACTTTGCACTCTACTTTGACAGTCTGCATTTATTTTCTTGTGAATTCATCTTGGGTATTCTTGGGCTTCAAATACGGACTGGTTTCGTAATACTCGTACATGTCATTCAGGTTGTTATATAGAGTAGACGTTGGGAGCTAACAGGTCTAACATGTGTATGCTATTTTATAATTTCTTATATTATTCCTGGAATAATTGACTAATATAAGTGCAGTTCATGCCAGTTTTTAGGTTTTTGTAGGAAATGTTCCTGTGTCAACTGTCAACTATCAATATGTGCCTAAGTGAAAGAGTAGTCAATTGACTTCTATAGACGTGTGTGGTGTGACCGTTCAACCTAGGGGGGACTGCCTTGTCTAGTATTTTCTATATACCTACAAACTATAAAAAACGTATTTGAGATATTCATAATAAGACCTTTTATTATTTTAATAATGTAGGTGACGACCGTGACGACCGCTTGATACGCAGGGTCGCGGGATCGATCCCCGCACTGGGACAAATATTTGTATGGCCTACAGATATTTGTTTCGGGTCTGGGTATTTGTGTATGTGTACAACGGTACCCACGACACAGGTTTATACCTAACGTGGGGCTGTGAGTGTAAGCGTATTTTATTTATTTATTATTATTACCTACTAGAATATATTGGACTTTTAACAAGAAGTCCAAGATATTCTCTAAACATAAATATGTATCAAACAAACTTACTATATATCAAATTATGTGATGTAATTATAATTATTACATCACATACCTACTTATTATCGATTGAAATTATAAGGTTGGTCAGCCTCCTAAACCTCATTAATAATATAGTACCTCATAATAGACATAATAATATAATACTTCATAGTCAAGTGACAGCAATGCGAACACTAAAAGATACCAAAAGTAGGTATTCGATTCCAAAAAAATATATTTCGCTCTAAACTACAAATTCTTTATTCGTTGTTCAAAAGTGATCAACTACAATCAAGTTCAATCCGCAACAAAAATAATCACCATCTGAATTGTTATCAACTCGCTGATTTATTATTTCTGAAACTAATTGCGGAACTGCTGTCTTGAGACGTACTAACAAGTGACTGCAATAAAAACGAACAAAACAGCGAGCAGTTGAGCGCCACAATGACAGAGCTAGACACGGTGTCAAGTACAGAAAATTATGTCCATTCAGCCAGTGCAGCGAGGATTAAGCGAAATGGGGACGCATCTTCAGCTTCTCACTTACGAGTCCCGCCCGCTGGCAGACAAGTTAAAGCGTTTCGTTTTCAACAAATATAAGCTCCCTAATTAAAATGTTCATTATAACTTTCCGTCAAAATATGACTCTGTTATTTGTTTTTTTATGCAGTTGGAGATAAGTAGAAACGTCGATGCATTTGTTTATATGCAGTATAATCTGTACCTTGATTTTACGTACGCAGCTTATGGATGGTAAATGAAGATGACTTCCTACTTGTGGCTGATTTATGATATCTCTGTTCTATATTATGAAGTAGCCGAGTTAATCCAGATTATTGTTATTCCTAAGTGGCTTTTGTGGCTAGACACGATGTAGGTAAGAGGTAAATCAATGCAAAATTAGGCAAAATTCCTTTTTATTTTATGTATTGGAAGTGGGAATTTAGCATTCAGTTACATTGATTTTAAGTGATGACTGCAGCCTATAGATACTAACACAAAGACAATGATCAAAATGCAGATGCGTTACCACTCCTGAAGTCTTAGGTGTTATGCCTCTGTGCCGGAAATTATAGGGCCGTACATTACCACCTGACCGGAAGGCGATAGTACTGAACACTACCATTTAGCGGCAAGTATATTAGGTAATGCGGTGGTGCCTACGCCCGCGAGCTCCGTCACTGGAGCTCTACCACCAGTAAATCGTACGTAACCATTTAACTCTAATATTAACGCCTTATTATCGTAGATTGTTCTTATTTAAGTAACGATGAATCACCGAAACGTTTATAAGCGTAACTTCCAAACGACTGAAACGAATTGGATAAATTTTTCCTTTATGTGTTCGTTATTTTCAACTGAAGGTTTGTAGAAATATTTTGAGCACTATCGTTTTCCGGTTAGATGGTCCCGTTATAACAATCGCAGGAGACATAACAACTAAGGTCTCAGGGGTGGCAACAGATCTGAATGTTGATTTTTGGTTTTTGGGTAAATGTTTATAGGCTGCAGTCATCACTTAACATCTATGAGAACTGCATGCTTGTTTGCCACCTACGTAACATAAAAAAGACACTGAAGTCTGCCACCACTAGTGTATCGAAAGTTCAGTGATTCATTTGTAGTTTTTACAAATTTCCCTAGATTGACTTTTATATTCATCATAAGATCCTTGGTGATAGTTAAGTAAGACCCAAGTGTAACTTCTGTTCCATGACATTAATTAACTAAGCTCAAACACGAGGTTCCCTCGGCTGTCATTCATAGCCGTAATTTAATCCTCATCGATATTCATAAACTAGCTAGCTAGCTGAATTTTATTTTCAAAATCAAATGGAACTTTAAAGTATACGCTTTTCACTAAAAAAGGAATCATGGAAATCAGATCACTCATTAAAAAGTAACACAAGGACGAAAAGTTAATCGACAATATTCTGCAATCATCGTCGATTTTTGTACCCTTCTTCTAGGTTTATTTAATTAAATTAAAATAGGACTAACTTGGAGTGGTATCGATTAAAAACCAACCATGAGAATCGAACCACTCATCAAAAAAATATGCGTAATCATTAAAAAATATATGTATATACGTTGAATTGATAATCTCCTCTTTTGTTTAAGGTCGGTTGAAAAGTTTCATCCACCCTTAATAAATTCATTCTCCAAGAGAGAGTGGAGCATCTGTACATAATTGGTATCGTTATATGCTTTAATTACCTCGAATTTTCCAAGAAGATTGTTCTGCATTTTCGACATCTAAAAACATTTAATCATAGGCGTGAGATGTTGCTGAAACCAAATTAATTTGCCTACGAAAATTTTACAGAAAACGAACAGTAAATAATCTTAAATATTCTGCACACGCGTCGGTTAACGATGCGATGAGGTAAATTTCCTTTCTGGCGAAAACGTATAAATTCTTGAAGGCGTATTGTTTTTATTCACAGCAAATTGGCTTATGAAAGCGATTTAAATTTGCAAGAGATTCAATTTACATAACGAGCGATTTGTACCTCATAAAGATTATTAAACCTTCTGCTCCCATTTTGTTTGCAGATATCCCTCGCTTTTCTTAGCTGAAAAAATGGCCTATTTCTCTGAGTAAACCTATCATGAAAACTTTTTTTAAATATATTAATACCACCCTTAGTGAGGAGGAATCTTAACCACACACTTTAATAAATACTTAAAGAGTAATTTGAAAACTAGAATATAAATAATGTATACTGCGAAATACATTAAATACACACAGGGATCGTTTTTATCGTATGTTGAAGTGTACTCATTATGATGGAAATGTAAATTTTGTAGTGAGGATAATAAACGCTAGCTTGTTATTTGATCCAGAGTTACAATATGATTTACACATTACGGTAATGGTAAAAAAATGTATTTACATAAATATAATAACCTTAGGCAATGAGGATGAAATGTATTGAAACACACAGAGGTTACGTAACATTTATTAATTACGTAGTTAATAATTATACCATACATACATAATTACGAATATAAACAGTATGGGTATTTTTATTTTGGAGTTTAGGTTCTTGGACAAACAAATATTTTTTTATATATTGATCCTTTAATTATGTCCCTTAAATATGTCCATTACTAAAACGGATGCGAACGCATTTTTTTGAAAATAAAAAACAACTAGATGCCCATGTGAAGCATAACAATGACAATATTTTATTCCTACAATATCTGTTTATCTGATAATAAGTCACAGTAAGAAGGTAAGTCTAATATTATCTAACATGTAACAAATACGCGCATTTTTTTGGATCAATAAGCAAAGCCCGTTAAGTATATTTTATTTATTTATTTACACTTTTATGCATATTGTGCATACGGCGGACTTAATACCACTAGGCATTCTCTTACAGTCAACCTTGGGGTTCTGTGAAATATTAAAAGGAGAGATTTCATTGGGAAGTCCCATCTCATGTAATAAATACCTAACAGGAACATTTGAACATTTTAGTGACAAAAAACAGTGATACCTAATGATATTTTGCTATCAATCAATATTCATGAAAGTTATTAACCGACCAAAATAAAAAGTCTGAATGTATTATTAAATCATTTAAATTCAAACAGTTATTTTAGTATGTAATAAAAAGTATGTGTGAAGATAATTAAACGAGAATAATACTATTCGGAACATGTTAGTTGGCTAAAACTTAATATACTTAAGGTAATTTGTTGGCTATTTATACGTGTCAGAGGATTCCATACAATGTTTTATACCTACGGCAGAGATGTAATAATACGACGTACCTAAAATAAATTGAAACACAGTAAATACTTAAGATGTATTTACTTATACAAATGCGCCAATTGCTATTGATCTCGCTCGAACTGAAGATTGTAAAAGGGCTTTTATAATCGAGCAGCCATATTGCTTTTCGAATACCTAATAGCTGTATATTCAAAGTATTTCAAAGTAATTTTACATTGTTTTATACTACTGAAATTGTATTGTTAAAGGTTCTGTTTAGCAAAACGGAATCAAAAGGACAAGTAAAAATATTTTGTAAACAAACAATAAGTTTTCATTATAATAATACTGAGGTAGTGAGTGGCTTACATTCAGAATGAGATCAAAGAAGACATTCGGTGGCGAACAAGTAATAAATGTAAATGACTCTGCGGAGCTGCCATTAAATTGAGACGGAGGAGGAAACTCGCAGGAGGCTATATTTTTGCTCATTCACTAGTTAAAGTTTTAATCAGAGTTGAAGATCATAATAACTGATGTTTTGTTTTAGTTGTTTTGGTCGGCTTGCGGCTTGCTACAGCTGTTTGTGGTCCTATGCTGCATTTAAAGATGCTTTAAGAAATATTGTCCGCCATGAGACGTCAGTTAATCGAGGGTGGAGGTACAAAGGGTATATATCGTAATTAAAATGATATGAATTTGATGGCCCTTGTGTAGTACATTGTTGCTTTGACTTAACATGATAATTAACATAATTTTAGAAACAGCAATGTACTGCTTAGTAGCTTTCAAAGTAACGGTAACTGAGTTATATAGTACAGGAGAGAAATTAAATAAAAAAATGGGCTGTGATCAAACTTGTAATCTCGGGATAACCGATTCCTAA
Organism: Macrosoma leucophasiata; assembly: GCA_036365455.1. Lineage (NCBI taxonomy): Eukaryota > Metazoa > Arthropoda > Insecta > Lepidoptera > Hedylidae > Macrosoma > Macrosoma leucophasiata. Next base: position 16,233,044 of record JAWQUS010000009.1, on the reverse strand, counting down.
GGTTATTCTGAGGTCGCAGATTCAATCCCTGTCTGAAGTCGATTTTTTCATTCCATTTTTATTAAGTTTCATAACAGATTCCCTTGGACTGAAAAAATATACCTAAGTATATTACAAATCTGTTGTAATTGGTGAATGATCATAGACTTGGTAGTGGCATATAGCTCGAAATAAAGTCAGCTTACATGATGCAATTATAATTTGAAGAGTCGCTGTTGGGATTTCGGAGGTAACATTAGGTAATACCAGGTCTTCGCGATGAATGGTGGACGAGTGTGCGCACCGCATGGATTTTGTGCGTTTTTCTCTAACTACCCTCTACTGTTCTCTTGGGCATTGGAAGTTATCCGCGATGGATACCTGCTGTGTAAGGGTAAGTACAACGCAACTTCACGCCTGTAATCCCCGAAGGGGTAGGCAGAGGTACATGCATGCATTCAAGCATACATGCACTTACACTCTACACCCACGACTCGCCGATTACGTTTTTGGCCCACGTAACATTGGTGGCAAACCTGTTGAAATCTCCGGGCACATTACCAAACTCCGAGGTACTGGGTGACTTCCAGAAAATTGAAAAATCTCAATAGAACCAGAGATAAAGGATTTTAAACCGTTATCTCTGATAGCCCCCGACCCGGGAATCGAACCCAGGACCTCCAGCGTAATTGTAGTGGCCTGAAGTACAAATTTAAGAAATAAGGCATTACTATTGCAGTTGATATCTCGTGTAATAGCAATCACTTAGATAATTCTATGCTTAGTTCAGATCGTGACTTATCTCTTTGCTAAATCCGAATAGGTTTGTTAAGCGATTATAGTCAATTCAATTTCCTTGAGTAGTGTTCTATCGAGTCTTTGACCAATGTATGTTATTAGTGATGACAGATGGACTGATAGGAGATCAATAACTGTAGCCGTTATTGTCCACTCATAATATAATTAGTGAAGTGATATGTGTATTGTAATGAGATCGATATAAGGCATTTCCTTGTGTCAGAGATTGCTAAATAAAATTATTTGGAAAGTGGATGTGCTCCGATTTTCAACTTTAGGATCAGTAAGTTGAAATGATGTAACAAAATATAACGTATGATTTTATTTCTGAACAGGACTTATGTGTACTTTGTGTACCAATGTAATAATTAAGAAGAGTAGCTAAAGGTGACATCTGGTAAAGTTACATCAATACAAATTGGTCTTAACTGAGCATGTGCTGGTTGAAGAACAACCAGCGCTGGTTAAAGAACAACCAGCGCTGGTCTTCCGTTAAGACCACCAAGTTTCGTCATAGACGACTATACATTCTTAAAAAATAATAATATTGGAAACCAAAAGTTCTTCAATAAACTCAACGTCTCAGCTAAATAGTTTTTGATATTTGCTGACCACGGCTGATGACCTTAATAATTTGTTCAAACTAAACAGTTATTATTTTTATTTTATTTAGAGAAAAATGGAAAGAAAAATGGGAATCTAGTCCAGCCGCTCTTCCAACTTCGGTAGCTCAGTTGGAAGAGCGGCTGGACTAGATTCCCAGTGGCCGCGAGTTCGAGTCTCGCCTGGAGTCAAATTTTTCTTTCCATTTTTCTTTAAATAAAATATATTTCACAAGCATGTGTTAATGCGAAATAATATGAAACAGTTATTAATCTTGTTATCTAGTGCGTGTAGGGCTAATCAAAAGCTTGACATGATAATTATGCCTCAGCTATTATAGGTGGTTTATACTGTATACACATCAGTAAAACCTTTATATAGTTTTGAAGTGCCGTCCAATACTTCAAGAATATAGTCATACAATAAAAAACGTTAGGAAATAGACACGAACAAAGAAATAACTAGCAATATGGGAGTAGTAAATAATACTTATATCTTTAATTTTATATTACGTATGTTAGTCGCTGTAATCTGTAATAGAATACAAATTCATCCCAATGTAAAATCCACTGGACATAAGTAAATAAACAAGGTTACCAAGTTTTATTTGATTTGGAGACAAGATACACTACGGGTTTGTTTTTTGTGTCAATGCGATACCTCCATCTCAAGTTAATGTCGAACAAACGGCCGGGTGCTGGCTGTAATAGTATACAACATTTGTGTACGTACTTGTTGCAAGATATTGCGGACTAACAAAGTTAGTGGTTTCATGCAGAATATTTTAGCATACCTAAAGTTTGCGGTGTCCTTTTGTGGTGAGCAAGCATTATGTATACCAATTGCACCAATTTGCAGCAAGTTAATATTATAACACGCAATAATTTACATAAAAGACTTAGTACAGTAAATGTTAAAGTCAAGTAGAGATTTATTATATTTTAACAATTGTAGTTGCTTGTGTAGGAGTGCCATCTAAAGAGAACACAATATTATCGAAGAATTGTTTAGATTTCTGTCAAGCTTCACCTCTTTTCGGGATTGGATTTTATTCTGCGTCACACTGAATATTGAATTATATATACATATTTATAACTACTTCAATACATCTGAAGTTATTGTTAGAAATATGGTACGTGAGAAATGCCCATTTACTAAACTTTAAGCAAAGTTAGATGTCTCAAGGCGTGAAAACTCTGACTGTACGTTGACCACATATCTATTTCGACTAATCTACGGGTAAACGTGTTGAAGTTTTTATGATATGCTATGTTATAATATATTATACGAAATGATAGCTGTTTCGCGCACTAAATGTCCTCGTCAAAGGGACTTTGTCGATAATGCTATCCCAGAGAGGTAATTTTGAACACTACAACAACTATTGTAGAAATTAAACTTGCGGATTTTCTCGCGTATACAACACTCCCAAACTTCTTCATACACCCTAGCTATATAAGACCAGGCTGAACATGGTCGAATTAGTCAGCCCGTGACCACGGTAGCTGAAAAACGAACGAAACGTCGGGTGTATGAAGAAGTTTGGGAGTGTTGTATACGCGAGAAAATCCGCAAGTTTAATTTCTACAATGTATGAAGCTCGCGAAAACTTACGAAAACGTTACACTAACAACTAGGTTTGAGACAAAATAATGAAAATAAAATGTCGTATTTTACAGATAAGCAAATCCGATGAAGAGTCACCATTCACTATTGCCTTTCCTTGCCTATCGACATTTGCAACAGAGGAGAGTTGCCAATGCGCTGTCAGCTTTTAAGGACTCCTAACGACATTTTTGAAGAACCTCATAGCGTATCTCCGAGAGAACACCTCACAGGGAAGTTGGTGCCGCAGTTAAGACTTTGTAAGCATGAAAAGCGTACCGTTGAGAGATTTCAATTCGGCGGTAATGCAATATTGAAAAAGAGACGGTGACTACATCAAACACGTACGAATCTAAAATTAAATCTTTTAGCAATTATAAAGGCGGTAAAGAACACACGACTCCCCATGAATCTGCGCAGGTGCTAGTGTTCTAGCCCACATGTAAGTTCTGAATCATAAATAATTTGAACGTCGCGTTGCGTCTTTTGTCTGGAGTGGAGTGGACCAACCTGGTATACAGGGGCTCTCACCCATGGATGAGAATAGTATTACAGATGGGGATTTGAAACTCAACGTGACACAGAATTGTACGTTTTTCGATATTCCAACGCCTTTTTAACTTCGTATAGTCAAAAAGGCATTGCTAAACTAGTCTGGTTATCACTGTAGGGATACCTAGTGCAGCGTATTAAAGCGGATTATAGTTCGAGCTTACAGTTAACATAACAATAAAATTTGTCGGAGAAAAATGTTCAGCAGCAAGTCATATAAGCTGATTAAGTATAAAAATAAAAACCGTTTTAAGTATCTGTTGGTAAAAAGAAAGCGCAAATTAGTTTTAGCTCTATGTAATAAACTGGCTGCAAGAATAATGGCTACTGGTTCTAACACGAAAGATCTATGCTAGCAAGCCTCGGAACCCATCACACAATTCACATGTGACACGCGTCTTTTTGTATCAAAAAGAGTTTTATCCATAATACACTACTCTGTGCAAACTGGCATATTTATAGTTTAAATTTAAAAAATGTGTAGGTATATCTTTGAATATGTTTTTGCAAAATTTTTCATTTGCAATATAGGCCGCTCTTAGAGGCCGTAGTGCAAAGCTAAATAGCGTTCTTCGATAAATGGACTATAAACAGACATAGACAATGGTTTAAAAATAAGTTAATTTCAATCCTTAGGACACTGTTGGGTTACTAAAAGTTTTTGAACCATAATTATGTGAAATGTAAGACAAGCTTTATCTTCGAGAGATATCTTTTAATAATTTTAACATAAACAGCTTTTAGAATTTAACAAAAAAATACATAATAGCATAGGTATCACATCTATGAAAAAATCTAATTTATCAAAGTAAGATTGATGTGTTAAAATGTTTTTTGATATATGTGTATGATATAAGATTGTGAGAAAATATACGCTTGTTCACGTAATATGTTACGTAAATATGAATGTATATACCTACTATCGAATTAATTTTCAGTTTTCAGAACATACATCTAAATACATAAACACCTATCTAATCTACAAATATTGGTGTAATTGATTGATGTTAGTTATTAATAAGTAATTAGGAGGTATATCTTCAACAGGATGCGAAATTTTCGCATTAAGATAAATGATTCCGTTGATATTTATAAAAATACAATAATTTGTACCTATTTAATCAAAATAATTAGCAAAAGTATCTACAGGTTCAGAGATTAGCATTCACAGAAAGGTGGCAGATATATTCATCTGGCAGACGGTAAATGTTAAAAAAACTCGTTTCACATCCTTATTTACGGGATCTAATATTTATACAATGACTAGCGGCCCGTCCCGGCTTCGCACGGGCGCAATGTTACCTACATAGAGCAACACCGGAGGGGAGTAGCCATATGCAGGCTTTCCCCTCTGTCAAAGTACAAGCCCAAATGGGTCCAAACCTCTCGCCTAGATGTTTAAATGTGTGCGTGATATTGTCTCTGTATTTAGTTAAAGTCAAGGTGTGTGTTTCAAGGTGTAGTAATAGACGATTTTTGTAGTGTGCGTGTGTGTCGCAGGCATTTCTCCCCGCAAAAATGACAGACTGTTTTGCATCGGTAATACACGCTATGGCTACTCCCCTCCGGTCTGCCGCGACCGGTGGCCCGTGTTGCTCTACGGTTCATGGTTTCTTCTTCAGTTATTGAATAATGTAAAGGAAAATTGATCATTCCTTTCCCAATAAAGGAATGATAAATTTTCAGTACATTCATACTAGGCCTAAAATTTATATCTAATGAGATATAGTAATAAGCACCCGGACTATTAAAGAAGGCATAATAATATCTGAAATAAATTTGTGAATCCAGTTAAAAACTTATTGAAAACACAACAATAAAAATTGAAAAGATTAATTATTATTAAATCAACTGCATACTGCTTTGAATACATAATACTCTCGTGGTTGGCCCTTTTCCCGTGGGAGGACGTTTCAAACTGATGGATAGAAGGGTTCCTTGCGGTCATCTCCCCAGAGACATGAGGAGTGGTGGTGAACCAAATATATCCGACAACTAAATTGAGCGAGGTTAAAACACAGCCAGAGTGGATGTTAGCCTGTAAAACTCACAATAAAAAGGATTTGGTATCGTTGAATTCGACGAATTACCCAAATGATTACCACATTCCTATTCAAGTTGTTATCATATTAATTTTATGAAAACTGCACGGGTTTTTTTCTGTGTAATCGAAAATATTCCACGCCGATACCTTGACTAGTTAGGTAGTCAAGGTAAATTATTTGGATATTTTTTTTTTATGTAATGGAAGTGGTAAATAAGCATGCAGTTCACATTTATGTTAAGTGATGACTGCAGCCTATAGACACCCACATGAAGACCAAGGTCAAAATGCAGATGCGTTACCACTCCTGAGACCTAAGATGTTATGCCTCTGTGCCGGAAATTACAGGGCCGTACGTTACCACCTGACCGGAACACGATAGTGTAAAAAAAGAGCTCGCGGGCGTAGGCACCACCGCATTACCTAATATACTTGCCGCTAAATGGTAGTGTTCTATGACACTACCATTTAGCGGCAAGTATATTAGGTAATGCGGTGGTGCCTACGCCCGCGAGCTCCGTCACTGGAGCTCTACCACCAGTGAGTACATAATAGGTTGGGGAAAAAGTCTTTTCGCATTATAGTATGTATGAACTTGTAATAAAATCTCTTTGGCTGTAGTATTTGTATCTGGCTGGTTTTGGTATCATTGAAAGTTAAAATTTAAAAGAACATAATTCCAAATTCAAATTAGGCAAATGTGTGATTTTCATTTGTTTTTCGTACTGTCAAGATGAATGAATCTAATGAAGAAATTCGATACATTTTAAAATTTTACTACAAAAAAGGTAAAAATGCAACGCAAGCCGCGAAAAAAAATTTGCGATGTTTATGGACCTAGTGCAGTGTCTGTGAGAGTAGCACAAATTTGGTTTAGGCGTTTTCAATCCGGAAATTTTGATGTCAAAGATGCACCTCGCTCTGGTCGCCCTATCACGGATAAAATGGATGCCATTTTTGAAAAAGTGGAACAAGATAGACATATCAGTAGCTACGACGTAGCTGAAGAACTGAGAATTGATCACGAAACAGTTTTGGCCCATTTGAAAAAAGCTGGGTACAAAAAAAAGCTCGATATTTGGGTACCTCACGAGCTCACTGAAAGAAACCTAATGAACCGTGTACTCATTTGTGATTCTTTATTACGACGTAATGAAACCGAATCATTTTTGAAGAAGCTGATAACTGGTGATGAAAAGTGGATCACGTACGACAAGAACGTGCGAAAAAGGTCGTGGTAAAAGGCCGGTCAGGCTTTACAGACTGTGGCGAAACCCGGGTTAACTCGCAATAAGGTGTTTTTTTTTTTTATGTCATTAAGTTGACAGACAAGCAGACGGGCCACCTGATGGTAAGTGGTCACCGTCGCCTATGGACATTTGCAACACCAGGGGAGTTGCCATCGCGCTGCCAGCCCTGAAGGACTCTTTTGACGCCAGTTTTGAAGAACCCCATATTGTAGCACCGAGGGAACACCTCAGAGGGAAGTTCGTTCCACAATTTACACGTTCTGGGTAGAAACGAACCAGAAAACCGCACCGTTGAGCACTGCCAGGTGTCCAGTCGGTGAGGGTGAAACTTCTCTCTTCGGCGGGTAGTACGGTGTAGAAAAAGAGACGGTAGCACCATGTCGAACAGTTCGACAGAGCACTCACCATTGTAGAGACGGTATAACACGCACAGACTACCAATATCTCTGCGCAGGCTCAGATGTTCAAGCCTGTCTGTAAGTCCCGGATCGTTAACAATACGAACGGCGCGTTTTTGTAGGGAGTCAAGTGGACCAAGCTGGTACTTGGGGGCTCCCGCCCACAAATGAGAGCAGTATTCCAGTGATGTTGTGTGTGTGGTGGGATTGGAAGGGCATTATTCATTATGAGCTATTACCACCAGGCAGGACTATCGATTCTGAACTCTACTGCAAACAACTGATGAGATTAAAGCAAGAAGTTGAGAGAAAGCGGCCGGAATCGATCAACAGAAGGGGTGTGGTGTTTCATCATGATAACGCTAGACCTCACACATCTATAGCCACTCAGCAAAAATTAAGAGAGTTTGGCTGGGAGGTGTTAATGCATCCGCCGTATAGTCCTGACCTTGCACCTTCAGATTTCCACCTGTTTCGGTCTCTTCAGAATTCTTTATGCAATGTTAGGTTAACATCAGGAGAGGACTGCCAAATCCACTTGTCGCGGTATTTTGATGAGAAGTCCCAAAATTTTTATAGCAATGGGATCGTGTCCCTACCTACAAGATGGCAAAAGATTATCAAACAAAATGGTACAAACATACTTTAGTTAAATTTAAATAAACTATATTAAAAAATGTTTTGAATTATCTTAAAAAATGCGAAGAAACTTTTTCCCCAACCTTATATACATTGAAGTTTTTTCACGTAGTCTTAATTTCACGCAACTTATGTTTCTGTAGATCGCTTAGTAATACTTCTGTACTTTATTATCAGTATGCGTAGATTAAGATAAACACATTGTCATATTTCTGCCCAAAAACTTCTATTAAATATGGATGATTGGGTATGAAGATATAGGTATCTACGCGAAAGTAGGTATAAAAATGTTACATGACTCCGGGAAAAGTGAAATACGTACAACAAGGTATATACTTAAACTCTTTTAATGGCGTACCTAAAGAATATGACACATTAGAACGCAAACAATAACATATTTACGGTAAAAGGTAGTTTAATGGTTATTCTTTTACAACTTCAGTAACGGTTGCTAAAACGTAGGTACTGTGCGTCACAGCTAAGTAGTATTAAGGCGACAAATAGAAGGTTGCTTCACAGTTTTTTAAAAGTTTTTATATTATTTCCTTATCTTGCCATAAGATTTAAGGTCGAAGAAATTCATGTTTTGGGTTCTGTACCTTAAAAAGAAAAACACAATCACTCGTGCGCCTGTCAACGGATCTAAACGCGACATCTACGCGCGGCTTTTAGATTTCGCTCGAGTAAGTCATGCAGTGGGTTGGCCACTAACCCACCCACCTCCACCAATCCGCATTGGAGCAGCGTGGTGGAGTAAGCTCCAGGCCTCCCCCCAAAAAAAGGGGAAAGACTCGTGCCCAGCAGTGGGATGTATAATGGGTTGCCATTATAAGTCATGCGATCCCAGACGAATAGTTTCCGTAGACGTCACTCCTGGGTCTCCTTTTGGTAGTTTCAAAAGGAGACGTCCGGGGTCCGTCCTAAACGATCCCAACGATGAGACCACCTCGGCCATCACCGCGACAAATGGTCACAACACTCCAATAGCTGGTGGTCTACGGCCGCGAGCTCCAGTGACGGAGCTCGCGGGCGTAGGCACCACCGCATTACCTAATATACTTGCCGCTAAATGGTAGTGTTAAGCACTATCGTGTTCCAGTCAGGTGGTAATGTACGGCTCTGTAATTTCCGGTACAGGAGTGGCAGCGCATCTGCATTTTGACCTCTGGTACTTGTGTAACTGTCTATAGACTGCAGTCATCACTTAACATCAATATGAACTACACGCTTGTTTGCCACTTTTATTACATAAAAAAAAATAACACCTGACAAACGTGCCGCGCCCACTGACCCCGACCCTAACACGACTCAAATTTTCGTTATTCCGTTTTTTTTAGGTAATGAAGGTGGCAAACAAACATGCTTTTCACTTGATGTTAAGTGATGACTGCAGCCTATAGACACTCACACAAAGACCGAGGTTCAGATGTGTTGCCAATCTGTATTTTATGTCTCTGTGATTGTTATAACGGGGCTATACATTACCATCTAACGGGAACAAGATAGTGCTGAACACTACCATTTAGCGGCGTATAACCAACCACCAACCATAGAGCCGGGCCGGAAGGGAGTAGCCATGGCATTTTATACCGATGCAAAATAGTCTGTCATTTTTTGCGGGGGTAATACGTGTGACACACACTCACACTACAAAACCGGAGGGGAGTCGCCTTAAACAGGCTTTCCCCTTGGTCAAAGTACAAAACCAAATGGTTCTATGCCTGTCGCCCAGATATTTAAATGTGTGTGTGATATTGTTAATGTATTTTGTGAGTTTCGTAGTAATAGACGTATTACTACGAAACTCACACCTTGATTGTCCCTAATTGCATATATATCTTATGTCCCCCCACAACGCCCTTAGCCAAGGATGTTACACACAGGGGTCTCCCTTAGACAGTTGTGTAAATATTTAGGCTCAGAGCTCTTTGCTCTCCAAACGCCCGGTGAAATAGACTAGTGCCGTTTCGAGATAAGCGGCCTGTATAAATTCATTGAAGCAAAAAAAAATGCCTAGCAGGATTAGGCTGCCTTTCCACTAGAGATGTGCTATGCAGCTATGCTGTGGATGTGAAATCTACGCTACGAAAATATGTGACAGTTTCCATCAATACTAAGCTATGTAGCTGTACGAGGCTGTGAAAATACGCCGCCGCAAAGTAGTTGCGCAAATTACTCTGGTCTGCACATAGCTACACCACTCGCGACGGCTTCTAGCACGCAACCATAGCTCGCATACTTGGTCTTTGTGTGGGTGTTTATAGGCTGCAGTCATCACTTAACATCAATGTGAACTGTATGCTTGTTTGCCACTACTACAACATAAAAATAGTACACATCCTTCTATATAAAAAACGTATCATAGTTGAATCCGTTTCCACCAGTGCTAAGCTATGTGCAGCAATGAATATGATTGGTGGATATCAAACGCATCCATGACAACGTAGCATAGCACATCTCTGTTGGAAAAGCACCCTAAGGCTAGGCTTTGTGATTTAAGCCATCAAAATACTGTAAATAAAAAGCTAGCTGCTCCAATAAAAAAATATCTTTATTAAATGAAGTGCGTACCTTTATACATAATTCAAATAGAGCGAGATAATTCGAATTTTAAACTTTGACAGCGGTTGTCAAATTTACCGAGCGGGTTGAGTTCGTGCATCAACGATTTCTGCTAATTGGATGTAACTTTTCACGAGCACACATCATTGGCACGCGATGGATGGCGTTCATGCTCGTTGCGTGCACCAATGTGAATATTTCACACGTCAGTTACTGCCGTCATTCACACGTTGTCATTTCTATTCAATTGATCAGCGCATTTGAAATTATTGGACTAAACTATTCTATCGTTTGTTAATTTTATTCCCAACTAAAATTAATTGTTAACATCATATCGGTTTTAAAAAAAAAACTTATTATGGGAGGTTCTGCTGATGGCAAATGTGAAATATGTGAAATTCTTTGATTACACTATCTGATATCGGGCGAAGTCCTTTTTGGGGTCTCAGATAGGTTATAACAGGAAAGCCGATTATTTTTCTGGGGGCAGAGCAGCTTGTGGCGAGCTGTTGGTGAGTAGCGACACCACCCCCTACCATCATCTCGAGTTCCTCCGAGAGAACTGGGCTCCGCCTCGTCCGCCACACAGAGGTACGGCCGGACAGAGCATCAGGTCTCTCACCTCTGGCTTGCCTTAATTGGCCGGTCCGAGTGGGGCGCTAGAGGTATGGCATTTGCAGAAATTTAGATAATAGGTTATAACAGGAAAGCCGATTATTTTTATTATTAAGACTAGTAATATTTAAAAACTAGCTGTGCCCGCAACTTGTCCTCGTGAGAATTTATGATTGTTCAGTATCTACGTCACGTCAAAATCGGTCAAGCTGTTCCCGAGATTATCCGGTACAAAAAAAAAGACAGACAAACAAAAATTGTAAAACACCGCATTGATGTTAAGTGATGACTGCAGCCTATAGACACCCACACAAAGACCAAGGTCAAAGTACAGATGCGTTACAACTCCTGAGGCCTAAGGTGTTACGCCTCTGCGCCGGAAATTACAGGGCCATATTACCACCTGACCGGAACACGATAGTGCTGAACACTACCATTTAGCGGAAAGTATATTAGGTAATGAACAACAAAAACATCACTACCAAAAATATATATTCCTCTGAATTATTAATATCGAGTAAATTTGAACACATTTACATATACCGAGTGATATTTCGAATGTTAAGCCATGACAGCAGTTGTCAAATTCATTCAACCGGACTGAGATGGCGCGTCATCGATTTCTGCTAATTGGATGTAACTTTTCACGAGCACACAGCATTGGTCAGCGATGGATGACAACTATGCTCGTTGGGTGCACCAATTTGAATATTTCACACGTCAGTTACTTCCATAATTCACGCGTCATCATATGAATGCACAGTTAATTGATGTTTGAATCGAATTGACTGAAATATTCTATTTCATAAACCACCTTTAGCTATGAATAATTTCACAGTAAAGTATGTCCCGCCTTGGAACCACAAACTTCAATGAAGCCATGATGTAAACGGCTTCAGTTTTTTTTAAATGGCCGAGGCCATGACATCTTTTAAAACCGTTTTCGTTCTTTAGCGCGATTAGGCAAAGTTTATTGTGGTAACGTTTAAGTCCAATCCATTAATGTTCTTTTAATGTTTTACCTAAGTTAGAAAATCGCAAAACATCCGTGTATAACCTGCAGTTAAATATTATGAAAGACCGCCTGATCCCGCAACGAGACAAGTATAAACTGCACAAAACGAAATTCCAGTAAACAATTACAAATCTCCGAAACAATAATACTTAAACTTTACAACAATCTTTCCTCCTCACAAACTTATAATGCGAAAAGTACGACAAAGTAACTAAAAAACTGCCAACGAAAACACTTCATGGGCTTAAGATATTACGTATTTTTCGTAATAGAAATATGGGAGTAAATAACTGTTTTTTGTCATTTGGCAGTTATCACCTGCTGCCAGCTGGTATGTAAGACTAAGCTGAGCTTGGGGCGCGTTATTTCATAAAGTAAATATTTATGAGCGAAAGGAGTTTTCCCGCGTCCTACGGTAAGCCGCCTGATCCGAAAAGACATAAACCTCCAGGGATTCAGTTGTAAGTTCACAAAGGCAACGTTCGGAGTTTTTTTTGTGGTGAATTGTTATACATACTAATACTTTTTTCTTGTCTTATTTTATTCACGATTACGCTTAACGTTTAGTTCTTTTAGTTTTGAGGCAATTCAATTTAGTGTTCAAAAGTAAGTAAGACGTGTTTGTTTGATGAAATTATAAACTCTATGTCTCTGTGACTCTATAAATCGTAACGTATTTACTTCTTGGATTAGTGCACGCAAACCATCTTACGGTGCCTAAAAAATTAAAAGCAGTGAATATTCATACATGTTTAGAACAAAATAAGCTCATTAACCTTATGGTACAGCATAACTAATAAAAAATAATATTATAGGTAGACCGATTACACTACCAAGGCAAAATCATTTTGATGCGGAAAAAACACTAAAATTTCATCATAGCTTATGAAAAATTTATTTGAACAGAATACTTACAGTGTGTAACGAAAACAAAAAAATCAAAAAAAAAATTAAAAAATAACATAAGAGAGATATTCTTCCATTGCGAGCGCTCGAAGGCGTAGGCCTTATTACTTAATTCAGCACTATCGTGTTCCGGTCAGGCCGTAATGTACGTCCTCTCGAGGGTTTCCGCCTTGTCGTGGCGGGGGGGGGCTCAGTACCCGGTGGTTGTCCCCACAACGGCGAAGCCAAAAGGAACCCAGAACGCGTCTGGCGTGGCTCTGCCCGCCACTCGCTGCTGTGGAGAGGTGACGGCTGGGGAGGAGGTGTACTCGTTGGGTATTTCGTTGGCCCGGCACCCTATAAGCCTCCACCCGGGCGTCTTGGGACGCCTGGTGTTGTGAGTGGTTTGGACGGGGACCTCGGGGCGTCGGACTAGGGGCTGTCCGTCGCCCGAATAGAGAGAGGTCCCAAGGTGGGTGGCGTGCACGTGTTTCGAACGTCACTATTGTCGGTTGGAGCCAATGGGCTCTAACCTCGGAGGGCTCGGAAACGAGCAGCCGCCAGCGGGGTCGCGGATGTGTGCGTAAGCGTTCCCGTGACCCCGCCACTAATGGCGGACGAGTCGGAACACCGTGGGGTTTAAGTGAGTACGAGTCTCACACTACCCGCCGTCTGTTCCCCTTAGACGGCGGGTGCACATTTCCCCGTGTCAAAAAAAAAAAAGGTCGTAATGTACGGCCCTGTAATTTCTGGCACAGAGGTATTAACACCTTAGGTCTCAGGAGTGGAAACGCATCTGCATTTTGACCTTGGTCTTTGTGTAAGTGTCTATCTGGCTATAGGCTGCAGTCATCACTTAACATCAATGTGAACTGCATTGTTGTATGCCACTTCCATTACATAAAAAAAATAGAAGATTACGGCGAATAAACACGTTTCTCGTGTAAGTTATATTTTCATAGGACAACAGGAGCCTTTCATTGCTTCTTAGTGATGTTATGAGACACCATATCCTTGTGAATGTAAAATTCATATTCATATTCAAATTTGAAAGTCAAGTCGCTCTATTTTCAGTCTCCGCGTTATAATATGATATATTCAAGATAAATCTATCGTTTAAGTTGACAAGTAAAATAAAAAGAAACATAGGGCACTCTAAAAAGAACTTAGTTCTCAAATTAAGAAATATCTATCATTTTAGTGGCTATTAGTATGATAATAATATTTCATTCATATTCATAAGCGGCGAAATACGACGTCTGCAAAGCTTCAGATAGGCGGTCTATTACTTAAGTCTAATACTATGGAGGCAGGATAGGTACATACTGTCTGCTTGATTTTTAGTAGATACTTCAAAAATAAGGTCAAAAGTCTTAGGAATCGGAGTGCATGTATGAAGAGAATGATGAAGGTAGACGAGGCATGAGAGGTTTGTCAGAACCGGGATATCTGGCGCTCTACACTCTCTGCCTACCCCGTTAGGGACCTGGCGTGAAGATACATACATACATACTTCAAAAATGAGAGAAGAGAATTGAGTAAGAAGATTTGCCGCTTAGATTTTATTTTTTATGTAATGAAGTGGTAAACATTCGTACAGGTTCCCATTGATGGTAACTGAATACTGTAGCCCTGCGGGTCTTACAAGCGTGAAGTTGCGTTTTTAAAATGTAGATAAAACTCTATTAAAAAGCGTCAAATTAATAAAAAAAAGCAATTACGGCATTTTAAAATGCAAAAACTATCCTACCCTGACAAAAAATGATATAAGCAATTTGAATCACAGTAGTATTAATTAATTACGAACAATTTACGCGTGCGCGACGTCATATCATGAGTCTCTGAGAGGGTAGCCTATAAACATCTAAATAAAAACCGGAACCTTAAAAATATACATACACTTTATCAGTGTATATTTTTAGCGTTCCGTAATCGGAACAAAACTATTGCAAAGTTCAAGCCCTGCCCGAAGTCAAATTTTTCTTTCCATTTTTTCTTTTACTTCTACCATAAGCTGCTAAAATATAGGTATTTTGTGTTTTTAATTAGAAAACGATATCTACTAATTTAAATTTAATAGATCAATCAATGGTTTCACTAGTACCTGTAATAATTTATTTTTTATTTTTAACATAAAAAGGTGGCAAACAAGCATGTAGTTCACATTGATGTTAAGTGATGACGGCAGCCTATAGACATCTACACAAACACCAGGGGTAAAAATGCAGATGCGTTGCCACCTTTGAGACCTTAGGTGTTCTGTCTCTGTGATAGTTATTACGGGGCCATACGTTACCATATAACCGGAGCACGGTAGTGCTGAACACTACCATTTAGCGGCAGATAAATTAGGTGATGCGGTGGTGCCTACGCCCTCGAGCTCCTACATTGGAACTCTACCACCAGTAAAAATATAAAAATAAAAATCATTGATAAGAATGAACAGTTGGTAAAGACAATTTTATAGAATTTTGTTTTAGATAAGTACCTAATTTTATTCTTCTTTTGAAAAGACAAAATGAAAACGTCTCCGGAATGAATAAAGAAATCATTTTTTCCATTAAACCAACAGCGCTCATCGTATTCTTTGTAAATGTTTCACCCCACCTTAATTAAGACGTTGACTGTTCATCTATAATAAAGTAAGTCATTTTACCCGAAAATATCTTCAACTCGCTCGCTGTACACCCGTTGTTTGCAAATAATAATATTACGGTCTCGGTAAGTTAAAAAAAATCGCGAAAAATTTACATAAACCTCGCCGAGGCCTGTTCACTTTTTCTTATTCTTTTTACTTCGGTTCATCCCTCAAGCGGTCCCTCACTCATTCCTTTAAAAATTCCTGGCTTCCTGGTTCGTAAATTAATTTTATAGGTAACCCGAGCTTACCTTAAAGACAAGTCATTATTTAATTTTCACCAATATAAAAGAAATTTCCTTGTTATTTAACATCATTATTCCAGCTGTACTAGAAGGGCATAAAAGACCATTTTACTTTGATCTGTTTATGGTTTTAACAATACCTTTTAAATTCATGTTTATTGGCTTTTGAGAAACCAATACGGAAAAGGAAGGTACTCCGTCATGAAACTGTGCCAATATTATTTTACTTGAGAAATATTGCTGTTCGTGCCAATTCGTCTATGTCATGAGTGACAACAATATTTGTCAAAAATAATAATATGATGTTACTTTTGCTGTACATTGAACTCTGTTGAACTTAATCTAATTGATATAATTTAGTTGCGGTTCAGAATGAGTATTCTTACTCTTCTTGTAATGTGATTCTCATAATTACGATTTTGCACCTTTTCCAGAGAATATGTAATAATACTACGTATAGAATGGACACTTCGACGTCTCGCCCGATTTCCCCGCATCACCCAACCTCCTCCCCTCTTATGGGCGACGGTTGGTATTTTGTGCGTGCTAAGCACACAGGTGCACGTGTAAATACACGTTACTGATTGATGTTACTGTGTAATAGAGACGTAAAAATACACGTTACTGATTGATGTTTATAATAAAACGACTTGAATGCTTGTACGATTTCAACTGAACGTTTATTCAATGTATTCTTAACACAATGCAATGGACCGCAGATGGCAGCACAAGTACATCCTTTACATAGATTACACATGTAATACAGGTAATTTATTGATTGTGATATTCATAATTTCACAATGTTAGTGTGTAATAGGTACCAAATTAAGCGTTTGTATGGAATTTTCGCGGATTGTCCGCGGTGTGCCTTTACTAAGATATTCATAATAGCTCCCTTTTAAAATCATTCAATTCGACAACCCGTTCAGTCCAGCGGTGTGAGATGATTGTTTGATTCGAAGGGTCGCGGGTTCGATCCCTGCACCGGGACAAATATTTGTATGGCCTACATATTATTATATTTGTTTCGGGTCTGGGTGTTTGTACAACGGCACCCACGACACAGGTTAAAGTTATTTTATTCAAGTCATACTTAGGGTATGTAGTTACGTGGATTTGTAACGATATTCTTAACCTTCGGTGGGCCTTGCCTATCACATGTCAAGTCGAACACTCTTCAGTGTATTACGCTAAAGGTCAACTGTTAATGATATTGTACCTTTAACCGATATAGAATCATGTTGACCATATGGAATAATCTAAAGATACAAATCTCACGGAAATCAATTTAATGTTTAGTTCGATTGCCAACGGCTACAAACAAAAATCAATACAAAAATTAGAAATAATATATTCAATACTATCAGTACTAAAATATTTGTTAGTGTTTTTATTTGTATAATGTCTAAGAGACAACAAGCTTGTATGGAGCTTGTATTACAGTTCAATTGTGATTTAATGATCATCATGGTACAAAAATAAGGACCCAGTTTGTTTGTCTTTGTGTATGTGGCATGACTGATGATTTGTCCACTGGGCATCTAACGAAGGTCTTCGAACTAAACAGTCGATTTTATGATATGGCGCAACATGATATCCCCAATACAATGTAAATAATATTTACGATGTTTTTATTTATTAACGTTGTATTTCAGTTTATTGTATTGGATAACTAGCTGACCCGGCAAACTTTGTGCCGCCTTAATGGCAATAAATAAGCGGAAAAAATACAAAAAAAATTAAATACCTACATTAATCATTCATAATTATTTCTGTATTTTAGTACATAGGTTGCTCTTGATTTAAGTACCTTGTGATACACGACATTTTTTGTTTCATTATCAGGCGCAAAAACAAACAACGCAGATGGTCTTCCGACCCGTGAACATGCCACGTATAATTGACCATGGGAAAAACATGAATGTTCTAGATTTAAACCACAAACTTTTAAGGATTGGCCTTGTGATTTGTTGATGGTCATGGCAAATGCAAGACGTATCGGAAATTGAAGTCTTTTAAATTCAAACGGCATATCGGTTGGGATCATATGCTGTCGAACGGGATAAAAAGTATCCTATGTCCTTCTCCTGGCTCTAAACTACCCCCCTGCCAATTTTCAGCTAAATCGGTTCAGCCGTTCTTGAGTTATAAGTGAAGTAACTAACACGACTTTCTTTTATATATATAGATGTTACGTTTATAATTGTCTTCAAAAAGTAATTCAAAATTGTGAAATAAATATAAAAAATTTTTAAAAAAAATTTAATATCATACATATAAACGCTCAAAGCATTCCGGCCCACTATTCAGACATGTTAGCTACTTTTTCGAGCACTAATATACATGCTATATTAATATCAGAGTCATGGCTTAAGCCTTGCCTTCCCTCAACTTCATATTCATTGCCGGGTTATAATTTAATCCGCAATGACCGCTGCAATCGCGGCGGTGGGGGCGTTGCTATATATCTTCGCTCCCATATACCTTTTTCCATCGTCCATACGTCTAACCAATCACTAGATTGTTGTGCTGAACATCTTTTCATTGAAGTTAATTTTTCGCATACCAAACTTCTTTTAGGTGTATTTTATAGCCCATCTATTACGGTTGATTACTTTTTGTCCTTTGAAACACTTGTAGAGGAGTTAAGGCCTCTATACAGTCACACCGTAATAATGGGCGATTTCAACACCTGCCTTCGTAAAAATGATTCGAGGTCTTCAAAGCTTCAATCGATTATTAATTCCACAAATATGCATATTCTTCCCCTCTCGACTACTCATAATTTTCCCAACTGTACTCCTTCACTTTTAGATTTAATATTTGTCTCTTCTTTAGAACATGTTGCTAAACACGGCCAGTTTCCTGCAGATGCCTTTTCTTATCATGACCTCATTTATTTGTCGTATAAAATTCGTCCTCCCAAATCAAAGTCCAAAATCCTTCTGCAGCGTAATTTTAGTAGTCTTAATATGTAAAAACTCCTAGATGACGCAGCTCAAATTGATTGGACTGCTGCTACCAGCGCAGCTCATGTTGATGACCAAATTTCTCTGTTTAATACTTTGCTTATCGGTCTATATGATGTGCATGCTCCCATTAAACCAATACGTGTAAAACATCTTCCTGCGCCTTGGATTAACGATGATATAAAACAACTAATGCAACGAAAAGTTAATGCTAAGTCAAAATATAAGTCGGTCCCAACTGAAAAAAACAAGCAGAAATATTATTCTTCACGGAATCGCTGCAATAGGGTTTGTAGAGATTCACAACGTCGCCATATCCATAACTCAGTAGAAAACGAAGATCCAGCGAAAGTCTGGCGATTTCTGAAAACACTAGGAGTTGGGAAGTCTAGCGCTGATTCTCTTCCCAATAATTTAGATATCAACATGCTTAATCAGCATTTCTCTACTTGCACATCTATAGATGATGTTTTAAAAACACATACTTTGTCTAATCTTTCACAAGGGCCCACTCCTAGTCACTCCGCATTTGTGTTTAGTCAATTTGTTGAGCGTGATGTTAGGAAGAACATATTAGCGATCAGTTCGAATGCCGTTGGATGTGATAATATTAGTCGAAAAATGATAATACCCTTACTAGATATCCTTTCTCCTGTAATTACTTCAATTTTTAATTCTTGTATTTCTTCTGGTGTCTTTCCTAGTCTTTGGAAAGATGCAAATATAATCCCTTTGCCTAAAAAAAACAACCCTACATGTTTCTCTAATTATAGACCTATCTCTATCCTGCCTTTCCTGTCCAAAGTCCTTGAACGCCTTGTCCACCAGCAATTAAGTTGTTTCCTGTCCAAACATGACTTGTTCAATCCCTTACAATCCGGATTCCGTCCAGGTCACAGTACGACGACCGCTTTAGTAAAAATCACCGACGACATTCGGTTGGGCATGGATAGTCAACAGTTAACGGTATTAACATTGCTAGACTTTAGTAATGCTTTTAATACTGTTGACTTTGACATTCTACTTGCGACTTTAGGTTCTCTTAACATATCTCCGCCTGCAATTGACTGGTTCCGTAATTACTTGTGCGGCCGCCGGCATCGTGTGCAAGCTCGCGAGCATTCCTCAAATTGGTGTGCTACTGCTGCCGGTGTGCCGCAAGGTGGCGTGTTGTCTCCTCTCTTATTTGCTATTTTCATTAATTCTGTTTGCCTTCACATCTCTTCTCTCTATCACCTCTATGCAGACGATCTCCAAATTTACACTAGATCTTCGTTGAGAGATCTTCCGATAGCAATTGATGAAATTAACCGTAACCTTGAACGTATTTCAACATGGAGCACTTCTTTTGGCTTGAAAGTTAACCCCGAAAAAACGCAGTCGATTATAATTGGTAGCTCTAGGCTAGTCAGTAAAATAGATTGGGATACTTTACCTCGGGTACTTTTCGATGGTATCCACATACCGTTTAAAAATACTGTTAAGAACTTGGGTATTACGCTGGACCAACATCTTTCATGGTCTCCTCAATTAAGCGATATTAGCAGGAAGGTGTTTGCCACTGTTGGTTCCTTGCGTAGGTTACGCAACTTTTTGCCTATTCCTACTAAAATTGCGCTTGCACATTCCTTACTGTTCCCTATACTAGACTATGCTGACGTGTGCTATCTTGATTTGACCCAATGCCAACTTAATAAACTTGAGCGCTTGCAAAATATATTCATTAGATTCATATTTGGTCTTCGCAAATATGATCACGTCTCCGAGTATCGCAATAGGCTCAAGTGGCTACCCATTCAATTTCGCCGGAATGCACGTATTCTTTCTCTTTTGTACTCAGTGCTATTTAATCCTAAAAGCCCCACTTACTTAAAAGAAATCTTTGAATTTTCACACCTTTCCCAATCCCGGTCCCTTCGTTCCTCTTTAGCTTTGCGTTTAAATATCCCTTTACATCGTAGTATTTTTTTCTCCAAATCCTTCTCTGTCGAAGCTGTACGTTTGTGGAACTCCTTACCCCACACTATTAGACAAATTCAAACTATTGAAACTTTCAAACGTCAAGTTAAGGCCCATTATCTTTCTTCTCTCTAAATGTTGTGAATATATTTCTTTCTTTATTATGTATTTTTAGTTGCTATTGTTCACTGTCGTTTCCAATTTTTATCTTATTTTTTTTATCATACTGTCAGTACTTAGTGTAGCACACCCTGCCAGTTTAATTTTAAGCATTTCTTTGGATTTTTGGGTTGCCTGGAAGAAATCGCTCTTTTAGCGATAAGGCCGCCCTTTGGTACCATATATTTCTTAAGTGTTTATTTTTGTATACATGTACTTTTGGTGTGCAATAAAGAGTATTTATTATTATTATTATTATTAATTTTCTATACTCACATACACTAAGTGAACTGAACAAATTAAATCAAAAGTACAAGAAAAACATATAATGGGCGTGAAGATTTTTGAGGTCAGTGCCGGTGCTTATTTAGGTATTTGACATTATTATATAATTATTTCGAATAGTCTCTTAATTAATTCATAGAGAGTTGCTTGGCATTTGGCTAATTTAGCTTCAGTTTTTTTGCGGCGGGGTTTTTTTTCAGAATATATGAGTATCAGCCTTTTGGACCCTGTCTGTGAATGACAAAGAATGCCTTCTTTTCTGTTCTTCAACTCTTTGTTATCAGTTTGTAAAAGAGGAAATGAGATATTCTACTGATATACCTAAATAAGTACATATTTTATGTAATGGCACTTCCATTCATTGCAAATAAGCATGTAGTTCACATTGATGTTAAGGTTTTTGCTTCAGTTGGAGGTCTGGTTTCATTATATTTTTTTTCCTTGTCGTCATTGTATTGTAAGAGACTTATGCGATTCTTATACAAACCCAGTAATGGTGTAATAAAGAATTATTTTTATGTCTGAGGGTAGAGCAACTTGTGGCAAGCTGTTGGTGATGATACACAACCCTCCACCATCATTCGAGAGAACTAGGCTCCGCCTCGTCCGCCACACATTCGTACGGCCGGTTAGAGCATCAGGTCTCTCACCTCTGGCTTGCCTTCATTGGGTAGTCGGAGTGGGCGCTACTTTCATATTATTTCCTTCTGAGATAACTTGGCGGTATGTACCCTTATAACCTCATATTTATCAAATTTATAAAAAATCACAAGAATCACAAAGAAAGAGGAGTGACAACGAGTAACATGATATTTTTATATTTTCGATTATAATCTATTTTAAGACAAAAGTCAATATTACCTATTACCTTAAAAAGTGCAAAAGTATACTATAGTATACTGATGTAATCTCAAAAGTAATTATAAAATGGTATCAAAGCAGACCATTAAATAATTACTTTAATTTTCCCTTTTCATTTCAACAGTAAGTAATATGAAGCATAGATATTGTAAATTTATTGAAGCATTGACTACAGACAAAACTCAGTCTCGGGGGAAACTGCCGCTGTCTTCGAACCCGCAAATTAATTAAAGGAAAATACACTTCATGTACTCACTCTCCTGTTAAGTGCATGAAAGAAAATTATCAAGAAAATCGAATTCTACGAGTAGTATGCTTTTTGATGAAATATAAATATGGTGAATAGGTTATTAATTTGATGAAGATATAATGTAACTTAAGTCTCTGTGTGATTAGAAAGAAAAGTTAAGTTAAAATTCAACCATTTTAGACCAATGAGAACGTTGAGTAGTTTTTAATGTGGTCAGAACTTTAACCTAGTACCTTTGTCCGTTCGTTTTAGGATCTTCGATGTATCTCACATGGTGTGCTTACAGGAATTTCATGACTTTTTTACAGTTTAATTTTGGAAAATTTTATCCTGTTTTTTCGATGCAAATCCTACACGTAATATAATAGTCGTATATTATTTTAAACAAACATTTTTTTTTTGTAAATCATGGATGATCTTTTTATATATTTTTGTCTAATTTCGCTGAAAAACCAATCGAAAGTCATACATATGAGAGCGATGCCGCACAGTTCTTAAATAATTACTTTAACTGTCATAAGGTAAATAAAAATAAATGTATTTTATATAAATAAAAATCTTATATAAATAAAAATCAATTGCTGTTCGTTAATGTCGCTAAAACTCGAGAACGGTTGGACCGATTTGGCTAAATTTGAAAGAAAATATGAAGAAATTGAAGAGGAATAGTAAAAAACACAATTTGCCATACAAATAGTCCGTATATATGGAACCTTTGACTCATTATATCATTCTGAGGCGATACAAAGTTAGCCGGGTCAGCTAGTTTTTTAGAAAAATACTTAGTGATCGTCTTACTGAATTTACGGCCAAATACTCAAACGTCACTCAAATCTAAGTGGGACTTAAAAGTCTTCTGTCTTTATAAAACACGTTCAAACGATAGAGATAGCGCTCATTTGAGGGTTGCTTAAAATTGAGTGACGTTTGAGTATTCGACCATTATTCTATTTTTACTCCTTAAGACTCAAATAAGCTGTCATTGGAATCAAACGCACGAGTAGGAGAGAATAGCTAACCGCGTAGACAGGAGCTGCGCTACGGGAACTCTACTACGCGTGCTACGAGAGCCTACACTTTGTGGTAAGATGCTACAGTAGGCTAACCTTACCTACCCGTAAAAAAAAACTGAGTAGACAAAAAACACTAAAAAGCGAAAGTTAAATTCAATTACATAATTTCATTTCAAGGGAAAAAACACGTAACCTATTAATTATAATAAGACAATTACTTTAATATGGGCTACGTACCTACCTACTCATAGGTTTGAAGTCGGTGCCAAGCCAATAGTGCGGCCCGCGCGTTAGGACTAATGTTGTGGTGTTGCAGTAGGTACCTACTACGTTAAGCTATCAAATGCAGCTATTTGGAATGCAGTGAAATAGGCTCTTAATTTTTTTATTTGGCTTGGCACCAACCTTTAACCTATGAGTAGGTAGGTACGTAGCCCATATTAAAGTAATTGTCTTATTATAATTAATAAAATACTTGTTTTTTTGCCTTAAAATGAAATTATCGAATTGAGTTGATTTTTCGATTTTTAGTGTTTTTTGTCTACTCAGTTTTTAATTTATTTTGAAGGCGGTTTTTTTATAGAGTTCCACTAGTGAAGCAGAAGAAGCAGTTATTTATATCAAAACTAATCGTACCGTGTTTGCCGGTGAGTGCCGCGAAAGCGGTGCTAAGTAGCAAGAGGTGCACCAGCATGCTCCCGCGTGCGGCGCCGGGCGCGCATCGAGCCGCAACCACCCCTCAGCTGCACCTGCAAAGTATGTCTTGTTGAAAACTTAATAATGAAGAATCGGCGTGCATGCTTTTACTGGTGATAGAGCTCCAGTGACGGAGCTCGCGGGCGTAGGTACCACCGAATTACCTAATATACTTGCCGCTAAATGGTAGTGTTCAGCCTTATCGTGTTACGGTCTGGTAGTAATGTATGGCTCTGTAATTTCCGGCACAGAGGCATAACACCTTAGGCCTCAGGAGTGGAAACGCATCTGCATTTTGATCTTGGTCTTTGTGTGGGTGTCTATAGGCTGCAGTCATCATTAAACATCAATGTGAACTGCATACTTGTGTACCACTTCCATTACATAAAAAAAAGACGTGTGGCATTCGGGGACTGCCGCGGTAAAGCTATTGCATTTACATAATTATCTAAAATTATCCAAAACAAAATAAAATGCAAATAAAAGAAAAAAAAAAAGAAAAATGAAACAATAATTTTCTATTAATAATTACCACTTTTTAAACATTGAATGGAAAACAAACGATAAAAAAAATGAACAAAAACAATCTTGGCAGCGGTGGGATTCGAACCCACGCCTCCGAAGAGACTGGCGCCTTAAACCAGCGCCTTAGACCGCTCGGCGACGCTACCCACGAGGTCGACCGGCAAAATTATACATGACTTTTTTAAATGAGTTTAAAATTTGTAATCCGGAGAGTCAGGTATTTTCGTTACGGAATTTCTGAATTCGGTCCCCGCGCTCAAGGAGGATAGAAGCTATGCAATAGCTTAAAAATGTATGAAGATAATTATGAATGTAAAAGAAGCACGGGAGGTGTGTTAGAACCAGGATATCTGGCGCTCCACACTCTCTGCCTACCCCGTGAGAGACTTGGCGTGAAGATACAACCATACATACCAAAGTAAATAAACAAGTAGGTATCAGATATAACGGGCCACTTTGGCTGTGTCAGGAACAAGAACAACAATTCTGTGAATAATGTGAAGTTATAAATGTTATAATGTACGTTATATCATTCACATGGGATTACACTTCACACTATCACAGTAATATTATAAATGAAAGTTTCTTTGTTCCGATGTTTGTCCGTCAATCACGCCGAAACTACTGAACGCTTTGTATTAAAAGGTCATTAGGCACCTTAATATGCAAATCATACCGATGGCGGACACAAACGAAATATAGTAGATTGTATTGATATATGGATTTACAATTTTATTAATATATTTATATGCAATCAAAGGTCATATTATTCCCCATAGCTTAAAATTATTTTGGTTCATGGCCGCCACTCTTCGCAAAGCGGGTCAGATATGCCCAATGACCTTTGCTATACAGATAGGGTATTAGTTGACTTAGATTTGTAGGATACTCTTTATCCCGAAAAAAATATACTGTGGTATGCCATGGGATGATTTGATGAGTTTCCACAGGTTACGCGAAAAGCGACCTACACGCAGGCGGAGCCGCGGGCAAAGGCTAGTCATTAATAATTGTGAACTTACCATCCATTTCAAGGTGGTACAAAGCCGCGACATCTAGTATCAATTAAATACCTACACCGTTACAAGTTCTAAATGCGATAAAGTCATGTTGAATTAAATACCGAGCAGTTTTGTTGCTACAATCATACGTGTATAGGCTTAAACAAACATTCAAGGATGGTTGGAACAAAGGGTATGTTCTAGTAACTCGAAGTTAGTAAAGTTTGTTTTCATTGGGTTAACTTCAGTTTACCTTCTAGATTATGTCATACTAGCGGCCCGCCCCGACTTTGCAAAGGTGCAATGTCACCTACATTACTTTTTTTATGTTGCGGAAGTGGAAAACAAGCATGCAGTTCACATTGATGTTAAGTGATGACTGCAGCATATGGACATCTACACAGAAACCAGTCAAAGTGCAGACGCGTTGCCAACCCTGAAACCTAGGTTGTTATATCTCTGTGATAGTTACCATCTAACCGCAATACTATAGTGTTGAACACTACCATTTGGCGGCAGATGCCTACGCCCGCGAGCTCCGTCACTAGAGCTCCACCAATATATCTACCAACACTTACGTATAATAATAATAATAATAATGGCAACCCTTGAGACGTCCCAATGCTGGGCACGAATCTCTCCCCTTTTTGGTGGGAGGCCTGGAGCTTACTCTACCACGCTGCTCCAATGCGGGTTGGTGGAGATACGGGTTAGGGTCCAACCTGTCGGATGTTTTCAAACCACCCATAAGGCTTCCGATAAGGTTTAACGACTGCTACCTATCGATAGCAACCGGCACCGACGGCTTAACGTGCCTTCCAAAGCACGGAAACGCGCATTTTAATTTGCCACTAGCGGTCACCCATCACACACCCGACCGCGCCCGTATCGCTTAACCAAGTAGATCGCTTGCGATCTACACCGGCCGCAAGGTCATGCGCACTTTTTGTAAATACTTTTATCATAAATGTTTATCTTGATGAGTAGTACAGGTTCAGAATCGTAATAATGAGAATCACATTACGTGGACATTCACACCCAGCCGCAGCTAAGTAATATCGATTATATAAAGTAAAATGCATAGCAACATTATACCTAATATTATTTTTGATAAGCATTGTCGTCCTGGTGTGACATAGACGAATTGGCAGAGCAATAGTATTTCCCAAGTAAAATGTATTGGCACAGTATCATGACAGAGTACCTTCCTTTTCCGTGTTGGTTTCATAAAAGCCAATAAAGTAAATTGAAAGGGTATTGTTAAAACCATAAACAGATCAAAGTAAAATGGCTGTCTTTTATGCCCTTCTGGTTCCGCAGCTGGAATAACGATGTTAAATAACAAGGAAATTTCTGTTTATATTGGTGAAAATTATATATCGAGTTATCTTTAAGGTAAGCTCGAACCCGAGCAATAAAAATAATTTGTTAGCTTATAAAACACACCCAATAGCGATGATAATATGTATGTATGTATCTTAACGGGGTAGGCAGAGAGTGTAGAGCGCGAGATATTCCGGTCTTGACATACCTCTCGTGCCTCATCTACCTTCGTCAGCCTTGGTCTTCCTGGGCCTCTGCAACCATCCACATTCGCAATGTACATCTGTTTAGTCATTCGCTCATTCGACACTCTTTCTGTATGCCCGAACCATCGAAGCATGCCTTTTTTCATTTTTACACCGATACTATCCACTCACACAAAGCCTCTTTCTTACATCTTTATTACGAACACAATCGGTGAGCGATGCACCGCAGATCTTGCGCAAAGATTTCATCTCGACCGCGTTTAGTTTACTTTCATGCTCGATGATGATATGTATAAAGTACAAAAAGGCTGTTTTGCCTCTGAGAGAGGGTTACCTAATCTACTTACGACTAGTTACGACTCAGGAATGACAAGGTATCTGCATGTTGGCCTTCGGTTTTTATGTAGATATGTATTCTACATAATGGGAGAGTCGGATATATTGTACCAGTTTTCAGATTTTGCAAAATATCTTTTTTTTTGTATTAATTTAAATAAGTTCTTTATCTTGATTCACATAGTTTAGAATCTCATTTAACATGTGCCGCAACGTCAACACCGTACTCTTATCGGATTTCACACAATATGCGTTTCCCTGAAGGCTTCCCTTCGGAACAATTTACCCAACTATCGGATTAGTTGTACCACAGGTTAGGTAAATCGTACCACCAAGACTTATGAGACTTATTAACATGATAATAAATGAAAATAAAGAGGTTTAATAAATAGACAAAATAAATTGATCATATTTTAATTATTAATAAAAAAATGCTGACAAAAAAATCAAATTTCTTCAATATTAACTGTCATAATGTGACAAAAGAACAGATGTAATATAGACTAAAAAAAAACATTTATCAACTTAAATACCTACATTATTCTGTATAAATTAAATAATGTATGAAAATAGAATAAATCACTTTAGAATATTATTTCCGTTAGTCAACAATTATTTATTTATTTGCTTATGTACTGAGATCAAACTCTTTATTTTCTTTTACCATATTATAATAGTGTAAAGAATTTTGTAAATACATATCTTGATTCAATGTACAGGTTCCGTAAACCCATTTACAACAACGAACGTACTTTGTCTTGTTAATATTTGACCCTCAACTTATTTCGCATTCTGGCATGACGTTAAATTATTGGTTTTGAAAGCGAATTCGTTTCAGATATGTGGTTCTAGCTGATCTCCTTATTTTCAAGAGCCAACAATATCTTTCCAAAACGTCCTTCTTCCGATTTATAATACTATTTATGGTCATCATTCATCTAAAAAAAATATAAAATAATAAATATAGCAACAAGTTGGGTAAATTGTACCAGTAAAAACCAAACAACTGCTGGTGGTACAATTTACCAAACTAAGAGATTTCAAAAATAAATATATGTCACAAAATAACCGCTGAACATAATACGTTCGCAGCGCTATGGTTGAAGCGGTAATTATAGATCTAATCAAAATTATTTTAACAAAATTGTAACTTACATTTTCACTTTGTAATCTCCTTAGCTACACACGTCAAAATTTGTATGAAGGACTCTCAAAACACATTTTTTTATCTAAAGATGAATGTACTTTCCGGAGGCCGTTGCGAAAAGATAAGTAGTTGAGGCCGCTGTCAGCGCTCAGTTTCGTGTTGCCAGAAAAGAAAATAAGTTACAGTAAGTGTAAAATTTTGAGGTGGTACAATTTATCAGGCAGTTCAATATACCAGACTCTCCCCTATGTTGCTGTAAGCTGTGTTCTTAACATCATTATGAACTACTTGCTCGTTTGCCGTCATCATTACATAAAAAATTGAACACTTTTAGCGAAAGTTTCTTATCTTCTTTTTAGGGCAGTTAACCTGTAGTATTACAGAAAAATTTCAAGCAATTCCGTGTGTTTCATATAATAATGGCAACCATCGATACGTCCCACTGCTGGGCACGAGTCTTTTCCCTTCTTGGGAGGAGGCCTGGAGCTTACCCCGCCACGCTGCTCCAATGCGGGTTGGTGGAGATATTGGAGTAAGTTGCCAAACCATTGTTGGATGTTTTCAAACCGCCTATAAGGCCTTTGACAAGGTTTAACGATTGCTATCTTTCGATAGCAACCGGGACCGCCGGCTTAACGTGCCTTCCGAAGCACGGAAACGCGCATTTTAATTTGCCACTAGCCATCACACACCCGAACGCGCCCCTATCGCCGGGTGCGGGGCCATGTGCTTCATATGTTCAAATATATTCGTACTCCAATTTTTATTATCTTGATAACATAAAAAAGACAACTATAAATTCGATTCAATATGTATCGCCGCTGCATATTTAATCCATGTATCCACGTAACAAACAAACCCAAATTAATTAATTAACTAATTGCGCAAACAAAAAAGGAAGATCTAAAAAAGTAATTCAATGTCTTAGCCAGATATTGTGGGCCAAGGTGTGGGTTCATCTCGAGATAAGCGAGCTGCCAGCATCTGGCCTGGTAATTAAGCGCATCTGCCTACGTTCAATTTTGAAACGGCGGACGAGAGTTGCCCCGTACGCCGCGCGCCGGTCCATTTGGGAGGGTAGAGCAAATTGCTAAACTTTCAATTAAAGAGTTGTTATTCAAACCGCTCCCGGTTCCTCAACGGAATTATGTTTTATTTCGCAACGAAAACTCTAGATACTTGTTTTCAATTGTACTTAGCAGCAGTTTAATAATTTTGTGATATTACATTAAAATATGTCTCTCCTATCTATGCAGATTGTTTAAATACATTTTTTTGTTAAATTGAAATAAACATTTTTTTTTAACACGGACTAATAATATTTATTTATATTATTGAAAATAGTAATTGTGACGCATGCCGTTCAGTGGATAGGTATGAGATTTAATGAGTATACAGAAATGTAAATTCGAAAGAATATCTTTTTAAATTTTATCTAATGTTGTTCCGATCATTTTTTGAATTTCAGGGTTCATAATTCATAATAAGCTTAGCTCTTAGTAAAAAGCTGTATTTTGGTATGAATGGACAAATTAGTTACATTAACAAATTGGCGTAATAAAACATTGGAAAAAAAATTTTTCAAGTTATCTCCCCGCACACGTGAAGTGGGGATGCAATTTTATCGCTAATATCGTTAGATAGGTATTTTAATATATTTTATTAAATTAATAATAGCATCAAGTTCGCCTCATGTACTATAAGTGCAAAAAAGTTTTAATGATAAATAAATAAAATAAATATAGCCATAGTATAAGGTATTTGAGCCCAATCATAATTTGTCTGAATGATAACTTACCCTAACTTAATGTCACATATCTATAATAGATCAAATGACATAAAATGGAAATCCATAAATACAATATTTCCTTAATTTGCTTCTCGTGAAATTGAATATTACAATCGATAACATTCAAAAGCTTTAAAATAATTTTCAATAAAAGTTATAAATCTTAAAATTTGTACTATCGAATATAAAAAAATAAGAAACACCAACGGGACGGCGGGTGACAGCTCGCCCGCCGCACCATTCGGCATAACCTGATAAAGTGGTGGGACCCACAGTCCTAAACTCGCTAGACAATAATATTAATTACTTATCTATAATAATATTATAAATCTGAAGAGTTTGTTTGTTTATTTGTTTGAACGCGCTAATATCAGAAACTACGGGTCCGATTTGAAAAATTCTTTCAGTGTTAGACAGTCCATTGATCGAGGAAGGCTTTAGGCTATATATCATCACGCTAAGACTAATAGGAGCGGAGCACTAAAGAAGAATGTTTCAAAATCGGGGGATTTTTTTTCCTATTGAGAGCTTCCACCGCGTGCGCTGCGTAAACGTTTCACAAAAATCATGTACTACAGGTTTTTTTCACTTCAAAAGTTCTAAAAAAAATCCGCGACAGCATATGTCTATCTTTTAACGTTATGTCACTATAAGGTTTTTATACTAACCAAAGTTGTTCCAAAATAATGCAGTATTTGCGAAGGTGTTTATAAAAACATGATATTTTATTATTAATCCTTATAGAAATAAATATGTTATTCATCACAAGTATTTCATTTAAAACGAAATTGCCCTTTACTTCATTCGATTCAAATCAATATCATGGGAGATATCGCAGTTTTAAATAGTCCGTATACATCAAACCTTTGACACATTATTTCATTGTGAGGCAATACGAAGTTTGCCGGGTCAGCTAGTTGATACATACGAGTATTTTGTTAACGTGACGGCTCCGTTCGAAAAGACGTTTATATGAATTCTCATGAATCATATTATTATTCCGGAATATTTAGGACATATAACTTTTTGCCATGCAAAATTAGGAGATTCAAGTATTATAGTACTTATTTGATCTTATGACATAATAATATGTTTATAAGTAAATATAATATATTTATGGTTACTGTAGTTTATAGTAAACGTGTTATAGATAATGATTTTGGGACTAACAATTTTGTATGAACTAAAAGACTCCCCATCAATTGCCCTAGACTTCGTAAAAACCTTAATAGAAGTAAATAGTAAGTGGCATAGTGGCATGGTAACATCAGCAAAATACATAGATGACATTCTTCAGCAATAACTATAATAGGTTAGGATCCCACTGCAGTATTATTTCGTTCATCCAGATATGCTGCAAACCTTTTACGCATATTTATAATCTAAAGAATATATATTTTATATATATAGTACGAGTATTTGTTATATTTTTTTTGGGGAAAAAATTTACTTGTTTTTTCAATAAATATCGTTTAGTTCACGGCAATATGTATAATAAAGACTGAAAAATCACTGCCCATGCGCACTTGGCCGCCCCTGCGTATTTACGTTTTACCCCGATATAATAATATGTTTCAGGAGGCCAGACGGGCCTTCAACACTGCCAAAGCTTGTAAGAACTTTGAAATATATTCGAGGGCCCTTACACTGTACAGCAATGCAGTTAGGAAGGCAAAACGCAGGGCTTGGAGAGATCACTGTAGTAGAATTACTAGTGCCCCAGAAGGGATGCGACTCTCGAAGGCGTTGTCGACAACCAAAGACTGTCCACTTACGACGGTCCGCAAACATGACGGTCGACTAACCGAATCCGGGAGGGATACGTTAGAGGTAATGCTAAACACACACTTTCCGGACTCTATTGCTCTACATGATGATGAAGATGTGATTCATGCAGAAGAAGTGCAGTGCCACACTCGTAAACATGACTGGATGACTGCGAAAAAGGTAGTAGACGATAAAAAGATTGCCTGGGCCATGGGAACCTTCCAGCCATTCAAATCCCCTGGCCCGGATGGAATCTATCCTGTAATGCTACAACAAGGTATGCCTATACTTAATAAACATCTTTGTAGGTTATACAGGGCTTGTATCGCCTTTGGTTATATACCGAAGGCTTGGAGACAGGTAAATGTGGTATTTATACCAAAACCGGGTAAGGCAGACTATGAGGAGGCTAAATCATATAGACCTATTAGTCTTCAATCATTTCTGCTTAAGGCAATGGAAAAATTAGTGGATAGACACATACGGGAGGGTCCACTAAAGAAGAAACCATTGCAGAGACTTCAGTGCGCCTATCAGCCTGGTAAGTCAACTGAAACTGCACTACATTATGTGGTAAGTCGTGCTGAGGCAGCCCTAGAAAATAAAGAAATATGCCTAGGAGCATTCCTGGATGTGGAAGGAGCATTTGATCGCACCACCTTCCTATCCATCAGAAGGGCTGCAACAGAGCATGGTATTAATGATACCCTTTGCAAATGGATCGAATGCATGCTAAAGGGGAGGATAATAAACTCTACTGTAATGGGTGAGTCCATAAAGGCGAAAACAACGAGAGGGTGCCCGCAAGGGGGGGTTCTATCACCGCTTTTGTGGAGCCTCGTTGTAAATTCGCTCTTGGTTGAGCTCAACGAGGGTGCTTTTTATACAGTGGGCTATGCGGACGACCTGGCCATTATGGTCAATGGTAAGTTTCCGGGTACTGTATCAACTCTAATGCAGAAAGCACTGATGATGGTTGAACACTGGTGTAAACACAATAGTTTGACTATCAACCCGTCTAAAACTACGATAATACCGTTTACAAGACGAAGGGCTCTAACAGAACTAAGGAGACTAACTCTTTATAATGTGGAGCTGGAATGGTCCACAGAGGTAAAGTATTTAGGTGTAACACTAGATAAAAAGCTCACGTGGAAGGGCCATGTTAACTGTATTACCCAAAAGGCTCTTAGAATTTTTGGCTGGTGCAGATCAACGTATGGCAAAACCTGGGGTCTGAAACCACAGGTAATAAAATGGTTGTATACAGTAATGGTTCGACCCATTCTGTTATATGGTAGTATAGTGTGGTGGCCAAGAACCAAACTGACGACATGTAGAGAACTTCTACGAAAGATACAGAGAACGGCATGCATGGCCATTTCTGGTGCTTTCCGCACTACACCCACAGCGGCCTTGGAAATCATTTTGGGACTTGAACCACTTCACATAACAGTTGAGGTCGAAGCTAGGAAAGCACTCCATAGACTGGCGACAGCTGGTTATTGGCACAGCTCCATGCCGAGATTGCAACACACGCGATTCGAGACCAACACTGGGCTTGATAGAGTACTGCACATGGTAAGTGACAAATGTCTAACTACGTTTGTATTCCATAGGAACTACAACGTCACCATCCCGACAAGGGAGGAGTGGAAAAGGGGAATGCGCTCTCTTGGATCCAACAGCGTAATCTGGTATACTGATGGATCCAAGATGACTGCTGGTACAGGGGCTGGAGTATACAGCTGTGACTACGAGTGTAGTCAAAGTATGGGTAAATATGCCACAGTTTTCCAAGCAGAGGCTTATGCGATTGTGGCATGTGCCAAGGAGAGTCTGTCAAGAGGTGCAGCCGGGAAAGACATTTACATTCTCAGCGATAGCCAGGCAGCTCTGAAAGCCCTGACATCGTTTAGGGTTAACTCGAGGCTGATACTTGAAGGTGTGCAAACCCTTAATAAATTAGGTAAGCACAACAGAGTTAGGCTAATATGGGTGCCGGGGCATGAAGGCATCAGGGGCAATGAAAGGGCCGATGAACTAGCTAGACTTGGTTCCAATACCAAACTAGTGGGTCCTGAGCCATTCGTGGGAATTTCAGCAAGCACCACATACACTGCCTTAAGGGCGTATGCCGCAGAACGACATCTGAAGGAATGGACGAACGTCCAGGGACAGGTACATTCGAAAAGGTTTCTAGGGGTCGACACGATCTACAATAAGAACATCCTACGATTAAATAGGCAAGATTTGCGAATGATTGTGGGAGTTTTCACAGGCCATTTCGGCACGAGGCAGCACCTACAGCGGATGCACCTGGGTGAAGATTCACTGTGCAGAGCTTGTGGTGAGCACGAGGAGACAATGGAACATCTCTTATGCCAATGTGATGGCCTTGCTGGTAAGCGTATGAAGATCCTCGGGGTGGCATATCCTACACCGGGAGATTATAAGGTACTGTACATCAGGGACACCATCAAATATATCTCAGATATATTTAAAGGGACCATGGATGGAAGTATATAGGGTCTTGGGGGTGAACACAAAAGATCCCAATGGGTCGAAGTGTCCCAGTGTAACAGCTGGCCCCACAATAAGATAAGATAAGATAATAATATGTTTACGTTCATAGCGTACATTTAATATCAAATTCAAACATTTTTTTTCATATTATTATGTTATACGGGAGCCAAATTAAACTTGGGCAAATTAAGCTAGCAACCAAATAAGGGTTGCTAGCTCCTAGCCTATAATAAGATACGAAATAAAATGGAGAGATGACTCAAAATGAAGATGTCGTTATGACACAGGCAGTGCCTACGTGCACTGTTACACGGGTGAATCAAACTTCCCTTACATTTTATATAACTGCAAGGGCGGTCGACGTTTATGTTCGTCGCCCCACTTGATTTAGTTTTGATAGCGGAAGGGAATGGCTCTTAGATAAATGATTTCTAGCCGATCGGCCCGCAGAAGCTGCGAAGTGTTCTCGAAACCCCAATCTGCAACGATGTTTTGGGATAACTCCCTGAGGTTTTGCCGGGGATGATGCAGCGTTTTGGAGTGTAATGAAATGGATTTTGTCAGTAGGGAAAGATAAGTGGATTAGATTATTTGCAGACACGTTTATAGACCCTGTTATACCCTCAATATCAATATTGTACGCCACTTTACGCATTTCGTTTTCATTGATAATAACGAGGCGTTTAGCTTGAATTATTTATAAGGTTGTACGGAAACGTAAGTTGTGTTTACGATGTATTTGATTGGGAAATGTGTATATGTATTAATATAATTGGATCTAAGAGTAGATATGTTTTCCTTACTTCTATTATTAAATGGTAAAGCATACGTCTATGAATTCTACATCTCTGTCCTTTTCGGTAATGTTTCCTGAAGGCTAGCAGCATTGCTTTAAGTAAGAATAGTATATAGTCAGACATATCGCCTCTTTACAAGATTAACGTGACATTTCATCTAAATCGTTCATATGAAATTTAATGACACATTATTCTTGTAAGAATATTGTTACATTTTCATATGAACGATTTAGATGAAATGTCACGTTATTCTTGTAAAGAGGCGATATAGTTTTATTTATCTCCTGGAGATCACTTTTACATCGTATTTTTTTTACTATCTAGAGTGAATAACCACTAATTATAACTTTTAGGTATAATATGGAAAGAATAAATTATTTACAAATTCCTCCATTTCCCCATTGCAAAAGAAACTGAGAAAAAAAATGTCGTCATGATAAAGATTATAATATAATTTCGACTTTTAACTCTTTCTAACTAATAATAAATTGAAATTTATCGCAATATCACTCAGTAAAACATTATGAATTAATAATTCAGTCTGAACATTATAACTTTAAACTCAGGCCGTATCTTTGAGTGAATGTCAACCAAAATTCAAAATTAGAAGCTTAATTAGAGGCATCACATAATTGCGATAATCAAAACGAGAAGGGAATTCATGTAACAGCGAAATGTGTTAATACCTAGTTCTAATCAAAGAGTCGTTAGCTGTGGGTACTGTCGATTATGACTGTTATGGGATACAATAGAACTCCGGCGCTTCGTTGCGATAAGAAGTGAATGGGCTAGTGGTAGAGACGCAACCTACAAGCCGGGTCAACTCTGGAATGAGTCTTTACATTAGTCAGGCTGTTTCCTCTCGAACCGGGCTTAGATAGTACTTACAGTATATTGTCTTTGAATATCGCAGTTGTATTCGCTAATAACAGTTGATATCTGTGAGAATTAATCGGGAAGCATGTTAGAATTCATGTATTTGGATTGAGTTACATTTTGATACTTAGATTAAATATAATGGGGTAGAATTTGTTTACGTTTTGAACAGTACTCAGATGGTTTATAGATTAAGGTGTAGTTCTGCTGTAGGTTTAATTTTATGAAAGATATTTTTATTTGTACTATTTATTTTTTCGCAATAACACATGCGAGTGAAAAAAAATCTAAACATAAAAGAAAAAAATTCTAAATTTCACTTTATATATATATATATATATATATATATATATATATATATATATATTCTTTCCGTTTTTTTCTTTAATTTCTAAAGTTCACTCGCATGTGTTATTGCGAAAAGATAAATAGTACAATTATTAAGGGAACAGCGACACCTTCACGATATTGCATAAACTGCAAAGTCTATCATATCGGTTGTATAGCTATTAATTAGTTAACAATGGATGTCGTTCACCGACCCTAAATCGGATAAAAATCAACATTTTTTTTGTTTAATTTCTATCAGCTTTAAACAGAAAATTCTTAGCCGAGTGTAACAATTTTCCTCCAATAGTGTGTAGGTCGAACGCTTAAGTATCATCATACCTAAGTGAATGACTTTTAACTTCACGAACAAATTTTTCTTTACCTTTATTTGTAATCCTATATATATATATATCCTATATATATAAAAATCTATTGCTGTTTTCGTTAGTTTCGTTAAAACTCGAGAACGGCTGGACCGCTTTAGCTAATTTTGGTTTTGAATGATTTTTGGAAGTCCAGGGTAGAAAAGGTAAAAAAATATGAAGAAATTGAAGGGAAACAGTAAAAACCACAATTTTATTTTCCCATACAAATGTCCGTATCTATCAAACCTTTGACACATTATTTCATTCTGAGGCAAAACGAAGTTTTCCGGGTGAGCTAGTAAGTAAATAAATGCAAAAATTTGATGATATTAATTTTACACCAGCTATTAACACCGGGATCCAAATGTTTAGATTTTATGTAGAAAGTTAAGCACTTCATAAATTACAAAAATAATAAATTTTGTTCGCTTTTTTCTCGTCGAGATCTCCAGTGATAGAAGGAGGGCAAAGGCACTGACCAATTACCTAATCTACTTACCGCTAAATGATACCTAGTAGGTATTTTGCACTATCTTGCTCCGGTCAGGTAGTTGTAAAGCCCGACTCAGCTCAGGCCTCAAGAGTTTCGCATTGAAATGTTTGGTTCTTATAAAGATGTTTTTAGGTATTCACTCACTTACCATTAATGTTAACTGTACGGTTGTTTGCTATTTTCATGACAAAATTTATTGCATTATTGACTTAGCATTTATAGGTATGTGACCTTGGTGAATGGCTTGGTAGCCACCTTTTAACACAAGTACATTTTGTAAAGCTATTTTGCTACACAAATAGCTTTTTGAATATCCAGCCATAATAAGCGGCTATTAAAATAGTGTACAATTATCTATGATTGTGAATCGTGGACTAAAATTGTCGAATGAAAATAGACGCTTCTGAATAACATATATTCAATTAACGATCTACGAGTATGTTTTATTTAACAAATTATGGGACTCAGAGAACCAACAGACTACACACAAAACATGTTAAAAGATATGTTTGTTTGTGTTATTTATGGAAATAGTGTAATTGATGATAATTTGTAAGTAACTGACCTACGTAATGCGATAATGTTTTTATTTTAGACTAGCTGTGCCCGCGACTTCGTCCACGTGAGAAAGAATATGATTGTTCAGTATCTACCTGGACGAAGTCGTGGGCGCAGCTAGTATAAAAGTAGCCTAAGTTACTCCTTATTACATCAACTATCTGCCAGTTAAAGTCCCGTCAAAATTGGAGACACTCAAATTCTATTTTATTTATTTGTATGTAGGTATGTATGGTTGTATGGAGATAAAAGTAGCCTAAGTTACTCCTTATCAGTTCAGCTATCTGCCAGTGAAATTCCCGTCTAAATCGGAGACTCAAAATTTTATTTATTTGTATGTAGGTATGTATGTATGTATATATATATGGAGATAAAAGTAGCCTAAGTTACTCCTTATCACATCAGCTATCTGTCAGTGAAAGTCTAAATTGGTCCAGCCGTTCCCAACATTAGCCCCGCCAAACAGACAGACAGACACAAAGACAGAAATTGTAAAAAAAGTTGTTTTGGTTTAAGTACCGTGTATACATACATATTAATATGCATTTAGTAATAAGCGGTTATTTTAATATGACAAACAGACACTCCAATTTTATTAATTTCTATAGATTTATTATGGATGGTAATATACGACATACGACCTAAGTGTCTACTTGCTACCGTTATTTTCGACAAAAAAACTACGATAAAAAACACGTTTATTGTATGTCCCCTTGGACCCATTAACATTTTCATTTTCTAATTTTTAGTAATTAATATTGTTTTTATGTTATCGGACAGACAGACAGACAGCGGAGGATTAGTAATCCGTAGGGTCCGTTTTTACCTTTTAGGTACGAAACCCCCTAAAAGATAGAACTAAGATTCAGAATAGCCTAAAAATATTCGATATGATTCTTTAAATTGACATAATTTTTTTATTTCTGAACCGATTCACATGAAACAAACACTTAATGTTAAGTGAAACTTACTACAACATATTAGTGAAAAGCGCAAATCGAATAAGCCGTTTCTGAAATTAGCGTGTACAAACACACAGACAAACAGACATTTTTCTGGGATAAAAAGTACCCAGCGTTGTGCGCCAAAGGTTAAAGTATAATCATACCAAGTTGCATTGTAATCGGACCAATAGTTTTTAAGTGATGCTTGAATAAACAGACAGACAGACAGACAGACAAAAAAATTCTAATCACATATTTGGGTTCGGTATCGTTCTAGTAACATCCCCTGGTATTTATTTTTTCAATATTTTTAATGTACAGAATTTACACTTCTACAGATTTATTATAAATATAGACTAGCTGACCCGGCAAACTTCGTATTGCCTCAGAATAAAATAATGTGTCACAGGTTTGATAGATACGGACTATTTGTATGGAAAA
Source organism: Macrosoma leucophasiata (assembly GCA_036365455.1). Classification (NCBI taxonomy): domain Eukaryota; kingdom Metazoa; phylum Arthropoda; class Insecta; order Lepidoptera; family Hedylidae; genus Macrosoma; species Macrosoma leucophasiata. Next base: position 16,193,600 of record JAWQUS010000009.1, on the reverse strand, counting down.
ATAAAATTGTGGTTTTTACTATTTTCCTTCAATTTCTTCATATTTTTTCACCTTTTAAACCTTCCCTAGACTTCCAAAAATCATTCAAAACCAGAATTAAACAAATCGGTTTAGCCGTTCTCGAGTTTAAGCAAGACTAACGAACAGTAATTGATTTATAAATATATAGATTCAACTGCCTCAGTAGTCTCGTGGTACTAGGCCACTACAACTACGCTGTCCTGAGTTCGATTCCCGAGTCGGAGCTGTTAGAGATAACGTGTAAATGTGAAATTCCATTATTCTATTGCGATTTTTCCATTTTCTGGAAGTTTTCCAGTACCTCGGACTTTGGTAATGTGCTCCGACATGTCAAAAGGCATGCCACCTGTTACATAGGCCAATTCGTAACCGGCGAATCAAGGGTATTTGTATGTATGCTTGTATGCATGCATTTACCTCTGCCTACCCCTTCCTTCCTTACAGGCGTGAAATTACGTAAAGTATATTTCAGATTAATCTGAAATCAAACTTATATGTATGGTCACAAATATAATCTCTCTTTTATCTGATACTAGCGGCCCGCCCCGGCGTCGCGCGGTTGCAATTTTTTTTTGTTATAAAATACGCTTACACTTACAGCTCCACAGTAGGTATAAACCTGTGTCGTGGGTGCCGATGCACACATACAACACATACACTCGACCCAGACTCGAAACAAAAATCTGTAGGCCATACAAATATTTGTCGCGGTGCGGGGTTCGAACCCGCGACCCTTCGAATCAAAAGGTCATCTCACACCGCTGGACTAACCGGGTCGTCAAAATAAACGGCTAGTACAACTAGTATCCGTATACTTCCCAACATTCCACCTAATCCCTATTTGAATATTCTCAGTGTTGTATCAGGCTGGCGAATAGCCATTTCATTACCCAGCTACACAGCCATGTATATGTATGTATTGTTCCGTCGTCAACAATTAATCTTCATTAATGGTTGCTGTATGCGGTTCGTTCCCAACTCCGGAGATACCACGTGACCCCCGTTCGTATTCGCACTTCCCTTTAAACTATTTTAATGTTCAGCGCTTGCAGCTTCTAACTGTTTGAATACTACATTTATCTATGATATTAATGCATATTAAAATATAATAGTAGGTACTCCCAATAGAAGTTTGGGAAAAGCTTGAATACAATTAATCATTTTGTAATAACGATATTATTATAATTCATCAAATTTATTCAGGATTATTAGACCAGCCTTAAACAGCGCTTTGGGACGTGAAAAATGATGGCAGCTAATCCACGGGAAAACAGATCTAGATCGACACCATCACGATGGTTAGCAGTGAGCGAACGCCTTAACATGGTGAATCGACTCAGAATCATAGGCGGATTTTACTGTAGATAAATAAGGATAAGTTGCTCGAGAACATAGAGCAACACGGGCCACCGGCTGCGGCGGACCGGATGGGAGTAGCCATATGCAGACTTTCTCCTCTGTCAAAGTACAAGCCCAAGTGGTCCCGATGTTTAAATGTGTGCATGAAATTCTTTATGTATTTTGTTAAGGTCAAGGTGTAAGTTTCGTAGTTAGTTCTCGAGTTAATAGACGAGTTTTGTTATGTTCGTGTTTGTGTCACACGAAATTCCCCCCGCAAAACATTACAGATTGTTTTGCATCGGTAATAAACGCTACGGCTACTCCCCGCCGGTCGACCAGTGGCTCGTGTTGCTTTGTGCTCGAAAAAATAAGCGACCTCAGGCAGGACTGGTACTTGCTACCTCCGAATCGGTACTCAAGGTGCTCTACTAATTCAGTTACTGATGAAACACATCAATGTAAGTGATGTAATAATGTCCATACCATCTTTTTTTTTCAGATAATTCAAATTAATAATCACGTGCATATTTTTTTATTTTCTATATCACTATGCACTGCAATAAAAAATTGTATTATAATTCAGGGACTAAGAGCATCTGTCTTGTAACTGACACTAATTAATGACTGGTATCATGGAAGTATCATGGAAGCTAATGCCAATGAATATAATATTCTCAATATTTTTTGCGATAAGCATGATATATCATTACGTAAAAGTATTTAGTATTGAATACAAAACTTGAAATTGTATATTAAAATTACTTTCATTTGGTAACTTACGTAATTATTAATCAATTCATTAACTTACGTAATTATTAATCAAGTCAATTAAGATTGTCATGTGACTTTCAATTATTGGATAAACGTTAGGTAAAATATTGTAGATGAAAGAGCTTGAGTAACCTGAGCACCGAACTCATAAAACAAAACGCTATCTGTAAGAATTCGTACTTACTAGTTTCAAAATGTTACTTTGGATCATCTACTTCCTAAAGTATTCGTAACTACACACTATACTACAGTAAACAACGTAATACTTACATCAATTATGCTTCTAAATAATAGGTACCCGAACATAACATATCAAGAAGTCTTCTTAAATCACTTCACAATAGATTGATAGGCCTTTATCTTTTAGCTGAAGTTAATAAATAACTGGCACAACTAGTGTCCGTATACCTTCCACGATTCCGCCTAATCCCTATTTGAATATTCTCCGTGTTGTATCAGGCTGGCGAATAGGGACTTCATTACCCAGCTACATAGCCATGTATATGTATGTATTGTTCCGTCGTCAACAATTAATCTTCATTAATGGTTGCTGTATGCGGTTCGTTCCCAACTCCGGAGATACCGTGTGACCCGCGTCCGTGTTCATACTTCTCATTAAACTATTTTAATGTTCAGCGCTTGCATCCTCGTGCTGTTAAATTACTACATTTATCATGGAAATTAACGCAGCTAAAATTATACCAGCAATACTTTATAGAGTTTTACTCAAGGTTTTTTATTTACTTCGACACAAATGTTAACTAATTGTGATACGAACTTAATATCACCGTTGTTCTCATAATATAATTAATCTGAACCTATGCTTCAATTAGCCAGATAATAAATCATTAAAAACTATTATAACTGAGTTGTTTATCTAGTAATTTATTTAAAAAGATTTCTTTATACGAGTATTAATATTCTTTTCTTTTAAAATTAATTTGGTCTTAAAATGCTTTAATAACCAAATCAAACGGACGAAACATAACTTCTAAGATAATACAAATATTTAAACTTAACCGTGGATCTTTATGTACTAAAGTACTAGAAAGGACACTGCTTTTATCTTACTACTGGTGGTAGAGCTCCAGTGGCGGAGCACGCGGGCGTAGGCACCACCGCATTACCTAATATACTTGCCGCTAACTGGTAGTGTTCAGCACTATCGTGTTCCTGTCAGGTGGTAATGTACGGCCCTGTAATTTTCGGCACAGAGGCATAACACCTTAGGCCTCAGGAGTGGTCCCGCATCTGCATTTTGACCTTGGTCTTTGTGTGGGTGTCTATAGGCTGCAGTCATCACTTAACATCAATGTGAACTGCATGCTTGTTTGCCTCTTCCATTACATAAAAAAACTCCCCTTGGTAGCATGGTTCCAGTTTCAAGAAGTTAATTTAGCACACTTCTACATAGGAATATGACAGATGACAAGGAGACGTCTCAAATAAATGTGTCAAACCAATACAAATACAGAATCGGCTGTTTGTTCCCGGTATCTTCCTTATAATGTATGCAGGTATTAGTGTTTACGAATAAAATACTTTTTATTTTGTATTATATTTTTTTTGATGTATGTATATTAACCTCGTTGAGACTTAACGTATAGGTCAATCAACATTGAAAAACCGAACGACATACGAGTACGTCCAAATAATAAACAAAATCAACATAGAAAAAAAACAAATGTAATAAAGTAAGCTCAACATAGATATTTTCATCCCACGAAACCAACCACAATGCAGAATTGAAATTTTTAAAATTGACAAAAAAAATTTACAACTGAAGAGCAGAACTTTTCATTTTATTTTTAAGGTAAACATGAAGAAAACTTCCGTTATATTACGATAAAGCTCTTTGTGCTAACTAGTACACGTTAAATTAGTTAAGCCGTTTTCTGTTGTATCTTGTACATAGCCAAGGAAGCGACAAAAGAGATCTGAAATATAAAACGAAATACCTAAACACGATCTTAAATTTCCTTTACGCTTGTAAATATCCTTCTATTTACAAGCAGTATTATATTCGCTTATTGTTGAAGATTACAGTACTGTGTAGCCGAAGTCCTTGTTTCATGCTTATAAATAAGAGCATACAGACGGGCCGGTAGGATTACCTCCTCTCCGACTACATAGTAATGAATTTCTACATATCTGTCTTCAGCAGATATTTCGCTCGAGATTATGCATCAAGATCGGGCTGTGCACAAAACAGATATGACGAGCATTGTTTGAATTTAGTTGCATTGTTCAATGCTTCCGAAGATTGCATTGCAATATTGGTATCTGAAATTTTATACGTTCTCAAACAAGGAACGATTTGTAACTGTTAATAACATTTCGATAACTTTTGGATTGGAATATTAGCAATACAATAAACAATCCATTCTCAATTTACGCAAAATCTAAACTTAAAAAAAAAATTGGGCGTACCCCAAGAGATCTGTAATGAATGCGAAATTAATGCAAAGTGGGCAGCTATAAATCTCCAGAGCTTTGGAGCAATAAAACAAAAAATGAGTATTACCAGTTTGATAAAACAAAAACTTTGTTTGGCAAGTGCCCCAGAGGACCCGGCTAAACCAAACCCGGGTTCAGTTCTCACCTCGCTGTACCCTGTTTTTGTGTGAAACATTTTCAATATAGCTTGTTTATTATCTGTTAACTCTAAACCAGAAAAATGTATCTTTATTTACACGTGTAATAATGCTAAGCAAATATTATGTATGTGTATATTGCTACATATATACGAGCTGGGTTCAACTAGTTTCTATCGTGGGCGCGTGTATTCGAATGCAACTTTGTTTTCAGAGAAAGCATTTGGCGATTAACTTTTTGAACTTTACTATTTTTTACGTCATGAAGAGGCAAACAAGAGTACAGTTTACATTGATGGTAAGTAATGCTGTTGCCTGTAAAAATCTACATACTATCTGTAGATACGTTGTCACTCCTGAGGCCTAAGATATTATGTCTTATCACCTGACCGGAACACAATAGTGATGAACACTACCATTTAGCGGCAAAAAGATTCGGCAATGTTCGGGTGCTGAATACGCCATAGAGCTCAGTCACTGGAGCTCTACCTCAAGTAAAAGTAATAGCGATAATTTGACTGTTATTATTAATTTCGTTGGAGGGTTGAGGGCCATATTATTAATCAGAAAATTGCTATTTCTTCCGAGGCAGTAAAAATTGATAATGAAGTTGTTGGCGCTCTTTGTTCTCTGGCAAAATATTGACGGCTTGAACATACAAGTTGTTGTTGTTTTTCATATAAAAAAATTAAATAAATAAGATATCCATTGAAAATTTTAATTAATTATACACATGAATGGTTTTTGCAGCAGTACAGTCACGCATATTAATACCTTGTCGTGTGTTTATTGCCGGAATTTGTGACGAAGCTTATGAACTGGAATTTAGTTTTTATATTCGTGACAACTTCGTTGCGCCCGTCACGTATTTAAACTTTGCTCTGAATTGAATTACCTACTTGGTTCCGTATTAATTATTTTAAGATCATCAGCTATCGATCTCGTGACACTGTCTGTTTGTCACAGTGATTTTGCTCCAAAAGTACTGAGTTCATTAGTTTAAATGAGAATGAGAGGAGTTTAAAGGAGAAGTTCCATACAATTCTGGGTCCAGGTGTTAACACTGTATAAATTATATCATAATATTCAATCGACTATAAAATAAATAATTTGAATATTCGGGCATTTTTTGAATTGCCAGTATTAAAAGTTGGGTTAGATTGCAAATTTAGTCAACAATTTTGGGGTGTAAGTGGCGCCTTACCATCCTGGTGCCGCAGCCAACCTTACCTGCACGTGGTGCACCCTGCCGACCAGCAAACAAGGCTCTGGCGACTGGTTCCACACGGTTGCTGGGTCGGCACTACCAGCGTAATCCCTCCTAGTGTCCTGCTTGGTGGTAAGGTCCCTTGGGTCCTGCCTGGCTAGCTACCACCCTCAGGTCGTAATCTGCCGCCAAACGTCTTCGGGCGTGTTCCGGCTTCCGAGCCTGAGAGCCAGTCCCCCCCCTCCCCCTATCCTCTTCCTCGTTCCTATCCTTGATGTGCACCGTATTGTCCGCCCCCGGGGCCGGTATGTGTAAGGACATCTTGCGCTCAGGGGCGCAACATGTTGGCCCGGGGGCCAGGGAGAGCCGATGAAACGGTAACGGTCCGCTGCCGCCCGCCGGTCAGTAGGGGACCCGAACCCAGGCCTCTCTATTAAACTCTGGCCTGGGAGGCTGTCCCGCCAACCGGTGTTAAGTCCCGTGTGCAGTCGTCGTGCCGGAGTAAGAGACCGGAGTGGGCCCGGCGCCTGTGCACGGGGGGGATCGGGGGTCCTTCCGTCCCCCGGACCAGCAAATTGCACCACCTCTGTGTGCAGATGGTCTGATGCACCTGCAACTTTGCCCCTCGGGCGGTCGATACGGTGCACATCATTATTTCCCTTATCCGACGCTGTTAGGAAGATTAAAAAAAATGGTCAAAAAGAAAAAAAAGAGTAGTAACGCAGCGGACGCCCCTCCCACATTTACTGTGGACATGTGCAACATCAGGGGTTTACATACCAACCTTAACGCCGTTCACCACCACCTTGAAACGGCTAAGCCAGCCCTACTCTTTCTGACGGAGACACAAATATCCTCTCCACTTGACACATCGTACCTTACTTATCCCGGCTATACTCTGGAGAACACTTTCGTTCGCCGCGCCGGGGTATGTCTGTATGTCCGAGAGGATGTCTGTTGTCGCCGTCTTGACCATTTTGAAGACAAGGACCTGTCGCTATTGTGGGCACGCGTGGATTACGGTGGATCTACCCGAATATACGCGTGCGTGTACAGGTCCTATAGCGGAGACGGGGAGACAGCCCGCTTATTCGAGCACATCCAACAGGTGGTCGACACAGTGCTTGTGCAGTATCCTTCTGCGGAGTTGGTGATTCTTGGTGACTTTAACGCACACCATACGGAGTGGTTGAGTTCCCGGATCACGGACTTCGCTGGAAGATCTGCACACGATTTCGCGTTGGCTAATGGACTCTCACAAGTTGTAACCGGGTTTACCCGGATACCAGATGTCGAGGGTCACACTGCCTCTTTGCTGGATCTTCTGCTGACCTCACATCCTGCCAACTATCAGGTGGTGGTCGAGGCTCCCTTAGGATCCTCGGACCACTGTCTGGTACGCACAAAAACCTCGTTGTCGGTTCGAGCGCCGCTGCGGCCCTCGGCAACTCGACAAGTGTGGCATTACAGGTCGGCAGACTGGGATGGACTGAGGGAGTTCCTGACGTCCTACCCATGGAGGCAGCTTTGTTTCTCGTCGGAAGATCCGAGCACGTGTGCCGATGCTGTAACCGATGTGATACACCAGGGAATGGAATGTTACATTCCGTACTCTGTGGTATCCATTGGCGGACAGTACCAGCCCTGGTTCGATAAGTCCTGTGCTGTGGCTTCTAGTCACAAGCAGGAGGCTTACAGAACCTGGACTGCGGCTCACGCTTGTAAGGATCCTAATGCCTCCGGCCTTAAGAGAGCACTCAACGCTGCATCCAGGTCCACTAAGCGGCGCATGGCCAAAGCGAAGTCGAAGCACATCGGTAGAGTTGGCAGGAAACTAATGAGGCACCCTCCCGGGAGCCGTGCCTATTGGTCTCTTGCCAAAGCTATCGAAGGGAATTTTTGTCGGTCATCTTTCCCACCACTGCGTAAAATTGACGATAGCCTGGCCCACACGGCAAAAGAGAAAGCTGACCTTCTGGGCAGCCTCTTTGCCTCAAACTCGACTCTTGACGACATGGGTATCACAGCGCCTACCATCCCGCGCTGTGAAAGCTCTATGCCTGACGTCAAATTCACTCAGAAGAACGTCAGGCGAGCTCTTTTATCCCTTGACGTCAAGAAGTCGAGTGGGCCGGACTCCGTCCCTGCGGTGGTGTTGAAGATGTGCGCTCCCGAGCTGACCCCCGTTCTGACGCGCCTGTTCTCGCTTTCCTACGATCAAAGAACCGTACCGTCTGCGTGGAAGACCGCCCTCGTGCACCCGATACCCAAAAAAGGGGATCGCAGTGACCCGGCCAATTATAGGCCCATAGCAATAACCTCCCTACTCTGTAAAGTCATGGAGCGTGTGATCAATACTCAACTGCTGCAGTATCTAGAGGATCATCAGCTGATCAGTGACCGCCAATATGGATTTCGTCATGGCAGATCTGCTGGTGATCTTCTAGTATATCTCACGCACCATTGGTCCCACGCCTTGGACAAGAGTGGGGAGGCATTGGCTGTAAGCCTGGACATTGCTAAGGCCTTTGACCGGGTCTGGCACAGGGCACTCCTCGCGAAACTTCCATCCTACGGTCTTCCCGAGAGGCTATGCAACTGGACAGCCAGCTTTCTGTCTGAGCGTTATATACAAGTCTTAGTTGACGGTCAGCGCTCAGACAGACTACCTATCAACGCTGGTGTGCCGCAAGGCTCTGTGTTATCTCCCACGCTTTTTCTTCTGCATATCAATGAAATATTGGAGCAAAACTCCAATTTTCATTGCTATGCCGATGATAGTACGGGAGATGCACACTACACTAGCCGTGCAAATGCCTCTCGGACACTTATCGAGGAAAGCAGGACTAGACTTGTGTCTGAAATCGAGCACTCTCTGGAGCGGGTCTCGGATTGGGGTCGACTTAATTTAGTACAGTTTAACCCCTCGAAGACACAAGTCTGCGCGTTCACCGCTAAAAAAACCCCATTCATTGTAGCACCACAGTTCCAGGGCATTCCGCTCGCCGTTGATAAGAGTATCGGTATCCTGGGCGTTGACATATCGAACGAAGTGCAATTCGGGAGTCACATTGAGTGTAAGACCAAGTTGGCATCCAAAAAGTTGGGGGTGCTTAACAAAGCGAGGCAGTATTTCACATCGGGGCAGCTACTACAGCTTTATAAGGCCCAAGTGCGGCCCCATCTGGAATACTGCTCTCATTTGTGGGCGGGAGCCCCCAAATACCAGCTTGGTCCACTTGACTCCCTACAAAAACGCGCCGTTCGTATTGTTAACGATCCAGGACTTACCGACAGGCTCGAACATCTGAGCCTGCGCAGAGACATTGGGAGTCTGTGCGTGTTGTATCGTCTCTACAATGGTGAGTGCTCTGCGGAACTGTTTGACATGGTGCCACCGTCTCTTTTCCTACACCGTACTACCCGCCGAAGAGAGAAGTTCCACCCACACCGACTGGACACCTGGCAGTGCTCAACGGTGCGGTTTTCACGTTCGTTCCTGCCCAGAACGTGTAAATTGTGGAACGAACTTCCCTCTGAGGTGTTCCCTAGGTGCTACAATATGGGGTTCTTCAAAAATGGCGTCAAAAGAGTCCTTCAGGGTTGGCAGCGCGTTGGCAACTCCCCTGGTGTTGCAAATGTTCATAGGCGACGGTGACCACTTTCCATCAGGTGGCCCGTTTGCTTGTCTGTCAATCTTCAGACATAAAAAAAAAAAAAAAAAAAATTTGCAAAATTTACCGTGTGATAGGTTAACCAGTAACGATTTTGCCCAAAATTTCCCGTCTCCTTTAGTATTCTTATGTAGCTCCCTCCCTAGAGTTTCCGCCTTGTCGTGGCGGGGGGCTCAGTAGCCGGTGGTTGTCCACACACCGGCGAAGCTAAGAGAAACCCAATGAAGTATGAATACTGCACGAAGAATACATTAAATCGATAAAAGATAATTATTAGTACACATACATTTCAGACAGTAAATTACGTTCCCATTGTTAACGTCAAAATATATCTGCTGTGTACCAGCCTGTGCTAAGAAGGTTTCAGTAAAGGTTCGGTATAAAATTCAAACTTAGGTACATTTCACGTATTTTAGTCATAGTAAAAAGATAGTTATAATAAAATTAAAATAAGCTATTTAATTTATTACACGATTAATTTTAGGTTATTTACTTTAGTTTACATAATATAAGGGAGATAAATCGGTTAATTAGTTTTATTTCAATGCAGTTTTGTATCTACTTTTATATTACTGGAATTACGCAAAAAAATTAATGTCAACATTGCCATCGAATCTTTAATAGTTTTAAGCTACTCGTATTATAGGTGAGGATCCTCCTCCTCTGCAGAGTTATTTTGTTCATACAGATATGCTGTAAACCAAATTTATAATTTAGAGAATATAATAATATATGGATATACCGCTAGGTTGCCTATCAAAATATGGCCACCACAGTGGGACGTATCAAGGATTGCCATTATTATTTAAAAATTACTAGCGGCCATATTTTGATAGGCAACTTAGTAGATAACTATGTATTCTCTAGATCATAAATTTACGTATAAATTAGGTATGCAATATATCTGGATGAACAAAATAATTCTGCAGTGGGATCCTAACCTATTATGATCATTTAATGCAATTGATTGCACAGTTTCACTAAGAATTTCATACAGTGGTGTTCAAAGACGCCGTTAGGTGTGCGAAGCACGGTACACTTTTTTTTTTTTTGATATGGCATCGCTATTACGCATATTGCCAGTGTCAAGTAAAACGATATTTCGTATTTATTTAAGCAGCGTAAAAGTAAGTATAATATAGTCATCAAATATAATATGTAAGTATTAAGTATATAAGTTATCAAGTATAATATGTCAGTCAAGTGAGTTACAATCAAGTTATTCGAGTAAAGCGATGGCTACTTAACCAGAACATTTACAATGAAGTTTTGGAGGCAACCTGAAAGGTCGTGTTTTCGCACTGTTATTCTATTTCACTATACACGGGCACTGTAATAAACTTATATCAAACAAAATACCACCAACTTTATTCAATATAACTTAAAAATACACCAAGAAAATGAAATAAAATAAGAGCACCATACGCCTCTTTCAAGGTTCCCGCCAAAACTCCCACGGTACACTTAAGGCATATTTGTGTACACTTACATGACGGCTGACAAGTTTTTATTATTTTGTACATGCTACAGACTATTGCTACAGACTACAGACTTTGTATGCTTGGCTATAATTGTTTTTAGAGCTTTTGATTGGTATCTGTAATAGTTAAGGAATAATCGCCTGTGCACACTTTTAACGATTAGGTACACCCTGTATATACTGAAACGCATAACGCCTCAACTTTCGTGTTTCACTTGATTTTACTCGTCATATAATTTCCATTCTGAGTCTTATAACTCAAACAGTTTTAGAAATAAATTCCAACAATATCAAAGAGAATATTACAAAAAATGTTTTTAAATAATGGTCTGTTACACATATTATTATATACTAATATCACAAATGTGAACGAAGAGATTAAGGGTAGATAATCCGAATGATCTATTAAAGACCTAAAAACTCAGTTATTTAAACTTATTTTCATTTGAACATGAGACAGGTAACGAAAAACATAAATACTCTCCGATAATTACATTACACCATAGAGCAACACCGGAGGGGTCATATGCAGGCTATCCCCTCTGTAAAAGTACAAGCCTGTTGCCTAGATGTTTAAATCTGTGCGTGAAATTGTTTCTGTATTTTGTTAAAGTCAAGGTGTGTGTTTCGTCGTAATAGACGATTTTTGTAGTGTGCGTGTGTGTGTCGCACGCTTTTCCGCCCGCAAAAAATGACAGACTGTTTTGCATCGGTAATAAACGCTATGGCTACTCCGCTCCAGTCCGCCGCGGCCGGTAGCCCGTGTTGCTCTATGCATTACACACACGACTCGATACATCTTGTAAAAATTTATGAAAAATGAAAAAAAAAAAAAGAATGTGTCAGCTAACATTACGACGCAAGAGTTGAACTCTTCCTACGAATAAAGACGAGTATGTACTCGTGAAGTTGAAAATGAGAATATTATTCCATATTTGAATATTGAAAGAATGATAGCGATTCTAATGTAAGATGGAAAATTTTAAATACCCGTTCTTGTTTTAGGCTATACAAAATTGTGACATTCTCCTCTCGACCACACTTAATACCCTCAGTAATTGGAATGTCCTAATTTAATTTTATATTAGAAATATCGTTATTTTAACCTTTACTTATGAAAGGACGTCACTAAACGTTATTTTAGTAATTGAAATCAATGACTTGGAAGCTTGGTTACATATCGTTGCTTGTCCCGTAGAGGGAACGGTGCTAATGACTCCCATCTTGCACCCTCCTCCCAAACGGTCGCTATAAAATTTTACGCAGACTAAATTTTATAAAATAAAGTAATACCGTTTCCTTGTCCCTTCGCACTTCAAAATAACAATGGATTTTGTTACGATGCAATTGGTTGTCGTTCATTGTTTCCTCCCAAGAGGATTTCACGAACGTATTTTAAAGATTGCACTCGTATTTTAAATCGTTCGCTACTATTCCGAAGAATTCATTCTTTAGTTTGCATCGCAAATATATTTTACGACTGTCAAACATTAAACAATTTTATACGTTCTAAGTTTGGGTTGTATGAATTTACATGTTATACGGATTCGGAACGTTTTTCAATCGCTACGGAAGTCCCTTTTAAATATATTTTGTGCGGGGCTTGTTTATAATAAGTACGCAGTATTCTAGGGCCATTTGCCCCGCTATAAACATGAATGGCGTCAAAACGTCTCTCTTATCTCGGGACATTTCTCAGAGGGGCGGAAGCGGGACCCTAAAGGCACGACAACGTTCTTCAAGTATGGTCCTAAAGGATCTCGAAATAAGGGCCGTGGAGATCCTTTTGAGAAAGCACTACGTTCTTAGAGCAAATGGATTGTGAAGAAGAAACTCGCAACCGATTCAGATATTGATTTTTATTTAAGAGATAGGACTCGACTTTCGGTAGAAAAACTGAATACCGTAATCTATAATCTTGGGCAAAGATTTTCATTATATTATATGGCAGTTTTTTGTAAATATGTGTGTGTGAAATCTATTAGTCAAGCCGTTCTTCTATCTGTCTGTCCATTAAAGAGTTTTATCTAATGGCATCGTAAAACTTGTTGGTAGGGTTCTGAGTTATCTGAATTAGTGTGTATTACGTTTACTGTGATGAATATTAGCAACCACAGTGGCTAATAATGGTTGTATCTAAGTATTTTGGTGCTGTAGATCTTGTGTTTGTTTCCATGTATTTTAGTGTTTAAAAAAATTATAACGTGGAGAAAATTCTCAGCCGCCGATCAAGAATTTAAAACTTTATGAATGAATGAAATGTAGGATTCAATAATATCGACCAAATAAAACTGATCATCTATAAGGTACCTGTTAGATGCATGCGGACACAAATTTATGCACTGTAATATCATACGCACACTTTCAATATAAGTAAAGCATTTACCAATGTATCACAACAAATATATATGAATAGGTGAACCGTAGAACCAGTATGTGAGGCCTATTGACAGTTCAAAAAATTATTTCTTAGGTTGCGATCCTTTACGGTAACTTAAAAAAAAACGCAACGTATGCAGTTTTCGGAGAATGAGTGAAAAGAGAGAGGCTTGGTAAAGTAAAAAAAAATACTTTTGAATAAAATGCCGCTCCCGGGTATTATTTAAACAGCAATAATTAGTCTCGCTAAAATTCGAGAACGACTGGACCGATTTGGATAATTTTGGTTTTGAATGATTTTTGGATGTCCAGGGAAGGTTTAAAAGGTAAGAAAATATGAAGAAATTAAAGGGAAATAGTAAAGACCACAATTTCATTTGCCCATACAAATAGTCCGTATCTATCAAGCCTTTGACACATTATTTCATTCTGAGGCAATACGAAGTTTGCTGAGTCAGCTAGTCTATATATATAAAAATCAATTGCTGGTCGTTAGTCTCGCTAAAACTGTAGAACGGCTGAACCGATTTGGCTAATTTTGGTTTTGAATGATTTTTGGATGTCCAGGGAAGGTTTAAAAGGTAAGAAAATATGAAGAAATTGAAGGGAAATAGTAAAGACCACAATTTTATTTTCCCATACAAATAGTCCGTATCTATCAAACCATTGACACATTATTTCATTCTGAGGCAATACGAAGTTTGCCGGGTCAGCTAGTATAGAATAAATTATTTGTAGTGTCATGGTATCGGGACATAACGACCCTACCGCCAACAAGTGGAGAAGAATTCTTCCGCTAGTACAGTCAGTCAACAAAACAATGGGCAGCAGCAACCCGCGACAAAACTATTGCCACTGTGATAGCCAATCCGCCTTCCAAGCGTGGCGATTATAGCAATTATTCTTCCCTATTGACCCACAACACTGTTATGAGTAACTTTAGGGAAGGATTTTGTCCATTAAATGATGATGATGGTTTGTACCGACCTTTAGAATTGGAAAGAAATGGTCAATTCTTTACAAATGGATCAGAAGATAAATATAAAAACGTAACTTCACGCCTGTAATGCATTCAAGCATACATGCAAACACCCATGACTCGCCGGTTACGTTTTTGGCCCATGTAACAGATGGCGAACCTGTTGCCATGTCCGGGCACATTACCAAACTCCGAGGTACTGGGAAACTTCAATAGAACCAGAGATAAAGGATTTTAAACCGTTATCTCTGAAAGTCCTCGAACCGGGAATCGAACCCAGGACACCCAGCGTAGTATTAGTGGCCTGCTACCACTACGCTACTGAGGCAGTTAAGGTAAATATAGTACTTTTTATATTAAATTTAATATAAACATAATTAATATAAATAAATAAATACAATAAACATTACTTTTATATACTAATTAATATTAATAGCTAAATCAGGCACTGAAATGCACTGCTTTATATCATCAAACGAACCTACATAGATATACAATAAAGTGTAGTTATATCAATGTTTGTATAAACGGAGTTTGTCCAGTCCTCCATTTAGATACGTAAGAGCACCCTCAAGATTGTTATTTATGGCCAGAAGTAATATCTGTGTCAACTTGCACAGCTCTCAATGTTGTTGCCCTGGGCGAGATCTTTTTCTATATCCATAATAACTTTTGCTCATGGTCTCAGCGTCGAAAGTTTAGCGTATTGCAATTGAGATTAATTAAATACTAAATTGAATGAAAAAAAAAATAGTTTCTTATTGGTGGTAGAGCTCCAGTGCCGGAGCTCGCAAGCGTAGGCACCACCGTATTGCCTAATATACTTGCCGCTAAATGGTAGTGTTCAGCACTATCGTGTTCCGGTCAGGTAATGTACGGCCCTGTAATTTCCGGCACAGTGGCATAACATCTTAGGCCTCAGGAGTGGTAACGCATTTGCATTTTGATTTTGGTCTTTTTATGGGTGTCTATAGGCTGCAGTCATCGCTTTAACATCAATATGAACTGCATGCTTGTGTGCCACTTCCATTACATTAAAAAAGTCCAAAAAATATGTATACGTATCATAGCTTTTATTTACTTCCTTACCAGAGTTAAATAAATATGTCATAATGAACTATTAATCAAACTTATTGTGAAACACTGTGCGCGCTTCAGTGAAAACTATTTGTGTATGTTCTAACAAAAGGTACGTGCTTTTGCCGAAACAGGGATGTGCATAGCTTTCACTGTAGCAAAGTGAGTGCAACGTAACATAATAGTTTTCTGTGTTTCTCCTATCAAATCCACTTGCGATTTGCATGCTATGATTTTTTATTTTACTATTTAAAGCGCGAAACAACTGGCACCATAGATGTAGGCCTGAAAGCAGCAACATTAGTGGGATTGGGCGGGTCATGTTTGTAAGATGCCTCAAGAAAAGTGAACAAAAAGATGGTAGATTTGTTTGTTAAGACTGGATCCTGGTTTTTACGTTTTTTAATTAGCTGACCCGGAAAACGTTATTCTGCCATACCATAAATGTCAAAGCCCTGGCCCATCATTGGTGTGAGCAAAGCGTTTGAATTAGGTACCTACATTTATTTCACGCGCGCTAATTTTTTGCGAAAACTTCTAAGATATTTATTTTAATTGTATGATGCATTGTTATTATATTTTAGTGCATGAAATGATTAAGGAATGCTTATCTACATATAGGTCTTAATAGGTTTTCAATTACCGCATTGTAAGTTGCCAAATTTTTGGGAATAGTAAGCTTTGATTAAAAGATGAGATCATTGTGGACTTATTATGAAGATCTACCGTGTGCCTTTCGCGTTTCGCATCGCGAAAGATTGTCGTCACGTACCGCCCGCGGCCTCTTATAAATACTAACAATTTATAATCCACTGTAAGATAAATTTTCGAGAAACAAAATAAGAATTGTTAACTCTATGTGTTGGCCTACAGGTGGTGTAATATTTCAAATGACATTTATTGGTTTTTAATTATTTGTCATCATCGTTCTAAAAAAATCTACTCGTATTTCTATTATATGGCGTCTCATTACGAAAATAATAAACCGACTCAAGTATCACGACTCTCGGAAACTTTATAGCGAGACTGAAAACAGTCTCAAAATATGAACAGTTGCTGAGTACCTTAATATGAACATTATATAAGTGTGTACATATTCATGGGATGGATACGACTGGATATTAGTCACATTTCACTTGAGGGGAGTTAGTCGTTCGGAAGTATTAACTGGATAATGCAGTTATGCTCCAAGCAATATTAATGCCGCTTCTTTTGGATGCGGTACGTACATTGAGGGTTTTGTGATAAACCAGCAACTTTTTCCTTCTTCATTTCACTCATTTCGTTATTCATTTTTCATTTTGATATGATGATCTGGATTTCAATTTAGACACATAAATATGATTAGTTTATTTGACACTCATTTTGACCAGTTAACGATAACCGAATCGATTTCAGGCATTTTTGATATAGGTAAAATTTTGTCCCAAAATTAATTACAATTATAGAAATTATGGTCACCCATTTGGAGAACAGTTAGTACAGATGAAAATAAGACTAACGTCTATCCAAAATTGAATGTTAGTCTCAATAAGTGTATTAAAACTTGTTGAGACGTGTGACGTTTTGTTGTAAATAATAATTTAATAAAATAGTGGAAATTAATCTTATTACCTACTAGCGAGTGTTAAATGAGTATTGAAAGTTGCGAATATAGTGGAATTATTTGCACCGGTAAATGAGCCTATAGTTAATATTTGAAAATTAAAACATTATTATTAATAAAAGATAAAGTTTTAAGTACAAAATTTAAATCTTATTAAAAACAATAATTATTATTTAATATGCCACTTATGCTTTAATACTTTTGTATCTCAATTGACTTCTTTACTCTACGTAAAGATAACCATACTATTAATTTATTCAAAGAACCACCAAATACTAATACTGAAGTTAATAACACTTCACGAATATGATAAGTGACAAAGAAAATAATTAACATCATGAGCAGTTTACGAGCTGAGAAACCATAATCTCGAACATGTTTCAATGTCTACATATTCATGAAACAGCGGATAAGTCTGTTCGTCACTTGAAAGAAGTTAACGATTCATGAATATTAACTAGATAATACAATTATACTGACTCGGTAGCCTAGTGGTAGCAGGCACCTACTACTACGCTGAGGTCCTGCGTTCGATTCCCGGGTCGTGGGTTATCAGAGATAATGGTGTCAAGTCCTTTTTCTCTGGTTCTATTGGGATTATTCCATTTTCTGGAAATTTCCCAGTACCTCGAAGTTTGGTAATGTGCCCGGAGATGTCAACAGGCTCGCCACCTGTTACATGGGCCAAAAACGTAACCGAAGAATCGTGGGTGTTTGCATGTATGCTTAGATGCATGCATTTACCTCTACCTACCCCTTCGGGGATTACAGGCGTGAAGTTACAAAGTTACATAATACAGTTATACTTGGAGCTCGATATCAATTTTGTATTTTCTCGGCTGAGGCAAGTAAATTGCTGATTTTACGATAAAATAAATTTCTTCTCTCTCGGCCTTGTTTTGTCGAAGTATATAATAGGCTATGACAGACAGACAGCCTGTGACAGCCAGACACGCAGTCATCCTAAAAAGGTTCCGTTTTTCATTTTGGGGTACGGAACCTTTGTAAAACAAACAAATATGTATCACACAGTATCAATTGCGTAGTAGGTATTTCTGCGTGTTAAATACGATAAAAAAATTCCTAAAGTTACTATTTAAACGAATAATGAAGCAATTATCACACCTCATGAGAACTAAATAGCAAAGGCATAAATACAGTATCGCAATATGAGCAGATATCAAGTCTAGAAATCGTAATCTGAACTGTTATAATATCTACATATTCATAAGATAGATAAGTCTGAGTATTCGTCACATTCACTTGTGAGAAGTTAGTCGTTCATGAATATTAAATAGAGTGCAGTTACACGTTGATCTCTATATTAATAGAGAATTCAATTAGCTGTGATCTCAGACTTAATTAATCCCTTAGTCTGAGGCTGTGATGTGAAAATCGTTGGTTTTACGAGTGGCCTTTAACCTTGAAACTTATTTATTTACATTACACCATCGGCGTCGGGAGATGATGACTCCTTGTCCCCCTAGCTCCCTAGTGAAGGAGTTTTTTATGTCATGAAAGTGGCAAACAAGCATGAAGTTCACATTGATGTTAAGTGATGACTGCAGCCTATAGCCACCCACACAAAGACCAGAGATCAAAATGCAGATGCGTTACCACTTCTGAGGCCTAAGGTGTTATGCCTCTGTGCCGGCAATTACAGCACCGTACATTACCACCTGACCGGAACACGATAGTGCTGAACTGAAACTGCCGCATTTAGCGGCAAGTATATTAGGTAATGCGGTGGTGCCTACGCCCACGAGCTCCTTCAATGGAGCTCTACCACCAGAACTCTTTCTCTGGTGCAGTCAGTCAACTGAACAATGTCGGTCAAACTTTTCTTGTAGGCAGCAGCGACCGGCGATAACACTACCGCTACTGCGATCGCCAATCCGTCTGAAAAACGTGGTGATTATGGCATATTCATCCCCCAATCTCACACAACACTGTTGTGAGCGTCTTTGGGGAAGACTTTGCCCAGCAGTGGACGTCTTTCGGCTGGAGTGATTGATTGACACGTCCATGTTTTTTCGCCTTATAGTGATAACCTCGGGAATGCATTTTTGCTCAATTTTTTTATTGCGTTCACAGGAAGAATACCTCGAAAGGCACACCCTTATCTCACTAATTTGTCAATTTGATACCTTTATGACAGTGATTGAGAACCTCGTAAACACTCGCATCTGTCAGTTTGCCGTGAATACCTTGCAAGGAACGTATTGTTCCGTATTTCTAGAGTGCATCCAACTGTACGTGAATAATTTTGCGTTATCCAAAAGTAGGATTTTTCATATAAATGAATAAACCACCATAAACGATCCTATACGAAAATTTTTCAGTACGCAGTTTTTTCGTCCACCTGTAAAGTTTCTAATGTTACACTTACGAGGTTTTCACTTTAAGGCGTCGATTTGGACTACGGATATACATGTGTGTGTAGCAAATTTCAACTGAATCGACCCAGCAATTTCGAATGAAATTAGCCATGAGAATTTGAGGTAAAGAACCATTAAAAATAAACAAATATGTAAGTATCGTTCAATATCAATGGCATAATATTTCAATATTTTTAATACGACAGGATAATTATGTAAAGATGCTTTTTAAACTAATAACGAAGCAAGTATCGCAACTCATGAGAACTAAATAGCAGAGGCATAAATACGGTATCGCAATATGAGCAGATATCAAGTCTAGAAATCTTAATCTGAACTGTTTTAATATCTACATATTCATAAGATAGATAAGTCTGAGTATTCGTCACATTTACTTGTGATAAGTTAGTCGTTCATGAATATTAAATAGAGTGAAGTTACACGTTGATCTCTATATTAATGCCGCATTTTATTAGCAGTGGAATGTAATTCGATAGTTTTATGATTTTGTTGAAGCGCGCATGGCCTGGCGGATGGTGTAGATCGTAAGCGATCTACTCGGTTAAGCATTACGGGCGCAGTCGGGTGTGTGATGGGTGACCGCTAGTGGCAAATCAAAATGCGCGTTTCTGCGCTTCGGAGGGCACGTTAAGCCGTCGCTCCCGGTTACTATCGGTAGATAGCAGTCATTAAACCTTGTCGGAGGCCTTATTTATGAGGTTTGAAAACATCCGACAGCGGGTTGGCCACTACCTCGTATCACCATTAATCCGCATTGAAGCAGCGTGGTGGAGTAAGCTGCAGGCCTCCCCCCCAAAAGGGGACAGACTCGTGCACGTTAAGCCGTCGGTCCCGGTTGCTATCGGTAGATAGCAGTCATTAAACCTTGTCGGAGGCCTTATTTATGAGGTTTGAAAACATCCGACAGCGGGTTGGCCACTAACCCGTATCTCCAACAATCCGTATTGGAGCAGCGTGGTGGAGTAAGCTCCAGGCCTCCCCCCAAAAAGGGGAGAGACTCGTGCACAGCAGTGGGACGTATAATGGGTTGCCATTATTATTATTCTGATTTTGTTTTTACTACAAAGTATGCTTACATTACTGGTGGCCTATAGATATCTAAAGTTTTGCGTATGGTCCTGAAGATTAAAATTCATATTTTTACGTTTCACGTCCATTTTTTTGTGGTTCACATCCAACTCTATCGAATCAGTAGTTAGGAAACTAGCTGTGACTGACGATCAGACAGATATCCCGTAAGAATTCCGAACCTCAAAAGGGAAAAATGGGAAAAAAAAGTAAAACCATAATAAATATGTATCACCCAATATAAATGAATTGCACAGCATTTCTGTTGTATTTAGATACTTTTTAAACAATTTTTTATTCTTCCTTAAAATAAAAAATAAGAGTATTTATTACTATTTAAGTAAGTATATTAAGTACATAACTACTTTTTTTAATAATGGATGGGTCAAAAGTCTTAGTAATCCGCGTAAAGGAATCGGCGTAAGATATATAATATACATACTTAAAATAATTAACTTTACGTGGTGTTATTTAAGTAAAAGCAATTTATCGTCTAAATTTGCCATATAAAGACAGCAATGGCCTTGTAATTTCCGGCACAGAGGCATAACACCTTAGACCTCAGGAGTAGTAACGCGTCTGTATTTTGATTTTTGACTTTGGTCTTTGTTTGGGTGTCTGTAAGCTGCAGTCATTACTTAACATCAATGTGAACTGCATGCTTGTTTGCCACTTTTACATTACATAAAAAAGCAACTTGTTAATATTCTTACTTAATCTATTACATTCCTACCTTATATCTACACATAATGTGTTGGGACCCATTTGGATTTATCAATACACATCACATTATAACAATATACCTACATAGGCTTGGCAATTGATGAGTCGGGGACTGGTACAGGGCAGGAAGATGCTATTATGGGCTCTTGAGGCAAGACATAACTGTATAGACATTTGGCGGTAGATTTAGGCCACTGTAGATATCGATACCGCCAATTCTAATAACGGAATGGACTATAAAGGCTATTGCGGGTAATACCGGCCAATGACTTTGAAACTGTCGCAGACCCTGATTTTAACTTATTGGAGCTTTATTTCTTCTTAGTTTGTTCATGTGAAAATTGCCGTTACCATTCTTTAGTTGGATAAAAAATACTGAAATAAGTAAGTAACACTTAACCCGTCAAGTCAAGTGAAAAATATGACAATTGATTTTCAATTGTGTCTAGCCGCCGGCGGCTTTACGATCCTGAAGGGTTAAGTAGCTTATTTATTTCATTTATAAGAAATTGTATACTTTTTTAAAACATCATTTATTTTAATAAGTATAAGTTAAGTAGATATATAAAATCAGTCAGATGATAGAGACTTAATGTACGGCCCCGTAATAACTTATCACAGACAACTAAGGTGTCAGAGGTGGCAACGCATATAGATTTTGACCCCTGGTCTTTGTGACACAGAGAATATAAATTTACATTGCATTGGCTTTCTTATGCCATAAGTAATATTTTAGTATTTAACGTAACAAGTCATAATAAATAGGTAGTCTAACTCGGTATAAAAACAACTTACAAAGTCAAATTCTCATAATATTGTGATTTCCTTACGCTATCTCTCTATTATATAGTGCTACCATTTTCATCCCTCTTGGAGTTTCCTTTTCCTCAGAAGGGGAACTTTCCCTCTATGTGTCATGATGCTATGTGCCGCGACCTTAAATACATACAAAGACGATATTATTATGATCGTCTCTGACCAAACTATCGATCTTGACTCTCGAATTGGTATTAAAAATTATGTAATAGTACGTAATAAGTAGTAACATTACGAGTACTACGCTGGGGTCCTGGGTTTGATTCCCGATCGGAGGCTATCAGGGATAATGGTGGTAAATCCTTTATCTCTACTCCCATTGGGATTTTTTTTAATTGCTGGAAGTTGCCTAGAACCTCGGAGTTTAATAATATGCCCGAAAATGTCAACAGGCTCACTACCTGTTATATGGGTCAAAACGTAACCGGCAAATCTTGGGTGTTTGCATGTATGCTTCAATGCGTGCATTTACCTCTGCCTACCCTTTCGGGGATTACAGGCGTGAAGATACGTTTATTTTTACGTTATGTAATAGTTGATCCAATTTCGCATAGGTACTGCATGTAAACATAGTCGGGGTCACCAATTTGTGGTTGGTATTTAATTGAACTACGAGTTACGGCTGTTCATTTATCACTAAATCTAAATATATAAAAATCTATAGCTGTTCGTTAGTCTCGCTAAAACTCAAGAACGGCTGAATCAATTTGGCTAATTTTGGTTTTGAATGATTTGTAGAAGTCCAGGAAAGGTTTAAAAAATATGAAGAAATTGAAAAGAAATAGTAAAAACCACAATTTCATTTTTCTATACGTATCTGTCCGTATCTATCAAACCTTTGACACATTATTTAATTGTGAGGCAATACGAAGTTTGCCGGGTTCTTGATAAATTACATTGCTGCGTTCATGCAGATTATTATCCTAATATTCTACTCATATTATAAATGCTAAAGTTTGTGAATATGGATGGATGGATGTTTGTTACTCTTTCACGAAAAAACTACTGCACGGATTTGAAAGAATCTTTACAGTGATATAGGTTATACATTGGAATAACATATAAGGCTACAATTTGTAATGATTAAAAGTAACGCAAACGAAGCCGCGGACAAAAATCCAATCCGCATGCCAGGCGTGGCAATTATGGAATATTCTTTCTTAATTATGCACAACAGTGTTTTGGGTAAAAGGGACGGCTTTCAACCAGCATTGCACGTCTTTCGGTTGTTGTGACGATGCATAATATATATATATATATATGTTCATAATCTGACAGACATGTCCGTTTTAGGGTTGCTTAGCCTACAAGGAATCTTTATAGGCTCGTCATATCAGTCCGTGAGTCCGTCTTCCCGTCTGTCCTCAGCTTAACTCAGAAACTCATAATACCTACTAGAAAGATGTAATTTGGAACAAACCCAATAAGTTGATCGTTGCCACACATCATCTCAATGGAAATTAATAATGTCTCAAAAAATATTTTAATGCATTGAGTTAGCGTAGTGTCTTACGATTTGTAAACAGATTTCAATGTTATTATAAAGAATAAAGACACTTGAGAAAATTTACATAACGGAATAATTTATTGCAGCCGTGTTTTATATTTATAAATTTCCTAAGACTTGACCTTGATTTTCTTCTAAATTATTGATTTTATTATGATAAGCATTCTTACGAGCATAACCTAGTTACTCTTTTATTATCATATCGAAAATTAAGGCGATGAACGCTAAAACCTTCATTGTGTAGGTATAATCAACCTCTCAAATACACAATTGAAAATTGCGAAGGAAATTAATTAAACGAATCATCCAAATGCACTCGGAAAACTTCTCTGACACGACGCCTCTGTCGCAATTGAATAATAAATTCGTATCATCCGATTCAAAAGATCTTCCGCCGATGTTTTAACTTTATACGATTCTATAGAAATTGTTATCACTTTTAAATTCTTAACCACTGCTATGCATTTTAAATGAATCATTAATTAAAGAACCCACCAGTTTAAACAAAGGTTTCTCTATATTTAATTTGCTCTTCATCTATCATATCTAACCTACATAGGTTAAATACCTAAGAGGGTAACACTCTTTGATAACACGCGATGAATTATATATATACGCGAGAATATCCGCAAATTTAATTTCTACTATGGAATACATATAAAAAAAAGGTTTCAAGATAGTAGGTTTAATTCATCTTTAGTAAATATATTTCTAAAAAAACGAGTTGGTACTCCAACCCAATCCTACCGTGAGATACTCAGGTAGTCTCCACCCGTTCTGCCGCTATTCAATGCACGCCACTGCTACTTACCTAATTACGAGAAGCTATACAAATCCATCAAAATTATCAAAGATTTATCACAATTCACATGTAATATTTGATGGATAAGGAATTTTCAAAATTATCAAAGATTAATCACAATTCACATGTAATATTTGTTTGATTAGGAATTTTCAAAATTATCAAAGATTAATCACAATTCACATGTAATATTTGTTTGATAAGGAATTCAGATATTTTGTCAGCAAATATGGACGACGATTTTCTTATTACGATTGCATTGTTGCTGTATATTGCCAAGAAGAAGAAAATACGTCGTCTCCGTAACTGGGTCTACCGAACGCACTGACTAGAAAAAATTCATACGGAAAACGATTTTTTGTGTGTGCCTATCCACACCAAAAAAGTAGTTTTCCTCATACATTTGTATGGATTTTACGTTTCATATCACGAATCTACATTGAAATCTCTGGTTTTATGTTTATTTATAAGTTATATATATATACGCACCTAAGAAGTTATAGGTACTTCTGTAGCGAAACTGGATTGTTTCGGATATTATATTATACCAGACATATAACAAACCTACAAAAAGAATATTATACCATTACAGAAGCCTCCAGAGACCACGAAAGCTGTAAAGCGACCGAAACGTCGGGTTCGATTTTAAATAATCATTTTAGTTTAATACATGCGAGATAAATCTGAAAACTAGTTTTATTTCAAAAAGAATATTAAATAATTGTGTAACAATTTATAATTTACAATGAAAATAAATTATACATACCGAAAATTAACCTCAAGTCTATACACTTAAAACAATATATTATTAAAACCACTTTTACCATTAAACAAAAAAAATATTTTTACTTATAAATTATCAATAGATTATCTGTCGCCGTCGTATTTAGGTTTAAACGATTGAATTAATAAAAATATAACTACGTTAATAAAAACCGACTTCAAAACTGAAAAGTAAAAAATAATAAAGATTTAATTGTAATTATACCTCCCTATTATTTATATGTGCTATTTACTAATAGGTTTGAAGTCGGTGCCAAGCCTTAAACAAATAATTATATCACTATAAATATAATCACTTAAGTATGAATACGAGCAAATTAATACACTGAACAAAACGTAACCGGCAAATCGTGGGTGTTTGCATGTATGCTTGAATTCATGCATTTATCTCTGCCTACCCCTTTGGGGATTACAGGAGTGAAGTTACGTTTTAATACAATGAAATGCCTACTTCAGTGATTTTGGCTTGGCACCGACTTCAAACCTGTTAGTAAATAGCACATATAAATAATAGGGAGGTATAATTACAATTAAAAAACGTAACGAACGTAACAATTAAATCTTTATTATTTTTTACTTTTCAGTTTTGAAGTTGGTTTTTCTTAACGTAGTTAAATTTATTTAATTATTTTTAGTTTATTGCTGCATTTCCAATTAGATTAATGTTCATCAATCAACATCTGTTAAATTTGTAAATTCTGACTCTTTTAGCTTCGTGACAATTAGATACCTTATAATTGTTTAGGTGTGTCGATACAAAATGATTACACGACTATACGAAATCAATGAAAAAATTTTATCCACGAAGGAGTAAATAAGCTGTGTTGTGTCGTCGATGAGTAAATCTGTCATTGTTACTTGTTGTCATCTTGTTGTCATGCGCATTAGGACTATCTAGGACGTCAGTGGATTCAACGCACTGTATGACAACTCGCCGTCTATTCTTATTCCTTTAGTCTGAGGTGAAAGTAAGTAAAAAAATGCTCATAAAATAAAAACTGATGGGCCTATCTGAATCAAATTTTTATGGGACCAATTCGAAACTATTCCGCATCAAACAAAAGAAGAATTACGTAAATTGGTCCCGAAATCTCTGCAAAATTCGCGTACATATATAAATATATATATATATACCGGCCGAATTGAGAACCTTCTCGTTTTTTTAACTCGGTTAAAAATACAAATATATTCTTTATTTACCTAATACATGATTGGTTACTATGGTTACATAGGTACAGTAACCATAGTAACCAAAAACTGGTTGGTTTAGCAACTTCAGACTGTTTGTTGCTGTCATATCGCACCTTTAGAAATGAAGTGGCATACCTCAAAAAATTAAGAAAATGACTTTTTTGCTTCAAACGACTTTAAAACATGATATTTATCAAATTAATAATCATTTAATAGTAGTTATTAAAGATTACATGTTTTTAAGTCGTTTGATTATAAAAGTAATTTTCTTAATTTTTTGAGATATGCAACTTCAATTCTAAAGGTGCGATATTACAGCAACTAACTTCAGAATGTCACTTTTATTGTCGGTGTGCGCATCGTTAAAAATCACTCTCATCATTTTTTTTCAATCGCCCCAAAAGAAGTAGGTATAACTTCAAAACATCATGAAGTCACCTATAATAAACTGTAATTAATTATATCTAGGCCATCTGCATAACATACCAATTTATTACACTCATTTACTTACACGACAAATAAACATTCTATATAAATTTTACTTCTTTTGTTTTGTCGCCATTTTCATTAATTGTAAATGAAATACCAAAATGTATACGTCCTCAGCATGTTTAAAATTGTTCATGAAAAATACACAACAGAATCCACAAAGTGACAACGGCAGAGTTGTTCATGCCGGTTGTCTAAACGCTTGCCACATTACAATAATGAAATTCCCTTACATAAATTTAAATTCAACGCGAAAATTTATGGCAGATCTCTTTTTATTTGCAATATTCCATGATGAAACGTGATATTGTTGCCGCGGGGAGTCTTTTTGTGGTCGCTTAATTTTTAAATCGGAAACTGTTGATGACATTATGTTGGAAATGTGTTGAAACGTGAAATAAAAATGGTTGAATGCGGTTACGTTAAGACCAGACTCTGCGTAATAAAATGTTAAATAATTAATTTCAACGTTTTTATTTAAAAACGATTTATACTATTACTATAGCATTATTTTGTTATCGAAGATAATAAATGAAATCATTTGATTAATAAACACCTTTTTTAAATTGAATATTTAACTCGAATTAGGATATCCATACATATAAGAAATAACAAAAACATTCATAGCATATTTTTTTACAACTCATGTTTATAATCCACAAATAATGTTGAAAACAAAATGTAAGAAAATATGTTTTAACGTGGAAAACAAAGACTTACATACTTATTGCGATGCTGCTAAATACTTAGAAGTCATCATTGTTTTTTGTTGAAGAAAATGAATAACCTTTTTTTTGCTGACATATTCTTTTAACTTTTAACTACTAAGTATCGGAGTTCGAGCATTACCTAATAAATCTGCGGCCAAATTATATTGTTTATAGTTTTTTTCATGTTATGGAAGTGGCAAACAAGCATGCAGTTCACATTGATGTTAAGTGATGACTGCAGCCTATAGACACTTACACAAAGACCAAGGTCAAAATGCAGATGCGTTACCACTCCTGAGGCCTAAGGTGTTATGCATCTGTGCCGGAAATTACAGGGCCGTACATTACCACCTGACCGGAACACGATAGTGCTGACACTACCATTAAGCGGCAAGTATATTAGGTAATGCGGTGATGCTTACGCTCGCGAGCTTCGTCACTGGAGCTCTACCACCAGTAAAAGTAGTGTTCTGAAATTGCTGCACATGAGCAAAATATCTTTAGTATAGTTCATATAAGTAGTTTTTTGTAGACACTTATAGGTTACAGTCAGTACTCACTGGGTTATTTTATTTACCACTTTATGGGATAAAAAATATTTTGCTAAACCATTTAGTCAAAACTATCTTTTTTTAATAACATTAACCTCAAATGAAGATATCTACACGATTATGAAGATTACGAAAATATCTTTGTACATCTTGTTTTTTCAACTTATTAAGTCAAAGTAATTTCGTTAGGTTAGCTGGCGGATATAGGTGTAAAATTACGAAATGGGATGAGATTGTTTGTGAACAAACAACGAGTGTCCGCTTATTAGATGGGCCCACTGTAATAAAAACATAGCCTTATTACAGTTGGGGTATTCTGCCTCTCGGCGGAACGCTCAAATTTAAATTCTAACATAAAACGATTTGTTTTTGTTAGCGCAATAAAAATAAAATCGGATTTAACAATGTGATATTTTATACACAATGTGCCCGTTCAATATTATAATATCTATACATTATGAGCAATAAAACACCCTTCAGATCGTAACTTGCGCCATGTATGTCAATAAGGGGGTGGATGCGTCAATATTAATGTGTTGCAAACATTGCATGTCCATGGTGCGAGTTAAAATTTTAATACATAAGAGTGATGCTTTTAGCGAGGTATTTTCTATGAGATTGTGATTTAACAACTTTTTTCTGACGTTTTGCTAGGTTTTTGCGAGTATCCCATATTTTGTGAATTATGATTGTTGATATTTCGCGCAGCGTAGACAATAGTAAAACGTCCACCAATTTCCAGCTACCGTGGTCAGAGATAAGACTGATTCGACGATATTCAGCCTTGCCTTATATAGCTTTTTCGTGTACAGTATCCATATTCTTAACCACTAAAGTATAAAGTCCAGTCCCTCTGTACAACCTGCTATCAATGGCTTCTGAGCTACTTAAGTAAATTAAAAAAAAACCTAGAGGCCGATCACCAAGTCGCTGGTCTGTCCTAATCGAAAAAGTGATGGAATTTATTTTTATTGGATTCATCAATTAGGTTTTGTTTCATAAAATAGGTTGCGAGCTTATTGACATCCACGGGCAAATCACTTAACTACGTGGGTGAAACTGCGAAACTTTTCAAAAATAGAATATTCCCAGTGGCACTTATCGATTCACACAGGCATCGAACCTAGCGTAGCAGTTAAGTAAATCTTTTCTAACTATTCTGATATTCTAGAATCTATCGTAGCGTAGCAGATCTTCATTGCTACGCGACGAAAGATAAAAAATATCAGAATTTTAAGTGAAATGAGTTAATTCGGTAAAAAATTGTTAAGTACCATGAAAGCGTTTGGAACTATCTATAAGAGGTCAAAAATGAAAGCCTTCTGCTAATATCTAACACCTGAGTCCATTTGAAATCGTATTTCCATCGTAAATTTTTAAAACTTCGTTATTACGTTCAACGGATTTCGTGAACGCACACGATATTGAGCTGGGTATGCCACTGGAATGGACTAAACAGCTCGTATCTTCTAGTATGAAATGGTTTTTTCATTTTATTAATCTAAACTTACTTAGAAGTAGGTACTAATCGCGAATAAGGATAAATCCCAATTTTACTTCTGTTTTATTTGTTACTGTGCAAGTTAGTATTATTGTTTTCTGAACCTATATAATAAGTAATCGGGGAGCAATGCGAAGAGTCTATGGATATGCATGTTATGCATTGAGTAGCTACGTTAACAAATACTTGGAAATGAACACTCTTCGTAAAAACGAACGTGAGAACCGCACCATTGAACAGGTGTCCAGTCGGTGAGGGTGAAACTACTCTCTTCGGCGGGTAGTACGGTGTAGGAAAAGAGACGGTGGCACAGTGTTGAACAGTTCAAAAGCGCACTCACCATTGTAGAGACGGTATAAAACGCAAAGACTCCCAATGTCTCGGCGCAGGCTCAGATGTTCGAGCCTGTCAGTAAGTCCTGGGTCGTTAACAATACGAATGGCGCGTCTTTGTAGGGAGTCAAGTGGACCAAGTTGGCGTTTGGGGGCTCGCACCCACAAATGAGAGCAGTATTCCAGATGGGGCCGCACTTGGGCCTTATAAAGCTGCAATAGCTGCACCGATGTGAAATACTGCCTCGCTTTGTTAAGCACCCCTAGCTTTTTGGATGCCAACTTGGTCTTACACTCAATGTGACTCCCGAATTGCACTTCGTTCGATATGTCAACGCCCAGGATACCGATACTCTTACCAACGGCGAGCAGAGTGCCCTGGAACTGTGGTGCTACAATGAATGGGGTTTTTTAGCGGTGAACGCGCAGACTTGTGTCTTTGAGGGGTTGAACTGCACTAAGTTGAGTCGACTCCAATCCGAGACCCGCTCCAGAGAGTGCTCGACTTCAGAAACAAGTCTAGGCCTGCTTTCCTCGATAAGCGTCCGAGAAGCATTTGCACGGCTAGTGTAGTGTGCATCTCCCGTACTGTCATCAAACATATTATTATATTGCTATAACATGTACTGTATCTATTTGTTAAAGTATAGAATGCATTCATGATTATATATATGCATGCATATTTATGTTAATTTCCAGAAAGTGGAATAATCCAAGATAACCGGAGATAAAGGCTTTTACACTGTTATCTCTGATAGCCGGACCCGGGATTCGAACCCAGGATCCCTGCGTAATAGTAATGGCCTGCTACCACTAGGTTATTGAAGCTAAATACTAGAAGAACTAAATACTTAATTATATCGAAATATCAAACATATCTTCAATTATATAAATTCATACATTAAAAAAAAATAAGTAGCATCAAAAGATACAGATAATAAACAATATACGCGTGTATAATCAGCGTGTAAAATTCATCGCACCACTTGGAAGTTGTTAAAACGTATAACGTAAATTTGCTCTCCGCCCGAGCCTTATAAATATTAATATTTCCTATCTCAGCTGTTAATTACCCAGACAACTACGGATGAACCCCACCCTGTATTCATTAGGCCAAACCTTATTAGCACCGACAAACGCAGCCGACTTAGGGGGAGGCTTGAATTCTTTGACATAATAATATGGAGCATTATCTAACGGGTCATATTGTTGCGGACCTTGTGAATCATATTTGACTAAAGGAGATATTTATCTTTTATTTGTGTAAAATCATTATTTCACCATATTCCTGATAGGGTAGAAGAAAATATTAAATGTGGGAAGAAGACTGTGATTGAAGTATTTACAAGATAATTACAAAATTTCAGTTTTTTTTCTATATGAGAACTGATGGTTGTTATATTTTATTAAATTAACTAGTGCCCCGCACCGGTTTAGCGCGGGTGCAATGTTACCTACCCTCTCCTATTCATCTGAGCGTGATGTTATATAGCCAAAAGCCTTTTTTGATAAATGGGCTATCTAACACTGAAATAATTTTTCAAATTGGACCAGTAGTTCCTGAGATTAGCGCGTTCAAGCAAACAAACAAACTCTTCAGCTTTATAATATTAGTATAGATTAAATTTACAGTAATGAAACTAGATTCTGAAATATAATTAAATTATACTAAATATCTGATTGGATTGAAGAAGAGAACAATAAAGTCGTTTCTGCGTAAATCTCTAATTAAAGGAGATTGCCCACGAGCAGTCCTAAGGAAAAAAAAAATTGTCGCTGGTGTCTCAAAAAGCTTAGCGGCATGAAAAAGATAAAAATATATTTTTATAATGTTCTCAATAATATCTATAAAAGGGTATATATGTTTTAATGTAATTAGTACTTTTCGGTTTCCGATCAATAAATCCGCCATATTTCATGTGGATATCAAACATTTGTACCTTCTCTCTTGATGAAATAATGGCGTAATGTTGTATTTATAACACAATATTCTTGACGTAAGATTCATACTTACCATTTTAAGTGACTTTTTGTTCCAATTAGACAAACCTGAACTCAAAACAATAATTTTCAATTAAGAATATATTTCAGTAATTTAAGTTCATAATCCTATTTTATTTTGTTCCATCTCTTTGTAAAAGCATTTAAATATATCATAGAGTTGATTAAAGGTAATATGATGGTAACACCAACATTCTCATATTAGAAATCTTGTCCATTGTGCCGTGGGCGATCTCCTTTATAATAGGTTGGGGAAAAAGTCTTTTCGCATTATAGTATGTATGAACTTGTAATAAAATCTCTTTGGCTGAAGTATTTGTATCTGGCTGGTTTTGGTATCATTGAAAGTTAAAATTTTAAAGAACATAATTCCAAATTCAAATTAGGCAAATGTGTGATTTTCATTTGTTTTTCGTACTGTCAAGATGAAATTCGATACATTTTAAAATTTTACTACAAAAAAGGTAAAAATGCAACGCAAGCCGCGAAAAAATTTGCGATGTTTATGGACCTAGTGCAGTGTCTGTGAGAGTACCACAAATTTGGTTTAAGCGTTTTCAATCCGGAAATTTTGATGTCAACGATGCACCTCGCTCTGGTCGCCCGCCCTATTACGGATAAAATGGATACCATTTTTGAAAAAGTGGAGCAAGATCGACTTATCAGTAGTTACGACGTAGCTGAAGAACTGAGAATTGATCACAAAACAGTTTTGGCGCATTTGAAAAAAGCTGGGTACAAAAAAAAGCTCGATATTTGGGTACCTCACGAGCTCACTGAAAGAAACCTAATGAACCGTGTACTCATTTGTGATTCTTTATTACGACGTAATGAAACCGAATCATTTTTGAAGAAGCTGATAACTGGTGATGAAAAGTGGATCACGTACGACAAGAACGTGCGAAAAAGGTCGTGCTCAAAGGCCGGTCAGGCTTCACAGACTGTGGCGAAACCCGGGTTAACTTGCAATAAGGTGATGTTGTGTGTGTGGTGGGATTGGAAGGGCATTATTCATTATGAGCTATTACCACCAGGCAGGACTATCGATTCTGAACTCTACTGCGAACAACTGATGAGATTAAAGCAAGAAGTTGAGAGAAAGCGGCCGGAATTGATCAACAGAAGGGGTGTGGTGTTTCATCATGATAACGCTAGACCTCACACATCTATAGCCACTCAGCAAAAATTAAGAGAGTTTGGCCGGGAGGTGTAAATGCATCCGCCGTATAGTCCTGACTTTGCACCTTCAGATTTCTGCCTGTTTCGGTCTCTTCAGAATTCTTTATGCAATGTTAGGTTAACATCACGAGAGGACTGCCAAATCCACTTGTCGCGGTATTTTGGTGAGAAGTCCCAAAATTTTTATAGCAATGAGATCATGTCCCTACCTACAAGATGGCAAAAGGTCATCGAACAAAACGATAGATACATACTTTAGTTAAATTTAAATAAAATAAATTAAAAAATGTTTTGAATTATCTTAAAAAATGCTATGAAACTTTTTCCCCAACCTGTTTGATATTAATTATCATTTATTTGTTGAAATAACTTAGCTGTAGCTTTGTTGATCAGGTTTCGTAATACCCAATACAATGTCTATTTTTGGTTTACTTTGCAAACAATTCATCATTACCATCATCGTTTTATCCGAAAGATGTCCACTGCTGGACTAAAGCCTACCTATAAGGGGGATAATATGCCATAATCGCCACGCTTGGAATGCGGATTGGCGATCGCAGTGACAGTAGTTTTATCGTAGGATGCTGCTGCCCATCTTGCGTTATTGCACTTACTACTGCCCCATTGGAATGGTTTGACCACCATGGTTCGGTTGACTCACTGCACTAGGGAAAGAATTATCTTCCAGTAGAAAAAAAATCTACCGCTAGTGGACGGTGGGTTTGTCACGTTCCGATGCCAGACCGACTATATAACTGAAAAAAACACAGACAAATGTGTTTCAATGTAATCCCAAATTTGTCTGGTTTGCTTAGTCTATCCAAATAATCATAATTTATTTGGATTTATGAAAGATAATATTCATACAGCAAACATTTCTATACAGTCCAAATAAATTGTAAAGGTACAGTATTAAAATTTAAGGTGATTAAATACACGACGAAGTCTACTAAAGTAATCCGCCATTAGGATTAAAAGCACTCGGTTATCTGTAACATCTGGACGATGTTTATATTTGAGGGTCTATGACAACCTTTATAACGATACACCGCTCACATCGTCTGCATGTCTTGCGTAATCTCTATGCAAATCTTTTACGCCAAATTGCACTCTACTACAGTAGAAACAAGAGTATTTTAGAACTATTGCATCAACGTGGATTCTCCATAGATGTTTAAGTAGAGCCGACTTCACATGATTTATTTTTCTATAAATGGTCCATTTCCGCGCATGTTTCTTTTCTTGTTTTGATACAAACAAGTGAGCGATATAAAATATATTTTTCTTTTTCATTCATCTACCATCATTTTCGCTCATTTGTATTTTTGTTTGCTTATTAGACTTGGCTCCAATCTTAAACCATTAGAAGCGTGGTTGGACCATTTTGTCACGCGTCATATTTTCATACCAAAATAAAAAGTAAGTTTATAATAATTTAACTGAAATATTTAAAAGTCTATATGATTTGAACGAAAGAAGGAATATACAAAAATATAGGTATATCACACCTTTAATAAAATAAAGGAATAATTCAAAATTCACGGTTTTTGAGATTTTATCAGAAAATGAAATAACGTGTCGAAAGGAATTTTATGAATTGAACAGGCTAGTCAATACGACGAAGAGAGATAAATGATCACCCATGTCTTTTTTATTAACGCACATTGATTACTCGAATTACTCGATTCCAATAAATTGGTTAAATTCAGAGATGCGCTGATTTAGATTTCGTTTGTTTTTAATGAAACAATTTGTTTCGTTTACGTTAAATTCGTAATAAATGGGTGTCTTGCGAACAATTTATTTTTTTGCTATAATTTATATATATATATATATATATATATATATATTACTAGCTGACCCGGCAAACTTCGTCTTGCCTCACAATGAAATAATGTGTCAAAGGTTTGATAGATACGGACTATTTGTATAGGAAATTGAAATTAAATGTAGAGATTCCCGTGGGAATGAGTGATTTTCCCGCAGTAAAAAGTAGCCTAAATGTTGGCCAGGCTTTGTATCTATACACCACAAAAAGTTTCATTCGAATCAGTCCAGTATCTTCGGAGATTAGCCTGGACAAAGGGACAAACAGGCAGACAAAAAAAATAAAAATCATTGAAAAGTGTTCTAATACTATTTTAACATCGCCCCCAATTGGTTTTTCGTAAATATATACAATGTACAGACACGCGGGTTTTACTGTTTTATTATATGTAGAGTGCATGATTTCATAGTTATTCACTTTATTACAGAAAATATTGAACTTTATGCTGTACAAAGGAAGGCTGATTGGCCTGTGGATGTACATAATATTCACGATTTATTTCTTTGTGATGGAAATTAATTCACATTGTGTTACGTTTCACTTCAAATGATTGAATAAAAGTTTGACAAATTACGTTTATTGGGTATTAATTAGATACTTTACAATATCGTTTGAAACGTAATTCGTATTATATAAGATTTTATTGTATGTATATAGATTAGTTAAAAATATCAACCTATCACAAGGGAACAGTGTTATGGTATTGCATTTATTTGGATTTCAATGATTAAAGTATATATTTCTATTTGAATACCATATTTTGATTGGAATATGTACCTAACCACAAAGTGTGTTTGTATCCGTGTATTTATGTTAAATTTACGCAAAATATAGATTATCATAACGTTATTGCCTAATTATTACGTATAAATGCAAAATTTACAATCTACAAATTAGGCACAGTGGATTATACTCGTTGATCGCATCGTACAAAGCGCCGCGTTTATGAAAATATCGAACGAGGTGTATTTTATTTGACAGCTAACAAAATTACTTAACCGTTACCAGCCTTAATAGAATACTATAAACAGTTTATGGTATGTGACGGAGACAAATTAACGAGTGCACGTGCTGAGGAGTCGAGAGAAATGACTAAAGGCCATAGTACACTACGCGTTGAGCTGCTAATACCGTTTGGCTTTATTCGAGTTCGGAATTATCTGATGTAATCATAACCAATAATCATGTATGTAATTATAACAAATAATGTAATCCATAGCCACAGCTTTGTTGTTCCTTTGTCATATTATTTATTAGCCCAATCTTAACTGTGACTGGGGAAAAAATAGGCCTCAGTGGCGACGCATCCTACATAATTGTAATAATGACATATCACTCTCAGTTTTTACTTCTTTAACGATACGGTGCAGTCCGATTTGCGTGTTCATTCCTGCTCAGAACGTGCAAATTGTGGAACTAACTTCCCTCTGAGGTGTTCCCCCGTATATATAATAATACCTGCTTATGAATCATGCTATAAGTATTATCTTTATTAATATTATAAAGCTGAGGAGTTGTTTGCTTGAATGCACTAATCTTAAGAACTCCGGGTTCGATTTGAAAAATGCTTTCAGTGTTAGATAGGTAGCCCGTTTATTGAGGAAGGCTAAAGTAAGCCATATAACATCACGCTAAGACGTATAGGATTGCACCTGCGCGAAGCCGGGTCGGGCAGCAGCAGCGCCATCTATTGCCAACTATGCTAGTTAGGCAACCGATATAATAGACTTTGCAGTTTATTGAATATCGTAAAGAAGTCGCTTTTACCCTTAATACATGTTTTATATTATTTCGCATTAACACATGCTTGTGAAGTATATTTTATTTAAAGAAAAATGGAAAGAAAAATTTGACTTCAGGCGAGCTAGCATAGTTGGCAATAGATGGCGCTGCTGCTACCATAAAGCAATGCAATAAATGTGAAGGAAAGATTTGACAAATCGGGCAGGACTTCAGTAGCTCAATTGGAAGAGCGGCCGGACTAGATTCCCAGTAGGCCGCGAGTTCGAATCTCGCCTGAAGTCAAATTTTTCTTTCCATTTTTCTTTAAATAAAATATATTTCACAAGCATGTGTTAATGCGAAATAATATAAAACAAAACCCAATTTCATGTTTGATTTGAAATGTTCAGTCTGTGTAACGTGCATGTCATAGTTAACGTGTAATGTAATAGGTCTTTAAGGTGTATATGTACATCATGCGAACTTTTGGCGGATTTATTTATTCCCGAGGTATTCCCAGCTTAATGGCGCCTTGAGCGGTAATGTGTGGTCATAAATTAAACGATAATAAGTTCAGACAACAACGAACCCGTTAATGACTTGCTTTCAGATAGCGAGGTTTTCGTCCTAGGACAGGCGCAGGGAATCGTCAGATTTTTCGACTTTAATTAATTATCTAGTAACTTCCAAAGTATTTTTTATCATCGTGTTGTGAAAAGAGATAATCTGAGTTGAAATACTTCTGAAATTATTATAATAATCTCTAACACTAACGAGGATTATAGAAAAATGGTAAATACTCGTATGGAAAAAATAATTGAAAAGCGAATTCGAAGCTGGGAATTGACGAAAAAGGTTAAATTGAGTTTTTTGATGTGTACAGCTTTTGTATTCTGCAAATACGACGAAAAACAAAATATGTCATTGTTTTATATTTTAATAAAATATTTAGAAATGGCACTGTTTAATAGGCCTACGAATATCCCTGTTCATAAAGTTGAACCAGTAAGAGTTATATTTAACCTGTCCAGTATTTTTTAAAGATTTATCAAACATAAAACCTACTGAAACATCTGTTGTTAAAAAACTTTCACATTTACAGTATTACTAGAATACTCCGCGACAAAGCTTTGACGTCATTTTTTAATAACAGTTGCTTAACTTTGGCAACATTATTATGAAGTTTAAAGGAAAAAAAAAGCTTAACAGTTCATTGGCAAGAGATGACTTAACAAGGTCTCGGTTCGGAAGAAAGTTTTACAGCTGTGAAATGGGACAAACCTTATTCATAATTCTGACGAGAAATTGAATTGCTTCAAATAAGAAATTGTTATTTTGTTTTGTTACTAATGGTTGAAATGGAAATTTTGAGCATCAAAATACGTACGAGTACAGATGCAATAATGCTTGGGTATATTCGTACATTTAAAATCGCATTTCTTTAATGCCATGTAGACAGTAAAAAAACAAATATTGAGGAAACTTTTAAAGGAAATTAATGACGTTGATCCAAGAGGCCATTTTTAATGAACTGTGTACCATAATTGTGTATTTTAATGAAAGGTAAGCTTTAATTACTGGATACAACATAATTATATCTTGAAGTGGCAGATTTTTATTTGTAAAGAAGTTGCCAGGCAAGCACGCAATTCACAATTATGGTAAGTGATGACTGCAGCCTATAGACACTTACACAGAGACCAGAGGACAAAATACAGATGCGATGTCACCCCTGAGACCTCAGTTGTTAAGTCTCTGTGAAAGTTATTACGGGGCCATACATTACTATGCATCGACCACATAATATATGTAATTCTAATAATATATAAAAAAGCAACCCGTTTTCCTTGGTCACGGGATAACGCGTGACTGGCTGGACCGATTTGGTTAATATTGATTTTGAATGATTTTTGGAAGTCCAGGGAATGCTTAAAAGGTAAGAAAATATGAAGAAATTGAAGGGCAATAGTAAAAACCACCATTTCATTTTCCCATACAAATAGTCCGTATCTATCAAACCTTTGACACGTGTCATATTTTCATTCTGAGGCAATACGAAGTTTGCCGGGTCAGCTAGTATTAGTATAAATAAGAGTTAATACAGGTCATGGATTTCACAATTTGTGCCTCTATTACGTAAATATTACTCTGTGGGGGTTTATAACGACTCAATATATCAAACTTATTTCTGTAACGCTTATGGTTTATGCTGTGACAGTGCAGTGAAATGGTTGAAAAAAGACCCAGAATGCATTTAGCTTGGCTCTGTTTTTTGTGCACTGTACTTTATTGGTTTTGAATGTTAACGCTGAGTTTTAGGTGGCGTACACAACATTCGTTGAAAGTTATTATTGTGCCGAAAAAATATATCGGTAAATGAAACTATTATTTTCGGATAAAATTGGTAATGTTTCTGAAAATATATTCTGTCATTGTTTTTTGACTTAAAAGGATTTAATAAGTGATAAACTAACTAACAAGCATAGTTGGCAATAGATGGCGCTGCTGCTACCATAAAGCAATGCAATAAATGTGAAGGAAAGATTCGACAACTCGGGCAGGACTTCAGTAGCTCAATTGGAAGAGCGGCTGGACTAGATTCCCAGTAGGCCGCGAGTTCGAGTCTCACCTGAAGTCAAATTTTTCTTTCCATTTTTCTTTAAAATATAAATATATTTCACAAGCATGTGTTAATAATATTTGCGAAATAATATAAAACAAGTAATAAATACATGCAGTACACTTTGTGTATGTTATTATGAAACTTTTTCAATTTAATATAATTAGTATGTAATAATGATATGTAACTCATATATCTATGACACATGAAACAAGTACGAAGTAAGATGGTTAAATTATGCATTTTCGTCAATTGGCACTTAGCAAGTGTATTCCTGTTGTACTTATAATTCTCGGATTTTTCACTAAATTATAAATAGACGAAGAATTGTTTGAGTATCTCCAATTTAGAATTAGTTTTTTGGATGTCAATATCAACTTTCTTATACAATAATTATCTTACTTATAACAGTAGTTAAAATTAATGAACTACTTAATAATCGAAGTTGTAAAGTATTTATCGACTCAACTGTCTGTACGTTGATTACCTATAGTTGCCTTAATTATTAACAATAATTTATTGATAATAAGAAACCGAACAAGTGCGAGTTCGACTCGCGTGGTGAGGGTTCCGTAATTTAAATAAATGTTTTCGAAAATATTACAGATTTAAAATGCAGGGACATAGCGATTACGGTGGTACCGGCAGGGGGGGTTATATTATTAAGAATTTTCGATTTAATTTGAATACTCAAACTTCTTATAGGTTTTCCAATTATCTATAGGCAAAGAACTATTTTCCACATTTTTTTTCAAAATTTTAAGTTCAGTAGTTTCGGAGATAGGGGGGGGAAAGGTCAATTTTCGTCGTTTTTCTTAAATAACTTCAAATTTGTTCATGCAAAAATTATAAAAAAAATATATCTGAGATGCTGACTACAACCTCTTTCATTTGATATGTCACACAACACAGTTTACGAATTACGAAATGAACGAATACGATTTTTTTTTCTGATTAACCCCCCCGAAAGTGGCCCCTCTGTTTAAAATTTATTATTTTACTTAACGTGTTCATCTTTGGATCACCAATTTACATATATTCATCAAATTTTAACTCAATCGGTCGAGTAGTTTCGGAGCAAATTGGCTGTGACAGACGGACAGACAGACAGACAGACAGACAGATGCACGAGTGATCCTATAAGGATTCCTTTTTCCTCTTAAGGTACGGAACCCTAAAAAGGTTGATTAATAAATTTTTTTTCAATTCAAATAAAATATTATATATATTTATATTTTTTTTAGATATAAGTATGCAAATTATTCAATAAACGATATAAATGTAGAAAAAAAAATAGGCCAAGTAAGTGATTGAGCGTAACTTTGATAGATTTAGTTAATCTGAACTTTATGTTATTCTAGTGCGTGTACCCTATACACTACTGGATTCACTAAAAGGTAGTTGACAGTCGGACATTATTCCACCCCATTCATCTTTGTAGCTTGCTCAGTTGGCAAAGTTAGTGCTGTACTAAGAGCTCAAATTCTGTTATTTCCAAAAGGGAATATTAAAAGAATAACTTGGTGTCCCGCAGCAACCAAAAATTGTCTTTAGAGAAGAGCGGGCGTAAAATGTTTAAAGATTCGTTCAAAGAGAAGTT
The DNA here is from genome assembly GCA_036365455.1 of Macrosoma leucophasiata. Lineage (NCBI taxonomy): Eukaryota > Metazoa > Arthropoda > Insecta > Lepidoptera > Hedylidae > Macrosoma > Macrosoma leucophasiata. The sequence goes on along the minus strand of JAWQUS010000009.1, from coordinate 16,152,649 downwards.
CACCATCACCCTAAAGTGTGAGTACTATTTTTGTCTAAAATACTATCTTATTTTCAATTTCATTATTAGTATTTCAGAGCTAGATATACCTAGTGAAAAATAAATGTATTTCATGTCTCATTGTAAACTCTACTCTGCTCTGCTACTACCTACATATACTCAAACTCTTTTGCGAATGCAAACCACGCTACATTATCTCTCCTACCTCAATTTTAGAAATTTGTAAATTTGTTCGCATTACACAGAAAAATAAAGAGGTATAATCATTAAGCCTCCACTAAATGAATTAGTACGGCGGAGAGGAAACAAATTCAATTTAGCTTCAGTGATCTTTCATAATTTTGTTATTAAGAATTTTATGTCGGGACAATAAAAGTCAATGTGTGTTTTTTGGTAAGTATATTACGTAGAACAGTGTTTGTTTTATGTAATAAAAGCAGTAAACAACAGTAGGCTTACAATTCTTATTAGTGGTTAATAGACACTGCAACCAAAGACTTCAAGCTTTTGTCAACTGATGGTTGACAAAAGCTTGAAGCTTGAACTGCGAACCGAATTGAAATCGTGGAGAATGAAGCGAAGCGGAGTCGTCAAACTAAGTACAGCAAACCGAAGTCGTGGAGAAAGAGAAGCGTGGCAGGCGATCACCACACGTATATGGCGTACCGTAATTTTAATACTACAAGTAAGATTAGTAGATATAAGACTAACATTTTTAAATTGTGGTAGAATTTCAGAGACGGACCTTGAGGTTGAAAGCACTACTGGTATGCGCAATTAGTCTCTTGTTTAATGGCAATATACGAATATGTATAGATGTATAGTATATCTGACGAAGTGATAAAAAGTCTTAAGAAATTGAAAAACTCAAGGGATTTTTTATTAAGCTGTTTATTAGGCTGCTGGCATTCACCATCGAAGTATACCGCGTACATATTGGTTTGTTACTCACATGAAAAAAAGAAACATTAGTATTCAAAATAAACTCCGCTCTTGTAATGCTCGCCTCCGCATCACTAGTGCAAATAACATTCATGTTCATTCAATGTACCATTAGCGTCTCATTTAATCAGTTCCGGGCTTTGGTCCACACCGTAGTTTGTGAAACTTGCCATTACAACTTTACCCAGCTTAAGATTGAGCTGCAGCACACCGTATCCTCTTTAAGACCCGAAAATACACATAGAAGAGATTTTCTTATATGGGCACAAATTAAAACCTACTTTATGTTATGATGGTGGGAATTATATGTTCACATTATTGGTAAGTAAATAATGCAGCCTTTAGGTAGGTAGGTATATAAATTGATGTACCTAATAGTGTTACAACTATATGATGCAGAAGTGACAATAGATAATAGAAGTGATCTCTTCGACATCAACACCAATAATATATTATGTAAAATTTTATCATTATACACCATCGACTATGGAACCAACGGAAGGCTGATTGCTCTGTACTATACACAAATATAAGATTAGGGTCATAGCGCACTAGAGGCAAGCGTCACAATTTTTGGAATTGTTGAAGGGTTTTTGAGTGAAAGCACGTAAATTATCATATTCGACTGTTGTAATAATCTTTTACTATTGGACTCGGACTGGTTATCAAGGTTAAGAGAAGAATTGTGTAAAGTATTATTATCTCTCGTATATTTAATTTGACTTCGGAATAGTAGTAAAGTATCCGCACTATAGGCTCTGCTTTGAATTCAACTGAATACAATATTCAGTGCAGTAGCGCTTGCTATTTTACAATTAAAAAATAGCAACGTTTGATTGAGATTAAATAAACTACAATCTTTTTTTACAGTGGATGTTTGAATTGCAATTGTTAAATCATTTGCATTTTAAATATCATTATTTCGTTTTTGAAACCATAGAGCAACACCGGAGGGGAGTAGCCATAATCAGGCTTTCCCCTCTGTCAAAGTACAAGCCCAAATGGGCCTCTACATGTCGCCTAGATGTTTAAATGTGTGCGTGAAATTGTTTCTGTATTTTGTTAAAGTCAAGGTGTGAGTTTCGTCACACCGCGGACACTTCGCCTAAATTCCATACAAACGCTTAATTTGGTTTCTATCCATCAGTGACGTGTATTTACACGCGCACCTGTGTGCGTAGAAACACGTACAAAACACCAACCGTCGCCCATAAGAGAGGAAGGGGTTGTGTATGTGTGCAAATCGGGCGGGACGTCGAAGTGTCCATTCTATACGTAGTATTATTATATATTCTCTGGTTTCGTTGTGATAGACGATTTTTGTAGTGTGCGTGTGTGTCGCACGCATTTCCCCCCACAAAATATGACAGACTGTTTTGCATGGGTAATACTTGCTATGGCTACTCCCCTTCGGTCTGCCGCGACCGGTGGGCCGTATTGCTCTATGTTTGAAACAGGCGTATTGATTTGTTAATTATGTTGTAAGACATTAACAAACGATTTCGATTAATCCGAATGAGTATTTAATTTATATTATTTAACATAACAACATATAAATTATCTTTTATTCAAGAAAAGCTTACGAGTAGATAATGTCAGATTTTATAAGGAAAGCTCCACAATAATTTTGAAGTTAATAACATGTCTCCGCACGTAAGTTGCTTGCAGTCATTATCTCACGAAAATACCTATTTCAAAAAGTAATTTTACACATATTTTGTACACAAAAAGCTGGAAACTTTGTAATATACACAAATATGTTACCATTTCACGTGTAAGTTAGTTAGTAGTTGATTAAATCAAATTAAAAAAATCTTTAATAGCATGAATGATAATAACAAGGCGGGTAAAAACAGTTAATAAAAGTTTATGCTTGTAAATTCCTGGTTCAATAAAATAACGAATCGTCAATTCAGCACAAACAACGTGCAAAGCAGTATTGTTGCCTGTCAGTTGCACAATTCAGACAAAGTTACAAACGATTCCGTGCCATAACCTCTGAAAAAAAAAGAATTAAAAGAACACTATCCCATTTTACAACTTCAATTGATTTTATGTTGATTTTACGCCGAAAAAGTTGTAGCATACGTTGGAATTCGGAACTGTTATTTTTACTTTTTTAATAACAGCGGCATGTTAAAAATTTGAACAAACTTCAATTTCGCATTTTCGTTTAACTCTAGCTGAAAATAATACTTATTATTTTTTTTTTTTTTTGTGATGGTGGCAAACAAGCATACTAACATTAACGGTAAGTGAATACTTGTTTTTATATTATTTCACATTAACACATGCTTGTGAAATATAACCTAACCTAACCTTGTGTTGTGCCTAACTAGCATGGTTGGCAATAGATGGCGCTACTGCTACCATAAAGCAAGGCAATAAATGTGAAGGAAAGATTTGACAAATCGGGCAGGACTTCAGTAGCTCAATTGGAAGAGCCGCTGGACTAGATTCCCAGTAGGCCGCGAGTTCAAGTCTCGCCTGAAGTCAAATTTTTCTTTCCATTTTGCTTTAAAATAAAAGTGAATACTTGCATTTAGACATCTAGACAAATCCGGAGATAGATGAATAAATAGATACGTAAATAGATGCATTGTGATCCCTGAGGCTTTAGTTGTTTTTCTTATGTGATAGTTTTTATAGATAATTATGTTACAATATACAATATTGACAACCCGGGTCCAGCGGTGTGAGACGACCGACAACCACGACGAAGGGTCGCGGGTTCGATCCCCGCACCGGTATAAATATTTGTACGGCCTGGCCTACAGATATTTGTTTCGGATCTGGGTGTTTGGGTATGTGTTGTGCCTGTACAATGGCACTCACGATACAGGTTTATACCTAGTGTGAGGCTGTGAGTGTAAGCGTATAATCTATACTTATAATAAAACTGTAGAAGTGTAAATTCTGTAAATTAAAAATATTGAAAAAATAAATACCAGGGGATGTTACTAGATCGATACCGAACCCAAATATGTGATTAGAAAATTTTTTGTCTGTCTGTCTGTTTGTTCAAGCATCACAGAAAAACTACCAGTCCGATTACAATGAAACTTGGTATGATTATACTTTAACCTTTGGCGCACAAGACTGGGTACTTTTTATTCCGGAAAAATGTCTGTTTGTCTGTGTATTTGTGCACGCTAATATCAGAAACGACTTATCCGCGTTGCGGGTTTCATTAATATATTGTGGTAAGTTTCACTTAACATATAGTGTTTGTTTCATGTAAATCGGTTCAGAAATAAAAAAGTTATGTCAATTTAAAGAATCATATCGAATATTTTTAAGCTATTCTGTATCTTAGTTCTATCTTTTAGGGGGTTTCGTACCTAGAAAGGTAAAAACGGACCCTGCGGATCACTAATCCTCCGCTGTCTGTCTGTCTGTCTGTCCGTCCGTCCGTCTGTCTGTCACCAGCCTGTATCTCATAAATTCGTTAAAAAAGTGATAGCTAGAAAGCTAACATTTTTACAAATTATGTGTTTCTGATACCGCTATAAACACAAAATTAATTACTAAAAATGAGAAAATTAAAATTTTAAGGGATCCAAGAGAGCATACAATAAACGTGTTTTTTTATGTATATGTTTTGCTCGATAATAAAAACGGTAACAAGTAGACGCTCAAAATTTTCACAGAATTGTTAGGTCTTATGTTGTATATTACCTTCCATAATAAATATATACATCTACCTATACAAATAAATAAAATTGTAGTGCCTGTTTGTAATATTAAAATAACCGCTTTTTACTAAATGTCTATGTATGTATACACGGTAAATATAACAAAACAACATTTTTTACAATTTTTGTCTGTCCGTCTGTCTGTCTGTCTGTTTGGCGGGGCTAATCTTGGGAACGGCTAAACCGATTTTGACGGGACTTTCACTAGCAGATAGCTGATGTGATAAGGTGTAACTTAGGCTACTTTTATCTCCATACATCCATACATACCTACATACAAATAAGTAGAATTGGAGTGTATCCGACTTAGACGGGACTTCCACGGGTAGGTAGCTGATGTAATAACGAGTAACTTAGGCCACTTTTATCTCCATACATCCATACATACATACATACCTACAAACCAATAAGTAGAATTGGAGTGTATCCGACTTTGACGGTACTTCCACGGGTAGGCAGCTGATTCAATAAGTAGTAACTTAGAGTACTTTTATCTCCATACATCCACACATACATACATACCTACATACAAATAAGTAGAATTGGAGTGTATCCGACTTTGACGGGACTTCCACGGGTAGGTAGCTGATGTAATAAGGAGTAAATTAGGCTACTTTTATCTCCATACAACCACACATACATACATACCTACATACAAATAAATAGAATTTGAGACTCACATCTACACTAGATAATGATATAATGAAAACATCACAACATTTCACGAGATAATGAAAACACACACAATGGCTGTCACATGCGTCATACTCGTGAACGGGTGCTGTTGGTGGGGACTGGTCTGTTCTGGTTTGCAGGAGCTACATCACATTTAGTAGATAGCAGTTTATTTGCATTTATGCTATGGACGTTCACATTATTTGATTTTTCGCGATAATTTGTACTAGATTTAAGCTCTCATTTAAAAGAGCTCTTACTGAGTTTGTTGGGTAGAAGCAGTCACTACTGAGAAGAACTCCGTCTTCTCAGTAGTGACTGCACTTGGAACTCTGATAAGTGAATAACTTTGATCTTGACGAATAAGTTTTTCTTTTTCTTCATTTATCATCATTGAAGGAATTGAAAAATTTTGTGATTATTATGTTTTAACTAAGTAGTTTAAATTCGAATTTTTAATCTACTATTAATATATGATTTTTCTTTACTTTATGTAATGGTTATTCACTCTAGGTATTTTATATTTCTTGACGTTTTAAAAGTATCTGTAAAGATCTATTCGAAATAAAAATATTTTCTATTTCTTCTATTTCCATTTCTATTTCTATTTAGTATGGGTAAAATTTTGAATCAATAAATAACTGCCTTAAAATATATATTCGGATTGGAATAGCGGTATAGATTAATAAACATAATATTACTGAAAGTTTCATTTCACAAACAGAGTAGTTATTTCTGTTATGTGTAAAAATAGGCCGATATTATGCTGTATCGTAACACGTCACAAAAAATATTTCTATAAAATGAACGAATGTGGATTTTTATTTCTTAGCCTAAGTTGCACCACGATATTTGTTAAAGTTAAGGTTATGGTAACATTTCACATCCTTCTCTAACTTAAAGAAATCTGTAAATGTAAGAGAAGGATGTGAAATGTTACAATAACTATAACTTTAACAAATATCGTGCAACCCAGGCTTAATGTTCAATTTTGAAAAGGTTATATAAATTATGATGTTATGATTTAATTATGAAATTAAACAACAGTATTAATTTAATTACGAACAAAATAGAGTTTTGATGAAAGTTTAATAATTAGAAATAAATAGGGCAGATCTTACGAGTTAAGCCTACAAAGCACTCTACACTGTGAGCTAATTATTTTTCCTTTCATCTTCGACAAACTGGTAAAGCGATTTTGTCAAAAGACGTCGATATACAGTATAGTCACAAAACAAAGAAGCCGAAAAGAAAATTGAGAGGGGCCAACGAAGACTTCATTGGGGCAATTTTCTTTGTTGTTCTGAGTACACTTGTGTACACAAATAACAGTATATTTCATAGATTAATTTTAGAATCAAAATAAAGTCTTTATTACCTTTGAACATATTTTGAGTTCAAATAGAAATGTGATATAAAATATAGTTAGGTGGTAAATAAAAAAGTTTTACCCTTAAAATAGAACACACTTTCTATTAAAATATAACAAAACATATTTTGTAACGCAAAAATCAATAAACAATAACAAATATTCGTAAATGTACTTACTAATTCTCTATTGAAAAACTTTGCACAAATTCAAACGCATTGTCTTGCACAGTAATTTACAACTGTCAACTTTGCTCAAAAATAATAAATGTCATCGACAAAAATCTGTCATATTCGTAAAGTTGATAAATCGTAGTCGGTTGAAAGTTTGCGTAGTATCAACTACGCCGGGGCGCGCTACGGTACTACGGCGTAGAACGTCCGCTCAGATTCGAGGGGCGCGTCGCACTGAGCTCGGGTACTCTTGACAAGACAATCTTTGCCTGTACACAGTAGCCCTCAACAGATAACAGCAACTTGTGAGCTTTCACACGGGTAACAGCCTCCTAACGGGACCTTTGTCTTCCGTTCTCTTTAACTAACTGCACTGTCACATTATGTCGGAACACTGTAGTGAGATAATTATGTAGATAATGTTTTGGTATTACGACGTGAAAGGGAGGAAGGCTTTATGGATTTATGGAATTTTATGGATTCATATATGACAGCTATGGATTTTCAGTGTAACTGAATATGATGCCGGGAAACGTTTATTTTATATGACGTGGCTGTATGAGGATTGGACAGGAGTAGTAACAGACATTACAGGTGGTAGAGCTCCATTGATAGAGCTCGCGACGAGAGTGGCTGTCGAAAAGGAGCGTAGGCACATTACCTATCGCGTTGTCAGTTGTTCAGCGCTATCGTGTCCCTGTAATACATACGGCTCCATATTTTTTTATGTAATGAAGGTGGTAAAAAAGCATGCAGTTAACATTGATATTAAGTGATGACTGCAGCCTATAGTCATTACCAAACAGACCAGAGGTTAAAATGCAGATGCGTTGCCATCCCTGAGACTTTAATTGTTGTCTCTCCGATAGTTATTATGTGCCCATAAATTCTTCCTTTTTTTTTGTTTATGTAATGAAGGTGGCAACCAAGCATGCAGTTAACATTGATATTAAGTGATAAGCCTATAGACACCGACACAAAACTCAAAGGTTCAAATGCAGATACGTTGCTACCCCTGAGACCTTAATTGTAGTCTCTTTGATATTTATTACACAGTACAAATATTAACAGTATGGAAACTACCTACAAAACGTTCGAAATGGCACACTAACACAAACATGCGCATCGACGCTCGATGTAGCGAGTGACTCAGTACTGCAGCACCGCGAGAACCGCTTAGAGGCCTCGTCGATGCGCATGTTTGTGTGAGTGTGACGTTTCAAGGTTTTGTAGGTAGTTTCCACACTGTTCATATTAGCACTGTGCTTATTACGTGCCCGTACATTCTTCCTAATTTCTTGCATAAAGGTTAAATTATCTTAGACCTCAAGAGTGAAAACGCACTTTTTTATGTAATCATAATGACAAACAAGCATGCAGTTCACATTGGTGTTAAGTGATGACTGCAGCCTATAAACACTCACATAAAGACCAGAGGTCAAGATGCAGATGCGCTACCACTTCTTAGGCCTATGGTGTAATGCCTCTGTGCCGGAAATTAAGGGGCCGTTCATTTAATTTTTTTTATGAAAAAAAAATCTATTGTTAATAAACAACAGTACTCACTTAACATCAATGTTAATTGTATGCTTGTTTGCCAATTCATGATTTAAAAAGATTGATGACTTATTCAACAAAGAACATTAAAAAATAGGTCATTTATAGAATCGGTCGTTTCTAGAATCAGTCATTCGTAGAATCGGTAATTTCGAGAATCAGTCATTTATAGAATTGTACATTTCAAGATTCGGTCAATTCTAGATTATGTAGTCATTTCGCGAATCAGTCATTCCTAGAATAAACCGACAATTTTAAACAAAGGTAATAAGTAAGAATCAAAGCTCAATAACAGCAGTATGGTAACTTCTATATACAGTCAGGCCTTTTAATATTGAACGCTACGCAAAACATTTGCGAAATCAACAGAGAAAGCTGCATATTTTTTTTTCTAACTGCTGTCGAAACTATTTCAAAGCAACCAAAACGTAAAACACGCCATTCGTAAAAATAGTTTTTATTTCAACAAGTCATCCCGAGTTTGCGAATATTCTGGAACATCAATAGACTCACCCATTATAATACATGGAACTTTTTTTATACAACGAAAGTGGCAAAGAAGCATGCAGTTCCTATTGATGTTAAGTGACGACTGCAGCCTATAGACACCAAGGTCGAAATGCAGATGCGTTACCACTCCTGGGGCCTTTTTTTTTTATGTAATTGAAGTGGCAAACAAGCATGCAGTTCACATTGATGTTAAGTGATGACTGCAGCCTATAGACACCCACACAAAGACCAAGGTCAAAATGCAAATGCGTTACCACTCCTGAGGCCTAAGGTGTTATGCCTCTGTGCCGGAAATTACAGGGCCGTACATTACCACCTGACCGGAACACGATAGTGCTGAACACTACCATTTAGCGGCAAGTAAATCAGGTAATGCGGTGGTGCCTACGCCCGCGAGCTCCGTCACTGGAACTCAACCACCAGTGATAAACTTATATAACATTTCATAATAGTCCTTTCACAAATTATTCGCTTGTGCACGTTTACCGACGGTGTACCATATCTTCATTGTTGAAATTTAAAAACGTAATTTAATTCTGAAAAATGTTGTATGATAATAAACCACACACAAGGGCGAAGTAATTAAATTATACCGCAAAAGCTAATTCTCGACAGAGCAAACTAGTATTATGAAACAAAAAACTCAATGTGGATTTTTAAGGGTTCCGTAGCCTTACTAAAAGCCTTGTATGCTTTTAGCTTCGCTTTCTCCATCTGTCCTTTCCAATCTCAACTTAGCTCTGAAACTCTTTATAACTAGAAAACTAATTTGGCATGAAAATACCTACCTACACAAATAAAATTATTAGCTATACGGAGAAAGTGATAAAATCAAATTATGAGAAAAAAAAAATTAGGGTTCCTTCCTACCTACACGTCAAGTAGGGATCAATAAGATTAATCTGTATAAAGAAGACACTGAGCACAAAAAGCCGGTTCCAATTTTAAATAAATTTGACAGATATGTGTGACGTGACGACGAATATTGTAAATAGAATGACAAGTTATTTTCTAAGATATTTTGTAATATTCCTGAAATTGTTGGTTTATATCAGAGTGAATTACATGTATTTTTTTTATTTTTCGTTGGACGAGATACCATATTAACTGTCAATATGTGATTAAGTGAGAGTGTGGTAAATTGATTTCAGTTGACTGAGACCATGCAGCGAAGTATTTTGTCTCGTACTTTTGTACGTATGTTAATGGTTGGCATGCATTTTTTTATAATAGTGTGGGATTTTGGTAAATAGGTAAAACATTATGTAATTGTCAAAAATATGTTCGATAATTTTTGTACTGAAAGGCGAAAATAATTCACGGTAATAGTAAATATTAAACCAAATTAAAAGGCTAAGCACAGTTAAGTAGGCTTTATATTCATATCAGTTCTCAATCAACTGAAAAAATATTTCAATAAACGGAACCTTATAATCCAAGCACGTGGCCCGACACTCACTTAGCTTTTTTTTGAGTAAAATTGACAAACAGAACGTTAAGCAACTTTGAGTCCTAAAGGTTTCACTGAAATACGATTATTTACGCGCATAAAAACAGGCAAATCACAAAACAAGATAACATTTGCTAGGTCTTCCCGCAGCGGGAATCTCATTTTCAATATGTTTTTATAACTTTCACTGAGGAAATGAGGTGGCGCTCTACCGAGGCATTGTCATCATAAACCAGCCGAGGCCTCCTTCATAAATCCGCTCGAAATGTACCTTTATACGCATTATGCCATAACACCGAGGATTCTTTTTTGCCCTACAATGCTTTTAAATCCAACAAATAACTCGTATCTCTATCCGTTTATTGGTGTTTTCTTATCACGTTTCTCTTTTCTTTTAACAAGCCAACTGAAAAATGCTTTCATATTTTGTTTTGTTCTCGTTTTACGTACTGTTACTGTGTGTACAACTGATGTGGTTAGATGGAAATATGGATTAAGTAGTCACAGGTTTAAGCAGTGTTAGTAGTAATAGCTAGCAGTAGAAGTTTTAATAACGGGAATACACACCATATCCGAGAAAATCTATTGGTTTTTCTACATATTATGAAAATGACGAGCGTGAATACGGCACGTTATTTTAAACGCAATGAAAATAATAAAAGGAGCATGTATTTGAATTCAATAAAGGAATTTTAATTTGCACTTACGATACTGCGAAAGAACATTGAAGTGCCATTCCAACTAGTGGATACATAACTATGCAGTGAAACATTTACTTTAATTAAAGCACTGATCATTATAAAACAAGAAATCCAAGTAACTTTTACATTCATTTTGTATTTTGAATTAAAATTTTATTCAACTTCGAGTAAGAATTCCGTATTATTAAATCATGTCCGTCACATTATTACATATTAGTTTATAACATTTACAATTATATTGAATGGCTTTATAAAACAGTACACATAATCTAGGCTTCATATGAAACTTTAGTTCTAAATCACATTTCTTAATTTTTCTCAGATCACAATATCTTAAAACTTATTTTCACATTTGCATTCTCAGAATCGGGAAGCAGTGGCTTAGAATGTAATATCATTTTAATATTAAATAATTATGAGAAATTATTAATCATCATCATGATAAATAATTATTAATATAAATAATAATTGATAAAAATTCACTTCCCGGTTACGTTTTGTTCCATGTGAGGTGCGTTATTGATATTACCAAAGTCCGAGAGTAGCACTGAAAATTTTTGGAAAAAATTGGAAAGTGTCTCTACCCGGGACCCATTACAGCCATTACTAGTAGCGGCCTACAACCACTTGATTACTGAAGCAGCAAAATTGAGTGGTGATCGTTAACACAGTTTTTATATTCGTTAGTAATTTCTTGTTATACATAACTTAGTATATCATGCAATGTTATCGTTTCCTGGGAGAACAGGCACTATGCGCAGAGTTTTTCATTCAATTTTTGTCAAACTCAACATAATAAACCGTTGTTGACAGAGCTTGCCCCGCGCGGCCTCTGCCACTCTACAAGCAATAAGATAGTAATATTTTTATATTGTAAACGGGACTTAATCGCGTACTATTTTAATCGAAGTATTTACCTCGACACTCGACGTTTCGGCCGTAATGCAACGGCCGTGGTCACGAGTAGACTGCTGCTCCATGGTGTCATCGTCTCGTACCCGCGCCAGTTCTTCGAACTACCCGCGGTTGGTCGTCATTATTTCGATTCAATACATTAAGGTCCCGACACACAACACTCACAACATCCGACGATTTATCCGACGATACATCCCGACGTCTACATTGCCCGATAACCGGATTCCACGAAACTGACAACCTATATCCATCCTCCCGGTTGAAATTTTTGTATTTTCTGATTTCAACCGCTTCACGTACCATCCTATTATAGTAGTGACGTTCAGTGGAGAGGATTTTCGGGTTGTGAAGTTCGATCCAGTGGTTTGGTCCCGACTCCAGTAGATGCTCCGCGATCGCTGACTTGTTCACCTGGCGATTCTTAACTGCTGCTATGTGCTCCTTAATTCGCTCAGCTATCGTGCGCTTAGTTTGACCGATATAGGAACTACCGCAACTGCAGTCGACCTTATAAACACCAGGTGTTTGAAACGGTATCACATCCTTAGCCGTTCTCACAAAACCCGCGATCTTAGACGGTGGCATGAAAACGGTCTTGATGGAAAAACGGTCCAGCACATCACCAACCTTATCCGTTATTCCTCTTATGTATGGTAAGAACACGGGTTGTCTTGAGACGTCTGGACGCTTTTCTCCCACTCTTCGCCGTGGTTGGTACTTCCCCACACGATATCCATTCCGCCGCAGTACCCCCTGAACATGCGATAATTCCTCGTCTATGAACTCAGGGTCACACAAGTCCCGTGCTCTGTTGAACAATGAAGTCACAACAGATTGCAGATGTCGAGGATGGTGGTGAGACATAGCATTCAGATACCTATCCGTGTGCGTCGGTTTCCTGTATACGGTGTGCGTTATGGATCCATTCTCTCTGACGATCACCTTCACGTCAAGAAAAGGTAAATACTTCGATTAAAATAGTACGCGATTAAGTCCCGTTTACAATATAAAAATATGAATACAAATCGTGAAAGTTTAAAACAATTAAAGATAGTAATAAATGTTCAGATCTAAAGACAAGAATAAAAAGGAAGATAATAAGTGGAATATTGTGAATCGGTACTTGGAGAGTTCGATATTGCTGGCTCGGACTGTATCCTTTATTTTGATATCATTATACGATCATATTAGCTGGCCTGGTTCAATGTAGTCACGGGTTTCGGCGATGTTATTATAGAAACATGGCACTTCCTGTAATATAATCAATTAAAATTAACATCTTATTTCTCAATCTTTTTTTTTTATGTAATAAAAGTGGTAAACAAGCATGCAGTTCACATTCATGTTAAGTGAAGACTGCAGCCTATAGACACCCACACAATGACCATAGGTCAAAATGCAGATGCGGTGCCACTCCTGAGGCATTAGGTGTTATGCCTCTGTGCCGAAAATTACAGGGTCGTACATTACCACCTGACCGGAACACGACAGTGCTGAACACTACCATTTAGCGGCAAATATATTAGGTAATGCGGTGGTGCCTACGCCCGCGAGCTCCGTCACTGGAGCTCTACCACCAGTAATCTACTATCGAATTTATTTTGGGGAAAGAATAGAAACATGACCTTGACGACCCGGTTAGTACAGCGATGCAAAACCACCCTTTGATTCGAAGAGTCACGGGTTTGATCCCCGCACCGGAACAAATATTTGTATGGCCTACATATATTTATTTCGGGTCTGGGTGTTTGTGTATGTGTTGTATGTGTACAACGGCATCTACAACACAGGTCCACTTGTGTATCTATTTGTCTGTCTGTCCACTGGTCACAACAGATTTACGTCCCAGTAATAAAGGTATAACTGTATAGTTATATTTCAATACTACATTCTACAGAAATCTGTTTTTTTGTTTTGATTTTTTACTGGTGGTAGAGTTCCAGTGACGGAGCTCGCGGGCGTAGGCACCATCGCATTACCTAATATACTTGCCACTAAACAAAACGTAACTGGCGAATCGTGGGTGTTTGCATGTATGCTTGAATTTTTAACACATTAATAGTTCATATGGCAGCGTATTTATGGTATTAAAATAAAAAAGTACTTTTTATCTGCTTCCAGTAAACAGCTAAATAAATGAAAGATGATTCAAATTTGAATCATAGACAGCAGAAAAAAGCCTATATCTACACAGACACTTGAGATCAAAATGCGATGCATTGGCACCTCTGAGGCCTTGGTTATTTTTGTAGTTAGGCCTTGCCTCTTTATAGTTATTATGGCGTAATACATTACTATGTAATCAGAACATAATAGTGATGAACGCTACCATATGATGGCACATAGATTAGATAATTCGGTGGTGCCTCCTCTTGAGCGTAGTACAATTCTGATATTAAAAGTTTGTCGGCCTACAGTAACGCAAAATCATAAGAATAAACAATTTGCAAGCGGAGTGAGCGCTTATGGATCTCTTGGTAGCTTCATTTCGCATACCGTGGATTATCCATATTATCCCGAAATATCCGAACGGCTCTGCAAGTACAATGATCGCGGCTCTTAATAAATGACTCTAAATTCAGATTGCTACTTTTTAATCCTTGCCTACTTTTATAATAATTATTTTGGTGGCATGTCTTTTTTAATTTAATTGTAATTTTTATGCAATATTGCCGCAAATTATACTTGGTCGTAACACAAGGCCAGATTTGGTTCGGAGCGTACCGAATCCGCTGCCCGCGAGTCCGAGAGGAATCCAGAATTATTATTAATCAAGTCCGAAGCGGTCCGCTTGCGGGTTTGGGTTGGACCGAATCCGGTCGTGTGTTACTACTATTAAATGGGGATTGGGTTGGTTGGTTGCTCGTGTGTTACTACAACTCGTATTATTTGCTCAAGAAGATGATTATTATGTTAATGTTAAATAGGTTTGTTTTGAAATATGACCTCAACCTTTAATTTTCCCAAACTAATGTATACATGATTCTTTTAGCAGATTTCTATACGGAGATAATGAGGTATTTGGCACAATACAGCCCAGAGCCTAACCTTATTTTAACTATGTGATAGTGATAATTGACGGCAAATCGATAAGAAAATGCAGCATGTCGTAGAGTTATCATATACAAAGTTTTTCACTCTATTTTTTAGGTCCACAGAAATGCAAAATTATGAGAATAAACGATTTACAAGAGGAGTGAGCGTTTATGGATTTCTTGGTAGCTTCATTTCGCACATCATGGATTATCCATATTATCCCAAAATCTCCGAACGGCTCTGCAAGTACATTGATCGCGGTGCATATGAATGAATATCAATTTTAGACAGCTACTTTTTAATCCTTGCCTACTTTTATAATGATGAGGTAGTCGCTTAATTTTCTTTTTTTTAATTTTATTGTTATTATTAATTACCACCACAACATATTTGTTTGTGTAGCTGATAAGTATGTTATTACACTCATACTAATATTATAAATGTCAAAGTTTCTTTGTTTGTCCGTCAATCACGCCGAAACTACTAAACCGATTTTGAGGAAATTTGTTATACAGATAGGGTATTAGCTGACTTAAATTATAGGATACTTTTTATCCCGAAAAAATGTTCCAGTGAGATTTCAATGGATGATTTGATGAGTTTCCACAGGTTACGCGAAAAGCGCCTACCCTAAATTACCTACACGCGGGCGGAATTGCGGGCAACAGCTAGTAACTTATAAGTTTACTTTGAAATATAGCATCACGTCATCGTGTTTTTAATTATAATAGTGACACAATTCTTCTCGGAGTTCCGTACGGAGAAAATTAGGTATTTTACACAATGCCAACCCAGCGGTCTAAGTTGGTTTACCTCTGTGATAGTTATCTACAGGGCATCACCATCCAACCGGAACACGATAATCCTGCCAATTGATGGCAATCAGATTACTTAATTATTTTTTTTATGTAGGTATTGATAGTGGCATACAAGCTTGCAGTTCACATTGAGCGATGACTGCAGGCTATAGACGCCCACACAAAGACCAGAGGTCAAAATACAGATGCGTTACCACTTCTGAGGCCTAAGGTATTATGCCTCTGTGCCGGAAATTACAGGTTCGTACATTACCACCTGACCGAAACACGATAGTGCTGAACACTACCATTTACCGGAAAGTATATTAGGTAATGCGGTGGTGCCTACGCAAGCGAGCTCCGTCACTGGAGCTCTACCATCAGTAAAAAAAACCAGTTAAAAGTTTTGCACAGTATTTTCCTGGCCTATTGTAACGCAAAATCATAAGTATAAACAATTTACAACCCGGGTGAGCGTTTATGGATTTCTTGGTAGCTTCATTTTCGCGCACCGTGGATTATCCATATTGTCTCGAAATCTCCGAACGACTCTTCAAGTATAATTTATTTTATTTATTTAACCATTTATTTCAGGCAACCAGGGCCCATAACATACAATACACAGATAACAATAAAAAAATACATAATACAATACTATTATTTATCTTAAAACGAATCACGTCACTTCACATGGGGCGTACGTTTCGCCTCCCAAAATCGTCTGAAAACTACACCTTCGGGCCAGAAATCAGGACTAAGGAAAATCTGCAGATGTTTAGCAGGCACACGCAATTTGAAAGAGCAGAATCCTGTAGGTCTGTTTGACTTAAGGCTTCAATCTCTCCCTGTATCGTTTCCTCATCCTGACCTCTGATCTTCTCGGTCATATATTTTTGGACGTCGGTGATAGTCGTCTTTTCGTTCAACCGAGAGAGATACACGAAGGCGTGTGGTTCGGCAGCCTTCAGTTGTGATGACGCTGCAGATTTGGTGCCTCTAATGTTCCGATTTTGGCGCGGCCGACGTTTCCGACTTTCCACCAAAGTGAACCCGTCTTGGTCGACCTTGCGAGTTGAAGTAGCTGCAGTTACCTTAGGCTTCTTGTTAGATGTCTGAGATCGGGCTGCAGCTTGGACGTATGTCATTTTTTGAGGCCCAGATGATTCGGACCTGACGGGATCTGCCAACATGGGTGGCACAGGAGCACGTGACGAATCAGGACCGCGGTCGTTTTCCGGACGGTCATTGCTCCTCGTTGTTATTGTAGCCGCATTAAAACTGCTTACAGGAGAAGTATCGGTTTGCACTGCACCGCCTCGCTACATGGTTACGTTACGTTGACTCGGTGGCGAAATAATAGATGCAGCACTTTTGTTACGTAATTCCGATACCTCTATTTTTCGGAGGCTTCTAATCTTCCTCGTGTGTCCTTCACCTCGTTCTGTAAGAGCACGATGTCCTTAAGCAACCGCGTGACATCGACATGATCGAAAGTCACCGGTGGCAGCTTGTTTAGATCTCGTGCTGCAAACGTAGGCACATCATCCGGATCGGTACACTTGAAAATCCGGAAAATGTCCTGGAGATCTTTTTTCCCGTGACCATCTCTCTGTCTCGTTCCGACCCTGATGGTTATTAAGGAAGTGTCGACGAGCACTTTCTTTGCCGCTAAAATCTCATCCTCCGTATAGCTTGACGTGCAGATTTGCTCCAGACTGAGCTCATCCATCACATCAAGCTTGTTTTGAACGAAGGCAAGAAACTCGTTCACAACAACATTGTCTGAACGCTTTGGTAGCGCCTGACTGCGATACGTATAATTACAATGACTTTTCATTGAAACACAACCGTCCCAAATCACATCGCGAATGCAATTGATATAATTTATCGTTGCTTGTAGTAATTTTAAATGACTACAATTTCAGATTGTTACTTTTAAATCCTTGCCAAATTTCGTGATTATTTTGAACTTTAAACTTCGCTTTTCTTTTTGAGTTTGAATGTAATTCTTTGAAACATATATAATAATAAGTAATAATGGCAACCCTTGACACGTCCCACTGCTGGGCACGAGTCTCTCCCCTTTTTGGGGAATGGCTTGCAGCTTACTTCACCAAGCTCTTCCAATGCGGGTTGGTGGAGGTATGGGTCAGTAGCCAACCCGCTGTCGGATGTTTTCAAACGGCCCATATAATATAATACCGTCTCCGACAAGGTTTAATCTATCGATAGCAACCGGGACCGATGGCTTAACGTGCTCTCCGAAGCACGGAAATGCGCATTTTAATTTTGCTGCTAGCGGTCACCCTTCACACACCCAACCCCGCCCGTATTGCACAAGCCGCCCAACCGAGTAGATCGCTTGTGACCTACACCAGCCGCGAGGCCATGCGCGCTTCATTAGTATGATACATATTTGCCGCAAATTGATTCTTATTGAAACTAACCTTCATATAATTCAGCAACTAGCATACATTCATTCATATCCGATTCAACAGTTATGTTTTCACTTCTGCAATCCATGGACATTCATCAAGATATCTGAACAACTATTCAAAATATTTTTTTTGTTGTAAAAAGCTCGATATAAAACAGGTCGCTCTAATTCAGGGACCGATTTGGAACTCGAACCTCCACTAAGGCACCGGACTAGTTATATTACCTAAGCCACCGAAATTTAAAAAACGTGTCCGAACAATTGGTAATGGTAACGATAACGTGCAACGAAATCCCTGACATTTATAAAGATATCATAAAAGCTATACATACTCACAAAGAAAGGAGTCTGTACTTACATGATTTAAAAAAAGTACGTGAAAGAAACATTGTCAGATATTTAAAACATAAAATATTGCGCGTCCCTTAAAGAGCTAATAGATACGGATTTACCTTTGATAGTGTTTGTAGCTTTATCGCCGCAGCCAGGTGGGGTGCATTCAAAACGAAAGGCGTTAAGGTAAAATGTTTCTAGGGTTTTTTGTCAGTTAATGGAAGTTCTTTGTACGAATATATCGAGCGGACGAGCGGGTACGACTTTAAATCGGATTATCGATATCGAGCATAGACTGCGATAGAATCGTCCGAGCATTATCTGTTGCTGCAGACTTTTAGGCTTTGATTCTATTGAGTACCTAATACGAGTATAAGAAGGGTGTTTGGAAAAGTTGATACAGCTGTATTGAGTTAAATAAGAATCAGATTTGTTTCATTTAGGAATACAAGAGTCTCTTATAATACGTCAAAAATAGATATAAATTATAGTTAATAACAACCATAATAACATAAGCCGCCTAAATTTAAAAACAAAAAGGTGCAAATAAATTGCTAAGAAAAAATATACAATAGGTACCTATAACTTTAATGTAGATTTCTTAAGGCTTTATTATTATATGTATAAGAAAGAAACATTTTCAGATATTGAAAACATAAAAAAAATGCACGTACGTTCCATAGAGTGCTAATAGATACGGATTCACCTTTGATAGTGTTTGTATTTTTATCGCCGCAGCCAGGTGGTGTGCATTCGAAACGAAAGGCGTTAAGGTAAAATGTTTCTAGGGTTTTTGTCAGTTAATGGAAGTTCTTTGTACGAATATTCCGAGCGGACGAGCGGGTACGACTTGAAATCTCTTATTTGAGATCTTTTATTTTGCCGTATGCATATCCGGAACAGTCATGCACGATTAAATGTCTTTGCCTTTGGCGGCATCGTGTGGCGGGTTGCTCACTTCCCTCTAAAATGGTCGATGAGGGCAATGGCTGTCACATGCGTCATACTCGTGAAGGGGTGCTGTTGGTGGGGACTGGTCTGTTCTGGTTTGCAGGGGCTACATCACATTTAGTAGATAGCAGTTTTATTTGCATCTATGCTATGGACGTTCACATTATTTGATTTACAACACGCTGCTCGTCGAGGTGCTTGCTGGACGTCGGGTCGCTGGGCGTCGGGACGCCGGGCTTCGGGACGCTCGGCGTCGGGATGCTGGGCGTCAGGACGCTGGGCATCGGGACGGTGGGCGTCGGGACGCTGGGCGTCGGGACGCTCGGTGTCGAGATGCTGGGCGTCGGGACCCTGGGCGTCGGGACGCTGGGCGTCGGGAATATAAACTTTTAGTCAATTAGTGCTTTTAATAGAGAATGAAAGATAAAAGATAGATCTATGCATAATATTGAATATTTACGTTATGCATTTTTATCCACTAATGCCACCTACACCACCACCACCATCAACATAATTACATCCGAAAGACGTCCATCCCTCTCTGCTTGACAAAGCCTTTCCCGAAGACGCTCCTTAAAGTTTTGTGCGTCATAAGGAAAGAATATGCCTTAATTCCCACGCTTGGCATGCTGAATGGCGATCATAGCAGCATTGTTTTATGCCGGGACGCTGCTATGCGGTATGCTTAACTTTACTGACAGAAAAAAACCGACTAAGTGCAGTGTAGGTAACAGAAATATATAATTTGTGAAAATGTTAGCTTTCTAGCTATCACTATTTATGAGATAGGTACAGCCTGGTGACAGACAGACGGATGGACGGACAGACAGACAGACAGACAGACGGGGAATTAGTTATCCGTAGGGTCCGTTTTTACCTTTTGGGTACGAAACCCCCTAAAAGATAGAAGATAGATACAGAATGGTTAAAAATAACCGATATGATTCTTTAAATTGTCATTACTTTTTTATTTCTGAACCGATTGACACGAAACAAGCACTATCCCCTTTATTCATAAACGTTTATTAGATACGTTTTAACTATAGAATGCTTTGTCTTAATCAGTTGCATTGTCAAATGTGCAGGATAGAAAGAGACAAAGGAGAGATTAGCACCACTTTAGCTAAAATACGTTTATGAATAAGGGGGTACATGTTTAGTAAAACTTACCACAATATATAAGTGAAACTGCAAATCGGATAAGCCATTTCTGAAATTAGCGTGCACAAACACACAGACAAACAGACATTTTTCCGGGGTAAAAAGTGTTGTGCGCCAAAGGTTAAAGTATAATTATATCAAGTTTCATCGTAATCGGACCAGTAAATTTTTTGTGATGCTTGAACAAACAGACAGACAGACAGGCAGACAAAAAATTTCTATACACATATTTGGGTTCGGTATCGATCTAGTAACAACCCCTGATATTTTTTTTTTTTATATTTTTAATGTACAGAATTCACACTTTTACAGTTTTATTATAAGTATAGATAGATTAGAAATATGATGAAACTTTTAACTAAAAAATAAGTCTTAAAAAAATCAAACAAAGTATTGCATTGATTAACCACATAACTTTTTTTATGGATTCCGTAGTCTGCAAGGAACTCTTTTAGTTTGGCTAAAATTAATAAATAACTTTCTAATTTTGATTCTTCTGCTAGATAGCAAATACAGTTATATTCCTAAATCTCTGCAATACAAGCAAATGAGCGTACATTTAAATGTGATTTATAATGTTATTGTTTATAATGGAAACCAAATGCAATGAGGTAATTCAATAACCAGACTATTCCATGCGAAAATTATTATGCTTAATCAGGCATAAACCGATCAATATCCAAATTGAACGCTAGGATACGGTTAAACTTATATACTAAAACCGGCCAAGTGCGACTCGAACTCTAGTTCACAGGATTTTTTGATGTAATGAAGGTGGCAAACAAGCATGAAGTTAACATTGATATTAAGTGATGACTCGGCCTGTAAACATTCACATAAAAATCAGAGGTCAAAATGCAGATGCGTCGCCACCTACGAGACCTTCGTTATCTATAAAAAAAAATTATGTAGATGCCTATCGGTCTAAAGTATCTAACAAATTAAAATAATAGATGTCACATCTATTATAAAAATAAGTCGGGTTTTCCTTCCCGACGCTAAAACTCCAGAACGCACGAACCGATTTCAACAGTTTTGCATTCGTTGGAAAGGGCTCCGTGAGGTTTATAGCAAAGAAAATTCAGGAAAAAATATTTATAAAACGACATCCACGTGGGCGAAGCCGCGGGCAATAGCTAGTTTGACATAAAAATGTTCTTAATTAGCTTTGAAATTAATTTAGTTTTAATATATTCGTCAATATGTATTTTATTAGTTTATATTTAAGTTTAGAATCCACCAAATACCTATGCGTCTACAATTTACAAGTATTTAATTTTACAACTGAATCGAATTCTACTGAAACTTAAACATTGGAAGCCAGCTTTTAAATCGCATTCGTTCCTTTGATCCAATTCACGGAATGTTTTTAGTAGCTTCCCCAAAACACTATTCTGTTTTAGCTCGCTATAGTGACGATTGTAACCTCAGTTTTACTACGGGCTTTCGGTGTGTCACGCTGGCAGCGCTCTGAGACTTGAAACGTGGTTCCGGATATTTATTCAGCGGTGCAACCTGGGTCCGACACTGAAATTGTGCAGAGAATATATAAGCAAATGAGCGAAATAGACGCCTGACTCAGCTCCTTCCCTTAGCTTTTGCAAACATATACGTGAGGTGATTACGCGTGATAAAATATAAAGAATACTAGCTGTCCCGGCAAACTTCGTATTGCCTCACAATGAAATAAAGTGTTATAATACGGACTATTTGTATGGGAAAATAAAATTGTGGTTTTTACTATTTCCCTTTAATTTCTTCATATTTTCTTACCTTTTAAACATTCCCTGGACTTCCAAAAATAATTCAAAATCAAAATTAACCAAATTGGTCCAGCCGTTCTCGAGTTTTAGCGAGACTTACGAACAGCAATTGATTATATATATATAGATTGTATAATTGTATAACAACTAGGAGTTCAAATGTAATTCTCCGTGGGTGGAGTGCACTCGATTAAAATTCTAAGAAGCCTTCGCATTTATGAGTTGTCTTGTTATATCCCAGGTTCAATGTCTGCATTCGCGTGTTCATTATTGTATGCATGGGATGCCTGCGCACAAGATTCATAGCATAATATCATTAGCGTATAAGTGAATCCCTCCTTCATATAAAATATTACAAATGTAACTGTTATTTATGCCAGAGATATAATGCGTCAGAAATAACAAAATAGCAGCTTTTCTTAGAAGCCTGACTCAGTCCCTGTCTGTCAGTTATTCAAAACACACCTTTATATGACATATATATGTTTTTGACATAAGATAGGAACAAGTCTATTTTATCCTCTTTCTGACGTTATTTGGTAACATATTACATATATTCTGTCGTATTTCTCTCTGATATTAAGATATCTAAAAACTATCCACACTACGGATTTTGGAATTTCGGAGATTTTGGAATTTTGTAGGTACACTACATGGATTGAATTACAACATTATTAACTATCCACTCTATCACAGCGAAATAACGAATCTTAACTATGAAAAACAAATATTATGTATCTCTAATAATCTTAAAACAAACTATGTAATTTAAGTATTGTGATATTGGATATCCAAGAAAATTTTGAATTTAACCACGTAGGAGTTAAAATAGAAAGTAGTCGGGATACCTACTGCTATGTAAATAAATGCAAAATTGGAAGTGCATCAAATGTATTTAAAATGCATAGTTAAAACTACTTTGATATGTAGATCCGTAGTATCAATTTTTTATACAGATGCGAATTTTTTCAGTTTTTATACCTCAGTCAATGATTTTACTTTCAAAGTGGAAAAGACAGTGATATCTTTCTTTAAACTATTAACAAATCAACTCAGTGGCATGAAGATAAAAGCCACTACTAATAGGTACGTCTAACATCCCGAATTCAATGTCCGAGCAGGGTTTTTTTAATCTTCCTTTACAAATGTTCCCGATAAGACGGTAGTAAATATAGTAACCCAGGACCAGTAGCTGTTTCACGGTACGAGTACCTACATGTCTCCCTTTATGGGGAGGTTTTGGTCCAGCAAAAGACATAATTATTTAGGTTGAAATCATTCTAAAAAGTAAGCGTTGAAAATTACGTTATACACAAAATAAATAAATCAATGCAACAAAAGTAGAATGAAAAGGTTTCCGAAGCAAATCACAGATTTGTACTGACATAGGATTACCCGTGACATAGGGAAGGAGGGGCAAAGACCACAAATCGTCATTTGTTACGACATCCTACATTTAGGCCTACATGTTTCAGATGCTCCGACAGTGTTTTTTCTTTAAGGTAACTTTGTGGAAATATAACTTTCAAAATGTTTGGCAGGTAAGGTAGTATACTTTAAAGGTTAAAAATATAACAATTCATCGGCTTCAAATAAAGAAAGCAGAGAATATAATAATGTAAGTACCTAATGAGAAAGATATGTTAGCGGCTGGACTGGTTATCCTGAGGTCCCAGGTTCGATGCCTGCCCGAAATCAAATAATTAATGTAGTGTATGTCAAATAGTCAAAATATTCTTAAGTTCACTCGCATGTGTTATTGCGAAAAATAAGTAGTACAATTATTATGTGAATGTTTAGTATTCCCGTATTACCATCAAATTGTATAATTACTATTACTGTTGAGGCTGAAACATGTTATCAAGAATCACTTTAATTGAATAATTTACGGAATTTATTTTCACATTTATAGTCACCAGTCATATCATACCGTATATCACATATCACAATTTCACTAAAAAAATACACTGCGGTTTTCTAGCAAATTGATTTGGACGTCCGTATGGGCTGACGCATATAAATACAGATATAACATTTTGTGTATTATATTTTCAGACAACATGAATTTGAAAATTCAGACAAAATTATAAACAAAAATACTTTTAAATAGTTTTAAAATTCAAAAAAGGTCATTGTTGAGAAAGTGAGACTTACACAATTAGGGGATGCAACTCTGGTGACGGTCATCGGTTGGAGATAACTAGAATACATTCTACATAGGACTCGCGGGTCGTGCTAGGGTCGCGACAAAAGCGACGCGATAGTGCATTGATCGGATATTTGTGTTGTAAAAACTCGTTCCTCGTGGCGATGGCCAACATGACATAGGCGAAGTCCGGCTCGCGTGCGTACTTATTATTGGTTTTATAGACCTGAACATGTGACTGGAAAGTAGTCGTTAAATTTTGTCGGAGGCCTTATGGGTGGTTTGAAAACATCCAACAGCGGGTTGGCCACTAACCCACCCTCCTCCCCCAATCCGCATTTGAGCAGCGTGGTGGAGTAAGCTCCAGGCCTCCCCCCAAAAATGGGAGAGACTCGTGCCAAGCAGTGGGACGTATAATGGGTTGCCATTATTAATATGTGACTGGAAAATTGTAAGTGCTTGTTATGCATAAATAAATGTATTATGCCTTATACTGCAAATATTGCCTTTTTTATGTAATGTAAGTGGTAAACAAGCATGCAAACCGCGACCAAAAAGTAGTTATCAGTTGAAGTAATTGTAAAATTTGGACTGAGATTTATGATTTTGTAATATGGCTCATCGTTAATGCTTAAACGTTATTAATATAATAATGAATTCGTAGTATTTCAATTTCAATGTATCGATCTGTAAATCGTATTCTGTTTAGTTAACTGTGTACTAACTATTGTATATAGATATATTTCAATCAAGCAAATATCAAGTTACTGGTTTGTATGATCTATACTTATAATAAAACTGTAGAAGTGTAAATTCTGTACATAAAAAATATTGAAAAAATAAGTACCAGGGGATGTTACTAGATCGATACCGAACCCAAATACGTGATTAGAAAAAAAATTATCTGACTGTCTGTCTATCTGTCTGTCTGTTTGTTCAAGCATCACAGAAAAACTACAGGTCCGATTACAATGAAACTTGTTATGATTAAACATTAACTTTTGGCGCACTACACTGGGTACTTTTTATCCCGGAAAAATGTCTGTTTGTTTGTGTGTTTGTGCACGCTAATATCAGAAACAGCGATTTGCGGTTTTCACTAATATATTGTGGTAAGTTTCACTTAATATTTAGTGTTTGTTTCATGTGAATCGTTCAGAAATACAAAAGTTATATCAATTTAAAGAATCATATCGAATAATTTTAAGCTATTCGGTCTATCTTAGTTCTATCTTTTATGGGGTTTCGTACCTAAAAGGTAAAAACGGACCCCACGGATTACTAATCCTCCGCTGTCTGTCTGTCCGTCCGTCCGTCTGTCTGTCACCAGGCTGTATCTCATAAATAGTGATAGGTAGAAAGCTAACATTTTCACAAATTATGTATATCTGGTACCGCTATAAAGAGAAACATAATTACTAAAAATAATAAAATGAAAATGTTAGGGGGGCCAAGGGGGGATACAATAAACGTGTTTTTTTTCGTATATTTTTTTGCTCGACTAAAATAACGATAGCAAGTAGACGCTTAAAATTTTCACAGAATTTTTAGGTCTTATGTTGTATATTACCTTTATACATCTATACATACATATACATACATACATACAAATAAATGAAATTGGAGTGTCTGTTTGTAATATAAAAAAAACGCTTTTTACTAAATGCATATGTATGTATGTATACATATACCAAAATAACACTTTTTTCAATTTTTGTCTGTCTGTCTGTTTGGCGGGGCTAATCTTGGAAACGGCTGGACCGATTTTGACAGTACTTTCACTGGCAAATAGCTGATGTGATAAGGAGTAACTTAGGCTACTTTCATCTCCATACATTCATACATACATACATACCTACCTACATACAAATAAGTAGAATTGGTGTGTATCCGACTTTGACGGGACTTCCACGGGTAGGTAGTTGATGTAATAAGGTGTAACTTAGGTTACTTTTATCTCCATACATACGTAGGTACATACATACCTATATACAAATAAATAGAATTCGAATGTCTCCGATTTTGACGGGACTCTCACTGGCAGATAGCTGATGTGATAAGGAGTAACTTAGGCTACTTTTATACTAGCTGCGCCCACGACTTCGTCCGGGTAGATACTGAACAATCATATTTTTTCTCACGTGGACGAAGTCGCGGGCACAGCTAGTATATAATAAATATAATTTGGGCGCTTTGTGAAAAAAAGAGAATAAAATGTATGATATAATAGGTAATAGTGATCCTATTATATAAACAAATCGTTGTAAGGGTAGAAGAAGAAAGATAGGAAGTAAATGTAAAGAATTTAAAAAATCTATGAAGTTCGTGGTTATTGAAAAATAACCTAATTGAGATAAAAATAAAGTGTTTATTTCAGGTAGGTATATGGGGTATTTAAACCCCGGTCCATAAAAATGGGTCCGAAACGTAGAGGCCCCTTCTATATTTTTTCTTCTTGTATGTTCTTATTAACTTGCATTCAACGGAACTTCTCTATGATCGCTATCACTGTCATCGATACATATTATAAAGTAAAGTCCCCCTATTTTCTCCGTCTGTATGTATGCGCTAATTTCGGAAAGTTGTGAACGGATTTTGTTCCTGCTTAAGATATTGGAACGAAGGTTTTTTGAGGAAGGTTTATATCTATAATTTGTCAATATCGTACTTATATTTATCGAGATATCACAGTTTTTGTAAAAGAGGTCGGGCGCGTTCCTAAAATATAATAAATGTTACCCGTTCGAAGCTGGGGCGGGTCGCTAGTAAGCTATAAATTGCGGGTATCGTTATTAAGACACAGCTAACCCAAGCTGGGTTAGGTGGGTGCGCATCAGAGATGTGTCTTTTAGTGACTCAACGTTTGAAGAGCACTCAAAGCGAAGAGCTGTCCGATTTGAGAAATCTCGTTAAATAATAGCGTCTAGGCAGCTACACCACTCGAGCTTAGCTAAATATTTTGGGTACACACGTGGTCAAAAGCTAGTACCGTTTATAAGACTAGGTTTAGTAAGTCCTAATCCAATGCTTATTGTTGATGTTTTATAGTACACCACTAGTTATACCACTCGAGCTTAGCTAAATATTCTGAATACACACGTGCTCAAAAGCTAGTAACGTTTATAAGACTAGGTTTAGTAAGTCCTAATCCAATCCTTATTGTTGATAATATCAACAATAAGGATAATTAATAATATATTAGTTTCAATATACATATCGCATGTATATTGAAACTTAAAACATGTAAAAAATAAAGCATTAACGTGATTGTATAAGATCAGGGGAGATTACTCCAGCCTTGTGGATACAATCATATAACAACCCTAATTTTCATAAAAAAATAATTCAAAATCTTAAAATGTAAGAAATAAGTTGGAATTATTGCTAGGTTGGCCTTTTTAAATTTTCACTATCAAATATTTAGGTATATCATCAAAATCTTCAGAAACAGGAAATCAGCTTAATTTGAGAAGAATACGATTAATTTAAATGTTACTTTTATTGTATGTATGTATGTGTATGTGTAATGTAACTTGATTCTCGTTAATTCTAATTCTTTACCTAATTCAAAGATATCGCTATATTGACGAGCTATAAATGGGGGTATCCCGTTACCAAGCGTCCGGGTAGCAGAGTGCGCATCAGAGATGTGCCTTTTAATGGTTCAACGTTTGAAGAGCACTCAAAGCGAAGAGCTGTCCGATTTTGGGAAATCACGTTACATCGTGGCGTCAATGCAGCTACACTACACGAGATTAGGTTAATATACTGACTACACACGTAGTGAGAAGCAGTTTTATTTAAATTATGGTTTGTGGGCGTGATTTAAATACTATAAACTTTGAGATGCTTAAAGTCATCACTTACGCCTTTGAACATGTCAATGTTTTTAATCATTTTTAGCTAAATGACCTTGTATTTGAGATCGCGTAATATAAGGAACTAAAAGTTTCTGATGAGAATGTGAAAGACCTATCAAATACAAGATCTATGAAGAAGAATGTAAGGAGGTTAAGTTTATTTTATTTAATAATGTTTACTTGTGCGCTTTTGTTACATACAGACTAAATTGAAATAAATCAGATTCATAAATCAGATCAAATCAATTTCGAAGCAAATTCAGACTAAATAAATGCTTCAATGAAAATTCGTATTGATATATAATTACGCGTTTATTTATTGTTGTAGACAGTGCTTGAAATCAGTAAAAGGAGGATGGAAGCGAGTACAGGAAGAGAACACTTTTCTCTTGTTTCAGATTACTGACTTGAACGAACATTCTCAAGGTTTTTATTTTCAAACATGAGTAATAATGGTTTAAGACTTATCGATTCAGCAACATTTGAGGCTTTTATATATTGTTTCTTCAGCTATCGTTTTGTCGTTTAGTTTGAGGATTGTAACATTACCTATTTGGATGAAATATTATAGGTATTACAAGCTGTTTTTTGCGGCAGTCATCACTTAACATCAATGTGAGCTGCATGCTGGTTTGTCACCTTCCTTACAAAAAAAAAAAACAATCATGTTAATACATTTATAGTTTTTTTAGCTGGTTAAATTAAAAGAAGTGCCACAAATACGTCCACTTTGAATGTCACCAAAAAAAACCGTCGACATGCGGTCCTGAAATTCAGTAAAAGTGTCTTCCGAAAATTTTATATAATAGGTACTTATGCATTTGTTTTATGAAATACTTTTAATGTATTCTTGGACAAAAAAAATTTTTTTTTTAAATTATTTAGTGTTCTGGCATAATAGCTGTTAATAAAATATACTTATAATTCAATAATTATAGGTACCTATTAAATAACAATTATCTTCATTGATTTCGAACAAAACGTATTTCACGCAATAAAATACAGTGTAAAAATTACAAAGCCACAACGAGCAATTTCGCGGTTTACAATCAATTGTGCAGGGTGGGTTAATGACATACTAAATCACAAACACAGGCTGTCTTGTTTTTCAGAAGCGAATGAAAAAAACAATAATGAAGTGAATTAAGCTCAGCAAGGCATGGTACGCGGATGCTAAGAGGAATCCAACTAAGATGGATGACGTCATTTTCCTCTTCATTAAACCATTTACTTGGTGCGGAGCCTAAATAGTTCTTGAAGTCAACACCGAGTTTGTGAATCTCTTTTTGCCTTTAAGAGGAAAAACTTGGCAGGTATTTATTTACGTGAAGTAAATAAATAGAAACTCTTTTTGTAGTGAGGTTGATTTGAAGAAATCAAATTACTATTCGTAATTCTGTGAATACTTAATATTATTTTTGTATGTTAGATAGTTGACAAGGAAGCATGCAGTTCAAGTCAATAATAAGTGATATTGTAACCCCTAAGTACAAACTCATAATGAAATAACTATCTGAAGAACTGTGTAACTCAATTTACTTTACTTACTCTACTAATATATTTTTTTTTTTTATGTAATAAAAGTGGCAAACAAGCATGCAGTTCACATTGATGTTAAGTGATGACTGCAGCCTATAGACACCCACACAATGACCAGAGGTCAAAATGCAGATGCGCTGCCACTCCTGAAGCCTAAGGTGTTATGGCCTCTGTGCCTGAAATTACAGGGCCGTACATTACCACCTGACCGGAACACGATAGTGCTGAACACTACCATTTAGCGGCAAGTATATATATATATATTTCTCTCGCTCTACTCCGTTTTTGAATAAATATCATTTCTTTAATTAAAACAGCACCTATCTAGTAGTAAGTACCTAGATATTAGTTTTTTTTAAGTATTTTGAACAAGAAGCGGTATGAGACGACCGCTTGGTTCGAGGGTCGTGGGTTCCCGCACTAGGAGAAATATGTTTATGGTCTACAGATATTTGTCTCGCATCTGGGTATTTGTGTATATTATAACGCCACCCACATCCTAGATGCATACCTAGCGAGGGACTCAGTGTAACCGTATTAATTATTTATCATCACATTAACAAGCTCTCAGAATTACTGAAATAACACTTTTTATAAAAACAAAGTAACGTTTATTTCCTTGAATGAAAAGAAGGAGTATATACAAGCATACACCGACAATCTCACAAATTATAAGATTTTTAAAGCTTTCACATCTATCATTGGTAAAGCTGCAAGGATAATGGTGTCGAATCAGTGAGCAGTTCACATTGATGGTAACACAATACTATAGACACCTACGCCGAAACCGGAGGTCAATATGCAGATGCGTAAAATCCCTGGGTCATTAATTGTTTTACCACGATAGGCAGCCATATATTACCATCTACCTAGAACACTACTCTTTGGCAGATGAAACATTCGGTAGTGTCGTGGTCTGAATCGAGCTCCAATGTTGGATTCCTACTACCGGTAAAGTTTGTTACAAATAAACAACTGTTAACTCTTTACTTTTTTTAATATTAATGAACGTATACGATTATAATAACAAGTACATGGTGCTAGAAAAAGTTAATATGAATTAGATTTTCATTGTTCGTCGTTGTATCAGGCAGTATATAAATCATCGTGGCTTAAATCAATTTAACGCCACTGAAACCGCGACCAAAAAGTAGTTATCGGCTGAAATAAATCGTAAAATATCGACTGAGCTTTATTGTAATGAATTAATATTTAATTCGTAACTGACGTGTTAGCATTATTTATTTAAATCGTGAAAAATTTAAATTATAATAGGTAACTTCAATATTTTTTGGTTTACAGAAATTATTGTAATTCAATATTATACAATACACATAAATTTTACAGTAGTTGACTAACAATGACTGTAAAATTTAAATGTGGTATTGTATACTTGTATGTTATATAATAATATTCAAAGATCACCATATTGACGAGTGTAAATTAAAGTGTAATTGTAATTTAATCATTTTTCATGTAATTGTAATGTAGAGTGTAATAAGATCATGTTTTCAAGAAGCCTAATGGAGCGCGCATCATAGATGTACCTTTTACAGGCACAATCTTTGAAGAGCATACAAAGCAAAGAGCTATCCGATTTGGAAAATACGTGCACCGCCGTCAAGGCTGCACTAAAGTAAATTAGTTAAATACCTACACCGGTTGGATAAATATTAAGTTACGTTTGATAAAGGTAGGTAAGTATATGCCATTTCAAGACAAACCTACATCTAATATGGGGGCTATAATACTTTTGGGGGCGTTATTTGTTTAATAAATCAAATTTTTCAAAAAGCCACCCTAAGATTTCCGAGTTGGGTTTTACGAATCAATTGGAAAATAACGATTTAAGTAGGTAAGTATTAAATTTAAATATCTATTTAGTTGAATTACATAGGTACTCCGTATTCTGCATACTTATGTATGTGATTTGGTCGAGATGAGATTTTTACGCCAGATCTCCGGTGTATCGCTCACCGATCGCGTTCCTAATGAAGATGTAAGAAAGAGGCTTTATGTGAATGAGAGTATCGGTGTACAAATGAAAAAAGCCATACTCCGATGATTCGGGCATATAGAAATAATGTCGAATGAGCGAATGACTAAACAGATATACAATGCCAATGTGGATGGTTGCAGAGGCCCAGGAAGACCAAGACTGACCTACCATGACCAATGGTGGGGTCAAAAATCTTAGGGATCGACGTGTATAAAGATAATTATGAATGTAGATGAGGCACAGGAGGTGTGTCAAGACCAGGATATTGAGTACGTACAATAAAAAATTTAAAAATAATAACTGCTATTTTTTAATAATTATTTCACGCATTTCCCCCGCAAAAAATTACAGACTGTTTTGCATCGGTAATACACGCTATGCCTACTCCCCTCCGGTCTGCCGCGACCGGTGGGCCGCGTTGCTCTATGGTTCGAACTGTGCAGGCATCATAGATGTACCTTTCATCGGCTAAACGTTTGAATCATCAAAATATATGTTTCAGTCAGTTTGACTGATGGTAGAGTTCTAGTGTAGGAGCTTGAGGCCGTAGGCACCTTCACATTGCCAAATCTAAATGGTAGTGTTCTTCACTATCGTGTTCCGGTTAGATGGTAATGTATGGCCCGATAATAACTATCACAGAGGCATAAGAACTACGGTCTCAGGAATGGTAACGCTTCTGCATTTTGATCTCCGGACTTTGTGTGGGTATGTATAGGCTGCAGTCGTCACTTAACATCAATGTGAACTGCATGCTCGTTTACCACCTTTATTACACAAGAAAAATGTCTGTCAGTTGCTCGTATTTTATAGACACAAAAGACTCTTGTCCCACTTAGATTTAAGTGACGTTTTAGTATTTGGCCATAAATTAACATAATTACCCCAATTATACCCTGATGGTGTCTGAAGAAGTAAGTAATGTTTAATTAAGGTGTGTATCTTCACGCCAGGTCCCTAACGGGGTAGGCAGAGAGTGTAGAGCGCCAGATATCCCGGTTCAGACAAACCTCTCGTGCCTCGTCTACCTTCATCATTCTCTTCATACATGCACGCCGATTCCTTAGACTTTTGACCTCACCATCAGACAGGTATTAAATATAATTAAGCTTTTATATATATTATTATTCTATGCTTTTACTAGGCTTTGATGTGGTTTAAATTTTAATGGCGTATTGTCCAATATCTCAACTACCAACTCAAAGTGTTGTAGTTAGGTTTTATAAAGCTTTAACATCCAAAGTAACGTTTTAAGTATTATGTATCTTCTAAAATAACATTTATTTTATCTATATTCCACATAATTACACGATAGCACATCTAATGTTAAATAATAATATTATTATAATAGTGTTGAAAGAAAAAACATGCGAATGTGGAAGGTTGCAGAGGCCCAGGAAGACCAAGACTGACCTACCATGACCAAATAGGTCGAATTCTGTCTGATGGTGGGGTCAAAAGTCTTAGGAATCGGCGTGCATGTATTAAGAGAATGATGAAGGTAGACGAGGCATGAGAGGTTTGTCAGAACCGGGATATCTGGCGCTCTACACTCTCTGCCTACCCCGTTAGGGAACTGGCGTGAAGATACAAAAACAAAATAATTTCTGCTAAATAGTATTCTCATTAAAAGTTCAATATACTATTAGATACTATTACAATATATTGACGTGAGTAAATTATACGTATTACATTTTCAAAAGGCCGAACTGAGCGTTCATCAGAGATGCAACTTTTACGGGTTCAACGTTTAAAGAGCACTCGAAGCGAAGAGCAAGCCGATTTGGGAAATAGGTACGTTACGCCGCCGTCAAGGCTGTTTCACTACACTAAATTAGGTAAATACACCGATTGGACCATTAGTAGTGATGAGTAGGTATGTATGTTTTGTGACAATAAGCCAACCTAAGGTTTAGGTTGGAAAAATCCTTGGGTTGTAAAAACCTTTAGAAGAACCTTTAAATAGCGATTTAAGTTGAAAAGTGTGTTAAGAAATAACGTTTAGTTTAATTATTTTTATACTCGTAAAAATATAAAAGGCCCGTTTTGTCAGGTGGTTGACACTAGATCTTCTAACGTAAACTCATCAAAAAAATTATCAAGTATAAAATTTGTTTGACTCAAAAACTTGTTCATTTCGGTCGCAATGACAAATGTCAAAACAGGCCTTTTATGTGTTCTGCATATTTTAGTATAAAATAAAAAAAAAAATATATTGAGCATCATTATACAAAGATCACAACCATATTGACGAATAGGTAGTTATTAATTGGTGGAAACATGTTTTCAAGCGCGAGTGCGCATCAGAGATGTACCTTTTACAGGCTCAACGTTTGAAGAGCACTCAAAGCGAAGAGCTATCCGATTTGGGAAATACGTTACGCAGCCGCGCCGTGAATACTGTTGCACTACACTAAATTAAGTAAATACTCCGATTGTACCGTCCGAAGCACTAAGTTACGTTTAATTAAGACATGTGTGTACTAATTACTCAGCAAACTCCTCTAGATTTAACTCTTAATATATAATAGTGTAAAGATTTGGTAATCCAATGATGATTAGTGTTTGTGAAACCATATTGAAATTAATTAAAATATATTTTGATTATATAAGCAATCGGTAACGTTCATGACAATACTAAAAGTTTATAAGTATGTATGTATCTTCATGCCAAGTCTCTTATGCGAAAGGCAGAGAGCGTGGAGTTCCAAATATTCCGGATCTTCAAAACATACCAACTTGCACAGAATATTCTTGAGAAATAATGTGTAATGATTCGTATCAATGGTATAATTCGACTGGTGGTAGATTTTTCTCTCTCTCTCTGTAGTGTTAGCTTAAGAGCATTAATCAAAATGCCATGGTTGATTAATCATCATCAAGTTTTTTGTGAAAATAGTAAATAATTCAAAATAATTTAGACTTCAGGAGTAACAAGACGTAGGTATTTGCATTTTAACATTTAGTTTTTGTGTAGCTGCCGAGTCGCAGTTATAAAATAATAATAATGGCAACCCATTATACGTCCCACTGCTGGGCACGAGTCTCTCTCCTTTTTAGGGGGGAAGCCTGGAGCTTACTCCACCACGCTGCTCCAATGTAGATTGGTGGAGGTGGGTGGGTTAGTGGCCAACCCGCTGTCGGATGTTTTCAAACCGCCCCATAAGGCCTCCGGCAAGGTTTAACGACTGCTATCTATCGATAGCAACCGGGGCCGACGGCTTAACGTGCTCTCCGAAGTACGGAAGCGCGTATTTAATTTGCCACTAGCGGTCCCCCATCACACTACCCGACCGCGCCCGTAGTGCTTAACCGAGTAGATCACTTACAGTCTACACCAGCCGCCAGGCCATGCACGCTTCCAGTTCAGTTATACAAAGTGAATGCTTATTTGATAGC
The DNA here is from genome assembly GCA_036365455.1 of Macrosoma leucophasiata. NCBI lineage: Eukaryota > Metazoa > Arthropoda > Insecta > Lepidoptera > Hedylidae > Macrosoma > Macrosoma leucophasiata. The sequence goes on along the minus strand of JAWQUS010000009.1, from coordinate 16,117,241 downwards.
AATTTTCAACCTTCATAAAATAAAAAATGCAGCTACGTTTTAAAGTACTAGGATTTTTGAAATGTGCTCGATATTTTTAAATAGAGTTTCAATTTACTTAAAATAAGTCAAGATTTCGTTCACGAAATTTAAACTTGAAACATTGAGATGTACAAGACATCTCGCCGAACCCTATACATAGCTTTTAACATCACCGTGTCAATAGCACGGCCTTATAACACGCTTATGACTGACGGCCTTCTGAGGTGCACTTAACTTGTGATAGAGGCATGAGCGTGTGATAGCCCGAATAATGATACGTTGAACTATCCACACTCATGTCTATCTCAGACGCCATTTAGGTATCCACTTAATAGGACTTTCGCATGAACATTAAACGCTACTCAAAGAATATAGCACCGTTAAACTAAGATCAAGTCAGTGGCCTACAGTACACAGCATTTATAGAGCTCTGATAACGCTTAAGCCTAGTCGAAAATGGAGTAGTAAATTAAGGTGTAGGTGTAGGCCCAAGGAACCTGTACGCAAGCGAGGGTGCATCTTTACCATTAATTGCAAAAGTTGTGGTGGTACTTGCTTGCTCTACTGACCTATATGCAAAGATGATAATAGGCAACGAGCAATATACTTCCACTTACGGAACTTCAAAGTCTCCACATTGAGTTTTGGCGGGAACCTCGAAAAACGCGTGTGGTGCTCTTATTTTTTTTATTTTTTTAGTGTATTTTTGAGTTATATTACAGAAAGTTGGTGGCATTTTGTTTGATATAGGCTTATTACAGTGGACGTATATAGTGAAATAGAATAACAGTGCGAAAACACGGCTTTTCAGTTTGCCTTCATAATTTTGAAATGTTCTAGTAAAGTAGCTTGCTCCATCGCTTTACTCGAATTACTGACTGTGACTCTGACTGACTGACTTATAATTGACCGACTGACTCTTACTTTTACGCTGCTTGCGAATACGAAATATCATTTTACTTGACACTGGCAATATGCGTAATAGCGATGCCATAATAATAAAGAAAAAAAAGTCTCCACATTAACTAAAGAAACGACACACAGACGACCCGGTAAGGCCAGCGGTGCGAGACCACCGTTCGATTCGAAGGGTCGCGGGTTCGATCCCCGCACCGGAACAAATATTTGTATGGCCTACAGATATTTGTTTCGGTTCTGGGTGTTTGTGTATGTGTTGTATGTGTACAACGGCATCTACGACACAGGTTTATAGAATACCTAATGTGGAGCTGTGAGTGTAAGCGTATTTAACCGAGTTCAAAAAACGAGAAGGTTCTCAGTTCGGCCGGTATATATATATATATATTTTTTTTTAATGTATGTACGCAAATTTCGCCGAGATTTCTGGACCGATTTACGTAATTCTTCTTTTGTTTGATGCGGAATAGTTTCGAATTGGTCCCATAAAAATTTGATTCAGATAGGCAGATCAGTTTTTATTTTATGAGCATTTTTTTACTTTCACCTCAGACTAAAGGAATAAGAATAGACAGCGAGTTGTTATACAGTGCGTTGAATCCACTGACGTTCTAGATCAGAGGTTCCCAAACTATTTTTTCTTGTAGACCTCTTTCAATTTTTTTCTGGTTTCCATGGACCCCCTCCTTGCTACAATTATATCACATGCCCATATTTCCAAATTTTATTCACGCCTACGTAGACCACCATCGAGTCTCCGATGGACCACTTTGGGAATCACTGGTATGATGTAAGTAAATTGGTACTATCAGTGTATGTGTTGAGATCCATTATCGTGGACCCCCATTTTCATTTCATGGACCCCCAAATTTTTTTTTCGCTTACGCCGACCCCTTTCACTTTGTCATAGACCCCCAGGGGTCGATATAGACCACTTTGGGAATCACTGTTCTAGATAGTCCTAATGCGCATGACAACAAGATGACAACAAGTTTAGTGACAATGACTCATTTACTCATCGACGACACAACACAGCATACTTACTCCTTCGTGGATAAAATTTTTTCATTGATTTCGTATAGTCGTGTAATAATTTTGTATCGACACACCTAAACAATTTAAATTAGGTATCTTATTGTCACGAAGCTAAATGATTCAGATTTTACAAATTAACAGATGTGAACATTCATCTAAATGACAATGCAGCAATAAACTAAAAAGTATTAAATAAATATAACTACGTTAAGGAAAACCGACTTCAAAACTGAAAAGTAAAAATTAATAAAGATTTAATTGTAATTATACCGCCCTATTATTTATATGTGCTATTTACTAATAGGTTTGAAGTCGGAGCCAAACTTCACGCCTATAATCCCCGAAGGGGTAGGCAGAGGTAAATGCATGAATTCAAGCATACATGCAAACACCCACGATTCGCCGGTTACGTTTTGTTCAGTGTATTAATTTGCTCGTATTCATATTTAAGTGATTAAAATATAATTATTTGTTTAAGGCTTGGCACTGATTTCAAACCTATTAGTAAATAGCACATATAAATAATAGGAAGTATATAATTACAATTAAATCATTATTTTTTACTTTTCAGTTTTGAAGTCGGTTTTTCATAACGTAGTTATATTTATTTACGTTATTTATTTTTTAAACATATTCCATACATTGATTTGGATAGAAAAAATGAGAAAAAGTCACAAGGTCAAACAGCTTACTTACATTATCTAGGGAACCCTATAAAACTTTTTCTGGTTTATAAAATATTTTGAAATCATCGGAATAAAAATGGCCTTTCCTAGCAACAATAGCAGCACTCCATACTAAACGTTAATTTTAAACTTTTTCCGTAGATTTCAAAATATTTTAAACACCAGGAAATGTTCTTTAGATACACTAGGTCATATTTGAATGCTGTTTTACTATGTCACTTTTTTAATTATTTTGTAGAAATCTTTGCCATAAAAAACCAATGCGTGTAAAGAAATGAGATAAAGCATTGCGATTTAGTTTAAATTCCATAATTTAATCAGATACAGAATATAACAATGAAGGAATATTATTGCTTCAAGTAACCTCACTAATAGCATTGGCAGAAACTATCCGCTTGATAAATGCAAAAAACGCGCGTGTAATCCCCGAAAGGGTAGGCAGAGGTAAATGCACGCATTCAAGCATACATGCAAACACACGATTCGCCGGTTACGTTTTATGTAACAGGTGGCAAGCCTGTTGACATCTCCGGGCATAATGCCAAACTTCGAGGTACTGGGAAATTTACAGAAAATGGAAAAAGCCCATTAGAACCAGATATCTCTGATAAACCCCTACCCGGGAATCGAACCCAGGACCACAGCGTAGTAGTATCGTGGCCCGATACCACTAGGCTACCGAGGCAGTTAAATGTAAGTAAATAAAAATCATTGTGAATAGTTGATTGAAAGTAAAACGCCTACATGCCTTTGCCTTTTACTCCAGAAAAAAGATAACCTCAGCCGGTATTCAATTCGTCTCATGAAAAGGTTGCGTAAATATGAAAAATTGCGTATAGTACCAACAAATTGCCGAATTCCGTTCAAATTCAAATTCTCCCCGCACCGTTACACATACGTACGTGACGCCCTGCCGTCAATATTATATTAAGATCCTTCCTTTGTTGGTGGAATACTTGTGGAGCATTAAGGTAATAGAGAGCTAGCAAATCACGTTACGCCCCGAGCTATTACGGCGTCCTCGTCCCAAGCTTAAGTGTATTACCGGCTATTTATCGTGACATTGAGATCACTGGCTCATCACGGGAGACCAGTAACATCAAGAAAATGATGTACTACGCTAAAATAAGTATATTACACGACATTGTGCCAAATTGATTCTATTTTTAGTACGTTTATGAATGCCCGATAAATAAAGAAAAACCAAAGCGCGCATGGCCCAGCGGCTCGTGTAGACCGGAGGCGATCTATTCGGTTAAGCGATACGGGCGCGGTCGGGTGTGTGAGGGGTAACCGCTAGTGGCAAATTAAAATGCGCGTTTCCGTGCTTCGGAGGGCACGTTAAGCCGTTGGTCCCGATCGCTATCGATAAATAGCAGTCGTTTAACCTTGTCGGAGGCCTTATAGGCGGTTTGAAAACATCCGACGACGGGTTGGCCACTAACCCTTATCTCCACCAATCCGCATTGGGGCAGCGTGGTAAAATAAGTTCCAGCCCCCCCCCCCAAAAAGGGGAGTGAGTGCCCAGTAGTGGGACGTATGGGTTGCCATTATTATTAATGAAGAAGCCGGCCAAGTGACTGGAAAGACGGCAAATAAATCACTTTTGTTGTGTGGGAGCTCACCTTAATATTTTTTTGTTGTTTAATTATTTACTTTAAAGCGAATATACCTATCACTTAATTTTCTATGAATATTCCAAGCGTCTACCTGTTGTCATTATTACTATCGAGAAAAAAAAAACAAATATTTTGTATGGGACCTCTTAAATATTTATTTTACTTTGTTTTTTAGTATTTGTTATAGCGCCAACAAAAATACTTTCTAACTACCAAAGCCCTGCAGAATATCTGAAGTTTCATAACGTAACTTGTACTGTACTACGCCTGTAATCCCCGAAAGGGTAGGCAGAGGTAAATGCATGCATTCAAGCATACATGTTAACACCCACGATTCGCCGGTTACGTTTTTGACCATGTAACAGGTGGCGAGCCTGTTGCCACCTCCGGGCACGTTACCAAACTCCGAGGTACTGGAAAACTTTCAGAAAATGGAAAAATCCCAATAGAACCAGAGATAAAGGATTCGGCCCTGTAATTTCCGGCACATAGGCATAACACCTTAGGCCTCAGGAGTAGTAACGCATCTGCATTTAGACCTTGGTCTTTGTGTGGGTGTCTATAGGCTGCAGTCATCACTTAACATCGATGTGAGCTGCATGCTTGTTTGCCACTTCTATAATATAAAAAAAAATAAACCGTATACGATAGCTTCCGACCCGGTAATCGAACCCAGTACCTCCACCGTAGTAGTAGTGGCCTGCTACCACTAGGCTAATGAGTTTCATCATTCATATAATCAGCCGAAAGATGTCCACTGCTGGATCAAAGCCTCCCCATAAGGGAGATCTGACGTAATCGCCACGCTTGGCATGCAGATTGGCGATCGCAGTCCCGGTAGTTTTATCGCAGGACGCTGCTGTCCATGTTGTGTTTTTTTCATTTTTTTTTTCTGTTATGGAAGTGGCAAACAAGCATGTAGTTCACATTGATGTTAAGTGATGACTGCAGCCTATAGACATCCACACAAAGAGCAAGGTCAAAGTGCAGATGCGTTGCCACTCCTGAGGCCTAAGGTGTTATGCCTCTGTGCCGGAAATTACAGGGCCGTACATTGCCACCTGACCGGAACACGATAGTGCTGAACGCTACCATTTAGCGGCAAGTATATTAGGTAATGCGGTGGTGCCCACGCCCGCGAGCTCCGTCACTGGAGCTCTACCACCAGTAAAAACCAGTGTTACTATATTAACTGCTGTATCATTTGACTTGCTGTATGGTTTGACCGCCATTGTTCGGTTGACTGACTGCCCTAATGGAAGAGTTTCCTACCCGTAGAAGAAAATTCTTCCGCTAATAGACGGTGGAGTCGTCTCGTCCAGACGCCAGCAGAACTTTAAGAGGTGCCTAATAGTATGTATTAATTTTTAGAAAATGTGTTGTCTTTTCTCTGTTACCTGTTACGTTTTATGTCTGTTTTATGTGTCTCGCTGTGTGTCAAATAATTATTTAATCTATATGAAGACAGGGGCACATAGGCCACACATATCACCATTTCGTTCGACATTGGTCTTAGATAGTTGCTGACTTCTGGCCTTCGACACTATCAGCACTGAGGTATAATATAATCAGTATTGCATATTGCCACGCTCACGCTTTGGTTTCAGAGCTTTGGTTAAGTTACTGTTTGATGGATTTGTTAGGGATTTTTTTAAATGTAGCGTTTTGTGTTATTTAATTACAGGAAGAGTATCGTAGTATTTAAATAATCGATGATTTGTTCGGCATTCCGTATATAATCAATGCTACAAATTAAGGTCACGAAAAAGTAATGACCGGTGAGATAACCGCTTTTCCATTAATTCCATCCCTTGAATTGGATTAGAAGCTGGTCATTTTCATTCTGTTTACAATTTCTATGCACACATGCGGTTAAACAGTTGAGTTTAGTTTAATAGTAGTACCTATTGAAATTTTTCAGCTTCATTACCAAAAAGCTGGAGGTGACACTGAGAATGTTCTCTAAAAGAAAAAGAATGAGACAAATAAACTATTTCAAATATGAAAATATCCGAACACGTTTTCGTCTTTTTTACATGTCTTTATGGTATCTAAGTGACGATGGGTAGTGGTATTAGAAGTCGGATAGATACTTTTTTGAGTTTCATTTCAAAGCAGAACGAATTGAAATTTTCATACTAATTATCAAAATCCTAAAGTGATAAAATAGAACGAGACTAATTAAATATTTCAGGTACGAAAAACATTCAAACGCGTTTTAGTGCTTGTTGTTATGTCTTTACGGTATTCAAGTTACACAGTAGGAAGTCTGTGTGTATTGCAAAGTAAATCGTCCGTGCTATGACAGGAATCGTGGAAGCGTATCATCGGCCTGTTGGAGAAACGTTTACATACATGTATTGTGCCTATTGGAATATTTTGACCAGCATAGTATTGTGTGTGCTCTATTAAATATTATATTGGTAGATATATAGAATAGACGTTTGGATGTCGCAAAATACCTTAAATAGTAAAGAAAGAGAGTAGAACGCCAAATATCCCGGATGTTCGATATCCCTTGAATAGGCTTAGAAGAATTTAAGCTGGTCATTTATAATCTGTTTACAATTTGAATACATTGATAACACTCAAGATACGCCACATTGTAGTGTTAGGAGTGGGATTCTTACATATTTTGAGATTTATCTAGATAGCAGAACCTATTGAATTTTTTTCAGGCACATTGCTCAAGTGCGAAGTTCACATTGAGAAAAGGAACCGGTAAAAGAAAAATTATGTATGTATATTCACGCCAGGTCCCTAATGGGGTAGGCAGAGAGTGTAGAGCGCCAGATATCCCGGTCCTGACATACCTCTCGTGCCTGGTTTACCTTCATCATTCTTTTCATACATGCACGCCGATTCCTAAGACTTTTGACTCCACCATCAGACAGAACTCGACCTATTAGGTCATGGTAGGTCAGTCTTGGTCTTCCTGGGCCTCTGCAACCATCCACATTCGCATTGTATATCTGATTAGTCATTCGCTCATTTGAAATTTTTTCTATATGCCCGAACCATCGGAGCATGCCTTTTTTTATTTTACACCGATACTATCATATACACAAAACCTCTTTTCAAATAAAATATTATTATATATACGGAAAATATCCAACACGTTTTCATCTATGTTATAATGTCTTTGCAGTATTCAAGTGACACGGTAGGCAGTCTGTGTGCATTGCAAAGTAAATAGTCCGGGCTATGACAGGAATCGTGGAAGCGTATCGCCGGCCTGCTGGAGGAACGTTTACATACATGTATTGTGCCTATTGGAATGTATTGACCAGCATAGTATTATTTGCGCTCTATTAAGTATTACATTGGTATGTACGTTGGGATGTTCACGCAAAGTAACTTAAGGCTGAGTGAGTGGAACGCTAAATATCAAGGTTCTTACGCTTACCATTCTGTTACTTTGGTGGATCCATTAAGTAGGTTTAGAGTTCAAGTCATTTTGGTCATTTTTAATCTGCTGAAATTCACATATTATATTGATGTAGACATTTAATATTACATGGGTACAGAGGATTTATCATTAAGGTATCTCCGTGTTTTGAGTTTTTTATAAAATCAGATACTATTTTTTTTCGGACACATTACTTACATTCGAAAGCGAGGTTAATAATCGTTTCCGAAGAGTATTAGACTAATAACGTACAATAGGTAATATTAATACGAGAAATATACAAACACCTAATCATCTTTGTTAAATGTCATATATTAATAGTATTCAAGTGACACGGTAGGTAGTCTGTGTGCATTGCAGAGTAAATCGTCCGTGCTATGACAGGAATCGTGGAAGCGTATCGTCGAACTGTTATGCTGCGGCTACATTCTCGCAATAACGCGAAGACTCGTCCTCTCGTGATAAGTCTGGACAAGCAAATTTGGTCTGTCTTGATTACTTAAAAAATGCGTTAAAAAAAAATTCTACCTACTCAGCACGGCTGTCGGTAAACTACCACATATCAAAAGATTTTGTAGAGACAATATTCAAGCGATTGGCATTAATTGATGCGCGCATTGTCGACAAGAAGACGCCGACTGATTCGTACGTTTTGTGTTTCTAGCGTTTTTTCAGTTACTTACCTATTTGTTATTAGCACCTATAATTATGGGTTGGAGCAAGCTGCGTTGTGTGGTCAATAGGTTAGAGTAATGTTAACACCCAATATCCATCTTTTTTATTAAAATGCAGTAGATTGTCAAAGTTTTTCTTTCATGTTGTAATATCTTAACCTCGAAGTCCTCTTCCATTTTTTCATGCAAATAAGTTGTCGGACCATTGTGATTTTTTTTCCAATGCGGCCCAACACGAACTTTTAGCACAATAACGCGAACGAAAAATCATGTGATAATGTGGCCGTAGCATTAGGATAACATTTACATACCCGTACTGTGTTCATTGAAATGAATTTGACCGATGTATTATTATTACGACGACTCTAAGCGCTTAATATTAATTGAAAATACTTCGGAAGTCTGTGTTTTTTTTTAATAATTCTATTTTATTTTACAGATCTTTAAGATTGTTATTGCCTCTTTTATGTACTACTGATAATTATTTTTTGTTTAACTCCAGAAAGTACCAACGTGGATATATTAACTAACTTCATTGAAATTTCTGCTTACAATTATGATTTTCCATCACGTTGATGAGCCTAAAATACACCATGACATGTTGCCGTACGTAGAGTATCGTCCATCATATTATTATCTAAATTAAAACAGAAATCAAATGCTGAATCTATCTCATAAAATAGAGTGGACTTACAGAATAAACATTTAATTTCGTTGAATGCCCAATAGAACACTTAAAAAGTCAGAAGGGCAGTCAGTTTATTAGCTGGAAAGCAGTTCAAAACTTCCCAACGTGTATCGACCCGTAACTCTTGAGTTCTGAAGACATCTTATAAAAAGAAAGATACGATCCGGAACAAACAAACGTAGTGCAATGTCTTTGCAAGAAAATACGGCTTATGTACATTGGACGTTGATACATGGCGAATATAGCCACGATAAATGTTCTTTGTAGGAACCACTTATATTTGCTCTCTGTTTTACTACTGCCAAAATTGTAATGGGAGAACTAAAGTTGATATATTTTATTCCTTGATGCTTTACTAAAATATACCGCTATAGGTACGACTAATGAGATTGGACTCGACAGTGTAGTGAGGCTTAGCTGAGATCCCGAGTACAGTAGTCAAAATGATAAAAAACAGAACCCTTACAGATTTAGCATATTAGTCTGTCGGTCTATCCATATGTTAATGTCACTTTATTTAATAGTCCTTCCGGCACGCTCAGAGTGAGGTGATGTATCTGTTGAATGATATAAAGCACCAACTATCACATAGGACATAAAAAATGTGGAGGAACGTGAAGCTTGCATGCCATTTCCTCCATATTTCGGGAGAAACGAGTGGCATAATTTTGAGGTCTCGTAGCAATTCAGCCTACCTGCATAAACGACTCGTTTTTTTATGTAATGAAAGTGGTAAACAAAAATGCAGTTCACATTGATATTAAGTGATGACTGCAGCCTATAGACACCCACATAATGACCAGAGGTCAAAATGAAGAATGGGAAAGAATAAACAAAAATACTGTACGTAAATGGTAAATAGCCGATGAGTGAAACTACAATTAACAAAAAAAAACGAGATGTTGTGAAACTATATCTACTAAGCTATGTTATACGTACATAACGTGTTAATCTACAAAGAAAAAAACAGTCAATTCAGAAGATTGCAATGATGGTCACAGATATTAAAAAAAAGACGTGTGGCACTCGGGGACTGCCGCGGTAAAGCTATTGCATTTACATAATTATCTAAAATTATGCAAAACAAAATAAAATGCAAATAAAAGAAAAAAATATATAAAAATGAAACTATAATTTTCTATTAATATTTACACTTTTTAAATATTGAATGGAAAAACAAACAATAAAAAAAATGAACAAAAACAATCTTGGCAGCGGTGGAAATCGAACCCACGCCTCCGAAGAGACTGGTGCCTTAAACCAGCGCTTAGACCGCTCGGCCACGCTACCTACGAGGTCGGACGGCGAAATTATACATGAGATTCTTTAAATGAGTTTAAAGGAGATGTTGCGATCTCGGCTCTGGTTCTTACACGTCCTCAAAAAGAGGGTAAATTAAAGAAGAATCCGAAAAAAATACAATTAATTTATTCAAGAATATATTTTAGAGTTACAACCACATTTAATTCAAACGATTTCATCATTTTCAACTTAGTTCAACATGGCGGCGATACAGCCGACGCTTGGGATCAATCGATTTCGATCATTGACCTTTATATATGGACTGGCCATACCTACAGAATTGGCGTGATTGCCTGCAAAAATTTGGGCTATTACAATGGCCGCCTTTTATAGGGTTGTTTTGATAAATATCGATATCATCTTCTAATACATGAGCGGTTGATATCGATATTTTATCAACACGAATTCTTATTCTTTTAAAGCAGCTATACTCTAAGTGTTTTCCGCGGGTTCCGTGATACCTCTGTCGGGGTTCCGCAACAAACTCCATTTTTTCTCTCCATATTTAATTTAACTTAATTTATAATGTGTTTTTGATTATTAATGGTAATTATTCACTCTAGGTTAGTTTTAAAATGACGATGTAAAAGTGCTCTCCAGGAGCCTAATTATATGAAATAAATGAATAAACTGAATAAACAACTTTCTTCCACCAAACTTGATATCAACCAATTGATGAAAAATAAAAAACAGTTTCATACCTCCCACTAGTTAGATTTTTTTCTTTTTTAATGTTTTATATTATTGTCCTTGCCAAGTGGTGAAGTAAATAATAATTAGTAACTGTTACATTGTACTTTTATTATGCTGATTAATAAAAAATACACTTATAAAAACAATTATTTTATTGTAGGGTTCCATCAAGTATTTTGATTCCCAAAATGGTTCCGTCATTTAAAAAGTTTGAGAACCACTGTTTTAAAGTATGTATTCTTAGTCTTAGTAAAATCCACTCACTAAATTAGAGTTGAGTATAATTGTAATAATTATGATGTAGTAATAAAATGTACCCTGTAATTTGCATGCAAATAAAATGGTGAAATATAAAAGAAAGCTATATTATATACTGAAGACCTTATGTACTATACTTTTAGCAAATAAATAAATTCGTTCATTCAAATGATCTCATTGATTACCAGCAGCTTGCGAAAGGTTCTCATCTCAACCAGAACTAGAGCAAAAAATTGCAAATTGTGGTAATGTTTAATTTCAGTAGGATTTTCTATATCAGCCTTCAAATGTGAGTCTTATGCTGACCAGCTCCTTGGAATGCATCTCTGTAAATATTGTTGCTATGTATTCCAAATTTTAATCATCATGTTTAGTTAATTTGAGTAGCACGATGACGCTTCGGTCAAGTTAAAGGCCGATAACCACATTTGATTTTTGTGTATTCTCGAAAGATCTTCTACTTACGTGTTGGACGTGAGTGCAACAGGATTTTTTTTTTATTTTTCATTATTACAATACCTTAAACAATATTATAAAAATAGTAGGAACGGCTCTAGGTATGTTAATGATATGAGTAATTGAAAAGAAATGGAACCTGCTTCAATTTTCAGATGATACGCATGTAGAAGTTAGTGACACAGATCTGTACGGCCCTGTGATTTCCAGCACAGATGCGTAATATCTTAGGCCTTAGGAGTGGTAACGCATTTAGATTGAAAACTCTGGTTTCGTGTAGACTGATAGGCTATTTATTACTTACCAATGTAAACTGATACCTGTATGCCACTTCATGAAATTAAAAAAAAACTGTGTTATGTTGTACTTATACATATTACATACTAACAATCTCTGAAAAATATCCATGCTATAACGGGTGCAAAAAAGGAGAAAACAAAAATGATTTAATTTACATCAATTTCTTCTTCGATATTTTATTAAGAACCAAGAAATTCTATCAAGTATAATGCTAATACAATATAATATAACATAATTTAAATTGATATGAAAATAATTTTATATCGATACTTTGATATATCAGGTTAGTATTCGTACATCACTATATAAAAATGCTATTTTTAGAAAATAATGAACAGCATTAAAAGTCTTATAAGTCATACGAAACATACATAGGTCTTCAAAACTCTTATTAAAACATATCACTATATATCATTGCATTTCAAAATCCCACCGAATACTACACAATCCGTGAAAATTTGTACATAACCTCACAAAGTTCAATCCAAGATTATTTTCGTTTTTCCTTGCACCACTCTGTTTTAAACAGTACGAGAGCATAATCAGTCAACATAAAGCAAAACCTAGAAGACCACATTATCTAGTTAAAAGATTTAGTTTTCAAGAAAACAGCAAAAATATTACGAGCACCTGTTTGTTTGACAACAGATGTACCACAAACCTTCTCCATGTATATTATTTCTATGATTTCGATAGTATTTAGAAAATATTACTTTTTTCTCCAAGTAGGTACTATAAAATTAAAAAGCAATAAAAAATGAAAATGTCAAAATGACATCGCCCGCCATATTCGCAATGTTGGTTTTGAGTTGCAATTCTAACTACAAATAATGTTTTGTAACTGCAAAAAAAGCTAAATAAGTGAAAATATGCAGTAAAAGACGTTTTTGTATTGATTTTGCCTGTTTAATGATATTGTGTACAATACATGGCCGGAGGTTCATACATTTTTGCAACATCTCCTTTGTAATCCGGAGCGTCCGGTTTTTTCGTTACGGAATTTCTGAATTCGGTCCCCGCGCTCAAGGCCCGCGATAGAAGCTATGCAATAGCTTAAAAATCTAGGCCCCCATGTCTGGTCTTCCAATAATGCGATTCCACCCGGGTCGATAATTTCTCATGGCAACATACAAGTAGGTAAGTAAATCAATGTAAGACTTTGAAGATAAATACCATAAATTCATATATTCCCTTGAAAATAAACAGATAAATGAAATCACTGTTAATAAATGTATAAATAATACAAATGTTAGGTATTACAAATCCTTTTATATCAATAAGCACCATAAGGTTTTTTGCGAATTATTATATCCATAAACGATAAATAATTCAATAAATGTGCAAAAGCTCGTTTTCTTAAAGCGTTATTAAATTAAAAGTAACGGTGTAGTTCTTTGTGAATATAAAGAGGATTGCTGCAATAAAAAATGGCACTTATTGTGGCAATTTCCTGTATGCAGTGCCGATTGTTATTCGCCGCTAACTCCGTACGGACCACCCAGCTGGAAGGTATTAAAACAATAAATATTCATTATGAACTTGCCTTAATTTCGTACTATTTTACTATTTCACAAATTTTACCCAGACGAAGCGAGTGCGGCTCAAAATTTTGAATATAGAGTGTTGATTACTTTTAAATCTCGAATACTAATTTGTATAACTTTTAGTTACACATTTTATTGATGATTGTTATGGTTTGTTTGTTATAAAGCTACGATAGAAAATTCATAAGTAACTATTATAGTCCTACCGCTTAAACATAAATAATCATTAATAATGATTAATGGTTTAACTACCGACAAAAAAACCATTTGCTTTACTCTAACACAAATTTTCATTCAGATTATTTAAGCGATAAATTAATTGAAAGGTTCGATTTATTAAAAGGCAAGGTAAACCTGCAAGACATCGGGAGTCTACAGCAGTCATAAAGTGGTAACATATATGTAACCAGAGCCTACAATGTTTCGTTGCCACTCCTGAGGCCTAAGGTATTATACCTCAGTGCTAGAAATTACATTACCTTTTTTTTATGTACTTTTCAAGCATTATTATTGAAAAATATTAGCGTTCTACACTTCTCCTACATCTATACAAATAAATAAAATTGGAGTGTCTGTTTGTAATATTAAAATAACCGCTTTTTACTAAATGCAAATGTAAGTATACACGGGACATATACCAAAACAACATTTTTTACAATTTTTGTCTGTCTGTCTGTCTGTTTGGCGGGGCTAATTTTGCGAACGGCTGACGGGACTTTCAATAGCAGATACCAGATGTAATTAAGAGTAACTTAGGCTACTTTTATACTAGCTGCGCCCACGACTTCGTCCGTGTAGGTACTGACCAATCATAAATTCTCACAAAGTAAAAAAATGGAATTATAGATTCGTCATGTCTGTCTGTTTGTCTATTCGACTGTGGGAAGTGATGACCCCACCGATCACTAGTGGAAGAATTCTCTTATATTAGACTTTTGACTTATGACACACCGCGGACACAACCCAACCCAAAATAATTTGGTCTCTAATACACAGACATCAATGATGTCTGTGACGTGTATTTACATATGCACCTGTGTGCGTAGCGCATAGAGAATACCAAACGTCACCCATAAGAGGGGAGGAGGTTGAGTGAGGCGGAGAAATCGCTCGGGACGTCGAAGTGTCCATTCTATACGTAGTATTATTACATATTGTCTGCTTTTGATCATTGGTTGAACTTGAATTTTGACTTTTGATCACCCTCAGCGTTTGGTAATGTGCCCGGGGATATCAACATGCGACAACACAGCGTAAGCAAAGGAGTTTGCATGTATGCTTGTATGTATGCATTTACCTCTGCCTACCCATTAGAAGAATACAGTATAAAATTTACTTTTTATTCATATTGATATATCAGCGTTTCATCACGTAGCACGTGCCAATAGTTACTGGGATAATAAGCAATTTCGGTTATTCCATATTCAAACTCATTGAAGCGTTAAGACGTGAGCATTGTATTAATAGTTATTAAATTAATATTTGCTTAATTCGACTGATATAAATTTATAATTGAATATTAGGGTACAATTGCAAAATATTTCATCACTTTGCAACTCTCTCAACAAATTAATACTAATGAGAAGTTAATTCTATCTGTCTCTTTGATACTCTTTCACTACCAAACTGCTGAGCCCGTTGTGATGAAATTTAAGATAGAGAGAAAGTCCCGGGAAAAGGCATTGGCAACTTTTTGTGGCATAAACAAAGGGTACATAGACGAAATCACGGGAAATAGCTAATATCGAAATATATTTAAAGTGCTTACCTACCTATTTTAGGGTTATTCCTGAAATCCGCACTGAAAATACCCATCAATGGAAATTTGGGGTATCACTTCAGTTTTATGGGGCTACTTCCCATTCCAGAGAATTACTATGTAGCTATGTAGCCCGAGATTTTTGTACTTTATCAACTTGGTTCTTGGTCCGATGATAGTGTAAACTTTGTGAAGCAAACCAAATGAGCCCAATAAAATTGAAGTGGTATCTCAAATATCCATGATTGTAGAATCAACCATGGTATTCCAAGGTTTTTTTTCCATAGGCACATAGGGCAACGGCACTGCTATGAGTAGTAAGGTCTGTACTCTGGTCTGATCTGGAAGATCTGAAATTGTACCTTTGTTAGGGTTCCGTAGCTTACAAAGAAACATTACAGTTTCACAACTAATAGATTCGTTCTTTAGATTGTGATTTCACTATGTTCGTCCGATCGTCCATTGATCCATCGCAGCTCAGCTCAGAGACTCTTAGTACCAGAAAGGTGTAATTTGGCATGAATATATAAATAAGTCAGCCCAATTAAGCGGTTACTAAAAATTTAAAATTGTGTTTAGGTTGGTTTTGGATACATCTTTGAAAAATGCTGAGGTTTGATAAAAACAATTTTCTATTAAGAGATCAGTGTGTGGAATGTTAAACTTTAAAATGTGAATTCGAAGAGTCTAATGTCTAATGTATTTAAAACAGACCTTAAATATTATTATCTTCTTCTTCTATATTTAAGAGCTATGCTCTTTTCGGTGGAATAACCGCCAGCATTCTCTATCCTGTGCTAATTTCTTGACATCCTGGTATCACACAACTTTTACTTTTTCCTTTACTCGGTCTATATAACTTCTTCTTGGTCTCCCACTGCTTCTCTTTCCTTCAATTTTCTCTTCCATTATTGTCATGATGTAATCGTCGTGTCGCACCAGGTGGCCCAGCATTCTGCCCCGTCTGTTTTCTATCATCTTCAAAATTTGTCTCTCCTCTCTCACCAAAGCAAGTACCTCTTCATTGGTTTTCTCCGTTCCATTCTTCTCCAACACCACATTTAAAATACCTACAATCGATCCCTATCCTTCTGTGTCAAGGTCCAAGTCTCACTTCTGTATAGGGCAATGCTCCATATAGGTATAAGTTTTAATCAATCTTTTTTTTACTTTGGTAGCTATTCTTGCCCTAAGTAGGTGTTTTTTGTCGATAAACCTTTTTTTTGCGATAGAAATTCTGGCTATGATATCATGCGTACGTTTGGAGTCCTGCGTTATAACACTTCCTTAATATTTGAAATTATCAACTTGTTGTATCAGCCAGCTCTATTTGCATGTGTTTTACAGAGACAAAGACTTTAAGTTCCGCTTAGATTAAGTGACGTAGTAAGATTTTTTGAAGTAATGACATGTCACTCCTGAGACCTACGTTGTTTTACCTTTGTGTTGTTCATAGGGCTACACATATCAGTATCTACCTGGAACAGGATAGTGGTGAACACTGATACATTATATAGATAATGCGATGACGCCACCTGCTCGAATTCCGATTCTGGAACTCTACTACCAGCGACCTGATCCATGATCTGAGCTGAATCAGGGCCAAAAACGTAACTTCACGCCTGTAATCCCCAAAGGGATAGGTAGAGGTAAATGCCTACCCCTTGCCAAGCATACATGCAAACACCCACGATTCGCCGGTTACGTTTTTGGTCCATGTAACAGGTAGTGAGCCTGTTGACATCTCCGGGTACATTACCAAACTTCGAGGTACTGGGAAATTTTCAGAAAATAGAAAACCTTAATTGAACCAGAGATAAAGGACTTTTCATCGTTATGTCTGACAACCCCCTACCCTGGAATCGAACCCAGGACCTCAGCGTAGTAGTTGTGGCATGCTACCACTAGGCTACCGAGGTAGTTGTGAGAATGAAGGCCAATCAGGGATATATGGATAAAATGTCATGCTATATATAATTATTAACCCTTACACTGTCATGTGCTCCTTTAAATACAGTGTTGAAGTCATTAGTTACTTCTGTCTTCAAACAAGATACCAAAGGTATCACAGAACATTACCTGTATGGCATCGAGGATGGTTGGTTACAGTTAACTACCATAATAGCATTAGTTACAATGAACTTAGTGAGATTATTGAAAGTTCTCGATAGTTTTGGAATCTTTCCTCAGTTTGATACGTGGCTGCCGACAAAGTTTTCTGCTTGTGTAAGAAACTTATTCATGATGCCTATTAGTGAATAGATTGTTGTTCACTAACTTCGAAAAGTGTGAAAGCTGTAGTTTGAATCATATCGATCGGCATATGTTATATGTATATAATTGTGCCAAAATACGGCTTCCTACTACGAAACACTCTGACCTAAGTTGCGGACAGACATACAGACAGACATACATACTTCAATTGTTCCTTTAGGTTATGGAACCCTAAAGACTGATGGTATATGTATACCAATTCGACAGTATTTTATACTGAATTCGGAAAAAGTTGTGTTAATAAATTATCCCAGAATATGTCCTTACAGAAAAGTCGTTAGGAAGCATCCGCTTTTTGTCTTTGTTCTCTGAAGATAATATGTAACGTTACGTAATCGTTTTCGACTTGCACTTGTTATCATAAATAGTTTTTATTGGTGGTAGAGCTCCAGTGACGGAGCTCGCGGGTGTAAGCACAGAGGCATAACACCTAATGCCTCAGGAGTGGCGCATTTGCATTTTGTCATTGTGTGGATCTATAGGCTGCAGTCATCACTTAGCATCAATGTGAACTGCACGCTTGTTTGCCACTTTTATTACACAAAAAAACTTGTATCCACTCATCAAACTGTTAAAAAATAGAACGCCTAGGAAAAACATGTTTTCATACAGAGCTAGATAACATCTGAATGTAATTGAAACACGTCAGCGGATGTTGTTATAGAGCAGACGTCTTTGTGTTCGGGACTGACGGACAGATAGCGAGTCAGTCAGTATGTCCACTCGTCAATCGTCCTCGATAGTAGTTCGCATTCAATTTCCGCTCGTGCTTTATGCGTACCACACTCGTAATGTATATTGGCTGAAATAAAACCGATTGACGTTTAACGTGGACACTTTTGTGATGGCGTGGCGATGATGACATAAATTAAAACTTGATAAATAGTTTTTAGCGTTTGGCCCATGTTGTTTGTTACTTTTTGGTAATTTTAAAAATCTGGGTAGCCTTTGAGAAATGAACTCGCTTAGGTAAATTTACGTATGTATGCTTTTTCAATTACCTGCTATATAAAGTTCAATTGTGTGATCATAGACAAATCTGTAGAATTTTATTTTCCCTATGGCCGGTCTGATGGTGGGGTCAAAAGTCTTAGGAATCGGCGTGCATGTATGAAGAGAATGATGAAGGCAGACGAGGCACGAGAGGTATGTCAGGACCGGGATATCTGACGCTCTATACTCTCTGCCTACCCCGTTAGGTACCCGGCGTGAAGATACAAACATACAAACCGTATCTACTCATAGATTAATATGAAGAAAGAAAGATTATTTTTTTGGCCTACACTTAAAATAAATACAACATACTACAAAACATAAAAAAAGCCAAAAAAATGGCTACTATCTCAGCAAGATGTTGTAGCATGAACTACAGCGCTGATATTATGATAGGGCCGTGAATGATTCGTGACATTACGAACTCCAAGCTGCCCGCTACGCCTACATAGGATATAGCCAAACTTTTAAAAATTAAAACGAAACACCCAAGAAGCGTTACATACTTGAATCTGTTAAATCACTTTAGAAAATAATTGAAATACGTCAGCGGATGTTACAGACCAGTTAGATGTCTTTGTGTTCGGGACTGACGGACAGATAGCGAGTCAGTCAGCATGTCCATCCGTCAATCGTCCTCTCGATAGTAGTTCGCATTCAATTTCCGTTCGCGCTACATACATACCACACTCGTAATCTGTATTGGCTGAAATGAAATCGATTGACGTTTTACGTGGACATTTTCGTGATGACGTGGCGATAATTGCATGAATTAATATTTGATAGATCTGATTTGATGGGTTTAAGCTCTTAACACGTATTTATTATTTAAAGTATATTTTGAAACCTGTGCTTCGAAGAGTATATTCGCTTAGAAATAAATACACGGTGAAATTTTTGTGGTTGTTTTCCCGTAGCAGAATATGAAATAATAGCAGCGATATTTATATATATATATATATATATATATATATATATATATAAATATCGGCAACTCTTGATACGTCCCACTGCTGGGCACGAGTCTCTCCCCTTCCCGGGAGGAGGCCTGGAATTTACTCCAGCACGCGACTCCAATGCGATATATATATCATATCAATTCAAGGAAAGAACCCAACATTCAATAACAAGATAGCGAGACAGGTATACAGACAGATAACTTCAGAATTTATTTCAAAACACGTCATCGGATATTCTTGTGTTCAGAACTGATGTACAGATAGCGAGTCAGTCCAGTATGGATGGTTTACGGGTGGATGACCGTAAAAGCTAACGTATGTATGTAAGCGAATTAATCTCTCAAAGCCTACCCACATTTCAAAAATGACCAAAAACTAACAAACAACTTGGATCAAATGCTAAAAACCATTCATCAAGTTTTCATTTATGCAATCATCGCCACGCCATCACGAAAATATCTACGCAAAACGTCAATCGGTTTCATTTCAGCCAAAACACATTACGAGTGTGGTAGGCACATAGCGCGAACGGAAATTGAATGCGAACTACTATCGAGTATGGACGGTTGACGGGTGGACATGCTGACTGACTCACTATCTGTCCGTCAGTCCCGAACACAAAGACATTTATCTACTCTGTAACAACATCCGCTGACGTGTTTCAATTACATTCTGAAGTTATCTTTGTACGAAAAAATGTTTTTTCTTGCCATTCTATTTTTTAATGGTTTGATGTCATATATGAGTGGATACAATTTACGATAACAAGTGCAAGAGGAAAACGATACATAACGTAACATTAACTATTAGCTTAACTTCAAAGAACAGAGACAAAAAGCGGAGGCTTCCTAATAACAATTTAGTAAGGATATTTTCTGGGATAATTTATTGAAACAACTTCCTCCTTCACTGAATTCAGTTTAAAATTCTACTGAATTGGTACATACCTACATTAGTTTTTAGGGTTCCGTAATATACAAGGAACTCTTATAGTTTCGCCATATCCGTTTGGCCGTCCGTCCGTATGTCTGTCTGCAGTTTAGCTCCGAGACTTTTAGTACCTACCAGAAAGCTGTAATTTGACAAAATTGTACTTATTAATCATGCCGACAAGGCTAGTAATTCCCTACACGTAAAGGGAGGGATACTTTTTTCACGCATTTACTCCATTGCGCGTGTTGTATCTACTCGTATATTTGTCGAATACAAGTAGGTAATAGCCGAGCAATGGAAATCTATTTTATTATTTTATTTTAGCATTTTTTTTTCTATTTGTATGATAAATGTGCGTACATATGTGTTTGATTATCTGTCGGATTCGTTTGACTTGTTGTCTAACAAATCCGACAGAACGTATCGAAAAAATGTTGAAACAAGGAAATTTACGTTCTGTCAGTTAAGTTCTAACATACCTTCCTGGTCATCGTTTTAAATTCGTCGGACTAAAAATGCTCAGACTCAAAAGATTCAGAATTCACTTAATAACTTGGAAAAAGATAGTAAAATTTTCTTGTGATAGATCTATTTACAAAAATTAAATTAAAGTGAATAACAATTGATCCATATTCCAAAGTAAACCTCAAAATTAAAATAAATGATCGTCCAAAAATACTTCCTGATTAAAAACTATTTTTAATAGTTTAAATATTTTTTTTTATTTCATTCAAGTAAACAACATTTTGCGAAGCGCCTATGGATCTGCGGCTGGTGTAGATCGGCAGCGATCTACTGGGTTAAGCGATACGGGCGCGGTTGGATGTGTGATGGGTGACCGCTAGTGGCAAATTAAAATGCGCGCTTCCGTGCTCCGGAGGGCACGTTAAGGGTTCATACGCACTATTCGGTTACCCGCAATGCGTCTAGCCGCTCGGCAAGCACAATTATGTACGTAATATTTATTTCTATGCGCACTGCCTATCCGCATAAGGGCCTTAAAGCCTTAGCCATCGGTTCCGGTCGCTATCGATAGATAGCAGTCGTTAAACCTTGTCGGAGGCCATATGAGCGGTCTGAAAACATCCAACAGCAGGTTGGCCACTAATCCTTATCATCACTAATTCGCATTGGAGCAACGTGGTGGAGTGAGCTCCAGGTCTCCTCCCAAGAAGGGGTAGTGGGACGTACCAAGGATTGCCATTATAAACATCATTTTTATGTGATTGCTTAAGGTTACGGAAAGTTACGGAGATAAGTCAAATTATAGGTAGAGCTTTATTTTTAATAAGTATCACAATTCTTCAGACTACCTTTCAGCCCAAATAATTCTAAATAAGACATCTGTCCGCATCGATACGATTCAAACTACAGCTTTCATACATTTGAAAGTAACGGAACAACAATCTATTCACTAATAGGCATCATGACTAAGTTTCTTACACAAGCAGAAAACTTTGTCGGCAGCCACGTATCAAACTGTGGAAAGATTCCCAAACTATCGAGAACTTTCAATAATCCCATTAAGTTCATTGTACTCGTAACTAATGCTATTATGGTAGTTAACTGTAACCAACCATACTCGATGCCATAAAGGCACAGACCAATCAGCCTTCTGTTTGGTTCCATAGTCGATGCATAAAGGCAATGTTCTGTGATACCTTTCGTATATTGTTTGAAAACAACAGTGACAAATGACTTCAATTCCAGGGCAATCAAGAAACTGACCGCTCGGCCACATTTACGGTACAAACTGTATGGGTCCATGCGTTTGAACATAACAATTTGCATGATGTTTTATACATTTAATTTTACATACTCTTGATTGACTGTTTCAGCTGAGCTCAAGTGTCAGGTCAATGGTTTTAGTGTTCCAGTGTCGGATTTCGAAGGCGTAGGTATCACTGCATTACCTAATTCACTGCCGCCTAATGGTACCTAGTCTTCAACCCTAACGTGATGTAGATGGTATTGTATTGCTCTGTGGACAACACAGAGGCAACAACGTAGGAATCAAAGGTGATAACATACCTGCATATTGATCTACAGTTTTTATGTAGATATCTATACGCTGCAGTAGATATTCACTTACCATAATGTGAACTTCGTGTATGTTTGCACCATAATCACATGAATGGGGTATACCCGTCAATCATGCATATTTGAGAGTAGTTCGCATTCAATTTCCTTTCGCGCTGTATGCGTACCTCAGTCGTAATACGATTCAGCAGTCAATAACACATTGGTTGAAATGAAACCGATTGACGTTTTACGTGGACATTTTTGCGATAATGTCCCGATGGTTGCATACATTAACTGTTTTGATGGATGGTGTTCATGCACTTGGACTGTGTTCCTCGAAACTGGTTTGTTTCACGTTTTTCGAATCCACCAAACTGACAACTTTTCTTCATGGTGAAGCGCGCCTGTCTTTCGTGATGAGGCAGAGTTTGTTTAAGTATACATATATAGGACTAGCTGATGCCCGCGGCTCCGCCCGCGTGTAAGTCGCTTTTCGCGTAAACTGTGGAAATTCATCAAATCATCCCATGGTATCCCACAGAAACATTTTATCGGGATGAAAACTATTATATGTGTTAATCCAAGTTACCCTCTTTGTGTGCGCCAAATTCCATGAAAACCGGTTCAGCAGTTTTTGTGTGAAGGAGTAACCAAAAATATACAAACTTTCGCATTTATAATATTAGTGTGATTCACAGGTTTAGGTCTTAAATTGCTTAGTAATAGGGCGTAACCTGTTTATGTATAAATTTAATTACTGTTTAAGGTTATATATATGTATATTCTTCTTACTCTGAAATACGACTGGCAACTTTTTCAAACTTTTGTTCAAATAAGAATGCCGTCTCTATTTCAGAGAAGGTATGTTTCAAAGGTTTGGATATTTTGGATACATGTAAAAAGAAATAATGGTAAACGGCAAGACAAATATACAATACTGATTGTTACAATGGTCGAGGAAAAGACCAAGGCTGTCGTATCTTGACCAAATAGATTGAATACTGACTGTAGGTGAGGTCAATACTCTGTGAAATCGGTATGTTTGTATCTAGAGAATAATGAACGGAGAAGAAGTGCAGCAGATTTGTGAAAACATAAATCAACAAACAAAAAGCAATTTCGGTACTTTTTGCTTTGCTTGGCTCATCAGTGTTGTGGGTGGCTTTGGAGAAGGCTTTGTCCAGCAGTGGACGTGTTTGAGCTGGAATGATGACGACGATGATCAGAATAGCTAATATGCATATTCATGCCAAATTATATTGACGGCCCGGTTAGTCCAGCGGTGTGAGACAACCGTTTGATTCGATCCCCGCACCGGGAAAAATATTTGTATGGCCACAGATATTTGTTTCGGATCTGGGTGTTTGTGTATGTGTTGTATGTGTACAACGGCACCCACGACACAGGTTTATACCTACTGTGGGGCTGTGAGTGTAAGCGTATTTTATTTTATGTATTTTAACAGCTTTCTACTACTAGTAATCACCGATGTGAGCTGCAGATAGACGGACGAACGAACTGACATGACGAAATTTTAAGGTTTCCTTACGCCTACAACTCTCTACGGAACCCTAAAAAATACAAAATTATTAATTATTCAATCTTACGATCTCAGCAGACCTATAATAGTAGTCTACTTATATTAACTTACCAAGGAAGATGAAAATACCTTCAAAAATGGTTAAAGCTACTGAATCTTGATTTCAATTAAATGCGTAGGTACGTAGGTAAGGGTATCACAAGATACTAAAAGGTAAAGTCATTTAATTATGCCTAATACCCCAATTTAAATTGGAGTTGTAAAGTATGCAAATTGTTACAGTGAGATGACATTACATCGGTTACTTTGAGTAAAATAAACGCGCTTAATCTGTTACAACTTATAAGTCTCCTTAGTTATAATTAACTTTGAAGAGTTCCCGAAGTTTAACCGGTGCAAAGCCGTAACTATTAAATTGAAGGGATACTCCCCGTTCTCAAAGGCAGACAATGGCGGAATTTTGTTAAATATGAATTTTATTAATTTTGCTGTTGTCATTTTCGTTTAAAAATCGTAGTAGCTGTTAGGAAACCATTATTTATTATTTAAAAGTTGATAGAACATAGATCGTTATTACTTCAGTAGAAAAACATCCACTGCTGGACAAAAGTATTCCCCAACGGTGCCCACAAAAGGTTTATGCGTCATTTTGGGGAGAGTATGACATAATGGCCACGCTCGGTATTTACGGCGGGCCGCTGCTGTCAATCGCGCATTTTTGCATATTATATACATACTAGTGCCCTATTCGAACGGTTTGACCGCCATTATTCGATCGACGGACTGCACTAGCGGCAGAGTTCCTTGTCACTAGTGTGCGGTGGGGTCGTCACATTTCGACGTCTTAAGGTAAATCATGTCGTGCCCTAATCACAAGGTAGAGTCACATTTTCCTGGTAGTACAGCTCTTGTGACGGAGCTAGCGGGCGAAGGCACCACCGCATTACCTCATATAGTTTCCGCTAAATGGTAGTGTTCAGCACTGTCGTGTTCCGGTCAGGTGGTAATGTACGGCCCTGTAATTTCCGGCACCTGAGGCGTAACACCTTAGGCCTCAGGAGTGGTAACGCATCTGCATTTTGACCTTTGGTCATTGTGTGGGTGTCTATAGGCTGCAGTCATCACTTAACATCGATGTGAACTGCATGCTTGCTTGCGACTTCCATTACATTATAAAACATCTTCTCAGCATGAGAATTGTGGAACGAACTGCCCTCTTTGGTGTTCCCTTGGTGCTACAATATGGTGTTCTTCAAAAAGGCGTCAAAAGAGTTCTTGAGAGCTGGAAGCGCGTCGGCAAATCTCCTGGTGTTGCAAATGTTTATAGGCGTCGGTGACCACTTTCCGTCGGGTGGCCCGTCAGCTTGTCTGTCAACCTTATGATAACATAAAAATATGTAAGTAGATAAAATAGGTAATTATTAATTTGTCATTCGGTGGAAACGGTAGACCGTGATCGAACTCGTTAATTCGAGTTCTTTTATCAGCGAACATAAATTTTGTACTGATTTCGTTATCGGAACTTTTCCATTCACAAAGAAAATTTTCAGAAGTCAAATAATGCTAAGACAACACTGGTCATAACTCTTCCCCAATTTATATTCAAGAAGCGAGTCTGTAAGAGAAACAAATTTTTAAAATTGAATCTAGGAGAACGAGCCAGCCTGCGATACACTGTGTACACAATCCTTTGGCCTTTTAGACGGGAGTTAGGTAAACTAGATATTTGTGTAAGCGGGAAAATAGCCTGCGGTCAGTTTTTAAATTATTATCTGCAGTTAAAATATTAATGCGGTATAAGCGTACAAGTTTTGCTATGGATATGTTTGACTTATGAAATTAAATACATGACATGGAATCAGTACCGGATTAACCACGTAGCAGGAGTAGCAAATGCTACGGGTGGTTAAATATAAGGGTTTTATTTTGTCTTTGCATGTAACATACTAATTTGTAGGATTTGTTTGTAATAAACGAGTGAAAAGAATAATAAAAAATAAAACATTAGTTTCAGAAGAAAAAATCAGAGTTATTTAACTAAGCCATCAAGCTATTGTGGTTATTTTGAAGACAATCGTTAAGATTTATCAGACGACCCCTTGATTATCTCGTAGTCTATCTTTAATAATATAAATAAGAATAGGTACCTCTATTACTAAAATAAATAATTATAAAGTTTACGTTGTTTTTTTTATAGAGTCATTTGATACATCCCAGCTCAAAGTTACTTTTACTGGTGGTAGAGCTCCAGCGACAGAGCTCGCGGGCGTAGACACCACCGCATTAATATATATGCCGCAAAATGGTAGTGTTCAGCACTATCGTGTTCCAGTCAGGTGGTAATGTACGAACCTGTAATTTCCGGCATAGGGGCATAACACCTTTGGCTTCATGAGTGGTAACGCATATGCATTTTGACCGTGGTCAAAATGCATATGCGTTAAAACAATGTGAACTGCATGCTTATTTGCCACTTCTATTAGGTAGATAAAAAAGTAAGTTGACGTTTAAGTAAGGTAGGGTTTCGATGAATTATGTCAATAATCAATCGATAGGTAGTAGTATATTTCTATAAGGTCGAAATTGTCCATGGAGACATCTTCCTCAAAATCATCATATTCTTCTATTCAGCAGTTATACCTACATAAAAAGAGTTAAAGTCCACTATGGTAACACCACTTTACTAATACTCCATATGCCATCAAAAAATCAGCTCTACTTGTAGTGTTCATCACTATCGTTTTCCGGTTAGATGATAATGTATGGCTAAGTAATAACGATCACAAAGGTAAAAATAACTTAGGTTTCAGAGTATCAACACGTATCTAACCTCCACCACCTTTTGTGTAGGAAGTTAGTATAGTCTTTGATCTGCAGTATTAATTTAAAAAAAACAATGGCACAAGTGAAAACTTTAATATTAATGTTGTGCATTTTTGATATTTTGGAATGGTGACGGAATAATATTGCACGAATTGCTTTAATTATCAATATAAAAGTAATATCATTTATGCATTTATGTGCTCAAATACAATTTACATTTATTGCGCGCTATCATACATGACAATTTATGTTACATTAAAAATTTAACACTTCAGAACTATTATAATTATTTAGAGAATGTAGGAATGCCAAATTGATTTTTCAATGCAACAGCACGCTATAATGTAACACGCACGTTCGTGTAAACGCCCTGCGCCCGCGCCGCTAAACCCGTCAAGTCACTCGAAAAATATGACAATTGATTTTCAATTGTGTCTAGCCGCCGGCGCCTTACGTTTACTTGGCGGGTGAAGGGCGTCGATAATCTAACTCTAAAAGTGGTAATTCAGCACTTTTGTAGACAGGGTTGCAGCAATTTACATTACTAGAATATAGATTCTAGTAATGTAAATTGCTGCAACCCTGATATGATGTCTATACATCATATCATTTAATTACTTTTGCTATGTTCCTAGTCGAAACGACAAGGAATATAAACAATACCAAAAATTCATACATTTTGTAAAAATATTAAATGAGGTGCCTATAAATAAAAAACATTACAATAATTTATAATTTTTATTTCGTCGGAGTAATATTTCAAGAATCAGGCATGGAAAAATTAATTTCACTCACAGCTACGCCTAATTACTTTGTTATTTATGTTCTCAATATTTTTCACGTTATGAGACGTATACAATCATTAAAAACAGAGTCTTAGAACGTATTGCTAATCTTAATTACTTTTACGCTAATCGAAGAGAGTAATTAAGAAAATGATTTCATGTAAGCTTATGAACATAAAAGTCATGAAATGAGCACTTTGTCACGTCAAGCTTTTAGCAGCCTCTTTAATTTCTCTTTGTGGAGTTAATTAAGACATTAAATCGTTTCGGAGAGGGTATATGTACTTACTAAGGGAGGTAAATGAGTTATGAATTTGTGTCTGTGTGTACCGTAGTATCGACCCTTCACGTTCAACATAATATTTGTATTTTGCTAAAAATAACTTGTTTAAACAGCGCTCATTTGTTTAAACGGCGGCGTTACATAATATTTTTCATTTTCACATGCTTGTTTGATAAACATGTTTTGTGTCTACTGTCTATGCTAAAGTTAAAGTTAAAGTTATTGTAACATTTCACATCTAGTTAGTATTTACGAGCGGGAGATGAGTGGTGATTTAAGCACATTATTATCTATTGCTTAAGGGTGGGTAAAGTTTAGTTTTTCTGTTGCAAGAAGGTAATAAGATCAATGAATACAATGTTTATACAATGTTTAATAACCCCACCTCAACAATTATTGTCATATTTATATTTTTCACAATAATGCATTCGATTGAATTTAGAAATTAAAGAAAACATTGTCTTTAGGCAGGAATCAACCTGCGACCTCAGGATAACATACCCAGCCGCTTTACCACGAAGCCCGTCCTAACGATCATCTTAACAATTTATTGTATTGACTACGAAGTTATTTAATCATATAATCACATCGCTTAAAAACTATGAATTAGTCGACTTGTCATCGATATGCATAGATGATGTTCATCGGCCTTAGAGAAGGTTAGATCAAAGGAAATGAAAAAAATCGGCGATCTGATAGGGGCTTTTAGCTATCAGATCGCCGATTTTGACTAAACTGCCTCAGTAGCGTAGTGGTAGCAGGCCACTACTACTACGCTGGGGGTCCTGGGTTCGATTCCCGGGTCGGGGACTATCAGAGATAACGATTAAAAATTCTTTATCTCTAATGCTATTGGGATTTTTTAATTTTCTGGAAATTTCCCAGTAGGTACCTCAGAGTTTGGCAATGTGACCGGAGATGGCAACAGGTTCGCCACCTGTTACATGGGCAAAAACGTAACCGGCGAGTCGTGGGTGTTTGCATGTATGCTTGAATGCATGCATTTACCTCTGCCTACCCCTTCGGGGATTACAGGCGTGAAGTTACGTACAGAAGTCGCGAGTTCGATCCCGGTAGTTTTTTTTTTCTCTTTATCTATACTTATAAAACTGTAGAAGTGTAAATTCTGTACATTAAAAATATTGAAAAATAAATACCAGGGGATGCTACTAAATCGATACCGAACCTAAATACGTGATTGGATTTGTCTGTCTGTCTGTCTGTCTGTTTGTTCAAGCATCACAGAAAAACTACCAGTCCGATTACAATGAAACTTGGTATGATTATATTTTAACCTTTGGCGCACAACACTGGGTACTTTTTATCCCGGAATAATGTCTGTTTGTCTGTGTGTTTGTGCACGCTAATATCAGAAACAGCTTATTCGATTTGCAGTTTTCACTAATATATTGTGGTAAGTTTCATTTAACTTAAGTGTTTGTTTCATGTAAATCGGTTTAGAAATAAAAAAGTTATGTCAATTTAAAGAATCATATCGAATATTTTTAAGCTATTCTGTATCTTAATTCTATCTTTTAGGGGGTTTCGTACCTATAAGGTAAAAACGGACCCTACGGATTACTAATCCTCCGCTGTCTGTCTGTCTGTTCGTCCATCTGTCTGTCTGTCTGTCGCCAGACATCGCCAACATTTTCACAAATTATGTATTTCTGTTACCGCTTTAAACACAAAATTAATTACTAAAAATAAGAAAATGAAAATGTTAAGGGGTCCAAGGGGGCATACAATAAACGTGTCTTGTTTTTCGTATGTTTTTTGTTCGATAATAATAACGATAGCAAGTAGACGCTTAAAATTTTCACATAATTTTTAGGTCTTTATGTTGTATATTACCTTCCATAATAAATCTATACAAATAAATAAAATTGGAGTGTCTGTTTGTAATATCAAAATAACCGCTTTTTACTAAATGCATATTGGTCGTATACACGGTACATATACCAAAACAATTTTTTTTACAATTTTTGTCTGTCTGTCTGTTTGGCGGGGCTAATCTTGGGAACAGCTTTACCGATTTTGACGGGACTTTCACTGGCAGATAGCTGATGTGATAAGGAGTAACTTAGGCTACTTTTATCTCCATACATCCATACATACATACATAACTACATACAAAGTAGAATTGGAGTGTATCCGACTTTGACGGGACTTCCACGGGTAGGTAGCTGATGTAATAAGGAGTAACTTAGGCTACTTTTATCTCCATACATCCATACATACCTACATACAAATAAGTAGAATTGGAGTGTATCCGACTTTGACGGGACTTCCGCGGGTAGGTAGCTGATGTAATAAGGAGTAAATTAGGCTACTTTTATCTCCATACAACCATACATACATACATACCTACATACAAATAAGTAGAATTGGAGTGTATCCGATTTTAACGGGACTTTCACTGGCAGATGGCAGATAGCTGATGTAATAAGGAGTAACTTAGGCTACTTTTATATTAGCTGCGCCCAATACTTCGTCCGAGTAAACACTGAACAATCATATTTTTTCTCACGTGAACGAAGTCGCGGGCACAACTAGTTTTTAAATATTTTTTTAAGATTAATGTGGACTGAATTCTTGTTCGTTATTTTCAGGTTCCGTAAATAAGAAACCTTATAGTTTCGCCGTGCCCGTCCGTTCGTCCGTCCGTCAGTCTTTCCGCAGCTTTGGTGAGAGGATTCTAGTACCTCTTGTTCCTAAACTAGTGCAGTGGTGCCTACGTCCTCGAGCACTTGGAACTCTACCACCAGTGAAATGCTTGTTTCTGTTCTAACTTAACATTGTTGCAACTCGTATATGAAAAAATCGTGTACAATTTTAATGGGTTACTCACATACCTTTACGAATATGTTTATCTGTTTAACATAAAGTTAACTCGGGTTGTGAACTGATTTCGTTACAAAAGGCCCTGCCTCACCTGTTTCTATTTTATTATATTATAAAATTAAAATTTGAGTGTAGCTTGTACAGAAAATTGGTAAATGTTTATTTTCTACTAGCTGTCCCGGCAAACTTCGTATTGCCTCACAATGAAATTATGTGTCAAAGGTTTGATAGATACGGACTTTTGTATGAAAAAATAAAATAGTGGTTTTTACTATTTCCCTTCAATAATTTCATATTTTCTTACCTTTTAAACATGCCCTGGACTTCCAAAAATCATTCAAAACCAATATTAACCAAATCGGTCTAGCCGTTCTCGAGTTTTAGCGAGACTAACAAACAGCAATTGATTTTTATGTATATATAGATTATCTTTACTCGACTGCGACAGAGAAAGGGTTAAGAGTTTCACATACACATTGAAGCATTTTTGTAAATAATAATGGTAGCAAACAGGCATACAGTTCGCATGGGTAAATACTGAATCCTACAGTCTATAGAATGTGTTATTTTTATGTGAAATAAATAAACTATAAAATAAAACTATATGAAAAAACTGTAGACATCTACAAAATATCGATGAGCAAAATGCAGATCCATGGACTGCAATCTTATTTGAATACGGTATCGCTGAACACTACAATTTGGCAGTTAATAGATTAAATGATGCGGTGGTAGGTACCTATACCTTCAAGCTCCGACACGGCTTAGTTGTGCATTTCCCTTTATTGGTTGGATATCAATAAAATTTGTAAATCTATAAGAAATCCGATACCTATGCAAATTTTCTTTAGTGTCACCATATAAGTAAAATATGTTGGAATAATACCTGCCCACTAACATCTAAATTACACCACAGAGCTTTCAATACAGGTAAACATTGAGCAGGTTTATCCAGCACACGAAACTAAGTTAAAACAGCGCCAGACAGAGGGAACAAAATAAGCGAATGCATACATTTTAGCGAGGCGGGTAGCGCACGCACGTGGCATTGCTGGTTGAATATCAATTTGTGAAACAAACGGTAAGCCACTTGCGTTCAGACTAATTATGCGACTGTGAAACGTACCTGTTTACTTAGATATCCGAATGAATGGAGCAATTGGCCAAAGTGTCCACAGTACATTAATTAACAAAGATAGATATCAGAATGCATATTGACCATAACAGTGTTTTTAAATTAGTAAAAAAATATAGATTTGAATTAATGTTTTGGAGTTTACTAGTTATGAAACGATTTGAGTTATAAGGCCCGGTACGTAATTTCATGAGGAGTATAATCAAGTGAAACATGAAAGTGAGGCGTTACGCGTTTCATATAAGGCTAAGTTCGGCTTAAGGCTATCGCGCGGAGCAGCGCGGAACTTTCGACCGCGCGGTACAAGATCAAAGTAAACAGCTAGTATTGTCTACATCACCGCGCGGTACCACGCGATACCGCGCGTCGCGCTTAAACCCGCGCGCTAGTTCTTGAACCGCGAGAAACCGCGCGGCACCGCGCGGTTCAAGTTCTGCAAATTTGTACCGACCTGTTCAGTTGATACGCGCGAGTTGAGACGGATAGAAAAATGATCACCGAAGAAGACGACATTGCAATGTTGATGCCAGACTGCCGCGCATACATTTGCCGTCCTGTGAATGCTCTTACCGCGCGACGACGCGCGGCTCCGCGCGGTCATATGAACTTAGCCTAAAGGTAATCCGTGGCACACCGCGGACACTCCGCCAAAATTCCATACAAACGCATAATTTGGTCCCTATTACACAGACATCAATCAGTGACGTGTATTTACACGTGCACTTGTGTGCGTAGCACGTGGAGGATACCAAACGTCACCCATAAGAAAGGAGGCGGTTGAGTGAGGCGGGGAAATCGGGCGGGACGTCGCGAAGTGTCCATTCTATACGTAGTATTATTACATATTCCCTGTTAGGCGCGATTCCCAGTACTGCAACGTTCACACTAGCGATGTCCTTACGCACACCGAGTAAACTCCCGTCGTGCGTCGGAGCTGACACATACACGTTTTTTTTCTTTATTTGTTATTTCTGTTTTGTTGGTTTGTGTTCTTCATTTTCGGATAGTTATCGGAAACTTGAACAGTGAATAAATTAGACGAAAACGTATCAAAATGTACAACGACTTCAATTGATTTTTGCTATATCTTCGTTATTTAACAACTCTTCGGATCCATAATATTTGAATTAACAAGAATAGATAATGAAATTTTTCACATACAGTGTTCTCGATTACTATCCTAATTTGTAATTCGACATGGACGAGATTCGAAATATTTTTTTTTATTTCTTATGCCTTATGCCTTATCTACACTATTTAGGTATCTCATTTTGTTTTGTTAACTGTTCTTTTGCAGATTTATTAGCTTAGTCGTAGATAAAATAATAATATGCAAGCCTCAAAACTGGTTAACGATCCAGGACTTACTGACAGGCTCGGACATCTAAGCCTACGCAGAGACATTGGGAGTCTGTGCGTGTTGTACCGTCTCTACAATGGTGAGTGTTCTGCTGAACTGTTTGACATGGTGCCACCGCCTCGTTTCCTACACCTTACTACCCGCCAAAGAGGGAAGTTCCACCTTCACCGACTAGACACCTGGCAATGCTCAACGGTGCGGTTTTCACGTACATTCCTGCCCAGAACGTGTAAATTGTAGAACGAACTTCCCTCCGAGGTGTTCCCTACGTGCTACAATATGGGGTTCTTCAAACATGGCGTCAAAACAGTCCTTCAGGGCTGGCTGCGCGTTGGCGCCCTAAAGGACTTCTCGCCCTGGTGTTGCAAATGTTCATAGGCGACGATGACCACTTTCCATCAGGTGGCCCGTTTGCTTGTCTGTCAACCTTCAGACATAAAAAAAATTGATCTTAAAAGGAAATCGTTGTAAGAATTTAATTCAATCAAACCCAATGAAATATTCTCCTAACGTTATAAAGTTTCAATGTTCAATAACATGATTATTGAATTTTCATGTGGTCAGATAAATCAGATAGATGATTTAGCGTTTCCGTGTTTCGGAAAATACGATAAGCCGCGGTTATTATTTACTAAATTCCGCGCTTGTCTCTACTCGTATAACACATTCCAGGGCGATAGTAAAATTTAGATTTAAATTCGTACAGTATTTTTGTAATAAAGGGTACGTAACAGAAAAAAAAATGCAACTTCACGCCTGTAATCTCGGAAGGGGTAGGCAGAGGTAAATG
Source organism: Macrosoma leucophasiata (assembly GCA_036365455.1). NCBI lineage: Eukaryota > Metazoa > Arthropoda > Insecta > Lepidoptera > Hedylidae > Macrosoma > Macrosoma leucophasiata. The sequence continues at coordinate 16,083,138 of JAWQUS010000009.1, read as the reverse complement.
CATGCATTCAAGCACACATACAAATACCCTCGATTCGCAGGCTATGTTTTGCATATTTTATATGGTATCACTAAACTAAATTTGCACAACAGAGATCACAAATTGATATCCGACCGGTAATGGGAAATGCACAGCTAAACCTATACATCTATCAAAAGATAAGCCTATGTGTGCAGGAATGGGTGGAAGTGTTCCTCCGGCGAAAAGGGAGGATCCTCCAACCAGGCGAGGTGGTAGCGCCTGGCGGGCCGCGGCCCAACGATTGACGTTGGGAAGTTGTATATATGCTAACTCTTGAGAAATCTTCGCATGTGCGATGTAATTCGAATGCACGCCATCTACCGTACTAGATTAGTACTGTGAGGTTTCATTATATTCCACTAGTTGGCGCCTTAATGTAGTGGACCCTACATATGTATAAAATATCATTCCCCATTAGGAAGAAGGATAAGAGAAACAAGCGTGAATTTAGGTATAGTAAAATGTTATTAGCGGTACCGTAAAATCTTGAAACATATGACTAGGCCTAGTCTATTTCAGTGTAAGGCTTCCATTCCGCTTAGCCATTTCTTACTTTTTTTATGTAATGGAAGTGGCAAACAAGCATGTAGTTCACATTGATGTTAAGTTATTACCGTAGCCTATAGACACCCACAAAGACCAAGGTCAAAATGTAGATGCGTTACCACTCCTGAGGCCTAAGGTGTTATGCCTCTGTGCCGGAAATTACAGGGCCGTACATTATCAGCCGGTCAGGAACAGTGCTAGTGCTAAACACTACCATTTTTACTGGTGGTAGGGCTCCAGTGACGGAGCTCGCGAGCGTAGGCACCACCGCATTACCTAATTTACTTTCCACTGAATGGTAGTGTTCAGCACTATCGTGTTCCGGTCAGGTGGTAATGTACGGCTCTGTAATTTCCGGCACAGAGGCATAACACTTTAAGCCTCAGGAGTGGTAACGTATTTGCATTTTGACCTTGGTCTTTGTGTGGGTGTCTATAGGCTGCAGTCATCACTTAACATCAATGTGAACTGCAAGCTTGTTTGCCACTTCCGTTACATAAAAAAAATAATAGCGGCAAGTATATTAGGTAATGCGGTAGTGCCTACACCTGCGACCTCCGTCACTGGATCTCTACCAAAAGTAATATTCGACTGGACCTGGTCTACTTATATCAGTGAAAGGCATCCATTGCCATTTCTAATTCATGACTCAGGATAGAAATTAGGGTTTATTATTATTTACCGACTCTTGTATGGATACATATAATAAGATATTTATTTTCCTAAAGAAACCCAGTAGTGGGCTATATAAACATTATCAAATAAGTATTCAAGAAGACCATCGAATCGGAATGCAGCCAATAGCGATCAACCCGGCACCGCTGAGCAAGCAAATCTTTGCATTCAGCGAAAGATATGAAACGTCTACTGAACTTTATTGATGTTCGGCTATATCTCCAAATGTCCCACTTATATTTTTAAATCGCTAAATTCATTTATATATTTATGGAACGAAAATGGCAAATAGTTTACGTTGATATTAAATGAACTTTTGAGATGTATCCCTATTTTATTAATATTATAAAAGTGAAAATAACTTTGTGTGTCTGTTTATTATACTTTCACGCCTAAACCAAAGAAGATTTTGATGAAATTTGGTATAAAGATAGACTAAACCTTGGAAAAGGATTTGCTTTATAGTTTTTTATAAGAAAAAAAATAGTTCAGAATTCTTTGATTTAAATTATTATGTTAAAGCTGGCGCTCCACACTCTCTGCCTACCGCGTAAGGGACGAGGCGTGAAGATACATATATACATACATACTTGCCAGAGCTATATAGCGATAGTCAAATAATGTCTTCACACTGTAGATATAGCGCTCAAATACGTGTCGTGAGTTCTTGAAACTAGAAAAGCTCATTTTAACTGGTGGTAGAGCTCCAGTGTCGGAGCTCGCGGGCGTAGGTACCACCACAATAACCCAGTAAACTTGCCGCTAAATGGTAGTGTTCAGCACTATCGTGTTCCGGTCAGGTGGCCCTGTAATTTCCAGCACAGAGACATAACACCTTAGTCCTCAGAAGAGGTTACGCATCGGCATTTTTACCTCTGGTCTTCGTGTGTGTGTCCATAGGCTCTAGTCATCACTTAACATCCATGTGAACTGCCACTTTCATTACATAAAAAAGCTCATACAAAATAATCACAAAGTCAGATCATGAAGTTATTGTTCACAAACTCGGCTCAGTTGCGAAGATAAGTTAGGCCTATCCGATGTCAAGTGAGAACAAAGTCATACCTATTGTTAAAATGATACAAATCTCGTTTCTTTTCCGAGTTTGTGTACTCCGTGTCGTATTCAACTCGTTTCCTAAAATTCAATTTTGGGAATTTGTTTCCTCCCGTTGGACGCTGCGCGGAATACTGATGTGAACCGAGACTTCCTCTGATATTTCCACGACACACTTTTTATATGAACTAAGTAATATACGTCTGCATAAAGTTATGCATTTTGTGTACACATTTCATTTGCTTACTGTATTTAGAAAAGTTCTCAGAGAAAAGGTACGCATATTATGAACAGGGGATCAAAATTCTGGCTTAGTAGGCGTTTGGTCCGCTGAGTTTCGTCCGATTCGGGCAAAACGACCACGTCCATTGTTCTTAATATTTTTGAGTGGCGATTGGTCCGCAACCTTTTTTATGGACAAAGTAACGTCAGCCAACAACATAATGAAGTATTAAATATTTTTATTTTTCTTTATGGTAAGTAAGTACATATTCTCTGGCATAAATTGCACTTGCACGCACAGTGCATACAGTGACACACAAACAAGCTATTATTGTTCCCAAGCACTGCTGTCTCTTTCTTACTTTGGTACGTACGTGATTGGTTAAAAGGGTAAGAGTAATAAAATTATCTTTTGTTTTATTACTTTTACCCTTTGTAATTTGCAAAATTCTGAGAATCCTTATCTTTAACCCGTGGCATCGCCACGCTCGGTAACAAATTACTTTACTTAGAGGTGCGATGTAGAGCACACGTACCTTATTTTGTTATGTGATTGAGTGGTAACAGTTTGTGAGTGAATTGTTTGCCAAAGGTAAGTTAATTTAGAATATTATCATTAAAATGTACTTTTGTCGGAAACTTAATGCTGTTCTGTTTATTATTATGTGTATTATATATGTATTATTTATAGTTATGTTGTTAAATTATAAGAAGATGTAGAAGCCCTCAAAAAGTTTTCATTCTTTTATCAATATAATTTATATACAGTGTTTATCAAGAAATATTACACATCGAGCTTAGGCAAGAGATAATCGGCTAATTTTGAGTTAGTAGGGCATTATCTCTGCTGCACACTGGCACTAAGGGCGAGATTCACAGACCGCACTACGACTTTACTTTCGAGCAAAGTACGCTTCGAACTGTCAAAACCCATACATTTCTGACAGTTCTAAGCATACTTTGCTCAAAGTAAAGTCGTCTGTGAATCTCACCATAAGAGTCCGGTATTGGTCGAAACTTGATCATAATGGTGGACAAACGTCAGAAAGGTTGTGTGCGAAAGAGGTAACGCTCTACATAGACGAAATTATCCAAAGTGTTACGTAGGTATTGTAAGTATTTGAGACTGGCATTTATTTTGGCCGCTATTTTGTTTTCCTTTTCATTTCACAGCGCACGATACATGCAACCTTAATTATGTAATATGTATAAAATACAAACATACATACATTTTTACTTACGAGAAAGTATCGTAAGTAAAAATGTATGTCTGTTCGTACTTAGACTTAGGCCATTATTATTAAAATCAAACATAATATCTACTTAAGCTGCTTATCGGTCTGTACTAATTTCACTATTTACTTACAGTAAAAATGTCAGAGCAACAACCGAGTGGATCTCAAAAGTCCATAGAATTAGATTTCGTGGCGTCGAAAACAGATGCTACTCAGAGGAGGGTAGTACAAATATCACAAAAGAAGAAATAAAATAAAGATGGCGGATCTACATGGTATTGCGTCCAAAGTGCCATTTGTAATGCAGTATTGGTTATCACTAGCACTAATCTAATTTAAAGAGAATCAAAGCATGATTGTAAACCGGATTTCGCAGCTAATGACTACACCAAACGTTTTGACAACTGTCGTCAAAGAGTTGTAGCAAATATCAAGACCCCGATCCCGAGAATCTTCCGAGAAACCGTAGCTGACATAAAAAACAGTACTTTTGATTTAATCAAGAAAATCCCACAATTTAAAAATGTGAAATCAACATTTTATAAACAAAGATGCAAAGCACTGAGTGTGACAGTTTTTTTAAAATATATTTATATTTTGCCAACAATTCCTTGACTTTTACTTAAATTATATCACCCTACTTAAGATTTTACATTCTGACTGTACAAATTTTGCTTTAAAAAAGTTGCGGACCAATCGCCACTTAAAAATATTAAGAACAATGGACGTGGTCGTTTTGCCCGAATCGGACGAAACACAGCGGACCAAACGCCTACTAAGCCAAAATTCTCTAACATTATATAATATGACATTATATGTCAGACAAAATGTCACCTTATTAGTCTAAGCTGAAAAGCGACCGAAACGTCGGGTTGGTTTTTAAATTTATTTAATTTAATTCTTAAACGCGAGATGAATCCGTAAAAATAGTTTTATAAGTAGCTCGCGAAAACCTTAGAACATAAAATGTAATTTAATTGTATTACACCAGTTAAGTGTGTGTCGGGCCACGTGCAGTGGAGGGTTCCGTAGTTTTTAGGTTTGAATATTACAATGAGAAAAAAAAATACTATGGAGTTGTTCAAAATACATTTGGTCGGCTATTACTCGCAAAAAGCCAACTTAAGTGTGGTAGTTTTCCTTTTAATTTCGTTTTAGGTAGCTACTATTTCCATAACGTTTGAATTTCTAACAACAACCGTTTAGTTGGTAGACACTTGACTTTAACGAAAATTGGCACTTTAAAGCTTAATAAGTCACCAACAGTTAACTAAATCAACTCAACAGTTAACAAATACTTTTTGCGCTAAACCGCGGATGGACAGACAGACAGACAGACAGACAGACGGACATGGCGAAAATTTAAGGGTTCCTTGTTTACTACAGAACCCCAAAAACCAATTAGTGTACAAAAGAGTATGTCTTACAGAAAATAAAATATTTTATGATCTGCGATTGCAAGTCAGAGCCCCTTTTATGTGTCCATTCCAAGAAGGTGCTCGGTGCTCGTGTAGTAAAATTCGAGATTTACTTTGACTCGAGCAAATGTTTTATTATGATTTGAATTAAATAAAAATATGTTACAATTCCGAAGTTATTTGCCTCTATAATAGTTGTAACTAGGCCATACATTACCATTTAAAGGGAACACGATAGTACCAGGTGAACCATTTATATAAAATAATACCTAATAATAGCAATCCTTGATACGTCCAACTGCTGGGCACGAGTCTCTCTCCTTCTTGGGGGGAGGCCTGGCGCTTACTCCACCACGCTGCTCCAATGCGGATTGGTGGAGATAAGGGTTAGTGGCCAACTCGCTGTCGGATGTTTTCAAACCGCCTCCGACAAGGTTTAACGACTGCTATCTATCGATAGCAACCGGGACCGACGGCTAAACGTGTCCTCCGAATCACGGAAACGCGCATCTTAATTTATCGGTCACCAAACACACACCCGACCGCGGCCGTATCGCTTAACCGAGTAGATCGCTTCCGATCTACACCAGCCGTGGGGCCATGCGCGCTTCAACCATTAGGGAGCAGATAAATTAGGTAATGCGGTTGTACCTACGCCCTTGAGCTCCGACGCGAAGCTCTACCACAAGTCACTTACATTTTGTACTTAAAATTTGAGGTGCATTCATTTTCAACGCACGATTTTGGCTATTCTGCCAAAATGCCATAAGCTGGCTATGGTTCCAGCCCAGTGACCTGGATAAAATAGTGTACTGGCTATTTCACTGAAAATTATAGCTAATTTTTGTCAAGATTTAAGACGCGACCATCGAGCGTCACGTAAACTTAATGCATATCGTAATTGTACTAAGTTGTTACGATCCATTAATTCGTCGATAATACTAAATCTATTTCCATTTTTTTTTAATTCATGAAGAAACAAGCAGTTCTTATTTAAACGTGGTAAATTAATACTATCCCTACTTAATATAACATTATAAATTAGAATGTAAGTTTGCTTGCTACACTTTAACTACTAACTTAACTAATCATCATGCAACTTTGTACACATATTCTTGGAGATATTAAAAGTAACAAAGTATACTTTTTATTCACCCTTCCTGGATTGTAAGACCGCCGGCGGCTAGACGTAATTGAAAATCAGTTGTCATATTTTTGTCATGACATGACGGGTTAAAAGAAAAAATATAATAGAAAAGGTAAAAAATGCAAGTTTAACTAGGGGGAGGGGGGGGGGGTAAAGCTAGTAGTCTTTTAACATAATTAGTCTATGAACATCTACATAAAACCATTAAAATTAAAAGTTCTGACAGTGTAGCTCTACCATCAGTAATTTGGATTAAATTTTGCGTAGGACACAAGAAACCTATTTTTTACAAGCTTTTCATAGTAAAATTAGAAGTAGGTATTATGATTAGTTCAGGTTTTGACCACAAAAGGCTTGTTAACAAAATACTCGTAAGTGGCGAAAAGCGCTCCATAATACCAAACTTTTAGGTCAAATCCTACTACTATTATAAAGGCGAAAGTTTGTAAGTATGGATGTATGGATGTTTGTTACTCTTTCACGTAAAAACTACTGAATGGATTTGAATGAAACTTTACCACAATATAGCTTATACATCAGAATAACACATAGGCTATAGCTTATACATCAGAATAACACATAGGCTACAATTTTTGAGGTTTTTAATGTGAGGTCGTAGAAAAAACACATTTTTTGCGCTTACATTGCAAACGCTGACTGAATCCTACAAGATAGATCAAAACAATTTACTACAGTATTGTACAACTTAAAAAGATCTACAAAAAAGTCCGTGATGGTATATGTTTATCTCTTAGGAATAACCCACAATAACCATTTTTTATCCTTTACTTTGTACGAGAAATAATGGCTTATTTACGAAGCGATTTTAAGCAATACAGTATTAATCCTTATCCAATTAAGTATCTTAAATACATTGTGCATTTAATAAAGATCAATATGGCTTTTTACAGCATGTAAATTAAATAAATATTTTCGAAGATATCACAGATTTAAAATGCAGAGTCATAGTAATTTCGGCGATAAATACCGTTTCGGTGATAAATACCGGCAGCGGCGCCAGGCGAACGGGGCGTGGGGGGAGCGGGGTAGGTGCGGTGGGGAAGAAGTGGCTCATCGCTGAGTGCGCGACCCGAACGCGGGCAGACGCATGAGGGCAGACGTCGTTGACGGTTGTGTCCGTTTTGCGAATTTTCAAGGCACTAGCGATTTGATAAAAACGTATGGTCGCCTACTTTAAGTAATATAGGCCTAAGGTTAGTTATTGCCAGGTTTCTTTTTGGTTAGGAGTTACACGTACAAATTAGGGCTCTGCAGTGCTTAGTTACCGTATTTCTTACTTATTACTAGACTAGACGGGACGAACCTGAAGTCCACGCGAACGAAGTCGCGGGCAAAAGCTAGTATATCAATAATTTTATTATTGAAAACATGTACGTATTGTACGTATAAACTAAACATTAATAATAATATAAATCTCTACGGGCTGCCCTCAACTATTGACAAACATTCTCAATTAATAGTTGAAAGTTTAATTAATATGTGTAATTAGTTATTTGGTATTGAAGACAATTAAGAGTTGTATTCGTGATAGCGTCGACAAATGAACCGGCTAATTAATAATACGCTTACAGGCTTTAGACCTAATGACAAGTAATTTGCAGTGCATTACAGTACACAGTGTCCGGACATTATAGAGTTATCCTTAGCTTTGCATTGTAATGAATGGTCACTACAGCCATCTGAGACCAGTATATTATGCCGAAATTAATACACCCATAACGAAGTGGGCGACGCAGATGCAATTCGACGGGACACCTGGAATTCGTAAGGCCATTTGCACACGATTCTTTGTGTGATGGAAAAAGCTTGGTATTTTGTTTTTTGACATTTTGATCTGTATAGATTTTTGGGACTACAAAGGTATATCTTTATATTCCCAAAAATCTACCTAATTACCTACAATATTTTTAATATTTTCAATTCCGCCCATGATAACGTATAGACATTTAATTTTGGAATAAACCGGTAATATCGACATTTAAAAAAATTCAAACAACTTTCACACCAAATCTAGTGTTCAGCCCATAAGTAGAAGATGACGCGGTACATATATAATTTTTTTATGTAATGAAGGTGGCAAACAAGCATTCAGTGCATTGAAGACTGCAGCCTATAGACCCCTACACAAAGACCAGAGGTCAAAATGCAGATACGTTGCCACCCTTGAGACCTTAGTTGTTACGTCTCTTTGATAGTTATTACGGGGCCATTCATTACCATCTAACCAGAACACGATAGTACTGAACACTGCCATTTGGCGGCAGATAGATTAGGTAATGCGGTGGTGCCAGCGCCCTCGAGCTCCTACACTGGGACTCTACCATCATCGTAGTGTTAAACATATCCATAGAGCAACACGGGCCACGGGCGGACCGGAGGGGAGAAGCCATATGCAGGCTTTCCCCTCTGTCAAAGTACAAGCCCAAATGGGCCTAAATGACTTTGCCTGTCGCCTAGATGTTAAAATGTGTGCGTGAAATTGTTTATGTATTTTGTTAAAGTTAAGATGTGAGTTACGTAGTAATGGACGATTTTCGAAGTGTGTATGTGTGTCACACGCTGTTCCCCTCGCAAAAAATGTCAGACTGTTTTGGATCGGTAATAAACGCTATGGCTACTCCCCTCCGGTCCGCCGCGACTGGGGGGGGGGTTCCTCTATAAACATATCAGATATTCATTGCAATGAATTGTGATGGAAATTTAGTAGATATGGTTTCAATCATAGGCTCAAGAGAAACGGTTTAGATTGTCTCATTTTTAAAAAATCATGAGAGTGATGAATGTGAACCATGGGTTCCAACACAACTGTGGCTACTAAGACCTAGGATTTGCAGTGACCATTCTGCTGTCTGAAACACATGAGTGACGATACTACGACATCATGGTACTACCGTTTCACGACCTATTGATAGGAAAGGTGTTTTTACACTCTCGAGCTCCTGTTGACGATCCACATGTAAAAAACTGACTACCTATAATAGGGATGATGACTATTTTTTTATTTATTGTAATTTCAAAAAGTATAGGAAAAATAAATAAATAATGTCTTTGAAACGTCTACTCAATAGCTAATAATTTTAAAGATATACCGATTCAAAACGTTGCGAGTTGTGAAACGACTCAAAACGGCTCATACAAAATGATACTCTATTCTGACGTCTGGTTAGAGTTAAAACTTGTGAATTGGATGGTGAAATCAAAACATTTTAAAATATCTTCGTCAATACTGCGTTTTTGTAAAAAAAATCTTATTCAAATTTGTTGGATATCGTTTATAGAATGTAAAAGTGAAATTATTTTTAATTAAAACTTAACTTTTATGTTCACGAATTTTCGACACTTTTAAGTTCTTCTATCTCATACGATTCAACTCGAATTTTCATAATTTTTGTATCATTATATCTCATTTGCAAGTCGCTTTTATGTGATATGATACAAAGTAGTTGATTCATACCTAGTCACCATCCCTATTGAAAGTAAACTGTATTGTGCGTATTTTTTGAAGACCGTGAATGCGGTCTGTGAAAATACATTAGTATTACACAGTTCCCTTCTCAATTCAATTTAAGATTTTATATCACCATTAACAACGATAACTTTAACTTTGTGGTTTTTACGTTCAGTTGAAATTATTATAAGTCGTATTAATTTGCGTATCGTCTGCTATAGACCTAAGAGAACGTAATGTCTTCAGAACGCTGGAGATTAAACATTTTCCGTGTGATTACTTTTATGGCTTTAGTAACTTTTTTTAAGTCATAAAATGGCAGACAAGGTTACAGTTTAACTCCACCACCAGTATAAATGCATAGCTTTATATCGTCTACAAAAGGGGTTTCAAGTATAGTTAAGGGGTAGTAAGTATAGTTAAGACTAGATACACAAACCACAACAAACTTCAATCGTAATATTCTACTGGATAGCAATATAAGTTTAAGACGGAAAATCATCAAAAGGTATATCTTAAAACGTCCGCAGGTTCGCAAGTATTGTGTCGAGTAGACGAACTTCCAACAATAGGCGATAGTAACGGTCCCAATTCATATTTGTGGATCGTTCACAAGTTAAACCGAACTATACGAAGTGCACTCAGCCCCGATTCTTATAGTTTTGTGTAACGCAATAACGTTACGTCGCTGCACTACGATATTACTGGTACTTCGGAAACTTTTACTGTACTTGCGCGGTTATACCATAGAATCCTACTACTATTATAAAGGCGAAAGTTTGTAAGTATGGATGTATGGATGTTTGTTACTCTTTCACGTAAAAACTACTGAATGGATTTGAATGAAACTTTACCACAATATAGCTTATACATCAGAATAACACATAGGCTATAGCTTATACATCAAAATAACACATAGGCTACAATTTTTGAGGTTTTTAATGTGAGGTCGTAGAAAAAACACATTTTTTGCGCTTACATTGCAAACGCTGACTGAATCCTACAAGATAGATCAAAACAATTTACTACAGTATTGTACAACTTAAAAAGGTCTACAAAAAAGTCCGTGATGGTATATGTTTATCTCTTAGGAATAACCCACAATAACCATTTTTTATCCTTTACTTTGTACGAGAAATAATGGCTTATTTACGAAGCGATTTTAAGCAATACAGTATTAATCCTTATCCAATTAAGTATCTTAAATACATTGTGCATTTAATAAAGATCAATATGGCTTTTTACAGCATGTAAATTAAATAAATATTTTCGAAGATATCACAGATTTAAAATGCAGAGTCATAGCAATTTCGGCGATAAATACCGTTTCGGTGATAAATACCGGCAGCGGCGCCAGGCGAACGGGGCGTGGGGGGAGCGGGGTAGGTGCGGTCTGAAGTCCACGCGAACGAAGTCGCGGGCAAAAGCTAGTTGATAATAAAATGATCAAGTTGTATTGTGGGGCGTTTTACGACGTCATTTGTAGTGTCTGCGTGCTTCCGTGACTCTTTTAGATGTTTAGAATATAACTAATTTAAAAATACGAAGGTGGCTTTTCCGTCCAAAAATATTATGAGTAGTTATGGACTGACTATTGTAATATTATTAGCTGCCTCGACAAACTTCGTGTCGCCTTAGTACACAAAATCGAAAAAAAGGTGAGAATGACACTTACCATTTAGGGATATAAAAATCGACTACAACCGATTGCTCTTTGTCTTATAAATACATTACAAATAAACACACAGTAGTTTACACGTTATAAATAATAAATAAAATACGCTTTCACTCACAGCCCCACATTAGGTATAAACCTGTGTCGTGGGTGCCGTTGTACACATACAACACATACACAAACACCCAGACCCGAAACAAATATCTGTAGGCCTATAAAAATTACAATTTGTCCCGGTGCGGGGATCGAACCCGCAACCCTTCGAATCAAACGGTCGTCTCACACCGCTGGACTAACTGGGTCGTCACTGTTATATGTATACACACGAATTTTATAATTATCGGTCCAGCCGTTTCGGAGGAGTATTATTCTAAACACTGTGACACAAGAATTTTATATATTAGATTAATCAAAGTTATTTTTAACACAATTACACTGCCAACTACACATTGATCCCAACATCATTAGCAAAGTATTTACGCTTATTAGCAAGAAACCTTGTTTCACATACAAAAAAATACCCAGGAGCAGTAAAGTTTCCCTTTTAAAAATTCCAAAACTGCACACCTTCCCGGACATCAATGGACTTTTCCATTCCTGAGGAGGCAGTCCATGGAGTTGTTTCAATATTTCCCAAGTTCCACGGAGTGTCGTCGAGATGGCCGAAGTTATTACCGCCTCTTTTGTTCACCGTAACATTAAAGCACAAGTTTTACAGTAGCTACACCCGCGGCCACAACAACAAGTATAAAAACGCTATAAAATTCACCATTTAAGATTCTTACGTTCATTTTGTTTAGATAAACGATAGAACGTAAACGGAGCGATTTGGCCAGGGCATTCGAATTTCAAGTTTTAGTCGAACAAAGCAGATGCAAATCGACAGAATCTCCTGGTCAACACTGTTACGATTTGTGGATATATTGTATACGACAGCTGTTGTCAGCGATTTCTGGAGTTGAACCATTCATTGATCTACAATTATTGGTGCTGGCTAACACATTCTCTTGTGCCCCGTTCGGAAACTTATGCTAACTGGCTCGAATGCAGTCTGCGATAGCGGATTGCGAACTCAGATTATTTTCAAGTGCACATTTCAAAATTTCACTACGATTATGTTAATTCTGTATGAATGCACTTATAAAAAAGTTATTTTCCAGATGTCTTACCTCATCTTATTGCTTTTAGAACTAGAGGAACCTTAAGAGAACTCTGCGTTGTGTTTGGGCATTGTATAACGTTTGAACGTACAAGTAATAATATTACTATTTTATTTGTCACATAATTCATTACATATGCTTATTTATACTTATACTTATTAGCACACTATACAGAATTAATGATCGGGTTAGAAGGATTTTTATATCAGGCGTAAAGATTTACTACCGTGCTGCACATTAGTACATTACTTTTTGAAATAATGTAGATTAAGAAGACTGCTAATACGATGTGGAGCATAAAGTAAAATTTAACTTACCTTTTTATATTTATCTGATAATATTATCTCTTGCAGTAGAGTTTCAGTGTAGAAGCTCGAGGGCGTAGGCACCACCGCATTACCTAATCTATAAGCAGCCAATTGGTTCAGCACTATCGTGTTCCGGTTAGATTGTAATGTATGGCCCTGTAATAACCATCACAGAGACAAAACAACTATGATCTCAGGAGGTCCAACAAAACAAATGCAGCTAGCATTTGTTTTTTTTAGGCTACAAACAAGCATGCAGTTCATATTGATCTTAAGTGATGACTTCACTCGGAATGACGGTCATTACATAAAATAAAAAAATACCTTATGTATGATGAAAATATAAAAAAAACACACTCTTTTATTGACTGTGACGCACGAGATATAAAAAGGAAGCGGGAAGCTTATAATATTCTTAAATATTTGATTTAGTCGATCTAAGCCCGAACACCGAACGTAGCATAAGCAGTTAACTACAGTGTACTCGCACTAATCACGTGAAGCTATGCTGAAGCTGACAGCACTAAAATTCAAAGGAGCCTCTAGAGCCTGCAATTCTGTTTAGTGAAAATTATGTTCTAAGTTCTTAATACTCCGTAAATCTTGTTAGGGTAAGAACTTGAACAACTTCTAATTAAAATAAAAAAGGTCCTTTTGCTTTGAAGAAATATTTACTCTGTAATTATTTATTTAAGTACGGATATTTATACAGGTATAATTACGTATATTGTCTCAGTGGCCTAGTGCTAGCAGACCACTACTACTACGCTGGTAGAAGTCCTGTGAACGATGCCCGGGTCAGGGGGTATCAGAGACGGTGTTAAATCTTTTATCTCTGGTTCTATTGGGATTTTTCCATTTTCTGCAAGTTTTTAAATACCTCGGCGTTTGATAATGTGCCCGGAGTAGTCAACAGTCTCGCCACCACTTACATGGTTCAAAACGTAACCGGCGAGTCGTGGGTGTTTGCATGTTTTCTTGAACGCGTTTACCACTGCCTACCCTTTCGGGGATTACAGGCGTGAGGTTACGTACACGTAATTAAAAGTTTATAAACATATTGAGAATTGAGATCATTGCGCAAGAGATGTGGTGCATCGGTCGCCGATCGCGTTCCTAATGAAGATGAGGCTTTGTGTATTGGTGTAAAATGAAAAAGGGCCAACCTTCGGAGCATGTCTCCGAAGGTTGGCCAGTCGAAAGAATATCGGATGAGCGAATGTCTAAACAGATATATAATTCAAATGTATCTGGTTGAAAAGGCCGAGGAAGACCAAAGCTGATCTACCTTGAACAAATAGTTGAGTGCCGTCTAAATGTCGAATCCAAGAGTCTTAGAAATCAGAATATTGAATGTAGAAGAAACACGAGAGGTGTGTACGGATCGGGATATACCTCCACACTTTCTGCCCTCCCCCCCTCCCACTCCGTACGGGATGGCGTGAAGAACATATATTATTTAAATGACTCAGTAGTCTTGTAATGTTGGGTTCCAGGATTCCAAGGCTAAGTGACCTTAGGTTTTTTGTAAAGAAGTCGAGGCTGTCGCAGAGTTTAATAATGTGCTCAGAGATGTAAATGGGCTCGCGACTAAACGTAACTGGCGTATCACAGTTGTATGTTTGAATCTATGCTAAAATTCATGCCGTTACCTCTGCCAAACCTTTCGGAGAATATGTTAGCTTTTATGCTCGTTAACTAAAGCTGAGCAACTTGTCTACATAAAAGAGGCCCTAAAAATAGTGCAATCATACAAATTCCCTCTCGCATATAAAAGCACCACGGATCATGTACGAGTACCAAAAGTATCTTCATACCTTTTTTTTCAAACCACACGCCAACAAATCAAAGAGCTTTAGAGGCATGTTTTAAATATGAGGAAAAATTTGCATTTGAACGTCGAAAGTGATACGCACGGGTATCGCAGACTCAGCCGTCTCTGAAGTTCGCCTTTGAAAAACTTTACAAACGACGCACCTGTCTGGTCGTCAATAGAACTGAGCGATGAAAAGAGCCGCGAATCTTTCAGCCAGGTTTTACAGACGACAGAGGAACAATTTGAACGTACAATTTAATTGTTATACCGAAAAAAATAAGGAAAAGCTACAAACTCAGCACTATCGCTCTGTATCTTTCGAATTCGCAACTCGTCCCTGGGAATTAAACCCGAGTTTGTACCTATTTACTTGAAAGTAAAATTTGCCAAGTAGCGTTGCAAGCGCAACTTTTTATTACTTCCAATTTCACGGACTAGAACTTACTTGAATGCAAATACTGGTGAAAAAACTAAAATTGGTAATAATTCTATTAAATGAGAATGATTAAATATTCTACTTCCGTATTTCTTGTTTTACCTGCGTTTTCTATTAGTTTAACGTTATGGTTGAAGTTTTATAAGCCAATTGCAATATAAGCATTCATAAATGCTTATATACTTACTGGAGCTCACTTCTTATTAGACATGAAAATTAAAAATAATACAGTAACAACATACCTAGCGGTTTAGTCTAAACTGGTTCACTGTAAAGATTGACTTTACACTGGGTTTGCGTCAAGAAAAGTAGAGGACGGGAAGTTATCCTAAGATCACAGGTTATAGAGGTCACAAATTTTTATGTTGGTATTAGCCGAAGTTATTTTTTGATCCAGGTTACTTTTTAGGAATATTTAGATATCAGGCCGCCAATTATGCGCCTTAAGTATCTTTGCTTTGATATCAATATATTCTGAAAGTGTGCTGTGTTCATTGCTCTTTGGGTTTAAATCATTTTTCTGTATTTTTCACTTTTTAGTACTTAGTGGGTTTTTCAGTCAGTTCAGTTCAGTTTCAAGTCAGTTCTTTTTAAGGTTTTAATTTTTAGGTTATTGTGTTAATGTCGATTAGTAACATAGGTACACGTAGGTCAACGTCTATGCAAATACTCAGTCAAGATATTGCAGTATTATTATATCCATGGGTTTAAATCCCTTTTGTGTTATTTTTCACGTTTTCTATGTGAGTTATTTTGGAATATGATACTCAAAAACATCATATTAATCCTGAACGCAGTTATTACATTTCGTATAATAAAAGACTTATTATACGAAAAGTATTAACTGCGTTCTATTTAGTAAATTAATCATCAAAGTAAACGTAATAAAAGTAACAGCTTAATCTTTGTGAAAGTTCATGAACGCAATATAATCATGCTTATAGTTTATCAGCTAAGTACCGGTATTTCATCCTAATAGACATCAAATGCTCACTGCATTAATCCGTTTTATAGTAAATCCTAAGGTTTATGGCTCATAGTTTAGTTTATAGCAATAATAATATAATTTTCAACTAAGCCAATCACAAGGACTTTATGTTGCTTAAAGCTACTAACAAAATCTAGCCAAGTGTGAGTCGTTCTCGGACACGGAAATGCCCGTCCAAATTTCTGCATAAATTTTAAACTTACGTTTTCCCACCGCAAAGAGGTTTTGTGTTGGTTGCATTATTCTAGGATCCCGCTGCAGAATTATTTCGTTTATCGAGATATGCTGCAAAACTAATTTTATGCATATTTATGGTGTATAAAATAAATATCCACTAGAGTGCCTATCAAAATATGGCCTTTAGTAATTTTAATTAAATTTTAGAAACAGAATGCCGTTTTCACCTTTAAAGTACCCTAAAAAGTGTAATCAAACTAATTATGTGTCATAGAAACCAAATTACGATGTCATAATCTCGTATAATTATAATGATACAATTAAATTTATAGTACGAACCACACACAACCATACATAAGTGTATCCGCTGTAAGCCAATAGAACTGTTAATAAACCTCATATGCGACAGGGTCTTAAGGGATTCAAACGAGATTTGTATCACGTAATATCCAGGGATATTGCGGACTATTAACGGGGATGGATAATTGCGTATAAACCTGTTCACGATTCTTCTTGACTCGATACAATTAAGTAGATAGTTTGTTGAGTGGAAAGTATGGGGCTGTAGAGTAATATTTATTATGGCAGTGTAATTATTCACATAATTCGTGTAATCTATGGATTATAAAGGTAAAATTTGAAGTTATATTATATAGCTATATGTTCTTCTTTATAATGAAGAACATGACAGAGATAAAAGCAGAAAAAGAATGGTCGTTTCTAATGGTGAAAACTACCTTTGCCAAGAGACAATATGCATGACAGTCGGCTCACTTAATAAAACAATGAGTTTCTATCCCCAAACATACAATAGAAGTAAAAAGTTATTAATCAATTGGCGTAAAAAATAAATACAATGAAATTGACATCATTGTGCCCGTGATATCACTAACGAAAAATTTAATAATTTATTTATCTGTTTTAGCTACCCAATTAATTTTAAATGGATCATACAGTAATTAATTTAATTTTAAGGATACGTAATGTAATATTCATGTTATCAAATTTTCATTTTAATCTAAAAATTAATGCTAAATAAATTAGATTTCGTTTATAATTATAAATTTGAATGTTTAATGTTGATTCTAGTAATATTTTATTTGTTTTATTTCTTTTCTTGATTTTTATTTAAGTACTTATTTCATTTTGTTTTTTTAAACGGCCATTTGGTCACATGGAAGTTAACTTATATCTATCTATCTGCCTTCGGGAACAAATAGCATCGAAGTTATGAAGTAATTTCGATATTTGCAATAAAAAAATTCAATAAAATTCCGAATGCTTTAGACCTATTGACTGCCGATGTAAAAAAATATTTTTATTTGGTCTAACTGCAGTAGAACTGCGCGGCTGTCAACAGATTTTTCGTGTTCGTTGTACAAACAAGAGTGTTAAGCTTCATAGGATTAATGGAACAAATTGAATATACTTTAAAGACCTATTTTATAGCTAGGTGGTATTTACCATTATGGCATTGTGGGCTTTAACGATTTGGCAGGGGCATTTATGAGAACATAAGTACAATCATCAAATATATTATCTGATGGAATATAGATCCAAACTAAAGCTTAAATAAATTTTAAAAAAGGCATTTGTAACTGACTATGGCAGCGTGGTGCATCAATGTGGTTTGTTAACATGTCATAACATAAAGAAGTAGTGATCACTTTTAAAAATCGGTCAAGAATCGTTCATAATAGGCTAACAAATTCGTGATATATAGCGCCGTATCAAAATATTGTGACAGATTTGAGTTTTTATGATTAAATTGACAAAGAAAGCATTGTCAGTGAGTATCGGTCGGTAAATTCGATAAATCGGCAACGAACATAGACCTAGAGCAAGAACTTATTTTTTTTTAATCTTTGTTTAGACCAAAAGAATGTCTAGGTACGTTAGGACATTGAATGAGTAATGTGAGCATTCGCTCGTTTCGCTTAAATCCATCATGAGATGGACGATTACCCAAAGATGATCATCAAAGATGGCATAGCCATTCTTATAAAATCTTTTTTTGTGTCTTAAATTTTTTGTCGGCCTAAAATAAACCCTGTTTTTTATTATCACTAATACAAAATACTGGCACAGTATAAGTACATACAGTAGTTTATCGCCTTTTGAAGTTTTGCGATATGCCGCCTTCACCCATCAAAACGCAAAATCATTAAGGTTGTCACGTTTTTGGTTTATATTTACGCTGTTTGTAACGCGTCAGTTTACGTTGAACATATATAAACATCCTAAAAACATCACGCCTGTAATCCCCGAAGGGTAAAGAAAGAGGTATATCGGATTCATGCATACATCCTAGATTCGCCGGTCACGTTTTGGCCCATGTAACAGGCGGCAAGCCTGTTGACATCTCCGGGCACTTTACCAAACTTTGAGGCACTGGGAAGCCTCCAGAAAATGGAAAAATCTATCAAACTATAAATATCTCAACCTATCAACAATTTACCAGTCTATCATCAATGTACCAGTATTCCAGTTGGGCGGTCTATCGGTACGCCAGAATTCTAACAATTATAATGTACCGATCCTAATATTCATCCATACCTTTTTAACTCCGTCCAATATAACCCGAACATGAAATACATAATTATACAAACAAAAAAAATATTTAGAATTTTCTTTAAAATCTTTAATTCTTGTTTTAAGTGAAGTAAGTATGTACATAAAGTGTAAAATATAACAGTCAATAACAATAAATGAAAATTAGAATAAAATATTAACAGTAAAGTTGACATCAAATTTTTCAATATCATCTTTCCAAAATCATAGAAAATTTAAATCTTGCACTCCTTATCGCTAAGTCCCAAGTAGACAGTTTTTATATGGGCTACTTGGTACCGCCCCCTCCGTCCCTCGCGTCGCACGCCCCGCACGATTGCTCTGACATTACACGTTCGTTGGATGACTGTAGGTAATTAACACGTTCGTTTTCTTTAGACTGTGATACTGGTATCTTTATTATTTTCTCTGTCATTGTCAAGCACAAATAAATTAACGCATTCAAGTAGTGCCATAATACTATAAATATTAAATTTTTAATAGATTGCTCTAACGTAAGATAAAAAACCATTAATTCATCCTTTGATCATCACAATTCGACCATCATTAAAAAAATCTACTTAAAATATAATCTGTATTTAAAAATTTTTTAGCTATCGCTGAGGTTAACCATAGAACTCGAAAAAAAATTATATAAATTTTTACTGGTAAAGTTAATCATTGAAAATTTGTGGCATATTTGAGCTCCAGTGAATGAACTCGAACATGAAGCTGGCGTTAAATGATAGTGTTTAACGCTGTTGCATTTCAAAGACACACCATTAAACGATTTGTACAACAACAATTAGAAGCAAGAAGTTGGTGACAATATCTTCTACCATGGAATTATAATACCTACCGTAAAGTTTAGTCAGTTAACTTACCTGAAGTCGAATTTTCCCTACACTTTTTGTTAGACCATCTTCTGCCAACGATGATTACATCAAAGTATAACCACATAAGAGATCCATTGACTATTTCAGATTGAAATACCTACTTAAAAAAAAAACAAAAATAGTGTCAGACTAAAACCTCTTAGTGATCGTGGGTATATCAATTAATAACTCAATTGATTATTGTCAATATAATAATGACCATAGAGATTATCGACTAAAAAAGATACGAAAAACTTTGCAAGCAACGTACGCATTTGCACGTCAATGGAGCAGAGTGAATTGCTCCAGCGCTTCGGGGACGGCAAAGAAACAATTTGATAATAGCTATTGT
Organism: Macrosoma leucophasiata; assembly: GCA_036365455.1. Taxonomy (NCBI): domain Eukaryota; kingdom Metazoa; phylum Arthropoda; class Insecta; order Lepidoptera; family Hedylidae; genus Macrosoma; species Macrosoma leucophasiata. The sequence goes on along the minus strand of JAWQUS010000009.1, from coordinate 16,063,012 downwards.
GTGTGCTTGGGACTGTCGGATTTTGGAGTAAATAACTAAACCCAAACGTCGCTTAATAATTTTAACTGACCCTCAAATATAAACTATGTCCCTCGTTTGTACGTGTTTTATAGAGACAAAAGACTTTTTGGCCGTTTCTCATTTAAAAATTAATTGAATAAAAAAGAACGATAAAAATGAACTTCAGATAGCACGGAAACCTGAAACCAGTTGCGAAAAAAATACCACCAAAAAAACAGCACCGTTTGTTGTTCATCTTCAGGCGAAGACACTGCTTCTGTTTTTCTCATCCATGCCTTTGACTCGCCCATCTTCGCTTCGCTGGTTGCTGTTGCACGGGATGCCCACTTGGACATATATTATGTCTGAGTCCACTTCGGGCGCATGAAATGAATTGCAGGCAAATTATAATAATAACATCTTTGAAATTATTAAGGTTAACTCCTACCTACCTACACAATATTTTACTCGCTCAATTTTCATACACAATGACATGTACTGTACGAACATTAGGACAGTGATAAATTGTAAAGTTCATTCAGAATGAAGGGTGAGTTAACGAAAAATAAGCAAGGAAAAGCTGTGAATTACACTTAGCCAGCGGCACATTAAAAGAACGGGGCCGGCTCGGAATGTTGCTAAATCTCCCAAGACGTGCTATAGGAAATGTTCTCTTTATCTTACACCATCCTGCTTCCGAAGGCGTACCTTCCGCTCCCCTTTCCGCTTGGCCGCGCTACACACCGGAATTGGTGTGGATTTATTTAGAATAAAACATTACAATCCTTGTACTTATTTTACCTACTTTTGCGGTCTATTAGTTTGTTTTATGTGTAGTTTACTTATTTTTGCTACAATATAGCTATCTAAAGTACTACTGGTGCAATTTTAGATGGTGGTTGTTTTCCCGCACCATGTTTATTATGTCTTGATATTACAATCGTTCTTTTAAATTCAGAGTGAGTCCAAAAAGGCTCTGCATATAATTTATATTTTATAATTCTATAAATAATAAATTACCCATTATTAGATCTGCTAAATTACAGTTATTCAACGTTATAGTGCGCCGGTAGTTAATTTATTAAATAAGTTAATGAATCAGCGAATCTGATATTATATATAAAATATGGAGTCCCATATATCTTAAACATCTATTACGTCATGGATGTTACGTACAGTATGCGCAAAACATAGATGCCACTGAGGGCGAGATACGACGTTACTTTCAAGCAAAGTACGCTTCGAACTGTCAAATCCCATACTGTACTGCTAGTTAAAGGCATACTTTGTTCAAAGTAAAGTTGTAGTGCGGTCTGTGAATCTCACCATGAGTGAAGTTGCCTGCTTAAACTTTGCGCCATTTTCTTAGGGTGAAATTCACAGACCGGACTACGACTTTACTTGCCACAAAGAATACTTAGAACTTGAGTTTTGACAGTTCTATGCCTGAAAGTGAAGTATTGACAGTTTTAAGCGTACTTTGCTGAAGGTAAACACGTAGTGCGGTCTGTGAATTTAGCTCGCAACGACCACACAGACGAGAAAGAGAGTGAGTTTCAGTGTTGGAATGATAAAAGCTTACTACTGCCACATTTTCCCCCTCACGGATGACTAATTACTGTAGATAGACCCTTCATTTTACTGGTGGTAGAGCTCCAGTGACGGACCTTGGGGGCGTTGGCACCACCACATTACCTAATATACTTGCCGCTAAATGGTAGTGTTCAGCTCACAGGCTCTTTAATTCCCGGTACAGAGGCATAACACCTTAGGCCTCTGGAGTGGTAGCGCATCTGCATTCGAATTTTTCTTTGTGTGGGTGTCTATAGGCTGTAGTCATCACTTTACATCAATGTGAATTGCATGCTTGTTTGCCACTCCAATAACATAAAAAAAATATAGACGTTGCCACCTCTGACACTTTAGTTGTATGTCACTGTGATAGTGATTACGGGGCCATGAGTTAGAACTAATAGCTTTACATACTTGACACTGGCAATATGCGTGCTAGCAATGCCATTATATACAAAAAGTACCTAATTAAAAATATGATATAGACTTTTTCAAAAACAACAGGATTGCACAGAAAGTCTTCTCTAGTTCTGTTACTAGATATTAAGTTACCGAGATAGAAGATTATGTTGTACTTAAGTAAGTAGCTACAATTATTTTTCAGTACAAAAATCGACCTTATTAAGTAAAAATCGTAAAACCGTCAGAGCCACATAGAACAAACGCAAGCACATTCTAAAAAACTAAAATATTCAAAGCGAAACGAATTTTATCGATGTCAATGCGCGTCCGAAAATAGGGCAGTATGTTATCTGTTGAAAACAACGTGCAGTCACAAAATACCAACTGTTCTCCTATATTGTTATACCAAGCTCTTGTCTCGTAGGTACTAGTATTATCATCAATCGGTAAATGCAAATTGCACATAGCCTTTCAGAATGCACGCTTCACTATTTGTGAGCCACCGGTCAGGATTAGACGGCATTAGTTGAATCGAATTCCGTACTAAGCGCTATGCGGAGCTATGTGTTACTCCGAAATGTGCCCCCGGCTTCTGTAACGTGCACGGATAGCCAGAACGGAACAGAAGGAATAAATTAATTAGTTTATCATTTTAGATTCATCAGGTACCGCACTAAATCGAAAGTTTGTTTTGATTAAAGCTCACCAATTTTCACTTCCTTAGGGATTTATCAGTCACTGACATCGGGATAAATAGTAAAAGATATTTTTTTGTTGTGTTATGCCTCTGTCCCGGGAATTACAGGGCCGTACATTACCACCTGACCGGAACACGATAGTGCTGAACACTACCATTTAGCGGCAAGTATTTAGGTAATGCGGTGGTGCCTACGCCCGAGAGCTCCGTCACTGGAGCTCTACCACCAGTCAAATCATTAGGGAGATATGCCATAATCGCTTGCCTATGCTATTTAAATAAGTAGGTAGTACCTGGTTGACCGAGCTTCGCTCCGTAGCGATTTTTGAAAATTATATTTAGTATGAATTGCATACTGAAGAAATATGAATAAAAACAATTGATTTTTTTGGTCTAACCTCAAATCAAACACTTCTTCTTTGCTAAAAATACGACTAACGTTAGTAGACTAATGGTTCTTCTATTCATCAATAGATGGCGTTAGTCGTCGGTTATGAAAAAAAGGAGATGTTGCGAGCTCGGCTCTGGTTCGTACACGTCCTCAAAAAATGGGTAAATTAAAGAAGAATCCGAAAAAATTCAATTAATTTATTCAACAATATATTTTAGAGTTACAACCACATTTGATTCAAACGATTTTATCATTTTTAACTATGTTAAGCATGGCGGCGATACAGCCGACACTTGGGATCAATCGATTTTGATGGTATTTAGAAAATATTACTTTTTTCTCCAAGTACTCTATAATCAAAATACAATTTAAGAAATGAAAATGTCAAAATGACATCGCCCGCCATATTCGCCATGTTGGTTTTGAGTTGCAATTCTAACTGAAAATATTTTTTTGTAACTGCAAACAAAGCTAAATAAGTGAAAATATGCAGTAAAAAACGTTTTTATATCGATTTTGCCTGTTTAATGATATTGTGTACAATACATGGCCGGAGGTCCATACATTTTTGCAACATTTCCTTTATTATTAACTTGGAACCGAGCTTTTCCTGGACCTGGAACCTAAATAAATCGATTTCTTGACCCGAAAAACCCCTAATCTGTAAGTTTTAAGAAAATCGTTGGAGCCGTTTTCGAGATCTTGATTCTTTAAATACAAATTTACAAGAATTGCTCGTTTAAAGGTATTATATTAGATATTAGATATGCTATGCCTGGCGTGCGGATTGGCGATCGCAGTAGCAGTAGGTAGTAGTATCTACTTAAAATAAATTTAATTATTATTGGGTACCTTTCCTTGATTTTTATATTTAGCCATACCACCACTTTACCACTCAGCTGCCGAAATCTCGAGTTCGGCTTTCGGTTCTAAATTGAATTGCATTGGGTTATTGCGAAAAATTTAATATGACTATATAATTATTAGTTACCTAAATATTTTTACCTGTCTTTATATTGCATCAAATTATTCATAGCAAGATGGCATTCAAAAAATATATTCGATCGAGCGTTGCGAGCGCTATAAGAAACGTACCAAAATGTCAATGACCTGAGATGAGACGTCGGGTACGTTCCATCTATCACAATTTCAACCGTGACTGTGATGATGTAATAAATCCGTTTCAGTTATAAATAAATTAGAGGTGAAAGTGTAAACCTACTTTGACCCTCAAGTAGCTGTGGACAATTATATAATTATCTAAGACGTTGAATCATTTCTATCATTACAATTGTTGCAGGCATAATTGGAACGTAGTAGTCGATATCATTGTCCGATGTCAGGTGCGGTGTCGCCAACTCTACGTCTTTTTACGGAGATCTACGTATTTTAAGCCTTTTCTGCAAACCTACGTACTTTAGTCCCAGAATCTACGTATTTTCTATCAAAATAGTTCAAAATTGCAAAATAACATCTCATTAGACTAAATGGCCATAATTTCCATTACTTTCGCAAAAAAAAAATTAATAAACTTTCTGTTCGATACAAATGTGCACTCGCCTCGTATAACACGTCGCACCATTTATTTTAAAAACCAAGTGTCGATTCTATAGAACTGTGATTCATGTGACTGTGTTAAACAAAACGTTTTAAGGTGATCTTGCCGCCGTAATAGTGAATCTTAACCTAAAAATTGAATAATTTGAATAAATTGATAACCCTAAAAGTAGTTAACTTTCTCGAATTATTAAGATGTGGTAATTCATATAATTTTTTTGGTGCTAATGGTTATTTTTTTTTAATTTAATAAATATGCTAGGATTTATGATTTTGTCGAAGCCATTTCAAATTTCTTTTAATTTTAAAAAATTTACCGTTATCAAAAAAAATTCTACGAATTACCACATGTAGATAATGCAAAAACTAACAATTACCCATATCGGCTATTAAAATATTATTTTTGTTCGCGGAGATATCTCTAACCGAAGTTTGATTTGTCTGCTGTTTGCTACTTTTAAGGTTTTATAAATTATCGATTTATTAACTTTTACCTATTTTACTCTCTACATCTAATTCAGAAAAAAAGTACGTAGATCTACGTATTTTTCATAAGGAAATTTGACCATTTCTCCGTAATTTTCTTATCTGACCTACGTCTTTTTCAAAATCCAGGTTGGCAACACTGGTCAGGTGTCAGCAGATGAATCAAATGTCAAAGTCGTGTGGTGTTGTTTTGTTATGTGACGTCAGTTTGGTTATCAAAAAGCTATAAAATTTGAATTGAGGATAATTAGTTAAAGCTTTAAACTTTAGAGTACCGTATACCGTATAATGTCAGTATCATTACACAAGTACGTTAAAAATGTCATACGTTTTCGTCCTCTACTCTAATAAAAACTGCACCATGTCATCATAACTGAATGCTATTTATGTAATGTATGCGATGATTATTTATAAAACTAACAATTGATTGTATTCTATACTGCTATAATAATCATAGTTACTAATTATAATTAACGCGTCGCAATGTACAAGCTTTGTATTTGTGAACTTGGAAGACATTTATTTTATATGAATGGACCCTAAAAATAGCCTGAAAAAGACCCTGAAAAAGCCCAGCAAGCGTATTTCGTGGCGCTAAATATAAGTTGGAAAGTTTGTTTACATTCTAATAATATATACTAATATTTTAAAGAGGAAGCATTTGTGTTTTTGTAGGTATATAGTATGTTTGTAACGTTTTCACACAATGAACTAGACCCCTTTTAACTGCCTCAGTAGCCTAGTGGCAGCAGGCCACTACTACTACGCTGGGGTCCTGGGTTTGATTTCCGGGTCAGGGATATTAGAGATGACGGTGTAAAATCCTTTATCTCTGGTTCTATTGGGATTTTTCCGTCTTCTGGCAGTTTCCCAGTACCTCGATGTATGGTAACATGCCCGAGAGATTGTTTGGAGATGTCAATAGGCTCGCCACCTGTTACATGGGCCAAAACGTTACTGGCGAATCGTGGGTGTTTGCATGTATGATTGAATGCATGCATTCACCTCTGCCTACCCCTTCGGGGATTACATGTGAAGCAATGAACCAGACCCATTTCAAAAAATCTCACCATTAAGAAGCTCCATGTTCACTGAGTGACTTATTATATTCATTGCACACGTGTAAAGCTGGGATGAGCTGCATGTAATAAAAATGTTATCGTAGCAGAGAAATGTAGAAATATTGTTGACTGGTACTGGAAGTTCTTAAATTATATTTTATCAGTCTTTTGAAGAATATGTAAAGGGGAGTAACAACAACTGCAAAAGTGTACCTAATTGATATTCTTATTTTATGCTATGTGTATTATCTACTTAAAATATATAATATTCTTAACTGTAATAGCCTTAAAATATTTTAAATAATAGCTACTTATATTGATATTTTTAATGTCAGTAAAGCTTATAGGTATACTTTAATCCAGAGAACTTTTTTCTTTATGTAATGTAAGTGGCAAACAAGCATGCAGTTCACATTTGTGTTAAGTAATGACTGCAGCCTATAGATGGACTCACACAAAGAGCAAGGAGGTAAACCTGTGCTTCATGGAGGTAAATCATATTATCGATTTTCTGCGATCAGATAAACAGTAAAAAAATGTACAAAGGAAAAGAAACATATCATAGGCAACATATTTATAGAGAAAACAAAGGGAAAAACAGCCAGTTCCCGAAATTATATGTTTGGTGCTATTGTTAGAATAATAATAATTATAATTATTATTATATTCTTTATCGTACACCACATGAAAGATAAAACATTGAACATTTATGAACAACAATTATGAACTCCATGAAAATAGAAAATACTTAGGTTTGGTACTTAGTTATTGAATATTTAAATACTTTAAAACAATTAAAACTTGAAGTTCTTCATATAAATTACTTTTCACTTATTTTTAGGTACCGTTTTGTATAAGTTTACATAAATTCCAAATTCAGTAAATTATTCCAATAGAACTCTATTTATAGAGTTAATAAACTAAATAGGTATAAATTTCAATAAAAAAATGTTTTATCTAAAATAAGCTCATAATACTTGAATCCAGAGATAAGTAGATCCAGAGTTTTTACTGCTGGTAAAGCTCCAGTGACGGAGCTCGCGGGCCTAGGCACCACTGCATAACCTGAATACTTGCCGCTAAATGGTAGTGTTCAGCACTATCGTGTTCCGGTCAGGTGGTAATGTACGGCCCTGTAATTTCCAGCACAGAGGTATAACACCTTAAGCCTCAGGAGTGGTAACGCATCTGTATTTTGACCGTGGTCTTTGTGTGGGTGTCTATAGGCTGCAGTCATCACTTAAAACATCAATGTGAACTGCATACTGGTTTACCACTTCCATTACATAAAAAAAATATGACACTACATACTTTACAACTTTTTTAACCCTTAACTACCTACCACCGGTCTCAGAGACCGCAACGATTTTTCAAGTTCAAATATTTTCACGTGTGGATGGCGTGTTTTACAGTGCGTCCATGTACTTTTCCTTTAAATCAATCAGCATCGCCCTTGCGCTTGGCGTTAGCATAAGTGCAGGCGTTTGGCCAGGGTAAGTAAAAATATTCCGTGAGCGGTCTCCGTGACCTCACACATTGTGGTTGTGTGACTTTTTGGTATTAATTTATTTTGCTATTTTCGCATGAAAATGAATAAAAAGAATGAATATATCTAAAGATGGCTTCAGCAAGAGATCACGTATGAAGAAGACATTTCTGGCGAGGATTGCAGCAACGTCGAACCTGGTGTATAAGTTGACCAAGTGCAGATTAAAGAATGTGAATCCGAGTCTCAAATTGAGGGTGATGACGAACAATATAGTTTGCGGCATCAGTCCCTTTAAGGTCACAATCACCAACCAGTTCGCAATCAGCATCCAGGTCTCAATCAACATCAAGGTATCAATCAGGATCCAGGTCTCAATCAGCATCCAGGTCTCAATAAACATCCAAGTCTCAATCACCATCTTTTCTGACGAGTCACTATCCTCTGGAGACCTGCTCCAGAGGATAGTGACTCGTCAGAAGATAATATTCCGCCTTCGAGATTAAAGTCAAGAGGTAGGCAGAGGAAAATAAATTAATAACCACATATGGAACGTCGCAAGAAAATGATCATATTGCGAGGGACATCAAGAACTCTATTCGTCGTATCTTGCAGATAAAGGAAGTACTTCTGACGCTGAAAAACTTGAAATACGTAAAGCATGCTTCACGTGTGATTCAGAAAAGAAACGCAAAACATCTTTGTGTGTAAAGTGCTAACTTGTGTGGAGTGCTCAAAAAAATGAGCTGTAGCTGCCGCGAAAAAAATCTAATAGTTGAGGCATTGCAATTTTATTTTGTTTTAAATATTTTTTGTGTCTTTCTTGTTTGGTTACATTTTTTGTTGATTCTAATTATTAGAAATTAGAAAAAGAAGTGCAAAATTAAGGTTCCCTATGATAAAGATCTCATTTTCTTAGTATAGTTGATTTTGGTGCCAAAATTATTATTTCATAAGATATTTTCCATTTTTGTTAGACTTTTAAATTATTCTTGCTAATTTGTGGTGCTCGAATAAAAAAAATGAGTAGATACATGGATTTTATTCAACTGAACTTCAAATGATTATCATATATCACAAAATACACGCATTAGTCTAACAGCGGTCTCCATGACCGCACGTAGGTGCTTAAAGGACAAAAATAGGTGCTTTTACTCCTCTACCACCTGGTAGAGGAGTAAAAGAGATTAAGGTTTAGATGATATTAAAGAAAATACAATGCGCGGCTCGACCGGGACGGCACGACCGCCTAACTGACTCTTGTCGTTTTTGTTATGTTTGACTAGCAGCCCGCCCCGGCTTCGCGCGGGTGCAATTTTACCTACCCTCTCCTATTCGTCTTAGCGTGATGTTTACAAATATAGCCTTAAGCCGTCCTCGATATCTTTTATAGTTTAGGCAGCGTACGCAAAATAAGTAACTTTTCTAATTGATTTTTTACACCTTGTGTCGGACAATCTTACGGAACCCTGTACGAAAAACCCAAATTTCTTACGGATCCCTATTTTTTTTTTAAATTAAATATATTCAAATTCAAATTATTTATTGCGTTATGTCATATAGGTACTTTATTGGTTTTGTACAATGACACCCTGTTAGGGCATAGCAACATAAGAGGGGAAGCTTAATTATGTAATAAGGGGAAAATTAAATATTATCATTTATTTAGATTAAAAATTTATATCATTTGAAGGTTTCGCTCAAATAATCCTGAATATTATAGTAACATTTATCGATGAGTAATTGTTTGATATTTTTAATGAATGTGTTGTAGTTTGTTTCGTTTTTTAATGGTGTTGGTAATTTATTATATATATATTTTTATGCTCATAACAAAAAGACTTGACGAATGGCTGGCTAGTCGGGAAGTAGGGAGCATTAGTCTATTTTGGTGTCGTAGTAGGTGATTTGTAGGGATGTCTGCGCGTCTTGTGTAAAAGGCGGGATAGGTTTTAACAAATTTACATGTTTCTAAAATATATATGGAAGGTAATGTTAGCATTTTAAGCTCTTTAAATTGGGGTACACAACTGGTTTCTTGTTTTGTGTTAGCTAAAATTCGGATTAATTTTTTCTGCAATGTAAATAGTGTAGGCATGTCCATTATGTGGGGAAATAGTACATTTCCCCACATAATTATCCCGTAAGTAAACCATGAGTAGGCATATGCGTAGTAAGTTGCTAGGGATGATTTAAGATCTGTTGTTGTTTTTATTTCCCATAGGGCATAAATACATTTCGAAATTTTATTTCTCACTAGCGGCCCGCCCCTGCTTCGCGCGGGTGCAATGTTACCTACCCTCTCCTATTCGTCTTAGCGTGATGATTATAGATATAGCCTAAAGCCTTCCTCGATATCTTCTATAGTTTAGGCAGCGTACGCAAAATGAGTAACTTTTCTAATTGATTTTTTACACCTTGTGTCGGACAATCTTACGGAACCCTATTTTTCCAAAATAAAATATAGCCTTTGTTACCCGTGGATAATGTAGCTTTCGAATAGTAAAGATATTCCTCGATATCTCTGATAGTTTAAGCAGCGTACGCAAAATAAGTAACTTACCTGGATGATTTTTTACACCTTGTGTCTGAAAAACCCAAATATCTTACGGAACCCTATTTTTTCCAAAATAAAATATAGCCTATGCTACCCGTGGATAATGTAGCTTTCGAATAGTGAAAGAATTTTAAAAATCGGTCCAGTAGTTTTTGAACCTATTCAATACAACCAAACAAACAAAGTTTTCCTCTTTATAATATTAGTGTAGATGATCTTCGGAATCTTTGTCTCCTGGTATGCGGGCTCCACTCGAGAATCCTTTTGTCCCATCGGCCGGTCAGTTCTTCTACCTATGTGTCATACCCGCAGCCAGTTTAGTTTTGCTTTTTCGGTAGGCTTTGTAAGCTAATTTGGTTCTCATGCAGATCTCGCAAGGAAACGCCTCACAAAGGTGCACACTCTATTGCTCTCTGCGTGGGCTTGAGCGATCTTATGAGGTTCATAACGAGAAACCACGCTAAAGTTCCGTATATAATAAATATGTCATCATTAGCAAATGACAAATGAACTGAAATTCTGAAGTTTTCGTACGAGCTGCTCAGAATCTCGGTGTATCGGTAGTCGATTTAACACGTCTGGAGACTAGCACAGTAAAATTCTTGAAGATGGGATCTTTCGAGCTTGTCTAAATGACAGTTCAGTTTGCCTCTAACCATTCTGTGCTGAAGTTTTGACTGTTGATCACAAAATATTATTATGTCATTTCTTCGACACAATCATAAAAATATGAATTATTTAGATTGCTATACAAATAATAATGGCAACCCATTGTACGTCCCACTGCTGGTCACGAGTCTCCCCTTTTTGGGGGAAGGCCTGGAGCTTACGCCACCTTGCTGCTCCAATGCGGATTGGCGGTGGTACGGGTTAGTGGCCAACCCGCTGTCGGATGTTTTCAAACCGCCCATAAGGCGTCCGACAAGGTTTAACGACCCCGGTCGGTCCCGGTTGATATCGATAGATAGCAACCGGGACGGCTTAACGTGGCCTCCGAAGCACGGAAACGCGCATTTTTATTTGCCACTAGCGGTCGCCCATCACACACCCGACCGCGCCCGTAATGCTTAACCGAGTAGATCGCTTACAATCCACAGCAGCCACGGGGCTATGCGCGTTTCTTAAATTGCTTTGGACGCAATGAATTCTGTCTCATTATTATCGTCTTTTGGATCTGAAAATGTAACCTTTTTATTGTGTTAAAGTTACATTAGGTAAATGTTTTATTTCGTTATAGGTACCATCGTTTTACAATTCAAACAATTGTTTAGACGGAACTCGTTCGAATTAACTAGTCTCACACTAAATTCTAAGTCACAGTTCATTCGAGTTCTTTAATTACTGTTCCTTACTATAGAAATAGAGGCGTCTTGGACCCGGAGTTGTGAAACTATTCGCACCACTAAATCCTGTTCACAGTACACTATCTAAGAGCGCGACATGCATACCCATGTAAATTTCTAGCGGAGCGGCCCCTCGTTAATTTGAGCCTTGTCACGGGGCACATCCTTTTCTTAGTAAGTCGCTACTGCCTTGCTGGGGCGGACATCGTCTAACGATTCCTGGGCTTTTAGAAATTGCCGCTCTAAATCTCACCCGTTGGCGTCAATCGTTTTCGTACCCGAATTATTCGTGAATAAAACGTATTAGATCGTCGAATTACTATCATACTTAATGTAGTTAATAAAATTATGAATTTGAAATAACGTAATATCAAATGGCGGTAGAGTTCAAGTACCTTACGGGGTAGGCTCCAGTGATCGGAGCTCGCGGGCTCGCGGGCGCATTGTCTAATATACTTGCCGCCAAAAGGTAGTGTTCAGCACTATCGTGTTCCGGTCAGGTGGTTATGTACGGCCCTGTAATTTTCGGCACAGAGGCTTAACACCTTAGGCCTCAGGAGTAGTAACGCATCTGCATTTTGACCTTGGTCTTTGTGTAAGTGTCTATAGGCTGCAGTCATCACTTAATATCAATGTGAACTGCATGATTGTTTGCCACTTCCATTACCTACATAAAAAAAGGCAGAGAGTTCCACACTCTGCCTTTTTTTTAGCGCTAGATGTAATAATAAATAATAATGTGGTGTTTCATATTCTAATGAGTAGAAAGATCATAACGGCTTTTAGTAATCGATTATCAGATTACATACATGTTATCCACGTTGCAGTCGACTATCGTATCATGTGATAAGCCTACGGACAAGGAGATTCCATTTTAGTAGGTACTTATCTAAAGATGTGACTGTGTTGAACTTATTGTTCCCGAATAAATGTTGTAGACAGAGATGTTTTTAATTGCGAATGTAATACGAGGTTATTAAAAGCTAAGTTATTCTGTAAGACAAATTCTGTATTAAATTCATCGGAGTGTAAGTGATTCTAGGTCTCGCTCCATCATACGGTACTTAGTACCTACGCTTAGCACTTATGATAGTGGTCATACGAAAACTTCATTCGGGTGAAATTGCGTTTTGTGTTCAGAACCTTTCGTTTTACTATCAAACAATTCGTTTAATGTCTCTCACATATTATATCTCATAAACTCTTAAAGGAAAAACTTCGTTGTTGACAAGATCGCTTGGGGCAATCTTCACATTATTTGTTAACATGTTTTCTGGTTAATTGGCAATTGTGACACTGTTCCGACCATATTCTAACGTGTTATTAATTTAAAGGAATTAGAGTTTTTAATAGATTTTTGATGGGCGATATCTTGCACCTTTTTGAGTAAAATTACCAAATCTGAGCTCATAGGCGCGAACTTAGGGCAACAATTTAAATTTTTCTAAAATTTGTATGCAGTTTTACTGTCAAACTATCCATTTCCACATTGTTATCATTTTGTATGGAAAATTCGAACCCTTTTGATAAGGTCACGGCATCCATTTCACGAGTCAAGGACGCGTCAGATATTCTGAGAGGATGTTAATTAACCCCAAAAGAAGGAAGCTTCTTCTGGGTATAACTAAATTCTGACGATTTGGAAGAAAGACCAACCACGACAGCTCTCTGAAAATATTGGACAGTTGAAATTAGAGCGCAAGGTACAAATTATCCTCTAATATCGTAATCAACCGTGCTCGAGTAACTTCAAAATTCTCTCTTGGGCTCCCCCACTATAATTATAAATAATGATAAGAACTACGATGACTATCTGAATGTAATAGCCACCCATGGTCTAACTCCCAGTCATACTTTTCCAACTCGCTTGGGCAATTGTTTGGATCATGTACTCCTAAAAAGTGAGAACTCTACTACCACCTTAGTGTTCGATGCACCTTTTACAGATCATATACCTGTAGTACTCGCTCTACATAATTCTTCACCTAAAATTTGCCCCCAATATGTGTCAAAGTTAGATTACAAAGATATCGCAGAGGATTTGAGTAATACTGATTTTTCAGACGTTACGTATGAATCGAATCCTGACAAAGCAGCGGAGTTAATTGTCTCAAAAATCACCAATATTATAAAAAGTCACACTCGGAATATTAAAGTACCTTACAGACAAATAACAAGGAAACCTTGGATTACATCTGGTTTATTAAGATGCATTCGGCATCGAGATAAATTATTTAAAAAATGTAAAAAGTATCCTAATGACGATATTAATAGGGTAATATACTTGCGCTACAGAAACTTCTGTAACAATTTGCTAAAAAAAGTCAAACGTGAATTTCACCAAAAAGAACTCAGTGATGCTCGTGGTAACTCGAAAGAGACCTGGAAGATCTTAAAAAGAATTTCTTTCATTCCTGAGCGTAATCCACCTTCAATAGACCTACTTTCATTGTGTAGTGATCCTGTATCTTCTGTTAACGCAATAAACCGTTATTTTGTTAATATTGGTAGAGATCTAGCAAGCAATATTCTTAACCACTCACAGTCTACTGTTATACGATCCAATAACATTAGTTCCCCTCGTAACTCAATGGTTTTTATACCAACTGATGAACGGGAAGTGAATCTGATCCTGAACAGCCTGCGAAAGAATTGTGCAATAGGGTACGATGGTGTTTCTACCAGAATCTTACAAGATTCTGCGGAAATACTACTTGAACCTCTCTCTTATCTTTTCAATCTCTGCATCAGTAAAGGTAAATTTCCCCTTATATTCAAGAAAGCCATTGTGCATCCAATACATAAGGGAGGAGATAAAACCTGCATCAATAACTACAGGCCAATCTCTGTTCTTACCACACTTTCCAAGATCTTCGAGAAAATAATGAATATTAGATTAATAAAATATCTTGAAACAAATAAACTAATCGCCGCAAATCAATACGGTTTTAGAAGTGGTATTGGAACTGACGATGCAGTTCTTGAGTTGACCAATACTATTGTATCGAATATGGATAAAAAATTGAAGACCTTAGGTATATTCCTAGACCTCTCTAAGGCTTTCGATACCGTTTTCGTCCCCTCCCTAATACAGAAGATGGAAACCATTGGAATCCGAGGTTTGCCACTGGACTTGTTTGCAGATTACCTCAATCAAAGAAGGCAATCCGTCAAAGTGGGAACTCATTGTAGCTCTGATGAGTATCTTACTTATGGAGTCCCGCAGGGAAGCGTGCTTGGTCCTACGCTATTTATCATCTACCTCAATGAACTCAATACACTTCCGATGCAACACTGCAAACTCATCTCCTACGCTGACGATACGGCCCTACTAATACATGGCGAATCTTGGGATTTGGTGCGCACATATGCTGAGCAATATTTAGCAAAGGTATCTAGATGGTTGGATAATAATCTTCTTACACTCAATCTTTCAAAAACGAAATATATGGTCTTCTCACCCACAGCTTTTGGTCAACCTCCCTCTACCTTTTCTGTTACCTGCCACACTTGTTCACCTTTAGCCAACACTACTTGTAGTTGTGCAAGCCTAGAAAGGGTTGAATTCATTAAATATTTAGGAGTTTATATTGACCAGTGCCTACGTTGGAATAAACATATTGATCATCTGGTAGCAAGGATACGCAAACTATTTCCAATATTTGTGAGACTGCGAGGCGCCGTTGATATAGATACGCTCAAAATGGTTTACTTTGGATTTGCGCAATCATTACTTGGGTATTGTATCACCTCCTGGGGCGGAACCTATAAAACCCATATGTTGCGCTTGGAGCGCGTACAGAGGGCGCTATTACGCATTATCTTTAAAAAACCGTTTCAATATTCAAGTGCCAATTTGTATCAGGAATCTAAAGTTCTCTCAGTCCGCAAACTATATGTCTTAAACTTAGTACTACACACGCACAAAAACCTTCCTTTCGATAAAAATAATGAGAAGAAGCGCAGAAAGCACGCAATCTTTAAATGTCCCACCTTCAAAACTACTCTGGCAGAACACCACTACCGAATCCTTAGTACTAGACTATATAACCGTATTAATAAGTTGACATCAATTTACCCAAAAACTACATTACAGGTCAAGCGAACTTTAAAAGAGTGGTTACTATCTCAAACTTATGAAGAAATTGAAGATCTTCTCACGGTTATGACATAAATCTGTTATTTTTTCCTCTGTTGTCCTATTAACTCTTGCGTACACACACACACACACACACACACACACACACACACACGCACATACACACGCACACACAAATACACACACACATCACAAAAACACAATGCATACTTCTAGCACACACTTTTCAATCCCACAGATAACATCAAAGTAATTGTTTTATCTTTGTAACTGCTTGTTGATTTCATCCATGTAGGGATATGTACATTATGTATACAGTGTTTTTTAAGTTTTGAATTACCATTTTTTTTTTTTTATTGTTTCTGTTTGATTAATGGTTACTTAATTAACGAGAAACCTATGTATTAACGTCACCTTTAGTGATATATGTATAATAAGGGAAGCGCTGGTATCTGTTAGCACAGTTTTAACTTTTGCAGATGCCAACGATCACTTAAAAGTATAAAATAAGTGACTATGTTTTAGATTAATTTATATTAAGTAAACATGTCATTTTTTTTGTTGCAAATAAAGATTATATTATTATATTATATTATTATACTATAAGCTTAATCGCGCGATTTGTCTTACTGAGAAGAATCGATGCAATGCATAAACTAAAGAAAATACAAATCGTAATGATTTTATTAATTACTAGCGGCCCGTCCCGGCTTCGCGCGTTGCAATGTTGCCTACCCTCTCCTATTATATATTATATTATTATTTCACTCATTTATTTTCGAACTCAATTTATATTTTTTTACATATATAAATATCAAAAACAAATATATATATAAAAAAATAAAAAATAGCTTGCCGCCGGCAGCGGGAACAGAGTCCAAGCTACCGGTGGTTAGGGACGCAGAGAGAGGAATCTCCTCACTATTCGTGCCGTGTCAAGTAGCACTGCCTTCTGCATCAGGCCCTTGACCCAGCCGCCCAGCGTGAGCCTCATAAGGTGTTGGTCGAGGCTCTTGGCGATAAGGCCATTCACCGAGACGACTATCGGTACAATGATCGCCGAATCCACATGCCACATGCCGACAATCTCGTGAGCTAGGTCCAGATATTTTAATTCCTTATCCTTTTCAGCTTTCACGAGATTCTCGTCATGGGGGATGGTGACGTCGACGATCACTGCACGGCGCTCCGTTCGATCTATCAGTACTATATGAGGCTTGTTAGCAACAAGCAATATTATTATTATTATTAGTATACATAGATAAAGCCTAGTCTTCCTCGATATCTTTTATAGTTTAGGCAGCGTACGCAAAATCAGTAACTTTTCTGGTTGATTTTTTACACCTTGTGTCTGAAAAGCCCAAATATCTTACGGAACCCTATTTTTTCCAAAATAAAATATAGCCTTTGTTACCCGTGGATAATGTAGCTTTCGAAAAGTGAAAGAATTTTTAAAATCGGTTCAGTAGTTATTGAGCCTATTAATTCCACAAACAAACAAACAAAAAATATTACCTCTTTATAATATTAGTTTAATTTTTTCTCGCTTGTCATAAAAAGTATGTGGTGAAAATTATTTCATAGTAGGAGAGCATAAGAAATCGAACATGATCTTTATTGGTCTCGATCTCCGACATTACTACCATCAGAAACATTCAGGCGAATAGATTTTTTCTTTGACATTAAAACATCTAACGTAAAAACGAGTAAGCACTTGAGTGATTACTGTAAGACGTAGGCAAAAACAAAAAAGACAGAGACCTTGCGCATTGTGACAGACACTCATCTATCTGCAACACGATGAATCTATGAAATGCTGAGTTAATTTTTTTTTGTCTGTGCGGCAGTAAAAGGCCATTAATAAGTATAGGCTACTGCTACTGGTAGTGCTTACCTGGTTGGTTACCTTCAATGGAGAAGTATTAGTGGTCTGTTTCTGTCACTAGGCTAGGTAGGTATATATCTCATGAACCGTCATAACTGGAGAGTTGAAATTTTCACATTTTGATGGATTTCTGCCGCTATAAGAGCAAATACGTAAAACAGAATAAAATAAATAATTTAGTAAGATAGGCTCAACAAACGTGAATTTTTGCCGTTATTTATACATGATCGTACCTACGGAACCATTCATGCATGAGTCTGACTTGCTCTTGGCCGGTTTTTTGGTATTATTGTCTATAGCAGCGCAGCATTATGTTAGTAGGTATATTATTGCATACTATGACGCTAGATGAAGTGCAATCCCGAAAGGAGGTGCACTCCCAATCACTATCCCGCGGTACACTGTATTCATATATACCTTCGCCACACTAACTTTTGAATGAATAATATCGTAGGTAATGTAATTACACATTCCTAAAAGTTATATTTTTACAATTTTATTCGATATCTAAAATTAAAGCTAGTGTACCTTGAATTAAGCCTGATGAAAAACGAAGTAAGGCTACAAATAACAGACACTTCCAGTGTCTGTCCTTACAAGATTTCATCGTTAAAGGAATTCAGTACTCAGACCTCTTGTCATATGAAGGATGGAGGTCCTTCATATGACAAGTGGTCTGAGAGCACAGTACACAGCGAGCTATTCTGATTAAAGAATCTAATTACAGTAGGTAAATTCAGTGGCATTCAACGCAACTCGACGAGGGTCCCATATTGCGTTCATGAAAATAGTGAAACCGACGACGATATTGTTTATTAAGTTGTGTTTACTGCCGTTATTGATTATGGTAGTTGCAGTACGATTCTACTGCAACTCAAAGCACTTCATTACATACTTAATCTTTCGATAAGTTATTGTGTAGTGTTATCATGTTTGGATTATATTAATTGAAAAGTCTACGACTATGCCTAGAGGTGGCGATTCCAATATAAGTTCGATTTTTTAATCTATTCGAATCAAAATGTCATAAATCGACTCACAATTAAATCGACATGGAAAAGTCGATCGATCTATTTGTTTGAAATAGGTACCTTTAACTACTACAACGCCAACAAAGACGAGCAAAATAAAATAAAATGTAAAAATCCCAATGGCACTTTATATCCCGACGCGTCTATCGAACCTGAGACTTTTATATAGTAATAGTGACCTGCCATCACTACACTTATATAGGGCTCTAGTTTTACTGTCTGCAGTAAAATAACTTTTCACTTGTCATCAACATGAACTGCATGATTGTTTGCCGCTTTGAAAACATCAACGCATGGAATGCGCCATTTTTGTCTGTTCTGCGTTGTCTCCCGCTAGTCTTCGACCTCAAAAAGACCTTAATAAGACCTCCGTGACCTTAAGGTCACGGAGATCCAGCGATACTTGGGCCGACCAACTAGACGTCGGCCACTAGGTCGCCCCAAGTATGCAAGTTTCACTGCTCGATCCTCTGATTCCTGAGGTCTAAGGTGTTATGCCTCTGTGCCGGAAATTACAGGGCCGTACATTACCATCTGACCGGAACACGATTGTGCTGAACACTACCATTTAGCGGCAAGTATATTAGGTTCCACCAACCCGCATTGGAGTAGCGTGGTGGAGTAAGCTCCCGGCCTCCCCCCCAAAAAGGGGAGAGACTCGTGCCCAGCAGTGGGACGTATAATGGGTTGCCATTATTATTATATTAGGTAATGCTGTGGTGCTTTCGCCCACGAGCTCCGTCGCTGGAGCTCTACCACCAGTAAAATATATTATTTGTGGTCCTATTTAGTTTTAACAACAGTGTCATATTTAGAATATTTACCCGCAGATGACCTTTTGGGCCTGTACCATGATGTTATTGCGATTCAATTTAGACATGACCAAAACTTTGTTTCATTGGTCTTATATGACAGTGCGTATAAAGAAAAGAGACAAAGATAATAGCGATTAGGTTTAGATTGACAAAAGGTAATGTTACGGTTGCTGATAACGATTAGACAAAATAATATATTAAAACTAGTGATCCAGTTAGGCAGGCGATCGATCATTATGATTTCCTTTGTTTAATTTCAGAGTAGGTTTTAATACGTACCTACTTTAGAAATTGTAATCTTATATTCATGTTTTCTTAACATTTTGATGTTGTTAGATCAACAAACATCTTTATCCAAGGCTGGCTAGATTATCTTATGCTAATACACCTCAATTATACTCTTAAAACACCGTCGTCATCCTTAAAAGTAAGTTTTATTTGATCCTTAGATCCTGTAATCTAAATTACATTTGAAATCTTGTAGTTTTAAGTTAAGAATTAGAATTTATTTAAGGAACTCATAAAGAGGTAAGTGCCTACTTTGTCTTATATATCAGCCCATTGGTAGGTATGCTACATTTGATTTGCTACTGCCTATTTTCGCTCTACATTTGAAAAGTATCTATCTACCCACTTACAAGTTTTTCTATGAACTGCTACAGAATAGTGACAAATAAGTATTACGGCTTAAATTAATAAAAAAATAGACACAAGATAAATAGATAGACACACATATTGCATCTAATGATGTAGTTTTTCCTCTGAATATTTTATGATGATATAAGTTGTAAGTACCTAAAAGTAAAACATGTGGTTCAACAGCTGTGTTCCAACACAACACTTCTTGTGGTGGAACATAATAGCTATAACTACCAATGCATTGGACCTAATCTTTTGAGTTCAGTAGGTATACTGTTTTGTCCAAATATAAAAAGGAAAAATGTATTTTTATATAGGTACGTTAAAATTACACCATCTATGGAATAACACATGGGTAAAAGGCGGAAAATATTATTTTGCCCGGAGCGACAAAGGTAAAGTTAATTCGTTATAATCTAATCATATAGTTTGCCGGAATGTATTCAGATCAGAACACATATTACATATACATAAGTATCCAGGTACACAATAATATATTAGTCTGCATATTTACTTTTCACGGTAATAAATACCGTGAAAAGTAAATATGCAGAAGACATTTAAGCCGTTCTTCGTCAAGAACACAATGAACGAAGTGTCATGGTCAGGATCTGTGTGGCGGACTTAATACCTAACGTGACTATGTTACTGCTTACTAATTATAAGCTGCCATATGTAAAAACAAAATAATAACGTGCAAATTATGATGGTGTTTGTTGACATTGTTTTTTGTTACATATTGCTACATTCCGTAGCTTCAATAGTTTGTACGTAGCGAGTAGCAACTATTGCTTATGTGCGAATTGGTAAATAGGTAGGTAATTGATACGGTATTGGGTTTTTTCTATTGCAAAGATTCCACTTATCGGTACGCCGGAGTTTGGGAATTTATCTGACTGGTCCAGACCAGTTATATTACCATAATTGTAATATTTTATGCGAGTAAAATTTAGAAATTAAATATAAAATGGATAGAAAAGTTTGACTTCGGGCAGGAATCGAACCTGCGACCTCAGGAACCGACGAACACCGATGGTATGCGACCAAATGTGTAGCTTAGTGGTGAAGCGGCTGGACTGGTTATCCCAAGGCCGCAGGTTCGATTACTGCCCGAAGTCATTTTTTTCAGGTATAGAGACGTGTCTGCATTTTAACCACCGGCTTTTGTATGTGCATATTCACTACTTACTCCTGTAAACGCTTGTTTGCCAGCGCCATTCAAGAAGAGATCCGATGCAGGGCAGACAGATCAGATAGAGCTGCTCCAGGCAGGTCTGCCTACTACTAAATCGTAAATAATAATAAGTTACCTATAGCGCTCCCGTGCTCCGTTAAAATAGTAAGATAACTATGGCCCCATACTCGTACTATTTGGCATTGAGGCCAAAATATTTGCATCCCTATGGGGTCACAGCCCATCCGCACCGTGACCTTATCTGATGTAAACTGCCTAAATTGTAATGATCTATTCCAACATGTTTCCATAACAGATGGAACTATACGCCCTCTATTTTTGGACTTATATAATAATATTGAAAACTCTACCTTTTTTGGAGAAGGTAGACCTACTAGAAATGCCTATTAACCGTATATTAACCGCAGTACCTTGGATATGGCTATATGGCACTGGTTTTGTATGAAAATAGTTACTTGGAATTGTACAGAAACGTTTACAAAAACAGGCAATTAATTAGGAAATGGGCCTGTAGTATATTGCCTACTTACCTATATTTTGCTTAAAAGAAGTCTGGAGCACGTGTCACCAGAATGGTTATGACTGTTATTTGCATTTAATACCCTCAGGAGGAAACGCAATGTAATTTTTAACTGGTTGTTGAAGCAATAGAGGCTTCTCTTGTTAGGCCATTGATAGAGAATACTCTAAAGGTACGCCTAAAAGTGTGAGGAGTTAAGACTGAATGCAAATTTTGCAGCTCTCGATAAGCTCTTAGGATGCCTTGACGACGTTAGATTATCAGGCTCTCATTAATCTATGACATCTTCGAGCTTCCCCTGGCTTTTACTCAAACAAAACCATAAAGTATTAAAGAATCAGAGCTAAAGAATCTATGGAATAACAACAGGTACGAATTCCACACCAGTAACACAAATAAAACGACGTCACACGTATGCTTACAGCACTCACACATTAACAACAGGGTCACAATGTCGGAAACAAATCATTCCATCTGCGCGTATCATAATTTGTACCAAATTTAACTGATATCGACTCGCTATACTATTAAAATTGATACGTATTTCAATTAACAATTGCATATGTAAGTATTATGTAATAATACGCCACTCATCATACGTAGATTTCTCAGTACAGTTTTATAACTGCGAATTGTTAGTCGTTAGCGAGTGTTCATAGCGTTTACCTGTTTAGTAAACGCTATTTCCTTTCCACTTGGATTGATGATCGAATAAGGTAATTTAAATAATCATTGTTGTTTAATCTATTGTTTAAAATTCTTACACATTATTTAATTTGGGTTTGTTGCTGTTAAATAAAATCTGATCATTTTATTGAAGTATATGTATTGATTTATTTATTAAGTTTTAATATAATATAATTTTTCGTTCTGGAAGAAATGAATAAAGCATATTATTCATTCATAATTTATTAAAATAATTCTGCTTCATTGTACAGAAAGTAAGGTATACTACTTACCTGCCTCAATATATTGTGTTAGTATTTTCATATCTACTGAACAATCGACTGTAGGTAAACTTATATGTAACCTACTTAATTGTCTCACCTTTAAATTTATAATACTTAATTAACTTATTCATTATCTCGCACAAACTGAATAAAACTCTCGTAAGTTTAAAAAAAGCGGCCAAATGCGAGTTGAACTCATTCAAGAAGGGTTCCGGAATAGCGAGTGAGAAATAGTTATCGAGAGTTTTATTTGCAGTGTTTGGAAATAATATATTTGGATTTGAGATATGATACATACTCCAAAAGCTATTAAGAATATTTCGTTTAAGAACAACAGCATATGCCTAGCTCTTTTGTAAATGTATCCATAGACCCCAACACAAACCTATAGATTTGATAAAAAAAATTTTTTTAGTTTCATTCATAAATACATTGATCGATTTCTTTTATCGAAGTTGATGTAGAGCCAAACAAGAATACTGAGAGACAGATATCTAGACTGGAAAGTGTTTGCTTGGTAGATATTGAGAGTATGGATAGATATCTATTAAGTATTCATTTATCTTCACAGTAAAAAATAATATTAATGCCTAACATAATAAAATTTTAAGTTATGAACTTTATTATTGTTTTGTAAAGAGATCTATAAAAGAAAACGATTTAAAAGCCAAACATTTGACTTATTAACTAACCTATACAACCCACGTCAAAATAATTCAGAAATTGATATTATCACATAAAGTGACGTTAGCATTATATATTTGAAGGAGATGAATAAGTTATTATGACGATATTAATACTTTTATTGGCTTTACTTGTGACTGTTTTAATAAATATTAAACATCAAAATTATTCATTGATGTGCCATTAAATATAATTTACGAAGTATTAGGTGTACCTATTCCTCACTCTTACACGAGCTATTCTGTGTATTTGTTTTAGCTACCTACGTCTCAAACGCGTACCTTGTTCACATCCGAATCGCATTTTTCCTTCACTTTTTTATTAAAAATATTTAAAAGAAAAATTTGACTTCAGCCGTGTCTGGAACCCGCGACCACTGATCACTAGTCCAGCCGCCTATAAAAATGTGAAGTAATCTATAATTTTGTTTTTTTCAGGAATCCACTTAATAACATAAGTTGGTGAAGTTGTGACTACATTAAAACTTAATGTCACAAACCAATCCACTGATGGGCAATCCTAGAGTGGAAAAACGAATAAAACTAGTGCCGCCAGATGGAGGATGGGGTTGGATGGTTTTATTAGGGACTGCAGTTACAAATGTGAGTCTTATTTTGTTTGTTCTTATGAGTGTTTTATTAGATACTAAAATTAGTGTTTCCTTACAACGGGCACATTATTTCGCAAAAGCTGATTGTGTAGCTATCTTTAATTCATTTTACAAAAGTCTTTTTTTTCTCCACATTAAATTGTGTCTTAGTTACTCTTAACTGTTACCTATATCATTACAAAAATAACTATTACAGCCACTTACTTAAGAGTAACTTACTTAAGAGCCAATGGATTTAAAAGGAATCGTATAGTTTTTCGATTTTAATATAGTCAAACGGTTTGAGCGTTGACCTACCTATACTAGAACTAATGAAATTCTAAGAAAAATAATATGATTCAATCAAAAGTATGAAGTGAAAGATGATAAGATTATAAATCTTAACCAAACGTTGCTCTTGCTCGGTTGAACTTAGAAATACTTAGAATTGCCAAATTTGTCTTTTGTTAGCAAACATAGTTTTACTTCTCTATTTGCGATTACTGATAGCCTAGCTTTTTATATTAAGGAAGTGATAAGCAACTCACAACTACTCCAACTAATGGTAGAGTTCCAGTATAGGAACTCGAGGGCGTAGGTTAACCTACATTAACTAATCTACTAGTAGTGATCACCACTATTGTGTTCCATCATCATCTTCATCTTCATTTCAGCCAAAAGACGTCCACTGCTGAACAAAGGCCTCCCCCAAAGAATGCCACAACAAACGGTCCCGGGCCGCCCTCATCCAGCGATTGCCCGCGACCTTTACCAGGTCGTCGGTCCACCTCGTGGAGGGCCTGCCTACGCTTCGTCTTCCGGTACGTGGTCGCCACTCCAGAACTCTTCTGCCCCAACGGCCGTCAGTTCTGCGAGCTATGTGCCCTACCCACTGCCACTTCAGTTTCGCTATTCGGTGGGCTATGTCGGTTACTTTGGTCCTCATGCGGATCTCCTCATTTCTGATTCGATCTCGCAGAGTAACTCCGAGCATAGCCCTCTCCATCGCTCTCTGAGTGACCTTGAGCCTTCTTATGAGGCCCATAGTGAGCGACCACGTTTCTGTTCATCCGTATGTCATCACTGGCAACACACACTGGTCAAAGACCTTCTTCTTCAGACACTGCGGTAAATTGGACGAGATGATATAACGCAGCTTCCCGAACGCTGCCCATCCGAGTTGGATTCGGCGATTGACCTCTTTCTCGAAGTTGGACCTACCTAACTGGACCATTTGTCCCAGGTATACGTAATCGTCAACAACTTCGAGTGTAGTACCCTCGACCATAACAGGAGTGGACGTAACAAGGACATTCGACATAATTTTCGTCTTGTCCATGTTCATTTTAAGGCCCACTCGTTGGGAGGCCCTACTGAGGCCATTGAGCATTGTGCCAAGGTCTTCCAGGGTCTCAGCCATGACTACGATATCATCCGCAAATCGGAGGTGGGAGATGTACTCGCCGTTAATGTTGATGCCGAGTCCGTTCCAGTCCAGAAGCTTGAAGACATCTTCCAATGCAGCGGTGAACAGTTTCGGAGATATGACATCTCCCTGTCTCACACCTCGCTGCAGTTGGATAGGTTTCGAGTTCTGGTCCTGAAGGCGAACCGACATAGTGGCGTTTTCGTACAAGCTCCTTAGCACCTCGATGTATCGGTAGTCGACTTGGCACCTCTGGAGTGACTGTAGCACAGCCGAAATATCGACCGAATCGAAGGCTTTCTCATAGTCCACAAACGCTAGACATAGAGGCTGGTTATACTCTTCTGTCTCCTGTATAACCTGCCGCAGCGTGTGTATGTGGTCTATGGTGCTAAAACCTTTACGGAAACCGGCTTGTTCGGGAGGCTGGAAGTCGTCGAGTCTGCGAGATAGACGGTTCGTAATCACTCTCGAAAACAGCTTATAGACGTGACTTAGAAGTGCGATGGGCCTATAATTTTTAACAAGGGTATTGTCGCCCTTCTTTAAGAACAGTACCACCACACTTCTGTGCCACGCCTGTGGCGTTTTGCCCTCGGATATGACGGAATTGAAGATCAACTGAAGAGCTTCTACTACTGGCCTTCCACCCGCTTTCAGGAGTTCAGCAGTGATTCCCTCATCACCCGGCGCCCTGTTGTTTTTGAGCTGTTTGAGAGCCGTACTAATCTCGTCTAGACTGACGTCCGGGATATCTTCGGTGTAGTGTCGGGTCAGTCCGGCTCTAGGATCTGCTGCCGGACTGTTAACAGGTGGACGTGCTGTCGTGTATAACTGTCCGTGAAACCGTTCGATCTCTTCTGCAAGCTCAGGTTTCGACGATACGATTCTGTTGTCCTCTGTCTTCAGCTTAGTGAGACGGCTTTGCCCTAAGGACAGATCTTTGGCGAACACTTAAGAGCCCTTGTGCCGCTCTATGGCTGCTTTAATTACTATCAGTATTAAAGTGCCGAAGGTTGCGAGTCAATGACTTCGAGATCTGTCTGTTGAGCCGCCTGTACACTAAAGCATCTTCAGAGGACTTCAGAACCATACCGCGCCTCTCCTCCATGAGCTTGAGAGTTGGGCTGGAGATCTTTTTGGTTTTATTCGTAGGGCGGGTCTTGAAAAACTTAGAACCCGCCGTGCGGACAGTTTCCACGAACCTGTTATTGTAATCGTCCACATCTACGCACTCACTGAGGCATTCAAAGCGATTTTGTAGCTCGAGTTGAAAGCTCTCGGGGTTTTGGATTTGGGCAGGTGCTGGGCGGAGCGTAGACTTCATTAGTCGAGATCTTTCGATCTTGACCTTTATATTCAGTGTGCCTCTTACCATTCGGTGATCACTCCCGGTTTTTACCGAATTGATCACAGAGACATCACTGAATATATGCCGCCTTGTGTTCCAGTTAGATAGTAATTTATGGCTCTACTATCACACAGACAAAACAACTTAGGATTCAGGGGTGGCAACGCGTCTACATTTTGATCTTTAGTTTTTGTTGCGAAATCTGTTTAGGCAATTTCGAGAGATGGTGCTACTGAACACTTTTATTTAGCAAATAGATAAAGCAACGTACTAAGATATGTCTTTCGATTTCCATTACTGCATCTCTTAAATCCAAGATTGAAACTTTTCAAACCATTTTTTAATGAAACACTAAAAACAACGATACGTACGTTTTGCATATATTTCAGATTTTTAATCAATCTATGCTGTCTTTATTTAGTTTACTATACGGTGATACATTAGAAGCTATGGGTCACAACACTCAAGGAGCTGCTGTGGTCATGAGTACCATGTTATTTGTTTCTAACTTTGGTGGTCCAATCGCTGGTGCTGTAATAAATTTGACCACGCCAAGATGCGTCGCAGTTTTAGGAGCTCTTAGTTGCTCCCTTGGAATATTAGTTAGTGGATTTGCAACCAACATTTGGCATTTGATCATCTCCTACGGCATCTTGCTTGGTATGTTTAAACAATTTTATAATTAATGGTTTTATGTCTACAATTGTATTCTATATTTGATTAACATGTAGAGTATTCTTAGGTTTGGGTCTGGGTTTTATACAGAATTCAACATTCACGGCTATCAACAGCTACTTTCTTCTCAGAAAAAGTCTAGCGGTCGGTATATCCAACGCGGGCACGGGAGTGGGGCAATCGGTTATGCCGCATGTTGTGAGATATCTTTTGAAACACTATGGCTTTCGAAGTGCATGTATGCTGCTCGCTGCGATGAGTTTCCATGGGGTAATTTATTTATATTATTTTTTAAAACGATTAAATGACCATTATTTCGGCATCACCCGAATATTTTATTATTTGACGACCCGGTTAGTCCAGCGGTGACCGTTTCATTCGAAGAGTCGCGGGTTCGATCTCCGCACCGGGACAAATATTTGTATGGCCTACAGATATTTGTTTCGGGTCTGGGTGTTTGAGTATGTGTTGTATGTGTACAACGACACCCACGATACAGGTTTATACCTACTGTGTAAGCGTATTTTTTAAAATTATTATTATTTTATGGATTTGTGGTCAACTTTATGACATGCTTTTTTTTCTAAATGGAAATGTCAATTGGCAAATATAGGTATTATCTTTATGCGGCAATAAGTGTAAGTCGCCTGGCTAAAATAGTCATATAATTATATCCCATGATTCACCAATCACCCAGGATGTATCATTCAGCACTAAAGTAGGTACCTATATATTAATAGGTATGACAAGTTATCAAAATATAAATAAATCTTTGCTCACTGACACTGAACTTACTATTACACGTTATTGGCTCGCTCGCTCGGCTTATAGTGCTTGTCCCTCTTGTGCCTACACTCTAATGTGGCTCATGTGGCACCAGAAACGTATCCATTCCATCTATTTTACGTTTGACTTGACCTCACCGAAAAAATATATTATTATTGTGATAAAAATTTGACATTTAGCCTATGATCTATGTACGTTGTATTGTATTGATAAAATGATCTGGTATATTTATCAAAACATTAATGGAATTGACAAGAATTTTTTAGATATTTTGAATTTGTTAGCTTAGCTTAGATATAATTCAATTAATAATTGTAAGGAAGGTACAAATTTTCAAATATATTTACAGGTCGCAGCGACACTGTTAATTCAACCCGTGGAGTGGCATATGAAGAAAGTGGAAGTTGAAATAATTGTTGATGAAAAGTCACAACTGCTTGACGATAAAAACAAGGATATCAAGATAGTGAAAGCAAATAATCCTTGCGATGCTGAATATGGCGATGTAAAAATAATCTCGGTACCTAAGCCTGTTACAAAAAATGGTAAAAGAAGTATTAATCTATAATTACTTATCACGTTCAGCGACAAACCATGAAATTTTAATGCCAAACTAAATTGAATCGCTAATAATTATAACACTCACTTTGTCTGTTTTCCTCATACTCGCTGACGTGTATAAGGAAATCAGTCAAAGTAGCCGACGAGTGGAAACAAAATTTTGCCAGTTTGATGACTCAGTTCAGAGTACGACGATTAGGCTTGGAAATGATTACTACTTGTGTATCATTTGATGATTTTTTTTTTTTTTTACTGTCATTTCAACGGAGAAAACTCACTGACAGTGAGTTTTGCGTACGATGTTACATAACGTACCTATTATTGCGTAATTGCAACCGAAACGAAATAAGAATGTTGAGTAAGTATAACAAAAAATACAGTTTTGTTATACTCAACATAACCGTTCTACTTTAAACACTAATACGTGGTATGCATTCCGATGAGCGAGACCGTTTAGTGACAATTTTGCCGATTTCAGTATTCAGGCAGACACGTAACTACTAGTGGAAATTTTGTTTTGTCTTGTACCTGCCGGAGGACATACATGCATACTTTGCATATTTAGCAATGCTTCTAAACGCTCTAAATAAATCAATATATCTATTGCTTATTCTCAAAGTCTTTTCATTAGGTACAACAAAGTTTTCACTCTAATGAAAGATTGTAATGTATACGCTATACGTACCCTTTGTATTTTTGTTTTAGGTATTGCCAATGGATCAGTAAAAGAAAAGACTTTAATTAAGAAAATGTATGATTTATTAGACATTTCTCTTCTATCCAGTTTCCGTTTCATAAATATAATTGTAGGAGTGGCGTTGATTCTAACTTCAATACAGAATTTCAGTCTTTTGTTCCCGTTATTCCTGCAGGTAAATACTGTTTGATTAAATTTATTCGCTTCTTTTGTGGCTTTGTAGTTCTTGGTATTAATCATTGTGATTCAAAGAACAGGATTTAAGTACAGTATTCAACATGAAATTATGCATATCGACCTCAGGAAAGAGTTCGGCTTATTTCGGGTCTGCAGAGCGTTATCTTTTTCGCACCTTACCAATTGACGTTTTTCCACAATTTTAATCAAGTTTTGACCAATACCTGACAATCGGTGCTTACGTAGACAGTGTGCAGCAGACATAACGCTCTACGAAGTTGAATCTATCCGATTGTCACTTTCATAGGCTCGATGTGCAATATTTCTTGATGAGCTTTTACTGGTGGTAGAGCTACAGTGACGGAGCTCGCGGGCGTAGGCACCACCGCATTACCTAATATACTTGCCGCTAAATGGTAGTGTTCAGCACTATCGTGTTCCGGTCAAGCGGTAATGTACGGCCCTGTAATTTCCGGCACAGAGACATAACACCTCAGGCCCCAGGAGTGGTAGCGCATCTGCATTTTGACCTCTGGTCTTTGTGTGGGTGTCTTTAAGCTGCAGTCATCACTTAACATCAATGTGAACTGCAAGATTGTATGCCACTTTCATGACTTAAAAAAATGAGCACTGTTCATATGTAGTTAACAGGATATTTATTAAAAATACGCTCTTGCCCCATAGAGCAATGCGGCCCACCGGTCGCGGCGGACCGGAGGGAAGTAGCCATAGCGTGTATTACCGATGAAAAACAGTCTGTCATTTTTTGCGGGGGGAAATGCGTGCGACACACATACACACTACAAAACTCGTCTATTACTACGAAACTCACACCTTGACTTTAACAAAATACAGGAACCATTTCACGCACATATTTAAACATCTAAGCAACAGGTATAGGCCCATTTGGGCTTGTACTTTGACAGAGGGGAAATCGCAAGATTTCCCCTCTGTCAAAGTACCATTCCAATAAGCGGCAGTAAGTGCAATAACGCGCATAGAGCATCTCGGCCCACCGCACCGGTCGCGGCGGACCGGAGATACCGATCCAAAATAGTCTGTCATTTTTGGCGGGGAAAATAAGTGTGACATACACTCACACAACAAAATTCGTCTATAATACAATCACCTTGACTTAAATAAAATACATAAATAATTCACGCACACATTTAAATATCTGGGCGAATGATATAGGACCATTTGGTCTTGTACTTTGACAGAGGGGAATATGCAATGCAGGCTGCATATAGCTACTCTCCTCCGGTGTTGTTCTATGCTCTTGCCCTATCAAATTACTTTTATTCACGAACCGCATAGGAGGATCCTTCGATAGTGCAGTTAGTCACCAATGCGAGTTAATTAGAAATTAAGGAAATGAAGAATATGGGAATATAAATCCTCCTTCAGAAAAATGCAACATTGGTATTCTGCGCAGAAAATATTCTGTAGGTACTTTTTGTGCAGAAATACAAACGAAAAGCCATGTTTTAGTATGTTCGTATCAAATGCATATCAATTTTAACCCCCTTAAATTATTGGGCAATCATCACTCCAGCGAACCGGAGGGGAGTAGCCATATGCAGCCTGCATTGCATATTCCCCTCTGTCAAAGTACAAGACCAAATGGTCCTATATCATTCGCCCAGATATTTAAATGTGTGCGTGAATTATTTATGTATTTTATTTAAGTCAAGGTGATTGTATTATAGACGAATTTTGTTGTGTGAGTGTATGTCACACTTATTTTCCCCCGCCAAAAATGACAGACTATTTTGGATCGGTATCTCCGGTCCGCCGCGACCGGTGCGGTGGGCCGAGATGCTCTATGCGCGTTATTGCACTTACTGCCGCTTATTGGAATGGTTTGACCGCCATTGTTCGGTTGACTGACTGCACTAGCGGAATAATTCTCCTCCACTAAAGGACAATAGGGTCGTCACGTCCCACTTGATTGGATAATAACCTTTCAGTATTGTTGCAGAAAGTCGCAAATATGGATAAACAGCAGACTACCATCTGTATGTCAGCTGTGGCCCTAGTTGATATATGCGGGCGACTCTTACTGCCCGTGTTGCAGGATAAATACAAAATAACAGCTAGAGTAATGCTAACCATAACCAGTGCCTGGATCGTCGTAGTTAGACAAAGTAAGTAATCATGTTTTTATAATTATCAACCCATGCTTTTTAACCGACTTAAAAATTTTTTAATGTAATTGAAGTGGCAAACAAGCATGCAGTTCACATTGATGTTAAGTGATGACTGCAGCCTATAGACACCCACACAAAGACCAAGGTCAAAATGCAAATGCGTTACCACTCCTGAGGCCTAAGGTGTTATGCCTCTGTGCCGGAAATTACAGGGCCGTACAATAATAATAATTGCAACCCATATATAATAATAATTGCAACCCATTATACGTCCCACCGCTAGTCACGAGTCTCTCCCCTTTTTTAGGGGGAGGCCTGGAGCTTACTCCAAAACGCTGCTCCAATGCGGATTGGTGGAGATACGGGTTAGTGGCAAACCCGCTGTCAGATGTTTTCAAACCGCCCATAAGACCTCCGACAAGGTTTAACGACTGCTATCTATCGATAGCAACAGGGACCGACGGCTTAGCGTGCCCTCCGAAGCACGGAAACGCGCATTTTAATTTGCCACTAGCGGTCACCCATCACACCCGACCGCGCCCGTAATGCTTAGCCGAGTAGATCGCTTACGATCTACGAAAGCCGCTGGGCGATGCGCGCTTTTTTTTGTATGTAAGTTTGTTTTTATGCGTATTCACCGATTTGTTGAATCGGGACTCACGGGTCCAATCCTCGTACCGAATCAAATATTTGTATGGCCCTCAGGGATGTTTATGTATGTGTAATGTGCACGGCACCCACGACACAGGTTTATACCTTTTTTATGTTGTGAAAGTGGCAAACAAGCGTGCAGTTCACATTGATGTTAAGTGATGACTTAGACACCCACACAAAGACCAGAGGTCAAAATGCAGATGCGTTACCACTTTTGAGGCCTAAGGTGTTATGCCTCTGTGCCGGAAATTACAGGGCCGTACATTACCACCTGACCGGAACACGATAGTGCTGAACACTACCATTAAGCGGCAAGTATATAAGGTAATGCGGTGGTGCCTACGCCCGCGAGCTCTGTCACTGGAGCTCTAACACAAGTACGAACACACTCACAGCCCCGCTTTACGCGTACCAATTATTTTTTTTGTTTTAGTTTTGTCGCAGCAAACGGAAGCCAGTGTGATTCTTGCCGTATCTTGCTTTTACGGATTAGGGAAAAGCACGGTGGCGTATTGCAGAAATCTAGCTGTATCAGAGTTTTGCAAACTGGAACGAGTACCGGCCGCGGTCGGGCTAAGCATGTTGGCTACAGGCATCATACTACCGCCGCTCGGTTACTTTCTTGGCTGGATCCGAGACTACACTGACAGTTATGTTATCTGCCTCACAGCCCAGGATGCACTCTTGATGCTCTGCCTCATCATGTGGGTACCCGACTTGATCATCATCTTTATTCAAGATAGAAGAAAGAGAAGGCGGAACTTAGAAGTAGTTGAACTGTCTTAGTGAACAATTTAATTTGTAGTTTATTTGTGTTTTGGACCAGAAGGGTGCTAATGGGATCTCGTTGCTGATCCTCCGTCCTTTATCTATCACCGTTGTCTGTCTGTTCTGTAATATGTATAAGCATACTGTTCTAAATAAAAGAGATTTAGAACAAGATTAACCATCCTAGTGATCAATTTATTTTTTTAGTTTTTGTCCTGAAGGATGGAAATAAGTCTTGTTACTGAGCCTCCGCCCTCTGTCTATTGTTGTCTGTTCTGATATACACTCACAATGTTCTGTATAATTGATATTCCAGAAAAGTGCCTCCAAATACAATATCTGTATCAGATTCTTCCTCCATCTTATTCAGAGTACTGAGTCTCTTAGTCTAGAATGACCCTTGTTGGCTTCCTCGGCTGGATGCAAAACTACACCGATAGCTATGTGACTTGCATCACAACGCAGTACGCACCCTTAAATCTCGGCCTCATCGAGTTGATACTCCGACTTGATCATCATGTTTATTGAAGAGAGAAGAAGTGAAGGAATAAGAAACGCGACGTAGTACAAGTTGACCTGTCCTAGTGACTAATTTATTGTTTCGTTTGTTTGCCTTTTTGAATAAAGGGGTGCTGATTGGATCCTATTGCTGAGTCTGTGTCCTGTTGGTGTCTTTTGTCTGTCTGTTACATCTTCAGACTTTCAGACTGTTAGGAATAACAAAAAATGTACGTCTAGTCTCTATTTGGGGTCAGATTTTTGTTGAGAGACTAACTGCGGGGTAGGTACTCTACCTACTACCATGTGCCGCCGGTCGGCTACATCTTCCCCATCTTTCTTCAAGACTACACTGGATGCTGATGTGGAGGACGATAGTTTGATTCCTATCACTGAAAAAATATAAGATACAAAGAAAAAGTTAGGTACTCCTTTTAAGAAATCTAAAAGCAATGTAATATTTGACGCTCTAACTCGATTACAGCAAATGATCTGTATTATTTAAATGTGAGTAAAGGTTTAATTAAATCTTTGTAAATTAATTTTAATGAAAGCGGTGAGTTTTGTATCCTATATTGGTAACGCAATATTTACTTAATTGTTAATGTTAATATTGTTGCAAGGTGCTGAACCTTTTGTATGGGAATCCATCTTGCACTAGACCAGTGAATTTATATTACAAACTTTTATACTCGAGGCTGTTCCTGTGATATCAACGATTTTTTTTTCTAAGATATTTACTTAAACTGCCTCAGTAGCGTAGTGGTAGCAGGCCACTACTATTGCGCTGGAGGTCCTGGGTTCGATTCCCGGGTCGGGGACTATCCGAGATAACGGTTTAAAATCCTTTATCTCTGCTTCTATTGGGATTTTTCCATTTTCTGGAAGTTTCGGTGTTACCCCGGAGTTTGGTAATGTGCCCGGAGATGGCAACAGGTTCGCCACCTGTTACAGGGGCCAAAAACGTAACCGGCGAGTCGTGGGTGTTTGCATGTATGATTGAATGCATGCATTTACCTCTGCCTACCCCTTCGGGGATTACAGGCGTGAACTTACGTATATTTACTTAAATTCATGATGATAAAGGAAATGGTATACTTAATTATATACAGAGACCTACATTTGTAGCCTACAATAGATTTAATTATTGATGTCCGCTTTGTTTCCCACCAGATCAAACATTTCATATTGATGAAATTTGTATTATTATTAAAATGATGTGTGTGAATAATCAGTATTCAAACTGATACTGGATTATTTTTATATAGGTACCTACGGATAATAAATATTATTATAGTATATATCTCTGAATATTTTTGTTGTGTTTTGTTTGGAAATGTTTTGTGTATTTGTGGAGATAAATATTTAAAAAGTGTTAAGAAATTGATTATGACCTATTCGGTATGTTTGAGATAAGGTCGTGAACTATTTTTTACGTCGCCGAGGCTATACGAGTTCGCCGGGATAGCTAGTGATATCTAGAACGGTTATTGAGTGGAGCAATTGTGCTTCTGCCAGATGTCAGATTTCCTATTTTTTTTATTTGAATTGTACCTGCTTATCAATTTTTACGTCCGATTTTCTAAGTCGTTGTTTAAAAGGTCAGTCTAATTTTATTAATCTATGTAATGGAAAATGACATAAGTTCACCTATTCAAAATAAAAAAGGTAGTTGTTGAAAAGTAGTTGAAGTAGAAATAGTAGGTATTATTGTTATTTGAATTAGATAGTTGAATTTAGATGTTGTACTTATTTATTTAAATTAAATAAATTAATGATTAATACTCCACTATGTTCTGGTACGAGAAAACTGTCGATACAGGTAGTATGTAGATCCTGTTATACAAAAATATACACTTTTGTACCTATTATGTTTTAAGATACATTTAAAACAACAAATAAATGTGAGAACTATAAAAGGTTTTTTTTGCACTTGTTATGTGTATTCCTTTTCTAAATAGATACGATAATTGAGCCAAAATTACATGATACCTATATGTATAGTGATGTACAGTCGTCGGGCTGGCCATTAAAGTCAAGGAGGCGTTTGCTAGCAGTCTACTCGGGCCCGCCACGGGTCTGGTTTCCGGGGCTTGCCGCAAGTACTTGGCTTAGGCCTCGGGTCCACTATCCAGTCTTAGGCCCGACACGGTAACGTTATCTACAGTATTTTTTATGTCATGGTGGAGGCAAACATGCATGCAGTTCACATTGATGTTAAGTGATAACTGCAGTCTATGGACACAAAGACCAGAGGTCAAAATGCATATGCGTTGCCGCCCCTGAAACCCAAGTTGTTATGTCTATGTGACAGTTATTACGGCGCGGTCATACGTGAGTTGCGTAGGCATACCTCTCACGACGACCTAGCAACAGAGCAACGCGGCCCACCGGTCGCGGTGGACCGGAGGGGAGGTAGTCGTAGCGAGTATTACTGATGCAAAACAGTCTGTCATTTTGTGCGGGGGGAAATGCGTGCGATACACACGCACACTACAAAAATCGTCTATTACTACGAAACTCACACCCTGACTTTAACAAAATACAGAAACAATTTCACGCACACATTTAAACATCTAGGCGGCAGGTATAGGCCCATTTGGGCTTGTGCGTTGACAGAGGGGAAAGCCTGCATATGGCTACTCCCCTCCGGTGTTGCTCTATGCCTAGCAAAGATCGCAAGCAATCACTGAATGAGGGCGGTCCAGAACTATTCGTTGTATGTGTTAAACTTTGGTCCGTCAGTGGATGTTTTTCCGCAGAAATTACGATCATAATGAGATTTCTATAGGCTACAGTAATAATAATAATAAACGTAACTTCACGCCTGTAATCCCCGAAGGGGTAGGCAGAGGTAAATGCATGCATTCAAGCATACATGTAAACACCCACGATTTGCCGGTTACGTTATTGGTCAATGTAACAGGTAGCGAGCCTGTTGCCATCTCTGGGCACATTACGAAACTCCGAGGTACTCGCAAACTTCCAGAAAATGGAAAAATCCCAATAGAACCAGAGATAAAGGATTTAAAACCGTTATCTGTGATAACACCCTACCCGGGAATCGAACCCAGGACCTCAGCGTAGTAGTAGTGGCCCGCTACCACTAGGCTACCGAGGCAGTTACAATAATTCTTTATTTTCCGTTTTATAAAATCTTACATGACACAAATAGGTTGGAGTCCCCTTATAAGCATTGTAAAATGCCTGTACCAGAAAAACACATACAGTATTTTATGTTAGGAAGGTGGTAAACAAGTATGCAGTTAACATTGATGTTAATAACTGTAGCCTATAGACATCTACACAAAAACCAGAGTCAAAATGCAGATGCGTTGCCACCCCCTAAGGTGTCATGTCAAAATGGTGAATCTTGCAGTTCAAATTGATGTTAAGTGATGACTGCAGCCTATAGACACTTACACAAAGACCAAGGTCAAAATGCAGATGCGTTACCGCTCCTGAGGCCTAAGGTGTTGTGCCTCTGTGCCAGAAATTACTAGGCCCTACATTACCACCTGACCGGAACACGATAGTGCTGAACACGTGAACACTACCATTTAGCGGCAAGTAGATATATTAGGTAATGCGGTGGTGCCTACGCCCGCGAGCTCCGTCACTGGAGCTCTACCACCAGTAAGCTCTACAACAAAACAATATTATGTCAATTAAAAACTTATTTATTTATCACCTTCACAGCATAAAGGTGTGAAGACGATAAATAAGTTCGAGTTCTGTCTGCTGGTTCGATCAAAAGTTTTAGGAATCGGCGTGCATATACATGCATCTTCATACGAAGAGAATTATGAAGGTAGATGAGGCACGAGAGGTATGTCAGGACCGGGATATCTGGCGCTCTACACTCTCTGCCTACCCCGTTAGGGACCTGGCGTGAAGATACATACATACAACATTAAAAAAATACCACGCAAAAAACAAGTATCAGATTCCACCACGCGGAATAATACTTTAACCGCAATGATAAATATTGTATATCGATATTACTTCCTCCTTGACTTAATATAGAAATAATAGTCTAATAAAATGTACTTTTTGTCATTACGATAAATTTCTAATCTCGATCATTTTCCAGTGATAGAAACATGATGTGATGGCTTACCGA
Source organism: Macrosoma leucophasiata (assembly GCA_036365455.1). Taxonomy (NCBI): domain Eukaryota; kingdom Metazoa; phylum Arthropoda; class Insecta; order Lepidoptera; family Hedylidae; genus Macrosoma; species Macrosoma leucophasiata. The sequence continues at coordinate 16,025,187 of JAWQUS010000009.1, read as the reverse complement.
GCGATAGTACATTTTTATCTACAATTATGTAAAAAATGATACGAAAAAATTACAAGGGTTCGATCGGATTCGCGACGTAACGGAATATCATTCCTGTTATATCATATCTCTTACATCATTCATGCATGTGTAAGGTTCGTTGGCCTCGAATCCGGTAAAATTATGACATTAAGTAAGACATGAAGCGCGCATGGCCCCGCGGCTGGTGTAGATCATGAGCGAACTACTCGGTTAAGCACTACGGGCGTGGTCGGGTAGTGTGATGGGTGACCGCTAGTGGCATATTAAATGCGCGTTTCCTTGCTTCGGAGGGCATGTTAAGTCGTCGGTCCCGGTTGCTTTCGATAGATAGCAGTCGTGAAACGTTGTCGGAGGCATTATGGGCGGTTTGAAAACATCCGACGCGTGTTGGCAACTAACCCACCACCTCCACCAATCCGCATTGGAGCAGCGTGGTGGAGTAACCTCCAGGCCTCCCCCAAAAAGGGGAGAGACTCGTGCCCAGCAATGGGACGTATAATGGGTTGCAATTATTCAGTAAGAACAATTTAGAGTCCTTTCAGTTTTCACGTTTCATGAGATGTAATTGAATGCTTTTTTAATTTTACTGGTGGTATAGCTTTAGTGACGGAGCTCGCGGGCGTAGGCACCACCGCGTTACCTAATATACTTGCCGCTAAATGGTACTGTTCAGCACTATCGTGCTCCGGTCAGGTGGTAATGTATGGCCCTGTAATTTCCGGCACAGAGGCATAATACCTTAGGCCTCAGGAGTGGTAACGCATCTGCATTTTGACCTTAGTCTTTGTGTGGGTGTCTATAGTCTATAGGCTGCAGTCATTACTTAACATCAATGTGAATTGCATGCTTGTTTGCCACTTCCATTACATAAAAAAAAACTGAAATAATTGAAACTGGGAAGTTCGCAGTTCTTTTCGATTTTTTGTTTGTGAGTGACGTTGAGCAATGTTATCAGACGTACTCAATGATTTCGATGCAGTGTCAATTCGCATTAAACCTCGTGTTTCCGTGGCGTATAGTCGTTTACATCAATGATTGACAAGTGAGCAAAGGATCGTAATGGTTGTGAATTGAAACTAGGTTTATTTGTTTGAAAGACTGTTATAACATGAAAGTTGATAAATTGATATTACAGGTGAGATTTTTATTAAAATTTTTGTGTTATTTTTATGTCGACACAAATTATATTAATATAAGAATATACTTAAAGGGCAATATTTTGCCGCGTAACGTAATGTGCATAACGGTTCATTGAATAATTTTTGTAAAATCCTACTTGCATCATATTTTATAGCAATATTAAGTTAAATATTTTTGATTAATGAAGAAGCTTAATGAATCCTGTTTAAAGAGTTTCTTATAATAATAATTATGCTACCTTAAGTGATAAGCCAGTTGGTCCAGCGGTGTGTATTGACCATTTGCACCGAGGCTCAATGGTTCGATCCCCGTACCGAGGCAAATAATTGTATGGGATACTGGCGATACATACCTATTTGTTTGTGTATGTGTTGTGTGTGAATAACGGCACAGGTTTATATCTAGGGTAGAGATAAGTATAAGCATATTTTTAATTACTTAAAAGCAGATAATTAGGTATTAGACTTTCATCAACGGATTATGAAAGAAATTTATTTTGAGAAAAATAACCACTTTCCTCGAGATATTATTTGGACGGACATTATTATTATTTGAAAAATATTTTTTCACGAAGTGAAATTGATAGATAATTAAAGAATTATTGATAAATAAGCATGCACCTACCTATTCTTTAGCAAACACATTGATAGAGTTTCAACCATCACAAAAATTAATTTAATCACTTGGATACCTATAATAGTTTTTTTTTGAGGCAGGTCAAATTACAAAAATAAGGGTATCTTATACATTAAACCTTAAAAATAAAACAATTAATCGTCCAATTATATAGCTAAGAATTAAAATAGGTAGGTATAAACAGAGTGTTCCATATCTTTTACAAACGGACAAGATAAGTCTAAGGAAAAGAATATGAGACATTCTTTTGCATTCACTGGCAGAGTTCCAACAACATGACATGTACAAGCAGGTAAAAAAGTAGTACCTGTTTTTAATTAAAACTATATTATAGGTATAGATATCTATTTGATTACGTGTCTCGGTCGCTTTTAGTCTAGGACCTAAGTTTGGAGATGTAGTAAGTGAGTATTTATTTTTAATCAGGATATATTTCAGTGGCAGGCAGGAAATTTGGAAATATATTTAAGCATAAGTTTTTTCCACAAAAATACTTAAAATCTCTGATTAATTGTGGGTGTATTTCTGTCCCTCTGCCTACCCCTCCCAAGAAGTGCATGAAGTTATATTTAATATTGGCTAAGCTTAGCATTCTCTGGGTTTCACGAAGGTTCCGTCACATGAGCCATCGAATGCCTACGCATAAACTCACTAATCCTTATAGGTACCTACGTGTTAATAATACCACGAAATAATAATAAGATTTGTAACATGCCATCGGCATTCATTCAAAACCGTGCAAGTCATGTAACTGACAAACTAGAGTTATTCTTCAACATACAAGCTTGGACGAATTTGAATTATTTTCTAGTTTTTTTTGCAAAAATGGTGCTTATTGCACTTGAAAATAGTGATAAAACGGTACATTTAAATTGTCAATATTACCAATAGCTAAAAAAAATCAGTGCGCATTCACTACAATAGTCGTAAGATCAGTAACTAAGTGGTTATGAACAATCTCAATCAATACTTACACAAAATTATCATTACATAAAGTTATCAGATTTCAGCTACCTAACGAACTAACATTGTTACACAATCATAGTACGTTAAGTAGCTAGTATTGTCGCCTAGTATGCAAAGCCTAAATAAAGAACAAAGAAATTATGATGTAATTCCAATATAATACATCCATTCATAGATAGGTATATTATGTAATATGAGTCTTAACTTAGCAGGAAAAAATACCCACAAGGAATAATAAGCTCTACATGTCATCATCATCATTCCAGCTGAAAAACATTTACTGCTGGACAAAGCCTTCTCCAAAGACGCCCACAACACCGTTGCGCGTCATTATGTTCCGTCAGAATACGCCATAATCGCCACGCTTGGCAGGCGGGTTGGCGATCGCAGTGTCGGTAGTTTTATCGCGGGATGCTCTACATGTAAAGATATTTATTATATTTGCCATCTATAATTTGGATAGATTATTCCCAAAAATTCTAAATAGGTATAGATTCTCGATAAAATCGATCTACTAAAAATGTGAAGATGAAAAATTCAACATCTTTTTTATTTTTTATTTTTAATAGTGAGACTGTGTATTTTTCAAAATAAAACTGCACTTAACATCTGTTTTAATAAAAGCACAACAAGTTCCAATTCACAAATAAGTATGATGTATGCGTGACATTCCCGAGTTGATAACTTCTTTTACCTCCTCACAAGGTATGTGGGATTCAAATTTATCACAATTAGGTGATTGATAACAAGCAGCAACGGTTTAATGTAAATTTAGACACACGATAACGCTTGATAAAATCGATTTTGAATCGACATTTATCTGAAACTGACTACTTCGAATAGTATTTTCAATGAACCTAATATGAACTAAAATAATGTTCGTTTCTTGAGACCCTAGTGCCAAAATTGCATAATTAATTGAGAAACCTTGAAATCCAATGTTTTCTGTCTAAGCTTTCCAACATCAAAAAGAAAAAAGTGGGAGAATTTGTTGATTACAAAAGTTTGTAATTTAGGTTACCTATATAGTAAGTTATCAAGTTCAAAATGGTAAAAATATAATCAACTAGCGGCCCGCCCCGGCTTCGCGCGGTGCTATGTTGCCTACCCTCTCCTATTCGTCTTAGCGTGATCATTATACATAGATATAGCCTAAAGTCTTCCTCGATATCTTTTATAGTTTAGGCAGCGTACGCAGAATAAGTAACTTTTCTAATTGATTTTTTACACCTTGTGTCTGAAAAACCCAAATATCTTACGGAACACTATTTTTTCTAAAATAAAATATAGCCTATGTTACCCGTGGATAATGTAGCTTTCGAATAGTGACGATATCTTTTATAGTTTAGGCAGCGTACGCAAAATAACTAACTTGCCTGGTTGATTTTTACACCTTCTGTCTGAAAAACCCAAATATCTTACGGAACCCTGTTTTTCCAAAATAAAATATAGCCTATGCTACCCGTGGATAATGAAGCTTTCGAATAGTGACGACATCTTTTATAGTTTAGGCAGCGTACGCAAAATAAGTAACTTTTCTGGTAGATTTTTTACATCTTGTGTCTGAAAAACCCAAATGTCTTACTGAACCCTATTTTTTCCAAAATAAAATATAGCCTATGTTACCTGTGGATAATGTATCTTTCGAATAGTGAAAGAATTTTTAAAATCAATCCAGTAGTTATTGAGCCTATTCAAAACAAACAAACAAAAAAATATTACCTCTTTATAATATTAGTTTAGATAGAGATAATGTTTGTAAAAATACGTGTGATGACTTGTTCAATCCTGGATTGTCTTTAAAAGTGTATTGAAACTATTTTTAAAATATAAAATCGCTCAGTTTTTAAAAAACAAACAGGATGAAAAGGTATTAAGTTAATACAAATATTTAAAAAAGGATGAGGAATTAATTTGCAAAAAGAAATTCTCTTTTAGAACTAAAACATATTTGATTTTGCTTATTTATATTTTTCAAAGTTAAAAAAAAAGAATGAAAAAGAAAACTAGTTTCTTAGTTTCATGAGATAGTAGTAACCTAAATAACTTTGTGTCATTTTTACTTCTTATCAGGAGGTGATAATTTCGATAAGTATTTTCAACAATCATAACGCTTTCAAGATCCTGGTTCCAAAACTTCATAATTTATTTAGCCATGATATAATCTGTGAAATTCAATGTTCTTCCGCTCAAGATTCGTAAAACAGATTAAAAGTAGAAAGATTTTTTTATTTACAATCTGGGGAGGATGAGCGCAAAAAAGTTAAAATTAAGTAGGCACATTGTACGTTGTTGTAAGAAGTTACTGTTTTATGCCTCTTTATTTGACTTGACTTTCGCGTATATTATTTTGTATTATATCCTTACATTTGACTTTAAATGAAATGAATATCTACATATGTATATTCAATACCTATGCTTAAATACATGTCATGCACACATCTTCACAGGCACACATAAAAAACACACTTCAAATATTTTATTCCTTAGGGCAGCTACACAAAACTGCAATGCAAAGCGATGCATTTGTACGAGCCCGCAGATATTTGCGATGCGATGCGAATTCGCAGTTATGTGTGGTATGGGAGCCCTTGGATTTTGGAAGGAAATATTGTTTAGGTCAACTAGATAATGTTTCCACCGTGTACCTTTTTTCATATTATCTGTACTCTTTTTTTGTTTTTAGTTAAATTTATTTGGAGACTTTTGTCCACAGGAGGATATGTCAGCCCCATCATATCCCAATCTACAATATGCACCTATTCATTGAGAAAGATACTAATTTTTGTAATGATATATATGATATCGGTACTCTGTATCTTGCCATGATCCTTTATAAAACTTAATTAAGCTTGATGTTTGTTTACATAGTCGTAGTACCTATTGATATAGGTACACTCACACTAGCTAATACCTAATATCAAACACACATAAACGTGTTCAATTCAGTGAAATTCAAGCGGATTGTTAGGTTGCAGTGACCACTGGAAATTTATCCGTGTATTGTAGGTGCATTTTCAAAACATTTATGCATCCAATGTAGTGTTACAAAATATCAAATTGAAAAACTTTTTCTAAGCTGCAACCTTGTGCCTGATGCACGTATACTTTGAAAATATAACTAACTGAAGTCTAATTTTATCTGTGCGATTTCATCGCGTGCATGCTTTATTTTTCCAAGCATACAAATTCTTTGATTAAATTGTTAATTAGTAGAAGTAATAACTATTATAATAATCTCGCTTAACATAGGATTACAATGTAGGAAAGTTATTAAATCTTGTATATTATGCCGTTAATAAGTACTAAAACCAATTTACTTACAGATTAAGATAAGAATAAAATAGGTAATTGTATTTTTGATGACATTACCATACATACATAGTACCTACCTATATTTACGGCCCTGTAATTTCCGGCACAAAGGCATAACACATAATGCCTCAGCACTCCTGAGGCAGCCAGCCAGCGCATCTGCATTTTGACCTCTGGTCATTGTGTGGGTGTCTATAGGCTGCAGTCATCACTGTGAACTGCAGGCTTGTTTGCCACATTAACGTTAAGTGATGACTGCAGCCAATAGAGACCCACAAAAAGACCAAATTCCAAACTCTGTGATAGTTATTACGGAGCCATACATAACCATCTAACCGGAATATGATAGTGCTGGACACTACCATTTGGTGGCAAATAAATTAGATAATATTTAGGCTGGAGCCACAAAAAAAAGGGAAGAAGGCTCTTTGGGAAAGGTTTTTGTCCAGCAGTAAACAACTTTCAGCTTTAATTTTGAGTAGGTAACACCTTAACACGTTGATTTTTTAAATATAAATAATGAAAAGGATCATGGTTATGAGTAAATGGTGATCCATCCGCGTTTGTCACTTCCGTTCATTGATATTGACAACTCATACTTAACGTTATCAATTTGTAGACGCATGCGTTGTGAAATTCCATCAGTTTTTTCTTAAATAGAACGTTTCTTTTCGGAGTTCAGATATCTCTGTGCCATCGTAACCTTCTATGTCTAATTACACGTTTTTATCGTTCGTACGTTTTAAGTTACCAGGGCCAGTTTTCGTCGGTTAGCATCTCCCGGCGATTCCTAGCACCTGCCCCGCCGTTTTAGACCCCGCTACGCGTGGCAAGTGGGTTGACGATTACATAGCGATTTAACATTTAATTGTTATTAATACTTACAACAAGGACATTTTAAAAGTACCTTAAAGTAAGTAGAAAGTGACTATGCATCAAAATATTAGAGTAGATATTTTGGCACACAGGCATGAAAAGCTGAAAAAAATACAATAACGTAACTATAGATTTTATTCACAATCTAACAAATGTTAAAACTTTGCGATTTAAATGGAGCTGCGTGTAATTTTCCAATGGGTATTGTGTCATGTGACTTCCTATTATTACACTTTTTTAACTCATGAATGAATGACGTAAAGTATTACATCACAAAACCACTTGCACCATAAATACTATGAATTTAGAACAATGTGCGCTAACACTGATAATATTTCCTTTTTCTTGTGTTACCTTGATTTCTTTGTCTAATACTAGATAAATTATAAATTATTACATTTTGTGTGTGATTATTTTATTACGTACGCTATCATGGTCTTAACTAGATACTAGACTAGAACTAGAAGAAAAATGATATCGATTTTTTCGGGAGGGATTGTTACAATCGTTTTTTGTGTTCATTCAGAGTTTGTGATACATCTGCAAGTAGATATAAAATGATTTATTTCAACGGTATATGAATAAAAAGCAAACAAGTTAAGAAGGGACCTGTAGTCATAAGTAATTTCAGAGGAAGCATTTCCAAAATCTTAGATGCCGTGACTGTTATAAGATGTATGTGACTTAAACGAATACATCGAATTATAACTGTATGTGTGCGTTACATTTTTGATAAAGATATTTAATATTGTCTATCCTATTGGAGAAATACAGGTGTGAAGATGTGTTTGGTTTTCTAAAAGTCATCAATAGATCAGATGTCTCGAAAGCAAAACCTGAAGGCTCTCTATGATTATATTACTATATTCCTTGCTCATATTATTATTTACATTCTACGATTTTTAAACTGAGTAAAAATATATTTGTAAACACTTAAATTTACGTCACAGTATGAACGTTATAATTTAATTAAACATTTTATCAAATTATATTCATATCAAATAATATTATGAGTTACAAACTATCAAATACTGTTCATATCTTCGTTTACATAATAATATGATGGCAGCAATTATCAAGTTTTTGTTGTTATGCCAATGATGTTTTGAAACATATCTGATAAAAATAAAACTGACCATAACAAATAGTAATCAATATAATACAATAATGGAAGACAATGGTGTGTATTTAAGGATGCTTGTGGGAAATAGAATCAGGTTTTATAAAGCTTTAAGTATACAGTTCGTTACTTCACACTTACCTACTAGTGTAGTAGTGGTATAATTTTAGTAGAACTATTAACATTAATATTATACCAAAACTCTAGGATGGGAGGAACTGTGAATCTTACCCATTGAAAGAAATCTATTTCAGCAACCACGTCATTAATAGACCGTCTTATTTCATAGATATAATTTTAATTAATTCATCATAAATCTTGAATCTAGTTTTGTTGTTACTTAAAAAAAGTTATAATTATTTGTTTGTAGATTGTTAATTTTGTTAGAAAGTTAATTATGCACTTAATGAAAGACTTTAATAATTTTACCATTTAATTCACTCAAAGATAAAATTATACCAAGAAATCGCTGTGATGTGTTGATGTGTGATTACAATAGTAGGTCATTTTATAAGTTAAGTGACTCTTTATCATCTGTAAGTACCTATATAATATGTTGCGTCAGAAATATTGATTAAAATGAAACAACTCGTAAACAAAAAAAAAATCGTCATCTCGGCAATAAAAAATAGTTAAAAATATAAATGCATTTAAGCTGATATTTTTGATACTACAGCTATTATAGTTGTAGTAAATACATTTTTGAGGAAGAAATATTATTTTCCATTAGGTTTTAAAAAAAATGCGCTTGTGCGTTTTTTACTTCCTTAGTTTCAAATTAAATTCAAAGAGAAATGATGATAAATAACGTTTGATTAACAAACTTACCACCAGAAAAATATCCTAAGGTTTTATTACTTAGATCATGGTTTTTACTTCAATCCGGATTCGGACTATGATTTAACATAGGTACCTTACTTTTGTTTCAGATTAAGAGAGATTAAAAACAAAAACAAACAACTGTAAATCTTGATGTGACGAAGTAATTTCAATTTTAATCAAATTGACTCAAAAAATTAACAAGAAAATGCCTACAATAGATAATGCAAAAACAGAAAAGCGAATAAAGTTAGTACCACCAGATGGAGGATGGGGATGGATGGTTTTATTAGGCACAGCGATCACTAATGTAAGTACCTAATCATAATTAATCATAATGAAAATCTTTTTGACCAAATGAAGTGATTCAGTGCATATTTATTATTTTTATAAATTTCTCATAAATATCTTCTTCTATGTCATAATCTTTATTTCTGAATTCTATCCTTGTGTGATGAGGTGTGTTGGCGAGCTTCTTCCGCACCATAGTTTCATAACGTCTTCTTGACATCATTCATTTACCTACTAGGAAACAACAATTAAAAATTAACGAGAAAAATAAAACTTTTCAAACTCTTATCTGACTCAGAACTCTCCATGATGACTATCTTTGTTCTTAATTAGCCTCATTTGAATATTACATTATATTATAATCGGAATATTGCATAGCAATTAAAATGTTGATCGATGCTGTCTTTTGAATTTCAGATATTTGATCAATCAATGTTATCTTTATTTAGTTTATTATATGGTGATGCATTAGAAACTATGGGATATGAAACTAAGGGTGCTGCGGTGGTTTTGAGCACTATGCTGTTCACCTCGAATTTTGGAGGTCCAATCGCTGGGGCTATAGTCAAATTGACATCTCCTAGGTTCGTTGCTGTGACAGGTGCTTGTTGCTGTACTATTGGAATATTTTTCAGTGGATTTGCAACAAATCTCAGTCACTTAGTCATCACTTACGGCATTTTACTAGGTACGTAGTTTTTTTTAATGTATTTTTATTCATGTTTCGTGCATTAAGTAACTATTTTATTTTGAAAGTCTAAGAACTTACCACGACACACTTATACAATTCTCATATTCATGGTAGAAGTAAACATATTGTCAAAAATTCTTTTTCTAAATATGTGAAAAAGAAAATCAATAAAAATTATTTGCGCCATAAATAAGTTTTATGTTTATATTCATAAATCTTATATCTTACTTTTGCTATTTACAGAGTTTTTGACCAGAGAACCTCAACAAGTATATATTTATTTAATAGGTTTGTCGTTTTTTAGGTTTAGGCCTTGGATTTATTCAGAATTCTTCGTTTGTGGCTATAAATGGTTACTTCCTCTTAAGAAAGAGCCGAGCAGTAGGACTGGCAAATGTAGGAACTGGTGTGGGACAGACACTAATGCCACATGTTGTTCGATATTTACTGGAAAAATATGGATTCCGAGGCGCGTGTATGCTGCTCGCTTCGCTGAGCTTACACGGGGTAACACTTTGTTATTAATATTGGTTCAACTGCTCTACTTTACTATCCTCTTATGATTAGATAATTTATTATCTATCTGAATCGTTACAGGAAAATAATAGACTTTATTGATTGCTTTAAGAATGTTATTTTATATTTAAAAAATGTATATTGATTACCTATGCACATATCATTTAATTTTTTTTTGTGATATACGTACTTTATTATTTATTTTCAAAAACATAATGTATATCAGTCAGCTTTTATTAAATTTTATAATAAAGAAATTTAGAATATTGTTTAAAAGATAAGTCAATATACTTAACAAATTATTCGAGTTATAAGCAACAGTTAACAAAAGAGGTCATTCATTTTTCTAGATTGCAGGAACGATGTTAATTCAACCTGTAGAATGGCATTTGAAGAAAGTGGAAGAAGAGGTGGTTATAGATGAAAAACTGCGATTAATAGACGATACCAAAGATTCTGGTGTAAATAAATCACAAAATTTAAATAATGGTAATAATGAGACTAGAAGAGCAACGTTGCCTTCCTTGGTGACTGAAAATGGTAAAGAAAAGACTGATATTAGTAGAATATCTCAGAGTCATAGACAATTGAATGTAGAAAAAAATGTTGAAACAAATGATGAGTTTAATGGTAAGTCGTCAAGAACTCTTTTTATTTTACAGTAGAAAACTTACAGTAAATAGTTAGCAAACAGTCAGAAACAACTTTCAAATTTGACTTTTTATATTTTACCTTTATAACATTTTCCGTTGATTGTTGATGATGGTGATGATGATGGTCATGATCATCATCATACTTAGAAATACTACTAATACTACTTAGTATTTATTCGTTTCTTTTTAATGTACTTGTGTGTTTATTATTATTATTAGTGGATATTCGCTGTAAATAGTTAAATAAATGACGATGTAGAAGTGCTCTCCAGGAGCCTAATTATATGAAATATATGAATAATAAACTGAATACCTAAATTTTTTTACTGGTGGTAGAGCTCCAGTGACGGAGCTCACGTGCGTAGGCATCACCGCATTACCTACTTGCCACTAAATGGTAGTGTTCAGCACTATCGTGTTCCGGAGGAGTGGTAACGCATCTGCATTTTGACCTTGGTTTTTGTGTGGGTGTCTATAGGCTGCAGTCATCACATAACATCAATGTAACTGCATGCTTGTATGCCATTAACATTACATTAAAAAAATATATAAAATACTATCTAATTAGTTATAATTTTCTGTATCTTCAATTTATCCACATTAATAAAGCCCTCAACTACAACAGTTATTTTATTTATTATTCTATTATATAAATCATTATGCCTATTTATCTAAATTATAAAATTACTATATTACAACATAACATCTATGTGATATCTGTCTAGTCACTCTAGTGTATGTCTATAGTAGGGATGATGCACAAACTGTATCTTATAATGGTATAATTTGAGTTAAATTGAGTTATTGAATAATTAAATTGTTATAAAAATAAATTAAATATAATTATGATGATGTCTTATAGGTACTATTATGAAAAAAGATCGATTATTTGTAAGAAAATTTGAGCATTTTTTTCAAGAATCTTCAAAATATATTTTTTTGGCAATTAACTATATAATAATATAACAGGGGGTCATGCCAGAAGCGTGCACGTCGCGACCCCTGCCAGTCCTTTGGGGCTGCAATTCTGGCACGAAGGCGTACCGCAGTGCAGGTTAGGGCGTCCCCCCGAGGCGACGCGTACCGACCCGTCCCCGTCGGTACGAAAAGCGGCCAAAGCGGCGATGGGGACCGCCACTTGTCACGCCGGGCCCGATACGACGGATCGAGGAGTGGGGAGTGCCAGATAGGCACGTGGAATGTGAGAGGTGGAATTTGTGAGAAGATGAATGAGTTGACGAACGTAATGAGTGTGAGACGCCTGGATGTTTTGTGTGTAACAGAGACTAAACGAAAGGGCTGCGAGGTCGAAGATCTCCCGGGTGACGCGATGGCTCTGTGGGCAGGTGTGCAACAGAGCGATTATGCCAGCGCGGGGGTGGGCGTCCTTCTGTCCTCTCGTTTAGTCACTGGAGTGAAAGATTATGGTTTGGTGAACCCGAGACTAATCTGGGTCCGAATTAAATTGGGCGTCACTAGGGTGTTTTTGGTAGCAGCTTATGCACCGGTTAGCTCAGCGACGACCCAAGACCTGGAGAAGTTTTGGGAATCTACAAGGGAAGTTCTCGATATGGTTGAAGCTAATGAAAGGGTAATTTTGTGTGGTGATTTGAATGGATGGGTCGGGACCAGGCGGCCAGGATACGAGGCCGTTCTAGGTCCATATGGTGATAGAAGAGTAAATGATGCTGGTAAGCTGATACTTGACGTATGCTTGGAACGAAGTCTCCTTGTGTCTAACACACAATTCCGTCATAAGGACATTCACACGTATACATGGAGGAGGAATGAACAAAAAAGTATGATTGATTTGATCATGGTTGATAGTCGTCTTCGGAAGAGCCTGATGGACACTAGAGCCTACAGAGGTCCCACTCTTGATACAGATCACTACTTGGTAATAAGCCGGTTTTGGGGTCTGTTTAAGAAATGGCGACATTGGCGTGTCCGTGTGCCTTTCGGAGGACTTGAAAAAATAAAGAGTGAAAAGTTACAAGACATTAGTGCAAGGAGAGTGTATGAACGTCAAGTCCGTGAAAAGTTAGACAAGGTTTGTCTTACGGACTTGGACGTGGATGAATGTTGGCAAGTTATGAAAGATAGTATGGTGGAAGTTGCGAAAGAAGTATGTGGTTATGCAAAGATACGCAAATCCTTGAAAGGGGATGCGTGGTGGGACAAGGAGGTGCAAGACTCCGTTGAAAGAAAGAAGAAAGCATGGCTGGATTATGTAGCATCTTTGCAAATGAATAATGGTATGAGAGATGAGAAGAGAGAAATTTACCGTCGGCTCAAGAATGACACCAAGATTTTAGTGAATGAAAAGCGTGAGAGAGATAAAGTGGAAGCTGATGAGAGACTGGCGAAGAGCTTTGAGACTAACATCAAACTCTATTGGAGGGAGGTGAAAAAGTCTAGAAGCTCTTCTCCAGTTTCTGGAATGAATAGAATAAAATCTAAGTTGGGTGACATTCTTGAGAACACGCAGGATGTGTTAAAACGATGGAGCGAGTATTATGGGGAAATGTATGATTATGCTCACAACCCTGACGCCGGAGTTGCTGACTTGACGGTGCCGGCTTGTGAGGATATAACAATAGATGAGATTGTAAGGGCGATACGAAGTTTGAAATGTGGTAAGGCTGCGGGTATTGATCAGGTTTCTGCCGAAATGATCAAATATGGTGGTGCTGCCCTTTGGGATTCTTTCTGGGTGTTGTGCAACCTTTGCTGGAGGTCCGGAAGAATCCCAAAGGATTGGCGGTGTGCGGTCATCGTGCCTTTGTATAAAGGCAAGGGTTCACGTATGGACTGCACCAGCTATCGAGCGATCAGTTTGATCAGTTTGGCAGCTAAAGTGTATGGGAAAGTCTTAGAAAGAAGAATGAAAGAGAAGTCCGACGGGTTGTTGTGGGATGCACAGGGTGGTTTCAGAACTGGAAGAGGATGTATGGATCAAGTTTTCTCCCTCCGCAACATCGTAGAGAAGCATCTTGCTGTGAGCCAGAAGGTTTTCTGCGGTTTTGTGGATTTGGAGAAGGCGTTTGATAGGGTATTACGAAAGGAGCTGTGGGACATTTTGCCAGAGTATGGTATTGATGGCAGTCTGCTCCGTGCAATACAGTCCACGTATGTGGACTGTCAAGCATGTGTGCGGGTAGATGGTAACATGTCACCCTGGTTTGATGTTAACATCGGTGTCAAACAGGGTTGCGTGCTTTCGTCTAGGCTGTTTATTATATATCTGGACAAATGCCTCCAGAGGGTGAAGTTGATGGATGTGGGAGTGTGTATGGGTGACTTAGTGGTGAACTGTCTGCTTTACGCAGATGATGCGGTAATTGTTAGCTCTACACCATCTGGGCTACAAGCACTAGTCACAGTCATGAAAGAGGATTGTAAGGAGAAAGGCTTACATTTGAATGTGGATAAAACTAAAGTATTAGTATTTGAAAGAGATGAACAGAGAACAAATGCAAGGGTAGTAGTAGATGATGCAGTGTTAGAACAGGTTGATGAAATTGTATATCTTGGATGTGCTTTTAGCAAGGATGGTAGGTACACCACTGACATAGAAAGAAGAGTGCTTGCTGGGAATTGCGTGAATGGAGCGTTGGGTAAGCTGCTAGAATCTAAACATCTCAGCCAGCGGGCTCGACTAGCCGTACATAATGCTGTACTTACTCCAACGCTTTTATATGGAAGCGAGAGCTGGGTATGCAGGAAAGAGCATGAAAGTAAGTTGAACGCGGTCGAGATGAGATCTTTGCGCAAGATCTGCGGTGTATCACTCACCGATCGCGTTCGTAATGAAGATATAAGAAAGAGACTTTGTGTGAATGATAGTATCGGTGTAAAAATGAAAAAAGGCATGCTCCGATGGTTCGGGCATATAGAAAGAATGTCGAATGAGCGAATGACTAAACAGATATACAATGCGAATGTGGATGGTTGCAGAGGCCCAGGAAGACCAAGGCTGACCTACCATGACCAAATAGGTCAAGTTCTGTCTGATGGTGGGGTCAAAAGTCTTAGGAATCGGCGTGCATGTATGAAGAGAATGATGAAGGTAGACGAGGCACGAGAGGTTTGTCAGAACCGGGATGTCTGGCGCTCTACACTCTCTGCCTACCCCGTTAGGGACCTGGCGTGAAGATACATACATAATATAATACATTATTATTAATAATATATTATTGACTTATTGCATCATGTAATCGAAAACGACTTACACATAATATAAATCAGGTTTTAATTAATGACATATATAATACCTATTAGATTTTTAAGCAATTTCATTTTTGATTTGAGAAGAAACTATTATTTTCAGGTAATGTTCGTGACAAACCAAAAGAAAAAACTTTATTAAGGAAAATCTATGATTTATTCGATATGTCTCTATTAACGAGTCCCCGTTTCTTGAATATTATTATTGGAACAGCTTTAACAGTGACATCAATCCAGAATTTCAGTCTTCTTTTTCCATTTTTCCTTCAGGTAAAATTATTAGTATAACAAGTTACCGACCTATTCTTTTTTAATAAATTATAACATCCTTTTCTTTTACTGATACTGAGCTCAAGATTCTCGGATTCAAAAATATATCTTTTACCACGTATATTAGAATTTTAATTCTTCCAGAAAGCGGCAAATATGGACAAACAGCAGACTGCCACCTGTATGTCAGCTGTGGCACTTGCGGATATCTTCGGCCGTCTTGTGCTGCCAATATTCCAAGATAAATTCAGAATAAAGGCTAGACTTATGCTTATACTAACTAGCATTTGGCTGATCGTTGTTAGACAAGGTAATTTTTCAACGTTTCTTGTTAAACAATGAAATGATGTAGGAAAGATATGTTCCTATTCTGGACTAGAGCTTATAGAATTTGAGAAATATAATGTTTAATTAACTGTATTGACTTTGGTGCTCATATTTTCATAAGTGGCTCATGGTCATCTTTTTACTTATCGCAGTAGGTAAAAAATTGTATGTCGCACAGGGATAGATGTTAGATAATGTGCAATCCTCACCATCCTATTCACTTTAATGATGCCTTTCTAAGTTTTGTTTGTACCAAAATATTTGTTAAAGTTATTGTTATTGCAAAATTGCAACCTTCTCTAACTTCTAAAATTTGCCAAAGTTAAAGAAGGATGCAAAATTTTAACAATAACATCAACCTTAACATTTTTTTTTCCATGAATGATACCATTAAGTAGAGTCTGTGTAGGTACATACCTAATAAACGTACCCTAAAATTAAAACACAACAATAATTGGTACGTTATCAACATTATAAAAAGAGATTTAGGTGCATACTTCTAGCACTTGGTTTATATAAATAATATTCAAACTAAAGCAACCTTGAGCAGCAGAAATGTTTTATAAGACATTCAATAACATAATATATGATACTAAAGATAAAACTGTTTTCGATATCCGTGACTAAGGTTATCGTTGCATCACTGGAATATGATATAGTTGATAAAGGATCAACAAGCAATTGAATTTTAATTGAAAATTTTGGGCATCGGTTCTATTTATATTCATTACGTTTAGAAACGCTTTCCTAATTTGCATACAATTATTTTTACAGTTTTGGCGTATCAGACCGAAACAATGGTCCTTCTCGTTATGTCTTGCCTCTACGGAGTCGGCAGGAGTATGGTGATCGTAGCAAGGAATATTGCTATTTCAGAGAATTGTAAAATGGAGCAAGTACCGGCTGCAGTCGGACTGGGCATGTTAAGTATGGGCATTATAGTGCCCCCCGCTGGTTATTTCCTCGGTTGGATAAGAGATTACACGGGAAGTTATATAGTTTGTATTACAGCTCAAAATGCTCTTCTAGTGATATTCCTTATTATGTGGGTGCCCGACATGATAATGTTGTACCTACAAGAGAAACGGGCGAAGAAGAGAGATATAGAACAAATACAGTTGTCTTAGAGCGAATTTGGGAAAATGACACCAAAAACTTAATGAAACAGTTGCACGGAGTTTCATGTGAAACGTGGATGTTTAATGAAGGGTTGCTTAATTTAATTAAGTAATTAGTAAGTTTAAGGATTTATTAAATACCTCGGCTGTGACTGTGACATGTTGAAATGTATAATGTTTGTAAACTTGAATACGTACGATGTGTGACTTAATTCAGACCAGTTAGCATTTATAATAGAACTGCCGCATATGTAGCATTATAAAGAATATGAATTTGCTTACTCATTAAAAATCATTGAAGAATCGAATACCACCGATTCAAATAATGCAATATGTAATCTCTAGTCTAATAAATTATACGAAATAACGTTGTTTGTGTTTGAATTACGGTACCTAAATATCTAAGTTTAGCTTTATTCAGATGTCGTCAAAATCCAGCAATATATAAACGTTAAGTCCACCTTATTACGTATAATTTTAGTGCATCAAAGATTAAATAAATAATATAATACAAAAATGTTTGTATTGTATTATTTATTATCGGGTAAGAAAGAGAAGTTGGGAGTAGTATACGGGAAAAAATCCGCAAATATTATTTCTACAATGAATGAAGCTCGCGAGAACCTGCGAAAAGAATACAAAAATAATTCAAAGGCAACAGAAGAAGCACTGTATCTGAATTGAGACCTTTGTTTTTCGTGCAGATGTTTATAGACAATAGAATTTACATAACATTGTAAAAAATAACTAGGTAATTTAACATTAACCATGCACGAAATGAAAATGTATCGTGTGATAAATTTTCAGTGATCGTAACGAAACTTCCCCAAAACGGCAAGACTTATTTTTATTAATTTTTACTGTTATTCGGCATATTTGAGGATATGCTGAAAACATTTTTTTAGAGCGCTAAGGCGATATGAGGTTCCAGCATAGCTAGTTTTTTGTAAATATCAAAATTAAATTAACCAAATAGCAAACAATTTCCAATTTTTCTCAACAATTTTATAAGTATTTGTGTATTTAGTTTAAATAGGAAAGCAGGCGATCAGCTCTCGACGTCTCATGTTTAATTCAAACACCAACAGCTGAATTGCCACGCAATGAGCGCGTCTTTTGCAGACGACCGCCGGTCGCATACCGATGTTACCTTTCACAAACAAAGCTTTTATAAAAAAACCTTTAGAATCTTCTTTGCAAATTCACGCCTGATTAGAAATAATTTTGACGCAATTTTAGCCGATTGTCAATTTTGTGACCCATTGTCATGGAATTGGCTAATCAGTAGTAGTTAAGTAGTAACTTACTTAGTCTGGGTTGTACCAAGATATTTGTTGAAGTTAAAGCTATTTGGTACTTTAACAGATTTCTATAAGTTAGAGAAGGATGTGAAATGTTACAATAACTTTAACTTTAACAAATATCTTGGTGCAACCCAGCATTAATGTTTGAGAAGCGGTTATTTGTCTCTCTATTATAGAAATTACGAATTACGAATGCGTACATTTACCCTTTTCATTGGTGGTAGAGCGCCAGCGGTAGACTTGGAGGGTCGCCAAATGTAGGTACTTGCTGCTAAATGGTAATATTCAGCAGTATTATATAGTATACTATAGTGTTCAGGAGTATTTTTAATGTCTAAACTGTGACAGACCAGCAGACGGTTCACCTAATGGAAAGTGGAAGCCAATTAATATTTTCAACATCAGAGACGTGACCAATGCCAGTCTTGAATGACTCTTTCGATGCTATTTTTGAATATACAGTATCTACATTTAAGTCTCTGATTTTATGGCGATGTTTGTAGTCTACAATATTTGTTTACCATTAATGTCAGCTGTACTCGTTTGCTCTTGCTATTTATGCTTACCACTTTTATAATCGAGAGTATGATAGTAATAAACAGTAAATACTACGTAGCGTATGCAATTTTGTGCTACAAATACTTTTATATATTTAATAACATTCTAACTACATAACTACCATTCATATTCTATGTATAATTACCGAAATACTCTACTTTCTCATTCAGCTTTAGTTGTCATATGTATTCAAGACACGAAGTACAAATGTAAGGGTATTAATGCTCTCGGATACTGCTTATTAGCAATTGGTAATTTTAGAGCGCTTAATAACGATCAGAGAGGAACAGAAATTCAGCGATAGCTGCTCATTGCATATTTCAACGTAATAAGTGTTGTTTAAGAGTACCTACTAAGCTACGTAGTGAATTAAAACCAATTAAAATACCCAATTACCAAAAGCAATTCACATAATAATAGTAATATAACATTTGATTAAAGTATTTTTTCTTTTTTAGACTTTTGTAGACAATTTTAAAAAAATCTGTTTCAAATAATAATAAGCGAAGGAAGGCAATCCCACAGTCCCACTCTTGCCAGATAATTTTTCCGCTAGTTAGTCAGTCAACTGAAAAATTGCGGTTAGTTCATCTAATAATGCGAGATGGGCAGCACCGTCTCGCGATAAAACTACCACCACAGGCCGTTAATAAATATGTTTTACCAGGTTACCATTAATGAAAATAATTAAAATTAACACAACCAACGTCCAAAGCTAAGGATCGGACCCACAGGTCTCCCTCAATAAGGCCTGCGCTCGGTCGGCCGGTCGTTATCGCGCTGTGGTACCTGAGGTGGGGATGACGCACCACTCCCGGCTCCTGGCAATCGACGCGGCACCACTCCCGGCTCCTGGCGATCGACGCGGCACCACACAATTGCATATTGTTATTTTGATGTTTTATATTTTATTTACTTTGGTATTAATCTATTTATTATTGTTTGTACCTACTAGTATTGTAAAGAATGATGCACAGGTGATAGTTGAAAGAAAAGAATTAGTAGTTTTAGGAATAATACATCTTGTAATTGCTTCTCATGTACATTGTAAAAGTAAAGTCTAAAAAGTATGTATGTATGTATGTATCTTCACGCCAGGTCCCTAACGGGGTAGGCAGAGAGTGTAGAAGTCTAAAAAGTGAAGACATAAAATAATAGAACGATAGATGACAGACGCCATCTTCAAATTATTAATATAGATAGTGGCCAATATGTGGCCTTAAATCCTTTTTTGACCGAACAATGTATTACATTTATCGTTTTATTGAGTAGGTATGTTATTTTAATGGCTTATTATCTGTATTATATCCGTATGTGTGTACCTACCATGTATAAATATTAGTACAATTATACCTACCTATTATAAATTTGACATCCGTGGTTCACTCATTCTAAGGGTCCTGTTGAAAACCAGCGTCAGGTACCTTGTATATGACCTAACACCTGACATTTGCTGAACAGGACACCTTTTTGGCAGCCGTGAGACACATATTACGTGTACCTATATGTATTATTTTTAGAAATTGTGTTCTACTCTCTGTTATCTACGTTTTATGTCTGTTTATGTGTCTCGCTGTGTGTCAAATAAATGTTTCTTTTCTTATTCTTTCTTCTTTCTTTTCCTTGGGTTGGTTGCTTACCTAAGTCAAATCTGAGAGCCGTATGCTTTCGCCACTTGCCTGCGGAAGTAGTAAGGCTATCTCAAGATTACCCTTCTGCTAATGTCATTAAAACACTACATTTTTTTTAAGTTAACAGGAAAGAGCATGAGAGTAAGTCAGACGCAGTCGAGATGAGATCATTGCGCAAGCTAGTTATGCGGTGCATCACTCACCAATCGCGTTCGTAATAGAAATGTAAGAAAAAGGCTCGGCGTGAATGAGAGTATCGGTGTAAATATAAAAAAAACCGGTCAAGTGCGTGTCGGGCCACGCGCAGTGTAGGGTTCCGTAGTTTTTAGGTTTGATTTATGTAATGAAAAAATAAATAAATGTTTTCTTTGGAGTTGTTCAAAAATTTCTAATAAATACATTTGGTCGACTACTACTCGCAAACTTGTAAAGCCAACTTCAGTGTAGTAGGTATATGTAGCTACTATTGCGGTAACGTTTGAATTTCTAACAAAAACCGTTTACTTTGGTAGAGGGGGGGGGGGGACACATGACGCTAACGAAAATTGGCATTTTAAATAAAAAAAATATATGTTTTTATTTTACCACTTTGTTGGCGTGATTAAAGTGTATACTTGTGCCAAATTTCAAGTCTCTAGTACTAATAGTTTTTGCGCTAAGCCGCGAACGGACAGACAGACAGACGGACATGGCGAAACTATCAGGGTTCCTTGTCTACAACGGAACCCTAAAAAGGTTGCGAAGATGGTTTTCGCATGTAGAAGATATGTCGAATTAATGAATTACAATGCAAATGTAGACAACTTCTCTTGTTGAAGACATTCCGAGCATTGGACATTAGTTGAAAATCATGAGAGCCAAGATAAGAGTATCATATGCGTAGGTATGTTTATATGAGATAGCCACGAGTGATGGACTTTGATCTTTGCTCAATGAGCTTAGTATACGTAAGTAGATATTTGAATTGTTTTATATTATTTCGCATTGACACATACTTGTGAAATATATTTTATTTTGAAGGAAAATGGAAAGAAAAATTTGACTTCAGGCGAGACTCGAACTTGCGACCTACTGGGAATCTAGTCCAGCCGCTCTTCCAATTGAGCTACTGAAGCCCTGCCCGATTTGTCAAATCTTTCCTTCACATCTATTGCATTGCTTTTATGGTAGCAGCAGCGCCATCTATAACCAACTATGCTAGTTAGGCAACCGATATAATAGACTTTGCAGTTTATTGAATATCGTAAAGAAGTCGCTTTTACCCTTAATAATTGTTTTATATTATACCTTCGTTCATCGTATATGAATTGTTTATATTTTTATATTGAATTTAATACAAATTATGTTATTTCATAATTTATGTGCTAAGCCAATCTCGGTTTTGGTTAAATAATCAAATCATACTAGCTACGGTAGTTATAGAGCCGTTAATAACGTAGTATTGCTGTGTATCATAGCATTAACCATTCATTCGTAATGTGAAAGATATTTTTCGTAAGTGCCTATCTATCAATTACGAGGTTATGTTACTATCTAATCATAAGATAATGCTTTAATCGATTTATCGATATCCATCGATTAGGAGATGGATTAGGGAACGTGTCTACACTCTCGAATTCCACTCGTTTTTTTATGTACCTACCTAATGGAAGTGGCAAACAAGCAAACAGTTCACATTGATGTTAAATGGCAGCCTATAGACACTTACACAAAGACCAAGGTCAAAATGCAGATGCGTTACCACTCCTGAAGCCTAAGGCGTTATGCCTTTGGGCCGGAAATTACAGGGACGTACATTACCACTAGAACTAAACACGGTAATGCTGGACACTACCATTAAGCGGTAAGTATAATGCGTAGGTAATGCGGTGGTGCCTACGCCGGCGAGCTCCGCCGCTGGAGCTCTATCACCACCAGATTTAAAGTTGACGAATTAATTATAGTCGTTAAATAATTACTTCATAAACTTTAAATCTAGAAAACATATTTTTATGGTGTTATTACCGCTATCTCAATCGAATCAATTTCGAGTTTTCTACTGAAAATTATTGTTCCAAAAGAATCGACAAATAATAGTGTAAAAACAATCACTTGTTATATCAAGACAAAGCATTATATTAAAAACTCTTGCTGCATTACGTTGAAGTTGGTCCGTGTTTGGTACGATAAATATGTTTAAATTTAATTTCGTCTGAGCTGAATAAATTCATTGCAAGGGTGCTACGGCTAGCACGTAAATCTGGAGGGTCCTTTTCGTGCATTTCCGAGGCAAGACTAAAGGATTACGGTGCGCGCCTAGAATTTTGTATATTTTGTACTTTATAGTCTTGAAGTATTGTGAAGCAAATTAGAAAATTTAAGCACTGCATTTTTATGTGGCAATGGCAGTGGAAGTGGCAAACAAGCATTCACATTTGATGTTAAGTGATGACTGCAGCCTATGGTCACCCACACATACCTACATCAAAATCAAAATGCAGGTAGACGTTACCACTCCTGAGACCTAAGGTGTTATGCCACTGTGCCGGAATTACAGGGCCGTACATTACCACTGACCGGAACACGATAGTGCTGAACACTACCATTTAGCGGCAAGTATTTTAGGTAATGCGGTGGTGCCTGGTGGCGCCCGCGAGCTCCTTCACGCGAGCTCTATCAACAGTAAAAGCCACCAGGATTTTCGTATTTGTATTACAACGCTGTTATTTGAATGACTTGGAGATGTCCTCAGATAACTGCTAGTAGAGTTCTTTACCTCAATCCCCGAAAATTGGAGATAAACGAACATAGTGCATTCTTTGATCCACAGTAATAAGTGTCAGTAAGCTTTATACATTGAGGCCTTGAGCAGTTCCAAGGTCACTCGGTGAAGGCCTGTATTAGCAAGGCCCTAGTATGAGGGTGTCTTCCTATCGGTAAGATCAACCGTTAATTTGGTAATTTTGAATCAATTCCTTTTTTTCCGTAACGAAACCGGCCTACAAGCATGCAACTAAGATTGATGGGAAGTAAAAAGAGATTGAGATTTATAATCTCAATCACATATGGATACATAAAAACCAGACTTTTCAATATAGATGCTAAGTTACCTAGGCCTAAGCTCTTAGTTGGCGCGCGTAAGACAAAATCTTATTGATTGTTATCTTAATATAGACCTATAGACAAGACAACGTGTCTCAGTGTTTGTCTCCGATGGACTCTTGAACTACACGTGCGAAGCCGGTGCGGGCCGCTAGTCTGTATATACATATATTGGCGTGAACATATATGTTATTTAATACCCTATTGTCAACAATTGTATGCAACAATACTTAGAGATATTGACTTGAATGAACAATCACAAGAAAGCTCCGATGTGAATAGACAAAGAAACGAGGCTGTCATTTGGTTGCTAACAAACAGCAACGATATTGTTTCTTCGACCAACAAAACCGCTAGACTCAAGACGTTATATGAAAACTGCAGCCAGACTGGAGTGTATTTTGCTAAAGTATTTTAAACGGTAAAGCCAATTCAGTGTTATGCTTGAAATAAAATGTATATTTTGAAAACTTGTTAGCTACTAGTTTGTTCCGAAATAAGGCCTGCTGATAATCACGCAGGTATATTTTATGAAACTAAAATTATATCTACTTTAAATTCTTTATTATTATACAACTAGCTATTGCCCGCAATGTTGTCCGCGAGATATATAAACTTCCATCTCACTTTTCAGACAATTAGGGGTAGATTAAAAAAATGGTTGTTGATCAACACTTTTTGGTTATTGCCCTACCTATTTTCATCAAAATCCATTTAGCGGTTTGTTTTTTTTTTAAACAAATTTTAATAATCTTTTTCAATTTCAATCGCCTGTCTCAGTTTTGTTCGATAACATTTTTTTTATTTCAATAAGTCACAAACAAGCGTACAATGTACATTGATGATGTAGGTAATACTGCAGGCTATAAACATCAATCTGAAACCAGAGATTTCAATGTAGATGCGGTCACTTGACCTTGCCACTCCTGAGATCGAAAGTGTTATGCCTCTGTGCCGGAAATTACATCGCCACCTGACCGGAACACGATAGTGCTGAACACTACCATTTAGCGGCAAGAAGATTATGGAATGCGGTGGTGGCTACGCTCGCGAGCTCCGTCACAAGAGCTTTACCACCAGTAAAGATCTATTGTTGATCTCAAGTTTTGTAGAACAACATATCGTCTTGTAGACTTCAGTCACTTTGCTCGCTCAGTCAAGTATTATTACTCTGTCTATACCTAATTACCTAATGTATTTTGTGTTCCCTCTCAGGTAAGTATTTTCATTTACGAAGTTCTTCAAAAGTGATGAAACTTCAATTTTATACGTATGCTTCTAGAAACTTAACTATTATATTAACTCCTGCTCGGAAGACTGTTGTTACTTTTAAATTTGTCAGGAATGTTATTCAGTTTAAGACTTCCAACTAAGACGTCAACATTTCTTTAGGTCTTTGCAAGCTACAACCAAAACAAATTCTACGAATTTATCGTATATTATGCCCGTGTATTAAAACAGCTACGTAGGATCTGACATGACAAACAGACGTAGGAACGTGACGACCCCATCGCCCACTAGTGGAAGATTATTCTTCTACTAGTCCAATCAGTTCACCAAACAATATTTTTTTTTATGTCTGAAGGTTGACAGACAGACAGAGATGAACATTTGCAACACCAAGGGAGTTGCTAACGCGCTGCTAGCCCTGAAGGACTCTTTTGTCGCCATTTTTGAAGAACCTCATATTGTAGCACCTAGGTAACACCTCAGAGAGAAGTTCGTTCCACAATTTACACGTTCTGGGCAGGAACGGACGTGAAAACCGCACCGTTGAGCACTGCCAAGTGTCCAGTCGGTGAGGGTGGAACTTCTAACTACTGGTGAAACTATACCAACACGGCGGTCTGTTAATACAGAATGGGATGGACAGCAGCGTCTCGCGATAAAACCACCGCCACTATTCGCATAACAAGCGTGGCGATTATGGTTTTCTACCTGATGGGAAGACGCTTGCACAAAACTCGACGTCTTTAGGCTGAAATGGCCCTATAGCTACATTGTTTTTTTATGTTATGGAAGTGGCAAACAAGCATGCAGTTCACTTTGATGTTAAGTGATGACCGCAGCCTATAGACACCCACACAAAGACCAAGGTCAAAATGCGTTACCACCTGAGGCCTACGGTGTTATGCCTCTGTGCCGGAAATCACAGGGCCGTACATTATTACTATTTATATATTATTATCACCACCTGACCGGAACACGATAGTGCTGAACACTACCACTAAGCGACAAGTATATTAGGTAATGCGGTGGTGCCTACGCCCGCGAGCTCCGTCACTGGAGCTCTACCACCAGTGAAAAGTGTAAAGTATAAAGTATTGATCTGCTATCACTTAGTTGACAGGACATTATGGCAACCAGTGCCTGATACAATGCCAATATAACTAACTATACATTATTTACCCAATGGACAAAGTACAAAACAATTTATAATTAAATACAAATTTATCCGTGTAAAAAGAAAATATGAAAAGAAGCTTTGATATTTTCATCGAAAGATCTAAATTTTAAAGTCGTTGCATACAGACAGAGTAATGTTCTCGAGCGTAAAACAAAACCAGCGGCGGGCAGCAGCGGTGTATGCAACGGAATATAAATTGCTGTATTAGATGCAACTGTTTTCTGCAAATTAATTACTTAACGTGTGTCGCCATATTTGCTGCAGCGTGTCTGCTAATAACGGTTACACTATTTAAATACAGCGAGAAGCTTGTTTAAGGGTGCCAACTCACTGTACCAAACATTTCTAAGTTTTATTAATAAAATTGAAACTCAATGCGCATTTCTTTAGAAGGTTGCTTTGTAGTAATGGCTCTACCAGTGATAGAGCTCGAGGGTGTAGACATTACCCAATCAATCTATAGGTATACCTAGCGTTTAGCACTACCGTAATAAATGGCCCTTTAATTTCTACTCATTGGCAGAGATAAAATATCTTAGACTTATGATAATGCATTTGCACTTTTAAGTGCTAGTTTTTGTGTGAATGTCAATAGGCTGTGGTATCCGTAAAGCGGCACAAGAATAGATTTGATGAAGGCGACTCACTCGGCTGTTATGTTGTCATGTTTTTGTTAGGATCAATATAACATACATTTAATAATGAAATTGGACATTGATACGAAAAAAAGAAGAAGTATCTCCTATCCTCTATCTAAAATGATTTAGTATTTTATGCTTCTTCTCTCAACATAGTGTACTAGGTGCTAGCTCGAGCTCCATACATTTTGGAACGTCTCATTTACTGCCAGTTCTCGAGTGGTGACCGCGTACCGGAACACGAAGCGTAGGAAGGCCACCCATGAGGTGGACCGACGACCTGGTGAAGGTTGTGGCCAATCGCTGGATGAGGACGGCACATGACCGTTCGATGTGGCAATCTTTGCGGGAGGCTTTTGTCCAGTGGACATCATTCGTCTGAGTGATGATGCCGGCGGGTTCAGTTCGGTATTTAAAAAATACTATGTCCAAAATTAAAATTAACGTTGAACGCCAGTTAAACATACCATTTTACAAAATTTGTCAGACATCTTCATTAATATTTGTCAATTAGCACAAAACGGCGAAAAAATATGGTACATAGGTAGTGTTTTATAATTTTTCTCATAAAAAATGGAATTTACTTGAG
The DNA here is from genome assembly GCA_036365455.1 of Macrosoma leucophasiata. NCBI lineage: Eukaryota > Metazoa > Arthropoda > Insecta > Lepidoptera > Hedylidae > Macrosoma > Macrosoma leucophasiata. The sequence continues at coordinate 15,997,993 of JAWQUS010000009.1, read as the reverse complement.
AATTAGAGGGACTTTGTTTTTATAACAGGTATGTGGTCATTTTAGGCCAGGGGCTTTAATACCATATTCATACTACACTGTCTGTACCTGAAATAGTCGTTTTAATAACTGAACCCCAAGATACTAGTCTCAAACAAGGCATGTATGGAAATATTATAACGTGTAATGTAGTTTTCGTTAACTCGAGAGAGAGCAAGACAAAGTAATTTGATGTTCTTGCAGTGAACGCTTTGACTAAGAGTTGCTCCTCGTGTACATATTTTAACAATAGCTAAGTTTATTAAGTGAGTGTGTACATTTAATATTAGGTTCTTAGGTTCTGTAGTTTTGTCATTGATACTTTCCTTTTTACGAGATTCTGAAGGCATTTACTACGGACACATATTGCAAAGATTTTTTTCTATCTTGCCTATGCATGCCAGAAAGAAATCAACTAGATTTCTTAAAAAAAACTAAAAAAAAAACTGGTTATTCGCGTGTCTCGCGCACAATATCTAAAGGATTCCTCCAATTACACTTATTCAATTATTGCTCAAGTACCTATTATTCGTAAACTTGTAAAATTAACTAAGAAATTGTGATAGGTATCTATTATAAAGAATGAGATATATAATACAATATATTTTCATTAATTAAATTGTACCAATAACGATCAACATTTTGTGAAAAGAGTGTTAAATGTAGAAGAGGCAGTAATTATCCAGTTTCTCTCATGCCCACGTAGAAAAAGGTCCTCCTATTATATTTTCAAAATTCAGTAATAATAAAGGAAACTAGACACCTACGTGAGGAGGTCCTCGCAAGCATCGTTATGTTTACCAAGGAAAATAAAAGCTCAGTCAAAAAAACATCAAAATCTCATTAGTTCCCATTTCATGCCGAAACGACACTACGGAAGCAGTATAACTAATGTACGGTAATAAACACAGACGAGAAATGTCGTATTTCTTTTTATAACTTCTCTGTTCCATCCATTTTCTGGTTTCAAAGGTGTCGACGGCTACGTACTGAACTGAAAATAGTCTTGAAATTCGAAGTCAATGTCGGCGCTACGTGTCTGATTCAATTAAAATGACGCTGTTATATTTGAATCTGCTATATTATTTAGGAACTGTAACGATACTTGATTACCTAAGACTAAGATTTGGTACGAAACGATTTTAGGTTCAGAGTAGGTATCAGACTAATTGTTATCTACTAAGGAAACTGAATGGGCAAGAAAACAAATCTGAACAAATTAACTTAATGTTATGAAATTAGCAACCGACATGCACTTGACATTGACTAATAGTGAACTTTCATAGATGCGTTGCCACTTCTAAGACTTAAGTAGTTTTATCTCTGTAATAGAAATTACGAGGCCGTACATTATCTACTATCTACCTAACCGATAACAGAGATAAACGCTGCCATTGAGCGCTAGTTTTATTAGGTAATGCGCTGTTCCAACACCCTCATGACTAGCTTCTGGAACTCTACTACTAGTTGAAAATAGTAAGTTCAGGCCTGTAAGGTGCCCCCCCCTTCAGGAGTGAAGGGGTAGGCAAAAGTAAAGGCAAGCATTCAGGCATACATCCAATCACTTACGATTCGCCAACCTATTACGTTTTGGCCCTTGTAACAGGTGGCGAGCCTGTTGAGATCTCCGGACACATTACTCTAAGCACCGAGGTACTGGGGAACTTCCAGGAAATGAAAGAATCCCAATAGAACCAGAGATAAAGGATTTCACAAATTTGTCTCTGGTAGCCCCCGACCCGGGAATCGAACCCAGGACCCCGGCGTAGTAGTAGTGGCCTACTATCATTAGACTACTGAGGCAGGATACAGAGAGACAGTTAAAAAATTGTGTAGATAAAAATCATAAAATATACCAATGAAAATACGAATAAGGACTAGAATGAACGTCCAAAATAGAAATGGTCTAAAAGAGTTTCAATTGATCAATATATTCTATATTGTTATTATATCCAGTATACGATAGGGCTTAAAAGGGAGGTTTATTTGGCGTTAGTCTCGGACGTTTTGGTCAGGTAAATGGAATTTCCTTGCTCGGTAGCTCACAGGCATTCTGGCTGTCTGTTAAAATTTGCACGAACGCGGAGTTCGTTCACGCTCTTTCGACGCAAACTTTTCACTCCTTTAGACATAAAGCATCTGAATTTACCTAATTGGATCTGGTAATATCAATAGATTGCGACATTTCCCTTTGAATGGGATCGAGAAGGGGTTAGAACTTGAAACAAAGGGAATTATCAATTCGTTGTTTGTTCACGATTTGTGTTGTAAATGTTTGGTTTACTCTGTACGTTGCTGTAATACGGATGTAACTTGTGATTGCTGAATTAATAACGATATCATTTACCGATTGATTGGTTTTTAATGTTGAACCAATATTTCTTTTTCATACCTATTATGTGAATGAGAATGTAGGAATTAAACATTGTTTTAATTTTTGTTTTCATTATGTGTCGATAAATATTGAAATTGTGGTTTAGTTTACAGAAAAGTAAAATTTCAATTTTCAAGAAAAAATCGAGGAATTTTTCTTCTCTCTGAAATTATTTTTCTCTACTGATTCGTAGTAATCTCTATGAATTATAGCTTGTAGCTTTTTGGTCACCCATCATTATTAACAGACTTCAAAAAACATATCAAAGATTTCAAAAAAATGTTAGGCAGGAAAAAGAATGGTTTAATTTGTTTTACTGTTTACCCTTTTCGAACAGTGTCACCCGTTTTTATACTAGCAATATTAAGTACTTATCTTGACAATAAGTATTATTCCTTTAGTCTGAGAATTAGTTATATTATAAAGTATTTTACTTTCTCTATGACAATAATCAAATCTCTTTCATGAAAATGATTTTCATAGAATTCAAGTAACGTAGTTAAGAATAAGTAAAGTATAATTTAATATATCTCAACCTACAAAATACGTGAAACAAAAACAAAATTGCGTACAATACAATAAGATCTGTAAATTTAGAATTTGTCGCAAGTATACACCACATCCTGAATACAAAATTTGTGTCTAGAACAAACGCGGAGTGTAAAATATTTTGATTACCAGTTCCGGAGGTTTCTCTAAAGTATATACCTACGTTAAGTTTTATCTTACATGTCCTACTCTATTTAACTAAAAACAAAGAGCTTGGTGTTCATAGAATTCCTCAGCGATTAATTACCTGGAATGGCTTCACAAGTCCTTTGCTTAAGCTAAAAGCATTCCGCCAATAGAAGTCTTTCAACATTTAATTGAAATGCTTTGATAGGATTTTTGAGGTAAGGCACTCATATTAATAGGGAAACCATAATAAAGATGTCAGACGTAGGTATGCACTTAATTGGAAACCAATCGAAATACATTTATGTCAACAGTCAGTAACCTTATTTGCTATTAGACGTGAGCGTTGATATAACGATAAGGACTGTCGTTCACAATAACTTACACCTTAGATTAGGGGCCTTGACCAGTCATTGCACTGTTTGACCCCGGAGGGTCAACATATATTATGAAAACTGTGAAAGTTGGGGAACTGTGAAATAGAGAAATAGTCTAGTCCGAGTTCAACCTCAAGATGCCGTGCACGGTACACGGAAAGGCATTGTAACTCAGTTCCCAGAGTCAACACATATGCATAGAAGATGGCTACCGGGGTGGTTTTGGTGAGTACGAGTCTCACAATATTCACCATGCCTCCTCCAAGACTGACGGTGTCCATGGGATATTCTTCCACCTGAAAAAAAAACTACCAAAGTATTAACTCTATGAGTAATTAACGCTACTCTACTCAGAAAGACTTGAACATGCCTGAACTGAACGAACTGAATATTCTTAAAACGAACAACAGGATATTTTGTCTCATCATATTATACAAAAACCTACATGTAAATAATGACGTATTACGCATATATGTTTATCGACCCGTTAAAAAGTCGGATAGTACTATTCAAGGTGAAAATAAAATTGGCTTACCTAGTACTTTGTTTTTCTTCTTGGTCTCTCACTGCACCTCAGTTAAATTCTCACCACTACCCAAAGGTTGACTGGTAGAGAATGCTTTTTAGCATCAAGTCCGCCACATGTACCAATTTGTGCAAGAAAGTTTAAATAAATAAATACTTACCTAAGATGTCGACGTCACTATCAAGATGACAACATCCATTTAAATAACACGCATAAGCACTCAATATTGGACTGGATTAATAGCATGTCATAGAATAATTTCACAAATATCGCAAACCATCTCAGCAGATCTACTTACCTGTGCTTTTAAAATTATAAGCCTAAACGGTTTATTATTAAGTTTTTAAAACACAATTAGTCAAACATCCATTGTGCAATAAGGATCCACAATTAAAAACAGTGCAGGAATTCTAACAAAGGTTCTCGTTATAAACAAAGAAATACTAGGTCACTTGTTAGTTTCCAGTCGAAGTAGAACTGTTTAATTGTGAGAACGGTGCAAGAGACAAAAAAAAATAATTACTTTGCCAAAAGAGCAGTTGCAATTCAGTGCGCTCCTCAATAAATGAGTGCTTAACTGGAAAACAAATAACAGGAAGAAACAAAACGAACTGCATATTGTGGAACTACGAAGTCAATGGTTAACCATTGTTTTACTGGGAACGGGTATCTCCCTTTAGAATAGGTGGCCCCTGAGCGAAAGACTAAACAAATCCAATCAGCCACAAACGTTTACTAGTAAACAAAAATGGTCACAGAATGTTTTTAGATTCCGGCTACGTCGTAAAATTACTTCATGGGTATCTGTGGTTATTTTAAAGGTATTTTAAACGCATAAATTAATGGTTGGTAGTTGTATGTTTTAATACTTGTTGGTGTTCTCAAATAAGATGCAGATGATAAAGGGGATTGGAGGTAACCGATCGCGAAGTTGGGAGATTTGCAATTAAATAGACTTGCAGTGACAACCCCAAGGTTTGAAGAACCTCCAGGTGAATTTAAACAGATTTTCCGGAAATTTTATTAATTATCACTGAGGTGAAACTCAAAAAAAAACTTTAATGACGGTTCGTCGGTGTATGTTCACCTAAATAAAGATTTATATGTATACCCCGTCGGAGAAATAAAAGAGAGAAGCAATACTTTTTGAGCATTTGTAAAATTTTATGAATTAAATGATTATTGAATAAAAATTATATTGCGTTAGATAAAACATCTGCTTACAGACGTGCACCACATTTGTAAGCAGATGTTTTATCTAACTTTGTTAATCCAAGGCACGGAAGGACCTCCAATCCCTCCCATGTGCTGATGTCGCATCATGTCTCACTCCGGCACGACGACCACATAATGGGACTTTACACTGACTGGTTGGCGGGATAGCGGCTAAAATTTCATGAGAAACCTGGATTCAGACCACGTACGAACCGTTTCGTCCGCTCCTGCGCGCCTGTCGTCACAGCAACCAGATGATCGAAGGAAAATTGTGATTTTAGCTAGAACCTTGAAAAAGGCGTGTGGTGCTCTTATTTTATTTCGGTTTTCGTGGTGTTTTTTTGAGTTATATTAAACAGAGTTCGTGGCATCTAGCTTGATATAGGTTTATTAGAGTGCCCGTGTGTAGTGAAATGGCATAACAGTACGTAAACACGGCCTTTCAGGTTGCCTCCAAAACTTCATTTTAAATGTTTTGGTAAAGTAACCATTGCTTTACTCGCATTACTGACTGTGACTCACTTGACTGACATAATAAATAATTGACAGACTGCCTGATTCTTACTTTTATGCTGCTTATATACGAATACGAAATATCGTTTTACTTGACACTGGCCATATGCGGAATAGCGATGCCAAATTAACAAAAAATAAACCGGATTATTGATAAATGCTGGTGATAGAGTTTCAGTGTAAGAAGGGCGAAAGCACTATCGCATTAAATAATCTATCAGAAATCAAATACTAGTGTTCAGCCCAATCGTCTTCTGGTAAGACGGTAATGTATGGCTCCGTAATAACTATCTACATATAGATGTCTACATTCTGCAGTAATTTAACGTCCATGTGCATTGCATGTTTGTTTGCCACCTTTGTCACACAAAAAACAGACAATCCGCCAGAGCCCTGTTTATTGATCGGGCAGGTAAACTGTAGATATTTTTTGCCAAATCTTCAAAATGTTGGGCAAATTGCTGGTATGTTATTGAAGATGAAGAAAATTTCCAGACTTTCTAAATAAAAAAGAGATACAGAATAAAATTGTTCAGAATCTTGCTCTTCAATAGTAACCGACTTCGTTTTATTGTAAATTGGACGAAAAACAGGACAAAACATTGTAAATTTTAATGATTAATTACAAAACCATTACAACGTATCTATTATCCAGCTCCATTGTTAAGAACTAAACCAAAAAAAAATCCGCTTTTATCCCGATCATTTAAAATAAGGCCCATTTACCCTTTGAAACTTACGAAAAGTTTTCACGGAGCGCTTGCAGGCTTTGCCGGTGCAAATTTAAAGTATGTATTACTAACACCGCAACCGTTAGGAGCTGAGCATGAGAATTCCATTACTGGTGTTCAAGTGACACGTTTGCGGCCGCCTCCCCGCCGCACACCCGAGTCCCTCGACCGATAACAGACGAATTTATTTAAAACGACCACAAAAGTCACCGGTTTACAAGAATTATAGTTTCCCTTCACCGAAGTCGCGCCAATTCGTCACTACGATGCCGTTAGATTCAAGAATAGATCCGATATTTCCATTGAAATGTTTATTTACGTTCAATGAAAACAGACTTAAATCTTTGTTTGCTATGTATGAGATTATGGCTGTGAACGATTGCGATCGGCTATTATGATTGTTTTTATCGGAATGAATGTTTGTGTTACGTCAATAAGGTAAAACATACTTACCTACAGTGTGATGTTTAGCTATAGTGTAGTATAAGAATAAGAATAAATTTATTATCATTAGGTACATTATTGAGACATTCATGTCTATTTTCATTACACATGGCGCTTATAACTATTGCTGATTTTTTATGTTGCTAAATGCACGTCATCTATTTAATTGCAACAAAAAAAAATCAGCAATAGTTACTCGTATAAGTTAAATTTATTCTTATTCTGAAAAAAGAAAATAAAATACTTTATGTACTTTTTGTTTAGGTATTTTGTATTGTATAAACCTTAACATAATAATGAATATATCAAATCCTACTAGCCTTATGCACACTTTTTGGCATTTGCATAAAAGGTCTGAAGAGTTGTTTATCTATAAAGGGATTGGCCAGAAAGCTGACGGGGAGGGCGGCGCGACGTTTAGCAGTTGTACCTACGCCACACCGACCCGTCCGGCCCTGACGGCGTAGTGCTACGTGGCGTGATAAAAAAAAAATACGCTTACACTCACAGTCCCACAGTAGGTATAAACCTGTGCCGTTACACATACAACACATACACAAACACCCAGACCCGAAGATAGTGATGAAGATAAGGCGATAGTACTACAGATGTGTTCTCAAACCTCACAACTAGAACCCTCTTTACCAGTAAAAGTATCTACGTTATATTGATTCCACCTATAATAGTCTAATTATATGTTTTATGAACAAATCAGATCATTTTTACTGGCTGCAAACTGGGTATCAGCAATTTGCAACGCAGAGCGGCGACAGCTGCGCGTTCTCACGCATTCATTGATACATTCTTATTGGAGTGAACTGGATAACAGCAGCGGTAGCGGCGCGGCGGAGGCTCGGCGGCCCAGTTGCCCGCCCCGCAGTCGCTGTCGCCCGCAAATTGCTGACGTCCAGTTTGAAGTCTAAGATGTTTGCGCAGGTAATTAAAATTAAAGGTAATCACTTTAAATACCATGAATCCTAGATGTATGTATCTTCACGCCAGGTCCCTAACGGGGTAGGCAGAGAGTGTAGAGCGCCAGATATCCCGGTCCTGACACACCTCCCGTGAAAACATTGAAAAAATAAATACCATTACTACTCCTCATCTGCTTACCTTCCCAATCCTAGATGAATGCAACATATACATACACGCATTTTAGATATATTATGTATCTACGTAATGGATACAAAATAAAGATAGTTTTCTATTACAAAAGAAACTTATTTAATGTAACTTGAAACAGTTTGTGTATGCACCCTTGATACAACCCGAAACATAAAAGATCCTAAATATACCTTATAAACCTTCTTATCCCCCTAGCCCTTATCTCGCTTGTCACTATGTCATTTTTCACTTATCCTATCTCCCTTGCTAGCGTTTTCGGGGTTCTATCGAAATGGGTCTTTTCTTTTCCTTGAGACTCTGGTTTAACGACCTGTATAAAATTACAAAAGAAAACTGCTTAGGTATACATAATAGTTGATAAGTACTTATATTGTGATGTCTAACAATAGCTTTTACGTAGTCAAGTTTTTATTGGATTTGTAAGACATTGAAGAAATATTAGGAATATTTGTTTTGAGTTTCTTTTTTTGGTGATGAAATAGCAAACAAGCATGCAACTTACATTGATGATGACAATGGGTTTTTACATTTAATCCAGAGATTTGGGTGCGCATGCGTTGCCACTCTTGAAGCCTAAGTGGTTATGCCTCTGCATTGGGAATTACAGAGCTGTACATACAGACGTATTATTTATCGCGGTTGACATAACTTCTGTAGCCACTTTCAGTATTTTTTTTTTTTTTATTTATTTATTTTTTTTATGTAATGGAAGTGGTAAACAAGCATGCAGTTCACATTGATGTTAAGTGATGACTGCAGCCTATAGACACCCACACAAAGACCAAGGTCAAAATGCAGATGCGTTACCACTCCTGAGGCCTAAGGTCTTATGCCTCTGTGCCGGAAATTACAGGGCCGTACATTACCACCTGACCGGAACACGATAGTGTTGAACACTACCATTTAGCGGCAAGTATATTAGGTAATGCGGTGGTGCCTACGCCCGCGAGCTCTGTCACTGGAGCTCTACCACCAGTAAGTATTGCTGTTTTAACGTATCATGTAAACAATAATTTTGGAAAACAGCAATGTACTGCTAGGTGGTTTCAATACACCTTTTGACCTGAACAAAATAGAGCTTGGTACTATCATTTAGCGGGAAGTAAGTCAAAGCTAAAAGAAATTCAAGTGTGGCTAAAAAAAATACAAACTATTATCAAAAATCTATGTTCACAAAATACAATAAAATTTCAAATAATTTCTGCATTTATTGTAAGTGTTTAGAGACTGTAGTTACCAGCAATATGGACTGTATAAGGCAAAGGTCTTGTCTAACAGAACTCACACAGCCGCACACCGTTTCGATTCCATGCAGAATCTTGTTTAGCGGTGTATAATGTTCATTTGGGCCACCAAGGGTCCTCTAAGAAAGCTCAAGGTCACGCAGAGAGCAGTGGACAGAGCTATGCTCAGAGTTTCCCTCCAATATTGAATCAGGAGTGAGGAGATCCGCATGAGAACCAAAGTAACCGACAAAGCCCATTCGAACAGCGAAACTCAAGTGGCTGTGGCCGAGCAAATAGCTAGAAGAACTGATGGCCGTTTGGACAGAAGAGTTCTCGAGCGGTGACCACGTACCGGAAGACAACGCGTAGGTAGGTTACATTCCCACGAGGTGGACCAATGAACTGCTGAAGGGTGCTGGCAATCGCTGGATGAGGGTAGCCCAAGATCGTTTTGTGGAAATCTTTGGGGAAGGCCTTTGTCTAGCAGTTTTTATATTTTTATTTTTATACGCTTACACTCACAGCCCCACAGTAGGTATAAACCTGTGTCGTGGGTGCCGTTGTACACATACAACACATACACAAACACCCAGACCCGAAACAATTATCTGTAGGCCATACAAATATTTGTTCCGGTGCGGGGATCGAACCCGCGACCCTTCGAATCAAACGGTGGTTTCGCACCGCTGGACTAACCGGGTCGTGGACCTCTTTTGGCTGAAACTATGGTTGTTTCTTTATGCATCTTCACACCAGTATCCTGTTGCGGCTATAACCGCGCCAATGTAAAGGATAGGAAAAAGAAGTTTAACTCTCTCAAAATTCAACGTACATTCCAACCAGTCATTAAAACGTACATTTTACCTGGTACAGTACAAACAAATCTCTGCTAATTTGGGTAAAGTAAAATAATAGGGGATGTTCCTCATGCATAAAATTCGCGTTAATGTAACTGGTTTGTTAGATGACTCCCGGGTTGAAACAACTTTTGGGTGAATGTTAGTAAGTTTTAATGATTGCAAGTTGTAATGATAACTTGTATAGAAACAATAATGAGTAGAGAAAATTCTGAGCATAGTCAAATGGTGTCAGTTGACTGTAATTGGTACTAAGTAGCATTTATTTGTGTATTTTTTGTAATTGTATTCAATAAAATGTTTTTAGCGAAGTCCTTCGCAGTCGTGACTGCACTTGGAACCTTGCCAAGTGACTGACTGAAATGTTTTTGATTTTATAGTTATTAGATCGATTTAAAAAAAATGATGATATTGTGTTGTATTTTTAATTTTCTCATCCGTTAAATCTACCCTGGACAAAAATAATTCAAAACCAAAATATGCCAAATTGTTCCAGCCGTTCTCTAGTTTTAGCGAGACTAATGGACAGAAATTGTAACGGAAAAAGTAAAAACAACAATTTAATTTTCCCATATTAATAGTCCGTGCCTATCTATCCGTGTAAATCTTTGACACATTATTTGATTATGAAGCAATACGCAGTTTACCGGGTCAGTTAATGTAAAAATAAATTAGATATTTACTTTTTATGCAATAGACACAGGTACTATATGAAATCACCACTTATTCAAAGATTAACAACTGCGAAGTTAAAGGTAATCATAAAGATATAATGTAAAGCACCTATAATCTATAATAAAGTACTAGACAATAGCAAAAACGTAATTGGTTTTCTGTACAAACCTATGCAATGCACATTCGCCGTTCATCGCGTCGAAACGACGTGGTGAACTCATAAAACCTTATCTGCCCCTCGTGGAGTGTTTGCATCGTCTCGGTTACTTTCCTAATTAACTATCTTGATTATTTAACTCTAATGGAAGTGGCAAACAAGTGTACAGTGTCATTTATGTTGCCGATTCACAATTTTAGCGTTGACTTACGTGAATACTGTAGTCTGTAATATTTTATTTAAAACTAAATGTATTGAAGACTTCAACTTGAAGTATCTACTTGGTGCATTATGCTGCCTGCATTTTTTCACGAATCATGTGGCCACTACCTAACCGATATACGATAGGGTTGTACACTACACATATACGTATTTTGTGGCAGGCAGAGCTTATGCGGTGGTGCCTATCAGCAGTAAGTGTATGTTCCGTATAAAGTTTGAAGTAGTGCTTTACTTCTGATGTATCAAAGTCGAAAATATTGATTGTCACGTCCAATACTTGTAAATACTGCGTTTGTTGAGTTTACTAGGATCACATTGTATGTATATCGTTACAATTGCTTGCATGCTCAGGGTCTTCAGGATTTAAATATGTAAAATTAACTAACAAACGCAAGTAATATTTTGATATGACATTTCTAAGAAGACTAGACAGTAGCATACTTGGTGAATATGATATGATAAAAGTGATATAAATTGTAAATCATAAACACATATAATTAATAAGTGTAATTGTATTTTAATTATAAAAGAAAGAAGAAGGATTAGATTAGTGATAGAGACACAGTGACGGTAGAATAGGTACCAACGTATTACCGTGAGTTTGCATTGATGAAACATTCACATAAAAACATGTTAAAATGATAGGTTTGACAGCAGTGCGAATGCTAGCACCAACAACACATTCATCGCAATATATACTTTATGCGACGAGTTGCGAAACATCATCATGTTTTATGTTTTTAGTGCAAATTTAAACTGTTTTACATCTGCATTTGTGAAGATAACTCAAAACTAATGCAAACTGCATGCTTGTTATCCACTTTTTTATCATGAAAAATATATCATTAAATAATCAGGTTCCACACAAATAGTGTTGAAGTTTCAGTGCCCTCTATTGAGCCATTTGTATAATTTAGTTACATAGAACCTGATTCAATGTGTTATTTTATTAAATTTAATAAAGACTGCCGTGTGTTTTTGTCTTAACTGATATCGATAAAACAAAGTGGAAATTTTAGCTGTATCTAAATTAAATACGTTTATGTAGGTAAACCGCATTCAACTCTTTCAAGTAGTGCTTGAAGTAAATGTTCAATTGACCATAACTTCTTTTTCCCTTAACCGATTTTGATGAAACAAAGTTTTTACAACGCTCCTAATTATATGTAATCTACCTGTGAACCGCGTTCAAATCCGTAACAGAAACTTAAAAAAAAACATTTTTTTAAAGTTTCTGTTACTCTTATTTAATCGCCCCCTATCAGTTATTTGGAAAAATATTTATTATACAGACACTCGGATTTTACTGTCTTATAATAGTGCAAATCATGTCAAGCACTAAGGTTTTGCTACACTACAAGCGGATAGTAAATTATTCTTTTACTGCGTTCCATTCGACTTGCCCGTTAAACCGCTTCATCAAGAGGGGCCCGGGATTGAAGTACCGGCAACAATGACGGTCTTTGGCTTTTGTAATACTTTATTATGTGCCGGCAAAGATCCCCGACAAAACTTTATTGGAACATCGAGTATGAACACTCAGCCGATATGAGACACTAGTTATAATGGAGTATCATTATACGATAGAAGCCCTATGACGATCATAACTGACTATTCAATGCTGCGGATCTTTCCATGATTAGATTCTTATTCGCTTTGTAGAGATTATGAAGATTAGAAACCACATTGTCAATGTTATCTACGCCGTCGCTTTATTATTAATATCTGGATTTATAGTAAGCTCTTTTAGATGGATTGTACAATGCGTTGTGTTTATGCTCAGTTTTTAATGTTTGAGACAGTGTTTCAAGATATATACGTAGTCATAATATTATTTCATACTCTCCTATGTATCTTATAAACTGATCTGTGACATTTTTTGACGCAAAGAGTTTCAGGGTTCTAACTATCTCCATGTTGAATTTTATCACAATTGGCTCAGCAGTTTGGTCCAGAAAGCATAAAAATTACGCACAGATTTCCTTTCACGTTATTATATTATTATATAGATAACACTAAAACTGACAAAGTAGGAGACAATTACATTTAAAATGAGGGACATATAACGAAGAATTATATTATAGTTTGGTATTAAGGGTTAATTGAAATTAACGCATCGCCTCCTGCAGGCACCCTTCTACATCAATACTAACAGCAATTCTGCAACGACTTCTAACAAATTCTTGATAATTATAAACAAAACACAGTTTTCAAGAGTTCCAAAAGCCGCCGCATCGTCACCCTGCAACCCCCGCTCACGCACGTGGCGATATTTTGCCTAGGCCCGAGGCAAAATATCGCTACGTGCGTGAGCGATAGACAAGGTAGCGCCTAGACAAAGCTGCGTGGCATACCTACGCTCACAGTAAATATGGCAATTAAAAGGTAAAGTAAAAATTTTTGTATAGAAATACTTAAATTTTTAAAACTAGCTATTAATTTTAATAAATCCTAGAACAAAATGAAGTGTTGTTGGGATTGATGTAGCGAGCCAGCCTACAAGAGGTGATGCGCTAATTTAAATTAATCCTGTACACCAAAATGGATTTATTCGACAAGTGCATAACTACAATCGAATACAAATACAGTACATATAACATGCAATTAAGACGTAGGTAATATAGTACATTTATAAATTCGCCACAGTCAAACGAAAAAGTTCAAGTCTTTGGTTAAATGTTAGCAAGATGATAAATCTTTTACAAAATAAATTGATGGTAAAAGCGCAGTTCTCTATAAATTACTCACTGTCATAACGTATTTTCGGAAGGAATCATCGATATTCCGGTCTAGTGGAGTGTTACCTATTTCCTCCATTCTGACTTGTTAGTTAAGGTTCAGTAGATATCACATACATAGAAGTGTTTAGACTGGTCGATTTTGATTTAACTACTTACAACTACGTTTATTATCTACCTTGTTTGTTTAGTAGTAGTAGGTCTGTAGTATTAAAGTATACAAGATAAGTTTTTACAAAACTGGTCAAGTCAGAGGTTCTTACGTAGTTTGAGAATGTGCGTGGTAAATGTCAGTTTGCTGACAATTTTTTACGAAAACTCATGCAAATAAATACAATCGAATCGGAGATGAATTTGTAATACCAATTTGTAGTTTATAATTTTGTTATACATAGATTAAAAAACAATGTAAATGATTAATTTTGGTCATACAAAATACATTACAAAGTATGGTCTCATAATAACTAGAGGTGGCAATGAATAACATTTTGATCTCTGTTTTTTATGTAGATGCAGGTGCAGTTCAGGCTGTCTTAGTTTAGACATCATTTAACATCCACATGAACTGCATGCTTGTTTGCCACCTTCGTTAAATATATAAAAAAACACATTTTATGTTGCTATTGTTAATCATAATATTTTTAGACAGCCTTGTCAGGTAATAATGAATATACAATTCTCATCAAGAAATAATGCACATCGAACCTATGGAACTGACAATCGGAAAATTTCGGCTTTATAGAGCATTATCTCTACTGCACACTGCTTACGTAAGCATCCGTAGTCCGGTATTGGTCAAAACTTGATCAAAATGGTCGACAAACGTTAAATAGGTAAGGTGCAAAAGAGTTGGACTTACTATATACTATGATTACTGGTGGTAGAGCTCCAGTGACGGAGCTCGCGGGCGTAGGCATCACCGCATTACCTAATATACTTGCCACTAAATGTTAGTGTTCAGCACTATCGTGTTCCGGTCAGGTGGTAATGTACGGCTCTGTAATTTCCGGCACAGAGGCATAACACCTAATGCTTCGGGAGTGGCAGCTCATCTGCATTTTGACCTCTGGTCATTGTGTGGGTGTCTATAAGCTGCAGTCATCACTTAACATCAATGTGAACTGCACGCTTGTTTGCCACTTTTATTACATAAAAAAAAGAGATTACGCTCTACAGATCCGAAATAAGCGACGTCTCTTCCTGAGATCGATGTGCACTATTTCTTCTTGGATACTGTAATTCTACTGGACAAGGATAAGAGCCTATTTTTTCCACTTTACCTAAAACAATAAAATATGTGTAATAATGGTGGTATTACCAAACTATCAAGAAACAAAAGCGAATTTCAAAATCCCCCCGTGTGGTATCACCAGTTCATCTTTGACTGTATAGCTACCATCATTGACTGGTCATTCCTCCGAGAAGGCGCCTCGAAGTCTCGCCGATCCTTATGAACTTATGCATAGAGTATACTAAAGGTGATTTAAGTACTGTATCCCTACAGATATGGGTAATATCATAACAAATACTTACTAGCCTCCGATTGTAATTTACGCTCGTGAATTTTAACAACATACCTATGAGAATGAGATGCTTCTCATTACTGGTATCATAAGGTATGAACAATGTTTTTTAATGGACTTAAGAGGCGGCACTAGTCTACTTCAGCGGTTTTTTTTTTTAATACGCTTACACTCACAGCCCGTACTGGGTATAATCCTATGTCGTGGGTGCCGTTGTACACACACAACATATACACAAACACCCAGACTCGAAACAAATATCTGTGGGCCATACAAATATTTGTCCTGGTCCCATCGAACCCGCGACCCTATGAATCAAACGGTCGTTTCACACTGCTGGACTAACCGGGTCGTCAATGGTTGGTATTGTTAAGTAGAAAAATGACGTACTACTGCGGTAAAACAAAAATTAAGGTATTTTGTATGTATATGTAATTGTCTTCACGCCAGGTCCCTAACGGGGTAGGCAGAGAGTGTAGAGCGCCAGATATCCCGGTCCTGACAAACCTCTCGTGCCTCGTCTACCTTCATCATTCTCTTCATACATGCACGCCGATTCCTAAGACTTTTGATCCCACCATCAGACAGAACTCGACCTATTTGGTTATGGTAGGTCAGTCTTGGTCTTCTTGGGCCTCTGCAACCATCCACATTCGCATTGTATATCTGTTTAGTCATTGACTCATTCGACATTTTTTCTTTATGCCCGAACCATCGGAGCATGCCTTTTTTCATTTTTACACCGATACTATCGTTTACATAAAGCCTCTTTCTTATATCTTCATTACGAACGCGATAGGTGAGTGATACACCGCAAATCTTGTGTGATCTTGACCAAATGTGTAAAAGATTAGTTTACGTCTGTACCTACCTATTCTTTTTTTACGAGGTGGAAATGCCATTGTATTCAACTGACTCTTTGGAAGGAGAGTTAAGATATGAGGGACTTGGATCCTCTAAAACCACCTCGGTGCTGACTTCAGTGCAGAAATGGGGTACACTATAAACACTGCTCTGGTTCCCCCCTCGTACTTCTCCTCCATTTATGTTTGTACCTACAACTATTGTATGTAGCCACAGACCAATTAGCCTTCCTTCTAGTCGATGTATGTAGCATATAGATAAAAAAATGTTTATTTAGGAACATTACAACAGTTGTGTAATTTTTATATTTTTATAAAAAACGATGAATATCTGCAAAAGCTGGAAACTGTGTCGCAGATACCATCTCGAAACATTGGGTTCTGATTTTCACACAATATAATAAATTTAAATTTGTAACCAGACTAAGCTATAAAAAAAGAACATGTTATACTAGATTTTAACAAATTTTAACATATTATAAGCAAAGGTAGTATACAGACCTTACTCACGGATCACTATTTAGTGGTTGATATATTAGATGAATGTGATGATGTCTACGCAGTACAACATGGTCACTGGAGCTTTATCTATTTCTTCTTCAACGTAGTTCAAATAATAATGAAATTATTATTCTACGATTCAAAGATGCTACTATCATATTCTAGCTGGAACAAAGCCATTTGTTACGTTAATGGCGTCCATTTCCCGAATAATCATTTGTTCATAATTGCTCCGCTATAAAACTTTGTCTTTAGATAGCTGTATGGTGTCTGCAGATTTATGTGTACGAAAGTACGTGGTTTGTAAAACAAGCAAAATAATATTCATCACTCCAGCCAAAACACGTCCACGGTTAGACAAAGCCTTCTCAAAACAGTGTCATGCTAGGCATAAGGGGACATTGAGCAACACGGGCCAACGGCCGCGGCGGACTGGAGGGGAGTAGCCATAGCGTTTATTACCGATGCAAAACAGTCTGTCATTTTTTGCGGGAGGGAAATGCGTGCGACACACACGCACACTACAAAAATCGTCTATTACTACGAAACTCACAACTTGATTTTAACAAAAAGCAGAAACAATTTCACGCACACATTTAAAAATCTAGCAACAGGTATAGGGTCATTTGGGCTTGTACTTTGACAGAGGGGAAAGCCTGCATATGGCTACTCCCCTCCGGTGTTGCTCTATGTAAGGGGACAATACGCCATAATCGCCACGCTTGGCAGGGGATTGGCGCGGCGATAGCAATGTCAGTCGTTTTTTGTTAGGCAATATGAGTAAATTTTTCCCCCCTTTACGGGGACCGAACTCTCATAACCCAGCGAGGGAGCGGTGTTTGGTGTGGCTCGACCCACCACTCGCTTCTGAGGTTAGGAGACAGCTGGGGTATAGATATACAATACGCGAATGGCGATGGCCCTGCATCCTATCCCCAGCCGCCTAACCGTGGTCCCTCCGCGTAATGGTGGTCCCGCCATTTGATAGAGATGTGGTGGGTTTTGACGCTCCTCCTGGGTTGAACTGCTGCCAAAAGAAAAAAATTAAAGTTCAGGCCAGCCGACTCAGAATCTTGTACTTTAAATAATTATTTTTCTTCATTGTATCAAACACTTACCGAAAAGAACACGTATCATAAAAACTTGCTAAAGACATACAAATCTCATCACAACATATACAACTACAGACAAATATATCTATACAAATAAATAAAATTGAAGTATCTGTTGGTAATATAAAAATAACCGCTTTTTACTAAATGCATATGCATGTATACACGGTACATAAACCAAAACATTTTTTTTTTTCAAGTTTTGTCTGTCTGTCTGTTTGTTCCCGCTAATCTCGGGAACGGCGGGACCGATTTTGACGGGACTTTCACTGGCAGATAGCTTATGTAATAAGGAGTAACTTAGGTAACTACTAGAGTAGCTACTTTTATACTAGCTGCGCCCACTACTTCGTCTGGGTACATACTGAACAATCATAAAATCTTACGCGGATGAAGTCGCGGGCACAGCTAGTATTATAAAATATTTAAAGGAGATGCAACAATAATACACAAATAAAATGGAGAATACACGAGAGACTAATATTTAAAAATGCGAGTAAATGGACTGACATGTGCTGAGTTTTACAGCAGTAATAACTCATAAGTCAGAGCGTAATGTGCGTGAAATAGATTCGGTGCGCCCTCTCTTTGCTGCTAGAAGAAATGTTAAAATTCAGGCAGTCCCGGCTCGCTGGGTCGGAACGTTAAATTAGGCTACCGTCGGATCTTGTTGTTTGAAATATTGTGTGAAATGATATGAACATTAAGTCCGTATTTTATCCTTCTTTCCCTCGACTTGTTTAAACAAGATCGAAGCATCTTACGGATTTTTTGGGGTATGTAAAGTTGCGAATAACTAACACGAGAAATTGTTGTTATTATTTCTTAGAAAAAGTCGAGCAAAACCTTTTCCGTATTTTTTCCAAAAAATATATTAATATTGTAATTTCTGAGGAGCTACTATATTATAGCATATTCATTGTAATAATAATGCATACGAAATTGAGATACATATTAATATGTAGCTCATTATTTCATAGAAAAAGTGTCCAGTTATTCAGAATATTCCGTTCAAAAAACATTTCACGTTCATTGTATCTCAAAACGTTCTAACCTTAATATAATCATTCGTGTGTCTGACTGTCGGTCCATTTGTCACAGTGATTTTGCTTCAAGACCACTTAGCCATTTATGTTCAAATTTAGTATGTATGTATGTATCTTCACGCCAGGTCCCTAACGGGGTAGGCAGAGAGTGTAGAGCGCCAGATATCCCGGGTCCTGACAAACCTCTCGTGCCTTCATCATTCTCTTCATACATGCACGCCGATTCCTAAGACTTTTGACCCCACCATCATTAGTAGGTACACATAATAATGTAAACCAGTGATCCAAACATATACATGTAATATAAATACTTAAATAAAATTGAAATACCTATGGAGTCTCTGGGTTTTATTTAAACAATAAATTTTTAACAAAACCATATTTTTTACTTGTGGCAGAGCTCCAGTGACGGAGCTCGCGGGTGTAAGCACCGCCGCTCTACCTTTATTTGCCGCCAAATGGCAATGTTCAGCACTATCGTGTTTCGGTAAGATGCTATTGTATGGCCCCGTAATAGCTATCACAGAGACATAACAATAATAATATAGTTCTCAGAGGTGGTAACGCATCTGCATTTTGACTTCTGGTTTTTGTGTAGACGTCTATAGGCGGCAGCCATCACTTAACATCAATGTGAGCTGCAAGCTTGTTTGCCATCTTAAAAACATAAAAAAAGAACTGTTATGCCCGTATAGATTTTCTCCATTGGTTGTTTTTTAAGTTCCTAATACTGTTTCAATATCACATCTTCAGAGTATTTACAAACGTAGGGAGATTGAATAAGTTGTGAAAGTAGCCAAAGGTTAATTTTGCAACTACTTTCATTTCTGATTACAGCTAAAACTACAATTTCTCGACTCTAAGGTTTGGTTGTAGGTCATTAAACCGTTACGGAAAATTTATTCAAATATTTTTTAAATTTGAATTCAAAACAAAAGGAGCCGGTTCGATGAATCCTGTAAATAATCCTGAAGACAAATTTACTAACATACAGCGAATAAATCATAATTGGCCACTGGGGATAGAGACAACTCATAATTATATTTAACATTTTGTTGCTAAGCGTATTTTTCATATTCTTCTTATTTTCAGCATAAAATTGGGTTTTTATGTAATGGAAGTGGCAAACAAGCATGCAGTTCACATTGATGTTAAGTGATGACTGCAGCCTATAGACACCCACACAAAGACCAAGATCAAAATGCAGATGCGTTACCACTCCTGAGGCCTAAGGTGTTATGCCTCTGTGCCGGAATTTACAGGACTGTACATTACCACCTAATCGGAACACGATAGTGCTGAACACTACCACTTAGCGGCATATATATTAGGTAATGCGGTGGTGCCTACGCCCGCGAGCTCCGTCACTGGAGCTCTACCACCAGTAAAAACTATTAGTAATATGAAACATATTGATACCCTTAATAATTAAGAAACTACTTATAAGTATCATAACTAAAAAAATGCTAATGCTAGGTAGTTACTAATCTGTGTGACTTTTATTACCTACTATCGGCCCGCCCCGGCTTCGCTCGCACTGATCCGTTACTATTAGTCATAGCGTGATGATATATAGCCTATAGCCTTTCTCGATAAATGGGCAATCTAACAATGAAAAACTTTTCAAATCCCACTAGTAGTTCCTGAGATTAGCGCGTTCAAGCAAACAATCAAACAAACAAACTCTTCAGCTTTATAATATTAGTAAGTAAATAAGTAGGTATAGATAATTCACATAGAATTTTTCTGTGTATTTCTATTATGGATTACCTAATCAAATCAACTAGAACATATGAAATATTCTATTTAATTTGAAATCAAATCCATAATAATATGAAGTCAAATGTCTCCGCTCATAGATGGAAATGAGTTAAGGCGTAAAAAAAAACGAGAAAAATAAAGGGGCGACGAAGCGTTGGCTGTGAAGCAGCCATGAATAATCCTCCCGTCAGCACCACGCGAGCTCGCTGCCCAATTAAAAACGTACTCTTTCCACGATTTTTAGCTTAGAATATTGTATAATAAGCCAATAAAATACCCCACTTAGCGCCGTAGCAGCCCGTCGGCTATGAAATATGCAGTTCTCACCCTCATTACAGCGAACCGAAATTAAATGCATAGCCTGCCCCGAATGGGCATGTCACGTAAAGTTGATCAGAAGTTAATCTCGGCGTTACCTAAAAAGTAAGTGGGCTTTTTACTGCGTAGCAAAGCGTAAAGGTTTTTGTGTTTATTTTCAAAATTATTTAAAAGTTTTACTAATAGAATGTTCATATCTACACAAAATTAATTAGAAATAAGTTAAAATGTTTTATCTTTATTCTAGCTGACCCGGCAAACTTCGTTTTGCCTCACAACGAAATAATGTGTCAAAGAATTTGATAGATATTTGTATCGAAAAATAAAATTGTGGTTTTTAATATTTCCCTTCAATTTCTTCATATCTTTTTACCTTTTGAACCTTCCCTGGACTTTCAAAAATCATTCAAATCCAAAATCCAAATAGGTCTAGCTGTTCTCGAGTTTTAGCGAGACTAACGAACAGCAATTGATTTTTATATATACTCGTATAAGATATATATTATGTAAGAACGGTTTTTTATTATTTGCCACCTTCTTGATACAGCTCATGACATGTGATGACTGCAGTCTATAGAAATCTACACAAAGACCAGGAGTCAAAAAGCAGATGCGTTGCTACTCATGAGACCTTAGTTTATATCTCTGTGATAGTTATTAAAGGACCATTACCATCTAACCCAAACACGGTAGTACTTTACGTTACCTTTTGGGAACAGATAGATTACATTATGCGGTGGTGCCTACGCCGTCGAGCTCCAACTCTGGTACTCTACCTCCAGTAAAACAGTTCACTACACCTAATCGCGGTTTGGTGTCATACAGCGTGTATTCATTATCGAATTTTATAACTTTACTAGCTGACCCGGGAAACTTCGTATTGCCTCAGAATGAAATAATGTGTCAAGGGTTTAATACATACGGACTATTTGTATGGGAAAATAAAATTGTGGTTTTTACTATTTCTCTTCAATTGCTTCATATTTTCCTACCTTTTAAACCTTCCCTGGACTTCCAAAAATCATTCAAAATCAAAATTAGCCGAATTGGTCCAGCCGTTCTCGAGTTTTGGTGAGACTAGCGAACAGCAATTGATTTATATATATTTAGAAGATTAGAACTTTTTAACTTACGAGATATTAACTACTGTTAGCGCGAAAATTCAATACATCGTGATATCATGTATACGCGAAAAATCTACCAATTTTCAGGGGTGGAGAGATTTGAAGGAACATTTTAAAAAGAAATACTTATTTCGCCTGAGCAATCATAAAAGGACGGAAGCTTTTCTCTCCATTCGTGGTGAAAAGTGGCCACTTATATAAAATCTCACATCGTTTTGTAAAAATTCCGAATCAGAGGACACTGTTCATGTCTGACGAAAATGTAACGATTATGATAAATTCGAATAAATAAAATACAACATACATTTTAGATGTAAATTTTTTTTATGTAACGCAAGTGGCAAACAAGCATGCAGTTCACATTGATGTTAAGTGACAACTGCAGCCTATAGACACCCACACAAAGACCAAGGTCAAAATGCAGATGCATTACCACTCTTGAGGCCTAAGGTTTTATGCCTCTGTGCTGGAAATTACAGGGCCGAACATTACCACCTGACCGGAACGCGATAGTGCTCAGCATTATGGTGTTCCGGTCAGGTGGTAATTAATGTACATGTAAATCCGGTAAGTGCCTATAGGCTGCAGTCATCACTTAACATCAATGTAAACAGCAAGCTTGTTTGAAACCTATAGAAATAAAACTAAAACAGATTATCGCTACTTTATTAGTGAAACAAGTGTATACTATTTGGGTGTGGGAACTCTTCTTTTATGTTGTGGTAACTTGTGTTAAAAGAATCCCCCATCTATAGACTGCTGTCATCACTTAACATCAATGTAAACTGAAAGCATGTTTGCCGCTTCCATTAGACATAAAAAAACCTTAAGAAATAAAACTAAAACAGATTATCGCTAATAGTAAACTAAAGAGCCTCAACGGCTAAGCTAAACGAGGCCTTGGTACGTGACGACCCCATCGCCCACTAATGGGAAGGAATTCTTCCGCCAATGTAGTTAGTCAACCGAACAATGGCGGTCAAACCATTTCAGTTAGGCAGTAGTATTTCTTTTTCTTAAACAAAAATACTTTATTAGTGAAACAAGTGTATACAATTTGGGCGTGGGAACTCTTCTTTTATGTTGTGGTAACTTGTGTTAAAAGAATCTTCCCTCTATAGACTGCAGTCATCACTTAACATCAATGTAAACTGCAAGCATGTTTGCCGCTTCCATTAGACATAAAAAAAACCTTAAGAAATAAAACTAAAACAGATTATCGCTAATAGTAAACTAAAGAGCCTCAACGGCTAAGCTAAACGAGGCCTTGGTACGTGACGACCCCATCGCCCACTAATGGGAAAGACTTCTTCCGCCAATGTAGTTAGTCAACCGAACAATGGCGGTCAAACCATTTCAGTTAGGCAGTAGTATTTTTTTTTCTTAAACAAAAATACTTTATTAGTAAAACAAGCGTATACAATTTGGGTGTGGGAACTCTTCTTTTATGTTGTGGTAACTTGTGTTAAAAGAATCCCCTCTCGGCTTTGGTGTTTCACAGTATTAAATAACTTACTTAAAATAACGAAAGCACTTAGATTACCTACATGTATCAAGTGCATTTTTATAACTACTTTTACTTTTTTTACTGGTGGTAGAGCTCCAGTGAAGGAGCTCGCGGGCGTAGGCACCACCGCATTACCTAATATACTTGCCGCTAAATGGTAGTGTTCAGCACTATCGTGTTCCGGTCAGGTGGTAATGTACGGCCTTGTAATTTCCGGCACAGAGGCATAATACCCTAGGCCTCAGGAGCGGCAACGCATCTGCACCTTGACCTTGGTCCCTATGTGGGCGTTCATAGGCTGTAGTATATATAAGTATGTACAGAAGCGTCTAGCGATAGAACTATCGCCATTGCGACCGCCAATCCGTCTGCCAAGCGTAGCAATTATGGCATATTCTCCCCTAATGACGCACAACACTGTTGAGGGCGTCATTGGGGAAGGCTTTGTCCAGTGGTTGTCTTTCGGCTAGAGCAGAGGTTCCTAAACTATTTTTCTTGTAGACCCCATTTAATTTTTTTCTGGTTTTGGTGGACCTCCTTGCTAACATTTATATCACTTGCCCATATATCCCATTTTTATTTACGCATATACGTAGACCCCATCGAGTCTCCCATAGACCCTAGGGGTCTATATGGACCACGGTCATACAAATTATTTTTAAATAGAATGGTTGGAACTTTGACTACACCGATGGGTTGAAACAATTAGACTACATTGAAACAGAGAACCTTTTCCGGACACTGGTATAACAACAAGTAATAAGTACTTACTGGCTATATTGGAGACAGGCCTCAAACTTACCTATTTCCTCTATTTTTCCCCCTCTCCCCATGACGTAATAAATATGTTTGTAGACACACACTTACACACGCGCGCGCACCCTTGCGCACGCATGAACACACACACACACACATAATCCTTCACCCAAACTCTCCAAAACCACTGATAATACTGAAGATACGTAAGTAGCCTGTAACACACCTATGCTAGCACAGGCTACAGGCCTTTTTTTGAATGTTTGTGCCACTTAAGTACGATTCATAAAAGAACTTGAAAAAAAAAAACAATGTGGCACTGCGCTTCGACTTCCGTGCCTGGGGCCAATTGCGTAATCCGTAAAAATGGTCTTAATTTCAATGAGTATAATTCGGAAAACATCTAAGATAAGAACAAACTAATCAAATTCTGTACTAAGTCACAGGGCAGTACCTAACGGCATTCTAAAAAATCATGTTTATTTGTTCCCCACCGACCATTCCCTATTCAAGAGCTGTAATGTAAACAAAAGCAAAGCGTGTTTGTATTAATCACGGTTAACTGAGAACTTGTAAATTGTAAACATTCGTGGTACACATTGTGTTAGAGACGTGACGACAGCTTATGAGAATACTGTGTGATTGGTGCTTCCACGTATTTTTTTTATTATAAAAACATTGTGCGACGGTGCCTAAATGTTTATTTTTTTTAGATGAGAAACATTTTTCAAAGTAAGGTGGAGTACGTGTTTGACTGTGTACGTGTATGTCGTTGTGTATATATTTACATGACGTGACCTTTCCAAATATAATCACATTTGTAATATGCGACAGGAAAAAATATATAAATTGTTTGTAATACTCGTAAATTGAAAAATCTAGGACTCACTCATTCAGAAATTTCGGATACCTACTTCAAGTGCTAGGAGTTTCAAATTTTGGATTCGGGTTCTATTTAGGTTGTAAGTGCTCACTAAGACGGGATTTTGCGAATGTCGACCCTTAAGAATGTGTCGAAATTATTCTTATAACATTACACTCATTTTAAAATTTCTTTTCGTAAGTATACGAAAATTGAATAAAATTGTATCACGAACTTAGCGAAACCAAAGAGACAATTTCTTTAAAAGCCTCTAATATCTTTTTAAGAGTTCTTATCGTGAAAGGGGTACTAAACAAGGCTCGTCGTGAACATTATTTAAAAAAAGAGGAAATCGCGGAAAGTTTACTTGTTTCGAAAAGGCGGGGGTCGTTGTGGCATCTGATAACGCCAGATTTGCGGCCATTCCATTAACAAATTAACTCTACAGAGCTCTTCAATAAAATGTGATAACAATAGGTACTATCTGTTAAATGTATATTAATTTTCCTAAATATGTTTGAATAAATAGGGATGTTGACTATTTTTTTTACGTGTTTTATCTATTTTTTTAGCAATAACATGCAATTGAATAAAGCAGATGTTGCGAGCTCGACTCTGGTTCGTACACTACCTCAAAAAATGGGTAAATTAGAGAAGAATCCAAAAAAATACAATTAATTTATTCAAGAATATATTTTAGAGTTACAACCACATTTAATTCAAACGATTTTATCATTTTCAATAAGATGATTAGTGGAATTTGTCAAAATGACTTCGGACGCCATATTTGCCATGTTGGTTTTGAGTTGCAATTCTAACTGCAAATAATGATTTGTAACTGCAAACAAAGCTAAATAAGTGAATATATGTAGTAAAAAACGTTTTTATATTGATTTTGCCTGTTAATAATATTGTGTACAATACATGGCCGGAGGACCATACATTTTTGCAACATCTCCTTTAAAAAAATATTGTAATTGTCTTTATAGCGTCTACTTATCAGTAGCTAATAAATTTTACAATATGGCGATTGAAAACTCAAAATGTCTTGTATAAAAATCATTGGACATAATATATTATCACCTTCGAGGTAAAGCAGAATGATACCGTTCCATACATTTCTGGGCCTAGGTGTTAACTCGTACTCTCTCTTTTATGTTATTGGTTTTTTATCTTTTATCGCTTTCTGCATACTTACAATGACGGTTTATTTTGATTTTACCATAACTAATATTATTTTTATACTTACTTTAATAACATAACCCATGTAAACGATAAGTAAGCATAACTTATGTAAACCATTAGTATATTGACAATTTTGCGGATCCATAATTACCCGTCTCCTTTGCGCATGTTGAAATCAAAACATTTAAAAACATTTTCGTCAATACTGTGTTTTTATGAAAATATAACACGTCGAGAGTAGTTGCAAATCGTGTCTATAATCTAAAGAATGAAATATTTTTGTTTTAAAGTTAACTTTATTGTACACGCACATTTTCGTTAGTTCTACTAAAATTTCATACGATTCAACCTAAATTTTCATTATTTTTATACCTTCAGTTGCAAGTCAGTTTCAAATAATATGATAAAAAGTAATGATTTTATACCTAGATTTATTACGTAGGAAACATTGCTATTGAATACATATAAACCAAATACGTAGTAAACAATAAATTGTAATAATCCAATGTACGGTAACAAGTGGTGACATCTGGCGAAGAAGTATTGAATTATGACCTGACACGGGTTCACAGGGCGTTGTAGGTGCGCCGTCTACGGCAAGCGGATAAAAATAGAAAACATTAAATTATACTTTAGATATTTGCATCATTCATAGATTTTATGTTGCTATTTATTTAAATTATACGAGTACTTACACGATAGACGTGGTAATGTTTATTTTTATTAGTTACGCATATACACATCAAAAGTTCTTCCTATTGAGTTATGATTTTTTCGAATACATTTTTCCGGAAAATTGAAATGTTCCTTGTATTTTTATTTTATATATATTTTAAAATTTTCGGCTGTCATTTTTCAATTATTCAATTAACTATGCGATCATTAACGAAAAGCATTTTATGTTCTTATTTTACAGAAAATATTGCACTAAAGGGGTAACTGGGAATATAATATATCCTACATAGCTCGCTTAACTAATCCCGATGCTATGGACAAAAAAACGCTAAAATGTTTCAACCGTACCCAGTCTACCCTATTTACGTGCTTCAAATACAATTTTTTTTTTAGCTTTCATAATAATATTATCGTAGTACCAAATACTGTTCTAACTCATTTCTCATGAAATCCATTAGGTTTACGCGTACAATATTAATACTTGCAAATTACACGCGCGTTAAACAGCCCCGTGGCCTTTTGCGGCCGGAACGAAAGATTTACCCAAGTTTTAGGCACGGCCCACTCTTATTTTAATGTTAACGTAAATTTTTAAATGGTTCGTCAAGGATAATATCCATTACGGAACTGTGTTGAGGATGTTAATGTATTTTTAGAGTTTAATTCTATTTACATGTTTTCTATTTACTTACTCTCAAAATTACTTTTAGTACGGTCTTGTAATTTCCGGCACAGAGGCATAACACCTTAGGGCTCAGGAGTGGTAACGTATCTGCATTTTGACCTCGGTCTTTGTGTGGGTGTCTATAGGTTGCAGTTATCACTTAACATCAATGTGAACTGCAATCTTGTTTGCCACTTCCATTACATTAAAAGAAAATGTTCCGTTATTCTGTCAAAATGAGGACTCATTCGACGTTATGGGTTCGTAAGATTTGTAAATATCATTTAAGTACTGTACAAAGATCGACCTTGGAGCTCTCCAACGAGATGGAGTAAATACTTTGAAACGCTGCGTGTTAGGAGGAAAGGTCTGCTTTTTACTCTTTGTCTAGGACAGAAGAGACCAATAGGGAATTTTGCCCAGCCATAGGAAACAATAAGTGATATGCTTAAAACATATTCCATTAACATTAATACCTGGTACACTGCAGCATGTTTAAAACCATCTAAAATTTTGACCTCCATTCCCAGCATACACAAGTAAAATAAAACAAAGGAAGAAGATTAGCCGGAAACCAGTAGATAAATAACTTTCATGCAGCAACCATTAAGAATTAACTGTACCCACCAGAATTACCAGCGAATACTATCAAATGAAAACGCACCCATTTATCTTTTACAGTCTCATACATAAAACAGAAAGCTCAGGCTGCACTTGATTCACTGTTTCCCGCCGCCCAACTCCAGATTGTGCGCCGCCACACCGCAACTTCCGGCTTCCGGTGGCAGCCGCGCCTGCGCCAGAGCCTGCCAGTGACGTCACACCATGTCAATCACGCTTCACTAAGCTGGACTTTGTTCACATATTTTCGATTTAAATTTAACCATTAATATCTAAGTATTCTGTAAATAGTAAGTAATTTAGTATCAACTGACTTTACCCCAAACTTCATCTGCGTGGAATTCGGAAGAAAAATCATGCGATTTCCATACAAACTTACTCTATTTAAACCCTCTAGGGGTTGCTTTTTGAAAATTCAAAACAGGCCGTTCGTTTTTGACATTTGGTCATGGGTACCTGTTGTCTATTTTTATTCTAAACTTTTTAGTTATAAGACGGGTCTGTATAGAGCCATGTTATTATTTTAGTATCTCCTACGTACATACAATATTTCAGTAGGTAACAGGTTAAAGATCTACATATTATTATACAGAAATAACAGTACGTTTTTCAGTCTCTACGCGACGTATTAAGATGAAACCTGCCAACCCCGTTTTTTAGTTAGACCGCAATATAGTTTTGTGAATTGTTTCGAACTTCAATCAGTAGTTTTTCTGTAACATACAGACAGACGTACAAAATTTAAACAAATAATCATATTGGCATCTTATTCCCTATAGGAATCCCTCTTGTAGGCTTCAGGAGTGGTAACGCATCTGCATTTTGACCTTGGTCTTTGTGTAGGTGTCTAAAGGCTGCAGTCATTACTTAACATCAATGTTAACTGCATGTTTGTTTACCACTTCCATTACATTAGAAAAATCCCTCTAAATATTTCTTTAATTAGTGAAATCCTCGGTAACGACCCGAAATAAATAAGAATGTCTGAAGAGTTAATAACAAAATAGATAATATTGATATGAGTAGTGCGTAGCATATTGAACTCATTTATAAAACGCTCAATATATTTATGTCATTAATTTTACCACTAACCACACTTGAAGTACAGATATGTGCGTACCTACCTATATGGCGTTAGCATTGTGGAATACATGTCGAAACTTCCACTCGAAAACTCCTTCCGAACCAAGAGTACAGTCTTGTTCCTTGTGTAACCGGCAGTTTCCTAGGTAACGGTGTAAATTTTAATCTGCTCTTCTAGTTCACTCACGTGGTGCTTCATTAAATAAAAGGACGTATTCTAAAAGGTCAAATGCTGTTAAATTATCTAGAATTTAGTAGATATTTGAAGTAAGTACGAAATAAACAAGTATCTAACGTCTACCAAAAATGTTATATTCAGGATGGTAGAGGGTGTAGGGGTAGAGGGGGGTAGAGGTGTACCACTACATTACTCATAGTAATATGAATTATATTAAAGGTTAAATTCCCACTGCAAAATAAATTCGTTCATCCAGATACGCGGCAAACCTAATTTTTACGCATATTCATAATCTAGACAATATTATAGGTTGCCTATCAAAATTTGGCCGCAAGTATTATACCTCTAAACAGCCAGCAACTTTGTGCGACCGATTTAAATTGACTCCCGTATATCATGACAGTGAGAAAATAATTGTTATGTATTATAAATAAAACATGTACGTTATGGACGTAAAAAGTTATCGGGGCGAAACTAAAATATGTAGGAGCGGCCGAATGCGCAATGGCAGAGGTGATTTTTCAGAGTCTTTATACATATATACGAAGCGTGCATAACTCAGCGGCTGGTGTAGATCGTAAGCGATCTACTCGGTTAAACATTACGGGCGCGGTCGGGTGTGTGATGGGTGACCGCTAGTGGCAAATTAAAAAAAATCGCGTTTCCGTGCTTCGGATGGCACGTTAAGCTGTAGGTCCCGGTTGCTATCGATAGACAGGAGTCGTTAAACCCTGTCGGAGGCCTTATGGGCGGTTTGAAAACATCCGACAGCGGGTTGGCCACTAACCCGTATCCCTACCAATCCGCATTGGAGCAGCGTGGTGGAGTAAGCTCCAGACCTCCCCCCAAAAAGGGGAGTGAGAGGAGACTCGTGCCCAGCAGTGGGACGTATAATGGGTTGTCATTATTATTATTTTATTATTCATATTGTAGTGAAGTGAACGATATTTAATGAAAAGGAGTTAAAAAAAATTGTTGCAACCTAGTGGATATATTATTATATTCTCTACATTATAAACATGCGTAAAAATTAGGTTTGCAGCATATCTGGATGAACGAAATGATTCTGTACTGGGATCCTAACCTATTACTTACATGTCTGTGGATTTATCTAATGTACGTGCTCCTAAATGGTTGTGTTCAGACATATCGTCTCCCAGTCAGCTAGTGAACGAACCTGTTATTACCGGCATAGAGGTATAACGCTTTAGGCCTCAGGAGTGGCCCTGAGACGTTATGTCTCTGTGATAGTTATTACGGGGCCAGACATTTTAAAGGCAGATACTAAGTTCAGACTTTAAAAAGGTCTTTTCTACAAAACAATTAACATAAAAATATTCATATCCCTCTTCTTCTAAAGCAATCAACGTATTTATAAATTCACAGATCATGTAAATATTTACGACGATTAAACTACACTAAATAAACCTTTTTCTTTATGATACTGACATTTATTTAAACAATGATTAACAAACTAAATAAATACTTATTCGTACCAGTTGTCAGCAGTCGGAGCCAGTCAATACGGTCAACACTTTAAGTTTTGATGAATAGGTTTCCTAATTAGCTCTTTGACATGAAAATGGTATCTGTTTTGGGGTCAATTGCAAAGAGAACTCTAGGAAAATTATACAAACGTCAGTTCAATATATGTGCATGTTTACGAAACAGCAGTGGGGACGGTGAAGTACAAACAGGTAACCCGTTCTGTTTGGATCCAATCGCATACGAAAGTCACACTCTAAAGACACACGATAACCAAAAGCGTCAAACTCTTTACGAATTCGGTTTGTACGTAGCTGCATGTATGCCCAAATATGTTCAAAAGGTTCAGATGCAGCACACCGATGAATTAGAAATACTCGTTGCTCCGGAAGGTATGTTTCAAGTTCTCAGTTTTATGTGTTATCATCAACACGCTTGCTTCAATCAGTGTTCATCAGCAACAGCTTTGGATATTCCCAGCAGAGAGTTCAGATTTGAAGTGCTCTATAATATTCTCAGTTTGAGATTCGGTGAACGCGCACGAGTGAAGACTTATACCGATGAACTGACTCCATTGCATTCAGCATGCAGCATTTGGAAAGGAGTGAATTGGTTTGAAAGAGAAATATATGATATGTTTGGCATTATTTTTTCGCATCATCCCGATTTAAGGCGAATCCTCACTGACTACGGATTTACAGGGCATCCTTTAAGAAAAGATTTTCCGCTGGTAGGATATACAGAAGTAAGATATGATGACGAATTGAAGAAACTTGTATATGAACCTGTGGAATTTGCTCAGGAGATGCGGCGATACCAATTAGAATCACCTTGGAATTACTTAAGAAATTTCCATGAAGGCTACAGTTGTCCTATGCCTGAAAAAGAAAAGAAAAAAGCTTCCTAATATTATTATACTGATTTCATCAAATTCTCTCCATCTACAAGAATTTGTATTTTTGCCTCAAATAAAGTAATGAAGTTATATTGTGAGTGTTTTGACTGATACTATGATACTATATAAATAAAACTATTTTACGGATTCAATTGTCGATTAAGCAAAACGAAAAGATTAAATTTTCAAATTTAAACACCTCCTTCAGTCTTAGGTTCAACCATGTCGCTTTTCAAACTTTCACTTAAATTGTTATAAACGCGAGATGAAATAGATGATATAATAAAATATCAAACTTTCCCGGTTTTCATATTCTTTTTTTTTAGTAGTTTATTTTGATCGATAGCAGAATTCATTCCATAGCTTGTCCAACTAGGATTCCAAACATCTGCTGTTAGTAAGTGCCACTTTAGCAATACGATGACCTTCCCACTGACATTTTCATAGAGTATGAATAAACCGCTCCTTTCATACAGCTAGCTGTAGCGTGCATTACATATAAGCAAACTCTACCTAGAGTTCACCTCACCACCTCATTAAAAATTATCTGAAATACTTAAACCTACTTTTAAAAACATGATTCAAATTATAGGTTTGGTTAATTCTAAGTAAATCTTAATATAATTATATAAATTACGTGTCACAGTGTTTGTCCGCGATGGACTCCTAAACTACTTAACCGATTTTAATCAAACTTGCACACCGTGTGCAGTTTGATCCAACTTACCAGATAGGATAGCGTACATCTCAATTTATAGTTGCAATATTATGTAAGTACGTAAATTGCACCAATGCGAAGCTGTAGTGCGCCGCTAGTGTATTTATAAAGAAAACAAGTACCCAACCCAATCCTACCGCCAGATACTGAGTTAGGCTCTACTCATTCTGCCTGCCTTTCTGATCACTAGTTGGTATTATCATCACCATAAATGCATCCGAGAAACGTTGCTGTACAAAAGTGTTACGGTTTTTTTATTCATTTTTTTTCCAATTTAAACCTTTGTAAGGATCTTCTTATTCCTTCAAGAAAAATAAATAAACTGTTACACTTAGGTTAAACCGACGGCTACTGGCTAGACCTAATTTTATCCGGTTAGAACTACATGTAGCGGTGCTTTGTTTATTACCCATTCATATAAACACGATATTTTTTTAATATTTACAAAAAATAAAACCGCTAAAGGGCGGCCACACAAAACTACGATGTGACGCCGCATCGCAGGAACTTGCGATGCGAATTGCTGCGATGCGATTTTGTGCGGCAAAGCATTGGTTCAGGTGACCATACTTTCAACGGTAGTCAGCCGTATACGTGGTTTGCACATTATTACCGATACCTATAGATGTGTTTTTATTTTTTAAAGGTTGTTGCACTGTTGTTATTGTTAAGTAGAAGATACATTTTGGGTTCATCCATTCATTAGGAATATGAACGCTGATGAAGACTATTTTACTCGAAAAGACTGAGCTTTGAGTATAAATTTATTTAAATTATTTTGAAATGAGCATATTTTTATAAGTGCGTTTGTGTTTTTTAATCACCGTATAATAACTATATGTGGTGATAATTTTGTAATATGGAAGAAAGCATGTTACGCCTTTGGAAATGCTGGGAATTAGGTAAACTAAAACCAAATTTTATTTTAACTTGATTCACAACAATAAAAAATTGAGTAAAACTTAAGTCCCACTCAACATTATAACGTGGCGTCAACATGTGTGACGTAAGATCGGACATTCTTGCGATGCATTCGTGCAAGCTCGCAGATTTTTGCGATGCGATGCGAATTCGCAGTTATTATGTGGGAGCCCAGCCCTATTAGACAGAGACTGCGAATGTTAAAAGTACGATTAACTGATGCAGGTAATTATTACTTTTGAAGGAAGCATAACTCTATAATCGTTTACATTATGTATTAAATTAAACTTTTAACCTAATACGATATTGAAAGTACCTAATGATGAGGGTTATAATACGACTTATACAATAGAACTGGGCAAGCGCCATTTTCAAGCTACGACGGGCCAGATGACGGTCCTTTCAAACGCCTCTCAATTAATAACTTTGGAAATTAGCGGGCAGTGGCTAATTATTCTATCTCCATTCCCAGTAAGTTGCTGCCCTTCGTAAGTATCTCATATTAAAGTATTTTAGTCATCTATTCGTAATTCCAATTATTTTTGTTATGAGCCATTATTGAATAAAGGACTTTATTTTTTTATATGCTGATTGTTTTACATTAGTGGATTAAACAAGTACAATTTCGTTGGATAATAGTTCTTTCTAGCAGTAGTTTTTTAAATAGTAAGTATGCATAATAAATATAACCTTACTGGCGCGGAAAATCTTCTGCTAATGCTCCCCAAGCACTCAAATTAGAAACCTATATAAGTATATTCGGCTATGCGTTGACTGTTTGCAAATCAAAAACGTTTTTTAAATAATAGTTATTGATGACTAATGTCTCAATTGTGGTGTTAATAATAGCTATATTCTGTGATATTGATTAGATCGGCCATTTCAAAGTAACTTATTCGTAGGTCCTTCATTATCAATATTTTAATCAACAGTTTATCATTTTAACTTCGCAAATCGTTTGTCGTTAGTATTAACAGTAAGTAACATTGAGCCATGTTATTTGAAAAAGATAAAGTGTTACTGCAATGTAGAGACAGGCACCACAAATAAAAATAAATAACGTAATGTTTCTGTGTTGTTAAAAACCATTAACAAATACATTGTCACGTTAACTAAGAAATTGTTAGAGCAATGTGATCTACGAGAATATTTGAATGAACCTAGAATAATATATAACAGCTGATTGACTAAATATCAAAATAATTAATTTATTTGTTATATCTTTATTGAAACTAAGTATTAAGAGTATCACCAAATGACGAAACCGAAACTAAGTTCCTAATATAATATACATAACAGTTACATCTAATTCAAATAATATCGGATTCGTAACTGCAAAAACGTTATTTATCTCGCAAGTACATTAATAAAAAGAATCCAGAATAAAAAATATAATAATCATGTTCATATCAGACCCATCACACGGACATCTGCGTAAGAATAACGGGAGAGCGGAGGACTGAATGAGAAATCGGCCGCAGTATGTGGCGCGCCCTCGACTCTGCTGTTCGCACGTCGCCTCTCCCGCCCAAACTTATCACGCGTAAACTTGAATACTCGCGTACGTGAAAATAATATGCTATAGTTGGATAACTTTTTAATTTTACTGCTGTCGGATAACAGGTGAGTCTGTTATGGAATATTTAATTTTGACTTTATTTTGATGGTTTTATGCAAGTTAGTCGAACGAAATATTAGTTATGCGTATCAAATTCGTCTTTGTTTTTGTTAATGATAGAACTTTTGATCGCATGATTTTTGTTAAAAATAAAAAAAGGTTTTTTTAAAATTAAAATACTTAAGTTATAATTTTATTTTTTTACTTTGATAAGTCGATAGGAATGACTTAGATTATTACTTAAAATAAGAGTTTTAAAATTGTATTTGCTATTAAATGTTTACTATTACTACACCCATTATAAGTTATGGAGTCAGTTTGTAAGAAATGGTAGCATTTAGTACTATTGTTTTCCTGCTAATGTATGGCACTACACTACGTCACAGAGGCAAAACAACTTATGCCTCAGGTGCGGTAATGCATTTTGATCTCCAACTTTTATGAAAGAATGCAGATCACATAGATGTTAAATGATGACTGCAGCCTTTAACCAAAAACAAGAGATCGAAATCCCACCCCTGAGACCTTAGTTGTTATGTCTCTATGATAGTTACTGAGCCATGCATTACGGTAGTGCTGAACACTACCATTTGGCAGGTAGCTGAGGCAATGCGGTGGTGCCTACGCCATCGTGTTTCTACAGCGGAAATCTACCATCAGTACAAATAATTAAGATGTTTACTTAGGCTTTGAATCACATTCACAGGGATATTACTTAAAAACAATCTAAAGTTTTTTTTATGTCAGAATGGTGGCAATCAAGCATGCAGCTCACATTGATGTGTGATGACTGCGTCTACACAAAAACCAGAGGTCAAAATGCAAATACGTTGCCACTCCTGAGACCTAAATTGCTCAATCAGTCAATAAGGTTTATTGAAACTAACTTTTCTGAAAGTCAATCTTAAGGGTGCTTTTCCACCAGAGATGTGGTGGAATGCTACGTTGCTATGGATGCGTTTAATATCCACCAATCATATTCATTGGTGCACATCATGTAGCACTGGCGGCATAGAGCAACACGGGCCACCGGCCGCGGCGGACTGTAAGAGAGTAGCCATAGCGTTTATTACCGATGCAAAACAGTCTGTCATTTTCTGCGGGGGGAAATGCGTGCGACACACACGTACACTACAAAAATCGTCTATTACTACGAAACTGACACCTTGACTTTAACAAAATACAGAAACAATTTCACGCACACATTTAAACATCTAGGCGAAAGGCCCATTTGGGCTTACACTTTGACAGGCGGGAAAGCCTGCCTATGGCTACTCCCCTCCGGTGTTGCTCTATGACTGGCGGAAACGGATTCAACTAAGCTATGTAATTTATATGGTAGGATGTGTGCTATGGATGCGAGCTGTGGATTTGTGGAAGCAAAAAGTTATTTTATATCTTATGGAGTTAAATTGTTATTGCGCATCTTCCTCGTACAGCTACATAGCTTAGTATTAGTGGAAACGGTCACATATTTTCGTAGCGTACATTTAACATCTTTTCAGCATAGCTGCATAGCACATCTCTGGTGGAAAAGCACCCTTAAAGATAGATACACACTACCAAAGTGGTCAAAAGTCAATACCCCACTCTAACTTTATAATTAAAAGAGTGTTTATTTAAACTAGTAGCTTTTAAATAGTACTAGTAGCTAGTAGCTTTTTAATACTTATATAAGAAAATATTTTTTACAAAAACGCATGTGAATAATTTACCAACTTTATTATGGTTCAAAAAATTACTAAAATCATACTGGGTACCAATAAAACCAGCCAAATTTGAAGAATTGAAAGATTTCATAAGTTACCTTACATATCATAAGCTTAATAGGTGTTCGTGTAATCTGAAGATATATAAAAATAGATTTTATAATAATACTAGCGGCCCGCCCCGGCTTCGCCCGCGCTGCTCTGCTCCTATTAGTCATAGCGTAATGTAAACTATCCTATCTCTCAAGTTGGATCGAACTGCACATGGTGTGCGAATTTAATTATAATCGGTTAAGTGGTTTAGGAGTCCATTGAGGACAAACATTGTGACACGAGATTTATATATATTAAGAAAGATATAAACAGTATTTTTCACAACGTCACATGAGTGATATAAAAATTACCTAAATCATACTACCAAAAAAACCGGCCAAGTGCAAGTTGGATTCGTGTGCCCTAATACTCTTACATATAATAAGCTTCATATAGGTTTATTATAATCAATAATTTTACGTGTACCAAATTTCAGCTCAATCGGCATTGTACTTTCAAAGACAGACAGACAGACAGGCAAATGAGTGATCTTTTATGGGTTCAATATTTTCCCTTTGAGGTACGGGATCCTAAAAAGCAATAAATTACCAGTTGAGGTATCAACATCGTGACACGAGAGTTTTGACAATGACCATCACAAAATAAGAGAGAAATAACTGAAATCATATAATAAAAAGCGATACATATTACGATCTAAATAACAAGCAGAAACAATTCGAAAATTTTGAAATCGCTGAGGGGAATTACGTAAATCATCTAGATTACACTCATATATTTTGATATATGAGTGTAATCTAGAAGATTTGAATTCATCCAGCAATCCGCCTAGAGATATAGTAATGTTTCAAAGATGTTTCGCGTAGTACTGACCTACATCTATCTAATACCTACTGTTGTTGTACACCAAATTCAAAGTTTATCACGTATAAATGTATAGCTATGTTTAAACTTTGAAATGTTTAACCCAATTTTGAAGCAGATTCCTTAAAATTGTCGGAACACTATAGCATTTGTAGCAATCCTCTTAAATATATTGCTGAAATAATTTTTACCAGTTTATTTGAATGAATATATATTTTTATTGTTATGAGTGGCAATCAAGCATTCAGTTTACATTGTTAGTAAGGAAATATGTAGTCTATAAACATGTGCATAAAACAGAACCAGAATCATCAATTTTTGTATAAGGTATATCTACAAGAGAGAATTAGCCTGGGTTGCACCACGCTATTTAGTAGTAAGTTAGTGTAACATTTCACATCCTTCTCTAACTTCAAAAGATTTTTTTAAGTTAGAGAAGGATGTGATATATTACAATAGCTTTAACTTTAACAAATACCATAATGCAACCAGACTAAGAAATTTTATCAACAAATAAACTGAAGTATACCTTATGAATAAAAACAGAATCAGATACGCATGAAAATATTTGCAATATATGTATAGAAATTTGATATTCAAAAATGTATTTAACAATGAAACTAAATATTATCTATGAACTTATTTAGGTTACTTAATCGAGAGATTGCAAAGTGGTAGGTACATTGCAATCTGTGGTATCTACTAAATACTTTTACCCGTTGAATTAATGGCTGCATCATCACAAACATTTTAAGGCTTTGCGATGTAGTAAAAATGTAATAATAGTTAAATGTTTCTAATAAATTTTAAAAATATAGATGCGTTTCACTCCTTCTGCCTAAGCTGTTACACCTCAGTCCCGAATATTACGTGATCAAACATTATCTCCTTATTTACCTACTATCTATCCGAAATTATAATACAATCGCGCTGAACACAGCCATTTAACTGCAAATGGAATAGTTTATGCAGTGGTAACGCCAAGTTCTGCCACTGAGGCTTAACCAGTAAAAAATGCATAATCAATGTAGAAGCGAATAAATTCATAACTTAACTTGTAGACTGGTTTATTTTTATTTTTACGTACATAATTTATTAGAGAATGAATTTACGTCCTAAGAATAAGAAAATAAACATAATTAATCCTATAAATAACTTGACAGGGTGTCACTATTAAATTTTAAGACCTAAATTATACTTACTGATAATAATTATGTTAAGAACTTTATTAATAGTGACATTGCAATAAATATATAAATATAAATGCGAAAGTTTGTTAGTATGGATGTTTGTTATGCCAAGTTTAACCAACTGGACACACGTGTGTCCGGTCGTTCGTGTCGAGTTGACGAATAACCCGAAAAAATGATTCGTCAACTCGACACGGACGAATGGACACACGCGTGTCCAGTTGGTTAAACTTGAAATTGTAATGACTTGTTATTTGACAGCAGCGTCCTGCGATGAAACTACCGCTACCGCGATCGCCAATTTACATGCCAAGCGTGGCTATTATGGCAGGGGGGAGGTATGTATCCCATCATCTGCTTATGGGAGGCTTTAGTCCAGCGTTGGACATATTACTGCTGATATGATGATCTCAACTATCCAAAGTGAAAACAAAAAACTGTATGGAAAAGGAAACACATCACTAGGCGTTCAGTGGATATTATTCAATAACGCTAATACAGTTGAACTTGAACAGTTTCAGCATATAGATCGCATCGGTATTCTCGTTTTTGCCCATCAAAACATGAGAGAAATTGTTGCCCATTCAAAAAGATTCTTCTGTGATGATTTAAAACATGCGTCAGAAAATTCCATCAACTATTCACGATTCATGTCGATATTGGGTATACAAAATATCATACAAACATTATTCCTACTATTTATACTCTGCTTCCCAATAAAATAGTGGAAACATATAAAACGTTATTTTATTTAATTAAAAGCCAAATATCGCAGTGGCACCCAGAAACTAATACATAGTTGTGATTTTAGAAAGCACCTTATACAGGCTTTGCAACATGAATTTAGTCTTGGTAAACATATTGTTATACCTACAAGTGCCTAGCTCATATATCACTATGTAAAAGTGACAAGTATTGTTGTTACAGAGTTAAGTAGAATGATTATTATTTGTAAAATTATACATTATAATTATAATATATATACAATTGTGATGCCATGATTATGCTCTATTGATCATTTCTGTTATATTTTATTTCATTATTTTATGCCGCATGTAGCTCCGAGTATAATTCTCGTTTAAACTTCATTGCAACTACATTTAGTAAACAAGCAAACAAGCTTTGTAATTTTGTATAGAAAAGGGGTGTATCTTTCAAGGGCAAAACTTCTTTGGCGTTGATAATAAATACAGAAATTTAATTGCTACTTTTAATTATGTGTTGGTACTAACCTACTTCATTTTTTGTGATATTTGAAGTAATGATTTTAAATTATTATGTATATTTAGAGAATATTGGCTATTTTCACTCTTTTCCTATAGGTAGTCAATCCGTGTCTTTACATTAATAAATCATAATTTAATTTGATTGTTATTAACTATAATATACATTTATTTTATGTTTAAAATTTAAAATCCATTAGGTTTTTTCAGCAAAAATATGAGTCAGTTTATTTTCATTATGTAGTACTAGATTTTGCTCGCGACTTCGTTTACTTGACTTTACTGTAAAGTTTCATCCAAATCCATCCAGTAGTTTTTTCTTGAAAGAGTACAAACATCCATACTCACAAACTTTCGCATTTAAAATATTAAGAAGGATATAATAAACGAGGAGATTATGCACATGACTGTACCTTTTTTGCAAAAAAAAGTGATAGTGTCCAGTTGGTGAAAACATAAAAGTGGTTTTATTTAAGTTTCACCATGTGGACACACGCAAAAATATTGTCGTGTCCAGACGACGAAATAACAAGTCATAATAATTTCAAGTTTAACCAACTGGACACACGTGTGTCCGGTCGTCCGTGTCGAGTTGACGAATAACCCGAACAAAACTACCTGGACGGATTTGGATGACACATTACAGGTTATATATTGGAATAACCAATTTGTAATGATTAAAAGTATACGCGGACGAAGTCGCGGACAAAATCTAGTTTTAAATAATTCGTTGTTTTGAATTGGCTTCAGTACTTGTGTAGTTGTTATTCACCGTTGCCGTGTTAACCTTTGCATACCAAGCTTCTGTGTAATGGATCATCAAATATTTGCTCCCATGGAAGTTAACCTGAGTTTAACACGTTTGTTGTTAATTATTGAGCGCGTTGCCTGCGTTCCTCAATGCTAGTGAATTAATATCAAAACAATTACTATCACACTCGTACACTGGTTTTGTGGGTATTAATGGTTTCGTGGGGTGTTAACTTCAAATTTAAATGCATTTGAATTTTCTACTAGTGGTATACCTACTACTTCTTCGAGCTCTCCACCCGAACGGAACACGATAGTCCTGAATACTACCATTTAGCGGCAAGTATACTTATTAGGCGAAGTGCGCATGGCTCGGCGGCTGGTGTAGATCGTAAGCGATCTACTCGGTTAAGCACTACGGGCGCGGTCGGGTAGTGTGATGGGTGACCGCTAGTGGCAAATTAAATGTGCGTTTCCGTGCTTCGGAGGGCACGTTAAGCCGTCGGTCCCGGTTGCTATCGATAGATAGCAGTCGTTTGATAACATCCGACAGCGGGTTGACCACTAACCCACCCACCTCCACCAATCCGCATTCAAGCAGCGTGGTGGAGTAAGCTCCAGGTCTCCCCCCAAAAAGGGGAGAGACTCGTGCCCAGCAGTGGGACGTATAATGGGTTGCCAATATTATATTATATACATATATTATATTATTATTATACTTATTAAGGTAATGCGGTGGTGCCTACATCCGCGAGCTCCGTCACTGGAGCTCTCGCAGTGGTTTGCTTTGTGTTGTTAATTTCAATTGATTCATCACGATTCGACTGTGAAATTATTATAATAATCTGCGGTTTTACAAAACTGTATCTGTTATTGTTGGGCCTGCATTTTTGTCATACGAGAAATGATTACATAATACTCACGCGGTTAATGATTAGTCTGGGTTAATATTTTCACATTCCGAGTAACGAATTTGCCCCTACTTGTGCATCTTTCAGAATTGCGTCAGCTTTAACATACCAAGCTTTACTAATGGCTCATCAAATGTTTGCTGCAAGGGGAAGTTAACCTGAGTTTAACACGTTTGTTGATAATTATTGCGCGCGTTGCTTGCGTTCCTTAGGGTAAGGGTAGAAGAGTGATGTGCTGGTTTGTTTTGTTGTATGAATCATTTTATTCATCGTTTAACAATATTTTTAAGAACTGATATTAGAGCTCTAGTGACGGAGCTCGCGGTCGTAGGCACCACCGCATTACCTAATATACTTGCCGCTAAATGGTAGTGTTCAGCACTACAGTGTTCCGTTCAGGTGGTACGGCTCTGTAATTTCCGGCACAGAGGCATAACAACTTAGGCCTCAGG
This sequence comes from Macrosoma leucophasiata, assembly GCA_036365455.1. Lineage (NCBI taxonomy): Eukaryota > Metazoa > Arthropoda > Insecta > Lepidoptera > Hedylidae > Macrosoma > Macrosoma leucophasiata. The sequence goes on along the minus strand of JAWQUS010000009.1, from coordinate 15,955,554 downwards.
AGTGGCATCGCATCTGCATTTTGACCTCTGGTCATTGTGTGAATGTCTATAGGCTGCAGTCATCACCTAACATCAAAGTGAACTGCATGCTTGTTTGCCACTTTCATTACATAAAAAAAACCGGTGAGAAACAAAACGAAAATCGAAACAAACAAACACCGAATATGATAATATTGAGCTACTAAAATACTAGACTGGACATTCCCCTTGACAGCATGGTTCCAGATTTTTGCATACAATTACCTGTAATTACCCAAAGGCTGATTGGTTTGTGACTTACCCATAGTAACATGACAGCTGACGTGAAAACGTCATACGAAATATCTATCAAATAAATTTAAAAACGAAACCGGCTGTTTGTTTGCTTGACCTCATTGTATGATAAGGTTTTCTTAAAAGTCTCACTTTGTGTCTCAAGAACGTATAAAAAATAAGGAGCGAATTAAATTTACTGTCATTTAATACTAGCTGTGCCCGCGACTTCGTCCACGTGAGAAAAAATATGATTGTTCAGTATATACCCGGATGAAGTCGTGGGCGCAGCTAGTATAAAAGTAGCCTAAGTTACTCCTTATCAAATCAGCTATCTGCCAGTGAAAGTCCCGTCAAAATCGGTCCAGCCGTTCCCAAGATTAGCCTCGCCAAACAGACAGACATATAGACAGACAGACAGACAAAAATTGTAAAAAATGTTGTTTTGGTATAGGTACCGTGTATACATACATATGAATTTAGTACAAACCGGTAATTTTAATATTACAAACAGACACTCCAATTTTATTTATTTGTATAGATGTATGGAGATAAAAGTAGCCTTAGTTACTCCTTATTACATCAGCTACCTACTCGTGGCAGCCCCGTCAAAGTCGGATACACTCTTATTCTACCTATTTGTATGTAGGTATATATATGTATGTATGGATGTATGGAGATAAAAGTAGCCTAAGTTACTCCTTATCACATCAGCTATCTGCCAGTGAAAGTCCCGTCAAAATCGGTCCAGCCGTTCCCAAGATTAGCCTCGCCAAACAGACAGACAGATAGACAGACAAACAGACAAAAATTGTAAAAAATGTTGTTTTGGATTAGGTACCGTGTATACATACATATGTATTTAGTAAAAACTGGTTATTTTAATATTACAAACAGACACTCCAATTTTACTTAATTGTATAGATGTATAGATATAGCGGTATCAGAAATACATAATTTGTGAAAATGTTGGCTTTCTAGCTATCACGATTTATGTGATACAGGCTGGTGACAGACAAACGGACGGACGGACGGACTGACAGACAGCGGAGGATTAGTAATCCGTAGAGTCCGTTTTTGTCTTTTAGGTACGAAACCCCCTAAAAGATAGAACTAAGATACAGAATAGCTTAAAAATATTCGATATGATTCTTTAAATTGACATAACTTTTTTATTTCTGAACCGATTCACATGAAACAAACACTAAATGTTAAGTGAAACTTACCACAATATATTAGTGAACCGCAAAATCGAATAAGCTGTTTCTGATATTAGCGTGCACAAACACACAGACCAACAGACATTTTTCCGTGATAAAAAGTACCCAGTGTTGTGCGCCAAATATTAAAGTATAATCATACAAAGTTTCATTGTAATCGGACTGGTTGTTTTTCTGTGATGCTTGAACAAACAGACAGACAGACAGACAGACAAAAAAATGTTTAATCACATATTTGTGTTCGGTATCGATCTAGTAACATCCCCTGGTATTTATTTTTTTAATATTTTTAATGTACAGAATTCACACTTCTACAGTTTTATTATAAGTATAGATAACATTGTAATTGAAGTACCTGAATATATTATGATTAGAAAGAATACTGTTGAATGTGAAAACTGTGAATGCTGGGCTCTAAGAATAGTTTTTTTTTTTAATAAATATTTGTAGTATGCATCCATTATGCAGCAATATAGGATACTAGCTGTTGCCAAGTAAAAAGTAGCCTATGTTCTTTCTCAAAGTCAGCTCTATCTCTGTACCAAATTTCATTAAAATCGGCTCAGTCGTTTGGACATGAAAAAGTAACAGACAGACAGACAAAGTTACTTTCGCATTTATAATATTAAGTAGAGAAGTAGAGATTAATGACAATGTCCTACACAAAGGCCAGAGATGCACTAAATCGAACTCTCCAGGATTTGCGACACCATTAGTGGATTACGGGAAGAATTATTGTTTTATGATGGCACTGAGTAAGTAAATAAACAACTCTGTATTTGTCCGTCATTTCAGCTTGAAATGAAAAACCTACTTCCCTGTTATAATTAAATAGAGGCCTATTAAAATTCAATGGATTTATTACTTTAACTCCGAGAGTAGCCGTAGAAACCTCTTCGAAAAATGGAATAATCTTAGAAACAATTGCTCTCTCTAACCCCGGATTGTGTAGCAGTAATGTAGTAGCATGCTGAAGTTGCGTTTTAAGGTACATGTGATGATTAGGTAAACACTATACATAACTCAATAATATTGAAGCCAATATACCTATTTAGGGTTCCGTAGTCCAGTTCCGCCAGTTATAGTGTCGACATGCACGTCAATCCGTCCGTCCGTCGGTCTATTTAATAATATCATATAAGCCAACTTAGGTATTCTTACGATATTATTGGATAAGCTTTGTTTCATATAAACGTGAAAATAGAATCGACCGCTGCAAATGAAAAATCGATACCTATTTTTATTTAAGTGATCAGACAACAAACAAAAAGAAAACAATTAGGTTGATGAAGTATTGCATCACACAGGGAATTTCCTCTCTTATCTTATTTAACAATACCTCATTATATCCAAGTATTTGTGATTCCCCTTTTAAATAAACATTTCAGTTGTTAAGCGCACCCGAAATTCGAATGAGCTGCGACTGATACTCTAGAGTGGGTACGTAATCTCTGTATGGTTCATTGGCCACGAGTATTTGCGTTGAAACTCAGCACACAAGATTACATGTAACACTATCTCCACAAGATTACATTCAATGAACCTTTTTCTATACAATACTAAAAGTGTTGCGGTCGTCGAGACCGTTACAAGTTCCAATATGTCGATCGAGACCGTATTGATAGGGTTCAAGTGTGCCTCGAATTTTTCTCAAGCATTATCGCGCTTTTACCGGAAAAGTAGTTACCGGAGTACAATCGCATCCTCACACGTTTGCTTCGTTCCCGATCGACCTCGGCTCTCGTATCGTCGATGTAATTTAAACATGAAGGCGAGATGTTTGAAGTCATAACGGTAGAACATTACTGACTGATCGAATCGCGAGACTTGGGCAGAAAGGATTCAAAGTAGGGTTGCTTTTTTTCTAATGAGGATGACAACAAGCTTGAAATTGACACTAATGTTAATATAATATTAGAAGTCAATAGCACTTCAGCTTTAAGTCGTTTTGACTTTGTTACTTATGACGACCCGGTTAGTCCAGCGGTGTGAGACGACCGTTTGATTCGAAGGCTCGCGGATTCGATCTCGTATCGGGACAAATATTTATATGGGCTACAGATATTTGTTTCGGGTCTGGGTGTTTGTGTATGTGATGTATGTGTACAAAGGCATCCGCGACATAGGTTTCTAAAATAACTGATGTAGGGCTGTGAGTGTGAGCGTTTTTATTATTTTTTACTACTTACATATATTACGGGACCATAATACCATAATCTAACCGAAATATGTTAATTTTTTTTATGTAATGGAAGTGGCAAGCAAGCTTGCAGTTCACATTGATGTTAAGTGATGACTGCAGCCTATAGACACCCACACAAAGCTCCTGAGGCTTAAGGTGTTATGCCTCTGTGCCGGAAATTACAGGGCCGTCCGGCAACATAGGTTGGTTGTTACGCTGGTATAGCTTGTATGTGGAGCTGGAATCGCCCACTTAAACATTAATATATTTTATGAAACGGGAATCAGATATTAGTGAGAGGTATCCGAATTTGAGAATTTTATTCAGGGGATATAATTAGGATAATTTTTGGCGATAGGAAAATGGTCTTAGGAAACCTTAAATTTTTTGCAAAGTTACTCGTAGGTATACTGTATATTTGACACCGTCTGACATGATTTACAGGTTGCTAAATTTCATATTACATATTATAAGACAAGGCTAATCTTCAGTATAGTCTCCAATACACAGTCTTGGAACTAGAATTGGATTAAATACCGGAGAAATTAAATCAGAAAATCTTTCATGTTTAAGTTTGAAGCTGCGGCGGCTACTGGGGCAGAAACCCAAAAGTAGAGGAAATATACCGACATTCCTGACTGCTACACTTTCTTTCCCATAGGGTTTGAAACGGTAGGATCTTGGGGCCCTAGCACCAAAGCATTCATCAAGGATTTGTCGGTACGACTATGTGATGCATCTGGTGATCACAGGGCTGGCGGCTTCCTCTCTCAGAGAATTAGTCTTGCCATACAGAGAGGAAACGTTGCTAACATAATGGGAACAATGAATGGAGGCCCCGGCCTTGATTTAGCACGGTGAATTTTTAGTTTTGTGACTTTTTAAATGTATTTTAATTTAAGTATAAAATTGTACACTTTTATTCCGATAAAAAGTATGTGCTTACGATACATCAAATATGTAATACAGCAATAAACAGAATTAAGTTAGAGATCGAAGCTCCGTTACAGATACTTTTTTGTTCTCATCACATCAATATCTGGAATCAGTTCAAGCTACAAGCAGATCTGTTTTAGGTATCATTAGGATTGCCATTGACATCGGAAGGCTCCACTCATATTTTAGAACCTATACGTAATGGCTGTCGTGGCGCTTAAGACGTTTGAAATAGTTGGTAAACATCAGTTCAGTGACTGGATATACACACACACACTTAAACACAAGACAAGTACATAATATACTATATTTCTTTTCTTTAAAGTGAGTTACACAAATAGGTTCTGTTTAAATTCTTAATCCCTATTCGTAAATTTTCTTCATATGTATTACACGTTTTTATATATCTACTTAAGTCTATGTTTATGCAAACATTTCAATAATTAAACCACATTTGAAATTCGTATGAGCTGTGAGATACTCCAGCGAACGTAATCTGTGTTTAGTTCATTGCACGAGCATTCGAAACTCAACTCGCAAGATTACACCCACACTATTTTTCCAGTCTATATTTAAAGAACCTTTTTAGGGATTCGTATCTCACCAGAAAAAAAGAGCCCTTACAGGTCTGTCTGTCCGTCTGTCACAGCCGATTTTCTCAGAAAGCACTTGACCGATTGAGTTGAAATTTGGCACATATTTGTAAATCAGTGACCCAACATGGACGAATAAAGAAAATAAATTAATTTTAAGTAATATGTAGACAACTCTGGAGACGTAAATTACAAAATAATGAAACAAGTTTATTTTTAATACATTAAGTTGTGTCAAATAATAATTGTTATTCTAAGCCCGGGTTACACCAATATATTTGTTAAAATTAAAGTTATTGTAACATTTCACATCCTTCTCTAACTTAAAGAAATCTGTCAAAGTTAGAGAGGGATGTGAAATATTACAATAACTAACAAATATGGTAGTGCAACTCAGGCTAAGTATCTAAAACACATTGCTTGAATAATTTTAAAATTAAAAGAGTTATTGAATTGCTTTTATGTATCTGAAACTACTGCGTCTAAAATGAATAAAATCCAACAACTATTTATGTATCTGAAGATTACAGACAATTTATACTATTTAAGTATATATTATAACATAGGAAATTCATTAATTGTACAGAACCTAGTAAACACGAGTTCAATTTGCCGCTTTTTAAAACACTACCTACTGCGCTGTGGTCATCGAAACAAACCAAGTTAAAATATGTCGTCGTGTAGATAAGTTTGAAAGGTGCCTTGAATTTTTCGCAGACATTACCGCCTTTTTACCGGAAAAGTAGTTAAGGAGGACAATCGCCCCGTATATGTTTGCACGTTCTCGATCAACCACGGTTCTCGTGTCGTCAATGTAATATAAACATGACTTGATAAACTCGTAGCAGCGATTCATTATTGACTGATCAAATCGCAAGGATCGCGGAAGGGATCCAAAGAGCTTTTCAATGTATAGTGTCATCGCACGCATTCATTTACTGCTTATTATTATCAGTTATTTCTGTTCTATTGGGATTTCTCATTTTCTGGAAGATTCCCAGTACCTCGGAGTTTGGTAATGTGCCCGGCGATGGCAACAGGTTCGCCACCTGTTACATGGGCCAAAACGTAACCGGCGAGTCGTGGGTGTTTGCGTGTATGCTTGAATGCATGCATTTACATCTGCCTACTCCTTTGGGGATTACAGGCGTACATTACGTTCTTTTTAGTATTTACCCTGACCGCGAAGATTGCAAACACGTATTGTAATTGTTAGATATTTTTTATTTATTTATACGTTAATATAAAGCTATATTAAAAATATCTATTAATAGCGTTGATTCGTGGTAAGGCCGCCGTAGGTGCGTTATTTACTACGCAGTTTACTCGTATTGCTGTTTTGACGTAGCGTGTTAATTGTTAATTGCAATCATTTAAGGAAAACAGTGCATTGCGCAGTGCAAAGAGCTTAACTCAAATTGATGTCAACTGAGTTACGTAATAGACTATCAGCTGCTATCCTTATTCATTAATATTCTTGCCATATATATTTTTTTTATGTCAAAGGATTGACAGACAAGCAGACGGGCCAGGCCACCTGATGGAAAGTAGTCACCGTCGCCTATGAACATTTGCAACAACATTTTGCAGGGGCGTCGCCAACGCGCTGCCAGCCCTGAAGGACTCTTTTGACGCCATTTTTGAAGAACCTGATATTTTGATTATGATAAAAATAAGTAGGTCTAAACATTAAGTTCAAGAATTGAGGTTCCTGTATTGATCGGTACTCTATCGTATAGGTAACTGTGTACATTTAAAGGTGTTAAAATTATGAATAATGAAAGTAAATAATACTACTTTTAATAAAACAGCTTTTATTAAAATATAGTAATGGATAAGAAAATATTAGTTGGCGTAGTATACCACAAAGCTGTTATTATAGAGCTGAGTCTATAGAGCGTTATCTCTTTCATACCTCTCCTATGTGACGTTTGTCGATCATTTTGTTCAAGCTTTGACCAATACTGAACTATCAGTGCTTACTCAGACAGTCCCCAGCAGAAATAACACTCTACGAAGTCGAAACTAGCCGATTGTCTCTTTCGTAGGCTCGATATGAAATATTTCTTGCTACTGTTCTTATTTTTTATCCATTTCAAAATACACGACAACAGTATATTTTTATTTCTCATAAATTTCAGTCTAATCTTGTAATATTTGGTTGCAGTCTCACATGAATATCCCGGGTTTAAGAATGTGACGGGAGCGCTGTATTGCAGCGTGACTGAAAATATGCAGGAGCCTTGGTGGTCGTTGTATTTGCTTGCTATTTTAATGCTGGGTCTGGATTCTAGACTTGTAGGTGAGTCACTCTGAAGTCTTATTTTTGCTATATTCATCTTTGCAACATTCTTATTTTTTAACAATAACAGTGGCGAGTAAATTTAAAACATAAAGAAATAACGGAAAGAAAAAATTGACTTCGGGTAGGAATTGAACCCGCAACCTCAAGATAACCAGTCCAGCCTCTTTACCACTAAATTACCGAAGTCCACACCCGTTCTTCATTTTAAACCGATTTAGGATCGATGAACGACATCCATGGGGACCAATTAATAGCTATACAACCGATATGATAGACTTTGCAGTTTATACAATATCGTTAAAATGTCGCAGTGCCCTTAATAATTGTAATATCTTTATTTTTCGCAATAACACATGAGAGTGAATTCTAGGAATTAAAAAAAAATCGCAAATTGTACACTTTATTGCCTATTTGGTGATGATATGATATATATATGATATGGATATGATTTAGGTTTATACCTAATGATTGGCTCTTCCGCCACTGACCTCAAAAAACTGTACACCCCTATGGAATATGGAAACATAAAATTTAAAAATTTGCTTACATTATCGGAACTATTAATCCATTAAAACTCAATAAGATGTATTTTTCAGGTCAAGCATTCCAACCGGAATTTGCTGAACCACTAACAAATTTAACAATACCAATCGGCAGAGATGCAACATTCAGATGTTTAGTACATAACCTCGGAGGGTACAGAGTATGTGAGAATAAAAATCAAATTCAAATATAATATTTTTAATGACTTAACATAAAATGATATAAATGTTTCGTTATTCACACAGGTTGGGTGGGTGAAGGCCGACACAAAGGCAATTCAAGCAATACATGTGCACGTAATAACTAATAACCACAGAGTTGGGGTGTCGCATAACGGGCAGACCGTTTGGAATTTACACATTAGAAACGTTCAAGAGGAGGATCGGGGTCAGTACATGTGTCAGATCAATACAGACCCAATGAAAAGTCAGGTAATTACCGCTTGTGATAAACTTATCAAGGACGGACTACCATTGCGTGAATTTTTTTTGGTGCAAATTAGATTTTATTGCTACACAAATAAGGCACTGACGTGACCGACCGGACATTTATTCAATGGAATATATGTATATATAGTATTATTATTATATATGTATATGTATATATATGTATCTTCACGCCAGGTCCCTAACGGGGTAGGCAGAGAGTGTAGAGCGCCAGACATCCCGGTTCTGACAAACCTCTCGTGCCTCGTCTACCTTCATCATTCTCTTCATACATGCACGCCGATTCCTAAGACTTTTGACCCCACCATCAGACAGAACTCGACCTATTTGGTCATGGTAGGTCAGCCTTGGTCTTCCTGGGTTCTGCAACCATCCACATTCGCATTGTATATCTGTTTAGTCATTCGCTCATTCGACATTCTTTCTATATGCCCGAACCATCGGAGCATGCCTTTTTTCATTTTTACACCGATACTATCATTCACACAAAGTCTCTTTCTTACATCTTCATTACGAACGCGATCGGTGAGTGATACACCGCAGATCTTGCGCAAAGATCTCATCTCGACCGCGTTCAACTTACTTTCATGCTCTTTCCTGCATACCCAGCTCTCGCTTCCATATAAAAGCGTTGGAGTAAGTACAGCATTATGTACGTATTATTATTACAGTATTATTATATCTGTACGGGACTTGGCGTGAAAATATATACAATGTTATATCCCATTTAAATGGATAATAATTGCTATAATATAATAATGGCACCGAATTAGAAAGTAATTTCAATCACCCTAAAATGTCTATACAAACCAAGTGATGCCTTTGACAATGGAACTTCTAAAAGAAAATGGAGATGATTACTATATCTCTGTAATTACAAAGCACTGACTTGATATTATTTGCTTTAATTTGAAGTCAAAGCACTCCATTCTGTTCTCTCAATAGAATCCACATTAGACATTTTTTCATAACTTTCCGTGCTTTGATTTTTTTTCACACTATAACCACGAATTCGAACTTGCCTGTACAGAAATTCTGTCGTCATTATTTCTGGCACAAACATCTTTCGACTCCTATAGAGTATTTTATCTTGAGGACCCCAGTTACTTGTTGGACGAAATATATTTCGTAGCTCACCGTACGAGTAATATTTATTTATCTGCATAATCACTGTGACTAAAACAATTAAAGTGTAAATAGCAAGAATAACATAAAGCAATAGTGCATCATACGGTATCGATAATATTTCAATGTTGTATGCATTATCATAATCGTTTATAAATAAGTTAGCACATTTTACATATAGTAAAATAAATATGAATAAAGGATTTAGTACCCACGCTATCTTCCAAAAGCAGCTCGTCTTAACTCCAATCATAAATAATATATCAATACTATGTCGTTTGTAGCCATAAAACCAATATAAAGCCACCGAAAACAAAAAGGCATTTGTAAGTTGTATAATATCTGTCGCATCATTAAGAGCAATTGCGAGGTCAGAACAATAAAAAGGAAATGAAATCATATAGATAATAAGTATCAATAAAGCATTGCTCAATTTGTTATACTTGGAAGTTGACACTACATATCTTTTGACTGTATCCAACAGAAATAGAAGCAACATCCACATATTAATAAACAAACACAAAAATACTAACGAAAACCAACAGAATCCCCATATCGATATTGTATCAAAATAACTCATTATCTCCGACACAGAAGCAAAGACTGTGAAAAAGGTATTATCACCAATTTCTATAACGCTTTGTTCTTCGCCATGATAATATGTCATACTCTTGATGCCGCTAAAAAGAATGAGTCCCAATGAAAGGGATACGAAGGTTGAGAACAGCATAACTGTAATAGTGGTCATCATAGCTGGGCTACGAAATGATACATCCTGTGATAAAAAGGTAATCATACCACAGCCAACTCCACCGGAGAGAATGCCCCTAACTAACGAATATAAGTAACTATTTAACTCAGTTGCATCCCATGTTATGCTTACTTTACTAGTATACCACGAACCACTTGTAGATAATGCAACGCAAAATAAAGTTATAGTTACCAAACATACATAAATAGCTAGAAGCCGACTTAATAACGTGGTAAACTTCTTCTGTTTAATACACAATATGAATAACACAAGGCATATGCTAAAACTCAATACAATCAGTTTCCATTGAGGGATACAATTTGTCTGAGCCGTGGTTTTATCACCGATTTCACGTTCAAATAAACAATTACTTGCTGTTTTCATACCACAGTCATCATTGAAAAGAATTTGAGCTTGTAGACAATGTTGGAAGACTGAAATATTAACTCGTTTTACCATACATTTCTTGTCTTCGAAATCATTACAAGTATTCCAAGGTGGAGGATCTAGTGCTGAATAAAATGAATACTCCAAGAACCACGAACTCATAACCAACATGTATATAGATTTCAGTAGTATCAGAAATATTGTACTGTAGCCAACACCACGGCATATTGGAAAGAAATTCCACATGGAAACCACGTCACAATTGGTGTACTGCGCAATGCAAATTTCGGAATAAATCAATGGTATTGCACAAAATCCACTAGCCAAAATATATAATATGGCGTTCACGTAATATCCACTATGAGACATGCTAACTGGAGAAAAACCGATAGATATATCGTTCATCATCCACGCCCATAATAAGTATTTGTAATTTAAGTAACTTTTCCACCGACATTTAATATCTGGACAATAAGTTGCGTCCATTGTGATTTGCAAATACATTCTTTCATATCACTTGACACAGACAACCATCTAGATTCAAAGTAATTTCGCCGCATTTCTGGAAACGAATTAAATTGCGATTACAATAAACGCCGCAGATAAAGTGAATTAAACTATATGCCTGCGGGAAGCGAGCGAGGGACGCAGCGGGTAATGATTCGTGTATGGTTCTCCTAAATTATTGCACTGCGCTGTAATTTATACTCCGGTCTGATAACGGCATAAATCCCCAGTGGCGACATTGCAGCTGCAGGCTTCGATGGCGCCGTCGACGCGGTATGACGCCACTTGACGTAATGCGTTTCAAAAATAATTTCTCGCTTCACTTCAAATGAACAATTCCAATTAACTCGGGCTCGATAATTGAAAACACTTAGATAATAAACGGCAGATGAAATAAAAGTTGTACGAGAATTGTTGATAGATGAACAAGAGACAAGAATTATTTACAAATTAATTAATAGAAACCGAATTAAGGTATTTGTGACTTTATTTTAGGAGTTGTAAGTTTGAAAACCACATTAAGTAAATATTAATAGCTATTATGTTATATATATATATAATATAAATACGTATTAAAAGTACCTATTTATTATTTAGACCTAGAAATAATTAAACAATGCCGTTTTATAATAATCAGTTACACTTAAACTCAAATAACCTGTTTAAATTAAGGTAATTTTGCAAAAGGAATTTTCGATAGGTACAACAGCATAAAAAGTTTATTTCTATACAACGTGAAATAGATCATTGGCCTTGTATTTTATGATTTTTAATTTGTTACCTAGATGGGTTTTCTGAACGTAGTGATCCCACCGGACTTCATAACTGAAGAAACCTCAGGGGACATAATGGTTCCTGAAGGAGGCATAGCTCGAGTCTCATGTCGAGCTCGGGGCCAACCTCCACCAAGAGTCATATGGCGACGAGAAGATGGATCCGACATCGTTATTAGAGAACAGAATGGAAGTAAAACTAAAGGTGGGTATAAAATCCATCTCTAAATTACCTGATTTGTTGCTATTTTGTGTACAGTTTACAGTGCCTGTACATACATAAGAAATGATTAATTCATAGTTGCTCTGCTGCATATAAAATAGAAGAAAATGAAGATTTTTTTTAAATTTTCAAAATGTCGTGCAGTATAACAATTACGATATATTTGTACAACAGTGACCACATATGAAGACGAAGTACTGACGTTAACGAAAATCTCTCGTTCGGATATGGGTGCATACTTGTGCATCGCGAGCAACGGTGTGCCACCAACAGTAAGCAAAAGGATTGTCATCAAAGTACACTGTAAGTATTAGTACTATTAATCAGTGGGCATACCGTAAGCATATAATAACGATAGTCTACTTATCTCCCTCACCTAGAAAATGGTCATAAGTCTTAGACTCTACTGGTGGTAGTTTTCCAGTTTCGAATCTTGAGGGCGTAGGCCAAAATGCGTTACGCATTACCCATCCTTGGGCTGAGGGATGGGTTATGGGGGACTCCGAGAAAGAAATCCGACAACCCACTAAAAACCCCTGGGTTTAATGTCCGCCATCAGGTGCGGGGTGACGGGAACGTGACGACACACACATCCGCGACCCCGCCGGCGGCGACTCGTTTCCGGGCCCTCTACCGTAGGAGACTGTCATTCGGGCGATGGACATCCCCTAGTTTGACGCCCAAAGGTCCCTGCCTAGACCACTCACTACACCAGGCGTCCCATACCGTCCGGGTGAAGGGGATCAGGGGCGCGAGGTTCGGTTCCGAGACAGCGTGAGCGTCAAAGGAGTCTATTCATCTCAGACAGGGGAATCACCGTCAGGCGGCTGGGAATAAGGTACGGGGCGAACGATATATCCGTACACCTCCTCCACAAATTGGTTACACTTCTTTGGTACTACCAGGTACGGTTGAACTTGAGAAACATAATAATATCCTCAAGAATTAATTGATGAGAAAAAGACTCAACAAATTTTTTGTCGGTTTATTATTTAAAAATGTTTCAATAAAAAAGGAAATCCTATAAATACCTAATTTTAAGTCCAAATTCGAAGAAAATTGGTTTTACGTACAATCCTATTTAGAAAACGAAATTGGTGGTTCATTTATTTGATGTTTATTTCGGCGAGTTGCAGAGGTTTCTTGTGTAATTAATGGTTTTTTAGCGTCAGCGAATAGTTATCAATTCTTTTTAGGCTCTACTGGCGTTCATGCGTCTATTTTTCCACGGGAGTTTAAAGGATAATGGGAACAACAAAATATTTCTGACATTATATTTACACATTTACAACATGCATCACTTAATCTATCTGGCTCCAAATGGTAGTGTTCAGCACTATCGTGATCTGGTAAGATGCTACTGCATAGCCCCGTAATAATGATTACAGAGGCAGAACAACTTCATCGGAATATTGATCTCCAGTTATTATGCAGATTTCGATAAGTTGCAGTTGTCACTTATCATCTATGAGAACTGTATGCTTATATGCCATCCTTATATCATAGAAAATAACAATGAACTGATCAATAATAATAACAGTGTGAGAGAGAATCTCTATGATTATATTTAATTCCAAACTGATTCATGATTTTACAAATTGCTTGCATATTATATTTCAGCAATTTACCGAATTAAATAGCAGGTTTTAGTTTTCATTTTAAGATAAAACGAAATGATTGGTTTTTTTTTATTACGGTGGGAGAGATATCAATAGAAGCTTCAATAAGATCCAATCATCTCAAAGTGACCTGTGATTTGCTGCCCAATTTAGCTTTATCGTATTTCATTAGGTTTATGACAATTATGTGAATTTTGAAATGGCTGCTATGTACCTAATTATAGTAGCAAACAAGCATGCAGTTGGATGATAAATCAATACATAGCTGATAAGTGGCTTGAAGACATCTAAACAAAAGCCAACCAAGTGCTAGACTACGGAACTCTAGAACCGAATTGCTGCTACTGCTCTGTATTCAATAATACAATGCCAAACGCACAATCTGATAAATTAAAAACATTTTTTTTAGGGTTCCGTAGTAAATAAGGAACCCTTATAGTTTCGCCATGTCCGTCTGTCTGTCTGTATGTCTGTCTGTCCGCCGTCGGTTTAGCGCAAATACTATTAGTTCTACAGACTTGAAATTTTACACAAGTATACATCTTTACTACGCCGACAAAGTGGTAGAATAAAAACATGACATTTTTTTTTATTTAGCGTACCTCCCCTACATGTAACGCGCGGATATATATTTTTATTTTTCGTTTTCTACATAGTGTGGGATATCGTTGGATAGGTCTTTAAGAATGTTAGGAGTGTGCTTACATCATTTTTCAATTCAGGTAACGGTTTGTGACTTATTAAGCTTTAAAGGGCCAATTTTCGTTAGAGTCAAGTGCCCCCCCACTACCGACTAAACAGTTGTTGTTAGAAATTCAAACTATACGGCTATAGCAGCCATATATAATGAAATTAAAAGGAAAACTATCGCACCTAAGTTGGCTTTACAAGTTTGCTAGTAATAGTCGACCAAATGTATATTAATACTCGAAATTTTTTAACAATTCAATAGAAAACATTATTTATTTTTTTCATTACACTTTCAAACCTAAAAACTACGGAACCCTATACTACACGCACTTGACCGGTTTTTTATTCTTTGTCGTCCTTCCCAACTCTATAGCCTAGTCACAAAATACATCGTATGCATCGTAAATCTAGGCTGTCCATCGACGACACTTCTCGTCATACCTGAAGCTTTCATGTATTTTATTAGATTTCAGAGCAATTTTTTTTTGATGTAGTAAAAAAAGTATCATACTTATTCTAAAAAGTTGTAGGATAATTTAACATAATTTATTATGATACAGGAACTACCTTGAAGCGGATTCCAATCCATATACACTGTCAACACTATAGATTTTAGACACTATTGACTTTAACTAATTTGTTATAGTTATGTTCGGTTGCACTACCATATCTATTTGTTAAAGTTAAAATTTACGTAAAAGGAGATGGTTCAAAGTTCTATGGGACTTGGGCCACTACTTGTGCATATAAGGGTAACAGGGAAATGAACCCATTAAACTAATACGAACATTCTTTTTTGAAAATTATTTGTATATTTTTTGCACAAGATTTATTTAAAAAATGCTTGACGTTTCTAAAACACTGAATTGTCAATGTCAGGTGACATGACAATTAGGGATATCAATCTGAGGTTTATTAATCGGAATATCGATTTTTCGCGGCAAGAATCGATTATTTTAATCGATCCGTAGTACAAGATCACGTCAGTAAATCGATAATTCACCCTAGAGAATCGAGGTTTGATCTTTTTGTTTCAATAACAACCATACAAACCATAGACCAACACGGGCCACCGGCCGCGGCGTACTGGAGGGGAGTAGCCATAGCGTTTATTACCGATGCAAAACAGTCTGTCATTTTTTGCGGGGAGAAATGCGTGCGACACACACGCACACTACAAAAATCGTCTATTACTACGAAACTCACACCTTGACTTTAACAATATACAGAAACAATTTCACGCAAACATTTAAACATATAGGCGAAAGGTATAGGCCCATTTGGCTTGTACTTTGACAGATGGGAAAGCCTGCATATGCCTACTCCCCTCTGGTGTTGCTCTATGATACAAACAGTACAATGTAGATATAAATTAACACAAATACAGTGAAAAATTACATACCTACTACAACTTCGTGTTACACAATACATATAGATATTATGATGAAAGACCAGCATGCAGTTCACATGGATGTAAGTAATGAATGCAGCCTACACCCATCTACAAAAATACCAAGAGGTCAAAATATAAAAACAGATCGATTAATCGGACATCGATTTTTCCCTCGCTGATCTGACCGTGGATCGATTTATGACACTTCGATTCGTATCGATTCAAAAATTGATCAGAAAGCATCGCGACATCTCTAATGACAAGATCGATGCCGTTTTTCGTTCTGAAATAATCGCATTTTACAGTATTTTTGTTTTTGTTGAGCATTTAGCTCAGTTTAAATATTTTTTACTTAAAAGTTGTAGGTACATTTACTGTAGTACTCTGCTCTGTAAACGTCAACGTATCCCTTTATTATTTAACCATTTATATGTTCATGAGTACCGTGCCGTTTGATTCGATTTTTGAACGAACGTATACATTGTCATTCAAGACGCCGCCATGTCGTTGTAGTATATCAATTATATGGCAATATTTCAAAACTATTTTATTTTCGTACAAAGCGATCTAGACAAAAAATAACAAATTATTATTTTTCCTGAAATCAAGATATTTTTCTCCTTTTTTTGGTACATGCACAAGCTATATCCCAAATTGAAACATCTCCTTTTACACCCTTCTCAAACACTAACATTTTTTTGAAATTAGAGAAATATGTAAAATTTTACGTAAATTTTTACTTTAGCAAATATTTTGGTGCAACCGAACCTGCCTGGGTTGCACCACGATATTTGTTAAAATTAAAGTAATTGTAGCATTTCACATCCGTCACATCCATCTAACTTTAACAGATTTCTTTAGCTTAGAGAGGGATGTGAAATGTTAAAATAACTTTAACTTTAACAAATATCGTGGTGCAACCCAGGCTAAGTCCATATCCTACGAGTACATCAATAATTTATTTTATGCGCAGTTCACCCAGTGATTCAAGTGCCTAACCAGTTGGTGGGGGCACCGCTGGGCACCGACGTCACACTGGAGTGCTACGTGGAGTCATCACCCAAATCCATCAACTACTGGGTCAGAGATTCAAGTAAGTTTTTTTAAATATTTTCTCACTAACCATATACATAAACCTTTTAATCAAACCCTCCAGAATTTGTTTCAAATCTTGTTGAACTTATATCAATAAAATTATACAAATACTACATCAATGTTGAAATAATGGCAACCCATTAGAAGCCTCCCCCCAAAAAGGGGAGAGACTCGTTAAGTCAAATACTTCTGTTAAAATAAGCGGCGTACATACATGGATATGTGCAAGGTTAACACATTTCAAACTCGGAGTGTGAAGAATGTTATATTTATAGCACAGTCTAAAGAAAACGAATAATGTTAATATTAATTTTTAAAACCTAAGATAACATAGAAATATTTAAAAAAGTCTAATGAATTAATAACAATAACTCGCAAAGTTTTCTGGCCAATTACAATAATCTTAAAAATAATGAAATAAACCACCAATATCTTATAATTTTGTTCATGCTGAAACAATGTTTTGATCCTTCAAGGATCGTACGGCCACCGGCGGCGAGACACAATTGAATTGTCATATTTTTCTCGTGTCTGGAGAGATTAAATAAACGTTCAATGCAGAACAAAGTATTTTGTGCTTTTTATTTTCAAAAATATTTTCGCATGTTTCATAAATAAATCAAATATTACTTTTAATAATATGGCTACTATGATCAGGAAATATAACTATGATAGCGAATTTGGGATTTTTCATTAATAAAACGGTTATAGCACGTAAGACATAGAAATGAGCACACTCCAAAATACAAATGTAATTCTCTCGGACTTCATCATTTTTAGATCCCTTCAAAAACGTTTATTTATAGTGTAATAAATTACTATAAAGAGGCTCTAAAATCTGCCTTTTATCTATTGTTAAATATATTTTGTGGAAAAAGACGAGCCTTTTTTATCACGTTAAACGTTCTTGAGAAGGCTCATCTCGTGGGCAGCCCCTTTAAGTCACGCGAGCTTATTGTCCCGTCGGGGATTCATCGGTTTCTATGACGATGACCTCTATTAAGGAGTCCTAGGTAATCACATCTGCTGTAATTAAAGATAGTATCGCTTTAAAGTACCAATTTTGGCTAATCAACATTGAACTATCTTATGCTATGCTTGTTTTTACACACATCGTTTAAAAACAGCATTGAGTTTCGCTATTCAGACTATTTCGTACGAGTAAATAACAGTTATCATATTATTTGCAATCACACAATTTATGTGAGTGATTTTAAAGAAAGTTAAAGATTTTTATTGACATTGGCGGTGTTCAATCTTTGGGTAACTAACTATGCTTGAAAAATATTCCCCCTTGGGCTTCCCTACTATTATAATAATAATGTCCTCCAGACCGAATTTCCGTCACGGCGGCCAATCTCAACGGAGACTAGCCAACTGCGCGGGAGATATAATAGTGCAAAAGTGTATGCGCAAACACAGGTGCACTCTCTATTCCCTCACTCTCATAGCCCGATTGGACGGCAATCCGACACGATCGGAAAGAGATCAGGCCCAGGACCGACGGCTTTACGTGCTCTCCGAGGTACGAGCAGACTGGGATTTCCTTACAGAAAAAACCCAATAACAGATTTTTCCGACTTAGGGATCGAACCCAGGACCTCAGGCTTCACCATCGCAATTGCGACCACTGAGCCAACGAGGCAGTGAAGTCCTAATATTAGTTATTATATTTTAAAACTATTTAAATACGTAACTGTCTAACTTTACTGGAACAATGTTCAAATCGTAAGACGTGTTTTTTTTTGTTTTTCACATTTTTTATAGAGGTAACAGAATATTTAATTAAGTAAATAATTGCATGCTACCTCTGCCTACCCGTAAAAAACAATTGACAACTTACAAACAATTTGACTATTAAAACAAGGTCACTCCTAATGTTTGTAATTGACGTCCATTGATGGAATAGGGTAACAGATTTAACTAATTGTAGCATTAAGTACGCGTGTCGCTCCGATGTATGCCGAGATACAAACGACTTCATGTTTGGAGCTATTCCAGTGGAATACAACTATCTACAAATCACGGCAATTTCTTGTGGGATTTGTTAAAGTACTTACATTTACAAGTGCTATGGCTTATGTAGTTTAACTGTTGATAATTTATTTAAACAATTGAATGCATTATAGAACAAAGTTGAATGAAAGTAAGAATGAAAATTTGACAGCAATGACAACGACAATAGCAATGTCAATAGGCGGTCGCACCCCTTACCGGAACTCGATAGTGCTGAACACTACCATTTAGCGGCAAGTATATTAGGTAATGCGGTGGTGCCTACGCCCGCGAGCTCCGACACAAGAGCTCTACCACCAGTGGGATTTCCTTTTATTGGCACATTGCTTATATTATAAGGAGTAACTTAAGCTACTGTTACTAGCTGCGCCTCCGAATTCGTCCGCGTAGATACTGAATCTCACGCGGTCGAAGTCGAGGACACAGCTAGTCTTTAATATAAATCATACTCTAATAGGTGTCCCAAACGACACCTATGGGAAGAGACAGGGATGGTGATAAATTATTCAGAATCGACACCACACGGCAATTTGCCAAGTATTATTTGGAACATAAATAATTATTATGACTACTCGTACACGCACATAATTATACCTAAAATTAATATAAACCACAATGAGGGGTGCGTAAACTAAGCTATTATATTATTATTCTAAAGAGACTGGCCGTTGGTTCATTGATAGTGATGCATTGGTCTATGCTTTCCAGGTTTTTTTGCTGGAAAGCATTGGAGAACTAGTGGCAGTACGGGATAGATGCCATGGCTAAATGAGTGGTTATAACTTTCAGAGACATGAACTATCCTACCTTTGTTGCATCTCATTGATCTCATAGTGCTGGCCTACTAAGATGGGTCATTCGTCAACTGGATACAAGTGACCGGACACACGTATGTCCAGCTGGTTAAACTTGAAATTATTATGACTTGTTATTTCGTCGTCTGGACACGACAATATTTTTGCGTGTGTCCATATAGTGAAACTTATATAAAACCACTTTTATGTTTTCACTAACTGGACACCATCACTTTTTTTGCAAAAAAGATACAGTCATGTGAATTATCTCCTTGTTTTATGTATGCTTAGACAGCTGTCTTAATAGAGACATGTGGGTCGAGTCACTGCCTCGTTTAAAACTGGTGTAAGATGTTCAATAAGCAGATGCACACTCGTCGGAACTCATGTCCTATTCTAGGTTTTAAAAATTCTAGATCACAGGATAAGCCAAGTACGAGTAGCTTACCAATAAATCACCGAGATGGTAAATATGTGCTACAATTCCTCACTTTTTAACTGGCTGTTGCCCGCGGCTGCGCCCACGTGTAGGTCGCTTTTCGCGTAACCTGTGGAAACTTATCAAATCATCCAATGGCACCTCACAATTTTTTTTCGGGTTAATAAGTATCTTATAATCTAGTCCGCTAATACCGCAGTATTAATTTGTCATCAACGTGAATTGCATGTCACTTGTCACTTTTATTTAACAACAAATAATACAAAACTTATACACTATGAATAACATCTTAAAATGCCACTCGCTTAATTGGCAATGTATAGCAAACGCAAATCGCACAGTCTGTTTGAAATTGGTGTAGTTTTTTGGCAAGAGTCGAATGGTGGGCGGCCCGACGCTTGCAAGTAATGAGATATTAAGATTTAATTTACGAGTACGTCGGGTTTTAGTCTTAAGAAAAGTGACCTATTGTGGTAAAATAAGACAATGCTCGTTAGTTCCAGTTGAGTGGACCTAGCGTTTACGACGGGAGGGGAAGAGCACCAACAATGCTTTCACAATTTATATCTCATGAATGTTATCACTGCTATTCTAAAAATGTGTAGTAAAAATATTCACGCAAGAATTTCTTAGACTTAAACCGTTCGCAAAATCTAGTGGAAAATTCCGCTCTGAAGACTACATTTATATAAACGTCTGTATAAAATATGTACAGATGAATTCAACCATCATTACTTTTGCTAAAAAAATGTTTGTGCTTCAATATGTAAAAACGTAAATTGTATAAAAATAGACAAAAGATAACAGCTAAGAATAGCAATATTAAGGTATAAACAGCATAGACAGACATCTTCATAATTTCTTTATCTGAGGCCGCGATAATGCCACCGCCAAGACAACCCTTAGCATACTTATATTTAAAAACCTTAGTCTAGATCCGTGACTTGGCGTTCGTTATTACATAAACTATTGCATTAAAAGAATAATGAGCAGAAAATTACGCCTATGTGGCGATAGCAAACCAGCTCAAACACGCATCTTGACTATGCTGTATTTTTTGAAGTTAGGGCTTTTAGAGTTAGGTAGAGCGATCGTCTTGCTAGATAATATCTTGCAATAAATTTTTTTTAGTTGGATTATATTATCACGATTATTAGACGTATATTTGTAATTTTTTAAGTTTATTCAGAGTACGAGTAGATACCCATGGTCTAGTTTGGTAATCACAGTAATAAGTACTGACTACCGAGCAGTAGAGTTATCTACTGCTATAGTTAAAACTGGTCAGTTAAATGTTAATAATATTTTACATTATATAATGCCGACTTTACGAAGTCTTACGTAAGAATTTATGTTGTCATTAAAATTGACGTAGACAAGACAAACACAATTGAACTTAATCCAACAAAAGTTTGGGCATCAAATCATAGAATAATCTAATAATCTTACACTCAATTTTGCGACGGTTAAACGCCTAATCTCTAAACACATCAAGTAGTTTTGAATGTTAAATGACGCTGGAAAGCTGAACCAAGTTTCGCTGCCAGATCAAACATTCCAACAACTCCAGTCAGGCTTTTGATTCGCTAAGTTTCCGCTTAAGCAACCGGACCGGGCGAGCTATATCGCCGTATCGTCATGAAACATTTACGTTGCATTGTAGTTCAGTTTGATTTGATTCCGGCTTTTCAGATCCTGCTGCAGCTGTTGATATTTGATATTTTATAACGTGGCTTATCGATATCGATCATTTCAGCCAAATGACATCTAATGCTGGACAAAAGCCTCCTTCAACGATAATTACAGCTGCAACATCTGGGGAAGATTTGCCGTAATCGCCACGCTTAACATACATATTTGCGAGCGCAGTGCCGGTAGTTTTATCACAGAACTCCATTGCCAATCGTGAGTTATTACTTTTACTATGCCAGATATCCCGGTTCTGACACAATTCCCGTGTTTCTTCTACATTCATCGTTCTGTTCATACGTGCATGATTCCTAAAACTTTTGACTTCCCCATTGAAATGGTTAAGACGCCATTGTTAGTTTGGCTGACTGCATTAGCGGAAGAATTCTCCACGGATAAGATACATTTACGGATGACCTGTCACCTAAGTCAAGAATTCTGTTCCACGGGCGGTGAGATCGTCACGTCATCACGGTGAGGTCCGAAGCCAAACAGTTGGCATCTCCCTTCAGTTTACTAGCAACAATTGTTAATACCGTACAAAACAAAGCAAATGTATCGGAATTTTCTGCTATCCGTGCTATTTTTGTAATGCCACGTAACTTATCAATGGCGACTCATAGACTTGCTTATTTTTCTCAATTTTATTTAGCGGTTTTTCAAAATTTCAAATCTTGATTTGTTTTTTCTCTGTCTGTGGTAGTTATGACGGGACCATACATTGTTGCTTAACCGGAACATAATAATGATGAACACTACCTTTTAAGACACATCTTCCATTTAGATAAGGAACTCCGACACAGAGGGTGAGATTCACAGACCGCACTTCCACTTAAATTTTACATAAGTACGCTTAGAATTGTCAAAACTCATACTTTATTGACAATTCTAAGCATACTTTCCTTAAAAGTAAAGTCTTAACGCGGTCTGTGAATCTCATACTGAGCTGTTCCAACATACCGAATGAAATTCTACATATTTGCAAAAAAAAAACTCTTCCTAACAGCTTATAATACAAAGCCTTTTATACTTTTAATAATCTGTACTAAATCAAGTAAGTAAAAACTCTAACAACAAATAAGTGTTTCTTCTAACCACATAAGAAACATTGATTTTTATGAATACAGAGTAATAGGACCGTGAACTGTTCGTTTATTCGACTGATGAATCCATATTTTATTCATATTGCCGCATATAAGGTAAGGAAGCTCGTATATGCTTATGTGGTCGGAAAAACTCATATGAAATTCTGTAAAATTATTATTTAATTTTGCTAACCTTCGTACTAAAATTTTATGGGTTATTTTTGTTTTACAACAAATACTGATTCAGATTCAGAGAAACAGTTGTCAGTTGTACTCAAAAATGTTAATAATGTAGGTGCTTATAGTCGTGAAATTCACAAAACACTTTTTTTAACATAAAATAGTTGTATACTAATATAAAAATATTTAGACTTACTTTATAAAATATTGAACTGTCCAATACTACTAGAGATATTGAAAAAAATACTTACATCACAAGTTGAAAAAATCACATTTGAACTTGTCACGTGAACTTAGGCTCTTTTAAATGTGTAAAATATAAAATTGTAAAACGTATACCTATTTAATAACAATATTGAATAGTAAAGGACATTACCGCGCAGGTAACATATATATAGACCTACAATAAACCCTGCTTTGATAGGCACAGTGAAATATCCATTAGCACCTATTCGAGCGTGAATTATACCAACTAAACTTACGTAATAATATAATACATTTTCTCCGCTTTCTCTGGCCTTATCACAGGTTATTATTATGTTCAATATATTTACCTACGAGTATGTTCGCGTAACGCAGCGGCGTAGTATTATAACATATTCTCTGGTAGCGGTTCCAAATCGCACTTTTACCTATGTGTTGAAAAAAGGGTCTTATTTTTTAAATGTTATTCTCTTACTTTGCAATTGGCACATGCCATTAACATTGAAAAGTAAGTTTAATCAAGAGACTGGATTCATATTAAAATGTGTTTTGATATCCGCAGTGATATATCCATTAGCACTTATTCGAGCGTAAAATAATACTAAAGTTATGTACGTAATTAAATAGTACATTCCCCCCCCCGTTCTGGGCTCTCATAACAGGGTATAATTACAAGTTCTATTTTCGCGCAACGAAACATTCCCAAAAAGATTTTTACGTATTGAATTTGTGAAAAATGTGACCATTTTACGGCAACGGCGAGCTAATTTGATGGTCTCAAAACCTTTGTTTTTAATAAACCTTGACATTTAAAACAGACCTTAATGAATCAAATAATATGCCAAGTTTCTAGACTAATTTATAGTTGTAAAGTTCAATTACAATCACGAGTTTCTTACACAAATATGTGAAAAAAATACCAAAGGCTCTTGATAGAAGATTAGAAAATAAATTTCAATGTACCTACCTTTTTTTATGTAATGAAAGTGGCAAACAAGCATGCGGTTTACATTGATGTTAAGTGATGACTGCAGCCTATAGACACCCATACAAAGACCAGAGGTCAAAATGCAGATGCGTTACCACTTCTGAGGCCTAAGTTGTTATGCCTCTGTGCCGGAAATTACAGAGCCGTAGATTACCACCTGACCAGAACACGCTAGTTTTTTTTTAATTTATCCATTTATTTCAGGCAACAAAATTGATTAAAATTAAACAACAGGCCCATAGAAATATAAAACTTATAAACTAATATACATTTTAATATTACATATAACTTAATACTAAAGAGCTCTTACTGAGTTTGTTGGGTAGCGGAGTTCTTCCCAGTAGTGACTGCACTTGGAACTCTGCTAAGTGAATAACATTGAACTTGACGAATAAGTTTTTCTTTTTTTTCATTTATTATAATTGAAGGAATTGAAGATTATTATGTTTTAACCAAGAAGTTTAAATTCTAATTTTTAATTTACTATTAATTGTAATTACTATTAATTGTATTTACTATTAACTATTTTGCTTTTACTATATGTAATGATTATTTGCTCTAGGTAGTTTATGATTTATTGACGTTTTGAAAGTATCTGTAAAGATCTATTCGAAATAAAAATATTTTCTATTTCTATTTCTATGTTAGTACACTTCACTTGCACTATGTCATTGTGCGTTCGAGTGGCACTCCCAGAAGCGACGGAACATCACATCTTGCGGCCAAAATAGTGCTGAACCATTTAGCGGCATAAGTATATTAGGTAATGCGGTGACGCCTACGCCCGCGAGCTTCTTCACTGGAGCTCTGCCACCAGTAAAGTACCTAGTAACTAGATAGTCATATGAGCTGGTGGGAGAGCTCCAGAGACGGAACTCGCGGGCGTAAGCACCACCGCATTACCTAATTTACTTGCAACTAAATGGTAGTGTTCAGCACTATCGTGTTCCGGTCAGGTCGTAATGTACGGCCCTGTAATTTCCGGCACAGAGGCATAACACCTTAGGCCGTAGGAGTGGTAACGGTAATTTTGACCTTGGTCTTCGTGTAAGTGTCTATAGGCTGCAGTCATCACTTAACATCAATGTGAACTGCAGGCCTGTTTGCCACTTCTATTACATAAAAAAAGCTTAAGTTCATAACTTGAGATGCATAAAAATGGCAATGTCACTGCACACGCCAATAACATTGAAAAGCAGAAGACATTACCGAGCTGGAATCATAATAAAACCTGCTTTGATATTCACAGTGAAACATCCATTAGCAGCTATTCGAGCGTAAAATAAACCAAGTAAAGTAACGTAATAAAATAATATATTCTCAACCCGTTATGTCAAGTAAACTTATGTTCGTTTAACGTAACATTCCCAAACAGTACTCGTACGTGTGTATTAAATAAGAGATTTCAATTTAAATTGTAATGAATTTGTGATAAATGTGACCATTTTGTAATACTGTGGGGCTGTGAGTGTAAGCGTATTTTATTTATTTAAAATATTATTATTATTTATTTATTTTACGGCAAAAGCGAGCTAATTTGATGGTTTCGAAACGATAGGTCAAACCTCTGTTTTTAATAAATCTTGACAATTGAGCTACAAATAGCCAAACAAAGCGTACCCAATTAAATAATATGCCAAGTTTACAGACGAATTCCAAGTGGTAAAGTTCAATCACAATAAAATTAGATACGAGTTTCTTATGCAAATATGAGAAAAAAAAATACCGAGAGCCCTTGACAAAAAACTCATGAATGTATTTATCTATGTATCTTCACGCCAAGTCCCTTACGGGGTTGGCGGAGAGCGCCAGTAATCTCGATCTTGACAAACTTCCCGTTCTTCTTCTACGATCATTATTCTCTTCATACATACAGAAAATTCATTTCAGTATAGTAACTATAGTCACATGAACTTCAGTTCGTAACTCGTGATGTATAAAAGAATCGCAATGTTATTGCACAAGCCAATAACATTGAAAAGTAGGAGACTTTACCGCGCTGGAATCATAATAAAACCTGCTTTGATATCCACAGTGAAATATCCATTAGCACCTATTCGAGCGTAAAATAAACCAACTACAGTAACGTAATAAAATATTATATTTTCTCCCCGTTCCGTGGTCTTATACCTAACAGGGTATTATGTCAAGTAAATCTGTGTTCGCGTAACGTACCAGTCCCAAATCGCACTATTACGTATTCACGAAGAATTGTAATATCCTAGATCGTATTGCATTTGTGAAAAAATAGGAGACTTGGCACAAGACGTTAGGCTCTTTCGACGATTTCTAAAAGAAAGTTCAATTATATTCAATGTAATTAAATATGCTGAGTGAATGTTAAATTTAGCCAATGATAATATTTCACAATCGGCATTTATTATGCTTAATCATTGTCATGTGATGTGTCCGGGGTTCGTAACAAAGTACGTACGAAAAGATGTTGCAAAAAACATACTTCAGGGTAAGATCACTTCAGGGTTCTGATTCTGATTCCAATATGATGGGGAATGACCCCATCACATTTTGAGATCTAGTGTCCTAACCATAGAACAGATAAATATTGTGGATAAATCTATTCTGTGACCCTAATCTATTTGGCTGATTGTTGTAGTCTGTGAGTGTAAGTGTATTTATCAAAATATATGGAGAATACAGTTGGAAGATAAATAAAATAAAATACATAAAATACGCTTACACTCACAGACTATAACAATCAGCCAGCTTAGATTAGGATAAGTAGAGAATTCAGAGCTTGAAATTTTATTTATCCAAAATACGAGCATTAGTCATATATTATATACAGTCTCCGAGATACGACAAATCAAGCACTGTCGACAGTAAATCTGTTCCATTTAGTGTTAATAAAATCCTGTAATGAGTAGGATTCACAGCTACTTCGTATTTCTTCGCTAGTATAGCCGTCGGCGGTTTCTCAAAGTTCTCTACTTGGCAGTTGTCGCCTGAAATTTACGGGTTAATTTTCAATGGGGACGATGTTTTAGAGCTTCTGGTGTTTTTAAGTTTTACGTAATGTAACACACTCAATAGAATGTACGAGGATTCAGTTGGTGTAGTGGGTAAACATGTTGGCTCGTGAATTTGGATTTGATATCGCATATCTTTAAAAACTCAGAAATCTTAAACAATTAAATAATATGCCTCCATTTCCTTAATGATCGTGTGTGCCTTGTATATTGTATTACTGATGGGTATTTTTGTAAAAAGCCTTCAAATGCAAATTTCTATTATTCCTGCTCAGAAAGCCGCTAAAAAGAAGTACTAAATGGGTACACTGTCTTTATTTACGGACAAATAAATAATGAAATTGTTTTGCATAGGGTAAAGTTTACAAATGTGTGATTTGTCAAGAAACCTCTGATAGGATATATCTGAAAACAACCAACAAAAAACACCCCATATGTTTAATGACGGCCCGAAGAGCAACATAAAGATCACGTTTGACCTGCATGTTCTTCAGGCTACACTTCTAAACTTAAATTAAGAAGTGTGAGAACTTACTACTAACTTAGACTTCTTACATTTTAAGTTTAGGATACTAAAATAAGGCGAATATTATGACGAGATACGACTGTTCAACTTTATAATTAAAAGTCCTCGATGAGGCAAATACATGCTACTGAGATGTAATCTAATAAGATTTATTTTGATTTTAATAGGTCTGTTCATGTTCTATACTTATGCGAAAAGTGGTTGAATATAATGGCTTCCGACGAACGAACTTCCAAGATTCTAAAAAAAAATATACCTTCTTAACGAAAAAATAAGACATAAAAACTTAGCAATATTGAACCACTGTTAAAAAGGAATTTATATTTGTGAATACAGTTGGTACCTTACTGGCTCCATATCAAGAATACATACAACGTTTACTCTAGCCTACAATACAAAATAAAGTCATTTGAATCTTAAAGGTTAGAACGGCGGTGGAGTCCCCAAGGACTGGTTTGTCGGTCAAGTGTGACTCATTATTTTAACAGCAAATAATTTCGTCTGTGGTCTATAGGGAAGGGGTTGCGTTGCTATTGTCAAATATTTTGGTACGCCCTTTGAATTTCTTTGTGATACTTTCAATGTTACTGCAAAATAGTAGGTATATTATCGCTATGGGTTCTTCAATGCAGATGTTAAACGTCTGCGTATGGAATCGAAATAGTTGAATATTTTTAGCACATGTGGCATTAAAAGATCGATAGTTGGGTTCTGTTAATGGAATTTAGTTTGTAACTACATTCAATTAACGAACAATATTATTATACATATGTAAAATCTGATTGTATGTCTTTAAGATAAGGTGTCACAAAGGCTGATCTAATGAAGTACGTACTTACATTAATAATGACATCATAAAAAAAAATATTGAAATCAGTTGAAATTATGTTGAATATTAATGTGCGTTATAAACAAATTTCAGCGAGCACATTAGAGCAACGGACGGTACATAACTCAATGAAAAATTTCCTCAGTTCCTTCTAATGCACTGGAAGTAACTTCCTTTTTTTTGCTTTAGAGACTCAATATTTAGGTTCAGATTTTTTTTTATTTTGTTCTTTATTTATTGTAAATTTACGGTGTTATCATACTATAGTACGTCTAGTACGTATAGTACGTATAGTAGTCACGCTTACACTCACAGCCCGACAGTAGGTGTTAACCTGTGTCGTGGGTGCCGTTGTATACAAATAACACACACACAAACACCCAGACCCGAAATAAATATAGTTTTCTGTAGGCCATACACATATATTTGTCCCGATGCGGGGATCGAACCCGCGACCCTTTGAATCAAACGCTCATTTCACACAGCTGGATGCATGTAATTAATCGTACTTCAGGCTACTTCCTATATTATCTACTCGTATATCTATACTTATAATAAAACTGTAGAAGTGTAAATTCTGTACATTAAAAATATTGATAGGCGATGTTACTAGATCGATACCGAACCCAAATATGTGAATAGAAAAATTTTTGTCTGTCTGTCTGTCTGTCTGTTTGTTCAAGCATCACAGAAAAACTACAGGTCCGATTACAATGAAACTTGGTATGATTATATTTTTACCTTTGGCGAATAACACTGGGTACTATTTATCCCGGAATAATGTCTGTTTGTCTGTGTGTTTGAACACGCTAATATCAGAGACAGCTTATTCGATTTGCAGTTTTCATTAATATATTGTGGTAAGTTTCACTTAACATTTAGTGTTTGTTTCATGTAAATCGGTTCAGAAATAAAAAAGTAATATCAATTTAAAGAATTATATCGAATAATAGGTTGGGGAAAAAGTCTTTTCGCATTATAGTATGTATGAACTTGTAATAAAATCTCTTTGGCTGTAGTATTTGTATCTAGCTGGTTTTGGTATCTTTGAAAGTTAAAATTTAAAAGAACATAATTCCAAATTCAAATTAGGCAAATGTGTGATTTTCATTTGTTTTTCGTACTGTCAAGATGAGTGAATCTATTGAAGAAATCCGATACATTTTAAAATTTTACTACAAAAAAGGTAAAAATGCAACGCAAGCCGCGAAAAAAATTTGCGATGTTTATGGACCTAGTGCAGTGTCTGTGAGAGTAGCACAAATTTGGTTTAAGCGTTTTCAATCCGGAAATTTTGATGTCAAAGATGCATCTCGCTCTGGTCGCCCTATTACGGATAAAATGGATGCCATTTTTGAAAAAGTGGAGCAAGATCGACATATCAGTAGTTAAGACGTAGCTGAAGAACTGAGAATTGATCACAAAACAGTTTTGGCGCATTTGAAAAAAGCTGGGTACAAAAAAAAGCTCGATATTTGGGTACCTACCTCACGAGCTGACTGAAAGAAACCTAATGAACCGTGTACTCATTTGTGATTCTTTATTACGACGTAATGAAACCGAATCATTTTTGAAGAAGCTGATAACTGGTGATGAAAAGTGGATCACGTAATCGTGCGAAAAAGGTCGTGGTCATAGGCCGGTCAGGCTTCACAGACTGTGGCGAAACCTGGGTTAACTCGCAATAAGGTGATGTTGTGTGTGTGGTGGGATTGGAAGGGCATTATTCATTATGAGCTATTACCACCAGGCAGGACTATCGATTCTGAACTCTACTGCGAACAACTGATGAGATCAAAGCAAGAAGTTGAGAGAAAGCGGCCGGAATTGATCAACAGAAGGGGTGTGGTGTTTCATCATGATAACGCTAGACCTCACACATCTATAGCCACTCAGCAAAAATTAAGAGAGTTTGGCTGGTAGGTGTTAATGCATCCGCCGTATAGTCCTGACCTTGCACCTTCAGATTTCCACCTGTTTCGGTCTCTTCAGAATTCTTTATGCAATATTAGGTTAACATCACGAGAGGACTGCCAAATTCACTTGTCGCGGTATTTTGATGAGAAGTCCCAAAATTTTTATAGCAATGGGATCATGTCCCTACCTACAAGATGGCAAAAGGTTATCGAACAAAATGGTACATACATACTTTAGTTAAATTTAAATAAACTATATTAAAAAATGTTTTGAATTATCTTAAAAAATGCGAAGAAACTTTTTCCCCAACCATATTTTTAAGCTATTCTGAATCTTAGTTCTATCTTTTAGGGGGTTTCGTACCTAAAATGTAAAAACGGACCCCACGGATTACTAATCCTCCGCTGTCTGTCTGTCTGTATATCCGTCCGTCTGTCACCAGCCTGTATCTCATAAATTGTGATAGCTATAAAGCTAACATTTTCACAAATTATGTATTTCTGATACCGCTATTAAGACAAAATTAATTCTTATGATGTATATTACCTTTCCATAATAAATCTATACAAATAAATAAAATTGGAGTGTCTGTTTGTAATATTACAGTTACCGCTTTTTACTAAATGCATATGTATGTATACACGGTACATATACCAAAACAACATTTTTTATTATTTTTGTCTGTCTGTCTGTCTGTTTGGTGGGCTAATCTTGGGAACGGCTGGACCGATTTTGTCGGGACTTCCACGAGTAGATAGCTGATGTAATAAGGAGTAACTGGGGCTACTTTTATCTCCATACATCCATATGTACATACATACCTACATACAAATAAGTAGAATTGAAGTGTATCCGACTTTGACGGGACTTCCACGGGTAGGTAGCTATGTAATAAGGAGTAACTTAGGCTACTTTTATACCAGCTTCACCCACAACTTCATCCGGGTAGATACTGAACAATCATATTTATTCTCACGTGGACGAAGTCGCGGGCACAGCTGGTTTGTAATATTCACATACAAATGTTGGACTGTTCATGTAACGAAAATTGTTAAAATTATTCGTTGGAAATTAAAAACATGTTTTACTATTGTGGCAGAGTTGTCGTTATTTAATAAATGATATAATAATATATTTTTTGTTTTTTCGAAATAAAGTGATAGGTTGTTTATAATTGAGCAAAAGGTGTTTTAACAATAAATTTTTACATTTAAACTGGTGGTAGAATTTCAGTGTAGGAGCTGTAACCTCTGAACATTCATTTAAAGTAGTATAATTAAGGGGCACTGATACTACTTGTTACTTGATTTTTCTCCAAGCAAAGCAATGTTCATTCTAAGTAGAAAAGTATATCTGTAAAACTAGGTTTATTACCTTGTGGCCTGCTCTCAAATATATACGGCAAGCTTCGTTTCCTCTTATTCCATTACGTGACACAGTTTACAGCGCTGCTGCAAAACACTTGGGAACCACGGTCGCAGTCATAACAACTGCAACGGCCAATACTTACCTCAGCTCATACATACTTGGCTACTTATGCCGTTTTAGCTGTAAGCAATTCTCTAGAGAACATTGCTTGCAAAATATATTTTCACACCGACCACAAAGATTAAATGTGGTTTTCAGTTATACAATAGTCCATTTTCACAACATTGTAATCAGCAGTGGGTTACGATCAAACGTCAAATGTTAATTATTAAAACGCATTAACCTCGAGTGGTTTTGCAGCAATAATGTGATTCGTGTGTACATAAGGCCGTCGATCAAACCTTTGTTTAGTCGCGAAACTTTTGGCGAGTGACTAGCGCTTTCACTCCGGCCCATACCAAAATCTACCCAAAAGGGTGAACAGTACCGGATCGTCATTTTCGTTTGTCATCAATCTATGTTAGGATGGCTGACATGTAAGTGTTAATTAAGCAGGCCTCACTCGAGCGTAATTAAGAGTGTTACAGTGTTATTTTAGACATTAATTGAGATGAAATTTCTTGTTGTAACGAAACTGGCTGAAGGAATTCGTTCAGTAATTTTGTTCGAAGGTCGCCTTTGCCGCACGTCGTAAAGCCGTTGAAGTACACTGGAGAGTAAACAAACCGAAGTTTCGATCGAAATTAAGATAAGAGAAAACATTCCTGCTGTTATCGTGTCCTTTTAAAGTTCTTACCAAGTGATAAGACTTAGGCATACCATAAAATTCTGCAAATTAACATAAATAATACAATATTTGGACTTATAGAATGCTTTTGATAATAATATGTTGATTACATTATTATTAAGGTTTTGTTATTTTGTTTTGGTATGCTTTGTAACAACGTAACTAAGTTCAATAGATTTTATGTATTTTCGATAAAGGAGTGAATTATATTTATACTGGCTGATATCGACCCTGTAATTTCCGGCACAGAAACATAACACCTTAGGCCTCAGGAGTGGTAACGTATCTGCATTTTGACCTTGGTCTTTGTGTGAGTGTCTATAGGCTGCAGTCATCACTTAACATCAATGTGAACTGCATGCTTGTTGGCCACATACATTTTATAAAAAAAATGTATGAAGGGAATGATCAATGTTAAACAAGCACGTGAAGTGTGTCAGGACCGGAATATGTGTATAAAATGTTGTTTTGGTATATGTACCGTGTATACATACATATACATTTAGTAAAAAGCGGTTAATTTTGTATTAAAAACAGACACTCCAATTTTATTTATTTGTATACATACATTTTTAAATTAGGTATCAAATTGTAGATAGAGACACCACAAACAATAAACTTTGCCAAAACTGCAGTAAACTAATACGCTACAGGTATCTACTATTGACAGCAAATCTAAGGTTATATAGAAACTAACATTCTCTTTTCAATTTTATCATCCGCGAACAACAAGCGGTGGCTTATTGTAGCTCAACAAACTACTGAACCTCAGTACACGGATAACGAAGCAATATTCTAGGAATCAATATAAACGTGTAACCGGTGTAACACATTTAAGTGACTTTTAAACATAAGGGCGACGCTTGGGGGATAAATTGGGGCATTAAACAAAAAAGGTTTTTAAACTTTATTATGAGATATCTATATTTTTAGACAGATTTAAGGACCTCAAAAACAACTTTTTTATAATTTTAACATAAGTAGTTTTGGAGTTATTTTTAAGGAGATATACAAAATTGACCATTTCTCCGAACGGAAACTTTTTCTACGAATCTATGTTACATCCAAATGTGCCTTAAATTTTGAAAAAAGCCAGATATCTAGTTCTTTACCGATATATTATGGAAAAAACCTGAAAAGAATAATTAGTATTTATGAAAACATTATAAATCATTAAATTATACAAAACTTACTAAACGCCATGCCAAATCGCACTTAGACGGTTTTTAAAATAATTTATTAACATTGACAGATTTTTTTAAATACAAAGTTACGGAAACTAGCGACGCACCTACTGTGGATTTCCTAACGAGTTATGATGTCATAAATATGATATCTTGGGTATGAATACGGATATAATAAATGATGACTGCTCCAGAAGGGGTTCTGGAGCAGTGTGGTAAATATAAACAACCTAAAACCGATTACAATTACGAATATGAAATTATATCGTGTTATTCATTTCGGTCACCGATATAAAATTTAGAAGACATTTTTGAAAAGATTTCTTTTAGTTATCATTTATTTGCAATTAAAATTAGTAACTTTTGCTGTATTTTTGAAAATAAAAAATTACTAAATTAAACCTGACCCAGAACGTAATTCTAGGATCTGATATAGCTAAATTATATCTGATCTACACGTAGTAGTATATGATAAGTGAAATCAGCAGTAGGTATAGGTACATAACTCTTGTATCGTTTACCTTACGATGCTTACCTCCCACGGGTCAGAAGTAGGTGTCCATGATGGAGTACGATCACAAATTCTCAGTCTCCTGCTCACTTCGTATGCATAAGCATAACTCGCAGATATTCCTTCCAAAACAATTTCTCTGAGAAGTTAATATATTGGTATACATATTCACACACCCTTTTACAAACATAGAGAAGTTGAAAGTTACAATATTGTATTATTACAGTGCTTAACAAAAAATATTTTCTTATTTTTAATTGAAATGATGTTTTGAATGTTTGTAAACACATTCTAATTAATATTTGAATTCTCCCTTATATTTACATTAAAATATCAAACATTGCGAATTTAATAAACAGGTTAAATGAATCACTTCACAAACAATGTAGAGACAAACAAAACATCATCGAATTATAACAGTTGTGTTAAGCAATTTTGTGGGCTACCGACATTATACCATTCAGTTCACACTACATAATACATTTAAACCTGAAATCGTATAAAATTAATAAAACTATAACAATTTTAAGCGCAATAAATGTATTTTTTAAATATTATTTTAATTTACATATGTTTGTGTTTGATGAGTGTAAAAGTTTTATGCCGATGTTTGTAATTATAAACATTAGTTGAGGTACACACCTATAATATACATAAATTACTCCTATGAATTACCTCTTCACAAAAATTACTTTTGAGAATTATGTAGAACACACTGTTTTCATTGTGCTAACATCACAGATGACTCCCATTGAAACAGTCTTCTTATAATGTGAGAAAGGTTGATAAAACACAAAATTGCCAAATGTTCACTTAGGATAGAAGAAAGCTTACTTTGATGTTGAACCATTTGTTTTAATTAGAAAGTAGCTTTGTTTTATACTTAAAGGGTTAACCTTTATATGCTGATAAGCTAACGGGCCACTTGAAGAAAAGTGGTCACGGTCGCGTATGAACATTTGCAACATCAATCAACGCGCTGCCAGACCTCTTTTGACGCCAACTTTTGACCAATTTTTGAAGAACCCATTGACGACTAAGACGTCCCAGTTGGTCCAGCGTGTTACGAAGGCTACGGGAGGGTATTGTGGTCAGTTAGCCTGGATTGCACCACAATATTTGTTAAAGTTAGAAGAAAAGGATAAAGAAATCTGTTAAAGTTGGAGGAAGGATGTGAAATGGTACAATAACTTTAACTTTAACAAAAGTTGTGGTGCAACCCAGGCTTAGTCTTGGATCGTTAACTAG
The DNA here is from genome assembly GCA_036365455.1 of Macrosoma leucophasiata. Lineage (NCBI taxonomy): Eukaryota > Metazoa > Arthropoda > Insecta > Lepidoptera > Hedylidae > Macrosoma > Macrosoma leucophasiata. Next base: position 15,919,762 of record JAWQUS010000009.1, on the reverse strand, counting down.
GAATACAAATGTCACGTCTTTGTAGGAAATCAAGTAGATCAATTTATTTTTAGGGGAGCTCCTGCCCGCATTGAGCCACACTTTATTCCAAATACTATAATTCTTAACCTTCCGATATTCTTCTTAGAAATTTGAATTCAATAACACGATTTACATGTTTGTTAAATGTTTACTTTAATATCACATTAACTTACCTAATTGTTTTCAAAACAGATGAAATGGTGATATCATCGAGCAAGTACGAGGTGATGAATTCGGTGATGAGTTCATTCGAGAGCCGCATGAGCCTGACAGTGCGACGACTGACCGCAGCTGACGTGGGCGGATACAGGTGCGTCGCCAAGAACTCACTTGGCGAAGTTGACAGCGTCATCCGACTTTATGGTAATTATTATAGACAAAGTAATCGTAGATTAGGTCACTACTGGTACGCTGATGGCACTGACTCCATTCGGGTCGGGAGGGTATGTCCTATTTCAATATTTTCCAGTGTTATCCTAGGATTTTGATAATGTGCCCGGATATATCAATAGGCTTACTACCTACTTATGCCATAAAACGTAGCTGGAGAATCACGAGTGTTTGCATGTATGCTTAAATTGTATGTTTATTTGTTAACCTCAAACTACTGGCAATGATGACCGTCAAGTAACTTTTATTAATTAGCATTCGCTTCAGCAAGAATTAAATAGCGCAGACATTTTAATAATTTGAGGCGAACAATTCTACTCCAAAATTTTACACAGTTCGCACATTCAGAGACAATGAGAAAACCCGAACGAAGCTCCCATTCAAAAGTCTGACAATTCGGCTGAACGGACGGACAAACAACGCACTCGTAGTTGTTTTTTTTTAAATCTGATCGGTTTCCTTCCTGGTGCGGTCTGATAGGCTAGATATACTTGACAACACGCAAAGTAATTTTTTGTGCTCGCTTCTCGGGTTCTTCTAGTAAATACAGAAATATGCAAAACGATGCACTTTAAATTGGGTAATAACAATATTAATACAAAATTATTTGAACACGTTGTTCCGTGTTGACATATAAATACGGTTGTATTTATCGAGCAGACCTGCCAACCTAACAAATCCCGTGGTGGCCAATAAATATGCATATTAAACCTGTGTCACGCTTGTTAAGAGCTATTATGGACATCTGACAATCGATGAACGGGTTTAAAAATGCAAAAATACAATTCTAATAAAAATGCGGACGCATCGAGATTGTGACGGGCAGACAGATGATGATGTTATTGCTGAGATTGTATTTACAATATTTGATGTTAATAGTTTTCGTATAGCTGTTATAAGTTTTAACTCTTTTATTTTAATACTAAATTCAAACAAAACTAAGAACGATTTATATAATACCGTAACAGAAAATTTGTACTCCATTTCTACGGACATGAGATATTTGCCACGGCGCTATTTTACCTCTTTTCGGCCTCTTACAGGATTCTGTTTATTAGTGTATGTTTCTATGAGTGTGTTCACATGAAAGTACTATTGCAATATCGCTATATATCCGTTACTAAATTAGCGCGGTGATACACTATATTAAAAGCATTTCTGTCAGAAACCGTATGCTCGTGTGAAACGAGGGTAAGGCTAACGCATCTGTATTGAGATATTTAATTGAGTTGTTATCTATATGCTGCAATTTACTATACCAATATGAACTGCATGATCGATTGTTCCTTTTATTTCTTGGAAAAACACCTAAGCTAAGACGTTGTTCAACACTTTGTACCTAGTTGAAAAAAAAAGGTTTAAAGACCATAAGATACTAACTACTTATTATCACTCCAATTACTATTGAAGCGAACATCATTACTAAAGCTACAATTTGCAATTAACGTTCCTCCAATGCGATTTACCTTGTAATGCCTACTATAATAACCTAAACCATAATCTCTCACTCTATCATTTACATTCCAATAGATTTGCTAACTAAAATCGCTGCTAATAGTCAAGAGAATTGACCTAAATGGTTAGTAATGCATAAACACTAACCTACTTAAGACATTGTGTTAAATTGATAAATTATTACTTTGCTCTCACTCGAGATTTGTGCATTTTGCATCACATTCAAACATTCAATGAACAATAGATCCAAAAATCTTGAATTTCATTGTTATTTGTTTTCATAATATTTTTCATTTGCCTATTCCAACTTTTTTTGTTGATGTTGAAGACTACGAAATATCTGTTTATTTATTCAGTGGTTATAAATAATCGAAATATAAATCTACATCCACTAATAAATCAACTTATTTGGTTCCTTAAATACGCCACCAATTAATAATATCTCAACAATATGGGTTGAATATATCGAAATGTGGTAGATTTAAACAATGCATAACAAAACATTATTTTCACAGAAATTCCTGGACCAACGATAAAGAACACAAGTCCAACAAGCAAAAAGGAGGATTTTAAGTATTCGACGCCTATGGAAGGACCTGATAATCAGTTTGGTTCAGCAGACAGATCTGATGATGAAGACGACCGAGATACAGCCACTGATATTTCCAGTCGGACCCAAAAAGTGTCTGACAATTCAACTAATAAAAATAAAACAATAATTTTAATAAATTCCCCAACAAAACAAAACTTAAACAATAAAGTAAATAAAATTGTAAACAAGATTGATGTAACAAATGATTTGAGTAATAATTGTAGTAGTAATTTATTTCACATTTTGAGGTATATTTATATTCCTTTGGTTTTAACAATTTATTTAGTTCTATAATTGTTTTCACTTATATTACTCGAACATAAACTCATACCTATCTTACTACATTGCATCGCCTTAGAAATCACGTCTTTAAAATGAAATCATTTTCAACAATTTGTTCAAAAACTATTCACAATTACAGTATATATAAATCAAAGGCATTTTCTCGAAAATTGTTTCTTCGAATTGGTCTCCGATAATTTTCTGCTTTTCGGACCAGTATTGTGTGATTTCATGTTTGTGGCAAGCTTTGGGAAAAGAACTGCTTCCACTTCGACGTCCTGAAGGTTATCAAAAGTGATTGTATAACGGAATAGCTATTGAAAATGTCATCATCAAATGCATAAATTGGGTGTAAACTGTCTTTTGTTAATTCTCATTATACACATCAAACACAGTATTCACTTGAGTGCATAAATCTATTAGCTATGTGATTTTTTCATCAACGAGGTTGGCGTCATATACCTGTTCAGGTAATTATTTAAAGAGCGCAGTTTCATCACAATAACGTAGATCCTAGCCCTCATGGAGTTGATTAATTGAATATTTTGAAGTGGACGGCAAATTGATATTGATGTGAGAGTTCCGGACTTTTAATATTCTACTTATAGGTACGCTATCGGTGATAGGGAGGAGGTGGCAGTACAGTAATTTTATACGCGTGAAAGGCCTTATTCTCTACAAATGATATACATTTATTAATAATATTATTCATGTGTATAACAATACCGCTATGAATAAAACAATCAATATTGATGTAGCGTTGTAGATACATAAGTATTAATAAATTGATATTGAGTAACTTTTTTTTTCATAAAGTACAAACTATCTTCTGTAATGTGTAAAGGTGAATATTATAGAAATCAGTTTAATGTAATGTTATTCATTTATGATAGACTATATTAAATGACATGAATTAACAAGAACTGGGTAATTTCATAGTTACACTTAAATTGTAAATAATTTTAACCTTACCTATGTTTTTTCTGCAAATAAAACTTTCAATTATGGTTTCGTACAAATTAAAAGTACTTCAAATGACCCCTGACCCCTAAGTTGTTATGTCTCTGTGAAAGTTATTACGTGGCCATACATTACAATCTAACCAGAACAGAATAGTACTGAGCACTACCATTTGGGGGCAGATACATTAGATAATGCGGTGGTGCCGCAGAGCTCGAGTTCCTGTATTGATGCTCTACCACCAGTAACATCTTATTATCTGAATTAGTATTATTTTTGTTTCGTTGTTTCCTTTTTCCCAACACAAGTTCAAGATTTTCGTTTCCAGTAGGATGTGAATATCGTAATTTTGGGTCACTTACCCAATTTGTTATTTTTGCAATTTTATAAATTTTCGTATCGTAGAACATCACTACTGCTAAGCCTGGATTGGATCCGCGTGCCGGTGTATACACGACTTGAGGGATAACCCTCAAGTTACAATGAATTTGATTTTTTTTTTCAGTGGCTGATTTCTCGTAATCTGTCCTTAGATGTTGCCCTTCGAAATCAAGAATCGATTTTAACTTATCGATAATCAAATGTTAAACAACCCGATACTAACGTTTCCAACCCGTGTTCTGGATATCCTGACGATTACGATTCAACTGACATGATTAGTACACGGGAACTAGCACGTGACACCTTCAGTGATCACGTAATTCGCATCGCTAAGCCAATATACAGTACGAAATTACCAGTTCAGAGCACTAGTCGCTGTGATTGAAGGCTTGTTACATAGTCTTGATTGTGTAGGTGTTAATAAATGTCTGTATATACCTAATATGAAAATTGGGAAGAATTTCTCTGGTGGGAAAATTAGTGGCGTTATATTTATAAGTGCGTTCATACGAGCATACTATTGCCGTAGTGATACAGCAAACCGTTACCCGCTGAAACCAAATGCCGGTTTCAAAACAAGGGTAAGAAGAATAGGTTGAGATGAAAAGGGCCTAATAGATGGTACAAGCCAAGAATCGATTTTGACTTCTCGATAATCAAATGTTAAACAATCCGATACTAACGTTTCTAATACGTGTTCCGGATATCCAGACGATTACGATTCAACTGACATGATAAGTACACGGGAACTAGCACGTGATACCTTCAGTGATCACGTAATCCGCATCGCTTAGCCAATATAGAGACGAAATTACCAGTTCAGAGCACTTGACGGTGTGGTTGAAGGCCTGATTGGGGAGAATTTCGCTGATGGTAAAACTAGTGACGTATGTGTTTACATAAGTGCGTTCACACGAGAATACTGTTGCCATGGTGATACAACAAACCATTTCCCGCTGATATCAAATACCCGTATGAAACACGGGTAAGAAAAAAAGGCTTGAACAGAAGAAAAGGGCCACAGATTTTCTTTTTTATCGAAGTGAATCACTGAAAGAACGGGTGTATTATTTACTGGAATTGCCTTGGCAGCCTTTTAAAGTTCACGAGGCAGAAGAATTACAAATGAGAATAGAATAATGTTATGTAATTATACTAATAAACCATTTCATTAGACCTTTGGCCAAATAGATTGAGGACTATCCGAAAGTGGTCTATGAGATTGGCGTGCATGTATGAAGAAAGTGATTAATGGAGAAGAGTCAACTGCGGTGTGGGCTGAACGATTAACGCTTCACGATTTTTGTAACTTGGATTGCTATTTTTCATTAATTTTTCAAAGGTTAATTTTGTTTCCAGTAAATCCTTTCGTCAGACAACTTTCATTGCTTTAATTTTGTACGGCATCCGCCATTTGTTAATTTTTAGGTTGACTATCTTATACTTACTTATTTTACTAGTACTAGCATATACCTGTTCTATCATGCTAAGCACAATATACCCAGTTATAGTGTAAAATATTATTCTAATTATATTGTCTATAAGACAATCTCATGCCATTTTATTGTATTTGTCAATATATTATACTAATAGTCTAATAATTTTTTGCGTTAGGACAGTAATTATACAGTACAAAGCCATTCAATTTACACTTCAAATATTTATTCATTTCATTCATTTTGCACGAAATATTATGAGAGTTTGATTAAATACGAATCCTCTCATTTATAATACAGTTGCTGAAACTAAATTGCTTTTGCTGCTCCGTAACATCCAAAATACTTATTAGGTACATATATATATATATATATATATATATATATAAATGCAACCCGTTTTCCTTGGTCACGGCATCACGCGTGAATGGCTGGGCCGATTCGGCTAATTTTGGTTTTGAATGATTTTTGTAAGTCTAGGGAAGGTTTAAAAGGTAAGAAAATATGAAGAAATTGAAGAGAAACAGTAAAAAAATAAAAATAAAAATAAAATACGCTTACACTCACAGCCCCACAGTAGGTATAAACCTTTTATTCAAAACCTTGAACAACGAATATTTAGTACGAAAATTATCTTTATTCAGTTTTGTCAAAATCAATGAAATCTCGCGTCTTATGAGACGTCTCAAAAAATATTGGGTGTAATTTATCATTTAGACCCAATATTTTCATAATAAATCATTTTATGTATGGTTAGACGAACTTATGTGTTCGTGATCTATCATACTCGTATTTATATATTAATTCTGCGAATAATAATTATGATAGTTCTATCATAATTATTAAACGAAGAATTCGACCTAGATACTTGTAAATGTTGTAACAAGTAGTAGATATATGTACAGGGTGTCCCAGAAATCCGTTAAACCGAAAACGGGTGATAGGCCAAGTCAGTTATTAGGAAAATGTAAAGAAAAATATTAGTCATGCATTTTTCTACTTATAAGGATTTTAAAAAATATCGGAAAAACTGACATGAATAAAAATTGAAGTTGGGTGTAGTAATTATTTTGAATTTAATGTTGGGCAACACATGACAAATATTTTTTTTTACAATTTTCTAATAAGTGTCATGACTTGGCCTATCACTCGTTTTCGGTTTATCGTTGTTTTCTGGGACATCCTGTAATACTTATATTGAGGACGATTGCCAATAACGAGGTAGCTAGATATATCGACGCAAGAAAGCGTAACCGCTGTAACCCTTAAAAATTCAAATATACGTTTTTTACACCGTTAGAATCAGAAAAAAATTCTGCGTCGAATGAACTCGACTCTCGACTCTCGTTACTCTAGGACAAAAAACAAAAAAAAAGTTTGCACAGCGTAAAGTTTTGGTGATTTTAAAAATATTTCAGATTTTATAATGGCGTAAAACTTGTGTTTTTTGGTGTGAAGGTTTACTTACACCCTTCATATAATCATAATCGAAATTGTGACCATGGTTACAGCGTTTATGCGGTCTGTATATAATTTCACCCAAAGGTTTACCTACATACAGTTGTATGAAGATTGTTATTAAGAGTGAACTATTACTTAAAAAAAATGAAAGATTGTTATTAAGAGTGAACTATTATTTAAAAAAAAATGACCAAAGTTGATTATATCAATAATATTTAGATGTAGAGTTGGTACAATTATTATTATCTATTGCATAAGGAGCTTCCAAAGCTAGTTGCAATGATTCGTTTTTGTTTAAATTTTTTAATAATTTCATTTTTAATTTATTTGTTGAAGATTCCAAACAAAATAAGCTGATTTATAGAGAGCGCTGTGAAAAAGAAATTATTTATTTTTTGCATCAATTGGTCTATTATATTATAGCAATAAATAAAAATGTTCTATCTCCTACATGTAATTACTTAACACACAACACTTAAAATTTTATTTGCAATTTTCTATTAGTCTTATGTCGTTGGGTAATGCATTAAACAATTTTATTGATATAGTTTTTGGCAGAACCCGGATTCATTTGTTTCTTGGCCTTAGTTGAATATGCTTATGAATAATAATATAATAATGCAAAATAGAACAATAATTTACGGAGAAATAAATATTTTTTGTATGTGTTTTGTTTATCATGAATCTAGTTTTCTTTTTTTTAGTTTAATGTTGGATTTATTTCTTTTTAAACGTATTTTATTTTAACTTCTGCCATAGTTACAATATTTTGCTATATATTGGTTACAGCACTCTATTTTTTTAAAACTAGATGTGGTATCTGTTTACAGCATTAAAAAACAGAGAGTGTGTTGCTTGTGTTACGTTACGACGGTTATGCTTTCCCAAAAAACATGACAAAATGAACCTTCCATACTATGCTTAATATAGTTACAGCGTTTTCGAGGTCTCAATAAAATGTTCCATTTTCTGTAACCCTTATTAAATCTTTTCCAGGGAACTTTAGGAAGAAACGATAATGATCTTAGTATATAGGTTAACACAAACTGCACAACATTGCTAAAGACCGCATGCTTGTAGGCGTAACGGTTCATGAGTCATGATTTTTTTTCCAAAATTTCAAAAGTGTTTTGGCTCTTTTGTAAAGTTTATACTTTCACGGTTACAGCGTTTACGCTTTCCAGCGTCGATATATATTTAAGGAATTCGCGTAATGATATGTTGTGAAACATATTGTTGTATTTGTATCATATCGAAAAATGTAAAAACGGAATAATTTAATAATCTTACATTAGCGATATCTAAATCTGTATATAATATTATAACATAATTGTAATATATAAAATTAATATTTCAGATATTATAAATTCTATCATAAAGTGACTAATCATTTTTAACAAGCTTTCTTCTAAGTATATAATTAACTTTAAATAAGCTAAGTACTATCTTTTGACGACATTTCATCCTACAGAATGCGTCACAACTGATAAAACAAACTAATAATTAAAAATTGGAAATTTGCGAGATGTTTTCATGGTTTATTAAAGATAGAGATATGGTCTGTTCTATTATCAAATTTACAATTTGTCTCAGAGTCTGTGCCAGTAATTTTTGCACTGAAATACCAGTTAGTTCCTTGTCAGATTTTGTCACGCGCATAGTGTTTGTTAAGCACTGTCTATCAAAATTTCAGAAGGCCATTTTTTTCTGTTGAATCAATCAAAATTATTCAGTTGTCAAACTTGGCGCTGAAATTGATTCTTGGGTCTGATGATTATTCCTTTTCTCTAAATTTTTTATTTTTGGGTTTTCGACGTTAAGTCTTACCACATCTAAAATTAATGTTATACGTACATTTTTTTATGTAATGAAAGTGGCAAACAAGCATGAAGTTCACATTGATGTTGAGTGATGACTGCAGCCTATAGTCAACCACATAAAGATCAGAGGTCAAAATGCAGATGCATTACCACTTCTGAAGCCTAAGGTGTTATGCCTCTGTGCCGGAAATTACAGGGCCGTACTTACATTACCACCTGACCGGAACACGGTAGTGCTGAACACTAACATTTAGCGGCAATTATACGTTGGTGCCAACGCCTGTGAGCTCCGTCACTGGAGCTCTACCACCAGTAAATAATTATACTTTTATTATATATATATATACATCGTAAGATATCACCACAGCATTTTAAATATTGTAACGTAACAGCATAATTTATTCCAAAGAACTCTCAGTGGCGTATTCTCCTTTGAATGTTCAGATAAAAATTCTAACGAACTTGATTTATAGTTTCATAAGTTGAGCTGAAATTGTAGCAAAGAATCACAAAATCCCATAATCTCTTTACTACAGTACTTGTATAACAAAAATGTAATATTTGAAGTGAAAAAACGAAGAATATCGTGTTGAAGAGGCTATTCAAGGTAATGTTACTGAAGAATTGTAATATTTTTTACTAAAACACAATGTAGGAGCCACAACTTTGACATCGAATATGGAAACAATATTAGATGCTTTATATAATAGTTTGTAAAATATGTTGTAGATAATATTCAAAATAATTTAGATCCTATAAAATTATTTTAATAAACTTATAATGAAAATATTGTACTGTTATAATGATACAATTGTAATAAAATTATATAAAGTTCAGTTAATCTTTTTACAGACTGTGTTTTATTTCTTACTTCTGGGACTGCAGGTGGTGTTGGTGATCATAGTTATATTTTGAATAGGTAAGTTGTCCAAGAAATAGAGAATACAAAAACTAAAGGTGAGGCTTACCAGTAAAAATATAGTCACACTGTTACAACTGAAACTTTTAAGTTAGGATCCCAGTGCAGAATCATTTAGTTCATCCAGATATGCTGGAAACCTAATTTTTACGCAAATTTATAATCTAGAGAATATATATCTACTAGGTTGCCTATCAAAATTTTAGGTTTGCAGCATATCGGGATGAACGAAATGATTCTGCAGTATATCCTAACCTATAAAGTTAAATGTTAGAGAAATCGTTGCGTCAAAGATTGAATTTAAAAAATAAGTCAATATAACACTATCATCATACACCATCGTCAACGTCGTCTCAACTAGGATGTCCTTCTCAAACAAAGCGCTTACATTTCTAAATGATTGAAGCCTCTTGTGCCAATACGAGATAGGAAAAGAAAGAAGAAGGAAGAATAACAAGAAATAACTACAAATTTTCTGTGATTATATCACGATATTGCAACATTACATTTTCAGCATAGATTAATAATGGTATCGTGATGATATTGACATTGTAATATGCCCTGAGTTAATTATTACTGTAAGAAGACATGTTTAAATGATAAACAAAGGGTTAGTCAAATAATAAAAATAGAAAAGCAACTCTCACCAGGCAAATTACCATCACATAGGTAATAAAAATGACAACTCTTGACACGTCCCACTGCTGGGCACGAGTCTCTCCCCTTTTAGGGGGAAGGCCTGGAACTTACTCCACCACGCTGTTCCAATGCGGGTTGGTGGGTTAGGGATACGGGTTAGTGGCCAACCCGCTGTCGGATGTTTTCAAACCACCCTACCATAAGGCCTCCGACAAGGTTTAACGACTGAAATCTATCGATTGATTATGATGTCCGTCGGCTTAACGTGCCCTCCGAAGCATGGAAACGCGCACTTTAATTTGCTACTAGCGGTCACCCATCACACACCCGTGCCCGTATCGCACAACCAAGTAGGCCGGGGTAGGTATCTTCAATGTCAATAAATATATTTAGTAAGAGACTTGGCGTGAGGATACACATATAAAGTAGATTATCATTTGAAAACAACATAACTTATTGTTAAATAAAACAAACATACGGTAACGAGCCACGTCTTCGGTTCTTTTGCGCGAATCAGTGTGAAGTTAGAACAAGTCGAGGCAACAAGTGAAGTTCGGGAGACGCCGGTTGTGGTTTGTTTCAAGTTTCTACTTCAATGTGGCGGATTACCAACCATCTTTGCTCATCTTCATTATACGAGAACTTTGCTATTTTCACACCCCAGCCTACTTCCACACAGTCTGTTTTGTTGCTATGTATGCAAATTTGCTACGCTTAGTTCCAAAACAAATACACAACTTTTGCGTACATTATAATTAACCTAATCGTTTGTAATGATTTTTCGATGTGGAAATTTGTTTTGGGGAAGCGTCTCACGTGTGCATTGAATTGATGAGTTGACTAGAGTTCACAATGAAAACAAATTATGAACGAAATTGTTCAATAGCAGAACTGAAGTTGATTTTAGATTTATTTAAAGTTTTCTGTAAATCACATCAGATCTATAGATGCCACGAAATACTAATTAATACATACAGACTGATTACAAAAGGACAACATCAATGATATCTGTAATGTATCGTATTAGTCGGTGAATCACAACTTTTCTTTTTATACATGGAAGTCGTAAGTGTGGTGTACAATAGGAATGATCACATTACAGTAAAAATGAGCCAACAGTATGATTAGGAGACTAATTTTTAAGCAGAAAAAATATGTTTGATCAATTGAATAGAAACTAAACGTAACTGTATTCAACAAAAAAAAGGCCTGACTGACTGACTGACACATCAACACCCAGCCTAAATCCAGCAGCCTAAAATTATTTAAATGGTCAAATTTAATTAAGAGTGTATGAGAAAAAATATTTGAACCGATTTCATTGTGTCATCATCATATTTTATTATATCTATATAATAAAACACGGAGGTACTCCAGCTTTCTTGAATATTCAATCCATAAGAGTGAAAATAGAAGATGAAAGTGAATGTTACGAATTCCACCAGGATGAAGTTGCGGGCAATAAATGTAGTCAAAAAATATATTATGCTTAACAATATTATGTATTCAGTATACTATACAGGGTTATTTGTAACCAGCGCATAATTCTTAAAGGGAAGCTTCGGCTCATCAAGACTAACACTTTTGTTATACAACTTTTTCTAATTCAATATTTCTTTTTACCATACAAAACATAATAAATAGAATTTGCAGTTCTACTACTTCTTAACTTCACGTTACGCAAACAGCTGACGTCTGTACCAATGTAAAAATATATCTACAAAACGTAGTGCTAACAATTGATAGACGTCCCATTAGAAATGATTTTATTTCTTATCATGTGATGTACTGCGTTTTGGCAAAAGTCATAGAACAAAAGTTTTTAGTCTTAACGTACACCTAACTCACCTTTGACGATTTATGCGTCAGATATATTTAACCTTGTCTATCTACATATTATGAAGTTTAATAATTTCCAGAAGTCCGGGATATAATCTCGGGATTTGTACATACTCGTAGGTTATTTTTCAATGTGAAAGCTTATCAGTAACCTCTTTTGGAAATATGAAATGTAATTACATGGGACTCAATGAAATGCATACCTACCACCAAAACTATAAATACATATATTTTTGATATACATGTTTTTGATATCACGAGCGTGTGTGAGGTTGAAGGTTGATTTTAATATTTTAGTGTGAATTAAATTTTACAGTGTATATTTTACAGTGTAGGTTTTAAAGCTTATAGCTTACGGTGCAGCGGTGAGAACTTACGACTGTAACATTTTTTTTTTGTATGTGAGGTGGTGGCAGACCTGCATGCAGTTCACATGGATATTAAGTGACGACTGCAGCCTAAAGTCATCTACACAATAAACAGAGGTCAAGGTGCAGATGCGTTGCCACCCCTGAGGACTAAAATCTTTTGCCTCAGTGATTATTATTACGGGGCGATAGGTACATTACCATCCAATCGGAACACGATAGACGATAGTGCTGAACACTACCATTTGGCGGCAGATACATTAGATAATGCGGTGGTGCCTACGCCTTCGAGCTCCACCACTGGAGCTCTACCATCAGTAAAAAACAATCTTTGTAATGAAGCTAGATATAATGACATGGGTTGGATCATCAGATCGAGAGGTATTATTTTGGTGTGTGGTAAATACACAGGCAGTTCACATTGAAGGTAGGCAAATACTGCAGCTAGAAAAAATAAACGGATACTAACACCCATATTCTAAGACGTTACTCGAAACATTCCTTGACTCACACTCAGCTGAGGACACTTTATGAGGACGCCTCGAAATCCATATTCTTAGTTGTATTTTGACAGTAACTCATGTGTAGATATTCACAAAGTCTTGAAAATTCATTTTTATAGAAAAAATATGGCATTTAATTATATTTCCAGATAGTTCCGATGCGAAAAACTCATTGAGTACAAGAATATTACTTGACACCCAGAGCAAATAAAAGTCTTAATGTAGAGTAACAAAGCACTGGTGAGTATGTTTTATTGTAGTCCACACCTTCTTTTTGGGTGAAACCTTTTGCTACCAGTCTTGCCCTATAAAACACGCTATCGTCACTTTGGTACTTTTTCTTGAATACCCACTTACACTGCACCACTCTATCAGCTTCTTTCCTATCTACAAGTGTCCATGTTCCAGATTGTCCAGAATACAAAGATTGCTTATACCATTCCTTTCTACTACGTTTAGTGTCCAGCTCCTCCTGAACTGCATCCTCTATGATAGACTCTTTTCCAATTACAGATTGAAATGAATCATCAGATTCAGAGGTTGATGACTCACAAGTATATATTGAATCATTATGATCTGAAAGAGTATTATCTAGTAAACTTTTATTATTTTCTAAGTTATCATTATTCTGAGCGGTGTCCGACTCTGTTTTTTCCATTATAATGACATCTCTGCTCGTAGTAATTTTTCTAGTTTTTGGGTTATACAATCTGTATCCCTTTATATTCTCCGGATATCCAACTAAAATCAGTTTGTCAGCCTTCTTATCCCATTTTTGCCTTTGTATTTTGGAAACATGCACCATTACCTTACTGCCTAAAATTCTGGTTTCTCTTCTGTCCACCTCTCAAATGGTGTCATCATGCCTAAACTGGCGGCTGGCGTTCTATTCTTCAAATATACTGCAGTATTAACTGCTTCAGCCCAAAAACTTTTATTGAGATCCGCTTCAAACAATAAGCATCTTGCCCATTCAACTATAGTTCTGTTGAACCTCTCTGAGAGACCATTCTGCTCCGGAGTATGAGGATTGGTCTTCTGATGGACAATACCAACTTGTTTTAAGTAACTCTCCATCTCACATGAACAAAATTCACCTCCGTTGTCGGTTCTCAATACTCTGATTTTGTTTTCTGTCTGATTCTCAACTAACCCTCGAAATTCTTTGAAATGTTGGAACACCTGGTTCTTTTCTTTCAAAAAGTAGACAAAAGTAATTCTGCTGGCATCATCCACAAATATAAGAAAATATCTTGCCTGACCAATTGATTTGGTCTCCATCGGCCCGCATAAATCTGAGTGTACTACATCCAGTAGTTTTTCACTTCTATGGTTAGCTGATGGGGAAGGTAAGCGTGTCTGCTTTCCCTCACAGCACACTTCACAATTCTGTATTTGTATGTCAGCTTTCTTGTCAAAAGAAACTCCTGCCACTGCTCCCTCTTTCATTTTCTGCAAGGACTTGCTATTTATATGTCCTAACCTTTTATGCCATGTTGACATCGCCGATAACGAATTCTCGAATTGAATTGTGTTTAACTTGTACACACCATTTATCAAATTTGTTGTTCCAATGAGCTCATTCACTGGGTTGTATATCAAACAGACATCCTTTTTGAACACAACTCGATTACCATTAACCATAAGTTGGCTCACAGACAGTAAGTTTGTCGTCAGATTTGGAATGTACAACACATTCTTCACAATCACATTATACTGAGAATTGTTCACGCATGTCGTTATCTGTGTTTCACCAACACTAATTACAGGCACTGTCGTTTGATTTGCCACTACGATTTCTCTGTTTTCATGCACAGGTCGGGTTTGAAGTAAAAGTCAAATATGCGCTTGCGCCCGAGTCAACATACCAGTCTTCTGTGCTATAACAACCGTTGAAAAATGCCGCACTAAAACCGTTTACATGTTGATTCGCTTTCAATTCAGGACACTTATTTTTCTAATGTCCGATTTTCTTGCAATTATAGCACTTTATTTGTTTTGAAGTTGACGTGATATTTGACGTTGACATGAAATTGGACGTTGACATTTGTTTTCGGTTAGTGTTGCCACTTTTCGACCGCTGATGTTTTGTCCATAATGCAGATTCGGTTCCAGAACTGCCAACCTCCGAACACATATCAAGCAACTTTGTTTTTATGACGTCTGCGCTAATGGCGATTCCAGAGTGTTCGATCGCCAGTATCATAGGTGACCTATCTGGGAGTCCCGCCAAAAGTAATGATCCGATCCACTCATCTGTGATTTCAAAGCCTGTCTCCTTCAGTTTATGTGCTGTCTCGACCACTAACAACTCGAGATACATAGGACGTCATAGATTCACAATTATCGAGACGTATTGAAATCAATGTTCGAAGTAAACTTATTTTTCGTTGATATCCCTTGTCATCAAATAACTGTTTCAATTTTTTCCACACACCGTCTACTGTAGTCTCACTTTTGATATGCACATTGACAGTCAATAGTCATCACGAGTTTTGCTTTGGCTTTCTTCATCTCTGTTTCACTTATTGTCGCCGGCACATGTTCAGTGTCGATGCCTTCAAGTAACAGAAAATTGCTTGTCGCGAACGCCCAATTGTCATAATTTTCGCGTCCTTTAAGTTTCGGCACATTTACTAAATACCCCGATGTCGACATTATCACTTTTGCACAGTAAAATAAACGGGACTGGGCCCATAACCTATTGAAACACAATGGCTGTCAAAGACTTACTTTATTAATTGCAAAAATGATACAGATACAACAAATACCTCATAGATGGCGTTACAAGTATATTATTTTGATACTAATTCTAACAAATATGGCGTAAATGTAAATACTCCTCAAGTTTGACAATTGCTTTCTTACCTCAAACGGAGGAGAAGTCGAGTTGACGTTATTAGTTACAACTAAGAATACCTATTCCCTTGATGTAGGTCGAGTTAAGGTCAAGGTTACGACTTAGGTGTTAGTGTCCCGGTTTATTATCGGCCTCGGATCGTGAGTAAAAATTGCTCTTGTTATATGGTAGCAGGCAACTATAATATTGCTGACCCTGTATGATTCAGAGCTAGAAAGTAAGAACCTTTTATCGTTTTTTAGTAATTGGGTATATAATTCTTAGAAATTGCAATATTAATTATGATACAATGCCATAATTCTGTTAATAGTGCGGTTCAATGCTCAAATATAACTCGATAAGCAAACCACAAATTAATTCCATGCTTTTCTCTACTATAGTGTAGGCCTATTATGTACACACAATAGCCGATGCAGTACTCCATTATATTGGACACAATATTAATATATTAATCATACCAAAGTAATTATCTTCAGTATTTTTAGTTGTACGGTCGGTCCACGTTTCGGTTAATTAAAACGCGTCTGTATTCGCGGTTATAAATTTTACGTTCGCGAGTTTTTTTTACAGAACTTTTCGACAGAGCATCCAGTTTTCTGTTTATTTATGAGCTTTGGCTAGCAGCGGACGGACGGTCCGCTTAACCAACAATATTTCCACATTAATGTTTTTTTGCAATACCGGCTTAGAAATATAGAATAAACATTTTTGTACTCCCTTTGAGTTGTTGCGGTGAATTCATTTCGCATTGGAAGCATAAATCATGTTGAGCCTCGAATTTCATTTTTTAGCGTTCTATTGTAAAACCATAAACTATCTATCATCGCACAGAAAAATATACCGCGACAATGTAGAAGAGAAAACAATGTTGCGGGACATGGGAAGAGTAACGAGAAAATAATCAATCTCCCAAGTCCACTTGGAAGCAATCAACGGTCTGTTATTGCGTCCGTCCAATCCGATAAAAGAGCCGATATATCAAAGACGTCCGTGGTTCAATTACTAGCCAATGTGCTATCTCTTAGACGCAGTAATCGAAAATGAAAATAGCGACTAGCATACCTACGACACAGTGCAGAATGACGGGCCATGTCAACAACAGGGAAAGCGCGATGCAGCTGTCTAAATCGATACATCGACCACTGCGAAAGCTGGGACGAATTAAATTGTTAAGGAATTAATTGAATGAAAGCACACATGGCGGAAAATCGAGTCGATTAGTGCGAGAAACATGATCAACACACGCGAAGAGTGAAGGTTCATCTAATTTCGTAGGTGTCGTACGTCGGGACATATTAACTCAATTACCTGTTAAAAGCTCCGTCTAGTGCCCCGGGCGTCACTCTGAAAGCAAGGATTCGCCTGTACTCTGCCACTAGATATATTGTGCCGGTTACATAAAACTTTATAGGCGTTCGCGTCTTTAGAGTTTTAACAATTTATAACTGTTATGCGTAGGGTTCAGAAATTTGTAGAGCCTAGAAATGTAGAATTTAAAATGTTTTTGTATCGATACTCTTTTAATGAACGTAGACAATAATGTCGGCTATACATTCTCTAGGCGGTTTTATTTTAATCATAATACACTGAGACGTGAATGTTTTATAATATTAAATAACAATATTCAGAAACAATTTTTTCAAAAAAATTTGAGGTTATCAGTGTTTTGTAGATATATCTCACATCACCACGAAAATTGGAAGATTCCTACGATTTATTCAGAAATTAAACCGAGTACGAATATTATACCTACATACTCTCAAGTCACCTCTAAATTAAACCTTTTAATAAGGTTCCGTTCTCGCATTCAAGCCAGCTCAATGGTTAATGGCTAATTTAACCGAGTTCAGCGTCATTTTCGTTCACATAAAGGGAAATTACGCGTACGCATCAATTTTTATGAGGTTTCGCGTATTCATAAAAGCTTGACAGGTAATAGATTAACTGAATCAAAAGATAGAATAGAATCTTTTTGTACGTCATCAGTAAATAATTCATCTTATCGTTGTCCATCGTTAGCAGCTCTATTACCCGCAATATATTTGTCATTAGGGTTGCTAAATTAAGGGCAACAATTTTCGTAGATTGTTACAATAATTCAAGCAAAATGACGCTTTTAATCATAACTGGAATAAGTGTTGCTGTTATGAAATTATTTGGGAGTAGGTGATTGGAGTTCTAGACGCGGTATCATGAAAATTTCGTTAATTTATTATAGGTACTCACATTATTCGCATATTATTAAGTACCTACCTACATAATTTAACTTTATTTTAAATTTTGTACACACTGTGTACACATGTTCTTAGGTTTTCGAGAGCTGCACTCATTGAATAATTGGGTTCGATTTTCAAATAATCATTTTAGTTTAATATACGCGAGAAAAAAAAAATATATATCCCAAAAAATATATATAAAAATATATAAAAAATATAATAAATCCGAGAACTAGTTTTATTTCAATTTATTGTTTCTATCTTTTCTCTGTTTTCTAAATCATCCCTTGGTCCGAAAGATGTCCTCTGCTGGACAAAGCCTTACCCAAAGACACTCACAACGTGGTGTAACAAAACAAAAAATGCACTACGTTAATATTCAAGTTTTCACTTCTGTCGGACTCACTGGTGTGCAGCTCGTTGTTTTTTTTTTTATTTTTTTACTTGATAGAATTGCGGTCCGTGTACCTATTCAGAACAGTGCTAGAGATCCCGAGGAGTCTGACATGTAAATAATTTATGTAGTTTATTATTTTGTATGTTACTTAGTTTTTTAATGTTGGCACAATATTTAGAAACTAAGTAGACTTTTTAATATTTAGAAGCGCGCATGGCCCAGCGGCTGGTGTAGATCGTAAGCGATCTGCTCGGTTAAGCACTACGGGCGTGGTCGGGTAGTGTGATGGGTGACCGCTAGTGGCAAATTAAATGCGCGTTTCCGTGCTTCGGAGGGCACGTTAAGCCGTCGGTCCCGGTTGCTATCGATGGATAGCAGTCGTTAAACCTTGTCGGAGGCCTTATGGGCGGTTTGAAAACATCCGACAGTGGGTTGGCCACTAACCCACCCACCTCCACCAATCCGCATTGGAGCAGCGTGGTGGAGTAAGCTCCAGGCCTTACCCCAAAAAGGGGAGAGACTCGTGCCCAGCAGTGGGACGTATAATGGGTTGCCATTATTATTATTATTATAAGTAGACTTTTTTACAGATACACTAAACTTTTCAAATGAAATTAATAACATAATTTTATTTTTAAAGAAAAATGGAAAGAAAAATTTGACTTCAGGCGAGGCTCGAACTCGCGACCTACTGGGAATCTAGTCCAGCCGCTCTTCCAATTGAGCTACTGAAGCCCTGCCCGATTTGTCGAATCTTTCCTTCACATCTATTGCTAGTAAGGCAACCGATATAATAAGGCAACCGATATAATAGACTTTGCAGTTTATTGAATATCGTAAAGAAGTCGCTTTTACCCTTAATAATTGTTTTTATATTATTTCGCATGAACACATGCTTGTGAAATACATTTTATTTAAAGAAAAATGCTGCTACCATAAAGCAATGCAATAAATGTGAAGGAAAGATTTGACAAATCGGGCAGGACTTCAGTAGCTCAATTGGAAGAACGGCTGGACTAGATTCCCAGTAGGCCGCGAGTTCGGGTCTCGCCTGAAGTCAAATTTTTCTTTCCATTTTTCTTTAAATAAAATATATTTCACAAGCATGTGTTAATGCGAAATAATATATTTCACAAGCATGTGTTAATGCGAAATAATATAAAAACAATTATTAAGGGCAAAATCGACTTCTTTACGATATTCAATAAACTGCAAAGTCTATTATATCGGTTGCGTAACTAGCATAGTTGGCAATAGATGGCGCTGCTGCTACCATAAAGCAATGCAATAAATGTGAAGGAAAGATTTGACAAATCGGGCAGGACTTCAGTAGCTCAATTGGAAGAGCGGCTGGACTAATTTCCCAGTAGGCCGCGAGTTCGAGTCTCGCCTGAAGTCAAATTTTTCTTTCCATTTTTCTTTAAATAAAATATATTTCACAAGCATGTGTTAATGCGAAATAATATAAAAACAATCATACACACCCCATATTGGCTGACCAATGATGATAATAACGAAGGGATTCATGGTTTTTCGTAAGTAGGCATTCAGTAGTTTTGTTACTAAAACAATTCTTTACTTCCTTTTTCATTATGAAACACTTTGTATAACTTTTTCTTGTCGGTAGACAACAACTTTGCTGGTTCAGGATAGTAATTATTTTCCCTAACAGGATTTTATAATTGTGTTTCTCATCATATTCCGCTATTATTTACCCATTGTTTCTCTAAGAATATTTTTTATAAGCCTAATTAGGTTTTACCTGTTAAATACTTTTTATTCAGGTTTCTTCTATAACACCTACCGTACGTAATGTACGTATTTCAAGCATTTTGAACCTATTTATTATTGCATCAAAATATGAGAGCCTATTGTGCCTATGAATGACATTCTAAAACCGGGGAGCTATCTGGATACGGATACATGTTTTATATAGGAAGTAGGTAGAATAATTATTAATGCTCTTGAGAATGAAGGAAAATTTAATGCTCGCAAGTAACATTAAAAGTTGGCTATCAAGCAAAATTGTGTACCTACAGTTAGATTAGTATAGAATTTTAATGAAAAAAATAATAATACGTAGGTAATTATTTTTATAAAGTATTTTGCTGACGTGGAAGCATCAAAATTTGTGTGTTATAAAAAGTATATCGTATAAACCAATTGTTCTTAACTTTATTGAAACTACAAACTTACACTACCACTTTCTTGATATAGACAATCTCTACTTCCCTACTAATATTATAAATGTGAAAGTAACTCTGTCCGTCTGTCTGTCTGTTACGTTTTCACGGCCAAACGACAGAACCGATTTTAATGAAATTTGATACAGAGATAGAGCTGACTTTGAAAAAGAACATAGGCTACTTAGTTATTTATAAAACGACAACCACGCGGGCGAAGCCGAGGGCAACAGCTAATAGTTAAAAAAAACAATTCTTAACAATTATTACAAGATGAAGACAAGGCAGCCATTTACAGTCCGTATAGTTCATTATAATTTCATTGGCCTAGTCGGTCCTCATTCCATGCCATATGCAGCTGATGAGTGCACGGACGTGTAAACAGTTAAAGTTGGGAACGCGGTTGCAATGTTCGCAGCTGTATATAATATTGTCCACTCCAATAGCAGATATCGTTACGGAACAATGAACGCGTTCTCTTTGGCTTTTTGACACGTTCCTCTACTAGCAAGACCGATTGAGTAACAGTTTCGCTGTTAGCTGAAAATTGTATTCTATCTATGACACATCTAGTTGGAATTGTTAGAAACTTACAGTTACTGAGTCTTAATATTTTAAGCAAACGGTATTGTGGTGAAGGAATGTGTGGTTCTTGAAATTAATTATAAATACTTGAAAAAAAAACTTCACTCTACTACAGGTACCTTACATTGCATATATATTTATACTATACCTACCAGAGAATATGTAATAATACTACGTATAGAATGACACTTCGACGTCCCGCCCAATTTCTCCGCATCACTCAACCTCCTCCCCTCTAATGGGCGACGGTTGGTATTTTGTACGTGCTACGCCCACAGGTGCGCGTGTAAATACACGTCACTGATTGATGTCTGTGTAATAGAAACCAAATTAAGCATTTGTATGGAATTTTTTTTTTTGCAGAGTGTCCGCGGTGTGACTGGTATAGTCACACCGCGGACACTCTGCCAAAATTATAGGTATTATGTACTAGGTATTATAGCAGCAGTAAGGTGCTTTAATTGAAATAATGAGTATTTATAATAGAAAAAGATCATAATACTTTAGGAATTCTGAATATCACTTTCAAACAAAGTGGGAATGTATTTCATTATCATTTTGATGGCCTTTCCCGGTCCCGGTTCTATGCCATATGCAGCCAACGAGTGCACGAACGTGTAAATTGTTAAAGTTGGGTACGCGGTTGCAATTTTTGCAGCTGTATATAATATTGTCAGCTCCAATATCAGACACGGCTGTGGAATGATGGATGCGATCTTTTTGGATTTTTGGCACGTTTCTCTTCTTCTGACAGCGATTGAGTTACTGTTGTGTTGTTAGTTTGGAATGTCATCTGTTTTTGATACATCTAATTGGTTTTGGTATCTGTAACTAGATGCGTTTATAGATTATTTTAAATAAATAGTTATTTTAATTTTTTCAGTATGTACTTAAAAATAAATAAGTTATTATTTCAGGACCGTGATGTCTGGCGCTTTACACTCGCTGCTGCCTATAAGACCTAGTGTGATGATATACTCGTATACATACATACATACAAAAATAAATTATTTGTAGCCTGGGTATAAATATTTAAAAGTTTATTATTCGTAGACACTTTAAACATTCAGCGAGTCCTCCAGATCAAAGTGTATTAAAAACTGTCATTTGCAGTAGCAGATAATATGGTTACGGAAAGATGGATGCGTTTGAGTTACGGATTTGCTGAGACTTATTTTTTTTTCCTGATACTGATACATCTCGTTGGTATTTTACTTACAATAGATCTATTTGTATTATGTTTCAAATAAATAAATTTTGAATTTTGAATTGAATCTTACTATTTAGAAGATTTTTTTATAAACGACATATTAGTTCATTGAAAAACGTAGGTACCTAGTGTCTTGTCTCGTAAATATTTAAAGATCTTTAACATAAGGATCAGTCATATTACAATATTAATTAAAGTTATTTCTAAAAACTATCCTCTTGTTACAAAGTATAAAACTTATTGGTAGTAAATAATAAATACCTCCCACGGAGCGAATAAGTTTACTGGTCACAAAATTTGTGGTACCAGTAGGTATAATTTTCTCTTTATTTGCGTATAAGGAACTTTTTTTTTTTTTTTTATGTTATAAAAGTGCCAAACAAGCGTGCAGTTCACATTGATGTTAAGTGATGACTGCAGCCTATAGACACCCACACAATGACCAGAGGTCAAAATGCAAATGCGCTGCCACTCCTGAGGCATTAGGTGTTATGCCTCTGTGCCGGAAATTACAGAGCCGTACATTACCACCTGACCGGAACACGATAGTGCTGAACACTACCATTTAACGGCAAGTATATTAGGTAATGCGGTGGTGCCTACGCCCGCGAGCTCCGTCACTGGAGCTCTACCACCAGTGATGAACATGTTGTTCAGTATAATTTCGATGGCCTTCCCGATTCTCGTTCCATTCAATACGTGGTCAATGAATGCGCGGTAGCAAATTGTTAAAATTGGAAATGCGGTTGTAATGTTTTCTGTTGTATAAAATATTGTCAGCTCCAATACACGGCTACGGAATGATGGATGCAATCTTTTTGGATTTTTGGACATGTTTCCTTTCTTCTGACAGCGATTGAGTTACAGTTGTGTTGTTAGTCCAGGAATGTCATCTGTTTTTGATACGTCTACTTGGTTTTGGTATCTGCAAATAGGTGCGTTTATAGGATTTTTTAAATAAATAGATATTTTAGTTGTTTCAGTATGTACTTAAAAACAAATAAGTTATTATTTCAGGACAGGGATTTCTGGCGCTCCACACTCTCTGCGGCCTATAAGGGACCTAGTGTGAACCTATATACATACATACATACAAAAATAAAATGTTCGCGGAAGTAAATTGTTAAAATTGGAAATGCGGTTGTAATTTTTGCTGTTGTATAAAATATTGTCAGCTTCAATTACGGAAGAATTAAAACACGTTACGGAATGATGGATGCGATCTTTTTGGATTTTTGGCGCGTTTCCCTTCTACTGACACCGATTGAGTTACAGTTGTGTTGTTAGTTGAGAAATATTTTCTGTTTGTGACACATCTAGTTGCAATTGTTACTTACACGCCTAACATTTTTTTTATGTAATGGAAGTGGCAAGCAAACTTGCAGTTCACATTGATGTTAAGTGATGACTGCTGCCTATTGACACTGACACGAAGACCAAGGTCAAAATAAGGTGTTATGCCTCTGTGCCGGAAATTACAGAGCCGTACATTACCATCTGACCGGAACACGATAGTGCTGCTGAACACTACCATTTAATGGCAAGTAAATTAGATAATGCGGTGGTGCCTACGCCCGCGAGCTCCATCACTGGGGCTCTACCACCACGAGCCTATATTATTTTAACCCTTAATCTTTTTTCTGTAAGTCATGTCATGCATTAGAACTGTAAAAGATAGTTTAGAATGAACCAAAATAGTAATCATTCAATGACTAAAATCTTATTTTTGTTTTGTTTCCAACAATAGCATTTCTTTATTTGTTTTAATTATAACTTTATTGTATTCAACTGATGATTTTAATTTTTTATCGATATAGTCAGAAGTTCTGAGAAAAATCCCTAATGCCATGGAACCACGGGTAATTAAAATTACCCGTGGACCCGGTAATGGGTCAACCCAACGGGACCACGGGTAAACGCTGGGGGCAGCTAGTAGTTCTTTTTTTATGTAATGGAAGAGGCAATCAAGCATGCTGTTCACATTGATGTTAAGTGATGACTGCTGCCTATAGACACTTACACAAAAGACCAAGGTCAGAATGCAGATGCGTTACCACTCCTGAGGCCTTAGTTGTTATGCCTCTGTGCCGGAAATTACAGGGCCACCTGACCGAAACACGATAGTGCTGAACAGTACCATTTAGCGCCAAGTGTATTGGGTAATGCGGTGGTGCCCACTCCCGCGAGCTCCGTTACTGGAGCTCTACCACTAGTGAAGTTCAGTATAATTTCGATGGCCTTCTGGATCCCCGTTCTATTCCAAATGTGAACAACGAGTGAGCGGACTTGTAAATTGTTAAAGTTGAAAACGTGGTTGCAATTTTCGCAGCTGTATAAAATATTGTCAGCTCCAATTGCAGACATGGTTGGGGAACGATGGATGTGATCTTTTTGGCTTTTTGGCACGTTTCCCTTCCACCGATATACCAATTGAGTTACAATTTCGCTGTTAGCTGAAAATTGTTTTCTGTTTTTGACCCATCATAACTGGTGTTGTTGCGTTGTAATAAAATAAATATAACTACGTTAAGAAAAAGCGACTTCAAAACTGAAAAGTAAAAAATAATAAAGATTTAATGGTAATTATAAACTACCTATTATTTATATGTGCTATTTACTTATAGGTTTGAAGTCGGTGCCAAGCCTTAAGCAAATAATTATATTTTAATCACTTAAATATGAATACGAGCAAATTAATACACTGAACAAAACGTAACTGGCGAATCGTGGGTGTTTGCATATGTATGCTTGAATTCGTGCGTTTACCTCTGCCCACCCCTTCGGGGATTACAGGCGTGAAGTTACGTTTTAATACAATGAAATGCCTATTTTAGTGATTTTGGCTAGGCACCGAATTCAAACCTTTAAGTAAATAGCACATATAAATAATAGGTAGTTTATAATTACAATTAAATCTTTATTATTTTTTACTTTTCAGTTTTGAAGTCGGTTTTTCTTAACGTAGTTAAATTTATTTAATACTTTTTAGTTGATTGCTGCATTGCCAATTAGATTAATGTTCACATCTGTTTAATTTGTAAAATCTGACTCTTTTAGCTTCGTGACAATTAGATACCTAATTTAAATTGTTTAGGTGTGTCGATACAAAATTATTACACGACTATACGAAATCAATGAAAAAATGTTATCCACGAAGGAGTAAATAAACTGTGTCGTGTCGTCGATGAGTAAATGTGTCATTGTCACTCGTTGTCATCTTGTTGTCATGCGCATTAGGACTATCTAGGACGTCAGTGGATTCAACGCACTGTATGGCAACTCGCTGTCTATTCTAATTCCTATAGTATGAGGTGAAAGTAAGTAAAAAAATGCTCATAAAATAAAAACTGATGGGCCTATCTGAATCAAATTTTTATGGGACCAATTCGAAACTATTCCGCATCAAACAAAAAATCATCAAAGAATTACGTAAATCGGTCCAGAAATCTCGGCGAAATTCACGTACATACATAAAATATATATATATATACGAGAAGGTTCTCAATTCGGCCGGTATATATATATATATATATATATATATATATATATATATATATATATATACCGGCCGAATTGAGAACCTTCTCGTTTTTTGAACTCGGTTAATAAAATGAGTCTAACTATCCAAAAAAAATTGGCAAGTGACTTTCCTATGAAGAAAACATATTTTGAGAATTATATTTCTTCACAAAAAAAATAGTAAACGTTCAACGCACACGAGAAAAATATGGTTAAAAGCTTCTTTCAAACATGCCAACTATGAAAGGGCATGGGCCCCCCGTATTTAGCGATTGCGTGTTTTATTTTATTATTTTTATTTATTACCTTAGATGTTGTAGTATGGATGGTTGCAGAGGCCCAGGAAGACCAAGACTGACCTACCATGACCAAATAGGTCGAGTTCTGTCCGATGGTGGGGTCAAAAGTCTTAGGAATCGGCGTGCATATATGAAGAGAATGATGAAGGTAGACGAGGCACGAGAGGTTTGTCAGAACTAACTTAACATTCATGTGAACTGCATGCTTGTTCGCCACTTCCATTACATTAAAAAAAACTTCCTTGTACTCCAAGCCTTTCAGTTGCAACTTACCCCCATCTTGATTATTCTTGACTGGTATAAATGTAAAATATTATTAAGTCTATTAATTTCTTGCGATATTGTGTTTGGGGGCATTTAAATCAGGGCGTTGAATCCATATTTAACAGTTTAATCCATAGCTTTTGTATTTCTATAATCGTTATCGAAATTACATACAGCTGTCATATTTATACAAACAGTGTTGGACCTCGTTTGGGACGGAACTGGGGCTCGCTCTGTTTCTCACATTAGTTCAAACTCGATGAATTGCTGCTCTTGCCTTGAGAATACTGCAGTTCCATTCGACTGTATTGTATTGTGATCAACATTGTAATATTGTTAAACTCATTTAACAAAGCATTTTTAGGAAAAGGCACAAAATATTACTAAAAAGTGAGCAATGTTTTATATCAGCCTTATTCAACCCTTTTTTCTTCAAGGGCTGCAAATAACGTTTCAGCCACGGTGGTATGAGCATCAATATGATAATTCACGTTGCAAGCCGTAGATTGAGGATAGCGCTGTTTTAGATTGATGGTATTCTTTAATTATACCGTCTCTACAATGGCGAGTGCTCTGTTGAACTGTTCGACATGGTGCCACCGTCTCTTTTTCTACACCGTACTACCCGCCGAAGAGAGAAGTTCCACCCTCACTGACTGGACACCTGGCAATGTTCAACGGTGCGGTTCTCACGTTTGTTTTTGCCCAGAACGTGTAAATTGGGGAATGAACTTCCCTCTGAGGTGTTCCCTCGGTGCTACAATGTGGGGTTCTTCAAAAATGGCGTCAAAAGAGTCCTTCAGAGTTGGCAGCGCGTTGGCGACGCCCCTGGTGTTGCAAATGTTCGTAGGCGACGGTGACTACTTTCCATCAGGTGGCCCGTCTGCTTGTCTGTCAATCTTTTGACATAAAAAAATGTATTAAAATTGTTTTTTTTATTTCATTTTAATAGCTTTGGCTTAGTTCTTAGCGCTAGCTTGTTTAAGCCCCATATTACCTACATAACTGCAATCACTACATATCGAAGAAGATATGGTCCTGACAATTTTAAATCCAACTGTAACTAAAAACAACTAGTTTCAATTATTTACTGCTGGAAGTTGTAGTTGCAGTTAAAAAATATTGAGAAACAATGACCAAATATATATGCCGCCAAACGGTAGTATTCAGCACAGCCCTATCGTGTTCCGGTTAGATGGTAATGTATGGCCTCGTAATAACTATCATAGAGTCATAACAACTTAGGTTTCAGGGGGGCAACGCATCTGCATTTTAATCCCTGTTTTTGTGTACCTATATCTATAAGCTGCAGTGATCTTAACATCCATGTTAGCTTCATGTTTGTTTACCACCATCGCTACATAAAAAAATACAATAATCTGCCTACTTTCAGTGCAGCTGTAATATGTAAATTTGTTTGGCATTAGGGTTACAGCTGTCCGAATTAAGCAAACAGAGTTGGATCTCTTGCAGTTTGGAACGGAATTGGTGTTCGGTCTGTTTCTTATATTAGTTTAATACCGATGAATTGCTGCACTTGATTTCAGTTCCGTTCGAGAGCACAGTGATGTTTACTCCAATATTGTTTACGTTTACAAACGTATTATACATTTCGGCATTTGATTTCACTTGTAGCGCAGTTTCTTAGAATGTTATGTAGTTAATAATTATGTTATACAGCCATAGAGCAATGCAGGCCACCGGCCGCAGCGAACCGGAGGGAAGTAGCCTGACCCCTTTGTCAATGTACAAGACCAAATGGGCCTATGCCTGTCGCCCAGATATTAAATGTAAGTATGCGATATTTTTTTTACGTATTTTGTTAAAGTCAAGGTGTGAGTTTCTTAGTAATAGACAATTTTTGTAGTGTGAGTGTGTGTCACAAGTATTTCACCCCGCAAAAAAAGACAGACCGTTTTGCATCGGTAATAAACGCTATGGCTACTCCCCTCTGGTCCGCCGCGGCCGGTGGAAGTTGCTCTATGTCATTCTATGTACACAGTTGATGAATTTATAGGTTTAAATATGCAGATAGTCAAACGCATGCTATGATTATGCATAGAGGTACTATTGAATTCTACACTTATGTGACACGCTAAAAATAATAATCATTACGGAATTTCGACCCAAATAGATCCAAATCAGATTTAGTTATCACTTGGAAACTATCAAGATTTAAAACATTCGCTATTTAATTAAGTATGCCCCTTAATAACTATCGCAGAGACATAACACCTAAGGTCTCAGGGATGGCAACGCATCTGCAATTTAACCTTTGGTTTTGTGTAGATATCTATAGGCTGCAGTTATCACTTAAAATCCATGTGAACTGCATGCTAGTTTTCACCTTTTTAACATAAAAAAACACCATGTAAATGTTAAATTCATTGGCAGTGTATATATTTTTGAACTAAACCTATACTAATTTTGTCTCGAACTGTATATCTACCTAGTTTTAGTGATAAATGTGCTATGTATATTCGAAATTAGAAGCCGATACTAGTTTAAGCAAATAGCGTTTGAGACGGAATTGGGGCTCGCTCTGCTCCTCACATTAGTTCAATCTCGATGAAATGGTGCACTTGCCTTGAAAACGATTCAGTTTCGTTCGACTATGCCGCACTGTGACGAATACTTGTATGCTGTTAAAAATTCGTATATCTGTAGCGGGTGTAGCATCCACTACATTAAGCCGACGCCCACTAGTGGAACACAGACGTAACCTCACAGTACTTCTCTTGTACGGTAGATGGCGTGTCAATCGAATAACATCGCACATACGAAGTTTTCTCAAGAGTTGGCATACACAGCTTTCCATCTTCAATCATAGGGCCGCGGCCCGCTATGCGCTACCACCTTGCTGGCATGATTTAACTTACAGCACAGTTACTTAAATTGTTAGTTAATGTGGTAGCTGTTGAATTTATATATCAAAACTTATAGTTTAAAAAATTACACAGATAGCCAATGGTCTAGATCATGCTTTAAGTTACAACCTGTTGAATTCTATACTTACCTATTACCTACGTATCAGTTCCAACCATGCAACTATTAAACGAGTTATTTTTTATTTAAACTCGATTAAATTTTATTTAGTGTTGGATTTAACACAAAATAAGACAGCAAAATTACACAATGACAAAATTTGGACAACACAAAGCCGCTAAGCGCGAATTATAACATTTTTATTCATCCACTCGAGAACAAACACGGGGACATTTTTCTCTAATCCCTTTTAATCCAGGGGTGTCGGTCTGCACGTACGTATTAGCATACAG
Source organism: Macrosoma leucophasiata (assembly GCA_036365455.1). Taxonomy (NCBI): domain Eukaryota; kingdom Metazoa; phylum Arthropoda; class Insecta; order Lepidoptera; family Hedylidae; genus Macrosoma; species Macrosoma leucophasiata. Next base: position 15,889,885 of record JAWQUS010000009.1, on the reverse strand, counting down.
GGAAACAAATCCAATCTGCCAAACATGCGGTAACAAGATGGGAACTTCAGAGGACTTGTCACGTATACGAAACTCAAATTTAGTTCCGACGCCTTATATCGAAGCAGTAAGAGCTAAAATTTCATGTCTGCAAATTAAAGTGGGTGTTGTTACTCGTATTTCTATTCGCTGCATATGAATCACTTGCACAAACATGCAGCGTCGATACACAATAATCACGAGACAAATTTCTTTCTTCGTGGTTTGAATAGCAATGATTATGCACTTCTATGTTGGTGGGAGCGAATTAAAACATTTCCAATAAGTTTCACAATTGCTTGTTAGTGTCGTTATTCGTATTTCTTCTATTCCATATGAATAGAAGAAATCACTTGCACATAGACGCAGCTTCGATACACAATAATCACGTGACACATGACGTCTCCGTGGTTTGAATCGCGTTGATGTTGAAATGATATGCTGCTTGTTTAACCGAGTTCAAAAAACGAGAGGGTTCTCAATTCGGCCGGTATATATTTTTTTTTATGTATGTACGCTAATTTCGCCGAAATTTCTTGACCGATTTACGTAATTTTTTTTCGTTTGATGCGGAATAGTTTCAAATTAGTCCCATAAAAATTTGATTCAGGTAGGCCTATTAGTTTTGATTTTATGAGCATTTTTTTACTTCCTCTCACCTCAGACTAAAGGAATAAGAATAGACGGCGAGTTGTCATACAGTGCGTTGAATCTACTGACGTCCAAGACAGTCCTAATGCGCATGACAACAAGGTGACAACAAGTGACAATGACACATTTACTCATCGAGAGCACAACACAGCTTGTTAACTCCTTCGTGGATAAATTTTTTGCATTGATTTTTATTTGCGGTTGTGTAATTATTTTGTATCGACACAAGTTAAGTTACGGCGGAAGGAATTATTATAAAAAAATATATTTAATTACAAAAGAGATGTTTAATGTTTAATTATTACTACAAGACTAAATTACAATTAAAAAGATATCTATAAAGTAAACTAAAATAACAACTTAAAACTAGGTTGCCGAATAAGCACTGTGGGCACTGTCCACACAACACGTGCCGGATGTCCGATGCGTAGTCAGCAAGATCGGGCGTCGGGCGATTGCCTAACTCCTCCCTCCTTAAGATGGAAGCGCGTCTCGCAGCTTCCTGCAGCGTCCTCGGTGCTAGGCTCGCTTCTCCTTTGCCATCTCCATTGGTATAGCTTTCATGATGTTGCCGCTATCAGGATGACGTATAATCCGACTGTTGTCCAACTTGGTGTTGCCATCATAGCTTGCCAATCGATCTCAGCTTCCTGGATGTTTTCAGCTCTGTCCATCAGCTCGTGAATGCTGTCCAGTTCAATATCGTCCAACTGCAGATTATAGTGGATGCCGTCTAGGGTAACTGTCTTGCCGGGAAGTGGGATTATTTCATCTCTTGTTACCGTATTGATGTTAGTCTTCAGGGTGCGGTTCAGGATATCCATTTGGCAATCGCTCGTGATGGTGATCTTCATGCAGCTCTCTTTCAGGTACGAGTACTCATTGCTTCCCAGTGTAAGGTATAAGGTTTTAGGAACAATGGTAGGGTTTGTTTATTGGGAGTGGAGTTAAGATGGATAAGGTCGTAAAGGTTGTTGTGGATAAGATATATAATGTGAATGTTAGAGTGTGCTCTGTACTATAAGGCTTTTTCTATTAATATTTTTGATGCTTATACTATCTATGGATCTAAAGTAATTTACTTTTAGAATACCTTATATTTAATTATAAGGGTATTATACTAGGGTGCATTATGTACTTCTAATTGAAGAAAACTTATGATATATAAAAGAAAAATCTTGGAGTGCATGTAGGTAAGCTAAACTTTAGTTGATTTTTAAGTTCATTTGTTTTAATTATTTATTTATTCTTTATTGCCCTAGTATGGATATTGAAACAAATGGCGAACTTAACGCTAAAAGCGTTCTCTACCAGTCAACCATCGGTGGTATGGAAAAATAGTAATGGACATTAGTAAATCACAATGTAATAAAAATGTTAGTCCTTTTCATTTATAATTGCAGAAATCGTATTCTATTCATTACTTGATTATTGTTGAAAGTTATATTATATTTTATATACAGTGAATTTAATATTTGCTTGGTTTCCGTCTAAAAGCTTGTTTAAATAGAAATAGGTATTAAATGTATACAATTGTGGTTCTTCAGATTGAATAACATTATTTACTAAATAATATAAATGAGATATTTTATCTTAAAATTTTGTAGTTGCCTGTAGTTGTTTTTATAAATAGAACGGTACTGAATAGATTACAACTGTCATAATACCACGTCTTAAACTATGGGGCAGTGCAATTAATATTATTTTCTTATGTATAAAGATTTTAATTATTCTCTATTTAATCTTTTTAGCTCTAAGTAATTTCTTCAGAAGGAACAAGATCTGGTCGACTTAAACTAAAAAGTTTTTGCATCAATTGAATCTCCTGGGGCGGTTCGCTTGACATACCTGTCAAAGTACACCTGATGTTCTGCCAACTCCCAAGCGATACTTCAGGCGCGATAGTACTAATATCCGATCCGCTAAATTTCTGTTTTATCAAACTTGCGATAACGGGATTCGATCGGACTGCTCTATTTAGTAATAATGAAATAATTTCTCTAATAAAATAATTTTGTAACTCTGGACTATTATGGTCGTAATTTGGTAGTAATTTCGAAACAAATTTGGAACTAGATAACTTAGTGTGTGCTATTTTCATTATTATATATAGTTAATATACTATATAATATATTAATATAATATATAGGTATCTAATAATTATATGCAATATTCTATAAAAACAAAAGAAAAAAATATATCATAAATTAAAGTGTATGTAAAAATATAAATAAGTATATAAATAGTCGTCAGTGTATTAACGATTACAAGTTGAGCTAATCGAAAAATACGTAAATAAAATTTTTATCCTCACGCTAACTGCTTCACAGAGTATACAGATGCATATACTATTAAAAAAATATAATTATCTATTCAATGCGAATTGTATGATGCGATTTTAGCAACTATACAACGTACTTCAAGCTATCTAAGCAGTAGGTATAATATCGATTGCGATTTGAGCTAATCAATATACCTACATCTATGTATTTTTGCGCCAACTCCTTACAGGATATACAGACACATATACATTAATTCGAAATATAATAGGTAAGTATATAAATGTTAATTATATACGCGTTAACATTAACGCCATTCGAGCGACTATATAATGCACTTCAAATGATCTAAACAATATAATATTGATTGCGATTTGAGCTAATCAACGTATATACTTATGTATGTATCTTTCTCCCTACTACCTAACAGGGTAGGTAGACACATAATAATATATAAATTTTTAAATATAGACAATTTTTTTGTGAGACATATATCGCGATTTGAGCGATTATACAACACACTTGAGATATTCTAAGCAGTGCAATATCGATTGCGATTTTAGCTAATCAATTTCACTCTTGTATCTCTACACTATGTAATTACCTTGCATGGTAATTGGTAGACAAATCCATATTCTCTTTAAATAAATATAATAATTATCTAATGTGAATCATAATGCGATTTGAGCATTTAAACAATTCACTTGATTAACAAAAAAAAAAAAATCTTCAAAAATATCTATATGTTAGGTAATTTGTCTTTAGCGATTTTAGCCTTTGAACAAACACACATATAACATAAATATATAAAGTTAACGACAGGAAATATAGCACAGGAAACTGGGCGTACAACGAGCACTCACCTTGTTCCTTTGCATCTCCCGCCGGAGCCTTGTAGAATAGCAGGTTTTCCAGTCCGCCGCTCGTAGATTCTTGAGGGTCGCGAAAGTAACGATTAGTACCGTTCACCCTGCCCGAAGAGTTTGATTCAAAGCAGAGCGTCGCGAACCTAACGACTGCGCCAGTTAAGTTACGGCGGAAGGAATTATTATAAAAAAATATATTTAATTACAAAAGAGATGTTTAATGTTTAATTATTACTACAAGACTAAATTACAATTAAAAAGATATCTATAAAGTAAACTAAAATAACAACTTAAAACTAGGTTGCCGAATAAGCACTGTGGGCACTGTCCACACAACACGTGCCGGATGTCCGATGCGTAGTCAGCAAGATCGGGCGTCGGGCGATTGCCTAACTCACACCTAAACAATTTAAATTAGGTATCTAATTGTCACGAAGCCAAAAGAGTCAGATTTTACAAATTTAAAAGATGTGAACATTAATCTAATTAATTGTTTTATATTATTTCGCATTAACACATGCTTGTGAAATATATTTTATTTTTAAAGAAAAATGGAAAGAAAAATTTGACTTCAGGCGAGACTCGAACTCGCGACCTACTGGGAATCTAGTCCAGCCGCTCTTCCAATTGAGCTACTGAAGCCCTGCCCGATTTGTCAAATCTTTCCTTCACATCTATTGCATTGCTTTATGGTGGCTGGACTAGATTCCCAGTAGGTCGCGAGCTCGAGTCTCGCCTGAAGTCAAATTTTTCTTTCCATTTTTCTTTAAAAATAAAATATATTTCACAAGCATGTGTTAATGCGAAATAATATAAAACAATTATTAAGGGTAAAAGCGACTTCTTTACGATATTCAATAAACTGAAAAGTCTATTATATCGGTTGCCTAAGTAGCATAGTTGGTAATAGATGGCGCTGCTGCTACCATAAAGCAATGCAATAGATGTGAAGGAAAGATTTGACAAATCGGGCAGGGCTTCAGTAGCTCAATTGGAAGAGCGGCTGGACTAGATTCCCAGTAGGTCGCGAGTTCGAGTCTCGCCTGAAGTCAAATTTTTCTTTCCATTTTTCTTTATAAATAAAATATTAATCTAATTGGCAATGCAGCAATGAACTAAAAAGTATTAAACAAATATAACTACGTTAAGCAAAACCGAATGAACTAAAAAGTATTAAACAAATATAACTACGTTAAGAAAAACCGACTTCAAAACTGAAAAGTAAAAATTAATAAAGATTTAATTGTAATTATATGTATACTACATATTATTTATATGTGCTATTTACTAATAGGTTTGAAGTCGGTGCCAAGCCAAAATTACTAAAGTAGGCATTTCACTGTATTAAAACGTAACTTCACTCCTGTAATCCCCGAAGGGGTAGGCAGAAGTAAATGCATGAATTTAAGCATACATGCAAACACCCACGATTTGCCGGTTACGATTTGTTAAGTGTAATAATTTGCTCGTATTCATATTTAAGTGATTAAAATATAATTATTTGTTAAAGGCACCTTGCACCTTGACACCGACTTCAAACATTATTAGTAAATAGCACATTTATAATAATATGTAGTATATAATTACAACTAAATCTTTATTATTTTTTACTTTTCAGTTTTGAAGTCGGTTTTTCTTAACGTAGTTATATTTATTTCTATCAGATAAATATTAAACTGTCTCAATTATCTTATTAATTATTATTATTTGCATGCACGTCAGATTATAGTTACATGATCCTTCTAATTTTGAGTGGTCATTTATTTTTCATCACACAAAGTCGGTAAGCGGGAATTAAAACATTTTTATTCACGTCCACTTGTGAATAAACACGGGAGCATTTTTCTCTATTCCCTCTTAATCCAGGGTTGTCAGACTGCACGTACATATTAGCATGCGGGGAAATAAATCCAATCTGCCAAACATGCGGCAACAAGATAGGAGCTTCAGAGAACTTGTCACGTATACGAAACTCGTATGTGATAAAACGCAAACATTTCGCAAATTTAGTTTCGACGCCTTATATCCAAGCAGTAAGTATCACAATTGCTTGTCCGTGAAATAAAGTAGGTGTTGTTAGTCGTATTTCTATTCGCTGCATATGAATCACTTGCACAAAGACGCAGCGTCGATATACAATAATCACGTGACAAATTTCTTGCACCATGGTTTGAATAGCGATTCCGTAGTAAAATGCTGCTTGTTTTCTATCAGCTAAATATAACATTGTCGCAATTATCTAGTAGCGATACTAATTTGTTTTGTATATTTGAGTTAAGATAGGCCAACGTCAGATTGCATAACTTCTGATTATTACACCATCTTTCTACTTTTGTGCGATAATTTATTAAGCTTTTCATCACACAAAGTCGGTAAGCGCGAATTAAAACATTTTTATTCTTCCACTTTTGAATGAACACGGGAGTATTTTTCTCTATTCTTCTTAATCCAGGGTTGTCAGACTGCATGTACGTATTAGCATGCGGGTAAACAAATCCAATCTGCCAAACATGAGGTCAAAAGATGATAACTTCAGCGGACTTGTCATTTAAACGAAATTCGTATGAGATAAAACGCAGACATATCACAAATTTAGCTTCGACGCCTTATACCAAAGTAGTAAGTGCCAGAATTGTGTGAAAAGTTGGTATTGTTACTCGTATTTCTAGTCGCTGCATATGAATCAATAACACAAAGATACAGCGTCGATACACATAATCACGTGACAAATTTCTCTCTTCATAGTCTATTCAGAATCTATTCAATTTTTAAGTACCTCTAGTCTCATTTTTCTTTAAAATAAATATACCTCTAGTCTTGTAATTTTCGCTTCTGAATAATAAATTGACTAGGTAGGTATATAAAATTACTTTGTTAACGTTATCCATCTCGAACCAATAAAACGACATGGGACTTCAAATATACCTATTCAAATGTTTATTTTTTTAGTTGATTTTAATTAGCATAGTAATTATATCACAACTATCACGATAAACCGAGAATCACAGACCAATAATCGGAGAATGTTGACATTTGACTTTTTAAATTACATATCAACTGCGGTCTTTTTTTTAACACATAGCTTTTGGTAAGAATATTTTGTATGGGATACTCAATGAACAGAACATACATAAAAAAAGGATCGGGACGAATTGAGAAACACCACCTTTTTTCGAAGTCGATTAAAAAATTAAAGCGTCGGGACGTGGCGACCCCATCGCCCCCAGTGAAGAAGAATTCTGCCGATATTGCAGTCAGTCGACCGGAGATTTTTTTTTGGTAACATTATTAGATTTTTTTTTGGTAACATTAGTAGAGCTTGCTGTATCAGAGCCACCTGTGTAACATGACTAGAAAATGTTCCCTATGTTAGTTGCCTAAAGCTTGGAGGGGTAGCGCCATCTATTCATGATCCTTGAACGCTTTAGTAACCACCCTTCGTCACTGTCCGGCAACCCCTCCGTGTTCCCGGATTCGTCTCTTAGCCGCGAATTTATTTTCTTATTTTACAAAAGATGGCGCTTTTTACAAAAGGAAATTATATTTCAATAAATTGTTTCAATACACATGACGCACTTCCATTTCGCATTGATGTAGGTAATTGACTAACGAATAAAATATAGGTACGTAGTTTTGGCGGGAACCTTGAAAGAGGCGTATGGTGCTCTTATTTTATTTCATTTTCTTGGTGTATTTTTAAGTTACGTATATTGAATAAAGTTGGTGGCATTTTGTTTGATATAGGTTTATTACAGTACCCGTGTATAGTGAAATAGAATAACAGTGCGAAAACACGACCTTTCAGGTTGCCTCCAAAACTTCATTGTAAATGTTCTGGTAAAGTAGCCATCGCTTTACTCGAATAACTTGACTGTAACTCACTTGACTGACATACTTAATAAGTAATTGACTGACTATATTATACTAACTTTTACGCTGCTTAAATAAATACGAAATATCGTTTTACTTGACACTGGCAATATGCGTAATAGCGATGCCACAATTTAATTTAGAAAAAAAATAGGTAGGTACAATAAGCAAGAAACATTTTTTTATGATATTAAATAATATACATCATTATATAAATATAAAAATAGATGTGTACAGCGCTGTAATTTCCGGCACAGAGGCATAACACCTGAGGCCTCAGGAGTGGTAGCGCATCTGCATTTTGACCTCGGTCTTTGTGTGGGTGTCTATAGGCTGCAGTCAGTACTTAACATCAATGTGAACTGCATGCTTGTTTGCATTTCCGTTACATAAATATATTTAATTATACATACTAAGTGGTAGTCCAGTGGTGTAGGCTCTCCAGGCATTTTCGTATGAATGAATATTTTTGTGAAAAATATAAGTAACTACTCAATTATGTACCTAGGTCTTCCATTATTCCACTAATTTATTTTAACAATAGATATACCTACTAAATATAACCAATTTTAACTCAATCGGCTGCTGCATTCGGAGCAAATGACTGTGTCAGACGGACGCACGAGTGATTTTATAAAGGTAAGTACCGTTTTTTTTTTCCTTTTTAGGTACAGAACCCGAAATTGGCTTTGAAAGGTTTGGATATTTTTATTTTATATTTACTGTGACTGTAAATGTCGGTTCTTAAATAATAATTATCTAATTTATATAAAACTAACTTTAATCAGATACCAATGAAGTCTCTTAAGACAACGAAATTCAATTTCCTACAGTAATAATATATAAAACACAATGTTCGAAAATTTTGATTAAAAGAACCCACCCAAACGGAAGTTATCCACTCTAATAAGTACATCCTCAATATTATACGTAAATTCATAATAATGCTAAAAGTTTTGTCTCGCATTACCTATTCAGTAATCAGAAGTTACGGAGACACCGACCGACTCATAACTTCATTTTCTGAATATCGAACTCACACGCGAATGTTAAATATTCATTCATTGCCATTGCTATCTATTGTACGATATTTTACGTGAAATTTAAATAATACCTAACTTTAGGGAATTATAATTTGGAAAGTTTGGACGTAATCAAATCTGTAATGCAGTGCATTCGATTAACCTTATTAAGGAATATCTAAACTAATATTATAAACAGGTAATATTTTTTTGTTTGGTTTGCTTGTTTGTTTGTAATGAATAGGCTCAATAACTACTTTACCGATTTTAAAAATTCTTTCATTATTCGAAAGCTACATTATCCACGGGTAACAAAGCTTATATTTTATTTTGGAAAAAATAGGGTTCCGTAAGATATTTGGGTTTTTCAGACACAAGGTGTAAAAAATCAACCAGAAAAGTTACTTATTTTGCGTACGCTGCCTAAACTAGGTATTAAAGATATCAAAGAATATCTTTTATAGTTTATTTCACTATTCAAAAGCTACATTATCCACAGGTAAAATAGGCTATATTTTATTTAAAAATAATAGGGTTCCGTAAGATATTTGGGTTTTTCAGACACAAGGTGTAAGAAATCAACCAGAAAAGTTACTTATTTTGCGTACGCTGCCTAAACTATAAAAGATATCGAGGAAGACTTTAGGCTATATCTAATAGGTTGGGGAAAAAGTCTTTTCGCATTATAGTATGTATGAACTTGTAATAAAATCTCTTTGGCTGTAGTATTTGTATCTGGCTGGTTTTGGTATCATTCAAAGTTAAAATTTTGAAGAACATAATTCAAAATTCAGATTAGGAAAATGTGTGATTTTCATTTGTTTTTCGTACTGTCAAGATGAGTGAATCTAATGAAGAAATTCGATACATTTTGTAGTAATGTAGCAGTTGGTAATGTACGGATCTGTAAGTTCCGGCACAGAGGCATAACACCTTAGGCCTCAGGAGTGGTAACGCATCTATATTTTACCTTGGTCTTTGTGTGGGTGTCTATAGGCTGCAGTCATCACTTAACATCAATGTGAACTGCATGCTTGTTTGCCACTTCTACTACAAAAAAGGTATACCTATATAACGACTGACAGCTAGGTAGGCATTATAAATTTTCGAGTAGATAATATTGGACCAACATAAAAATATACTTGGAGAAGCGATACCCCAGATCGCGCGTGCCCCAACACGCACTTGGCTGGTTTTATTAAGGTACTTACCGTGTCCTGAACATTTGCTTGCCTTTTCAAATAATTTTCTTATAGGGCTTCTACTAAAAACGGCTAATACTAATGCTCACTCATAGAATGAATAGAGAGCTCCGCTCCTCTGAATAATGGCGTGATGATACCTACTATTAACTTGGTTACGAATCTGGCTTTTAGTATATCTTTGTTGAACCAACTCTTGAGAGTAGCGCATATCAAATAAATAATAAGATTTTTTTCTGTTACTCATTTTGGCAAGAGGTTTGGTTGAAAGATGGACATGGAAGGTTGAAATTCACATGAATGTTACATGAACACATTATTGTTCATTTTCATTCAATTTAGCGATATTTTTAATATTGAAATACGTTTCAATTATTTAAAAAATAACACATTTAAGATATAATGTGGTAAATAATTCCGCTTTTGTATCTAATAGGTAAGTAGAATTACCTACTTCTAAACTATATAGGTATAAAAGCGGAATTATTTTTACCACATTATATATTTCATGTGTTTTTTTTTTGGCAGCTTTACTTGAGAATAGACCTTTTGCTATATAAAGTTCTGTTTCACCAAGTAGTAGGTACCTATTTTATAACTCCGTTATAACATACACCACCGTTATTTTTCTCACTCATCCAAATACAACCATTTTGCTGGAATGGAAAGGGAACTCATGACTCCAACAAAATATGGCACTTTAAAGCTTAATATTTCACAAACAGAATACATGAAAAATATTTATTGAGGCCCTATCCATCGACACTCCACACCAAGGGGTACGTGTGAAAAACTAATATCATCATTTTAGGTGTGGAAACCTCCTAAAGAAATATTTTTAATTTTTTGTTCGCGTGCATGAAATGTACCTATATTCATGGCAAATTACAGCTTTCTACTACAAAGAGTGTCTAAGCTAAACTGTATACAAACGGATGGACGGACGGACGTAATGAAACGAATCGATTTCACGACAAAATAATTAAATACCTATTGAAAAAAAGGAGTGCAAGAAATTATAATACATATTATACAATGTATAATAATGTCTTGCACTCCTTTTTTTCAATAGGTATTTAATTATTTTGTCGTGAAATCGATTCGTTTCATTACGTCCGTCCGTCCATCCGTTTGTATAATAATGTCTTGCACTCCTTTTTTTCAATAGGTATTTAATTATTTTGAATTGCGAACGAGATCAATCTTTAGAACAAATTGCAACCATAAGATTAATTCACATAGCAAATTTCTGAATCTCTAAAAAATGTTCTTATTATATTATGTTCTACTTGAGACTGATAAATAAAAACATGTAAACACAAGTTTTGATGACTACCGACCCTGTCCGCCTAAAGCTTGGGTAATTAGAACTTTGAGTGCCAACGGGGAAATAAACATTTTCATCCTTTTGCTTTATGGAAATTTTATCGACAAAATCACAGTCTCTTCAACAATTCCCGAATTATTTCAAAATGTGACCCGAAATTGGAAGATGAGGTGTTTTTAAACAATTTCTGTGGTTACCAATAGTAAAGGTAATCTGGACTTAATAACCACGACAAATATTTATTTTCACCAACACACTAACCGCCTTATTCATAAACGTATTTTAGCTAATAATAATAATAATAATGGCAACCCATTATACGTCCCACTGCTGGGCACGAGTCTCTCCCCTTTTTTGGGGGGAAGCCCGGAGCTTACTCCACCACGCTGCTCCAATGCGGATTGGTGGAGGTGGGTGGGTTAGTGGCCAACCCACTGTCGGATGTTTTCAAACCGCCCATAAGGCCTCCGACCAGGTTTAACGACTGCTATCCATCGATAGCAACCGGGACCGACGGCTTAACGTGCCCTCCGAAGCACGGAAACGCGCATTTAATTTGCCACTAGCGGTCACCCATCACACTGCCCGACCGCGCCCGTAGTGCTTAACCGAGGAGATCGCTTACGATCTACACCAGCCGCTGGGCCATGCGCGCTTCAGCTAAAGTGTTGCTAATCTGCACATTTGCCAGTGCAACTGACAAAGACAAGGCATTATAAAGCTAAAACGTATCTAATGTACGTTTATGAATAAGGGGGTAACTCTTTAATCATGGTAGTTTTACAGATGTTGAATAATAATTATTATTTGCTGAAACGTAACTTCACGCCTGTAGTCCCCGAAGGGGTAGGCAGAGGTAAATGCATGCATTCAAGCATACATCGACCCGGTTAATCCAGCGGTGTGAAACCATCGTTTGATTCGAAGGGTCGTGGGTTCGATCCCCGCACCGGGCCAAATATTTGTATGGCCTACAGTTATTTGTTTCGGGTCTGGGTGTTTGTGTATGTGTGGTATATGTATAACAACAAACGGTTAAAACAATACTTTTTAATTCTATCTGAAAACCATGAACATCACTTTGCGTAAGAAAAATCCTAAGACAATACTTCTTATTCTCGGACTATTTATTTTTCGCAATAACACATGCGAGTGAAGTTTAGAAATTAAAGAAAAAACGGAAAGAAAAATTTGACTTCAAGCAGGAATCGAACCTGCGACCTCAGGATAAGCAGTCCAGCCGCTTTACCACTAAGCTACCGAAGTTCCTGTCCGAGGTCCCAACTCTTCTTATTCTGTCTAAAACCCATGCATACTACTTTGCATAATCCATATCAAAAGTCCTGAGACAACTATTAACAACGAATTGAATGCACAATTTTCATACAAATATTATCTTAAAATGAAACTTCAACGAAAGTTCCGTTAAAAAGAAATAAAAATGCGACGGAATACAGCATTTATAATGCAATAAAACGCTTGCGAATTTAATAATGCAATCACGAGCCGGATTTGTTGTAGCGACTTGAACGCCTCATCCGGGTCCACTTGGGTTTATTTAATAAACCATTTTGAGTAATAAGTCGAATATTCCACTTTATCAATTTGTGAAACTGAATATTTACGGCTGGCACGTTACTTCGTATTCTAATTTGAAAAAGAAAATAAACAAATCGTGTCTGTTTAAACGTCTTGAATCAGGCTCTAGTAGATTTTGATTTAGTAAGCATATCTGTACTAATATTATAAAGCTGAAGACTTTTTTTGTTTGAACGCGCTAATCTCAGGAACTACAGGTCCGATTTAGAAAATTATTTTAGTGTTAGATAGCCCATTTATCGAGGAAGGCTTTAGGCTATATAACATCACCCTAAGACGAATAGGAGAAGGTAGGTAACATTACACCCGCGCGAAGCCGGGGCGGGCCGCTAGTTCATTATATGATGGAATTATAGTATTCGGACGTTCTATTCATAAAACTGATTTATTTAATGTATGACCCCATAATAACTATCACAAACATAACAACTAAGGTCTCTGGGGTGGCATAGCATCTGCCTTCACCTTTGGTTTTTGTGTAGATGTCCATAGGTTGCAGTCATCACATAACATCAATGTGAGATGCATACTTGTCCATCTTCCTGACATAAAAAAAACGTAACGTATTTTTGAATGGTGATAGAGTTCCTGTGTCGAAGTTCGAGTAAAAGTGTGCTTCATTAAATGCAAGTAGATGTACATTGTGAATACGTGTTTGGAGCAATGTAAAGTTCTGATTGTGAATCTCACCTTTGGTATCATAAGATCCTATGCTACTTATATTTAAAGATACACGGTTTAAATCTTCAAAAATAGATTATTTCATGTATTAAAGGTGGCAAACAAGCATGCAGTTCACATTGAGGTTAAGTGATGACTGCAGCCTCTAGACACTTACACCAAGACCAGAGGTCAAAATTCAGTTGCATTGCCACCCCTGAGACGTTAGTTATTATGTCTCTGTGATAATAAATAACTAAATAAAATACGCTCACAGCCCCACAGTAGGTATAAACATATAGGTATTTGACGAGTTGGTCCAAAGTTCTCCGAAAAAAATACATACCAGTCCACTTACTGTAACAATTGATTTAACATGTGACACTCCTGTACAAAAGAACAGCAGTAGTCGTAAAAAAATTAAAAATTATGTAAAATTAAATAAAAGTATTAAGAAAACTCAAAATTTAATTAAGTTAAATAACCTATATAGCAAAAAAATCAAATTAAATTCAAAATCTTACCAGGACCTAAAATTGCAGTGTGATAAATTTAAATGTAAACAAATTACATATGCATCAGAATTAAAAAAAAATGGAAAATGAAATAAATTATTATATGGAGTCCTTGTCATCTATGACACCTAAATATATGTTGTCACAAAAAGAAATAAAGGAGCATATTCAGGCTTTAAATGAGTTGACAAACTTGTGTAAATATAACTCTGAGCGGTTTGAATCCCTGACAAACAACTACAGTGAATGTAGTTGTGTGCTCACTCCAACTTGTTCAGCGCCAGGATATGCTTCACCAACAAACCTGCCCCAAAGCTCATCTAACACATCCTCTGGTAGTTCCTTACAATCTAATCATGTTAAACATAAGTATGTAATGTTCAGTGATGAGATTGGCAAAGACTTTGGCCAATTAATTAAAATGCAATCGGGACAGTCAACTTTTATTAATTATTGCATGCCAGGTTTATCTCATGATGGCATATTAAAAAAGAAACAGCTTTTAGCTTTGATCAGGAGGCAACCTTAATTATTTGCATTGGAAACAGAGGCAATGTAAATAAAAAACAACTCATAAATTATTATGATATTTTACAAACACTGTGAATAAGAAATGTTATTTTGTTTACATTACCATATAGTCAGAATTTGTCAGCTGAAGAAAATAACATTAGATATAAGTTAAATTTGACAATGGATAATCTGACTTGTTATAATAACAAGTTTCATAAATTAGACATTAATAATTTTATTAAAAATATTTTTTATTTGACTGAAGATAATTATTATCTTCATAAATATTTTAAACGACAGATAGCTGTATCGCTATCATATTATTTTGACCATTTAGCCAAAAATTTGTACAATGTACAGACTGCCTCTATTGGGCACTTAAATAATAATAATATGCTGAGCTTGGAAAGTATTCCAATTACTAATATAATAAATGACGATCCAATATTGTGTACTTTTTCTACCAATATTGGTATAAATAGTATACCATTGACATCTAATAATGTAAACATTGATTTAAAGAATTTAAATAAAA
This sequence comes from Macrosoma leucophasiata, assembly GCA_036365455.1. NCBI lineage: Eukaryota > Metazoa > Arthropoda > Insecta > Lepidoptera > Hedylidae > Macrosoma > Macrosoma leucophasiata. The sequence continues at coordinate 15,874,828 of JAWQUS010000009.1, read as the reverse complement.
ATTAAAGACAAAAGAGGCAGTCTCTTGCTCTCATTTTCCAGAAAATAATAATATTGTAAGCCTGGTGCACCAAAATTTGCAAGGAATTCTGGGTAAAGAACTAGAGGTCGAATTATTTTTAAACAGTCGTAATATACAATTGTTCTGTGTCACAGAACATTGGTTAAACAATAGTGAGTTAATTTTTAACTTAAGTGGGCATCAGGTAGGCAGTTCATTTTGTAGGACATATGCGATACGCGGTGGCGCTCTTATATTGCTAAAAAAGGGTATCAAACATAAGGAACGGAAGGATATTGTGAATCTCTCTGTTGAAAGAACTGCTGACATAGCCTGTGTGGAGCTAGAGCGCTTGATTATTGTGACCGTATACAGACCTCCGAATGGATCATATGAATGTTTTGAAACAATTTTAGATGTGATACTATCAAAAATTACCATATTAAAAAAAGATGTTGTTATCTGTGGTGACTTTAATATTAATTTGTTGGAGGAAACTCCAACAAGTATTAGATTCAAATCATTATTTAAGTCATTTATCCTACATAATTTGTTTTTACAACCTACCAGAATAACACATAACTCGGCGACGTGCATTGACAATATCTTTTGATATATTAATTTTGAACATACACAAAAAATATACTGACCGAATTAAGCTCTGACCATTGCGGACAGTTACTTTCCTTCCCCAGTCAAATAAAAAATGATACAAATAAACGAGAAATTGTATTTGTTCCTATTAATGAGAAGAGAATACAAATATTACGGGAAAATATTATGCCTAAACTTTTATATATGAAGCACCATGACAATCCAAATTTATTTGACGATGTGAACAATACTCTCTCTAATGTTGTACATTGGTTTAGTGCCAATAACTTATTGTTGAATAGTAAAAAGACAAAATGTATTAAGTTCACCACTCCTAATGTAAAACTTGTGGACACCAATGTCAAAATAAATGAGGAAGTATTGGAGTTAGTAGACTCCACGGTATTTCTTGGCATTACCGTGGATGCTAAATTGCAATGGGGCCCCCATATTGCCAAATTGGCCAGTAGACTTAGCTCAGCAGCATTTGCAGTAAAGAAGATAAGATTATTGACGGACGTGGAGACGGCTCGGCTGGTCTACTATAGTTACTTTCACAGTATGTGGTTGTTTCACACTATGGCATTTTGCTATGGGGCAATTCCGCCGACGTCAATACTATTTTTGTTTTGCAAAAGAGAACAGTACGTGCTATCTACGGGCTAAGCCCGAGAGTTTCTCTGAGAGATAAATTTAAGGAAATAAACATTTTGACTGTTGCTTGTCAATATATATACGAAAACTTATTGTATGTCCAGAAAAATATTAATGAGTTTCCTACGAGAACGAATGATCATAATATGAACACAAGGAACAAATACAAGTTGTCCATGCATGTAACACGACTGCATAGAATAAGTAATTCTTTCAGAGGTCAGTGTATACTATTCTATAATAAAGTCGCAAAAAATGTTCAAAGTCTATCTGTTAATAAATTTAAAAAAGTAATTAAAGAACATTTATACAAATGTAATTACTATAAAATTTACACCTTGGGATTGTAGCGATCGCTGCCAGGCTATTTCATAAAATTGTACTTATGTTAATAGATATTGATATTGTGTATGCTCTGGCCACAAACAGATTTTCTTTTCATCTATATTGCTATCTACGCACTGGTAATCATAACAGTCATGCTCACTTTAATGTCTTTGCCTTCGGCGGCGTCGTGTGACGGGTTGCTCACTTCCCTTCAAAATGGTCGAGGAGAGCAATGGCTGCCACATGCGTCATACTCGTGAACGGGTGCTGATTGTGGGGACTGGTCTGTTGTGATTTGCGGATGTTATTTTCTATCACGATATTAAGCTGTTGATGGGTATTTGCATATGTGTTTATATGCAAATATTTATATGCCATGGACCTTCAGATTATCTTAATTTTATTTAATAATATTTGTATTAAATCTAAGGTTTTGACAAAAGAGCAACACGCTGAGTTTGTTGGGTAGCGGAGTTCTTCTCAGTAGTGCCTGCACTTGGAACTCTGCTAAGTGAATGACTATGATTATGACGAACTGATTTTTCATTTTCTTCTATGAAGGAATTGAAAAATTTGATGATTCACGTATCGGTTAAATATTATTATTAAATTGGTATTTATTAATACCTTTGGAATTATTATAAGTCATTTTCTCTAGGTAGCTTATAACCCGACAATACAAAAGTGTCCTTGTAGACCAATTTGAAATAATTGATTTGAATTTGAATTTGAATTTGAAAACCTGTGCCGTGGGTGCCGTTGTACACATACAACACATAAACAAACACCCAGACCCGAAACAAATATCTGTTGGCCATACAAACATTTGTCCCGATGCGGGGATCGAACCCGCTACCCTTCGAATCAAACGGTCATCTCACACCGCTGGACTAACCGGGTCGTCGATAGTTATTAGGGGGCCATACAAATTTTCATCATCATCATCACTCCAGCCGCAAGACGTCCACTGCTGGACAAGTCCTTCCCCAAAGACGCCAACAACAGTGTTGTGTGTCATTAGGGTAAAATATGCCATAATCGTCACGCTTGGCAGGCGGATTGCTGAACGCAGTAAAGGTAGATTTATCGCGAGACGCTGCTGCCCATCCCACGTTGTAATTTTGACTACCGCTCTATTGGAATGTTTTGTACGTCATCGTTCGGTTGAGTGACGAGCGAAAGAATTCTCCTCCGTTGCCTTCCGTTAAATAAAAAGGTTAGTACACGACACGGTATTCAGGGTCTGGCAGAAAGGGTGGGCGTGGCGTCGCACCGGGTTGCCGCTTATTACACTATCCGGTCGAAAGAGCCCTAACTCAGTGACAGTACAAATATGAACAGTATGCAAACTACGAACAAAACGTTGAAACAGCGCAATCACACAAACATGCGTATCAACGAGGCCCCTAAACGGTTCTCGCGGTGCTGCAGCTTCGAGTCACAGGTGCTGCAGCGTCGATGCGCATGTTTGTGTGAGTGTGCCGTTTTGAACGTTTTGTACGTAGTTTCCATACTGTTCATATCTGTACTGTGTGTAGTTAGGGCGTTAGGCTGACCGAGCCGCTCCGGTCGCTCTAATTAGGACCCTGACTCCTTAAATGTTATACACTACCCTGACCCTTGCTATCGTACCCTGAATACCGTGTCGTGTAATAAGTCCATACGTTTAATTTTAATCAGTATAATAAAATTCTAAAGAAGAATAAAATATACTCAAGTAGATATAATGACTGTTTCGCGAAATGACTACATAGTCTAAGACTGACCAATTCTTGGAATGTACAATTCTATAAATGACTGATTCTCGAAATGACCCATTCCACAAATGACTGATTCTACAAATGGCTGATAATGGCTTCAAAATTTAGTCGCTACACGCAAAGTCTGAAGTATAAATATTTACCTATTTATTCATTTGGGACAAAAATCGATAGTGCTGTCAAAATGTAAATCCAAGACGGCGGCTGCATGAATATATCAACTTTTTCTTCATGTGTGTCGTTTTCTTACAATACCAAAATATTTCTCATCATAATCTTTTCATAGTTACATTATAACAGTATTCTTATTTCGAACACATATTTAATCTTCAAACAATCCGTAGAGCCTACAAAGTCCCATCACAAAGAACATCTTGTTTAAACCAATAACGAGTACATCATAAGAAATGAAGTTACTTTGGTAGGAGTTATGTATTCTCTAAAACTCAGCTTATTATGTATGCTGGACTTACATACGTCGTCACAGTCTACTTCTCATAGGATCCTTAAACTTACGAATATAATGAGGTGCTACTACATCAAAAGGGAATGTATGATGTGATATTTTCTCTTGCGTTACACTCTTGTCAGAGTGATCGTGGTCGTATTTCCAGGTGTAGTGGCTCGCTTCACAATCCTTCGCCACTCGTCGCGCCTCTTTGCTTTATTGGAGCATTCATGCAGTGGACCGCCCAGTGCAGATTTTATCTGGTCTGTCCACCTCATCATAGATGATGATGTGATATACGATAGAAAAAAGTAATATTTTTATTGTGCACACGTGATGAAGCGCCAACACGTCTAAACGATTAATTAGATCAATTCTATCATGTGCCCTATACGAGTACATGACAATTATGTAATACTTCAAAATTTCGACGAGTCGATGGCAAATTCATTAACAGGGCCTAAAATTTTTGCTGGTGGTAGAGCTTCAACGATGGAGTTCGCGGGCGTAGGCACCACTGAATTAACTAATATATTTGCCACTAAATGGTAGTGTTTAGTACTATCGTGTTCCGGTCAGATGGTAATGTACGGCCCTGTAATTTCCGGCACAGAGGCATAACACCTTAGGCCTCAGGAGTGGTAACATATCTGCATTTTGACCTTGGTCTTTGTGTAGGTGTCTATAGGCTGCATAGACACTAACACAAAGACCAAGGTTGCAGTAATCACTTAACATCGATGTGAGCTGCATTTGTTTGCCACTTCCATAACAATAAATAAACTGACAATAAATAACAATAAATATTAAAAAAACTGGCCCGATGATATGGCAAAACACCATTACTGTCAGAAACCGAATGCCTGTGTGAAAGAAGGGTTATGCAATGAATTCTACTGGTCTTTTCATCTTCAGTAACGATTTGTTTGGCGCCCATTTGATATTAATAAGTAACATTAGTATCTATAGCTTTAATTTATTTGTCTTTTCAGTTTCTCTTTTTCTGTCAATTTTTTGTGAAAAAGTTTCTTAAAGGTATAAATCCATGCACACAAGGATTTGAAAAGCATTAATTCTGCCAGCGATTAAATTGCAGTAACGGAGATATAATGTATGTTGCCCACCTCAGGGATCTGAACTGTTTCGACCTTATGGGCATGCGCTTATTATTAACCACATACCATATTATAACATACAACACGTATTAGGTTGGGGAAAAAGTTTCTTCGCATTTTTTAAGATAATTCAAAACATTTTCTAATATAGTTTATTTAAATTTAACTAAAGTATGTACCATTTTGTTCGATAACCTTTTGCCATCTTGTAGGTAGGGACATGATCCCATTGCTATAAAAATTTTGGAACTTCTCATCAAAATACCGCGACAAGTGGATTTGGCAGTCCTCTCGTGATGTTAACCTAACATTGCATAAAGAATTCTGAAGAGACCGAAACAGGTGGAAATCTGAAGTACAAGGTCAGGACTATACGGCGGATACATTAACACCTCCCAGCCAAACTCTCTTCATTTTTGCTGAGTGGCTATAGATGTGTGAGGTCTAGCGTTATCATAATGAAACACCACACCCCTTCTGTTGATCAATTCCGGTCGCTTTCTCTCAACTTCTTGCTTTAATCTAGTTAGAGTTCAGAATCGATAGTCCTGCCTGGTGGTAATAGCTCATAATGAATAATGCCCTTCCAATCCCACCACAGATACAACATCCACCTTATTGCGAGTTAACCCGGGTTTCGCCACAGTCTGTGAAGCCTGACCGGCCTTTGACCACGACCTTTTTCGCACGTTCTTGTCGTACGTACGTGATCCAGTTTTCATCACCAGTTATCAGCTTCTTCAAAAATGATTCGGGTTCATTACGTCGGAATAAAGAATCACAAATGAGTACACGGTTCATTAGGTTTCTTTCAGTGAGCTCGTGAGGTACCCAAATATCGAGCTTTTTTTTGTACCCAGCTTTTTTCAAATGCGCCAAAACTGTTTTGTGATCAATTCTCAGTTCTTCAGCTACGTCGTAACTACTGATTCAATATGTCGATCTTGCTCCACTTTTTCAAAAATGGCATCCATTTTATCCGTAATAGGGCGACCAGAGCGAGGTGCATCTTTGACATCAAAATTTCCGGATTGAAAACGCTTAAACCAAATTTGTGCTACTCTCACAGACACTGCACTAGGTCCATAAATCGCATTTTTTTTTCGCGGCTTGCGTTGCATTTTTACCTTTTTTATAGTAAAATTATAAAATGTATCGAATTTCTTCATTAGATTCACTCATCTTGACAGTACGAAAAACAAATGAAAATCACACATTTGCCTAATTTGAATTTGTAATTATGTTCTTTAAAATTTTAACTTTCAATGATACCAAAACCCGCCAGATACAAATACTACAGCCAAAGAGATTTTATTACAAGTTCATACACACTATAATGCGAAAAGACTTTTTCCCCAACCTATTATGTCAGTTTATCACTTTCATAACATAAAAAATAGCGTAGATACCTGCCATTTTTTTTTTCACAAAAGTTGAGTGCAGTGAAATAAATCATACGTGATACTGATTGATTGATTTTGGTAATCAACGACCATTCAGTATGTCAACGTCACTAAATATACATCGAAGATGGATAGTCACATTGTTAAAGAAATAACTGTTATTTAAATGAGAATTTGCTATGAATTTGTTTACTGGTGGTAGAATCTCAGCGACGGTGCTCGGGCGTAGACATAACCACATTATTTATTCGGTAGCTGGACTGGTTATCCTGAGGTCAGGTTCAGTTCCTACCCGAAGTACCCTACCCTTTTTTCTTTTTTTTTAAATTCACTTACATTGTGGCATTTCGAAATTAAAAATGTGACAACTAGTTACCTAATCCACTTGTCATTAATTACTCGTATTCCTGCTTCCCATCAAATTCCGTAATATACGGCCCCTTGATTCAGGTGCAGTGGTAAACAACAACTTAGGCATGAGAAGTGGCAATGCGTCTGCATAAAATCTTTTGCTTTTGTGTACCTATTTGTAAATGTTTAAAGTTTTCATTTACCTTCAATGTGAACTATACATTTCTTTGCCAATGTTTTATGCAAAAAAAAGTAAGTAAAAAAGATAGTTCTAATCTACAGCCTTACCGTCCAAGGACTTATTTAAACATTACATGTTTCATCAAAATCAGTTCAGCCTCTACATTACATTTTAATTTATAAGTATCCACCCGACAGCATCACTAGAGATAAAAAATTGTTAACTTAATGTTGAAGCTTTTTTCATAAGTTCTTAGAATAGGGCTCCTATTCTAAGAACTTATGTAAAAAGCTTCTAGCTGTCAGTCAGAATACAGAGTTCAGCCTAATTTTATATGGGCGTTCCGGAGCTTAAATCAAAAAATAACAATTATTTGTCTTCTATATCTATACCTACTATAATAAAATTGTAGAAGTGTAAATTCTGTACATTAAAAATATTGAAAAAATAAATACCAGGGGATGTTACTAGATCGATACCGAACCCAAATATGTGATTAAAAAAAATTATGTCTGTCTGTCTGTTTGTACAAGCATCACACAAAATGAAACATGGTGTAATTATACTTTAACGTGTGGCGCACAACACTGGGTACTTTTTATCCCGGAAAAAATTATGTTTGTGTGTGTTTTTGTGGACGTTAATTTCAGAAACATCTCACCCGATTTCATATTTTATGTTTGTTTCATGTCAATCGGTTCAGAAATAAACTAATCCTCCGCTGTCAGTCTGTCTATCCGTCCGACTGTCTGTCACCAGGTATCTCATAAACAATAATAGCTAGAAAGCAAAAAAATTCACAAATCATGTTTTCTGTTACCGCTAAAAGAAAATAAATAAATACAAGAAATAACAAAATTGGGTCGTTTTCCCTGGTCTTTGTGTGGGTGTCTATAGGCTGCAGTCATCACTTAACATCGATGTGAACTACACGCTCGTTTGCCACTTTCATTACATAAAAAAAGTAAATAACTTTATTATGATTACTTTCACAGTAACAGTAGTCTTGCACTGGAGCTCAAGGGCGTAGGCCATTACATTAACTTATCTGCCAAATAGTGCAGTATGTAGAACCTACTAATCTTATTGCGGTAATAATTTCTGGCTCAGAGGTATAAAGTCAAATGTGTACGTAAAAATATAATTTTGTTAGTCTTTTTAATTTTTTTATGCAATGAAGTTGGCAAACAAACATACACAGAAAAAAAAATGTACAAAAACCTTCTACTACATAAATAGAAACTAACATACTATGGAGTTTAGTCTCCTCAGTGTTTAACTGGTAAAATATGTAGGTTTATATTTAAAGCAATTTTCGAAATTTGGATAGAAAATGAAAGATTAATTTTCCTTCCAAATTTCCAAAATACCTTATAGGTTACATATTACTAAATTAAATAACAAAATAAGTTTTAATATTGTATAATATATATTGAGTGATATACGAGTATGTAAGTAATTTATTTATATTTATAGTTTCACATGTAAAGCATATTTCTCACACATACATAAATACTCGGTTTATTTATTTGCATCATCATAAGGAGAGCTCGATAACAGAATAGAATAAGAGAATAAAGCGATCAATGGATTTCGATAAAGTGGGACTTCCGATGAGCTCCTAACAAGTAAAGTTCAATAAGAAAAGTAAGTATTAAAATTCTCAATGCATTCGACAAAATGAACCAAGTTTTTACACACCTTCCGCTGCGAAGGAATGGAGTCGGTTTTCATTGAAAAAAAAAACAGAATATAGTTCTTTGCAAAACACCCTACATTACAGGAAATTCTATGAGAAGTTTATGTAGGATTAATATTAAAGATTACGACATAAAAATGTACGTTACTCTGTAAATTCCGCGAGACTGAGTCACAGTTGGCTTCCTTTTTAAAAATAAATTTGCCTGATATGCTTATACCTCAAATATTGAAAAGCATTTTTTAGGTTCTGTAATTTCCGGCACAGAGGCATAACACCTTATGCCCCAGGAGTGGTAACGCATCTGCATCTTGACCTTGGTCTTTGTGTGGGTGTCTATAGGCTGCAGTCATCACTTTCCATCAATGTGAACATGCTTGTTTGCCACTCGCATTACATTAAAAAAAAATCGCTAATGAAAAGTGACATAGTAAAACATTCGTAATATCTTGCAGGCATTAATTTCAGATTTTTTTTTTTATTTATTAAGAAAAGTTACAAAAACAATTTAAATGTAGCTACAAAAATGCCACAAAAACCCTTAGGTAATGGGTTTGTCCTGGCATCTTTACATTCGAAGCTCTAATACTATTTAAATACTATTGAAAAATATCTTTAAAGCTAATTAGGTATATTACAATATTCTCGAGATGGAGGTGCCATATAAAGTTATTGCCTGCAATTTAATATCTTTCTAAAATGTTCCTTCGGTAATAGGTAAATGAATTAGATGTTTTTCTTACAAATAACAAATATACCTTTTATTTGTGTCTTCATTATAATCACAGAATATATTTAGGTATTGTTTACTACAAGTAGGTAACGGCTATATCAAAAATATTGTGTATGAATGTAAGTTATAATACTTTTTTCATTCATAGAAACACTCCACGGCACTCCTGTCATCTGCGCCAGAAACCACGTTACCGAGAAAAAATACCGCCACTGAACTTACTTCTGATTAAGTTTGTTTTTCATGTCCTACTTTGTATTTTATAAATACAGCGCCACCGCTATTTTCAGCAGTGTTAAACATAAATTTTAAAATGCATCCGGGGAAAATTCGCTGCGCATTTCAACAAACCGCTTAAACAGTTTTAATATCGTTTTATTTCATATTCCACCTTGTAAACGGTGAATTTCGTTTAGTCTGTAGTTCTGAGACGTCTCAGAGTTACTTAGCGTGCGGTTTGAGAGCCCACTAAACGTTCAACTTATTGCAGCCAGCTTTTGCGTGATTTTCAATAATATTCGTGATCTGTGTTGATTAGTTCCTATTTCCGGCTATGAATAATTCTGTATTCTCTAACTTCAAAAACATGATTACGTCTAAAAATTCGTCACAGTAACAGAAAGAAAAAAAAACTGAAACAAACCAATGTAATAAAATTAAAGTAGATTACGAATATTGTGATAACATGTGAACTAATTTTTACCTTCCATAGGTATATTATAAGCGTCTCTAATATAGTGAAGATGTAAAAGGAGGAATCTCTCTCTCTCTCTCTCTCTCTCTCTTTTTCTCTCTCTCATCTCTTTGAGATGGACCTCAAGATAATGTGTACGAATAACTGTAAAATTATGACCCCGTTATAACTATTACAGAGATATAACAACTAAGATCTCAGGGCAACACATCTGTATTTTGACCTCTAGTCTTTGTGTCGGTGTCTATAAGCTGCAGTCATCACGTAACATCAATGTAAACTGCATGCTCGTATGTCACCTACAGACCATTAAAAAAAACTGTGGAAGCAATTGCAATACAACTCAAGGAATCCGAAATAGAATCGATTCGCTGTCTTGCTTTAACCAATGCGCGCGGCCTATGTTAGAGCAGTACACCGCACCGATTCAAGTTCGATTCAACGACTTTGTGACTTATGTTACGAGAATCTGGCTTCTGGATTTAAATTTTTAGAGCTTTTTTCTTAGTAGAATCGGCGGTTTTGTCGAAACGCCTAGAATAGTTACGATTTCCACGTACCTTCACGGCTGTTTTTCTTGGGGGTTAGATATAGCCAGGTGAATACATAACGCATACACCCCACGATTCCATTCTTGAACTCCATTTCACAAGTTGGACATTAAACTGGCATATTACCAAACTTTGAGGTTGCCACATTTTTTTCTCGAATACAAAACCATTCCAACCGCATTTGCTCTTCAAAACAGGATTCTAATTCAAGACCATAGGCCGAGCAGTTTTAGCCAACAACGCTACCAATACAACGATTAAGAAAGGTTTATAACATTCAAGCTTACCATAGGTCACATACCTAATGAACAAGTCCAATTATTGCCTCCACAGCAAATGTACCGAAATATCATCGATTATTGCTAAACTGGAACCGTTTCAGAGCGACACTCGACCTGCATTACTATAATTGATGGCGACTACATACGATTGCCTATTCCAGACCTATTTCATTATAATATGGATTTCACATCGATGCTACGTCGACTTGCAATTGTTACTGACCGAATAGAATCATATTTAGACCGAATAGAATTTTATTGCTTGTAGAAAGGGAAAAATAAAATGGGTTTCTATATAATGTATAATGAGTGACAAAGTTTCACTAATCTTGGGCACCGGTCCTTTCCAATTTCAAGGTCTTCGAGGTTATGCAAATGTTTTTACCATTGTTTTTTGTGAGGAGCCAATAAACTGTTGTTCTATTTACAACCTTTGAAATGGACATGACCTTCAGAAAATATTATTTTAAAGACAATTAAACAATATTAATATCCATCCGCAGAAGAGTCTTGTGGATGCATGCTTTTACCATTTTTCCGGACATTAAATTCTTCCATATTGTCCTATAGTAGTAAACTACTAATTTTTATCAATTTATAAAAGACTAGCTGTTGCCCGCGGCTTCGCCCGCGTGGATCTCGTTTTATAAATAATTTAAATTTTACAATCCCATGGAAACGTCCTAATCAAGTTTCCCGTCGCGTACCTATATGTGTAGTTCTTAATCACGTCTACAACTTAGAAATCTCTATTTAATTTTAACCCTTTATATTTGAAAGTTTAGGGGTGATTGTGGAAAAATACTGCAGCACGTACCTATTTTTTTACACCTAACAGATAGACTGGAACATCACTTTTCAAGTCTCTAACTTAGAAACTACCAAAATTCCCACGCAAATTTTAACCTCAATTCCATACAAACAGTACCCCTCTATTTTGCCGCATTAGGGGGAAATTTTGTCCATTTCACTTAAACAGATCATTTTCACAATTCCTTATCATGAGCCTGTATACCAATTTTTATACTGTTTAGTTCAGGAATGAGAAACTTTCCATAAAAAAATTACCACTTCATTTTTCCCCTTTAGGACAGAATTTGTCCATTTCGTCTACACAGATCAATTTTTACTGTAATCCAAAATGTTTATACCTGTTGTCATATAGTCCTTTATATTTATCTCTAAAAGTCCTTTCTTATACATCATGAAACAGTCTCTAGGAACAGTAGTTTTATATAACATTTTCATATACAATTACAAAATCAAAAGGAAATAAATAATCAATGTAGAATTAACCGTCTAACTCAGAGCAAAGGTAGCGCGGCCGCTGCTCCGACTTAAGTGCAGATCAAGAAGACAGCGTTAGCGCGTTTTAAAAAACTTGTGACCCTATCCATCAAAGGCCATGGGTAACACTGCTTCTTATCTTTTGCCAAGAGTACCTTAAAAGGTACTCTTGGCAATTAACTTATTTGTCTTATTGCTTTATCTTTCTTTTTGTACCAAAGTGCCTGTTCACTTGACCAATTTCCATTACCCCTTATTAGGGGATTGGAAATAGTTGCATCAATAATTTCAAAAAAAAATATTGATGCAACTATTTTACGTACTTAACATAAGAAGCCCATTAACCAATTTTCAGGCAAATTTAAAAAAAAACATTTTTCTGGTGGTAGAGCTCCAGTGAAGTAGCTCGCGGGCGTAGGTACCACCGAATTACCTAATATTCTTGTCGCTAAATGGTAGTGTTCAGCACTATCGTATTCCGGTCAGGAGGTAATGTACGGCCCTGTAATTTCCGGCACAGAGGCATAACACCTTAGGCCTCAGAAGTGGTAACGTATCTGCATTTTGACCTCTGGTCTTAATGTGGGTGTCTATAGGCTGCAGTCATCACTTAACATCAATGTGAACTGCATGCTTGTTTGCCAGTTTCACGACATAAAAAACGGCAGTAAAAACTGACAAAATACCCGCACAAACTATCAACTCCTCTCTTAAAGGGGTTCGAGCAGATTTTTAAACAAAAAGTGTATATTTTAAGAACTTTAACGTTGTTTTCTTTATTAACAAAGAGTCCGGATACCAATTGTTGGCTAAAGTCCAATACAAAATTTTACCCCCTCTGTTAGGGGAAGGGGGCAGATGTCAAAAAAAAATATGTACGTAATTATTTGTTAGGCTCAAAGAGTCCACACACCAAGTTTCAACTTGTAAGGAGCATTCCACAATTTCAAGGTTTTCTACCTTGAAATTGTGGAATGCTCCAAAATTGTTACCCCTATAATACCCCTATATGGGGCATATTTCCAAAAAAAATTGAATATCAAGTAAACATTGTTTTTTTATATAATATTTTTATTATTTATTATATTATTTTAATATTTATATTTTTAATATTTATTTTTTAATTCAATTTTTGGCTTTCCACCTGGAACACTGCGGAAAGCCCAATACAAATTTCACTCCCTCTTTTAAGGGGATGGGGGTAGATAAAATAAAAAAAATATGTACTTATTGTTTGTTAGGCTCATAGAGTTCGCATACCGAGTTTTAACTTTCTACCTTGAAAATTGTGGAATGCTCCATACAAATTTCCATCCCCTATTTTAGGGGGTGTAGCAGAATTCTAAAAAAAATAATTCAATAATAAGCAAATGTTGTTTTTTTTTAGTAATAAAGAGTCCGCATACCTATTTTTGGCTTTCCAGCTTGAACACTGCCTTAAGCCCAATACCTTCAAATTTCACCCCCGTGTTAAAGGGATGGAGACAGATTTCTAAAAAAAAATTATGTACGTATTGTTTGTTAAACTCAAAGTGTTCACATACCGAGTTTTAACTTTCTATCTTGAAAATTGTGGAATGCTTTATACAAATTTCCACCCCCTATTTTACAGGGATGGGGACAATATAAGGAGACAAAAAGTAGCCTTTGTTCGTTTTCAAAGTCAACTCTATCTCTGTACCAAATTTCATCAAAATCGGTTCACTCGTTTGGACGTGAAAAGGTAACAGACAGACAGACAGAGTTACTTTCACATTTATAATATTAGTAGGGATTTCTTTCATGCTTGACTACCAAACCAGCAAAGTAAACGTGACATTATAAACTGCTTTGTCAAATAGTTACCTTCGGAGCAAATGTACCCAAATATCACCGATTATTGCTCAACTGGAACCGGTTCAGAGCAACAATTGACCTGCATTACTATAATTGATGACGACTTAATACGATTGCCAATTCGAGACCTATTATCATTATACGGATTTCACATCGATACCACGCCGACTTCCAAATGTTACTGACCAAATAGAATTGTATTTAGAGAGAGAATTTGGTGCTATAGTGTATTTCTTATTAACTTCAGACCAAAATATTTGCTTCAGATGATATTGGTCGATGAACGAACTATGGAGGTACGAAGAAATTACAGTGGGAGAGCATTTGAGAAACATCCTATAGCAGTTGGTATTACGGCGTTATCTATTGGTGAATAATGCGCTGCCTTTCAAAAATCTTAGTTGTAGAGTAAGGCTCGTTTTAATACATATATCATAGTGCTTGAGACGATCTTAAGTTCACGTTTTCCTATATTAAACGGGATCTGCTGCGTTCTGAGTCTGCGATTTGTCTTTTAATTAATACGGGCCTAAGACAATGGTCTTACATAAAATTTATATTCTTAGATATATCAAAGAACCTTTACTGTCGTTATTGTTGTCGTATGTTGTTATTTATCATCAATGCTTAGCCTTACAGAATTAAGTAAAAATAAAATCAGTAAAAAACACGAGCTCAAACACATTTTCTGTGTGTGAGTGGCATTATATTTTATTACTCAAATATTATTATCTTTTCAGTGGAAATGAGATTTGATTTTTTATACTTACCATTATCATTAAAATAAAACTTAGAACTTAAAAATAAAGTACTTGACGGCTAGACTGGCGGGCAGCAGATTCTTTATTACACGCAAACGTTATGGCCCGTTTGAGCTCTTTCGTATATCGTACGGGTTTATCGAGCTTTTGTTCTATCGATAAAATTCTCCCAGGGGACGCTGCAGCACTGTCTGCTGCTGACTTATGTTCGGCTAGTGTTAATTTCATGACGTCGTCTGACAAATTTGCCCGAGGCGCGAAAAGCGTGAGCTTACACGTTGTTAATGCTGTGGCCGTGACTCCAGCGTATAAAAGTAAAGCTGATGCAATAGCGGGAGCGGGGCGGTGTAGATTGGCAACACGTCACAAAATGTATATCCACTAACGCCAATTCCATGCGAATGTAAATAGATGCAGAGGCCCAGGAAAACCAAGACTGACCTACCATGACCAAATAGGTCGAGTTCTATCTGATGGTTGGGTCAAAAGTCTTAGGAATCGGCGTGCATGTATGAAGAGAATGATGAAGGTAGACGCGGCACGAGAGGTTTGTCAGGACCGGTATATCTGGCGCTGTACACTCTCTGCCTACCTCGTTAGAGACCTGGCGTGAAGATACATACATACATACATGCCAATTTCATCAGTCGTCCAATAAAAAATTATCATTGTATTTTCTGTGAAAAGCCATGAGTAGTATTTTTAGTCATAATTTGGGACTCAACTACGAGTATTTGACAATTCGAGCAACAAAAGCACACGGTTTAAATTAGTTGTTATTATGTAATCATACCAATAATTATAGTCAAAGATTTTCGTCTCGAACGTAAAGATGAACAAATTGTTTCGTTGATATCGTGCAAAATAAAAATTGTACGACTGTGATTAATGTTGGTATTGTATTACTAAAGATTCATTTTGTAATACCCTAGAATTCAAAATGGCTCGCCACGTCGTTTGCATCCCAGTCCTCGCTGTCGTCGTGGCCCCAGCCTAATGGCTACCAAAGCCCTCCCCTACCCAGCTTTCTTTTCCGCCTATCGCATCATAATGGCTACAGTTTGTTAAGTTTACTACCTTTTTATTTGTAAACTGAATAAAAGGCACGTTAATTTTAATGCGTAATAATATTTTTGTGCTTTTTCGTACTCACTGAGCCACGTTTTAATTTGAATTGTTTATTTAATATTTCACAGCTTGTTTAAAACATTACTGAACATTATTTTTGTAATCGCTATTTTGTATTATAGGGAAGCGAGAGCTGGGCATGTAATGTCGAATTAACGTATGACTGAACAGATATACAATGCGAATGTAGATGGTTGGCGAGGCCTAAGAAGACCAAGACTGACCTACCTTGACCAAAATAGGTCGAGTACTGTTTGAGGGTCCGAGTCAGTCAGACAAGAGTCTTAAGAGTCGGCGTGCATGTATGAAACAATGATGAATGTAGAAGAACACGGGAGGTGTGTCGTCAATATTACAATTCAAAATTGTAAGTAATTTTGATCAAGAGGTTGAATAATAAAGTTACGGAGTAAAATATTAAGTTTTATATTTTAAGCTTGATTTTATAATGTATACGTTATCATAGCACATATTTATACAGTCCTTACAAAGTTCAATCCAGTCGTGATGGTCAACTCAACAACAACATTACCATATTTATACCCTGCAATTTTAAAGTCGGTTCATAAACCAGATAGCTTTTGTGGCGATCCAAAATAAAATATTTAGCAAAAGGTGGCTGAATGTGTAAAGATGCTCCATAGGCTATCTATTGAGATAGTTTACGTACCTTTCTATTTCCATCTTAACGTCCTTTATACACCTTTAGTACAACGTAGAGTTAACCTTATAAATAATATTGTAAGGTTTGGAATACAATGGGGCGTTTGGTAAGTTACGTTCAATGTTTTATGGACCGCAAGCGTTGCGTGTTTCGCGGCGTAGTACCGTAGAACTGAATAAGTAAATGCCTCGTATAAATCAAGTTAATTGCGTCGGAGCACCTCCTTATATGAACCAGCAGCCCACGAGTACAGTTTTCGATAGACTATAACTGTACAAACTGTACTATTCCCCACCGGAACCCATCTATCCTGGACGCACTCTGATCGACTCATTCCGATTGGAAAACTTTCTTTGTTTCTAAATCACTTCAGTTTCAGTCTAGTTTTATTGGTTATATTTTTATTTGCGCACGGTTTTATATAGCGATAAATAAAATTACCGTCTCGCGGGTATAGTAGATTTTAACAACGTAAGGAATATTTTATTGTGTATTTACGTACGCTATTCTACGTATAAATGTAACGTTCTTTTCTGTATTCACCATTCATACAAACTCCAATCAAGTGGTACCTACATTATCTACTAAGTTTGTATAAACCTGGAAGTAGTGGTGCGTAACTTACAAAATATATGGGTATGTTGGAAAATTCGGTCCAAAAAGGTGATACTTTTTACACTACTTTAAAGGAGGATGTCTCAATTCGTTGGATTTTTGTTTTAAATACATGTATTTATAAATATTTAAACGTAAAAATTAAAACTATAACATTATGTATTTGTGTTGAAATCTCTTTTTCTATTATTGGTCATATTATCGAGTTTTACCTTTCTTCTTGCCGTGACGTCTCTCGTCTCTCGTCTTCTACGTGACGTTGAGCCAAAACCAAAGAGGGATCTTTTCTTCATGGAGCTATATGATAGAGATTTTTTTAAAATTCTCAATGCAATTACTATTCTTTTGGTTTTGGTTCAACGTCACGTAGAAGACGAGAGACGAGAGACGTCACGGCAAGAAGAAAGGTATGCTCGGTGTTTTCCTGCGAGATTGACTCAGACAGTCCCGTAGTCTACCAAATAGTGTAACTCCAGTGACAATGGGCCGGACACATAGCTCGAAGAACAAGAAGGAGTTCTCGAGTAGCCATTGCGAACCGAAAGGCCACGCTTGAGCAGGCCTTCCGTAAGGTGGACTGACAATCATGAGATGAGGACGGCCCAGAGCGTTTGTTGTGGCATATTTCCGGGGGAAGGCTATTGTCCAGTACTGAATGTCTTTCGACTGACATTATGATGCTCAAACTATACACAACATCTGATGATGTGTTTTTTTTTTTTTTTATGTAATGGAAGTGGTAAACAAGCATGCAGTTCACATTGACGTTAAGTGATGACTGCAGCCTATAGACACCCACACAAAGACCAAAGTCAAAATGCAGATGCGTTACCACTCCTAAGGCCTAAGGTCTTATGCCTCTGTGCCGGAAATTACAGGGCCGTGCATTACCACCTGACCGGAACACGATAGTGTTGAACACTACCATTTAGCGGCAAGTATATTAGGTAATGCGGTGGTGCCTACGCCCGCGAGCTCCGTCACTGGAGCTCAACCACCAGTAAAATAAGTGTGTGATAAGTGTTTCAAAATAATTGCAAGGTATTAACTTTCAGAATAGTGATATGAAACAGAGATTTTAAAACACGTCGCGGTGATGTCTCTTTCAACAAAAATAATTTATAAGCATGAAGTCTCTAAGAAGAATGGTAGTGTTCAGCACTTTCGTGTTCCAGTAAGACGGTAATGTATGGCCCAGTAATAACTATCGCAGACCTTTCAACTAAAGTCTCAGGGGTGGCTAAGTATCTGCATTTTGACTTTTGGTCTTTGTGTGGGTGTCTATAAGCTGCAGTCAACGCTTAACATCAATGTTAACCGCATGCTTGTTTGCCACTATCGTAACATAAAAGTAGGTTCCTTACTGCTTAATACGGTTTAACATAATAAACTTAATTACTTTTTAATAGATAATTAATCCTTTACAGTTGAGAAAGTCTCAGGAGAAGAAAACCAGCTAATTATATTCTCTAACAAAAACTAACAGTGCTACAACTAGCGATCGTTTCAGCTCAGAATAAGCAAATTGTGATTAAAACTTTAAATTACACAAAAGCTTAAGTTCTAACAAAAAGCACAAACAATATTGATCGTAACATCTAATTTGAACGTGCCGAACGGAGCCGAAAATTCTAAACTTGCGAAGTTGAGAACTAATAATGTAACTACTAGAGCAGTAGGAGTTTGAAACAAAAACTGACGTTACGCCTCTTGGTCCCCTCTCTCTTGACCGACTGTACGTTAAGTGTGTTAAGTGCGATGAAAGAAAAATAATAGTTTTAAGTTAGCTTGATATCTAAATATACAAAATTCCCGTGGGAGTTTTGGCGGAAACCTTGAAAGATGCGTGTGCTTTTTATTTCATTTTCTTGGTGTATTTTTTAGTTATATTATATAAAGTTGGTGGCATTTTGTTTGATATAGGCTAATTACAGTGCTCGTGAATAGTGAAAAAAAATAACAGTGCGAAAACACGTTCTTTCGGGTTGCCTCCAAAACTTCATTGTAAATGTTCTGGTAAAGTAGCCATCGCTTTACTCGAATTACTATGACACTGACTGACAGACTGATAAACTGACTGACCGATTCTGACTTTTACGTTGCTTATTACGAATACGAAATATCGTTTCACTTTACACTGGTAATATGCATAACAAGCGATGCCATAAAATTTAATTTAAAAAAAAATCTCGGCTCAGAGTGTTTGTAACAATATTCCTCCGAAACGGCTGGTCGACCGATCATTATGAAATTTTGCGTGTACTCGTATATTTGGTAGGTATGAGAATCGGCTGTAGTCCATTTTTTATATTGGTCAGCGTAATTCGTTACCAATATTTTCACTTTTTTAATTTTTTTATACATTTAAGGAGACACGAAGTTCGTTGGGGCAGCTAGTTTTGAGTGGTTTAAGGCGACCGCTTGATCCAAATGGGTTGAATTTCTGTAACAGAACAAAATAATATAAATTGTGCTAAATATTAATTATGCAAATAATAATAATCATTACTATTTTTTTTCCGGCACAGAAGCATAACACCCTAGGCCTCAGGAGTGGGTGTCTATAGGCTGCAGTCATCACTTAACATCAATGTGAACTGCATGCATGTTTGCCACTTCCATTACATAAAAAAAGGATAGAAATCTCTTTATTCATTTACATGTTTACGGGCTACAGCATTACTTGTCATCAATGTTTTTTTTTGCTACTTCATCGCATAAAGAAAAACTTTTAAAATCAAATCATGCCACAATTATTATAATTCAACATTAGTTAGACGTTAGGAATATAAATATGAATGCAATTTTCTTTCGCTTGGCACGAAATACGTAACAAAACGCAATTTTACTGCCGGCAAATAGAATTATGAGACAAATGAGCATGAAACGGAAGATGATTCTCATGTTATATGTACATATATCTCACAAATACAAATCACTGAATTTAAAGAGCTTGCAAGAGGCAGAGGGCTTGGATTGCATTGTAAATTTATTTCAATCTATTTTTTCCGGAATAGGGTAGTTAGATATGGTACATAGTTGAGGTATTAGCCATTTTGCTAATACACACAATTGAATGGTTTGACCGCCATTGATCGATTGACTGACTACACCATTGGAAGAATTCTCTTTCATAAGAAGAAAATTTTCTTCCGCTAGTGGGCGTTGAGTTAGTCACGTCCCGACGCTGTTTTGTTTTTCAATAAAGTTTTATGTAGACATCTTTTTAGGTTATAACAAAAATAACATAATTTTTTTTTATGCAATGGGCGTGGCAATCAAGCATGCAGTTCACATTGATGTTAAGTGATGACTGCAGCCTATAGATACCCACATGAAGACCAAGGTCAAAATGCAGATGCGTTACTACTCCTGAGGCCTAAGGTGTCATGCCTCTGTGCCGGAAATTACAGGGCCGTACATTACCACCTGACCGGAACACGATAGTGCTGAACACTACCATTTAGCAGCAAGTATTATATAATATCAGAATCAGAATCAGAATCAGAAACTCATTTATTCATTTAGGGTGACAGGCACCTCTTATGACACGTCAAAAACAAACAAAATAAATTAAAGCGAATAACAATTGATATACATGTCAAACAAGATAAAAAATATATGTAAAGTCAAGAATATCACTAAGATAAAACTAAATGTCATAAACTAATGTAAAAAGTATATCAGTAAAATGTCTCTTTTCCCCTTTAATAGTGGCAAATTATAATAATGGCTACCCATTATACGTTCCACTGCTGGGCACGAGTCTCTCTCCTTTTTGGGGGAAGGCCTGAAGCTTACTCCACTGCAATGCGGATTGGTGGAGATACGGGTAAGTGGCCAACCCGCTGTGGGATATTTTCAAACCGCCTATTAGGCCTCCGACAACCGGGACCGACGGCTTAACGTGCCCTCCGAAGCACGGAAACACGCGTTTTAATAAGCCATTGGCGGTCACCCATCACACATCCGATCGCCCGCGTAGTGCTTAACCGAGTAGATCGCTTATGATCTACATCAGCAACGGGGCCACGCGCGCTTCTTTTTAGGCTATAATTGATTTTAAGCATATTTTTTTTTCATTTTCACACTGCGGCCTCAAATTCAATACATGAAAAAATGATCAAACACCCAATTTTAATGCTGTCAATCTGTAAACACACTGCACGGTTATTTATTACGCCTCATGACAACGTTATGATCTATCGATTCAATTTATTTGTTCTTAACGACGGGTTGACAGTTTCAGATTTCAGTTTTGGATACAATCATGGCGTAGTTTCAGTATTTCAACAATATTTAAAACTTATATTTAACGATACTGTTAATAGCTTGACATTGTTTTATGATATTGGTCTACGTTGTAGGTTTGGGTTTTCAAAATCCATTACTCAATTTCGCTTCATAGTGGTTTTGTGGTAGTAGACCATGGCCACACCTGCGAATTCTAAGGCGCCGGTTTTGATCCCTGCGTCAAACAAAACCAAAGTCAAAACAAATATTTTTATTTCTATACATCTTAACAGACACTTGTTCTATATACATCTATACAAATAAATAAAATTGTGTCTGTTTGTAATACAAAAATAAAAAACTAAATGCATATGTATGTATACACGGTACATAATATAAAAATGTTTATTTTGGTATACCAAAACAAACATTTTATACAACTTTTGTCTGTCAATCTGTTTGGCGGGGCTAATCTTGAGAACGGCAGGACCGATTTTGACGGGACTTTCACTGGTGTAATAAGGAGTAACTTAGGCTACTTTTGTACTATTATTATAATACTAGCTGTATCCACGACTATAAATACATACATAAATATGGTAAAGTAGTAAGGTTATATTGCACAAAAGCAAAATTGCCAATGGCCAAATTTACAGCCTGTTTAGGGCTTAACGTCTCGCTTCAATAGATTGATGAATGGCCAGGAATCGGTTTGACCATCTTGCTATATTTTCACCGCTATTTATAGTTAAAACTCTAAATTAGTTCACTACCATTAATGTCTACGTATTCATCAAAGTTTACTAAAACGCTTTACGAAAAATCAAATTATTTGATCTTTCATAAAAATATATTTAACTAGCTGACTCAGCAAAAAGCTCCAAAAGCATACAAACCAACTTGCCAGGAACCTGATTAATAATAATGCTGATACCACAAGGTTAAAACGATGGCAAATATTGCAATTAGACCAGAGACACTGATTCAGGAGTGGAGTATTCTGAGGCTAAGAGGAGAGTATTTGCTGAAATACCCTCTTTATGTAACACACATTAAGCCAAAAAATCTGAATATGGCTGAAAAGCTGATTGCAGATGAAAAAGGTGTCACAAAAATAAAGCTGACACACCAAACTTCGTATTGCTTCCGGGTAGCTGACCCGGCAAACTTATATATTATATAGTGTATAAATAAAAATATGTGCCATATTTAAAAAGTGCATTAGAATAGTGATATTATGGATTACCCTTTTTTACAAAATGAAGGATACTAGATTATATTTCGAATAGTGAAAGTGGCGATAGGGAAATTTACGGCCTGATTGGGGCTTAACGTCTCGCTTCCATCGATTGATGAATGGCCAGGACTACGGGGTCAAGCGGGTTTGACCATGTCGCTATACTTTTATTGTTTATAGGAACTGACTTGCTGAAAAATTAATAATAGAAATAGCATAAAGAAAAAAAAATACTGGAGATTTACCACCGGTATTACATTGATGGTAAATTAACCCCCTTATTCATAAACGTATTTTAGCTAAAGTGTTGCTAATGTCTCCTTTGTCTCTTTCTATCCTGCACATTTGACAATGCTACTGACAAAGATTTGATTTTGATTGCCACCATTCAAACTCGGGAACGCAAATTTGCGTTCTGCAACTTGAATTGTTCTGCAATATAAATCTATTACCAAAACATCAAATCTCAACATCAAATCTTTCTTACATTTTTTATTTCAAGCGTCTTTTCTTTTTTCATATAGTGGCAAACAAAGATACAATTCACGTTCATGCAAAGTGTCAATAAATAACCTATAAACATGTACATGAAAAGCCGAGACTTCAATGTGTTTAAGCGTTGCCACTCGTGAAGTCCAAGTCATTTTAACTCTGTACTAGAAATTATATTACTCCCTAATAGAAACTCGATAGCGCTGAAGACTAACATTTAGTGCCAATTAAAAAAAAAACGGAAAGGAAAATTTGACTTTGGGCAGGAACCGAACCCTGCGACCTCAGGATAACCAGTCCAACTAGTACTTCTATACTAGCCAGTACTTCGGTAGCTTAGTGGTAAAGCGGCTGGACTGGTTATCCTGAGGTCGCAGGTTCGATTCCTGCCCGAAGTCAAATTTTTGTTTCCGTTTTTCTTTAATTTCTAAAGTTCATTCATATGTGTTATTGCGAAAAATAAATATTACAATTTAGTGGCAAGTACATTAGAATTTTGTCACTTGAGGTCCGCCACCAGTAAAAAAAGTATTAAAATTTTAATGACATGGAATTGTAAAGATTTAGCCTACAAATATTATTTGCGAATGCCGAAGAATTAATATACTCACAGTTGCTGCATACAGGAAACGAAGAGTAATCGCTTAATAATACATTCACATAATCGTGCAGCTTACCGTAGAGGGTGGCGTAGCGCGCCGAATCATGCTACGGCGTAGGCCGATAATTCGCTACGCCATTCTACACAATTCTGTCTGTGCTCTTGGCTTAAATCGTTAGCAGTGCTGCGGATATAAGCCTTGAGCATAAAACTCAACAGTTACTTATTTACTAGGATATTTGGTTTGTCTAAATGGATGATTGTATAAATGTAATGTTTATAATACTAATCAAAATGTTTGTTTGATGAACCATTTTTTAAATAATTTTGCGCGTCTGTGCATTATTTGTATCTATATCTGGATCTTATCCATGACGTTGAAATATATGTACTCGTATATTCATGATAATGTACAACTTTCTAGTACTTTCTGGCAAGCATCTCTGAGGTAAACTGCAGACAGACGGATGGCACAAGTGTGAAACGGTATGTTGTATACTATCTATAGAACACACTCTGCAGTTTTATGCAGATTGTTAATTCAATCCATTAATACTAGAAACTTTTATTCCATGACTCTTAAATAACTCATATAAAATAAAAATAAAAGTTGAAAGTCAATAAATTGTTGCCTACTAATAAATTATTGTAAAATATCAGTTAAGGGTATTTAAAACACAAGTGGAGCATTTAACATTTTTATCAAAAACCGCTTGAATTTTCAACTACATTCATGTTACGTTCAGTAAAGTTAAAAATAAATTCCTATTTTCACCCTTTTGAGTAAGAAGGGTAAGATACAACCGTGCACTAATGGCACTTGAGAACCTGTTGCTACAAGCACTAGGCTTCTGGGTTGCAATTTGTGATCTTAATAGCTTTGCATATCTAAATTTGCATAAGAAATTAAGAAAAAAACAGTACTATGTGTAGTGGACAGATTAATAAAACACAAAATTTTAACTGCCTCAGTAGCCTAGTGTTAGCAGGCCACTACTATTATGCTAGAGGTCCTGGGTTCGATTTCCGGATCGGGGACTATCAGAGATAACGGTTTGAAAGCCTTTGTCGCTGTTTCCATTGGTATTTTCTATTTTCTGGAAATTTCCCAGTATCTCGGAGTTCGGTAATGTGCCCGAAGATGGCAACAGGTTCGCCACCTGTTACATGGGCCAAAAACGTAACCGGCGAATCGTGGGTGTTTGCATGTATGCTTGAATGCATGCATTTACCTCTGCCTACCCCTTCGAGAATTTCAGGCGTGAAGTTACGTTTTTTGTTACGTACGTACGTTACAAAACTCTTAATGTCTGAAATAAATATTTAGATAATTAGATTGTTATAATTATGAATTCATATTGAAATGATATAAGAGCACTAACATTTACTTTATGATTATCATTAGGAAATCTTGTCAACTCTACAAAATTAACAAAACTATGAGCACACAAAAATCAAATTACATTCAAAACGAGCATAGAACTGAATTAATTTTTTAATGTATGCAAGATAATTAGCGCAAATCAAACGCGCCAACATTAATTATCGCAAAATGGCAAACAATCGTTTAATTACCTACTGATAGGGAAACCACCAAATTAAGCGGCTACAAACTCCCGTATCGTGTATATTATGCTGTTTTAAAGTTAAATTTTCCATTAAAATTTACTCACGAGACTGAGATATACTTTTGTATGGATTGGTAGTATTATACCTATTAGCATATCAAAAGAAATTTAAAAAAGGACTATTCGTTATTTGAAAACTTAATGTTATTTAAAATATACATATACAACAAAAACGTTAATTTTAAAGATCTGGAAATTTTCTTTTTTAGGATCTTTACTTTAAAAAAATCTTTTTTACACAAGTTGCAAAAAAAAGAATGTATAAATATGTACAGAAACAGAATGAATTCGGTAGAGGGGAGTGTCTCTAGCCCATTATCATCATATAATTGAATGGATATATTATAGTGCCAATTATAGTGTTTTTTTTTAGGATAATGATAAATCACTAATTGTAATTTATCTAACACATTCATATTAGCAAAATGTTGTCATAAACTGTTCGCACCAAACACCTCCGCCAAACATATACAGAAAAACTATTTTATAAGGGCTCTTCTCTCTCTCTCTCTTTCCATGGTAAAATATATATATATATATATTTAAAAAAAAAAACTCAGTTCACTTAAGTTGTTCAGACTTCCCAGTAAGATATCAGAGATACTTGTATTGGGAATGTCTCGCAGCTTCCCTCGTAATGTACGGCCCTGTAATTTCCGGCACAGGCCTGAGGCCTCAGGAGTAACGCTTCTGCATTTTGACCTTGATCTTTGTGTAAGTGTCTATAGGTTGCAGTCATCACTTAAAATCAATGTTAACTGCATGCAACAGGCATGCAGTTAGCATTGATTCTGCCAATTCCATTACAAAAAAAATACAGAATTAGCCTTCGTAGTAAAACGTGTCCCCAACTATTTAGAATTCTATAGAACGTGATCGACAAAATGTGTCATGTTAGAAGGAAAGAAAAGGTGGTAAGGTCTTATTTCAATGGTATAGCTCCAGTGTAGGAGCTTGAGGGCGCAGGCACCACCGCATTACCTAATCTTTCTCCCAACAAATGGTAATGTTCAGCACTGCCGTGTTCCGGTTAGATGGTAATGTATGGCCCCGTAATATCTATCTCAGAGACATGATAACTTAGGTCTCAGATGTGGCTGCATTTTGATCTCTGGTTTTTGTGTATTTTTTTTTAATGTCATGGAAGTGGTAAACAAGCATGCAGTTCACATTGATGTTAAGTGATGATTGCAGCCTATAGTCACCCACACAAAGACTAAGGTCAAAGTACAGATGCGTTACCACTCCTGAGGCCTAAGATGTTATGCCTCTGTGCCGGAAAT
This sequence comes from Macrosoma leucophasiata, assembly GCA_036365455.1. NCBI lineage: Eukaryota > Metazoa > Arthropoda > Insecta > Lepidoptera > Hedylidae > Macrosoma > Macrosoma leucophasiata. Next base: position 15,848,272 of record JAWQUS010000009.1, on the reverse strand, counting down.
TACAGGGCCTACATTACCACCTGACCGAAACACGATAGAGCTGAACACTACCATTTAGCGGCAAGTATATTAGGTAATGCGGTGGTGCCTACGCCCGCGAGCTTCGTCACTGGAGCTCTACCACCAGTAAAAATGACTATAGGCTGTGATCATCCATGTGAGCTGTAAGCATGCTTACTTGCTATCTTTGTTACGTAAAAAAAGTACTGAATCGGTCCATTTAGTACAATAGGACCTTAACACATTTTTTGCTGCAGTAGTTGTACTAATCTTGATAACTCAACAAATTGCTGCGGTTTATTTCTCACCCCAGTTAATGTATTCTGAGTAAATATCTTTAGTTACAATAACATGTACCACGCTTACATTTAGCACATGCTTTTTGTTGTTAAATAGAACGTGTGCTTAGCAGTGAATCATGATAGATAAAACTGAGGCTTATTGGCATTTCGTTGGATGGATCATCGAGTTGCACACTTATTTTTGAAATAAAATTATGATATACGTAAATAAAATTACATTCACATAAAACACGATTACGTTGCGCCTGGTTTTTATTTACACTACACTGATTGCATTCTGTTTCAACAAGCCACGAACAAACATCGAACAATTATTTGAACGGTTTCGCCGATGCTTTTATTATAAAGTTGTTCAACTAAATTTAAAGCATTTCACACTTTCAGTTTCCAAACGAATCGCTCACTTAACCGGGCAATCGATCGCTATTTATTGCGGAAGCAATCTATTTCCACGGACGTAGCTAAAAATTGGCGAAGCGAGAGATGTTAACGTCACTACAGCATCGGATTCGAATCCCGCAAGAGTTGACTTAATCATAAGACCGAGCCGCGAAAATCGCTCCGAGTGAAACGAGACCCAGGGGAGCAGGGCTATCGGCCTCCTTTTGCTTTCTTTCCCACTGAGCCGATCCAACGATGGAAACTTGCGCGGATAACAATGGACTTACGCTCTTACGCTCGTATGGAAACTTCACCCGTTAAAGTGTTTCCGGGATTTTTTTGTACAGTTTAAAATGTTAGCTTAAAGAAGCGAGCTAGTTTTAAACAATTCCGCACTGGCGTGTACTTCTTTTTTGTTTTGATGCACCGAACTAACTTTCATTTCCGTTTTTCTAGGAGATTCACGGCTTATAAACTCTACTTGCTCGCATATCAAATCGATTGTTATATCACATAACCATCTTTTGTTAACGTAATATAAATTAATATTGTCAGTCGTCATTAGGATCTTGTAACACATGACACTAAACAAATAGGTGTACACTTAATAATCATAAAATGTTTTCGTAACGGCCTATTCGCCTTTTATGTTCTGTACTAACAGGGAACTTTGTATGCATAATAATAAGATGTGGAATTGCGTACACACACTCGTAGAATTTGATACGGTAAAATAGGTGCCTGAGGACGTAAGGGTGTTACACAGGCTTATGGCACTGTATTAATTTTGAACCGAAGTAACTTTGGCGGTGACAGAACTAAGACACCGACACATAATTCACTTTGTAACGCAAATGAAACTAGCGTTTAATTTAGTGTTATAATTTAGTGAATTCCTTTACGCGTCCATGCCGTGTAGTGTAGTAACTGTGGCTGAACATTGCGGCATGAACGGGTGGATTAATATGTGGTTTATTATGCATGATATTAACAGCTAGTTCATTAAAAACTTTGATATAGGTACAGTATTCTCTACTGAATTGTGACCCTTGTAGTCGACAATATGATTGGGTATTATAGGTATTCCTTTTATATTATAATAGTAAACACGCAGTATCAAATTTGTCACTACTTAGGTTTGGTTGTACAAAAAAGTTTGCTGAAGTTATGTGCCATGTAATTTCCGGCACAGAGGCATAACACCTTAGAGCTCATGAGTGGTAACGCATCTGCATATTGGCCTCTGGTCTTTGTGTGCGTGTCTATAGGCTGCAGTCATCACTTAACATCAATGTGAACTGCATGCTTGTTTGCCACTTTCGTAACATAAAAAAATGATTATTGCCAAGTTAAACAATAAAAATTACATAATGCGAAATGTATTCCAATAGTGTATTTTTGACATAAAGTTACCATGGTTACGTGAAGTAATACATCTGACAGGTTACTGACATTAAAAATAACTTAAAAAGCACTTGGAAAAAAAAAAAAGTTAAATTTATGACTTTGTTGAAAAAAAAATCAAATGGTGCAGCAATTTTTTTTAAACCGGTACTTTTACAAATTTGTTCAAAATAAAGTGAAGTGTGGAAAAATGCCTTAGAAAATTTTGGTGGAATATTAGAATACCAAACCTCTATACTCGTATTAAATTAAAAAAAACGTTAATTTTACTGAATTAAAAAATTACCAGCATAAATTGACATCAATGGTAAAAGATTATTGTAACAGTTGGAATACAAATGTTCACATGTGATTCATGGAACTGGAAACCTATTAAGGTTGAAAAAATAGAAGATTTTTTCTTACGAAACAAAAATATTCCCCTTATCAATAACACAAGTATAAGCGAATACGTTAGATTTCCAACCTGTATAAACTTCGAAATCTTTGCAAACTCTTATTACCATACAACTAGATATGAGCAACAGCACGTGAAATTGGGAAAAGGGAAGAGAAAATCACACGGCGTACCGTGGGCCTCGGTCCTCGAACTACATTACACTTTACATAAAAAAACATTGTGTTGAACGACAACGGGGCATCAACTTTCCCAGCGAAGACATAAGCGAAATTGAATTACACATATTGAAAAAGAAATGTGTAGCTCCTTGGTAGGCGTGGTTTTGTAGGAGACTCCTCCTACCTAGTCACCCGCGCATGGGTCGCCGCGACGTCGCTACGAAGTCGCTCAGTCGCACCGCGTGTCGCCGACGCAAAGTCAGTGTGAGGCGAGCCGCGCGATGGGTCTGTGTCGCAACAACACCCAACTTTGACGTTCCACTTCCGAGCTCGCTCCTAGTTTGTGTTGCTCAACTTTCCAGTGTTTGACTTCGTCAAAATTTAATATAACTTCGTCGCATAAACTCAGAAAGTGAGATGAAGGGAATTATTGGGCGTGAGCAAATATTTTGTTAATTAAAACCCGTGGGTTTTCAAGTGACAAACTCGTTATGTGCACTGTGAAAAGGATGTAGAACCCTGGACAAATTTTAAACTGAAGCTGTTGATTTTAATTGAATGAGGTAGATATGCCCATACTATCTAGATGTATATATACATGTTCTACAGTATACTAAAGTAGGTACCGTATAAAAATATCGCAATAAAACAATCACAATAACATACGCATATTATCATTGTTCTGCAACATAATAAGTACCTACAGATTTCCATGTCTTAATTTACCGAATTCAAATTCATTTGGATATAAAATCATTGAGAATTTAAGATTTACTAATGCTATATCAAGAAAAATGTAATTTGAATAACAATAGATACCTTACATTATGTAAATTGTGAGTGGTTTGACTACCCATATTGAAATACCTATATAAAATAGGCTGCAATCTTTGAGTATTTAAACTAGCTGCGTCGTTTCTCATTCCAATTTGCTGTTAATTTTCCTACGTTAAACGAATCAACAAACAAAAACATATACGAGACAAAGGGCCACATGAGATTTTCCCTTCCAGTATTAGAATGCAAAACACCAGTAGATCATAATAATTATCACAACACAATATCAGTATGAACTGAGTTCTAGGCAGACAGTATGATTTGAAAACCAGTGACAGCATAACAGACAACAAGTAGAATAGAGAATGACAAAGCATATATGAGGATTTCAAGAGTGATCTTCCTACTATTATGTTGGTGTTTTGCCAGTCCGTTTATATTCCGCTTTTTGTTTTCACTTAGAGGTCCTTTAACTTATTTATCGAAATTAATAAAGTGAAATTAACCAATTGCAATTTTAATTTTTAACAAAAAACTGTAATGACTCATATAGGTGTGTTATAGGGTTTGTGTCCATGAGGTGATGATACTGTATCAGTAATGTAACCTTTATTATTATCGTTTATTTTATGCGGCATGAGTTCGGTGTTATAAATATGTTATAATTTATTCGCGCTTGTGTGACTGATTCATGCAATAAAGCTTTTGAAATTGATACAATTGAGATTTTAGTACACGTTTATTTTACACATTCATTGACATAATATATAAAGTTCCATACGAGAAATTGCTAACAGCATACACGTGAAAATAAATTATAATATTAAAAATATTATGTATTTTAAGAGATTGTAATTCAACTCATGTGTAACAAAAAACGTATTTTTATCATCTTTTTATTTTCATTCCTACCTTTGATCTTAAGTGAATACGCTCTTAACATATTGGAAAAAATCCGGTCAAGTGTGAGTCGGACTCGCACACGAAGGGTTCTACCATTATCCAGAAGAACGGCGAAAAATCACGTTTGTTGCCCCTCTTAAATATACTACAAATATTTCAAGCTCCTACCTGCTATCATCATTAATCGAGCAAAAAAGCACGTTTGATGTATGGGAAAAAATAAATAATCATTCTTAAATAATATTTTTTTTTATTCATGTATTATATTTACAAGATTTTCAAGCGCACTTCGGATCTAGTAGGGCAGGAGGCAGTTTTGGAGTCACTGAATGTCAATAGGCTCGTCCTTTTTCCAAAAAACTAAAATAAAATTGATACAGAAATTTATAATGATATCGACATTTTTATTGTTGTGTCAATTTCTCATGTCAACTTGTACCTCTTGTAACAGAAATAACGATAATCTACCAATATTACTTATATATCACCCATGAAAACAAGCATATCAGAATATCATTATTAATTTTAAACGAGGTACAAATTGACAGAAATAACAATATTGTAAAAAAAATCCATAGGCGGTCGCACTCTTAGAGTAAGTGCTAATGGGATTTTACTATTCCAGAATATTCCTAGAAGCAGTCTTGGAGTCGGAAAATACCCGGTGAATGTCAATAGTCTCTTCACGCGTTCGCGGGGTCCCGTACAGTATTTTTTTCTACGTTATCTTTAACATCATAGGCTTGTCTTATGTTTTCATATAATCTAAATTAATATTATAAAGAGGTAATATTTTTTGTTTGTTTGTTTGTTTTGAATAGGCTCAATAACTAATGGACCGATTTAAAAAATTCTTTCACTATTCGAAAGCTACATTATCCACGGGTAACATAGGCTATATTTTATTTTGGTAAAAATAGGGTTCCGTAAGATATTTGGGTTTTTCAGACACAAGATGTAAAAAATCTACCAGAAAAGTTACTTATTTTGCGTACGCTGCCTTAACTATAAAAGATATCGAGGAAGACTTTAGGCTATATCTATGTATAATTATGACGCTAAGACGAATAGGAGAGGGTAGGCAACATTGCACCGCGCGAAGCCGGGGCGGGCCGCTATGTATTATTAAGTCAAAGAACTTTTTTTTATTTTCCTCGTACATATTTTAGTCACTGATATACATACTCATTTTAATTCAATCGACTCACTACTTTCACACCACAAGTGACACAAGTGCTAACAAATGACCTAATAAGGATTGTTTTTTTTCCTTTTGAACTCTAAAAAACTGACGATCGCATGAATCATGTATTTACCACTGCCTATCCCTTCGAGGAGTACAGGTGTAAAGTTACGAAGTTACCTAGTTAACTTTACTCAGCCAAAACTTTATCAAATACTAGCTGACCCGGCAAACTTCGTATTGCCTCAGAATAAAATAATGTGTCAAAGGTTTGATAGACACGGACTATATGTATGGGAAAATGAAATTGTGGTTTTTACTATTGCCCTTCAATTTCATCATGTTTTCTTACCTTTTAAACTTTCCCTGGACTTCCAAAAATCATTCAAAACCAAAATTAGCCAAATCGGTAAGGCCGTTCTCGAGTTTTAGCGAGACTAACGAACAGCAATTAATTTTTATATGTACAGATAATAAATAACAAAAACTATCTGCCGACATAATCCAGCTAATAAATAATCCAAGAATCATTGAAAATTCTGAGAAACAAGCGTCTAGTGGATTTATATTATTTTTCATTTTAAGGGGATTTTCAACCAAGAAAGTTTATCTTCGTCCTCTAATTAAGCAAAGCGTAAACATCGCTTATACTCTAGTCAGCTCTTAAGATAATTTCTTATTGACTCGGCATCTTTTCGTTTACCAACACTCGGTTGTTTCGATACAGTGCTTTTATATAAACATTGGGTACATTTGTCATCTATTATCATCTTCAATTGGGTCAAAAAAATGTCCACTGTTGAACATGAGCCTCCACAAAGAAGCGATTTTTACTGGTGGTAGAGCTTCAGTGACGGAGCTCGCGGGCGTAGGCACCACCGCATTACCTAATATACTTGCCGCAAAATAGTAGTTTTCAGCACTATCGTGTTTTGGTCAGGTGGTAATGTACGGCCCTGTAATTTCCAGCACAGAGGCATAACACCTTAGGCCTCAGGAGTGGTAACGCATCTGTATTTTGACCTTGGTCTTTGTGTGGGTGTCTATAGGCTGCAGTTATCACTTTACATCAATGTGAACTGCATGCTTGTTTACCAATACAATTACATAAAAAAAGTGATATAATATAAACGTTACGCCTGGCATGCAGATTGGTGATAGCAGTGGCGGTAGTTTTATCGCGGGAGACTGCTGCTCATCCTGTGTTATTGTATTAACTATCGTCCTATTACAATGGTTTGACCGCGATTGTTCGGTTGTCTGACTGCACCAGTGGAAGACTTTTTTTTTAATGTAATGGAAGTGGTAAACATGCGTACGGCCCTGTAATTTCCGGCATAGAGGCATAACACCTTAGGCCTCAGGGGTGGTAACGCATCTGCGTTTTGACCTCTGGTCATTGTGTGGGTGACTATAGGCTGCAGTCATCACTTAACATCAATGTAAACTGCACGCTTGTTTGCCACTTTTATTACATAAAAAAATACCGTTCACATTGTTGTTAAGTGAGGATTGCAACCTAAAGACACCCACATTAAGATCAAGGTCAAAATGCAGAGGTTACCACTTCCGAGACCTAAGGTGTTATGCCTCTTTGCCGGAAATTACAGAGCCGCACATTACCACCTGACCGGAACACGAAAGTGCTGAGCTCTATCATTTAGCGGCAAGTATATTAGGTAATGCCGTGACGCCTACGCCCGCGAACTTCTTCACTGGAATTCTACCACCAGTGTCTGACTGCATTAACAGAAGACTTCTCCAATTGAGGGCGATCAGCCCTACGCCTCACTGTATCTATAATAACCTTCTTAAAAAAGAAAAAGAACAACCAGAAATATTGCACATCGATCTTAGGAAAAGGACTTCGGATTTTTTTGGGTCTGTAGAGCGTTATCTCTTTCGCACCTTACCTATGTACAGTGCTTACGTAGGCAGTGTGCAGCTCGCTCTACGAAGTGAAAACTAGCCGATTGTCACTTTCATAGGCTGGATGTGCAATATTTATTGATGACCAATGTAATAGCGTACCTTGCATGTAGGTACACTATACTGTATTAAATAAACATAAATGTGTAGCGTCCACTACATTAAGGCGCCAACTAGTGGAACACAGACGAAACCTTGTCTAGTACGGTAGATGGCGTGCATTCGAATTACATCGCACATACGAAGATTTCTCAAGAGTTGGCATATATACAACTTCCCAACGTCAACCGCTGAGCCGCGGCCCGCCAGGCGCTACCACCTCGCCTGGTCGGAGGATCCTCCCTTTTCGCCGGAGGAACACTTCCACCCGTTCCTCCACAAATGCAAGTACGAATGAAACCCATTTGAAAAATATAGACAAAGAATAACCTACTTGCTACGGTTGTACGCTGTTTTGGGGCTAGTTTAAGATTTTTTATTACAACTATATCATACATTCTTTCCACAACTTAGATTGAGTTGACTTTTTATACCACGATAAAAACACCTTTTTAAAAATAAAATAAATGGCGTCAAAAGACTCCTTCAGGGCTGGCATCGCGTTGGCAACTCCCCTGGTGTTGCAAATGTTCATAGGCGACGGTGACCACTTTCCATCAGGTGGCCCGTTAGCTTTTCTATCAACCTTCAGACATGACACAAAACGTATGGAGAGGGATAATTAAATACAAATTGGCTTAGATGTCTTTGTTTGAATATGTGCAAACAAACACTTGCAAACTTTTACAAATATGTGTATTATTATCACTCATATTGAAAAGTTTCATAGAATACACATTTTGTATCATTTCCATGAAATAACACAATTTATATACACTTAATAATGCAACCCAAAATTCCGGTGGGAAAATTTTCATTTATGAAAAACATTCAACGTAAAGAGTCAATACATTTTTTCTAAGTTGTTCATTAACTTAAAAGCTTCTTGAAAGCCTAACAAGAAGCTTCGTCAGTCTTATATAAAACGAGGACCAACATAATTTAATATTCCATTCATTTTCTGTATGGAATTCATATTTTAGACGTTCAAAAGCTGTGTGTTTATTTATTATCACTTAATCTTACTCAGAACTTATTTCCCTTTCATCTTGTATAGAGATTAAAATATTCAAAAGTGAAAAAGTGAGCCTCGGAACGGTGACAGCAATTTGAATTCTACATTCACTTATTTTTTTGTCATTAAATTATGCTTAAGCAGAAGAATGGATTCGTGTTTTATTTCAGAGCTCATCGACAAGGTACCAGAAATTCATTTGTATTTTACCCTATCTTCACCTTTTGATCAGAACTTTAGGACTCTAGGACTAGTAGATAGCAAAAGTTAACTGCAGAACGTAAAAAACATTACTTGTTGTGTCTATCCTTAGAGATTTTTAACATTATTATCATCAACACAATATGTTGATTTTATTGTTGACACGTAGATTTGTCCTTTAAAAATAAGAAAAAGACTAAGTTAGTGATCGAAAGGCCATTTAGTGATAGGTGCCTATCCATCCGATTACTGACCACCTCGTTGAGAGGTTAATCTGATAATTGCGTGAACATTTAAATTATTTCACCTTGTTACCGCCGCTTATCAAGTTAGCAAAATTTAACTTACAAAATGTCAAATTGACTTCCTTCTGAAATTACACAAACATTTTCTTAACTAAATTCATTTTATCTTACTTTACCTAAATTTCATTACCTGATTATTTACTGGGAAATAAAAAATATTATATAATATTACGTTAAATGTTTTGGGAAATAAATATTAATTGAATATTTTAATCTCTATACAAGATGAAAGGGAAATAAGTTCTGAGTAAGATTACGCCTGGCATGCAGATTGGTGATAGCAGTGGCGGTAGTTTTATCGCGGGAGACTGCTGCTCATCCTGTGTTATTGTATTAACTATCGTCCTATTACAATGGTTTGACCGCGATTGTTCGGTTGTCTGACTGCACCAGTGGAAGACTTTTTTTTTAATGTAATGGAAGTGGTAAACATGCGTACGGCCCTGTAATTTCCGGCATAGAGGCATAACACCTTAGGCCTCAGGGGTGGTAACGCATCTGCGTTTTGACCTCTGGTCATTGTGTGGGTGACTATAGGCTGCAGTCATCACTTAACATCAATGTAAACTGCACGCTTGTTTGCCACTTTTATTACATAAAAAAATACCGTTCACATTGTTGTTAAGTGAGGATTGCAACCTAAAGACACCCACATTAAGATCAAGGTCAAAATGCAGAGGTTACCACTTCCGAGACCTAAGGTGTTATGCCTCTTTGCCGGAAATTACAGAGCCGCACATTACCACCTGACCGGAACACGAAAGTGCTGAGCTCTATCATTTAGCGGCAAGTATATTAGGTAATGCCGTGACGCCTACGCCCGCGAACTTCTTCACTGGAATTCTACCACCAGTGTCTGACTGCATTAACAGAAGACTTCTCCAATTGAGGGCGATCAGCCCTACGCCTCACTGTATCTATAATAACCTTCTTAAAAAAGAAAAAAGAACAACCAGAAATATTGCACATCGATCTTAGGAAAAGGACTTCGGATTTTTTTGGGTCTGTAGAGCGTTATCTCTTTCGCACCTTACCTATGTACAGTGCTTACGTAGGCAGTGTGCAGGTCGCTCTACGAAGTGGAAACTAGCCGATTGTCACTTTCATAGGCTGGATGTGCAATATTTATTGATGACCAATGTAATAGCGTACCTTGCATGTAGGTACACTATACTGTATTAAATAAACATAAATGTGTAGCGTCCGTAGTGGACGCTACACATTAAGCTACATTAAGGCGCCAACTAGTGGAACACAGACGAAACCTTGTCTAGTACGGTAGATGGCGTGCATTCGAATTACATCGCACATACGAAGATTTCTCAAGAGTTGGCATATATACAACTTCCCAACGTCAACGCCAGGCGCTACCACCTCGCCTGGTCGGAGGATCCTCCCTTTTCGCCGGAGGAACACTTCCACCCGTTCCTCCACAAATGCAAGTACGAATGAAACCCATTTGAAAAATATAGACATAGAATAACCTACTTGCTACGGTTGTACGCTGTTTTGGGGCTGGCTAGTTTAAGATTTTTTATTACAACTATATCATACATTCTTTCCACAACTTAGATTGAGTTGACTTTTTATACCACGATAAAAACACCTATTTAAAAATAAAATAAATGGCGTCAAAAGACTCCTTCAGGGCTGGCATCGCGTTGGCAACTCCCCTGGTGTTGCAAATGTTCATAGGCGACGGTGACCACTTTCCATCAGGTGGCCCGTTAGCTTTTCTATCAACCTTCAGACATGACACAAAACGTATGGAGAGGGATAATTAAATACAAATTGGCTTAGATGTCTTTGTTTGAATATGTGCAAACAAACACTTGCAAACTTTTACAAATATGTGTATTATTATCACTCATATTGAAAAGTTTCATAGAATACACATTTTGTATCATTTCCATGAAATAACACAATTTATATACACTTAATAATGCAACCCAAAATTCCGGTGGGAAAATTTTCATTTATGAAAAACATTCAACGTAAAGAGTCAATACATTTTTTCTAAGTTGTTCATTAACTTAAAAGCTTCTTGAAAGCCTAACAAGAAGCTTCGTCAGTCTTATATAAAACGAGGACCAACATAATTTAATATTCCATTCATTTTCTGTATGGAATTCATATTTTAGACGTTCAAAAGCTGTGTGTTTATTTATTATCACTTAATCTTACTCAGAACTTATTTCCCTTTCATCTTGTATAGAGATTAAAGTATTCAATTAATATTTATTTCCCAAAACATTTAACGTAATATTATATAATATTTTTTATTTCCCAGTAAATAATCAGGTAATGAAATTTAGGTAAAGTAAGATAAAATGAATTTAGTTAAGAAAATGTTGTTTTATATTATTTCGCATTAACACATGCTTGTGAAATATATTTTTATTTTTAAAGAAAAATGGAAAGAAAAATAATAATAGATGGCGCTACTGCTACCATAAAGCAATGCAATAGATGTGAAGGAAAGATTTGACAAATCGGGCAGGGCTTCAGTAGCTCAATTGGAAGAGCGGCTGGACTAGATTCCCAGTAGGTCGCGAGTTCGAGTCTCGCCTGAAGTCAAATTTTTCTTTCCATTTTTCTTTAAAAATAAAAATATATTTCACAAGCATGTGTTAATGCGAAATAATATAAAACAATTATTAAGGGTAAAAGCGACTTCTTTACGATATTCAATAAACTGAAAAGTCTATTATATCGGTTGCCTAACTAGCATAGTTGGTAATAGATGGCGCTACTGCTACCATAAAGCAATGCAATAGATGTGAAGGAAAGATTTGACAAATCGGGCAGGGCTTCAGTAGCTCAATTGGAAGAGCGGCTGGACTAGATTCCCAGTAGGTCGCGAGTTCGAGTCTCGCCTGAAGTCAAATTTTTCTTTCCATTTTTCTTTAAAAATAAGAAAATGTTTGTGTAATTTCAGAAGGAAGTCAATTTGACATTTTGTAAGTTAAATTTTGCTAACTTGATAAGCGGCGGTAACAAGGTGAAATAATTTAAATGTTCACGCAATTATCAGATTAACCTCTCAACGAGGTGGTCAGTAATCGGATGGATAGGCACCTATCACTAAATGGCCTTTCGATCACTAACTTAGACTTTTTCTTATTTTTAAAGGACAAATCTACGTGTCAACAATAAAATCAACATATTGTGTTGATGATAATAATGTTAAAAATCTCTAAGGATAGACAAGTAATGTTTTTTACGTTCTGCAGTTAACTTTTGCTATCTACAAGTCCTAGAGTCCTAAAGTTCTGATTAAAAGGTGAAGATAGGCTAAAATACAAATGAATTTCTGGTACCTTGTCGATGAGCTCTGAAATAAAACACAAATCCATTCTTCTGCTTAAGCATAATTTAATGACAAAAAATAAGTGAATGTAGAATACAAATTGCTGTCACCGTTCCGAGACTCACTTTTCCTTTTTATTTATTTGCTAGGTCGTTCGTTCATAATAAGTTTATGTTTTTTTTTATCAATGAAACTGTCGTTATTGAAGAAAAAGTATTTAAATTAAAGTATACTGAGTAATTCATTTAGACTTGCTAAATATATTTATGTTCATACATTTGGCGTATTCGTGTACGTTTCGATCGTGGAAAATCAGTCTTTTACAATATTGTTTCTAACCAAAGATATAAAGATAGAAATTAGCATTTTATAGAGCAAATTACCTACACTTGTTGAAATGTAAATTGCGGATGATTTATTTGAACTTAACATGCAAACGGAGCATATTTTTTTTATCTACATGGTACATAGAGCAACTCGGCCCACCGGTCGCGGCGGACGGCAGGGGAGTAGCCATAGCGTTTATTACCGATGCAAAACAGTCTGTCATTTTTTGCGGGGGGAAATACGTGTGACACACATTCACACTACAGAAATTGTCTATTACTACGAAACTCACACCTTGATTTTAACAAAATACACAAACAAATACGCACACATTTAAATATCTTGGCGACAGGCATAGGACCATTTGGTCTTTTACTTTGACTGAGGGGAAAGCCTGCATATGGCTACTCCCCTCAAATCCGCCGCGGCCGGTGGCCCGTGTTGCTCTATGAGATAGTATGAGTGCATTAAGTTATAGATTATGAAGAAGCCATGTCATTCTTCATTATTTTACCTACGTTCTCGTTGCTTACAAACTAATACATAAATATAACTTCACACCTGTATTTTCTTAGATAATGCGGCGATATCTACAGCCCCTATATACTGGAACTTTTTTATGTCATGAAAGTGGCAAACAAGAATACAGTTCACATTGATGTTAAGTGATGACTGCAGCCTATAGACACCCACACAAAGACCAGAGGTCAAAATGCAGATGCAGATGCGATACCACTCCTGAGGCCTAAGGTGTTATGCCTCTGTGCCGGAAATTACAGGCCCGTATATTACCACCTCACCGGAACACGATAGTGCTGAACACTACCATTTAGCGGCAAGTATATTAGGTAATGCGGTGAAGACTGCGCCCGCGGGCTTCGTCACTGGAGCTATACCAACAGTAAAAAAAAAACTTTGCCACCAAAAGGATGGCCATTTCAAATATAAGCACCAACTAAGTGAAGTATTTATGTTTGTCATAAAAATACCTTACTACCTAGAGCGGGAAAAACACAGAACTAAATGTTCCAACGTTTTGTTACACACAGTTTTACATAACTGCTAATCGTTGTTCTGCACTATTGAAAAATGCAAAACGTTTGTACTATCCTATGCGATAACGTTTAGAGAACATGTAAAGTTGAGCGTTATTTATATAGTATTTTAAAACTTTTTGCAAAAAAAAAACAGCAAGTTGCTACACAAAAAAATAACAGAACATAGATTTAATCCAAAAGGGCATTGCACGCGACACTTTATAATTACGAGTATAATTATAATCTAGAAGTCAGGCCACCAATTACACACACTAAAGATCTACGGCCCAACTTCTATATTCAATTAGAACAAAATATATGAAATTATAAATAAAAGTATATTATTACCTGCATTGCTGTTGGGGTAAATCTATATTCTTATTATGTCATAACATACATACGTGTCGAACATAGAACCTACTCCTTTTTGAAGTCGATTAAAAAATGAAGTAAAAAAGTGACACACATACATAGGTCACGCAGTATTCACATAAATTATATGTACTGACTTGACTTTGTCTACACAAAACCCAAAGTTGTCAATGCGGACGAATTCTATAGTCCTATTACAATACATTTTCATATTTTGTTCACACACTTGTGATGTAACTTATACCCAATAAAATATAAATAAACAGATTTTACTCACTTATGTAGTGTATGACGTATCTTGGCAAGTCCATTATGTAATTTTTTTTATGTCAATAATTCCACACTACTTGACCAGTGACTATGTTTGTCTGTCACGCTTTCACGGCCAAATGGCTAAGCCAACTATTTTAAAAATTGACATAAAATATTTTGAACCAAAAAAACATTGTGACAATTTAAAAAAAAACCTATAAACAATAAGTTAAAAAAAAATCCACATAGGTATACATGTCGGATTGATAAAAAAAAAATAGTCCACCAGGCAAGGTTGTTCTATAACAAATTGTTTAATCAACCATTATTGGGAAGTCAATATCGAAAAGCATCTCTTAAAAACTTCAACAAAAAGGAAACCCACCAACATTCTGTAACTCGAACTTCCCTCGAATCCCTTATTTAGCGTGACACAATCAGGATGTAATAAAGATCAATTACACCTTGCAGAACGATAAAAGTAATTTTTATTCGACTATCCCTTATCTTAATAGTGTGAGAAACAACTAAGTGGATTTGTAGGCCCGAGTGAGGCCACGTTTCCTGAACGGTGAGTTATTTAAAGACGGCTACCACTGATATCTGCGAGCATCCATTACAGACAACAACGGGCTAGAAGCTAACCATAAATTATGAGTGGGAATACTTATTCCCTGATTTATATTCAGCTATAAATTCCCTGTATTGAGAGCAGTGTTGTATTGTATTGATCTTTTAAGTGTTGGTATTTTATGAAAAAACAGAATTCATAAAAAATCTTTTGCTAATGTCAAGCTAGTTTGCTGTCAATCTTTTTAAAAAAGCAGGCACTAAATGATTCACATAAGAATTACTGAATTATTTTTTTCAACATGAAATCAGAATAACCTTCTTCTGTGAAGTTGGTTAAAAAGTATTAAGGGTGTAAAGAAATGCACAAACGAAGACGTAACCGATTTGAGGTCTAGTCTTGATTTAATGCCTCTGTTTAGACAGCTTTTCACAAATGAAAATGAATGAAAACTAAAAAATTTTGAAAGCTGACCGAAAATTATGAGTAGGAATACTAATTCCCTGAATTATATATATTTAGCTATAAATCCCTTGTATGAAGATGAAATACTACACAACGAAAAAACAAGTTTTGATAGAAGAAGAAGAAGAAAGCAACAAGCGATTCACATACGCATAAGCAATTTTACTGAAACCTAATTCAACCTTCCAAATAAAGTACATTCAAAATCATTAAGGCTTTAAAGAGCCGTGTATGGAAACGTGTAGGCGCTCTTAAAGTCTTGTCACTCTATAAACAGGTTTTCACATAATAATATAAAAATGTGTATAATAAATACAGAAAATGTATATAAGCTGGTTTAGTTTTTAACGGTGGCTTTAGTTCTAAATTCGCAACAAGAATATTAAAAATAAAACCGGCCATGTGCAACATGTTACTGGTGGTAGAGCTGCAGTGAGTGAGCTCGCGGACGTAGGAACCACCGCATTACGTAATATACTTGCCGTTAAATGGTAGTGTTCAACACTATCGTGTTCCGGTCAGGTCGTAATGTACGGCCCTATAATTTTCGGCACAGAGGCATAACACCTTAGGCCTCAGGAGTGGTAACGCATCTATAGGCTGCAGTCGTCACTTAACATCAATGTGAAATGCATGGTTGTGTGCCACTTCCATTCCATAAAAAAAATGTGCGGGCCCACGTGCACGCGTAATGTAGGTTTCCGATGATCGACTATTACTTGACTATTATTGTATGTATTTACAAAAGCTATTAGCTATGATAGATTTTCATTTAAAACAAGATGGACAAGACGATACAACATTAAATGAGATTACTGAACAGAGTAAACAATGCCATGACAATAATTTGTGATATTCAAATTATTACAGCTTAAAAGATACTGAGTGTAGGTTGGGGAAAAAGTTTCTTCGCATTTTTTAAGATAATTCAAAACATTTTTTAATATAGTTTATTTAAATTTAACTAAAGTATGTATGTACTATTTTGTTCGATAATCTTTTGCCATCTTGTAGGTAGGGATTTGATCCCATTGCTATAAAAATTTTGGGACTTCTCATCAAAATACCGCGACAAGTGGATTTGGCAGTCCTCTCGTGATGTTAACCTAACATTGCATAAAGAATTCTGAAGAGACCGAAACAGGTGGAAATCTGAAGGTGCAAGGTCAGAACTATACGGCGGATGCATTAACACCACCCAGCCAAACTCTCTTAATTTTTGCTGAGTGGCTATAGATGTGTGAGGTCTAGCGTTATCATGATGAAACACCACACCCCTTCTGTAGATCAATTCCGGCCGCTTTCTCTCAACTTCTTGCTTTAATCTCATCAGTTGTTCGCAGTAGAGTTTAGAATCGATAGTCCTACCTGGTGGTAATAGCTCATAATGAATAATGCCCTTCCAATCGAACCACACACACAACATCACCTTATTGCGAGTTAACCCGGGTTTCGCCAAAGTCTGTGAAGCCTGACCGGCCTTTGACCACGACCTTTTTCGCACGTTCTTGTCGTACGTGATCCACTTTTCATCACCAGTTATCAGCTTCTTTAAAAATGATTCGGTTTCATTACGTCGTAATAAAGAATCACAAATGAGTACACGGTTCGTTAGGTTTCTTTTAGAGAGCTCCTGAGGTACCCAAATATCGAGCTTTTTTTTTGTACCCAGCTTTTTTCAAATGCGCCAAAACTGTTTTGTGATCAATTCTCAGTTCTTCAGCTACGTCGTAACTACTGACATGTCGATCTTGCTCCACTTTTTCAAAAATGGCATCCTTTTTATCCGTAATAGGGCGCCAGAGCGAGGTGCATCTTTGACATCAAAATTTCCGGATTGAAAACGCTTAAACCAAATTTGTGCTACTCTCACAGACACTGCACTAGGTCCATAAACATCGCAAATTTTTTTCGCAGCTTGCGTTGTATTTTTACTTTTTTTGTAGTAAAATTTTAAAATGTATCGGATTTATTCATTAGATTCATTCATCTTGACAGTACGAAAAAGAAATGAAAATCACACATTTGCCTAATTTGTATTTGGAATTAAGTTCTTTAAAATTTTAACTTCCAATGATACCAAAACCAGCCAGATACAAATACTACAGCCAAAGAGATTTTATTACAAGTTCATACATACTATAATGCGAAAAAACTTTTTCCCCAACCTATTATTCAAAAACGTTTGTGACTAAACTAAGGGTATTTCAATTTAAATTTTGCAAACACACTTGAAATGCTACATCGTATAAGTATTCAGATTAAAGCTTAGCTGTTTCGTGATATTTTTTTTCTGCACATCACCATACGTAACCATTTAGCTGGCGGGTGGAATGGGAAGGGACTTGACTTGTGTCTATAATCATCTCGCAAATTTAAACATTCGTCTTAGTTATATTTTGTTATATTCTGGCGAACCAGTTAGTCCAGCGGTGTGAGATGATCGTTTGATTCGAAGGTCGCGGGTTCGATCACCGCACCGGGACAAATATTTGTATGGCCTACAGATATTTGTTTCGGGTCTGGGTGTTTGTGAAAGTGTTGTATGTGTATAACGGCACCCACGACACAGGTTTATACCTACTGTGGGGCTGTGAGTGTAAGCGTATTTTTTATTATGAGATATGCAATTAAATTATAATAACGAAGAACGCTATCTATGAAGCCGTAGAGGTTGTTCAGCAAAGTTACTTCGCAACACGGTGTTTTGAGCTTATGGCGGTACATACACGCAAGAAACTTTGATAGTTAATCGATAGTATCGTTTTCATGTGTTCCATAAGAATCTCAACAGCTCTAAGTATTGAAAAGGCTATCAACAAAATCTGGCCATATTTTGTTCATTATTTAAAAGTTTGAAGAACAGAACACTTGTAGTCGTGGGAAAATGCTCTCTGCTTTCAAAGGAACTTGGCGTGTGTACTCTTTTATCACTATCTACGAGATAGTGTTACTATTAGTAAAGGACCCCAAAAGGGAGATTGTTCGACTAACGTAAACGCCTCTATAATAATAATGTAGGAGTTACCATGCACTCTGTACCTATACCATATTCTGTAAGATTCAATATAATTAATTAATAACCTCTCAGAATATTTTAACACGTTCTTGACGCTGATGATGTGTCTTTTTGAAAAAACTCTAAAATATAGGTGAAACTTTTTCTTATTCATGTACTAAGTATCTGACTTAGTAAACACGATCAAATCTTCATCCAAAACGCTGACGATTTGAATGCAATTGCATTTTGGATGGAAGCAAGCTTGCAGTGGTAACCCTATGTGCGTGACTTTATATAAAAAACCTGTATCTGTCATTATGACAAAAATAAACTTAATTTTCTACAAATCGACACAAAACTCAATCTCACTAGAAACGCAAACACAGCAAGTTATATCACTCATTACTTCTTAAAGAAATTCTTGCATGAAACAAAAGCTGTGAACACTAAAGAAACTCAAACTTTTTACTTTTATTAACAAACTACAGTAGTTGACTCATATAAAGCATCCGTATTTAGCCAGAATAAGGAAAAATGAGCAAAAATTTCATACCTCGGAACGAAAAGCTAATTTTTAATATAGCTTAGCAAACTTTAAGTACTCGCTCCAAGCGAAAGATTTAAAAGATTTTCTAAAATTCTCGAGCATTGAAAAGGATTTTCAAGTATTCTGTAATCCACAATTACCCAGCATGAGATGAATTAGTAAATTTAAGTGCCCCTAACTTCGTTGCTTTATTAAGTAAATTGGTAAAAATGGAGTGCTTTCATTAATTTAAACCTTTTTTTTATAATAAACAACACACATTTAAGTTCTTTCTTAATTTTCAGTGACCTTGTAGTTGTTCTTCTCATCTGTAAAATACTTTATCATCATCACTTCAATCGAAAGATGTTCACTGGCGGACAAAAGTCTTTTCCAACAATATAGTGCACAATTTCGTGGAGAATATACTATAATCGCCACGCTTGGCATGCGGATTGACGATTGCATAATGATATATTAGTTACAAGTTATCACCAAATAGTATAAAAACACTTTATACTAGCTCATGATAGATAACTCGATAACGTAAAGTGAATTTTCATCCATCTTGGGATGCTTTCGAAACCAGTAACTGGCGGCCAGTAACAACGACTAATCTAGGGTCTTGGTTTTGATCCCTGGGTAACGGATAAGCGTTGCTATTCTGATGTTTTCCACTGACACTGTCGGAGTTTAGTTATTTACTGGAGATGACAACAGACTCGCTATCTTTTCCGCTGAAAATTTGGGTGTAAATAAATTATCTGTGAATGTTTCTAGCTGCAACATCAGTTTGCTAATAAAAACTAAAAATTAAAAACCAGCCAAGTGCGCGGCAGATTGGTCCACGAAGGGTTTCGTACCATAATTAATCAAAAACGGAATAAAATCAAGTTTGTAGAATGGGAACCCTCTTTGGATATAAAACGAAATATTCTGTGAATAATTGAAGTGTCTACAAGTTGACGTTATTAAATCGAGCGAAAAAAAAACACATTTTTTGTATGGTCGTTATAGCGGCAACAGAAATACATCACCCGTGAAAATTTGAACTCGGTTCATGAGAATCTGCAAGGTGGACAGCGGGGTCTAGTAATTTAATTATTTAGTTCTAATAATTTATTTATTTATCTATATTTATGCAATTTTACGTAATTTTGTATATAAATATAACATTAGTATGCATGGAAGTTTTATGTAGTTGGGCGGCTTGTAGTTCGCAAAGCCACTTACGGTGGTCCTATCAGAACACCACCGCTGTAGTGCCAACTACAGCAATCAGCTGAGATGGGTACCATTTTTTTGGTCTCACACATACATCATGCCGGTAGTTGTGTTAAGTTGTTTCTGTTTTTATTATTGTTTTTTTTTTATTATTATTATCTTTTGTTTATTTAGTGTGTGTGTGTGTGTGTGTCAAAAAATAAACTATTTCTATTTCTATTTCTATTTAGTAACTGGGTCCCGTTTTTTACTCTTCGGGTACGTAGCCCTAAAAAGTAACTTTACGCTATAGTTATTCTTTGAAAGATATCCAAATGCATGCATTCACGCATACATGCAAATGCAAGAGCTATGTTACAAATAAAACAAACAACAATTTCCAACACGAAGCCTCAAACGATAAATTCCTCCACCGCCACCGAAACGTACTTTACAACGAGAATAAAATCGCGCGGTCATATCGTTTGGGTGTATATAAAATCAATAGCCGGCCAATATGTGCCTATCTTTTTGACATCTAGAGTTCCGTAGCTTATGACAGGGTTGCTCGTTCTATGTTAAATGGACGAGCCGGTTTCTATTTCACAATCCAACGTTCGTTTGTTTTAGAAATAATGAAAGTTTATATATTATATATATTTTACAGTGCTATCTTTGTAAAAATTATACTGTAATGGTAATAAAAGTCAAATTTATAATGTTTTTAGGTGACCTGAAACATCGCTTATTTTTTAGTCCTTTGGAACTCATAATTCAAGCTACATTAAAGCTTATAAAAATAACAACAAGAAATATTACGCCTGTAATCCCTGAAGGAGTAGGCAGAGGTAATTGCATTAATTCAAGCATGCATGCCCACGATTCACCGGTAACGTTTCTTTTTTTACCCATCCTATGAGTGGCGAGCCTGTTGATATCTCCGGACACATTAACAAACTTCGAGGTATTGGGAAACTTCCACTAAATGAAAAAATCCCATTTAACCAGAGATACAGGATTTTACACCGTTAGCTCTGATATCCTCCGACCCGTAGTAGTACCTTTCTACCACTAGGCTACTGAGGCAGTTATATTTGAGTCCTTGTCCTTGAGACTTATATTTGTCGCCTGCTGCCGCAGAAACCAACCTCACAACGAAAATAAAATCACGCCGTCACATGAGTGATTGTCCCTAAAAATCAAAAGCCGGCCAACATCTGCCTACCATTTTGACATCAAGAATTTCGTAGCTTATGCCGACACAATCGATTTTCGTGGTGTATCGGATGACGAACCGGTTTTTGTTGTAGCATCCGACATTCATTAGGCTCGTTGTGCTATCGTTGTCGACATTAATTACAGCATATTGTTGACAAATGGTATGGATCAATGAACTTCTGCAGGTGATAAATGTTTCAATTACTTCATGTAAACCTAGTATACTGGCCATGTAAACAATAATGATCCGCCAAATTTTACGGCCCATGCATTAATGGCCAAGTCGGCATTACGGGGACACAAACAAAATTTAGGTTGCGAGTAACCTCGATTCCGATGTACTAATCACTTTATTGCGCCGTAGAATCAGGGATCGCGGTCACATACGGCCGCAGACTGATTACGGCCGGTTTATAATTGCTGCTCTTACAAATGAGCCGGAATTGCCAACGCGCCGATATCGAAAATGTTTTCAGTTGATCGTTCATTAATTTGTGTATATTGTGTCAATTTCAACATTTGTCTGATTAATGCGGCCCACGGCTTTGTGATTGATTTCGTATTGTGATTTAGAAACGCTCGTAGATTAGCGGTATTTCATTGTTTATGAGATAAATGGAGGCGATACGTAATGTTTTTGTTTCAATCAGTTTGTTTTATAATTATTAACTTCCATTTTGAAATCACAAAATTTAGGTAGGTACTTCACTTTTTGATTTATAGCACGTACGTGGTAACGATGGTATTAAAATCCCTCGAATGTTACAATTTCTAAGGTAAATGGCACTTGGAAAAAAAAGGAAACTAACATAAATGTCATCCATACCAAAGGAGATTGGCGAAATTTGGCCCACGAACATACCGCCGACAGGAATCAAAGCTATATTAAAATAAATATCTATTTTTTTCATTAAACATATGATTGCGGAAGATCCGAAACCGATGGGTTATGAAATATAACAAAAAAAAGAAGTTCAACGATAAAAAATGTCCTACCGCCATATAACGTAACCGGCGAATCGTGGGTGTTTGCATGTATGCTTGAATGCATGCATTTACCTCTGCCTACCCCTTCGGGGATTACAGGCGTGAAGTTACGTTACTTATAAATCGATTTGAAGCGTCAATACTCTGGAATCGATTCATAGCAATACTTGAAATCTTTGAAAAATCCTGTCTGTTGGACCTTTAATCGTAAATACACATATCATAGTTCTGACGTTAAATAGTTTAGTTTAAATTCGTTTTTGATAACTTCACGTCCATTTTTCAAAGAAATAAGTTTTACAAGAGTCGATAAAAATCGATCTTTACCTGTAAACCATAAACGCCTATTCGATCAAATTGATTTGAAATTGGTATCCCTAGTTTTTGACACCTATGATATTTGTTTTTGTTATTCGTTTCTGCACTTGTGCTCCGTAAATACTGATAGCATTTTAGTTACTTTTTAGTGTTCTTGTATTATATCTACGACCTGGCTTTTGTTTAAGGAAAAAGTGGGACCACGTTAATAGGCATATCAGTTCGAATAAGTATTCTCACTGTTCAAGCTTCTTGGAACATACATAGGTATTGTACCTACATGAGTTTTGTACCTATTACATACTTAACAACATAACCTCAAATATCTTTGGATTCCCGTCGATTATGGTTTCTTCTATTTATTCTTTGTAAATGGCATAATTTTAAGAGTATTTTAACAATATTACCATTCTGGTCCGCCAACCTTTCAGGTAGGCCGGACCTAGTATGGACGTTCGCCGTCTCCTTCCTGACTTCCTTACTATCAGCTTGTAAAAGAGGATATGAGACATTCTACTGATACCTATACAAAAGTGTATAATAATTATATATATTTATTCTTAGTGACATTCTTGATTTTCAATTTTTACAGTCATAAACCGTCATGTGTATCTATTGTTATTTACCTTAGTTTAACATAGTTATTAAATTCTGACATAATAATATCATAAGATATGCTTGAAATCCTAATTGATAAATAAACAGTTTGACTTAGACTTGACCATCCCTAATGACACAGAGACTAAAAATTGGTACTGGGTGATTATGAGATATAATAATTAACTCATTACAAATAACTAATTTCGTTTGTAGTCGCGGTCACGAGTTGACGTGAATCGAATCGCGCAGAGATTATCATATCATTTGTTATCGCCCACCGCTACTAAAAATAAACCCAGGTTGACTCGGAGAAAGGCTTTGTAAATTTTATGAAAACCCAAGTAAATATCTATTCAAATAGCTATTTCGGTGTGACACAATCTAAATTTAGGAGGAGAGTAATCTCGTTTCCGATGTACTAAGTACTTACTTGCACCGTAGAATCAGGGATCGTGGTCACATACGGCCGTAGCCTGATTACGGCCGATAATTACCGCTTTTACAAATGATCCGGAATTGCCGACGCACCAATATCGAATATGTTTTCAACTGACCGTTCATTAATTTGTGTATATTGTGTCAATTTCAACATTTGTCTGATGAATGCGGCCAGCGGCCATGTGATTAATTTTGTATTGTAATTTCGAAACGCGCATAGATAAGCGATATTTCATTGTTTAGGCGATAAATGGAGCTGATTTGACACGTCTTTTTTTCGAACAGTTCATTTAATACTAATAACAATTTTAATATCACAATATTTGAGTGTTTCACTAATGACACAAACGTGAACACTACGGCATAAAACCTCTTCGGAAGCTACAATGTTTCACAGAAAGAACATCAGGTTCCTAAAAATGAGCTACAGTTACATATCATCTCTTATTCATTACTAAAAATTCAACCAGAACGTAGACTCGGCAAGAAGCTTTGAAAATTTTGTAAATATTTTATGTTACTTAATTCCAAAGCCTTTATTTTCAAACGATACACCAAAAGATAAGAAAACGTATTACTAACCCAACCAAGTAAGCATCAATATAAAAAGCCATTGTGGTGTGACTGTGTGACATAATCAAAATTTAGGTGAAGAGTAAGCTCGTTTTCGACGCACTAATAACTTTATTACGCCGTAGAATCAGAGATCGTGGTCACATACGGCCGCAGCCTGATTACGACCCGTTTGTAATTGCCGCTCTTACAAATGAGCCGGAATTGCCAAAGCGCTAATATCGCAAAATGTATTCAATTGATTGTTTATATTTTGTGTAATATGTGTATATTCTGTCAATTTCAACATGGCTCGCATCTTTCCGATTGTTTTTTTTTCTGGTTGTTTGTATATTAGAAACGCTCCTTGACCAGCGGTGTTTCGTTATTTATTTGGAAGAGATTTGAAATATTTTGTTGTCAATCAGTTTCATATTAATTTTAATTTTGATTTTAAAATAATAACTTGTGATTCATAGCATAGCACGAATGTTTTGTAGCATATAAATCTATTTTGAGAAACGCTTTAATTCTCAGTCTTTAGTGTGTTGCATGATCATGAGATTTCTTGATTAATCAGTTAGGTGCCATCAATTAAAATCAGTTATTAATAAATTAATTTAAAATAGGTGTGCAAATGAAGTATCATTAAATTGAAAAATGTGGGCTTACAAACGAGATTGGAATCGTTTTTCATTTGGTTAAGAATTCAAAATTAACTACTGAACGTTGCAATTTTTCTTTTAGTGATGCCAAAATAGTAGGTACCTACTTCGATATATAATTTATCAAGGTTTAAGGACAATAAATTTCAAAATTACTTGTTACACAAAATATTAATAATATTGCTTATAAGATGCTGTGTCTGCTATTAGTATGTATGTATGTATCTTCACGCCAGGTCCCTAACGGGGTAGGCAGAGAGTGTAGAGCGCCAGATATCCCGGTTCTGACAAACCTCTCGTGCCTCGTCTACCTTCATCATTCTCTTCAAACATGCACGCCGATTCCTAAGACTTTTGACCCCACCATCAGACAGAACTCGACCTATTTGGTCATGGTAGGTCAGTCTTGGTCTTCCTGGGCCTCTGCAACCATCCACATTCGCATTGTATATATGTTTAGTCATTCGCTCATTCGACATTCTTTCTATATGCCCGAACCATCGGAGCATGCCTTTTTTCATTTTTACACCGATACTATCATTCACACAAAGTCTCTTTCTTACATCTTCATTACGAACGCGATCGGTGAGTGATACACCGCAGATCTTGCGCAAAGATCTCATCTCGACCGCGTTCAACTTACTTTCATGCTCTTTCCTACATCCCAGCTCTCGCTTCCATATAAAAGCGTTGGAGTAAGTACAGCATTATGTACGGCTAGTCGAGCCCGCTGGCTGAGATGTTTAGATTCTGCTATTAGTGATCTCTATCAGTAGGTCGTACAAATCAACAACATGTCATAGCTGAAAACACATACAAAAATTAAAAAGGTTCTGATAATAATAACAACAAAATAAAAATGTGGTAAACGCCTCATAGACCGTTGAGAAGGCACCTAATCGCCCATTTGTCATCCCTACACCTGACCAGCCCCTCTAGCCAAGGGGCAAATGCCAGGCTAACGCTTGGGCGTTACCTATAAATTTGCACAGCTAAATGACGTCACTTTTCGGAGGTATGTTATTACGAGTATATAATTTCAATACATTTCTCTTTCTTCTTGAAGTTACTAATTATGTAAAAACCAGTGAGTAAAAATCCGACCCTGTATCGCCATGGTAACAAGTAGGTATGAAAATAGTATGTAAGTATATCATACATACATCAGTTGCTGGCACTATTGGAATATCGGTGGTGAACGCATCAAGCGCTCCCATCATCGATGTTAGCAACGCGTTTTAATTAATTTTCAGGTGGATTATTTTTTGCAGTAACTTCTAAGATATTTCTTACTTCTGACGACCCGGTTAGTCCAGCGGGTGAGAGGACCGTTGGATTCGAAGGGTCGCGGGTTGGATCCCCGCACCGGGAGAAATATTTGTGTGGCCTACAGATCTTTGTTTCGGCTCTGGGTGTTTGTGTATGTGTTGTAACTGTACAACGGCACCCACGACATAGGTTTATACCTACTGTGGGGCTGTGAGTGTAAGCGTATTTTATTTATTTATGTTATTTGTTAAAATTATATGGTGCAGTATATAATGATGATTTGGTAAGGTAAAGAAAATATTTAAGTTAACACTTTATTAGTCTTAATACTTTTGCAATTAGAACATTGTACGTTAATAATTTGTATTATGTATGCATGTATCTTCACGCGAGGTCCCTAACGGAGTAGGCAGAGAGTGTGGAGCGCCAAATATCCCCGTCCTGACACACCTCCCGTGCCTCATATACTTTCATCATTCTCTTCATACATGTACGCCGATTCCTAAGACTTTTGCCCCACCATTAAATCAATAATTTGTACAATCTAATTTTCCGTTTATCAATACTCAGCCAAATTTTATATTATGAAAGTATCCTACATCAGTAAACAGTTTATTTACCGCATTAAAAATAACCGATGAATATGGTTATTTATAATCCGATTCATTATTAAACAAAACAAGAAAAATAAATCTACATTTAAGCGTATTTTAGTACTAAAACTTATCTAATGTTTTATACGAAAGAAAATCTCATAGGTGTGTTGTTACTTTGGTTGGAAAAAAGGTAGCTAAATGAGAAAGTCTTTAGAAACACAAGTTAAACAAAGTGATCCGTTGAGAAAAAATTATACAAATACTTACCTGTAGAACATTTTCAGGTCCCAACAACACATCCCAAAAGTATAATACTAGTCACATTACTCTGACGCTCGTATCCTAGTGGACTCATAAATTTCAAATATGAAAATTGGGATACTAACATTTATTTATATATCCCCCATATCTTAATCAGTAGCGCTCGAAATAATACAAAAATCTTTTCTTGGGCTCTCCTACAAGAAACATGCCACAACCACATTTGACCACAGCAAGCTTTCGCATTTTGGGGTTTGCCACATGGGATTGTCATTTAAAAGGAATAGGGCCTCCAACTTAGACTAGCTTTACAGCGACCAAAGGATACCAAAGGTCTTTTATCTTTATGGTCCTGCATAGTAATACTTGACTATCCTTATTATTTGTTCGAACACCATACAAAATTATGAGCTGAATTTGTAATAAATATAACTACATTAAAAAAAAAACGACTTCAAAACTGAAAAGTGAAAAATAATAAAGATTTAATTGTAATTAGGTATATACTACCTATTATTTATATGTGCTATTTACTAATAGGTTTGAAGTCGGTGCCAAGAAACAAATAATTATATTTTAATCACTTAAATATGAATACGAGCAAATTAATACACTGCACAAAACGAAACCGACGAATCGTGGGTGTTTGCATGTATGCTTGAATTCATGTATTTACCTCTGCCTACCCCTTCGGGGATTACAAGCGTGAAGTTACGTTTTAATACAATGAAATGCCTACTTTAGTGATTTTGGCTTGGCGTCGACTTCAAACCTGTTAGTAAATAGCACATATAAATAATAGGTAGTATATAACTAATTACAATTACATATTTATTATTTTTTACTTTTCAGTTTTGTAGTCGGTTTTTCTTAACGTAGTTATATTTATTTAATACTTTTTAGTTTATTGCTGCCTTGCCAATAAGATTAATGTTCACATCTGTTAAATTTGTAAATCTCTCTATAACTAAAACTCTTTTAGCTTCGTGATAATTAAATTAGATTGTTTAGATGTGTCGATTCAAAATTATTACGAGACTATACGAAATCAATTAAAAAATTTTATCCACGAAGGAGTAAATAAGCTGTGTTGTGTCGTCGATGAGTAAATGTGTCATTGTCACTTGTTGTCATCTTGTTGTCATGCGCATTAGGACTATCTAGGACGTCAGTGGATTCAACGCACTGTATGACAACTCGCCGTCTATTCTAATTTCTTTAGTCTGAGGTGAAAGTAAGTAAAAAAATGCTCATAAAATAAAAATTGATAGGCCTATCTGAATCAAATTTTTATGGGACCAATTTGAAACTATTCCGCATCAAACAAAAGAAGAATTACGTAAATCGGTCTTTAAATCTCGAAGAAATTTGCGTACATACATAAAAAAATATATATACCACCCGAATTGAGAACCTTCTCGTTTTTTGAACTCGGTTAAAGATGAATAACCGAGTAAACATAAGGAATATATGCTAAACTTAAGCAATAACTTCGTAACGACCCTCAACTTTCCATACAAAACCGTCGCGATAACGCAAAATCTTAATCCTCGCACCAACAAAAACCAGTCAAGCGAAACAACCCTAAAAACTTTATTACTCGGCAACTATTTCTACTGCAAATTGAAATAATTCACCCTATCCGAGCGCATAACTTCAAAGTAACTTATGAACGGGCACAGTGAGGCTTTATACAATACGATAATGTCGTTCGACGTGCACGCAGCAGGAAAGGGAAGCGCATAATGTGGCGCTGGCATTAATTACAACTTCCGTTGGCCTGCGTTATCGCGCCTTCGCGGGATGCTCGATACCCGCTGCTGAGGGACCATTTGTTATTGCAATACTATATTTCATCCCACCAATATTACACATATTCACTTGTGATATTTAAAAATACTGCACCAATTAACTGACTTTGATACAACACATATTATTATTTTTATGTTATTTTTGAATAGGAATATTACACTTTTAAATACCTTAATGTAGAATGAAAATATTATTATTATTTCCCATAATGTATTATGGGGAATAGGGATTTTCATCATAATATTGCAAAAGTCGATAGTTTTTTTTTTTAATTTTAAATTTGCTTATCCGTCAATCTCTCTCATTTTCGATTACCTAGTATTTCATGGACTCAGTAGATAATTTAATGTGGCACTGGTTTAAATTACAACTTCCGTTGGCCTGCGTTACCGTGGCTTCGTGGGATGAACGGTGCCCACTGCTGAGAGATCATTTGTTATTACAATACTTTATAATATCACGTCGATATTGCTAATATTTACCTATAAACTGTAACATTACTGCACCAATAAACTTACTTTAATATAACACATAGGTATGTGTCATCAATTTTTTTTTTTAAATTTATATTACCTTTTTCACTGTGACTATACTGGATAATAGTATATCTCACATAATAATTATAGCTTACATTGGAAAAGTGCAAATTTGTTTGTCTATCAATATCTCTAATTTTGAAATAGCATTGACACCAGTATTTCATGGAAGTATTAGGTAATTCATGTGGCACTGGAATTAATTGTAACATCCGTTGGCCTGCGTTATCGTGCTGCTCGGTACTCGCTGCTGAGGGACCATTTGTTATTGCATTATTATATTTTATCGCGCCGATACCGCTGATATTCTCTTTTAAAATTATCATACACATCGTAGTAGAGTGATATTTTTGTTTTTTTTATCATGAAGGTTTTTTATGTAATGAAGGTGGCAAATAAGCATGCAGTTCACATTGATGTTAAGTGATGACTGCAGTCTATAGACATCTACACAAAAACCTAAGGTCAAAATGGAGATACGTTTCCACCCCTGAGACCTTAGCTGTTATAATAATATCTCTGTGATAGATATTACGTCATACATAACAATGTTAGCGGAACACGATAGTGCTTTACCGGCAGATAGATTAGGTAATGCGGTGGTACCTACGCCCTACCGAGTCCCTACACTGGAACTCTACCACCAGTAAAAATAAAATATTTTTAAGACATATTTTTTTCAATAAATATCATTATAAAATATAATTATGTAATGTATCAAAAAATATACATGTTTCTGAAAAGAAAAATGTTTAATCATACATCTAGAGTGTAATGGTAAAAACATATTAAAACCTAGTAAATAATTTTACATTACGCTGTTAAATTCACTTTGTATATTTTAATGTCACACAATGTAGCGTGTTCAACTGAAATAAGCTGCTGTACATGCTTATTGTATTAACGTTATGTGATAATGTGTAGCTGCAATTTATTCCATCTGAAACGATTCAAAACTTCGATTGAAATTGGTAATGATTGATAGTTCTTGTTGGAAAAGTTAGACGTTCGAACATTGACGCCCGACTGGTTTAGGATTCGACTAGTCTGTCTAGTGTCTAAGTTTGCGACGAAATTTGCAATTTATAGATA
Source organism: Macrosoma leucophasiata (assembly GCA_036365455.1). Lineage (NCBI taxonomy): Eukaryota > Metazoa > Arthropoda > Insecta > Lepidoptera > Hedylidae > Macrosoma > Macrosoma leucophasiata. The sequence goes on along the minus strand of JAWQUS010000009.1, from coordinate 15,817,807 downwards.
TTAATCTAATCAAAATCACTCGTGCATAGTTGTTGAAATGTAAAAGTTCTGGTCACAGGTTACGTAATCATTTTAAATAAGTTCTTAAAACAGCTAAATTAAAATAATAAGCTCTTTAAACACAAAAAAATAATATGGAAGGAAGAACATCTATTTATGACACCAATTTTTTTTTGTAGGAGAATAAAATCGAACGGATAAATTCATCATCGATAATTTAATAACTTCACATCACTCTTAGTCATCGATAGTTTAAAACAGCTTACATCTAATCAAACTAAGAAGATCTTACCATACTTTTGGCAAATAAGTATTTGAATCTTTGAATCTCTACATCTAAATGCAGCTTAATAAAATTACCCTCTACCGCGCTGGCTATCCCATAAACATATGAAGCGAAGCTCTTTAATATTGAGAGCCGGTATTATATCGTTCGCGGCTTTGGACCAACATAGCTCGTAGCGGTTGCATAACTACCTATTAATGCTTCAGAATAATTGAGATGATGAAATTGCTAAGAGCTGAATTTACAACGTACTGTGTTTATGTAACTTTTCTTATTTACCATTTGTATTAAATAAATAAAACGTTAAAAGTTGAAGTTCTTTGTTGTCTGAAATTCAGTTCATCTTGTAATTATTGTCGCATTTCTTTCTGTGGATGTAATATAATATTTATGGGTTTTAGGAAATTTAACTGACAAAAGCAGTCAAGTACGAGTTGCACTCGCGTTCATAGAATTTCCACAATGTTATAGATTTTTCTGTAATCAATTGATGTCAATAAATACTTATGGAAAATCGGCTGTGACAGCCGGACAGACGGACAAATTCATCAGTAATCTTATCCGATTACGTATTATAATTTTGAGGTAGGTACGGACAATTATAGAAATATTATTAAAATGTTGTTGAGATTATATGTGTAAGTTGTTTTATTAAAAGGAAGTTGGAAGTATTGTATGGTTAAAAAAAATCGCAAATATAATTTCTACAGAGCTGGAATATGTTGAAACAATCAACTAAAATTTAACAGTCGAAAATAAACAAACGTTTTAAAAATTAATTGTCTAATGCCTTTTTTTTCTTTTTTTTATGTAATGGATGTAGCAAACAAGCATGCACTTCACATTGATGTTAAGTGATGACTGTAGCCTATAGAAATTTACACAAAGACCAAGGTCAAAATGCAGATGCGTTACAGTGGTAACGGGGGCCTCAGGAGTGCCTGAGGCCTGAGGTGTTATGCCCCTGTGCCGGAAATTACAGGGCCGTGCATTACCACCTGACCGGAACACGATAGTGCTGAACACTACCATTTAGCGTCAAGTATATTAGGTAATGCGGTGGTGCCTACGCCCGCGAGCTCCGTCACTGCGCTCTACCACCAGTAAAAATTGCCAGTAAATGCCTATTTTTTCTAATCACCAATCCCGTGTTAAAAGTGGTTTTGTGTCACAAACAGCCAAATTTAATCCAGCTCACTTCGTAGCTTCATGAAAAACGTGATATTATACTGCAAAATATCTAACATATTCCATCGACACAATCCACTAAAAGGAATATAAACCGCGACCACACAGCAGATTTCACCATACAAAAAGTATCCCATTAGTCAAAAGCAAAACTAAATAGACGCTTTGTTCCATAAAGGAGCGGTACTGAGATATAATAATATTGGAAACATAAAAGATGTTTGAGGTTGTTTTAACCGTGATATAGTTATCTGCAAGCGATTTCATTGTTATTTTCTTATTCAAAAACATGTTGTGTGCATATTTTTTTTTCTCTTTATTTTTATCGATGGCTCATTTTATCAGTATTGTTAAAAAAATAATAAAAAATAGTAAGTTCTAAAAACATTTACACTCGCTCGCTCTACCACCAGTAAATTCGGCTCAGACACATGTTTTTTATTACCTCGTACGTTTATTAATGCAATAATAATTTTTAATAACTAAAATACCTAGTTTCTTTTAAAATAAATAATTTTATCATTTATATTTTTTCATAATAATATATTTAACCCCATAACAACAGGAATAAATAAAACAATAAAGGTACAAATAAAAGAAGGTCAGCAATATCTATATTCCAATCTATTCATGATAAGGTAACAGCATAACATTGCATAAATTCAAATTTCAATAACAACGTAATAACCAAAAAGAGTTGAAATTGATAACATATTTATTATAAATATATAAAATTCCAATACAGATAAACCTAATAAATAATCTGACCTAACAACTTGGTTAATATATAAAGAGGATAATATTGTTAATATTTTTTTATTCAGATGGCAAGGTTTGTGTTTGGACGAATCTTTGTTATGAAATTCTTTCAGAGTAGACCGCACGTTGCCGCGCGCCTCTACGTTCAACAACCCAACTTTCTGTCTTGCTAATTTATTTGGCGCTGACTCAAAATCAGTTACATCAGTATAGTTTTAATTTATATTAATCTTTTCGGATGTGATTTTCATTGAGAAATGCATTTATTTTTTAATTTTTGCGCCTAAAGTTTGTTCCCCTATATATTTACTTTCAACATGCATGACTAGATCCTAAGTGACCTCGGCTTTTTGTTTGTAGTTATGATGAAAATACAGCGTGCAGTTTACATAATATGTATATGGTAAATCAATATAGTTAACACACATATTAATTGCATGATAGAAAGAGAGAAACAATTTATCTATTTACTATAAATATCACATTTTAATATACTTGAACTAATAACTCGGTTATTATATGAAGAGGATATATTAATATTATTAATATAATTTTATCCAGAGGGCAAGGTTTGTGTTTGGGCGAATCTTTGATATGAAATTCTTTCAGAGCAGACCGCACGTAGCCGTGCGTCTCTATATTCACTCATATTTTAAATAACGTTCGACTCTCGCTCGCGCGGAATGGGAATAAAAGTACGAATATTTTAACATTTCCCACTGTCGCGTCTCGCGTCGTACGCGTTCTATACAAATTTCATGTGTAAGTTTTTTTGTTTTAAGTGATATTGTAGCTACGTTAAATTAACCTTCAAAGAAAAGCTGTGAAAACAATATTTCGATATCTTTACTGAAAGTTAAGAACACTGCAGTACCTATAAGAATGTTATGAGTAATAAGTATGAATCTATTGGATTTACTAATCTACGCAACATTCACAATAAAGTTAAGCTTTAAGTGTAAATTATTATTCCATAACACATCACCTATTTCGTCATGTAAAGTCTCCTTAAATCCAGAGGCGTTAAGACCTAAGGCTGCAGAAGTTACCGTAATTGCATCAAAATTTGCTGCAAAATTCTGTTTTTCTGCAGATATTCACGGACTGCAGTAATCACTTACCGCCAACGTTACTAACATACTCGTTTTTTACTTTTTTTTTGCATATAAATGTTAAAACAAATACTTATTCAGATTATCATCGTCTATTTTAGTACAATTTATACGTCCCGTTACTGCAATCCCCTTTCTACTCATTCCTTCTTTTAATCTGTCCATCCGTTCATCCTTCCATCTTTGCGTCTATCTGTCGCATCACACCTATCCATTACATTTTTCCAGCTGTATTTTTTCTGCTTCTTCGAATGTTTCTGCTTTATTTAAATACTTTCTCTTCGACTCCGGTATATTACGCTCATGGCACTAGACTAGTAGTATGAAATAAAAATATCTATCTCTTGCAGGTCAGATCCGCGGGTATGATCTCAAGAAAAGTTCACTTCATATATGGTATGATGGAAAATTCGTTACGCATATCGAAGTTGAAGAGCGGCAGATGGCAGCACAGGACGGTGACGCGTTGAAGCAAGATGGCGGGAGCACAGACGCGAGGCGGGCGACCCCTCGCGCGCGTTCTTGTTCTCGCTATTTTGCATGTCAATTTTATAGGTGAGTCATTCATAACTACAGTTTTATTCACATTCCAGAGATACTAATTTTAGTAAAAAACGACGATTTTTTTATTTGATTTAATCCTCCCGGTCTTTTTTTCTCTAAAATGTTTTAAACGGTTAATATACGAAAACAATACTTATGACGACGCATAATAACTGCGTGTATACCTACATAAGAAGAAGGCATCGGAACGTGACAACCCCATTGCTATCGAGTGGAGGAAATTTTTTCCTCTAGTGCAGTCAGTCCACCAAACAATGATGGTCAAACCATTCCAATAAGGCGGTAGTAAAAACAACAACGCAGAATGAGCAGCTTCCCGCAATAAAACTACAGCCACTGAAATAGTCAATCCGCCTGCCAAGCTTGGCAATTTTGGTATATTTTTTCCTAATGACGCAGAACACTGTTGTGGACATCTTACAGGAAGGCGTTGTCCAGCTGTGGACAATATTCGGCTGAAGTGATGATAAATAAAAATACATTTAAAATTAGTTACGGATACAAACCTCTGTATTTACTTTAACACAAGTATATAGTGGAGTAGCACCTACATACTATGTCTAGATTCTTAAACTCTTTTTAAGAAAAATACAGCACAGCAGTAAATAGAAACAAGTCCATTATGAATATCATTTCAAAACTCTACATCCACAGTTTCCTGTAATAGTAACAGACGTCAACAATGCCGATTCTTTGCTATGTTTGTTTTCAATACGCAAAATTTAAGCAGAAATAAAGTATCTGTTTGGATAGGACAATACGTGGGTGGAGGCCTAAACGCAACGGCACGACGGGATTGCCAAATAATACAGCGTAGTACATTTACGACTATCGTGCGGTCCACGTCCAGAGTTTTGAGTCGTTCTCATTTAACAAAGTGCAAGCTTTCACAGCGTTTGCGTGAATCTCTCTACTTTACGACAATACACCTCTCGTTTACACGGTTGTAAAAACTTTTCAGGAATGATTATAGTGACAGATATAATAGTTTTAACGGGAAACATCCTAGTAGGTGTATTTTATACAGGGTATCCTAGTTTAGGCTCCAGACTCCACTAAACTTTTATGACACAATTGATGTACAATAGTAAGTAAGATTCAAAGTTTGTGGAGTAAATAATTTTTTTATTTTTTTTTATTTTATAGCTACGGACATTTTTTTTTTCATTTGATTATTTTATGTTTTAAAGCTGTCACTGATATAGAGTTCAGTAAAGGTTATGAGATATGATAATCGTCAGGGCTTTAGAACGAAACATACTACTAGCTGTTTTCTTTTTCTACCTAGGCCAGCTGTCGCTAAAAAAAAACTTCATATTATGTCATGTAATTATTTTTGGAGGGATTTTACTTTTGTCACTAAATAACAGTAGTCAACAATGCCGAATTCTTTTGCTACGTTTATTTTCTATAGGCGTTTAACAAAAATAAAGTATCTGTTTAGATAGGACAATATGTGGGTGGAGGCATAAACGCAACGACGCGGCGGGGTTGTCAAATAATACAGCGTAGTACATTTACGACTATCGTGCGGTCCACGTCCAGAGTTTTGCAGTCGTTCTCATTTAACAAAGTGCAAGCGTTTGCGTGAATCTCTCTACTTTACGACAATACACCGCTCGTTTACACGTTTGTAAAAACTTTTTGAAAATGATAACAGTGACAGAGATAATAGTTTTAACTAGAAACATCCTATTTTTAATGGTCACAGTTATTATAATATAAATGAATATTTTTTAAATTAATTTATTAATTTTATTTGGATTTATTTGCACACAACATCAGCGACAGCTTGATATCGCTGATATTGTGTGCAGACTATTTTAGAGATCTGTTTTTGGACGGATTTTCCTTGTGTTACTAACAAGAGTATGGAAATTCATTCAAACAAAGTAGGTAATCATAGCTATCCAACTTTTAGCATTGCCACTACTACTACTACCACTAGTTTAGTAGTAGTGGTAAGAATAGTGTTCGGGCATTTGATATTAGGGCTTTTTGTCATTCGGGATTAAATACCAGACCCATTATTATTATATCTATCTGGGTGTGAAAATCATAATATACTACTAAGAAGATACAAACAAAGGAGATGTTGCAAAAATGTATGGACGTCCGGCCATGTATTGTACACAATATCATTATCGGGCAAAATCAATATAATCTATATATCATTTTTTTACTGTATATTTTCACTTATTTAGCTTTGTTTGCAGTTACAAAACATTATTTGCAGTAAGAATTGCAACTCAAAACCAACATAGCGAATATGGCGGGCAATGGAATTTTGACATTTTCATTTTTTAAATAGTTTTTTTGATTAATATAGTACTTGGAGAAATAAGGAATATTTCCTAAATACTATCGAAATCGGTTTTGTGTGTTAATACTATACTAATGTATCTCCGATTAAAAAAAAATTATCAGAAATTCTTTAAATTGATCAATTCGATACACCGTTTTTTTATAATATGTGATGCACGAGTAAAATACAGATAGCATTGGTTTTGTTTTATTTATATAAGTACTATCCTAAGCGTCGCCTGTATCGCCGCCATGTTGAACATGGTTGAAAATGATAAAAACGTTTGAATTAAATGGTTGTAACTCTAAAATTGATTCTTGAATAAGTTAATTGTATTTTTTTCGGATTCTTCTTTAATTAACCCATTTTTTGAGAATATGTACGAACCAGAGCCGAGCCCGCAACATCTCCTTTTCCATTCACTAAACACAAAGGTTTGTGTCGACCAGGGCAAAACAATCTATTTCAGTTGTTATTTATTTAAGTTATAAAGTCATACCTTATCACTTATGCTACTCTAATCTACAAAAAAATCCTAAATTATAACAATGAACTTGTAACATAATTGTAATTCTCAATGAAAATTATCACAAACAACAACGCACCCTGTATCAATACCGTTACAATACGTCCAACGAGATATTTGCAAATGGATTTTTTGTATTCACTTTTGAAGCAATTCATTCGACGATGATAAAAATATAAAAGCAGCGTGGAGTAACGTGGATAAACCCTTTCAGGACTCAAAGCGTTGGCTGCTCGGAATCCTCATTGAAAAACGGTCCACGGGTCAAAAAGTCAGAATGTACCGTAAAACACGCATGATGTCCTCAATGTTCGAAGCGTCACGAATCGTCTAGACATTTCACATTATTTAATTGAATTGTCGCAAATTAATTAAATCCTGCAAATTGATTTATTTATTTAGTAATTTGCCTATTTAACATTGCACACATAACGATTGAAATTTTGTTATTTACCTTATCAACAATATATGTAAAGGTCTTTTACCCATGAAAGTATCCCTTTATAATAAGTACTTACCAACTAAATAATTTGAAAGCGAATGTTAACATTCTTTTACAATGTTTTTCTTTGCAATTTTGTACATTTATTTTACTTAGTGTACGATGCATTTATCAGTTTTTGAGCTAAGTATGCTTAGAACTGTCAGAAATGTCTGACAGTTCGAAGCTTACTTTGCCCGAAAGTAAAGTCGTAGTGCGGTCTGTGAATCTCGCCCTTAGTGTCATAAATAATTAGGTACTTGAGTAATAACCTGCCGAGTGCGAGTCGAACTCTCAATGAATTTCCTCTGTTATCATAAAATACCATAGACTTCGTATAGGTTTGCCAAATTTCAACTCAATTGGTACTTTCAAATAAGAATGCTATGACAAAAGAGCAGACAGAGAGACGCACTACGAATGATCTAAAAACAGCTCCGTTTTCTTCCCTTTGAGATACGGAACCTTAAAAATAATCGTTGTGGTACATGAGAAATGAGATATTTTTACAAATTTCACCGTAAAAACGTAGCATTTGTTAATCTCAACACTAAACAATTTTGCCTCAGCAGTAAACTTTGAAACTTGCTCAGTATCAAAGTAGTACAAAAGACCGCGTTCCACCCTAACTCATCACAGCGTATCTAGACGCGAATGGTAGAATTAAATTAATCTCGTACTAAAATTTTCACTTGCCACCTTATCTCGCGTCGTATTGTCGTTTTATTGTGCCTACCCTGAAACCATTAGCGAAAATGTCACAGCGTCGGCATTGTAGTCACTGCGGCCGGCTGGCACAATGATTCGACCGTTCGACCCCGTCAGTGAGCGCTTGCCTTTACCTTTATGCTATGATACAAATTTCACTCTAATAAATAACCCAGCGGATTCACTATTATTATACAGTTTGTATCTAGTTTGTAAGATGTTCGCTAATGCGTAGTAATAATAAAGTGTAAAAGTAATGGGATAGAACAACGTTTACTATTACACACTTTTTGTAAAAGCATGAAAGTGTTTACTATTATGATAAGAAGTTCCTGCAGATGTGTGTTTTAGATCAATATGATTGTGTGTGTGCTTATAGTAGCACACAGTCTTATCAACATCCTAGGTACAGTGGTTTTATGAGCATTAATTTAAAATAAATGACTCGACACGCAGAAGTGCTAAAGGGAGGGTTCATTTTTGAAAACTGGCGTAAACTGAACCCTTCAGGGTTGGAAGGACGTTGGTAACACCAACAGATGTTAAAAAAGCTGAATATGCGACGGTGACCACTTTTCTTTACTCATTTGTACAGCTAATATCAAAATCGTTAAAAAAAAAAATATGACACCCAACTTAGGTGATGGTTAAGCAGGCGACTACTACTATGCTGAGGTCCTGGGTTCGTTTCCTAGGGGGTTATCAGAGATAATGGTGTAAATGTCTTTATGTATGTTTCTATTGGGATTTTTCCATTTTCTGGAAATTTTCCAGTACCAACCTCAAAGTTTCGTAAATGTGCCCGGAGATGTCAACAGGCTCGCCACCTGTTACATGGCCCAAAACGTAACCGAAAACAGGAAATTATTGTGTCTGAAAATCTCGCTACATAATTTGCAAAGTACTTAATTTTATCATTGACCATGAATTTACGCGGAAGACATGATAGGTATATATTGACTTGAATACGAAATAAACACAAACACACCGATAAGGATGAATGACTAAACATTTTTACGTGTTTCTCGCAACTCAACACAGTGGAATCGTTCGCAGGAGTTAGCAAATCTCACGCGTCCGCCTATTCCCCTCACGTCGCGAAAGAGTGGCCGACAAAGGAAAAAGGGCTTGCATACCTTATTACCACCTTTTTGCAAATCCCCACTTATGATACACGACACACACTCGGGTAATTTAAAATGACACAAGTAAGTATCTACGTGATGACACTAATAAAAACGTGACGAGATAAAATAATAAACAAGTGCCACGTAAAAACCAAAAGTAAAGTGCTTCAGAATAATATAATAATATGTAAATTACTTACCAAGTCTTAGCAAGACTCATATTCATGAAATATATCAGAATTTGTAACACATTAAACTTATATTTGATTTTGAGACACTTTTTTTCCCATTTTCATGCTTTCGTAACTTGTCTAATTCCGAGTATCGGAATTATCGTAAATAACGAATTCCAGAATTATATTATTATAATTCGTAAGATATAACGAAAAAGGGCCAATATTGCGATCCTCAGTAACTACTAAACAAATTAGTTCTTTATAGAAATAACTACAAACGATCGACTATTTAAATTAATTGTTGTATTTAATTTAATATTTTTCTACTAACTTGACAGATTACATAGTCTAAACTTGGTAATAATCTACGTTTTTTTTTATGTAATGGAAGTGGTAAACAAGCATGCAGTTCACATTGATGTTAAGTAATGACTGCAGCCTATAGACACCCACACAAAGACCCAGGTCAAAATGCAGATGCGTTACCACTCCTGACGCCAATGGTGTTATGTCTCTGTGCCGGATATTACAGGGCCGTACATTACCACCTGACCGGAACACGACAGTGCTGAACACTACTATTTAGCCGCAAGTATATTAGGTAATGCGGTGGTGCCTACGCCAGCGAGCGCCGGCACTGGAGCTCTACCACCAGTAAAAACACCTTATCTGATGGAATTATCCATCCATAATTGTACCTTCTATCTTTTTAAATCATGCACATGTCAAACTTCTATCTCCATATACTTTAACCTCTGTATCTTATTAGGTCCTGTAGTCACCGAAGAGCAAAATTCACTCTTTTCTTAAAGAAAAACAGAAACACAAAAATAAATACACTTCGAATTTTAATCGGGCTAATTCGGATAAAGACAGATACTTGTTCCATTCTGTAAATGCCATATTCTATAATACAGCATATCTGCAAAACACTATTTCAATTAATTAAATTTTACGACCCAGAACTTAATAATTATCAGTAGCCATACAAATTATGTAAACAAACACAAAATAACACGCCTACTAATAATCTGAATCTATTTATAGAGGTTTCTCGCATATTTTTCCACGTCAGAATGTCACAGCGGCTCTTCTTGCAATTAATCAGAAAGTCAATGAGCCGTTTTGTTTGGACCTATCTGATGAGCAATCCTTCCCTGGTGACTTGTCGGACAAAATTAAACAAAGTCGAAAACCATTTTGCTTTGGAAAAATTTAGATATATAATGTAATATCACGCCTTTTATCCTGCAAGGGATAGATAGATAACATTTTACTTATGGTAGAGCTCCAGTGACGGAGCTCGCGGTCGTAGGCACCACCGCATTACCTAAACGGTTGCTAATATTATACTTGCCGCTAAATGGTAGTGTTCAGCACTATCGTGTTCTGATCAGGTGGTAATGTACGGCCCTGTAATTTCCGGCATAGAGGCACAACACCATAGGCCTCAGGAGAGGTAACGCATATGCATTTTGACCTTGGTCTTTGTGTGGGTGTCTTTAGGCTGCAGTCATCACTTAACATCAATGTGAACTGCAAGCTTCATTGCCAATTCCATTTCATCAAAAAAAAAATACTGTTATACAACGTGAAATTTTAGTTCCTCTTTTTCATGGTAGAATGGATTGTATTCGGCAGTATTATCGAGACTAAAAAGTCTAAAAGAATCTTATAATTAAAAAATATTCATCGTCTCAAAAGCGTGAGAAATGGTGATCGACGTAGGTACTGACTAACTAATATAATGATATACATATTATATACGAGACACCGCCCCAGTGAGCTGCTAACTGAAGAAACTGAAAATTCATACATATTCAATGTAAAATAAGCTCACCTGTCTCACACAATTGATATATAATATGATAGCATATCATAGATAAATTGTACTACAAAAACAAAATCATTTTGTAGCAGGAAAACAATCGTTAAAATATCACCGTGCATTCAGAATATTCCTGCGTTTTGCTAACTCGTTATTTCCCTGTCATATTTTTAAATACGTGCTGTAAGGTGCCTAGCTTACTGACATGACACTTACCAACTCTCCGTGGTGACATAAGACATCTTCTTCACATCTTAATATCCTTTATGCTACGGCGACATCACCATGATAAGGCGATGAATCGTCCTATCGCGATAGTTCTCGCGACAAAAATTCCTATTCGCGCGGCTGCCGATAAACTACCGGACATCAGGAGATTTTTACGACAATACGAATTGGCGTACTGTCGTTAAAATTGCGAATCAATATTCGCGTGATTTTACACACTGTTGACATGTTGTTGTGACATCGTGATGTTTTTTCTAGTGTACCAAACTTCGTCGTAGATCGAAATATTTTTTTTTCTATAACGCGATAACAAATATTAATTTCCTCATCTCCGTGAATACATGTATGTCCTAATATGGCCATAGCGTTACTCTTATTTTCTACATACAGTTACTTAGCATTAGTATTATTCCACACACTAGCAAGCCCGGTTAATAATATTATTCAAATGATACAAAACGCAGAATTTCAAAGATCAAGTTCAACGAACTCATAAATCGCTTCACAGCGAAATCTTGAGTAAGAAAAACGAAGAAACAATGCCCGTATTTATTGCCGTTATCTTATTTGCATGCAATTCACTGTATTGCCGCCACCATTCACCATGAGTCGTATTGCTATCCGACTTGTTTATAGAATATTTACTCATAAACATGCAGATTGCGGGTGGGACGCGTTTTTATGTAAAAATGGGGAAAGGGGAGCTATTTTATTTATTACCCTCTTGACTTGGTGGCGCGTCAGTGTGAGAGATTGCTTTCGGTGCATAGCAGAATTAAGCCTATAGCTATACATAAGCATTGCGTTTCTGGCTTTAAAATGATGATGTTTTTAAATGTTAGATAACAGAGATTTTACGCAGAAGCACTCTGTTTTTATGAAGTGACGATGGCAAAACGAATGAACTTTACGTAGATGGTAAATGAATACTGCAGCCTGTAGATATCCACACAAAACTGGAAATCAAAATGTGTTGCCAACCCTGATAGTTATCATTGCCATGACAATCCATTACCATCTGAACGAAACTGAACATTAGCATTTGGCGGGAGATAGATTATGTAGTGCGGTGCCACTCTTCGTTGTAATTTTATAACTCAAGAACGGGCTCACCTTTCCAAACCATATGTGTTGGCCTTGTTCAAACTATTTAGTAGCTGGTTTATGTGAAATTGGCACAAAATTGGTAGAGCGGTTCTTCATTTATCATATTTTTTGTAACAAGTGAATTCGATAAATGACGGATCATTTTGTAAATGGGGATTTTACTGTCAATTTTTTTTCAGTCTTACCAGTTATCAGATGTTTCAATATTTGTTTTAAATATTAAACTTTAAACGTAGCGAAGCACGTACCGGGCCGCTAGTTTATTATAATTATGGGAACCCATAAACCACGAGTAATTTATGAACCAATAACGCACGAAAATATCCTACTTCGTCTACACCAGTGATTCCCAAAGTGGTCCATATAGACCCCCTGGGGTCTATGGGAGACTCGATAGGGTCTACGTATATGCGTAAATAAAATTGGGATATATGGGACAATGATATAAATGTTAGCAAGGGGGTCCACCGAAACCGCGAAAAAATTGAAAGGCGTCTACAAAGAAAAATAGTTTGGGAACCTCTGGTCTACACCGTCAACAGTCTGTCTAAAGTTCACTCGCAAGTGTTATCGCGAAAAATAAAAATATTTCAATTAGTTCTACTATCAGTATATATTTTTACGGCAACCGCTTACCTCTTACAATAGTATACTATACATATATGGACAGGTACTCCTATTCCACTGTATTCACACAAAGGTCTGCGTAAATCAGTTGTTAAAATATTTGTGATACACTAACGCCTCAATGGCTTTGAATAAAAAGTGATATGGGTATAGTTCGTGACCCCGTCACGTAGGTTCATTCTATTTCCATCCCCGCTTGATATGATCTGTGACGATAACTTTTTGACCTAAAATATTTGTATTACCAAATCGTTTTTTTTTTCTTATACATTAATGTTGAAGGTATTTTAAAATAGTGTTGTAATAATAGTGATTTCTTAAGTTTTTTTAGTAAATATAAAGTGCAAGTAGCTGGCTGTTACGCTACCTGTTTGTTACGCTTTCACCGCATTTTTTTTTATTTCTCAAAGCAGATATTTGATAGTCCACTGTTGGCTGTCAATTGTCAAGCAGACCACCTTTAGAAAGTGGTCATCGTTCAGAGCCAACTACTACTTTTGACTCCAGTTTTGAAAATGATGAAGATGAGAGATAGTGCGCGTCTTAAGAAAGAAAGGGTATCTTTAATCTCAGATATATATCTAGTCTACTTTACTGGAGAGATAAGACAAGCGGATGAAATCTCCGGAAACTGTTAGATAATGGATGATTTAAAAGTATAACCAAGGCCACGAATTGCACTCATAGGTTTTAGTAATATTTTAGTAGTAGATACATGACAATTTCTGCACATGCAAAAAAATATATCGATCTCTGATTATTAACAAACTCTCCAATAGAGAGTTTAATAACTGATCAGATTTCTAGTGGTAGCCAACTACTACTGCTACGATGGAGTCCTGGGTTTAGTTCCCCGTGTCAGAGGCTATCAAATACAAAAGCGTATTATTCTTTATCTCTGGAGTTTAGTAATGTGCTCGGAGATGTCTATATGTCTATGTCTATGTTACCTGTTACATGTGTAAAAAAAGATAACCGATGCATTGTGGGTGTTTATTGGGTGCATATTATTATATGGTTTAATGCATACATTTACCTCTAGCTACCTCTTCATGGGAATACAGGCGTCAAGTTACGTATAAATATCGATACTATTAACATCCATGTACAATATGTTGAACAGCGCTACGAAGCGTACCTTAATCGTAACTAGGAGTCTACGATACATCATTAGAGAACAATATAAAATTCACAATTATCAGTATTTTAATACTCGTAATGTTGCATCAGGTTACTGCCTATCATACGAAAATACAGGTTTGAAGTTACGTTTTATAACCAAACCTGTGTAATAAAGTTACAGCGAAACTTCGATTAACTTAAACTAATTACGCTTTAAGATAAACTGTTCGCAAAATTAAATTTCGCGGCACCGAAAACGCGATCATTGAATTTGTAAAATTATTGACTCAATTTTCTTATTCATATTTTAAAACACTTAATAACTTTGAATGTTCGTTTCTTGACGCTGTAATTTTATTATTATGTAGGCGCAACTTATATTGACACAATTCAAAGTTATATTAATCGTATCTATTTATATAAACATCAGTGGCAACTTGATGAAGTATTGAGACACAGAAACATTTTTGGGTAGGAAAAGGGAGCCAAAATTTAAAAAACAAATACAAGTCTTAAATGCATAGTATGTTAATGAATATTAACATGGTATGAATTTAAAGATACTTATTTTTAGAATCTCGCACTAATAATTATCTAAACTAATATTATAAAGAGGTAATATTTTTCTGTTTGTTTGTTTGTAATGAATAGGCTCAATAACTACTAAACCGATTTTAAAAATTCTTTCACTATTCGAAAGCTACGTTATCCACGGGTAACATAGGCTATATTTTATTTTGGAAAAAATAGGGTTCCGTAAGATATTTGGGTTTTACAGACACAAGATGTAAAAAATCTACCAGAAAAGTTACTTATTTTGCGTACACTGCCTTAACTATAAAAGATATCGAGGAAGACTTTAGGCTATATCTATGTATAATCATCATGCTAAGACGAATAGGAGAGAGTAGGCAACATTGCACCGCGCGAAGCCGGGGCGGGCCGCTATGTATTTTATATATAAAAATAAAACTTGCATATTATTACTGAGGAAAAACTCAGTAAGGTCACATCTTGATAACCAAGAACAATCAAGAAATTTGTAAAAAAAGTTAATCTCAATAAGTAAACCAAGTAAAATTACCATTACATCCCATCTAAAATCGTTTAACTATTAGACTGGTTGTTATAATGATTTGTGAGTGGCAAAAATGCTTATTCTGGTAAGTGATACATTCTCAAGTTAAAGGATAGTCAAATATCTGTAAATAACCAAAAATACTGCCACATTAAGTCGTGTTCACAGTATTTCAATTTACATTTTATATAAAGCAATCAAATGGTTTATTTATGCTAATCTATGTGAAGCTTTAAAATAAATTAAACGACCAAAGAGGCAGCCATGAGAAATGTAAAAGCTTTTAAAATTGTAGACCTAACTTCTTCATAACAACTTGCTTCAAAGCCTAGAAGTTACACAAATAATCTGGAAAATAGTTCCGCGCTCCGACGCCTCATAACAACATATTTTGCGTCAGTCGTTACGTTTAATGCTTTATTTCCTTGTAAACTCGGTGAGAAGACTATTTAAGACTTTCTTTAGTTTCCAGTAAACTGGCACCTTGCTGTTTTATGACTTTGTAGTTGAATTGTGGCGGTTACGGTATAACAAGTGTTATTGTTTTTGGTTATATTCAAGGCAAATCATTTAAGGCAAAGGAATTAGAAAACGAAGTAATCCAATTTTTGTTGTTGTTTTCTTTATGTTATGAAGTGGCAAACTTGCGTACTGTTCACATTGATTATAAGTTATACCTAGCCTATGTGGCCTATAAACATCTACATCATTTTACATTTTACTGGTGGTAGAGCTCCAGTGACGGAGCACGCGGGCGTAGGCACCACCGCATTACCTAATATATTTGCCGCTAAATGGTAGTGTACAGCACTATCGTGTTCCGTGGTAATGCATGGCTCTGTAATTTCCGGCACAGAGGCATAACACCTTAGGCCTCGGGAGTGGTAACGCATCTGCATTTTGACCTTGGTCTTTGTGTAAGTGTCTATAGGCTGCAGTCATCACTTAACATCAATGAGAACTGCATGCTTGTTTGTCACTTCCATTACATAAAAAAAACTAACCAGAGAATTTTAGAGGCACATCTGAGGCCTAAGTGTGCCTCTGTGCCGGATCTTACAGGGCAGTACATTACCGCCTGACCAGAATATGAAAGCACTTATCATATCCATTTTGTGGCAAGTATATTAGGTAATGCGGTGGTGCCTACGTCCAAGAGATCTACCACCAGTGAGAAGGGTATAATAGTATATCCGATCTCTTTTAAATTGTCATAGTATATTTTAGCATAAATAAACGTCTCAGAAATTAATGATTACTCGTACCAAAGTCAACATTAAAAAATACGCTTACACTCACAGCATCACACTAGGTATAAACCTGTGTCGTGGGTGTCGTTGTACACATACAGAAACACCCAGACACGAAACAAATATCTGTAGGCCATACAAATATTTGTGTTGGTTCAAATCAAAGGATTTTATCTACACCATTGGACTAACCAGGTCGTCGTCAACATTAAAACTGTCTTTCTTCGTTTGAAAAAAAAAAGTATTCCAAAAATTTAAAAACAGAAATAAACGTCAATTGTTCTGTCCACTTTTAAATCAGCACTAGATATATTTAAATAAGAATATGGTAAATATCACCAGCAAGAAAATCGTCACCTTCTATCCGAAGACGGGATAAGTCTTAGCGTGTAATTAGATCCGCGTAAGCCTGTACACACGGCTTAGCTCCCAGCAAACTCTGGAAAAGTCTCTCGATTTTACGTACACCGTCGAACTCATAGTGACACGTTACAGATGAGCCGCGGGTAATTAAAAACGTGACCGTCGTCAGTTGTCGTCGGACGGCCCTTAAGGGTTTTATCTACTTCGCACCACTCGTTCCAATGAGCTTTGTTTATCAGAAACAAACTTTTATGTTTGGTCTCCCAAAATTTCCAGTTTTGCCGCATAATATTTTTATTCCGCCTATTACTTTTATTATCTTAATAAACTGTGAAATGTGACAAGACAGTTTATGCGATGTAAAATTCGTTATGGGCGATCGGATCAAGGGTCGGCGGCGATAGGACTTATTCAGTGGAATAAGCAGCCTGATATTTTCCACTGTACATGAATTTGTTATTTGCCAAGTGCTTCTTGAGCGGTAAGGGTTTCTTCCTTAGGACTAATAGTTTAAATGAGGTTTTTGACACATTTGAAACTCAAATGTAGTAGGCATTAACGATACATACCTACTGTCAATAATTATTCAGTTTATTCATTTATTTCATGAAGAGAAAAATTGAATATTAACGTTGAGCATTTTTACCCACTAATGCTACCAACACCACCACCACCATCGTCACTACCAATACCATCACCACCACCACTGTCACCACTACAACCTCCACCACCGCCACCACTACAATCGCCACCAACGCCATCAACGCCACCACCATCACCAAACACCAATGACACAAACGCCACCAAAACCACCACCACCACAACAAATGCCACCAACGCCTCCAAAACTACCAACAACACTACCAACGTCACCAAAGCCAACACCAGAGTCACCAACAACACCTACGCCACCAACGACATCAACGAAATCCGAAAGACGTCCATCCGTCTCCGCTGGACAAAGCCTTTCCCGAAGATGCTCCTAAAAGTGTTGTGCGTCATAAGGAAAGAATATGCCATAATTGCCACGCCTGGCATGCTGAATGGTGATGATAGCGGCGATTGTTCTATGCCGGGACGCTGCTATGCTGTCAGAGAAAAACCAAGTGCGAGTCGAACTCGTGCACGAAGGGTTCAGTACAAAAATGGCATAAAAATTACGTTTGTTAGAAGGTAATACACAACATAAGACCTAAAACTTCTGTGAAAATTTTAAGCGTCTACTTGCTACCGTTATTGATATCGAGCAAAAAATATAGGAAAAAAAACACGTTTATTGTATCCCGCCTTGGACCCCTAAATATTTTCATTTTGTCGTTATAGCGGTAACAGAAATACATAATTGAAATAAAACTATTTTTACGGATTTATCTTGCGTATATTAAACTAAAATTATTATTAGAATCAACCCGACGTTTCGGTCGCTTTTCAGCTTCCGTGGTCCGGGCAGACTGAGGTGACATTTGTCTGACAGAAGTTTGAAAAAATTATATGTAGCTACCTCCATCGATTTCGTAAACGCCTTGCGTAGCGTTCATAGAAAGACATAAGTTATGAAAATTTTAGCTTTCTAGCTATCACTGTTTATGAGATACAGCCTGGTGACAGACAGACGGATGGACGGGCAGACAGATAGACAGCGGAGGTTTAGTAATAGGGTCCGTTTTTACCGTTTAGATACGGCACCCTAAAAAGACAGA
This sequence comes from Macrosoma leucophasiata, assembly GCA_036365455.1. Taxonomy (NCBI): domain Eukaryota; kingdom Metazoa; phylum Arthropoda; class Insecta; order Lepidoptera; family Hedylidae; genus Macrosoma; species Macrosoma leucophasiata. The sequence continues at coordinate 15,799,272 of JAWQUS010000009.1, read as the reverse complement.
AGATAAATACAGAATAGTTTTAAAATGTTCGATAATAGGTACATGATTCTTTAAATTGTCGTAACTTTTTTATTTCTGAACCGATTGACATGAAACAAACATTACATGTTAAGTGAAACTTACCACAATATATTAGTGAACAAGCACTTACCACAATATCTAAATCAAACAAGCCGTTTCTGAAATTAGCGTGCACAAACACACAGACAAACAGACATTTTTCCGGGATAAAAAGTACCCAGTATTGTGCGCCAAAAGTTAAAGTATAATCATACCAAGTGTCATTGTAATCGGACCGGTAGTTTTTATGTGATGCTTGAACAAACAGACATACAGAAAGACAGACAGTCAGACAGACAAAAATTTTTCTAATCACATATTTGGGTTCGGTATCGATCTAGTAACATCCCCTGGTATTTATTTTTTCAATATTTTCAATGTACAGAATTTACACTTCTACAGATTCATTATAAGTATAGATAATTAGGCTCCTGGAGAGCACTTTTACATCGTCATTTTTTTTTAAACTAACCTAAGTGAATAACCAGTAATAATAATCAAAAACACATAATCAATTAAATAGAAACTAAACAATTTTGTATAATATGGAAAGCATCAATTATATACAAATTCCTTCATTTCCCCATTTCCCAATGAAGGCAGACTACATATTACCACAGTCTAAAGAAAACGAACATGTATTAGAACTGTCGAAACGGTCGAACGAAGCCGTCGGTCCCGGTTGCTATCGATAGATAGCAGCCGTTCAACCTTGTACCGGAGGCCTTATGGGCGATTTGAAAACATCCGACAGCGGGTTGGCCACTTACCCATATCTCCACCAACCCGCATTGGAGCAGCGTGATGGAGTAAGCTCCAGGCCTCCTCCCAAGAAGGTGAGAAACTCGTGCCCAGCAGTGGGACGTATCAAGGTTGCCATTATTATTATTTATTATTATATTATGGTATCAGCACAATCTAAAGAAAACGAACGTGTTAATTAATACTGTGGTATCAGTGTTAGTGAGTGTTAGATTCTAGATTTCATCGAATCCGTCGTTAATATGCCCAGAAATATCAAAAACGTTCGTTAACGATTCGCCAATTATTGCATGGGATAAAACGTTATCGGCGAATCGTGGGTATTTGTATGTTTGTGCATTGACCTCTGCCTACATAGGCGTAAAATCTAAATTAATAAAGATGGCATAAAAAATATTGAATGTCTTGCCAATGTCGTGTTATTCAAATCAATATGTCAGAAAATAGAACAGATACAAACATTAAGGGATGCATGAATCATTGTACAAAATCATTCTTTACTAATAAAAACTATACATTATGTAGTTTGCTACTCCATCTTAGTGTGAAGGACTCCTTATCAACTTATATTAGTCCCATGAAATTAGTGCAATCGAAGTTTTATAATCCCAATATATAAACCGAACGTGAAGATTGCTGCAAAATGTATATTTGAGCTTTGTGTAAGTTGCCACCGCCATTTCACGCATCAAACTTTCCGTCGACAAAATTTATTCATGACGTGATCCCTTGTAAATACATTTGGGAGTTTATTGTCGTAATGAATTTGATATGGCTTATGAAAACACCCTTATCTTTCCCCCATTTGTAGATATTTTGTTAGTTATTCAAACAACCTGTTTGATGTTTTCACTGCATAATGAAATATATATGAAATATTTTTTTTCATCCTTGTACGCATAACAGGGTATTACTGCTAATTATAAGATCCTGAATCTTTATTTTATTCATATGGGTATTATACTGATTGTAAAGCTTTAACGATGGAGCTCGAGGGTGTCGGCACCCATGCATTACCTTATCTACTTAGATTTTATACTATATCGCTGATCACTAATTACCAGCAAGTGCTGTTTAATAATAATTATGATTAGTGTTCAGCGTCATTATGTTCCTATTTGGTGGTAATGTCAGGCACAGAGACATAATAGTTTTGGCTTAAGGATTGGCAAAACATCTACTTACATTAGAATCTTGATGGCAAAAAGATGTAAGCGATCTACTAAAATTATTATTTATTTATTGATAAAAGATTTACTGTATAAACTTTAGTCAATACTATAATTTCCGTTAATAAATGACTAGGACACGATTTAGAGAATCCACATTTCATAATTTTTGAAGGTGAATGAGATTTTTTCCAGAAATTGGATACAATAAATTGTAGCGTAACACATTTGGCAGCTTAACTCCTCAACATGCAGATTTCAGCTTTTCCTACTCTATGAACGTATACCGTGATCAAATTGAAAATTCCAACAGGTTTTCTGCAAAGATGGTACTCGAAATCAGACTGAGTATATTCGCGTAGTTTTAATGCTGTGTTGCCATAATACACTCTATGTTGTAGTAGATTTTCAGTCTAAAATGATACATATATATATTTTGTGGTCGATAAGAAGCGTTTCGAGATATTTAATTTTTCTATTCATATAACAACGTGGGCTATCAGCTCCGGCCCGAGCGCGTAGCTCTATGTATTGAACAATAAAATAGACAAAATAATTAAAAGTAACTACTTAATTTTGACAGTTGAACCTCTGTGACTCAACCAAGGCAACCTTGGTTACATATTTTATTTATAAATAATATCAGATTTGAAATAAATTATTACCTATATCACGCTCACGCGCTACAAATAACTACTTAAAGTCAATAAACCGGGTGAAATATAATATTTGATAACATTAATCGAACATTCTATTTGTCTTTTGGCTCGTGGCCCCATCCCACTCACGAAGGCAGAGCGTTCGAGAATTTCAATTTAGGAGAAGAATGTGCCGACATAACGTGTGGCCTGAGATATTTTGATAGGACATGTTCTTCGTGAATAAATCTCTTTTAACATATTAAAAGTTTTTAAACGTTTATTAATTTGTTTGGGCCGAAACGGGTTTATATTGGTTTGTTATATAGAGTACTGGTTTAGTTACATTGTCGGTGAAAGGTAGGTTGAATAAATAGATAAAAAGAGGATGTTTCAGTGGCATTTTTTTGTTTTAATGGAATTTTGGAATAGTATTATTTAGGTAATTGCGATTTATAAAAAAATGGATTTGTTTGGGATATGAAATTTGGAATACCTGGTTATATCACGAAAAATATGTTTTTGACCTATGTACATACCAAGGTTTTTTGATTAGAGGTCTGAGGTTCAACGTTAATTTGGGTTACAAGTGCATTGGTTACCTTTTTTCGTTTTGCGGAAGTACCCAGTACCAGTCTCGGCTTGGTCACGTCACACCGCGGACACTCCGCCAAAATTCCATACAAACGCTTGATTTGGTTTCTATTACACAGACATCAATCAGTAACGTGTATTTACATGCGCACCTGTGTGCGTAGCACGTACAAAATGCCAACCGACGCCCATAAGAGGGGAAGGGGTTGAGTGATGCGGGCAAATCGGGCGGGACGTCGAAGTGTCCATTCTATACGTAGTATTATTACATATTCTCACGTTACGTTAATATTCTAAAGTAATTTTTGGTTGAGAATGATGGTAGAGTTCTAGTAGATTTGTGTTACGTTAAATCGCATTAAAATAATGTTATATTTTTAAGACAAAAATATTTATTCTTTTATTTGGGAGATCGGTCGCTGTCTTAGGGACAGGGGTCATGACTACTTCTCAGGGTCGTTCTTGGTGCAGAGGCTGGCGATTGCAGTTCAAAGGGACAACTCTGCCAGTATTTTGGGTTCCTTTGCTCCGGGAATGTCCAGGAGTGGTTCATTTGACCAGGATTTTTAAAATTTTTTACAATATACTTAAATAATTTTTATGTAATGGAAGTGGCAAACAAGCAAGCAGTTCACATTGATGTTAAGTGATGACTGCAGCCTATAGACACCCACACAAAGACCAAGGTCAAAATGCAGATGCATTACCACTCCAGGCCTAAGGTCGTAACAGGTGTTACGCCTCTGTACCGGAAATTACAGGGCCGTACATTACCACCGATTGGAACACGATAGTGCTTAACACTACCATTTAGCGGCAAGTATATGGTAATGCGGTGGTGCCTAATCCCACGAGCTACGTCTCTGGAGCTCTAACAAATAATCATAAGTTAATTGTAATTTTATTTTAATTTATTTGCTAATTAATAAATAACTTATTAAGAAATATTAACATAAATATTGATGAAAAGTGAATATTAAACACATAAGGTATAGAGATTTTCATAAAATTAGAAGTCCAATTAATGTATTTCTCACGCACTATATCGTAGGTAATAACCGAATAAAATAACTAACAGCAGAAGCGTCTGAATGTGAGTGAATACTACCAACCATACCTAGCCATAGTCTAACAAGTTAGCTCGACTGCATTTGTACCAGTACATCAGCTAACGCCCTAGCTTAACATATCCAGTCTCAGGAGTATCAACGTATCAAAGTCTGAAGCTTTCTCGAAGGTATTTGTGATGTAGTGATAACTTACTATCTACATAAATGTGTTTTTATAACCTATCGGTAAATGGTGAAATTCATGTAAAATTTGCTTTATTCGTACATTTTTTTTTAAATCACTTGCATTTTGAGTGATAAGCTATTCTTTTTCCTCGTCATTTAGTTTTTGAAAGGTAGAATGTAAATTTTATGATATTGTTGCTGTACATTATCTAACAAGTAATATTGCACATCGACCTTAGAAAGGAAACTTCGGCTTATTTCGGGTCTGTAGAGGGTTATCTCTTTCGCGCCTTACCTATGTGATTTTTTTTTAATCCTATGACTTCGCTTGTTATGCATATTGCCAGTGACAAGTAAAACTATATTTCGTGTTCGTAATAAGCAACGTAAAAGTCGGAGTCAGTCAGTCAATATATCAGTCCGTCAGTCAGAGTCACAGTAATTCGAGTAAAGCGATGGCTACTTTACCAAAACATTTACAATGAAGTTTAGGAAGCTCGAAAGAACGTGTTTTCGCACTGTTATTCCATTTCACTATACCTACACGAGCATTGTAAAAGCCTATATCAAACAAAATGCCACCAACTATAACTCAAAAATACACAAAGAAAATGAAATAAACTAAGAGCACCACACGCATCTTTCAAGGTCAAAACTCTCTATGTGAAATTTGTTGACCATTTTGATCGAGTTTTGACTAACACCGAACTAGCAGTGCTTACTTAGGCAGTGTGCAGCAGAGACAACGCTTTACGGTTGTCTCGTTCGCAGCCTCGATATCCAAAATTTTTTGCTGGGTACTCTATATTTTTGACATAAGTTACATCAGTTGCATAACCATTATTTAGTGATTAATAGATGTCGTTCACTGGTCCCAGAGAGGTTGCAATCAAAGGTAAAGAAAAATTATAATCTTGGATGTGGGGTTTTGGTAGTTGGTTTGGTAGTCTGCTTCACGTTCAAATGGTTTTAGATAATTTTGCTTTTTTGATAATTTAAAATATGTACTCTCTAACCATATTGCCATACCCAAGAAGGTTTTATGATGCACTTACATATATTATTACCACCTGCACTAAATATATCACGACTTATGCAATAAATGAATTGAATTGAATTGTTGTAATGCAGCTGAGGTAGTTATCCAGACTTCGCAGGTTTGAATCCTGCTTGAAGTCAAATTATTACTCCCATGTTTTCTCTCAAGAACTTTGATTATACTAGTATAAATATGTCAGTGCGAAAAATAAAAAATATCGATTGTTTAAATCATTGAAAAATATGATATTTTGCAATTTAAAAAAATATTTAAAACCTAAATGCATGGTCACACTTTACCCTAATAAAGTAATAAAGGTCTGGTATGAGGTTGTTCGTTAATTAATTCTGTATTGCGTTGTTAATTAAAACATAAAGTTTACCCACACAGTGCAATTACACGTAAATGAAACAATAAAAGTAATAATAGTTTTACAATTTTGAATTTATTTTATATGCAAACTTGGTTTAGTCTTATATCTAATGCATATAAATTAATCCAGATACATACATTGCCCTTCAAAGGAATACATCAAAAATATTATTCAATAAACGTAATTTTTTTATTTGATAAATTGATGCCATTCATAATAATGCGTATTTTATTTTTCTTCCCTAATGTCATTATTGTTAGTAGCTTTCTAGGATATTCTTAGAATAGTAAAGAAAATCGAGTTTTCTTAGAAATAAGAAAAAGGAAGACACCTATATAGGTTGCCTTAAAGAAATTGTACTTTTAGCAATAAAGCCACCATTTTTGCCGCTTTACTTCGTTTCGTGTACATCTCTCTAGTACACTATTGTAAATCGATGACTTACACACGAATGGGTGATGTTATAAAGTATATTTAGAATATGTTCCACTTTCAGGATGTACCTACATTCAAAAAATGAAAACAAAAGATTCGCTTAGCTTCGAGAATTTGAGACACATTTTTATTACATTATAATTATTTTCAAATAAATAATTTTGAAATTATTTAAGAAATTTAAACATTACGTAGAACACCATAAAAATATACGTAACTGCGTATAAGAAAAATTATAGATAGTAAAATATTAGATTTGATGTCCAGCATATATTATAATACTACTTATATAAAGAATATACAGATTTTTTATTGAGTAGGTACAGTTAAAATCAAAAAATCGGTATCACTATCAAAATGCGCCAGTACCGTTCAAAGGCTCGTCCGTCCGAGAGATTCAAAGGATGTGTTCAAGCTACAAGCATACTACTTTTCCAGTGAGATCAATGAACAGTGGTTTATACCATGCAGTACTTATTAAATAAATTTTAGTTTCTCTATCACGAGTGTCGAAAGCATCTGGTAATTTTTGAAAGTGTTTAGCAGCTAGATGTCGTTGTATCCGTTAATTTTGGTTATTTTGAAGTCATAAAGTGGAAGAATACAGTTGAGATTGATGTTAAGTGAATACCTATGAATAAGTAATTCTATAGAAGTACAACACTCATTAAAAAGCATAATAAAAAAGTGGCACCACGGCTCGTTGCTATAGGCTTAAAATCGACAGCTATTACTTATACTAGAAACCTTAACTGTATGAAAAATAAGGCCCTTAGCAACGAAACATAAACAACTTTTGACAAATAACTTTTTTTTTTTTAATATTTCCTGTCATACTTGTGGCGCCACTTTTTCTGTTTGAAAACACTTCTATAGAATTACTTAACTTATTCGTAGACTGTAACCTTTAAACATCTACACAAAAACACAGATTTCAGTAGATGAAATGTATAATAGACGATATAATAAAACGAAGGTGAAATATAGGATAAATCTGATTGAGTGTGGTTTCGAATTGATACCACTATCGAAATACGCCTGTACTGTTCAAAGGCGCGTCAGTCCGGGTGTTTCAAAGGATCGGTTCATGATACAAGCTGTATGTTCCCACTGAGATCAGTGCACTATGGTAGCTATATATCTTGTTATCTATATATATAAAAATGCAACCCGTTTTCCTTAGTCACGGCATCACGCGTGAATGGCTGGACCGGTTTGGCTAGTATTGATTTTGAATGATTTTTGGAAATCCAGGAAATGTTTAAAAGGTAAGTAAATATGAAGAAATTGAAGGGAAATAGTAAAAACCACCATTTAATTTTCCCATACAAATAGTCCGTATCTATCAAACCTTTGACACATGTCATATTTTCATTCTGAGGCAATACGAAGTTTGCCGGGTCAGCTAGTTTAATAATAAAAAAACAGTATGTGTACCTATGTACGCACGTAAGAAGTTAAAATTCTTTAGCGTAACATTCCAATGTACCAGTTGTAATAAGTCCATGTATAAGTAATACATCTTTAGCGTAACAATCCAATGTACCAGAATTAAACAAAACGACAAAACAGTTTTGGAACTTACTTCAGGCTATAGCTTATAACTGTCGGTGTGCGCGCGCATCGAAAAATTCGCGCCAAAAGAAGTAGAACTTATATTTCTGCAGCACGAATTTTGTAAACTAAATCACTTTAAATTTTTTATTGTCAACAGCTAGAAAAAATAAAATTACACACGTTCATACATATTCGTATATTTTGTCTCCTATTTATGTTGTTGCTGGCCACTAGATGGCGTAAACTCAATAATTTACAATAGACCACTGAATATTATATTTCTAGTAGGTACATTGACCATCATGATAAACATCCATTGTAATATTAGTTGATGTGACGTAACTTCACGCCTATAATCCCCGAAGGGGTAGGCAGAGGTAAATGCATGCATTCAAACAAACATGCAAACACCCACGTTTGGCCGGTTTTTGTCCCATGTAACAGGTGGCGTGCCTATTGCCATATCCGGGCACATCAGCAAACTCCGAGGTACTGGGAAACTTCCAGAAAATGGAAAAATCCCAATCGAACCAGAGATAAAGGAATTTAAACCGTTATCTCTGATAGCCCTCGACCCGGTTATCAAACCCACTACCTCCAGCGTAGTAGTAGTGGCCTGCTACTACAAGGTTACTGAGGCAGTTGATATGACAAGATTTATTTTATGTATTGATTATCAAAACACGTACCTACGTTTTAGTCCTTATTCGTAGGTTTAAGAATTACTTCTACCACAGTCTTAGAACGTATTAAAGATTACCTACTACTACATCGAGGTATCCATAATACAAAAAGCAAAACAAAATGAGGGTGAAATAAAGTAAAAATCTTATTGAGTGTAGTTCCAAATCGATACCACTATCAAAATGCGCCGGTACTGTTCAAAGGCTCGTCCGTCCGAGCGTTTCAAAGGATGTGTTCATGATACAAGCCGTATGTTCCCACTGAGATCAATTCATGGTACGTACCCTTGTATTCTCGCGTTTCTCTTACACAAGTTTTCGAAGCTTCACTTTTCTTATTCTTTATATGGTTAGCTGCTCAATGTTGTATTTTTAAAGTGTTCATGAAGAATAAGAATACGTCGATGGAGTTTTGAATGTAGAGGATTTAATAGATTGACTAGGTATACACAGTGGATTTCATTATGATTCACTTCTTATTATATCAGACGTTACACATAACCATCAATTAAATCATTAAAATATTACGATTGTCGTTATTTCTGCGTATAAATCGCTTCTGCGCAAACTATGATTTTGAGAATGTCTCTGAAGAAAAGATTATACTGGCGGTAGAGCTCCAGTGACGGAGCTTGCGGGCGTAGGCACCACCGCATTACCTAATACACTTGCCGCTAAATGGTAGTGTTCAGCACTATGGTGTTCCAGTCAGGTGGTAATGTACGACCGTGTAATTTCCGGCACAGAGGCATAACACCTTAGGCCTCAGGAGTGATAACGCATCTGCATTTTGACCTTGTTCTCAGTGTCTATAGGCTGCAGTCTTCACTTAACATCGATGTGAGCTGCATGCTTGTTAGCCACTTCCATTACATAAAAAAAAAGATTTTGTTCCGTACATCATCTGAATAATACTACAGGAAACAATTAGTAGATCGGAACATAGTAAAAATCTTAGCTATAATATATTTTATCCAATTTTCCAAATGAACATCGTATCGCCTTACTTACATTTTTTTTTTTTTTTTATGTAATCGAAGTGGCAAACAAGCATGCAGTTCACATTGATGTTAAGTGATGACTGCAGCCTATAGACACCCACACAAAGACCACGATCAAAATGCAGATGCGTTACCACTCCTGAGGCCTAAGGTGTTATGTCTCTGTGCCGGAAATTACAGGGCCGTACATTACCACCTGACCGGAACACGATAGTGCTGAACACTACCATTTAGCGGCAAGTATATTAGGTAATGCGGTGGTGCCTACGCCCGCGAGCTCCGTCACTGGAGCTCTACCACCAGTAAACATTAGTAGGTATATTATATTTAGTTTTATCTTAGTAATAGTGTCCATTATAGTTTTTCTAAGTTGTATTTTGACATGTTTATCAATTGTTGTTCACTTTAATTTATTTTGTTTGTTTTTGACTTGTTATAAGCGGTACTTGTCACCCTAAAAATTAATATCTGACTCTTAGTGACATAAAGTGGTAGATACAATGTATTTAAATCGATCTAAACGGAGTTTTGGTTACAAATACTAAAGAAACGAATGTTTTATTTATTGGAATAATAATATATCTTACCAGAAAGTCATAATATTTTTGTTAAGTTAATAAATATATGTATGAAACAATTATTCTAATTCGTCACATCAGTTTGTGGACATACTTGTTTTCAGCTCAATTCTTTCGATAATGTTATTCAGAAAAATTTATTACATTTATAAAATCTTAGATGAGTACTAAATAACTTAACACAAAAAGTGGTAAGTGAAAGTACAAAATTAATAGTTTTACGAGCTTAGTAGAAGTTATGTAAGTTAATTATCAACGGGCGAGACGGGATATTTCTTAAGAATTAGTAATTAAAGCGGACAGTATGTAATAAACTTTGTGAATAATAGCTTTAAATTATTCCTATAAAACAAATCTTTACTTTTAATCATATCTAAAATGGTAGAGCTTGAGTAGTATTATTTGCTTTGTACCCGGTCGAAGTATTATTTTTTAGTATCTAGAAAAGGCCCTTGAATTTTTTTCCAAAAAGTTTATTACTATTATACTCACTTTTAACATTTTTACAACTTTGTGAAAGGAAAGCGATAAATTGTGCGAGTCATGTTTAATAGATATGAATTAAAAGTCGAGTCGCTTTAAAAGTGAGTTATTTACAATCTCCAAAATCAATTCTGCCCGAATTTCCATATTCAGTTCGCAACTTTGTTGCAAAAGTCTAAATGAAACAAAAACTTGCGAAAAGAGTTTTCCAAAGGAGTAGATGAAGCAATTCAGCGTCTTGATGCATTATATTTCCACTCATTAGGTGTATATTTATTTAATTTACAACGACTGGGGCGGACGATAAGCTACGGGGCGTGCGCGACTGTGACTCCGTTCTTTGAATAACAATGCATATGGGCGTCTAAAATGCTGCCTTTATTCCACAAAATTATTCATACAATGTTACTTAAGGAATGGTACAACGGGCACTTACAAGCCTTTTCTCGCAGCATTTTATATATCCTTGGGTCGTCTCGGTACCCTGACGCGACCGTGACGTGTAATGGAATTACGCTAAAAAGAACTCGCTTAGAAGAAAAAGTAGCTCGTTGCCGACCGAAGAGAAAAGTCACAAAAGAGACAAGCTTAAGCTTAAACGGAGTCGCAAATGAAATTTGCAGCCTTATTTTGAATACCATTGTCTCAACATTTACGATGTTATATTTAAATAAGTCGTAAATGGTCTTGAGTACGTAGTCAGTTTCCTGAGTATAGGCGATACTTTACAGTAGTGTTGGCTTCTTAAACATTTTTTAAATTACAATTTTAAAAGACGAATTTCTAGATATTAACTATCAACTCCGATAAGCCCATTGATATTCTCAACTTACATAAAAAGGTAAAAGGTAAATCAAAACCTGTAAGACAAACTAGGTTCCCTAACTTAACTGTTAAATGGCTTGGCGTTGTAAACATACATTAGCGATGTAAATTGCTGTCCAACACGCTGCTTAACCAGGATAACTTGACCCACGTCGCTGTAGAAGCGCAAGGTGTTCTGATACCAGATACCAGTAACAGCCTATCGATTTTTGATAACATCACTTTGGTGAACATGCCATCGCATTCTATGGAAAAGTATTTGCTTCTGATGTTTAGTATTAATGTGTTATGGGCCACAATACACTTGCCATTGATGTAGACAAGAAGTGATCCAGCTTTACTTCAACATAAGTGTGAATGAAAAAACATAAGTAGCTGAAAAAAACACATATAACACGCTTAACACATAAAGCATCTCTAAATTCATATTTTAAATAGAAGCAATGACTAACTACAATAAAACTTACTAATATCCCAAACAATCAAACTCGCTCTCAACATCTTTTTAATAATGTTTTATAAAATTATAAAAATAAAGAAATTAAATATGAATAAAACCTACAAGATAAACCTGGTTCACTAACTCAACTGTTACAATAAACATCTTTACTTTGAAACCATGCTTCCCATTGCTTGAAACCATGCTATTGCTTAACACGCTGTATACTGTTTATCTTTAGTGATCTTTACCCACGTCAGGGTTGAATCGCATAGTATTCAAAATCACAGCTTATCACTTTTTGATTGTTCCAATTACCTCCTGATTGCAACTTATCAACATTGAGATTTAAAAAAAAAGGTTGATCAATACAATAATATTCATATTTTTTTGCCGGACATAGCACGTAACTCCTCTATTAAGTATGAAGCTCATCATTTATCACCTCAGTCTTGTCTTTTTATCTCACTTTTTTGCAAAAATAACAAAAGATTAACAAAACATGTACGACAAGCCCGATTCACTAACTCGACTGTTAAATAAATATCTTACCGTTGTAAACATAAAAGGAGCCGTGTAAACTGTTGTCCAACACGCTGTATAACTTGACCCACGTCAGGGTTGAAGCGCAAAGTGTTCCGATAACCGGCAAAACCGCAGCCTATCGCTTTTTGATAGCATCACTTTGCTCAACTTGCCATCTGACGGCCATTAGGTGCGGGTCTGGGATATTGAAAAAGTAAGCCACTTCACCGATCGCCCTACATTTTGCTACGTGTGATGAACATTTTAATGGCCCTGCTGGAATTATGCGTTAACATGAATTTTCTTTGTGTAGTGAATGTAGCGTTTAAGATTATTATATAAATGACTAACTGTAGTGTAAAGAATAGGAAATTAGTTAAACATTTCTTATTATAATAAGAACAACCGATATTTAATACAAGACCAGTTCTGTTGAATTTGTGTGAGTTAATATGTGGTGGATACAAAGATTATAGATACTAATATTTTCAAAAGAGTATTAGCATAGGTATAACAAAACCATTTTTTTTTATTTATCACAATCATGGAAATGGTCTTGGCTGCATAGCTCAACAATGAGTTTATTTGATCCGTTTCATTTAGTATAATAATGTTGAACTACAACCCTACAGCAAGACCGACATGCAAAGGTATATTAGTACCTGCTGCAAAATCTAAGATTGTGTTATGTGTGTTAAGTTATAGTTAGTATCTTAAATAGGTACCTGAGTAGTGTGTTAGTAGGCCACTACTGTAAAGGTGAAAACTCGAGATCAATCTCCGGGTTAGTGCTATTGGGTTTTTCCATTTTTAGTAACATCCTCAGTACTACTACGGAATTTGGTAATATGCCCGGAAATATTAATAGAAAACGTAGGTAACCGAAGAATTGCAGTTGTTTGAATGCTTGAATGCAAACTTTCAATTTCGGATACTCTTTTTAGAGATAAGAGAGTACAAATATGAAGTAATGTTACTTATCTAATATTTTTTCACAAAAAAAAACAGTAGCGAATTATACATTATATCATTAAAATCAAATCTTATTCAAACCTTAGTAGGTAATGTAGTTATGTACACACAGAAACAACATTTCAACTAAGTCAACAATACATTATCTGATAATTGGTGAAATCAAACCACAAATAAATGGATCATAAACAACGAAATCAGTTGGATCGACAAATTTAATACGTGGGTATCACGTACCCTGTGTGTATTGAGACGCGGCACAAACACCTTTCCAGTTTTTTGTTAGAAAAGTGAGAATCATTATGAAATCATAGCACGTAGTCTTTTAAAAGGAATATTGTAGAATGCATAAATTATTTAATAATGATCCATTTTATAGATGATATTTGCATTTAAGTAAAGAAAAAAATAAAACGAAAAAAATATCAGAACTGATACGACTGAACACAAAAAGAGATAAATTAAAAAGAATATCGATAAAAATGTACGAAAAGGTACAAATTTAAGCCTTTACATTATCCTTATCTTATCGCTCATAGACTAGTACTACTTAGTAGATATTGATCTACCAGAAAATAAATCAAAACAAAAAAATAAGTCAAATTTTGCTGAACTTAAATTCATGGTGAAAGTGTAACATAATTTGAATAGCTTTTACATAAAATATATCACTGGTGGACCTCCAGAAGATAAACTTGTGAGTATTAACGGAGTAACGTTCAGCACTGCTGTGATTCAGTGTGAGTTTGTAATATCTGACACAAAGGCAACAAATCTTACTACTGTAGTGTGAAAACGCAATTGATTCCCTTTTCAAAGTATCTTAGTATAAAAATAGTCTAAAGAAAACGAACATGTAACTAATGTAATAATATACTGCGAGATTCACTTTCCATTTATTAAAATTTTATGAATGTTCATATAAAATATTAAAAATTAAAAAAAAAAAAATATTTTCTATTCCGTTTAGACAAATTTTTACCGGTCTAGATATAGTATAGATATAAAAAACTTGGTGGTCATCATTGTAAATTTTGATCACTATTTTATCTTTGTTGACACTTGCGAGTTCAAGACCAATCAATTGACGAAAAAATCATGAAAATTGGCTCACACATTCTACTACTAATATAGACATTATCTTGCCATTTTTCTGCATTCTTTTGCCTCTGGTTTTTGTGTGGGTTGTCATCACTTATTATCGATGTAAACTGCATGCTTGCTTGCCACCTTCATTACATAAAAAACAAAAAAAAAACCTTCTTCCACGTTTCGCAGTTGGGTAAAAACAAAGGAACATTCACACGAAAAACAGAAATGAAAATTTGATAGTTAAGCGAAGAGTAAAACTCATTAGAGAAAATGTTTCTGCACTTACCACAACAGTTTTTATATCCTAATCTAATTGTTATTCGGTTTATTCGGGCTCCAGTTTCTCGTATTTATCTAGCGCAGGTAATTCGTTTACTCGCGAGAATAGTTTCAACGCGTGCCTCCGTCTAGACGAATTGACTGTAATGGACTTTCTGTCCGCACGATTGAAGTCCATCAATTTCGCGTGTTTACCTTAAGAAGGAAATATTTATTTTGTACTTGAAGTGGCGGTCTGTAATACTTCCAACACTCTTGAGTCCACATGCAATAAGTGCTTTGACGTTTTGATGTTTGAACATCTTTATCTTGAACTAAATTCATGTTGGTGTCGTTTTTTTAGTATTTCAATGCCAGTATTGCATTTTACCAGTTTGTAATCACTACATAATTTAATACCGTGTGTAAAAAAATACAAGAAAGATCTACATCGTTTCTTACAATTATTAGCATTGTATCATCATATTTTAAATTGAAATTTGTAGATGTTTATTAGGTTTAAGCTGTGAAACATCTGCGTCAAAATGTTATTCTTACATTATTACAGCCAATGTTTCTGCTGTTACTACAACAGTTTTTTACATCCTTATTCAGTTGTTATTCGGTTTATTCGAGCTCCAGTTTCTCCTATTTATCTAGCGCAGGTAATTCGTTTACTCACGAAGATAGTTCCCACACGTGCTTCCGTCTAGACGAATTGACTGTAATGGACAGAAGTCCGCACGATTGTAGTGCATCAGTTCCGCGTGTTTACCTTAAGAAAATATTTATTTTGCACAGGAAGTGGCGGTCTGTAATACTTTGAAGACTCTCGAGTCCACAGGCAATAAAAATCGTTCTGACCTTTCCTTAAACGTCTATTGCCTCGACTAGAATTTTTATATATTTACTTAAGGGTTAAATATTATTTAGTTTTTCAATGTCAATAGGTACTGCATTTTATGAATACGTGCGTTTATTATTTATGTTGTTCGTTTTTTTACTAACTGTAAGTCTCTTGATATCAGTAGATTTCAGCAATAAATAATATAATAAGTAACATTATTATTGAAAATAAAAATAAGTAAGTAATTGGGTAGTAATGTCACCATGTCTTAGAATAGTTAAAATTAACCTATATAATATGCTAGTCCATGAATAGGTTGCATTGTATTGTTGTACATGTATTGGCCGTGACTAAACAATCATTAGTAATCAGTAAAAGTTTGATATAATAAACATGATAAAACCTCTGTCACTATAGAAACAAATTAAAATCTTTTGTTCGGTCCCGAGAAAAGTGGATGAAATCAAATCTGTCCGCATTTTAGCAGCGAAGACGACCTCAGCAATTAAGTCGCTCGAAATATTTAATGAACAGTGCTAGTTTCGCGGCGGAAATGACACTTAATCGGCTTAACTTCGCCTCAAAACTTACCCCAAACTCGCCCCTCTGGCCGCACATCACCCCCTGCACTCCCACCGGAGATACGCTGCATCAAAGAAGTTAGAGAATGTGCAATTATGAGATTGTTTTAATTTAGAAACAATGTTGTTAAAGAATTTCCTTACTTCCACTAAGCTGTGTAAACCCAATCCAAAATTCTTGGTTTTATTAAAACATTGTTTCATCGCTGTAACTTACCACCGTCGATCTAGGAATTTATTTATTCGCAACTTTTGTTCTTTTATACAAGTATTTAAGGCGTTTAATATGTTTCAAAAATACATATTTCATGGAGTAAAAAATACATTTTTTTTAATTTATACTTGTTTGTATTCGACTTAAATGAGTTTCGCTATTTGTTTTCTGTTCTCAGTACTCGCTTTGTTCTGTGTTCTAGATTACTTACAGACATAAAACTTTTTTAATAAGTTACCTAACTGTGAAAGTTAAACACAAATAAGAGAAATAAACACTTATCCCTCACAGACTAGTACTAGTAGGTAATTGAGTTTGCTTTTACTTAAACACACAAGTACTTAGATCGTAAGCTTTCTCTAAAACCATGTTTCCGCATTTGTGGCCGTTCCATCATAGGTTCCAAATCAGTATTTTTGTTTCGAGAAATCATAACCTTAGCGCGACTTCCTTTTCTTTACTAGAAACTAGCGACGATATTCTTCGACAGTACTTGACTAATTAAACTAAAATTTGATAAACATATGCAAGTTATTACCAAAGATGACCAAAAATAATTAAATTTTAAACAACGACTACATTTGTGGGATAAATATGGGAAAATAAAAAAAAACCAACAGGGTGATATAACGCGAGACCTTATGGGACAAATTACCTAAATGAGAATATATTTACGAGTATGCTGTAAACTTGAAACTCTGAACTTTGAAGGAATTTTCATTCAAAATACAAATAGATAAATTAATCAATTAAAAGCCTTCACCAAATATATTGTCAGCTAGAAACCTAGTCCTGTAAATTGGACTTGAACAACAATAAAGGGGCTTCAACACCTCTTAGAGTTCGACGTCCGAAATAAGTTTGGACCAACATTTAACAAGTTATGACAAACAAATCTAGAGTGTGACCCCAGTGGCTTAAGTGTAGTCGGTCATGTTAGATTAACAAATAAACCGATGTCTATACGTCAAAAGTTAAATGTTTTTATTTTAACTTAACTATCAATCAACCAAAAGAGATAAAACGAGGTAAAAATAAGATAAAAATTAACATTTTCAGATTTTAAAACAATGTTTTGATTTTGAGACAGAAATATCAATATCTCACTCAATGTTTTGATCACTTTTAACTTTGAATGTTCCTTAACAAAATAACTCTAATAACACTTCCAAAGTGTTATTTGAAGACATTTTTTCTTTAAGATTAGCCCTATAAAACACCATACCCACTCTGTGACTTTCATGTCATGTTCAAATAACTAAAAAAAGCAAGCTGCTATCAATATTTCATTCATAAGAAATCATCAGCGACATTAAATATACATCTACCACACTATACTAATGCGTGTACCGTGTTCCATCGTTTACGGGGTACAACAATGGGGCATAATTCCATTGGTACCTGCTTTGGTTCAGTTGAGTGTTCGAACGAAATCACTGAACCAAATTGCAATTGAAATGGTTGCCAGCGCTATGTCCGATCTTCAGGCACTGTCATAATGCACTTCGATAGTGTTATTTGCTCTAACGGATCTTTCGACGATAATTGTTAAAACAATTTTTTCTTTAAATACTTATCTATTGTTACGCGATTTTCGATATATAAACACAAACAACTTATATGCCTTCAAATAAGTACAACAAACAAAAATTTAAATTACTTCCATTATATTCCCCTCTATTATACTTACTGTTCTCCTTTAGAAACCCTTAAAAGCAGTATTTCAATTGCAACCGACTACCAACTTCTCTCAGAAATATTGAAAATATCTTTCTTTACTACTAATCTGCAACGTATATCATGTTCCCTAGTTTACGGGCAACAACAATGGGGCATTATTCCATCGGTACCCGCTTTGATTCAGTTGAGTGTCCGAACGAGGTCACTGAACCAAATTGCAAATGAAACGGTTGCCAGCGATCTTCAGGCGCTGTCATAATGCACCTCCAAAGTGTTATTTGCTGCTGTCCAATAATCGACAGCTATTTATATACTGCATGGGCCAAAGTCTACCGCCTGAAGACAAGATGCATCATATTTAGGGCTAACAAAATCATCCCCATGTACGCTAATAGATTTTTTGTATTCTTATAAAAAATTACATATTTCTATCTTCCTATTTTTTTCCTTAACTTGAAAAAGTTACTTAAGTATAATTATTCAATAGCCCTTGAGTCATATTATGACTTAGGTGACAATTCATCCGCAAATGTATGAGGCAACGAAATTTTGGTGTTGAAAAAAAAATGTGTTAAAAAGAATATTAAGTATGTCTTTTTAAAACATGTTTTTTCAAAACCTAAATGGAACCTAGATAAAAACGTCCAAGCGCGATCTTCAGTCATAATGCACCTCGGCAGTATTATTTGCACTACCGGCTCGGTCAGGTAATTACGTAAAAGCCAAAACACTCGCTGAATTCAGATAAAACAGTTACTGAAACGACAAGCCATTTTGAATAATGTTACGTGAGTTTAAAATTTTAATTTAATACTTACTTATTAATTGCCTCCAAATTATATTAAATGATTGAAAATGTATATAGTTAATCCTGTCGGTTATATAAAGAAATTATAGAATTAGATCAACTCTTCATCTGTGAATATTTGGAGTTTTATTACAATTTGTTTGATATTGTTTTTTTTACTATTGTTTGATATTGTTAATTAATTTGCTGTCATCAAACAAATTATAGACTGAATCCAATTACACTCTTGAAAACAAATCAATGAGGATATGGAACCCTGAAATGATAGAGACCGAGAAGGAGAATTTGAGCAGTAGAATCACTAGACAAGCCTTTAATCATAACTGAGCAAAACTTGACCAGTGGAATCACTAGACAAGCCTTTAATAATGACTGAGCAAAACTGTGAGCAGTTTTTTTTTTTTTTTTTTTAGGTCTGGCTTTATGTAGGCGGCCTGTCTCGAGACGGCACTAGTCTACTTCACCGGGCAATCGGCGAGCGCAGAGGGCGCTCCAGCCTAAAAATTTAGCGCAACTGCCTAAGGGTGACCCATGCGGGTCCGTGCCTCGGCTTAGGACGTTGCGGAGAGACATATGAGACATATGCGATTATGGGCGGTGCAACTTTCGCTCTACTCCATTCGGTTGGCGATAACCAGTAGAATCACAAGGCAAACTTTAAATCATAACTGAGCAAAATTTGAGCAATGGAATCACTAGACAAGCCTTTAATCATAACTGAGCGAAACTGTGAGCAGTAGAATCACTAGGCAAGCCTTTAATCTTAACTGAGCAAAACTGTGAGCAGTATAATCACTAGGCAAGGAAAACTGTGAGTAGTAGAATCACTAGACAAGCCAATAATAACTGTATCACCAACGTTTTCCTTTACTTTTCGGACCCAAGTACAAAGCTTACGCAGACAAATGTAGAATATTATGCTATGTGAAATCACTATTCCTAATTTTTTCATGAATATGGAAATAATTTCTCTTTAAAATGTCATGACTAGGAGGTAGGCTAGAGTGACCATAGTATTCTCGATTTTCCATAATATTAAAAATATTTAGATGGTAGTTATTCCGATCTTTATAGGAGTTAGTTGAGGGTAGTTATAAAGAACGAATATTTTTTTTATACATGATTTGGGTTTACTCGTACTATTGACACTATTCTTTGCTATAAAAATGTTAAATGAATACTTAAATCCCAAGAGGTCGATATAAATAACCAGAATCTGCAGACGCTTTGTCATTCCTGAGGCATACGATGTTTTGCCTTTGTGCCTGTAGTAATAACGTGGGAGTACATTATTATGTATCTGGAATATGATAGCGTAGGCGTCTACGCTCTGAAGACCAGTAAAACACAATCCAATATTTTATTAAACATAACAAAACAAACGCTTGGCCTGAAGTAGTAAGGAAGAAGTTTTTTGTCAGTAGACTAGCTTACCCCGAAATTCAGTCCCGCTTTACTTATGCTACACTATGCTACCATATAGGTACTACCTACTGGCCCACTATGGCCAGGCGGGACTACCGTTAGGTGGCTGTGGATAGGGTGCATGGCCAACGACATAACCGTTCACCTCTTCGTCTGTTCACCATAGCAACGAGTAGCGGGAAGAGCCACGCCAAGCGCCGCTCCTCACTGGGTGATGACATTTTAAAATACACTGCACTGCAATATCACCTTTCTAATGGTACGGCTGCATAAGTTAGAAATGATCTGCCAAACGTACTAACTGGAATAATTGAATGTATTTTTATTCTTCACGAACGGTAGAACTGAAAAAAATAACTAACTACTATAGCTACTAGCTTCTCGATACTAGATCGAGAATATTTTAAAGTTCAAAAAACTTTTTTCGAGTCCGGGAAACGAATAACAGTCTCAGAACTGGCAGTAATGGCTTGCAGTCGGATAGTGATTAAGTCAATTAAATATTACACATTAATATTTAACCTAGTAGCTCTAAGATCTGAAATGTTTAAGAATTTAACTTACACTAGGTATTTTCAGTAATTTAAATTTCTACTGCTACTCATTATTTTAACTGCCTCGGTAGCCTAGTGGTATCAGGCCACTACTATTACGCTGAGGTCCTGGGTTCGATTCCCGGTTCGATAATGTTGTAAAGTTCCTTATCTCTGGTTCTACTCGTATTGGTATTTTTCCATTTTCTGGATGTCAACAGGCTCGCCATCCGTTACATGGGCCAAAAACGTAACCGACGAATCGTGGGTGTTTGCTTGAATACATGCTTGAATGCATGCACTTACCTCTGCCTACCCGTTCGGGGATTACAGGCGTGAAGTTACGCTACATTTATACTCACATCGTTGCATACCAATGTTATTTTATGCGATGCTTTTCACTGATACTAAATGTATTTTATCTGAATGTACGAGGTCGGCAATCCAGCATTGCAAGTCCGACCACTTTATACAAATCCTTCTCCATTTCCTTTCCTCTCGTCCCGACGGTTGGACACTTTCTATTCAGCTTGTATCCTAGAATCATTACACTTAGTAACGTATATGTAGAATATAAAGCAACACCTGTGAAATAACGATCGAACTATCCAACAGTTATTTTTAGCCATTCTGCCTCCGTCTTTTAGAATTAAATATTAACTCCTTTTAATATTTTCCCAACGAATACATTACTTAACTTTATTAATAAAGGAATAGGTTTCTTTTTAACGGCGCCACGGGCTGGCTCGACATTTTGGATTTTCGTAATATAGTTGTGAGGTTGTACGTGTGTGCTGGCGGCATTTCAACGTGGCGACATTTGCACTTGTGTTTCTATTGACCCATTTGGACTCACCACATGCTGCTCTATACGATTACAAACAAAAGGGGATTCGCCTTTCCCCAGTCCGGCCTCTTTTATGAATTACTAGTTTTTGCTCGCGATTTTGTCCGCGTTACATTTTATTATTACAAATTGAAGCCTATATGTTATTCCAATGTATAACTTATATTACTGTAAAGATTCATAATATCCATCATATCATCCATCCATACTCACAAATAGGTTAGGATCCCACCGCAGAATCATTTCGTTCATCCAGAAATAATGAATTGCCCAAAAATGATCCCTATGCTTGAAATAGAATTACTTTTTTTTAAATGTATGACCTAAACACTTAATGAAATTACATGTGTCTAGTACTTTTGAAGAAAATTGGCTGTGATAGACGAAGCGACAGACAGACCGACGTACGAGTGATATTTTAAGGATTCCGTTTTTACAAAAAAGAGGTACGGAACCTTACAAACAATATAATCAATCTTATTAATATCGTAACAATCAATTAGGTATCATATGAATTAACAACATCCTCCGCGATTTACCATATTCAACGTTTATCTCAGGTGCAAGCAAGCGTGCCACCATTGAATGTAGATCCAGTCCCGTATTGGACGCATGTCTACAAATAATTCAGGAGTCCGTTCGGCATTCTATGAGCAGATAGATAGTCCTCACTTCCGACACATGTTTCCTTGGACGCGACACAAGACCGGTCACGTAGAATATTGACGCCTGCAGCTATATCGCCCGGGACAATACGATCGTTCACGGTATCATATGT
The DNA here is from genome assembly GCA_036365455.1 of Macrosoma leucophasiata. NCBI lineage: Eukaryota > Metazoa > Arthropoda > Insecta > Lepidoptera > Hedylidae > Macrosoma > Macrosoma leucophasiata. The sequence goes on along the minus strand of JAWQUS010000009.1, from coordinate 15,776,841 downwards.
TATTTTATATCGCTGTAGGTCTGCTTGCTGGTTTTTCCGCCATCTTGTGTTAATTTCGGTTCTTTTGTCCATAACATAAGGCAGCGCGGTGGTAACTCGCCTGGTGTTGCAATAGTTCATAGATGACGCTGACTACTTTCCAACAAGTGGCCTGTCTGCTTGTCTGTCAACCTGATTTAAAAAAACTATCTTTTATAGTTATCTGAATAAACAACATCCTACGGGATTAACAAGGTTATTAACATATTCGACGAACAACTCGGATGCAAGCAAGCGTGGCATCATTGAATGCAGATACAGTCCCGTATTGGACGCATTTCTACAAATAATTCAGGAGTCCGTTCGGCATTCTATGACCAGATAGATAGTCCTCACTTCCGACACATGTTTCCTTGGACGCGACACAAGACCGGTCACGTAGAATATTGACGCCTGCAGCTATATCGCCCGGAACATTACAAATGATTTCGCTGAAATATACTATATAAAACTTTGTATATGGGCTTCAAGTTTTTTTATTATCCTGTACCTAAAAAATAAAACACCGAACGGTTCACATATGTGTTTATTTGTCTATCTCTCTATCTCTATCCGTCACATCCGATATGTTTCCGAACAACATGAATGATAAATGGTTCTATTTAAAACATTGACAAAAAATTTCCTTGAAAATAAGTCACTAAAAGTTATTCACTGGTGGTAGAGCTCCAGTGATGGAGCTCGCGGGCGTAGGCACTACCGCTACTATTATACTTGCCGCTAAATGGTAGTGTTCAGTACTATCGTGTTCCGGTCAGGTGGTAATGTACCTGTAATTTCCGACACGGATGCATAACACCTTAGGCCGCAGGAGTGGTAACGCATCTGCATTTTGACCTTGGCCTTTGTGTAGGTGTCTATAGGCTGCAGTCATCACTTAACATTAATGTGAACTGCATGCTTGTTCACCTCTTCCATGACAAAAAAAAACGAAGAATTGAAAAAACGCAAAAACTTCGCAATATTATTGTCTTTTTTTTTATTTTGTTAGGACGGACTTATGAAGGCGGCTCGTCTCGATACGGCACTAGTTTTTTTTACCGGGCAATCGGTAATCGCAGAAGGCGCTCCAGCCTAATTTAATATCTTACCATGTGCTGCTGTGTTATTTTCTAGTTTGTGGTCCTTATTATAGGACTTTCATCAATAAGATATGGACCTTATCGAAACAAAGTGTGTTCGAGTATTAATAGAACGTTGTGTTGATGAGTAAATGTGCCAATCATAAAAGGTCCGAACAAATATGTTAAAATGCGAATACGGGATTTCGTATCATTCACAGCTATTAATATACGCGACGCGTGATTCCCATGCATGCAAGCGTGAATCATCATTTAATTTTAAAATACAATGGTTGTCAGCAGTAGAGTCGCTGTTACCAACCTATATTTAGATAAAAATACGACTATGTTTAAGACCGCACGACTGCAGAATAACTTCTTTAGCACCATCTCTTTCTATCTCCAATAACTTATACCCTTTTGACTTATTTCTCTCTACTTCTGTTCGCCTCGCCCGATCACACTTTTCGTAACGCTGTCGTCACGCATCAATCAAAAAAGCAATTCCTATAGGTAAAATGAGTTCATTTTACGAAACTTCACGCCTGCACTCAAGTAAATGCATGCATTCAAGCATACATGCAAACACCTACGATTCGCCGGTTATGTTTTTGTCCCATGTAACAGGTGGCGAGCCTGTTGACATCTCCAGGCACATTACGTAACTTCGAGGTACTGGGAAATTTCCAGAAAATGGTAAAATCCCAATAGAACCAGAGATAAAGAACTTTTCATTTTTATCTCTGATAACCCCCTACCCGGAAATCGAACCCAGGACCTCAGCGTAGCAGTAGTGGCCTGCTACCACTAGGCTACCGAGGCAGTTTGAGGTTTTTTTTATGTAGTGAAAGTGGCATACAAGCATGCAGTTCACATTGATGTTAAGTGATGACTGCAGCCTATAGACACCCACATAAAGACCAAGGTCAAAGTGCAGATGCGTTACCACTCCTGAGGCTTAAGGTGTTATGCTTCTGTGTTAGAAATTACAGGGCCGTACAGGGCCACCTGACCGGAACACGATAGTGCTGAACACTACCATTTAGCGGCAAGTATATTAGGTAATCCGGTGGTGCCTACGCCCGCGAGCTCCATCACTAGAGCTCTACCACGAGTAAAAATATAAGTTAAAAATATATAATTACATTTACAAATACAAGAATATCTCATTTTACACACCACCGTGAAGTAATAGAGTAACGTCACAGGCCGAATTATATTGTGCACCAAACTCACTGATTTGCGTTTATGTAAATACTGCAACGGTGCGGCAGTCGCGTTTAAATGATGCCTCTATAGAGCGTATATTACTCTGCCTCATTTATTTCTGAGTACATTTAGAATTTCACGTACAAGGGCTTAAATGATGTTATATTTTCTAAAACATTATTAAGGAAATTTAAAAATGATAAAAAGGTTGCTCAGAAGGTTTGGGTACATCAAAAGATTGTCCCATGAACGAATGCAAAACAAATATACCTACAGTGTGAATGTGGATGGTTGTAAGGGTCCAGGAAAACCAAACCTGACCTTCGATATGGGTCAAGAACTATGTGAGGGTGCCGTCTAGAGTTTTAAGATTATTATATAATTTTTATGGTATGGCTCGGCGTAGCTATGCTCGGCGTTTCCCTGCGCGATCGAATCAAAAAGAAGAGATCCGCGTTGGAACCAAAATTACCGACATAGCCCACCGAATGGGTAAATTCAAGTACCAGTGGGCAAGTCACGTAGCTCGAAGAACCGACGGCCGTTGGGGCGGAAGAGTTCTCCCAACCGCATGGCAGTGTGCCGGAAGAAGAACCGTAGGCAGGTAAACCCACGAGATGGACTGACAATCTGGTGAAACGTACAAACAATTGCTGGATGTAACCGGCCCAAGATCGTTCATTGTTGCAATGTTCGTCCAGCTGTAAACGTCTTTCAGCTGAAATGATAAAGATGATGATAATATTTTTATTATTTGACTAAAATTGTGATAAGTGAATAAATAAAATGAAACAAAAATAAAAATAGCCCATAATATTCAACTACTATAAAAGTTTTACGTACACATTTAAAACAGAAAACATTTTTTTTTTCTTATTATATAAGCAAATGTACTATTTGCTTCTTTTAATAAGTTAGAACTACTATTTAGGTTTGTTTTTTACTGGTGGTAGAGTTCCAGTGACGAAGTTCGCGGGCGTAGGCACCACCGCATTACCTAATATACCTGTAACTAAATCGTAGTTGACAATGTAAACTACATGCTTGTTTGCCACTTCCATAACATAAAAAATAATGCCCTCTACGGCGGCGTAGGCCTCTTCTGAATCTTTCCACACTTCTCTTTGCCCTGCCGTTTGCATTCAATGAGATTTAGATTGAGCTGAAAAAAAAAGGAGAAGGAAAGTGAATACTTCAACTAAAAAACTCTTGAAGAACTAGAGTTGGCAACTCAATCAAAGATTGTACTCTCTATTCCATGTTACCATTTTAAATAATTACGAGTAATGCTTAACGCACGTGTTTTCTACGCTTTGTTTCATCATTACCGAAAGACGTCCACTACTGAAAAATTTCCCCAAAATTATCCATAACAGTGTTGTGCGTCTTTATGGGAGAATATGCCATAATCGCAATGCTTGGTAGACGGATTTGACTTATTCTTAGATTATTTTTTTGAGTTATAGTTTAATTCGGTAGTCACACTTTCATATTGTGCATACTCTGTCTGCCTTTTCCAAAATCTGAGTACTAGAGTAACTCCGTTTCATGAATAATACTCCCCAGTTTTAGGTAATATTCCATGTCGCCCGCAACATCAATGTATAATGATACAACAATAAAATAGATCAAACTGTACGATGCGAATGCGATTGCGCTCGTTCCCATTTACTTTAATGTGAAGATACTCCTATTTAAATACTGACACGAACTGATTACATCGATTAAAAACGTTGTTTTTCGTATCGGTTTATTTTGCATTCGGGTTTTCCATTTCAAATTGTTTTTTTTTTCGTTCTGTATTTTGTTTTCGTCGTAGTTAATTATTTATGAGATTTATTGCTGACGAAAATGTGGGATTTCAATTAAAATATAAGGATTTATCATCATCATGATGACCCGGTTAGTTCAGCGGTGTGAGATGACCGTTTGATTCGTAGGGTCGCGGGTTCGATCTCCGCACCGGGACAAATATTTGTATGGCCTACAGATATTTGTTTGGGGTCTGGGTGTTTGTGTATGTGTTGTATGTGTACAACGGCACCCACGACACAGGTGGGGTTATATACCTACTGGGGGGCTGTGAGTGTAAGTATAAAAAAATAAAAACTCATCATATCAGCCGAAAGCTGTCCACTGCTGGACCACAGCCTCGCCATAAGGGGAATATGCCATAATTGCCACGCTTGGCATGCGGATTGGCAATCGTAGTGGCGGTAGTTTTATCGAAGGACGCTGCTGCCGATCTTGCATTATTGCACTAACTACCGCCCCATTGGAAACTTTTGATCGCCATTGTTCGGTTAACTGACTGCACTAGTGGAAGAATTTTCTACCAGTAGAAGAAAAATTCCCGCTAGTGGGCGGTGGGGTCGTCACGTCCCGATGCCACTAAAGAAGGACGCCACTAAAGAGTGTATTGTATTTTAATTTATGTAACCTTTATATATATATGTATACGGGGTATTAAGTTTGAAACCCGGATCATTGTAAGGCTTAGTGACTAACTCGTATTTTTAATTAGTAGCATAAAAAAAAGATTTAGAATCTGCCAAATTGCTATTCTATATATTAATACAACTTGAGTTTTGGGCTTAACAACACATTTATATATAATTTTTTGCTATTTATAAATAGAGATAGATGAAATAAGGCAGCGAGCCTATTGACTATTGACATCTTCGAACACATTAACAATCTTATTCGAGGATAGCAATAGGAAATTTCCGAAAGAAATCTCAATCCTTTACCTTAGCAACCCGCGAATGGAACAATAGACCCAAGGGTAGCAGTTTTTAGGGTTCCCAGTAAACAAGGAATCCTTATAGTTTCGCCATGTCCGTCTGTCTGTCTGTCTGACTGTCCGTCTGCGGTTTAGCACAAAAACAATTGGTATTAGAGACATGAAATTTGACACAAGTATACACCTTAATCATGCCGACAAAGTGGTTGAATAAAAATATGAAAAAATAATATTTAAGGTACCTCTCGTATATGTAACACGCGGATAATGTTTATTTTTTCGTTTCTTGCATAGTGTGATTGGATAGGTCCTTAAAAAATGTTAGGGGTATGCACACATTATTCGATTAAGTTAACTGTTCGTGACTTATTGAGCTTTAAAATGCCAATTTTCGAGTCAAGTCAAGCCCCTCTTTACCAACTAAATGGTTGTTGTTAGAAATTCAAACGTTACGGCAATAGTATATATAACGAAATTAAAAGGAAAACTATCACACTTATGTCGGCTTTCCAAGTTTGCGAGTAATAGTCGTCCAAATGTGTTAGGGCATAAGCAAACACTAAGGTTTAATCACTGTTTATTGTATTTAACTATTTATATTTGCATCACAAATGGTAACACGGCAAACGACATAGGTGACAGATCAAGACTGACTTATAACTAAACAATATATATACGTAAATATAGCACAAGCTCACGCGGCTTCGTACACCTCAATAAAATGTATTTTACTCGAAAATTTCAAACAAGTCCATACAAAATACATTTTTTTTTATTACATTATTCAGAAACAGAATCAGAATCAGAAACTCATTTATTCATTTAGGGTAACAGGCACCTCCAAAAACAAACAAAATAAATTAAAGTGAATAACAATTGATATACATGTCAAACAAGATAAAAAATATATGTAAAGTCAAGAATATCACTAAGACAAAACTAAATGTCATAAAGTAACGTAAATAGTATAACAGTAGAATGTCTCATTTCCCCTTTACAAACTGATAACAAAGAGTAAAAAGAAAAGAAAAGAAAAGAAACCATTATTCAACCCTAAAAACTATGGAACCCTACACTGTGCGTGGCCCGACACGCACTTGACCGGTTTTAATAAATTAATCAACCCATTACACGTTACTAGTACTATATTCAAAACCACTAATAAATTTTGTATTTTTCAGCTCTAGGTCTGGAGCCAGACTTCCTCTATCCCCTGGAGAACGTGACTATCGCCCAAGGGCGGGACGCGATGTTCACATGCGTAGTCAATAACCTTGGCGGTTACAGGGTGAGTGGCGACTCCGCCACTGCCAGGGTGTGTATCAACCTTACTCAATACAGCTAGCCGAGCAACTCTAGGAGCACCTTCAGCACCTGTCGATTGAGATCTATAATTGTATACTAAGCGACACTCATAATTAATTCACACATTAAATTGATTTTCAATGCCACTTCTATCGCAATAGACGGAACGGAATAATAATGAGGACTGAGCTCTAATATGGGACGGAGCGCGGCTCAATCACGCCGAACATTTAATACCTTGCAATGTTATGATTGGTATATGAATGCCATATAAATACCACTAAGGGTTTAATGATTTGATTGGTACAGATCAAGTTCTCTTCAGATGATTCTTCTGAATTGAGATTTCATTTTTAATAATTAACCTTTTGTAGCATATAAAAATCTAGATACAAAAAAATCTATAACTGCTACCAGTAGCAATTTCTAGACCCAAATGATTTTGACTTGAACAATATTACCTACGCCTTTAAGGGCCGCGATTTAAGCTCTAGTAGATGTAAAAAGTTTCAGTAAAATGTATTAGAAAATATACCCTTTGACTCAAAAATAAGGATAAAAATTTCATATAATTGACTTCACAGTAATTAACCTTGAATATTCAATATCAAGACTGCCAAACAAAACTGACACAAAATATGTGTACAACTAATCAGTTTTAAAATAGGAGACAAAATTATAAAATTATAGATCTCAAACAATAGAGTTCTGCACTAACTTCCACACTTCTTGCACACTTCTATAGAACACAGCCTTCAGTGCACTTCTTCGAACCACTCTTTAGAAACTGTCTCTATCCTAGCATAGAGTGTTACACCAACTAAATCAGCACAAAATTGTAAGTTTGTTCACAACAGTAGTATAGCTAGACCATACACTGTGCACCACTTGCATTGAACACACCTGCACATAGTTAAACCTTAAGAACAACGATGTCGTAAAGACATTACTCTGTTCTTCGGGTTTAAACACCATGCACAAATATAACGTCTTGCTATGTTATAAAGTGAGTGTATTATTTAATAGCATGCACTAAATGCACCACCCTTCTCCCTTCCTCAAAATTATATTTTGCTTTAACTTAAAATTATATTTCAATATTTATTTCTTCAATTCTTCAAAATTTCAAATCCCGCCGTATGTTGATTTAAAAGCTTTCTCTCTTGCCAAAATTCGTATATCCGAGTCAATCAGATGTTGGGCTAAAACCGGTAATCCACTAAGATGAAGCTATTTTAATTTAGGCAAGGCCATGTTGCAAAACAGTCACTTTACGAAATTAAAATAAAGCCAGGACTAACCCCCTTGGTCCCCGTTCAATCATTTCGAGAGGTAGTGCTCGGAAACTGTCTTGTCAGTTAATCTACATTTGGTTCGTTATAATACAATCACTCGATACTTTATCGTCTATCCTTTGGAAATAATAAAATATTTTCCATTAAAGAAACAATCGAATTTCTTTTCACAGATACTATATTTTCCTGAACATTTTAGAAATATCTAGTAGGACACTCATATCACATAGACAGTCAAATATGAAATATGATTCCGGAATAGTCTCTTTGGGAGCAGCACAGGTCACTCGATTTCCGCACGATAACGTTGAACTCTCCATATCGATACACATTTGCTCCTACATACTGTCCGTAGAAGTAATTACACTACCATCTTGGCATACGTTTGACTCCCTTGTGTATGTGAAAGATGGAATCTCATAAGCGAAATGTGTATCCAATTTGACTCCAATAGGACGTCCTGTTTATGAAGACGTCTTAAGTCCCTTGGTAACTTGCGATATGTATTTATTTATCTATTATTTAATAAAGTACAAGATACACTAACAAATTATCTAACACCACGATATGCACCGCTGGTATGGATGAGTTCAAACATTGGTAACTATTGAAATATTGTTGTTATTTTTCAGTTAATAAAACCTATATATAAATTTCCGTCCCCAAGCTTTTTTATACAGATGCAATTTCTTCCTCGGGTAGGTATGTAAATAAAATACAACTAAATTGACAACATTTTAATAGTTGAACTTGTTTTTTGTGGTGTCAATAATGTTGTACAGTAACTTTTCAAGATTTTTCGAATATTCTAATAGATATTGCACATAATATTTGTTGGTTCTTTATGTATAACACCATCATTCATTCGCTCCTTATGTTTCGAGGTGTTTTTGAATACACTTACACAAATATGTTTTGCTACGCTACCTGTGTTTATACACACATACAGCGATCCAATTCTACAATGGACAAAACAACGTCGGGACGTTGTACCTCTATATACATAGTAAAATATGTAAAAAAATGCATCTAATACCATTTATTAATGTGAGCTATTTTCGTTAAAATTATAAAGGCGTGTAAGCGATATAAAGGAAGCTAACTTGCAAATACAAAGCTCAGTTTATGTAAGTTGAAGACGGTACTTATAAAAAGCTGTAGCTCACCCCATAAATGTGCTGAGTCGCTTACAACACAGCGTCGCGCGAAGCCAAGCTATTAAGTTTTATTTTAACATACCGTTTCTCTTTTTATGGACATCTAGCGTACTTTATAAAGATAATACTTTAATTCAAATATTCCGCCTTTGAAGTTTAAGTCTAAACAGTAAAACATCAAAGAGTAGAGATTGCATCGCAGTTTTTGAGCCTCACAATTCTTTCATCTTTTATTTCAATTATGCACAAACTCAATGGAAAGCCGAAGTACCGAAAGGATTGTAAGACTCTGTGATTACAAAATGGCAGTGTTAAGCCATGTTTAATTTACATAATATATGAATGTTTAATTTGTTGCCTTTATACCCTATTTAACTAATATATGATTACTGATACATTTCTGGGGTTGGATACATAAGCAATTAAATTAATTAATTAATTTAAAAAAATAATTAATTAATTATTAATCTTTCAAGCCTTCTCTTACTTTAATACTCAAACTTCTATTAATATAAATAGGTATGCTTTATGAATGCGATTGGTGAGCGAAACACGTCATATTTTGTATAAACTCTTGGCCACCACCAGTTTTGATGCATGTTTACCACTACTTATGTATCTACACGCCGAAACCTTAGTACCTTCTGTATAAGCACCTAAATAGTGCACCAATTTAGTGATTGACGCACTAGCACTCTTCCATTACAAGAGCGTGTAGTCATATCTTTTCATCTTAGCACCCGATATCTGTAGAGCACTATTTGCACACTAGTGTTTTAACACTGGAATGTCGAATGTTATCTAATTCTATTGAGCTGTCTAAATAAAAAATAAATTTTAATTTTATAATAATACTTGTGTAAAGGCTTAAATATAAAGGTCCGTTTAATTAAAATAGTCAACAATTTTCATCGCAAGCTGAAGAACTGCCATATTTTTGTGGACACTTATTCGCTTTTTTTTTTGTAACGCGCTATGCAGGAAATTAGCTTCTATTGCGATGTCGACGCTTTTGGTAAAGCGAGCGAAACGAGGGCATTTTCACAGTACTCCCGCAGTACGCCTCATAGCGGCGACCAGACCAAAATGTAATTAAAAATTCCGAGAGCATTTTGCGAGGCGCTCGCAACAAGATAGTGTTGCCAGCGTAGGATCGTTGTCATGACTGCCTCTTGGGAAGTATTCACTTGTAATTAGACTTGTTCCCTCCGAAAGAGTACATTGCTATTTTTTACAACCTTGTGATAATCTGAGATAGGGTAGATCTTTTTTACTTCGCTCCTTGAACATTTTTTTTATTGAATGGCACGCTGGTTGTATTTTGAGACAGGTAGCGTGGATCAAAGCTGATACGAAGGCGATTCTAGCGATTCATGAGCACGTGATCACAAATAATGCAAGACTGAGCGTTACACACAACGACTACAACACTTGGACTCTCAACATACGAGGGGTGACGAGAGAGGATAGAGGACAGTACATGTGCCAAGTAAACACAGATCCCATGAAGATGCAGGTACATTATCTTTTGGTAAATAATTAAAAAGATTTAAAGAAAAGTAGAAGGAAGATCTCGGGGTTGGTTGAATTGACTTCGTGAGCTTATTTTGCCAAATAATCGTAGTATTCATTAATCCAGCTGGCCCGTAATATTTCTTTAAACTTTCCTTAAGTCTTCGTAGGGATAACATGTTATGATAACTAGGGAAAGTACGAGTTATCAAAACATGTTATCCCTATCACCCCAAGACGCTTTGTGACGTTTGTGCGTATTATATAATTCGGAGGTCGTAGGTTCGAATCCTGTCTGAAGTAGATTTTTCTTCTTTGCATAGTGGTTCTTCTTAGAACATAGGTGCTCACGAAAATAGGATTAACTCCTAAGTTGTAAGTAATATTGCACTCGTGCGAAGCCGGGAAGGGCTGCTTCATTATATGTCTCTAAATGGACGCAATAGATTCCTCCATTTGCCATGGTCCACGGCGAGTGCAATCCTCGAGAGATATCTAGTATACAAGAGGGCTAGTATCTCCTAAAGGTATCTCCAAACAATCAACAGTTGCTTTGTTTCAGTTTTGGCAGTACATATTTAGGTCAATGTTTTATCAGGCTAGTAAGTTTATGGTATAGGAGATGTTATACATCATAAGTAGGTATATTACCCCCTAACCGAAACACGATGGAGCTGAACACTTTAGTGCAAAATAAGTGAAAAAGTAATAAGTAATATTTTATACGTATGTACCAGGGGGCCGCCGAAGCCTAACGCAAATGCTTTTGTTTAGGACGTTATGTTGTCAGTTCAGTACAGCCTATTAAAGCATCTTGCTGCTCTTAAGTATATACCTGCGGACGAAAATACTTCCATAAAAAATTTAGGCGGTATGAAACTGACAAGATGATGTAATCGAAAGCTAAACAAAAGCATTTGAGTTGGGCGGTGGAGCTCCAGGGGGCCGACCGCCTTACTTTAATGCTTCTGTTTCATACCGCCTAACTTTTTCCTGCAAGTGTTTTCGTCTGCAGGTATATTATACTTAAGAGCAAAATGTTTTGATAGGCGATACGACACGGACAAGATAACGTCCTAAACGAAAGCATTTCAGTTAGGCGGTCAGCCCCCAGGTCCACGGGAACCATTTAGCGCCAAGTACCTAATACTTCTATTATTTGGCGCTAAATGGTCAGATGGTAATTTACGGCCCTATAATTACCGGCACATAGTCACAACAACCTAAACCTCTGAAGTGGCAACGCATCTTCTGTTTCATACCGCCTAACTTTTTCCTGCAAGTGTTTTCGTCTGCAGGTATATTATACTTAAGAGCATAATGTTTTGATAGGCGGTACGACACGGACAAGATAACGTCCTAAACGAAAGCATTTCAGCTAGGCGGTCAGCCCCCAGGTCCACGGGAACCATTTAGCGCCAAGTACCTAATACTTCTATTATAATGGCAACCCATTATACGTCCCACTGCTGGGCACGAGTCTCTCCCCTTTTTGGGGGGAGGCCTGGAGCTTACTCCACCACGCTGCTCCAATGCGGATTGGTGGAGGTGGGTGGGTTAGTGGCCAACCCGCTGTCGGATGTTTTCAAACCGCCCATAAGGCCTCCGACAAGGTTTAACGTCTGCTATCTATCGATAGCAACCGGGACCGACGGCTTAACGTGCCCTCCGAAGCACGGAAACGCGCATTTAATTTGCCACTAGCGGTCACCCATCACACTACCCGACCGCGCCCGTAGTGCTTAACCGAGCAGATCGCTTACGATCTACACCAGCCGCTGGGCCATGCGCGCTTCAATACTTCTATTATTTGGCGCTAAATGGTCAGATGGTAATTTACGGCCCTATAATTACCGGCACATAGTCACAACAACCTAAACCTCTGAAGTGGCAACGCATCTTCTGTTTCATACCGCCTAACTTTTTCCTGCAAGTGTTTTCGTCTGCAGGTATATTATACTTAAGAGCATAATGTTTTGATAGGCGGTACGACACGGACAAGATAACGTCCTAAACGAAAGCATTTCAGTTAGGCGGTCAGTCCCCAGGTCCACGGGAACCATTTAGCGCCAAGTACCTAATACTTCTATTATTTGGCGCTAAATGGTCAGATGGTAATTTACGGCCCTATAATTACCGGCACATAGTCACAACAACCTAAACCTCTGAAGTGGCAACGCATCTATTTAGAAATCTGGTTTTTATGTAGATGTTTACAGGCTACAGAATTCGCTTACCATCAATGTGAACTCTAGGCTTTTTTCTTCTTTTTTACATTAAAAAAAATATACGAAACGTTATTCTTATTCGCAGACAGCGTTCCTAGAAGTAGTGATACCTCCAGACATAGTTTACGAGGAGACGTCAGGAGATATGATGGTGCCAGAAGGTGGATCGGCAAAACTGGTATGCAAAGCCAGAGGTCATCCGCCACCCAAGATATTATGGCGTAGAGAAGACGGCGGTGACATAATCTCAAGAGGTGGACCACAAGGAAAAACTAAAGGTAGGTGAAACTAAATATTTTATTTAATTATTTATTTTTATTGTACTTTTGAAATAGTAGCGCCTGAAGCCTAATTTTTCTTTCCATTTTTTTCTTTGTAGTTTTTTTTATTTAACGTTTGATTTTCTGCAGACAAATATCCAAAATCATTATATAATACACAGATATAACATGTAGATACGTTATTGAAACGTCAAAACGTTTCACTCGTGGTACAGTTCCAGTATCGGAGCTCAAGGATACAGGTTATATCTTATATTCGCCCAACCGACAGAACCACGGACGACCGCGCAAATTTGATACGTTTAAATGACATTTCTAGCGCTGAGCGCTGACACATGAATATAACAAAAAAAAACAGATATCAATATAACTATACATATTTGAATATTTTCACAAACAAAAATAATAAATGTAGTTCAAAAACGAACTTATCACCTATTAGCTATTATTTTTAGTTTTTGACATTGTGGTAAATGAGATTATCGACGAAGAATTAATTTGTCGAATAATAAGGGAATTTACAAAATAACAATCTAATTACGGTTAAATAAAATCAAATACAATATGAATATCATAGAATAGATTTTCACGAGGGCCTATCTTCATAAAACAAAGCTGGAATATTTTATAACAACGTGAATTTCACGAGTACCTAAGCGTTTGCGTGTTTTACCCTTATTTAGATGCTTAGTTGAATTACTTTAAAGCGATACAGTAATATCACCATTTATCTTTGTGAAGTAAGAATTATAATGACAGATTAATGTCCCCATTTTTCATTAAACGTAGATTTGTATGAGTATTATCGTTATCTATTCTCTTTTACATTCAATAATGAGATAAAAATGTAATTGTTATTTTGATCTCTAAACTGTAAACTATTTACGAATAATCGTGCATTGAAATATAATCTCATACAATCATCGCTTCGATTTTGGTTCAACACTCACACTTTCAACAAAGACAATGCTGGCATTCGATTAGTCGCTACAAGGTCATTTTGCCGAACGGGAAGGAAACGACCATTAGCCTGACGCTCTGCGGTGTGTCCCATTTATAGCCCGCCCACGGTGTGTCTCTTTACGAGGAACCACTTTTTTTTGGCTACACTTTATGAATAGTAATGTAAAGATATTACTATTTATAAATCTCATTAAGACAAACGGCTACCATTTACTGTCTAAATTAATAGTACATTTTTTACATATATCTAATAGATAATTGATTTCATTTCCATATAATTTTCAATTTCATATTAAAAAAAGATAAAATAAGGAAAGTAACAAGAAATCAGAATTTCCAGTGCTATCAGCAACGAAAGTTTGTCGGGCAAATTTGAAACTACAAATCATCTGCAAATTTGTTTAGTGAATAACGATCCAGTGTTGTTTTCTGGTTTTAATATCATTGAAAAAATGTTGATACTAAGCGTGATTTAACGTTATGGATTTACTTTTATTCATCTGTGTTTTTGAGTTAAATTAAATAATAAAGTGTTAAATATAATAATATTAATATGTTGAACGACGCGTGGACGATATCGTCGACAAACAATATGAAATAAAATGTCATATTTTACTGCAGCTCAAGAGGCGTCATATCGCCCACTTTGACAAAGGATATTACCTAAAATTCAAGTTTGTAAATTTAACGAATTACGGTCGATTCTCTATCACGGAACGCTCTCTACCCTAGTTCAGATTAGATAAACTGTTTGTTTTCAATTTCATCTAATTTCCTCAAATATTGGTCAGCATCTCACGGCAATTTGCGTGCAGCCGTAAAATCGCGATCAGTTTGTCCGGCGGTTTGAAATGGAATCAGATCATTACTTATACAATATTTTAATCAAGCAAGCCTGATAACCCTTTATCCGGCTATTTATTTGGGCGAGTGCAGAGATGAGTAGGTAAGTAATTATTCCCGGACCGTCTCGAGGTTGTAATCCCACGGGATTAGAAAGGGCGGTGTGAATGGTAATAGGACCTCCCCGAGGTGCTGCGGTCTGATTTACTGCTAAGATTCAATAGTGAATATTTTAAGCTGTGATTTATTCGTTGTCCGTTTCTTAAAGTTCTTCACTCTTTTACTGAACTTTATGTATGATAAATGGAGCGATATGACGGGTATTGCATTAAATTTGAAAATTACTCACTCGCTCCGATGAGTTTTTGTCTAGCAGATATGACTACGTTAGGTAGGTACTTATACTAAATTTAATGCTTTTAGTAAAACAATTTTTACCTGACTCTCCAGTACCTACTTGTATAATTTACCGATATAAGATAACAGTAGGTAAAGGATTATTTCGTAGAAAATGTTTAATTTTATCTAAGTATACCTAATGAGTTACACTCACGTCTTCATAATTGTTAACGTATTATTTTCAAGTTAACAGAAATCTTCAGGTAATATTTACGTCCTATGTAACATAAACCTTCATTCATTATAACTTTTCGTCCCAATTACAATATCAACAGTTATTTTCTTAAACTTCACATTTTTACTACTCCATCATCTATCCGTATTCATTAATATACCAATTAATATAAATAAAGTTCCTAAGACTTGTAAGAGAATTTCGTGAAGGTAGCAATTGGAAACTGCACGGACAGAGTGATTAATCGGCAGGTCCTACTTAACCCCACCAGTGTTCAGAGCTCTTGCCATCCGTCAATTCATTCAGTTAACAAAGTACCACCGGTAATGACTTTCACAGCGAACCGAGCACCGCTATACAACAAGGATTAGAGCACACTAATTCCTTCTTCGACATCTTAAATGTTATAAACTATTTACTCGTACTATTGCACAAACAAAAAACTCCAAAAGTATATACTAATAAATCTAAATTTACAAACCGAAATATTCAAATTTCAAAATTAATATCCAAGTGAAACCACTCCACGACCAATTTTAAATTAACTAACGTCAGTAACAATCATCAATTTCAGTGAAGAAGTCTAATTAAAGAAGCCGTTACAAGTTACCTCCATAAATCTGAGCAGGAAACAATACAGGCTATCCATTACGTGAGCCAATGTTTCTTCAAGTAATATTCCAATGAGGAAACTTCGAGAGGTCGACAAGACAAATATAGTTTTTTAATGATGACAGAAGGACTTTCGCATTTGTATAACAAAGTTTCCGTTCTGTTCGGTAATATAAATCAATTTCATAAACGGTAAAAGTGTATGACATAAAAGGCTCTAAACACTGAATTCCAATTTACCATTTAACGTCAAATCGTCGTACGGCGGTAAATGTTGAATTTGCTCATTATTATTTTGCGTCAATTTCAAACAACACACACGGATTCAGATCGTAATGGTAACAAAAAGCAGTGTCTCGACAAAGGGGTATTATTCAAAATATGTCCTTTATTGTTTCACATAAAACATGTCCGGGTGACAACGGCGTATCGCGTGCCTATTTGTTTCATGTTCTACAGCAAATTATGCAGATAAGCGAATGAATGGCGGGAACTTACTCTGAGACTGATGCAAATTAACTCCGCCATCCTTCTATACCACGCTTTTCATCTACTGAATAAAGTTTGAAACGGATACTACAGATACTTAACTGAATTATTTGGACTTTAATTTGTATAATCAAATAGATCGGAAACATTACAATTATTGAAAAAGAAAACAATTTGATCCTATAAATGAAATAAACCAATTTATGGACATCTTGGCGCTGTGTCGGAATCTGTTATAAGTTGTCTATTTTCATAAGTCCTTAATTCTCTCTCAGCATCAATTGATATACCCAAACACAAAATTATAATTACTAACTGTATACATCATGTTTCAAGTTCTAATTAACATTGTAACTTTAAAATAAGGATCAAAGGCGAAATGTTGCTTTTTCATTTTACTCGAAGACACTCTAAGAAAGTGGTTCGTGAACTTTTATTGACACTGTGCAGACTTACGAATTAGATAACTCGTTTTGCAACTTTTTAATGGATTAATTCTAATCGAATATTGAAATTTACTAATGTACAAACATTTACAAAATAAATGTAATAATAATGCACTGAAAAATGCTGAAGAAATTATCAGAATCAAAATGAATCGCATCAAATCAATTCAGTGGATAAAATTAACTACATAACAAACGCTTGAAAAGCAACTTCAATTTATATAATAGATGTTACACTCAAGTCCATTACAAATATTCCTACATCTATGGAACATCTACAGTCCGTGGGGCAGAAGCGTCACTTGACTTATGACACATCGACAGCCCAAGTTTATTCAACGTCCCGTCTCGAAGACAGCTTACGAATACCGTGGAGTCGCGAAGTTTCACAACTCTCGGTTGAATTTCAAATTTAATAATAGTCTAGGAACAACGGTAACATTGATTTAATGAGAGTGAATTTTGTAGTTGGTATATTACATTGATTATTGAAATCTGTGACATAGGTAACGTTTATTACCGTACAGTGATTCAATTTAAAATAGGCTACTAAGTAAATATATGAGCTTATCATAATCAAATGATATACTTACCTATTATAAAGTGCATCTTTAGAGTGTATGTTCGTGACTTTTTTATATTTATTTATTTTTTTTTATAAAACTTTTGTCGCTATTCGTCTAAGGTATAACAGTATAGTATAATATATGAACCGATATTACCTTCCGAAAGCGTCAGGTATAGAAAGATTCACTAAGGAGCGCTACGAAATATCGGCCGAATACTTTTTTTTTGCTAGTATAGTTATAAAGAAAAACACCACAACCAGAATATTAAAAAAAAATAGTAAAGAAAATAAATGCATCAAGAAAGCAATTACACACTAGTTTTTTTTTCAAGAAAATGACTAACAAGCTTCCTGTTTACATTGACGGTATTTAAGTGTGTGAGCCACATCCACATAGCTAACCCCCTTTTCTATAAGTTTGTATGTCTCTTGTCCGCGCCTATAACTCACGTATGGACGGACGGTGGTGCGGGAGACGCGACGGTGAACCGGTCTTGCGAGGTGCCCGCGCCATCATCGTCCCCGGTCATCGACGAGGTCGTCCATATGTGCATCATAGGCGCGGACATTCTAATATTAGGCTGTCTGGTAGAGATCGCAGGCGATAAGACCGCCTATTGTGCATTTTATCCTTTTGTGTACAGTAAAGAATATACATATCTTATCTTAACCAGAGATTTAGATGTAGATTCGTTGAGACTTTTGGGACCGAATATATTTACCGCTGAGCTGGAAATAACGGAACCGTGCATTTAGTACCTGACCAGGACATAATAGTGCCAAGTAGATTAGGTAATGCAGCGGTACCTACTATGCCCTCAAGCTCTATCATTGGAGCTCTACCAGTGAAAGAAATGAACAGATGTTACCTCAGAGAAGATACCAGTATATTATAATTATCAAAAGAAATCCCGGTATAATAACTGAGGTACGGGATATTGGTGTTTTCGTTTAATTATTGGATTTCTTTGCCCAAAGGAGAAGGCACAAATTTATTCATACATTGAGACAAATTAATTGGCAAATTATATTTGTTTTATTTTTAAATACGTAACATACATTTCGCAATGGTGACTGAGAATCAAGGCTTCTTTTGCAATTTCGACACAGATTGTTACTGATAGCTGTTAGTCTGACTACTTTATTATATCTTCATTTTCATTAGAATAGAAATAGAAAATATTTTTATTCATAGAAGTGTTTTAGTATTACTACTTATAACTACTAAGACTTTTATTGTTTCAACATCAGAATTCAGATCGAAAATAGTATTTTTGATGACATGTGCTCAAACAACAATAAATAGATTTGTGGAACCAACGCTAAATTAACTTATACATAAACATATAGATTAGACTCTATCATAAGAGCTATTTCGATCGGGCGAGTCACCACCCGAATCCGCTAGTCCGAGCGGCCGCGATTTACACTCCTTTTGATCGCGCCAAAAGGAGACGTCCAAGGCACGTCTTAAAAGATCCGGACGATGATACCACGTTGGGCATCGCCGCTATGAACAATTATTTACAGAACCACACTGCACAAACCGCCAATACAACGCACCGACGCGTTTCGCGCCGCGCCCGCCCCTGATCCCGACCCTATCCCCGGCCCCGCGAGG
This sequence comes from Macrosoma leucophasiata, assembly GCA_036365455.1. Lineage (NCBI taxonomy): Eukaryota > Metazoa > Arthropoda > Insecta > Lepidoptera > Hedylidae > Macrosoma > Macrosoma leucophasiata. The sequence goes on along the minus strand of JAWQUS010000009.1, from coordinate 15,757,895 downwards.
CCGATGACATTCCGGTTATCACCAACCGAAAGGAGTAGAGCGAAAGTTGCACCTCCCATAATCGGATATGTCTCATATGTCTCTCCGCAACGTCCTAAGCCGAGGCACGGACCCGCATGGGTCACCCTTAGGCTAGACCTGAGTCGATCACTCCTTCGTCGGGATTCGGGTCAATCGCGACCCATCGACAAGGTGATCGAGTCTAAATGACTCGATCGTTTGGGTCATTTGGGTCGCGACTCGATTTCGCTCAAACGTATACTGTAGCTCATGATTCTCGTGATTCGAGACCCATCTGATAAGGATGCGAGACTCGAGACTGCGATCCAAACATTATGTCGCTGGCTATTTTTTATTTTAATACATTTCAATTAATTATCACTATAATTTCATTCATAAACTTTATAGGTATATAGCATAAATTTTACAATTAGATGACATGGTGCAGGGGAGCTTGATCGATAAAACTGTAAACAAACTGAAGTGTACTTTATGCATAATGTGATAGAGTTCACGAGAAACAAAGTACCCAATGACCCAAAGGACCCAAATGATCGACTTTTTTTGTACGTCACGACCCGATCACTTGTGTTTGGATCGTGATTCAATCAAAGTGATTCTATCGCTCGCGATCGACTCAGGTCTACCTTAGGCAGTTGCGCTAACTTTTTTGCTTAGGCTGGAGCGCCTTCTGCGCTCGCCGATTGCCCGATGAAGTAGAGTAGTGCCGTCTCGATACACGCCGCCTACATAAAGCCCGACCAAAAAAAAAGTTTTTTTTTTTTTGGTCTTAAGCTTATAAACCATGGTTTACCACCACTGCGATCGCCAACCCGCATCACTAGCGTGGCGATTATGGCATATTACTTATAATTATGATGCAATAGAATATCTTGAGAGAGATTTTGTCAAGCACTGAACGTATTTCGATTGAAATTATGGCGACTATGATGATGATGAAATCAAGATCTGCCACTAAATGCTAGTGTTCAGCACTATCGTATTCAGGTTAGATGGTAATGTATGTACCCGTAATAACTATCACAGAGACAGAACACCTAAGGTCTCAAGGGTGGCAACGCAACTGCGTTTTGACCCCTGGTTTTTGTGCAGATGTCTATAGGCTGCAGTCATCACTTAACATCAATGTGAACTGCATGCGTGTTTACCACCCTTGTAGCATAAAAAAAGAAAACAATCACACAGAGTAATCACATGTATACTACTTACCTACTTATACATATTTTTCAAATATAAGATCATTTTTCTATTATTTAATTTTGTTAACCTGGGTCAATTGTAACAGTGGTACCCCACAGCCTTCAGTAAACATAATTATTAATTGCACAGTTTGCACCTTTACTGTTGTATGCAATAAAAGCAGGATCTGTGAAATTGGGAGTTTTCATAAAAATTGCCAGCAGAAAAATTTCGATGTACGGCGTGAAGCATAATAGGAATAGAATTTGTGAACGTTGTTCATGTCCTAATATTTGCTCTGGTTTTAACTTTGATGCTACGATGGGAATAAAAAATATGTATCTGTTGTCCTATTTTTCGACGTTGGTATTTCAGTGTTTGCTGTTTTTAGTAGTTATGCCTGTGCACGTAAACAGATGTAAAATATTCGCAAATATACTGCGCTACTTATACTCCGGCCACATTAAAGCAATGACACAAAAATTCGTTCTATCATGATAAACGTGGACAAGCAATTCGTCCTGTCGCGATAGTACTAGCTACAGAAAATCGACTTCGTGCGGCTATCGGTAAACTAGCGCTTCTCGGGACCCAACCAGCATCCGACCGCCTCGAGCGGTAAGTATTCTTTATATAAATTGGAACTGCGCTCATTACATCAACTCCGTATCCAAACCGGATCGCCTCGACCCCAAGCCGTCAGCGCGCGGACGGCGATCACTACCTTGCCTTGCGTTGACTGTGCATTGCGAACGCGCTGTTCTCAAGTGGACCGCACGCGTCCGCGAGTGGTTCACAAATAACATCGCGTCGTTCACTCATGGACTGGGTGGTCCAATGTCCGTGATCCGTGTCGACAACGAGTGGACGCCGTAAACCGAGGCGGTGCTTGTCAGGTCTTGTGTGGCTCTTGTGAGCTGTGATCACATCAATGGATTATTTAATCCCGACAATGTAATTTATTTTAAAAGTATACATAAAAAATAATAGCAGCTCCACGGTGTTACTGTTCGGCTTTTGTTTGTAAACGAAGCATCGTGCGGCGGTCGACCGAAAGCTGTACACTTTAAACCATCAACTCCCTTCAGCTCCTTCAAAAAATATTGCCCCTGCTTTTTATCCTCTTGTTTGAATAATGGCTCTAAACGTACTTGGGTGGCATTTGAGCAAGGTGTCAGGAAAACAGCTCGACTTCGAACCACTAACGGTACTTGTTTATCGAAGCTTGTCTACTTTTGGCGTTACGAAGTGTTTTCCAAGACTTCTCGGTGAAATGTAAAGTAAGCACTACACTCGGTGTGCAAACGTTCAAGTCAAGTGAAAATTGCTTAGAAATGTCCGTTGGAAAGTTTGTGATAACATCGTGAAGAACTAAATGTAATATTTGAATTGTGAAAATAGGAATAAAATACTTTTTTTTTGTAAACACGATGTAACAAGTAATATATTTAATATTCGTGTTGATCGTTACAGATAAAGACAGAGTACAATATAGTTTTGATGATTATACTGAGTTAAAAAGATTCCGACAAATTGATACCCTCCTCCTTTTTTCGAAGTCGGTTAAAAAGCTAAATTTTCGGTATCAATCGACTTTTACGTTCAAAGATTTTAGAACAATGTAAAATTTAATAATTAGTTGTCTTTTATTTTTAAATTTTTTGAAATATATTTTTATTCCTGGTGTTTCAAGTATAACTTATATAATTTTAAGTAAAGATTTGTAAAGCACTAAATAATGCAAACCTTTGAGCACATCAATCATCATCTTTTAATTAATAAAAATTATCGTTTGGCCGAGAGATAAAAATGTGTATAGCTATTAATTAATTATCAATTGAGGTCGTTCACCGATCCTGAATCGGTTAAATGGAAAAGGAAAAAAGAAATTCGACGCTCGTATGTGAGCTACGGTAGCTTAGTGACAAAGCGGCTGGAAAGGTTATCCTGAGTTTTCAGGTTCGATCCCTGCCCAAAGTCATTTTTTACATTTTTTAAAAACCTTAATGTAAGTATACCTATATGCATGTATGGAGGTACGTCAGGACCGGGATATCTGGCGTTCTACACTCTCTGCCTACCCCGTTAGGGACCTGGCGTGAAGATACATACATACATACCTACCTACTTTTTAAGAATATAACTGAAAAGAGAATTAATAACTTTCTTTTATTACTTCAGCACAAACGAACATATATTATGTGCTTTTAACGACAACAACTGCTTTAACGACTACTTTTTTCGTCAACAGTGATGTCACTGGAAGGCGAGGTGGTAAATCTGACGAAGGTGACCCGATCAGAGATGGGCGCCTACCTCTGCATCGCAGCAAACGGTGTACCGCCGTCGGTGAGCAAGAGGATAATGCTCCATGTTCATTGTAAGTACACCATTATATTAAAACCACAAAATTTATTGAACCCGTCAAGGCACGAGAAAAATCTGATAATTGATTTTCACAATAATATTAGAGAAAGTCTTTGGTTCTTTAATTGTTCCGTAGCCGCCGGTGGCTTCTCATTCCATGACTGGTACGCGAATGTAAGTATACATAGAAGTTGAAAACGAGGTCTTTGGCGAACTGTAAAAATTGCAAGCTATGGATATTTACATTAAAACTAGAGGTCTCAATGTGGAGAACAACTTGAAATTCAGTGTTAAAACAAATTATTTAGCAGATAAATATCAACAGTGAGTGCCAATATATGAAAAAAGAACAAATACTAGTTATAACTTCGCGTCGTGAAAAAGACTAAGCAGTCTATTTTCTATTAATAGGCGCGCCCACACAGACCGAGCTGCCTTGCGCGGCAAATGCCTCGCGAGAGTGCTCGCTCTGTGTGGACCCGGCTATTTATTTATTTTTTATCCATACTGATACTACAGAGATGTCTATAAAAAGATCAAGTTCTAGGAAAAAATGCTACTTTCTTTCTTACTCCTCAGATGTCTTGTGAAGAGCTACAAATTAATTTCTAGTGTATTGTTCTTAGAATAACGTAAACACAACAGTGATATATATATTTTTTTTTATATCCTGGAAATGATAAACAAGCATGCAGTTTGCATTGATGTTGAGTGATGACTGCAGCATATAGACACCCACAAAAATACTAAGGTCAAAATGCAGATGCGTTACCACTCTTGAGGCCTAAGGTGTTGTTTATGCCTCTGTACCGGAAATTAGAGGGCCGCACATTACCACCTGACTGGAACACGATAATGCTGAACACTACCATTTAGCGGCAAGTATATTAGGTAATGCGGTGGTGCCTGGGCGATAGGCGAGCTCCGTCACTAGAGCTCTACCACCAGTAATAATTTAGCATCAGACTGATTAAAATGCAATGATGTACCTAATATCTACCCTCTGAAGATTTTCCATTAGATGTCTGTCAATACGCACGCAGATATCCTTATGTATACTAAAAGGCCCATTAACCCTTTTGTAACCCTTATAATTCAAACAGGGTGTCTTTCGAATTGAACAGATTTTTTTCTAGTATGGTAGAAAGAGATGTAGAAAAATATAGTCCACTACTATGCATACAAAACGAATGGTTTACACTTAACAAAAAGCCACTTTGATTAATAATATTGCTGGGCATATCTTTTCAATTCCATCCAATTAGATACCTCATTGGCCGTATAAATATGGTTCAAAAGATTTTTATCAAATCATCAACAGAATGTTTATTGAATACTCCTATCTTTAGTCACGGGCACGATTGTAAATAATTTATCAAATAATATACAATGTTTGACGTACAAATTAAACACGCAATAAGGAGTTATAATTGAGAGGAAAATGAAGGAAAATCTGCACATTTATTTATCTTTGAACTTTCAATTTATTAAGCATTCAGAGCGCGTTTTATTTCTGATAAAATCTATTCACCTGTTCCAGTACCACGGCAAAAAGCACTCTTATCATACAATCTCGAAGTCTAATTTATAACCGGAGTTATTCAACGCTCAGTTAGACGAGTTACCAGGCCCAACGGCTCAAACACGTAAGCAATTGCGAGATTTTCGTGTTATCACGTATCATCTTCGACGCGTGCCGTGCATCTGAATTCGAGTTAGACGTGTCGTGTTTAGCGTCTTGTTGACTAGAAGTAATTGATTAGGGGATTGCTATTGCTTATCTTGGTTTGATTAAAGAGATGAATTTATAATCGCTGCTTTTACTGTTCAATGTGAGTTACCGTTATTTTTATTTACTACGAAAGAATATGCGAGACCAGAGGATGTTATACCAACGTTGACTGTGTCTAGTAGTACTGGAATTGTATCAGAAGTCTCCTGGAAAAGAGCCACTATTTCTACTCTCTATTAGGATTTTCGTCAGTATACCAGTGCTACACTTGAAGTTTGGCGATGTGCCTGGAGATTTAAATAAGGTCGCCACATGTTACATGGGACTAAACGTAGTTAGAATTCATGTAATGCTTCTAAAATTGGCCTTATCTCTTGAAAAAATGCAGCTCTTTAGAAAAAAATAGACTTAATGATAGAAGGAGAAACACAATAGGTACATAAATGATAAATACATAAACATGAAGAAGAGCTTAGTTGTACTAGCTAGGAGAGATGCGTGAGCGAAATTGCGTTTACGGCATCAAGATAAAAAATGCGAGCGAAGCTGCCGGTAAAAGCATAAATAAAAATAAAATAAAATAAAAACGCCCAATTCATCATTGTCACTACTTCAAAATCAGTGTATTGTATTTGAAACATAATACAATACCTACTTTGATTTCATGTCGCAAATGCAAACTGTAACCGCACCAAAGACTATCCATTGATAACATTACAATACAGGTGACCGCAGCTAAAACAATCAAATAGAGTCTATCGAGATAATTGAGCACTCATGTTAATTAATACCAAATGTGAATGCCTTATGCGAGTTTCACAAAATGATTCGAATGATTTAACCGTCGCTTTGACCAGCGTGGTCTTCCGAAGCAGACTTGGCGACGAACGGTTACTGACGAAGTGAAAAAGATCGGGAAGTGTTGGAGTGATATCAAGCGCGAGGTTCAAGACTGATCGAGATGGAGAACCACTGTGGACGCCCTGTGCCCCACCTAGGGGACATAGGACTATAATAAGAACCATTGCTTTCATTAAGAAATCAGCAAGCACTAGTAGGCATTGACTTATGTACTAAAGTAATAGACAAGACTCCCTCTTTGATTGAACGAACACAGTCTGCAGTGGTCAATTGATCACCGTTGCATCAAAGTTAATAATAATGTGACTGTGTGATGTGACAAAGTTCAAATAATGACTGTTGATACAAAAACGTCTCCTATCACACGAAAATCAAAATTTCCCTCTCTCAACTTAATTTTCACGAATCGTAACACCAAGTTGAAAAAATCAACTTCTTGATATTGAAACAAATTTGAGAAAAATATTTTTTTCTAACTGAATCATTGTCCTTCTTATATTTATAACATAGCTATGAATAATTACGTGATTTGTCAAAGGAGCACGATTAGCGAATAATTATTTTTTTAAGCGTGATGTGTTCAGGAAATATTACATTAGAATGTCGAATGAGCGAATGATTAAACAAATATACAATGCTAATGTGGACGGCTGCCCGGGAAGACCTAGACTGACCAACCTTGATCAAATAGATTGAGTACTGACTGAGGCCAGCAAGAGTCTTAAGAATCGGGGTACATGTTTAAAGAGAATGATGAATGTAGAAGAAGCAAAGGAGGTGTGTCAGGACCGGGATATCTGGCGCTCCACACACTCTGCCTACCCCGTAAGGGATTTAGCGTGATGATACATAAAAATATGACTAAATTGACGTGTCTAAAGTTATATTAATCTATGAATATTAGGTATAACCATTTGTTACGAATATTGTTTCTTCATGTAACATTAACTAATATAAGCGTAACATTAATCCATATCACTTTACACCAATAAACTACCATTGCCAATAATATTTTACATTAATAACATATGCTATAGATATGATAGGCTACTGATGTAACGTGACATGGACTAATTTCATGCTAAGATAATCTTCTATTTATTTCATCTAACTTGAAACAACCCTGATTTTCTCCTAAATCCAATTGAGGTGCAGAAGCGTTATCGAATACGCCCATAAATCTTATTCCTAGTGCAAGTAAATTACGGTAATAGGTTAAATAACAGCAGACAAGTACTAGAAATGATTTAGTACCTCTGTCTAGTGCTGCTATCCCATTCACCAACGTTACTGTGAATATAACTGCTACAAAATGAACGCATTATCTTTCATAATGATATTCAACCAGAATTAGTAACAACACGTCACTGACATCAATAGACAATACAGATGACCGCGAATCACAATACTACAAACAGATTCTTTCGAGATAACCGAGCACTCTCGTAAATTAATACCGAATACGTCACAACCTGCCGTTCTCATTCACACGGCCAATTCAAAATCAGGATAGTTAACGCTATATGATACACACATTCACATTTGCATGGAGACTGTTTCACTGTGGGATAGGCAGCATTGCATGGTGACCATTTATTGTTTTTTTGTTGTTTAATTGTGTATTTTCACACACCCTATAACAAAATAAAAACCCTGAACATTTCTTGAATGAAAAAAGACTCCTGAGAAATTAACTTAACTATTTTTAAGAACTAGAATACTGTTGTTCCATGCATTTTTATAGATAGCGGGCCAATTTGTCTGCTTTCTATTTTTTTTATTATGATTAAGCTAAACTACAAATATACAACTATCAATATTTTTTCGTATACATTACATAAACTAATCTCAACGTAATCGAAAAGTAAGACATAGCTTCCTTAGAAGCTAATGCCAAATTTTAGCATTTATATCTACGCGGTAAGTAGATAGGTGCCAAATTACTTTTAATTCTTTTTCTGACGCTCAAAATATGCCGCATCAAAACATAAATTCAAATTCTTCACAGATCAGATTACCTAAAACTATGTATGTATCTTCACGCCAGGTCCCTAACGGGGTAGGCAGAGAGTGTAGAGCGCCAGACATCCCGGTTCTGACAAACCTCTCGTGCCTCGTCTACCTTCATCATTCTCTTCATACATGCACGCCGATTCCTAAGACTTTTGACCCCACCATCAGACAGAACTCGACCTATTTGGTCATGGTAGGTCAGCCTTGGTCTTCCTGGGCCTCTGCAACCATCCACATTCGCATTGTATATCTGTTTAGTCATTCGCTCATTCGACATTCTTTCTATATGCCCGAACCATCGGAGCATGCCTTTTTTCATTTTTACACCGATACTATCATTCACACAAAGTCTCTTTCTTACATCTTCATTACGAACGCGATCGGTGAGTGATACACCGCAGATCTTGCGCAAAGATCTCATCTCGACCGCGTTCAACTTACTTTCATGCTCTTTCCTGCATACCCAGCTCTCGCTTCCATATAAAAGCGTTGGAGTAAGTACAGCATTATGTACGGCTAGTCGAGCCCGCTGGCTGAGATGTTTAGATTCTAGCAGCTTACCCAACGCTCCATTCACGCAATTCCCAGCAAGCACTCTTCTTTCTATGTCAGTGGTGTACCTACCATCCTTGCTAAAAGCACATCCAAGATATACAATTTCATCAACCTGTTCTAACACTGCATCATCTACTACTACCCTTGCATTTGTTCTCTGTTCATCTCTTTCAAATACTAATACTTTCGTTTTATCCACATTCAATTGTAAGCCTTTCTCCATACAATCCTCTTTCATGACTTTGACTAGTGCTTGTAGCCCAGATGGTGTAGAGCTAACAATTACCGCATCATCTGCGTAAAGCAGACAGTTCACCACTAAGTCACCCATACGCACTCCCACATCCATCAACTTCACCCTCTGGAGGCATTTGTCCAGATATATAATAAACAGCCTAGATGAAAGCACGCAACCCTGTTTGACACCGATGTTAACATCAAACCAGGGTGACATGTTACCATCTACCCGCACACATGCTTGACAGCCCACATACGTGGACTGTATTGCACGGAGCAGACTGCCATCAATACCATACTCTGGCAAAATGTCCCACAGCTCCTTTCGTAATACCTTATCAAACGCCTTCTCCAAATCCACAAAACCGCAGAAAACCTTCTGGCTCACAGCAAGATGCTTCTCTACGATGTTGCGGAGGGAGAAAACTTGATCCATACATCCTCTTCCAGTTCTGAAACCACCCTGTGCATCCCACAACAACCCGTCGGACTTCTCTTTCATTCTTCTTTCTAAGACTTTCCCATACCTAAAACTAGTATTATTAATATTTGATATTAATACGATAATTCACTTCCTATGTATATCTATATGGTCCTGGGAAAATAGGATGTAGACGGATACAGACAGAGACAATCAGCATCAGTTTCGAGGTTCCAAGTTTGACGCTAAGCCGAAGTGTTTTTGTTGCCATTTTACTTTCAAATATTTTTATCAACACAAGTTTTGTTTCAGGAAATTACGAAAAATGTTCATTATAACAACAATTAATTAGGTAATGGAAATGGACATAGTAGAAATATATGCGAGATCGTGTTTTTTTTTTAATTGAAACTCGTAAACATTGAGATTGTCAATTCAGAACCAATCACTGTACGGCCAAAGAAATTGAGTCATGCAAACATAGCTTAAATTAAGTTGCTCCTATCCGGTGGGAGGTTCACCATAGTAAGTATTTTAATAAACACTTTTGAACTACCTTGTAAATCATCTATGTTATTCTTCAAAAGTAGTTTATGAGTAGATCAAGTGTAACTTAAAGTAAATTATATTATTGGTCTTCTTCTATATCTTTAACTTTAGCAATGCTATCGATTTATATCTATATATTCTTGATATCTTATTAATTTAATAACAACAGTACATATTAAGATAACATTTCTATATCATTATAAGTGTAAAATAAAAAGACACTTGTTACTCTCCCTACAACTCGAGAACGGCTTTACCGATTTGGCTAATTTTAGTTTTTTTTTAGTAGAAATCCAAGAAAATATGAAGTAATTGTAAGGAAAATAGTTCGTACCTGACAAATGTTCGAAACATTATGTAAGTATTTAACTATTTAACGACTTGAAGTTTGCCAATTCAGCTTGTAAATAAATCAAAAATACATTTAATAGGTTGGGGGAAAAGGCTTTTCGCATTATGGTATGTATGAACTTATATTAAAATCTCTTTGGCTGTAGTATTTGTAGATACAAATACTACAGCCAAAGAGATTTTAATATTTAAAATCGGGCGGGTTTTGGTATCATTGAAAGTTAAAATTTTAAAGAACATTATTCCAAATTCAAATTAGGCAAATGTGTGATTTTCATTTGTTTTTCGTACTGTCAAGATGAGTGAACCTAATGAAGAAATTCGATACATTTTAAAATTTTACTACAAAAAAGGTAAAAATGCAACGCAAGCCGCGAAAAAAACTTGCGATGTTTATGGACCTAGTGTAGTGTCTGTGAGAGTAGCACAAATTTGGTTTAAGCGTTTTCAATCCGGAAATTTTGATGTCAAAGATGCACCTCGCTCTGGTCGTCCTATTACGGATAAAATGGATGCCAATTTTGAAAAAGTGGAGCAAGATCGACATATCACTAGTTACCACATTTTTTTTTAAAACATAAAAACAAAATTTTTTTTGCACGTCACTCTGTGACAAACATGTCTGCCCTTAATTTGTTTTTGTCATCCTGTATGTATACCTTCGATGTATGTACACACACATGTTTATGCAAATAAATATTATCTTATCTTATCTACGTAGCTGAAGAACTGAGAATTGATCACAAAACAGTTTTGGCGCATTTGAAAAAAGCTGGGTACAAAAAAAAAGCTCGATATTTGGTACCTCACGAGCTCACTGAAAGAAACCTAATGAACCGTGTACTCATTTGTGATTCTTTATTACGACGTAATGAAACCGAATCATTTTTGAAGAAGCTGATAACTGGTGATAAAAAGTGGATCACGTACGACAAGAACGTGTGAAAAAGGTCGTGGTCAAAGGCCGGTCAGGCTTCACAGACTGTGGCGTAACCCGGGTTAACTCGCAATAAGGTGATGTTGTGTGTGTGGTGGGATTGGAAGGGCATTATTCATTATGAGCTATTACCACCAGGCAGGACTATCGATTCTGAACTCTACTGCGAACAACTGATGAGATTAAAGCAAGAAGTTGAGAGAAAGCGGCCGGAATTGATCGACAGAAGGGGTGTGGTGTTTCATCATGATAACGCTAGACCTCACACATCTATAGCCACTCAGCAAAAATTAAGAGAGTTTGGCTGGGAGGTGTTAATGCATCCACCGTATAGTCCTGACCTTGCACCTTCAGATTTCCACCTGTTTCGGTCTCTTCAGAATTCTTTATGCTATGTTAGGTTAACATCACGAGAGGACTGCCAAATCCACTTGTCGCGGTATTTTGATGAGAAGTCCCAAAATTTTTATAGCAATGGGATCATGACCCTACTTACAAGATGGCAAAAGGTTATCGAACAAAATGGTACATGAATACTTTACTTAAATTTAAATAAACTATTTTAAAAAATGTTTTGAATTACCTTAAAAAATGCGAAGAAACTTTTTCCCCAACCTAATATAATGTATTAAAAAACTTATGATTACTTATACTGTCAACATAATTTTATACATAGATTTTGGATACCATCAAAATAAGCCTCATGACACCGCGTCGCAATCCATCAACGTTTTGAGAATTAATTGAATTTTTGAATATTAACAAAAGCTCTCAATCACGTCGACGCACATACTCCATGATGTGTCCAAACCTATTTTATTCTGTATCACAAACAATATTACGTTAGTATACACCTGCAATCCCCGACGGGGTAGGCAGAGGAAAATGCATACATTCAGTAGCTGCACATTCATTTCTTTTTTTATATACTTCGGAATGAAATCGCAATGGTTTTTGAAACCAATACAACATTAGTATTACGAAAAATACAGTGATTTTTTTATAATGGTAATCGGAATAGGTCATCATATTATAGCATGGTTTACAAATATCGTCCCTGGCACCACAAAACTGATAAAATAAAAGTATAGGAAAAAAAATGATACGTGTAAGATGTCTTCAGTTGCTTTAGGAAAGCGAGTGGAAAATTAATTCAGAAGTCGGTGGTTCAAATGCTGCTCAAAGATTTAATTACTACTAGCTGTACCCGCGACTTCGTCCGCGTGAGAATTTATGAATGTTCAGTATCTACCCAGACGAAATCGTGGGCGCAGCTAGTATAAAAGTAGCCTAAGTTACTCCTTATTATATAAGCTATCTGCCAGTGAAAGTCTCGTCAAAATCGGTCTAGCCGTTCCCAAGATTATCCCTCCAAACACACACACAGCCAGACAGACAGACAGACAGAAAGACAGACAGACATAAATTGTAAAAAATGTTGTTTTGGTATACGTACCGTGTATACCTACATATGCATTTAGTAAAAAGCGGTTATTTTTGTATATTACAAACAGACACTTCAACTTTATTTATTTGTATAGATTACTTCAATATACTATAGGAAACAACAGGAAGCAATTCCTATTGTTTTCTATATATTGAAGTTCTCAATCATTGAGAAATAAATCGATACCCCTAAATAACTCAGTTTCCAATTTTGAGAAAGCAAACACATAGTAATCAAAGTTGACTTGTCGAAACCATTGACGTAATTCACATTACCAGAGAAGCTATCTTGTCCACTCAACATTAATTAACTGTTCTAAATTCATGAATTGGTTCAGCCCCGTTTTGGTTTTAATTCAATATGTATAAAAGTTTTTCGAAGCGTTGGTCGAGCGCCGGAACGCGTTGTCCGGTGGGTATTTGCATTCTGTTATTGGCAGTACCGATGTAAACACTCGTCTGATTGGACACTACGCCTATATATACTTTTGCGATAAGCTGCGAATGTTAAAAGAGCACATGCTGGTATTAATAGAAAATTCTGCTTATTTCGATTCAATTTTACGGTTGGCTTCTCATTGGAAACGCTTCCAATGCATTTTATACTTCAATTTAAATGCGTGGGTATTTTCGTAGAACATCTAATATGGTTGGTTTACACTTGAAATCTACTGGTAGACTTCCAGTGGTCACTATCGGATTACTTAATGTATCTACTACCAAATACTTTTAGGAGTGTAGTAAACAAGGAACCCTTATAGATTCGCCATGTCCATCTGTCTGTCTGTCTGTCTGTCTATCTGTCTGTCTGTCCGTCCGCGGTTTAGCGCAAAAACTATTTGTACTAGAGACTTGAAAGGAGATGTTGCGAGCTCGGCTCTGGTTCGTACATGTCCTCAAAATATTGATAAATTAAGGAAGAATCCGAAAAATATACAATTAATTTATTCAAGAATATATTTCAGAGTTACAACCACATTTAATTCAAACGATTTTATCATTTTCAACCATCTTCAACATGGCGGCGATACAGCCGACGTTTGGGATAGTACCTATGTAGATAAAACAAAACTAATGCTATCTGTATCTTACTAGTGCATCACATATTATCAAAATAAAAACGTTGTATCAAATCGATCAATTTAAAAAAGTTCCGATGATTTTTTTTAAATCGATCTGTATATATTAGTATTAACACATAAAATCGATTTCGATAGTATTTAGAAAATATTACTTTTTTCTCCAAGTACAATATGATCAAAAAAACAATTAAAAAAAATATGTCAAAATAACATCGCCCGCCATAATCGCCATGTTGGTTTTGAGTTGCAATTCTAAGTGCAAATAATGTTTTGTAACTGCAAACAAAACTAAATAAGTGAAAATATGCAGTAAAAAAAACGTTTTTATATTGATTTTGCCTGTTAATGATTATTATTATGTATCTTCACGCCAGGTCCCTAACGGGGTAGGCAGAGAGTGTAGAGCGCCAGACATCCCGGTTCTGACAAACCTCTCGTGCCTCGTCTACCTTCATCATTCTCTTCATACATGCACGCCGATTCCTAAGACTTTTGACCCCACCATCAGACAGAACTCGACCTATTTGGTCATGGTAGGTCAGCCTTGGTCTTCCTGGGCCTCTGCAACCATCCACATTCGCATTGTATATCTGTTTAGTCATTCGCTCATTCGACATTCTTTCTATATGCCCGAACCATCGGAGCATGCCTTTTTTCATTTTTACACCGATACTATCATTCACACAAAGTCTCTTTCTTACATCTTCATTACGAACGCGATCGGTGAGTGATACACCGCAGATCTTGCGCAAAGATCTCATCTCGACCGCGTTCAACTTACTTTCATGCTCTTTCCTGCATACCCAGCTCTCGCTTCCATATAAAAGCGTTGGAGTAAGTACAGCATTATGTACGGCTAGTCGAGCCCGCTGGCTGAGATGTTTAGATTCTAGCAGCTTACCCAACGCTCCATTCACGCAATTCCCAGCAAGCACTCTTCTTTCTATGTCAGTGGTGTACCTACCATCCTTGCTAAAAGCACATCCAAGATATACAATTTCATCAACCTGTTCTAACACTGCATCATCTACTACTACCCTTGCATTTGTTCTCTGTTCATCTCTTTCAAATACTAATACTTTAGTTTTATCCACATTCAATTGTAAGCCTTTCTCCATACAATCCTCTTTCATGACTGTGACTAGTGCTTGTAACCCAGATGGTGTAGAGCTAACAATTACCGCATCATCTGCGTAAAGCAGACAGTTCACCACTAAGTCACCCATACGCACTCCCACATCCATCAACTTCACCCTCTGGAGGCACTTGTCCAGATATATAATAAACAGCCTAGACGAAAGCACGCAACCCTGTTTGACACCGATGTTAACATCAAACCAGGGTGACATGTTACCATCTACCCGCACACATGCTTGACAGCCCACATACGTGGACTGTATTGCACGGAGCAGACTGCCATCAATACCATACTCTGGCAAAATGTCCCACAGCTCCTTTCGTAATACCCTATCAAACGCCTTCTCCAAATCCACAAAACCGCAGAAAACCTTCTGGCTCACAGCCAGATGCTTCTCTACGATGTTGCGGAGGGAGAAAACTTGATCCATACATCCTCTTCCAGTTCTGAAACCACCCTGTGCATCCCACAACAACCCGTCGGACTTCTCTTTCATTCTTCTTTCTAAGACTTCCCCATTTTGCCTGTTAATGATATTGTGTACATTACATTACGTGGCCGGAGGTCATTTTTGCAACATCTCCTTTAGCACAAGTATACCCTTAATCATTTTTCTAAGTTTTGGCGGGACCTTGAAAGATGCGTGTGGTGGGTGCTCTTATTTTATTTCATTTTCTTGGTGTATTTTTGAGTTATATTAAATAAAGTTGGTGGCATTTTGTTTGATATAAGCTTATTATAATGCTCGTGTGAAATAGAATAACAGTGCTAAAACACGTTTTTTCGGGTTGCCTGCAAAACTTCATTGTAAATATTCAGGTAAAGTAGCCGTCGCTTCACTGACTGTGACTGACTGACAGACTGATAAATTGACTGACGACTCTGACTTTTACGTTGCTTAGTACGAATACGAACGAAATATCGTTACTTGACACTGGCAATATTAAAAAAAAAATATCGTTTTCTATATACTGTGGGATATTGTTGGATAGGTTTCAAAAATGTTAGGGGTGTGCTAACATCATTTTTGAATTCAATTAACTGTTCGTGACTTATTAAGCTTTTAAGTGCCAATTTTCTTTAGAGTCAAGTGTTCCCCCCCTCTACCCACTAAACAGTTGTTGTTAGAAATTCAAACGTTACGGCAATAGTAGCTACATTTAACGAAATTAAAAGGAAAACTATCACACCCAAGTTGGCTTTACAAGTTTGCGAGTAATAGTCGACCAAATGTATGTTACTCGAAATTTTTGAACAACTCCATCGAAAACATTAATTTTTTTCACCCATATATTTTTTTTTTCATTACAATAATCAAACCTAAAAGTTAAGTCACAACTGTTCCAACATATTTTGGATAATTTTTGTAACTAGATTAAGTTTCCGAAGACGGCGACGTTAGAATTAATACATTTATTTTGTTAATAATGTTCTCATGTAAGTGGCAATGTATTGTCTTTTTTGAGAATAAATTCCTTGAACCTAAACCTAAAAACTACGGAACCCTACACTGCGCGTAGCCCAAAAAAGGAGGCAAAAAAGCATGCAGTTCACATTGAAGTGATGACTGCAGCCTAAAGACCACACCAGAGGTTAAAATGCAGATGCGTTGCCACCCCGGAGACCTTAAATGTTTTATCGCTATGATAGTTATTACGGGGAACTAACCGGAACACGATAGTGCTGACCACTACCATTTAGCGAAAGATGCAGTAGGCCAAATGCAGATGTGATGCTTCCATAGAGGGCTTAGTTAGTCGCCTCTCTCTGGAATTTTTAATAAAGTATACGTCACTTTATTGTACAATAAAAAAAAGGAAAAGATTATGACGTGGACATAATTTTTAATTTCGCATAAAATTCTCCATACTTTCCCAAACTTCTAATTCAACATGTAATACGGGAAATTGAAATCGAATAATCACAAAAAAAAACGATGTTATTCTGCGACTAAATCCAGTTCAACTTTGTGGTCACACTGCATGTACCTTTTTATAAGACAAACAGAAATGGTAGAGTACTTTTTACCTGAAATGATTTTGGACATTACTTTACGTTGTATTTTTATAGGCGGACAGTGTTCCCAGGTGTACTTGTGCATGCATGCACATTTTAGCGTTCCGTAGCCTATGGATAAAAACGGGATCCAATTGACAAACGTGATTTTTTGCGTGTATCCGACTCATTACCCGGTTTTTAGAGCTATGTAATAAGTACTAAGCTAGCATATTGACATTTTTATTTATTTCCAACCTATGTTCACTTTCCTACCATCAACCCTCATTGTTAAATTAATAATTAGTAGGTACTTTAATTTATTAGGCATACTTAGACATAAAGCTCTCATAATCGAATAAAAATACAAAACACTAAGTTGCCGTTTTAAAAATACTTTCATACGCGTAATATTTTGCATTCTATTCACTTTTATTCCTTAACTCTAAAACTTCTGATCCAACAAACCATGTAACATCGACAATTGAAATCGAATAATCAACAAACGATATTGCTCTGCGACTAAGCGCTCGACTTTGTGGTCACAGTCCATACTCGCATTCATAAGACAAACAGCAAAAGTAGGGTACTCTTGGTGACAACTAAGAGAAATTTACTTCATAGAAAACGCAATTTCAGGCGAACAAACAAACTAGTGCCGCTCGGAACCCTTCCACTCTGTTTAATTACTTCACAAAGAATGCGTCGCGTTCGCTCGATGAGGAGACAAAATTAACGCTCTCAAATATTTAATTTAAATTTCCTTCCCCGAAAACGAATGATAACAGCCTAACGTGCGGACTCGCGACCGCTGTGGAACATAAAAACACTTTTAAGAGCAAGAGTGAAGGTATTCATTTGTAACAGTAATTGCTTCGTAATGCAGTGGGTTTCTTTTCGCCCGTTCTATTCCTGGAGCGCAAAATGATTTAGAAAGCTTTGAGTTAATAAATGGCAATAAATCGTTATCTGTCTCTTATTGTGTTTATTAGTGTCTAATTATCGTTTTTGTATTAAATGTTTCGATGGTGACAAACAAGTATGCAGTCTCTGACTGATTAGGCTAATTTAAGTATTGAAGTATTTCTAGAAGTCCAAAGATGGTTTAATCGGTGAGAAAGTATGAAGAAAGAAATTTTGAGGGAAGTAGTAAAAGCAACAATATAATTTTCCTATACAAATATTTCGCACCTAGCAAATCTTTGATACATTATTTAATTCTGAGGCAATATGAAGTTTTCCGGGTCAGCTGCTGGATGTTAAGAGACAACTGCAGCCTATAGACCGTCTACACAAAATCCAGAGGTCAAAATGCAGATACGTTGTCAGTCTTGAGGCATGATTTGTTTCCCCTCTGAGATAGATATTACGAGGTCATACATTACCATCAAACCGGAAAACGATAGTGCTGAATGCTACTATTTGGAAGCAGATAGAATAGGTAATGCGGGCCTACCTAGGTGCTTACGCCCACGAGGTCTGGCACTGGAGCTTTACCACCTTTGTTCTTTAAATTACACATTGTTTTTATGTAAAATAACTTTGTTTATGCCGCACTCGCACACCACTTCACGTACCACTCACTTTGGGGTCACCTTATTTAAATGAATAAAAGGCCTGAATCGTATTCGCAAAAACCAACCGTTTTATTGATTGCAGTTCATACATATTAAAAAGGGAAAAAATCTGTACAGCGCGGATCAACTATTGCATAGTGCCATCTAGCGGAACACTTCGAAGTTAAATTACATATGGAGTTGAACATTCCGCCCACCAAGAACGTGGTTGAACGTTCTTCATAATATACCGCCCACCATAAGGTCAAGGGGGTGTTGAAAATTATAACAATACAAGTGAAGATAAGGACGAACAATTCATACTACTTATTGTTGTCAGTCACAGGCAAAATACAGAGTTTGGATGTAGGTCTTTTTATAAGAGATCCTTTACATTTTAAAGTGACAACCCTAGTGATTCCGTCCAAACCTGCGTGTTTATCGACTATTCGACCTAATAGCCACCGTGCCGGAGGCAGATTAGCTTCCTTAATTAGGACTACATCACCCAATTCTGGTTCCTCAGTTTTCTTCGACCATTTGTAACGCTGCAAGCAGTAAGCTAGGTATTCATTCGACCACCTTCGCCAAAAGTTTTGCATCATTCTTTGTGTCAGTTGCCATCGTTTCAACGTTCCAATATTGCTTTGTTCGTAATTTCGCTCAGGTACGACTATGAGTGGCTCTCCGATTAAGAAATGTCCTGGAGTGAGCGGCAAAGGATCTGTGTGATCACCAGGTAATACTGATAATGGTCTTGAATTGAGGCAAGCCTCAATTTGCGTCAGTACCGTAACCATTTCCTCGAAGGTAAGAGTGGAGTCAGCGATGACTCGCTTGAGGTGGAATTTGGTGGATTTCACACCCGCTTCCCACAATCCGCCAAAGTTGGGTGCATGTGGAGGTATGAAGTGCCATGTGACGCTATGTTTACTTAACCAATCACGAATTTCAACAGCAACGGATGATGTTTCAATATCGACAATTTGTTGCAATTCCTTGGACGCTCCCACGAAATTTGTGCCGTTATCACTCCAGACATTGCTTACATGACCTCTACGTGCTACAAAGCGCTTGAAAGCTGCTATAAAACCGTCAGAAGTAAGGTCACTTACGACTTCTAGATGTATGGCCTTAGTGACCATGCACACAAATAGACTTACATAACCCTTATAACTTCGGCAACCACGTCCCTTGGACATACGGATATTAATGGGTCCTGCGAAGTCAACACCCGTGTGTAGAAATGCACGCGCAGGTGTCACTCTAACAGATGGTAACTGGCCCATCAATTGATTTCTCGTCACTGCGCCGTGGCGAGTACATATCACACACTTATGGACGTGTTTCTTGACAAGGTTCTTAGCTGCTATAATCCAATACTTTGAACGTAAATAATTTAACATTAATGACGGTCCTCCATGCAGAGTTCTTTTGTGCGCGTCATCAATAATTAAATTAGTAAAATGGCTCGAATGAGGAAGAATGATGGGATGTTTTGCATTCTCAGACAGATTAGTATTTTGTAGCCTACCCTGAGCTCTAACAATACCTTTCTCATCGAGATATGGATTCAGTGATTTTGCTTTCTTGACATTTAGTTCTCTGCGTTGAGATTGACGTATGCAAACTTCTAGCGCTTCACTAAGTTCGCAAGCCGTGAGGTAAGGTGTGAATTTATGTCGAGTTCCTTTTGCCTCCGTTACCTTCAGAAATCTCCGGCAAAATGCAACTACGCGGACCAGTTTCTGCAGAGAAGAAAACCGTATCCATATCATGTCTGTCTCATCAACAGTTACGTGAACCTTAACTTTTCTTTGTTCCATGTCAGTGGATATCGATCTTGGCCTAGTGTATGCGATCTCAGTGTCCTTCAGCCACAATGGACCCTGCAGCCACATGTAATTTTCGACTAATTCCTGAGGCGCACAGCCTCTGGATGCGATGTCTGCAGGATTTTGGGTGGATTGCACATGAGCCCATTGGCTATTGTCCAATTTGGTCAATATTTCGGATGTTCTATTTCCGACGAACGTTGTCCAACGACTTGGGTGACTGCTGAGCCACGCCAATACAACAGTTGAGTCAGTCCATCCATGAACATCATTTGATTTAATCTCTAGTACGTTGGCAACTTCTGTGATCAGTCTGGCCAGTAATACAGCTCCCATCAGTTCAAGACGAGGTATTGATACTTGCATCGTCGGTGCTACCTTGGTTTTTGCTGCAACAAGATTGACATGTACATTTCCGACCGCATCAATGGTCTTTAAATATACTACAGCTGCGTAAGCAGTGTTGGATGCATCACAAAAACCATGAATTTCTTTACAGGTATCGTCGGTTCTAGCATTTATCCATCTTGGCACAGACATTTCATTGACATGAATTAGCTCTGCACGGTAAGTAGTCCATTCTTTAAGTAGATCATAAGGTAATTCATCATCCCAATCTATTCCACTTAACCATAACTTTTGAATCATTACCTTCGCAACGATAACACAGGGTGCTACCCAACCTAAAGGGTCAAATAGACGTGCGATGTCTGAAATTACCTTTCTTTTTGTTATTGGATCACAGAGAATAGGTAGTTTAGCAACGTAATGAAAAGAATCAGATTCCTTGTCCCAGGAGAGTCCCAACACCTTCACCACTTCATCCATCTTTATGTCGACCTTGCCTTCCTGGTTTCCTTTCTTATCCGTTATCACCTCTGCCAACTCCCTGTTGTTTGTTACCCATTTCTGTAATTCGAATCCTCCCCTGCTAAGTAACTCCTTCATTTCTCTATAAATCCTTAATCCATCACTAACCTGTTCACATCCAGATAACAAATCATCTACATAGAAATCTGTTTTAATCCTTTTTGCTGTTTCAGGATATCCTACACCTTCGTCATTTGCCAGCTGCTGCAGTGTCTTCACGGCTAGGTAAGGAGCTGACGCAGTACCGAAAGTAACCCTAACTAACCTAAAGTCTTCCATTTCAGATTGATCATCTTCTCTCCACACCACCCGTTGGTAATCTGCGTCTGGATCGGCAACAACTACTTGGCGGTACATCTTCACAATATCTGCACTCAGACAAATTGGATGCATGCGCCATCGCATCACGATGTGACGTAAATCTTGCTGTAGCGTTGGTCCGATCATCAATGTGTCGTTAAGGGAGACCCCATTTGTACCCTTACACGAAGCGTCAAATACTACCCTAACCTTGGTCGTAGTTTTGTCCTCCCGTATGACTGCATGATGAGGCAGATATACACCATCTTGGTTGTTGCCGTTGATGCGTTCCATGTGACCGAGGTCCAGATATTCGCGCATGACTTTACAATACTGCAATTTAATTTCAGGATTCTTTCTAAATCGTTGTTCGAGCAGAATAAATCTTTTGCGCGCAATCTCTCTTGAATTTCCATATTTACTCTTAGGGTATCGTTCACGCAAAGGAAGACGAACGACGTAACGACCCGTTGAATCCCTTTGTGTTGTTTGAGCATAAAATGCCTCACACGATTCTTCCTCTTCTGTGAGCATTTTTGTGGAAAAAGAATCGGATTCAATATCCCAAAACCTTTTCAAAATTGTAATGTCGTCTACATGAGCGTGCATGCTGCGACAATGTGTTGAATCAGGTTGATCATCACCAAAACGATGTGTGGGACCAGACAATATCCATCCTAATGCAGTGCATTGCGCTATCAACCCACGATTAGGACCCTTGATCAAACCATTTTTCATGACGTGACCGTACACGTCCGCACCCAATAAAATGTCTATTTTATTTGGTGTGCTGAATTCAGGATCAGCTAAGCTGATGTTTAATAACTCTGGCCAATCAATGTTGGAAATCCTCTCAGATGGAAGGATGCTTGTTATAGTACCCAGCACGTGTGCTCGTACCTCCATCTTGAAATTGGGATCGTGACGAGACCCAATGATAATCTCAACAATATGCTTTGAGGCCAACACTTCCGTGCCACCGCCTAATCCTGATATGACACTTCTGTTGGGAGTCTTTCTGAGACCAAGCAGTTGAACGGCAGATTCTGTGATGAATGAGGCCTGTGAACCCTGATCTAGCAGTGCTCTCAGTAAATGGGCATCCCCATTTCTCGCTTGCGTCTTGATGATGGCAGTAGCCAACAGAATCTGTTTGGGTTTAGACTCCATTGAAAAATGTGCAGTGACACTGGAAGTTGATGCACTACTTTCTATGTTGATGGGCAGATCGGCTTCACTCGCCGTTTGTCGTTTGGGTGGTTGCGAAATACCTGTATCTGAAGTTTGCTTCGGATGAAGAAGCGAATGGTGCCTGTGCCTGCAGACGCGACAATTGATTGAAGAACGACACGACTTGGAGGAATGATTATTTCCTAAGCAGTTAAAACAAAGACCGTTTGTTTGGACGAAATCGTGTCGGGCGTTGTAATCATTTTTTGAAAACTCTTTACAATTTGCGATTTTGTGATCATTTTTCTTACAATACTTACAAGAAGCTACCACATTAGGTTCGGCTGCAAGTGCATGCATAACTTTAGCCTTTGAATTTGGAAGCCTAGTTCTAGATGTCTTGGTGTCTAAAAACTCAAGTGATCTAAAACGCGATTCTAAAAATTCTTGCATTTGTTGCAGGGTGGGTAAGTCATCTGATGTGCTGATCTTGACTTCCCATTGTTTTCGCGATTCGGAATCTAATTTCATACAAATGATGTGAATTATGATAACGTCCCAAGAATCTACTCCGACTCCCAAATTCCTCAAACCATTAAGAGTATCATTCATTGTATCCAACATATTCCTGATTGCACTGCAAGTCTCAGACGCTATGCTAGGTTGGTTCATAAAACGCCCCAAAAGACAGTTTGCCAAGTATTTTTTATTATTGTATCTACTATTCAGAGTACTCCAGGCTTCATTATAGTTTAATGATGTAATAGGAACATGCCTCAAGAGTTGCTCTGCCTCGCCTGATAGATGTCCTTTCAGATAATGGAATTTCTGAACGCTGTCGATGGAGGTGCTTTTATGAATTAATGACTCATATAAATCTCTAAATGTTGGCCATTCAGAGTACAACCCAGAAAATGCCGGTATTGAAATTTTAGGTAACTTAATATTACGTTCACTTTCATTCTTGTGACTATGCGAAACATTTGTGGCAACAAAACTAAAAGTAGACAATTTGTCCTTTAAATCAGATTTATAACTGACGTACAATTCTTCTATGTCTTCATATATTTCATCAGTGAAATATTTTGTATCGAGTAAGGCATCTGATCCCTCAGTTAATTTTCTATGATTTTCGCTTACAATCTTCCACTGTTCTTCTAACGTTTCAAGTCGAGTCTGTACGTATGATTCCTTTGCTAGACGTTCTTTAGGAGACTTTTTGTAGTTATCGTAAGCCTTTTCTATGATAGCCTTATAGCTCATCTGGCTTTTAATCACAGATGCCATTCCGAATTACTTACAGAAGAAATGTGTTGTTAAATATTACAAGGAAATAAATCTGATGAAATTTTACAAGTGTTAAACAGTTCACAAATATTCTAAGCTCATAAAATATCACGAAAATTTTACAAGTGTTTGCAATTCTGGCCGTAAACCGGCGTGGATTCCTCGTCTTAACACTTTTTCTAAAATTATTCTAAGTCCAAATTAAATTTAAATTATTCTAAGTCCAAATTAAATGATCTCGAAATGTTTCTAAGTGTCAAATCACTTTAAATTTTCTAAGTCTCGATTTAGCAAATGGTTGAATTTAATGGCAACACAAGTTTTTAAAATTAAAATCACAAATTGTACTCACTGTTTTTTCACTGGCAAACCTTGGCACGTTTACACTAATGACAGCTGTCAGGCTGTCACTGTCGATGACGTTGACTTGCACCCGGTGTGAGGGGCCCCTCTCACCCCTCTGGCTCTGGTACTGGGTCTCTGGTGGCTGCACTCTCCGCTGCTGCAGAGCGCGCCAGCTATCGCTAGCGCTGCTGCTGTTAGCTGGTACCTTGCCGCAGCGATCCACTGCGAGTACCGGCTCCGCCGATGATGTCAAAAATCAGGCTCCGACTCGTTAAGGACCATGTTTATGCCGCACTCGCACACCACTTCACGTACCACTCACTTTGGGGTCACCTTATTTAAATGAATAAAAGGCCTGAATCGTATTCGCAAAAACCAACCGTTTTATTGATTGCAGTTCATACATATTAAAAAGGGAAAAAATCTGTACAGCGCGGATCAACTATTGCATAGTGCCATCTAGCGGAACACTTCGAAGTTAAATTACATATGGAGTTGAACAAACTTAGTTTCCGTTAGGATTACCCTCCCGTATACAATACGTGTAACATTGTAGCCAAAATTATGCACTCGTTTTTTATTCATGTACAATATCGTGGCACTTTTCATGTCAGCAGAGTTTATTTTATGTTTTTATAACAAATAATCGAATATAATGGAAAAAAACTGTATTCATAGATAGATATTTTTTAATGTCATGAAGTTGCAAACAAGCTTTAAGTTCACATTGATGGTAAGTACTACCGGAGCCTATAAACAACTACACGGAACAACCAGAGATTTCAATGTAGACGCGTTGCCACTCCTGAGGCCAAAGGTGTTATGCCTCTGTGCCATCTTTGGGAATGATAGGGTCATATGTTACCGCCAGACCCTAAATGATAGTGCTGAACACTACAATTTAGCGGCAAGTACGCCCGCAAACTCCGTCACTGGAGCTCTACCACCGGATATTAAAATGAACACTCTCTTTGATTATTATAAATCGCTAACAATAGGTTCCACTATTAAGTTGTATCATTATTAATAGTTACACTGATTTTATTTTCTTAACATAACCTATGTTAAATGTTATTATTCCAAGAATTAATGTTACGAAATACCAACAATATCTAAAGCAGGTACAAGACAACTACGAAATACGAAGAAATCCAAAACCCGTGCTAGCGTGTGCGCCGCTCGGTTAATCAAACTGTCACTTCAAGAATTCCGCGCGGAATCCCTCCCAAGAAAACTCCCCGTAACTTTTGATTGCGTCGAGAATTCAGTTCTACTTATACATTTAGAAATTGCTTAATCAGCTCTTTAAAACTTATTCGCTCCACATAAAAATATACCCGAGGCTTTAGAAAAAATATATGAAGGTATGGTGGTCGCAATGGTAAAATATTGACTTGCATGTTTGGTTATGTACATGTTTTAAGTATACATGAGTGTTATATTACATCTTCAGTTGAGTGCTGGCAGAAGAAGAATAAGCTTACAGCGCGTTTACTCGTACACAGCCACTTGAAGGATCTCGTTTAGTGGCATTTATTTTAATACAGGTATGTGTTTCTTGTATCAGCGTTGTTCACACGAGCAAATTCTTGCAGTATTGCTAGTACCAGACTGGCACGAGAGACCGCCGGCGGGCTATGAACAATTGAAATCAATAGACATAATAATATCTTTCTTGCTAGCTGACGGCAGTATTATTACGTAATATATCTCTGCTGACGGGTTAATCGGCTGGAAGATTTCGATGAAATTTTGGACACAGGTTGTATATAATGGTTGTAACATCCAGGATACTTTTGATTCCGTTCAGAGGTTGCTTCGGAAATTTTAAAGGCAATCCTACGAAGTGACGGACATAAGTTAGTACATTATAAAATCCACTCGGGTGGTTCCAATAACAATTTTAATGATATTAAAATGCAATTCGATTATTTGAAACCTATTTCATTATCCTCGTAACTATGTTCTCGAAAACTATTTAAGAAAGGCAACCATGACTTTAATTAGATTAATATCTCGCCTCATTATTCCGGTTTATTTAATAAGCAAAAGGCCCTCGTCGGGTCTGCGAGTTATTAATTAAGACAAAAATTCCGATCGTTCAGATTTTGTTCGCTAAATTGGCCACTCGAACTCGTAAAAGCCGTCCAGTTGAACTTAACGACGGTCAAAGAGAATAACCGCAAATAAGCTGCGATCTAAGGCCGATGAAGAAAATTCCGTTTTCCTTAATTCACTCTAAACAGGCTTTGGGGATGTCGGTACGGCTACTTATGTTTGCTCAATAATCCCTTCCAATTTTTTGTTGTTCCTCTTCGTGTTTCTTTTATTAAGTTTGAAGATTGCCAAAATAGAGTTTATTAAAAGTTTTGAAATTATTTCAGTTCTATACTTACACCTTATTTAAATTTCTGTGACTACCACGGTGACTAAGACAGTATTCTTTCGAATTTTTGACTACCTTTTTTTATGTAATGGAAGTGGCAAACTTGCATGCAGTTCACATTGATGTTAAATGATGACTGCAGCCTATAGACAAAAAAAAACCATGGTCAAAATGCAGATGTGTTACCACTCCTGAGGCCTAAGGTGTTATGCATCTGTGCTGGAAATTACAGGGCCGTATATTACCACCTGACCGGAACACGATAGTGCTGAACACTACCATATAGTGGCAAGTAGGTATATTAGGTAATGTGGTGGTGCCTACGCCCGCAAGCTCTGTCACTAGAGCTCTACCACCAGTAAAAATAAATACATGTTTATGATTATGAATGTTTTAGGTACGGGTAATTGTTTTATCTTCTTCTAAAAATCTCGAACTGTGACCCAAGAATTTGTAAAAACAGTATTTATATGTCTAATTTCATTCGGCATGTAGGTATTAGATGAGTTTTCAATTATTTATACTTTCAGAGGGATTCCAAAAATCTCCACGCCAAATATTCTGCTCGAATAGTTTATATTATAACAATGTGAATATTACCACATGATTTATACAACAATTTGCTATGCACTAAACCAAACCAAACATGCCCTAACGAGGAACTAAAATTCACCGCAATTCGTTTGCATGTAACATGCAAATGAAGTTACTTATTAGTTGATTAAGATGTAAATCCATTGGTAACTGAAGTTTAATTGCGAACAAACAACTAGTCCAGTAAATACGCCGTAATGTAGTCAGTATCCGGATGCATCTTTTGAAAACATTGTTGAACGTTAAGTGCCTTCTGGTGCACGTAATACACCACATTGTACATTTAAACCTATATTTTACATATTAATCTCAACATTAATACTTCAGCTCTCAGCATTCTGAACTGAACAGTGAATAAAAGGACTGGGACGTCTGTGTACTTTTTTACTAGAAATTATTGAATAGCATCATTGAACACTACAAGGCAAAATTCCTCAACGACACTTAAATTATGTTTTTGTCGAAGCACCTATTGAAGCTCGCAAGAAGTCAATGAGCATTATTTTTATTTATGATTTTTGAAGAATCAATTGATCAAAAAATATAAATAGGGTAAAAACAAAACAAAAAAATTGATAGATAGTCCAAAAAACACGGGCCACCGGCCGCGGCGGACCGTAGGTTCGTGTTGCTCTGTGTATAGGATAATCACCTGGGAAATGTTGTGTTATCAATAGAAGACTTTTTAAATTGCTTTACCAGTATTTTTGAATAAACAGGTACTTGCTGCACAATTAAGCACTTCGGTGCTAGTGCTTAGTCAAATGAATGCCTTTTAGATGGAAAGTATCTTTGTAACCCTAATTCGATATTTGGGATACTTTTACTCCAGTAGATTTTCGTTTAACTAATCCTTTTATTTTATCTTACAACGCAAAAACAATGACGATGTTTAACGATGTTCTATTCAAATCCGAAAATCGAATCTAGAAAATAAATAAAAACATTACAGATTCAAAATGTGAGTTCAACAATGTTTTGAAAATACGGTACATACCCAGATAATATTCTGAGTCAACACCTGACATATGCAGTCGAGTTTTACTAAGCTGAGGAGTCTGTGTGTAAATACCGTCCGCAAAATGCACGCTAATGTGAAATTGCAAACAGATAGCGTAGTTTCTCTAAAGCCTCATAAAATGGCGCATGTAAGTGAGTACGTAAATATTCTTTATTGTATTACCTACACCAGTAATATTCAACAAAAAACAAAATAAAAACAAAAGAGAAATTAATGTATTAGAAAGTATACATTAAATGGTCTCAAATAGCCAATAAGATTAAAAAGTGAGATGCCACGAATATTCAGATACTATTTGGCCCCCTTTACAATAGCGACCGAATACTATATGCTATTCAGCCAAATACTGAATATAAAAATGTGTTTTCAATGGTGATTATTTCCTTATGAAGTGGAAAAGATTTCGTCATAAATTGACTCATTTTTTTAATCTGTTGTTAAAAAAGCAGTTATATTTGATGAAATACATTTATAATATTTCCAATAATAACAGCCATTCTGCCGCTTGACCAGCTACCTACTATAAGAAAATCCGACTGAATACAGTAATTAGGTACTCTCTCTACCTACCTCTAAAGGATATAAAAATAAAACTTATTTATTATACTACCGTAACTATCACTAACTATCGTAAGACTCAGTAGGGTATATTTATACTCCATAGTTTGTAAGGCTTACGCAGAAATAATCCACAGTGTATAATGGGTCGTTACAAAAAAATCAGATTTTTGTGCGATCGCAGTCGGCGATCTTTAATTTTCGTTTATAGCGAAAGGGGTTATCTGAAAATAGAGCAGCCTTTAAATAGTACATACAACACTAACTAAGATTTTTCAAAAGTTGAAATGGACTTTGATGATTCTACAGAGTTTGAATAGGGCCTAAGCTGTTTACCTCCTCCTGAAATTGCTACTTAGGGATTGGGTTCATCGGAACCTTTATGACTATATAAATGAGTACTAAAAGAAACTGGTCCCCAAGAACATATAAAGCTATTTCCTTTTTTATTTGTACTTGCGAAGCTTTGGACTAAATGTGTTATTGCGACAGCAATATGTCGTCGACTGTGGCCTAAGGAGTGAAATACGGTACTTACGTGTATAGACAACGTCTTACATAATAATATCGAATTTCAAGATGGAAATGTCAACCCCGGAGTTTTGGCGGGAACCTTGAAAGAGGCGTATGGTGCTCTTATTTTATTTCACTTTCTTGGTGTATTTTTAAGTTATATTGAATAAAATTGGCATTTTGTTTGATATAGGTTTATTACAGTGCCCGTGTATAGTGAAATAGAATAACAGTGCGAAAATACGACCTTTCAGGTAGTCTCCAAAACTACATTGTTAATGTTCTGGTAAAGTAGCCATTGCTTTACTCGAATAACTTGATTGTAACTCACTTGACTGACATATTATACTTGATAACTTATATACTTGATACTTACATATTATACTTGATGACTATATTATACTAACTTTTACGCTGCTTATATAAATATGAAATATCGTTTTACTTGACACTGGCAATATGCGAAATAGCGATGCCATAATAACAAAAAAAAAAATGTTAACCCCAGTCTTCATGAACAACACTACCATCACTTATAATCATTAAGCTACTGAGGTGTACTACTTTTAGGAGTAGAGAGAAAAAAAAATCATTAAGTAATTACGGAATTTTGCATGTTCTAAGCAGCAAAGCACATCAAATACTAAAAATAATTAACGGGGCGTATTCAATGCAAACTGCAGTTCTGTTTCCATTCCACCAAGCATACAGACACAAAGTTAGCAAATAAATGCAAATGGAAAGATGTGTAAATGAAAATGCTGAAACCCTGAGTGAAACTAATAGTCTATAAAATATATATGTTTACACTGAGTAGTGAAAATGTAAATGCAAAATATTCTGTAATTGTAATTTGAAGATACTGAATGTGGTAAATGTCTGATAATTTAACATTTATTATAAAAAAATGTATTTATTTTGCTCTGGTTTCTAAAAAGCAATATTTTTATGATAACACTATCACACAGTCGTGGTACGGGCCGACGTGAAAATAATATTTTTATGAATATTTATATCGTTTACGGGAGAGATTAAGAAAATAACAATGTTTATATAATAAACTTAAAAATGTAAGGGATTCACAACAATAAGTTTTGGAGCCGTTTTAAAATGAGTCTACAGAGCTAATTATCAATCAAAAGGAATTGTTTTCTTCAAATTGAATGCTAAATACCTATTATTCAAATGTGAATAGAATATTCAATTTAAAATATTATACATTTTTACATTTTACCACACTGCCTCGGTAGCCTAGTGGTAGCAGGCCACTACTACTACGCTGAGGTCCTGGGTTCGATTCCCGGGTAGGGGGTTATCAGATAATGGTTAAAAAGCCTTTATCTCTGGTTCTATTGGGAATTTTCCATTTTCTGGAAATTTCCCAGTACCTCAAAGTTTGGTAATGTGCCCGGAGATGTCAACAGGCTCGCCACCTGTTACATGGGCCAAAACGTAACCGGCGAATCGTGGGTGTTTGCATGTATGCTTAAATGCATGCATTTACCTCTGCCTACCCCTTCGGGGATTACAGGCGTGAAGTTACGTTACGAAGTTACGTTTTTTTTTCATTTCATTTTCACACATTTCATTTTTTTTTACAGAAGTACGCAAATAAATGCAAATGAAAAGTTGTGTAAACAAAAATGCTAAGCCCTGAATATACGTACTAAAGCTCTAGTCTAAAGCTGTATAAAGATAAATGAGTTATGACAATGTAAATTCCAGCCGTTTTGTTATTGTTATTTCTGAACTTAATGATACGTATAATATTTTTTATTTTTTTACTGGTGGTAGAGCCCCAGTGACGGAGCTCGCGGGTGTAGGAACCACCGCATTACCTAATATACTTGCCGCTAAATGGTATATATTCAGCACTATCGTGTTCCGGTCAGGTGGTAATGTACGACCCTGTAATTTCCAGCACAGAGGCATAACACCTTAGGCCTCAGGACTGGTAACGCATCTGCATTTTGACCTTGGTCTTTGTGTGTGGGTTTCTATACGCTGCAGTAATCACTTAACATCAATGCGAATGCTTGTTTACCAGTTCCATAACATAAAAAAGAAATATTCTATGATATGATAGTGATAGATATTTTATAAAATAATAATATGAACTTATATTCTAATTGATGAATATTTCTACAGTATAGGTACAAACCTCCGCATTTTTTGTGATAATATTGCAATGACAGTAATCACTGGCATACATCGACATGATATGTTTATGAACAATCTTGAAATTTAAATATTAGAGAATTCCAACCTTTCTTATGTCTTAATACGAGTATATATAAGGTTCCAAAAATAAATATGCGTGTATATTAGGTGAAATAAGAATCTTTTGCCAATTTTTAATTGGTCTACATAGCTATTTAGCAAAAAGGATATTTATTTCTTCTACCAAAAGAATCGGTTACCGTCTTCTATATTAAAATTAAACTAATTTCCTACGATTAGCCAACAAAGCGTTTGACGTACTTGGATTTACAACACTATATGCTAATACCTACCTATTACTAAAATGTGAATAGAGTATTCAAAGCAAAATATTATACAGATTTATATTTTAACACTGACACAAGCACAAAGTCCGCAAATAAATGCAAATGGAAAGTTGTGTAAACAAAAATGCTAAATCCTGAATGTATGTATGTATGTATCTTCACGCCAGGTCCCTAACGGGGTAGGCAGAGAGTGTAGAGCGCCAGACATCCCGGTTCTGACAAACCTCTCGTGCCTCGTCTACATTCATCATTCTCTTCATACATGCACGCCGATTCCTAAGACTTTTGACCCCACCATCAGACAGAACTCGACCTATTTGGTCATGGTAGGTCAGCCTTGGTCTTCCTGGGCCTCTGCAACCATCCACATTCGCATCCTGAATGTACGTACTAAATCTCACATCTAGAGCAACAATACAACAAACTGTTGAACCTGAGTAATGAAAATAAAAATATTATTGTTATAAACGTTCAGTTATTATTATTTTTATATAAGTACTTGAAGATGAATTTATAAGGTATATACTGAACGGTATACAAAGAAAAGATAAGAGAAGAATCGGATAAAGACCACTTTATTCAAATACACTAATTAGTTCTACAATAAGGTTGACCAGCAAAGCCTCTGATATTTTCGGATTTACAGCCACTAAGTATTATTAAAATAGTTGAGGTATGTCAGGACCGGAATATGTGGCGCTACACATACTCTGCCTAACCCGTAAGGGACCTGGCGTCAAAATACATACAATCACACATTAAAATAGTAAGACATTATTTTATTCCATCAAAACCAAATCTTATAACGTCCATATTAAAAATACACTAATTGGTTCTTGAATAAGATTGAGACCAACATGCGCTTAACATACCTGGATTTACAACATTAAATGCTAAATAACTACCTATTACTGAAATGTCAAAAGAGTATTCAAAGCAAAATATCATACAGCTTTACATTTTACCGCCGACACAAGCACAAAGTCCGCAAATGGAAAGATGTGTAAACAAAAATGCTAAACCCTAAATGTAGGTACTAAAGCTCACATCTAAACCGATAATATCACTGTTGAAACTGAGTAGTGTAAATGTAAATGCTTGCTGATCTGTTATTATTATTTCTATCATACTGAACGGTAAATATCTAATAATTTCATAGTGATAGAATTTTTTATGTGTTAACTCCATGATCTCTAAAAGTTTTGTAGGTACGTCCGCAATTATTGTTTGATAATAATTGCTAGGGTTGGATTGTGCAACTCTTGCATATTTTATGCACGTATGTTTAAGAATTAATTTAATTTATACAACTAAATTATTTCTTTAAGATATAAATTTATATTTTATATATTTTTATAAAATGTTATAATAAAAAAAAAACTATTTGATACTACGGCATGTTAAAAACACACAAATTGGTTCTACAGTAAATTTAACGTATATAAAGTTAGGACTAAAATTTTCAGCATAATTGAAATATATAGCGTATTCAATGCAAAAGCTTTGCACATTTGCACACAAATACCACGGCCCGCAAATAAATGCAAATGGAAAGTTGTGTACACAAAAATACTAAACTCGGAGTATTACGTAAACTAAAGCGAAAATCTCACATCTACTGAGATTACATCATGTTGAAACTAAGTAATGAGAATACATATTGTTCGACGAATAATATATGTACAAGATTGTGGATAAATTCATCTACGTGAAATCTATCTATACATATAATAAAACAGTAAAACCCGCGTGTCTGTACATTGTACATATTTACGAAAAACTTATTGGGGGCGATGTTAAAATAGTATTAGAACACTTTTCAATGATTTTTAATTTTATTGTCTGTCTGTTTGTCTGTTTGTTCCTTTGTCCAGGCTAATCTCCGAAGATACTGGACGGATTCGAATGAAACATTTTGTGGTGTATAGATAAAAAAAAATTGTAGGAAAGTCAAAACTGTACATTGATTTTTTTGCTTAAAGAATATTTGGGGTGTGATTTACTATCGATATCGAAGCCAAATATAGTGTTTGTTATGTCTGTTGTTGTTTGTCTGTATGTATGTGCGAGCTAAACTCAAAAAGTAATGGATCTTAATGGATATACTTCTAATTTTGCATGAATATCCGAGAATTTTCAAGGACACCACATTGGGTAAGGTTTATAGGTACCGTGCATCCAAATAATGGCGAAAGCTATTTCCTGCGGTTGTTACTTCACACGGTCCGAGTCCCAACGTATTTCACTTTTTTGAGGATATTTGATGGTGTGGAGTATCCCACTTACGACGCAGCCTGCGTAGCACGTCACCTTCTCGACGGTTACCAAAACTGGGATTACACCCTCGCGGAGGCAAGCGTCAGTGACAAAGAAATATCGCCATCAGCTGTCTGAAGATTTTCTACGAGCTTTGAGACACGTGCTACTAGAGACGAAGTCGAAGTAACTAATGAACGCATGCTGAACACCTGTATTCGTTCATTTCAAGATGTGGTTATTTCCACCACCGATTGAAGTATCGAATATGGGTTACCAGTTCCCCAAATCATCACCGCAAATTGGGAGTATATCTCTGAGACAAATTACGATCCGGGCGAAATGACCATGTCGCTTTGTTATCTTCAGAGCAAAAACAAATTTATGATACCGTCCTCGAAAGCGTTGGGCAAAACCAGGGTAAAATATTTTTCTCTTGGATTTTGGATGCTCCTGGTGGAACAGGAAAAACATTTGTTATCACTGGCATACTTGCAGAGGTCAGGAGGCAAGGCAAAATTTCTATTGCTGTAGCGTCGTGGAGAATTGCTGCCACACTGCTTCCGGATAGCAAGACAGTACATGTCATGTTTAAAATTCCCTTATATTTAGAGAGCGCCGAAATGACGTTTTTGGTGTGTCATGTAACAGTGATAAGGGACACGTGCTCAAGGATTGCTTGATTGTATGGGATGAGTGTACGGTGGCCAATAGAAAGGCAGTTGAGGCCGTGGACAGAACCCTGCAGGACATCCGCAGGAACGAACATTTGAGTGGGTGGTGTCACATTACTGTTCACTGACGATTTCCGGCAAACGCTGCCCGTTTTGACGCGAAGATCGAGGGCTGACGAGATGAATGCTTTGTTGAAACGATCTTAACGAGTTCGTACTTACGCTGCGCTTGACCATTAATATGAGAGCTCGGCTCGACGACAATGCACGTACTCAAGAATTTTCCGATGTCCTTCAAAGTCTTCGCGGAAGCACTCTACCAGAAGAGAGAGGTGGATAGGTGGTGTTTCCAGAACTCTCGACAGAGATGTATCTAGGAGAGAAGAACTCATTCTCGGTGTCTACGGGGACATTAGTCGTATACCCCACCAGCAGAAAACGACGTTTTGGGTGAGTAAGCGGGCCATTTTGACGCCCAAAAATGATCAGGCTGCAGCAATTAATAGGCAATGAAGTGGTCTATACCTCCATAAATACTGTCGTCGAGCAAGATGACGCCACACATTATCCCATGGCATTTCTGAACTTCCTGTCAGCAAGCGAACTTCCATCGCATACCATCAAGCTGAAGGTAGGTGTCCCGATTATGCTTCTTCGGAACTTATCTCCTCCGAAGTTGTATAACGGGGACCCGGCATTGGCGAGGCAGTATTTATACCACGCATTCCCCTCATACCGCATAACTACACATTCCATTTCAAGCGCGTACAGTTGAATGTTTGCTTCGCGATGACCATCAATAAGTCCCAGGGGCAGACACTGAGGTCAGCGGGTGTTAACCTCAGGACAAGTTGCTTCTCACACGGGCAACTATACGTCGCTTGCTACCGCGTTACCAGTCCTGTCTCTTTTTACATTTAGGCTCCTGGCAGAATAACTACCAACGTAGTTTATAGGAGAGTGTTGTAAAGTTTGATACCTTTGTACGTAATTTTACTCTTTTGTGTCCGGGAATATATTCCTGCATTATTTTGTCTATTTCCTTCAGTCACATCTTATGACTGAACTATGTAATATAATAATAATACTGAACTCAGCAGGATTCCCATATGACTCCCTTCACTTGCTTCGCTTGCAAAAAAACGTATACTTTTAATTTAATACTATTTTAAAAGTTGTTTGCTTATAATGCTGAAGCGACGCTGGCATCTTAGGTATGTTTGGTGCTGTAGAGCCTTCACGCAGACGACGTTGCGGGCAGCTGCTATCTATAATATAAAAATAAGTCGGGTTTTCCTTCCTGACGCTATAACTCCAGAACGCACGAACCGATTTCCACGGTTTTGCATTCGTTGGAAAGGGCTCCGTGAGGTTTATAGCAAGGAAAATTCAGGAAAAAATATTTATAAAACGACATCCACGCGGGCGAAGCCGCGGGCAATAGCTAGTTCATAATAAATAGACAAACATTCCCCTATTTGACACCCATATGGATTGAATACCTATTGAAAAAGTAGAACCACGCTGGTGGTAGAGCTCGAGTGACGGAGCTCGCGGGCGTAGGCACCACCGCCTACGCCTGCGCCTACTACCTACGCCTACTACCTAATATATTTGCCGCTAAATGGTAGTGTTCAGCACTATCATGTTCCGGTCAGGTGGTAATTTGGCTCTGTGATTTCCGGCACAGAGGCATAACACCTAATACCTCAGGAGTGGCAGCGCATCTGCATTTTGACCTCTGGTCTTTGTGTTAGTGTCTATAGGCTGCAGTCATCACTTAACATCAATGCATGCTTGTTTGCCACTTTGAATCTGATTAAAAAAATCATTTTCCATCCGTGTAAACTGCATAATGCAAATATTTTTCATCAATTTGTTGTTTATTAATTTAGTAATTTTTAAACAACAAATTTAGTAACAAAATAATATTGGTTTCAGTTCATCCCTTGGTGCAAGTACCCAACCAACTAGTTGGTGCACCGACCGGCACAGACGTCACCTTGCAGTGTCACGTCGAGGCATCACCGAAAGCCATCAATTATTGGACGAGGGAAAACGGTAAGTGAAGCGGCGCGGGAACGGGGATAAATTAAGTGGACTGTATATTATTATTAGGGTGGTTCCCAGGGGTGGATAGGAAAAATGAATGCAGGACTCGTATGCACCTACCTTGTTCTTCTATTCTTCAATCTGGACTTGGTGCATGGCGGCGGTGGCGTGGCGAACCTTTATCCGCGTTTATTCACGTAATCACCACACTTATGATTATTTGTTTATCACAATAGTTTATAGGCCTTTTATTTTATTGAGATTTTATAATATTTTCACACACACGAGGTAAACAGCGGTTACAGCGGAATAAAAGCACGAACCTCGAACAGCGGAGAGCAACGGCGGATGATGACAGTCGGTGTTAAGACACCGACTGTCATCATCCGCCGTTGCTACACATTAAGATGTTCGGTGCGCACAGGAAGGTGGGGGAGTAAAAATACAGGAAATAAGATCTACCCCCAAGTATTTATAATAACGGCGGTAACAGTAAGCATACACTAATGGCACTTAAGATTCATAGTGCAAATAGATATTTCGAGTTCTACCGAGGTAAGAGTTAAGATATATTATATATAACATATAAAATGAAATACTTGCATTATCATTGCACTTTGCGCCTGTAACCTCTGATGGGCCTACAAGCTCATACAGGCGTGAAGTTACGTTACTGGTGGTAAAGCTCCAGTGATGGTACTCACGGGTATAGGTATCTCCTATTGCATGGTTTTTCTATATTTTCTGGTAAGAGATTATGTTCCATATAATACATTCCATATTGTTTATCTCATTGTTTTTTTATAAATATACATTACACATATATCTTAACTGGCCCAGGCACACAAACTCATCTTTGTGAATTTTAGAGGCACAAATCTACCCATAATGACGTGGTGACTAAAAGAAATTACCCTTTTACCATTTGTCTTACATAGAAGCTAGGTCTGATACCTATGGAGGAATACTTTGTTCTTGTGTACCAGTCATGCTTTTATAGAGTTAATGAAGTTCATCTATCTCCAATGCTAAAAATATTTTCCGCATTAAAGTACAGTATCCAACAAGAAATAATGCACATCGACCTCAGGAAGAGACGTCGGCTTATTCCGGATCTGTAGAGCGTTATCTCTTTCGCACCTTACATATTTGACGTTTACTACTACGGATGCTTACGTAGGCAGTGTGCAGCAGAGATAACGCTCTATGAAGGCGAAACCAGCCGATTGTCTCTTTCATAGGTTCGATGTGCATTATTTTTTGGTGAGCACTGTAGTACAAGCGCATTATGTAAATATGACATCAACGACAAAAGTTATTTTTTAACATTATTTTTTTTTTAAAAATATACGACTTGTAATCTCTGATTACGTTCTAAATCGAAAAGCAGGCCGGACATTTTACGAGCGAGTCGTAATTCATAAAGCTTATTAAGTCTCAGGCACGAAACTGAAGAACGGAATAAGCAACTAATTTCATTATTCATAAAGCACATTGAAAGCGTTAAAGTAGTCATTAAAATGGTCGTTATTCATATTTCTACTATCCTCTTTGACAGGCCACGGGGGCTAGTTCTTGCTTACAAGCGTTACCATTTTTATGGACGTTTAAAGGGAAAAATATGCGCTTATTTCATGTCCGTTTTTCATTCCGAAAAGATTTATTACGACTTTGATTACATGGCGTCAATGTTACAGCTTATTAACGGCCCCCTGATTATACCCAAGCGATGACACCCCTAAAATATTGCCGGTGTAATTAATAAATGTAAAAAAGTTGGTATCCGATAAAACTTGGGTAAATGAGTTGTTTATGTTGACGTAAATGTTCTATCTAGGTAATATGTTTTGATACAAAATATTATCTGTGTATATTTAATATGTATGTATGTTCACGCCAAGTCCCTTACGGGATAGGCGGAGATTGTGAAGCGCCAGATATGTCCTGGCCCACTTCCCGTGGTTTTTCTTCATACAAGTTTAATAAAATGTTTTATTTTTGTAAACTATTAAATAAATGAGAATTTATTTTTCTATTGACACCAGCTGACCAGGACAAACTTTGTACCGCCTTAGAATTAAAAAATGTGTCAATAAAATTACAGGTACGAACTACTATGGAAAAACTAAACTGTTATTTGTAATTAATTAACTGTTTTTTTTTAATAATTTCATATTTCATCTTTTAAACCTTCCTTGGTTAACTTTAAAATATCAAAACTAAAATTTGCCAAATCGAACTGTCCCCAAGTTAAATCAGACTAACAAACGTCATTTCTTTTTTATACATACAAATTTACAGCCTAGCATAAATAAATAGGCCATACCTTGATGTTGTGAAATATTATGAACTGAACGTTAGATGTATTTTGTATCTAATCGTACAGTTTCAAAAACGTTCAACCTAAAATGAAGACGAGTAAAAATGAACTGTACAAAAACATGTGCTAACTAATACAAATAAGGCTCTTAACCTAACAAAACGGAACATTGCTCGGGACTTCATTATTCCTC
The DNA here is from genome assembly GCA_036365455.1 of Macrosoma leucophasiata. Taxonomy (NCBI): domain Eukaryota; kingdom Metazoa; phylum Arthropoda; class Insecta; order Lepidoptera; family Hedylidae; genus Macrosoma; species Macrosoma leucophasiata. Next base: position 15,718,574 of record JAWQUS010000009.1, on the reverse strand, counting down.
ATTAAAATGACACCCCGAGGATAAAAGTTGTTTATTTAGTGCCCAGGTGACAGATGGACAAAAGCACTTCTCGCTCTGTGACGAAATAAGCTACAGAACAATTTCGTGTTTATTTTACACAAAGAGACTCACACAGTGTCTGTTTGGATAGCTAGCTCCACACTGCATAGCTCCGCTAAAGAGATATCGTTGTAAAATGAGATTACATATAGTTTCATTATAAAAACATTGCATTATTTACATATTTATGAGCACGCCTTTTTTATGTCTGACAACACATTTTTGTTTATTTATTTTCGAACATACGCATATGAAGTATTCGCAATGTATTGTGATGAGATTTTGGTGAGAAATATGAATAGTTAAGTTGTTCTATAATATTGATCATAAGTCGAAGTAGTCGCATATAGTCGAAAACTATCTCGATGATGTAAGGGAAGAAGACTTAAAGAAAGAAAAAAAGAAAAACTCTTTATTAATGCAGTCGAGAGACACACATACGAGACAAAAGAAATATTTGGGAAAATAACTACAAAAAAAACTTAACTAGGTGTAAGTAGAGACTTACGTAACTACATTTAAATAACTGTTATATAATATTAAAAAAAAAACCTCCCTTACACTATCAATAGCAAACAATGTCTCACGACTGGACCAAATAGTCTCCAGTTCAGCATAATGTCAGGCTGAAGCCCGACGCTGGTTTTCAACCGGAAGCTATTTGGTGATTCACGGATATTATACCTAAAAGAAGCACTAACACGATCATTTAAATGCTTTGGTATGTAAACTCAAACTAAAACATATACAGATAAAGTGTAGAGTGATTGTAAATATATATATTTTATAACAATAATTATTTTAATGAATTCTTAGATACTCATGCGATAAGTCACGCAGGTAAACACAGAGAGCCTATAGTTTGCGAAAGAGGGAAAAAAAGAGAGAAAAATAAAAATAGACGTTTATATTAAACTACCAATAGTAATTGGTATGAGATTATACAAACATAAATAATATTAACTTATGTATTAAAAAAAAAGAACAAACCAAAAGGCTTGTGGATTGAAAATATGCGGTTATAATATAATTATAAAGGGACTGGGACCTTAATAATTATATTATAGAGATATTTAAATTAATATTACCTATGTCGTAAATATTTTTTAAACGTAAGTATTGTACTGATTTGGCGTATCAGCGGACTTATGCTTACTACTAGACTTATGCTTTTAAGAATCAGAATCAGAAACTCATTTATTCATTTAGGGTGACAGGCACCTCTTATGACACGTCAAAACAAACAAAATAACAATTGATATACATGTCAAACAAGATAAAATATATTTTATTTTTAAAGAAAAATGGAAAGAAAAATTTGACTTCAGGCGAGACTCGAACTCGCGGCCTACTGGGAATCTAGTCCAGTCTAGTCTAGAGCCATTTGGCCAAGCATCGCATATTCATCTTGGATTCTGCACCAAAAATCATTGAGAGGCGTCGTTTTGAACAGTGACAGTGACATACACAAGTATGGACTTGTGTCTGATGACATTTCTAAAAGATTCATATATCTCGTTTGACATGTTTTCAGGCTTTTCCAAGTTGGGTAAAAAAGGATTATGAATCCATGAATTCACTTTAATTTTTGTAATGTGTTCTTCGGGAAAATACTTTTCAAAAGATGTGTGCATCGAACTGAGATATTGGACCAATTCTTCAAACACATCATCTTCAGACATTTCTGAGTCGTTTTCGCTAACAAACTCACTAAGTAACGTAAAGCTTTCTATTTTTTTCTTACCAATGCAAATGATCCAAAAATCTAATTTTCGTTTAAAAGCAGTTATTTTATTATAGGCCTGTAACACTGTTGTCTGTTTACCTTGCAACGATAAATTCAATTCGTTAAGTTTTTGAAAGATGTGCGCCATAAAAGACAATCGGAACAACCAAGTTTTATCAAACAAACGGTCCTTCAAATTACAAGAAGTATCTGCTGAAAGAAACATTTGTAACTCGGCTCTAAGTTCAAATACAAGTATAAAATTGTTGATACCAAACTTATGAGATATTGTACCAGCTATTGTTACACACGTTTCTACAAATACAAATAAAAAAAAGACGTGTGGCACTCGGGGACTGCCGCGGTAAGGCTATTGCATTTACATAATTATCTAAAATTATGCAAAACAAAATAAAATAAAAATAAAATAAAAAAAAATTGAAAAATGAAACAATAATTTTCTATTAATATTTACCACTTTTTAAATATTAAATGGAAAAACAAACAATAAAAAAAATATTACCCCCTTATAATATTAGTTTAGACCAGCTATACTCTAAGTGTGTTCCGCGGAACCCTAGGGTTCTGTGATACCTCTGTCGGGGTTCCACAAGAATTTAGAAAAAAAAATCAAAACGCCTCGTTTACCATTTCCATGAATTAAAAAAATATATATATGCTTAGAGCATAATTACTCCGCACCCATTTCACCCAGCGCATGCACGATGGGTCACTTAACGTTTTTACTGGTGGTAGAGCTCCAGTGATGGAGCTCGCCGGCGAAAGCACCACCGCATTACCTAATATACTTGCCGCTAAATGGTAGTGTTCAGCACTATTATGTTCCGGTCAGGTATGGCCCTATAATTGCCGACACATAGGCATAACACCTTAGGCCTCAGGAGTGGTAACACATCTGCATTTTGACCTTGGTCTTTGTGTAGGTGTCTATAGGCTGCAGTCATCACTTGAAATCAATGTGAACTGCATGCTAGTTTGCCACTTCCATTACATAAAAAAAAAGTTTACAAAACTCACAAAATCTTTTCATTCAATTGCTTAGCTACAATCCGAAAGATAATTTCTGCGCAAATCTATAATATCAAACACGTAGGTTTCGGTTTATGAGGATAATTTTATTCTAAACAACGACTAGAAGCGTCGCGCGATAGCACTCGACAGCCGAGTTGAAATGGATAGGATATACTATTACCGCTACATGCGAGCATCGACTCTACTGCCCCCCTTAAATAAATAGGCAAACCTTCTCGCTTGGTGCTATTTATGGCGGCTATTTTCATTACTACTTTGGGATTCAATTATTGAAACAATATACTAAAGTATACAAAATACACAATACTGGTTTGAGACAAGAAAATAGATATTTGTAGATTGGTTTGAGACAATTCAAACGTCACGTTCGTAGCTCAAAAATAAAGCTATAGAGCCTAAAATTGGTAAAATAAAATTATAACGGGCATATTTGTATAAAGTTTACTCACAAACAAATAGATCGTTTTAATATAAACTTAACACCAATATTTATGCCGATAATTCCAACAAGGACTAGGCCTTAGCGCCGCTCAAGCCAAGTTGGTATGGATTAACATGCGAGCAACGCTTCTCAAAACCAAACCTTCTACCAAACCAAACCACTAGGTGCTTTTTACGACTATTTTCATTAAGGATTTTGTGCTTGTAAAAGATTTATTCAATTATTAGGACGATACACTGAACTATAAAAATTACATGTATACGTACCTAATACTTAGTCGTCTTAGGAATCGGCGTGCATGTACAAAGATAATGATGAATGTAGAAGAAGCACCGGAGGTGTGTCAGGACTGGGACATCTAGCGCTCCACACTCTCTGCCTATCTCTAAAGGAACTTGGCGTGAAGATACATACATACCTTATACTAAGGAAATAGAAGGATTGTAGATAAATTTGGTCTGGCTAAAATGTGTAAAGATTTTAAAAAGCACATGGCTGGAATCTTAGAGCATAAAGCCCAAAAAAATTACCCTCAAACATACAATTTACAATAGTTATAAGGTTTTTATAAAGCTTACTGACAAACTAATAGTAGATTTTTATACTTAACGCCAATATTTATGCGGATAAATTCGGCACGAAGACTAGAAGCGCCGCGCGATGCCACTCGCCCGCTAAAGCCGAGTTCAAGTGGATTTACGGTATCCGCTACATGCACCCGCGACATGCAAGCAACGCTTCCACTGCCCCTGAAAATGAATAGTCAAACCTTCTCACTGGGTGCTTTTTACGACTATTTTCATTAGTACTTTGGGCTTCTAAATGATTCATACAATTATTTCAACAATGTAATGAACAATAAAAAATAAGAATAAGAATAAATTTATTATTATCGTCATGTACTTTGATACATTCATGTCAATACATTGATACTCGTACATTCATAATAATGTAATGATTTTTTTATAAACAAGGCGGCAAAAATTTTTACAGTTCATATGAATGTTATGTGATGATTGCAGACTATAGACATCTACATAAAAATCAGAGGTCAAAATGCAGTCACCACTGAGACCTAATTTATTATGTCTCTTTTATCCATGTTACCGAAACACGATAGTGCTGAACAGTTGAACTGAACATTACCATTTGGCGGTAGATAATATATAGCTCCTACACTGGAACTCTACCAGCAGTAAATGTGAATGTTTGTACATAAGTTTGTACAGATCCAAATGTGTAAATATTCAAATATAAATACTTGGTATAAGTAAGTGTAAAAGGGTTTTATCCCTTTTATAAAACCCTTATATCTTCAGCGATTTGCTGTATTTATTACCGATTCGAATATTATTTTTATCGGACACATTTTGGCACAACTAAGCTTAAATAGCTAAAGTTAAAACTAAACTAAAATAGCCCAACACAAGTATCACTCCACACTAAAGAGAAACCAGTCACTACATAAAATGACATTGGGGTAATATAAACGGATTAGCTGTGAACAAATAGATTAGCGGAGGGGAACTAACAAACAATATAACATAACCAGGAGGATAGTGCAGGCAGATTTAGATGCAAGTTACAAAGGCAACCGAGCCCGCCATTACGCCGCCGCACCGACCGACCGCGCAAAAAGCGGACCAAATTCTATTACCGTCCGATATGCAACAAAGACCACTGCCCCGCCCGCTTCAAATTGCTTTAGGCTACAGTCGCGATATTTACTCTCGAATACCACGATATTCGTGCAAATAAAATTCAATTTTATACTCACTTTTCAATAAACGTTTGACGTGCTAGTTTGAACAAAGCGCATTACGAATAGGGACAAATATCAGCGACAAGCGCGACAGCTCTTCTACAGGCCGTAAATTACGGAAACCACAAATTAAATTAGGTAATACAGAAGGTTGTTACTCTCGCATACCACGATATTCGTAAAAATAAAAATCAATTTTATACTCACTTTTCAATAAACGTTTAAAGTGCTAGTTTGAACAAAGCGCATCACGAATACGGACAAATATCAGCAACAAGCGCGACAGTTCTTCTACAGGCCGTAAATTGCGGAATCTACAAATTAAATTATGTAATACAGAAGGTTGTTACTCTCGCATACCACGATATTCGTGCAAATAAAATTCAATTTTATACTCACTTTTCAATAAACGTTTGACGTGCTAGCTTGAACAAAGCGCATCACGAATAGGGACAAATATCAGCGACAAGCGCGACAGCTCTTCTACAGGCCGTAAATTACGGAAACTACAAATTAAATTAAGTAATACAGAAGGTTGTTACTCTCGCATACCACGATATTCGTAAAAATAAAATTCAATTTTATACTCACTTTTCAATAAACGTTTAAAGTGCTAGTTTGAACAAAGCGCATCACGAATAGGGACAAATATCAGCAACAAGCGCGACAGTTCTTCTACAGGCCGTAAATTGCGGAATCTACAAATTAAATTATGTAATACAGAAGGTTGTTACTCTCGCATACCACGATATTCGTGCAAATAAAATACAATTTTATACTCACTTTTCAATAAACGTTTAAAGTGCTAGTTTGAACAAAGCGCATCACGAATAGGGACAAATATCAGCGACGAGCGCGACAGCTCTTCTACAGGCCGTAAATTGCGGAAACTACAAATTAAATTCGGTAATACAGAAGGTTGTGTCTCTCGCATACCACGATATTCGTGCAAATAAAATTCAATTTTATACTCACGTTTCAATAAACATTTGACGTGCTAGTTTGAACAAAGCGCATCACGAATAGGGACAAATATCAGCGACAAGCGTGACAGCTCTTCTACAGGCCGTAAATTGCGGAAACTACAAATTAAATTAGGTAATACAGAAGGTTGACGTGACTGGACGTGAAGCGACGGGGAGCGTCAGACATGGAATGGGTGTAACCGGCTTCGCACTCGGCTTACAGCTTACAGAATTCGCGTACACTTTATGTTGTCATTCTCATCGCTAAAATTCTAATTAAAATTCCGCTGGGCTATTGATTTTTCCGGTTTGCAACATGTTGAAGTTGACACACCACCCGATGAACAACGTACAGGTAAAATTAAATTCGAAAAGTTACGGTAAACACACCTATAGGACGGAATATGAAATTATACATACTCGGAAAAATTTATTTGGGGCAGGGTAAATATATTAAAAGTTAAATTTTTGTATTTAATACTAGCTGTACCCGCGACTTCGTCCACGCTATCTGCCAGTGGAAGTACCGTCAAAGTCGGATACACTCCAATTCTATTTATTTGTATGTAGGTATGTATGGATGTATGGAGATAAAAGTAACCTAAGTTACTCCTTATTACATCAGCTACCTACCCGTGGAAGTCCCGTCAAAGTCAGATACACTCCAATTCAACTTATTTGAATGTAGGTATGTATGTAGGTATGGATGTATGGAGATAAAAGTAGCCTAAGTTACTCCTTATCACATCAGCTATCTGTCAGTGAAAGTCCCGTCAAAATCGGTCCAGCCGTTCTCAAGATTAACGGGAACAAACAGACAGACAGACAGACAAAAATTGTAAAAAATGTTGTTTTGGCATAAGCATTACAAACAGACACTCCAATTTTATTTATTTGTATAGATTGCAGTTTTTCTTTAGTTTTGTTGTTGGTTACGGTTAGTTTACTCGTATTTGTTATGTTTAAATCACAATAAAAATCCATTTTATTTTTATATGAACATAAAACATTCTTTGACTCTCAAACTTTCTATTACCAAAATCGGAATTTAGTATCCTTCATTGAAATTCATAACATTAACACATTTTTTGGGCAGACGCTCTAAAACTGAAAGACTACAAGCTCTAAAACTATAAGCTCTCTTTTTATATTCTCTAATTTCAAAAAAAATCAATTCCAGTGAGACTTGAGGAAAAATTGGTTTTGAATCTTAATTTAGATATTAATTTATCATCGGAAAACAACACTTTTGTTTTATTTTATTATTGACAAACAACAATTAATAAAGTTGCGAAGCAATAAACAAAAGAGGGCGTGTCGGTCGCAGGCGGCTGGCATCAAGGTGTCAGTTGCACCACGCCGGCCACAGATTTGTGGTCAATTAACACGGCTTAGCCCAAACTGGCCCGTCACTTGCCCGTTTCAATGTCTTTGTCTACGCTACGGTTATTAATGAACCTTCAATATTCGCTACACCGCTTCTTAGACTTTGGAAACACTCCAATTAAGGATAAATATCAAAGTATTCTTGGTGATCAAATAAAATATTAGGAACAATTTTACGCTCTTCCTTTCCACGTTGAAATACTTTCCCAAATCTCAAATATTTCGGTGGTTTATTTAGGCTTTAATAAGATTTTCGAATACAACTCAGGGCACTGGGAATGCTACTATGAGAATGTCTATGAGCCAAACTGAAAGAATTCAATTAAATATTTTCGTAATAAAATAAAGTATGGTGGATGGATAGAAATGAAAAATAAAACTTCTCCCGCAAAAATAAGCGGAGCTAGAGGAATGCAAGCAATTTTTAATGTAGAACGAGTAGAAAGCGACGTGACCCCGGCCGCGGTTATAATGTAGCTAACGACGAAAATTCAGGCGAATCGTCGAGCCACAGTTACTCTTTACACATTTTAAACGCTTTTCTTGGCAGATAAGTAATGAGATACGCATAGCAACGACCATACTGTGTTACGGCACTGGATTAAATGTATTTGAGTTAACAAATGCTCTGATAAAGAATTCTTGACTTATGTATAATTTTTTGGGTTACTCAAAAGACAGACAGGTTCCCTTTTAAAAGAAATTTTCTTTTGATAGATGAAAGGCTTTCTTTTTAGTATTATAAAGTTTTTTGATGAAATTGTCTAATAATAAAACAATACTTTACTGTGTTTTAAGTCGCAAATATATAATATTAATTTACAGGGGTTAGGTACATCCTACTTTTCATTCCTTTCTCTTTAAGTTGAAAGAAAATAACATTCCATGGCGTACTGCAGTACTGCTTGTATTAATAAAGAGATACGTGTAAGGAGGTGGCCAACATAGGGCCCTTGATTGCGAGCACCTTTAGTGTTCGCGGGTCATTAATTTTATTAGTGACTCTGGAAAAGTCGGAGTGACTAATATGTATATATTATATAACAAAATAAAACTTTCTTATACTCCATGCAATACAGTTTCCATACAGTGCCTGAGTTTAGCTGCGTACAAACGGGCGGACGAACATGGCGAATCTATAAAGGTTCCTTGTAGGCTGTGGAACTCTAAAAAGCTAGAACTCTAGAGTATTTTTGTGAATACGTAGCGTAGATTTAATATTAACGCTATCGTGCCGTTCCCTCCCCCCTCCCCCGGCTGTGTTAATGAGGATTTCCACCTCTATCAATATCCATTCTACCAACACATCTTTGCGCGGTTTAATTTCACTATAGTACACCTACACGCGGATTGACGTTGCCCGGTTTTACATTAACCAATACATTACCCGGTACATTACAGTTCCATGTACGCACGCATATTGCGTCATTCATTTTACACATCCAGTCGGCTGCAGCGTCCGTTTTACTCACTAACCATTGTATTTGGCTTGCTTAAAACCGATAGAGCCGGTTTCAAATGAAAATAGTGGAAGTACAGACAAGGGTTTGGTTTCACACTTTATCGGAAGTCGTTCATTAGGTTTTCATTTTACTACAAAAGCATTTGACTTTTAAATATGAGAGTTTACCATTCCATAATCTACGTTAGCAAGTTTATTAAGCTCGTGCAAAATAAACTGCATTATGATTTTAGCAAACGAGATTTCCTTGGATATAAGTATTCCATAAGATCATCCAAAAAGTTTGACATTTTAGAGCCTTCGTGTTTTATGTATTCGACTTTTTATTCAATGATTTTAGTACCGAGCCTATTTTTGTTTTAATCAGAACTTGATCTTTAAGAGCTATTATATCGCCTTTGCTAAAGGTAAGGACTTTGAAATTTAAATACTAAACAGGATTCTATGCCGTGGTAGAATGATAGTGATAGTTTCGTAACTCTAACATTTAGTTGTATCCTCCAGTTTGGTTATCATCAGGTTTGAAGTTATACCTCTTTTGACGCGATTGTAAAAATGATGAGCGTGAAATTTTACAATGTGAGCGCACACCGACAGATGAAAGCGACAGTCTGAAGTAAGTTGCTGAACAGAAAAAAGTAACAGTCTGAAGTTGGTTGCTAATTTTTATGTCGTTTTGTTTTTATTCTGATATTTTTTTAATTACCTTCTACTCGATGAAGACCATTTTATTGACTTAATCTTTATTTGAAAAACGAATTGCCACTCCTAAGGTGTACCTATATTTGTTTCCAGGTTGAATTTTACTTTGAACTTATCTCTATTTTTATTCACACACGTCAATACTCCAAAGTCCATACTTTGATACACATATAGTGTCATCTATATACAAGTAATGATTCGATTGCCAACATGTCGAAACAACATATTTCATGGCGATATCGCTCGGACAATGGTCGGAAGTGGCTGAATATAAACGATCGGAAGGACCCGTACCAATCGAACAAAGATACTTGGTACATAATGCTTTCATTAGGTATATTTTGAGGCGTAAAAACTTTTCGTGTGATATTTTTAACCGTCTTCAAAAAGGCGGAAGATTGCGGATAGGTTTTTTGTTTGAATTTTGTTTAAAAATAATTTGACTTTTTTTTTTTGGAATGATGGCATCTCATAGAAATGATTTGAGGGGATTTATCAATAATCGTAGGGGCGACTAATGCGTTTGTAATTTTTTAATTAAGTATTTTAAGTCTGAAATCAATCTGATGATGTAGCTGAAAGAGAGTCGAGAGAACTCCTAACGATTTACAGCAGTTGCCTTGTATTTGAGCTCGATTAATTTATATTAATGAGAACTTTATACATGGGTAGGCTGTGACAATAATAAGTCAACTGGAATTGGACTGAAACAATAATGGTTACCGGACTTCTACATATTCCAGAAGTGTACCGTGCATTGCTCTTCGGGTTCAAATCGATTTTTTTATTTTTCACTTTTAGGGGTGGTTTCTGAGGCCGTTTTTTTTAGTTTTTAATACGAAAAGTTGTGATTCTATTTTTTATATATCACGGAGGAGGTTCATACGGGTAGGTTTACTTTAAGTCGATCAACTATTACTCGTTAAAAAGTAGAACCTAACAACTTAGCTGCGGAAGTGTTCCTATTAAATTCGTTATATTATTACTAGCTATATTATTACTAGCCCGGCAAACTTCGTATTGCCTAAGAATGAAAAAATGTGTCAAAGGTTTGATATATATATATGGACTATTTGTATGGGAAAATGAAATTGTGTTTTTACTATTCCCCTTCGACTAGCCGTACATAATGTTGTACTTACTCCAACGCTTTTATATGGAAGCGAGAGCTGGGTATGCAGGAAAGAGCATGAAAGTAAGTTGAACGCGGTCGAGATGAGATCTTTGCGCAAGATCTGCGGTGTATCACTCACCGATCGCGTTCGTTATGAAGATGTAAGAAAGAGACTTTGTGTGAATGATAGTATCGGTGTAAAAATGAAAAAAGGCATGCTCCGATGGTTCGGGCATATAGAAATAATGTCGAATGAGCGAATGACTAAACAGATATACAATGCGAATGTGGATGGTTGCAGAGGCCCAGGAAGACCAAGGCTGACCTACCATGACCAAATAGGTCGAGTTCTGTCTGATGGTGGGGTCAAAAGTCTTAGGAATCGGCGTGCATGTATGAAGAGAATGATGAAGGTAGACGAAGCACGAGAGGTTTGTCAGAACCGGGATGTCTGGCGCTCTACACTCTCTGCCTACCCCGTTAGGGACCTGGCGTGAAGATACATACATACATACATACTATTCCCCTTCAATTTCTTCATATTTTCTTTCCTTTTAAACCTTCCCTGGGCTTCCGAAAATCATTCAAAACCAAAATAAACCAAGTCGGTCCTGTTCTCGTTCTCGAGTTTTAGCGAGACTAGCGAACAGCAATTGATTTTTATATATATTATATAGATGATATACTTTTTTTACAAATGAGACCATTTAGCTCGCAGAGGAAGGGGGAAAAGTCACTCTAATAAAAACTGATACTGTAAAGCTTTTAAAACTATTTCACAAATGGTTACCGAAACGGTTATAATCGAAAAAATTACATCGCCACTTAACGTATACAGGTATAACAACCCTACAAATTTTTTTTTTCAAAATTTTATGTCATCATTTTGTCGCAGTTACTTTTATTCAAATTTATATTCGTGCCAAATAACAGCGTTCTATGAATCTCTGAGGTAAACTGGGGACAGACGAGCCGATGGAAGGACAGACATGGCGAAAATATTGAAAAGATAAACCCCACAATTGAAAAGAAGATCTTATATATTTAAACACATACTAATAATAATATCATTACCAACTAATACGTATATGACGCCACGTCGTTAAACCAGCACAATAAAATATTACAGTGATTCAATAGAGCTGCTGCAAATGAGGCATCATCTTTTTAATATACAAGGGGCCCTTTTTACATCAATTGCCATTAAAAAAATAAAATAAAATAAGTAAATTCTTACTGGTGGTAGAGCTCCAGTGACGGAGCTCGCGGACGTAGGCACCACCGCATTACCTAATATACTAGCCGCTAAATGATAGTGTTCAGCACTATCGTGTTACGGTCGGGTGGTAATGTACGGTCCTGTAATTTCCGGCACATAGGCATAACACCTTAGGCCTCAGGAGTGGTAACGCATCTGCATTTTGACCTTGGTCTCTGTGTGGGTGTCTACAGGCTGCAGTGATCACTTAACATCAATGTGAACTGCATGCCTGTTTGCCACTTCCATTACATAAAAAAGCACGCTATGATAAATAAAAAAGATGCACTACACAAAAGACCAAATAAATTACTGACTTAACAACAACATTTTATTCCAGCTCTTAGGCACAGCATGATAAATAAAAAATACTGCAGACTATACCTACTAGTTCACAAGTGAAACGATAGTATAAAACAAACACTTAATGTGTACTGCAGTTTAATGGAACTCACTCTAAAAGTAAGATTTATAGTTGCAATTGCATAACATGGTGTGTTTAAAAGTATTGCTCAACCTAAACATAATATACCTTACAAAAATATCGTTGAAATAAGAACAATCAAAACATTTTTTCGTGTCACGTAAACTTTTCCACCGGCTGTGTATCTAGTAGCTACAGAATTTCATGTCAGTTTGTTCACATTATTCACGATAAAACATGCTTTCTTTTCACTATATAACGTGATTTAAAATTTTGATATTGACTCTAAATACGATGTTCCCAAAGCGTGATCTTGTTTTTAACTTAGTGACAGTTAAATTTTTTTAATAATAGTATGTTTAAGGGTATTTGAATTTAATGAAATCACCTAACCAAGATACATACATACATACCTAACCAAGTCAATTTTAAATTGTTTGTATATTAATTACAATAAAGTAATGGACTGAATAATCCGTAGAGTTCAAATATCGATTGCCTGTTCCAATGGACCGCGAATTAGATCCTCGTGCCCAGACGAATATCGATGATTTTTTATACCGTTTTTTTCTGATTTTAATATTTTTCATACCAGTAATAGAAGAAAGAGGTGATTAAAGATTGAGAATCAAAGTGTTGATGATGATTTATACATTAGATTATTTCTCTTGGGATATAGGACTCATTTTAACTATACACATACATTAACTCAAAAACAGTAACATCAACGACAGATATGTTATTAACCAATAAATCAAGTAATACCGTAGTTCTAAGAAATATATTTCTACATAACTTCTTATTGCATGAAAAGATTTATTGATGTTATCTCTGTGATATTTTTAAGTTTAGTATAACTTTTGAATGCACAACGATATAATTATGTATGTGATATTTAATATCGGTTCCATTGTATAACATTGGAATTTCGTTATGAAATTTTTGAAACAAAAATCGCATGAAACGAATATACTCTGACATGGTGTATGAGAAGGCTATCACGGCCATACAATTTGCGTGAAACCGTTTACACTGACGTCATTCTCGACACGAATGTGATGAACACATCGGTACATATCTATGCAAAGGAATTAAATTCAGCCGTTATACAATATATTTCATACCAATGTTTAATAGCGTACTTGGCTATTAATTTAGGTGACCTATTCTCAGAACCATAGATTTATTATCTATTCTCAGAACACTGAACTGGTTGACCTTTTTAGGTAACTAAGTAAAACACTACTTGTCACTTGCGCTGAATTTATTTGTTCTAAGAATACTATAATTGTCCTAACACAAACTGTTCTAATTGACCTGGTTTGTCCTAATTTGTTGACCTTGTTGTGAAATGTTTGATGGAACAAATTGCATAATATAAGAAACTCGTCAGTTATTCATTCTTGTATCTTCACCCCTTTATTCTCCGAAGGAATAAGCAGAGCTAAATGCAGGGCTAGCCACTGCTGCTTGAGTTTTGCTATTTGCTGGGCTATGCCGGCTTTGATTTATCTGTGGATTTCATCATTTCTGATTCGATCTCGTAAGGAAACGCCACCCTAATACAATATATTTATTCTATCTTTTTCATCAAAAAAATAATTTACTAAAACTCATTGGCAAATAGTAACTAGTTGGAATAAACTCATATTTTTTATGCAGGTGAAATGATAATATCGAACGACAAATACCTGATGAGCGAGGTTGTGAGTTCGGCGTACAGCGTCCAAATGCGTCTAGTCATCAGCAACATACAACGCAGCGACTTGGGCGGATATAAGTGCATATCGAAGAATTCCATCGGGGATGCTGAAGGCAACATCAGATTGTATGGTGAGTAAAACTTAAAAGTCTCTCCTGAACCAAAGAATATGTAATAATACTACGTATAGAATGGACACTTCGACGTCCCGCCTGATTTGCACACACACAACCCCTTCCTCTCTTATGGGCGATGGTTGGTATTTTTTACGTGCTACGCACACAGGTGCGCGTGTAAATACACGTCACTGATGGATAGAAACCAAATTAAGAGTTTGTATGGAATTTTGGCAGGCTGTCCGCGGTGTGCCTGAACTAATGCTTCTGGTATTTTTTTCGTAGAGAGCGAAAATTTCGTCCAAGACTCCAATGTTTTTTTTCCTTTATAAAAAGGTTTCCATATCAATCACTCCCTGAGTGATCTTTTAAGATCTTGTAATTAAGCATTGCTAATATTCACTGCAAACATAATGTTAGTTCTAATCCCGTCTATTTCTTTAGTAATCACTGATTTGGGATAATGATTGAGCCATAGCATGTCAAATTATTTTATCAATACCACCTTATCGGTCCTAAAACAGTGTTGTAAAGGATAGTGTTTAATTTGAGCTTGTGTTTTAGGAATGAGTAAATATACAGTCACAAAAGTTAAATATAAATATTATGTTACGTAAACGTCACTATAATATACGTATAGATGATCAACAAAACAACATTCAAATAAAACCAGTTATACAGTAATAACAGTTCTTTTTTAATCTGAAACATAACACGCTCGTGGCCGTATCTTACTGTAAATAGAGTTTGCACACGAGGGAATGTGCATCACATACTAACAGTAAATTCAGACAGGACATGTTGTAAAACCTACTCAGTACTCTACATCAAACTTTAAACATAATTTTTGTCAATATTTATACAGAAATGGAGCTACCATACCGCAAGATACGCATCGAAGACGAACGCGATACCACGGCAGAGGAAACGAATGACGTGCGGTCCAGCCTTCAAGGCTCGCTCAGGGAAGGCGGACCGCGCGCCGAGGATGCCGGTTTCCTCGGCGGAGCCTCCCCACCCGCCTCAGCCACTCGCATGACCCCACACACAATCTTTTTAATATCGGCCTTACTCTACACCGCGTGCTAAACTTTCCCCTTAAAGCCATGTGCAAAGTTAAGACCCCGCGTAACACCGCACAATATATCACATATTTATTGTTCCAAGTTTAAACATGATTTTCTCGTCTCTCGACTTTTGTTACGGTTGAACAGCGAAGTGAATTAATATCATTACGTATTAATGAGTTTCGTTGTTCGTAATATTGTTTTATTGTTTTGATTTTGTGCATGGCTTGTGTACAGTGTTTGGTGTGAATGTAGCGTTAATGTTGCTGTTACAAACAAAATGGCCAATGATGGACAACGGACGCAGTGACTGTGACAGTGAATAGGTCAGTAACAAATGATACAATTAACTAGTATCACATGTGTAAATGCTTAGTGAGTATAATACGGCTAATTTGTAAACCGAAACAGATTAATGTAAATTGTATGTCTGTATCATTATATTTGAATGTACCTAAATTATATTTTAGTTGTACTTATTGTCAGCTAATTTGTGTTAAAGTTCTATCGGTGTTCAAGTTTGTAACTCCGATTAAGAGAACGCAAAAGCTTTATCAATAAAATTAACTTACAAGTTCCGTGTGCCAATCCCTCACGAGGAGTATCTATAAATAAATTTTAACTAAATTCACACTATAAATATCAGCAAGAACAGCTATTTCTTGTTAGTAAATGTAAAGGCAAACATTTGAGACGCCGAATTCTAATATCCAATTCATTGAATTGAGGAACTTATCGTTATTTCAGTAAATGTACATGAAGATTTTTATTTGATGAGTATTATTATTTCTGAAATTGAATCAACAAAATGACGTCAAATGCTCTTAAATTGTACAATGCTAAATAATTGAATTAAAACCCCATACAATACAATGATTATTACAATATCCTTTAGTTCGTAGCACCGTAGCAACTCCGTAGCAGGCGTAGCATAATACCATGCTCCATGAATGAAATGTGTAATGTGAAAAAATATAATTAACAAAAAATGTACATACGTAAATTGGAATTGTTTTGCCATTAAGTTTTTTTAATAACATAATTGTGCCATTTGTTGTGTCTTAAAAATATAAGTTAGAGATGCGTATAGTATTTTGCATGTACAAGAACCTATATCGATATATAGGCATGTATATACATTTACCGTGCTGTAATACAATATAGGTTACACTAATTGTTAATGTTAATATTGTTGAATATATGAAGTATTATTTATGAGCTAAAAGTAAAGTATTACATGAACGTTAAGCAGTAGTTATGTTTATAGAATTGTATAATAAAATTTACGATACATAACGATCATTCAATTTTGTTTCGAAGCCTAATTTTGAATTAACACTACTAATGTAACAGTAATTTTCGTAACTGCCAACCTTTATATAATGGCCTTAAATATATGTATGATAATGCCTGTGAAACCCGTATAAAGAATATAACATACCATGTATAGTTTTATTTATTTGAATACTTTGGCGATTGTAATTCACGGTTACATTATTGAAACACAAAAGTGAAAAAAAGTGAAAAAAATACATGTTTAACCATAATTGGTTAAACATGTATTTTTTTCACTAGGGGAGAGCAGTATTGAGGCTTATGGTTTATATAGTTATCTTACTTATACATTATGCCCTGTAATTTCCGGCACAGAGGCATAACACCTTAGGCCTCAGGAGTGGTAACGCATCTGCATTTTGGCCTTGATCTTTGTGTGCGTGTCTATAGGCTGCAGTCATCACTTAACATCAATGTAAACTGCATGCTTATTTACCGCTTCCATTACATAAAAAAATCATCAGTGACACCTATATGTATATTTTCTACTATTAACATGATAAAAACCTTATCTTGGTATAAAATCTATTCCTCTAAGGGTAGGAAATGAAATTGATATCTTAATTAACCATTATTATATCCTTAATAATCCAAATGCACTTTTGAGATAATTACACAAAATTGAAACGTGTAAATACGTATTCTGTTATCAGAATATTTTATTTCGTACGCAACTTTGACAGCGAGGTTTCGTGATATCTTCTCTGCAAAACACACTCGTACAAACTCAGAAACCGCGGGGAAAATCGACTCAATATCACAAACATTTCACTGTCTGTTTGAGAGATACCTAGCTAGAGGTACTATGGGATGCGCCAAATTAAACGCTTAAGTGGAAACTATGCTTAATTCTCTTCCTCTGGAGTTTTACTAACTATTTTGAATGTAATAAAGCAGCAAAAAAGCTTACACTTAACAATAATGGTGAGAAAATACTGTACCTTATAAATATCAATGTATATAAAAACAGGAGATTTTAACGTAGATGCCTTGCCACTCTTGAAATCTAAGTAGTTATGTTACACCACTGGGGCAGAAAACAGGGCCGCACATTAATTAACTGACTGGAATACCATAACACTGAATACGGATAGTGTTCAGCGTTAGTGTTGGTTAGGGGCAAGTAGTTTAGATAATGCAATGGTGCCTACACCCGCAAGCTTCGTCACTGAGCTCTACCACCAGTGAAAGGAAAATAAAAAGTATTTAAATTAATTAAATTTTTACTGGTGGTAAAGCTGATGGTAATGGTAGTGTTCAGCACTACCGTGTTCCGGTCAGGTGGTAATGTACGGCCCTGTAATTTCCGGCACAGAGGCATAATACCTTAGGCCTCAGGAGTGGTGACGCATCTGCATTTTGACCTTGGTCTTTGTGTAGGTGTTTAGGCTGCAGTCATCACTTAACATCAATGTGAACTGCATGCTTGTTTGCCACTTGATAAAATAAAAATAAAAAAAAAAGTATTGTCCCTTCATCAAATATCATAAATATTTGCCCCACCATCTTGCACAACGACAATTCAATGACTTGATAAACAGGCAAGCTATTTATTGGGTCACAGATACCTACAATACGACGATACGTTCCTCAGCAAATATAATAATATTGCTTGTCACACACGTAACATTAATCATATAAAACATAATCGACACCGCATACATAACAATTTACATCAAAGTAATTGAATGTAGTCTTGCAGATGGGCGGAATACGGGGTCCCACCGTAGCCTTTCTCTTTAATTTAACACTTAGTCAAAATAGACAATTTCGTAAGGGACTAACAATATTATCTGTCGACCCTCTTAATTGGTACCTTGGATGGGATGGGGGCGTATGTAAGTGTGATCTAGATAGGGTGTAACCGCGTGCATTAGCGAAATTACCTGAGGCCTTATTATTTTCATTGCGACTACCCCAGCTAAGAGTTTCGGGTACAATAAAGGGGAAATGGAGGTGTATACGTTCTGTGAACAACTGTGTTCAAAGCGAGCGATAGGAAATTAGTAATAGTAAAAAAAAAACTTAAAAACTGTTTGCTTCACTTCAAGAAAAACAAAAGTGTACGTTATTGATAATTCATTGATTATGCAGTTTATAAAATTAATACTGAATGTTTTTATATACCATTGATAGGAAGCAAATCTGTTGATATTCTAAGGCCACATTGTATAATAGCATTGAGAAATTTTATGAATGAGTGACAGCTTTAAACATAATTATAATTTTTTCATTCTAGATGTATAAAGTATTTTTTTTAATATTGATCTTTTAAAGAAACGTTACCAACCAGAAATAAGAAGCGAGAAGAATTTAAAAATGTCAGTTTAACCCTAAAAATAATTTAGTCAATGAAGCATATATTCTTCAGTTAGACAACGCAATCACAGTGTCCACATGTCACAAGAATATGCCCCAAAATTAATGTGTTTTGACGTGCATACGGACATAGGAAAGTAATCCCCGAGCTGGGTACCGTGGGAGGTTAACACAATACAGACGATGGTACGCTTGCTACCTCCCAAGAGAATCACAGTTTGGATGCCAGTTTGCATCTCAAGTGATCATACATCTATACAAAGCAAACCAATATTTGGTGAAACGAAACTTACATCTAGAATCAACCTGTACATTTCAGCTACAATTAAAATTTATTGAACAATAATGATTACTAATACGCCGAAAATTAAATGGTTAACCTTTTTGGAAGATGTGGCAATAAAATTCAATCACCATAATGCGGTATTACAAATAACATGAACAGATAATTTTATATTCAAACAGTGACTAGTTTAACACTAATATTCAAACCTGAAACTCAATATAGCAAATAGCCAACATTGGAATTAAATAACATAATTAAAACAATGTAAACCGAATGTAATGTGTTAGTAATATAAAACTAAATGTTGGTTTGTACGTAAACAAAACATTAACGCATTAGCAGTAATGTACACGGAGGTTCTCAAAATGTAACGCAATAATAACAACAATAATTAGGAATGTGCAAACCAAAGACCGAACGTCGGTTATAACATAAATTCGAGCCACGGGTTAGCCGCTGGCTTTTGCAACGCTGGTGTACAATCCCCTTTATGTACATTAGTATGCTAAAACTATGATGATATAATGAAATTAAAATTAGAATTAATTTTGTTAGAATATGAGTAACGCATTCCGTTTAATGTTCTTTGTTATTTTTATTAAGTAATCCGGGCTCGTATCATGACGTTTTATTACGTTTATTTAAGAACTACTAAAATTTTATTCCTTTGTTCTAAAGTATAGGGCGAGACAGAAAAACCTGTACTTACAACTGCAACCTATATACATCTGAACAAAAGAGGGCAAAATGCAGATACGTTTCCACCCCTAAGGTCCAAGTTGTTTTGCCTCAGTGGTAGAGATTACGGGCCCATATGTCTTCATCTTAACGGAACACGATAGTGCTTAACACTGTTAATTTGCGGTAGATAGATTAAGTAATGCGAAGGTGCCTACGCGCACGAGCTCACAGAACCTCCACCATCAGCTAAAAAAGTTTATGAAGTAACTACTAAGTAATGTTATAAATAGCATGTACAACAATATGACTTAAAAAAGTAATATGACTTAAGTTGGAATTGAGTTCTTTTAGAGGTGCAATAGTATTCACTGCATTATTTCATTTTGACATCATAGATTTCTTTGGACAATTAATCTTACTGACGAAATATTTCTTTTGATCCAGGTCGCTCTAAAAATACGTCGTGGCAACTTTGGCTTCTAATTTCATCTCACTTGTCTCGTAAACATAATTTTTCGGCCTTGTCTATTTCTGCAGTAAAATAAAGTCATAACATCACATAATAATATATACAAAAACTAAAATTTTACAAAAAAAAACTCAAGTAGATATTTGATTTTTCATGATATTCTCTATCGATATGTTTAGAAATAGTCTTAGTACATTCTTAATACTCGTAATTTTACACATTAATAATTCATTATTGTTTATTCGCTATTTTCAAGATGTAAAAATTTGTATAGATGATTGAATGAGTTTTTTAATGTATTAATTGGCGTCACGCTTACCCACGTCAGTCTTTGACCTTTGCTAAAAACTACGAAATTGTATTTATCATGTTACTAATACTCACCACCTCTTGACTTTACCATTTAGTAGAAGACACCTAGATTGAATCATAAAAAATGATGTCTTAGAGCTCCACCACCAAATTGGAGTCGATTTTGGCTTTAGATTGTCTGATCAATTTTATTTGATTACCTCATTCTGAAAAATATCGTTCGATCATTTCTTTGGAAATATTCAGGCATCAAGCTATTGAATTGCATCTGTTACAAATCAAAGATAATATCTTATTTACTTATTCGAAAACCAATACACTAGCGGTGTATTTGTATATAGACTACGGTATCCTGGAAATAAATTTAGCGTGCAGTCCGGCAACAATCTGCATGACAATAGTGGCTTGTAGTTTCGCGCTCTCCATTCATAATTCATGTCGTAATGAAGTGGATGAACAAGCCGGAGCTATAAGATGGCGGGACCTTTGACTAGTGCCCATCCGTTTTTGAATTGAACAAATACTCATCTCATTTGATTTCAGAATACCTATTTATATGAAAGCCGAAAGCAACTCTGTTTTTCATTATCATCTTAACAAATATGTTGTCTCGTAAAATATGGTAGCGAGCGTAGCTAGTTCTAAAAATACTGCAGAAAATCTAGCTAGTGAGATTTAATTCTCTAATCAATGCTTTGCGAATTAGCTAGCGGTAAATTTTTATACTTATATAACTCACCAAAGTTTATGGAAAATCTCATAGCAGCTTCGTTTAATTCGTGAATTTAATTCATATACCGTGTCAATTGTTTAAAATATAGCTTCTGCTTGTAGAACGTATTTCTGAAACGAACCTGTAGTTTTTTTGGTTTATTTACTTCCAAATATTTCGGCGTGTATTGAGCGCGCACTTAAAAAGATTCCATGTGTTCCATTTATTGCAAAACAAAGATAATCTCATAATTATTTATTCGAATATCAATACCGTCTAGCACTGTATTTGTTTATAAGCTAACTGCGTTATCCTGGAAATAACCTTAGCGTGCCGTCCGGCAACAATCTGCATAACAATAGTGACCCGTAGTTTCCCGCTCTCCAGATAGATGCTAATGTCCTCTCCATTCATAATTCATGTCGTAATGAAGTGGATGAACAAGCCGAAGCTATAAGACATTGGAACCTTTAACTGGTGGTAGAGCACCAGTGACGCAGCTCGCGGGCGTAGGCACCACCGCATTACCTAATATACTTGCCGCTAAATGGTAGTGTTCAGCACTATCGTGTTCCGGTCAGGTGGTAATGTACGGCCCTGTAATTTCCGGCACAGAGGCATAACACCTTAGGCCTCAGGAGTGGTAACGCATCTGCATTTTGACCTCGGTCTTTGTGTGGGTGTCTATAGGCTGCAGTCATCACTTAACATCAATGTGAACTGCATGCTTGTTTGCCACTTCCATAACATAAAAAAAACCTCTGTCCATCCATAGTAAATACTGATCTAACTTTATCTACGTATATGTAGGCTAAAGGCTAAAGACTCGGTTTGTTTGTTATGAAATATTAAAACAGGATTTATTACAAAATAATTAAAAAAATTATTACCGATCATAACTAGAAAAAAACCTTTGTTTTTAGAAAATGTAATAAGAAACAAGCTATTAAATTATTTTTTATTAGGTTTGCGTATCATTATAAAACTGTCAATCAATGCGTAAACGTGAAATCAAGCCGACCCAAAAAAAACTTAAACAAATAGAGAACACGACGACAAAAAAATACAACCATTTTATTTTAACTTGCGTTGCAGTAGCCATTTATTATAGGAGTAACCCTACGCAAATCCGTCTGCATTTTCCCTCCTAAAACCGAAGTAATTTTAAACATCAGCAATACACTCTGAAAACACAGTTGATTTATACGTTTAATATAGTAGTTGCCGCATTACTTGCATTTTATTTTCCATCGGGCGAACCATTATAAATATAATACAGATCTTACTCGCAAAAAGTGGTTTATTGTGTTCCTAAATAAAGTTATTCAGAGTACTTCTCTCGCGTATTGTGCGAGTCCATTGTGAGCCTGGGCCCCAGGTGCGGCCGCCCTTATCCATTCACCTACAATAACCCTATGAATGTCAAAAATACGTTACTTTTATTTACATTGTATTGTTACCGATAAAGTGGTTGAGCGAAATACGGGAAAATTTATTTATGTTTTGTAAAAAACAATGGTAAGCATGGTAATTTGCGTAACGTTTGTACAGAGTTACAAACGCGAATAGAACGCGCGACCTAAAAACCCTTAACAATGAACATGCATTAGTAAAAATAATATTTAGTGAATGTAGGAGTAAAAAAAGATTAGAAAGATGATTCTTAAATTAAACGTAATAGTAGCCTCACACTTTACGTTTTAACTGCGCAAGTTCAGACTTACTCAACGTAAAACGTTAAGTGTGTTGTAGCCACAATTTTTGTTTGCGCATATTCAAGTAAGTTTGTGTAAGGCTTAATTTGCGCAAATAAAACTTAATGTGAATGGCCGGCATAATTTCCTAACGCTCTTACTGTCGAAAAAGTGGAGGTAGTAAAAGCATGCAATCAAGCATACGTGCCATAACGCACAAGTCATTTTGTCCGAGTTACGTTTCGTGGCCATGTAAAGTGGTGGTGGTGGCAAGTCTGCCAATACCAAGCATATGGGAAATTTGCAACAATATATCGCATAAATCAGCCAAGAGACGTCCACTGAATAGGTAATCACAGAGACGCTGCTGCCCACCCCTCATTATTGTATTTATTAACAGAGCTATTGGAATTGATTGATTGCCATTGTTTAGTTGACTGACTACACTTGCAAAAAGAATCTCTACTTACAAGCGTCTCCTCCTGGTGCCTGAACACGTCATCATCATTTTAGCCAAAAGCCCCAACGAACGGTCCTGCTGGTCCTGGCCATCATCTAGTGATTACCCGCGACCTTCACCAAGTCGTCGGCCCACCTCGTAGGAGAAATATGAATTTGCTTTTGGCCTCAAACTGGATGGCGATACACGATGCGGTGTCGAGAGCGGCGCGATATAACATAAATTATTTTTGAAGCAAACTGGATGACAGTGGCACAGCGGCCCAGTGTGTATTCAGCCCGCTGAGATGTAGGTACCTTCTATAAATTTTCTGTCGGATAAAGCTCATTAACAAGACTAATTTTGACAAATAATACAATTAATACACTCTCTGCCTACCCCGTTAGGGACCTGGCGTGAAGATACATACATATAATACAATTAATGATCATTATGATAAGCCATTTCAATTTCATAGTGTTTAATTCATAATTTGAACAACATAACTCCATCGGTTGCCTAACTAGCATAGTTGGCAATAGATGGCGCTGCTGCTACCATAAAGCAATGCAATAAATGTGAAGGAAAGATTTGTCAAATCGGGCAGGACTTCAGTAGCTCAATTGGAAGAGCGGCTGGACTAGATTCCCAGTAGGCCGCGAGTTCGAGTCTCGCCTGAAGTCAAATTTTTCTTTCCATTTTTCTTTAAATAAAATATATTTCACAAGCATGTCATTGTGCTAATGCGAAATAATATAAAACAATAACTCCCATCTCCCATGTGTATGAGCCTCGGTAAAGCCACGCATTTAATGATCAATTAGGTATCTGTTCCAACTTTAAAAGCATAATTACCGACGTCACAGCCGATTGACCGCACCGTACATTGTACTTAATTAACCAGATATTATGTAAACTTGTTTATAACTATAACAAGCACGATTTCCGTTAGCGAAGCGCTGTGTTAATATGAACTAAATTTTCCAATGTTTACCGATATGCGGTGCTCGTATTATTTTGTCTTGTTAACGAGATTTGTTGGTAAGTTGCTGCATGTTTGTATGAATAATTAACTTGATCTTATGTCCATAAAAAAGTCTAATGTGACATCAATAACATTTGAAATTGGGATGAACTAAAAGAAAAATGGAAAGAAAAATTTGACTTCAGGCGAGACTCGAACTCGCGGCCTACTGGGAATCTAGTCCAGCCGCTCTTCCAATTGAGCTACTGAAGTCCTGCCCGATTTGTCAAATCTTTCCTTCACATTTATTGCATTGCTTTATGGTAGCAGTAGCGCCATATATTACCAACTATGCTAGTTACGCAACCAATATAATAGACTTTGCAGTTTATTAAATATCGTAAAGAAGTCGCTTTTACCCTTAATAATTGTTTTAAATTATTTTGTATTAACACATGCTTGTGAAATATATTTTATTTTTTAAAGAAAAATGGAAAGAAAAATTTTTGTCTCGCCTGAAGTCAAATTTTTCTTTCCATTTTTCTTTAAAAATAAAATATATTTCACAAGCATGTGTCAATGCGAAATAATATAAAACAAAAATAAATAAATACTAAACAAACTTTCTATACTAATTTACACACTCAAATTATTTTTTAACGAATTCCTCGCATGAAGCTGATTTTTCTTTTACATTGCAACATGTTTTCAAATTCACAAGAGAGAGTCTATACTATATCTACTACGTAAATAGTACAACGATATCAGCTATCTACATCATTGAAACCTAAATAACATACATAAACAAAGTGCTAACATTATAATAAACTACTACCCTCCAAAAGTAATTACAAAGTGTCACTCTATAACGCCATCGCAATTAATTTGCAGCACTAAAACGGTCTTTCATCCAAACACTATCCATTTCTTTGTCACCGCCGCCGCCGTCCCATGCCCGTATGTCACATGAACACCGCTCTCATCACTTGAAAAAAATCCATGCACTTAGCGTTGAAATAAGCACGGCTTTCGACCGCATTCACTTTTAGCGATGTAGTTTTTCTCCTTTTACGCCCTCCACACCCATTCTACCATTCTCGCAGTCCATCTCACTCTAACAACGCATTCCATCAGCTCTACTCGCTCTGCTTTAGCGTTCGTGACACAAAGCAATATGTGAGTTAACTTCAGTGTAACGGTTCTTGTTTGAGTTGCGATTTAATGCCTCCTTAAACTGAGATGGTTTACGGGTTAACCCGGCTGAAAAGGTTGAAAGTATTTGCAGTTATTTACTTTTAGAATGGGTATCAATAAAAACTTTAAATCTTCGAACGGGATTCACTGAGAATCTGGATGAAATCGAATTTGTTTTTACGGAATTATAGGAAAAAAGTTGAAATAGTTTTCCATTTTACGTTTTTTTTTTTTCAATTTATCTTATTACTTCATAAGATTCACGAATTCATAAATAAACAATATTTACATTCATGATATTTGGTGGGAGTATCCTAGAACAATCAATACACAATTATTCACAAATTCTACAGATAATTATTTGAAAATAATAAATGATATTCATATTTTCATATTTCAAACTATCGATGATTCACTACCCATGATATAATGTGAAAGCATCTTTGACATATAGCAAAATAATACCATAATATGTAAAGTATAACTATTTCATTTTAACGTACGCGTGATTAATCTGACAACTAGTTTTATTTCAGAGCAATAAAGTGATTGTCAAGTGTGGGCTCTATGAAAAGTCTTAACGAAACATGAATATACGTCGTTTTTATATTATTTTTCGCAATAACACATGGTAATGAAATATATTTTCTTGAAGAAAAAATGGAAAGTAAGTAGTGACTAGATTCCCAGTGGCCCCGAGTTCGAGTCTCACCTGAAATCAAATGATTTTGTTTCTATTTTTTTAAAAAAAAAATATGAATATACATCACTTGCTCGCAAGCGATCCCTTGTCTACATAGCCTTCGATAATATTTTTTTATATAATAAAAGTGCAAACTAGCATGCAGTTCACATTGATGTTAAGTGATGACTGCAGCCTATAGACACCCACACAATGCAGAGGTCAAAATGCAGATGCGTTGCCACTCCTGAGGCCTAAGGTGTTATGACTCTGTGCCGGAAATTACAGGGCCGTACATTACCACCTGACCGGAACACATCATATCAGCCATAGGACGTCCACTGCTGAACATAGGCCTCCCGGAACACGATAGTGCTGAACACTACCATTTAGCGACAAGTATATTAGGTAATGCGGTGGTGCCCACGCCCGCGAACTCCGTCACTGGAGCTCTACCAGCGGTGAATATACAGGCAACTTAAAGATAAATTAATGTGTATACGTCACAATAAAGAAATTCTGTTATACAACTTACGACGAAACTTCTGATTTCAGCTTTCTGGTATTCTATGATCTTTGAAGAAAGAAAGAAAGAAAGAAAGAAAAAAGAAAATACATTTATTAGGACAAAAAGGTACATAAAAGGAAAGAAAATAGAGAAAGAAAAAAAAATAGAATTAATTAAAACTAAAACAAGAACTAAATTTTAAAAATTGTCCTAAAGGATCCCCAACTCAGCATTGTGCCGGATTAAAAACCCGGCGCTGGTATTATGTTGGGGCCCTAAACTGTGACACTACGGATGCCCAACTGCTGCCAATTTAGAGCTGAAGTTAAAAAAAATAAAAATAAGAAACTAAAAAGGGACACTAACTTTAAATAATTTTTAAATAATAATATAAATTAAGTACCATGAGTTTATTCATAACAAAAAATATATTTTGTTTTTTTCGTAATTTTTGTTAGCGATTAGTTATCAGGGAGCGTGGGTACGGCCGGTTATATAATAGTTCTCGGGCTGTAATTAGGGAGTTAAACAGATTACAGAGTTGTCTTTGAATAGTGATTAACCAATGCAGTCAGTTATATCTAACATTTTCATAGAGTTATCCAGTATGGTAACATGGATTATAAGTGAAAAATACCTGAAGCCTATAGATATCAACACAAATACCAAAGGTCAAAATATTTTTTATACCTTTTTTATATATTTTACACATGCATACAGTTCACGTTGGTGATAATAATAATGTCCTCCAGACCGAATTTTAGTCACGGCGGCCAATCTCAACGGAGACTAGCCAACGGCGCAGGAGATATTATAGTGCACAAGTGTATGCGCAAACACAAGTGCACTCTCTATTCCCTCACACTCATAGCCCGATAAGACAGTAATCCGACACGACCAGAGACCAAAATGCAAATGCGTTACCACTTCTGAGGCCTCCTGTTATACCTTTGTGCCGGAAATTACAGTTATTTTGGAGCCATACATTATTTTCTGCTAACCGGAACACGATCGTTCTGACTAATACCATTTGGCAGTAGATAGATTAGTTAACGCCATGGCGTAGATGCCTTCGAGCTCCGACACTGAAACTCTACCACCAGCACATAGGTGATAACCTCTGAAGCCTACGTTGTTATGCCTCAATGATAGTATGTGGCATTCTGTATAACCCTGTAGATGACCTGTCGAAAAAAAAATATATACGCCGATGTCTACATTACGAGCGTTAGTTAGTTAGCTCAACTCTACAGCTTAGTAGCATTAGCATCACCCTACGGCATCGAAGTGCTAGCACTACGGCTTCGTAGCGTTATCACCACGCTACGAGTTCTTAGCGTTAGCACCACGCTACGGCTTCGTAGCGTAAGCACTACGCTACGGCTTCGTAGAGATACCATCGGGCCTGCATAGGGTGGTGGCTAGCTTCCTCGAAGACCGGCGGTTTTACGTTTCGGTGGAGGGAGTTGACTCGGCTGAACACTCGATCCGTGCAGGAGTCCCTCAGGGCAGCTGTCTGTCACCGTCGCTTTATGCGGCGTATACAGACGACATCCCGACCATACCGGATGTCATGCTGGCCCTGTTTGCCGACGATAGCGCCTACCTAACGTCGTCGCCCCGGTTGCAAACAGCCCACGAACGAATGCAACGTCTGCTGGATGTACTACCTGAGTGGTTTGACAGGTGGCGGGTGGCCGTCAATGTGGGTAAGACGGCCGCTCTCCCTACGCGAGTAACCCGCTGCCGGCTGCCACCACTCAGGCTTCGTGGAGAGGACGTGCAGTGGCAGACACAGGCCAAATACCTCGGGTGCACCATCGATCGTGCGTTGCGCATGACACCCACTGTGAATCACGTGGTGTGTCAGGCGGCGGCAGCGCGGTCGATGCTGCGCCCGGTGTTGAGCTCAAAACTGCCGCTGCGCACCAAACTACGCCTGTACAAAACGTACATCAGGTCGAGGCTGACGTACGCGGCGCCAGCGTGGTATGCGCTGTGCTCTGCGACGCAGCATAAACGACTACAAACTCAGCAGAACGTGTGTCTCCGATTAATTGCCAATGCGGGGAGGTACGTTCGAAATGACGTCATAGCACGGGACCTGCGTGTGGAATCCGTGGAGGAGTTCGTGGCACGTCTTGCGCGCGGCATGTATGACCGCGCCGAGAATGGGCCGCACGAGCACCTCCATGGATTTGCCCCACTGCACAGTAGGCCTCCTGATGGGAGACCTCTCCCACGCGAAATCCTCACTGCTCCGGCAATAATCGGAGCACCCGGGACGATGACGAGGTAGCTGGGTTAGACCCCGCGTTTCGTGACCCGCAGCGCTAGCGAGCTTGACTCGACCTGACCTGCTGATAGGTAGGATTGAAATCACCCGACCTGGGTTCGAGTCCCGGGTGAAGAAGGTTCCCTCCTGGGGCGCGGCCACAAGCCCAGCTAGAGCCAGGGCGATGGTTGCGCCGTATAACTGTGGGCGTCGTCATCTTGGTGGGGACGCCCGCCACCCTTTGTTGTTGCAGCCGAGTGCCGAAGGATTAAGCCCGCTCGAGATCGCACCAAGAAAAGAGAAGAGGATGAGAGCACAGCAGGACCTGGACGCCAATACCAAGGTGGCATGAGTCCATGGTGCCCACCTCCTCCACCACAGCCCCCAAGGGGGTGCCGAACGCCGTCCTGCAGCCGCAGGGCAGAAGAAGCTGCAGCAGAGGGGGATGCCCCGGTGCTGCATCCGCGTCGCGCGAATAGTGCGCGCGAAGACCAGTGATGATACGGCTTCGTAGCGTAAGCACCACGCTACGGCTTCGTAGCGTTAGCACCACCTTACGGCTTCGTAATGTTAGCACCGTTTACAGTTTAAGATCGTTATTATATACTACTGACTTAAAAATTTATTCGAAAAATAGTTTTCTCAAATACTCAATATTTTTATAGACATTTCCAACTGCGAGATTACCCAATAGTATGTATCCCGAATTTAGATGTAAAAGAGGAAGCGCAAAAAATATTTCTCAAAATTTTATTTTACCAATGTTTTGGTAAAACTAATACGTATATTCCTGCAAAATTGCATCTTTCTGGTACTGAGAGTCTGAGCAACGCTGCAGACAAACACATGAACCGTTGGACTGACGGACGAACGGATATGGCAAAATTATGAAGGCTCCTTGTAAGCTACGGAACCCTATAATATAAGCACCAAACTGGATTCAAATGGTAAAATTTTACTCATGTACATTTATCAATCTGCAGTAATAGTTTTCAAAAAGTTTCTAGCGTCAATGTTTCGCTTCGAAGGTCTGACTTTATGAACGTTGAAAGCGGATTATACTATTCAGTAACCAATTACTTGAACCAACAATAATGGGATGAATTAATTATATAAATGTAACATGAATACATATTCCGAGCCAAAAGCAACTTGACCCATGACCCGATACCCACCAGATTGGAACTTTCCTCGTTCATGTGGAAACAATTTCGTAGTAAAAGTGGTCAGATTAAGAGCTAATCTATATTTACCAATGAAACAAGCATCAGTTCAGGCCACAACTTGTCCAATTTACATGACGAAGGTGGCGATATCGCAAAAGAAAGTTTTCGACAACTTTTATCAGATCCCCGCCCACTGCGGCTGATGAGTTGTACAGAACTTTATTTACTGAAGCGATGATCCGTTACGATGGAGTGAGTTCTGTTAAGATTCCCAGATTTCACGATTTAAATGTTCTAAAATATTCCATTTTTTTTTTTTTTTTTTTTTTATATTATGGAAGTTGCATACAAGCATGCAGTTCACATTGATGTTAAGTGATGACTGCAGCCTATAGACACCCACACAAAGACCGAGGTCAAAATGCAGATGCGTTACCACTCCTGAGGCCTAAGGTGTTATGCCTCTGTGCCGGCAATTACAGGGCCGTACATTACCACCTGACCGGAACACGATAGTGCTGAACACTATCATTTAGCGGCAAGTATATTAGGTAATAAAAAATATATATTTTAATTTCAACTTGTCGATATATTACTCTTCTTTCAATAAAAAATATATTACATGATAGAATGTACTATAACAACACATAGTTCTTATTACTAAATTCAAATTAATATGAATAACATTGTCTTAATGTTTTGATTTACATGGATAATAGTATATCATCAATTTACAGGCATGTAAAATACTGTATCTACCTTACCACATAACTATATCTACGTTTTAACATCAACGTATAAAACTATTGACATTTGAACTCGTTTGTAGTAATAAAAGTAAATTAGATTAATTTTTAGAATGTTTTTTTCAGTATTAATATAGTTTTATCTCAATTTTATCTAAACAAATAACAAAATTACGTCTAAATAAACGTGAATAAACAACTCTCTCCACACTTGACCGACCCGCCTAGCCGCTGCCGCTCGAGAACTGATTCCGAGGGACTAGGATTAGGCACTGCCTACAACCAACGTATTACACGAAGAGATTTAAACTGAATTAACCGTTCGATCGGAAAATTGGAATGCCACACAGATAATTACCTGACACTCACAGAAAAGGAAGTCGCTTAGAAAGGAGATTCAAATAAGTGTGTTCGAAGGACCAAGTAATACGGCGTTTTAGGCCGTTGCCTTTATCACAAGAAAAATTATTGATACTATCCGGACGCGCGATCAACTGGAACCGGATACCGGCCAATTCGGGATACGATTTTAAACGTGAAATTGAAAATAATAAACAAACAATGTATATGCCTTGTACTGGTTTATTTGCTCGATCTCTATAAAACGATATAACGCTCCGTTGATTTCACAAATCAGAATTGTAGGGTTAGATAAACAGTTTGCTTAAATTGAATCGAGAATATATTGCTGATATGCCGATGAATTTATTTTGTTGTGTACTGGTGAATTATTTAGTCGTCCAAATGTGTTTTAAGAACTTTATAAATGGTGTGAAATTGATATTAATTATAATAATAATGGCAACCCTTGACACGTCCCACTTCTGGGCACGAGTCTCTCCCCTTTTCAGGGAAAGGTCTAGAGCTTACTCCACCACGCTGCTCCAATGCGGGTCGGTGGAGATACGGGTGAGTGGCCAACCCGCTGTCGGATGTTTTAAAACCGCGTATAAGGCCTCTGACAAAGTTTTACGACTGCTATCTATTGATAGCATCCGGAACCGACGGCTTAACGTGCCCTCCGAAGCACGGACACGCACATTTTTAATTTGCCACTAGCGGTCACCCATCACACACCCGGCCGCGCCCGTATCGCACAACCGAGTAGATCGGTTGCGATCTACACCAGCAGCGAACCATGCGCGCTTCGTTTGAAATTTTGCGAAATTAATATTATTTGGTGTGAATACGTTGGTAATTTATATTATGATTTGTGTATTTTATTGGGTATTGGCAGCACAGAAATTCCGAATGGATTACATGTGGGCACATACATATCAAACATTCTACAGGCTCCATGACTTGGCTACCAATTGGGATCAAGCAAGGCAAATTTGTGAAGCTGAAGGTACATCACTACTGGTTCCCAGTTCTTTAGAGGAAATGGAAAATCTTAAACTACTCATCAGTAACATGAAAGCGCATTACACAGCCATATTCATTGGGATCCATGATCAATTCTCCAAAGGCAACCACATTACTCTCAAAGGTGTAAATATATTGCAAGAAAACATTTAGGCTGGGTTGCACCAAGATATTTGTAAAAGTTATTGTAATATTTCACATCCTTCTTTAATTTAAAGATTCTTTAAGTTAGAGAAGGATGTGAAATGTTACAATAACCAAACTTTAACTTTAACAAATATCTTGGTGCAACCACGCTTAGTTTGCTACAAATACCTACATAAAAGTAAATAATAATTTACTGGTGGTAGAGCTCTAATGACAAAGCTCGCGGGCGTGGGCACCGCCGCATTACCTAATCTACTTGCCGGTAAATAGTAATATTCAACACTGTCGTATTCCAGTCAGGTGGATATAATGTAAGGTCCTTTAATTACCGGCACAGAGGCATAATACGTAATAGGAG
Source organism: Macrosoma leucophasiata (assembly GCA_036365455.1). Taxonomy (NCBI): domain Eukaryota; kingdom Metazoa; phylum Arthropoda; class Insecta; order Lepidoptera; family Hedylidae; genus Macrosoma; species Macrosoma leucophasiata. The sequence goes on along the minus strand of JAWQUS010000009.1, from coordinate 15,685,683 downwards.
TGGCAACGCATCAATATTTAAAAAAAATAAAATCTCTGGTTTCATTTTTTTTATGTAATGGTAGTGGCAAACAAGCATGCAGTTCACATTGATGTTAGTTAAAAAATTAAGTATTTTACGTACTTCATAAAATCCATACACTAAAACAGTTAACGTATGTCATATAACCATTGTGATCTACCTCAAAATTGATATCTATTGTTAACTTGTCCGTGGCTTAAAAGACATATTTAATTTTCATGTGAAAAACAAAATACAGAAATATTACAGAAAATTTATAAACAATATAAACAGAACACATCAAATGATTTATAATAATCGCCTGCTTATCCCTTTTTCAGGGGAACCTATAAGTGACACAATTTTAGACCTCATGTGGGCAGAAGGGCAACCCGACAACGTAAACGGTTCTGAACATTGCGTTGTCATGACTCGAGAAGGTCTCTTCGATGATAAGCCGTGCAAAGATATTTACCCGTTTGTTTGTAAAATATTGGGCAATGATACAAAGTACAACGAAGAATGCGATAACTTCGATTTGGGTTGGTAGTTATAGTACATGCAATCACAAAAAGTCGTCTTATTTCGTGGAGTTACATCAAATTCAGAGGCTATCACAGCGGGAATAATCTTATGAAACGAATGCTAACCACTTTGTGTTTATGGTATCAATGCAAATTTTATAAATATTTAATATCCAGTAGCAGTCAAGCTTACTAATTTTTATATGAGTGTGACTGAGAATCCTATAAAGAAAAAAAAACGAAACTTTTTTTATTTTGAAATTAACACGGGGTCACGTCAGTACTGGCCTACTACCGCTAAAGCATCGAGGTGGTATAACATTAAATGCATATACTTCATACTTATTCATTTTCATACTTCCATTATATTTTCCTACACTTTAAGATTATATGTACCAATGTTACTTTCTGTGTCTGTTAAGCTTTCACTCGTAAATCACAGAACCGGTTTTGAGTAAATTTGGTAAAAAGATAGACTAGTCCTTGAAAAACGAAATAGTAACTTAATAATTAAGAATGAATAAAGAAAAAGCAAATAACGGTTTTTCGGTAATACAGTCATTATTGTTCAATCTACACTAATTAAATTTGGCAATAATATATTTTTTCCAAATTTTCAGGATATACTTTACAAACGGACAACAAATGCTACAAGTTTCATTCAGAACCATTGTCCTGGCACGACGCTTACCTAGTCTGCAAGATAGAGGAAGGCCGTCTAGCTATCATAAACTCAGCTAAAGAAGCAACTCTTATTGCCAGGATCCTGGGTGAAAATCTCAACAGCAACACACCTGACCCAAACATTTTGTACATCGGTTTCAGTGATCTGTTGTATCCTTATCAATATCGCACAATTACAGGTAAATTTTTCATTCCAAAATCATTATACATTGTTACATATTACCTAACGAAGTAAATCCTCCTCTTAATAACATGAAATACTCTTGGGTGTGCTGTAGCGAAAAATATAATCAATGTAATAATTAAAATAAAGTAGTTAAAATTCAATAATTTGTGTAGCGTCTCGTAAAAACTGAAACATGTTACCTGGAAACTAAAATATGATTATAATGATAATAGTTTCTTATTCTCAACTCTGCTTAAGTACAGCTTCTCTTTTTTTGTTTCAAGTGATACACCTCCCGCGCTCGCGCACTCCTCGGCGTGTCACTTGGCTCTTCCCTGGTTGTGTGTAAATAGCACGTTTAGTAAAATCTTTAGGCGAATGCACAAGTGCCGTGAAACGCGTGCGTGATTTTTGGTGGGCATTCCTGCATTCCTGGCCTCGACGTCGATGCAGCATGTCGTCTTCTATTTGTTCCAAAACTACAGTTAGTAATTATAAGGCGACATCTTGCGCGTTCATTGCAGCGTCGAAATGATACTCTACTAGAAGAAGTGTAAACGTCCAATCGCAGCGCACTACTAGCAACTAAGTTGTACTAAATACTCTTCTAAACACTAAGGTAATGAAAATCAGCCATTAGACTAGTAACTACCTACCTATTACAATATTATTGGCGTCCACACCCATTGTTGGCGTCGGGATGTGACGACTCTACCTTCCAATACTAGCGGGAGAATTTTCTTCTACTGGAAGAGAATTCTTCCACTAGAGCGACTGCCCTGACTGGTTGACTGACTTGTCAATCGAACAATGGCCGTCAAATTATTCCTATGGGGCGGTAGTATGCGCAAGATGGGCAGCAGCATCCTGCAATAAAACTATCACTACTGCGATCGCATATCCCCCTAATGGCCTCCCCCTTTGGTATAGACGTAGACGTCTTTCGGCTGAAATGATGAATAGTCACATTTGAAGGTAATATAATGACGTAATCTTTGAGAGATAATGCTTTAGAGCAGTTAAATACATCTAATGTAATGCGTCAGGGTACGCATTAGGTATGTACATTATAAAGAACGTAATTTTTTTATTTTAAAGGTGAAACATTAGAAGAAGCTGGCTATTCCTCTTGGAGTCCATTAAGTGACAATACAGAAACTTTAAAAACTAAACGATGTGGTGCCATTTCTAGAACCGGCTTCTTGAAAATAACTTGGTGCGACCGTCCAGCCATGTTTCTTTGCGAAAAAGTAATAAATAAGGCTTCAAATGTAACTGACTAAAACATTATACAGGTACACAATAATATGCATTTTTAATTTTTTTTTGTATCTTCACGCCAGGTCCCTAACGGGGTAGGCAGAGAGTGTAGAGCGTATAATGCGTAAGTAGTAAGTAATGCGAGCGTAATTTTAATAATAAACAAATTGACATTGAGTTTCATTTATTGCATTTAGATCAATACCCAGCGTACAATGTGCGACCTTGCCAACTCTACTATATTAGGGGTACCATATTGGATAGCTATCCTTATAGAACGTTTATGGGGAATTATATCGTAGGCTTGAATGCATGCACTTACTTCTGCACCCTATTCCGGAAGTACTAAGGTGTAATTATGTCGTACCGTTACGCATATTTTTTAGAGACATTTTATATGTTTTTAGATTTGGAGTTTATACTGGTTGCAAGCAGATACTATACATGGTCTATACCTACACATTCATAAGAAGACAGTTGTTTTAATGCTCGCTATCCTGAGATCGCTGATTTTTTGCCTCTGTACACTAATTACGAGGTAATAAATACTATCTAATCGGCATATGATAGTAATAATAAATGAAGTAAGGCGGTAATGCCTTCGCGGTCAAGTTTTGACGTGGCAACTATACACCAGTTAAATAAATTAGAATCATTTTCATATATGAATGTTCAATAAAAATAAGAGAACAATTTAGATCAGATTAATTATACCATCAACAGGAACAAGAGCCTACTTCAGTTATAGTACGCACTCACAGTTTTGTGATACCGACAGGTGAGCATATAAATGTACTCGACAGACATAGGGCCCGCATTAGTGGCAGTTAATGTCACTCACGACCTCTCATCGCACGTGCTATGCAACCGACAACCATCTGACGTCTGACGATAATTCGTATGCAATATACATTTAAAACCAGTGGTGCGCGCAGCACGATGAATTGCGACTTTGCCGATTACAGCCGCCAATTGTACGGAGTTAATAGGCGTGCAATATTCCAACTGTGTTTGTTTCTACTTCGTGGCTGCCTATGTTTTTTGGTGTGCAATAGAATATGAATTGTCAAAATTGTTATTAGTAGTAAGAATATCGAAAAGCAAAACGATGTGCTTCTTTCCGATTTCTGATTGTACAATCACACCTCTTCGACTGAACCCCTAAACTGAATATAATGGAAACTTGTATCTATTCTGAAGGTAAAATAGATATGTACTTGGATACTAGTTGGGTGAACTTGAAGTGAATAGTACCAATGACGGTCCTAGGGAGTTCGTAGGGAATGTGCATTTCGCCTAATTTAGACAAGTTGAAATTTGGTTTGTCGAAACAAAAGGTATCAAAATCATATGATGATGATCTAAGGTGCTATAGCCCAGGGTGGGCTGATGATTACTCCCTAAATCATTGTTTAGGTTTCACGCTTGGACAACATGTATTCTTTTACTCCCATTAAGATAACTTTCGAAGCGCCAGTTCTCACGAAAATGGGGATTGGAATATTGTTCACATTTTCTTCTATGCTTCTAATATAAGTAATTGTGATTTACCAAACACCTACATCATACATCATACATGTAACACAGACACGTGTAGTAAAATGTATAAGATGTCAGTAGCTCTTGTATTTAGATTTTCTTTAATTCTCTTATTTTTTGCAATACAAAAACAGAACCGTCATTTTGATTATATTTTCCATTTTCTTAGTTTCATGAAAAGATAATTTAACACTGTAATATCAGAACAACAGCAACCATACAAATTATAATATGAAAATGTTAAAATTATCTACAATATTTGTAACGCATGCCGAAAAGTTTAGACGTGAACTTGAACAATTAAGGTAGTTAGGTTCGGATAGTCCATGATTAGAAGGATGTCCGCTGTCCTCGCTTGCGGCGAATCGAGAAAATTGTTTCCAACAACAGGGTTTATATACGACATATTCCCAAATTTCACATATATTAATACTTGAATTTATATTATAACCCAATTTGAATATTCTGCTTTGATGTTATGTGATATTGAAGGAGTGATGATCAATTTATAATATAAGTGAGTTTACAGAATAATAACTTTTTTTTCACCAATTTTAACAAAAGAGGAGGTTGCAATAACTCCACCTCTACATCTCTAAAAAAGTAGGATGTATTTTTTAATTTCATCAAAAACGTAATATTATGACACGGTTTTGCGATTCAGTTAGTTAATGACAGAATTATTGCATGTACCAGATGTGTTTTACCATGTGTGTGTGATGACACTGTCTTCACCTCGAACCGGCAATTTTTCTGCCACTGAACACCTCTAGATGCTTATGAGGACCACGTTTCATCTTTTCTTCGAAACGTACGTAACTTCACGCCTGTAATCCCCGAAGGGGTAGGCAGAGGTAAATGCATGCATTCAAGCATACATGCAAACACCCACGATTCGCCGGTTACGTTTTGGCCCATGTAACAGGTGGCGAGCCTGTTGACATCTCCGGGCACATTACCAAACTTTGAGGTACTGGGAAATTTCCAGAAAATGGAAAAATCCCAATAGAACCAGAGATAAAGGCTTTTTCACCATTATCTCTGATAACCCCTACCCGGGAATCGAACCCAGGACCTCAGCCTAGTAGTAGTAGCTTGCTACCACTAGGCTACCGAGGCAGTTAACATCTTTTCTTGTGTTGTATTAACTACAGAAGTGAATCTAACAATATTATAATAGACATAGAAAACTGTTGTAATACGACGTGTAACAGGGTTAAATGTACAACGCGAAACTAGTTTATTCAGAATTGATAACTGAATCGATTTCAGGCATTTTTAATATAGGTAATATTTTGTCCCAAAATTAATTACAAATAAGGAAATTATAGTCACCCATTTGGTGAACAGTCAATACAAACGAATATAAGACTAACGTCTATCCAAAATAAAATGCTAGTCATTTTATTATTAATAATAATGTAGAAATAAAATAGTGAAAATTGATTTTATTACTCGTACTAGCGAGAGTTAAATAGAGTTACGCAGGTTCCGCTATATCACATTGCGACAGTGTACGTCTGTGAGTAGGTTTGTGTTTTATGTGCGGCCGTAGGTAGAGGTAGGTTAAGTATACATAGGGTGTGCATACTGTTCGTACAAATTGAAGACAATTTATTTTCTTAAATAAAAAATATTAAATACATGAACATGCAATTTCAGTTCATGTATTATGATTATAACTCTAGTTTCTAAACGGGGTGTTCGAGTTTGTGCGTTATTTCCGTTACATGTTGTATAATTTAACATATATTTTTCTACGTTATCCATCATTTTAATAACTTTAAATCATATGTGAATAGCAATTGTAATCAATAACATGACAGATCATAATACAATAATGAAAATGTACCCGATTGAAATGCAATAAACAGCTTATGTGAGAGCTTAACGGCGCTTTTGAGTTAAATTTTATTTGATTGCGAGGTCCACGTCACGGCAACAACAGGCTGATTGATGTATTGCCGACGCGCGAGCCTCGGCGGCCAAAGATTACATTGATAATTGATGTGTACAATTATCTAAAAATTGCCTATATTTTATGAACAATACACGTGGTAATACATTAGCCGATCAGATTGGAGGTTTTTTATTCTTATATTGACAGCTTTTTTAATAATACACGTAACTTTTATTGTTAATTTGAATTGGGATTTGAGAGTTCCTTCTACTAAATGATAATTAAAATTTTGTGAGTATGGATACTATTGTTTTTTGTTGTACCTAAATATTAAAAATGCTACAAGTGGCGCCATCTAGCCTAAGCAACGTGTATTTACTTACTTCAGTAAAATAAATGTCAGTCTGTTTGAAACTACTATCTGTGTTTTTTATTAGGTTATGGGCCCAGGCCTTAATTCGTGATAAATTGAAGTTTTATACCGGATTATTTACTTTTCGTGAACTATCAGTGGACCGTTTGATATTAAAATATAAAATCACGGTGGAAATTGCTCCTTTTGTGGACTTAAATCTGATTGAGTGTCGGTTACCGCGTGGCGTAGTGAACTTTTGGAAAATGGCTGGAAGTTACATAGTGAATGTGCCTAAACTAAAAGGGCGCGAAAACTACGACGAATGGGCGTTTACAGCGGAAATATAAAAAAAAAAAAAAAGAATAAATGTTTTTAGTGCGACATTTATGAACAATACTTTTCAAAAATCTGATTGGTATGTAGATTCCGGGGCAAGTTCGCATATGATCACAGATAAGAGTTGTTTAGAAAATGTCACACTCGGCCACAAAATAAAGGAGATAGTAGTTGCTAACAAGGAAACAGTACCAGTTATCAATACAATGATTCAATGTCAGCTTAGGCAATACAATGATTAGAACCATGGTTGATAATTCAGAATTCGACATTCTAGTCAAGGATGTGTTGTGTCAACCAATTTGTTATCAGTAAGTCAATTTATTCGAAATGGAAACAAAGTCAGTTTCGAAAAAGAAGTTTGCTATATACGCAATAGACAGAATGTACTGGTTGGAAAAGCAGATTTGGTGAAAAGAGTATACAGGTTGAATGTAAAGTCAGGCAGTTTGATGGCGTGCTCAGCCACAACAATGACAAGTGAGATATGGCACCGTAGATTAGGACACATCAATAGCAAGGACCTGAATGCTATGAGGGATGGCGCAGTAGAGAGAATATCGTACATTGATAAAGCAGAAATTGATAAATCTATTGAAATAAAACTATTTTTACGGATTTATCTCGCGTATATTAAACTAAAATGATTTTTAAAATCAACCCGACGTTTCGGTCGCTTTTCAGCTTCCGAGATAAACCGCGATAATACGCGAGATAAATCCGTAAAAATAGTTTTATTTCAATGAGTGTAGCTCGCGAAAACCTAAGAACATATCTTGATAAATCTAACTGCATCACACGCTGTGAAGGTAAGCAGTCAAGATTACTTTTTTCACAAAAAGGGAAAAGGTGTGAAAATGTGCTTGAAATTGTTCATGCGGACCTTTGTGGGCCGATGGAACAGGTCTCTTTGGGCCAACCGAGATATTTTTTGCTTTTTGTTGACGACTTCAGTAGAATGGCTTTTGTCTACTTCCTCAAGGCCAAAAATCAAGCTTTAAAGTATTTCAAGAAGTTTAAAGTTCTTGTTGAAAAACAAACAAAAAAAAAACTGAAAGTTTTAAGAACAGATAATGGTGGGGAGTTTAGCTCTGTGGAATTTGAAGACTATTTAAAGAAAAATGGAATAGTGCATCAAACAACAAACCCGTATACACCAGAACAAAATGGTCTTTGTGAACGTCTAAATAGAACAGTTGTGGAGAGAGCTCGGTGTCTATTGTTTGAAGCAAATCTTGATAAATGATTCTGGGCGGAGGCAGTCAATACGGCTGTCTAATTACGTAATAGAACGCTAGCTTCGGGTTTACAAAAACCACCATATGAGTTATGGAGCAATAAAAAACCAGATCTCAGCCACGTTTGGATATTTGGAAGCCGTGCAATGGTTCACGTTCCTAAAGCGAAGAGGACCAAGTGGGATAAAAGTCTGAAGAATATATCATGGTTGGTTATGCCGAAAACACTAAGGGCTATAGACTATATAATCCAAGATCGAAGAGTATTACTACCAGCAGAGACGTTTTCATTACGGAGAAAAAGAACTCCGATGTAATTCAAGCAGTGGTGGAAGAAACTAAAGACATTGAGCCAATCATAGAAGATGGAGAAGATGAGAAAGATACCATTTCGAGTCCAGAAAAATATAGCTTAACCTATGAACAGGATGATACATATATACCGAATGTGATTTCTAGCCCGTCTAGCTCAGAAAAATCCTGTGATAGCAAGTCTCTGTATGATGAAGCTCTAGATAGTCTAGAACCAGAGTTTGTTGACATTGGAAAGAGAGAAAAAAGAAAACCAGAAGAGGTATACGGTAATATATGTAAAATTAATGACGGTTTAGATGAGAATAATTTCACATATGAGGAGGTTATGAGTGGACCAGAACGAGAGCAGTGGTACAATGCTATGGATGAATAGATGAAATCGTTTGAAGAAAATGATGCTTGGGTGTTGGTGAACAAACCAAGTGATGCTAAGGTAGTGCAGTGCAAGTGGGTGTATAAAAAGAAATTGAACGTTGTTAACACAGTGCGATATAGAGCAAGGTTAGTGGCAAAAGGTTTCACACAACGCGAAGGCATAGACTATAAAGAAACATTTTCACCAGTACTTAAATATTCTACTCTAAAATTGTTATTTGCCTTGAGTGTTCAATTAGACCTTAACATATGCCATTTAGATGTAACTACAGCTTTTTTAAATGGCCACTTAGAAGAGACTGTTTATATGCAGTTACCTTAGAATCTTTAATGTGATATGATGTCGAATAAAGTTTTGAAATTAAAAAAGGCCATATATGGGTTGAAGCAATCGGCACGGGCCTGGTATAAGCAGGTTGATGATTGTTTACAAAAGTTGGGCTATAAAAAATCATTGTATGAACATTGTTTGTTTGTAAAATCATTTGAAAATATCAAAACGTTAGTGGCTTTGTTTGTTGACGATTTTTTCATATTTTATAACTGTGATAAAGCAGTAGAATATTTAAAAAGTCAATTAAGCGAAAGATTCAAGTTAAAAGATCTAGGTCAATTAAGACAGTGTCTGGGTATGGACATAAAGATACAAAAAGATTGTATTTCTATTGATCAAGAAAGGTTCATTGATAAATTATTGTGTATTTTTGGTCTGGAAAACTATAAAAATATAGAAACCCCTATGGAAATTAATTCAAAATTGGAAAAAGGAAAAAAAATAAATTCAAAATTTCCTTACCAACAGCAGGCAGCTTAATGTATCTTTCAGTTTTGACTAGACCTGACATCTCATATTGTATTAGTTATTTAAGTCAGTTTAATAACTGTAGTACAGAAACACATTGGAAACACGCTAAAAGTGTTTTAAAATATTTAAGTTGTACAAAGTCATTTGGCTTAAAATATGTTAAAAATGGTTTAGATTTAATTGGTTTCGCTGATGCTGATTGGGCGTCCGACAATTTAGACAGAAGATCCTATACAGGATATTGTTTTATATACTCAGGTTGTTTAATATCTCATGAAAGTAGAAAACAACAGACAGTGGCTTTGTCGAGCACCGAGGCTGAATACATGGCTGCATGTGAAGCTAGCAAAAAGGCAATTTTCTTAAGGAATCTATTATGTGAATTAACTAACAGACAAAATAATATGCCTATTCTGATATATAATGACAGCCAAAGTGCTCTAAAACTTACTGAAAATTCTGTATTTCATAGACGTAGTAAGCATATTGACATAAAATTTCATTTTATACGAGAAACGCTGGATAAGAAATTTGTTAAATTAAAATATTTAAAGAGTTCCGAAATGCCAGCAGACTTATTAACTAAAAGTCTGCCTAAAATTAAACATTATCACTTTATGAATAAGATGGGTGTGGTGGCATTACACAAGTAACATAACATTGTTTCGTTTGTTATTGTTTAATCAATATTTTTAGATTATTTAGTTAAGTGGTGGTATTGTTTTTTGTTGTACCTAAATATTAAAAATGCTACAAGTGGCGCCATCTAGCCTAAGCAACGTGAATTTACTTACTTCAGTAAAATAAATGTCAGTCTGATTGAAACTACTTTGACGACCCGGTTAGTCCAGCGGTGTGAGATGACCGTTTGATTCGAAGGGTCGCGGGTTCGATCCCCGCACCGGGACAAATATTTGTATGGCCTACAGATATTTGTTTCGGGTCTGGGTGTTTGTGTATGTGTTGTATGTGTACAACGGCACCCACGACACAGGTTTATACCTACTGTGGGGCTGTGAGTGTAAGCGTAAAAAAAAAAAAAATACTATTCGTGTTTTTTATTAGATACAATGATATTGATATTTTTAATATAAATATCTTTAAAGTTCCTTTATAAAATAGACTCTAACGGAAAGGCCTGTAAGATAACATCCCTACCAACTACCTACTTGAAAGAAAGGAGGTACCATAGCAAGTTTCATATTCGTACGGAACCCTCTACGCGCGAGTCCAACCCACACTTAACCGTTTTTTATATGACGCAATGATGGTGGCAAACACGCATGCAACTCAACATCGATGGTAAGTAAAGACTGCAAACTATACACATGTTCATTCGGCCTCTGCTATAATAATCATAGGGGCATATTTTACCATAAAATAAAGCGAGAACACGATATCACTACGGATTACCACTTGGCGGCAGATAGGTAATTTGTTGGTGCCCAGCCTCTTGACCTTGGAATTCTAGCACCAGTAACCTTGAGTAAATTATTTTAATTGATTTCATTTTAAAGTAATTAGTAAAACTTAACAACCACTTTACCACCAACTTAGCAGGCTTAATCTGATAGTGGCAAAGATGTTTTTGTCTAACAAAAAGTTTGAAAAACTGCATGAAAGCAGTCATTGCAAAGTCAGTGCGTGCATGCGGATTGAGGGATCGCAGTCTCTCTTTTTCACCATAAATTTCTCTGAGTATATGTAATAAATATCACACGTTTTATGTAATGAAGGTGGCATGCAGCATTCAGCTCACATTGATGTTAAGGGATGACTGCAGCCTATAGACATCTACATAAAAACCAGAGGTCAAAATGCAGATGCGTTGCCACTCCTGAGACCTAAGGTATCATATCTCTGTGATAGTTATTATAAAGCTATACATTACCATGTAACCGGAACACTACCATTACCGAACTAGTACCATTGCCGAATCACTACCGGTGCCGAACTACCATTGAGCGGCAGATAGGTTAAATAATGCGGTGGTGCCTACGCCATCATGCTCCTACACTTAGAACTCTACCACCAGTAGTACACTATGTGCCAAGAAATTTACTACATGTATCTATACGATTGGCCAGCCTACCGCATAGCGAAAACTTTCATCCACTTATAGAGCAAATGTTTTCTGATCACACAAAAGTAGCGCTTAAAGTTATATCAATTTGGATTAATACCCATTCATTCACTACCGGTTCATGACACATGGCACGTCGCGAGTCAGATAAGCAATAGCGCCCCTTTCATACGACATTAACTACATTAGTGACGCCACATTTCGTAACAATCTGCAGCGTGGTTCATTCGCGTGTGAATCCTAAGATACAGGCGCTCATTTCCTTGCGCGAGCTACTGTGTGTACTTTCGAGAAGCATAATTCAATTGGAACTGTACAAATGCGTATAGTGTTCGGTATTATAGATAGATAGATAGATATACCTACTTAAATTGCAATCATTTTAAATTTTTAGTTCATACCTGATCTTTTATTTGACCAAAAACTAATGATGATTTTAGGGCGGCGTTTTCCACCCACACAGTCTAAACGCATGGTACTCAATGGTCTGTTTTTTGCGTTCGTTTCTATCTAGAACCTGCAAATTGTGGAACGAAGATGCCTCTGAGGTATACCTTCGTACATCTCATCGTATTACAGCATAATATGGGGTTCTCCGAAAATGGCGTTAAAGGAGTTCTTCAGGGCTGGCAGATTTCCAGTTATGTTTGGATGAGTCCTATGTTACAGGAGAAAGTAAGAGAGAAGGGCATATATTTTAAAAATATTGTTTAAGCTGCTGAAAGTATGAAAAAAAAAAACAGGTAATGTTCTTTCACATCTCTAGATAACAGTTGTAAGCTGTTTCAGCTTGTACCTTTTTCCATTTATTCAGTGAAAATCAATGTATAAAACTTGCCATGATTCTTAATATTGACAATTCATCTGTTTCGACGTTGTAGGTTTTTACCTAGCTGGCGCAAATTTACGCAGGCAACTTATTTTCAACCGAAAGATGAACCAAAACCTCCGCATAAGCGCCACGCTTAGAATACAAATTGGCTATCGCAGTGGCGGTAGTTTTATCGCATGATGCTGCCCATCTTGCGTTATTGCATTACTAATGCCCCTCGGAATAGTTTGACCACCATTGTTGATAAGAAAATTCTTCCGCTAGTAAAAGGTGTAGGTAATTGAGACGCATGTAAGTACTGTAGAGGCGCGTACTGTAGAGCATCTTTTTTCATAAGTCCGTCCTCTAGTAAGTTTTAACAATAAAATAATTACCTATCTACCTTTATCATTCCGCGCTCACTTCTTATAATAATAAAATAAAGTTGAGGCACCCAGGCAATGCTGCATTTTATACGTGAGTAGTTTAATACACATATATTCAAATCATTACATGAAAATATCTATAACATTTACCTGAAGCAAAACGGCTCGAGATAAAATTGAAGGTGCGAGAATATTGAAAAATTTCGTGACTCGCGTAAAATCATTTACAATGTCCCACTTCATGTAAGTAACCGGTGATAGTTGTAGTACATCGGAGCAAATTTTCCAAGAAAATTTTCAAGGGAAGTAATAAAATTTCATAGCTTTACTCGGGCGGAGTGACAATAAAACTGCATCTCGATTCTGATCACACTCCTTTCAATATTCAGATGCGGGGCTACCACCTGAGACATCGCGCCGCTCCAGAAATACTTATTATATTGCTTTCTTGTAAATGAGAATACATTTTCAGAGCCTATAAAAATATTATTAATGACCCAATTGACGATAAATTTGTAATATCAGCCGAGTGATACGACACGCATATTTTATCGGTGTTCCACATTTGTGAGTACTAGGTAGTCTGATATTACAATATATCATTTAAATGGATTCCTTTATTATTATTGTCAGACTACAAGTTTAGGAACTATGTTTTAGTAAAAATAAGATAACACACTTTTGTCCCTGAAGGGGTAGGCCGAGGTATAGGTAAATAGGTATAGTAAAATAGGAGAGGGCGCCACAGTGCCACGGTTCACAATTAGTCCGTGTTTAAATATGTAAAATAATAAAAATACAGTATGTAAATAGTGAAATAGTGAAAAAACGTATATTTTAGGTGTTTATTCATCTATACAACAATGAACTTGGTGAAAATTGAACATTCTCAGTGATTTTAAAGAAAAGTGACAGTGCTGTAGGTACTTAGTATCAGAATACAATTTGTGAGAAATGCTACATGGACAATGAAAGAGCTGTAAAAGTACATGCACATAACATAATATTTATACAGTTATTACTACAGTTGATAAACCATGGAAGACCTCACAAAAATTCTTAAACAAATTTAACTAGAAATGTCGGAACAAAAACGGCAGTTCAAAATTATAGAGGAGAACATTACTTAGAACATAAATACGAATATAAACGAAAAGTTTCATATCTTGGAAATTAAAAACGATAAATTAGAGAAAAAGGTAGAAGATCAAGAGAGAAGAATTGATTCTATTGAGAAGGAATTAAGAAAGAAAAATGTAGTACTCTTTGGTATACGGGAAAACGAAAATAATTACTGGGACTTAGAAAAAATAGTATGTACCGTTATAAACGAGAAGATGAATATCAAATGTTCAAATCTCGATATAAGTTCGGTATGGAGGAAAGGCAAAAAGGGGATAGAATAAGACCAGTTATAGTTTCATTAAATTCATTAAGCAAAAAAATTGAAATCCTAAAAAATAAAAATGTATTACAAGGCTCGGACATTTACATAATGGAAGACTTCCCTTTCAAAATTATACAGAAACGTAAGGAACTGCAAGAAGAGCTAAAACAACTAGTAGATCAAGGAAAAATTGCATATTTAAAATTATATTCAAGGAAAAAACAAACACAAACCGGAACCGATACCAAAAACGATCATTATCTCTATCAACAAATGAAAGAAATCAATCAATAAATGAAATGAATAAAAATAACACACAATATTACAAAAAAAAATAAAAGATACATTAGTACATTTTTTAAAACAAATAGAGATGCACCTGCCATACAAGACAAACAAACAAAGTCCTTGAAAAACAATCAAACACCAAATTAAAATCGCTCAATAGAAACATCTAATAACAAATTAACACAAAAATTTTAATTTATTTAAAATTAACACTAACCTCTCTACATACATCTCTAGTACAGCTGGTCACTGCGGAGATAAGCGACCAAAACCCTCCAGAGAAACTACTGCAATCTCCGGAGGAGGCCTTCACCTGAGAGGGGTTCTTGCCCAATTATCATTAATAATTATCATCAAATTGCAATTCATTGAATCAAATCACGATATGTTTGAAATTTTTTTTTTTCATTTATTTTAAATTTATTTTCATTCAGCTGTAACTTGATTTTTTGGAAAACTCTATAAAATTTAATTTGTAATTTATTACTGCTTTATTTTATATTGTCATTTAATAATTTTTATTTAATTCGATTTTATTTTACCAAATTTTGCATGTATTTTATTAATTTTGATGTCATTTTAACATGATTTAAAACGTGTCATTTATCTCAATTGTTACCAAAATCGTTTATTTAATCTATTTAATACTTTAATATCTTTTTTAATTTTTAAATTAATTTGATTAAGGAGTTATTTTTTTATTCTTAATTTAGAAGTTTAAGTAAGAAATTTAAATAATAACTATTTAATTTATTTTATCTTTATATGAATTTATTAGAAGAAAGAAAATAATGCTACTCAAATAATAATTATAATTGACCAGAATATGTTTAATTTTTATTTTATTTGAATTTGTTCTCTTTCAACTGTGTTCGGAGTTTTTTTTTAATTTTATGAAATTTAATTTAAACTTTAATATTTTTATTCTATATTGTCATTTTATTACTTCTTTTGATTTGAGTTGATTTCATGTCACCGAATTTTGCATGTAAGTATTTTATTAATTTTGATGTGACTTTTTAAACATGATCTAAATTTATATTTTGTGTATCTGAATTGTTACCGAAAACATATATTTAATCAATTTTTATATTTCATATCATTTTAATTTTTTATTTTGTTTCGAGTATGATTGATGACTGAATTTTTTATTAAAGAAGAAGCTGGTAACGTTTAGAAAGAAGTTGATATATTAATTATTTAATTTATTTAAGCTTAATACGAATCGATTATAAGAAATACAAAATAATACTTCACAAATTACTATAATTAATGTAATCATTTTTAATATTTTATAAAAATTTCTTATGTATACCGTATGCAATTTTTTTGAAATATTGTAAAAATCGTGTTATTTAAAATGTAAGCAAGAAATAAATGGCTTTTTTATTTTATTTTTATTTTATTTTATAATAACAAGTATAAAGGTACATAAAACATATTGTTTATGCAATTATTTTGACAAACAAGAATTTATGTCTGTCTATGGGTCCCCAAAAAGTACGTGTCCGTCTTATGCATTTTCGATCAGAGTCACGTATCCTGACGCGTATTTAACATTTTTACCCTTCACAAAAAGTGCAAGGCGCTGCTAAAGAACTTTGACATTTCAAAAACCAATTCAGTGTGTTATAACACGTTAAAGTTTCTATTGTTGAAAATGAATACTGGCCTTGACAGACCGTTTTAGATTGCACTAAATCCGGAGCAATTCCCCAAGATGTCTCAATTACCTATGCTGTACAGTTACGCCCATTGCTAACTAATTTAACCGTTGCCACGTAACAGCATGTGTGATTCTAAATTATCGAATGGCAAATATCAATTGAATCTAGTTGCTGTAATTGACCAACACGGAGTAGGTACATATTATATATATAAGGGAATGATTTTTTTAAATATGGTCAGATAGAATATAAGAGATAAGGCAATAAATAAGGTTCGGTTGCACCAAAATGTATGTTAAAGTTAATGTTAAATTGTACATTATTCTCTAACTTTAACAAATTTGTAAAAGTTTAACATTAACTTTAACAAATATTTTGGAGCAACCGAACCTAAGTAAATTTACTAACATACACCCACACCCTTTACATAGGGTGGGGTCAAAAAACTTAGGAATCGGCGTGCATGTATGACGAGAATGATGAATGTAGAAGAAGCACGGCAGGTGTGTCTGAACCGGGATATCTGGCGCTATACACTCTCTGCCTACCCCGTAAGGGACTTGGCGTGAAAATACATACGTACTAACACACACCAAGTGTGATGATTAAGGCATATCCCCATAGGCTTTGGTCAAGCAGTGGGCATCTTTCGGTTGATTATGAAATTATGATAATGAAATTTAATAGGTAAATATGCAGTTTACTATTATATACTATTTTTTTACCTATTTTGTCATTTATTTTATGTGGCAAAAATCATTGGTGACAATGATAGCGTGTGAATACTGTAGCCTATTATAAACATCTACGTAAAAACCAAAGATTTCAATAAAGAAGCCCTACCACTCCGGAGCTCCAAGCCGATACTTTTTGTTCGAAAAAGCAAGAGTACGTATGTCAACACAGTGTGGAAAAGTATCTATCTTCCCTATGAATATTTATTTTTTATAGATTTGGCATATTTGCATGAGACCAAAAATATAACAACCCAAATAATGGCGGTAAAACTAGCAACGGTGGTAGTAAAAATAACAACGCGGGATGGGCAATTCTGTCTCGGGATAAAATTACCACCACAGAGATCGCCAGTTCGCCGAACTGGCGATCTCTGGCATATGGCAATCTGGCATCTGGAATATGGCAACAATGGCATATGGAGAATATGCCATTATCTCTTATGACGCACAAATCCGTTGTGGGCGTCTTTGCAGAAGGCTTTGTCCAGCAGTGGACGACTCTTTCGGGTGAAGTGATGATGATGAAAAATGTATAACAACATTACTTTACGCTTGTAATCCCCGAAGAGGTAGGCAGAGGTAAACGCATGCATTCAAGCATACATGCAAACACCCACGATTCGCCGGTCAAGGTTTGGCCCATGTGGTGAGCCTGTTGACATGAATATAACAAGCGATCATTAATGTATAAAGCCAAGCTTGTATGCATTAAAGCATGCACAGACTCTCTATGAATCACAAAAATATGTTGTTTAAATATCTGTGTGAAGAATGTAGACGTAAAGTTTGACTAGTATCCATTTAGACCTATGTGCATGACCTGGTTCTGGAATGGTTGTTGCAATTTTATCAGTCATGTGTAAAACAAATGCAATGAGGTAAAATCAAATGTCTAAAAACAACGACAAACGAAAGGTGAGATCGATATTGGTAGCATCGCATGCACTTACAGTAACGGATTCCAAACTAGAGCAACCGTGTCTGTGCTGTATTTTTTGGCGGACGGTGAATTAAAAATTCATGTGATCAAATGTCCGGAACAAGTTCTGTATGTTTTCCGACACTAAACTGTAATAATGTTATTCTTGAGTTGTGTTACGGTCAATTTCACTTTGTCGCGAGTCTCTACTGCTTTAGCAATTCTATCCTCGTTCAGTCTTGGGCGAGGTTTTGATATAAGAATTCATAGCGATTTTAAATTTTAGATTAATCTTATTGAAAGGTGATAAACACATTTAAAATATTTTTTTACTAAAATATTGAACAAGTCGCTGTTTAATTATATACATATTGACTTTTTCAGTTTTATCAAATTAATTTTGTTCTGAATTAGTAAAACCGTAAAATCAGTGTGTAACAATGCCACAGACTACACATCAGCGTAATTTTATTAAGAACATTGTCGACCCGTCTATTTTAATTTTTGCTGTCTATGAAAATCCTAGTAGTTTAACTGAGTTAAGCTTAGTTAAAATTTGTCATATTAAGCAATTTGCGGACTTTCGTAATGAAAATCTTTCAAATTTGAAAAAACTAGTCATACGCGGGCTTCATAAACCAGTCTAAATCAAAAATAGCTGAAATGTTTATTAAGTCTTTTTCCTAAAATCAAAAACTGTTTCATAGACTTTGTTAATTAATTTTGTAAAATAATATTAGGAATCAGGACGCTGTACGTCCTCACGAAACAGATTCAATTAGGTATATTGTAAATTATTTTAAAAATATATAACGTAACGTAACCACTGACAATCCAATTCTTGAAAGTTGTAACCGTATAACATTTTGTATTTTCATGAAACTATTTAAAATTTGAACCTAACTTCGGTTTGGGGTATGTTAAAATAACAAGTAAGTAACAAGTTTTGTGCAAGCGGTAAGTTATCGAACTGTCAATATCATGAAGTTTTGAGACCTACAGTCGGAATGTTTTACAAAATATGTATGACAATCTTACTTATTTTAGTTTATTCATATTTGTTTCACAAATTATGGCGAAATTTGATTTAGATCAGTGTTTTTCAACGTGTGGGTCGTGACTCCCTGGGGGGTCGCAAAGCCTTTGTAGGAGGATCGCGAGAGGTTGAGAAAACTAAGTGAAAATCGCAATAAAGTTTAAAAAGATGGATACCGAATATCCGTGTCATTTCTAATTTATATCCGAATCCTAATTAAGTAAACCACATGCATAAGAATGTTGTATCGATTAAAATTAAATATTTGTGACATAATAGCATACATGAATAAACCTTAAGGTGTCGCACTTTTTTTTCCCATATTCCCTCGTAGTGCAAAATGACCCTTTGTGTCACAAAAAGGTTGAATACACTTATCTAGAGCGTTGTTTACTTGTCTGATTATAAAGGTTACTTACTTAAATCATCAATGTATGCTAGCAAAAAAATAATACCCAATTTGCGAGATGTAACGGAAGTCAAACACTCTGAAACACATCGTTAATAGACGATCAACTACCGAGGCGTCAAGTATCTGACGCAGGCTGGTATTGACAAGGTTCTGTAGTTTTTAATCTCCTTCTTTATTATGCATTCCGTACACGCCTATTCCTTGTAGGGCCCGGAGCCTCGGGTTGCCTTCCACTCCACTCGGTCCGCGTAAGCTGAAAGCAAAGCTAAACTTTCCACGCAAAACTAAGTTTTAGATTTTTATTGCTTTTAGAGTACGTGAGGCGCAATAATATTAAAATTTTGCTAGGACGTGTTATGTGTTTACGATTATACGAGAGGTTGAGTGAAAAGTTTTGTTGAAATAACAAATGTAATGTTTACCACCTCTGCTTCAGTGAGCGTACCATATTTATCTTATTAACAACTATAGTTGGTTTCATAAACGTTTGTGCAATGTTAAAATTTTAAGCCTATTAATATTTAGCTTAAAATTTTACATTCATATTGAATATGTATATATGATACTTAATCGCCATCTGTATTTGTTGGAGGTCTGAGTGAAAACATAATCAGACTGGTGGATTCAGGGGTTCATTAAACCTTCAATGGGTCTGATTCATGTTTTTCAAGACCTTCTAGCGCATATTTAGTGGACTTAAGAATAAAAGTTTCCAAACTTAAGGGACAAGGTATATAACATAATATTGCAATATTCAAATAATTTTCCATATCCATATGATAGATTAAAACTTTATTTGACGTGGGACGCAAAATTTAACAAGAATAGTTAGAGATACGATAGTTAGAGAACGCCTGTAATCCGGACACCTAACTGAGTCCTTGGACTTCAGGCGTTTTTTTAATGGACTTATGTAGGCAGCTTGTCTTGAGATGACACTAGTCTACTTAACCGGGTAATGGTTAATGTCCATAAATTATGATAGACAAGCGGCCCGCCCCGGCTTCGCGCAATTACAATGTTACCTACCCTCTACTATTCATCTTAGCGTGATGTTATATAGCCTAAGACCTTCCTCGATAAATGGGCTATCTAACACTGAAATATTTTTCAAATCGGACCAGTAGTTCCCGCGTTCAAGCAAACAAATAAACAAACTCTTCAGCTTTATAATATTAGTTGAGATAATGATGATAGATTAACACGTATTCAAAATTTTTTGAACTTTGAATTCGTGGAAAATGGAACAGATCGTAGTACATGCAATGCAAATTTTACTGGTGGTAGAGCTCCAGTGACGGAGCTCGCGGGGGTAGGCACCATCGCATTACCTAATTTACTTGCCGCTAAATGGTAGTGTTCAGCACTATCGTGTTCCGGTCAGGTGGTAATGTACGGCCCTGTAATTTCCGGCACAGAGGCATAACACCTTAGGCCTCAGGAGTGGTAACGCATCTGCATTTTGATCACTTAACATCAATGTGAACAGCATGCTTGTTTGCCACTTCCATAACATACAAAAATGTTTTTTTTTATGTCGGATAAGAGACGATATTCATAGATATTATTTTTAGTCTACCATCGACCGTACTGTTACATTAAACCGATGGTTTCAAACCGAGAAGATTGGAATCAACCGCACTCACAACTCACGTTGCAAAAACTATGGTATTGGATTAATATGAAGTAAAATTTGAATTTTTATTTACCTTACCAATACGTCCCAAATTCTTGAAGTCAGAATCTCAAATATTATTTCATACTAGCTGTGCCCGCAACGTTGTTCGCGTGGAATAGTGACTTTGGGCCTTTGGGCTTTTGGATATAACTTTTGGTTAATTTTGGATCATAAACACTTTTGGGTAGCTACAAAATCTACTTTACAGTAATGCTTCTCTGTACACGATTAATGACGTTTGGCCATCGGGGATAAAAGCACACAGGCTGCTAGGATTGCTAACACGTGACAGGAAGCCACATATAACTGACCGTGCGTAAAATGGCTAATTATGTGTTTAAACGCGCAGTCGTATAAGTACCTACAACCTACAAATGTCCATTCTATGCAGAACCGTATTTTCGAAAATTATTGCTTAGTCAATTAGTGCTACTAACAGAGAAAGAAAGATAAATTATAGATCTATACATAATATATGCACTCCGTAAAAGCCGACAGACGTGAAAAATGTAATGTTAATGCCACCAACACTACTACCATCACCACCATCGTCACCACCACAAACGCCACCAATGACACCAACGCCACGAAAACCGCCACAACCAATGCCACCAACCGTTATTATTATCGAGCAAAAATATACGAAAAAAAATCACGTTTATTGTATGCCCCCTTGGACCCTTTAACATTTTCATTTTCTTATTTTTAGTATAAAATTTTGTCGTTATAGCGGTAACAGAAATACATAATTTGTGAAGATTTTAACTTTCTAGCTGTCATTGTTTATGAGATACAGCCTGGTGATAGACAGACGGACAGACGGACAGACAGACAGACAGGGGAGGATTAGTAATAGGGTCCGCTTTTACCTATTAGATACGGAACCCTAAAAAAGATAGATGCAGAATAGTTTAAAAATATTCGATATGATTTTTTAAATTGTAGTAACTTTTTTATTTCTGAACCGATTCACATAAAACAAACACTGAATTAATATTCAGTGTTTGTTTTATTATATCACTAATATATTGTGTAATATATAATGTAATATATAATATATATAACCTAAAATCGGATAAGTTGTTTCTGAAATTAGCGTGCACAATAACACAGACAAACAGACACTTTTCCGGGATAAAAAGTACCCAGTGTTGTGCGCGAAACGCTAAAGTATAATTATGCCAAGTTTCATCGAAATCAGACCGGTAGATTTTGTGTGATGCTTGAACAAACAAACAGACAGACAGACAAACATTTTTTTAATCACATATTTGTGTTCGGTATCGTGCTAGTAACATCCTTAATAACTAATAACATAATTTTTCAATAATTTTAATGTACAGAATTTACACTTCTACAGTTTTATCATCAGTGTAGATTTTGTAGTGCATAAAGTAATTTGAAATTGCATGTTTAGTTAACAAGACATTTAAATGATTTTAAATTTCAACAAAACATTTTTTTTTTGTCAAATTTTTTACCTTTGTGTTGTCTACCTAATCTATATAACTATATTATATGCGAACCTGCTGTGGAAAAACCGGTCATGTACATCGGACTCGAACTTGGCCCGGGTCTGTTACATTACGACCTGACAAGAAATTCGATAGTGCTTAGCACTAGCGGCAAGCAGATTTATTTCATGTTATAATATTTTATAAATCTCTACACTTTTACAAATATTTATTCCAAAAAAGTCAAAACACGTAGCTCCGAAATATTTGAACGCGTAAATCTCGGAAAAGATAAACGTGGTGTCGATGTATCGCGAGATCATTCATCTCTCGCACAATCCGTCTGTTCGAGACGTGCGTCTTCCTACTTTCGCTAAAAATGCAAATTTCTGACACCACGCCCTCAGACTTCAAGTCGGGAGTAAGGGCTGGGGGGTAACAATTTTTCACTAAACCAAAATGAGCAAGACACACCCCTAGGCACTCGTTCCGTGCGTCACGTTTTTTGTCAGTACTTCGTTAATTTAATTTTGAAGAATCTTATTTTTTTTTAATTTTTCGTTGTGGCTTGGCTCAATGGACAAGAGAGAAATATTTTAAGCATTAATCGTTCTATATACTATATCTATACTATATTATAAGACCGTAAAAATCGAGTGTCAGTACATTAAATATTTTTCAAAAAACCTGATAGCGGGACTTCAAATCTACTTAACGGATTTGAACGCGCCTAATTCCACAGATGGATTACATGGTAGCGTTGTCAAAACTTTCTTTCGTCAAATTCGGTTAAGAGAAAAAGAAGTTACGGTCAATTGAAAATTTACTTCAAGCACTGCTTCACATCACCGTTAGTGGCGTTTGTGGAGTTGCTGGTGGTGATGGTGGCGTTGGTGGCGTTAGTGGCGTTATGGCGTTTGTGGCGTTGGTGGCTTTGGTGGCGTTGGTGGCGATGGTGACATTGGTGGCATTGCTGGCGTTGGTGGTTGTAGCGTTGGTGTCGTTAGGGACGTTGGTGGCGTTGTTGTCATAGGTGGCGTTGGTGGCGTTACTGGAGTTGATGGTTGTGGTGGTGGTGGTGGTGGTGGTGGTGGTGTTGGTGGTGTTGGTGGCGTTAGTGGAATTGGTGGCTGTGGTGGCGTTAGCCTAATATCGTGTACAAAAAAGTATTAATGTACCCAAAACCAGATTTTTTAGCTATTATTAAGTACTATTCCACGCAAACGAAGTTGCGGGCATAGCTATTATATTATTAAGTTATAATAATAAATGAGAAAGTAACACTGTAAGTCTGTCTGTGTGCTGCGGGAAAAAGCTACCATGATCTATTGAATTAACTGGCATAATTCGGCGATCATAACTGGCAGTCTAGATATTTATATTAGGTACTTTCGCTTGCCTTCGTTTCTTAACTTTATTTAAGTGCATGCTAACTTGACTTTGCACAACAATTTTATTGACATCCAAGCATCGTCAAACGGGTTTTGGTTGAAAATCAGCGCCATTCTCGCGCCTAACATATTATTATACTGATTATAACACTTTTTTAATAGTTTAAGGGGATACTACCACTTAATGCATTGCCACTCTTGAGGCCTAGAGAAATATTTGACACAACTCAAGATCATAGATCCAGAAATCTGATATTTACCGTAACATAATACCTCTCAATAATCCATTTCGGTATATCAAGTAATGCATTATTGCCTACGTCTTCAAACTCTATCACTGCAGCTCTATCACAGTTTAAAAATTAAAAAGTCATATAAGGGTTTTAAAAATGAAATAGCTCGCTATTGCTAGTAAATAAATATTATCATCATCTTCATTTATTTTAGTTTATGGAAGTTAAGTGTTTTGTAAACGCCGCCTTAATTAATATTCTCAACAAGCCCTCTGTTTTTAAGTGCGTAGCCTTGTGATATTTAACTTTATTCCATTGGTAGCATGCAAACTTGAGTAGGACTTGAGTAGGCATTACGACATAAAACAATTAAGACATATTTATTTGGGCAGTATTTATGTTATGTACATCCCTTATTATAATTAACAAACGGGCCTGGTCCGATGCCATATATTATATCCAAAACTAGCAAGGAAACAGATTGGAAGCATAATCGTTCTTCCGAACTTTCGAACCTAAAGCGAATAAAAATATTTCATACACATTTAAACTCCAAACCTAAGCTTTGCATATTGATTTTCGAATAATACACGATTCAAGTGTTAATTTTCAAAGCTATTAACACATTAGGAGTACACAACGGACGCTATCGTAAATCAGAAGCGCAAACAGTGTATTAATTACAAATGCTAACAGTGAGTGTGGTCCGCCGCAGCCGTCTCTATACAGCTAATGATTTGCAGTGTACCTACAGACCTGCCGCCGACAGGCTAAGTATCCTAAACTAAGTTTACGTAATCTATCTGTTGGTTAGCATTGTGTGAAAAACAAAGAGATACAATTATTTTTTACTCGCGGCTTTGCATTCTTTCCTATGCCTACTCGTTTTGTTCCGATCGGATAGTCAAGTATTTCAAAACATATTATTAATATATATATTACTTAATCTGAGGTTATTAAGCAATCATTTTGTACGCTTCTTAGTTTCGCCTTTACCTTAGGCATTTAGATATTTCTATGTAACATTCACATCAATAAAATAGAAATCGGTCGCTGATTAATATTTTAGGTAAAAATATCTTTAAATACTTAAAACCTTTTGCTAACAGGTGGCGAGCCTGTTGCCATATCCGGGCACGTTACCAAACTCCGAGGTACTGGGAAACTTCCAGAAAATGGAAAAATCCCAATAGAAACAGAGATAAGGGATTTTTAAACCGTTATCTGTGATAGCCCTCGATCCGGGAATCGAACCCAGGACCTCCAGCGTAGTAGTAGTGGCCTGCTACCACTAGACTACTGAGGCAGTTATAATCAGAGACGTAAAGTTAAATTGATATATTATAACAGTTACGTATCCTTTTACATAAATAAATATACTTAAGTTATTCGGTAAAATCGGCAGGAAACATAGACAGACTATAACAGAAACGTTTTGCGGAACGATGAGGGGAACAATACATCGACTAAAAGCCCGTTTTAATTTCATTTCCATTACTCGAGCGTGTAAAGATACGGTTTTGCATGAAAACTGAAATAAAAAGGGGTACGTACACCGTCGTCGAAACAATAATGTACGATTGTAGTTGCCTTACAATGGGAGTCGGCGCCGAGGCATGCGGGTGGGTGAAACAACGACGTAAAGTAAAATCGGTCCTTTCAAAACATTTTACTACTCTTAAAAAATAAAGGGGATATGCTTCCATCAAATTGTGATCGAAATCAGATGGGATCACGTTAAAGTGTTTGGTTTTTTTTAAGTAAAAAAAAAACACTTTTTGCTGATGGTAGAACTCCAGTGGCGTGTTCCGGTAAGATGATAATGTACGGCCCTGTACTTTCCGGCACAGAGGCATAACACCTTAGGCCTCAGGAGCGGTAACGCATCTGCATTTTGACCTTGGTCTTTGTGTGGGTGTCTATAGGCTGCAGTCATCACATAACATCAATGTGAACTACATGCTTGTTTGCCACTTCCATTACATAAAAAAAAACATGGGTAATCATGCACTTAGACAAATGAAGGTGAGTACAATTTTATCTGCACATTAACAACTAATAATGTCCTGTCGACGGAATATGTTTTATTTCATCAAAAGGACATTACTACTTGTTCTATTATATATGTATCTTATCATTTTAAACCACATGTAGCAGTTACCGTGGGGTACAGTTAGATAGCTAATACAGAGTTAGTGAGGCTGAGTACTTACCATGTATTGTACCTATATTATTAATAGTGTATGCCAATTATTGTCCCGTTGATTATGGGACGACAGTTGAACATAAAAAAAAATATGATCTCATTTTCAAGAGCTTCAGCCGTAGATGTAAAAAATGAAGATCTTATAAATATATTTAAAGAAATCTCCCGCCCTCTAGTTTGTATTATGAAAACAATATCTATACTAATATTACCAGTCCGAAGAGTTTGTTTGTTTGCTTGAACGCGCTAATCTCAGGAACTACTAGTACGATTTAAAAAATCTTTTAGTGTTAAATAGCCCATTTATCGAGGAAGGCTATATATTATAACACGATAAAAACGCGCGAAGCTGTGGCGGGCCGCTATTTAAATAATATATTTAGAGACTAGGTCCCGTATTATCACATCTTTCTATACTAAATGGCATCTTAATGCCTTAGTCTAGGACTTAAAGCTGTTTATTAATACGGACCTAAGAATGAAAAGTGAAATGTAAAAGTTAAGCCAAAGAAGACTTTCTTTAGCTTCTACCCGCAAGTTCGGAATATTCTATTCAATCGACCCCACCTAGCGTTGAGTGTGAGAGCTATTTCCGTGATAGGACGCCGGGGACACACTGAGCGACCCAAACCATGCAACAAACATCAACGGGTTTGCACATTGTTTGCCATATAAACGTCCAACGATTCAAATTACGTTTCAGGTTTTTTTTGTGTCATGAAAGTGGTGATTAGATATTCCGTTCACATTGATGGTAGAATACTGTAGCCTATAAACATTTACATTAAAACTAGAGCTTTCGATGTAGGTGCGTTGTCACTTCTGAGGTCTATGTGGCGCATTAGGCCGCTGGCCGCGCAACATGCGGCCGAATAGCCGCATGTTGGATTACGATGTTTTTGTTGGTCGCGCGGCCGGCCAATACGTGGCCGCCAACGGCTGGCCGCATAATGCGCGCACATCCATACGCGGCCAGCGGCCAAATGCGCGGTGGCACTAAACCGTTGCATCTGAACCGAAAATTACATTGCCATACATTACCACCAGACAAAAACCAAAATGATAAGTCAAACATTAAGACGTCTTGGATATCGTTAATTTCAATCCAAGGATATGCTGGATTAGTTACTTGCATAATTCTTGTTTTATATACTTTGTCCTACTTTCACAAGGCACTGAGTGTGCATCAAACCTAATTTTGTATCTAAATTTGACACCGAAAAGGCCTTGCAGTCTGCCAGTTGCATTTGATCTACTTTTATCTCACAAAACCTGTATTGTCTTATTTGCTCTATATTTATACCAATAAAATATATTTCAGAGAGATTTACTTCTTATGAGTCACAATTACAAGACAAATAAAAGAAGTATTTCAGTACGTAGGTAACACGTATCTCTTATTTTAGAAGTACATTCACGAACATCACAGAATACCTGACAGAATATGTCAACCTGCCGAGTTTTAAGTACGTTGTTCTAATACATTCGGAGGAAAGTGGCTGTGACATACAAATGGACGTGCGTAACGTTTTTGTAAACGTCTAAAAACGTAACTGGCACATTTTGTATGCGTGACAAAAATCTACAGACTTTAAAAAGGAAAATATAAAATTGTGAGTGAATCTCGAGTAGGTACCTATTTCTTGTCTTCTTGTATGTAGAATGAATACTAATAGTATTGTAATTAGTTAAAAGCCACTAATTACAATATCATAAAGAATTAAATCCCTTTCAAATCCATCAACTCGTTTTCGTTTTAAATTTTACCATTAAATAAAACACAACACTGAGCGTTGTCTGTTATTTAGGGCATCAGTCTGACTATGCTATCAATCAGTCAATCTGTCAGAATGGTTCTCAATTAGCAACACTCTTTGATCAATTTTATTTGTGAAAAAAATCATTTACTCAACTTACTACATGTGTATGGATAAATCAGATGCGGTGCTTATTTTTGCTCAATATTAAAATTACGGTAGCAGGTAGACGCTTAAAATGTTCACAGAATATTTTGTTGTATACCTATCATCGTTTAAAATAAACAATTAAATAAAAATAAAGTGAAAATTAACTGGGGACTCGCATACAACGAACATAATTTTTAATCAATTTTTTACTCTATGTCAATATAAAGGTAAAAACTTGAATATAACAAACATGATTTTCTTTTATAGATGACGGTACGGATCCCTTCGTGCGCGAGTCCGTCTCGCACTTGGCCGCTTTTTTTATGTAACGACGGTGGCAAACAATCATGCAGTTCATATGGATGTTAAGTGATGATCGCAGCCTACAGACATCTAAACAAACACCAGAGGTCAAAGATGCGTTGCCGCCCCTGAGACCTTAATTCTTATGTCTCCGTGATAGTTATTACGGGGCCATACATTATACCATCTAACTGAAACAGATCTGAAAAAAATCTTCAGCTTTACCCACGTTTAGTTGATCCATCGACCAACAAACAGCTTTTTTCCATCGATGAGTTGATTAAACAAGTCGCATATAATAATTGATATTTTTAAGTAGCATTTGGTGAGCCTCTGTGATCCATCAAGTAAGCTAAAAATAAATCAGTTACAAATTAGTCAAAGCATTTTCACTCACGTATATCTATCCCGGGAATTATCTGCCTGTGACCAATGAGGTCAATATATAGAGTAGACAGCGGGAACAAACGGCCGGTTTCGTTTTTAAATTGATTTGACAGATATCTGTATGACGTTTTCACGTCGGCTGTCATGTTACTTATTAAGGGAAAGTGCAGGTAATTGTATGTAAAGAACTGGAACCACGCTATCAAGGTGATTTTTTTTTATGTAATGGATGTGGCAAACAAGCATGCAGTTCACATTGATGATAAGTGATGACGGCAGCCTATAGACACCCACACAAAGACCAGGGTCAAAATGCAGATGCGTTACCACCCCTGAGGCCTAAGATGTTATGCCTCTGTGCCGGAAATTACAGGGCCGTAACACGACCGCCGTACCACCTGACCGGAACACGATAGTGCTGAACACTACCATTTAGCGGCAAGTATATTAGGTAATGCGGAGGTGCCTACGCCCGCGAGCTCCGACACTGGAACTCTACCACCAGTAAATGTCCAGTCTAGTATTTAGAACATATAGGTCAATGCCTGCGACACAAACTATTTAGATATTTCAACTATTGTATATGTTGGAGAGGTTATAACACTAGCTCGAGATCAACAAAAAAAAATAAACAAGTGACACGCACCTCCAAAATCTATTTTTAAATATTGCTATGTCGTATATCCATATTGTTCGCAGATTGATTGCATTTCCCGCGGGCGTCACGCCATAGAAAATATTGCGAATGTGTAATTGGATACGCTATGCGTCGCCCGCACTCGACGGCCGGCGCCTGCCGATGACGGCCCGTTGACAAATAATATGACGGATGAATACTTAAATATACTATCGGTATAGCATAGCGTATTTTAAACAACTTTTCACACTTGTGGGATGAGGCACATTTTTTAATGAATTATGATGAACGCAGGTAAATAACTACATTGATTTTCTCTTCACTACCGGTACTTATTTCTATTTGCTTTCATAATACGTTTTACTCGTAGTTCCCTTAATCTTTAATCAATAGGTTAAATAAGAACAAAGTTATGCTTTTGTAATGCATCTTTAACAGCTACAAAACCAGTTACTATTTTGTTTGTGATTGATGTAGTCTATGCGAGGCTTCTGTTAGGCAGCTGAAGACAGGATGAAGGACTGACGACGGCGACGTACCCGCACACCTTTTCGCCAGCTATCTCCTCAGAGACGCAGAGGGCAGAGCAGATAACCCTTTTATCGAACGCAAACAAGTATGCAATGAACATGGCTGGTAAGTGAATTAAAAATTTTAATATCAAAATTTTCCGCGTATTTTTGTACTTTTGAAGCGTACCGTTTACTTTAGACAACATTAGCACATATTCCACCTAGAAACATGACCCTTCACGCCACATAGAATCCGGTGTCCACGTATAAATATGACATAACTAGTGTGCAATCAGTAGCAGCGCGTGGTAGGTATTGTTTCTGTCTCGTCGAACTGTGCGCAGCTAATGAAATCGTAAATCAACACTGTCGAACGTACGTCGACAGATTTCCGCGGCTCAAATATTTTGTTGCTCATCATACCTACATGACTAGCGAATGATTTGTGAATTCACTTTAAATTATTGCAATTAGTGGCTTTCATTTTCAGGAAGTAAGTCACAAATCATGAATTTGGAATAGGCATATTGCATTATCCTGAAATGAGAATTCGTCGTAGTTATATGTTTATATGCCTCTTAATGTATCCAAATGTTATGGTTTAAGTAAGTGATATTTTAAATAAAGAAATAAAATCATAAAGACACGATTTTATCACAAATTCATAACTGTTTTTCATACGTACTTAAGACAATTCTCGTGCATATTCCAAGCACTTTACGGCACATGTAATCCAGTTGCCCCTTCTAAATATGACATAACTAGTGTGCAATTAGTAGGAGAGCGTGGTAGGTACTGTTTCTGTGTCGTCGAACTGCACGCAACTAATGAAATCGTAAATCAACACTGTCGAACGTATGTCGACAGATTTCCCCCACTCAAATATTTTGTTGCCCATTATACATGACTTGCGAATCATTTGTGTTCATTCGAATTAAAATTATTCAAATTAGTGACTGCAATAAATTCTGAGGCAAAGAATAAAACTAAAAATTCATTTAATCACTTGGAAATATTAAAATTTTACCTAAATTACAATATGAATAACATGATTGATATGTCAATTTATAAATAAATTGAATTATCTTACAAAAATAATTAAGAATTAAAATAGGTATCAACAGAATGTACCATTTTCTCTTTTACAGAGTCTTCAGTATGTCTTCATAGAATAAAATTTTAGTTCATTCTAAAAATGATACAGTTTTTTCAATGTAATTGTTGAACCATTACAAGACCAGGTACATAGCATATTAGAGCGTTAACCATGGTACGAAGTATTATTACATATTCTATTGCCACTTCTGCCCTTGTATTTTTGTGCATTTCACACACATGGCGTATACTTATTTATCATCATCATCACAACTCATCAATGATTACGTTTATGGACAGGTAAACTTGTTTTATCATTATATATATATAAAGTATAAAGTTTTCGAAAAGTGAATATTAAAAACTTTCGACTCGCATCTAATAACTCACTTCGAAATATTTAATTATAATCGAATTAAAACTGTACTTCGAATTTGATAAAGAATGAACACATTTGTTTAAATACGTGTCGATTTTTCATATATATTTTTTTACATTTTTAGTAAAAAAATATAAACCCTAACGAACGACGGGAAATATTCTTACATTCTCCATCTGTCGGCGTCGTACAAACAAAATTTAAATTAAAACGTAAATTTAATGCCACAAGAGATATTGGTCGCACGCATTATAGAGCAAATTTCAATTGGGAAACTGGATTATTTTATATCGAATAGCTTTCAATCCACACACGAAGCTCGGCACTCAGCACTACATCAAAAACGATGCACTCCAACTAATTGCGTTTGCCATTGATGCAGGCCTACCCACCGGGGAACCAATGAATGCAGACTAGATCGGACCAACCTTACATTAGCCGACTATTAGCTGAATACCCAATTTAGTACACATATTACTTTGGTATTTGCGAAATTCTTGAACGTGTAATATCGATGATAAAATCAACGTATACTTTACTGGTAATTTGGCTACGGTTAAGAAATTATGCAATTTGTTTGGAGAGAACATTTTAATCTTCTGTATTAATAATGTAAACTTAGTATCGCACCATATAAACATCTGTAATGATTGACATCTATGACTTTAAATGTAGAATGAAATAAAATACATGATAACATTTTTCTTTATAAAAACTTGGAATGATTTAATAATGAAGTCAGAAAAAACTTGTCTTTTCATTTTCGTCCGTTTATAATAACAACTGTATCGGCTTCCAGGCAGCCAACAAAATGTACCAACCACGACACTCTAATTTTATTTTATGGGGCCAAACTCTTTACCTTCAGAAACTTAAAAAAGAGAACTGAAAGGTATAACTTCATTCCTGACGATACGAATTTAAAAAATCTAAGTTGTAATATAATTCCAACCATCAGGATACTAATAAATGCTTAAACCACTTATTTTTACCACATAATATGAAATTAATTCAGCTCTACATAATTAATTCCATATTCATTCATATATTTCCATATCGTTCACTTTTCACACAAAATTAATAGTCATGTTAATTTACGTAGATATATCTATATTTAGTAACTGTAAGAAAACCACACACTCGGCATTTCATTACTTAAAACAGTCTCGATCACGTTCCTGTATTCATAAAGCCAACACCGACATCCAGCTGAATGTAAACCGAGGAAACCCGTAATTTGTACCTGCCTTACGAATTACTTAGTTAATGCTTAGGTATTCAACGACCTATAAAAACAAAGAGCCTGCCGCGACAAGGAGGGTCAGATATTCTATTATATATTAATGTTAGCGACGCCATTCGCTCGCTAGTTTTGGCAAAGATGCAATTTCATTTGAATATTGTGCAAGTCGACTGTTATCCCCCGTTATCGTCGTAACTGAAGCATTTAAATACAAAGTGCTCATAAAAGTAGTATCTTTAACAATGTTAGCATAAGAATAGCGTTAATTGATATCGAAAATGAGTGCGAGAATAAAAAGCTTGCGATGTAATATGGTGAATATCGTATATTCGGTGAAACAATTAAAAGGTAATGTGGGGTTGGGAGCGCATACAGCGAGAGTGGATGTCTTTCATTCCCGTGTAAGTGCGCCTCTCGTCACAGTCTTCCACGATTTATACCCGCGTATTACATGTCATTCGACACGTTACCGTATCTCTCGCAGGGAGTTACGAAAGGTGTTTAATTACTGATAGTAAACAATGTTTTCACGCAGTAGGCTGTTATGGTACTGACAAACCCGCTCGTTACTAGCACTAAAGCATGCCACTAATGAACAATTGCTGCTTGGTAGCATGTATTCATGAGCATGCTTATATCATGAATACCAAAAAAATCAACGGTCGCTTGATCTTCTAGCATGCTTCCTGAGTGCATGCTAGAAGGGGAGGGAGGGCGGACACTCTCTTCTCCTTTCTTCTCTAAGCACTTAAAAATCGTCAGAACAGGCTTGCTTACAATCATGCAAATTTTACTATCGATCTTATAAGGAATGCAATAGGTATTGAACAGATGCAAATGTAGACAGATACAGAGAATGGTATTTTTAAAATAAACCGTTCGACCATGCTTAAATATGAGCATGTTTGTCAGTAGGTACCTTATAAAGTATACAAACAACAATTAATTGTAGTCAATGTTAAATTTTTTTGTATTCTATGAATTGTTTGAGATACGGCAAAGTTCGCGTATTGATAAGTTTTATTTTAATGCATGGATTAGTCTGGGGAAATAGGGAAATAAAACACTTTTGTTCTCAATACTTTCGTTCTAAATACTGAAGCTGAGAACGCATCTGGCGTACATTTGGCTGAAACCACAATGTATCTCGTTGTTGTATAAAGTTTTAAAAAATTGTAAAGTAGATAATAATTACTATAAAAACATCACAAGTATATTTGCATTAAATATAAAGTACTTTCGTGAGTGTTTTTTTTTGGCAAATAAAAAGGGAACCATTTATTTTTGTTGCCGCCCGCGTAGGATAGGGGTGCCAAGCGAATAACAAAACGTGCACTATTCTATCCGTTACCTTATATAGGAAGTGAATAGTTGACGGGATGATTATTCAGTTTCGAAAAGAATTATTACTGGTACGTAAAGATCCCATGTTTGATTTTTACGTTGGGACGTAGGTGCTATTGAGATTTTCCATTTTTCTCCAATGCCACCATCGGAGTCAATTAAAGAACCCAATGATATCAATATATTAGAAAGAAATTGGTAA
The DNA here is from genome assembly GCA_036365455.1 of Macrosoma leucophasiata. NCBI lineage: Eukaryota > Metazoa > Arthropoda > Insecta > Lepidoptera > Hedylidae > Macrosoma > Macrosoma leucophasiata. The sequence continues at coordinate 15,651,489 of JAWQUS010000009.1, read as the reverse complement.
AAGCACCGGGACGTGACCCATTAGCGGAAGAATATTCCTCTACTGGAAGAGAATCCTGCCACTAGAGCAGTCAGTCAATCGAACAATGGCGATCAAACCATTCTAATGGGGCGGTATTAAGTGAAACATCAATTTCTTTCTAATATAATGTCGCATCCATGCAGTAAACGACATCTATGGCGCACAACTGTAGTATTACCGTACCCCTGTCTAATTGTTTCTTGCAACGCGGCTATATTAAGCAGTGAAAACGCCTCCAACTTTATGACTTCTTGAATGAGTCGTTAACTTGTCGAATCAATTCGTCTTGAGCCCGAAATTTACTCGAATGGAATAATGATAAGAGACAAACAGTTATTTGAAATTAAAATTTCCGGGCTATTCAATAAAAAATCTAATTTCATTTAGTTTTATTTCAATGAATATGATGTTAAGTTGAAACCAATTTTGTCTCAACACGCAGTTTTCCATGAAAAACAATTATAACAATAAAAGCATAAAACATTTGTACACCAATGTTTCATACAAAACCTCAAATAGTTTTCTTGTCCTTTTTAACCCGACAAAATATTTTTTTAAACATTTTGTTAACTATTTTATATTATTTCGCATTAACACATGCTTGTGAAATATATTTTATTTTAAAGAAAAATGGAAAGAAAAATTTGACTTCAGGCGAGACTCGAACTCGCGGCCTACTATATCGGTTGCCTAACTAGCATAGTTGGCAATAGATGGCGCTGCTGCTACCATAAGCAATGCAATAAATGTGAAGGAAAGATTTGACAAATCGGTCAGGACTTCAGTAGCTCAATTGGAAGAGCGGCTGGACTAGAATCCCAGTAGGCCGCGAGTTCGAGTCTCGCCTGAAGTCAAATTTTTCTTTCCATTTTTCTTTAAAATAAAATATATTGTTAACTAACATTGAATTACATTACTATAAAAGAAAAAAAAAATTAAAGTCACATCTATTATTATCCTGCTACATTTTCTTCGCAGTTATGTAATGATCGCCGCGTGTGTGTGGAAGATAATGAATAAAATATTAAAGGATAGGAATTGATAAAAAAAACATGGCGATAGAGTTCACATAAGAAAAATTACACTGCAGTGCAAAATAATGTTTTCGTAATGTTGCTAGAGAAATTGAAAATGAAATAAACTTATTCTCTTCAACATATTACAAACGTAAATATAATATAAATTAAATTTGTATTAATATTGCGATAGTGGCAAGACTGTACACTTTATGTACATTAATTCAATTTTTATTACAGAATTTACCTAGTATTCACACACCAAGGTCTAAACAGAACTTTTGTTTTAATTTATAACATTCAAGTGTTTGGACAAGAAACGTGGGTCTGGGAGTGTTTTATGCAAATGAATCAACAAAAGGTCATGATGTCCACAGTTTACACTACGTTTTAACAATAAGGTTTAACGCAGGCACGTTGTTGAGTATCTAAAGTTGTGTTAATGCTCATATCAATGCTCTATCATAGGTATTATACAGGTATTTTTTTAAATATACGCTATTATTTAAAAATATATTAAACCAAAAAAACCTTTTCCTGGTAATTACGAACACGCAAAAGCAAGATTTATCCAATTTGGTGCAGCCGTTTGAATGTTCTGCGCGTACAAATATTTCGGAGAATTACTTTTAATTATGTATAGATTTGATTGCATTAAATAACAATCACAAGAATGGTAACATTGTTATAAAAACTAGCCAGTACTGATACCATGTTTATCAATAGAACTATCCAACAATTAAGCAACACATAGTTTACTTATTAATTTTCCAGACCAACTTCAGAAAGTCACGACTGCCCAGACTCGGATGTCAGTGTTTTGTTAATATATGAATACACTAGCAGCTGCCCGCAACGTCGTCTGCGTAAAGGCTCTACAGCACCAAACATACCTAAGATGCCAGTGTCGCTTTAGCATTATAAGCAAACAACTTTTAAAATAGTTTTAAATTAAAATTTTGCATGAATATTACTTACAGGTGCCATTTAGTAGCTACTTTTTTAGTTTAGCCCGGACATACATATAGACAAACAGACAAAAAATCTGAAAACATTATTTTTGGCTTCGATTTATATTGTAGATCACGTCCCAAACATTCTTATAAAAAATATTCAAAGTACGGTTTTGACTTTCCTACGATTTTATTAAATGTAGAGATTTCCGTGGCAATGAGTGATTTTCCCGCAATAAAAAGTAGCCTAAATGTTGGCCAGGTTTATTATCTATACACCACAAAAAGCTTCATTCGAATCCGTCCATTATCTTCGGAGATTAGCCTGGACAAAGGGACAAACAGACAAACAGATAAACAGACAGACAATAAAATTAAAAATCATTGAAAAGTGTTCTAATACTATTTTAACATCGCCCCCAATTAGTTTTTCGTAAATATATACAATGTACAGACACGCGGCTTTTACTGTTTTATTATATGTATAGATTATAACAACTCCTAGGAAACAGTTCCGTGCTAAATTAAAATCTCTCACAAGCGAATTAAAACTGGGAAGTTTTCAAGCGTACTTTAGGCGCAGCCGCTTAATGATATTAAAGTGCTGATTTATATACATAGAGGCTTTGAGTAACGGCCCCAACGTGCTACTTACTTTATACATTATTTATTGAACTACACAGCAAAAGTTAATCTGTGTAATCTTAAGTTTTTGCAAGCTACATTCATTTAATACCCGCCCCGGCACACGGGTACAATGTAGGTTCAGATATTAAAGAAAAAACGGAAAAAAAAAATGACTTCGGGCAGGAATCGAACCTGCGACCTTCAGTGGTGGACTTCGGTTCGGTTAGTGGTAAAGCGGCTGGACTGGTTATCCTTAGGTCGTAGGTTCGATTCCTGCCCGAAGTCATATATTTTTTCCGTTTTTTCTTTAATTTCTGAAGTTCACTCGCATGTGTTATTGCGAAAAATAAATAGTACAATAATGTAGGTAATTTTAAATAAATGTCATTTAAAAAAATCTGTTACAAGTAACAGATTTTTTTAAATTCTTACCTATAAATCTGTATATATGTATATGTATCTTCACGCCAGGTCCCTAACGGGGTAGGCAGAGAGTGTAGATATAATGTATAAATCTGTACAAAACGATAAATGCAGCGCGCATGCTACCTGCCTATCGCGTCAACTTTCTATCGACTGACCGGTTATGTCAAGCGCCATACGGTTAACATTACAAAAGACAATATTCGTTAGGTTTTCTTAAAATTTCTAATTTTTCGCGCAACTATTGTTTTTTCTTTCATTAGAACCTTCTCCAAAAAATTACAAATACAACAAAAAAACTATTATCGAAATCGGTAAAACCGTTCTCGAGTTTTGCGTTTAGCAACGCATTTAGCGATTCATTTTTTTATACCTATAGATAATTGTTTTAACGCATTACTTTTGACACTATCTAGGGGTCGAAATAAGGAAGCTTTGAAGACATAGCCTGTTGATAGAGAATAATTATGCTGTTATAAATGGAATTAAATGTATAACTAAATCTGTTATGACTCTGTGCCACAAATTACGTTTCCATACTTTACTGCCTAACCGGGGAACGATAGCGCTAAATACTATCATTTAGCGTAATGCGGTGGTGCGTAAAATATAGATCCCTAGAGATATTTCATCATAAATAATTTTAAATCAGTATCAGCCAGCTTGTAGTGTTTATTTATTCCAAAACACATCAAACTTTAAAAACAAAGCGATCAACATCAAAGCTGTTAACTTTTAAATTGACGCGCAATTTTTCGGCTGTCTAGTCTGGCGGGGTGTTTTAAGTTTATAAGAACGAGCGGGGCGGGGTGGCACCGTGCTTTATCTGTCATCTCGGGAGCGTCAGCAAACACGGCGTTACCTCAGCCCGTATTATTAGGGACCCGTGTCGGCGCGCGCACTCTAACTAACGCGCTACGTTAATAACGTGGAATCGTTTTCCACTATTATAGCGCAGGAACAACCGACCTTCGATTAGGATGGAGTGCACTCAGTTAATGGTGTATTAGCGAACTATTGACTGTTTGTTTCATCAGATTTTTTTTTATTTTGCACCGATAACATTTCAGGTATGCTCTTGCAAATGGTTGATTATAATTTTTAATCACTTTGTAGATAGTAAAAAAAAAATGTATTACTTACTGAGGACAACATAATCAAGAAATATTTCTCATTAAGAACACACGTTTTTGACTTGGCTTATAAAAAGTATCTTCTGAAACACAAAAAAATTAATATACTCGTATTAAATACTCTTACCACAGTGTTTGTGTGTAATCAAACTAGACAATTTGTAATGACTTTTTTTTATACAGCTAGTAATTTGTATAAAGTTAATATATTTATATCAAACTGAAACAAAAATGTATAGTGGAATTACAGTTCTTCCAATATTATAGAGCGAGTATAGATGCATTGCATTTCCTGACCTCTACCGCTTCTGTATTCGATTTATACAGAAATTCTATATTAGAGCCATAATAGCGAAGCAAATGTATGATTATTGATAATGACATTATGTTTACGTAAAGTAAAAATAACTTAACGTTTATATTTTCTCGAATGAGTCGAAAGAGGTATATAGGTACATAGAAGCATGCCTACATATACGATTCGCTAGTTATGTTTTTGCTAGTCTCGTGTTGCTAGCAAGCACAGAAATCTACAGAATTTTGCGTTATTATTTTGATATGTGTGGTGTAAAATGTCATATGGCTATAGCAACAATTCCAAAAACAAACTGGATATCCAATTCCAATGATAAATTCTAATACCAGACACTCTCTGACTCAGAAATAAACCTTAGGCCAGAGGTTCCCAAACTATTTTTTCTTGTAGACCCTTTACAATTTTTTCTGGTTTCTGTGGACCCCCGTCCTTGCTAAATTTATATCACATTCCCATATTTTCAATTTTTATTCACGTCTACGTAGATCCCCATCGAGTCTCCCATGGACCACTTTGGGAATCACTGGTATGATGTAAGTAAATTGGTACTGTCATAATTCTGTACCTATTTCTCGGAATGTGTTTGTAATATTTTTAATCTGTGGTTATTTTTATGCTGTTCAATCCAAAACTATGATGGTAACACCACCTGTACTCTGACTGGCGGTTGTCAGTCGTGACGTTTTAGTTTCAACGAATTGAATAGCTTCCCGCGTATTTTGTTCGGGCCAATCGGAGTACCGGTGAGGATAAGAGTTCACGAATGGAGGGAACCATTTTTGTAAATCATTGATTGCTGTACCATTGAAAAAGAAACAAGTCGAAGTAAAAATATTCAGAAAAGTCTCTGGAGTTTTTATTTTCACAGTACTATCAGTGTATGTGTTGAGATCCATTATCGTGGACCCCCATTTTCATTTCATGGAACCCCTAATTTTTTTTTTCGCTGACCTATACCCCTTTTAGGTTGTCATAGACCCCCAGGGGTCGATATAGACCACTTTAGGAATCACTGCCTTAGGCCAAGCAATAGTGGCCCGTGAACACTAAGGCACCGATAAAAATATATCAAACCTAGTCATGGATGCTACAAAGTAAGTCGGCACGTTAAATATCTTAGCCCTCAATATATAACCCCGTCTTATTGGGTGCTGCAACCCCCGCTGGGTGAGTCACATAATTTTTGGACGCATCAACCTTTAGAGCCTTAAGTTTTTTCTTTGTTCGCCGCATGCAAATCTTCCAGATTATATCCACTGCAGATGTAGATACATTAAAAAAATATTTGGATTGCGTAAATTGCAGTAATCTATTACTATACTTCATTTAATTTCATAAATGTGAAAATGACTCTGTCTGTCTGTCTGCTACACCTTCACAACCAAACAACTGTGCAATATTTCTCAAAAAAATCACGACATACCGTTGACATTTTACATAAAGATAGTAAAAAAGGCTAAAAATATTTTCGTAGAGCAAATTTCAGATACAAGAAATCATATGTTAATCCTTCAAGGATCGTACGGCCACCGGCGGCGAGACACAATTGAATTTCAATTGTGATATTTTTCTCGTGTCTGGAGAGATTAATATAGGTATGTATCTTCAAGAAAACTCCTTTAAGAAAAATACGTTATACCCTTTAGTAAACGTATACATTTATGCATATGTTAAAATTCCATTAATCACCTATCAGACAAAAATCGAAATACAGAATCGCAGTCAATTCATGTAGTATCGCCATCTATCTCGGACAATAACCTAAAAGCGATCAAGACCCTGTGGAAATGAGGCGGTAAGGGACGCGCACAGATAAAAACTTTTACTTTTTTTCTTCTAACTCGCCGCAACACATGACAGCAATAACCCTGACTGTAGTTTTTCTTATTACTTTACCAGCTTGTAATCGCGACTTCTTTCAGATCTTAAGATCACATATTCTATTTATTTATTAAAGGTAACATCTTAAAATATTTCCATGTTACGATTACACTATGAACCAACCATACCATTATAAGCAAAGTGTTGTTAGTAAGCTGTTCATGCTAGACATGATTATATAGAAAAAGCGGCCAAGTGTGGGTCGGGCTCGCCCACGAATTTAAAACTTGGCAGGTAGATGTATTCTGTATACAGATATTATGATAACTTCTTAATTTTGTGTGTATGTGAAACAGAGTTATATATTTTTATCGTGTTTAATATTTTGGATGTATAGGTACTCTGAACAAAGCCTCCGAATATCTAGCTAAACTGAAAAATACGTTACATCTTTTTAAATGGGTGAAGCAGAAGTAATGAACGTATGCATTTATGCATAAAAATGCACCATCTCGCGATGCACCTACTCTTTGCTAGTTGTGATTTTCATCCTGCTAGAATTCACCACCAAAATTCATTTGTTCCCCGTTATGATGAATCTAAAAGGGTTCCGTTTTTGCTTATACCATTTGGCTACAGAAGCATAAAAAAACCTGGAAAGATCTATTCTCGATACGAAACTAAATAATGTATATTACCAGCTGTCCCGACGAATTTCGTATCGCCTAGTAGATTAAAAGTGGAGATACTTATACCGCTATTAAGAAATTTGGATTGGTGGTAGAAATGTAAAAATTAAGGGCTATGCGTATTTTTAATGTTCTATTTTAAAAAAAATCCTGTCAATGCATATGGCACCGTCCAATTATTTTTTCTTGTCCAATTATTTTTACTTTATTTCGTAACTAAGAAAAAATAATTGGACGGTGCCATTTTGGGGTAAAAAATATCTACAACCGATTCTCATACCTAGCAAATACATACACAAATTTCATGATAATCGGTGAATCCCTTTCGGAGGAGTATTGTTACAATTACTGTGACACGAGAATTTTATAAATTAGACTACCTGTGCGAGCTAGCGACTTCGTCCACGTGAGAATTTATGATTATTCAGTATCTACCCGGACAAAGTCGTGGGCGCAGCTAGTGTAAAAGTAGCCTAAGTTACTCCTTATTACATAAACTATCTGACAGTGAAAGTCCCGTCGAAATCGGTAAAGCAGTTCCCGAGTTTAGCCCCAACAAACAGACAGACAGATAGACAGACAGACAGACAAAATTGAAAAAAATGTTGTTTTGGTATATGTAACGTGTAAACATACATATGCTTTTAGTAAAAAGCGGTAGTTTTTATATTATAAACAGACACTCCAATTTTATTTATTTGTATGTATAGAGATATATTAACGACCGCCATTGTTCAGTTGACTGACAGCACTAGCAACTTTCCACCACTAATGAGCAATAGGGTCACGTCCCGAGGCCGAAGTACGCAAGTGAACAAGTATAAATCATCAATCACGTGCTCGCTTAAAATCGCTGTACAGGTAGCAGTCGATACGTGTATCGAAGGATGAGCAGTTATCCGCCGCCAGGAGTGATTGTAATGAAGACCCTGCGGAAATAAGCTTTGCTGATATGGAACGCACACAAATCAAAGAAAGTACTGGTTTGGTTAGATTTGTGTATTTGTACACTTTACAGAATTAAATATTTGGTTTTTAGGGTTTCGTAGTAAACAAGGAACCCTCACAGTTTCGCCATGTCCGTCTGTCTGTCTGTCTGTCCGTCCTTGGCTTAGCGCAAAACCTGTTGGTACTAGAGACTTGAAATTTGGCACAAGTATATTACACCTTAATCATGCCAACGTGGTAGAAAAAAAACATGAAAAATTATTTAAGGTACGTCTTCTGTATGTGACGCACGGTTTTTATTTTTTATTTTTCGTTTATTATATAGTACGGGATATCGTTGGATAGGTCTTTCAAAAATGTTAAGATGTGCAAATATCATTTTTCGATTTAGTTAACTGTTCGTGACTTATGAAGCTTTAAAGTGCCCATTTTCGTTAGAGTCAAGTGCCCCCCCCCCCCCCCCTCCACCAAATAAAGTTTGCGAGTAATAGTCGACCAAACGTATTTTACTCCAAATTTCGAACAACTGCATAGAAAATATTTATTCATTATTAAGCAGTAATTAATATTTTCTTTCAGCAAACCTAAAAACTACGGAACCTTACACTGCCCGTGGCCCGACATGCACTTGACCGGTTTTTTTTCATGTTACTCTTTACCACAAAGGTCACACTTATTGAACAAAACCTAAATACAAATAAATTATTATTTGAACTTAAGGGACTCGGAATCCTTATACCGGTTCTTGAAGTCGTGTTTCAGTTTTAATAACAATTGATTAGTATCATTTAAAAAGTTTTCAAAAAACATTTAAAGCATTTTCTCTTTAAAAAAAAAGTTATCATCTTTACGCAAAAACATTAGTCTAGCGCAAAGGTCCTAAATCGACTTACAGTGATATGTATGGAGCTTTTCTTGTGCTCGGTGCCAGTTATTTACGAGTCCGGCCAATATCTGAAGAAGGCAGCTTCGGGTATACTAATATCAGTAGTGTGGGAGCAACCGATAGCCGTTCGATAGAATAATATGACGGGCGTGCGACCGGGCCGCCGGCACGTAGGCAATAAGCCGCCGGCGGAGAGCCAGCGAGCCGCCCGGTAAAATAAAATTGCACTGGACTAGGGATGTTACAGCGCTTTTACTGGTGGTAGGGTTCCAGTGTAGGAGCTTGAAGGCGCAGGCACCATCGCATTACCTAATCTATCTGCCACCAAATGGTAGTGTTCAGCACTATCCTGTTTCGGTTAGAAAATGTATGTTCGTAATCACTTTTATAGTCACGCATCTGCATTTTGACCTTTGATTTGTGTGCAGTGTTCATTAGTTGAAAATTTATGATAATTAAAAATATTAATAACTAGCTGTTGAAATGTTCTAATCAAGTAAGTAGCCTATGTTCTTTCTCAAAATCAACTCTATCTCTGTACTCTGAGTTACTTTCGCATTTATAATATAAGTAGGGATTAAAGTGTTCCTACTTAATCTTATATCTTTAACCGAAACTAGTACAGTATAGATTTAATAGATTTTTTTTAATGTCATCCGTAACATCCCTACTGTGGTCGCCTTGGTCCGGCACGCGCGTGCTTTCGTATGCGCCGTCGCCTTCGATTCTTACATGTTATTCAGTTTAACAAACTATTAGTAAGTAACTTTTGCAGCCTGGCTTTGACTATGATTAAGATGATCTGCTGAGTTTCCTTGAATAAATAGCGGTGATAGATATATCATGCTACCTCTAGCTTGATTAGCGAATTGTTCTAGCTGATGCAATTCGTTTTCTAAGTTTATTTTCTTTATCAGAGGCCAGTGTAAAAATCTTAACTATAGTTCCAATTATTGTGTATCTTTGACTTATTTAATAATTTTGTCATATTTCTCATATATATATTTTTTTCTTTTTGGGAACCCTTTGGGCCACAGTTTAAGCTTAATAAGACTTGCAATGTGCATTAGTACCCTGAAACATCACAATCGTATCATAATATTTATTCCTATAAAAATATATTTCGAAATTACATCTCGTAGATTAAATAACAAACACAATGGAAACGGCTTTCGAATAATCCTTGAGTTTGTCAAACAATAAGGATCGAAAGTTGGGATAAGACAAATTAAATTCAAGGAACCAACGATAAGGAAGTGACTCCGACGGTTTCACATTCATACAGCTAACGCGGCGGCTACGTAACGTATTCAGAAAGAAAACGTCCCGTCGAGACACGTCTTGTTTCATTTTATGATCTTATCGAAATAATCCGATCTCGCTTGTTATTTACTGCCGCCTTCCCTCAATTCCTGCGCTCACGGGCAAACGGATGATCGTTGATCGCAAATAATTATCGACCTTATACACCACCGGCTTAGACGCTAAATTCTTTACCCTAATCTATTGGTATAACTCCTTACGCTCTAAAACTTGGCTTGTGTACAATGAATTTAGGACTGTTTATGAAGGCTATGAGAAACACACTTAAGAGCACCGCTGTACATATTATTTCTCGTTACCACTTCAAGGTCCTTCAGACCTTTTTCTTCGAAGTCATTGCTCAGACGTACCTCCAAAGATTGAAAGGAAAAATCTAGGTGTTTTATTTCACATGAGACTGCGGTCGTGATGTGAAGCCAGGCGTGCTATCACAATAAACACTTTGGCGGTCGCATTTATATTATTCATAGACCAAAGGTTTTAGGTATTCAGTTTAGATAGTAACGCCGTCTCCTTTGAAAGTGAAGCTATTTGTTTACATTTGTTATTGGAATTTTCGGTCCAAGAACCGAGAGCAATATTTCTTATTGTAAAAATATTATGATATAGTAATATTTTCGTCGCTTCTGTGTTTTTTAGAATTGTTGTTACGAATTTATATTTCGATATAAAATTATTTTTTAAATTCTCAGTTATGTTATATTAAATGCTCGCTGACCCAACAAACGTAAAAAGAAATAAAAGAACATTGAACATGTCCCATTATCGGGGCAGGCTACGCTTTTTGAATGGTTTGATATAAATTAATTTACATGCGCTTTACTTGCAACAATTTCTAAGACATTCATTTTAATTATATGTCATAATGTATTATATTAATGTGCATAAAATGCTTAAAAGGTTACAAAGGTATTTTATTTGATAAGCATTCATCCTGTATTTGGTCTAAATACCTTTCTAATAACCGATTAGTGAGTAAAAATTAGTAAAGTTATAATCGGTATTTTTGTAGCGGACTTTTTGTAGATTAACCAAAGAGGAAATATTCCACCCTTGTTTTTTTATATCTCAAAACATTTAGGCAGCGTCTTTGACGAAAGCTCCCAGGTGGTGTGATTTTTTTCGGCACCATTTATCGTTATATTCCAACCAATTTATACAACTTTTTAACAAATTTTATGCAAAAACTATCCTCATGAATATCTTTATCTATTGGTGATAACTGCAACACAACGCAAAAAACCGTGCAAGTAGTCTTTGAGTTTACCGTGCGCAGACATACAGACAGACAGACGCGGCAGTCTCAAGAGACCTTGTTTTATTATATGCATGGATTTTATTTTTGCATGATAGTAAATCATGCAAATATTTTGCTAATGATTCTATATTAAACAAAAAAAAATTTTTTTAATTTTATTTTTTTAATAAATTTCAATTTTGCATTGTCTGCCTTCTCCAAAAATCAATTTGCAAAAAATTACTATTTTTAGAATTAATTTGTTCTATTTTATTTTCACTAACCAGTTTAAAACCATTTTCCATACGGTAGATAGCCCCAAATATTATTGTTTTAATCTCATTTTCATCCAATACTTAATTTATGAACCACCAACAATTTTATATTAATTTATGTTCCTTTCATACCAAGTCAAGAGCGTAGCTGCGTAGAGTCTACGCAACGGCTACATCGTAGACAATCTACGCCATTGCTCGCTCTACGAAAAAAAAAATTGAATCAAATATGAAGGATTAAACACGTACAAAAATTTAATCCATTAGCGGGGTTATAGACTAAACTCGAAACGATAATACATTTTAGATGAAGTTTTAAATATTTTACGTACATATTTCAACATAATAGGTTGGGGAAAAAGTCTTTTCGCATTATAGTATGTATGAACTTGTAATAAAATCTCTTTGGCTGTAGTATTTGTATCTGGCTGGTTTTGGTATCATTGAAAGTTAAAATTTTAAGGAACATAATTCCAGATTCAAATTAGGCAAATGTGTGATTTTCATTTGTTTTTCGTACTGTCAAGATGAGTGAATCTAATGAAGAAATTCGATACATTTTAAAATTTTACTACAAAAAAGGTAAAAATGCAACGCAAGCTGCGAAAAAAATTTGCGATGTTTATGGACCTAGTGCCGTGTCTGTGAGAGTAGCACAAATTTGGTTTAAGCGTTTTCAATCCGGAAATTTTGATGTCAAAGATGCACCTCGCTCTGGTCGCCCTATTACGGATAAAATGGATGCCATTTTTGAAAAAGTGGAGCAAGATCGACATATCAGTAGTTAAGACGTAGCTGAAGAACTGAGAATTGATCACAAAACAGTTTTGGCGCATTTGAAAAAAGCTGGGTACAAAAAAAAGCTCGATATTTGGGTACCTCACGAGCTCACTGAAAGAAACCTAATGAACCGTGTACTCATTTGTGATTCTTTATTACGACGTAATTAAACCGAATCATTTTTGAAGAAGCTTATAACTGGTGATGAAAAGTGGATCACGTACGACAAGAACGTGCGAAAAAGGTCGTGGTCAAAGGCCGGTCAGGCTTCACAGACTGTGGCGAAACCCGGGTTAACTCGCAATAAGGTGATGTTGTGTGTGTGGTGGGATTGGAAGGGCATTATTCATTATGAGCTATTACCACCAGGCAGGACTATCGACTCTGAACTCTACTGCGAACAACTGATGAGATTAAAGCAAGAAGAGAAAGCGGCCGGAAATGATCAACAGAAGGGGTGTGGTGTTTCATCATGATAACGCTAGACCTCACACATCTATAGCCAGCCACTCAGCAAAAATCAAGAGAGTTTGGCTGGGAGGTGTTAATGCATCCGCCGTATAGTCCTGACCTTGCACCTTCAGATTTCTACCTGTTTTGGTCTATTCAGAATTCTTTATGCAATGTTAGGTTAACATCACGAGAGGACTGCCAAATCCACTTGTTGCGGTATTTTGATGAGAAGTCCCAAAATTTTTATAGCAATGGGATCATGTCCCTACCTACAAATTGGCAAAAGGTTATCGAACAAAATGGTACATACATACTTTAGTTAAATTTAAATAAACTACGTTAAAAAATGTTTTGAATTATCTTAAAAAATGCGAAGAAACTTTTTCCCCGACCTAATATTTTTAGTTTCGCCAACAGTTCTACGATGCATGTATATAAGTAAATTAAAAAGCTTTGTAAATGAATGTAGATAGATTTTAAACACAAAGGTACACTTTGTGTATGTAGTCAGTAGTAGCACAGTCTAAAGAAAACGATCATGAGGGTGGTAGTAGCTTGTGTAATTTTTAATCAAATTCTCAATTAACTATTTTTAAAGTTTCGGGATGTTTTAAAACAGGCATATACAACTATACCTAAGCTATGCTTTAAAAATATCGCCAAAATTCTATTTAATTTGCCGGTTTTGCAGCGCCTCGCCGTATTATTTCTCAAACCCTTCACAATGCCTTTTCAATACAACCTTCAAAGATACCTTTGTATTCTGAACAAATGCTGAGGAGTTCATATTTTTGTGTTTTGTATCAATCGTCTATAAATAACATTTAATCAAATTATCTTTCTACTTCATTTTCATAAAGAAACAGATTTGGGTAAAATGTTTTTCCGCCTAAAAATGTGATAACATTTTTAGACAGAAACTCACAATCACAATCAAGATGAAACTAAATTTGCGCAATGAATAATTACCTATATTTTATGTGGCTATTATAAATTGCGTAATCTTACTTAGCACCGGTATTCCCTAAAGCTGTAAACAGAGGTGCATGCATTCATGCATACATAATTACAAACACTGGTGGTAGAGCTCCAGTGAGAGCTTGAGAGTGAAATTATCAGTACATTACTTAATCTAAGCACTATACCACCCTGTACTTTCAGCGTAGAATTCTTTTTTTTAGGTCGGGCTTTGTGTAGGCGGCCTGTCTCGAGACGCTCCAGCCTAAAGCGTAGAACTAATTACAGGTTACGCATCTACATTATGGCCTATAGTTTTTATGTAGAAGATGCTAAGCTACAGAATTTACTTTCCTTCAATTGTAAATTGGCTGATGGGTGTTTTATAACATAAAACCAATCGCTAATTACGTTTTTACAGTCCTATGTCCCGTATATGTAGCGAGTCACATACATTGGACACGTATAATCAAACTCTTCCACCAGTCACTTGCATTACTGGAGTACATGCACATAGATTAATTTAACATATATTTTTTTTATGCAATGAAAGTGATGACTGCAGCCTATAGACACCCATTCAAAGACCAAGGTCAAAGTGCAGATGCGTTACCACTGCTGAGGCCTAAGGTGTTACGCCTCTGTGCCGTAAATTACAGGGCCGTACATTACCACCTGACCGGAACACGATAGTGCTGATCACTACCATTTAGCGGCAAGTATATTAGGTAATGCGGTGGTGCCTACGCCCGCGAGCTCCGTCACTGGATCTCTACCACCAGTAAATTATTTTAGTAATTATAAACAATACAACCACCCTCCTTAAAATAAATCAATAATAAGTACGTTCATTGTTTTAAACGACAGTCTCAAGGTCCATCCGAAACGACACCTAATAAGAGTGGACGGGAATAGAGTAAAAATTCTTAGCATTGGCATTCCGGTAACGTAGGACTGGTAATGAGCTAAGTTCGCCGTAACCCCCCGTAACTTACATACCGATCGGAACCGGTTTTCCCATTGTCATTGGTAATCATGCCACAGACATTGAAAACAAAAAAAAAACTTCTAATCATGTTTGCACGGCACGACGAGATGTTATTACAAAACAGGTAGATACTTTTCTGATCAATACAAGTATAGTATAAGAATATTGCTTTTAAATGAATGGACTATGGAACAAGAAGAGTTGTGTTCTATACTTTAAATTCCAATATCAAAATGTAGTTTTACTCGACTAGCAATCGTTATACAGTCATATAAATATAATACTTTGAAAGTCAAATAGTGATTCACTAATGATAATTAAATTGTTATATGCTTATTTGGGATTTTAAAATAGTATTAATGCAGAGTTATAAATATAATTTGTTTATTTAACCTGTAAAAATAAATATTAATCTAACTCATGTATTTCAAGATTACAGTAACATGTAAAGACAATTATTTGTTTATTAGCCTGTTTCCAAATCCATCTAAAACCATTACTGTGAACCTATTCCATGGAAAAGATTTACAAATGGTTTTAGATACATCACAAAACATACATTTAACTGTTTCGCATGAAACCAAGTTCACATCATCATAAACAATAAGAATTAGCAATCTACTTTTGAAAACTAGCTTTAAAATTTCCAAACTTAGATAAACATAGTTCATTTTAAAACTTAAGAGTTCTCTCATATCAGATGTAATAGGTTGGGGAAAAAGTCTTTTCGCATTATAGTATGTATGAACTTGTAATAAAATCTCTTTGGCTGTAGTATTTGTATCTGGCTGGTTTTGGTATCATTGAAAGTTAAAATTTTAAAGAACATAATTCCAAATTCAAATTAGGCACATGTGTGATTTTCATTTGTTTTTCGTACTGGCAAGATGAGTGAATCTAATGAAGAATTCGATACATTTTAAAATTTTACTACAAAAAAAGGTAAAAATGCAACGCAAGTCGCGAAAAAAATTTGCGATGTTTATAGACCTAGTGCAGTGTCTGTGAGAGTAGCACAAATTTGGTTTAAGCGTTTTCAATCCGGAAATTTTGATGTCAAAGATGCACCTCGCTCTGGTCGCCCTATTACGGATAAAATGGATGCCATTTTTGAAAAAGTGGAGCAAGATCGACATATCAGTAGTTACGACGTAGCTGAAGAACTGAGAATTGATCACAAAACAGTTTTGGCGCATTTGAAAAAAGCTGGGTACAAAAAAAGCTCGATATTCGGGTACCTCACGAGCTCACTGAAAGAAACCTAATGAACCGTGTACTCATTTGTGATTCTTTATTACGACGTAATTAAACCGAATCATTTTTGAAGAAGCTGATAACTGGTGATGAAAAGTGTATCAGGTACGACAAGGACGTGCGAAAAAGGTCGAGGTCAAAGGCCGGTCAGGTTTCACAGACTGTGGCGAAACCCGGGTTAACTCGCAATAAGGTGATGTTGTGTGTGTGGTGGGATTGGAAGGGCATTATTCATTATGAGCTATTACCACCAGGCAGGACTATCGATTCTGAACTCTACTGCGAACAACTGACGAGATTAAAGCAAGAAGTTGAGAGAAAGCGGCCGGAATTGATCAACAGAAGGGGTGTGGTGTTTCATCATGATAACGCTAGACCTCACACATCTATAGCCACTCAGCAAAAATTAAGAGAGTTTGGCTGGGAGGTGTTAATGCATCCGCCGTATAGTCCTGACCTTGCACCTTCAGATTTCCACCTGTTTCGGTCTCTTCAGAATTCTTTATGCAATGTTAGGTTAACATCACGAGAGGACTGCCAAATCCACTTGTCGCGGTATTTTGATGAGAAGTCCCAAAATTTTTATGGCAATGGGATCATGTCCCTACCTACAAGATGGCAAAAGGTTATCGAACAAAATAGTACATGCATACTTTAGTTAAATTTAAATAAACTATATTAAAAAATGTTTTGAATTATCTTAAAAAATGCGAATAAACTTTTTCCCCAACCAATATTCTATTATTTTCCGGCATCAAGTTCAATTAATCAAACATTATTTTAAGAATATTTTTATCGGACATATAAAGCTAGGTCGGATAGCACAAGAATCAGTAGCCACCTTCTTTTGATGGCGGCTGCGGAGTTCGTAAATGGAATTTGCAAGTAATTTTGCCGCCTCTGCCGACCCGGCGCCCTCCACCCTCGCCTTGCTCTCTTGTCTCCGCGTGTCGCTTCCATTACAAATTGTGTTGGGATAAAAATATGCGTTGAATTACACAGAGCTGCTTATGCGTACTGGTTTTTTTTCAAATCTTTCTGTTTGTCAATTGTTTTTGGCATTCATCAACCAACATTGTATTTAATTAAAAACAAAATGATTTTCACGAATTTATCACACGAAAATTAAACTATTTTTTTTAAATCAACCTGAGATTTCGGTCAGTTTTCAACTTAATTTTAACTTGTTCATGTACAGTATATTTATTGATATATTCCTTTATCTACGTCATTAAATTTAACGTTATTATACAAGACTAGGAGAGAATTCTTCCCTGATGACGCACATCACTGTTGTGGGCATTCCCAATGAACTGATAAAGTGATTGATTAGATACTTGAAAGTATATATAAATTGAGCAACTTTTTACTACCCGACATTCACCGTAAAAGCTAAAGCCCAATGGTATAATTTACACTTTTTCATATAACATACCTACATCGATCAATATTATTATTGTATTAATAAAAAATAATAGAACAAATCATATTTAAAATACTCAAACGCTGAGGTCCCAGGTTTATCCCCCGGTTTGTGGGTAAGGGTATATACTATTGCCATCAAACGATTTCCAGTGCGAATCAAAATTAGTGCGAGTAAAACAAAAAAATAATTAATAAATCCATCAATTAAGCTTACGCCATCAGAGAATAAGGAAATTCAAAATATTTTATTTATTATAACCATATTAAAACTGAATATTTTATCCAAAAAACTTAATTGAAACATTCAAAAACAACTTAGTCTCTCCTGATTCAATTTTAGTGTAATTAATGTACACACACAATGCCGTTCAAATACGAACTACAGTAATACATTTTTGAAATAATATGATACAAAGGTACGTATGTGTACTGTGTCATGGATTATTTAAAATTGAGAGTAGAGGTTTAAACAACTCTGTGTAGATCCATCCGTTCACGGGAAGAAGTGGGCGTGTAATAGGAAATGTTCCGCATATTGACTCCAGCGACGTTCCCGAGATCTCTAAACAATGACACACCACCACTCACTGTACACTTGCACCTGATTTTACTTTTGTTTCCCAATAGTGATTATTTTAATCTATCGGAAAGATTGTCTTTTTGTGTTTTAAGTTACAAACAAAATGCGAAGATTACTTAAGAAGTAAATCATGTAATCCATAAATGACATGATTTTTACTGATGGTAGAGCTCCAGTGACGGAGTTCGCGGGCGTAGGCACCACCGCATTACCTAATATACTTGCCGCTAAATGGTAGTGTTCAGCACTATCGTGTTCCGGTCAGGTGGTAATGTACGGCCCTGTAATTTCCGGCACAGAGGCATAACACCTTAGACCTCAGGAGTGGTAACGCATCTGCATTTTGATCTTGGTCTCTGTGTGGATGTCTATAGGCTGCAGTCATCACTTAACATCAATGTGAACTGCATGCTTGTTTGCCACTTCCATTACATAAAAAAAAAAAAAAACAAATATGAAATACTTGTTATTTAGATTTCTGTGACAGACTTCTACAGGCTTCAAGATTGCTTCTTTTGAGGCCGATGAAGGTATTTTTCTGTATACTTTTTTATGTCATGAAGTGACAAACAAGTATACATGGCTCGTATTTTCTACCACAGAGACGAAAAAACTCAGGGGTGGCAACGAATATATCATTGTCATTCTGTCAGTCAGTCATATTGAATCTACGTTAATACTTCACGCCTGTGATCCCCGAAGGGGTAGACAGAGGTAAATGCATGCATTCAAGCATATATGCAAATACCCACGATTCGCCGGTTACGTTTTGGCCCATGTAACAGGTGGCGAGCCTGTTGCCATCTCCGGGCACATAACCAAACTTCGAGGTACTGGGAAATTTCCAGAAAATGGGAAAATCCCAATAGAACCAGAGATAAAGAACCTTACACCATTATCTCTGTTATAACGCCCAAGCCGGGAATCGAACCCAGGACCTCAGCGTAGTAGTAGTGGCCTGCTACCACTAGGCTACCGAGGCATTTGTTTTTTGTTTTCTGTTTGTTTGTGTGTGTTTTTTTTGTTTTTTTCTCAACATTCATGTTGGATACTACTACTAACTACATACATATTAGCCACCAACATTGCACAGAAAAATACAGATCACATTGATGGCAAGTTAATAGTGTACCCTATAAACATTTACATAAAAACCATAGATAAAATGACTTAGGTGACAATTAGCTAGCCTCTCTCGAAGTCAAAGCTGTTAAGCCTTTGTGCCGGTATTTACAGAGCCGTACATCACGTGTACATATAAATAGCATAAATATTTTTATGGAGAAGCTGACAGTGCTTGAATTATTAGCTGACACTGATTTACCCAATTTCTTGATAAAAACTGGTGGAAAAAGTTACATCAACTTTAGATAATTCAGAGTTAATCTTGAAAAACTCTTCAAAGAAATTCATGACCAATCTCAGCGTCTACCGGTCCTTTGAAACATCAACAAAATGATCTGTCAAAGATAATCTGGTATTATTGTAAGCTAGAAAAGTTAAAAATGGAAAATCGTCTTTGACGCATGATCCCCGCACCGGTATGAATATTTGTATGGTCTACTGATATTTGTTTCGGGTCTGGGTGTTTGTGTGTGTTGTGTGTGTACAACGGTACACTCGATACCGGTTTATACCTAGTTAATCGTGGGAAGTTTGACTTGCCACCTCTTGTAAATTTGGACGATAGATGTTATAGGCGTTTACATGTACCCTTATCATATCGTAACCAGAACCCCTGCTTTGGACAGCGTAACAAGTTTAAACCAGACTTCACTATCCTGTAGGTAATAGACAATATAATAAATAGCAAAGATGGACTGTACTGTAGGTTATTGGGTCTACAGTGAGAAGGTTAACATAAAAAAGCGGCCAAGTACAAGTTAGACTTGTGTTCGCAGGTTTCTGTACACTTCTTATATGTTTTCCTGTAATCTATAGGTATAGAACTAATGGTACCTATTTTTCTCACAATTCTTTCAAGGTAGCCATCGACACTTCCAGGCCATGGATACCAAAAAGATAAACACGAGAACAGTATGCACCAGAAGTCATTTGTCTTTAAATGTAGGTTAAAACACAATGCAGTATGAATCTTTGTGAGTCGCGAGACTACGTAGAAATGGCTGGAAATTATCAGAGAAAATGTGTGGAATTTTGCCTAATGCATAGCGCAGCGTGCATGTCGTCATATTGATAGACGACTAGCGTTTTAATTCTGCCGTATTATGCTATAAATGCAAAACTTAAATCTTACTTACAGCATACACATTTAATCCGTAACTTTATGCGCATACATTTATTTCCAACTATCAGAAATATGTGAAAACATGAATAGCCGAACTCTACACCAATGGAAGACAATTCTTTTCCTGGTCATAAAATAAACAGATAATTATAAACGTTATGTTATTAACGTTACGTTATGTTATAAATGTTATAATATGTTATATACGGCCCATTAGTTTCCGTATAGAGGAATAACAGCTTAAACCTCAGGAGTAATAACTTAAAAAGACGATTTCATCACTCGGCTATCGCAACTTGTTTGTTAGAAAAAATATCAAACTAGAAAGTGTGTGTTTTTTAATTATATTTTTGCTAAGTGATTACTGCAGTCTATAGACACCCACACAAAGTCCAGAAGTCATAATGCAGATGCGTTACCTCTCCTGAGGGCTAAGGTGTTATGCCTCTGAGCCGAGAATTACAGGGCGGTACATTACCACCTGACCGGAACACGATATTGCTGAACACTAGGTACCATTCAACGGCAAGTATAATAGGTAATGCGGTGGTGCCTACGCCCGCGAGCTCCGTCACTGCAGCTCTATCACCATTAAAAGTGTATTGTTACTATTGTTATACATTAGTTCTCTATGTTTTGTTAGTTAAATTATTTTAGGCAGAATTTAAACGGGACGTTGGTCTCACCGACGGTCATGTAAACAATCAATTACGAAGGATAAATGCGGCGCATTTGTCAGAAGGGAAGCTCTGTCAGCGACCCGGACTCGCTTGACCACAACTCATTTAGCTATTGTTATTTAAACTTTATAAGTAAACGCCTCTATGGTTTAATGGTAGGTCACAACTGACCCAATAATCTAAGTTCAATTTAAATTTCAAGTTATTTTTTTTTTTAAGTTTTGTATAGTTTTTGAAAATATGCCCAATGAACTTCAATAGCCTCGCTTTCTATTATTGTGTCGCTCCGTTTCCACACACAAGGCAACCCCTATAATTACTATCACAAAATAAGTAAGACCTCAAGCGTGGTGACACTGGGAACGCATATCCATTTTAACTTCCAGTCTTCATGTATATTACTGGTGGTAGAGCTACAGTGAGTGAGCTCGCGGGTTAAGGCACCACCACATTATTATAGTATTTCTCGCTAAATGCTAGTCTTCAGTATTATCGTGTTACGGTCAGGTAGTAATTTACGGGCCTGTGATATCAGGCACAGAGGCTTAACATCTAGGGCCTCAGGAGTGGCAACGCTTCATTGAAATGGTTTTATGTAGATGATGATTCATAACATAAAAAAACGCCTATGTAAACTGCATGCTTGTTTGCCACCATTATAATTACTTGCCTAAATGTTTGGGTTCAGCGCTTTCTTTTTCCGGTCAGATGGTACGGTTCTGTATTTGCATACAGAAGCTTAACAACTAAGACCTTAAGAGAGCAAGGCATCAATATTCAAATAATAAACAATATGTTCAGTTCACTCGTACGTTTGGACACAGCGACTGTTCAAAATTTAACAATTGGTTCAACTATTCTCACAGTATCGATATTCTTTGTTCAACAAAGGGACAAAGAGAAACAAATTTGAATTTTGTCACAAAATATTCGTAACGTTTTGTTAGTTTTGTACATTTATTTTACGTCGGCATTTAACGAGACGGTAGGTCTCGTCGGCGGACATGCAAACGATTAATTACGAGGGATATTAATGCGGCGCATTAGTCAGCAACGAGCTCTGTCAGTGGGTTATACTTACTCGGCCACAACTCATCTTAACATATTCACGTTTTGTGCTTAAATCATCCTAAATTTTGGAACAAATTTGAATAAAAAAATTAACTTACTAACCTAAGAAATAAATTAAATAAATAAAACTACCTAATTTTATCTACAAAGTAGTTGGTAAGTCGTCAGTTTTGGTAGTGGAGTAGCAACAACCATCGCTACTTGTTTGACTGACTTGACTTGACTCGATTGATTTCATATTGGCGAAATTAATGTCATGAAATTAGTTTCAATGGTTTTTTTATGTGTGTTAATTTAGCTCATTTGATGTAACTTAACGACATTATTACTATTCATTACCTAATGCTACGTACCTTTATATTACTTTAGCATAACTGCGCTATGCTTAACATTTTAATCAAAGAGAGTACTTAAATATAGTTCAGTAATTATTACTATAGCACTTTGAGAAGGAACAATTTTTATTGACATACTAGCTGACCCGACAAAGTTCTTATTGCCTCAGAATGAAATAATGTGTCAAGGGTTTGGTAGACACGGACTATTTATTTGTATGGAAAATGAAATTGTGGTTTTTACTATTTCCCTTAAATTTCTTCATATTTTAAGAAAATCTTCCCTGGACTTCCAAAAATCATTCAAAACCAAAATTAGCCAAATCAGTCCAGCCGTTCACGAGTTTTAGCGAGACTAACGAACAGAAATTGATTTTTATATTTATATAGATTTTTAAAATGGCTACAGATCGTAGTAATCACCTCCTCGTTGATGCTCATTGATTATTACACGTTGTGAAAAAGAATATAAATAGTTTGAAGGGGGTTAATCTGATAAATAAAATTTGCGTGTCGCAGGTTTGTAACCATCTCCTACAAAACGGCTTGACGGATTCTTTTTCGTGTAATTCGGCAAGTCTGAGAACAGGGCGTAAACTATTTTTATACCGCTGAGGCAATTCACACGATGGACAGTATGTCAAAGCCAGCTAGTAAATATTTAAAAAGTAAATAAAGTAGCAAGGCGTATTTGCGTATTTACTTATTTAGTTATATGTGAAACAAAACACTTTATAAAAGAAAATCAAATACGAAATAATCGTGGAAAAACATTAAATATAACCATGGATTCAGAAAAAGAAAATTCAAAAATATACCTACTAATCTAAATAGCCTGTAAACACAAAATTTGTTTATTAAAGAAAATAAGTAAATAAAACTGTTGTTTAAGGCAATTTAGAATTGTCTGCCAATCAAGAGGCACAAAGCGTGGCCGCGGGCTACTCGCTAATCTTGACTTCAGAACATTGAGTGACGCTAAACAGTTCACTCCCAAAAACTCACTCCAGTTCACTCCCAAAAACTCCTCTGGACAAAAAAACATCGCTGATTGAAGAAATAACATTAAACGTGCACTTAGACTCTGAGTCTTGTGAGAAAAATGTTCATTATCAAATTAAAAAGTTAATAATAGCTTGTGACAAAGCATTTCACCGTTATGGTTGTAAATTGGTAGGTATCGACCAATTTCATTGTATCTACTCGTATATAAATTTTTTTATATAATTTTATAACTGCCTTAGTAGTCTAGTAGTAGCAGGCCACTATTACTACGCTGGGGTCCTGGATTCGATTCTCGGATTGGGTCAGAGATAACCTCCTGAAATCCTTTATCTCTGTTTCTATTGGAATTTTTCCATTTTCATGAAGTTTAACAGTACCTCAGAGTTTGATTATGTGCCCAGAGATGTCAACAGGCTCGCCACCTGTTATGTGGGCCAAAACGTTACCGGCGAATCGAGGGTTCTTGCATATATGCTTGTATGCATACCTCTGCCTACCCTATATATATATTTTTTACAGGCGTGAAGTTACGTTCTCGTCTATGTGGTCGTCGCGAGCTAAGAGACTGACGCAAAGTTAACGCAGGCTACTTTACCAAGTGGCATTTATGTTACTTGGTGAAATAGTTATGCACTGTACACTTTTTTTCTTAATCGGGCTCTTTTTTTTTAAACTGTAATATTTTAGGTTAGGATCCCACTGCAGAATCATTACGTTCATCCAGATATACTGCAAACCTTATTTTTACGCATATAATCTAGAGAATAATATCCACTAGGTTTGCCTATCAATAAATGGGCGCAAGTATTTTTAGTTAAATTATTCTATTTTAAACAGCCAGCAACTCTTATATGCGGCCTTATAACTCTTATATTAATTTGGCTCGCTTAATTGCTTAATTTGTCGGGACGCTGGCGACAGGACGCTGGGCGTCGGGACGCTGGCGGTCGGGACGCTGTGCGTCGGGACGCTGGGCGTCGGGACGCTGGGCGTCGGGACGCTGTGCGTCGGGACGCTGTGCGTCGGGACGCTCGACGTCGGAACGCTGAGCGTCGGGACACTGGGCGTTGAGACGCTCGACGTCGGGACGCTGGGCGTCGAGACGCTCGACGTAGGGGCGCTGGGCGTCGGGAATCTGGGCGTCGGGACGCTCGGCGTTGGGACGCTCGACGTCGAGACGCTTGACGTCGGGACGCTGGGCGCCGGGACGCTGCGCGTCGAGACGCTTGACGTCGGGACGCTAGGCGCCGGGACGCTGGGCGTCGGGACTCTGGGCGGCGGGACGCTGCGCTTCGGGACGCTGGGCGTCGGGACGCTCGACGTTGGGACGCTGGGCGTCGGGACGCTCGACGTTGGGACGATGGGCGTTGGGACGCTCGACGTTGGGACGCTGGGCGTCGGGACGCTGGGTGTCGGGACGCTGGGCGTTGGGACGCTGAGCGTCGGGACGCTGGGCCTCGAGACGCTTGACGTCGGGACGCTGGGCGTCGATACGCTCGACGTCGGGACGCTGGGCGTCGGGACGCTGGGCGTCCCGAAACGTCGGCGTGTTTTTTTCAATCACATATTTGTGTTCGGTATCGATCTAGTAACATCCCCTGGTATTTATTTTTTTATATTTTTAATGTACAGAATTCACACTTCTACAGTTTTATTATAAGTATAGATTATAATAAACATGATCCTACATGAAAATGCAAATACCTACCAACTGTATTATTCATTAACTTTACGTTACCGAAGTTCGGTTAAACTAAGAGAATTCTAGTTTCACCCAACGGAACTCCAAAAACATGTCGAGAAGTAATTACAAATAACTAGCTGCATGAAGGCAATTGGTACCATCGAAGAAATATCCGGTAGATCACATCCGTGCTTTATCTGTATGGAAATAAAGTCTAATTTGCAACGATTCTGGATCACCGGAAACTTCTTCGACAGTACATATATTTTATCGGATTACATGTACGTTATCAACCCTAGCCCGTGCCCACACCTCGTTCCGCTCGCTTGTCGATGGTTAATTAAGTCCCATCATAAAGCTAAATAATTCCATCATAATCTCGACATCGTACAGGTTTACTTACGTCATCTGTGGCATCATCGGTGTATGCACTTTGCCTTAATTGACATAGGATTAGGATGTTATGGAATTAGGTATGTAGTGTATACGTAATAAGCTATTTTGTTAACAAGTACGTGTACGTGGTGTAACGGTGATATTACGTGAATAATATCGTCTAAGTATCCTTTATGAACCAATTTAATACATGTCTGAAGTGTTTGTCATGACTCTCGTGACCCGGTGAACTTCGTACCGGTACAATTAAATGTGTCAAATATTTGAGTTACAAACTATTTGTTCGGAAATATGTTTTTTTTTTACTTTTTCCTTGCAGTTTTTATTTTATGACCGCTTAAACTTTTCTTGGACTTCTACAAATATTTATAACTTCAATTAACCATTAGGCCAGCCGTTCTCGAACTAAAGTGAGACTAACAAACATTATTTCATTTTTATATATATAGATAATGGGTACAAAAATTAATTGTTTCAAAATTGCTGATACTGATTTTTTTCGTTACTAAGTAATATTTATATTTCTGGTCATTTGCCGAGAATCTTTGCGACTATAACACCTTTACAGATCATCATCATCATTTCAGCCAAAATACGTCCACTGCTGAACAAAGGCCTCCCTCAAAGAATGCCACAACGAACGGTCCTGGGCCGCCCTCATCCAACGATTGCCCGCGACCTTCACCAGGTCGTCGGTCCATCTTGTGGGAGGCCTGCCTACGCTTCGTTTTCCGGTACGCGGTCGCCACTCGAGAACTGCTCTGCCGCAACGGCCGTCAGTTCGTCGAGCTATGTGCCCTGCCCACAGCCACTTGAGTCTCGCTATTCGGTGAGCTATGTCGGTAACTTTGGTTCTCATACGGATCCCCTCATTTCTGATTCGGTCTCGCAGAGAAACTCCAAGCATAGCTCTCTCCATTGCTCTCTGAGTGACCTTGAGCCTTCTTATGAGCCCCATAGTGAGCGACCACGTTTCTGTCCCATAAGTCATCACTGGCAACACACACTGATCAAAGACCTTTTTCTTGAGACACTGCGGTAAGTCGGACGAGAAGATGAACCGTAGCTTCCCGAACGCTGCCCAACCGAGTTGGATTCGGCGATTGACCTCTTTCTCGAAGTTGGACCGACCTAACTGGACCGTTTGTCCCAGGTATACATAACCGTCAACAACTTCGAGTGTAGTACCCTCGACCATAACAGGAGCGGGTGTAACATGGACAGGCCCACTCGTTGGGAAGCCCTACTGAGGTCATTAAGCATTGTGCTAAGGTCTTCCAGGGTCTCAGCCATGACTACGATATCATCTGCAAATCGGAGGTGGGAGATGTACTCGCCGTTAATATTGATGCCGAGTCCTTTCCAGTTCAGAAGCTTGAAGACATCTTCCAATGCAGCGGTGAACAGTTTCGGAGATATAACATCTCCCTGTCTCACACCTCGCTGCAGTTGGATAGGTTTCGAGTTCTGATCCTGAAGCCGGACCGACATGGTGGCGTTTTCATACAAGCTCCTCAGCACCTCGATGTATCGGTAGTCAACTTGGCACCTCTGGAGTGACTGTAGCACAGCCCAAATCTCAACCGAATCGTAGGCTTTCTCATAGCCCACGAACGCTAGACATAGGGGCTGGTTATACTCTTCTGTCTTCTGTATAACCTGTCGCAGCGTGTGAATGTGGTCTATGTTGCTAAAGCCTTTACGGAAACCGGCTTGTTCGGGTGGCTGGAAGTCGTTGAGTCTGCGAGATAGACGGTTCGTAACCACTCTCGAAAACAGCTTATAGACGTGGCTTAGAATTACGATGGGCCTATAGTTTTTTAGAAGGATATTGTCGCCTTTCTTAAAGAACAGTACCACCACACTTCTGTGCCACGCCTGTGGCGTTTTGCCCTCGGATATGACGGAATTGAATATCAACTGAAGAGCTTCTAATACTGGCCTTCCATCCGCTTTCAGGAGTTCAGCAGTGATTCCGTCACCACCCGGCGCCCTGTTGTTTTTGAGCTGTTTGAGAGCCGTACTAATCTCGTCTAGACTGACGTCCGGGATATCTTCGGTGTAGCGTCGGGTCAGTCCGGCTCTAGGATCTGCTGCCGGACTGTTAACAGGTGGTCGTGCTGTCGTGTATAACTGTCCGTAAAACCGTTCGATCTCCTCTGCAAGCTCAGGTTTCGACGATACGATTCTGTCGTCCTCTGTCTTCAGCTTAGTGAGACGGCTTTTACAGATGATCTATAACTTTCCTCAAATCACAATGTCAAAAATATTGGTACCTAAAGTCTATGAATAGACCCAAGGCATACATTTACATCGAAATTAAACTATTTTTAATTTACCTCACTGTCACAGAACAGAAATGGAATAACGTTCATTTTAATAAAAGACAAGGGACATACTAATAATAATAATGTATGATAAGCGGCACCGGCAGAAATAGTTTTCTTTCAACTTGCGTAACCAAATATTTTTTTCCTCCAAGCATAGTATGGTGTCCTATGGTGTATGATATTGCAAACGGATTTGGGAAAACTGCACTCCCCGGTGAGGTGTCATCCCGGGAAAGGCATCCATCCGTAGCGCAAGCAATTGCCTCCGCTTTAAGTTTCTATTTTTATTATTTTAATATGTTTGTTATATTGCTTCATTTCCCTTTATTGTCTTTGAAATATGTACAGAATTCCAAACACGTATTCTGTTTTTTCTTTTTTTTCAACTTTGCTAAAAAACGGTTTTAACTAATTTTTAGACATCATTCCGAATCGATTGAGCTATCGCACGTATTTTTACGAATATTATCTCTCTAGAATTTACCATTTCCAACTTGTTTACCAGATCTTAGGAAATACCTTTGTGAACTAGTAACTACTCTACAAACTAATACCGTCACAAGATTGCTTACCACTATATTTATTTGAAATATTCCGCATAATTTTATATTTGAAAATCAAACGCATATCAAAGCAAATTTGGATGTACTACCGTACCTAGCATTTTATACTCGCCCTTGTATTCTCTAACGGCAAGCTGGTCCAAGCTTTGAGTCGCTTCAATTTCGGCGCGTTTGATGTGTTTAATTACTTTGTTTGTTCTTGTTCTGGGGTGATGCTTGCTGCGGTCACTCTAAGTCGAAAACGCTTCCAAAACTGTTAGTTATTCCCAAATTAAATGTAACCCACGTCAAACTAAGCAAATAGTTTTATAACGAAAACGAAATAATTAAAGGCCATATTGAAAATGGGTGGAGTGACTGATATTTGTTGCTTGTTTCTATTGAGTTATATTAGTTAATGGATGGTTTTAAAAAAATATGTTTATGTTCGCTTACAGTTTTTATCTTAAATTAGAAAGGATGAAAGAATCGCTGTTCTTCCAAAAATGCATGATATTGATCAAGGATAAAATTTGTACAATCAAAAATGAAAACTGGCTTTATTATAAAATTTACATATTATAGAAAGACAATTCTCGAGTTTTATAAATAGCGTGCTTAATTTGCTTTCATTTAAATCACAAAGTAAATACGAACACTGATTTACGACCATCGTTGTTAATACCATATTACAATAAATCCTGTATTTATGTATTAACTCAAATTCATTCGCATGGATTAACGACTATTAACTTTTGTAATTACTCATACGCTTTGTACGTGAATGAGTTAAAAGGTATGGAATGGTAGATGTTGTATTAATGGTAAATGGTCATTAAAACGGTTAATTTTAAAGTAATGCGAGAGCCGGGCGTTCCACAAGGACGATCCTTGGGTCCACAATATATCTTGTGGGCAGGCAACCGCGGTTTGACTGACGGCGCAGTCTGAAAGGACATTTATCAGCCTCACTAGCGGGTTACACTAAACCAAACAACAATGAATCCTCATTGACAAATTATCTTGGCATTTCTCATTCCTTTCTTTTGCATAATTATAATTAATTATTTCATTTGGGTTGTGAATGTTTTACATGGGTTTGATTGAATACGTACGTTGTGACCACCTACACCGGTAATCTATATTGCATCATCGCATAGTAAGTATAGAGTTAGTTAAAATACCTTGACGTACATAGGTACACGCTGGAGTTTTGATCAAGGTCACGATCTAAACAATTTGAAAAATGCAGAATTATTTAGATACATCATTTTATGGTCTATAAAATCCATTATTTTGACCTGTAAAATACAAGCCTCAGTAGCGTAGTGGTAGCAGGCCACTACTATTACGCTGGAGGTCCTGGGTTCGATTCCCGGGTCGGGGACTATCAGAGATAACTGTTTAAAATCCTTTATCTCTGCTTCTATTGGGATTTTTCCATTTTCTGGAAGTTTCCCAGTACCCCGGAGTTTGGTAATGTTCCCGGAGATGGCAACAGGTTCGCCACCTGTTACATGGGCCAAAAACGTAACTGGCGAGTCGTGGGTGTTTGCATGTATGATTGAATGCATGCATTTACCTCTGCCTACACCTTCGGGGATTACAGGCGTGATTTTACGTAAAATACAAGCAAAACCTTATTTTGAAACGAAACATCCTAAGGAATTTTGTTCACAATACATATTTCCTCAAAGTTATGATAGCATATGATGCCTACCAAAAACACAAAAACGACCAACTTAAAATTATATTATTATATACCTACGCGGTGAAAATTTAGCGATTGTGTCCCGTGGCATAACGATTTGCCTTCAGAACTATTATCGAAAAATAAACTAAATTAAAAAATCTAAATGAACTAAATTTTGAAAATAATTATAAATTTTAAATAATTTTAAATTAATATAATAATAATATTCAACTCGAATCCGTATACTAGTTATACATTATCCCTACTTCCCTACTTAATATTATAAATGCGAAAGTAACTCTGTATGTCTGTCTGTTACCTTTTCACGTCCAAACGACTGAACCGATTTTAATGAAATTTGGTACAGAGATAGAGCTGACTTTGAGAGAGAACAAAGGCTACTTAGTTATTTATAAAACGACACCCACGCGGGCGAAGCCGCAAGAAACAGCTAGTTAAATATATATTATCTTTTTTTTTTCAACTCAATCGGTCTAGTAGGTACTTTCAATGGAAATTGACTGTGACAGATGGACCGACGGATAGACAGACGCACGAGTGAACTATAAAAATAACCATTTCACCGTGGTTATTTTAAATGGTATGCAAAGTTCAGAACAACCAATTCTATTCTATTGTGTTATTTGTGACTCTCAATATTCTTACATTTATAGACGTATACCCAAAAAACACAACCATATTTTTGCATGAAAGAAAGATGATTTATAAACCAA
Organism: Macrosoma leucophasiata; assembly: GCA_036365455.1. Lineage (NCBI taxonomy): Eukaryota > Metazoa > Arthropoda > Insecta > Lepidoptera > Hedylidae > Macrosoma > Macrosoma leucophasiata. Next base: position 15,620,666 of record JAWQUS010000009.1, on the reverse strand, counting down.
ATCGTTTTTTTTTTTTAATGTTCCTTCAGACTATAAACTAAGAATATATTCTATCAACAGATAGTCAAGACAAATAATTGTTATTTTAAGTGAGTTGTATTTGCATATTGAAAATTAATGCAATGGATAATTAAAATACTGAGATATTAAAAACATCGAAGCTTTTAAGCGTTGTTAAAAGTGTTTATATTATCTGTACCATAAGTAATGGAGCCAAAGGCAAAATTGTTTTGTTAATCAATTAGAGCGATGTCTAACTTTTGTTTTGAATAAAAACCCTTACCAATAATAATATACTATCCTTATGTTTAATTTGAGTATGCTCAGCACCAATTTGCAATTTCCTCACAATCCGAAGGTTGACTAGCAGAGAAAGCCATATAGCATTAAGTCCACCTCATGTAACACATTTTTTTTATATTTGTGTGCATGAAAGTGTAAATAAATGAATCAACCTGAAAACAACCCCGAGGCCTATTTATTTACCTACTTAAATTACAAAAGCGGTATACACAATACCTATTATTCATAATACATACCCATTTTGAAAATAAAATATAACTCTGACCTAATTCTATTTCAAAGTTAATGAACTTATAAACAATGTCACATGTATAAAATAAGCAACAAAGAAAAAGAAAGCGTTTCCTTACAGACAAGCGACTATATTGTTGAATGTAAGCCACTTATGAAAATGAATGTAAAACATGGATAAACCAAAGCCTATTTTCCGCATGGAGTAAAGCGGGCGGTTACAAATTGCTTTGGGCAAAGCGTAAATTTTAATTTTATCTCTAATACCCAAATGAGCACCGTGACTCGACATAATAAATGTACTGTTCCCACGTTAACGCTGCGGTCGATCCAGTTACCCTGTTACCGATTTCTACGAGTGCAATTGTATTGGATTGCTTTAAGTCGATATATTTCACTACCAATATCTGTAGGAATTTAAGTTTTAGAAAATCTTTTTATGGTTTTCTTGAAGTGGAATATGGACAAGTATTTAATCAGAGAATTTATCATCTAGGGCAGGGCAATGAATGGCTGCTGATTGTAATTTGCAGATTGAAGTCAGGAGCTCACTGTTCAAATATTAAACTATAAATAGAAAGAAGAATATTTAAACAGACAGCACGGAGACAGAAACAAACTTAAATAAATGAAAAACATGGAACAGTTACATAGTAGTAAATGGCAATGGCAAGCCTGTTACTTATTACCTCAAATATAAGCACATAAAACGTTTGCATACATAAAATGTATATAAATTTCATTACATTCTTCATAAATAATTATCCTCTGAAATATTTTTCAAAACGTATAAGAAGCCTTTGTTTAAAAATGTCAACAAAACAGTGATATCACACATGACTAAGTCCATGTGTATTCATTGTTAAAAAAGTATCGTATAACTTTCAATACATTAGCGTAATTATTTATACTCGAAATAAAAACACAGAGAAGAGAATATGCAAGAAGATTTTGCATAGTTTGACTATACAGAATAAAAAGAGCGTCTCACTAAAGATTTTCAAACATTTTTGCAACGGTATGATCAGTGAATATCATCACCCTGACAGAACTGAGTGCCTAGTGCGAGATTTTATTTACTCTTATGCGAATTCGATCGCGTTAGAGTAAACGCAGATTTGTATGGAATTGAAGGAGCGTCATCTAGCGGTGAATCGATGACGCTCCTTCAATTCCATACAAATCTGCGTTTACTCTTACGCGATCGCGATCCAAAATCGCGATCGGAAATCTCGCACTAGGCACTCTGTGAGTTTTTCGCGGTTGTGTGGCACCCAAAGTATATTTGATTCTTGCACTGACTGGGTTATCTGTAGATCCTTGCTACAAAAAATTCATATGGTGGTAATATCGAAGCCTTAGTGATGCCCTTGCTGCGTTCTTGCAATCACTTACAGTGCTCAACAATGAATATTGCACATCGAGCCTAGGAAGGAGGCTTCGACTTTTCGGGTCTGTGTAGCTTTATCTCTTTCGCACCGTACCTATTTGACGTTTATCGACCATTTTTATCAAGTTTTGACCAATCCCGGACTGTCAGTGCTTACGTAGGCAGTGTGCAGCAGAGATAACGCTCTACGAAATCGAAACGAGCCGATCGTTTCTTTCGTAGGTAGGATGTACATTATTAATTGTTTAGTACTGTACAACCGTTTCACAAATTAACCGCTAATTAGATAAACTCATCTTGGTGTCAACATTTACTTTGGTCACATGTAACCCATATTCATTTTTAAACCTCCACTTACCGAAAATAAATATTTATTTCAAACATTTGGGTGGCCAATAAAAATATTGTATTGATTTAATAACACATGAGTTTCATGTACTATGAACGTGTGTAACGCAGCGTTTCGTGTGCTTTCGAGAACGATCAGCGTGCTAGTCACGGCGGGACAGTTTATTTCAACTTCTCAACTTCTCTGGAGCGCTCGAATGGGGCATAATTTTCATAAGAAACGCGCCGCTGCGCACCAACGCAAAAATTAGATTCATCAGACTTCCAAGCACATTTGCTCGAAACATTCTCAAGCTACCAATTCGATTTGACTCCGTAACGAGTGCGTGAACAATGTCATGCTAACTTTTGCTTAGCATTTTGTATAGACATTATTCCACTTAACTCTTGTATCTATTTATCGGATCTGCAAATATGTCACGTACTGTGTTATATTTAAAACAAAAAGAATGGATTCGCAGATAAAGTTCGTGTAGTTAGGTATGTAACTGAAACCGTAATAAATTCGAAAATTATACTGCTCGCATTTCTTCATAATTCCAAAAGAAATAACCATAAAACACTCTACCATCTTTATGTCTGAATAATTTTGCAAATGCTCAGTATATATTTTACGAGAACAAATTTTTCACTCTCGATGCAGTGGGATTCGCTAAACGCGACTTTATCAGCTTTTAATAAAAGAAATATATGGAACCACTTTACATCCTTTCTCTCTGGGAGAGCGTTGAATTGCTACCTATATTTAATACTAGCGACCCGACTCAGCTTTGCACGGGTGCAATGTACATTGCACGGCTGATTCCTTTAGTCTGAGATACTGATATGATATAATTTTGAAACCATTTGTAATATTCAAGGTTATGCCGAGTTAATATTTTTATTTCGGCCCAGTCGGATGTACCACGGCGACAACGCGCGTCGTGTATTTTAGCGAAATACATTTTTCTTATTGTCGTAGGGCCCTAGCTCACTAGGACGCTATGGCGCCGGCTACGTATCCAAGCTGCTAGTATGGAAATACATTATACTTTACTCACCTGGTCACCTTGTGGCGACGTCTCCACACAGTCCACACCATACTTATTGCTTGGATACGTAGCCGGCGACGTCGCCATGGCGTCCTAGTTAGTTAGGGCCCATAAACTAACAATTAGTCTTTTCGTGCAGGGGTCAATAATACAACTATTTTTATGGCAACCATCAATGAAAAAGTTTATTATCCCTGTGAATTAAAGGAGTATATCTCAATATCGCTGTTTGTTTTTAAAACTCTCGAAGCAGTTGTGCATAAACCGGTTTCTTCTTTATACACGGCAATAATCTTGTATTTTCTTTTCGTCTTGGTCACATTACTACTACTACTACTACGGCACTACTTAAAGTAACGGAGGATATTAGAAGTGGCATGGAGGATAAAATGGTCACAGTCTTGATACTAATTGACTTCTAAAACGCATTCAACATGGTAGATGATGATGTCCTTCTTGCTTATTCTGAGAAACCTAATAAGTTCCTCGCTAGCAGTTGATTGGTTTTATTACAGCATTATGTTTGTGAATCAATAACTTTAATTTGAAACATTAGGTACGTTGTTCGTATTTTTAAAGTTATGTGAACATAAATTCTTGCAAATTTTGAAATATTTAAGTTCTGCAAAACCTATCATTTCTCTTGTATGAAAATGTACTTTACTTTGCATTTCGCTGGTTGTTGTTGCGTAGTTTTAGCGATGAAGGAACGTTTTTGCCAGGATTTCCATACGTTCTCTTGCAAATCGAACTGAGGAGCGAAACATTGAATACAAGGTAGCATTCGGAACACAAACATAATTTACTTATCTCACGTGAGACCAGAAAGTTTCGTTCAAACAAATAATATAGGTTTCCATCGGTGCGGGGAGCACCTGGGCGGCACTACGATCGGTGTGTCCCCGGGGAAATAAAAACTTTGTCGCACGTCGCTTGTCCTAAAGCCTTCTTGCAGTATCCCAGCTCCACGACACGTTCAACGATTTGCTACCGACGTACAGTTTATAGCTTTGATTCTCAACGACGCCGTACGTTTACGATATTGTTTCGTATTACTGCTGCGTAAAGCGCGAGTGTAAAATGCTGGCGAGACTGAGGCTGTCGAATTGAATAGCGGGAATAATATATTCCCCATTCGGCTTCAGTCGAAACTGATATGACGGGATCGTTCGAGGTAGATTTATGAAACATAAAGTCATACTATTTTATATCTCTTCACAATACGAAAGTAAAGTTACTCTCGGATTAACATGCGCAGTGCTTTACGCGGACGTCAGAATTTCTTGAAATGACTTCGCTAATATTACTATGGTGCTGAAAGTTTCCGACGGCCCGAGTTCGATAACTGCCCGGATCTCGGCAGAAATTTTTAAATTAATTCAAAGGAAAAATAAAATTAGCGAAGTTGGTGAAAATTAAATCACACTTCCGTAATTTGTGTTGGTAAAGTTGAAATGTGGATCTCGTCATCAAATATATTTAATTTGATATATCCACATAAGTAAACACACCTCAATTTGTAAATTGGTCTTAAGCCGCTATTAATTAAGCAATATATAACACTAGCGGCCCGCCCCGGCTTCGCCCGCGCTGCTCTGCTCCTATTAGTCATAGCGTAATGTAAGCTATCCTATCTCTCAAGTTGGATCGAACTGCACATGGTGTGCGAATTTTATTATAATCGGTTAAGTGGTTTAGGAGTCCATTGAAGACAAACATTGTGACACGAGATTTATATATATTAAGATTATTAGATTGTCAAGGAAGAATATAATTTACCTAGTTTTCAATAGTAAATGGCTTTTCAAAAATAATATTGAATTAGCAAACTAACACAGATTTCATATTACTAATTAGTGATTACTAAACTACTTATGTCCCTACGACTAGGCATGAAACAAAAAAACATCGCTGGTGTAAAATATTGTAGTCATTGCTATAGTGATATTATTATATCTTATTCTTCATCTAATAGATATAGAATTCAGTTGGTTTTCCCCAATTTTGAAATTAATCTATATCTATATATATATAAATCAATTGCTGTTCGTTTGTTTCGCTAAAAATCGAGAACGGCTGGACCGATTTAACTGATTTTAGTTTTGAATAATTTTTGGAAGTCTAGGGAAGGTTCAAAAGGTAAGAAAATATGAAGAAATTGAAGGGAAACAGTAAAGACCACAATTTTATTTTCCCATACAAATAGTCCGTATCTATCAAACCGTTGACACATTACTTCATTCTGAGGCAATACGAAGTTTGCCGGGTCAGCTAGTCATACACTTCATAAAAAGTGTATCTACATACAACGAGTGAATACGTAGCTTTTCGCTACGAAGTCTACGGTGCGGTGACTATTTCGTTAGGTAATAGGTCTACGACACTTGTACACAGTGACATACAGATAAAACTAAGCATAAAATAGAAACAAATTTTACTTTTAGATACTTTTTGTAGTGTAAACTTATTTAGCGGCTATTTTTTTAATACGAGTACAAGTTTTTTCAAAAGTGGGTATAACAGATACCGTTAAGCCTAAAAGATACCAAGATAAACATTACGATATTAAAAACCTATCTGGCTTCTTCTGTAACATTATTATCACTACCTTCATTCATACATACCAATTTAGAAGACTTTTTCCTGACCTTCAAATGTAAATTCATAATACATGTATGTATCTTCACGACAGATCCGTAACGGGGTAGGCAGAGAGTGTAGAGCGCCAGGTATCCCGGTCCTGACACACCTCCCGTGCCTCATCGTGTAAATTCGTTAGCTATTTAAAATATGAACACTTACCCCCACATTCATAAACGTATTTTAGCTAAAGTTTTGCTAATCTCTCCTTTGTCTTTTTCTATCCTGCACATTTGGCAATGCAACTGACAAGGACAAAGCATTCTATAGCTAAAACGTATCTAAAGTACGTTTATAAATAAGGGGGTTAATATAAATTGCTTGATTCGATCCAATAATACTTAGTTCATATTTATTTCAATACAATCAATCAAACGATTGAATAAACATTTCCCTTTTTCGTCCTTTAGCTATAAAAGGGATCTAAGATTCCACCCTAAACTTGTTTAAACTTTTACCTTAGAAAATCCTTTTGCAAAGCAGTTCAAATGTAGAATAGAATATGTATTTGAGAATAGGGAAAGGTAACGCGAGACCGATTTACTTGTAAATAAATGGTGAGTAGTTTTTTTATTCCACTTGCAGTGTCTTTATTAATATAAGAAGAATGAAAATATTGTTTTGTTTTTCTGTTGAATATTAATAACCAGATATATGGTGGGTGAGCCGTAAGTAAGTAACTCTTAATTGTTTTTATATTATTTCGCATTAACACATGCTTGTGAAATATATTTTATTTTTAAAGAAAAATGGAAAGAAAAATTTGACTTCAGGCGAGGCTCGAACTCGCGACCTACTGGGAATCTAGTCCAGCCGCTCTTCCAATTGAGCTACTGAAGCCCTGCCCGATTTGTCAAATCTTTCCTTCACATCTATTGCATTGCTTTATGGTAGCAGTAGCGCCATCTATTACCAACTAGGTAGTACCAGTAGGTCGCGAGTTCGAGCCTCGCCTGAAGTCAAATTTTTCTTTCCATTTTTCTTTAAAAATAAAGTAACTCTTAACTAAAAAATTATGACAGATTTTCCACACATACTTAGAGATTAACCTTTTCACTTTTTGGATTACCTTTTTTAGTACCAAAGTTCCAATATTGACACAGCAATAAAACTTACTAAAAAAATGTTAAAGTATGGATGGTTCATTGTTTGTTGCTCAACCACGCTTAAGCGGCTGGACGAAATTGACGAAGTCGCGGGGAAAAGCCGGTTACTACGAGTATTATATTTGCAGGTAAAATATCAGTGATGATAAATATAGGTATAAAAAAAACTTTTATTTATCCAGCTTTACAGCAGGAGTGACTTCAGTGATGGAGCTCGCGGGCGTAGGCACCACCGCATTACCTAATCTACCTGCCGCTAAATGGTAGTGTTCAGCACTATCGTGTGCCGGTCAGGTGGTAATATAATACGGCCCTGTAATTTCCGGGACAGAGACATAACACCTTAGGCCTTAGGAGTGGTAACGCATCTGCATTTTGACCTTGGTCTTTGTGTAAGTGTCTATAGACTGCAGTCATCACTTAACATCAATGTGAACTGCATGCTTTTTTGCCACTTCAATCACATAAAAAGAAGCTCTTAACAAAGGATTGAGTAATTGATTGGTGATTGAGGCCTAGTCTATATTTTAGAACTAAGACTTCTGCCTTGTATGTATGTATGTATCTTCACGCCAGGTCCCTAACGGGGTAGGCAGAGAGTGTGGAGCGCCAGATATCCCGGTCCTGACATACCTCTCGTGCCTCGTCTACCTTCATCATTCTCTTCATACATGCACGCCGATTTCCCGTGCCTTGTGATCTAGCAAAATATATTAATGCATTATTTACCACTCGTAAGGATTATAAATCTCTATGAAGAAATAACAGCACTGTGTATTAAATGTAGGGACACATTTTTAAAGTATCGTTACGACCATTTAGGTACAAAATATAAATATGCTAAGATGAGTTGTGGCCGAGCGGGTCTGCCCCGCTGACAGAGCTCGCTGCTGACTAATGCGCCGCATTAATATCCCTCGTAATTAATTGTTTTCATGTCCGCCGACGAGACCTGCCGTCTCGTTAAATTCCACATTAAAATAAATTAGCCCAGTAACAAAACGTAACAAATATTTGGACATTCTCTGTGTCTATATGATTGAAGAGCTATAGTATCTGATCAGGTTTTACTGGTTATTGGTGGTAAAGCTCAAGCAATGAGGATGGAGAGCACAGGTATGACCGTATTTATTACCTAATCTACTTGCTGTATGGTAACGTTCAACGCTATTGTAACGTAAATCCGCGAAGGGGTAGGTACAGGTAAATGCATGCATGATACACCGGTTACGTTTTCACCCTTGTAACAGGTGGATTGACATCTCCGGGCGCACTAGCAAACTCCGAGGTACCTACAGGGAAACGTAGGTACCTACAGAAAATGGAAAAATCCCTATAGAACCAGAGGTGAAGGATTTTACAACTTTATCTGTAATAACCCCCGACAAAGTACCTAGTATTAATAATGAATAAAAATAACTACGTTAAGAAAAACCGACTTCAAATCTAAAAAGTAAAAAATAATACAGATTTAATATTAATTATTACTACCTATTATGTATGTGTTATTTACTAATAGGATTGAAGTCGCTGCCAAGCCTTAAACAAATAATTATATTTTAATCACTTAAATATGAATACAAGCAAATTAATACACTGAACAAAACGTAACCGGCGAATCTTGGGTGTTTGCATGTATGCTTGAATGAATGCATTTACCTCTGCCTACCCCTTCGGGGATTACAGGCATGAAGTTACGTTTTAATACAATGAAATGCCTACTTTAATGATTTTGGCTTGGCACCGACTTCAATCCTATTAGTAAATAACACATATAAATAATAGGTAGTAATAATTAATATTAAATCTGTATTATTTTTTACTTTTTAGATTTGAAGTCGGTTTTTCTTAACGTAATTATTTTTATTTAATACTTTTTAGTTTATTGCTGCATTGTCAATAAGATTAATGTTCACATATCTTAAATTTGTAAAATCTGACTCTTTTAACTTCGTGACAATAAGAAAGCTACATCATTTAAACTGTTTAGATGTGTCGAGACAAAATTATTACACGACTATACGAAATCAATGAAAAAAATTATTGATTTTTGGGGAAAGTAATCATGGACTGTTAACTCTATGCATTTATCCACGAAGGAGTAAATAAGCTGTGTTGTGTCGTCGATGAGTAAATATGTCACTGTCACTTGTTGTCATGCGCATTAGGACTATCTAGGACGTCAGTGGATTCAACGTATTGTTTTGACAACACGCTGTCTAATCTTATTCCTTTAGTTTGAGGTGAAAGTAACTAAAAAATGCTCATAAAATAAAAACGAATGGGCCTACCTGAATAAAATTTTTATGGGACCAATTCGAAACTATTCCGCATCAAACACAACGAATTACGTAATCAAGAATTACGTAAATCGGTCGAGATATCTCGGCGAAATTGGCGTACATATATAAAAAAAAAATAAAAAAAATATACCGGCCGAATTGAGAATAACCAACTATGCTAGTTAGGTTTTTCTTTAAAAATAAAATATATTTCACAAGCATGTGTTAATGCGAAATAATATAAAACAATTATTAAAGGTAAAAGCGACTTCTTTACGATATTCAATAAACTGAAAAGTCTATTATATCGGTTGCCTAACTAGCATAGTTGGTAATAGATGGCGCTACTGCTACCATAAAGCAATGCAATAGATGTGAAGGAAAAATTCGACAAATCGGGCAGGGCTTCAGTAGCTCAATTGGAAGAGCGGCTGGACTAGATTCCCAGTAGGTCGCGAGTTCGAGTCTCGCCTGAAGTCAAATTTTTCTTTCCATTTTTCTTTAAAAATAAAATGAAAATGTTAAGGGTTCCAAGGGGGCATACAATAAAGGTGTTTCTTTTTCGTATATTTTTTGCTCGATAGTAAGTGCAGCAGGTAGACGCTTAAAATTTTCACACAATTTTTAGGTCTTATGTTGTATATTACCTTCCATAATAAATCTATACTCTATACAAATAAATAAAATTGGAATGTCTGTTTGTAATATTAAAATAACCGCTTTTTACTAAATGCATATGTGTGTAACACGGTATATATACCAAAACAACATTTTTTACAATTTTTGTCCGTTTGTCTGTCTGTTTGTCAGTCCGTTTGGCGGGGCTAATCTTGGGAACGGCTGGACCTATTTTGACGAGACTTTCCTTGGCCGATAGCTGATGTGATAAGGAGTAACTTAGGCTACTTTTATACTAGCTGCGCCTACGACTTCGTCCGGGTAGATACTGAACAATCCTATTTTTTCTCACGTGGACGAAGTCGCGGGCACAGCTAGTTGTAACATAAATACCAAATATTATTATTACCAACAACATATTTATAAGTTTTTAGTTATAAGTCTCTAAGCAATTCAAATACAGAACAGTCTTTACTAGCCAAACCAACACGAAGCGGTAAAAAGTTTCAACCAAATCCAATTATTTACCGGTCTACTTTTGGCCGCCGCAATCATATTTTATTTTACAAATTGTAGGAATGATCAGAAAATTCTCAGGCTAAGAATCTGTTTTAATACATTTTTCTTTACGCGTTGCCTTTATCACTGTCCCACTGTCCCAATCACTGTATTCAAGTCCCGCATGCTTCCTTTACCTTTAAAGGAACCATACGGGACCGGTATGCACGGAAAGGTATGCATGCTTCCTTAACCTTTAAAGGAAGCATGCATACCTTTCAACCTAGACTACACTGCTACAAAGGCTATGCTGATGCCATAGAATACAACTATTGTACCTAAGCTATTATGAGATCTAAACTATTTTTAACTTCAAGATGGAAACGTCTATTTCTATTCCTTATCTTACGTGGACCTGTCCACTGGTTCAAACACAAGGTAATTTTTGTAAACAGATTTCCACATCATAAAAAGTTACATTTATCAACGATCACCAAAGGCCAGTTGTATCAATAAAGTTTTTCATCAAACAAGTTATACAAGTAGATATTTATTTTATTTAAAGAAAAATGGAAAGAAAAATTTGACTTTAGGCGAGACTCGAACTCGCGGCCTACTGGGAATCTAGTCCAGCCGCTCTTCTAACTGAGCTACTGAAGTCCTGCCCGATTTGTCAAATCTTTCCTTCACAATTATTGCATTGCTTTATGGTAGCAGCAGCGCCATCTATTGCCAAACTATGCTAGTTAGGCAACCGATATAATAGACTTTGCAGTTTATTGAATATTGTAGAAGTCGCTTTTACCCTTAATAATTGTTTTATATTATTTCGCAAGTAGATATTTGCCAAACCCATCAATCAAAGCTGCACACCATCTGCACACCATCGATTAATTTGACAAAATGTTTGATAGTTTACAGGGCTCTTTGAGTGAAAGTACAAAACGGATCTGGAGAAAACATATCTTACGTCTCGTACATACATTTGTATACCTCATACATTTGCCATACATTTGAGTTTTACCAATAATTTGAATTTGTATCTTGAATAATATTATGGACTAGATGTGCCCGCGACTTCGTCCACGTGAGAAAAATATGATTGTTCAGTATCCACCCGGACGAAGTCGTGGGCGCAGCTAGTATAAAAGTAGCCTATGTTACTCCTTATTACGTCAGCTATCTGCCAGTGAAAGTCCCGTCAAAATCGGAGACACTCAAATTCTACTTATTTGTATGTAGGTATGTATGCATGTATGGATGTATGGAGATAAAAGTAGCCTAAGTTACTCCTTATTACATCAGCTACCTACCCGTGGAAGTCCCGTCAAAGTTGGATACACTCCAATTCTACTTATTTGTATATAGGTATGTAGTTATGTATGTATGGATATATGGAGATAAAAGTTCCGTCAAAATCGGTCCAGCCGTTCACAAGATTAGCCCCGCCAAACAGACAGACAGACAAAAATTGTAAAAAGTGTTGTTTTGGTATATAATATATGTACCGTGTATACATACATAAGCATTTAGTAAAAATCGGTTATTTTAATATTACAAACAGACACTCCAATTTTATTTATTTGCATAGATTTATTATGGAAGGTAGGTAATATACAACAAAAGATCTAAAAATTATGTGAAAATTTTAAGCGTCTACTTGCTGCCGTTATTATTGAGCAAAAAATATACGAAAAAGAAACACCTTTATTGTATGCCCCCTTGGACCCCTTAACATTTTCATTTTCTTATTTTTAGTAATTAATTTTGTCTATAAAGCGGTAACAGAAATACATAATTTGTGAATATGTTAGCATTCTAGCTATCACTATTTATGAGATACAGCTTGGTGACAGACAGACAGACAGCGGTGGATTAGTAATCCGTAGGGTCCGTTTTTACCTTTTAGGTACGAACCCCCTAAAAGATAGAACTAAGATACAGAATAGCTTAAAATACGATTTTTAAATTGACTTAACTTTTTTATTTCTGTACCGATTCACATGAAACAAACACCAAATATTAAGTGAAACTTACCACAATATATAAGTGAAACCCGCAGATCGAATAAGTCGTTTCTGAAATTAGCGTGCACAAACACACAAACAGACATTTTTCCGGGATAAAAAGTACCCAGTGTTGTGCGCCAAAGGTTAAAGTATAATCATACCAAGTTTCATTGAAATCGGAAATATAGTTTTTATGTGATGCTTGAACAAACAGACAGACAGACAGATAGACAGACAGACAGACAGACAGACAGACAAAAATTTTTCTAATCACATATTTGTTTTCGGTATCGATCTAGTAACATTCCCTGGTATTTGGTTTTTCAATATTTTTAATGTACAGAATTCACACTTCTACAGTTTTATTATAAGTATAGATTTACTCCGTGCATTCTGATTAATTCAAGGAGTGAATCCATGATATTGTACAAATAATCTCATTATCTGCAACATTTCTCAGTAGGTACTCGGAACTCTATCATGGATTTCCATCTATTGCAATCTAAGTCAATAAATTATTATTACTAAAAGAAATGCGACATAAAACAAGAATAACACGTAATAAAAAAAGTCCTTTATGTTTAGGATATTTATACCTATTTTTGTACAAAAACCTTACACCGACATACGTTTAATCCACTGCAGTTACAATTCACTCTACCTCGGAGCCGGTAGGATCCCTACAAAACGCTCGTAGGATGTGTGACTTGACTTATGAGTACAATTTCTTAGACCTCTTTTATATGTGAGTATTTAAATAAAAACAAGAGACAAATGAGTTCATCTTATGTCTCCAATCATTCTATGTTTTCACGCACCTACTTTATTACCTACCTTACTACACTTTAACCCCCTTATTCATAAACGTACATTAGATACGTTTTAGCTATAGAATGTTTTGTCTTTGCCAGTTGCATTGTCAAATATGCAGGATAGAAAGGGACAAAGGAGAGATTAGCAACACTTTAGCTAAAATACATTTATGAATAAGGGGGTTAGTCTATTCAGTAGTAGTCAAACGATTCAATAAACTGATTTCCTGTCATTCTTACTGGTGTCGTCTATCCCATAAATCTCAAAACTTTCTCCGAATAACAAATAAAAAGGGGTTGTCAAACTTACGCGAACGACGAACCGATTTGGAACAAAGTGTTCCGGTTTGTAAAACACGGCAAAGGTAATTTTGTCCACTCAATACCGATGCTCGGCCGGTGGAAGTGCTCTCGAGCGGGATGGGCCGTAAAATATACGACACTTCAATATTTACGGGCAAAAGCAGGCCGTTTATGCCCACTTAGAAAAAATGTTGGCTTAATTCAGCACATCGTTACTTCCTACCCCCTCATAAATACAAGCGAACGATTCATGCGATATCACACCGGAATACTCGAATAGGGAAAGACCCCGATGGAATAATTAGCTTTTACCTGCACTTGTCAGTATTTTTATTCCCTCAATTGTTTTTCTCGATACCTCTCAACGAAGTCCTTACTTGCTCATCGTCAAATCGTCTAATGTTTTTTTAAGACGGACTGTCCCTGTCATTAGCATAACTTAAAACGAAAACATTAGGTACTTCTTTTTGATGTTCTCATCTGTATGTAAATTACTGATTTTGAAGCTTTGGGATGGTCGTAATTATAATATTTTTGTAGTGTCACGTGAATCCCACAAAGGAGCAGACAGAATCGCAAAAACAATGAGGTGTGTGAACTTTAGTAGCTTATTAATAATATTCACTAGTGTCCTGTAATAAACCGAACTGTTTTAATATTTACTACCAAATAATTTGTTACTTTGATGATATGTAATAATCATCCAAAATCAAATAATATATACTTGATTTTGACAATAATTACATCTGGAAAATAAAATCATATTTCACATGCGGTTTTATTACGTATTTTTAAGTACAAATAACCGTAGATAATTAACACGCGTTTTAAATTTAATTTTAATGACATCACTTTTTCTTCTACTTACGAGTACTTCGACTTTTGTGATTGCTCTCCGTTAATGTATTAATTTTAAATGTTCATGCGTATTACATATACCTACGTTCACATTATTGTGTTGTGTTGAGTTTTATACTTTTTCATTATGACTTTATATAACTCTACCGCGTCATATTGTACCTAGCATCGCAAAAACACTTCCAAATGATCAATAATTATGTTATTATAAATACTTCCAATATATTTTTTTATGTAAAGAAGGTGGCAAACAAGCGTGCAGCTCACATTAATGTTAGGTGATGACTGCAGCCTATAGACGTCTACAAAAAAAAACCAGAGGTCAAAATGCAGATGCGATGCCACTCCTGAGACCCAAATTGTTATATCTCTGTGATAGTTATTACGGGGCCATACATTACCATCTACACTACCATTTGGCGGCAGATAGAGGTAATGCGGTGGTGCCTACTAGTGCTCTACCACCAGTGAATAGATAATAATTGTGAAAAGCAATCGAGACTGAACTAAACAGTTCTGTAACCGGGTAAGAATAAATAAAAGTTAAAAATAAAAAGTATAAAGACGTTATTATATCTTTCTTAAATATTCAAATAATAATAATAATATATTCAAATTGGACCCCGTGCTGACGAGAGATATATACTGAACCATAATATTCTTTAAAAAATATAGATTGTCAGAGCGCGCGAATAGGTATGGAACTTTCCTTATTGTTTTGTTCAAAATTCCACAAGATTCTCAAACGGTAAGTCAAATCGTTCTGTCCACAATAAAAATACCAGAAGTCTATTAAACGTAAATAATAATATGTAATGTAATACAAATATCCTACCTACAAACAACAAACAATATTTACGTTTCCTAAAACTCGGAAATAAAACGGTCTATATCGAAGATCGGTAGCTATAATGTTTCTTTCAATAATAACACATGAATTCAGCACACGTCACCGATTTCCTATTCCGGCTACAATCTGGACAATGTGAGAAAAGGAGTGAAGACCCGAAACTCAACACAAAGGGTAGACGCGTACATGAGCTGGAAAAATTGTGACGCTACGACGGTATAAAATTCACCACACGACATGCATTACAACCTTTTTGCTTAGGTATACTTAAGGAAAAGTTATGTTGAAAATTTTTTGTTGCATTAAAACTACGTGCTCTCGTATGATTTTTAAAATACCTACCCACATGACCTTCACTTAGTCACACATAATAGGTAGTAGTATAGTTTACTGCTGGTAGAGCTCCAGTGACGGAGCTTGCGGGCGTAGGCGCCACCGCATTACCTAATATACTTGCCGCTAAATGGTAGTGTTCAGCACTATCGTGTTTCGGTCAGGTGGTAATGTACGGCCCTGTAATTTCCGGCACAGAGGCATAACACCTAAGGCCTCAGGAGAGGTAACGCATCTGCATTTTGTCCTTGGTCTTTGTGTGGGTGTCTATCGGCTGCAGTCAACACTTAACATCAATGTGAACTGCATGCTTCTTTGCCACTTCCATTACATAAAAAAAGATGAATTCAGTTTTCTTTAAATACACTTTTTTTTTATAAATTTTAATCATTTAACATGACGGAGTCAGTTGCATTAAAACAAAGTCGTGTATTGTTTGGCCACCGAGTGAAGGCGATCCTGAAGTCTGTCCTTAATCCTTAATCCTTAATTCAATACAAAAGATAAGTGTGAATTGAAATAACTGACCCTTTTTTCGGTTAAAAATAGTGACGTGACACTATAAAATTCCTCACCTAGCAGGGACACACGGCCTTTTTGCTAATGTATCGACTAACCCGACGTAAATGGAAAAGGATACAAACAGATGTTTATTTTTATATCATTTGAGCTATTTTTCTTTGCAGTACGTGCACCACGAATGTATATTTGACACCTGAAACCAGAGGAATAAATAAGTAATTTCGAAACAAAAAAAACTAGTTACGTAGCCTAGTGGTAGCAGGCCACTACTCCGCTGGGGTCCTAGGTTCGATTCCTAGGTCGGGGGTTACCAAAGATAAAAGAGTAAAGTCCTTTATCTCTGGTTCTATTGGGGTTTTTCCATTTCTGGAAGTTTCCCATTATCTTCGAGTTTGGTAATGTGCCCGGCGATGTCAACAGGCTCGCCACCTGTTAGGTACATAACGCCAAAAGTAACCAGCGTTTGCATGTATGCTTGAATGTATTTAACAAGCATCAATGCATTTATCTCTGCCTATCCCTTCGGCGATTACAGGTGTGTAGTTAGTTACGTTATTTTTTAATTGATGTTAAGTGATGATTGCAGCCTATAGATATCTACACAAAAACTAAAGGTCAAAATGTAGATGTGTTGCCACCCCTGAGACCTAAGTTGTTTTGCCTCTGTGATAGTTATTACGGGGCCATACATTACAAAATGTCTATAAAACAGTTACTAGATTAAAAACTGTACTCATCAATTTAACTACCAAGTAAATGCGGTTAATACTAACAGTTAATAAACGGTACCTAGTGAATGTTGTGGTCTATGTATTTCAATCAAAAATAGCTTAAAACAATAGACAGGTAGCTGATAGTATCTTTATTTTTAACCGAGTTCATCTCTTCAACGAATCGAAACTTACATGATCGCCATGATCGGGGAAGACAAACATATTTTTTCGATGCCAGCAATCGGTGTAAGACTTAAACGCCGACACAAAGGGCTTCCAGTGGCGTTCATTGTTGTCGGTGCGGGCGGTGAGTGCCCGTGTCCCGCCCGGCCCGTCTCGCTATCCCACCACTCACATAACAAACATTTGAACTTTGAGATATTTCAAACCATATCATTCACGCCATTTCAATCATAAAATATTTAATAGTTTTTATACACGTTTAGTTCTAAAAGAATTGTATTAACCTCTTACTTATCAGTTTTCACCGAATATGCCTAACCTTATAATTCACAATGAGTAGAAGTGATTATTATTATTACTTACTTAACCCATCTCCTAGTTTAAGAATCTGACATAATTAAAAATTGCAACGTTGCACGTCGTAATTCGCACTTCCGGACTTCCAGAATCAGAAATTATTACTTAAGGCAAATTGAAGATTTTAACTAAAGCAATATATTAATGTTGCTGAGTATTGATATTATGCTCGCAGTGCATACATGCGGTTTTACTAGGATGGATTTTGAAAATTGATTCCCAATATACCTACCTATATTCCACAGCGGAAGCGTAATAAACAGACAGACGAATAAACTTGCGACCGTCGTTTTAGACAAGGAATCCAATTATTGGATGAAAATTCATTTGTAAACTTTGGAAAATTGTCCGTGGTAACACGAATAATTTCTCAAGCAATTGTTCGAATTAATGTATTCTTAGTTTTAAGATAATGTTTTAAGTCATTATATAATATATAGATTTGCTCGATTGTACATTTAAAATATAATGATGATGGCAAACAAGTATGCAGTTCATCTATCATTTTGTCTCTATGCAAAAAGCAGAGGTCAAAATACCCTGAGGCATACATTTTAAAGATTTTATGATAGTAATTACGGCCATACATATGAATAGGTTGGGGAAAAAGTCTTTTCGCATTATAGTATGTATGAACTTGTAATAAAATCTCTTTGGCTGTAGTATTTGTATCTGGCTGGTTTTGGTATCATTTAAAGTTAAAATTTTAAAGAACATAATTCCAAATTCAAATTAGGCAAATGTGTGATTTTCATTTGTTTTTCGTACTGTCAAGATGAGTGAATCTAATGAAGAAATTCTATACATTTTAAAATATTACTACAAAAAAGGTAAAAATGCAACGCAAGCCGCGAAAAAAATTTGCGATGTTTATGGAGCTAGTGCAGTATCTGTGAGAGTAGCACAAATTTGATTTAAGCGTTTTCAATCCGGAAATTTTGATGTCAAAGATGCACCTCGCTCTGGTCGCCCTATTACGGATAAAATGGATGCCATTTTTGAAAAAGTGGAGCAAGATCGATATATCAGTAGTTACGACGTAGCTGAAGAACTGAGAATTGATCACAAAACAGTTTTGGCGCATTTGAAAAAAGCTGGGTACAAAAAAAAGCTCGATATTTGGGTACCTCACGAGCTCCCTGAAAGAAACCTAATTTCGTACTGTCAAGATGAGTGAATCTAATGAAGAAATTCGATACATGAACCGTGTACTCATTTGTGATTCTTTATTACGACGTAATGAAACCGAATCATTTTTGAAGAAGCTGATAACTGGTGATGAAAAGTGGATCACGTACGACAAGAACGTGCGAAAAAGGTCGTGGTCAAAGGCCGGTCAGGCTTCACAGACTGTGGCGAAATCCGGGTTAACTCGCAATAAGGTGATGTTGTGTGTGTGGTGGGATTGGAAGGGCATTATTCATTATGAGCTATTACCACCAGGCAGGACTTTCGATTCTGAACTCTACTGCGAACAACTGATGAGATTAAAGCAAGAAGTTGAGAGAAAGCGGCCGGAATTGATCAACAGAAGGGGTGTGGTGTTTCATCATGATAACGCTAGACCTCACACATCTATAGCCACTCAGCAAAAATTAAGAGAGTTTGGCTGGGAGGTGTTAATGCATCCGCCGTATAGTCCTGACATTTGCACCTTCAGATTTCCACCTGTTTCGGTCTCTTCAGAATTATTTATGCAATGTTAGGTTAACATTACGAGAGGACTGCCAAATCCACTTGTCACAGTATTTTGATGAGAAGTCCCAAAATTTTTATAGCAATGGGATCATGTCCCTACCTACAATATGGCAAAAGGTTATCGAACAAAATGGTACATCAATACTTTAGTTAAATTTAAATAAACTATATTAAAAAATGTTTTGAATTATCTCAAAAAATGCGAAAAAACCTTTTCCCCAACCTTATACATTTAAATTAATTATAAAAAATGATTATTATGAAGAAGAACAAGCTGTCGGTACCTCTTTGGTCGGTACAAAACAAAAGTAGAGCGAAAATAAAACTTCCAATTAATCTGTTTTAAAACGAGCCAATATATTCGCGAAACCCGACCTCATATAAGTACTTACGAATTCATTTCAGTGGAATTTCTAAACAACGGTACCCCGAGTTCCCATTGGTATTTCAACAAAGCCTGGAAGTTGTAGAGGTATTCGAAATTGTTTACAAAATTCAATCCTAAAGCTTTGGGCCAGATTAAATCTAATTTCAACTTGAAGGTAAGTCTGAAATAAGTCTTCATAAAACCGGAACCCTTTGATTTAACCCTTCCCAAAGTTAGGCTGGCTGATTGCCCGAAAGTTAGACGCTTGTTTATCGCGCTGTCTTTTTCGTCGTAGGAAAAAATAAAACGAAAACAAGCTAGTAAGTAATGGTTTAAAATACTCCTGGGGTCTAGTGACCTCGGTTTGTCGTTCACAGGGGACTACTATCAAATCGCTCGATAAATGAAAGGCTGTAATTTAAAATGTAAAATATTTGTCTTTTAATTACTTTAAGTTATATTAACTGTACAAGCAACAGTTAAAGTGCCCGCCAAATTGTGCTCTGTATCTGTATCTTATCTTCTGTATCTTAATAAGTTAGTTTTTTTTTTTTTTAAAAGCCAATTTCTACCACTAATAGTAGTCATACATGTCATTGTCCTTACCAATAGCGTCGGATTGGCCATATAGGTGGCGCTTAGGTCCCGAGCCCACTATCCAGTCTTAGGCCCGGGTGTGTGAGGAGCCTCCGAGCCACTTGGACCATTCCGAATTATTCCGATCCTGCACACGAGAAGATAATTATTAGTGTCATACTGTTAACAAGGGACGTAAGATGAGGATGAGGATTATGCCCTTTGTTCCGGCAATCGTTTTACGGAGGTGTTATGAAGGTGGCAAACTGCACTTTAGAGACATCATCACAAAAATCGGAGACCAAATGTCATAGATCTCTGGTTCATTATGTTCGCATGCTTGTGTTACCCATAAGGACTAACTGGTTTGGCCTATGTGACCCAAATTACGGGACATACATTACCGTTTAACCGGAACACAATAGTGCACACCATTTGCCTTCCAAATAAGTTACGTAATCAGTGGTGCCCTCGCGCTTGCGCCATCGAGCTCCAACACTGAAAACTCTTTCAGTAAAGTATATATGGCAGAGAGTGTAGAGCCTCAGATATCCCGGTCCTGACATACTTCTCGTGCCTCATCTACCTTCTTCCTTTAGTAAAGTAGTTTTATTGAAATTTTACTAAATCACAAGAATATTTCTTTAGCCTAGTATGAAAACTAGATTTATAGTTGATTAGATCTTTTTAAAATTACTAGCTGCCCTGACGAACTACATATCGCCTTAGAGATATAATAAAATAAATGTTTAAAAATATATTTGGGGAGAATCACTTTAATCACTTAGGGTTATAAAAAATAGAAAAATAGATGATGGCCGATTATCAGACCTACCCAATAAGCACACAAAATTTAGAGAAGGGTAATATTGGTAACTAACATTGTGACACGAGAATTTGATATATATAGAGAAGATTAAACCTTACTGTAAGCTACTTTTCACGAGTTTCACTTTTAGCACGAATAATGTACCGTAAATCCGAATCATATAACTTTTATACTTAGGTATACATCAATTATCGAACGAAATGAGAGCGATGTGCTATGTAACATCAGAATACATCCCTAAAAACGTTCATTTCTGTCACGGTTCATTTGCAACAGAACTTTTAAGTTGTTCAAACGTACAAGCTACGCTCGACTTCCGGCTTTACTCAAAACGAATACTTTGAGAGTAAATCCTGCTGGAACTAATTAAAATTCTGTTCAATTGTTTAAAATTGTTTTCAAACTGTAGATCGTAACTTAAACCTTTGAAATTACTTCAATAAATTCACGAAATGCAGTTACTTTAAAAACATAACACAATATTTATCGAATCCTATTTAAATAGAATCAAAATATGTGTAGCGTATATTTTAATGTCATGAGTTTGTAACAAATGAATGAATTGGGCCTAGCTTGGGTCGAGTACACGAACCCAATATTCGCATTCTGCTTGCTGGGACCTTCTTGATTTGACCCACTGATACCTAGGCAAATGTAGATCATATAATTATAATTAGGATACAAATTAAATTGACTTTTATCAAGATGTATTCCATTTTTACGTAACTTCACGCCTGTAATCCCCGAAGGGGTAGGCAGAGGTGAATACATGCATTCAATCATACATGCAAACACCCACGATTTGCCGGTTACGTTTTTGGCCCATGTAACAGGTGGCGAGCCTGTTACCATCTCCGGGCACATTACCAAACTCCGAGATACTGGGAAACTTCCAGAAAATGGAAAAATCTCAATAGAACCAGAGATACAGGATTTAAACCGTTATCCCAGCCCTCGACCCGGGAATCGAACCCAGGACCTCCAACGTCATAGTAGTGGCCTGCTACTACTAGGCTACTGAGGCAGATAATTCCATTCCATTTTTAGGGTTCCGTATCTTAGGCCTACAAAGAATCTTTATAGTTTTGCCATGTCCGTCTGTCTGTTCGCAGCTCAGCTCAGAGACGCTATGCCGCCTGCTTGTTTCCTGAGTCTTCTCTATTATATTTCAAACTCACTGATGACAGTAAATTATTATAAGCAAATTCGTTAAATATTGTAGTAGTATGATAAAACTCCCCAATTCGCATGCCGAGCCAGGAAATTATGGCATAAACCTACTCTCCTTAGGTTTAAAGATCTTTATTTAATCTCATACAAACATATAAGTTCTTTTACTATGAGACTTTTAAAAAATTATAGAATATATATTTACACCTCTTGCACATACCAAAAATAAAACTATTTAGTATAACACACAGACCAATCAGCCTTCATATAGGCTGAGAATGTTCAATTCATTGCATACAATTTGTTCTGTCAACTGCCTGAAGGCAGACGAAGTGGGACGTTGCGTTCTAATTCTAAAAATAATAATATTTCAAAATCATAGGGATGACTAACAAACTTCGTTTATATCGAAATATGGCAAAGTTTTATGAACTGCTGAGGAAATGGGACTATATTGTTAACAGATTTTCTTAATAATATAATATGAGAAAAAAATTAAGATAATGTTTTTATTTTGGATAAGTATCTAATTTTTTTTAGATACTTACATAAGTGAAGTCATAAAAAATTTAAAAAAACATACAGCGAATAATATAAAATGAAAACAGATAGGTCATAGTAAATTAAAATTATATTAATTTTCACATATTCTTCGCGATTAAGGTATACCTAATTTGGCATACCTAAATAAGGTATGCCAAATTTCAAATCTCTAGTGCCAATTGTTTTTGCGCTCAACCGCGGACGGACAGACAGACAGACATGGCGAAACTGTAAGGGTTCCTTGTTTACTACGGAACCCGATCAAGGCTGCAGGTACCCACTGGATGCACGTCGCTTCCGATCGGTCGACATGGAGGTCATTGGGGGAGGCCTATGTTCAGCAGTGGACGTCCTATGGCTGATATGATGATGAAGATAACATTAAAAATGCTGTATGAGCAATATTGGCTCGTACAGGTATGAAAAATTGATGTTGGCCCATTCTCAGACCTACCCAATAGGCACACAAAATTTCATGAGAATCGGTAAAGCCGTTTCAGAGAAGTATGTTAACTAACATTGTGACACGAGAATTTTATATATGGAAATTATCCCATAATCCCTGCTCCATCAATTTACCCCACTTTCCCTAATTATATCGACTATATCGATAAGACTTTAAGAGCCTCCCTAGAGTTCCATCCGTCTGTAATGTCAATTATTGACAATGCTCATGACGTCTATGAAAAAAACGAAATAGCAAATTTCGTGCATAAGAAGAAAAGAGATATCAATTTTTTTAATACGTCAAAGAACAAATAATGACCAGCGTAATTTGAGCTACCATGAATATTATTCTGTATTATTTATTGATTTATTATGTGTATTGAAATACTGACCGGTGAAAACAAATACCATCCTTTTTCAAATTAGAAGTGTTAGTGATTTTACTGCACCCATCTCACACTACAAGTCGGCATCTTATGTTTTTTTTATTCGTTTTATTTTTGAAAATTTTATGTGCTCTCAGATCACGGAAGTGGTTGGTATTAAATGAACATTTTAAGATGGCGGATAATATAAGCTTGATTTAGCGTATGCGTTGACAGAAACCGTTCGCCCTACATAAGGTGTCTATTGGTTCCTTAGTCGATGGTATAACATTACAACCTCCTTTTCTGTTCCTCACTTCTTTGTTATCAGTTTGTAAAAGAGGAAATGAGACATTCTACTGATAAATAAATAAGTGTATATAATTATATTTATTCTCAGTGACATTCTTGATTCTCAATTTTTATAGTTATAAATCGTTATGTGTATCTATTGTTATTCACCTTAATTTAACATAGTTATTAACTTCTTCCTTATGATGGACAACACCGTTGTTGGTATCTTCAGTCGTCCATTCGTGGACATCTTTTGGCTGAAATGCGATGATGATTATAAAACTTGCAGCCGAAAATTAAAATTATATCGACCAAAATAATCAATGAACAGGGAAGCAACAAGAGATATTCCGTATTTTTTCAATTATATTAAAGTTCTACCGCTCAATAATCTGATGATGTTCAAAATAAAGTAGGTACGGCTGGAATTTTATTTTGGCCGTAGTCTCTGACGTTTATTACTGAATTTTCAACTCACGGAATTTGTGTTTAGAATCTCGGTGAACAAACGAATTCGATGCTGAGGCTTTTGAGGGCAATTAGGTTCAGTTGTTTGCCAAAAAAAAAACGTTTGTTTTCTGAACGTAATAAAAATGCATCATTTGCCGTCTGCCCCATTATCCCCAATTTTTTTAAACGATAATGAGTTTTGTTGTGTTAGTTTCAAAGATGCGCTGATATATGAGTGCTGAAGACAAAATATTTAAAAATATGTACCTACCTATTTGGTCATAGGTCCGATGTAGAAGAAGCACGGGAGGTGTGTCAGGACCGGGATCTGACGCTCCACACTCTCTGCCTACCCCGTGGGGTACTTGACGTGAAGTTACATACATATGTATAGGTATAACTACCTTCATTCTTTACATACATCTAAATATTATAGGGAGTATTAAATTTATCGTTCCTACGTAAAGTATATATTATATGCTCTTTGTGACGATATTCTTGAGGAAATTCGGTACAATTTTTCAACAACAAACCTATTTACTGGACAGTAGGTAACGGAAATCAGATAAACTAAAAATTAGCCAAGTTCGAGTCAGTCTCACAGGGTTCCGTACAAATAAGACCTTTCATACGTTACCTTAAATACAAGAATATATTGGTATTAAAAAAAAACTTGTATTTAAGTTGTGTTTAATTTCTTGTAAATAAATATCTCTCTTTTTATTTATATTTTGTTTTGGAACTGGGAAATTGAAGTAGGTACCTAGGTACTCACAAATTTATTGTTTCCAAATTATTGTTTTTAACCGATTATTTTGTTACGCTTATTGTTATTATATGTGGTCATTTGTAGGGAGTTCAAGAAAAACCTGACAAATGAGCTCCTGCGAACTTAATTATATGAAATATAGCTGTTGCCCGCGGCTTCGCCCGCGTGGATGTCGTTTAAAAAGTAGCCTATGTTCTTTCTCAAAGTCAACTCTGTCTCTGTACCAAATTTCATTAAAATCGGTTCCGTCGTTTGGACGTGAAAAGGTAACAGACAGACAGACAGACAGAGTTACTTTCGCATTTATAATATTAAGTAGGGATTTAATGTGAACAAACTGAGCAAATTGGCAGTATTCGCGTACCACCAACGAATACTGCATGCATGTTCACCACACGTTTAACAAAATTCATAGATATATGTCAAGAATAACGCAACCGCTGTGAAACGTACACGGTGAGAGCGGCTCGTGCCGGCAGGGGACTGTTGGAGCCGGAACCGGATAGGATTCAGCAATCGACGTGAGTGTCCCTCGGCGTACACCATTCCCCGTCGCCGGTCCGTTTAACACCGCTAGTAAAACACTGAAACACTTCATTTCCGCAGATGCTGAATAACAATTTACATGCTTTAATAGGTTAATGGAATTCAGTTAACTGATCTTTACTAATATTTTATAGAGAGAACATATTTTTATGTTTGTGATTAATAGTCTCAAAAACTGCAGTAGCAACGCATCTATTTAGAGACTTCCCTTTTTAATATATCTTTTTGGCGTAAGCAGTTTACAGTTATCTTAATGTTAACTATGTATTATTTGCCTGAATTAAAAATACATAGCTATTATACAGCATGACCGGCTCGTGCTGGCAAGGAACTTCTGGAACCGGAACCGGATAGGATTCCGCAATCGATGCAAGTGCCCCCAGTCGGCAGACGTGCTCCGCCCCCGTCACTACCCGTTTTAATACCCCGAATAAAACACATAATTTCAATAGATACCAAATAACAATGGACATAATTTAAAGGGATAATAGAAAACAGAATTCACACATCTAATACATAATTACATTTTTCACTACGACACTTTCCTGGATCTATTCATCGTCGTAGGTACCACCCTATTACTTATATATATAAAAGTAGTATTTACCAATATTGTGTTCCGCTAAAATGGCCATGTAAAGGCCCTACAGTTTGTAGCACAATTGTTAAACATCTTAGGCGTAAAGCTGAGTAAAGCATAAAGCGTCCATGGTACGCACATAGGTAATAACGCGCAAGAATATCGCTGTGAAACAAGTAAAATGCAACATAATTTTCATTCATATCATCATTGACTAAAAAAAATCGTGTTTAGTTTCGGATTTAAATGGTGATGTAAATAATCCCGTGATAGATAGTAGATCGAAAACAAAACATCTTTATCGTAAAGAACAGCAACTGCATTTTAACATCCATTGTTAATGACTGACTATCTTTATATGCCGTTTATTTTAGTTTTCAGTTATCGTGAAAATGAACTGTGTTTATTTGCCAATTTCATGAGATAAAAATACATATACATCACGAATAATGCAATCGCTGTGCACGAGTGGCTCGTACCGGCAGGGGACTACAGAAGCCGGAACCGGACAGAATTCAGCAATCGACGTGTCCCCTGGCGTGCTCCGTCCCCCGTCGCCATCTGTTTTAACACGTCTGTGTAAAAAAATAATTTAGTCAAGAATATAGTCACTGGTTCAACCCCTGCCCGATTTGAAAATGTTTCTTTTTTTTTTGTAAAATTATACAATATTTTAAGTATGTATATTTGTGTTCATTTATTTATATATATTTATTACAATACTTTTCCTGTGAGATATTTACGATTTTGTATTTGTTTTTTTTTTTTCTATTTGCACCACAAACTGTTCTTTTCTACCCAAAGGTTGACTGGTAGAGAATGCTTTTTAGCATTAAGTCCGCCTCATGTACTATTTCATGCAAAGTTGAAATAAATAAATAAATAATATTTTACAGGCATCACATAACTAGTTTTACTCACAGATTGTTAATTAGAAAAGAAACAAATAAATTTATCATTTCAAAAAACTTGTGTCATTATTAGCTTATTTCTATATTACTAAAGAGATAAACTCCATATTAATATAGAGGTAAACATCTCTATGGGGTACGAAAATATTTTTTCATAAAGAGAAACATCAATAAATTATTGTAATATTTTTATTTTTCGCAATAACACATGTGAGTGAACTTAAGAAAATAAAGAAAATTGGGAAAGACAAAATTGACTTCAGGCAGGAACCGAAGTCCTTCAGTAGCTTAGTGGTAAAGCGGCTGGACTGGTTACCCTGAGGTCACAGGATCGATTCCTGCCCGAAGTCAAATTTTTCTTACCCATTTTTTCTAACTTTGGTCGACGGCGAAGTCTTCCTTAAACGAAGACCAAAGTGAAACCAAACCATCATCATTTTGGAAAATCAATAGTGGTCTTTGATAAATTATCCATTCTGGCTGTTGACCTCAATATCCAAAAATAATGCCTTTCATTTTCCCATAAAATATTTTAATCGCGCCCTTTTTCTAGCGTAAACCGTAGATAGGTCATCTAACAAGAGAAATATCCGCATCGAATCTGAATATAAGTCCCCTACTTATCCTCAAAGAAAATCCTTACCTCATGTAAAACGGTCGTTTTACTGCGATAACTGGAACCGCAAATTTATTATGGGCAAAGATCTATAATAGACGTGCGTGGAAATAGGTGAATGGGTCTTATAAAAACAGTCTAGCGCGTGTCGGGCTACGCGCAATGTGATTCCTATCCAATTAAGTTTTTGCAGTTGATCGAGTATTACTCGTAGACTGTTAAGGCCTAACAGTAGGTACTAAGTCGTAACAGTTTTCTTTTTCACTTAGATAAACATACTACTGTGATTTTTACACCTCCCAATACAACCATTTAAATAGCTGGCTGGGTTCACTTAGGTTTTTTTTTCACAAACTCTCTTTATTAAAAAAAATTCTAACAAACTCATAGGTAATATTTTTAAAAGAGCTCCACATATCATGTACTTACCATATCAGAGGACCTATATATAGAGGAGGTTCAATCTCTGGGTAGAAACCCAGAGATTTCATCGATTTCCAAGAATGGAAATCAACGAAATAGATGCTTAATTAAACTACAATAAGCAAATGTATAACACAGTGATACAGTTCATGAAAGAAAGATTCACAAACCGAATTATGATGATGACATATTACCGTAGAAGATATACTTAGTCCAAAAAGCAATATATGAATAGCTTCTAAAATAAAAACTTTTTAATGTAGACAATACTCCCTTCGAGTCACAACAGAATAAGCACTTTGACTCCAGACTACTTAAGAGCTGGAGTTACAAATGAGAGGGAAACCAAGGGGAGCGATTGGATATTGCGATACCTACTTAACATTGCCAGCCTTTTGAAAATCGCTTTCAGTTTAATGTAAGCTTTACGTGCGAGTGATTCAACAAGAGGCAATTTGGTAGCAATTTCCACATCTCTAGAAATATTGCTTAGTTATTAAAATGGATGTAAAAATAACAATTTAATTAAGAATATTTTTCACTGCTGGTAGTGCTCCAGTGATGAAGGTCGCGGGCGTGCGCACTACCGCAGTACCTAATCTACTTGTCGCTACATGGTAGTATTCACCACTATTGTCAGAGAATATGTCATAATACTACGTATAGAATGGACACTTCGACGTCCCGTCCGATTTCCCCGCCTCACCCAACCTCCCTCTTATGGGCGACGTTTGGTATTCTCTACCTGCTACTCACACGGGTGCACGTGTAAATACACGTCACAGATTGATGTCTGTAAGACCAAACTAAGCGTTTGTATGGAATTTGGCGGAGGGTCCGCGGTGTGCTGTCGTGTTCCGATCAGGTGGTAATGTACGACCCTGTAGTTTCCGGCACAGAATCATAATACCTTAGGCCTCGGGAGTGGCAACGCATCTACATTGAAATGTCTGGTTTCATGTAGATGTTTATAGACTACAGTATTCACTTACCATCAATGTAAACTGTATGCTTGTTTGCCCTTTTCATGGCATTACAAAATAATGAAACAAAAATAAAAAGAGAGTCTATGAAAAAGTTTATTGTAGTGATACAACCTTTCATCTTACATACATAGTCTACGCTACGTTATACATTCTAGATTAAGTTACTACCTACACTTTGACCTTAGCGAAAAGGCCGATTACCAATCCGGATCAAGATGACTGACTATAAGGATGCTTACTTATAGAAGAATCGTTATGAGTACAGCAATTTATATTCATACATAACCTTTGAAATTCTTAACTCTGTCTCTATTAATAATAATTTATTTTATCAACATTTAAATAAAAATGAATCATCGAAATATTTGCGACAAACGAATGCATAAAATTGGACGAACCTTTATCATGTGTTCGTTACATATCTCCTGGCAATAGGAGATATGTACCCATTAAAAAAAAATCTCTAATCGCCAATTGAATGTTCCACACGTTTGATAGCGAGCACCTTATAGGATAGGACATCTCGCTTATTTGCCTCTTATTTTATTTGCGTCGAACCCTCGGCCGGAGCAGATAGATGGAGCAATCATTTCGACCCTGTCGGGGTCCATGCTGACGCGAATTTCACAGCAAGGTCCCTTACAAGGGAATTTATGGATCACACGTTGTAAATCTACTGGCTCTGTTTACATATTCCGTGTGCCCCGTAACTTGGGTTGATAATGCATGATATTAGTTGTATTTATTACGGAAGCGCTTCTAGATAATCCTAAATTCAAAGTGATGATTGAATTAATTTTGTACGTTACACACAAAATGTGCTAGCGAATGACAAATATTTAAAGAAAAATGAAAAACACATGAATGACCGCCCCAGGACCCACGACCAGTGACAACCCCACCGCGAAAGAATTTTCGTCTACTTACCATTCATGTGAGTTGCATGCTTTTTAGCCACCTTCATAACATAAACATTAGGTACATAAAACACAGTACATTGCTCTTGCAACGACATACAGAAATATATGTCTTGGTGACTGGAATTTCAACCGATCAGTTAGACTCAACGAAAAACCCTACTTAAACTACACTAAATAAACACAGCTTACCTTTATGTTACATGCGGCAACATTTCGAATGAAAAGCAAGTTATTGGGAAACGTGTGGAGGGTGACGATCACCCGACCTGTCTCCGCCAAGCTGATTTAAAGCCGCGACTGCTAATAAAATAAGCTGCCTAATGAGAGTTGTTGATCGCTAAGGATGTGCGTTGCTCGATAAATATTTATCGATATCCAAACTAGCGGAGGTAGTAACTACAATTCCAGGTTTTTTTTTTAATTTAATCATTTTGATGGTAATATCTACGAGAAATGTAGAGCCCTGCTCCTATTCTTAAAGTTCACATGTGTTTACCCATTAATTTAAAAACGGAAGAAAGGTAAATAAATTAGTGGACCATACATAAGGAATTATCGGGAACCAGGAATACGGATTTTATTTCTTTGGCATGGTGCCAAAGCAATGAAAAATGCCATTATGTTGTTATACCTACTAATTACACTGTCTCAGTAGTCTAGTGGTAGCAGGCCACTATTACTACGCTGGGCTCCTGGGTTCGGTTCCCGGGACGGGGGGACGGGGGATATCAGAGATAAAGGTGTAAAATCCTTTATGTCCTGGTCTACCTATACTTATCATAAAACAAAGTCTCCCGCGGTTTATGTCCGTCTGTTTGCGATAAACTTAAAGAGTTCTGCAAGAATTTTCATATTTTTTCATCGATTTTCAGCAATAGATAAAGCGGTTCTTGGGGAAGGTATGTGCATATAATTTATCAAAGTTTTGTGTAAATTGATTACAATATAAAGATAAATGTTGGAGGTGTCGGAAAAATCAAGCCTCCTGGGAGCTTTCACCGAAGACGGTGATATTCATTGGTATTGCATACCTAGTGTAGCATATTGTAATAGTGAAACAAGTTATACCAAATTCAACAAAATTAATTTGCATTCGGGTAGTCGTATGGAATTGTGGGCTTCACTTTGATTTCGAACAGTTGACGTCACATTGTTCAGTGTCATTCGGCACCGATTACGCGGCATTTTTGAAATTATAAAATTGATGTGTAGTTTGTGGTACTTAAACATGTTCAAATAATAAAATTAATATTTTTTATGGTTAAATAAAAAACATAAAAAACGTATTAAGAATAATTTTAGACACATTCTGAAAAGTTGTCCGATTCCCTATTATTGGAAGTAAGTACCTAGATTCAATTACATTACTGCTTTTGGTAAAAACAATTTTTGAACTTCACCTATAAAATCAATTATTAAAAAGATGATAATTTCGATATCGATATTTGAATTCGTAGTCAGTCCCTACTAGAGTGGAGATCAGGCGCACGTCGACAGTTTTCACCCCATTTAGGTGCGTTTTTACGGGACCCGCTCATCCGGCCGACCCTCTACGCCTCTACGACAACAAACATTACGCTGTTTCGTGCCCAGTTCAACTGAACTCAATGTTTTGGTTGAGTTTATGTCCCTTTTTGCTCGGTATTTATAATTTTCGATTTAGGGATATTTTTATTTTTAAACCTGTACCTGACAGATTTTGTCCTGTCTTTACTATATCTTATCACCATGTTTTTTTTCACGCGTCAAATTAGATACCACCATTTGGCTGGTAGAGGAAAGGGACCTGCGTTGTGTCGTCGATGTTTGAGCCTAACAAAAATTTCGAACTTTAAAGTATATTCTCAATTTAAATATTTTTAAAGACCTACCTATCCAACGGTGCTCTACACTATGGGGGAACTAAAACAATTAAAGCCACACTTTACATGGGGGAGGATAGTTTGTACATTCATGCTATATTACAGCCTACTAGTACATAAATAAGCTTCGAGCATAGCTGCGAATAAACGGACAGACGAACGGACGGACATGGCGAAACTACAAAAGATTCTGTATAAGCTACGGAACGAATATTTAAAATGGAGAAATGAGATGGAAACTATACCATAAAATGAAGCTGGAGCCTCCTCTGGCTCCAGAGGTTTCTATAAGCAGTAATAATAAAAATATCTATAAATATACAAAAATCTATTACTGTTCGTTAGTCTCGCTAAAACTCGAGAACGGCTGGACCGATTTGGCTAATTTTGGTTTTGAATGATTGTTGGAAGTCCAGGGGAGGTTTAAAAGGTAAGAAAATATGCAGAAATTGAAGGTAAAAAAACTGTAAAAACCACAATTTCATTTACCCATACAAATAGTCGATATCTGTCAAACCTTTGACATATTATTTCATTCAGAGGCAATACAAAGTTTTCCGGGTCAGCTAGTATACAATAAATAAACTATTGTAGCCATTACAGATGATCTACATAAAATTAAACGTAATTATATTGTAAACTGAATTGGCTACTGCAAATGAAAGAAAATCGTAAAATATCGTCGCTCCCGTAAATGCCGTAGCGTGCGTTATTTATACGATGCTTTTGAAACGGTGCCCCTTTTAACGGCACTTTTAAGTGCTACCCATGGCGGTCCAGCCAGGATCGTTGATCGCTGTAATGCTCGCTCGTTGTTAAGTTATAAGATGATAGCGGATATCTTTTTTATACCGTAAATGTTGCAAACAATCGTACAATTCACATTGTAGTAAATTAATTCTGTAGGCTTTCACACGTCGACATAAAAACTAGAGTTTTCGATAGCCAAAGAAATAGCCATTACGAAAGCCTAAGCCTTGTTATGCCTCTATGTCAGCAATTACGGGGCCTTATAATTACCACCTGACAGAAACACGATAACGCTAAACTCTAACATTTAGCGGCAAATAGATAAGGTATCAAAGAAATATCCGGTCATCCAAAATCATTGCGAATTAAACATTATTCCAATACAAATAAGGCACCGGCGTAATAATAATAAAAAAATAATAATAATAATAAAAATTATTTACTCCACAAACTTTGAATCTTACTTACTATTGTACATCAATTGTGTCATTAAAGTTTAGTGGAGTCTGGAGCCTAAACTAGGATACCCTGTATTTCAGGACTCCAGGTCCCCACCTCCGGATAAAATGATATGTTGGAAATTAGATATTTGTGCACATTATCAAAATTTATGAAAAGTAGAAACTAAAAAAAAATACTCTAAAACAATTTAAAAAGAGGGAAAAAATAAATGTATATCTATGTTATATCTAACGTATATTCACGCTAACAAAAATAAAATATTGCGATACTTGGTATTAGTAAATAGTTAATACTTTCGATTTGCTTGCTGTTTATGAACTAAGTACCTGTATTTATTAAAAAAGAAAATGTATACCTATATTTATATATTTAATAATAATTGTGTATAAGTGATAATTTATATTAAACTAAATCTTTAAATAGTGGTCCCTAACAATTTTTCAGTTAGGTCGTAATTTAACTTTAGTAGCCACTCCCTTTAACCTTCCTTCCCGTAACCTAATGCGCTGATGCCTACGCCCTGCAGGTCTGACACTAGAACTCAACCACCGGTAAATACATTGTAATTACACGAGTATATGCTTTATTTCAATTTAAGGGCAAAAAATTATGGTCATGGCCCAATCCGTGGGAAGAGTGGACCACGCTGCGTAAGCATTTCGTGCTCCTTATGCAAAAACTATTAAAAATATTATATATTCTATTATTATGCTACTTAAACTAATATGCTTAGATACATGTTTAAAGTAATTATTTCATTCCATATCTTCAATACAAAAGTTATAAATATACCTACCTACTAATGAGATATAAAAAATCGCTGTTCTCTTGTAACTTGTCAACCTAATGGCAATAATAGTACCTGCTGCGTATACGTATACACAACATTGTCGATTTTATTTTAACTAAAAATTGAAAAATCGATTTCACTCATTCTACCAGCATCAACTCTGCTGTTAGCTTTGATTTTATCCTTTCTGGGAAACTGAATGTAGCTTTTATTATAATTTATTTTATGTATCTGTGACTATACTTTCGATTAGATCCATAAATACATCTAGATATATTTAACAATAAACATCATGGTGTACACATACACACGTTCATAATAGGTATACCTATTTACATTCATCGTTAGATATTTCCTTGATATTTTTGCCAATTTCTACTATTTCAATAATTTGAATAAGCAAAGGAGATCATTTAATTTTTCTAACGTCTTTGACGAAAAATTGCTCAAAATATTCTAAGATCTAACCATAAAATTAAACACATTAGATACGTACGAGACGTAACAAAATACTAAACAATTTTCCTTTACTTTATTTCACTGCTCAAGAATTTCCGTCACGTATCGTTTCTAAATGCATTTGAAGACAAACTTAGAATTAAGCGGCGGCGTAGTCAAAGACAAATAAAGTTAACTTGTCGGTTTCATATTTCCCCGATATTGTTTACGAGTGTGTGTAACATATGTGCCAGCAGAAGTCTTGGCGTTCGTCGCCACTCCGCGCCTCAGTTCCAGTCTTGTCCAACAAACTCGTTAAAAGTTGGCGAAACAACGAAAGCACCGTTACTTGGAGACACTTGCGACTCCCGACGTTAAGTAGAAAAGTATAACACGACAATAATATGGAACATTTTGTTGCCAGACAAAACTTCTTGATATTTAAGCTGGTCATAATGTAGCGTGGCAGCTTTATGCACAAATATCGCAAGTGATCAACTTATTCAGAAATATAATGGTGAAACAGACGAACCGATTAAACAATAGTAACTTATTGATCTTGTAGAAATTTGAGTGTATTTTGTCTATTATTTTATGTCCATACTATGTTATGTCGTAAGCTGTATTGCTGACAAAGCACCAATGGAGGGAACTTGGAGACGTAGGCTAGAGCCTACAGTGAAAGGGATTGATCAATCGGAGTATTTGAGTATGAAAGCCGATAGGACAATGAAACATTAGATGTAAACTTCTTACACTACGTTCTTTAGACTGTGCTTCTAATGCTTTGTTATTGTTATTGAGGTGTATTTTATTTAAATTAAGTGAGTAGGTATAATTGCTACTTGTTAAAAAAACTCTTACGTATTGCCTTGGGAAAAATCTGTTATGATAGATAAATTTAAGTTTGTGTTATAAATAAATAATCCAAGTCCCCATAACTATCCAAATCTCTAATCTCTAGTGACCGGACGCACTACAAAAATTTACCTGTTTAGTTAGTTTGTAATGTAAGTAGACACCTAGACCATCGCATACATTGTATCTACACGCACCGAAAGCAAGCACGCATCCTCTTAAAATTTTGTGATCCTAATCCTCAAAATAGAAAACAAGTGACTGCAAAATAATTTGCAACCACACAAAATAGAACAATAGCGGTTTAGTGTAGGCGTCGTGAAAATTATAAATATCCGGGGGCTCACTAACTGCCCCAGTATTCCGTTAAGAGGATTCCCAAAGCTGTAAATTGCGTGCGCGAAATATTTACGAGACAAGCCGCCGCATTACAACGGCTATGTGCATACATTGTGCTTGTTGCAAAAATGCATGTCCGGCGCATGGCACAATACAACTAGATAACCGGACAGCTGTTATGTAGTTAATCGATTTGTTTCAGCGATATTGGATAATATTTCTGATTTAATCTTCTAAACATTTTTTTATGTTTTGAAGTGGCAAACAAGCATACATTGAGGGTCAGTAATACTGTAGGTATGTCTATAAACATCTACCGGAAACCAGAGATTTCAATGTAGATGAAATTACAGTGACGTATATATATAGGTGGTATCCGGACCTGAACTAGTGTTCAACACTATCGTTATAATTAAACAAAAAAAAACTGGTGAATATTTCAGGGAGCGTCTTCCAACGCATAATCTTTTTCTTCATAATCTAGTATGGCATAACAGTTTTAACATACAGTTTTTTCGCATAAATTATGATAAGCTGAGTCTTATAAACGCAGAATGGTTTCATTGTCATAATTTTAAGTAAATATAATATTCTTCATCTTAATATTAGTTAGCTTATATGTAAAGAACATAATTGCTATACGTCTAAAGGTCATTTTTCGAAAATGCGAAACGCATAACTATTGTTGCATCCAAGTGAAAAGACTTATTTGTAAATAGTCATCTCACTATAGTTAAAATATGATTTTATGCAACCCAATATGGACCCAGATGGGCGCCCCCCTACGGTGCGGCGGGCGAGCTCTGCCGCTGCACCGTTCGGTGTTTGGTTTTGTTTTTGCTGATAGTACAACCTTTTTATAATTGTTAGTATTCAGTTTGTTCATATAGGTATTTCATATCGTAATTTGGTACAGAACTCTTCAATCTGAACCTCCTCGTGTACCTTGGTTTTGTAATGTTAAAATCTGTAGAAAGCTCATAGTTATAGGCCACAGACTGAGATCTGGACTCATGCCTTTGAATAAATTTAAATGTATGATGAAATTTTCAGACTCGCTTATTGTGATTTTTGTGGAGTTGTTGACGATGTCCATCATCTTTTAATGGAGTGTGTCCGATTTCAATCTAGTAGAAAAACGGTTATGGACCTTATGAACCTGAACATATTAAATACTGGCAAGTTTATAGATAATAATATATTATCTAGTCCGAGTTCTAACGATGCCATGAATTTGTTCAGACTTATAAGTTTAATAGACTCATGATAAATGTTTAATAAGTAGGTACATATTATAGTTGGTTGGGTATGAAATTGTGTGGGTCATAATGGGACTGACATGTACTTGAGTATAAAAGTCCCTAAATAATAAAGAGAAAAAATAAAAAGACATCATTTTTTATATCTACCTACAGTGAATATCCATATTTTGTGTTTTTGATTATCATTAGTAAAAAACAAAAAATATATTAATAGGAAACGAAGCAGTTATACCTAATGTGAAAATAATTAATTATTTACAAATTCATTCATTTCCCCATTTCAAAAAGGTAGGCAGGTATTATTATTGCAAAAGGAAACTTTATAAAATACCATAATTATAACGTGTAGAATATCATTTAGATATTTCATATGTTGCATTGCAGTTGCGCCGGAAGCGCCGGAACCTGCGCAACATGACAACCAAACCCTGTCAATAAATACCTTATTCATTAAAGATACTCGTGCGAGGCCGGACCGGTCCTAGTTTAAAATATGTTTAAGACCTATCAACATAACAGAATCGAATAGAATGCTTGCGTTTTGGAAAATATTCAGCATTTCTGACTATTTTAGGGCAAACTCGCGTAACCCTCAAAAAAATAAAAGGAGCAGATTTCATTGTTTTTCCGCTATGCAGAAGTTCGGCCAACGACAAAAGAAGAAACAAAAACGATTCGGCTAACCGCCAAGCGTTAATAAATTCTTCGAAATTGTGGAGAGAGAAAAAGCATGGAAATCGCGGCGACACAAGCGGTTTGGCGACCACTGACACTGGCCACCTATATTTGGTTGGGCTGTCGGCTGTACATTCTGCGAATCGGAATGAATCTACCATAGAGCAACTCGGCCCACCGGTCGCGGCGGACCGGAGGCACACCGCAGACACTCCACCAAAATTACAAACGCTTAATTTGGTCTCTATTACATGTTAATTATCGATACAAAACAGTCTGTAATTTTTTGCGGGGGGAAATACGTGTGAATCACACTACAAAAATCGTCTATTACCTACTACGAAACTCACACTTTGACTTTAACAAAATACATAAACAATTTCACGCACACATTTAAATATCTGGGCGACAATAATGTCCTATTACTGTCGCCCAGATATTTAAATGTGTGCGTGCGTGTGTGCGTTTTTGTTTCATTTGGCCTTCTACTTTGACAGAGGGGAAAGCCTGCATACTGCTACCTGCTACTCCCCTCCGGTCCGCCGCGGCCGGTGGCCCGTGTTGCTCTATGGTAACTACAGAACGTACACGTGAATATTAATTAAATAGAATAGTTTATTTAAAGACAATGATTTTGTAAAATGACAAAGTCATACGGCCAAATACTCAAACGTCACTTAAATCTAAGTGGGACTTAAGTCTTCTGTCTTTATAAAACACGTTCAAACGATAGAGATAGCGCACATTTGAGCGTTGCTTAAAATTGAGTGACGTTTGAGTATTCGGCCATGTCTATTTTTATGAAAGCTATTTACATGCGCATGTCCCGAGCGACACGAACTTGTCCGGTTTTCGAGTTTAAAATGAGGTTCCTGTTTGATAGTGACTAAGTACAATTTAAGCTCTACCTACCTCTTCAGGGTTATACATAAATCAAATTACGCTTGGATTTTCAAAGTAGGTAGGTAGGTAACTCACAAATTAAGTTTCAGAATCTCTTTTGTTAGAACAACCATCACTTTATATCTTTTTGCTCCTTCATTTTATAAACTTTAATGAGACCTGTCAATATTCTCCTCAAGCCGTCGTGTCGCTAAGAGATCTTCAGATTAACGCGGAATAGCTTTGTAAGTACATATATGTATTTTTAGGGTTTCGTAGC
Organism: Macrosoma leucophasiata; assembly: GCA_036365455.1. NCBI lineage: Eukaryota > Metazoa > Arthropoda > Insecta > Lepidoptera > Hedylidae > Macrosoma > Macrosoma leucophasiata. The sequence continues at coordinate 15,582,191 of JAWQUS010000009.1, read as the reverse complement.
CTATAGGGAACCCTTATATTTTCGCCAAATCCGTCCGTCCTGTTCGTCTGTCCGCAACTAAGCTCAGAGACGCTACAAGGCTGTAATTTGGCATGAATATACATATTAGTCATGTCGAATTGCAGCAACAAAATCTTGAAACATATTTTTATATATTAAACATATTATACTAGCTATGCCCGCGCGACTTTCGGGACGCTGGGCGTCGCCTATAAAAGGTACCTATTTAAAGGCTGTCAGTAACTACAAATAAGAAGTTCATTATTACAAAACATTTTATTTTCAACAAATTACAGCATAATATTTCTAATCACAGTTCTATCAAATTACATTTAATCGAAGTATATTTAATTACAAATATAAAATAGAAACTTGCCCTATAAGAAACAAAAGCGTAGTTACAGTAAAATCATCATCTAATCTTTTGGTCCATGTCAATTTTTAGAATGAAAAAACTATAGTAAGAAGAAATTGTTTAGAAAGTAGAATATTCATTATTCTAATTTAATTATTAATAATAATTATTCTTTCGGACCAAATTTTTTGATCCTTGCAACATGTCAACTTCTACAGTCATTTTTGAGGTAAAGAATAGAAGTATAAATAGCATAAAGCAATGAATAAATATTATTCATAGATATCAATTTCAATTCATATTCTGAACTTTCAACACTACTACAAGTTTTGATCGAAATTATATCTTTTCAGAACCTTAGATTTTATTTGTAAATATATTCTACATTTTGAATTATTAAAATCTAATAAAACACTGGCTCTTAATGCAGAATTTCAAACTGAGATTGTCTAATCTCTGAGGATAATGTCAACGAATAAAATTTAATGAAACTAAAAAGATTTTAAGAGTAAATCGTTTCATCAAATCAAAACTCAAAGTACAATAAAATATACTTCAAATTATTCTAAAATTATTGTAACTTTATTCATGCAATTACAAAGACGTCTAAATTAGATGTGAGGTCAAGTTTGAGTAGAATATACATAAATAAAAATAGTCACTAGTCAATATCTGGTGGTTACAAATTACATCTAAAATTAAAACAATATTCCTAGTCAAAACATGCCAGGTACCTAAAAACAAACCTTCCTAAAAAAAATCAGTCTATCATTATAAATTACAATTAAAAACATTTATATCAATAGCATTCTAAAATAAAAGTATAAACATCACACACGAAGGTTCTCAATAATATATAAATACATTTTAATACTTAGTTACTCTATGAACTAGACTGACTTTTTGTTAATTCATGAATAGTTTCACCTCTCAACTGAGGAAGGCTGGACACCTTTGCTAATGTGGTATCCAGATATTTGTTGTACACTGCTTTATATTTGGAATTCTCTACATTGACTACAATTTTTGCTAATTTCCTTATAATAGGCTCGATGTGTTCTAACGTATACCCAGAGTAGTACGACAGTGTGGGCGTCCAAACATCCTCAAGCCTCTTACTCGAGAGGAGGTGTAGCGAGAGACATATCGCGGCGGCAGCCAATTCGGACGGCCTGTAATGAGCCATTGAATATTCAACAAGACTGAGGTCAACTAAGTATTTGGCCAAGTGATGATTCTTTGATGTTCCGTGAGCAGCTTTAACAAACCTGAAACAATTAAATAATAATATGCTTACACCCACAGTAGGTACAAACTTGTGTCGTGGGTGCCGTTGAAAACATACAATACATACACAAACACCCAGACCAGAAACAAATATCTGTAGGACATACAAATTTTTGTCCCGGTGCGGGGATCGAACACGCGACCCTAAGAATCAAACTGTCATCTCACCGCTGGACTTCTAAAGGAGATGTTGCAAAAATGTATGGACCTTCGGCCATGTATTGCACACAATATCATTAAAGAGGCAAAATCAATGTCGGCGATGTCATTTTGACATTTTCATTTTTTAAATAGTATTTTGATTTTAAAGTACTTGGAGAAAAAAGTAACATTTTCTAAATACTGTCGAAATCGATTGATCCCAAGCGTCGGCTGTATCGCCGCCATGTTGAACATAGTTGAAAATGATAAAATCGTTTGAATTAAATGTGGTCGTAATTCTAAAATATATTCTTGAATAAATTAATTGTATTTTTTTCGGATTCTTCTTTAATTTACCCATTTTTGAGGTCGCGTACGAACCAGAGCCGAGCTCGCAACATCTCCTTTTGCCTGTAATCTATCACATAGTTTTTTCTGCAAATTCAACCAACTCAACCGCTTTCGGAATCGAAACGCGTAGCATCCTGAAGTTGGAGTGAAGGGTTAATAAATAGGTAAACATAATTAAAAACATAATTATAAACCAATGATTTTTCAAACTTAATTTTTTATGAACATGTTCAGTCAAAACTATTTTTGCATGTTTTCAGTCAAAATTACTGTAGATTAAGAGAGAAACATTACCTTCTCAAGAAACTGAGTGGGATAGGCCTTGCTAGACAAAAACCAAGTTTAGACATGATGTCTCTCTCACACTGGAACACATCGGACTTGCTGTAGGCGTTGTCGGTCACATACACAAAATCGCCGATGTCGGGTGCATAGATCTCTTCGTATTTACTTGCTATAAACATCGCAGTCACGCCAACAAGCTGAAGTTGGTTTCTTTGAACATTCGGCACCGCCTGTAATATTCCTTCTTTTAGTATAAACAATCAAATAATTTTGAACAACATTATGTGTACTTGTATAAGGTAGTTGAATACAATGTAGTTGAGTTACAGTAAAGTCCGAAAGAAAAATTTAATGGGCGTCAACACTTGATGGCGTCGGTATGGTGTGACTACCATCGACCTTTCGACTGCACGAGGAGAATTCTTCCGATAGTCCAATCGGTCAATTATTTACCAACATTTAACTTTTTTTTAGTACTCAGTGTTGTTTTGATTCAATTTTCATTGGTACCTAACCTTTGTAGTATAACTACGAATGGGGTAGATGAAACTAACGACCACCGGGGTGGTAAACGCCACCTATTAGTGCCAACGACCACCGAGGTGCCAGCTTCAGAGGGGGCCGATGGGAATAAAGGGAATAATGGGGTTTACCCAGTTTATCAATTGATTAATTGAAGAAGAAACAATACAAGTAATCCACATATTTTAGTGGTAGTATGGTTCAAAGGAGTAAAAGGACTGGCAGGGTTCAAGCCTCTAGTTCCTACTAGAGATAGATTTTTTTTTTTCAAATTGAGAAGACTGGTGGCTGTTACAATATTTTCCTTAATGTGATATAATTTAGTAGTAAGTATAACTTATTTTTTTATTTCTTACCTGTAAGTAACGGTCAATAATACCAACAGTCAAATGAAAAGTCTCCAGTACCAACGAGAATTGACGCTGAACTTCTACCAACCAATCGATTAGGGTAGCTCTCATTTTACCAGTAATCACAGTCTGAAATAAAAGTAGTTATTAATATCGTCGTTTCTCTAGAGCATGCCACAATTCTTGATTTAAAGAGTTGAATAACTTTGCAAGTGTCTTAAATATTCAAGCAGCAAGATCTTTCAAGTATTACATTTATTATATATTGGCCTTCTAATCCGAAAGAGATTATAATAATAATAATGACAACCCATTATACGTCCCACTGCTGGGCACGAGGCTTGGAGCTAACTCCACCACGCTGCTCCAATGCGGATTGGTGGAGGTGGGTGGGTCAGAAAGAGATCAAGTAGCACAAAATCATTTTTTTTGATTTAAAAAATGAACTTACCTGATTTCTCAAGTGGTCAGTTTCAATAGGGTACTTAATTTCAAGCTCAGTCAAATAACTATAGATGTCCTTAATATAAATAGACATAAGAAAGGGGCTGTTATTATCAGCCACATCAATATCTTCAATATCTTCCGGCAATTTAGGGGTTGAATCAACTTTGGAATGCTCTTTCCGGACTTTCCTCTGGCTGGACTTATTTTTCTCCAACTGTTCACTTAATTTCAATTTTCCTAATGATTCAATGGGTTCCTTCAATATGGGTTTTAGAGCAGACTTGGTTTCTTTGACAGATTCCTTCACTGTTAACAGTTTGGAGGACTTCTTGACATCCTGAATTTTTTTGGCTTGCAGCACAATGTTAATGGATTCTTTGAATTCATTTGGCTTGTTGTTAGCATCTTTCAAGGCAGCCTGAAAATAAAATATTTAACTAAGTGTAAAATCTACATTAATCTTTGTTGTATGTAATAATTAAATCACATCATTTTCTCCCATTTCATTTTATTAGGCACCTTATCAGATAGAAAAACATAAAAAATGTGTTATAATTAGCTTGTATCAAGACTGCACTAATAAAGAGTTATCATATATTTTTACTTCGTCCTTTTTGTTTCACAGGACTACACTGCAACAGAAGTTTTAAAATGATATTACGTTTTTTATATCTTCTGCACTAACTTGGCTAATCACTTTAAATATTATTCACGCGTTTACGAAACATATTATACACATGTATTTAATTTTATACCTACTATGATTTTACGCAACAATGCATTTACAATTAAAAATTGTGCATGTAACTACGTATACCAATCAAAGTAAAGAAGTGTAGCTAAGCAAAAAAAAAATTGTTTCACGTCAATAGACACACCGTGGGCGGGGCATAAAAAGGACACACCGCAGCGCGTCAGGCTATTGCGCATTTCCTTGCCTCGGCGAAACCTTGTCGCAATTCTTTATGTTAAGAGTGAGTGTTTTTTATGATTGCAGCATCAAAATCCTATGAAAGTTACATTTTTATTGTATCTCATTATTCAAAAGCATGTAATCTCGTAACTATAGTTGTTTTCAACAAATAATTGAAGGAGTCTTTCCTCAAATATTGTAGAGTTTGTAAACAATACAGTGTATTCAAAAATAATGTTCTCTTTAAAAACTAAGGAATATTTGTCTTCAAAGATTGGCTTCTTCACCATTAAAAACAAATGAGGCAGAAAGTGATAAGTAATTTACTCATTAAATATTATAGGCTTGTTTATGTAACAAAAGTGGCACACAAGTAGGTAGTTTACATAGATGTTAAGTGATGACTGCAGCATGGACTCATGTCTATAGAGACATCTACACAAAAACTAGAGGTCAAAATGCAGATGCGTTGCAACCCTGAGGCTGAGACTACAGTGGGCAGCAACTTGCGATACGACTGGAAGATCGAATCAATGTACTACATAGTTGTGATTCAGTGGTAGCCCGCATACGGGAGCTTTTGATTAAGTTGTTTTTTTAATGTCGCCTCAACCTGAGACCTAGAGCTCCTCCTCGTACGTAAAAGATAATCTCGTGGAAGCCAGGATAATCTGAAGAGATAAGAGAATAAAAGATGAATAATTTAGGGGGATATTTCTTTTATACCTCCAAATTATTCATCTGGGACTACCAAATACCAGAACATTACCTACAACTCATGGTAAACAAATTGGTAAATTTAATTATTGTTTTATATTTCTAATACAAGCATACAGTTCACATTGATGATAAGTGATGACTGCAATCTATAGACACTTACACAAAGACCATAGTCTAAAATTCAGATCCATTGCCATCCCTGAGACTTTAGTCAATGTCCCTGTGGTAGTTATTAACCCATCAGGCAGCAAGAAAAATATGACAATTGATTTTTTATTGTTCACGGATGATATCGTCTCCACATTGGAGATAATATATATATGTAACATAATTATGAAATAATAAAATAATACCCTTGAGCGAGCAACAGCCCTTGGAGCTAATCCTGTGCTCTCCTCCCGCCGCAGTAGTGGCCGCAATGAAGGCTGGCTAGATTTCACAGCAAGTCCAGTATCAATCTTTGATTGTACATGATTGTAACTGTAATCACAACAAGGCAAAATTATAAAGTACTTATATGGAAATAGTAATTTCAATTCATTTGATTTATTGTACTATTTATTTTTCGCAATAAAATATAATATAAACTACACACAAGTGTAGAACACATAGAAAGAGGAGTAAAAACAGAAAGAAAAATTTGACTTTGGCTAGGAATCGAACCTTCGATCTCAGGATAACCAGTCCAGCCGCTATACACTAAGCTACTGAAATCTTACAGGACTGGTTATCCTGAGGTCACAGATTCAATTCTTTCGTCAAATTTTTCTTTCCGTTTTTTCTATAATTTTCTAAGTTCATTACATTTATATTCATTCATTCCCCAAAATTATTTTAAGATAGTTTAATTAAAAACTAAAACATAGGGTCAGGATTCAATATGAACTATTCACTAGACCTTTTAGTACTTTCATTAGAAAGTATATCAAATTGTGTAATTATGAAAAGAAAAAAACACTCTTCTAAACAATTACTAAACATAGAGTAGAAAATTTAAGATTTATGAACTTCAAATTATTACAGGCCTACTAATGAAAGGTACCTACTAACAATTTTCATAAGAGGGTAGGAGGATCTCACCTTCGCAAAACGCCACGATTACAACTAGCTTTCTTCTCGAATTCGGCAGTTGCTACTGCGACTTTGCCGACATTGATTTCGCGTTGAATTTGGACGTTAGTGTTCAATTCGCCCAAAGCCCCACGGACCGTCAACCCTTGGCGCTTCGACGGAATCACATTAATTTTACCTTTATTGACGTAAACATTCTCTTGATCTTGAATCTGCGCCTGATAATAAATAACACGCATTATTTATACTTAACTATAGCTTGAAATATTGACGCAATAAAATCACTCACCGTTCGGTGCCTCCTGATCTGCACTTCCATACTTGATATTTACTTGTAGGTGGAACGCAAACACTGAACGTCCGCAATCCGGACGTTTATCTTGTCACAATTCAAGGAGATTATTCAATAACGACAACTTGGGAGTTCTTGCAAAAGCACAATTAAAATAAATTTGATGATGCTCGGTAGCTGGCCGACTCGAAAATAACGGAAGAAATTCAACTCAGTGACAAACCGCTTGTTTTACTCTGCTGTGATTGGCCGACATAAATAAAACGGAAGTTATGTAAATATACGTTTTAGTTTAATTATATTAATGATTGCCTAAACTCATTAAAATGATTAGTCTGTATTTTATAATTAGTACTTTTTTTCACCAATGCTGTACTATACTGAAAATTTATTCAGTTTTTAAGTTAACGTTAACAATATGATAAAGAGGAAGTATGTTGATGTTGGGTACCATAAACAACATCAGCTGGCTGTTGACCATAGTGCAGCCATAGATTTTCTGGCTATTGTTTTACTGATATTATATTATTAATACAGTTTTGGATAGCTCTAAATTCTTAACTTAGCTAAGATACATACATCACTTTTATGAATATTTTTAATGCATCTGAAAAGATACATAATGCGCTTGCAAGTTATTCATACATGTTTGCATAGTCTATGGAGCGAGTTTTGGCGGGAACCTTGAAAGAGGCGTGTAGTGCTCTTATAATAATTCATTTTCTTGGTGTATTTTTGAGTCATATTAAATAAAGTTGGTGGCAGTTTTTTTTATAAAGGCTTATTACAGTGCCCGTGTATCGTCATCATCATCATCATATCAGCCATAAGACGTCCACTGCTGAACATAGGCCTCCGCCAATGACCTTCATGCCGACCGATCGGAAGCGACGTTCATCCAGCGGGTACCTGCAGCCTTGATCAGGTCGTCGGTCCATCTTGCAGGTGGACGTCCTACGCTGCGTTTGCCGATACGTGGTCTCCACTCGAGAACCTTATATAGTGAAATAGAATAATAGTGCGAAAACACGTCCTTTCGGATTGCCTCCAAAACTGCATTGTAAATGTTCCGGTAAAGTAGCCATCGCTTTACTCGAATTACTGACTGTAGTGACTGTGACTGACTGACGGACTGATAAATTGACTGACTGACTCTGACTTTTACGCTGAAGAATACGAAATATCGTTTTACTTGACACTGGCAATATGCGTGATAGCGATGCCATAATATAAAAAAAAAACTATGGAGCAATATTTAATGCCTATTTGAATTTGAAGTTTCTAGGGATGTAACCATCTTCAACTCTACATGCATTGATAATTATTATAAAATATCGAGTATCTAAATTGGTATAATATAATATATAAATAAGATATAACCTACCTATGCGTAAGTAGGCTTGTAGTAAATAATAAGAACAACCCTTGATACGTCCCACTGCTGGCCACGAGTCTCTCCCGTTTTTGGGAGGAGGGCTGGAGCTCACTCCACAACACTGCTCCAATGCGGATTGGTGGAGGTGGGTGGGTTAGTCCGCCGCCCATAAGGCCTCCGACAAGGTTTAACGACTGCTATCCATCGATAGCAACCGGGACCGACGGCTTAACGTGCCCTCCGAAGCACGGAAACGCGCATTTAATTTGCCACTAGCGGTCACCCATCACACTACCCGACCGCGCCCGTAGTGCTTAACCGAGCAGATCGCTTACGATCTACACGAGCCGCTGGGCCATGCGCGCTTCATAAATAAAATAACGTGTCAATTTCAAGGATTCTTGTGGTGATGATTAAGAAAATGGCACATCTTTTTAAATCTATTATTTATCTTTTTAAATTTATTTCTTATTATTACAAAGCTGAAGAGTTTGTTTGTTTGTTTGCTTGAACGCGCATATCTCAGGAACTACTGGACCGATTTGAAAAATTCTTTCGGTGTTAGATAGCTCATTTATCGAAGAAGGCTAACACGCTATCTATGATGAAAAGAAGAGGTTAGGTAACATTGCAGCCGCGCGAAGCCGGGGTGGGTCTCTAGTAATTATACAGTTAATTTTGTGGTTTTTTGGGGTTACTAAATGACATTTAGTTTAATCCTTAGATGGTGGCAATTTATACTTTTGTAAATTATATTATGTAAATTCGAGGTTTATTGGGGTTCTGATTATGACATTTTCGTTCTAATACAAGATCTAGATTAAAATATTTCGGATTAGATTTTTGTAATGTCTTGTGATTTGATGTAAGTGTCAATTTCGTATCATAATGCTATCCATTAGAATACCAAAATGGTATCTTTTTTTTTTTCAAATTCAAGACAAACACTTTTTTTCCAAAACATGATATGTAGGTGAAATTTGAAGTTTGTTTGGGCAGTAATTACAAAACTGGTGTCTTTTTAATCAAATCAAAGGCATAATTTACTGTCATAAATAATTAGAATGTCAGTTTCATGTTTTTTAAGGTACTGATTTTTGTGTAGTATCTATTGAGCGATCGAAATGCGATGTTCAATGTGTTATTATGAAAATAGATAACATTATTTTTGCTTTGCCGTGATAATAAGTGATCGTTGTGAGATGTGGTAAACAGTTTTGTAACTTAATAGATAAAGCGTTATATAATAACGCGCATCACTACACCCGACGTACGTCAACTGTCAATTCAGCTGTCACTATCAAAACGATCGAGCGGAGCAAAGCCAAAGCAGAAGCCAAAATCGAGTCTACCCCTAGTAGTTTCTTCTGTTCCTTTAAATTCCTTCATCTTGCTTATTGCTAAATTATACGTGCATATCTATTCACTTCTTAAATTTCAAGTATAAATATTCACCAACGACGCAGTTTTTAAAGTGTCAGTTATTTAAGTCTTAAGTGGATCTAAATCAATTAACCTCAAAGCGGTTTATCAATAAATGTTTGTCTCCAGATTTTGCTACAATGGTCCAGAAAGGTCCTCGCCCGTTAGTTTTGTGCGGTCCGTCGGGGTCTGGGAAAAGCACTCTGTTGAAACGTCTTCTCAAAGAGTTTCCTGATAAATTTGGATGCAGTGTATCTCATACTACGAGAGGCCCTCGGCCAGGTGAAAAAGACGGTGTTCACTATCATTTCACGACTAAGGAAGACATGTCCGCTGCCGTTGAGAAGGGAGAGTTTATAGAAACAGCGACTTTCTGCGGAAATATGTATGGAACAAGGTAAAGTAGAATATTTTATCTAGGTGAACATGTGGTTTGTGTTTTTAAAATTTCTTGGCAGGTTTCCAAAAAAAATTCTTGTACAGTCATACAGTCATTGTTTACATGTGAACATTCTGTTATTCTGGAACCATTTGTTCAGCAGGATCAATATTAATGAACCGTAAACATCATCATTCAATTAAATTGTTTATTGTTATAATAGATACTATCATTACTATTTTTAGTTGTAACAATTTGATGTGTACAATTGAATAGTTACCAACTACCATATAGGTAAATTGATAATTGCTTGATGCACAGAATGAACTCTGATGTATGAATAAACAATATTTCATGTTTGAATTTTGGTTTGGCCTTTCTTAATATGTCTATGGTATACAGAAACATAATGGAACACAAAAAAATATTCAGGCCTTTTGTTAAGCTTGGATGTATGTGTAATTTATGTGCGGCCAGAGAATATGCAATAATACTATGTATAAAATGGATACTTCGACGTCCCGCCCGATTTCCCCGCCTCACCCACTTCCTCCCCTCTTATGGGCGACGTTTAGTATTCTCTACGTGCTACGCACACAGATGCATCTGTAAATACCTACACATCATTGATTGATGTGTAATGGAGACTAAATTAAGCTAATTTTGTATGGAATTTTGGCGGAGTGTCTGTGGTGTGGCATAAGGCATTAACTCTGAAATTTAAAAAGTATTTGTACATAATTAAAAAATATTTTCCTTAACTTGCCAAAGAAGTACAAGTTCAATAAATTAATATTATAACAGCTCTTTGCTGTGTGTGGTCCTTGTGAGCTTGGACAACTTGGCAAGTTTTTATTTATGCACAATGACCATACCTGATGAGCATAATAATATAATTTTTCAGATGGTGAAGTTGTTGCTAAGAAATATACTCTAACCCAAGTATGAATGTATAGTCGACTATTGCATAAGGTGTCCATGTATGTGGTCAAGTAGCCAGTTCCCTGATAGTACATCAAGTATGCAAGGTTTATTTATCATCTAGGAATTGAATGTGTATATATATTGTTATCTTTTTGTGTTTGTAAAACTTTTGTGTTTCCAATTGGGCGATGAGGTCGCTAAGCGACAAAGCCCTTTACGTTGGGTGGAGTAAAATATTTTTTTTTAAAAAAGGTTTACTTTACGTGTATTATGTTAGGCTATAATATTACCTTCAGTACTGTACAGGTAATTAATACTACAGCCTTATGTTATATTCTTGTAACACTCCTTGCTTCAATTGCTTGCTTGAAATTCAGTCAAAAGGATACTAAAAAGCAACACATTATGTGACATCAGTATAATTAGACCTGTTTTTAATATGTGTCTAAAAGGCAGGTGCAGGATTTTTTAATGTCATGAAGTGACAAACAAGCATACAATTAACATTGATGGTAAGTAATACTGTAGCCTATAAACATCTACATGAAATAGAGATTTCGATGTAGGTGTATTGCCACTCTTGAGCCACGCCTTAGGTATTATGCCTCTGTGCCGGAAATTACAGAGCCGTGCATTACCGCCTGACCAGAATATGATAGTCCTGAACACCATTTAGTAGTTAGTAGATTAAGTCCTCCAGACACGAGAAAAATATGACAATTGAAATTCAATTGTGTCTGGGCGCCGGTGGCCTTACGTTCCTTGACAGGTTAAGTAATGCAGTGGTACCTACATCTGCGAGTTCTATCACTGGATTTTGCTACTGGGTCTTAGAATTACTCCTTGTACAACGACACACAAAACTCCAGCAGATCTATTAATGAATAGACGTCTCCGAACTTTATTGGATACAATACATCCAAAGAATGTACAAAATCAAAGAATGGATGGCCAGATTTGTAACAATAACCAAAATAACAGAAGGCAGACAAATGTCGATCAAAATGTCATGTATCGGAATTACAGCAATACGGGCGAAAGATGGCTATCGGGTATAGTCATTGACAAGACGGGTCCATCCAGCTACAAGGTTCAAACAGCAGATGGGGCGATTTTAATCGTCACATTGAACAGCTGATTAATAAAAGAGTAGTTGATTCCAGAGCTGAGGAGGGACAGTTGTTGGATTGCCAACACAAAAATAATAAATAATGATGATAGGGAAAATTTAGATGACAGTCAAAAATCTGATGATATCATTAAGATACCTGACGAAAGTGAATGGGCAGAGATGTTAGGGATACCACCGGATAATAATAGTTGTGCGCCCGGTAAAATGTAAAACAAATTGATTGTGTATTCTAAATGATTTGCCATATGAGCGGCCTCATCATGCTAAGGACAATTTCTATATGCTGTAATCAACTAATTAATTTTGTGGCTTCTGTAATTTATTGTTTAATAAGATTGTTGGCTATAGGTATTTTGTATAATTAGTATAGGTATATTGTTGATTGTTTATTTAGTTCTTATAATATTTGTTCTGTTGTTTCTTTCAAACTAAACTATATTAAGGGGGGAGATATGTCATATACAGAAATATGTCACAATTCGAAGGTACCTTTTTCACTTTGTATAATAATAAAATGTATAAAGGTAGGTAGTTGAATATCATTGTTGGGGTTCTCACATTATTTATTGTATTGCTACCGAGCTGAATACACTCCATAGTTCTAAACATGTATTCTTATTAATTCCTGGACATAATACTACTATTTACAGTAAACGTGCTGTGGAAGAAGTAAGGCGTACAGGAAAAATGTGTGTGCTGGATATTGAGATTGAAGGTGTGAAGCAAGTCAAGCGTACTGATTTGGAACCTCTGCTTGTATTTTTGATGCCACCGTCCATCGAAGAGCTGGAGCGCCGACTTCGTGGCCGTAACACTGAACATGAGGATGTATTGAACAAACGGTTGGAGACTGCCCGCCGTGAGATAGAATTTGGTAATTTTACTCTAAATAACTATATTTTAACTTTACTCATATTTCTGTGAATTACCCTAATTGAAGGTGGTGCATTTCGTTCAGATTGACATTCATCAGTCACATTACCAATATTATCATACACTAACCCCCTTATTCATAATTATTAATAAACTATAGGTATACCTACCTGCTAATTTATATTCAAGCAAGAGATAAAATATTACATTTATTATCATTGATGGATTCAATGTTTTCAGTAAAATTGAAATCCCTACTAATTTTATAAATGCGAAAGTAACTCTGTCTGTCTGTCTGTTACCTTTTCACGCCCAAACGACTGAACCGATTTTAATGAAATTTGGTACAGAGATAGAGTTGACTTTGAGAAAGAACATAGGCTACTTTTTAAATGACATCCACGTGGCCGAAGCCGCTGGCTACAGCTAGTTAGTATAATCTCGCTAGCTGTAATTCAATAAGTATACTTATTCAATAGTTATCTTTATCTTGGTAACATAATCATAGTTTATAAAACATTATTTTTGTTTTAGGATTGTTATCACTTACATGATAATGTTTTGTTTTGTACAGCAATCTTTATTATGTAATGTCTGAATATAAGGTTTGTTACTAAGACAGAATCCGTGACGTCTCCAATTTAGGAACACAAAGAAGTCACCAGCCATCAATGAACAAAAGGAGATTCGCTATCCGACGCAATTGAGAGGGGCAGTTGGAAGATTGATAAAATAATGTGTCTGGCGGATGTTAGTCAAGTGTGCTATAAATTGTGTTATTTACTGGTGGTAGAGCTCCAGTGACGGAGCTCGCGTGCGTAGGCACCACTGCATTAACTTATATACTTGCCGCTAAATGGCAGTGTTCAGCACTATCGTGTTCCGGTCAGGTGGTAATTTAAGGCCCTGTAATTTCCGGCACAGAGGTATAACACCTTAGGCCTCAAGAGTGGTAACGCATTTGCATTTTGACCTCGGTCTTTGTGTGGGTGTCTATAGGCTGCAGTCATCACTTAACATCAATGTGAACTGCATGCTTGTTTGCCGCTTCCGTTACATAAAAAAAAAAATGATCCATTTTTACCGCTGTCTTCTTTCCTGGACAATACCCTTGTAAGAACCTAATCTGATTTGTTTAAATATTTTTTCGTTGGTTTATACGACACCGATTGTTTATATAAAGAAATAGAGAATTCGTAGTTCATAATTGAATATCAACAATAGGTGATTCATGGTAAGACTGGAGACTCTTTGGACTGCCTGGATCACTCCTCTACATTCTCGTTTTCTCATAAAGCCTGTCGCTGCGTGTTTAGTGATTAGTTATTAAGTAGTTTTGCCTAAAAGGAATTATGGTACGGCTCTGTAACTAATTGTAAAAACGTACCTTCACGTCTGTAATCCCTGAAGGGGTAGGCAGAGGTAAAAGCATATATTCAAGCAAACACCCACGACTCGCCAGTTACGTTTTGGCCCATGTAACAGCTGGCGAACCTGTTGCCATCTCCGGGTACATTACCAAACTCCGAGGTACTGGGAAACTTCCAGAAAATGGAAAAATCCCAATAGAACCAGAGATAAAGGATTTTAAACCGTTATCTCTGATAGTCCCCGACCCGGGAATCGAACCCAGGACCCCCAGCGTAGTAGTAGTGGCCTGCTGCCACTAAACTACTGAGGCAGTTTACTAATTGTAATGCTACTATTGAAACTATCTCTAGTTCAAAAAGTGTAATTTAGAAATTCAGTTATTTCATTAGCTGTGTAAAATCTATTTATTTTAATGTTTTAATTGTCTGAATTTCAGGTCAGCAGCCTGGTAATTTTCACATCATCATACTGAATGACAATTTGGACAAAGCTTACACAGAATTGCGTGAATTCATCTCTCAGAATATGCAGGACAAGGATCAAGGTAATATTATTATTACTCGCTTTTAAAACATATGTTTTTAAACTTGTGGTTTTTCTTGTGTGAATGGGTTGAATGATTTTAATTAAAAGTACTAACAGTATAGTGCATGGATTTAAGGTGTAACAATAGTCCAAATATAACTTCATATATACATTGCCCTGATTGAGTTAATTAAGTAAGTAAGTAAATATTCTTTATTGTACACCAGTAATGTTCAATAAAAACAAAAATAGAAAAAAAACAAAGTGAAAGTACAATCAGGCGGTCTTATCGCTAAAAGCGATCTCTTCCAGACAACCTGTCGATGGAAAGAGAAATGTTAAATTACAGAGGCAGGGTGTACAACAAATTAAGGACAAACATTGTGAATAAATAAATAATTAATTTTAATTTTTACTGGTGGTAGAGCTCCAGTGACGGAGCTCGCGGGCGTAGGCACCACCGCATTACCTAATATACTTGCCGTTAAATGGTAGTGTTCAGCACTATCGTGTTACGGTCAGGTGGTAATGTACGGCTCTGTAATTTATACATAACACAAATGCCTCAGGAGTGGCAGCGCATTTGCATTTTGACCTCTGGTCATTGTGTGGGTGTCTATAGGCTGCAGTCATCACTTAACATCAATGTGAACTGCACGCTTGTTTGCCACTTTTATAACATAAAAAAATATATATATAAATAGATAGGTACACACATTTCATAAATATATAAACCTAATTAAAACACAAAAATTAACATTCATGCTTACATGAATATACCAGTTATTCATCCATTGTTTAATAAATTGTGGTCCTAAGCTCTTTTTTATGTAATAACTATAGCATACAAGCTTGCAGTTCACATGTATGTTTCACGTAACATGACTGCAGCCTATAGACATCTACACAAAAACCATAGGTCAAAATGCAGATACGTTGCCACCCCTTAGTCGTCTTAGTGATAGTAATTACGGGTCCATACAATTAAAAAACGTAACTTCACGCCTGTAATCCCCGAAGGGGTAGGCAGAGGTAAATGTATGTATTCAATCATACATGCAAACACCCACATATCATCATACATGCAGACTCGCCGGTTACGTTTTGGCCCAAGTAACAGGTGGCGAACCTGTTGCCATCTCCGGGCACATTACCAAACTCCGGGGTACTGGGAAACTTCCAGAAAATGGAAAAATCCCAATAGAAGCAGAAATAAAGGATTTTAAACCGTTATCTCTGATAGTCCCCGACCCGGGAATCGAACCCAGGACCTCCAGCGTAATAGTAGTGGCCTGCTACCACTATGCTAATGAGGCAGTCCCATACAATTAGTTTATAACTTATATGTGATACCTTTGATATTTATCAGGAATAATTATTTCCAAACTCCAACGATGCCTCTGAGAGTTATTGAAAAAAGTGCTGCCTCCAGCCTGGAATCGAAATATTTATTTATGTCGGGCCAGTTGTGACCTATATTATGAAAAATTATCTAACTGATATACCAAATATAGTGAAATTCTTCCAATAATCAAAAGATAAAGGAGTGATGAGAATGCTTGAATGAAGAGTGTCTGAATCTAGTATATTTAAATTGATGATTCATTGAATGATATTTTAAAGACAGCAAAAACTTTATGTTCACACACAAGATGTGATCATGTAAATAACATGTTTTAATTTGTTTTATTTTAATACTACTAATCCTCCTATTACAGGGGCATCTTCAAATGACAACTGAATGGAATTGCATGGGATTTGCCATTTATTAATGTGAATGTCTCATTTCTTTGGTATAGCCAATCATTTTAATAGATGTTGTGTGATAGCGAGATCTGCAAATCTGTTTAAAGTGAAACAACATGAAAGTCTGGTAATTTAAGAATGTTTTACTAATCTTAATATTATATTTTCTCTTTAGATAAACGCATAAGATACTTACATAGTTTATACGCCAAATAATTATGTACTCTTCTCCTCTGAGGTGTTTCCTCATTGCTACAATATGGGGCTCTTCAAAGATGCGTCAAGAGTCCTTCTTTGCTGGCAGCACGTCGGCAAAGCTCCCGGTGTTGCAAATGTCCGTAGACTACGGTGACCACATTCTAATCAGGTGGCCCGTCTGGTTCTTCTTTTAACATTTTTTATTAAATCACATAGAGGAATTACAGCCGAGGCCTCAAAAGTGGCAACAAAACTACATTGAAATCTCCAGTTTCGTGGAGAAGCTGCCGTCAAAAGAGTCCTTCTTTGCTGGCAGCACGTCGGCAGTGCTCCTGGTGTTGCAAATGTCCGTAGACGATGGTGACCACATTCTAATCAGGTGGCCTGTCTGTTTTTTCTTTTAACATTTTTGACTAACTCACATAGAGGCATTACACCCAAGGCCTCAAAAGTGGCAACAAAACTACATTGAAATCTCCAGTTTCATGTAGATGTTTATAGGCTTAAGTAAATAACTTACCATCATCGTAAACTGTATGCTTGTTTTCCACTTCATGATAAAAAATAAAATAATAATTCATTGTTTTTATTGTTTATTTCATGCGGATAAACTTTGAAATAGGCCACTTTAAGCAGATTTGTGGAGTTATACCTAAATCTCAGTAGTCGCAATTAAATTGTACTGTTATTGTAGGACAACTGTGTCACACAGCTAATGTTGTTAGTCGTTAGTTATAACTTAAGATATTCCAAAAAGCCCCAATATCTATTTAAAAAGGCCTCCAAGGCACTAAATTGAATGAGTACAAAACTATAACACAATCAAAGGTTATCACCATAACCTTGACTGAGTATACTCTAATATAACAATATACATTGCTCAATGCAGACTGTAAAAGCATGAATTTTGATGTGTAAACTGTTTTATATTCTAACTTATTATAATACCAGTTTTCAAGCATGATGTTTTAAGATTTTACTGTCTTTCTTATACTTACTTGAAATGAAATGTACCTACCTATATCATGGATGTTGCATAATTATATTACAAGATAGTTCCTCAATTTATCTTACAGTTATGAGGTCTGATTGGCATGAAACAAACTTTTAATAAAACTTTACTACTAAGGTTTATATTACCGATATATAAAACTAAAAACTTAATTTGGTCATGAATCTTAACTAGAAATAAAGCTAGTCTTAGTTTTAAGACTTACTTTAGTCCAAGTTGAGATCAGATTTTATAACGGAGTGTGCTTGAATACTCGAATATATCTTCTGTTCTAATTCACGCTTAATAAAGAATCGAGTCTTCATTAAAAGGGTTTTTGTCGCTTGAATGTAATAATTAATTGTTGTATAACAGGGAGGTGCAATTTGCATTATATTGTATTTGACTAAAGTCTGTTTTTTTTCGCTACGGACTAAATTGACACATGCAAATGTCAATTTCCAAAATAATGATACCAGCTCTCTAGTATTAGTGTTGTACGATACCGGTTTAATCGTTACTTTTTACTATACCACATAATTTTATTAATTTGACACTAGACAAATCTTTGAAAATTTAAAAAATTATGGTTGCTATGGAGTATCACAGATTTAATTTAAATTACTTATTGCACTAAGTAAATACGACAATTATTTATTTGTTGTTGAAGAATACGCAATAACAAGTTGCTAACAGGAACTACACAAGAAATAGGTCGATGTACTGTAGCTATCAATTCCATAAAAACGAAAATACGGCGCCATTTTGAATACACTCCATTCGTCCTTCAACCTCCGAAATGCGATTTCACGGGCAAAAAACATGATAATGAACGCGTATTTGTACGCGTTCATTATCATGTTTTCTGCTCAAAACTTGTTCTCTTGAATAAAATAAAATACAAATTATTACTGAAAAACGATACTAGATTGTAAATTACGTAAAGTTACGGTAGTGGCACATCACTATTAATGATTCCCGAAAACCTAGCCACACAGCTTATGTCAATTTAGTCCGTACCAAAAAAAACAGACTTTACCTATTATAATAATGTTTGATATATTTGAAAATAGAAAACAATGTGCAATAGTATACAAACTATACTTATATGAAAAACGATTCAGTCCATTGAAGTTTACTATGTAATTAGCGTAATATTTTCACTCCTAACTCTGCATATGTTTAACTAATTATAGGTATCATATTGTTCGAATAATTTGTGTGTCCTCAAATGGAGACTTGACACGTCATAAGTATGTTTTTAATTCTGAATGATATAATTATTTTTTCAATTGTATTGAAGAAGAGGTATCCCACCAAAGAGGTATCGGATTATTCCAGTCAGAAAAATATTAAATTATTAATCTCAGTAAGGCAGCGAGCCACTCTCTACGCTTATAACTACCCGAAGAAAGCTTTACCCATTCACTGCCACTTTAAAATTTTACAACAGTACTGCCTCGGCTTGTCACTTTGGATTTCAAACAGAGCTTTTTTTTAATGGACTTATGTAGGCGGCTCGTCTCGGCACGTCACTAGTTTACTTCACTGGGCAATTGACGCAGAGGGCTCTCAACCTAAATAAATTCACACAACTGCCTAAGTTACAGTGCTCAAGTTACACCCCTGGGGGTCCGCTCCTTGACTTAGGGCGTTGTGGGAGGATACATAGGACATATGAATTCCATATGTCCTAAGCATACTTCGCTCAAAGTAAAGTCGTAGTGCGGTCTGTAAATCTCACACTTAGCGTTTGTTGCACCACGACTTTTGTTAAAGTTAAAGAACTTTAACAGATTGCCATAAATTAGAGAAGGATGTGTAATGTAACAATTAATTTAACTTTAACAAATGATGTGGTGCAACCAAGGTTTAGACAGTATATTGAAGTTTAAAATCCAAACGTCCATGGGCGGTCTCGGCACGTGAATTGAACACTTTGGCTCACAGAGAGGCCGCTAGGCACTGAATGGGTTAAACTGCTCCTGTATCTTGTTCACATCTGAAAATGGCTTGAGTAAAAGAGTTACTACTTCTGACACGAGATTCTGAAACGCAAAGATTATTCGAACTACATCAAATTTTAATGTGATAGCTTATTGTTAGACGTAGATTTTTTGTCGTTGATATTGTTAAGTAGTAATGTTATTAATATAATAAATTGGCAAGATATTCAGGGAGAAAATGATAACTTGAACATAGTTACAAATATAATAAAGCAGCCTACCTAGTTCATGAGAGTACTTTTTGTTTAGATTTACGGATTCCTATAACATTTAAAAATTTTAACACTATAACATCTAATAACATTTTTCCTGGTGGTAGAGCTCCAGTGACGGAGCTCGCGGGCGTAGGCACCACCGCATTACCTAATATACTTGCCGCTAAATGGTAGTATTCAGCTCTATTGTGTTCCGGTCAGGTGGTAATGTGGTAGAGGCATACATAACACCTTGGGCCTCAGGAGTGTTGACGCATCTGCATTTCGTCCTTGGTCTTCGTGTGGGTGTCTATAGGCTGCAGTCATCACATAACATCAATGTGAACTTAACTAACTTGTTTGTTTGTCACTTCAGTTTCCAAAGTAACGAATACTCATAATGGTGTCCTGAATGTATTTAAACATCTTTATTGCTAGCCAGGCAGAAATAACGACCCTCTGTTGTATGAAATGCAAAAGATATTCTTTATTGCACACGTACTGGCATGTTACATTTATGTAATATAATTAAAGAAAGGATATTTATTTGATCTTTTTATTAGGTATACAACAGGTCTATCATGGTTCAAAACTATTTTTATTGCAAAGTAGATGTACCTACTTAGTTTCAAGTTATCGTCTTCATACTGCCTAGTATTGAAGTTGGAATTAGGACATTGAAATGCAATGTTAGATTATAGATCTAACATTATTTAAGGATTTTGTATTTATGTTGTATTATTCCATGTGTTTTGTTTTTAATATTGGTCACATGTCAGTTTCCTCAACCAAATGACTAACTCTAATTTTAAGCTTAGGCGTTATTGTTAACATTTAATATTATTTGTATAAAGTGTTTTTTTCTTGATAGAGATAGCTGTAATTGTTTCTGCATTGAAAAATGTTAATTGCCTCTTAATAGAGGTTTTTGAGTTTTTGTAAGAC
The DNA here is from genome assembly GCA_036365455.1 of Macrosoma leucophasiata. Taxonomy (NCBI): domain Eukaryota; kingdom Metazoa; phylum Arthropoda; class Insecta; order Lepidoptera; family Hedylidae; genus Macrosoma; species Macrosoma leucophasiata. The sequence continues at coordinate 15,561,376 of JAWQUS010000009.1, read as the reverse complement.
TCACACGTGTCTGTATGTCAAACATAGCATTCTAGGTGCCTGTGGGTTTTGATACAAGTCGATATAATATGATGATTCTGGAGAATACAGAGCCCATCCCTTGTATTGTAATTAAAGAAAAAGCACCAAGAATATAGAGAAATCTTTTGTACGTTCGTCTCTTTACTTGCTTAATATTATTTAGATGACGTTAGTATGACCCCGTATTAATAATAAACAATGCATTATAATAATTTCCGTAAACGAAAGTATACTTTGAAGGTTTCAATAATTCTATTAATAAATTAATTCATATGAACTAGATTAGTTCATAAAAATATTTTTCTTCATTGGCGCCGTGTGTACAAAAGTAGGCATTTGTATTTATATTATTCAGTGGTAAATTACATTCCATTTGCTAATCGTATCAGTATTACAGTTAGTTATATATATTGTACCCAACATAATTTTCCATAATACACTTCCAACAAATATTGTGCATAAAACTAACCAACTCATAAGTTCGGTGTTTGTTCCATTTCTATAGCAGACTGTTTGAGACCTAATGTCTGAGCGGCAATTTGACTTGCCTCACAAACAATTATGAAAAATGCAATCCGAGTGATGAGATGAGGCTTGATCCATAAATGAAATAAGTACCTACTTACCAATTGTATTTCTATGTTTATGCTTTAAAAGTTGCAATATTCTTATTTATCAATAAAGAACTGCATAAGTACTTATACTTTTAACCTTGGATAATTAACTGGCATTCTTGTTATAACAATAATAATGTTTGTTGTTTTGTTTTTTATTTACCGAATTGCTTTAAATTAAGCATTTTAATTTGCCTGTGTCTGAAAGTGTACAAGGGGCTTGCGGCTCGACCGCCTAACTCAGAGGTTCCCAAACTATTTTTTCTTGTAGACCCTTTACATTTTTTTCTGGTTTCTGTGGACCCCCGTCCTTGCTACATTTATATCACATTCCCGTATTTCCAATTTTTATTCACACCTACGTAGACCCCCATCGAGTCTCCCATGGACCACTCTGGGAATCACCGGTATGATGTAAGTAAATTGGTACTATCAGTGTATGTGTTGAGATCCATTATCGTGGACCCCCCATTTTCATGGACCCCCAAATTTTTTTTTCGCTGACGCCTACCCCTTTCAGTTTGTCATAGACCCCCAGGGGTCGATATAGACCACTTTGGGAATCACTGGCCTAACTGAATCGCTTTTGTGTTCTCTAACGTCTTTGTTTGATCCTTTCCTATCTTGCAGCCTGCAGCGATAGTCTGATATAACGACTCTAATTATAGCTATTGCTCTCAAGCAGTACGAAATAAGAAAAATCAAAGACTTTAATGAGCTCAAAAGCGATTCAGACTATTGGTTTTACTGGTGATAGAGTTCCAGTGACGCATCTCGCGGGCGTAGGCACCACCGCATTACTTTATCCAATTGCCGCTAAATAGCGCTATCGTGTTCCGATCAGCAGTAAAGTACGGCCTGTAATTTTCCGGCGCAAATGCATATGAACTTAGAAATCAGGAGTGGCAACACAATGCTGAAATCTCTGGTTTTCATGTAGATGGTTATGCTGTATGCTTGTTTGCCACTTTATGACAAAAAAGGTAGGTGGTCGAGCCGCTGGAGTTTCCCTTAAACTATGTTAACATAGTCTAATTGAGAAACGACATTACTATAGCTGAAGCTTTTAATTGATTATACCTTATATCTGATCATAATATGACAATGTATTTTCCAACATGCAAGTAATAGTTGTAATAAGTAGGTGATGTATAAACTACTTTAATTTTTATCCAATTACATCCTTTGTAAATTGTTCATGAAATTACTAACATTTAAATAAGTTACACCTAATGTTATAGTAGCTAATAATTGCATTTTTTATTCTAGTTCTTCGAGGACTATAAAGAATTATAGAAGAATGATATACCTACATAATACTTTTATGTATATAATATTTATATACGACAACAGTGAGTAATATACGCCTGCCGCCTAAACCGAGGACCTTACTTGATCTGTGTACGCAATTTTAAAGTCGCCTATTCGCATTAATTTCTAACCATTCCAAGAAAATTAATAAGCTAGCTTGATTTAAAATTTGTGATCATTTGCATATTTGTTTTATGATCGAATATGTGTAGTCAATTTTAAACTTATTGTTCTATGATCAATGTTATTGGTGTGAAATAAATATATACAAAAACAATCTTTGTTTTAATATGCACCCTTAATATCAAATTGATAAGAAATTTAACTAATAATAATGAAGATCCATGGCGTATTTTGGTTGTTCAATCACACAAATGACCAAGACTAATACGTTGACGACCCGGTTAGTCCAGCGGTGTGGGACGACCGTTTGATTCGAAGGGTCGCGGGTTCGATCCCGCACCGGGACAAATGTTTGTATGGCCTACAGATATTTGTTTTGGATCTGGATGTTTGTGTATGTGTTGTGTGTGTACAACGGCACCCACGATACAGATTTATACGTGCTATACCTAGTGTGGGGCTGTGAATGTACCTAATCGTATTTTTTTAAAAATTCATATACCTACTTACAAAATATCTAAAGCAAATAATGATTGCAAGGTTCTTTGCAACTGTGGTAACTGATCATATTCAGGGGCGGCTCAGCTCGTGTAGACTAGATGCGAGAAGTAAGTCAATCCAATTTCAACTGAAGAAGGGCTCCAATGATCGAGCTTGATAACGTGGCCACAATCATGAAACTATAGTTGTTGATTGACATTGAATGTGACGTTTTAAAAATTATTCCCAGTTGCCACCGGAGGCAAATGGGACAACATTTTCCCAGTTGCCACCAGAGGCAACTGGGAATGATTGCCCCCACTTCAGTTTCGCTGTACATTGCTTTCTCCACGGAATAGATAAATAAAGATGGAATGGTAATGTGAGCGTGGCAAGCGCGCGACAACTATGCGTGTACACACACACAGTTCGGCAGAACCATTCGTTCGCCGCTCGTAGTGTCGTGTAGACTGCTTCGAACGACGCATCTCTTGGTAAAATACCATGTAGTGCCAATTTTAACATGTAATATGAAATGTCAGACCTCAAGTATAAAGCGAGGAGATATACATCTTTTGATCGGTAAGTCACAAATAACATTTATTGTTATAATACTTGTAAAAAACATATAAATATGCAAAGGAATATGTATATTCGAACTTAAACTGCATTATTTAAATGTTTACATTGCTCGTTAAGCATTCGGTCAATGAACGCTATTACTGTCTCCGCTTGCAATGTACAGCATATAATGCGTTCGCTACACTAGTTTATTGGTGAGTATATTGTTGTGTGCGTGCGAGTGTTTATTGTCTACGGGCGTTACATCTTAGTATGCAAACTTACGCAAACGAATAGCTGCTCTGAGATTCATGTGTGGGTGATTGTCGAGATGGTGTTACATTTGTGTAAGAAACTGCATGGTGGGAGAAAAGAGGCGACACTGGTTCTAATACTAAATTGAAGCAAAGGCCTTTCCATCCTTATTTATCTATTCCGTGGCTTTCTCCATCGTAGAGCGACCCATGTATCTGGGAGAGCCTGTTGACATCGCCGATGTACTGGGAAACTTCGAGAAATGGAAAAATCTCAATAGAATGAGATAAAGGATTTTGCACCATTAACTCTGATAGCCTCCGACTCGGGGATTAAACCTAGGACCCAGCATAGAAGTAGTGATCTGCTATTACTAGACTATTGGCATAAGGCAGTTTATTGTATAAATGCGAAATCGAATCTGCGACATCAGAATAACCAGTCGTCGCTTTACCGCTAAGCACTATTTTTCTGGGTTTGGTGGCTTGTGACAGGATGTCGAAAACAAAATACAGTAAATAGGAAAAATTAGTTTCATTAGTTACTAAATACTGTGACAATGAAATAATAGTCAATAAAATTATGATGTCATAAAATAATTATTGTTAGTAGGACATCATAATGACCAATAACAAAAACAACAGAATGAAAATGTAAATAAATAATTTAGTTACATTATTCTGTAATATTTGTCAGTATAAAATTTAGAAGTAGTTAATTAAAGCACTATGCTACTATCTTTATCCCATCGATCGCGGTGGGAGTGCGGTGGGGTATTTTCACAGTCCCCACTGATAGCAGCCTTGGACAAATTTTTCAAGGAGATACTGCTTCCATTTTGCATCAACTTAGGCTGTTTTGTTAAAGACTTTAGTCTGGGTATGTGAGATACTCTCTTTGACAATTTAGTAGGTGCAATTTTATGACCTTTAGGGTCATATAATGTATTTGCAGATTTTGATCGAGCATGTCCAGTCTCAGTTTTATTTTTCATACAAGATAAAGGCGTTCTTGACCCACTATTACTGGCAGACTTAGATTTTTTTGGTGTATCATTCATTGTTTCATCTTCGTAAATTAGTAATCCATCATTTTTAACTGGCATATTTGTTGTTTGGCGTAATTCTGCATTTGTATTTTGCAAGACTTTAATCAATGTATCATCTGACATTTCCTCAACATTTTCTTCACTGGAATCTTCATCAATTTTTGCGACTACAATAGGTGTTCGTTCTATACCAATAGATGGAGATCGAGGGTCGTCATCAAGGATTTGGAAGAGAGGAATATTTTTAATATCATATTTAGCTGGATCGGTTTCATCTGTTGCTTCCAAACTTCCCTCACTCTCCTCTTTTTTGTCATTGTTTATCTCAGTTTCAATATAATCAAAATTTGTTTCTAATAGTTTTGTTGGTTTGTCAGTATTAGAGATATTAGTTTCAATGGCTTCGTTTGAAGCAGTTGATGACCCTAATGGCTCTTCAGTGTCTTTGATAGAGTCACTCAAAGACAAATCATAAAATCCATTGCAAAGATTTTTGGGAACCACCAACTCAGGGCTAAAAGTATTTTCTTCCAAAGAAACAATGCCATGTTCTAATGTGTCGTTTTTAAGACAAGGACTGCTGCAATCATCTTCATTCTGAAGTCTTAATAATTTTTTATCATTGATTTCATCACTATTAGATGTGATAACAATAGGAGTGCGTTCAAAATCTTGAGTTGGTGATCGTGGATCATAAGACTGTAAATGATTTTTTATAACTGCAGACAGAATTGGATTATTTTGAATGAGCTTTTCTTCATTTTTACCGTTTTCGAATGTTTTTCTTAAGTCAACATTTTTTGTGATATTGTGTTTTGATCCAGATTTATTCTGAAATATAGAAATGAAGTGTTATGTACTATTACACCATACATTCAATTATACATAATTGATATGAAATTCAGTATATTTACACGAATAAGGGAGGTAAATAGTTTCCTAGTTATAACTTAGGTATGTCAGTATATAGAACCTTGCTTAAAATATCTTGAAACATTAAAGTGACACGATTCCTGGAGTTCAAGCAGTTTAGTTAAACTGAATAGGTATTCCCAAGTTCATTTACCCGCGGCACGCAATAAACGCATACGCAAATGTATTATTTACATAGTAATATGTACCTGTAGTGGTGTCCTTGTTATTTCGGGTGTCGGGGATCGAGGATCTGGATTGCCGCCAATGTCCAAGTCGTTTTTTTGCGCAAAAGCAGCTGTCTCGTTACTAGGCTTACTTGAATTGCTGCCCATTGTCGTACATAAACAATCAACGTACTAATTATTTGCCTATTTACAGGTAATCGATAATCATTGTCCACTATTAACAGTCCTCCTAAATAGATTTCAAATAATCCCGATTTTATTTCAATACAAAACACAAAACACGTAACGGCTTTAGTTGTCAAATCAAATCCTTCCAATTTTAAAAATATAACTGTTTGTGTGGACATGTTTGAGCAAAAGCAAGTTACTAATTCTGATCAGGTTGAAGTTAGTAAAGTTGACTGTTGAATTTCATGTCTGTGAGTTTGCATTGCATAATGTAGCTCTGTGTAGTAAAATGTTGGTCTTCTTACAGATGTGCAATCATGAAATTATGTATTTCATGCAACTGGAAAGCTGACTTGTCTGAAAATTCGGTCTCGAAAGAGAATACTTTGACGTAAGTCTATCCTTGTCTTAAAGTAACCATTTTTGGTTGTATAGGTACAAAATAAGCTGAAAGGTACATATTTGTTTTGAATTAGTTATTCACGGTAATGATAACTTCATTCACTAACATCAGCTTTGTGGCAGTGGGCCACTAAAGTAAGCATTTTAACTTTTGAATAAAATATTTATGTAACGAATTAGTACCTTTAACATTAATGTTAGCCTTAATCTTACAGTGATAAACAAACTAACAGTTTATATTTACCGTAGTTCAATACTGCAGCCTATAGACATATATTGCACTGGTGGTAGAGCTCCAGTGATGGAGCTCGGGGGCGTAGGCACCACCGTATTACTTAATATACATGCCGCTAAATGGTAGTGGAAGTATTCAGCACTATCGTGTTCCGGTCAGGAGGTAATGTACGGCCCTGAAATTTCTGGCACAGAGTCATTACACTTTAGATCTCAGGAGTGGCAACGTATCTGCATTTTGACCTCTGGTCATTGTGTGGGTATCTACAACATGTAACGGGAATAATGCACACTCTCTAACACCCCGATTAGAAAATCGAGTTATAATCATAATACATGAACTGAAATTACATGTTTATGTATTTATTTATTTTTTGTTTAAGAAATAAGTTGTTCTCAATTTGTACGAACAGTATGCACAATTGCACACCCTATGCATACTTACCCTACCTCTACCTACGGCCGCACATAAAACACGAACCTACGCACACACGCACACTGTTGCAAAGTGACCTTTTTTTTTACCAGGGGAAAATGCGTTACGCATACCCACCCTTGGGGAGAGGAGTGGGTTATGTGGGACTCCGGGAAAGGCATCCGTCTACCCATTAAAAACCCCTGGGTGTTTCGACTCGTCTGCTATCAGTGGCGGGGTCACGGGAACGCTATCGCAAACATCCGCGACCCCACCGGCGGCCGCTCGTTGCCGAGCCCTCCTCGGAGCCTTTCGGCTCAAACCAACACTAGTGGCGTGCGGAACACCTGCACGCCATCCAGCCCGGGACCTCTCCATTCGGGCGACGGACATTCCCTAGTCCGGCGTCCGAAGGTCCCTGCCCCGACCACTGACAACGCCAGGCGTCCCAAGACACCCGGGTGGAAGAGTCCAGGGGCACACGGTCCGGCCCCGGGGGAGCGGGAGTGACAGGGATGAACTGACCTTCAACCACCCCCCCGCGGCCCCACCACGTCCCTATCTGACGGCAGGACCGCTAGGCGGCTGGGGATAGGGTGCAGGGCCAACGACATACCCGTACACCTACTCCCCAGCTGCCTCCTCACCACAGCAGCGAGTGGCGGGCAGAGCCACGCCAAACGCCGCTCCCTCTCTGGGTTCCTCTTGGCTTCGCCGGTGTGAGGCCACGACAAGGCAGAAACCCTCGGGGGAGGGGGGAGGTGGGGGGTTTGCAATGTGACCTAGCCTAACCTGCATACCCTTATTTAACACTCGCTACTTTTTCTTCATTTAACATCATTGAAGGAATTGAAAAAAAATTGTGATTATTATGTTTTAACTAAGTAGTTTAAATTCTAATTTTTAATTTACTATTAATATATGATTTTTACTTTATGTAATGGTTATTCACTCTAGGTATTTTATATATTTCTTGACGTTTTGAAAGTATCTGTAAAGATCTATTCGAAATATAAATATTTTCTATTTCTATTTCTTTTTCTGTTGCATTTTGTCTTGAACTTTGTGAATCTATCAAAATGATATGTTTCAATGTCAGCGTAAGCTGTTTGATTCCGTTGTTACATAACTTTATATATAGTACTGATTAAAATAATTTTCTAAAACTACATGTTTGTTTTATTTACCTGACTGCGGAACGTGGAGGAGGGTAATGTGCTCATCAGTCAATGTATCAATGTTTGTTCCTTTATGGCGCAAAATCCCAAACGGTCCCTGTCTGTTTAACTATTCTTCAAAGCCTATATCTGGTTTTTTAAATGTACTAATGAAATAGGTAAACATGCATGCAATTCACATTGATGTTAAATGATGACTGCGGTCTATAGGCACCCACACAAAGACCAGAGGTCTAAATGCTGATGCGTCACCACTACTTTGGTCTAAGGTGTTATGCCTCTGTGCTGGGAATTTCAGGGTCGTAAATTACCACCTGACCGGATAGTGCTGAACACTATGACTTAGCGGCAAGTATGTAAGGTAATGCGGTGGTGCATACGCCCGCAAGCTCCGTCACTGGAGCCTTACCACCAGGCTAATCGGATCTTGGATCGTTCCCCGCCCCTTTGTATCGTGGCAACTATGGCTGCGGATCTATTGCGTTTACGTAGGCGGTTCGTGTCGAGACGGCACTAGTTAGTTCACCGAGCAATCGGCGAGCGCAGATGGCTCTCAACCAAAGAGTATACATATACTACCTCTCAACCTGGGGGAAAAGAGTATACAAATACTCCTCGGGGCAAGAAGCACGTGCGGTGATGCCAAATAAAGGTTATTTCAGTGGGGCCAATATTCCGGCCCCACTGAAATAACCTTTGGCCCTAGATATTTGCCTCCGGAGGCAATCGCCGCGGAGGCAACTGGGAATGCCCCTGCCCCTAGATGACCTGTTGTGTAGACATTTCCACCTCTTAAAAAACTTATCTAGTACGTATGGTCCCACACGTGCAACGTAGGGTACGTTTCTCCGAGTACATTTTTACTTGAAGTAGAGCTCTAATCTAACTACCGCTAAATGGCGTGCCGTGTTCAGCGCTATTGTATTCCAGTCAGGTTAGAGGCATAGGAGGTTAAAGTGCCAAAAGCCGTTAAATTAGAATTTATATAATAAATTACATTTAATATTGTAATATTTTATAGCGTTAAGAATACAGCTTGCCGAAAATGTATCGAGTTATAGAAACATTTTCCGTATCGATATTCGGCAAGCATTTGGGTAACATCTCTATCAACGGCAGCCATATTGTGTTCTTGCTGAAGTTTAGATATGCACCTTTTTTTGTAGGTATTTCGTGTCCATATATTTCCAAGGTCAATGTAATTAAAGCACGTCTTAACGAGTTCTAATATAGTTGTTGAGACTAGCATTTTATAATGGATAAAGGTTAGTCTCATTTTCGTTTGTAATGTCTGTTCTCCAAATGGGTGACTATCATTTCCATAATAGTAATTAATTTTGGGACAAAATATTACCTACAAAAAAAATGCCTGAAATCGATTCGGTTATCGATACTGAGCAATGTACAACACGAAACTACATTTAATCCTGTTACACGTTGTATAGGCTGCAGTCATTACTTAATATCAATGGCAGCTGCATGCTTTGTATCTCTAAAGGATACCCTACTGTCTTCATTTACTCTCCATATGAACGGCATGCTTGTTTGCCACCATTATTACATACTAGCTGTGGCTGCGACTTTGTTCGCGTGGAATAGTGACTTTGGCACTTTGGGCAGCGCTTTTGGATATAAATTTTGGGTAGCTAAAAAAATCTACTTTACAGTAATGCTTCTCTGTACACGATATTAGACGTATGGCCATCGGGGATAAAAGCACACACGATGCTAGGATTGCGAAAAATTGAGCACATAGCCATAGGCCGACTTATAGGCGCAGGAGTGCAGGAGTAATATGCCGTTGCCACTACATCTAGCGCGTTTGACACCCCAAGTGGTGACTAGTGGACGCAGCACCAATGCTGAGCTTCCCAAACAAGTTCCATTATGAAGCTGAAGGTAATACGTAGGTAACATTGCAAATAACAGCTTACAGAGTCAATATACTTACACAACATTTGAGATCAGACCTCTATCTGTAAAATGTATTAGAAAATACCCAATAGCAAAGATACAGTGAGACCACATTGAAAGGGATAACAATACCTAGTTTTACCTCGCTTCAAATAACGCATTCAAACATTGAGGTGTACTACCTATACAATTAGCTTTAGAATTTTACTGGTGGTAGAGCTCCAGTGACGGAGCTCGCGGGCGTAGGCACCACCGCATTACCTAATTTACTTGCCGCTAAATGGTAGTATTCAGCACTATCGTGTTCCGGTCAGGTGGTAATGTACGGCCCTGTAATTTCCGGCACAGAGGCATAACACCTTAGGCCTCAGGGGTGGTAACGCATCTGCATTTTGGCCTTGGTCTTCATGTGGGTGTCTATAGGCTGCAGTCATCACTTAACATCAATGTGAACTGCATGCTTGTTTGCCACTTCCATTACATAAAAAAAAAAAATACTTTACATATTGTACTACTACATGGTCGTTTTGTGCAATTTATACCAAACTTGTTAAACTTTTAAAGAAAAAAAAATCCTAATTAGGTAGGCACCAATTTTATTTTTCTAATTAAAATATTGTAGGTACACATTGAATACTGTTACTGTTACCATGCATTAATGAATTCTAACTTAGACTTAATAAATTAAACTTCTACCTCAGATGCGCAATATTTTTCATTCAATCTGTAGTATGTGTCTACGAGTGAAGCTCGTTAACCTTCGGCTACGTTCAACAAATAGTTTTAATTTACAATTAAAAAATCTTACACAAATGCATATAGGCATTAAAAATATCTTACACAAATTTAGGCATGAAAAATATCTTACACAAATTTATGCATTAAAAAAATCTTACACAATTAATTAAAGACATGTTACGTCTAATTTAAACTACGGCAATTTATTGTTCTTTGGTTGACATATAAGTTCATTAGTCCAGGATCCTCTACGGCATACGGAGACCCTCCGTGGAGTCCATCGCCAAGTTGGATCACATCGTAACCAACATCTTGAACCTTCAGCTAAACCAGAATGACCAACAGAGGTGTCTTTGCAGCTTATTCGACCGTGGTCTGGAGGAGTCAGAGGCTGGCACCAATTCCGAGCTGTAAAATATTCACGAATTGAGTCAGTATTACATGCAGTCATGAAATAGAGGTCATCTTTTAGTAATGGTACAGTCAGAGATAATAATATAACCCATAGATAAGTACGCGATCTTTAAGTAACAACAGTTTAGCTTCAATATAATTATCCCTTTTCAGTTTCACTTTACGGCAGTATTTTTTTTTTGTGAGAATGTTGTTATTCTTAATTTAATTGTGTACATTCTACCGATAAGGCGATACGGTTCTCTGGGACACCAAGTATTTTATAAAGCACAGCAAGTTGAATAATGTACCCAAATCGACGTTGATAAATGCTTTCATATTTAATATCGTACCTCTACAAACAGGCAGATTTCCTTCCCAGTTCATATCATCTTTACACAATAAAGATGAATTTCCTTGCAACTCCAGTTTCGGATTTTTACAGCTAAAATTGCACTTGTTGTCGTCACAATGAACCTTCAAACTTCTTGGTACAGCACATGTTTGAACAAGTACGTGTACCTGCATCTTACATAAATGGAGCATCTAAAATATAAATAAAATGTTAAATAGAATAACCAATGAGAACTTGAATACAACGAAGTGTCCAAGACGGTAATAAAACTGGAAACGCGCATCAATTTAAAATATTTATAAATGGATATTTATAACCATGAATACCTGACACACCACATAATTGCATTCTAAATGTACTGTAGTTCCATGAAAAAAGAGCAATAGGAAGTAAATAGAACTGTTATCGACAGATGCCTGATGTCAGACTAACCATAACATACTTGGTAAAAACCCACGGGCATTGAAGCTGTTTTATATCTTATATTTTGTAGACTAAATACGATGGCGCTAAAAATAGGGTGTAAAACTTGTTTCTTGCAAGAAATTCATTAGAATCTTAACACATTTCCTTTTTGTAATGATGGTGGTAAGCTGGTTTTGCAGATCACATGGATGGTAAGAGAACAGCGCATATATTGCCTATTAACATCTACTTATACAAAGCTACAAGTTATTTGCCACCCCCTAAGCGTTAGTTCTTTTGCCTCTGTGATAGTAATTACATTAGCATCGTGTTCCAGACACGATAGTAGTGAAAACCTGATAGTGCCATTTGCACCGGTGGTGCCTACGCCTTCCAAGTCCAACACAGGATATCTACTTCCAGTAGAGTCTCACTATAGTGTGGTCTTTACGTTGTAAGTTTTACACCGATTCTTCGCACTTAGGCTCTGGGTGTGTGAGGATCCACCGAGCCAGACGGGCTTTTACAGCTCAGTCTGACCCAGATTGTAGGTACACAATAATTATATTCTGTTATGTGATATTCGATGTAAATTTAATTGGAAGCTCTTATAGCGTGGTCGAAAATCAATAATTTAAGATTCTATTGTAAGTGGTTCTATGGTACAGTGATTCTATAGTATGCGTAGCTCTTAGGATCAGCTACCTTCATCCACCATATTTAACTTTTATGTCGCAAACTTTTTGCCTTTCAGAGCTGAACCTGAAAGCTAAAAAGTTTATATCCGAGAATCGTCAAGCCAACTCAATTTGAGTATGATTTAAAGAACTGCTTAAAACTACTAAACAATGAATTGAGAGAGGCATTGAACTTAACAAACGAATATCAAATAGTTAAAAGTAGTAATATTTCATTCGAAAAATTAGTCTACTAAAGCAAACGATTTTTTCCTGTTTAATTTTGTACTTCTTAAATATGATACGAAACTTACCTCATTCTTATACATAATTTTTCCAACAATCATATGGGATCCTTTCGGAATTAAAGAGCCAAATCGGGGCCCATACATATGAACAAAACGAACTCCTCTGGGACTTTTCCGTCCTGAACATGTCGTCAGTAGTGGCCTTTGTAGCACGACCCGATCGGAGCCAGCTTTTGCTATCAACGTCCTATCATGAGGACATATTACACACATTGTAAGACCTGAAATGTATTTAGAAAAATGACAAATTGCATCGGTAAATCTTGTCAACGATAAAAAACGTTGTAGCAATATTCCATTGCGACCGGATTTCACCTTGAGATCAAACGTTACACGCATTTTCTATGTTTCGATTAACATTTATATGTGCGTAAAGATTTTCCTGGCAATATCCGACCTTGGTGGTTGACAGGCACATCTGAAAGAATAACAAAAAACTCTAACCTCGATAAGGTATTAAATTGTGCTGTCTCAGTCGCATTGGTAAAATTTCATCAGCCGCATATACAACCTCTCGACCAGGATATACAGCCGCTACTTCATTGTTCACGTTTTGATTATTTTGCTTAAGATATGCGTCAGACTGATAGAAAAGCTTCGGGTTTTCTCTCGGTGGGTGGATTTTGAACGGGGTCTTCGGATCGGCGGACGTTGAGGGATGTAAAAGGTGCAGTGGCGCGCCCGACTCGGTGACCCCACCGCTACGATCATCATAATCATTGTCTCTGGTTATTTGATTCGTTAATATAGAGCGACGTCCGTGGGAATTGGGCGACGAGTGAAAATTATGGCGCGCCTCGTTGGGCAATAAACGCAGTCTGAAATAAATTGGAGCATATTATTATTATAAGAGAATCTGGTTTAGGAATGCTTTTATCCACGGGCTTTATTAGATTTGTGCCGTGTGGTTTATTTATTACGTGTTTATCTTTATACGGTTTTGTTAGGAATGTGATGAGCCATTTGTATCGAATATTTATGGGTCGAGAACTATTATTAGATCGTTTAGGCTTTTAGGTCAACCTGATATTTGGTAATTTAGAAACATGAAATGTTCGAGAGTAATATCATTGTATTAAAATATATGTTATGTAATTGAGTTTTCTCGTGATATAATAGTGCTGTGGCCATGTTCCGACGTCATAGTGGCAACGTATCTGCAATGAGAGCTTTCGATTTAATTTAGATCCACTAATGATTAATGTAAAGTTAAGGTTTTCACTATAGGTACGTACCATGAATGTGAACTGCTACTATCTTAGAAAATTATGTTTATTTTTATTGATATGACTAAAAAAAGTAACTTCACGCCGGTAATCCCTGAAGGGGTAGGCAGAGGTAAATGCATGCATTCAAGCATACATGCAAACACCCACGACTCGCTGGTTACGTTTTGGCCCATGTAACAGGTGGCGAGCCTATTGACATCTCCGGGCACATTACCAAACTTCGAAGTAGGTACTCGGTAATTTTCAGAAAATGGAAAAATCCCAATAAAACCAGAGTTAAAGGATCTCTGATTAGACCGACCTCAGCGTAGTAGTAGTAGTAGTGGCCTGCTACCATTAGGCTACCGAGGCAGTGATATACCTATCTTTGAATAAGTATATAAGTAAAAATGTAAGTAGTTAGATATGTTAACTTGACACTACATTTTTACTTCTAAACTAGTTAGTCTTAATAATTATTTTTATATTATTTCGCATTAACACATGCTTGTGAAATATATTTTATTTTAAAGAAAAATGGCCTACTGGGAATCTAGTCCAAAACAATTATTAAGGGTAAAAGCGACTTCTTTACGATATTCAATAAACTGCAAAGTCTATGCCTAACTAGCATAGTTGGCAATAGATGGCGCTACTGCTACCATAAAGCAAGGCAATAAATGTGAAGGAAAGATTTGACAAATCGGGCAGGACTTCAGTAGCTTAATTGGAAGAGCGACTGGACAAGATTCCCAGTAGGCCGCGAGTTCGAGTCTCGCCTGAAGTCAAATTTTTCTTTCAATTTTTCCTTAAAATAAAATAGTCTTAATAATTATAAACATACCTAGTCTACCTACTATATCGAAGGTGAAGATCGATCGCCATTTACAATCTAAACATTTGGTAGCCCAGCTGTTAGTATTGGTATTCAAAACAAGAAAGCTCGTAAATCAAGCATGTCTGGATAGACTTTGAAATATGTGCAAATGCATGGAATGACGCAGTAGCCGCTATTTTAGAGTGGCTATTGTGAAGCTTATATTCGGCGCCACTCATCGGTTTATACAGCCTTCTTCGCGATGAATAAAGTACCTATTACTATATACCTAGTATATGAATATATTATTATGTACACGTACACATTTAAAATTCATTCAATTCGATATTGGGTTAAGAGGTAATATCAATAATTAACGATATGTTAGTATGTTAATAGGAAAACAAACTATAAAGAGCTGGTTTAAGTAAGTTATTTAGATATGGGTTCAATAGAAAAAGCTGGGTTTTTTTAGGTAATATTATTAAAATCGGATTATTAGTGTAACTAATTAAACACCTATGTAACTAAGAGTCGCAAAAAAATTGGAGCTTTGGAGCCATATTTAGGACTTCTGATGAGGTAATTTACCTATGTAACCAAGAGCTCTGTAATAAAAATGTGAACTTGGAGCCAATATACAGCGAGGTTTACTTTTTTGTTATATTGGTACCAAAATGAAGCTTGAGTTTTGGGGACCACGGGGCACTACCCCATCTAGGCCGACAGACGAAAGTTACACCATTGCATCAGATCTGATAGGTATCCTGTCATTTGAAGAGTTAATTTAAATTTAGAATACGAAGATTTTTCATTGTTTTATTGTCTGCAAATGCGTCGGCGTAGTATTTTGGCATAAAGAGTAGATAACATACTTATATACTTTTTTACAATTCAAACACATTTCACTGATTCTACGATCCGGGTCGTGACGCGATTTCACTGATTCGTGAAAACAGTGAAATGAGTGTTAAACGCGAGTGTACTATAAGTTCTAATTCAAACTCAATCAGTCATAGACATAGCAGGCATTAAAAATCTATGCAATCAATGGATTGCTTGTGTGTGAAAGCGTTATTTATAGGCAGAGTCAGTCAAACTTCCACGTACGGTAATATGTATGTCTACTAATATTTCGCATATGTGTACATATTAATATTAGTATGGACATTATTTCGATAAAAATATGTTATAAATAAGATCACGAAAATGTAAAAAGTGAATCAGTGTGCCAAACTGTTTACGTCACATACTGACCTGTTGATATCGATGTCCGCTTGGCGAGCGTAGAGACTTCCTAAAACAAAACAAAAAACTAATATTTACATAAGATTACAGTGTTATTTAAATGCATTTTATGTAATTTCAGTGGGGTGTCGTTAGATAGGTCTTTCAAAACTGTTAGGGGTGTGCTAACAACATTTTTCGATTTAGCTAACTGTTCGAGACTTATTAAGCTTTAATGTGCCAATATTCGTTAGATTCAAGTGTCCCCCCCTCTACCAACTAAACGGTTGTCGTTAGAAATTCAAACGTTACGGCAATAGTAGCAACATATAACGAAATTTAAAGGAAAATTATCACACTTAAGTTGACTTTACAAGTTTGCGAGTAAAAGTCGACCAAATGTATTTTACTCGAAATTTTTGAACAACTCCATAGAAATTATTTACTAATTTTTTCATTACATTAATAAAACCTAAAAACTACGGATCCCTACACGCACTTGACCGGTTTTTTTACAGTTATGTGATGATTTAAGCTTCTTGTTCGTCATGAAAAAACTAATAAGTACCTGTTAACTACATCATGTCTATTTATGTATCCTCTGATAAAAAACATAAGAAGGTATATTATGATCAATGATAATTAATCATTATCACTCAAGCAAGGTGTGTTGAATCTACATTACTGTATAGTTTGTATGCCTATGTATCTATCTACCTATAGGGACCGTGCACGAGTTCACCACCACCTAGCGTCCGCAACTTTGTGGGACCGTTGCTTGTCTGACCATAATGACATATTACCGCGAAATTTTGATAAAATATTATTATAATCGAAAATTATCCATTAATCTTCTTCCAAAATTACTCTGATACCTTAACTTGCGTGAAGAAAGGGTTGTGAAACAATTTTTGATCATTCAAATCAAATGAGTTGAGTAAAATATATTCAAAAAGTGTGTTTTATTTCGAATATATGTCAGGCTTTGTTTAGTTCATTTTTAGTTGTAGTTTTACAGTTAAACAAGACAATACAGCTATTTTATGGATTACATGCAATAATTATAAACATATAGAATTGTTCTTGTATCGCTAGTAATAAATTAAATGTCGTTTTCAAATCGAAATGAGTATTATTTTAGGATCCGGGTTTGTGAGTATCACACACTAAAATTTTAACCACAAACAATCTTTAGGGAAAATTGTTGGTTTCTGCTGGACATGTCCTTGATAAAGAGGAATTAAAAAGAAGAAAACAAGGACAGAGATCAATAATTCAAGCTGGCATCGTAAGATAAACACGTATTTTGATACCTTACAAAACTTCTTTAGATATAAACAAACTCCGTTCGAAGTCAGAATCAATTTGATTGGGTTGTAATGGACGTAATATTTAAGTAAAATGCAGCACGAGTGTGAAATGTAATAATTGCGTGTTTCTTATCCATTTCTTGTATTGTTCAATTTTCCAAGTAGCTCTTGAGAATCAATCGATAAAACTTGCGTTTACTACGGTGGGTGGCTCATGGTCATGCGCCATACTCATGAACGGGTGCTGATGGTGGGGACTGATTTGTTCTGGTCTGCCGGTGCTATATTTCATTATGGTGGATAGTTATTGATTTCTACTTATACATATGCTATATGTATACGTTTACATTACTAGATTTGAATGACTCCATCTGATCTAAAAGAGCTCCAACTGAGTTTATTTGGTAGCGAAGTTCTTCTCAATAGTGACTGTACTTGGAACTCCACCAAGTGAATAACATACTCGTAGATTTTGATTTTGACCAATAAGTTTTTACTTCTCTTCTTATCTAGTTTTTGGAAGGAAGGAATTGAAATGTTTTTACCTAATAGTAAGTTTATTTTATCCCTATTTTAATTTACTTAATTATCTCTTTTACTTTTACTGTATGTTATATGTAATTATTCAATTTAAGCTATTTTTGACTTCTAAGGACTATTCAAAACGGTTGTAAAATTTTGCACGAAATAAACATATTTTCGTTCTTTCTTTTTCCCTTTACTACCTTTACTCTTATTCCTAACTGATATTTTTGCAGTTTACAACACAAAAACTGCTGTTTACAATTTTTTCGGCGGTTAAATGTGATTATGAAAATTACATATCCAAATCTAAACAGATTACTTTGAGATGACAGGTCCCACATTATTGCTACTTTTCGCCACCATGGGCGCTGCGATCGACACCCATCATTACCCCTCCCACCCAGTACTTCGCACGGTCCCTATAGGAATCTAGATATGTATGTACCTATGTATACGCGTGGTAGTTTTATAATAAACCATCTTACTTAATCAAGAATCGTTGCCATGTTTTTAAAGAGGCTTTAGATCTATTGCCGCTGTATTGTATTTGCCTCTGTAAGTATTGGAAATTATAGGCAACAACATGAATGTACTGCGTTCAGGGTCTGACTGGGCTGGAAGGGCCCGAATGGCTCAGTGACTTCTCTCACAGTGGGTCTGCGGGCTAGCTTGCGGCAAGCCCCGTAAGCCAGACCCGTGGAAGGAGGGGTGTGCGAGTAAGCTGGAGACCGGATGGCAAACCCGACGGGTCTGTCTGTCAGTTCGTGATAAATTCAATTACTACAGCACGGATTTTCATGCGCATCACTAATAGAAAGAGTGACTCACCAGAAGGGTTTGTGTATATAATTTGTTAAAATTTCGTGTAAAACTGATTGGAATACCTATAACAATCAATGTTGGAGGCATCGGAAAAAATTAAGCCGCCTGGGAGGCTGTCATCGAAGACGCCGCCTAAACACTTTGGAGATCTGAGATTATTTATTAAAACAAAACAATGTACGATCGAATATTTTTCATCTTTGGTAGATCCACAATACACCTAGAGTACTCAACAATTAATATTGCACATCGAGCCTGCGAAAGAGACGATCGGCTCGTTTCGACTTAGAGCGTTATGTCTGTTGCACACTGTTACGTAAGCACTGACAGTCTGGTATTGGTCAAAACTTGATCAAAATGGTCGACAAACGTCAAATAGGTGCGAAAGAGATAATGCTCTACAGCCTCGAAATAAGCCGAAGTCGATAGTATAGGTTAGGCTATGCTCGATGTGCAATATTTATTGTTGAGCACTGTACTAAGTTTACCCATTTTAACATCCAAAGAATTGGTTACTTTCAATGCGGTAACTAGAAAGCATTTGTACAGTGTTGCCTAGCACTGGGCCCAGAAATGTATGGAACAGTATCATTCCACTTTCATATTTTACATATTAATATGACTCGCTTGATGTTTTTTATTAATTTTTGATAAGACAAGGGAGTAGTAGTAGTAATACTCTTTATTGTACACCATAAGTAACAATCAACAAAGACAATAGTATGGATATGCACAATAGGTGGTCTTATTGCTTAAAGCAATTTCTTCCAGACAACCTAGGTTATTAGCGACATAATAATATCTAAGAAGAAGGGGTGTACAATCATAAACAATTATTTTAAAGACAGATAATAATCGTAAGCAAAATGTAAGATTAATATTATCAATAAATACATAGTAGAATACTTACAAATATACATATATATCTAGTTATGCATATTGTATATATGAATATATAAATATAATATATACATACTAATTTAAGACAAGTTTAAATACATAAAATATCTGTCAAAGGACAATGGCTTTAAAATGTACTGTATGGCAGAATGACGTTTGCTACGTAGTTAAAAACACGATAGCGCTAAAAATTAAGTACCATTTAGCAATAAGGTTCTCTTCGACCCTAAAGCGACCATACTTATGTACATAGATTTATTATCTACAGGCTTATGTACCTACATTTAAAAGTTTGCAATTAAAATTACAATCTTATACCACTGAATAGAAATGTTGCAATTACCGTATAATTTACAATCATACGTGTATTTTGTGCGACTCTTATGCAACACTGGTTTCTATGAGTGATATCATTTTCATAAATTATATTACATACCTACCTACACCTTACAAAGATCTTGCCGTAGATTAAAACGTGACAGTATCATGTTCATGAGTATGTAAGCTTATTTATTTCGAATGCTGAGTAATTACAATATTTGCGTGGGTGAACTAGTCATAAGTGTGAAGTACTTAATCTATCATTTGCACATTCGCACAAAAAGCAGCCAAGAATTTTGTAAAACATCATGTGGTTAGTGAATGGATACTACCAATAGTTTCTTTTTGAATTATTTTTAAATATTCACCACAGATAGTATATTATATATATATAATACAAACAAGCATGCAGTTCACATCAATGTGAACTGCTGTATTACATAAAAATAAAATATGAAGAAGCTTTGCTTCAGGAGTGGATATCTTTCCGCTAATATGATGACAATATATATATATATATATATATATATGAATTGAACACATTGATGTGAACTGCATGCTTGTTTGCCACACAACGACCAAGGTCAAAATACAGATGCGTTAGCACTCCTGAGGCCCAAAGTGCTATGCTTCTGTGCCGGAAATTACAGGGCCGTACATTACCACCTGACCGGAACACGATAATGCTGAACACTACCATTTAGCGGCAAGTATATTAGGGAATACGGTGGTGCCTACGCCCGCGAGCTCTTTCACTGGAGCTCTACCACCAGGGGATATGCCATAATTGTCACGCTTGGCACGCGGATTGGCGATCGCAGTGACTGTAGTTTTATCGCAGGACGCTGCTGTCCATCTTTCGTTATTGCACTTAGGTACTACCGCACCATTGTTTTGACCACCTTTGTTCGGTTGACTTCTAGTGGAAGAAATTTTGTGAGCATCGAAAACCTTTTTGAAGGTGTTTTAGAAAATAGGCCTTTTATTCCCAAAAATACTGGGCTAAAGATTTAAAAAAAATTGTCCTTTATTACTCCAAGATTACATAATATTTACAAGAAGTTTCAGTAAAGCTATTGAGTAACAAAACCTTTGAGTAATAAAACCTACACTAAGGTTTAAAGTTACTTATTAAAATCTCTCAGTTTTTATTTTATGTACTTAATCAATGTGGCAAACAAGCAAGCAGTTCACATTGATGTTAAGTGATGACTGAAGCCACACAAGGACCAGAGGTCAAAATGCAGACGCGACCAGCAATTGTACGGAAACCTGTACATGCGAGTTCGACTCACACTTGACCGTATTTTTTTATTTGTCAGTTCAGTGAAAAGTATTTTTTAGTCATAAATAAGGTACATATTGGCTAAATGCCAGTACTATGAGGCAAGGTGACCACCATCTTCGAGACGCTGATTGACCTTCTTCTATAGGTACTAAGTATAGTCCGTCTTGTAATCCCGGAGAAAAGACATTTTTCACATAATTCATATCACATTATTTACATTTTTCTTGAGTCATAGGAAACGGATTTCCTATTTCAAATAATAGTATTTCAATTGAAGAAAATTGTGATATTTTCATTTTTCACGATAACACGTGCGAGTGAATTTACCTTACAGATATCGACGATCAAACATTTTATTTTCATAGTACAGATTTACAATTGCGGTGAAATTCAAAGAAAAATGGGTAATAAAATATATTTAGTATATAAGCTGAGGACGAGCTGTTGAGGAAGTTACCCAAAACGCTGAATCTTACCGCGTAGTACTTCAAATCCGTTATTATCCGTTATAAAATTAAGAAGCTTTTGATGTGAATACTACGATAATATTGTTGGTAAAAATTATCTCACAATATTGAGGAAATGCAGAAAAAATCATTCATGGGCTACAACTGGCTACAATAAAAAACGTATGTTAACTGCAGGTGCGTCTCACTCATAAAATATAAAATATACGAGTTGACACAACTAATCGAATGAGATGCTTTGATCTTATAAACAGGCCAAGGACCATTCTTAACTGCCATCCAATAATCATCTTCGACTAATAAAATAAAAATTTAAGTATTCAAGTAGGCACTTCAATTGTTCATCGAATCGTAATACGACAATAAAACAAATTGAGTTCAGGAGGACTATAAAATATTTTTAACAATCACGTCACACGTTTACTGTTCTAATATTTTTAGATTGACCTTTGAGATTTATGTAATGCATTAAGAAAAAATGAGACTCGTCTTCAACCTATTCCTCAGATCAGATCTAAATCCAAAGTAAATAATGTCCCAAATAATCATAGATTTATTATCTACTTCGCAAATAATGGCGATAGAATTAACGATCATTTTTTGTATCTGACCCACTATAGATAGATGGATGGGTTGGTGATTAAACCACAGTACAATTTTTAAGCTGTCCAAACGGAAGCAAACTTTGATGACCGAGACCTCATCATGATCATTTTTGCCGAAACACGTTCACTGCTGGATAGAATCCTCCCCTACACAGATAGCCGCAACGAACGGTCCTTGGCCGCCCTCATCCATGGTCTGAGCACCTCGCGAGGTGCCTCTCTTCTACGCTTTATCTTTCGATAAGCGGTCTCTTCTAGACGACTCTTCTGCCCCGGCAACCGTCTGTTCTTCGAGCTATGCGCCCTTCCCATTTGCATGAAAACATAATAAGAATAATCAATGGGCTATATTGGATACTTTGGTTTTAACGCAGATGATCAAGTTAATGACTAATTATTTATGAAAATTAAACTTTAATATAGCATCAAGAGATATTTCCCGCGACTTCACCCGCCTGGAATCCGTAATATTCAAACTTTGTTTCCTTTTTCGCTCCTGAAGATTGAATATACAAAAAGTCTGAAATAATTGTTTCGTTGTGGTTGACTCCTTTGATGTTCCCATTCCTGCTGAACGCTCGCTTCGGAGCTGAACTGTTTGCCCGTGAAGTCCCCCTCCACTCGGGTAGTTTGGGCAGGGACCTCTGGGCGTCAGACTAGGGGACGTCCGTCTCCCGAATAGACAAAGGTCCTGAGCTGGAGCCACACGCCACTAGCGTTGGTTGGAGCCAAAGGGCTCGGACTGTGGTCGGCTCGGAAGCTAGCAGTCGCCAGCAGGGTCACGGAAGTGTGCGGAAGGGCTTTCGTAATGTGTTCAAGTAGATTAGGAAATGCTGCGGTATCGAATCCCATGAGCTATGTCACTTGAGCATTATCACCGGTAAAAAGATAATTAGGAATATTTTCCCGTTTTTGTCAATGTCAACATTTTTCATTTATCTCTTTTTTGTTGTAACGTGTTGTTAAATGGACTAATCAATACAAAAAAAAAAAACACTAAAATTAGTAGTGCTCTAGATCAGCGCGTTCAACCAAATAAACAAAACTCTTTAGTTTTATAACTTTAAAATAGAAGTATAAATAAAAGATATATAACAGAAAGAAAGAGAAAGAAAGAAAGAAAGAAAACATTTATTTGGACAGCACAGAGACACAAAAAAGCGAAAATATTAGAAAATTACAAACAATAAATTATACATGAAAAATAAAAACACTATAAAAGTTGACACAAAAGAGATTAAGTCTCACGGCTGGCCCAAATGGGAACCCAGATCAGCTTCATGTCAGGACGATAACATCAATCGACCTGACGCTGATTTTCATCTGGGACCCTGTGTTCCACGGATAACAATAATAATAATAATGGCATCCCATAATAAGTCCCACTGCTGGGCACGACTCTCTCCCCTTTTTGAGGGGAGGCCTGGAGCTTACTCCACCACGCTGCTCCAATGCGGGTTGGTGGAGATATTAGTAGCCAACCCGCTGTCGGATGTTTTCAAACCACTTATAAGGCCTCCGACAAGGTTTAACGACTGCTATCTATCGATAGCAACCGGGACCGACGGCTAAACGTGCCCTGCGAAGTACGGAAACGCATATTTTAATTTGCCACTTGCCTTCACCCATCATACACCCGACCGCGCCCGTATCGCTTTACCGAGTAGATCGCTTACGATCTACAACAGGCGCGGGGTCATGCGCGTTTCAATAATAAAAATTCAATTCAATTCAACAAAAAAAAATAAAAGATATATCGATGTATAATGTATCTTTTCGTATTCTGAGAATTAAGTCAGAGAAGAATTATTACACAAACTGACACTTAATTTATATATTATATTATAATATAAGTATTACTATTAACTTTATGGAAAAAGCATTTAAATGAAATTCAAATATATTAATAGTAATAGAAAGTAACTCACCAATAACGCTGAAAATCAAAACCGCAGAAAAACCAGACATTTTGTGACCCACATTCGGTTATTATTGTTGTTATCACACAGTGAAAACAAAGACTTGTATTCGATCGGACTACGTATTTATAACTACGGTTACAATATCGCAAGCGGCTGCCAAAAGCGACTGCCGACCGATCGCAAAAAGCCCGCAAATTCTACTGGGCTGAAGCTCCGACAGCCCTAACGTGGGTGTCATGTATACGGAAACCATAATAATGACGCATTCGCAGTGGTCGATATGGAATCATTTGGGGGGAATTAGACAAAGCATTTATTAGTAAACACTGCACAGGAATGCATTGGTCGCTGAATTGCACTATTGCTACGTCATCCTCGGATTGGGAAATGAGTAATATTGTTTTTCCATCAGACAAAAAAATTGGGGTCATGCCAGAAGCGTGCACGTCGCGACCCCTGCCAGTCCTTTAGGACTGCAATTCTGGCACGAAGGCGTACCGCAGTGCGGGTTAGGGCGTCCCCCCGAGGCGACGCGTACCGACCCGTCCCCGTCGGTACGAAAAGCGGCCAAAGCGGCGATGGGGACCGCCACCTGTCACGCCGGGCCCGATACGGCGGATCGAGGAGTGGGGAGTGCCAGATAGGCACGTGGAATGTGAGAGGTGGAATTTGCGAGAAGATGAATGAGTTGACGAACGTAATGAGTGTGAGACGCCTGGATGTTTTGTGTGTAACAGAGACTAAACGAAAGGGCTGCGAGGTCGAAGATCTCCCGGGTGGCGCGATGGCTCTGTGGGCAGGTGTGCAACAGAGCGATCATGCCAGCGCGGGGGTGGGCGTCCTTCTGTCTTCTCGTTTAGTCACTGGAGTGAAAGATTATGGTTTGGTGAACCCGAGACTAATCTGGGTCCGAATTAAATTGGGCGTCACTAGGGTGTTTTTGGTAGCAGCTTATGCACCGGTTAGCTCAGCGACGACCCAAGACCTGGAGAAGTTTTGGGAATCTACAAGGGAAGTTCTCGATATGGTTGAAGCTAATGAAAAGGTAATTTTGTGTGGTGATTTGAATGGCTGGGTCGGGACCAGGCGGCCAGGATACGAGGCCGTTCTAGGTCCATATGGTGATAGAAGAGTAAATGATGCTGGTAAGCTGATACTTGACTTATGCTTGGAACGAAGTCTCCTTGTGTCTAACACAGAATTCCGTCATAAGGACATTCACACGTATACATGGAGGAGGAATGAACAAAAAAGTATGATTGATTTGATCATGGTTGATAGTCGTCTTCGGAAGAGCCTGATGGACACTAGAGCCTACAGAGGTCCCACTCTTGATACAGATCACTACTTGGTAATAAGCCGGTTTAGGGGTCTGTTCAAGAAATGGCGACATTGGCGTGTCCGTGTGCCTTTCGGGGGACTTGAAAGAATAAAGAGTGGAAAGTTACAAGACATTAGTGCAAGGAGAGTGTATGAACGTCAAGTCCGTGAAAAGTTAGACAAGGTTTGTCTTACGGACTTGGACGTGGATGAATGTTGGCAAGTTATGAAAGATAGTATGGTGGAAGTTGCGAAAGAAGTATGTGGTTATGCAAAGATACGCAAATCCTTGAAAGGGGATGCGTGGTGGGACAAGGAGGTGCAAGACTCCGTTGAAAGAAAGAAGAAAGCATGGCTGGATTATGTAGCATCTTTGCAAATGAATAATGGTATGAGAGATGAGAAGAGAGAAATTTACCGTCGGCTCAAGAATGACACCAAGATTTTAGTGAATGAAAAGCGTGAGAGAGATAAAGTGGAAGCTGATGAGAGACTGGCGAAGAGCTTTGAGACTAACATCAAACTCTATTGGAGGGAGGTGAAAAAGTCTAGAAGCTCTTCTCCAGTTTCTGGAATGAATAGAATAAAATCTAAGTTGGGTGACATTCTTGAGAACACGCAAGATGTGTTAAAACGATGGAGCGAGTATTATGGGGAAATGTATGATTATGCTCACAACCCTGACGCCGGAGTTGCTGACTTGACGGTGCCGGCTTGTGAGGATATAACAATAGATGAGATTGTAAGGGCGATACGAAGTTTGAAATGTGGTAAGGCTGCGGGTATTGATCAGGTTTCTGCCGAAATGATCAAATATGGTGGTGCTGCCCTTTGGGATTCTTTCTGGGTGTTGTGCAACCTTTGCTGGAGGTCCGGAAGAATCCCAAAGGATTGGCGGTGTGCGGTCATCGTGCCTTTGTATAAAGGCAAGGGTTCACGTATGGACTGCACCAGCTATCGAGCGATCAGTTTGATCAGTTTGGCAGCTAAAGTGTATGGGAAAGTCTTAGAAAGAAGAATGAAAGAGAAGTCCGACGGGTTGTTGTGGGATGCACAGGGTGGTTTCAGATCTGGAAGAGGATGTATGGATCAAGTTTTCTCCCTCCGCAACATCGTAGAGAAGCATCTGGCTGTGAGCCAGAAGGTTTTCTGCGGTTTTGTGGATTTGGAGAAGGCGTTTGATAGGGTATTACGAAAGGAGCTGTGGGACATTTTGCCAGAGTATGGTATTGATGGCAGTCTGCTCCGTGCAATACAGTCCACGTATGTGGGCTGTCAAGCATGTGTGCGGGTAGATGGTAACATGTCACCCTGGTTTGATGTTAACATCGGTGTCAAACAGGGTTGCGTGCTTTCGTCTAGGCTGTTTATTATATATCTGGACAAATGCCTCCAGAGGGTGAAGTTGATGGATGTGGGAGTGCGTATGGGTGACTTAGTGGTGAACTGTCTGCTTTACGCAGATGATGCGGTAATTGTTAGCTCTACACCATCTGGGCTACAAGCACTAGTCACAGTCATGAAAGAGGATTGTATGGAGAAAGGCTTACAATTGAATGTGGATAAAACGAAAGTATTAGTATTTGAAAGAGATGAACAGAGAACAAATGCAAGGGTAGTAGTAGATGATGCAGTGTTAGAACAGGTTGATGAAATTGTATATCTTGGATGTGCTTTTAGCAAGGATGGTAGGTACACCACTGACATAGAAAGAAGAGTGCTTGCTGGGAATTGCGTGAATGGAGCGTTGGGTAAGCTGCTAGAATCTAAACATCTCAGCCAGCGGGCTCGACTAGCCGTACATAATGCTGTACTTACTCCAACGCTTTTATATGGAAGCGAGAGCTGGGTATGCAGGAAAGAGCATGAAAGTAAGTTGAACGCGGTCGAGATGAGATTTTTGCGCAAGATCTGCGGTGTATCACTCACCGATCGCGTTCGTAATGAAGATGTAAGAAAGAGACTTTGTGTGAATGATAGTATCGGTGTAAAAATGAAAAAAGGCATTCTCCGATGGTTCGGGCATATAGAAAGAATGTCGAATGAGCGAATGACTAAACAGATATACAATGCGAATGTGGATGGTTGCAGAGGCCCAGGAAGACCAAGGCTGACCTACCATGACCAAATAGGTCGAGTTCTGTCTGATGGTGGTGTCAAAAGTCTTAGGAATCGGCGTGCATGTATGAAGAGAATGATGAAGGTAGATGAGGCACGAGAGGTTTGTCAGAACCGGGATGTCTGGCGCTCTACACTCTCTGCCTACCCCGTTAGGGACCTGGCGTGAAGATACATACAAAAAAATTGTTTTGGAAAATTCAACAACAACAACTGAAAATTCTTAGTAATCTTTTTATATAATTGATGACTAAGTGTAGCATATTCATATTCTAATAGGATGATACTCTGAAAACCATAATAATGACGCATTCAGTGTTCTATACGGAACCGTCTGGGAAAAATTAGAAAAATCATTTATTAGTAAATTTGCATTACCAAAAAACATTGGTATGAAAAAACATAGCTGAAAAGTCTATGATATATCCATGAATTAATATATTTACCTTTGCCATCGAAGGCAAGGAAATGAGCACGTGGTGAATAACCGTTCCGGAGGATATGGAACAAGCACAGCTAAAAATGTCTACTGATAATCTAGATCCGAAGGTCCTGGTACCTAAAAACGAAGAAGGCCAAAACCAAGTGAAGAATGCAGGCAAAGAAGAAGTGAAGATGGTTGACACAACTTGAAAGACAACGGATTAGGTCCGAAAGTTGTGTTAACTTACATAATGTTACCTTTTAATCTAGTTCTGATTAGATGGTATTGGATGCTGAAGGCACAATACAAAAACTGTATATATGTAGAGATTTAAATATTTTTGCGTAATAAGGGCGAATACAATCCTTTTAGGGAACCATGTACCTACCATGGTAGCCATGCATTACCATCTCACCGGAACACGATAGTGCTGATCACTAATATTTGGCGACAGAAAGATTAGATATTACGGTGGTGCCTACGCCCTCGAGCTCCTACACTGGAACTCTACCACCAGTATCTTGTTGTTAAGTACACATACATCCTCTGTATCACAGAGCTTCATTGTTTATTTACCTAATAGGTAGACACTAGAAGTGTTTATAGAATGGGTCGGAACTATTATATAGATCATGACCGAGCATAGGCTTGCAATTCTGAGATGATACGGCAAATGGGCGTCTTTACACTAATAATTGTTTTGTAGAAAGTAAAGCTTTTACTTTATAAACATTTTACTTGAACTTTAGAACAACAAAAGTCTCCAAAATAGATCGGATCATCTTCGAATATCTCGGTGTTCTAAAAATATTAACCCGATAATTAATTGAAATCTCTAAACAAATTTAAATGTAACACAGTGCAGGTGATGAAGGTTAAACAAAGATAAATAATATAATTATAACTTGTACACGTTAAGTAGGTACACATTCTTAATCGGTAGATAGTTTGGATACTATAAATAAACATGAGATTCTAAATCGTATTAACATGCGCATTCTATGATATTTACCGACTCATGAAACAAAAAGTGATCAAGGTAGCAAACAAGTTCGCAGTACACTTGAATAGTAAGTGAATATTGCAGCCTATAGACAAACACAAAACCCCAAACTGCAGATGCGTTGCCACTCCTGCGGCTTTAGTTGTTTTGCCTCTGTGATAAAAAATACTGAGTGGCTGTGATTCAACACAATACTGCATAAAATTGTCGTATATAGACATAATATGTTCCAGGGTAGTCACAACATCTTGTGTTGTGTGATTCAGCCAATTGTAAAAATTCTGGAGTAGGGAACCAGACTATTCCGGGGGTGGGCATGGCTCACCCTTCCTACACATTTTCTGCGGAACACTAATTACCTTTTGTAAGCAGATAGATTAGGTCAATAAGGATATTGGCTACGCAGACTACGCACTCGAGTTCTATCACAGGAACTCTACAACCAGTAAAAAACTTTAAGCAGTAGCAATAGCTAAAAATAAAAAGAAATCCCAATCTCCACTTATATTGAAAACGGTGATACACATACAGCACGCCATATTTAATTTACTCTCAACTCAGACTAGCTTGTTGCAGGTGTGGTAACAGCAAGGGTGGTAGGGAGGGTTTGGGCACGTGAAAGCTTGACAAGGGGGTACTGCAGGGCAGCATTCTCCTGGATACCACACGGTACGCGAATACCTTCCACTGGGCCAAGTACATGCGCCGTGGTTGAAGCAATCCGCTTTGCAAGGGAAGTCGTAGCAACACGGTCTGTAAAGTGATAATAGTCGGATACAGTTTAAGGCGTGCGATTAAATGATGTTTTATTTTGTTTCACGACTTTTTGTGATTGACGACGAATGGTTTATGATAACTTTCACGGCACAATGTGTTGTGCACAAGCTGTCAAAACAGTATTTTCAGGCAAAATATTGGCCTTTCCTTTAGTGTTGCAAATGTCTATAAGCAATGGTAAAGTCTGTCCATCTTAGTGCATTTTGAAACTTTGATAGGGTTTTACAGAAATATACAGGTTAGCCGTCATATAGAGAAAAGATTAGATAGAAGATAGAGAATAAAAAGATTAAAAAAAAAAATTCTAGACGACTAGTACACCTGTATCGTATGCACAATATTAGCACGTCTAGAATGGTAGCTAAGTTTATATTGCATGTAGAAAAGTTTAGGTAAACTATTCAGGTTAATAATAAGGAATATAAAGTCAAGTCCAATCCAAAATAAATTTTATGTATTTTCATAAACAGGTTATCTACATTCTTCATGGTCCTATTGAAATTAACGGCTATCACATCTTAAAATAAGAGAGTTTATTTTACATACAACAAGGAACTCTCGTAAAAGGTGCATATATATTTTATGCTACCAAGGGTCAGTTACCCATTTGCTTTTATTATCATACCTACTAGCTTATGCCTGTGACTTTAACACAAACTGCCAAGTATTTCGGAAAATGCTGGACTCCCGAAGGAACTCATTTACCAAATTCGCACTGTCTACCACCAGCATTTCGACTAATACTCAGATTCTGAGTCTGACTAAATCTAATAAATATGATCTCTGAATCTGACTTAAACTCTTATTTTACTGACTGAGTCAGTTTTATATAATATATTAGCTCGCAGCTTTGCTCGCATTTATAAAAAGTATCCTTTGTTACGTTTAATACCTCCAAGAATGTGTACAAAGTTTCATGATGATTGGTCAAGTAGTTTTCGCGTGAAAGTGTAACAAATAAACTTGGATTCGCACTAAGGATAGTAAGGATTGATTAAAAATATATTTTCACGACATGTTTTTTACGGGGGTAGGCAGTGTGGAGCGCCTAGTTTCCAGTTCGTATATTCCTGTGTCACTCGCCTATTGGATAACTGATGACCATAGAGCGTTTAATTTCCAAAAATGTAAACCAAATAACTATTTATGGCGTTCATGCTATTCTGTCTGTAGCTAAATACCTTTTCAAGGTTGCATTTTTACTGTACTTACCTATTGACAATGAGGCACTACCAATCTACGCTCAAACCTTATGACCTACTTCTACTCGGAAACAGTATTTTTTTTTATCTTAACGTTATTGAAATACATACTTCTCTGTAGGTGCATTACTAGGGCCTCCACAGTAAGGTGCTACTTCTTTCTGGAATGGTTGGGGTCTCGGTTGGCCGCAGCGGGGTCTTTTGTAGTAGATGCTGGACTCTCCTTGGACGCAACCGTACCTTGGGCATGGTCGAACGCACTCGTAACCCCGGGGTAAGACAGACATGATAGTCTTTTTCCTCCTTTTTAAGTGTTTATTGTGGAGCAATCACCTAGACGAAAATTGGTACATCTTTTAAAAAGATAGGATTCTAGTGAAATACCTATATTTATTTTTAGGGAAAAAAGAAAAATGCAAAGAAAACTTTCACTTCAGGGGAGACTCGAACTCGCGACCACTGGGAACTGCCGCCATAAGGCAATGCAATAAAATGTGAGGGGAAAATTTTTATAAATCAGACGTGGACTGCGGTAGCTCAGTTGTAAGAGCGGCTGGACTAGATGCCCAGTAGTCGCCAGTTCGAGTCTCGCCTGAAGTCAAATTTTTCTTTCCATTTTTCTTAAAAAAAAGGTAGGATCTATCAAATAACGGACTATATAATACGTAGGTATGTAACTACTCTATGCACATGCATTCAGGTAAAGAGGGATATTTATTTCGTACAGTGCCAAATATGTATCTAGCTTTATAACTAAACTCTTGTATGTACAATATTTTCACCTGTTATTACTTATTACAATATATTCATCTGTTATTACTTATTTATTACAATATACTCATCTGTTATTACTTAATACAATATATACATCTGTTATTAAGAACTTATTACAATATATTCATCTGTTATTACATCATATGCGTACCTACACCGCAACTGCAAAGATGAATTTGGACGAATTACTTTGTAGAATTTCTAGTAAAATTGTAAAGGTTTGTGTTAGTTTCGAAATACTCACTTGAATATCAAATAATTAAAAAATTTACTGTATTTTTTATATTTTTGTGTATTACGTATTTTTTTAATAAATTTTCAATTCTTTCCTATAAAAAGAATGACTGAGAATGACACAAGAATTGTCAGGTTTTTATTAATCAACAATTGTATTAAAACTATAACAACATAAAATGTCACCAGCCAGACCAATATACTTACTAAAAAGATCGAACTTGAGAGTTTTAGTGCGACGCCTCATTGCCCTGCTGTAACGAAAGAGTGGAGACTCCTAATAATTTTCTTTTATGTATCTTCATGCCAGGTCCCTAACGGGGTAGGCAGAGAGTGTAGAGCGCCAGATATCCCGGTCCTGACATACCTTTCGTGCCTCATCAACCTTCATCATTCTCTTCATACATGCACGCCGATTCCTAATAATTTTCTAAATAATGGAATTTCGGTCTCAGTGGGCTCCCCACTTTTGTGAAGGCCCCTAGGCTGTATACCCATAGGTTCACCCCCTTTATCGACCAACCCATATCGTGCCCTGGCCCTGCATCGATCGATGCAATGTATGCAATGAACACAAGCTCCTGTATTTTATAGACTTTACGGGTATGAGACGTGAAACCTACTATTAAATCTACCTTTTTCTGTTCTTCTGCAGCTTGCTTGGTCACATATCGAGTAGCGGTAAGGAAATCACATTACACAATGTATATACCCATCATTGCTATCCGTTTTTGCAACAATTATACATAATTAAGGTCAAGATAATACTATTAATATAATCAACACATTGAAAATAACATGTTTCAAGTCCATAAACCTGCTTCAAGACATGACCAATGCTTCATTGGGAATCAATTCTTGAGGTTTTATTGTAGTTCATTTAATTATAAAAAAATCTTTCGATTGCTTTGCCGCTTGCAAATTATTCTGTACACAAATGAGTTATTTTCCTTAGATACTTATTATAAAATACCTATTAGTCTTGGGCAGAGATAAAGGAATCCTTCATCACAGATGCAGTTGACCGTCCAGTGACCACCATCTCCTAAAAAGTCATTTTCACCATAAATGCATGGTTTTTGACCTTTGGACTTGACCTACCAGACGTCCCATTAAATTACGGAATTATTCCTTGTAGATACACTTTGACATGGTGGCATGGACTCCCAATCTAGATCAGAATAACTGTTCTATTTGGGACACATCATACGCCCTCCCTATGTAGGTCTGGTCTACGTGGTTATGTGCCTACACGTGCGCCTACGTGTCATTCTATGTTGAGTGACGCCCCAGCTACGAAAGGCTCTGTTATTATATCGGTTATTAAATAGGTAATTAAAGACGAAATACTTTTAAGAAAAGGTACATTTTAATACATTTTAGAATAATTTAATGGTACAATACAAAAACAAAATGGGAACAAAAAACTTCACAAGTAAATCGTTACATTTTGACGCACGAAGGTCCATGGTGGCCCAGCGCTATGGTCGCTTTGTCAAAAGCTGCCACAGGATGAGGCGGTTGACCCACAGCGAGGACGGCATCTGAAGTGCAGAATAGAATTTAATTGAGTGTGAAAATCTATAGCTTCTCGATTGGTATACTTGAGTTTTTCAACATTACGGAGATAGTAGAGTTCTGTGATCTTTACTTTTTTATGACAACGGGGGTTAAGCGATTGCTCAATTACATTATTTATGATAGTGATTAAGCTGTAAGAAATATATCTTCCGTTCGAAAATGAGTACTTAAAATATAAATCAGCTAGCAATTTTTATAAAAAACATTATTTTTATTTTATTTGGACTTTGTAAAAACCGCGTATATCGTTTACGCGCTTTTTCAGGAAGTAGAATATCTCAGACCCTACTTAATAATACAGAAAAAATATATATTGTGGATGACATTCTGCGAAAGTCACTTTTTGCGAAAATGACTTTCTGAGAAAATGACCTTTTGCGAAAATGACCATTTTTTTCGAGATGACGTTTTGCGAAAGTGACGTTCTGCGTCAAAACCGTCGTTTCTTTGTTCTACGAGTAAGCTCACTGTAGTTCATTTGATTCGATATACTTAATGTCGATGCTTATATTCTTGTAATAATATTTTAACGAAAGTATGGAAAAATAAAGTCCAATATAAAATATCAGTGGCAGATGATCTTGAGAATCTTTAAGACATTTGCAGTAAGGAAAACCAACAGAAGTAGGCTTCCATTTAAACTATTTAATTCCGGCGATTCAAAATTATTTTAAACATTGGAAAATGTTCTTAGGTTTCTCCAGTTTTATTTTTCTGCTATTTGGCCAAAGTCCAAATTAGAGATAAGCAAGTATTGTCCATTAAGAAAGGACGACGATAGAATGTGAGTTCACACTATAATAAAATCTAACGAAAGTAGGAAAATGGCAAACAAGTGATTCGCTGCTGCAGTATCACTGGCCGTGTATGGCTACTTGACTGTATACGGTGATGAGGGATCCGGGTGCCGCTCCGCAACATGGTAGTCCGCAGCACGGCTGGTGCGGCTTCGGGCGTCCTCCACATTCTCCCCTATGGATAAATAACAGACAGTACGAATCATATTGTTATGAAAAAATACAAGTACACTGTATACAAGATGGACAAGACAATGCGACAGTAAATAAAAATACTATAGCTGTGGTAGAGCTCCAGTGACGGAGCTCGCGGGCGTAGGCACCACCGCATTACCTAATTTACTTGCCGCTAAATGGTAGTGTTCAGCACTATCGTGTTCCGGTCAGGTGGTAATGTACGGCCCTGTAATTTCCGGCACAGAGGCAAAACACCTTAGGCCTCAGGGGTGGTAACGCATCTGCATTTTGGCCTTGGCCTTCATGTGGGTGTCTATAGGCTGCAGTCATCACTTAACATCAATGTGAACTGCATGCTTGTTTGCCACTTCCATAAAATTAAAAAAAAAAAAAAAAAAAAAAAACTATGTGTGACCATCAGAATATTTTTATGTTAAACCTTTTTAACACCTTGTGACAAGAAAGCAGACAAGGTACTTGATGGAAAGTGGTCACTGTGTTCCTAAACCGGGCGAGTTGCCAACGCGATGTCATCCTTGACCAGTGTGTGTATGTAGCCAGTGATGACATACGGAACTGCAACGCGATCGCCCACTATGGGTGTCATACGAAAGCTCAAGGTCACACAAAGAATAATGGAATGCTATCTGTCAGACACGACACTTTACTATTGACTGGATTGAAGACTCACGCCGTATGGCGGATAAAGCAGCGCAAGCGAACCAGGGTGACACGCTCTACTGGATGTTCTAATAAAACGCTTTTTCACTGTTCACTATTATTTTCCTTCTGATTTCTTCCTTAGGTAGTGATCCGAGTATTCCGAGTGCTGTCGACGAACTGTCCCGGCCATACAAAAGTGCCCTACTTTTATTCTAAAATCTCAAGGTCATCGAGCTTAAGAAAACCTCCTGTGATTGGTTGTTGGTTCAAGTAACCAATCATGAGAGATATTTAAATTTCAAGCAAACAAATTTTATTATCTATGATTGGTTGATTCGAACAACCAATTAGCTATTAGATTTATTTGGCCAATTAAAATCTCTATGTATCTCAGATCATTACCGAAAGGAAACAACAGACATCAAAAATCTTTATTTTCAGATAAAAATGTACATATTACAGTAATAAAACAAACATAAAACTATTTCAAATGTTAAAAACTATAAAACAAAGTCAAATAAACAAACATGCTATGCTAAACTATGAAATTATACACAAAAAACTGTTAAATTAGATAAAACAAAGTAATATTAAACACAAACGAGCTTTAAGTGACACAAAACTATTAATTACACTCTAAATTATCACAACTATTACATAACAAAGTCAAAATCTAAAAATAGAAGTTATACAATACTCTAACGCTATTGGTCACTTAAGCTCTATCTACGTTCCGATAACGTATACTATTGTGTACTATGCTATTGACGACTACGCAACACGATTGTTATTGGTTGTCTACGCGCTGACAACGTACACTATTGAGGACTGTATGGCCGATCACTATCAAAACTGTTTTTTAATCACTAACACTGTACATTATTCATGAGCGTCCTGCACATTTCTCCCGCCGTGCTACTCAGCATCAGGTACCGGTGCAGGCGCGATGTCATATCGCACTGGCAGAATGATGAATCTTCTTACAGGCCGCCGTAGTATCCCCGTCTTCGTCTGTATATCTGCGGTGCGCACGATGCCATCAGGTCCCGGGAACGTAGCGATGACCCGGCCACGAAGCCAGGTGTTGCGAGGTGAGTTGGGGTCCGTGACTTGGACCAGGTCCCCAACTTGGACTGTGGGCCCCTTGTCGTGGGGCTCCCGCCGGTGTTGTAGCCCAGGCAGGTATTCTCGCAGCCACCGGTCCCAGAACAGGTCAGCGAGCCTCTGGGCGGCGCGCCAGCTGGATCTGGGTTGCAGGTCTCCGTCGTCAAAGGTCCCGGGAGCTGAGACCTCACCGGAACCTCCCAATAGGAAGTGATTGGGAGTCAGGGCCTCAGGATCTTCTGCGCTCACTGAGACGTGGGTCAACGGACGGCTGTTGACTGTATATTCTGCTTCTATTAGTAGTGTGTGCAGAACTTCTTCTGTAGGGTGCTTTTCATGGAGCGTCGCTGTCATCGCTGTCTTCACTGATCGCACCATTCGTTCCCAGGCACCGCCCATGAAGGGTGCACCGGGTGGTATGAAGCGCCATGAGATCTTCCGTTTCGCTGCCTCTTCCATCGTAGATCTGTCTATTGCCTCTCGTAGCTCCTTGTCAGCGGCCTTCAAGTTGGTCCCGTTGTCGGACCAAATCTCCGTCGGGCAGCCTCGGCGTGCTACCATTCTGCGTAGGGCCATGATAGCGGAGCTTGCGCTGAGAGAGCCCGCTATTTCTAGATGTATGGCGCGTGTCGTGAGGCAGGTGAAGATCGCCACGTATCTTTTCTGATGGGATCTGCCAGTCGAAACTGAAAGCGGACCGAAGTAGTCGACCCCTGTGTGGGTGAAGGGTCGCCGGTGATGGGCGAGACGACACGATGGTAGGTCCCCTGTTCTCGGATACGGTGGCATCTGTGTCTTCATTCTGCAGTGAAGGCAGCGTCGTACGATCGTACGAGTAATCGGTCGTACACGTAGAATCCAATACTGTTGACGACACTCGTTTACTGTAGCTTCGACGCCCGCATGGTGAAGCTTACGATGAATGTTTTCTATCCATAGCTTTACTGTGTGATGATTGCCATCTAAAATCATCGGACTTCTATTAATTCCTGGAGCTTTCTCTATAGCTTCTATGCGGCTGCGTAAACGTAGAGCCCCTTCGGTGTATTCTGTGCTGAGCTGTTGAAGACGACTATCTTTGTTTACTATTTTCTGTTTTCTGATGTCTTCTATTTCTTGGCCGAAGGTTTCTTCCTGTGTAGCACGCATCAGAAGAGCTTCTGCCCGAATGAGGAGTTCGGCAGATACGTGGATGAACTTCTTTTCTGTTTCAGTCTTCTTTTGTATGTGTTTTTTGACTGTTTTGTTCATCTTCTTTCTCCAGTCTGGATCTTGCTGTTTGTTTTTTACAGTTCTGCTGTAGTTGACTGTTCCTGTTGATGGCTTGCAGAGCTGAATGAAGAGGAGAACCCGTGCTGTGGTGTAGCGCAACCTCTCCCAGTTAGAGAAGCGAGAGGGCACTGGTAGAGCTTCTGACAGTCTCGGTTGGTTTCTGTCTGTTATAAGATGGACTGCCTCTTCGCCTGTAGGTTCTGACGGCGCTGGAGCTGAAGTGTCCGCTGGCCACGTGTCCTCCGGTTCCAGGAGGAATTCTGGACCCGTGTACCATCTGTGGTGCTTGTTAAATGAAGGTGGCACCTTTCTGGTGGCATCGTCAGCTACATTCTGTTTACTCGGGATCCATCTCCACTCGTTGACTGTTGATGTTTCTTCTATGGCGGCGAGTCTATGTGCTACATAAGGTTTGTAGGCACGAGGTCCTGTCTTGATCCAGGAAAGCACTGTTCTACTATCTGTCCAAAATGTTTTCGAGTCTGGTTTTCTTTCGTGTTCTCGTATTACTGTTTCGGCAAGACGGACTCCTAGTACTGCGGCCTGCAGTTCTAATCGTGGTATCGAGGTAAGCTTCAGAGGTGCAACTTTCGCCTTAGCTATGACGAGTGACACGTTGACTTCGCCGTTCGGTGCTATTGTTCGCCAAAACAAGGTTGCTGCGTAGGCAGACTCACTGGCGTCTGTAAAGATGTGTAGCTGTAGCGTCGTAGCATCTGAGTAACCTACGTAGCACCTCGGTATTGTGACGTCGGCGAGGCTCTTCAGGTGTGTCAGCCAGTCTCTCCACTCTGTCGCGAGGTCTTCATCGATCTCGTCGTCCCACGATGTACCACGTCGCCACACTTCTTGAAGCATCTGCTTGGCTATGATGGTGACTGGTGATGCGAAGCCCAGTGGGTCGAAGAGGGACATGACGATCCGTAGAGCTTGCCTCTTCGTCGGTGTCTGACCTTCGATGAGTGCCGATGGTATTCTAGCCATGTTCAAGTTGAAGGTGAACTCATCTGTCTTCGGTTTCCATACGAGACCCAGTACTCGTTCTATTTTATCTTCTGTGCTATGAAACTCTATACTGTCTGTTGATTCTATTTCTCCAATGGCTTCAAGCAGGTAAGTAGAATTAGATTTCCACTGTTTGAGTTCGTAGTTCGCTTTCTTCTGTATATTACGAACTTCTGTGGTGATGCGAACTGCGTCCTCGATGTTCTTGAAGCTGTCTAAGTAATCATCAACGTAGTGTTTCTCTATTATGGCCTTCACGGCTTCAGGATGCGTTTCTCTATGTTTTTCTGCGTTGATGTTCTTGACATAGATAGCTGTAGCCGGAGAACTCGATGCGCCGAAAATAAGTGAAGTCATTCTGTATTCTTCTGGTGGACGGTCATCTCTTCGATCTCCTCTCCAAAGGTAACGAAGAGCGTCTCTGTCTTCTGTTCTTAACTTCACTTGCATGAACATTTCTCCGATGTCAGCTGTGACGGCGATGCAGTGCTGTCTGAACCTCATGACGACCCCAGGCAAGGACTGGAGAAGGTCAGGTCCCTTGAGGAGCAGGTCGTTGAGGGAGACTCCTTTTGTTTTGGCCGCTGCGTCGTGGACAACTCTCAGCTTGCCTGGTTTCATCGGGTTCACCACGCCGAAATGTGGCAAGTACCAGGTTCTATTTTCTGTTTTCTGTTCAGGTGCGCGCTCCGCGTAACCTTTGGAGATGAGAGCTTCCATCTGTTCTGTATACTTCTTTTTCAGGCCATCGTCGCGATCAAGCTTCTTTTCTATACTGTAGAGCCTCTTCAATGAGTTCTGTTTGTTATCAGGCAGAGTTGCTTCTTCTGTTTTCCATAGAAGTGAAGTTTCATATTTTCCATCTTCTCTCTGTGCTGTGTTACGCTGTAGAATACGAAGAGCCTTTTCTTCTGGGTCTGACTGAGGTTTCTTCGGAGTGATGCCCAAGGAGTCCATGGCGAAGTACTGTTTCATCATATCATCCAGATTTTCATCGGTCGGTTCTTCAGTCAGGTGGTGAACGAAGTCTACGCTGTTCGACGCGTTACTGTGGCTGCCATGCAAGACCCAGCCCAGTGGCGTGAGTGATGCCACTGGTTGGTTCTTAGTGCCTTTTTTCACCTTCGTAGACAACAGTAGGTGGCAGTTGTCTTGACCGATGAGTATTCCAGGTTTCGCTTCACTGTAGGTGATGAAATTAGTGATGCCACGCAGGTGTCGACACTCCTTGATGCGGCGCCTTGACACTTCTTGTGCTGTGACATGCAGGTTCTTCACTGTTCTGGCTTGTATGGACTCTTTTCTATTATTGACACCTCTCAGTGTGATGCTAACTCTCCTTGATGCAGATTCTCCTGTCTTAAGTGAGTTGATCGCTTCTATGCGGAGTGGTTCGACGGGTCCTGTCGCTCCTATTTTGTCGGCGATGTTATTATCTATCAATGTAACTGTTGACCCGTCGTCCAATAAGGCGTAAGTATCTATTTCGCCATCAGGGCCTGACGCTGTTACTGGAATGATCTTCAAGTATGACTGTCTTCCTGCTGACATCCATGCTGAGTTGATGGCTTCTGTTTTCTCTATGTGATCATCTTCTGGCTTGCTGGCACTCCTTCTGAAGTGTAGCATTCTATTGTGATAGTACTTGCAACCGTCAATACCGCAGACACGCTGTTGACAAAAGTGCGTTTTCGATCGGTAGCGAAGACACTTGAAGCACAGTCGATGATTCTTGGCTGTATCCCATCTCTCATTACTATTCTGTTTCTTGAAGATATCGCAGTTGATGACGGCATGTCCAGTTTCTTCACATACTGGGCACTTTACTATAGGTTTCTCTGTTACTGTGTTAACTCGATGATTTCGTCTATTTAGATGACTCGATTGTTGACTTGACTGTTGATACTGCGTTGTAACTATTTCTGGCTGCGCGTATGGACCGCAGATCTCAGCTTCTCTCTTGAGGAACCGTTGAAGCTTGATAAGTTCAGGAGTTTCTCTTGGTAGTAACGCTGCGAACTCGTAGAACTTGAAGCGTAGAGTTGAAGCCATTTTCTCGACTATTGATCTGCCGACCTCTGGATTGTACAGGTAGTAGATGCAGTTGAGAGCTTGCAGAGTGGCAACGACATTAGAAATCTTCGTTGAATATATGCAGATGTCCCTTGGCGATTCCGTCAGACGGGGTAGGGCACGAAGAGTTTCTATCTCAGCTGCTGCTATGGCATCTGGTCTGCCGAACCTGGCTTCCAAAGTTTCCATAATAATAGATGGATCGGAGTTCGTTATCAGTTGTGCTTCCACAGCTTCTCTCGCTTTTCCTTTCAGGTTTCTCCTGAGTCTGTTTAAGTTCTCCAGTTTCGTATGTAGGTTCTCAGTCTCTTGATACGCAGCACGGAAGTACAGCCAGTCCTGATATGCACCATTGAATATCGGTAGTTCGATCGCCCTTGGTTTGTTGGCTGTTTTCGCAAATTGAGAGATCGCGTCTGCCAGTAGTACAAGCTCTGATGAAGGTTGCGGACCGGCAGGCGGCTGTTGGTGCGGAGTGAATGATGGCGCAGCTCTATAATAATTCTGTTGTTGCTGTTGCTGTCCATACTGCTGTTGTTCCGCTTCTATAGGCGATCTTCTAATTTCTTCAGCCTCTATTCTTCGAATGGGTTCGATCGCAAACATCGTAGGCGCTTGTGGCTGGTTCTGCAGCCAGGCATCGATTCTATCATGCTGTTCTATCTGTGTAAACACGGAGCCGTCGTCCTCGTTGTCGGACTCCGCTTCTATCACGGCGATCTGCGCTTGTGCTAGCTCGACTTGAACACGCGCAAGATTTTCTTTGGCCTTGGCCAACTTGGATGATTTCGTAGATCTTCTAGATCTTGGCTTGTTGAGGTTCTTCATTGCCTCCTGTTCTATTTGTGGCGTGACGCCCTGTTTCTTCATTTGTGAAGACGCTGTCTGTTCGGCGGCGGCGCTCCGGATAACGGCGCTCGCGACGACGGTACTAGCGACGGTTTTCGGGTTGACGACACTCGCGGCGGTACCTTTACTATACGGATTGACAGCACTCGGATTGCCCGCTCGCGGCTCGACAGCACTCGGGCCGGGAGCGGGACTCGGATTGACAGCTCGCCTTTCGACAGCACTCGGACCGGGCGCGGTACTCGGATCTGACGGGTTGTTCGATTTCTTGCGTTCCGTTTCTGTTGTCTTCGACGTGGACGCGGATGTGGACGTGGCTGTGGTCGTAGTCGCCTCTGTTGATGTGTTGTTCGCAGAACTGGTAGTTTCGGTAGTACCAGACTGCGTCGATTCTTCTGTGGTTGGCGACGATTCCGCTGTAGATGGCTGTGTACGTCCTCTTCCTGTAGAACGCGTAATTGGCATCTTGACTGCGTATACGGCGTAATTTCTTCTTATCCGGCTCGAACTGGACCAAAAAATGTCAGACACGACACTTTACTATTGACTGGATTGAAGACTCACGCCGTATGGCGGATAAAGCAGCGCAAGCGAACCAGGGTGACACGCTCTACTGGATGTTCTAATAAAACGCTTTTTCACTGTTCACTATTATTTTCCTTCTGATTTCTTCCTTAGGTAGTGATCCGAGTATTCCGAGTGCTGTCGACGAACTGTCCCGGCCATACAAAAGTGCCCTACTTTTATTCTAAAATCTCAAGGTCATCGAGCTTAAGAAAACCTCCTGTGATTGGTTGTTGGTTCAAGTAACCAATCATGAGAGATATTTAAATTTCAAGCAAACAAATTTTATTATCTATGATTGGTTGATTCGAACAACCAATTAGCTATTAGATTTATTTGGCCAATTAAAATCTCTATGTATCTCAGATCATTACCGAAAGGAAACAACAGACATCAAAAATCTTTATTTTCAGATAAAAATGTACATATTACAGTAATAAAACAAACATAAAACTATTTCAAATGTTAAAAACTATAAAACAAAGTCAAATAAACAAACATGCTATGCTAAACTATGAAATTATACACAAAAAACTGTTAAATTAGATAAAACAAAGTAATATTAAACACAAACGAGCTTTAAGTGACACAAAACTATTAATTACACTCTAAATTATCACAACTATTACATAACAAAGTCAAAATCTAAAAATAGAAGTTATACAATACTCTAACGCTATTGGTCACTTAAGCTCTATCTACGTTCCGATAACGTATACTATTGTGTACTATGCTATTGACGACTACGCAACACGATTGTTATTGGTTGTCTACGCGCTGACAACGTACACTATTGAGGACTGTATGGCCGATCACTATCAAAACTGTTTTTTAATCACTAACACTGTACATTATTCATGAGCGTCCTGCACACTATCCATGGCTTTTCTCTGCGAGATCAAATGAAATGAGGAGATCCGCAGGACAACCAAAGTAGCCAACATAGCGAAACTAAGTGGCATTGGCTAGTGCCCATAGCTCGAAAAACCGATGGCCTTTCATTGAGGCAGAAGAATTCTCGAGTGTCGATCGCGTACCGGAAGATGGAACGTAGGCAGGAGACGACCTGGAGAAGGTCGCTGGAAATAGTTGGATGAGGGCGGCCCGGACCGCTCTTAATGGCAATTTTTAGGGGACGATTCTATTTAGCAAGGAACGGCTGAAATGGTGATGTCTATCTTGAAATACTTTATTGGTGCTATTTTTGAAGTACCCTTTAGAAGTCGACTATATGTAAAGTCAATTTAGAAAAGCAAAAGTGGAAAAGCAATAATTTGTGATTATATTTTAATTACTACAGCTTCTTAAGCAATAAAGGCTGTTGTGAGTCATTATAAAAATAAATTGAGATTCAACTGTGAGGACTGAACTATGACATAGGCATTATTTTGCACACTTAGAACGCTGCAAGAATATTCGGTTGTGATTATTGTCCACAATTAACCTCCTGTCTGTATTATTGTCAGATACGAAACTGTACTAGTCGTTCGTATGATGAAGTTGGGTGTCAGCACAGTCTTGTTGTTAATTATTATAAAGCAGTATGAATATAATTTATCATCATACGAAGTCCCGTACGGGGTAGGTAGAGAGTATAAAGCGCCATATATCCCGGTCCTGACACATTTCCCGTGCTTGTTCTACATAAAGCAGTGGTAGCTAATATTAATTTTAAGATTCTGTCGCTCGAGTTACTTACTGGATTTCGGACACTATATTCTGTAATTGACTTATAACTCCAATTCTATCGCACATTTTTGTAATATTTAATAAGTGTATTAAAATTATGTACTAAATAATAAACGATAGTAAAATACGCAAAATTTTAAGTTTCACCGTCGAAAATTAGGCCATGTTATGTTGTCAAATAAATGAATTAGCATTTGTTTTAAAAGTCAAACAAGACATTTGAATATGAAAAAAGAAAACGTCAAAAGAAAAGTAATACAGCCGCTTTCATTTGTGGGTAGTATTTTTATACTATTTGATATGTGGTGGCAATGCGAACGTACCAATCAACATTGGTGTGGATAGGAACATTAGCAACTATGGACGGATCGTGAGCATCGAGATTCCCGCGACACCAATTTGTAATTCACACAAGTTCACGCGACCAAGGCACTTCTATTGTTCCGTTATTTAGATATCTGTGGTAGACACAAAAAAGTATTATGATGACTTACCCAAATCCAAGTGTTTTTAATTATATGAAGGTGCACAAGATGGATAATGTGGTCTGACCTGTAACGAAAAAACTAAAATGGATGGACTATTTGAAAAAAACTTTCCACTCTTGCGTAATAAGAATATGAAATTGTTGAGTGTCGTAAGGTAAAAATAGCATACACTCTCTTTCTAATCTCATCTTATTATATTCTAGTGAAATGGCAAATAGAAGTTCTGCATGCCTCTTATTTTTCCTCAGTTAGGTACCAGTTTTGTTTGTCTGTCTGTCTGTCTGTCTGTCTGTCCGTCCTCGGTTTATCGCAAAAACTATTGGAACTAGAGGCTTGAAATTTGGCACAAGTATACAACATAATCACGCCGACAAAGTGGT
This sequence comes from Macrosoma leucophasiata, assembly GCA_036365455.1. NCBI lineage: Eukaryota > Metazoa > Arthropoda > Insecta > Lepidoptera > Hedylidae > Macrosoma > Macrosoma leucophasiata. The sequence goes on along the minus strand of JAWQUS010000009.1, from coordinate 15,516,770 downwards.
AGCATATAAACATGAGTTTTTTTTATTTAGGGTACCTCCCAGACATGTAACGCGCGGATTATTTTTTATTTTTTGGTTTCTATATACCTATTGTGGACTTTGATTATATACACGTCTAGATGGAGCATTTGAGTTCCTAAGCGTCCAAAAAAATATCAGTGAACTGTTAGCTGATATCTTCGTTTCGCTCGCTCAGTAGCGACACCGTCATTGTGACGGGAACACGTCCGCATCTGTGCTTTCAATATGACGAGTTGCGCTATTAAAGTGTGCCGAAATTACAAAGGAAGAATAAAAACATCTAAAAACATTTCTTATCATCGATAAGTACACTTTCCATAGTCCTAAATTAATGCTAGAAATAAAACAACAATTTTTAATTTTATCTCGAATTGTACGATTTATTGAACGCCATGTTTACTGTGTTGCCAGTTTTTTATTTAAAATCTGCCCAGTGAAATATGAAGTTACCAAATAAAATGTATGTAAATCATGTTTAAGTACATAAATACATTATTTTATTAACCCCCGATGAAAAAAGAGGGGTGTTTTAAGTGTTTTAAGTGTGTCTGTTTGTGGGCTTGTAAATTCCCAACTACCAATTTTGATTTTGTTCTTAAAAATGTATTTGTTTTTCTCCACAATAATAATAATTTATATTAACAACTAATCAGAAATAATTAAAACTAAACTAAAGCTATACCTATATAATCAAAAAAAATAAAAATAACTAAAAAGTAATAACTGAAGCTACCTACTATGGGACGATCCAGTTAGTTCAACGATGTGGGACGACCGTTTTAGCCGGAAGGTCGCAGGTTCGATTCCCGCATCGTAACAAATATTTATATGGCCTACAGATATTTGTTTCGGGTCTGGGTGTATGTGCATCTGTTGTATGTGCATAAAGGTTATAACTAGGCTGTACATGCATTTTGTTCTTAATCTGAGTAGCATAATTTGAATAATATTATGCTGATTAAATTATGTAGGTATAATTTTTAAAATTAATCAATATAAAATTGGGCGTGTTTTTGTAATTACTAATATTGTAATTTTAAAATAATTAACCGCTTTATTATAACGAACGCGTAGTGTGTATGCATACACGATACGTATACCCAAACACTATTTCTACAATTTTTGTGTCTGTCTGTGCCGGCTCTGGAACGGCTAGGCTGATTTTGATGGAACTTTCACTGGTAGATAGCTATTAATCTATAAAATCTATTAATCGTCAGTTACGTTTAAAATGGTATATTCGAGCACATTAACGTTAATCGGGCATTTCTTTGCATGCATAAAATTTTGTGACAGAATTTAGTTGAATTTATATTATTATCTGTGTACTACCGTAACATTGAGAGGACCGTTAGATTATATCCTTACGTACATTCCTTTGTTAGATTATAATTATAGGTATCTTACAATAAAATAATTATATCTTGAGTTGGTAATTTTGTTAGATTGTAGTCAAACAGTTTTCACAACAATATGGTGATATTGGCGATATGTCATAAATTAGGAAAAAGAGAACTCGACTTAAGGTAATTTTCCCTATTTTAGGGAAAAAAGTCACAAGTAAGCAACATATTCACCAGTTTAGTAGTGTGTGTAAAGCGAATAAAATATACGTATTTGTGTGCGTTACACGCACACAAGGCTTCTCGAGTTGGGGCATTGTTTTTGCGACGTTTGTAAAGCGACGCTCCATCTAGACGTGTATATAATCAAAGATTGTGGATAGGTCTTTCAAAAACGTTAGGGGTGTGCAAACATCATTTTTCGATTCAGATAACTGTTCGTGACTTATTAAGCTTCAAAAGGTCAATTTTCGTTAGAGTCAAGTGCCCCCCCCCCCCCCTCCCCCTAACGACTAAACGGTTGTTGTTAGAAATTCAAACGCTACGGCAATATAGCCGCATTTAATGAAATTAAAAGGAAAACTATCACACTTATGTTGACTTTACAAGTTTGAGAGTAATAGTGGACCAAATGTATTTTACTCGAAAATTTCGAACAACTCCATATAAATTCCACAATAGATGGCGCCAGGCGTCATTTACATCACGCTATCTTGTTTATGTTTCGAAATTATAGATGCCGAGGCACGGACCCGCTCGGGTCACCCTTAGGCAGTTGCGCTAACTTTTTTGCTAGGCTGGAGTACCTTCAGCGCTCGCCGATTGCCCGGTGAAGTAGACTAGTGTCGTCTCGAGACAGGCCGCCTAAAGAAAGCCCGACCTACAATAGACCTGAGTCAATCACTCCTTCGTCGGGATTCGGGTCGATCGCGACCCATTGACAAGGTGATCGAGTCTAAGTGACTCGATCATTTGGGTCGCGACTCGATTTCGCTCAAACGTATACTGTGGCTCATGATTCTCGTGATTCGAGACCCATCTGATAAGGATGCGAGACTCGAGATCGCGATCCACAAATTATGTCGCTGGCTATTTTTCATTTTAATACATTTCAATTAATTATCACTATAATTTCATTCTTAAACTTTATAGGTATATAGCATAAATTTTACAATTAGATGACATGGTGCTTGATCGATAAAACTGTAAACAAACTGAAGTGTACCTTATGCTTAATGTGATAGAGTTCACGAGAAACAAAGTACCCAATGACCCAAAGGACCCAAATGATCGACTTTTTTTGTACGTCACGATCACTTGTGTTTGGATCGTGATTCAATCAAAGTGATTCTATCGCTCGCGATCGACTCAGGTCTAACCTACAACCTAGCCCGATAAACAACGTACGTAGCTTACGTACGTTGTTTATTGTAAATTCAAATAAATTGCGTTTAGCTTAAAAGCGTAAATTCTGTCGCTTAGTGGAGGAGGTAGTGTCTAATAGTGTCTATTGGTATCGGCATTAGAAGCGGACTTGGTGTCAGCGAATTCGATTCGCACTTCGCTGATGTAAAACCTAATAAATAACAACGGAACCTTACACTGCGCGTAGCCCGACACGCATTTGAGCGGTTTTGTTAAGACAAATGGAATACTCACGGGACGCTCATAGTTAATGAGTTGATATCGGACTTTTTTGTCTTGGTTGTTGAGAATCATTCCTGGCCAACTTGTAGGCCTGTAGTCGAAGGTACTGTCGTGGACGATGAGTGGTCGTCTTACTGTCACCGGGTCTATACCACATGGGAGACAAGGAGGACCCTGAGAAGTAGGCATATAAAATTTAATTTTAATATTACAACTAGTACTAATATCCTGTAAGTGTATGCATAAACGTCGAAGTTAATTGCAGTTGTCGTCAAGATAGTAAAGATAGTAAAATAGTAAAATACGCTTAAACTCACAGCCCCACAGTAGGTATAAACCTGTGTCGTGGGTGCCGTTGTACACATACAACACATACACAAACACCCAGACCCGAAACAAATATCTGTAGGCCTAACAAATATTTGTTGCGGTGCGGGGATCGAACCCGCGACCCTGCGAATCAAACGGTGGTTTCGCACCGCTTGACTAACCGGGTCGTATACGCTATAAATAGGTATTTGCATTGCACATTCTATATTCTTAATTTTCATAAAGTTACTTTAATTTTACTGGTGGTAGTGCCGGTAGAGATCCAGTGTCGGAGCGCGAACGCGTAGGCACTATCGCATTACCTTTAAATGTTCAACGGTGCGATTCTCACGTTCGGTTTTGCCCAGAACGTGTAAATTGTGGTATGAGCTTCCCTCTGAGGTGTTCCCTCGGTGCTACAATATGGGGTTCTTCAAAAATGGCGTCAAAAGAGTCCTTCAGGGCTGGCAGCGCGTTGGCGATGCCCCTGGTGTTGCAAATGTTCATAGGCGACGGTGACTACTTTTCATCAGGTAGTCCGTCTGCTTGTCTGTCAATCCTTTGACATAAAAAAAAACCTAATCTATCTGCCGTGAAATGATAGTACCTCTTCAACCGTATAGTATCGTGTTCTGGTGAGATGGTAATGTGTAACGATGTTATAACTTCTCTGGCTTCAAGGAAGCATCGCATTTCCATTTTGACCTCCGGGTTTTTAGTCTATAGGTCTAAGTATTCACCATAGAGCAACACGGGCCACCGGCCGCGGTGGACCGGAGGGGAGGTGCAGTGGGCGCAGTGGCCCGTGTTGCTCTAGGAATTCACTTACCATCACTGTGAATTACACGTTTGTTCTACGTCATTATAAGAAAAAAATAAATTGTTAAAAAAATAGGTATCTGCATTCAAATCTACGGTTGACACACGGTTGATGACGAAATTGAATTAATTGCTTTACCTGAACAGGACAGCAAGGTATGCATTCCGGCGGTTCTTTATAGCTTGGCAAATCAAATACAGGACTACACATTTTGAGAATATTTAAAAGATATATTCGTAAACTAGAATGATATTTATTTAATTTATTTTTTTAAATTATGTATTTAAAATTTGCTGCAGCTGTCTTGTAAATTTTGATTTATTTATATTTTACTTCCTTAATTTTTTTATAAATAATAACCCAATACGCTTGCAGTTTTTGAAATATGTCACATATTTTTTCTATTTTAGAATTTGCATCGAAAGAGTTTGGTACTTACCTTACTTACATAAGGAGGTTTGATATTTACCCTTATAAAAAAACAATTATACGAGCACCAATCTGGATCTATCAGAATCAGAATCAGAATCAGAAACTCATTTATTCATTTAGGGTGACAGGCACCTCTTATGACACGTCAAAAACAAACAAAATAAAATAAAGTGAACAACAATTGCTAAACATGTCAAACAAGACAAAAAATATATGTAAAGTCAAGAATATCACTAAGATAAAACTAAATGTAAAAAACTAATGTAAAAAGTATATCAGTAGAATGTCTCATTTCCCCTTATCAATCTATCTCAATACACTGATGAATGCGCGATATCACGTATCATGGGTATGGTTTTTTACTGGTGGTAGAGTTCCAGTGTTGGAGCTCGAGGACGTAGGCCCTACCGCATTACCTATAAATGGTACCTAGTGTTCAGCACTATCGTGTTCCGGTAAGATGGTAATGTATGGTCCTGTAATGAATATCACAGAGACGTAACACCTTAGGTTATCCACACAGGGGTGGCAACGCATCTTCATTTTGGCCTCTGGTTTTTGTGTATATGCCTATAGGCTGCCAGTCATCACTTAACATCAATGTCAACTGCATGCTTGTTTGTCACCTTCTCACATAAAAAAGCACAAAAAACACCTGAGGCTTAAGGTTATAGTTTTCATCAAGATAGATGAAACAAGCCCATGTATCCATGCCCATGCCATTTTGCATCATCATACCAAGTCTTTGGTGCCATACTAAAATTTTGTTGAATGTCATCACAGATAGTTCAGTCCATAGATCTATACATCTATGGTTCAGTCACAGTACAGTCCAACTTGTGAACAAGTTGGAAATTGTGAAATACAGAGACCGATATTGTGGTCGGAAAAATTCTAAAACCGTTTATTGGCATATCAAAAATGTCGAAAGTTGAAAAAAAAACCGACCGAAACCGCGATGGCCTATTTTTAACGTTGAAATAAAATTACCTATACGTAATAGAGATAGAAATTCAAAAGTGACCTACAATTTTTTTATTGGTTATTGGCTCCCATAGATTTATTATCTATGGCTCCGCTTTAAACATCTTTTATCTTTTGTTTATAGTTTTCGAAAGATTTGCAAAATTCTGAATACTTTTTTTGTTTTATCACCTTTTACAATTTTTAATCTTCCAACTTTTTCTAGACATTGTTCCGGACCGAATGAGGTAGGTTTAATGGCCATAAAAATACGCACGTATTTTTTTAATATCTATAAAGTATATCACCGTTTTCAACTTGTAAACAAGTTAATTTCAGCTCAATCGGTCCCCAGGAGCTAGTTCAAAACTTCTTTGTAAGTTTGTAATAGTTTGTAGATACCTATAAGATGTAAACATCTAACGTCACGTAACGTGAAGTTGATAAATTGATCTATAACATTTCCACACTACCTAATACTGTAGTATCATTTCCTATCCAATGTAACTCCATAAAAAATAGAAAAAAAAAGTTATACAAAAATAAAACTTTTCCTCGTGACACGAGGTTATTGCAGCCTACCTGAAATATCGTCCAACTCGTTTAAAATAACTATTCAAATTGTTCTCATAATCCTGTTGGCCTCGCCGTGTTTATATAAACTCGGCACATATAAAATGTAATCTCATTTGTTCATCCTCATTCATAGTGAATCATATTTATTTTGGACTTGACCTAATTAAATTCGAAGTAATCAGAACAGGATGAGTGGCTGCAACGTTCCCTGTGTACCAGCCTGTGTTCCTCCATGTTTTCCTACCAGCGCCTGTGGGTCACAGGGACCCAACGTGTTTCAAAACAACATCCCGCCTACCCAGAGATGTTATCCGGTGAATCCATGCATTAATATATACAGCTGCCATACCCAGATCATGTAAGACCTATAAAGTAAAGAAGAAAGAAACCAGAAGAAATAAACATGTTTTAAGTGTGCTGTGAAATAAACATTCATTGAACAAGGTTTATCTTTATTTCTATTCTATGCATAATATATTTACTTTATATTCGTCGTCACATTACCTCCTAACTCCCGAGGTATATACTATATAGGTACCTAGTATCTATATAGCTACTGCGAAATTTTCGCATCTGGTTTCTAGAAAGTTGCCCGCTTTATATCAGTGGGAGTCGCGACATTTTGACCGCTCTGTATTTAGGATGGAGAAAGACTGACTGCCACGGGCACTTGCACCTTATCCCTTACAGGATTTGGGATACAGCACGTTAAGTTTAAGTCACGCGCTGCCACTGAAAGCAGGGCCCCGAGGTGATCAGATCTGCACGTAACAGTATACCTCAGACTTGGAGTAGTGGTAGATTTAGTAACTTGTTATCACTAGGTAGGTACGGTACTGTAACGGTTGCATAAATTTTAAAGTAGGACTAGTAATATATTTTTTAGTGTTCCGAACCTTCTTACCTCAAAAGGAAAAATCGGAACCCTTATAGGATCACACTGTTACACCCACACATTTTGGTGTTAAAATTTCGATTGGTATAGACTTATTAAATTCGGCACGTCCACACAGAGCGAGCAGCCTCGCGAAGCATTTGCCGCGAATCAGTTCGATTAGTGTGGACGTGCAAGGCAATCTCTATTCACTTTTCGCAAACCGCGGCTCACGAGATTTCCGAGATCTCCGGATCTAGTGCTGAAGAATCTGACGATGCCAATAAGCATCTGTCTACATCATTCACATTCGTCATGTGGTTGAAAACGTTCTTGGAATAGGCAATGTTTAGGTTAATTAATACGAAAATTATTGAACAAAATGTATAAACGTTACATTATTTAAAAAATCTACGAATCAATTTTTTTTTGTTTACAAAATAACACTTGCTTTCACTAACAGAGCGTTCGAACTTCATTTGAAAGCTTGATTCATCGTAAAGGGACGTCAACAAAATAGACGCATCCAGCCTGAGGACCCTGTAAAATAAAAAATAAATATATTAACTTTTAAGAGCCATTTAGATGGAGAGAGTTTCTCGTACGTTTTGGTCGAGATAATCGTACGCTACTATCACGAGCATTAATCGCCATAACATAATCGTGTCAAATTGTTTACACACAGGCAAGAATTAAAATCTCGCGTACGATTATGTCTTACTATAATCGCTAGGACATATCGACAGGCGATAATTGCCTATGTTTGTTCACACGACGAAATTATCGTAAGCAGATTCTTGCTTGACAGAATCTCGACTTGTCTAAACGAAATCTCGTATGATATATTTTCAAGTTCATACGAGTATCGTACAAATCAGTTTGATTCGTTTTCAGTGCGACATTTGTCATTCGAGTTTGGTAAATAGCTTATTGTTCATACGTAAAAATGTCTCAAAAATCCTATAAATTTGGAATCGCCGATAACATTAAGTTCATTGAACTTTATAGAAGTTATGAGTGTTTGTGGAACACGGAAGACAATAATTACAAAAATCGTGATGCGAGAAATGCAACACTGATTGATTTTGCTAAGCAATTGTGTGTCGAGGAATATGGTCCAAAAGAAATTACTGGCAAAATAAAAAACTTGCGGAGCCAATATTTACAAGAACGAAAAAAAGTAAAAACATCTTTAGGGACTGGAGCTGGGGCTGCCCATGTTTACGTGTCAAAAGGTAGGTCTGAGAATGGGCCAACATCAATTTTTCTGTACGAGCCAATATTGCTCATACAGCATTTTTAATGTTAATTACCTAATTAAGCCAGTCGCAGCTTGATAACATAACATAACGTACGCGAGTCATCGTATTTCACAACAAAAAGTGCGATTCAATAAATATTCTACTATAACCTTTTAACGTTGATTTACTTGGTGTGAACTCCTAACAACTTTAACCTACAACCGAGGGTACTGTCTACGGCAGAAACCCCAACAATATCCCTAAGAAATAAGGGTGATTCTAGGCAAATATTTTTTTTCAATTTCTTGGACATACTTATTTTTTTTATACCTCTACGTCGATAGAAGGTCGTCGGGGCAGCTAGAATTTATTAGGCTTTTTTTTCAGTTTTAATAAGGGTTCGTTCTTAGGGTTCCGTAGTAAACAAGGAACCCTTACAGTTTCGCCATGTCCGTCTGTCTGTCTGTCCGTCCGCGGTTGAGCGCAAAAACAATTGGCACTAGAGATTTGAAATTTGGCACAAGTATATACCTTAATCGCGAAGGAAATGTGAAATTTTATTAATATGATTTTAATTTACTATGAGCTATCTGTTTTTATTTTATATTATTCACTGTACGTATTTTTAAATTTTTAATGACTTCACTTATGTATCTTAAAAAAATGTAGATACTTATCCAAAATAAAAATATTTTCGTTATTTTTTTCTTTTATTATTATTACGAAAATCTGTTAACAATATAGTCCCATTTCCTCAGCAGTTCATAAAACTTTGCCATATTTCGATATAAACGAAGTTAGTCATCCCTTTGATTTTGAAATATTATGATTTTTAGAATCAGAACGCAACGTCTCACTTCGTCTGCCTTTAGGCAGTTGACAGAACGAATTGTATGCAATAAATTGAACATTCTCAGTCTATAGGAAGGCTGATTGGTCTGTGGATAATCGTATGTTCGAAACGAGAAACTCTCTCCGTCTAAATGGCTCTTTATTACACACGTCACATCTCATAAATAAACTTAACAGACTGATTTGGATAAATTTAATTTTCAAATATTTGTCAAAGTCCATGGAAGGTTTAAAAGGTTAGAAAATATGAAGATATTGTGAGTAGATACAATAGTGCGAGTAGAAACAACCATTTTATTTCCCCACCTCAAATAGTTTGTACTGTCAAATATTTCAAACACTATTTAATAATAAGGCGGTCGTCGCATAAACTAGTAAAAATTAAAAAGTGGTTTTAACATTACATAACATTTCTATCTTCTGCCAATTGTACTGTTCAGCACTATCATATTGTTTCAGATAGATGGTAATGTATGGAACTATCACATTGGCAAAAACAAGACATCTGCATTTGGATTTTATGTAGTTGTCTATTAGCCGCAGTCAGCGACAACAGAACCACTAGACACCCTATGTCATCGTTTCTACTAAGAAACATTTCAGTCAAAGCTATGAGGTATGATGGGCCGGGAAGCGGCAAAAGAGAGCGTCGTGATTGGTCGATTCAAGGTTGCGAGAGGTCATAAATTATAACTAGTGATGGGAAAGTTTTTGTTTTGATTGCAAGAGGAGTGAGTTTTAATTTTATCATGGTCATTTCAATTTCAACTCGTTTCATATACATACTTATAACGTTTAGTTAAGAAAATGTAAAACAATAATTTGACATATTTTAACATAAATGCATGTCAAAATAAATACACAAAATAATTTTTGCTTTTGTATATTTCTTTATGCAATTGCATATTATATTTTTTTAATGTTTTGTTCAATGCATTAATAAAGACTTGATTATCATTATAAGTAATAATCAATGATAGAGCTCGAAGGCACGCAAATATTACGTGAGTAATATGGGTAGGTATGTCAGATAACCTCTAATGATGGGTGTCAATTTTGTGGTTTCTTGGCGTGATGTTAACAAAACATCTTTTTCTACAAGACAATTTTTTTTTTCAAAATATTCCTGTTTGGCGGTGCTGATTACGAATATGTTTTTTTTATTAAATATGACATGTTCGAAGGCGTGGACGTGGAACTTTTGGAATTGGACACCCATATCATATTCTACTAACTTATTTAACTTCAAGAAATTTTGAAGTTAAAGAAGAAAAAAGAAGTTTAGGGAGTCTGTTCGCCATCATCTGTGAAATGTCTGCACCCAACAAACCGTGAAATTGAAATCCATATCATATATTCGAAAAATAATTATGTCCCCCATCTCCGATTTGAAAAGAGATATCATTTTCGTAATCATCACCCCAATTTCTTTTTTTGTATTTATTTTTATACTATATATTATTGTTTACAATAGGCTACATTTAGTGAAATATACATTAGGAAATGCAGTGGTGCTCGTACGCCCTGGAGCTCCATCACTGAAGCTCTACCACTGTATATTACCACCTACCCGGCAGATGATAACGGTTGACATTGAAGAAAACCGATAACCACTTACTGGCAGATCAAATAGGTAGCATGTATTGTATTTCTAGAGTATCTCAACTCACTGCATCCTAACATAGGGTTCACTTTCGAGCTGGAATCGGGAAGATGTTTGCCTTTTCTTGACGTCAGAGAGAATGGATCCATAACGCACACCGTATACAGGAAACCGACACACACGGATAGGTATCTGAATGCTATGTCTCACCACCATCCTCGACATCTGCAATCTGTCGTGACTTTACTGTTCAACAGAGCACGGGACTTGTGTGAGCCGGAGTTCATGGACGAGGAATTATCGCATGTTCAGGAGGTAATGCGGCGGAATGGATATCGTGTGGGAGAGTACCAACCACGGCGAAGAGTGGGAGAAAAGCGTCCAGACGTCTCAAGACAACCCGTGTTCTTACCATAAGAGGAATAACGGATAAGGTCGGTGCTGTGCTGGACCGTTTTTCCATCAAGACTGTTTTTATGCCACCGTCTAAGATCGCGGGATTTGTGAGAACGGCTAAGGATGTGATACCGTTTCAAACACCTGGTGTTTATAAGGTCGACTGCAGTTGCGGTAGTTCCTATATCGGTCAAACTAAGCGCACGATAGCTGAGCGAGTTAAGGAGCACATAGCAGCAGTTAAGAATCGCCAGGTGAACAAGTCAGCGATCGCGGAGCATCTACTGGAGTCGGGACCAAACCACTGGATCGAACTTCACAACCCGAAAATCCTCTCCACTGAACGTCACTACTATAATAGGATGGTACGTGAAGCGGTTGAAATCAGAAAATACAAAAATTTTAACCGGGAGGATGGATATAGGTTGTCAGTTTCGTGGAATCCGGTTATCGGGAAATGTAGACGTCGGGATGTATCTTTGGATAAATCGTCGGATGTTGTGAGCGTTGTGTGTCGGGACCTTAATGTATTGAATCGAAACAATGACGACCAACCGCGGGTAGTTCAAAGAACTGGCGCGGGTACGAGACGATGACACCATGGAGCAGCAGTCTACTCGTGACCACGGCCGTTGCATTACGGCCGAAACGTCGAGTGTCGAGGTAAATACTTCGATTAAAATAGTACGCGATTAAGTCCCGTTTACAATATAAAAATAGGTAGCATGTACGTGTCACTAGGTGTTCACGCCTTCGAACTTGTTCAGTGGAGCTCTATCAAATAAATAATAATTCATTCAGCAAATAATAAATTCATTCATTCATTCATATCCGTTACCGCCGAACACAATAGCCGTGGACACCATAGATAAGTGGACTCTACCACTTCGCGTCAGGTAGGAAAATTAAGTTTATAAAATATTCAATTTTAAAATTATCCAAAGATACTGCTCACGACCTTAGTTTATTAGTCACCCAACTGACTTACCAAGAGCTCAGAGCGGTGAGGAAGGTGAATCAGGTGGGACATCGAAGTGTCCATTCTATAGATACGTAGTTTTATTAAATATTCTCTGCCACCGTATTACCTATTACCTACATATCCACAAAATGTTAGTATTTAGCTCTATCGTGTTCCGGTTAGATGGTAATGTATGGACCAGTTATAACTGTCACAGAGGCAATTGTTTTTTTGGACTCGGAAGTGGCAAAGCATCTGCACTTTGACCTCTGGTTTTCGTGAACATGTGAACTTCATGTTTGTTTACAAACTTCGTTACAAAAAAAAAAAACAATTAAAAAAAGTGTACGTAAGAAAATTAAGTAATATTCAGTTGCATTAATTGTCATCAATCATCAGTTGATTGAGGTGTCACATCACTATACTGATACGGAAATGGAACGAAAGGAATAGCAATATTTATTTGAATGAAAAGAAAGGAATGCACTGTAAAAAGACATCAACGGGTGCTGTTTTTGACCTGTCATGACCTGTGTAAGATGAACTCCGAATAGATGTTTTGCTACATTTGCCACACTATCTTATTGAACAAGATGTCATTTTGCTTCACTTTCTTATTTTTTAACGAAATTATTTCGCGCTCGTAAAACGACCTACACAGGTCACATACGTGGTCGGTACTGAAGTCGAGCTCGCGCGCGGTTTCTTTTATCATTACTAAATTACACATAAATGTTCAAATGTGTTGTCCGAAAGCGTTCGCCTGCGATGCGGTATCTATTAGGTTGAGATATCGATGGCCGCAGTATTCACTTCCCATCGATGCGTTATGCACTCTCGTTTCCCACCATCATAAAAAAAAACATTTCAACAAACAAACAAACACAAAACTCACAGCATTTTGCTGGGTTTTACTTCATCAGGTGACCATCTATTTTTTTGAATCTTCAACGTCTTATTGTTTACGTTAAATTTAATTTTATTAATTACTTCTTATACGAATGATTTTGAGAAGTTGTTTTTGTTTTTGCAAGTGTTTGGCATTTTGCGAAGTTGGTATTTTGAGATGATACGGAATGGTGGAGGAGGATGGTTTGGACAAAAAATATCATCAACCGAAGTTCGTAGCTCTATAACTGATGATAATTATAATCTAGTAGTAAATGTCTGAAGTAATCTCAAATCATAAAAAAAAATCTCCAAACCTGTTTCACATAGTTTGAGACGGAGTACCGGACGTTGGGATTACGTCGGGTATAACATTCAGCCGGCAACCCTGATGGTCTGTTTTGGAAAACACTATCGTGGACTATCAACGGCCTCCTTCTGGTAACAGGGTCCAACTCGCAGTCAGGACAACAGCTGCGATTTAAGGGTAGACAAGGGTAAGGCTGTGGCGGTGGTCTTGGACATATCGGACGTTGTTTAGGAAGTATTGGCGGCGGGCACTGAGGATTGCAACACGGCAGGACTGGCTGGTAACATGGCGTAGGTTCAGGGCAAGGACATATCTGAAACAGAACAAATAGGCTTGATTTCTCGTGTGTGTTTTCCTGATACCTACCAGGTAAACTTGAAGGTGGCAAACAAGCATGCAGTTCACATGGATGTTAAGTAATGACTGCAGCTTATAGACATCTATATAAAAACCAGTGGTCAAAATGCATATGTGTTGCCACCCAAAGACTTTAGTTATTATGAGTCGTTATGTAGGGTCATATATTACCATCTAACCGGAACGCGATAGTGCTATTTAGTCCAACTTACCGGAGGAGGATCACAGGGTTCAGGTGGTGGACAACAAGGGAGAACTGGTGGACAGCAAACTGGTTTTGGAGGTGGGTATGGTGGTGGTTCACAACATGGCTGTCTTCGTGGTCTGCAAGTTGGCAACACTGGTACGATGGGCGGGACTATATCAGGGATCACGGGTGCTGGACATGGTCTGAAATTAGGTTTGCAAGTGCAAGGAGGGCAAGGAGTACAAGGTGTTGGTGGTGGACAACACGGCTGGCAACATGAGGGCGGCCACGGGCATGAAAAATTGCACGAGCCAGTGCCACACGGTAATGTAGCAGGACACGTTGGACTGAAACACATTGAACACATTTTTAAATAATATTTTCGACACGTAAAATTTATGCTTTCAGATTATTTAATTTTTTTCGCTTGAATTATGACATAATATGTCTATTTATATTAATTACAAAGACAATTAACTCTAGTAGTTCTTTCTTGTCTATTTTTCACTTTTATGACAATATTAAAAAAGAGTTTTTTTTCAAATGTATGAATTAAATTGTTATTAAAGTTGCGTAAGATTAATGAGCGAGTTGACGAGAAAGCGGCTAGTTGGTCTTTGTGTAAGTGTCTATAGGCTGCAGTCATCACTTAACATCAACGTGAACTGCTCGCTTGTTTGCCACTTCCATTACATGAAAAATTACACTCTCTTCACCAGCAGTTCCATTCACACAAGGGGTAAAGCTTGAGACTGTGATGGTTACAAAACTAGGTATTTACATGAAGCATTTTGATAGTGTCATTAAAATGATGGATTTAATGGCGTTTAATCTATGTCGTTTAAATCTGACTTTAAATTTGAGAGAAGTGTTGAATAGGTAAAGTTACCACTACGGTCACGAAATAATGATAGGTATATCTTCTTTGGTAGCCATCTCAGATCACTCACAGCCAGGGACTGGAAGCGCTTTCCCTTATCCTTATTTTTACCGGGTAAATTGATAGGATAGAATATATTTACCCTATAAAAACGCCTTACAACTTGGTTACCTTTCGATTGACTTACTCTATCATACGGAAAGCCTTTAATAGGGTTTCCCTTTAAATAAGTCGCTAAAACGTGCATTTTATTTTACCCTTACCAGAACCCTTTCTGAAAGGGTAGCCCTATCGTATAGGCTAAAGCGCTTTCTCTGGACTTGGCGGCGCGCGTAAATATTTTAATGGCATTGCGTTCCAAATTTAACAAATGGGTAATGTTTTGTTTGATACAAGCGCGGGCGATGCAGTTCAACGTGTCGCGACATGTTTATGTATAATTTTTGCGTATTTTGATTTTAACTTTTGGATTCACTTAAATTGTGTTTTCATGTTGTGATCCGAAAACAGTGTGACGTGAATTAGGTAAATAAATAAAGCTGCCATGCTAATCGTTTACTTATAGCAGAGAATATGTAATAATACTATGTATAGAATGGATACGAAGTGTCCCGCCCATTTTCCCCGCCTCATCCAATCTCCTCCCCTCTTATGGGCGACGGTTGGTGTGATTTGGGTGTCAATTTCGAGATTTCTTGGGGTGCTGATTACGAAATGACATCTTTTTGATATCCAAGATGGTGGATAAAATTATTTTTACAAATTGTGACATGGTTGTAAATTTCGAGATATTTTGGAGTGCTGATTACGAAAATGACATCGTTTTAATATCTAAGATGGCGGACAGAATTATTTTTCCAAATCGTGATATGAGTGCCCCAAAGGTTTCTTGGGGTGTTGAATACGGAAATGTCATAATTTTTTAGATCCAAGTTGGTGGACATTATTATTATCCAAATTGTAATATGGGTGTCAATTTTGTGGTTTCTTGGGGTACTGATTACGAAAATTACATCCTTATGAGATCCAAGATGGCAGACATCATTATTATTCCAAATTGTGATATGGGCGTCAATTTCGAGGTTTCTTGGGGTGCTGATAACGAAAAAGGCATTCGTTTTCAGATCCAAGATGGCGGAAAGACCTTTTCTTTCAAAATATGATATGGGTATCAATTTCGAGATTTCTTGAGGTGCTGATTACGAAAATGACATCTATTTTGAGATCCTAAATGGCAGACATCATTATTTTTCCAAATTGTAATATGGGGGTCAATTTCGAGGTTTCTTGGGGTGCTGATTACGAAAATGTCATCGTTTTCAGATCCAAGATGGCGGAAAGACTTTTTCTTTCAAAATATGACATGGGTATCAATTTCAAGATTTTTTGGGGTGCTGATTACGGAAATGACATCTTTTTTGAGATCCAAGATAGTGGACATATTTATTTTGCCAAATTGTGATATGGGTGTCAATTTCGAGGTTTCTTGGGGTGCTGTTAAGAAAGGCATCCGTTTTCAGATCCAAGATGGCGGACAGACTTTTTTTTTCAAAATATGATATGGGTATCAATTTTGAGATTGTTTGCGGTGCTGATCACGAAAATGACATCTTTTTTGAGGTCCAAGATGGCGGACATAATTATTTTTCCAAATTGTGATATCGGTGTCAATTTCGAGGTTTCATGCGGTGCTGATTACTAAAATGGCATCCGTTTTCAGATCCAAGATGACGGACAGACTTTTTCTTCAAAACATGATATGGGTGTCTTAGTCGAGGTTTTTTGAGGCGTTGATTACGAAAATGACATCTTATATGAGATCCAAGATGGCGGACATAATTATTTTTCCAAATTAAGATATGGGTGTCAATTACCAGGTTTTTTGGGGTGCTGATTACGGAAATATCATTTTGTTTCAGAATGGATGCCAGTTTCGTAATCAGCACCTCAAGAAATCTCGAAATTGATACCCATATCATATTTTGAAAGAAAAAGTCTTTCCGCCATCTTGAATCTGAAAACGAATGCCATTTTCGTTATCAGCACCCCAAGAAACCTCGAAATTGACGCCCATATAAGAATTTGGGGGGTTCAAGGTTGAGTGATGCGCAATATATGACTGCTACTCAAGAACAGTCACCTAGCCTCTCCTCACGAACTCCGCTCCCACCCTACACGTGGTGAACCCTGTCACATCGAGTAACCTACGTTGAGATTGTGGTACCAACCCCTTTGGAGACCTAGGTCGCTAAACAGATGGGAGAACGGGGTCCGGACAGAAAATCACTACACCCGGATGGCGGGCGTTGGCAGCAGGGCGCTTTGGATCAAGAACTAACATCACTGCGGTGCAGAAGGCAAGGGGAAACCACTGCACTATTATTCCCAAGAAACCCGTTAATGATGAGTCAGGAAACGAATAGAGCGATGGCATGCAATCCGGTGTTACATTTATTAAAATGACTATTAATAAAACAACCAATATTAGTTAGGTACTACAGTTTTAATAATTTATAAAATGTCTACTTATATACTATCACTCTAATTATCCTATAATCTAATCTCCCTAACTACAATTAAATCTATTTAGGTAGGTACTACCCGGTAACTAAACTAATTTAAAATTAAAACCTAATCTTAATTTTTAATGAAATTGAGAAATTAAGTTAGAATAGGGCGTGGATCGACTATCGTTTGTTTGCACTGATAGGAACAAATACAGCAACACTATCCTGCACTAGAAGCCGGTGACGGTGCTGCCGGTGCCACTCTGTAGACCGTTGCGCGACGCGGGGAAGAATCTGACGTCACGCGAACAGGACAGGACAGCATCAACCCAGGTCGTTTTAGACCCAGAATAAAAACCCTGGAAATTCCCAAGGGTGGAAAATAAGAGCACGCTCAAATGGTATCACGTGTCCCCTATACGACCTTGATGGTTGATGAGATGATTAAACACAAAGCAGCCAGATGATAGTTTGCTATATGTATAGCCATTAGTAATCAATGATGTGGTCGTAGTGAAACAAATAGGAGGCAATGATAATATGAGCACTTAGTACCTACAGTGAGAATAAGTTACAAATAAATGCACAACTTACCCGAGATCGGGGTTATATTCCGCAAGTATATAGATATAGCACAAGTAGGTACAGGCAAAAATAGTATAAGCACTAACGGCACAATAACTATTTGGCAGTAGATATAGGTATGGTGTAAAGAATTAAAAGTAAGTAATATTCATGTCCGATGTTCCAGCACGAATGTCATACCGCTGCCCTCCGCTCCGGCGAACGGTGGCCCGTTCACCAGAACCGGTTCTGTCTACGCGCCGCTCATTTCATATCGCACGGCGTACGACACAGCCAGGTTAATATTTTAATTACGTACCTTCACGCTTACTCGCGCATCCGGTAGGCAGAGCGCGTGAGGTACTAAATAGAGCGACCAAATCTTTCAATTACAAATATATTGTAACAGTATTCCCCCCCGTAGATAAGGATTTTACCACAGAAAAATCCGCTTGAAATAAGTACAGCTAAACTGATATTACAAATGTAGCAATGTAAAGATTCGTTACTCTATTATTAATTGTTCAATTTTAATTTAATATCTTTTATATGCCACGCGCCGAGATCTCGACCAGACATATCTTGCAATATATAGACCAGAGGTGATCTCTTTTCTTTTACTTTGCACTTTTCAAATTTGGGTGCCAATTTTTTGCTAAAATGAGCACCCTTATCACTTTGAAGGAAGCAACGTTTCCAAACAGTGTCTCCAACGCTAAATTCTACATGTTTACGTCTTAAATTGTAACGCTGAGAGACCTTCTGATGACTATGCCAAAGAGCAGCTTGTACATTATTAAAAATTTCAGCCAGATGACCCAAATTCTCACCATATACATCACGAGGTAGAAATAAAATTTCATCAACATTATCATTTTCAATATAATGAGATCCGCATGTTACCAATTCTCTACCGTAAACCAAAAAGGCAGGTGTAAATCCAGTAACTTCATTTACAGAATTGTTGATTGCGAATTGGATCTTATGTAGGTTAAGATCCCAAGTCCTGTGATCATCGTTTACAAATGTTGAAATTGCTGTAACAATCGTTCTATTGTATCTTTCCACGTTATTAATTTGGGGAGTATATTTAGGAGTAAAGTGTACATTCGGTACTTTATATTTTTGTAGAAACGCATCCATTTCACGCCCTGCGAACTGTGTACCGTTGTCCATAATTATAGTCTGAGGAATGCCATGTACTAGAAACACATGATTCTCTAACAACTTACACACGGTTGGAGCTGTTGCATTTCGCATTGGAAACACTAGGGTGTATTTAGAGAAGCAACAGTTGATAACAAGAATGTAATTGTGTCGTTGTCTACTTGTAGGCAATGGACCTACAATGTCAATAGAGAGAGTCTGGAAAGGACGGGAGCAGACTTTAGGTCTACCCATCTTTCCTAAGACAGTGTGAGCAGGATGCTTGTAAGCTAGACATGTCTTGCAATCACCTACAAACTTAACAACATCACTGTACATACCAGGCCAATAATAGGACAAAGCGAGTCGTTTATATGTTTTAAAAGTTCCTAAATGCGCAGCAGTTGGATCAGAATGATTTTTATCTATAATATCGTTTCGGGATTCCTGAGGCACTACTACTTTCCAACAGAATTCCGATGTTAATGGATTTTTGGCTTTCATGAAACGATAAAGAACGTTTGCCTCAACTCTGTAATTAGGGAAACTTGTTTGAGAGTTTAAGCAACCGTTGAAGATATTTAGGTACCAAGCATCAGAAGTAATAGGTGGTGAGTCCGGAAGTGTATTAATAGGAGCAACTGAAACACACCTAGATAAGGCGTCTGGAATAACATGATCCTTACCTCGCCGGTGTTTTATTTCAAAATTAAATGAGGATAATCTTACTCCCCAACGAGCAAGGCGACCAGTAGGGTTAGACAGTGACATGAACCACTTAAGCGCTGCGTGATCAGTAAAGACCGTAAATTTTTTGCCATTTTCCAGGTAGCAACGCCAGTATTCTAGTGAAACGAGCACCGCTAGAGCTTCTCTTTCTGTAACGCTGTAGTTACGCTCAGCGCCCGTGAGTGATCGACTCATATATGCAACGGGGTGTTCTTCCTCGTTGATGGTTTGTGAAAGCATAGCACCCACACCAAAATTGCTAGCATCAGTATGCACGTCAAAAGAAAAATCAAAGTTAGGACAAGCTAGTAAGGGAGTGTTAACTAATAATGACTTGAGGGTCTCAAAAGCTGAATTAGCTTCCGAGCTCCAATTAAAAGGTGGAGACTTCTTTCCTGTAGAGGTCAATCTGTTTAAAGGACCAGCAATAGAACTAAAATTAGGAACAAAACGTCTATACCATGATGCGGTACCCAAAAATCTCTTAACTTCTTTTTTATTCGTAGGAGTAGGGTATTTTAAAATAGCTTCAGTCTTAGCAGGATCAGTCCGTAGACCGTGTTCATTAACTACATAACCCAAGTAACGTAATTCTCTTCTGAAAAACTGACATTTAGCTAGGTTAACAGTGAGATTTGCAATTTTAATTTTCGCTAGGACCCGTTTTAGCAAACTAACGTGTTCTTCAAAAGTTCTACTTACAAGTACTATATCGTCAAGATAACAGAAAACTTGTAACTCGAATTCTGGGCCAAATAGTGTATCAACTAACCGCTGTTGAGTCGCGGGAGCATTAGAGAGGCCAAAAGCAGTAACGTTGAACATAAAGGTGCCTTTACCGGGTACATAAAATGCAGTTTTTTCGCGATCAGGGTCAAAAATTGGAATTTGCCAAAAAGATTTCGATAAATCAATACTAGATAGGTACTTAGCATCTCTGAGATTGTCAAGTATTTCCGATATATACGGTAAATTGTAGGCATCTTTTTTAGTAACTGAATTAAGCCTTCTGCTATCCAAACAAAAACGTGGATTGCCGTCTTTTTTATCTACCACCAATACAGGCGACGACCACGGACTTTCGCATGGTTGTATTACCTTTAGGTCTAACATCTCATCGACCTGTTCGGATATTATTCGTTTCTTTTCAGGCGACAAACGGTAATATCTTTGTTTTATAGGAGGAGCGTCACCTGTATCAATGCGGTGGTGTATTAAATTAGTCCTACCAAGGCCTTTACTTTCGAAGGCAATTTGCTTAAATTGTTCGACAATGTCATCTGCTTCGAGTTTTTGGAAGTCCTCTAAGATCTCGTACGGCTGTATAATAGGATTTGAAGATATTTCAGAGACGTTGTTTAAAGACTGATCATGTTGGGACAACATTCTTATATTCTGTATATGTTTAGGAAATATTTCAAATTTTGTCCAAAAGTCAATGCCTAAAATTAAAGCAGTTTTAACTTCTGGAACTACATGGGTTTTAATAACAATACATTTATCGTTGAAACACACAGGCAATAGAAAAAATCCTAAAGACTTCATTATTTGGCCTCCAGCTGCAGATATAGATATGATTTCATCACTAAAAATTTCAAATCCATGTTTTTGTAAATAACAATGAAAATTATTTCCAACAATAGTAACAACAGAACCAGAATCTAACAGACCATGTACAGATAAAGATTCTAAATTATTTATTTTAACTTTTACGTAAGGACGTGGATCATTATTTAGTGAATAATTTCTAACCGTAGCAACAGTGCTGTATGTACCAAAAAAAATTTTGATATAGTTTAGCCAATCACTCCAATCCTTACTGTCAAAGTGATTGCTGCTACGTTGTATAATTAGTTTTTTTGGTTGAATTTTACACTTTTATTAACAAGTTTATCCTGACAAACAGGGCAATCCGGGTAGCGGACGTCCTTCTTCCCACATTTAAAACAGATGATATAGCGTGGTTTATGGCAATTCTTTAAAGAGTGATCAGTAGATCGACATCTAGGACAGAACACTTGATTAAAATTTTTTGTATCTTCTTTGTATACAGCACTACTTGGATTTGATTCTACAGCACTTATGTTCATATTTCTAAATTGCTTATGAATAGGGTTCGAGGTATTGTAACTTGTAGAAGGCCTTGTATACGCAAATTCAGGTGCTAAGGTATCAGTAGTTACTTTAGGGGGTTCTTTAAACTGGGAAATGCGCGTTTGGTAGTTCTCAAAGTTGCGGCATTTAGTTAGCAGTTCGGATATTGATGTGATATCTGGACAACAAGACAAGGATTGAGAATAAAAGGGTCTGATATTGTGTAAAAGTATTTCTAATTTTTCCTCTTCGCTCATTATTTTCGACAATCTACAAAACATTCCCTCCATAATAGCAATATAGATGACAATGGACTCTGATTCACCCTGTGTTCGAGCGCGTATCTCGTTCATTAGTCTATAATCATAGTCAAATTGATCAAAGTCCTGTCTTAGTAATATAACTAATTGTTCCCAAGTTTCAACGGAACCACTTTTACTACGATACCAATGTAAAGCATCTCCTGTGAAAATCTCGGTAGCAAAAGCTAAAACTCGGTTTGACTTAATATCCCTTGCTTTTATGAACTCATTCACCTTTTGAAGGAAAGCTCTGACGCATGACTTTCCGTCAAATTTTAATTTGCCTAAGTCTGTGCCAATACCGCGATCACATGTAACCGAGATATTAGTGGTCGGTACATCCATGTCGCAGCTATCTGTTTTTGATGTGGTAGGTGTAGCGTATTTAGCAAGTTCTATATAAGCAGCTTGAAGTTTTTGGTTGCAATCCTTAAACTGGCTAGAAGTTTCTACGGTGTCGGGTTGTATCCTTGAGAGACGATGATGTATATGGAGAGCAAGATTATCTGACCTTATAAATAAGTTTTTATCAGATTTTAACTTTAAATTCTGTACGTTACTCTTTAATTTCGATAAACTCTCCCTTACACCAGCAATATCATCAGCAGGTTCTAGATGCGATTCCAGAATGTCCTCGGAAGGTAAACACCTGGCCTGCTTGATAATTTGTTTCCGCAAGCCTTGGACATTGTCCGCAGGTGATTCTCCCCGTACCTCTACCTCATACTCTAATTCAGCCTTTTGCAAAGATAAAAATTTAATTTCTCTAGACATTGTAAGTTTTTTTTATATATTGCTATTATTAAACTGTAAATATCATTAGAATGTAAGTATTTAAATATTAAAAATGGAATGTGCTTATGTGTGTGATAAATTATTTTGTATACCTACTGTTCTTTGATTTTTATAATAAACATTAATTATGCATATAAGTATATCACTCTATCCATCTCCTTGGAAAACACAAGCGTGAAGTTATATAGGTACGGCAGTTATTATTTGACTATATTAAACCAGTAGTCGGATATGTTGTGCAAATATTAACGATAAGAGAATGAAAGAAGCAGCAATGCATGAGAACAATAAAAAAAATACAGAAAAATGAAGTAAGTAGCATGAAGGTAAACACAATCACAATCAATATACCTACTTTTAAAATTTAATAAAAAAAAACATGCTATGTCAACGAAATAGTATAATAATAACGTCTAAAAACTATTAGGTACTACTCTTAATTAGTTTCAAGAATAATTTGTATTTTTAAATAATATTAATTAAGTTACTACCTTAATCAAAATAACAATTGAGATTAGCATGTTTTTTATTTTGTTACGTACTGAGTTGTTATAAATCTAATAGGTACCTCTTATTAACAATTAACAAATTACTTAACTAATAATAAACTAACTTAATTTAAAAGTAAGTAGGTAAGTATCGAACAATAACCATCACCAAAGATAACCAATAACTACGGTAAACCAGTGCAAACAAAGGAAATCTTAAAACACGTTATGGCGCCACTGTTACATTTATTAAAATGACTATTAATAAAACAACCAATATTAGTTAGGTACTACAGTTTTAATAATTTATAAAATGTCTACTTATATACTATCACTCTAATTATCCTATAATCTAATCTCCCTAACTACAATTAAATCTATTTAGGTAGGTACTACCCGGTAACTAAACTAATTTAAAATTAAAACCTAATCTTAATTTTTAATGAAATTGAGAAATTAAGTTAGAATAGGGCGTGGATCGACTATCGTTTGTTTGCACTGATAGGAACAAATACAGCAACACTATCCTGCACTAGAAGCCGGTGACGGTGCTGCCGGTGCCACTCTGTAGACTGTTGCGCGACGCGGGGAAGAATCTGACGTCACGCGAACAGGACAGGACAGCATCAACCCAGGTCGTTTTAGACCCAGAATAAAAACCCTGGAAATTCCCAAGGGTGGAAAATAAGAGCACGCTCAAATGGTATCACGTGTCCCCTATACGACCTTGATGGTTGATGAGATGATTAAACACAAAGCAGCCAGATGATAGTTTGCTATATGTATAGCCATTAGTAATCAATGATGTGGTCGTAGTGAAACAAATAGGAGGCAATGATAATATGAGCACTTAGTACCTACAGTGAGAATAAGTTACAAATAAATGCACAACTTACCCGAGATCGGGGTTATATTCCGCAAGTATATAGATATAGCACAAGTAGGTACAGGCAAAAATAGTATAAGCACTAACGGCACAATAACTATTTGGCAGTAGATATAGGTATGGTGTAAAGAATTAAAAGTAAGTAATATTCATGTCCGATGTTCCAGCACGAATGTCATACCGCTGCCCTCCGCTCCGGCGAACGGTGGCCCGTTCACCAGAACCGGTTCTGTCTACGCGCCGCTCATTTCATATCGCACGGCGTACGACACAGCCTAGGTTAATATTTTAATTACGTACCTTCACGCTTACTCGCGCATCCGGTAGGCAGAGCGCGTGAGGTACTAAATAGAGCGACCAAATCTTTCAATTACAAATATATTGTAACACCGGCTACCACCCGGCGCCATGTCGATTCCAGGTCGCATGGTGTGAAGCATGGAACTGACTCACAGAATGTAACGCGACCACAACTGCGCAAGAAAATAAGACTGGGGACATGGAATGTTAGAGGCATGATCCAACCAGGGAAAGTGGAGATCATTGGGAAAGAACAGAAGGAGTACAAGGCAGACATAATAGGTCTCACAGAAACCCACTTAAGAGGATCTGGATTTTATACAACCTCATACGGTCATACCCTCTATTTCTCTGGTCCAGAAGGGGAAAGTAGGAACGGAGTTGCCTTGTCTGTATCACCAGTAATCAATAAGTCTGTTATGGGATATAACCCGGTGAATGACCGTATCATGACAATAAGAATAAACTCAAAGCCGTGTCGCATGAATTTAGTGGTAGTCTATGCACCAACAACGATGTCATCGGAAACTGAGATCGAAGCGTTCTATCAAAAACTCGAAGATACGTTGAAGAGCCTTTCCAAGAGAGATATCACTGTGCTCATGGGTGACCTAAATGCCAAAGTTGGATCGACAGTTCTCGATGATCACCTAAGGGATGCAGTCGGACGATATGGTTTAGGAGATAGGAATGACAGAGATGAGATGTGGCTACAATTTTGCACTGAAAACTCCCTCACAATCATGAGCACTTGTTTCAAAAACCACCCAAGAAGACTATATACTTGGGTAATGCCTGGAGATCGATGTAGAAATCAAATCGATTATATAGCAATCGCTAAACGATGGAGGTCCTGTATTAGTAACATGAAGACGTACCCGGGCGCTGATTGCGGAAGTGACCATAAACTTTTGATGGCATAAATGAGCATAAGATTGAAGCGGTGCCATAGATCAGTTGCAAAACCCACCAAAGAACCACCAAAGCCGCTAGAACTACTTGCTTTCAAGGAGAATTTCGAGAGAAAAGCATCAGACCTCACTATAAATGTAAATAGCAACATAGACGAAAATTGGACGGCGGTCAAAGAGATAATTCTGTCAGCGCGGAAAGAGACACAAAGCTCAGAGTCAGACTACCCGAAGAAGGCATGGATTACAGAGGAAACATGGAAGACTATCAGAGAAAGAAAGGCACTACTCGCAGGAGCGTCAGATGTAAAACATGCCGAATATAACTCGTTATCAGCTCTAGTCCAACGTCTCTGTCGAAGAGACCACAACCAATATCTGAACTCTATCTGTCAGGATATTGAGGATCATGCGCAACATCTGCATACTAGGGACTTGTTTCTGAAGGTGAAAACTATTATTTGGGACTTCAAGGTAAAAACCTGGGCCGTTGAAGACGCAGATGGAAGTCTATTAACCGATATAGATTTTATCGTTGAGAGGTGGCGCTCTTATTGTGAAGGTCTGTATGCTGTCGACAGAATATCGGATTGTGCGGCTATATCAGAGAATCAGCAGGATCTCTTATCCTAGAGACGGAAATTAGAGATGCGTTGCGAAAACTCAAGATCAATAAGTCAGCCGGTAGAGACAAAATATTCGCTGAAGAATTAAAATACCTTGGTGACGATCTTACGAGATTTATGTAACCAGGTCTTGCGAACAGGCAAATGGCCAACTGACTGGAAACAGTCTTGACTAATCCCGATCTACAAGAAAGGATCAACAAAAACTTGTGAAAATTATCGAACTGTAACCTTGATATCTCACGCCAGCAAGATAATGCTCTATATAATACATGGCCGCTTACAATCCTATTTACAATGGCAAATACCAAGTGAACAGGCCGGTTTCGTCAAGGGCCGCGGCACTAGAGAGCAAATAGTGAACGTGAGGCAAATGATAGAGAAGTGTCGAGAGTTCAATGTGCCGATGCTCATGTGCTTTATTGACTACTCTAAAGCATTTGACTGCGTGCGATGGGATTGTCTATGGCGTGTTCTCCAAGAAATGGGAGTGCCCTCACACCTAACGGAACTAATCGCGAACCTATACCAAGATGGTGAGTCCATGATAAGGGTTAACGATGTGATCTCAAATCCCTTCAAACCTCAGAGAGGAGTACGCCAGGGTTGTATACTTTCTCCCCTCCTTTTCAACATTTACGGGGAGGGGATGGAGGCATCACAATTGGTGGCAAAAAGATCAGCAACCTAAGGTACGCAGATGATACCACACTATTCGCAGCATCAGAGTGTGAGATGGCAGACCTCTTTAGAAGGATAGAGGACGAGAGCAAGATGTCTGGTCTCTCAATTAATAAGGCAACGACCAAAGTTATGATACAGCCGGTCAGCTCCCACAGACCGGACTGCTGGCTCACCTAGAAGTCATTCAAGATTTTGTGTACTTGGGATCTGTGATAAGCGACCAGGGAGGTAGTGCCAAAGAGATTCGACGACGAGTCCAAATGGCTTAGATTGCAATGAGCAATCTCTCAAAAATATGGCAGAATAGAAACGTGTCCAATACTACCAAAATGAGACTAGTACGAACTCTTGTGTTCTCTATTTTCTTATATGCGTCTGAGTCATGGACGATCCACGCTGTGGATAGAAAGAAGATCGATGCATTGGAAATGTGGTGCTGGAGGAGGATGTTGCGCATACCGTGGACAGCAAAAAAAACAAACAAATCTATTCTCGACCAGCTTAAATCCGAACTAGGCTCTCGACAATCTGTTATCAGCGCAATCTCACCTACTTTGGGCACATTGTTCGAAGACAACCAGAAAACTTCGACAAACTGGTTGTGGTGGGTAAAGTAGACGGAAAAAGACCCAGAGGCCGATCGCCTAGCCGATGGTCTGACGCCATAAAAGAAATCACTGGACTGCCGGTGACTGCAGCTCTCAGAAAAGCTGAAGATCGGCGGGCGGCCTGGAAGCAACTCGTCAGTTCCTCCACCTATACTTACAAAAACGGGCACGACCTTCAGTAATGAAGAATACAACAAAGAAGAAGAAGATAACAATTTGGAATAATAATGATGTCTGCCATCTTGGATCTCAAAAAGATGTCATTTTTGTAATCAGTACCCCAAGAAACCACAAAATTGACACCCATATCACAATTTGGATAGTAATAATCTCCGCCATCTTGGATCTGAAAAATTATGACATTTCCGTAATCAACACCCCAAGAAACCTCGAAGTGGACACCCATATCACGATTTGAAAAAATATTATGTCCGCCATCTTGGATATCAAAAAGATGTCATTTTCGTAATCAGTACCCCAAGAAATCTCGAAATTGACACCCAAATTGCTTACATAGTATTATCGTTAGGTACCATTTAGGGAAATGTAATTTGGGAAATGCTGTGGTGCATGTACGCATTGGAGCTCCATCACTGAAGTTCTACCACAGTATATAACCTACCCAGAACATGATAACGGTTTACATTGGAGAAAACCGATAACCACTTTCTGGCAGGTCAAATAGGTAACATGTAGGTATTCACGCTTTCGAGTTCGTTCATTGGAGCTCGATCACCGTTTATTACCATCGAACACAATAGAACATCTGAAACATCTGAAAAAGTAATGTCACTGTTACGGACAACGAGCCCGTGGATGGCAAACGTCACATGTAGCTATTTAAATAGTTAGATTTAGATATAAGTTATGTTTGCTACATGTGATTCCCTCTTAGTTTGTATGCGTATCCTGTATTTGTATTTATTTTATTGTACAGATTTAATGTGTAAAACCCTAGCGTAAGAATATGTGAAATAGGATAAGGAATTAATAAATATAACTAGCGTAAGTTAGAACAAGATAGAGATTATTTAAATAAATTTGTATATCGTACTAGGAATGAGACGTACGAGGTTTTTGTCATGCATGCACACGACTTGTCAGGAAGAATAAACACAGTCGCGGAAATGTGCATCGAATTGGACGAGAGAGACTAGTTACGTCCTACAAACGTAACTAGTCGAAACATGTGCGAGCGATACGCACGTGGCGTTATTCCTCGAACCAGTGTGCGAGCGAGAGGTCGCATCCGCCCTCTCCCTCTACCGCTGTGACTAACTAGCTGTGCACGTACGCTGCGCCGTAGCGTGCACAGATATAAAAAGGGGCGGCCCGGAGTCGATAGCACGCAGAAGCAAGACAACAACGGAAGTGATAACAACAAGAAAAGTGTTCTCGCTCCAAAGAAACTTCTAGTGTTTTGGAAGAATCCGCTGGCCGCCCAATAATTTGTATATTATTAGGCTATAACATTCATCCAGTGTAAAAATAAATAGTAACGGAAAGTTGAAGACTTAAAGCGCGTGTGTGTTATTTAATACGCCCTGTCCTCAACAGTCACTTGCCTTCCATTCTAGGAAAAACACGTAAGTACCTACTTAGATTACTTCTTCGAAACCAATTTAATGTGTCGTTCAGTACACTCCCGTAGTTTGATGCAAGCTTAACTTGAGTAAATACTTAATGAGTGAAAAAGCAAAAGAAAAGGATGTGGTTTTACATAAAATACTCGCTGTGCCCGCGACTTCGTTTGCGGGAGAATTTATCATTGATCAGTATCTACCCGTTTTTGGACAGACAGACAAAAATTGTAAAAAGTGTTATTTTGGTATATGTACCGTCTATACATACATATGCATATAGTAAAAAGCGGTTATTTTTATTTAACAAACAGACACTCCAATTTTGTTAATTTATATGTAGATGGCTGTTAGCACAAAAGGCGTGCCATTACTTTCGGTTAGCAAAAACCTTATCACTAAGAGATTAAACTAAGCGCTTAAAGTAAAGGCTAAAACTATCCTATCATAACGTTAGGGTTACCCTTTCCTTGGGTAAAACTTTTAAAAGGATAATATGGAAGCAAGGTATCCTATCGTAAGGATAAAAATTTAAAGCGCTTTTAAAATTAGCCGCTAATCCGGTCCCTGCTCACAGCTACTCACACCTCTTTTAGTTACTGACAGAAACAAAGAATATACAAATACTGACAGAAATCCCAAAAAAAAAGTAAAGAAATAAAAAAAGTGGAAAGAGTCAAAATTTTGTTATAAATTTTCAAGTGAAATAAAATTTATAAAAAATCTGAAAATGAGCGCTCCATTTTATAGTTTCGATCCCTGTGTTTGTACTGGCCTGCCTTGTGGTGCTTGCTATCCATTTTCAACGAAGCCTTGCGTTGCTTCCAGTAATAACTTGAGCTCATGCTCGGTGTGCCCTGGGGGAGGGTGTTCTCCGTGTCCAGCGCCAGTGCGACCCTGTCCAGCACCGTGCCCGCCAACTCCTTTTCTTCCCTGTCTGCCACCATGTCCACCATGTGATAAGGTATTGCTATGTTCCATACTTGACTATACTTAAAAATAATTCGAACATCCACTCTAATTATTTTCTTCGTTTTAAATGTATAAAGTCGAATAAGCAAATAAAACAGAATCTTGATAATGTGAAGATTGCAAATAAATTGAAGACTGTGAAGGGTCATGAGAAAATTAGATGCCTTGATAAAATCTTTCTAAAAACATTATAACATGTTCTTTTAATCATTTAATCAAAACAACAATTGTATTTCTATATTTTTTTATTTAACGCAGGTGCCAAATAAATCAGTGATATGACTGCAGGCTGCAGCCTATAGACATTTACACAAAAACCAGAGTTCAAAATGAAGATGCGTATTCTGAGACCTAAGTTGTTACGTCACTCTAACCGGAACACGTTAGTGCTGAACACTAACATTTGTCGGCAGATAGGTTACGTAATACGGTGGTGGAGGTCTACGCCTTCGAGCTCCTACACTTGGAACTCTACCACCAGAACTATACACCAATATTTTTATGCAAAAGTAACAATCCATTAAAACCAGTTGTTTCAGGAATACCAACAGGCTCATTCTATCGACATATGTCACTTCAGGCCCATATCCTCTTCAGGCTCTGAGAATCTTCCGAATGTGCAAAAAAGTTATTATTAACAACAGCTCTTTATTGTGAAATTTTTCATTGTTATCAGCCCATTACACCAGTCACTCCTCCATCAAGGATATGCGACTCGGTAGCTATCCCATGTTGTCGGCCCAATCGCTGCAAACCTTGTCCTTGCTATTGCTGCACTGAATCTGCCGTCTGTTCGCCAAAACGGTGCAGCTACCCTGGGGTGCCTGTATGTGGTGGCTGTTGCGGTCCGTGTATGCCTGTATGGTAATGTTATGAAATTGTGGTGTAAATAAATAATGTGATCTTTCATATTGTGTATTATTTTAACAAAAATACGACAATAGTACATGAAACGCCAGATGATCTAAAACGCCATATTCGTTGAATGCTAGATTGTTGGCTTGGTCGACTAATGCTAGAATATGTAAATGCCAGATTCTACAATTAATAATATAATAAAAATAATGGCAACCCATTATACGTCCGCTGCTGGGCACGAGTCTCGCTCCTTTTTTTTGGGGGGGAGGCCTGGAGCTTACTCCACCACGCTGCTCCAATGCGGATTGGTGGAGGTGGGTGGGTTAGTGGCCAACCCACTGTCGGATGTTTTCAAACCGCCCATAAGGCCTCCGACAAGGTTTAACGACTGCTTTCCATCGATAGAAACCGGGACCGACGGCTTAACGTGCCCTCCGAAGCACGGAAACGCGCATTTAATTTGCCACTAGCGGTCACCCATCACACTACCCGACCGCGCCCGTAGTGCTTAACCGAGCAGATCGCTTACGATCTACACCAGCCGCTGGGCCATGCGCACTTCTACAATTGCGTGCTTTAAACTGGAATCACATAAATTGGGGTAACAATATATATAAAACAATAATATAACACATGATTAAACAACCCATTTATGTGTATCCAGTTTAACCCGTCAAGTCACGAAGTGTGTCACCACCACCACCACCGTCAACCTGATAATCCCGCAATCACCACCACTAGTCCGGTCAACATGTCAATTTTACCCAAAAAGGTGGGTTTGTATATTCTCCCAAAATTACGATCGAGGTTTCATTCGTTTCGGAATAATGTGTAGAAAATTTAAGCAAAGTTACAGATAAAAATTACAACAGTTTAAACCGTTTCAGTCCACAATGTCAAGTTCCCATAATGTCAAGCAGTTTCAAAATGTCAAGTTCCCGAAATTACAAATTACCAAAATGTCAAATTCCCAAAATGTCAAATTCCCAAAATGTCAAATTCCAAAATGTCAAATTCCCATAATGTCAAATTCCCAAAATGTCAAGTTCCCCCAATGTTAAGTTACCATAATGTCAAGTTCCCGAAATGCCAAGCGGTTTCAAAATGTCAAGTTACTGAAAAGTCTAAGTAGGTATCTCTACATATTAAAAAAAAGACAATAAGAGACATAATCTGAGAACTTGACATTTTGAGTACTTGAAATTTTGGGAATTTGGAATACCGGGAATTTGATATTTTGAAACCGCTTGACATTTTGAGAATTTGACATTATGGACTGAAACGATATTATTCAGTGATTGATTTACATACTTCAGAAATTTAAAACCTGAAGTTAATAATTTTGTTTCAAAAAATGTTTTATTTTGATGAGTACCTCTTTTAATAACTGACTCTTTTAATGACTGAAAGACCTGAAAAGTTTGTTAATTTAAATTTCTGGAGTATGTACCTACATCAAACATTAATAATAAAAATTATCCTATATTATTAATGTTTTTTTTTACTCGTACTTCCTTTTACAAATTATAAGTGGTCATTATAAAAAGTTGGCATTTTGAGAAGTTGGCATTGCGAAATTGGCATTTTGAAAATTTGGCATTTTGAGAATTTGGCGTTTTGAGAAGTTGGCATTCTGAGATGATACGCTTTTTCCTAGACGTCCATTTATACGTCGGTGCCATCCTTCTAAGCCATTCGTGGTGCGATGCCGTTGACCTGCACAACTTAAAATGGAAGCTGGCAACTTTGGGAACCACTGCTGTTCAAAATAACGGCGAAAACGGTCCATATCGTCGCTGTTTGGAGCAATATCTAATACTTGGCGCCATGCTATCGATATATAATTTGCAGGTAATAACGAAAACATTGACATTGCTGCCATTCTTGTCACATTTCGGCCTTCTGAAGAAGTACTTAATTATTATTTTTTTAAATATTGCCATACTGCATCATTAAAATGATGGTTGCACCCACTGATTTTAGCATCCGAGAAAATATTAGATACAGCATTCATCTGGGCGATTTCATAATCACATTTGAAAGCCTCGATTTTAATTTCAAAATGTGCTTTGATCAATGTAAATAATCGATTATATGTCTGCTCAGTTTTATTTGGAAGCAACGCATTTAAAACAGGAATGATATTTGTCGATTTACTGTCAGAATGAAAGTCTAAATGCAGGACATAAATTGATAAAAAGGCTTGGGAGTAACTTTGAAGGTACCATCAGCAAAGAATGATCCTTTAGTGTTTCTGATTATATTTCGTGCTGTATTTGTAGCAAAACCTAAATTTTTTCGTGGTTGTCGTCTTAACATACTAAAAAATGTTTACCTTATACTTCTAGTATAGTTATATTTTGCATTGTACCATGAGATAAAATGTCGGTATTTAAAAATTTCTTGCGTGATCTTTGAAACGTATCTTTAAGTGTATTGAAAGTAGGAATTAAATCACCGTCTTTCTTATTTTCTGTCCTCAACTTCTTCATGTTATCCTCCACAATTTTCGGCACTGGTCCTAAATTTTCACACACAGCACGTATTAATTCTTCTTTTTTCTTTGATATTTCATTCAAAATGATAGACAGAGCGCATATATGACTAGATTCTAATAATATAATTAGTAATGACTACAACCTATAGACATCTATATTAAACCAGAGGTCAAAATGCAAATGCGTTGCCACCCTTGAGGCGTAATTTGTTTTTAATCTGTAATAGTTACTCGATTCTTTTTATCTTTTTCGATAACTATACACATACATACATACATAAGCTGACCTGAAACACGACCGTTATTAAACTAAAAACTAAATGTGACAACCCTGAAGCATGTGAAGGAAAGCGGCATTTCGCAAATCTTCAAAGGCGATAAACTACTGTATGTACTTGTACTGTGGCGATACTATAATACATTTCTACGCATTGTTGTGCATATATGTGGAATCATAGAAACCGAGAAATCTAAAAATGACTGATGACGTCCTTTTTGATCTTTGCGTAGCGTGGCAGAGGTAAAAGTGTTCGCGAAATAGGCGTTGCGTCATTTATTGAGCGTAAGGATACATTTAAAATAGTGTTTTGAGTCATTTTTATATCTCTCGGTTTTGCACTATTTTGAAAATATGATTTCGGGAACTTGGCATTATGGTAACTGACATTTTGGGAATTTTGACATTTTGAGAACTTGACATTTCGCGAATATGGAATACCGGGTACTTGACATTTTGAAACCGCTTGACGTTTTGGGAATTGACATTCTGGACTGAAACGGTTTTTAGAAGTAAGGTTAAAATGAAATAAAACTTATTGCCAAATATTTTATAAATTAAGGTCTTATAAAACTGATTTGATTACAAAATATTTCTTACTTACGTAATTGATATTTTGGTCAAAAAACAAATAGATTCTTTTGACGCAATAATATGCGAGACATTTCGTTTCAGTCCAGAATGTCAAATTTCCAAAAAGGCAAGCGGCTTCTAAATGTCAAGTTCCCGGTATTCCAAATTCCCAAAATGTGAAGTTTTCTAAATGACAAATTCCCAAAATGTCAAGTTCCCAAATGTCAAGTTACTATAATGTCAAGTTCCCGTAATAATATTTTTAAAATAGTTCAAAACCGAGATATGTAAAAATAGTTTCAGTGCAGAATGTCAAATTCCCAAAATGTCAAGCACTCAAATTGTCAAGTTTACAAAATGTCAAGTTACTATAATGTCAAGTTCCCGTAATAATATTTTTAAAATAGTTCAAAACCGAGATATGTAAAAATAGTTTCAGTGCAGAATGTCAAAAATGTCAAGTTACCATAATGTCAACTTCCCGAAAATACCGGGAACTTGACATTTAGAACCCGCTTGACAGACCGCTAGAACCCGCTTGACTGGAACGCGCGGGGGCAACTGGGTTTCCCAAGGCTGCAGTCATCACTTATCAATGTGAACTGCATGTTTCATAACGTAAAACTTGCCATTTTAAGAACTTGACATTTCATAAATTACCATAATTTGAAATTTTGGGAACTTGATATTTTGGGAATTTGACATTCTTGACTGAAACGCTGTCAGTGTCAGGTTGACACTCCCGCCCTCACCACCACCGTCAACCTTACGACTTAACAATGAAACGAAGAATTGCTTATAACATAATTTTTTTATTTTTTGCACGTAACAGCACTAGACCGTGAGACGTCTACAGCAGTAGAGACCTCTAGTCCATACATTAACAGATCTTCGTACAACCCGTGTAGATGGTGATGCACGGGCAGCATGGGCCGCAGCCGCCGCCGCAACATCCGCCACAAGGTCCGCAACACCTGTGAAAGAAAATACGGCTCGGTAAGTTCTGCTAGAAAAGAAACGGGCGAAAAGATATGGTCTCAAAAAACTAAACTCACATATTGGAAGTTTAGGGGTAGTTGAGAAGAGTACTAGTCCTTAAATTGGTTGAGTTATAAAACTGGTTATCTTGTACTTTTTTTGTTCTTTTTAATGTGTTCAACTCGAATAATTTATTTGTACTGACCAACAACAGCAACAAGCGTTCACAAGTTACCTCGGTTTCTATTTGAATTCGTTCTATTGAGACTTTATTTTTAATTAGTCACTCTTTCAACTGACAGTCCTTTTTCATAAACATAAAAAAGTTTACAACTGCACAATTAAATAATGACCAGTATACAAGTGCAAGCAGGTGGAAAAGGGTGAAAGAAGTATTTATTTAAAAAAAATACAGTTAGAGGTACCTACATCATATTACTACAACATGGGACTAATTTATATGGACTAAGTAGATTGATATTATTTATTGACATTAAAATAATGAGCAGCATTAGTCGTTTTTCAATATCACGCTCAAGATCTTGAATCTTGAGCGTTAAGCTCAAAATTTAAAATTTAATTACCTGGCTGTACTTTGTATAAGCGTGCGAGTTGACGACAGAAATATAAGGTAAATTCAAAAGGTGCCAAGTCGCCCGATCGTGCGCATTTTTGTCGTGCGAGATGACGAATAACCCCAATATTCATTTTAAAATTCATTCTTGTGATAAGTAAACAATACAAAAAAAAGAGGGTAAAAGAGAAATTAGCAACACATTAGCTAAAATACGTTTATGAATAAGGGGGTTACTCTGTTATAGTCTTCTCTATCATAGGTTAAAGATTCTCCTGCACATTTTTGTTGTAAGTAAGTACTTATTGGGCAGGCCTAGGAGAAACAAAGGAATGAATTAAAAGAGTTACAAGGCGTGCTAAAGTGAGGCTGGGGACCAGCTACCTCCCCGTCTAGAGGCTCAAAAATATCCCAATGCCTGATATTTGCCATACGATGGTGAATCTGCTCCTTTACCTATTTATTGTCAGCTAGCGAAGTTCTTGAACCTTCTAATACATTGAAAAATGGTGTTTAAGTTCTTCCTGAACGAACCTGAATGACGCTTCGTATTCAGTGGCGGTTAAACGGAGGGAGGTAAAACTCGTAAGGTCCATGACCCCATAAACTAGACGTTAATTAATAACGAATAAAATTAATGTATTAAATGAGGAACTTCGACTGGTTTAGTCCCATTTAGGAGTCGGTTTTGGTTCGGAGTTGGTTTAGTCCCCAGTCGAAGTTCCTCCTAACCAGTGAAACCTAACCAGTGAAATTAAATTGAAGAATAATGAGCATAGTCATAAAGGTGTAACGTTTTATTTCAGGTGCTAATAGCTCACCCCTTAATTAGGACTTCAAATCCCAACGCACAAATTATCTTGTAACTACATAAACAAGGATTGCGGTCAGTAATATACATACAATAATATTTTGCGGACTCCACTTTCTTAAATTTACGGGATAATTGTACTAATCGCTGTAATAAAATCTAACATATAATATTACTTTTATTAAAGTACAGACAACTGAACGAAAACTTTTTCGATGTAAAATTTTTATCGAATCGAAAACCGTCCTAGCCGACTAGATGATTATTATAAATAATATCCAGTACATAAAAATAAGTCATGTAATACGTTCACATTTACAAAATTTTCGTGTAGCTATTAAATATTAAACCTATAAAACATTATTTCAGTTTACAACAACAATAATTTTCATATATCATAAGCGTTCAAGGTATGTGTTCGATTTTTAGTCATGTAAGCAAAATATCAATGGTTAACCGGTTAACAACCCCACAGCCCATATATGGGCTCTTTATTAGTTGTTAAAACAATTGTCTGGTTTTGGGACTGTTAATTATAATGAGATGCAACATAACGCGTAACGTTTCCTTACGCGCGGCTTTTCCTTAGTCCAAATCCAGGGTTGAATAAAAAATACCTGATAGGTGCAGAAACAAACCTCACCACGTCTAGAGGCTGTGGTAATCATTTCAGCTGAAAGACGTCCATTGCTAGATCTAAGCCTCCCCCAAAGATTGCCGCAACGTATGGCCCTGAGCCGCCCTCATCCAACTTCCATCAGGTCGTCGGTCCACCTCAGTGGAGGGCCTGTCTCTGCTTCGTATTTCGGTACGAGGTCGAAATTCGAGAACTCTTCTACCCCAACGGCCGTTGGTTCCTCATTGTTCACACATCCGTTAGGCTTTAGTAATTACTAACAATGAATGTGAACTGCATGCGTATTTGCCACTTAAATTAAACTAAAAATAATTATGTACCTACCTATGTTACAGATAGCTCAATAAAAAGGCAACATAATGAAAAGCAAGCTCTGTAACCCTTGTGCGCCCCAAAAATCTATGCCACTGAGAACGTGCCGCAGCCGGGAACTGAGAGGCAGTATTCTTTATACAGATTGTTATTGTTTACGGCGCAATGGGTTGCAATATGACTGTCGTAGAACCGGGTGCCAAAACTCGCCATTGTGTGAAGTTTTACCAGCACCATTATGTGCACCAGCAGACGCCGCCTGTTTGAAGCACTGTGCCAATCCGCATGCACAAGCCCTCTGCACCATATGTGACTTACGAAAATTTCAATAAATTCAGTAAAAGTAAAAAATATGCAACACGGTATATAGTGAAAACATGGCTTAATGCCAATTTCTGTGGATATCACTGGCACAAAATTAATTTATTTCAAATACAGAAGCAAAAAATGTGGACCAATCAAAAACAACTCTATTGCCAGATATTTTTCTACTTCATTTCAAGAAGACGTATTTATAAAAAAATTGTAAAGGCCCCTAAATTTTCTGTGTTTATATACTAATGTAAAAATAAAGGTAAAATTGAAAAAAAAAAACCAAAAATCCCTCCTCCAGTACTGATTGACTATTATTAAAATAATAAGTCTATAATGTAAGTATCTACAATCTATACAGGTTTACAATTTAAACTATAGCATCACGCTATTCGCTAATTTATCTTTTGTTATAAGGTGTTCTCCGTGCGGCCCTATGGTGTGTTACAAATACGAAGATTGTGGACCAGCGGTGAGTTACATGCTACAGAATACATGTTTATAGTAAGCGGTGTACTATTAGCATTGTATTGCATTGAAAATTTTGTTAACGCCTCCACGTTGCTCACGTTGGCGTCAACGCTTATTCCAACGTTGGTATCAACGCACCAACGTTGGTATCAACGCACCAACGTTGATGTTGCCTTATTAATCAGGACAAGTACTTTTACTGAATCTTAGCCGCCTTAGCCCATAAATATTCGTACCTAATTCTATTTCATCAAAAAATAATGACCGGTTATATGTTTAGCTGCAATGTCTCCCGCGGTCTGCGTTTAAGCGCAACGGACTACAAGATTGCCAGTATTTCCAGCAGGGCTCGATACGATACTTGTGTCGGTCCGGCCCTTGCTGTCCCAAGCCTTGCCCGCCGCCTTGTCCGCCCTGCGTGCGTCGTCCACCGCCTGGGAAGACATACGTTACACGCTTCAGCGACTTCGATCTAATTTCACAATGGTAGCGTGACTGAAGCACTTCTCTCTCGACTCTCGAGCACCTGGTAAATATTTTACACAATTCGCGGAGAAACACTGCAGCCTTGAAATATTAAGGGAATTAAAGCGCGTATGTTTTCAGCGCGGCACATCTTCCAATGGAGCTTCGAGAGAGGAGGAGGGTAGTGCAGAAAAAAAGGATCAAAAGGAAAATCAACTGAGACGTACTAAGAGCCGTGAGCTACGTGGTGGAATTATGTATTATAGCTGTCACTGTATTAAGCGGAACGGCCTTCAGCATGACTGTCGGAGAACAGGTTGCGGGGGTGAGCCTGCTTGCCTAGTGTTGCCAGATCCGTTGTGCGCGCCTAGTCAATTGGCGCGCGCTCGTGGACTTGCAGACCCTGCACCACTAGCAGCTCATATGCGTGCCCAAGCAGGAGGTGCAAGCAGCTCAGCGAGTCCCAATTCTGTTGCTGGCGGTGGCAAGAAATTCATTGTTTGTGAGTTGAAAGGCATAATACCAGAAGCCACCACTGATTCTGAAAAATGTTGTAAGTGTCCTTAAAACCACTTATATTTTTTATCATGAATGTAAAGTAAAAAAAACATCAACTACTCGTATCATGGTAGTGTTAAAAAAAGTTGCTACTTTTCAGGCCAAATAATAGTTTAGCAATAAAAACTACTTTCTAATAGTATAAAAAGGCAACGATACCTACGTAGATTTTTATGCAAGCTCACGCACTTGTTCAGGCCATATTTTTTTGTTTTAAAGAAAAATGGAAAGAATAATTTGACTTCAGGCGAGAGTCGAACTCGCGGCCTACTGGGAATCTAGTCCAGCCGCTCTTCCAATTGAGCTACTGAAGTCCTGTCCGATTTGTCAAATCTTTCCTTCACATTTATTGCATTGCTTTATGGTAGCAGCAGCGCCATCTACTGTATGCTAGTTAGGCAACCGATATAATAGACTTTGCAGTTTATTGAATATCGTAAAGAAGTCGCTTTTACCTATAATAATTGTTTTATATTATTTCGCATTAACACATGCTTGTGAAACATATTAAAATAATTTTCCTAATTTATCCATTTAATAATAATTAATCCATTAATTTATTAATCCATTTTTCTTTAAAATAAAATATATTTCACAAGCATGTGTTAATGCGAAATAATATAAAACATTTTTTTTTTGTTTTACCCGAATTCGCTAGACTTGAATCTCAAGCAAAAATGAAATTGTCTAATTTTCCTCAGGTTGTTCGCCTCAATCCGGCAGTGGTGCAGCAAATAACCCAAGCAATGCAGCTGGCCTTCCTGTTTTATTGATGAAATTATGTTAACGTGATGTGTGATCTTATTAATATGGAAAGCTGAGAAATAGTGAAAATATTTTCCAATAAAACTAATACGATAAAATTAATTTCCTTTTTTAAATATTCTACTGAATTTATCCTCCCTGTCTCACACCTCGTAATTTGGCACAGACCTTTCCGAGACACTAACAACCTTAATATCCACCAAGTTCTCAGATTCCACGAACCACACACAGCTGGCTATGTAAAAAGGCTGGTCGTCCTCTTCTGTCTTCAACACTATCGACAAAGAAACAACTGTAGGCAGGTGGCACACAATCATGCAGACCTATTAAACATCTACACAAAAACCAGAGGTCAAAATGCAGATGCGTTGCCACCCCTGAGACCTAAGTTGTCTCTGTAATACGAGTCGTAATTACGGGACCGTAAAATCAGCAATAGTATCGATACGTAGTTTAATGAATTTATGAGGATAACCAATTTTCCGGTCATTGCCCGTGGTACACCTATTTAGTCCACCTGGGTGAACCAGGGGTAAATTTTTCTGCCCATGGTACACCTCTTGTGAGTTAGGTGTACCAAGGGTAAATTTTACATCTGGTGGTCCACCTGCTAGATAGTTCAGCGGAATGTATTGCCCGTGGTCCACCTAACAATTTTCAATTGTGAAGAAAAGGCTAATTCATACAGATAAAGAACTTCCAAATTTAATTTCTTTTTGTTTTTAACCGACTTTGAAAAAAGGAGAAACTTATCAATTCGTCGGATTTTTTTTAACTCACTTCGAAAGAAGGAGGCGGTTAAATTCGTCGGAATCTTTTTTTTATGTAAGTTCACCGATAATTTGAAAACGCCTTTACCGATTTGGATTTTTTTTTGTTTGAAAGGATATACCTCACAGGTCCCATTGCAACCATGTCAATGTTATTA
Source organism: Macrosoma leucophasiata (assembly GCA_036365455.1). Taxonomy (NCBI): domain Eukaryota; kingdom Metazoa; phylum Arthropoda; class Insecta; order Lepidoptera; family Hedylidae; genus Macrosoma; species Macrosoma leucophasiata. Next base: position 15,475,902 of record JAWQUS010000009.1, on the reverse strand, counting down.
TGTGAATGTAAATACCTACCTACTTTTTACTAATTATTATAGTTGCACGTTTGTTTAAACAATGTTATTATAAACCGTGATCATTCAAAAACGCCTGTAGGTACCAATTTAAATATATATATTTTTTTGTAAGGTCCCATCCTATTGTCACCTTGTAGGTAAGTACGTAGCCCATATTAAAATAATTGTCTTATTATAATAAATAGGTTACGTGTTTTTTCCCCTTAAAATGAAATGATCTAATTGAGTCTATTTTTAGCTTTTTAGTGTTTTTTGTGTATTCAGATTTTAATTTTTTTTGAAGGCGGTTTTTTTATTTTTAAAATAATTTTAATTTCTAGATTATGTTTCTAGTTGCGTTGTGTGCTTACCGTTCTAACATAACCTAACCCATATGTTTCGATTCCAAAAATATTTAATCGTATTACGCTGTGCATTACACTAATCTCTTTAGAAAACATGATTCCCTTTAGTTCCAAAAAGTTGAAGTACGATTTGAGACTGAAAAGAACCCGACAAAACATGTTATTAACAATGTAAAAGTATATTCTACACTAACACTGATACAGGTAGACCTCGGGAAAAATATATTTCCCTTGGAACATCTAGGTGAACTTAGGTGGACAACGGAAAGATGTTATTACCCCTGGTACACCCAATTCATAAAAGGTGTACCACGGGTAAAAAAAATTACCCCTGGTTCACCCAGGTGGACTAAGTAGGTGTACCACGGGCAATGACCGCAATTTTCGAGTTCAACTATCGATAGTGAAATATCGGCATCACTAGTCTGAAACCTAGTCTGGGCTAGCTACTGACAGACATGCTCAGCACGAAGCATGCTACTAATGAGCATTGGTTAATTAAAAGCAAGTGTGTCGTATGGTTGCTAGTGACCTTCGAGTATGCTCAAAAATCAACCGTCGTTTGATTTTATGTTTACGCTGAAATCTATGCCGTATCTGGGTAATGAGAGAAAAATTGGTTGCCGCAATGAATGGGTTAAGGATGATTCCTGAGGCGTGGGTGAAAAGGGGTGTGCTGCGAGCGGTCATTGCCCAGTACGTCTGAACATGTTTGTTTGCGAGAATGCTTTTTCTCCCATCGGTTTTGGCTTGGTAGCGCATCACATGAGCATGCTTTATTTATGCATTTATGTACAGTGAAAAAAGGCATGCACATTTTGAGCATGCTTTTTAGTGATAAATTAGCATGCCACTAATGAGAATGTCTGTCAGTACCTTAAACCATAACCATAAGCTATCTAATATGAATAGGTTGACTGGCAGAGAATGATACTTAGCATTAAGTCCGCCTCATGTTACAATATTGTGCTTGAAATTATAAATAAATAAATATGAAAGAATTTTTAAATTGAACACCTGAGAAGCGTAATGTGATCGCTTTCTTCCCGTCTCGTTCTCGCGCTCACCCTTATGTCGGGTTTCTCACCCGAGAAAAGCACAGACCAATCAGCCTTCCTTCTTTAGTCGATGGAGAAAAGAGAATGCTATCTCCATAGATTTATTATCTACGGTATCACATCACATTCTTCTTCGATCTCAGTGCGACCGCTGCCTGTATTGATTGTGTGTTCTTATGTAAGTACATACATTTCTAGTTAAAATAAATTCCATCTACTGTTTGTGGTCACCAAGCTATTACAAGTTACGTGGTTTGTGCCCGCCAGTGCTATGACAAGTATAAAATGTGGAATAATGAATTAGAATTAGAAACTAGAATTGTCGTCCATTCTGGATAACGCTCGCTTCTGCCAAGTGAATAACCTTTATTATGACGACCAAATTCATTCTTTCTCAGTTTCTTTTGAAATGGGGAAATGGAGTAATTTGTAAATAATTGATGCTTTCCATATTATACAAAATTGTTCAGTGTCTATTTAATTTATTAGGTGTTTTTGATTATTATTAGTGGTTATTCACTCTAGGTTAGTTTAAAAAAAAATGATGATGTGAAAGTGCACTCCAGGAGCCTAATTATATGAAATAAATGAATAAACTGAATAAACTAGAATGCGAATGGGAAGGTCGCATGAGTGTAGATGCCATCTCGGTTCTCTTGCAATTTCTCGGTGAGACTTCTCGCGTGAGTCTGTAGCCAGCCGCTATTACTAATTTGTTATCTGTTAGTATTTTACTTTATACTGTGCACGTTTTTCCTGATAATCAAAGAGTACGGTCAACGGCAAAAGTAGAAGATCACAATTGGACATTCAATACTAATTATTATGGTAATTTGCGTCAAAATAGTGTATCAAATATCAGCTAATATTTGGTACACTTCACAGTCTCGTACTTTAGAAACACTTCACTGCCACCCTACTTTGACGCAGATTACGATAATCGTTATTGAATGTCCGATTTTGATCATCTAGGTACTTTTGTTGTTGACTGTAGGTACATTATCTATCTGTTATTGATCCTATCCTCTCTTTGATTGAATGAAGCAAAGAGTAAACAAAGACTGTATTAGGATGGTATGGATACTGATGAATTTCAAAATAAAAATGTTTTAAAATAAAATCATACACTGAATCGAAAATGTCGGTTAGGTTTTCTAACAAAGCTAATTACAAAATGATCTATAAATTTCCAATAGCTTACTACAGTGCGTGTGAAAGTGGTTCAGGTAAAAATCCATCTGATCCAGGAGCAGGGGAGAAATCGTGTGGTTCTAGTTCCAATGACAATAATAGTTCCACGCCCAATATATACGATGTATGTACACCTACACATATATTTAAATATATTTTTGTATGTAGTGTCTAAGAATATAATAATAATAAATAATAATGACAACACATTATACGTCCCACTGCTGGATACGAGTCTCTCCCCTTTTTGAGGGGAGGCCTGGAGCTAAAACGGCAGCCGTGATTTTTCAGTCTTTATACATATTGCGGTGAAATGGACGATATTTTATTGAAAAAATTAATGAAAAAAAATATTTCCTAAAAAAAATAGTGAAATTAATAAAATAATAAAATACGCTTACACTCACAGCCCCACAGTAGGTATAAACCTGTGTCGTGGGTGCCGTTGTACACATACAACACATACACAAACACCGAGACCCGAAACAAATATATGCAGGCCATACAAATATTTGTTCCGGTGCGGGGATCGAACCCGCGCGAAGGGTCGCCCTCCGAATCAAACAGTCATCTCACACCGCTGGACTAATCGGGTCGTCAAAAATATACTTGCGGATAATTTTTGATAGGCAACCTAGTGATAGGTTTAAATTCTCTAGATTATAAATATGCATAATAAATAGGTTTGCAGCATATCTGGATGAACGAAATGATTCTGCAGTGAGATCCTAATCTAATAAGTTTCACTGAAATTTTCAGAGCAGGAAATATGGGCACAATCTACCATGTAATAGTATAGCACCAAGTTTTGGAACTCTGCCAAACATTCCCACTGGGGTGTTCCGCTGCACTGTTTGTGAGGTAAGTAATGTTAATTGGACATGGCTTGACACGCGACCATGTGTCTAGTTAAGTTAACTGCCTCAGTGGTAGCAAGCCATTATTGCTACCCTGAGGTCCTGCGGTCGATCCCCGGGTCGGTAGGTAAGAACTACTATTACGATTTTGCAATAAAATATGTTCGTGTGTTAGGCCCCGTGCTCGATTTTCCTCGTGCGTCAGGCTACTGGGCCTCCAAATGCCAAATGCCGCCCCAGGCCCCTGATGACTCTAGTCCGCCACTGTACTACACACCCGGCTACTGTTGAGAAATTCCTCACAGATAACTTTTCGCCGGCCTGGGGATCGAACCCGTGACCTCAGGTTTAAATATTGCGTTTGCAACTACTGAACCGATTAGTGAAATTTACTAACGGCTTCGGTGGCGTAGTGGTAGCAGGCCACTATTGGTATGGTGAGGTAGCGGGTTAGATCTCCGAGTCAAAAAAATATGAAATCATAAAATAAATGATATGTTCTTAAGTTTTCGCGATATAAAATAAATGTTATATTAATGTAATTTTGAAAATGCTCGGTGAATGGCAAAATAAAAGGATCATCAGGTGATGATACCCATGTATAGGATGATACCCACATGAGACTCAAAACGCATGTTGGTGCTTCATCATCATCATCACTCCAGCCGAAATATGTCCACCGCTGGACAAAGTCTTCCCCAAAGACAACAGTGTTGTGCGTCATTAGGGGGGGGGAGATATGTCATAATCGCCACGCATAAGTGTATAGGTACCTACTTACTCCTTCCGAATTCTTTTGCAGGTCATTGGACGTGGGGCCAGTAAAAATGGATATTACAAGAATCCTGAATACTTTTCTTATCATCACATGAGTTACTATGATTTCCACTGGGCATTACGCGCCTACCGACAACCAAACCCCAAAACTGGCAGAAAAATATAAATTAAAAAAGACTTGTAAAAATATTTTGAAAGAGAAATTTTGTTTTTATCGTACAGATCATCATCACAGTAGGTACCTAACAAACATTTTTTTTTATTCGGTATGTCTTTTATAAACGGATGTAATAAACAATTTCTTTTCAATATTTTGTTTCGTTATACCTAATTATAATATGAGGACAACAGTTTTCTGACTACAAAGTTATGTTTATCCTTTAATCTAGCTTATTTTAACACTTCGGAGAAATTCAATAAATCAAAACCATAAAAATCCATCTAATCCAATATTCTGTACAGCTAACATTACACGCTTACACTCACAGCCGTACAGTATTTATAAACCTGTGTCGTGGGTGCCGTTGTTCACATACAACACATACATAAACACCCAGATCCGAAACAAATATCTGTAGGCTATACAAAATATTTGTCCTGGTGCAGAGATCGAATCCGCAACCCTTCGAATCAAACGGTCATCTCACACCGCTGGACTAACCGGATCGTCTACATTATTTAGCGACTTTTATTTGTAGTTTTTCTTAAGGAATAATTTATTATAAGCAACTCTATTATTCAACATCCGGATTCTTAGTACGAATTGAACTCGGACTTAGCCGGTTTAATAATGAGTCGGTATAATCTCGTCCGATTCGGTCTCTGAAACCCTTCCCAATGCGTTCTGAGCGCACTTGACGGATTTGACTTTCATTTTCTTGCAAGCGAACATTGGTTATGGTCCATCAAGTAGATGAAGCACATCGGTGATGTCAATTCATTGAAAAAAAATTTTTTTTCTGCATATTCAATGGATCATGCGTGCTGTAGGCTGCACCTATTCAACTTGCTTACCGTTTTTAAAGAATATGAATACTAAGATTTGTTTAGACGAGGAACAATCGGGCGTATAACCCCAACGATGGACTAAAAGTCCCCCGAACCAAAAAATATACCTACTAGGTAATACTAATACTAATAGGTAGGTACGTCACCGAACCACCGAGTGCTTCGTTCTTATTTGGAAACGTTTTCTCGTTTGCACCTATTAATTAGGTCTACTATCTACCTACAACATATTAAAACATTTGCTTCTATAGTTACAGTTTTAGTTAACTTCGAACCGCGAACCGGCGAACCGTTCAGTCCGCCCTCAATCTTATGGGGATTTTTGTGGTCCGTAGACAAAGACTCATTTGCGCAAGCCTTAATTTGAATAAAAAGGTACCTATCTAAATTAAAGCGAGATCATGTTCATACGCGAGTGGGAGGGACAGGTTATGATTGTGCGTAGTTCAAAGTTTCTTATCTTATCAATATTCGGGTGTAATATTTTCTGTTTACTGATTTCCTTACTTGGTATTGGCCAATATACACACTTAATACATCTAACTACATAAAAAAATTTTTTTTTGGTCGGGTTTTGTGTAGGCGGCCTGTCTCGAGACGGCACTAGTCTACTTCACCGGGCAATCGGCGAGCGCAGAAGGCGCTCCAGCCTAAGCAAAAAAGTTAGCGCAACTGCCTAAGGGTGACCCATTCGGGTCCGTGCTTCGTGCGGAGGGACATATGAGACATATCCGATTATGGGCGGTCAGAAAAGGTAAGCAGAAAGCATTTCATTTGCCATGCATAGATATATTCTATGTTTATATATTCTATGTTTGATATTTTTTTTTCATGCGTGTATCCTTAATGAAGTATTGTGTAGTTATGCCTTGATTTTATTTTTCATACTGCTTCAGTGGTAACAGACTACTCCTGCGCTGGGGATCGATCTACGGGAAGTACGAGTAAGTGCTATTCAAGAATTATAACATAACGCATCTAAGCTGCTATTTGGATTTTTCGGCGTTTGATGATATGCGCAAAGACTTAAGTAGTCACATCGCCACCTATGGCATGGGATAAAACTTTACGGGCGAAAGTGTTTGCATGTATGCCAACACCTTCTTCTTTAATTAACAAAATGTCCGGCAAGTGGTTCACATGTATTAAGTATTGCGCCTGAATGAAAACTCTATGCAATTATCCCATTTAGTAAAGTGTGATGCTTATTCTGTAGGTTCGGCATGTTAAAATTCAGAAATGTCTGTGTTACAATTGTATCTAAGAAAACTTAAAAATACATTCGGTATTGAACCTCAATGCTGATATATCATTTTTTAATGAACAAACAGAGATAGATATAGTAGGTTTATTATATCTCGAATTTGTGTATGGAGGTGATGATGATACAAAGAAAGTTGGTGAAAAACAAAGTAACCTGGCACTTTTAAAAAGCAAGCATGCAACTATTCGTTGCTTATAAACGCTCTCACATCATATTTTAGGAAATATAATGTATTATGTATCTAAATTCATCTCATAGTGCAAGTTATCGAGTCCAATCGACTAATATCCATAAATGTTTTGCTTCATTGGCTCTGAAAGAAAATATCGTACACACGCGATGTACAATATATACCTACCTACTCGTGATTGTACGAGTAGTTTTAATTATTAATCATTTCTTTTAGTTTCAACCTATTTGACTTGTTCGGAGCTGTTTTCTATCAGTCTTACGAGTATTTTATATTCTGTGTAGATTCAGATAATTTATTTATTTACCTAGAAAAAACATTTTTATTTTCTTCTTTTAACACTTTTAACTATAATGTTATCATCATTTGAGCTATGTCTCCTGTTGGTCAAAAGCCTCTCCCAAAGATTGCCACAACGAAAGGTCGCCCTCATCCAGCGATTGCCCGGCACAATGTAAAATAGTTATTTTTCCCTTTTAAATATTAGATATGAAAAAAACAGCATACAAAATAACAACAAATTGGGCCATAAAAATGTAAACTGTCACCAACTTTGGTATAAATAGACTTTTTTGTGGGGAAAAGTGAAAAAAAAATTAAAAAATTAAATACAAAATTTGCCATAGAACTTTTTCCTATAGGACTCACATTTTTGCCGGAAATCGTGATAAATCGTTTTAAACCGATAAAATACTCATACTCGAACTCAAACTCAAACTCAAAAACTCAAAATCAAAAGTTTATTTAATCACTTGGCAATAATAAAATTTGCTTGTGATAGGTCAAATTACTAAAATAAAATTAAAGCGAATAACAACTGATACGTTGATTGATATGTCAAAGTAAACAAAAATAAAATAAGTAGGTAATGGTCCAAAAATACTTAATAATTAAAACAGGTATCAACAGAATGTTTCATACCTGTCGCCCGATTTTTTTTCCTATTAATTTTATTATATTCTCTTACTTTTGTAATAGGTTTCATCCTGTTCTAGCTTTGTTTACTTTTTACCATTTCAAAGGCATCGCCACGGGCCTAAAAGACTAACGTTAACATTTAACACGAACCAAATCATAGTCGAAAGCTAGTACCTATTTAAAGAAGTATCGTGGCGTATGTACAGTTTGCAAAGTTCAAGATAATAATTATGATGGATTACATATGACCACTATCTACAACAGACTTTTATACTGTAATCTATCTTTGACTATAGACCCCTAATGATGACAATGGTAACAATAGTGTCTTGTGGCTCAGTATAAACCGTCTCAGTAATAACATAGCTAACGGGCAGTTGTTAGGCTGTCGCGATGATAAAAGAAGTTATTTGCGGTGAAAATTGAACACTGGTCTTATCCAAACGACATTTCTAGTTCGGGCCGATTTCTACAAAATTAATGTCTGCGATTTCCCTATAGAGAAAACGTGAATTGTCCGTGGCGGCCCTAAGGAGGCAGGTTTTCTTTGAAATATATATTGAATAACATTAAATAACTCCATATTAACTATAGACTTATCTATATCGTGTAGTGCAATATACCTACGAGTATAAAAATATGTGGGAATTGTAAATGGCATTCAGTAGATCTGAGGCCTCGAGTCTTTGGATCGCGTAGTAAATGAAGAAGTTATCGTCGGGTTAGGTGAGTCAGCGTTCGGGGCATCCTAAGAGCCTTTAGAAAGGAATAAAATTTTGAATAAACCTTGTGGCTCAATTTGTTCCGGAGCCCTTGGTTACACAGCTACGCATTACTGATGAATAAATTAACTTAAGTTCTTTTACACTTAAACAGATTTTCTACATCTGGAGATGGTAATATTGTCATGACACAATGATTTTCAATTGGCTCAGCCCTTAATCATCCTTTACTGTATGGAGTTCAGAAAAACTGCATAACTAGTGAACGGTGTAGTCAGGTTAAGTGAGTAAATTTAATAATATGTCAATCTAAGACCAGGCTTCAGAGAGTGTTCGACTTTGGTCACAAATTGGCTTACCTTACAAGCGTTAGACAGACGTATTCAAGGATTGAGTAATGTAAACCTTTGATATCTACACAGTCCATATACCTACTACCATAAATAAGTACCTATTAAGAGTTGTGTTTCAACTTGCTACTGACGACGACTATCAAAACTATAACACAGAGCAAAGACCTATGAAGGTATGCATCAGATATTACTTTTCATAATGAATTACCATATGATAAAAATTGCAATGCTCTCCTACTCGCTAAATCTGACTGGCTTCACCGGAATTGAACATAGTTATTTGTTGCCCAGAGATGATGTGTCAAAAGTGATCACAACATTGGCAAGATTCTAGAAGCAAATAAATAATATATAATAGTGGAAATCCTTGAAACGTCCCACTGCTGGGCACGAATTTTCTACCTTTGTGGGAGGAGGCCTGGAGGTTACGCTGCTACAATGCAGGTTGGTGATACAATGGAGATACGGGTTAGTGGCAAACCCGCTGTCGGATGTTTTCAAACCGCCTCCAACAAGGTTATATATAGGGCCTCCGACAAGGTTTAACGACTGCTATCTATCAATAGCAACCGAGACCAACGGCTCAACGTGCCCTCCGAAGCACGGAAACACGCATTTTTTATTTGCCATTAGCGGTCACCACATTACACAGCATCACACATCCGACCGCGCCCGTATCGCTTAACCGAGTAGATCCTTCACCTTATGCGATGATAATAAGCGCCATATTTGATTAATTTTGGATACGCAGAGAGTTCGCTCACTGTATACTACAACCGACACCTGACTCGAAAAGTTTCTTTCCTACAGTCACTGCAGCTAACTTGTCTTCATAAATTTGTTCGAATTCATTAAGCGTGCCATTTTCCAATCGGAGAGTATTAGGTAGGTACCTAACATTGAATTTACTTATAATAGACTTCCTCTATTAACGTTATTGCTTTTGTATTCCTATATTCAGTAATCCGACTCCATACAGAGTTGGTGAAGGGTGGGCAATTGTATGAAATGTGTTGTAACAGAAAGGCGACGGGCGGAGGTCAAACGTCGTGTTTTGTCCGCAGACTCGAGTAAAGATCAAGGTGAGCGGCCAGATAGAACTGTGACGCGACGCCTTGTTTTAGAATTACTGTATACGGTGTGATCAGTGACTCATGGAGAAAAAAAATGATGTAGACAACGAGATTAATATATTATTTATTGAAGACACCGGGAACATACAGCCGGTTCCGTTTTTATATTGATTTGACAGATATTTATAATGTGAGACGTTTTCACGTCATCTCTCATATCACCTACTAGGTATGTGAAACTGGGAAAGTACTACCAAGGACCTTGGTCCGAGGTGTAAGTCCTGTCTATTACTTAAGTACATTTAGGTCAATGGATGTAGAGCTTCAAAGTTAATGTTGGAGAATGTAGGCAGCTTTTATACCGTTGATTTGCAGCGCCGTGTTCTAATTAAATAGTGATGCTTGTTGGAGAAACTTAAATTCTAGTTGACCATAACTAGCTGATGTATTGAATTTTATAATAATATGTGGATGATGACTTAGCTAGCGGAAATACGTCTGTCATTAATAACAACGACTGACCTTTGTTTTTAATTTGAGGGGAGAGGATGGAGGGTACTTGATCTAAACGGGGGAAAGTGGAATGTTTCCATATTTATTAAAAGTTACGCCTCGGGCATGTTTGCGGAAGCACGAACTGATTGTTTCCATCCGAGCATCTATGCGAAAGAGGTCCATGTCCATATTCTCTTCTGTCGATGATAATTGGGACAGCCCCAATATTCAGCAGTGCCGTTATAGACACGACAGAAACTCTAATACCATTCCAAACACCTTTAACTGAATGACATTTGCGGAGCACAGGGTCCCACATGAAGATCAGCGTCAAGTAGACCATATGCTATATATATATATGCTTGACATGAAGCTGATCTGGGAACCCTTTCAGACCAGCCGTGAGACTATTACAAAAGTATTCATTTCATAACTCTCCACTTCATAAATGATACCATAGAATAGAATAGACAATAATTTATACACCAATAATTTTTACAAAAATAAAATTAGATGCATAGCAAATAGGCAATACAACCAGGCGGTCTTATCGCTTAAAGCGATCTTTTCCAGACTACCTGTAGGTGGAAGGAGACTTAGTTGAAAAAATATTCTCAAATTTTATGACATAGTCAGGTTAGGTCTAAGGATGCGGATGGTGAGCTCCGCTCGCCCGGGGCACCGTTCGGTGTTAGGTTTTTTTTTGCCGTCAGTATTAATTATTAATTATTTTATACATTTACATAATCAAATGTTTGCGAAATAATTAGTATACGAATCGTTGTTTTGCAAAATTATACATTTGCGGAATTATATATTTCTATGGAATGAATAGTGTACAAAACGTTGCTTTTGAAATGAAGATTTGCGTAACGTTTGTCGTTGAAACATTAGTGAACCCAAGAACTCACTTCCTTGATAGTACATACATAAATCTTTAAATGCATAAAGAGACTTTAGGCTGTAGACGGCCACCTACGTTATCACCTAATTGACAAACACTGGCAACTAAATTATGGTGAAAGAAAGTCTGATTCAGATCTCGTGACTTCTCTGACCAACTTTGTAAATATTGCAAAACAATCCTGCACGCTATTAAAGGAAATGTAAGTAGAACTATTTTTATGTTAAAAAAGTAGAAGACGTGCATGCGATTTGCGTTGGAGGTTAAAAATGTAATAGCCTATGAACATTTTAAAAAGTTCGAACAAGTGCGAGTCGGACTCGCGTTTACAGGGTTCTGTACAATTGTTTTTTCTACTTTAGCTTTAATACTATAGACCTTTTGTTTGATACGAGTATGTGACACGATGTGCTTAACATATTTTTGTAACTTCTCTTAATAAAATGCATTTATTTACTCACTGATATGTGTACCTAATTTCAACTCAATCGGACAGACAGTCAGACAGACAGGTACACAGACAGGCAGGCGCACATTCTCTTTCAGTACGGGACCTAGAACCAGAAATGCAGCCACTCTGCTGTCCGGAGATTTAAAAAAAGTGTTTTTAAACATCAGTAGTTACAATTATACAACAAATTGAGACTACTCATTAATACAATATGTCTTACTCGCCGACCTTGGAATCAAACCCCGGAGCTCTTAGACTAGCAGTAGATCTCTGGTTCTACTAAACCATCGAAGCTATGACGCCTTAACACCTCACCTGTCTCAATATTCTCATAATAATGGCAACCCATTATACGTCCCACTGCTGGGCACGAGTCTCTCCCCTTTTTGGGGGGAGGCCTACAGGCGACAATATTCTCATGGTAGCAGATAATTCTAAGATCTCATATTCGATCCTTGGTTGGGTTTAGGAATACCAATCGAAGTTCTTACTTGTATAGAAATTTGGTAGTATGATATAATTACAATCACTACCAATTACATGGGACAAAAGTAGACTGAATGCATACATTTACCTCTACTTACTGTTATAGGGGCCTACTGAATTTTCAAAGAAATATAGTACACTCGAATCCAGACTGTTTTATGGGCCATAAAGTCCAACGGTATTGACACCCACGTCCTCGAATGAGATAAACAACTTTATTTAAATATTTTTTAATGTTGTCCTGAGTGTATAAAATTTCTCCTCTTTTTCATAATTTTTTATACTCAAAAATGGCTTCAAGTACAAATTAAATGAGCTTCCTTTCAATGCTTGCTCGTGGTTGCTTCATGGACAAACTTATAGGGAAAGAAGAGGTCAGCAAAGGTATATTTTTTATGTGACGTACGTGGCAAACTATCATGCAGTTCATGTGGATGTGTGATGACTACAGTCTATAGACATCTACATAATAACCAGAGGGCAAAATCCAGATGCGTTGCGACCCCTGAGATCTCAGTTGTATTGTCTCTGTGATAGTTATTACGGACCCATACATACATTACCATCAAACCGGAACACGATAGTGCTGAACACTACCATTTGGTCCGCCCTCGAGTCCTTACACTGGAACTCTGCCATCAGTAAAAAAAAAACAATAATTAAATGAGTTCAAACATTCATGCTAACAATATTCGCTTTAGGAATCAGGAAGAAATTATTTATAATTGGTATTAAGGTAGGTGGCGTCTTCAGGTAAGAACAGGTTATTGGCAGAGAATATGCGAGTAATTAATACGCCAAAACCAAGACTGACCTACCATGACCAAATAGGTCGAGTTCCATCTAATGGTGCGATCAAAAGTCTTGGGAATCGGTGTGCCTGTATGAAGAGAATGATGAAGGTAGATGAGGCACGAGAGGTGTGTCAGAACCGGGATATCTGGTGCTCTTCACTCTCTGCCTACCCCGTAAGGGACCTGGCGTGAAGATACATACAATAATACGCCGTATCATTGCCAACTCGTCCTATTGGTACAAATGTTAATAGGCTATGGTATCCATATCGTTTCAACTCTCTAACGAACGACCGGTTTTCTTGTCAGTCAATATTAGCATAAATATATCCTATTACCTAGGTACCTTAGCCCTTAACTTCATATTGTTGAAAAATCTAGTTTCTGGTCGGGGAGAAATCCAACATTATTCAAGTTTTGTGTTAACAAAACCTGGTACCAAAGCTGTCGAGGTATAATGCAAATATTGATGTCGATAGATTTTTTAAGGTAAGGTAAAGCTAGGTATTTATGTAAGCCGATTACATTTCTTTAAAATGGTAACTAAAGCTACCAAAATCTACGTATTTCATCGAGTAGATAATACAAATCATAGAGTGTTATGTTATTTTTTTAAGAATTCGACCTTTTTTATTGTTTTTTAGAGACTTCAAGTCATATGAAATAACCACATAACTATGACTTAAATATACAAAATATTGAAATTCTGTCATGAGAATAATATTTTTATTCATTTATAGCAATACCAATCACTCAATTAGATGCAGAGTCTGTACTACTCAAAGTCTGTGGTAGAGTTAAATTCCGAAGCCGAAACTCGAGCGTAGCACAGGTAGGGCCGTAACGCCCGTATCCCGTAATTTCTGTACGGAGGCTTCAGTGGTCAGTGGTAATGTATCTGCATTTAGGTCTTTTGTTTTTACGTACATAGATGCCTCTAGACTCTAGCATGTATCTGTAGACATATTCAAAAAGAAAAAATATTACTTATTGATGTGAAACATATATTTAGGCATACCAACACTGTTTTTTTTCCAAGTTCCACCCCGATGTTGAAATATTTATGTCGAAAGTAACATGGCGAAAGTTTATATGGAGAAATAAAAAAAATAAACTTTCTTCTAAGTTAATACAATTACCTGTACTTGACAATAAAGCATGTGTTTCAGACGTTATAAATATTCAATCCATATCAAAATTGGAAAATTCATATATTTCTAAATCCACGCGGTTGCAATCGCTGTACAAATTTAGTTAAAGATGACTTAAATATTCCCGGAATTAGCCTCAATTACTCGAGTAATTATTTAATCAAAGATCGAATCGGTTTGCAACGGTTTATTGATTTATAAAGATGCGTTCGTTAGCCAACCTATAACGCAATGACAATGTCTCAATGTTTTCAAGTTAAATGTAATCAATATTTCACATCGATATAAGATTTTCATTGTTTGTATTTGATAACAATCACTTATATTCATTATTTTGATTAAAATGTAATTTTGTCATCGGCAGGAAATTACGAATATCTCATTAATATTTTTAGAAATTGAAAATTTTTAACGTTTAAACTAATAGCCAGTAGGCATGTTTCCAAATCAAGTAATATACAGTAGAACGCCGATTATCCGAATTAATTGGGACCGGGGTCGATTCGTATAATCGGAAATAGACTGTTAATAAAGAAAAACGAACAGACACACATAGGATAAACTTTATTATGTTTAACAAACACAGTTCTACAGTACTAGATACAATACCAGAGATGCATACGGTGCGATTTCATCATCTGTCTGTATCTGGAACCCTTGATCGTTCTTATCACAGTGCAACCAACCACTCTTCATAAATCTACAAAATTAAATACAAAAAAAAATACAAATTTTTATATTACGCTTAGGACAGATTCAGATAATTGGCGTTCGGATAATTAGCCTTTATAAATCTCTATAATTGAAATAAACACTGCCATTAAAATATTTATTTATTTATTTATTAAGAAAAGTTACAAAAACAATTTAAATGTAGCTACAAAAATGCCACAAAACCAATAACCAGGTAATGGGTTTGTCCTGGCACCTTTACATTCGAAGCTCTAATAATATTAAAATACTATTGAAACATATCTTTAAAGCTAATTAGATAAATGACAATATTCTCGAGAGCGATATAAAATTTAACAAGGATAAGCTAATTCGTTATCAAAAAAGGGTTTTTATATGCACCATAAAAACCCTTTTTTGATAAAATAAGTCAAAAGCCTTTTACGGAGATAAAAGATTATGATTAATTATGTATCTCAACAAGCTTTTGCCCGCGATTTCGTACACGTTTTTAATATATATATTTTTTAATTTATTTATCACTTTTACAAAAGGTTTACAAAATTACTACAATAATAGCAACAAAAAAAACAAAAGAGGTTTATATTATCAATGCATATGTATTAATAGATAATTTTTATAAACACTATTTTTGGTACATATTTGAGCCCTTACAAATGTGCATACAGGCTGCATTGTAAAATTAATACTGCAAGCTTATGTATTTGCCACTTCTTAACATCACGATTATGCTGCAATCCTTTTTATTTTTAAATTAACATTATTTTTACCTGTCAATCATTTTAAACATAACAACTTGATTTGTCCGTGAAACAGGTCTGAGTCATTATCATTGGTGCATTCTTTATGCATGATGTAACGATAAGTGCCTAATACTAGTTTTGCGATATGAATTAATTAATTCGGGTACAATACCTATATGCAATAACAATATACCTACAATTATATTGTTATGAATTTCTAAATCTTATACCTATGTGAAATAAGAATACTTGTTATATATATATATATATATATTATGCATGATAGTATGATATTAAGTTATGGAGGAAAATAATACGATTTCAGAGAATAAAATACATTTTCTTCCGTTTGGAGAAGTCATATACCGACATCATTTGGAACGGTTTATTTATTTTAAGCCATGCAACCACAGAATAGTTTGACACAAGTAGGATAACAAGTTGATTTAGGGTCATAGCTCACTAGAGCCATCCGGCACCCAGCGTCCGACCGCCTCGAGCAATCTGGGCTCATTACATCAACTCCGCTCCATATCGCCTCGACCACAAGCCGTCAACAAGCGGGCGGCGAGCAATCCACGCGCGGACGGCGAGTGGACCACTCGGTGACCACTAGCTTGACTTGGCTTGTCTTTGCATTGCTAACTCGCTGTTCCCAAGTGGACCGCGCGCGGTTCCCGAGTGGTTCATAGGTAACACCGCATCGTTCACCCGTGGACCACCCGTCGACAATGACTGGACGCCGTAAAACGAGGCGGTGCTGTTCGGATGCCGGGTTGCTATAGTGAGCTATGACCCTTAGCCTAATATATTATTGATGTAAATAATATAAATGATGCATCGGATCTAAATCTACAAAGTATCTAAAAGGTTCCCATATATTAGATTATTTATTTATTTCCATTATCTATGCTATATACTTAGGTACCTAAGCTTTAGCCTAGGGATTTTTTCTGAAAATTTCAGAATGTTGGTGCCATCGTCGCAGACGTTTTATTAGGACATAAATTATTAATAATAATGTAGGTATAGCGTTATAAATATATAGGTATGGCGTTCAGCTAAACAGTATAGTGGTACCACAGGTGTGTATGATCTCAAGCTTCTTTACTGAAATTGAAGTCAAAATTATCATATTATTTAAACAGGTATCATCGATCATTAGATGAAACCGGTACTTGGATGAAAAACAGATACAAGGTAACTTCACGCCTGTAATCCCCGAAGGGGTAGGCAGAGGTTAATGCATGCATTCAATCATACATGCAAACACCCGCGATTCGCCGGTTACGTTTTGGCCCGTAACAAGTGGCGAGCCTATTGACATCTCCGGGCACATTACCTATCTTCGAGGTACTGGGAAATATACAGAAAATTGAAATACCCAATAGAACCAGAGATAAAGGATTTTGTCCTATCATGGATTAAATCAGGACCTAGCCGCTGGTCTACGTTTGTGAGCAATCAACCGTTATCTCTAATATCCCCGGACCCCAGCGTAGTAGTAGTGGCATGCTACCACTAGGCTACTGAGGCAGTTCAAACAGATACACTTTGTCATAAATGTCAAAGATTTTATATTATTTGACAAAATATGTATATAATATTACTTATAACAACCGAAATCCATGTAGCTTTAAGGCAGCCAACTTACTGAAAATAGCATGCGGGACTTTTTGTGGATAGATAGGGTATGGTGAATGCGAAGTATGACGTTTTGTCAGTATGCGTACCAAAATTACATAAAAACACAAAAATTACATACTGAAGTCATTTATTTTTAAAATAGTATATATCACTAGAGTGACACTTTTTTAAAGAATTCGAAATGGAACAATGCGATCACATTCACACACACGCAAACAATTTTCAATTGCATTCTGTGTACGTCAATGCATCGAATGCGGGACATGCGGGACGCGTCCAACGTTTTGCGGGACTATTTTATTAATTCTTACAAAGCGGGATTACATCCAGCATTATGGGACGGTCCCGCAGAATCCGGGACGGTTGGCCACCTTATGTAGCTTACTACATGGATTTCGGTTCTTTACTCTTTGGACCATTTTATAAGTGTATGTATCCATTAAGTATCATCTGCTAGTACTAGATCGAACTCCCCTGAGTGCTGCTGTTCCTACCAGTCTTGAATGTCTGAAACCACGTATATGCCATTCATGCCAGCTGTACACTTACGGTTGTTAATCCACATCTTTACTTCTTTGTCAAGATTAGTAACAGTTGTCTCGATAAAGATTCTTGTCTTTAGTTTAATTTTATACAAAGGAAGTATTTTTTATATTCTGGAATGCATTTATCTATCATGCATATCATTTTCAGTGGCTACTTACGATAACTTATCATTTATCAATGGATGTGTCTTTATAAGTAATTTCAAAATAAACTCACGCTTACGTTATGTTTGCATCAGATACAGTGAAATCTTATAAAATTGGTGGTTCCCATGGTTGTTGTCTGCAGTATCACCGATTTTGTTATCTGGTTGATTATTATCTGGTGGGAGGGAGACGCGGAGTGCGGAGGGCGTGAGGAGGGCCGGTGAGAGGGGGGGGGAGGGTTGCCGTTAGTCGCACAGCGCCGTAGCTGTAGCTACAGCTGATTTCACATGTTTGTGACGGTGCCTCCGTACGCTCGCTTAGCGTTCCGCGACCACGAAAATGCCGGTAACTTGACGTTGTAATCGAAATACATTACAAATGTATCGTTCTAATGGACTGTGATTTGTGGTAGCTGTTGTTGCTTGTTAATATATCGATTGGAAAACATTAGTGAAGAACACACGGATTCGAAGATAAATCCAGCAGCAGTGGGTAAGAGGATTAGTTATTAAGTTAGAATTTTTATGAAAGTTGTCGTATTTTTAATTTAATAAGAGGTTTATACTTCACTTGGGTCCGTAATGTAATAATACGTTGTACCTATAAACAAGATGATAGAAATTATTATTATTATTTTGATTAAATTAACCGAACCATCCTTAAAGGTCCGATTTTAAGCGTCTATTTAAATTTAACAGATATACCTACCTATAATTTGAAAGAAAAAAAAACATACGAATATCATGCTATGTAGGTACTAATCCATAAAGATATTTTTCATGTTACGAAGTTGGCAAACAAGCATGCAGTTCTATAAGGGTGCAGTTGTCATGTTGTGTGACAACTGCACCCTATAGACATCTACACTGATACCCGTCAAACCCTATAGACATCTACACTGAAAAATGCAGATGCTCTAGCACCCTTGAAGCCTAGTAGAAGTTGTTCTGTAGGTACCTACCTCATTGATAGACAAACATTACTATTTTAAGTTATAAAATCGCTAGTTACTCGTAGGTACATATTAAATGTAAACATTTGGATTATTATAACACACTGTCATAACATGACTTATTAAAAGTAGGTAAACAAAAATATTAGTTGTCTTGGACCGATACCAAAAATTATATAATAATTACATAACCGTAAAATTTACTTAAATATTATATACTTACCTATATTGAGTATTTAATTTTATATGCACCTGTAAATAAATTAATTTCGATCTACTTTTTACCTACATTAAAAGGCTATACCTACCAACTCTTAATAATAAGTTAATGCTCTAGTAAATTAATGTTGCTATGAATTTTATATTACTGACCATGTTAGTAGGTAGGTACCTAATTCGACGTCTTAAAACCTCGTAAGTGTAAAATAGGTAACTTTTCAGGAGGACGAAAAAACTGCGTAGCTACTGAATAATTTTCATATGGGATCGTTTATGTTTTCACTATATTCACTACTAGCTGTTGCCCGCGGCTTCGCCCGCGTGGATGTCGTTTTATAAATAACTAAGTAGCTTATGTTCTTTCTCAAAGTCAGATCTATCTCTGTGCCAAATTTCATTAAAATCGGTTCAGTCGTTTGGACGTGAAAAGGTAACAGACAGATAGACAGAGTTAATTTCGCATTTATAATATAAGTCTGCTCTGCTGTATTTATGATATAAACTGCCTCAGTAGCGTAGTGGTAGCAGGCCACTACTATTACGCTGGAGGTCCTGGGTTCGATTCCCGGGTCGGGGACTATCAGAGATAACGGTTTAAAATCCTTTATCTCTGCTTCTATTGGGATTTTTCCATTTTCTGGAAGTTTCCCAGTACCCCGGAGTTTGGTAATGTGCCCGGAGATGGCAACAGGTTCGCCACCTGTTACATGGGCCAAAACGTAACCGGCGAGTCGTGGATGTTTGCATGTATGATTGAATGCATGCATTTACCTCTGCCTACCCCTTCGGGGATTACAGGCGTGAAGTTACGTTTATAATATAAGTAGGGAGTAGGGAAGTAGGGATAAGGCAACGCTATGTAGTATGGGTCGAGTTTGTAGCTTTGTAAATTGCAAATTTGTAGTGATATTTCCAGTTGATAGATTGCGTTGGAAGCTTGGAAGCAGCTATGCAGCGTAGGTAGCTGACGGGTCCGCGATGATAATTAATCCTATAGGTCTATAGGTATAATATTATCGTAACTGTGATAATTGGGGATCCCTTACAGATTGGTCCAAAAAATCGTCAACCAATGAATACCAAATTGTGGAACAGTGTAAACGGAGAGCTTCCTTTCTTCTTTTTGGTCGTTACACTCTTGGCAGCGTGGTCGTGGCGGCTCGATTTGGTAACTCGCTTCACAATCGGCTACTCCTTCTGCACTTAGCCGAGGATCAGACCCAAAGGGTTTAAGGCAGAAAGTTGCGTAATTATACATCGGACTGAGAGCCATCTGCGCTTGCCGATTGTAGTCTCGTAGGTACCGTCACGACGCGAGCCGCCTACGTAAGGCCAATTTAAAAAAATGCCGCCTCTCCTCCCGTAGGTTCAAATGCGTTTCGGGTGCACTTACAAAATTACTTTTTAATGGCCGTTTGGGAATTTTGGCGAGTACATTGAAAGAGGCATGTGGTGCTCTTATCTTATATCTTTTTCTTGGTGTATTTTTGAGTTATATTGAATAAAGTTGATGGCATTTTGTTTGATATAGGTTTATTACAGTGCCCATGTACCTATAGTGAAATAGAATAACAGTGCGAAAACACGGCCTTTCAGGTTGCCTCCAAAACTTCATTGTAAATGTTCTGGGAAAGTGGCCATCTCTTTACTCGAATCCTACTGACTGTGACTCACTTGACTGACATAATAAATAATTAACTGACTGACTGATTCTATATGGTACTTATACTGATTCTAACTTTAACGCTGCTTTTATACGAATACGAAATATCGTTTTACTTGACACTGGCAATATGCGTAATAGCGATGCCATTAGGAATAAATAAAAAAAAACAGCCGTTTCAATTTGGTCGGCCCAGACTGTCATCAAGAGTTCAATGGAAGTGTTCACACCGTCTCGTAGAACATAACCGAAAAACGTGAAACTGACCCAGAGGATACATGCTGTTTGATACCGAGTTTTTGAAGTAAGCAGACATTAGGTCTGAATCTGATAATGATCTCAAGACACGTGTTTACTGAGATGACTTTGTTTAGCAGCCCGCCGACGGGTTCCTACCGCTTGACACTTTTGAGACGTCTAGGCCAAGCACAGAAAACTACAAAAATATATGGAAATTGCCTAATTATTTAGATTTCTGGGCGCCTAGATGCCCTATTTTGATTGAAAAAATGTGACTATACGTCGAATAGAAACTGTTTATAAGTAAGAAAGTAGGTATAGATAGACTCTATTAAAACTTATGCAATATGAATTTTAATAAAGGCACTACTACGCTAATGTTTATGTTTTGGTCACGGTTTTGTAAAACGATACTACCTATTCGTTGCAAATACAATATTTACCTTGAAGCGATTGTGTAGTTTGTTCAATAAATTCTGCACATTTATTTATACGATTTGGAAATAAAATTATGAAACTGTTAAATAAAATATTTAGTCACGTCCGCGACCTCCTTTTGCGGTATTATTTTATTTTCGTTTCATTGAAAATGGTAAAAATGTCGCGATCAAGTTTCAGCGTTATCTCGAACAACTTCCGATCTCAATTCAGCTCATTAAGATGCAAGATTAACGTTTGTTAATTTGGGAACTTATCACTTTTGACTAAATTGTGTTTAGAAAACATATTTATGATAACATCTATGAAAGAAAATATTTATTTTTCTTTATGGGAAGACAATTTGATACACTCGTTCCTCGTGGTTCCACCGATACACCAGTGTAACCACGAGGAAGACTCCATTCCTTAAGGTTAAAACATAAGTTGCTCCTCAAATCTCCTGGTCAAAATTTATCGGTGAAAGTATGACAAATAAAATTAAGATACCTACCTCTCCACTTACATGCTTATTTATGATATTGGTATAAGTATTAATACGGCAGCATAACAGTATTTTGAAGGTAGGTTCAGAGAAAGACTACAATACATTGATCGTGATAGGTGATAGTTGAATATCCGATGCCACGGAGGACCCGTCTAGTATATTCTTAGCTGAATTTCGGTTTGTTCAAAATGCTTTATTTAGGTATTTTGGAAATAGACATTTTAGCTATGAATTAAAATATAAGTACCTAAATAGAAAATACTGTCCCGAACTATAGGTGTTGCATTGCTCTTGAGGCCAGGGAAAAAAAAAGTGAATTTTAGTGATACATTAAATATTTGCTTTAGTACCTATATTCTATTCTTCTAAAGCCGGATACACCGGTTAACACGGTTATGGTAAAAATACAAGCCTTAAGTAGTAATTAGATTAGGTGATGCGGTGATACCTACGTCTTCGAGCTCTGTCACTGGAGCTATACCACCAATAAGGATATAGAGCAAAGCGTGCATTAGACTAGAATGGCCTATTAATATTAACCCTCAGTCAGCTTACACTCACAGTCCTCAGTTTTACCATGTGCCGTAAGTGCTGTTGTTAACACACACACACACACAGCACACTCAAACACCTGAACCCGAATAAATATGTATGACATACAAATATTTGTCCCGGTGCGACAATGAACCCCTGACCTCTGGGATCAAGCAACCGTTATGAAACACTGGACTAGTAGGTATATGTCTTTTTTTTTTCAGTAACGCATGCGAGTGATTAATAGAAAAATGGAAAGAATTAGACTTCGGGTGGGATACGAACCCACGACCTTTGGATAACTAGTCCAGCCGCTTTATCACTAACTACCGGAGCCCTACACACATACGAACGTCGAATTTTTATTTCCTTTTTTTATTATAACTGTCAATAGGGCAGTTGAACGACATCCATTGTTAACTTTAAAAAAATTAATAGTTATGCAACCGACATCATACATTTTACAGTTTATAATAAACAATATGTATGTATTACATTCATTATTATAAAACAAGTATCATATGGGTTGACCTACTTTATGTCGGCCTAGCAAGTATGTCTCAATTAATTTTTCGCAATAATATGCGAGAAAATTTTAATACATTAAAATCCTTTTTTTCTCATTTCTAGGTATATGGTACGAGACATTAACAAATTAACCTTTTTATACTATATTTTATGATGCCCTTATCTCTGTATTGCACGAGTAACTTGAGTTTCACTCTCACTGTCACATAACCTACATTCACGAAGCGTTATGACGACAAGCATACGTTAGCGTAAATTTAGGTGATAATTAATGTTTAAGAGTATAATATTCTTTTTATCGCGATTTTCACTAAATGTGTTTAATTTTTTGATGTTATTATTAGTCAACAACTGCTTTATATGTATCTTTAGATAAAAGATAACTTTAACGGAATACACCCGACATAATACAATAATAAAAAAGAGAAAAATAAGATTTGCTAAGACTGTATAAATAAACAATTTTATGAATAACAATGTAGTTAGAATTGCATAAAAACGGTTACTGTTATAGCAATCCATAGAACAACTCGGCCCACCGGCCGCGGCGGACCGGAGGGGAGTAGCCATAGCATTTATTACCGACTAGCTGACCCGGCAAACTTCGTATTGCCTCACAATGAAATAATGTGTCAAAGGTTTGATATATACGGACTATTCCCTTCAATTTCTTCATATTTTCTTACCTTTTAAACCTTCCCTGGACTTCCAAAATTCATTCAAAAGCTAAATTTGCCAAATCGGTTTAGCTGTTCTCGAGTTTTAGCGAAACTTACGAACAGCAATAGATTTTTATATATATAGATGCAAAACAGACTGTCATTTTTGCAAGGGGAAATACGTGTGACACACATTCATACTACAAAAATCGTCTGTTACTACGAAACTTACACCTTGACTTTAACAAAATACATAAACAATTTCACGCACACATTTAAATATCTGGGCGACAGGCATAGGACCATTTGGTCTTGTACTTTGACCGAAGGGAAAGCCTGCATATGGGTACTCCCCTCCGGTCCGCCGCGGCCGGTGGCCCGTGTTGATCTATGTAGCAATCGCATGGAGTGCATCGACTTGAATATAACAGTGACGACGCCACGCCTGCAGTCTGCCTTTGTAGAAATGTAATGAATATTGGATAACATCTATACATCTATACAAATAAATAAAATTGGAGTGTCTGTTTGTAATATAAAAAAAAGAACCGGACGAATTGAGAACCTCCTCCTTTTTTCGAAGTCGGTTTAAAATAACCGCTTTTTACTAAATGCATATGTATGTATACACGGTATATATACCAAAACAACATTTTTTACAATTTTTTTCTGACTGTCTGTCTGTCTGTTTGTCCCGCTAATCTCGGGTACAGCTTTACCGATTTTGGCGGGACTTTCACTGGCAGATAGCTTATGTAATAAGGAGTAACTTAGGCTACTTTTATACTAGCTGCGCCCACGACTTCGTCCGGGTAAATACTGAACAATAATAAATTCTCACGCTGACGAAGTCGCGGGCAGAACTAGTTCACCATAAATTAAAAATCTATGGAAGGTTAAAACAGTAACATTATCCAACAAAAAATATTGCACATCGACCTTCGAAGGGGACTTCGGCTTACTTCGAGACGTAGTATTATTACATATTCTCTGCTTTGAGTATGTAGAGCGTTATCTCTTTCGCATCTTACCTATGTGTTGTTTGTCGACCATTTGATAATTTTTTGACCAATACCGCACCAACAGTGCTTACGTAGGCAGTGTGCAGTAGAGATAACACACTACGAAGTCGAAACTAGCCGAATGTCTCTTACGTAGGCTAACCCCTTATTCATAAAGTACATTGGATACGTTTTAGCTATAGAATGCTTTGTCTTTGTCAGTTGCATTGTCAAATGTGCAGGATAGAAAAAGACAAAGAAGAGATTAGCTACACTTTAATTAAAATACGTTTATGAATAAGGGGGTTTATCTATGTGTACTTATATTATAAAGGTGAAGAGTTTGTTTGTTTGTTTTCTTGAACGCGCTAATCTCAGAAACTAGTGGTCTGATTTGAAAAATCCTTTCAGTGTTAGATAGCCCATTTATCGAGGAAGGCTTTAGGCTATATAACATCACGCTAAGATAAATAGGAGAGGGTAGGTAACATTGTAACCGCGCAAAGTCGGGGCGGGCCGCTAGTGTACAATATTCCTTGCTGGGTACTTTACGCACATTACCATAAAAATTTGCAGCTAAATTAGCTAGCTCTATCGTGTTCTAATCAGATGGTAATTATTTATATACAGATCTGTGAGCCGACGAGAAAAACACCTTTACAATCCCTAAACCGGTTTGCTGCTGCTTATTGGTTTGATTGCATAAACATATTTAAAAGACCGCTTAAGTGCGTGTCATACTCGCGAGCACAAGTTCCGTACAATAAAAAAAATACTTAGTTTTATGTATTTCTATTAATGTATTTAAAATTAAAGTCATCACATTTATATAACAACTAGCTGCCCCGACGAACTTCGTATCCCCTAAGAGGTATAAAAATTAAATGTCCAAAAATCGAAAAAAAGATTTGGTGACAATCATCCTTCCCATTTAGAGATATAAAAAGTAAACTAAACCGATTCTCATACCTACCAAATATACACACAAAATTGCATAACGATCGGTCCAGCCGTTTTAAGGGAGTATTGTTACAAACACTGTGACACTTGATTTTTTTATATTAGATTTTAAAATTCTATATCTATGAATATATTTTACACAGATCCAATTATCACAAAGTGCAATAAGTATATAACAAAATTTAAAGACAAAAATATGTAGAAAAAAAATTAAATGAGGCAATTGCCAATCCACCTGGTGATTATGGCATATTATCCTGGGGGTCATTAAATGACACAAAACACTGTTGTGGAAGTCTTTGGTGTTGTCTAGACTGCAGTGGATCCAGTGGTCCAGACGTCATTTGTCTGGAGTGATGATAATGATGATATGAGGCACACTTTTAAAAAGTAATTCGTAGTACCTATATTTGATAGCCAACAGAAATAGATATAATAGAAATAGAAATAAGACAGAAATCGAGAAATGATTAAAGACGGAAAATGACACAAAGGAATATTTAAAAGCATGAAAAAAGGCACAACGATGAATTATAATCGTCATCTTTATTAAATTTTAATTAATGGTCTGTAGGTGCAATTTTAATTACATAAAATAAATCCAATTGACAGGCGTATAATCATGGGCATAAACAACAGTACACTAGACAGATATAGAGTTACATTTACAAGAAATTAAAAATAAATGGAATACTTGAACGTCGGTATCGTATGTCTGCGTTTAAAAGATCATTAATCTCGAACCAAGCCGATGCAAAAGAATGCTCATCTCATTTTTTTCTCACAATTCATTTGCGTTACCGTTCGAGGGCATTCAATAGAGCAACCGTCGGTATTGTTCGTTCAATGATTTCACATGAATTTCTATTGCTCTCTCAGTATTGTTCGATAGTTGTCAGTTTTAATCTGGAACAGTCTGGTAATCAGCAAAATGCCGAAAATATTGATTGTTCGAACCACATTTTGCAATATTGTCTTTACCTACTTGTAAATGAACAGACGGCACATTAATTTTTTTATTTACAACATTTTAAATTAAATTCTTATGACTAAAATTAAAAAATGTTGGAGAAAGTCCAACAGATAGTTTGAACGTTTTCGGATGATTTTGTCTTTTAGAAAATTATAGTCATAACGATCAAAGTCAGAATTCATGTCATCAAATTAAATGTTAACTGTATTTGATGGCGTAAATGGTCACTTGATAGATCAATACACCTACATGCTCTAATTTTAGTAGATAAACTCGATATATTAAACGTTGTTGAAAAATGTTTACTTAAGATCATTCATAACGAGAATTAAGTTGTAGAAAATAAAAAACCAAAGAGAGAAAAATGCGCATTCGGTCACGGTGTTTGAAACACTCAGCAGACTGTACGAAATTGTGGCGATAAAGATTTGTTTACCAAATATAGCACTGTAAACACTGCAATCAAGAGTTGGGACGCATTAGAGACGCATCGCAGGTAATGCCCTGACGTTCTTCCGGATCTAATTGTCAAAGCGGGCGTCAACATGTAGTATGCTTAGCCCAAGATTACCAGTAAATCTATCAAACGTGTTTTTTTTAATGACGCCAATGTCAAAGACTTTACCTTTGACTTTGTATGAGAGTTTTAATTCATAGTCAAGATTAACATGAGTCTTGTGACCGCTTCATCTTATCATTTTTAAATTACAAACCACAAATATTCGTCAGTCTTTGATTGAGATAATCTAAAAACCCTGAAGACCTTTTTGTGAAATCCATGGCATTCTCATAATTATGATAGATATTATCAATTTTCCTATAATAGCCCTAGGACACCACGCACCGAGACTTCTACTGCTACAATTTAGTACAACTAAGATTTTAATGTTTTTATATTTTACATGCGACTAAATGTACCTAGGAATTAAAGAAAATTAGGATAAAGCGGCTGGACTGCTTATTCTGAGGTCTCCATTTTATCTTTAATTTCCAAATACAACAAAGATTTTGTTCCATTTTTTGCTATGACATCGCATTTAAAAGGAATTAGCTTTGTCCCCACAAAGCTTATTCGATTTAGATTCAATTTAGATTAACAATAAAAAGGTCCATGGTACGACCGCAGTTCTCGACAGAATTGATAAAGTTTGAATTTCTTTTGCACCTTACGTTGTGGTCTCGGTTTGAAGTTATCCATGGGTTCACACGCCATTAACGCGGACTCGCTTTCATTCACATAAAACAAGTCACAGTTCCGCGGTTTTAATAGAAAACATTTCAATTTGTTTCATATTTCCCGTCGTGGTGTTCAATTCTCGTATTCGTCTCGGTCCCGTGAAGTGGACCGCCATCGATACGTCACGGCGACTGTCAATCGGAGCGGCCGATGCGTCTACAATTGCATGATATCGACCTCGTTCTTCTCTGATTTCACTGCGCCAAGACAATCGACCGATTTGGAAACAGTACCATCACCAATATTAGTTTCGTGTTCTTTGTGGGCGTATGAAATTATTGTAATTATGCATAAAATCGGAAATGAGCGAAATTTTTGTGTTATGCAATTGCAAAGTGCGTTACGATTAATAATATATCTGCTAAGTCTTCAGTATTTATCAATTTAACATATTTATTAAATATTATAAAGTTACGTAGATTTTTAATCCTATATTGAATTGCAATTACCATATTTTTGCGGTATTCTATTAATATGAAGTTGTTATCTAGATTCTGTGACTCTACAAAATTAACAAAATCTGCATCCGTATCAAGTTCCCATTTCAATTATTTTAAAAATAAAACGTTGAAGTTGTAGTTGTGGTTGTACTTAAAAAGCTTCCCATACTTGGATATCCAAATTATAGTCTTGTTCGATATACAGTTGACCCGTTCTTGATTTATTTTACTGATACGTCGCGATACCTATACTGTCACTCGTGTTACAAACGAACCCACTGAAGGCTTTAATAAATAAATCGATCGAATTTATCACTCCACTTATACAACATCATAAAATTCAATGTGGAATACTTAATTATTACTTGATTTATTGACACATGATGTAGCTCCTCACCCGTTTTTTGGACCAGGTAATGTCATTTGAAATACGATTTTTTGTTCATTTAATTATATCGAAAGAAAAAAAGAAAGAAAAGAATGAAAAATATATTTATTTAAACAATAATTAAAAACAAAACAGAAAAAAAAGATAGAAAGCAAAAAAAAACACTAGCAAAAACTTATTAGGTAAATAAAAAAAAATTGAATTAATACGTAACAAAATAAAACTAAATTAGAAAATTGTCCAAAAGGCTCAACTCAGCATTGTGGCGGATTAATAACCCGGCGCTGGTATTATGTTGTGGTCTTATAGTGTAACACTACGGATGCCTAACTGCTGCCAATATACAGAAAAAGAAACTGAAAATAATTAGATACCATTCTGTCTCAAACACCCTTCCTTAATTCGTGATGACGAATGAGTTCTCCGACCTCGGTAGATAAGCATAAGAAATGTCAATTTTGAGAATATTTTTTTCACCCCAAATGCATTTGCAGTTGTTGGCGGAATAGCATAATGGTAGTCTCACAGAGTTGATTAAAACATAAGTAGTCATAACGAAATCTATGTTTGTATTTAAAAAAGAAAAGTAATTAATCACTCAAATATTAAAGTAACCAGGCTTAATTTGCAGAGTGTTAGTTAAGATATATCATCTTCTAAATAGTTTTGATTTATTAATGTTGTATTAATTTGTGATGTAACTAATTTCGAATAAAATGACATGTTTGCTTAAACATTTAACATGGCTTGTCACGCAAAGATCATATTTCCAAAAAATATTTTTAGATAGAATCACACACGGAAGCAGCGTTAATTTAAATATTAATTGTATGTTATCACATTAACTATAAAATTAGAAAGCACCTTGGCTGCGAATTTGTATGAATTATTTATAATGAATAAGAAATTATTTTCGTTTGATGGTGAATACATATTTTTTGTCACCTCGTCTCGTGTAATTTTTTTAACTAGGTACGTGTTTACTATTTTTGTACAATGTATTTTACAGTTTTTAATTTAAGAGTTTTATAATTTGACTTAAGATAAAATGCATGAAATAACCTAATTGCTTACTTATACAAAAATACTTTTTAAGGTGAAACAGAAATAGAAATCTAATAATTAAGTTTTCACGTGCCTCTTTGAAGTATATTTCTGGTACCTAGTTTCTGACTTTACTCTTTGCTACTCTTAGCAGCTGAATCATGAGTTCCATTCGGTAGTCGAAAATAATGTTACCTATAGTATTTTGGGTGGGTTTTTTATTCATCGTAGCGGTTTCATGCATGGGTTAAATATTGCTTTTAAATTTTAAGCTAAGTAGTTCAATCTAACCGGTGTCTTATACCTTCAATAACAATGCAGTAAAAGATTGTACGCCAACGCCGTGTTTTCGCCAAACTCAACTCAAACTCAAAAATTTATTTAATCACTTGGAAATAATAGAATTTGCTTGTGATAGGTCAAATCACAAATATAAAATTAAAGCAAATAACAACTGATACGTTGATTAATATGTCAAAGTAAATAAATTAATAGTAGTCCAAAAATACTTAATAATAAAAATAGGTATCAACAGAATGTTCCATACTCTCTTTTACAAAAGGCAAGATAAGACTAAACAAAAAAAAGCCAACCTTCGCTAGTCGGAGAGGCATCCCAAAAAGATAAGATTGTACGTAACTAGATACTGACCTCACTCATAAACGGATGCGAATCTTTTAAAAGCTTATTTTTTATGTACTTAAGCGAATATAATTTCCAATTCAATTTTGACTATCAACCTTCATTTTATATTGTACTCGATAAATGACCAGCTTGACTCGATAATTGACTCTTTTTAAATGGGAGTCCAATCGCAGAACAATATTACCTATTCTCATTGCTTGTATCAATTATAAGTATAATCTGCGGATGTGTATTATCTCTGGTCATCCGCTAAATTAAGACAGGTAATTTTTGGTATGTTTGAAATCATGTAATACACAGAACAATCCCAATTTTAATTCTACTTTAATGGATGATAGTACAATAGTATCAAGGTATAAAATTATTCTGTCTATACTGAAGTTAACCCTTGCTCTAGATATTATACACAACTAATGAGCTTTACGCTGCTTTCTCACCATCAATCACCTTGCGCAGGTCATATGGACAGCTAACGACGAGTTGTTTTGATGTATAAATAATATAGTTTTAATTAAGTGTTACAGCAGAATGCATTGTATAAATCTAATAGTGTCTAATTTAGAATTATAACAAGACGATGACGTAAAACAAAATCTGTTTTTAAGTTTTGTAGTAGTCCTTTTGTGGCAAAATAATATCTAGTTGTAATGTTTTATAACTAATAACACTATAACAGTTAATGTTATTTACATACATTCTACATCGAATGCATATCTATTTATTATACAAACAATAAAATACGTTTGTATTGCAAATATCGTATTCAAACTGTTTTCCATTGATGATTTTTTGTAAACATTCAGTGCATGAGGTTGTTCTTTATACAAAACAAATTCAATCAACAAGGTGTCATTGAAATATGTCAATTGAATTATGAGATGATGACGAAGAGATACAAAAAATCCTACGCTAAGGCCTTTGGTTTTTTATTACAGCCTTTTAGATGCATCAGTAAAATATCTATTACCTGAAATGATGTCCACTCCTCTTAAACCTCTACAATTTATCGTAGCATGTCAACAGTGACAGAGTGAATTATTAGTTTCTCCTAACGAAAAAAGCAAAATAGTTCCTGTAGCTCTGGTTTGTTTTCATGTAAATCGCTTTTGCATCCTTCGTGTTACTCGTCAATGCGTCAATATTGATGGTCCGATCAGCGATAGTAGGTCGATATCGATCAAATGATCGTTATACCCACTTTTCATGGTTTCTAATTCACGGATATGACCTATAACAAGTTTTATGTTGCGATCTAGTTCGCAAATGTCACTGGAGACTATTTCTTCAGCGAAATTGCAACATAAATATCAACATATTGAGTGTTGTTATCGCTATTATACTTTCAACACTTCATTGTACCAGATTTCTTTGATCAAATATGTTAATGAAATGCAAGAAATTATAAAATACTGATTTTTAGACATAATGATACAGTAAGCAATCAGGACCAATTAATACTTACAGTCTAGCTATTACGAGCATTTAGTGGGCTTATTACATTTTAGAAAATAGGATCGAAGATCAGCTTGAATATATCGACTTTTCGAAATGTGCATATTATTTCTTCTCCCAGTGTGAGTTAAACAAACATAGGTTTTCAAATTGAATGGTCTTGATGACTTACTTTGACTTGTGAAATTAAGTAAGTATAAAGATACTATTAGATATTTATCATGCTACTAATGTAACATGTTGTTATATCTATCTGTTTATCACACATTAAAATGGAACCCATTTTAAAAATGATAATTTGGTCGACACTCTGGAGGAATTCATAAGGATTGTGTTAATAACACACACTTTTAACATAGGGAGATACCTGTTTATTATAAAAATCTTTGTATATTAACACCTAAGTATATTGTTTCGTATTGCCATTGCTTATGTACAATTTCGTACATAATGCTGTACTTACTCCAACGCTTTTATATGGAAGCGAGAGCTGGGTATGCAGGAAAGAGCATGAAAGTAAGTTGAACGCGGTCGAGATGAGATCTTTGCGCAAGATCTGCGGTGTATCACTCACCGATCGCGTTCGTAATGAAGATGTAAGAAAGAGACTTTGTGTGAATGATAGTATCGGTGTAAAAATGAAAAAAGGCATGCTCCGATGGTTCGGGCATATAGAAAGAATGTCGAATGAGCGAATGACTAAACAGATATACAATGCGAATGTGGATGGTTGCAGAGGCCCAGGAAGACCAAGGCTGACCTACCATGACCAAATAGGTCGAGTTCTGTCTGATGGTGGGGTCAAAAGTCTTAGGAATCGGCGTGCATGTATGAAGAGAATGATGAAGGTAGACGAGGCACGAGAGGTTTGTCAGAACCGGGATGTCTGGCGCTCTACACTCTCTGCCTACCCCGTTAGGGACCTGGCGTGAAGATACATACATACATGTACAATTTCATCTTTACTTAGAACTCAACTCATTGCTGTTCTTAGCAAATATAGAACCAACCAATATTTAAGATTTGGAGACTTAAAATAACAAATTACTCAAATCAAAATGATTAAACCTCCTTTTGTCGAGATTGAGTCACAAATTAGTTGAAGCATAATCAAGATAATATCTTATCTAATGCATCGATCTCGTTCAGCCGACTAGTTTCAGTATAATTCATCAATTGCATCAAAAAATATTTTCTCAGAACATTATTTATATTAGCGAGGTAATTATTATGCTGTAATCACTTACAATTTACATAAAGTAACATCTAGGTATTTCGTCATTTTCGTTGCAATACGAACAATAGAACATGAATATTTTTTAAGGAACATGGTACAGAAGGTTGTGTCATTACGTTATAGAACGTTATAACATCAACTACGGCATTATAATCCTTGGCATTACGTTAACCAAGTTATATGAAACCGCTAATGAGATCCGTATATTGTCGTAGCACACGTAACAGAAGATTTAATTACAATAATCACCCCCTTGGCCAAGTTACATTTTGTAAGTACTCATCTTTTTTTATAATCATAATTAGACTTAAATTCCATGTGTTATGTTTATAGCCAAGTTGACACTCGTTAAAAAACTTCCTTATTTGCGATTAAATTGCATACCAAATCATATTTATGAATTCTGTTATTCATCCCGCATGAATATTTTCTTAAATTAATTGCTACTTAGCTAGAGAGTCGATATCGTCACTAAAGATAGCTGCATTGTTTATGAAAGTCACTAGAATATAGTGATTTTTTACTATTTACGATCGCAACATGTTCACGTAGATAATGGACGTGGTACAAATTACGCCACTACAGGTCCCGTTAAGAAACACTGTTATCGATATATGATTTATTTGTTCGATGTAAACGTCACCGGTTAATCCAGAAACTTATTTAATCATAAAGATTTCAGTAGTCGACGGATGATTACGACCGCATCGATCAGTTATGCAATCATTAACGGTGATTTTATGATAATCGACTGAATAATCAAACAATAACCTGCATAATTTTCATTTAAAACTGATAAAACTTGCTCTGTGTAGTCAGGAGCTATTTGATTTTTAGAATGCCTCGATAAAATTGAAATTATGTAATTCTGAATAGATTTATTTGATTTTGTTAAGAACTTTCGCGATCATCTGATTGGAATGGGTTTAGTTGTTGCCAACACTATTTATTATAACACAGTTCTTCAAGAGGATTCAATATTTCAATCTTTTATTCTATTTACTCAAATAGATATTAGGTTATAAGCATAGTATTAGGAACAACGATAATAATACTAGAAATAAAAAGCATAACGTTTTTAAAAGTGTAATTCTACCTAAAGTAGTAAATACCTAGTTAACTGTAAAAATGTTGACAACATGCGTTGTAGTAAACATTTTGATAGGTATATTTAGCGATGAAAAATATATTTAAAGTTATTTACTTTATATGTAATCGTATGTATATACTAGCGGTGTCTTATTTCTCAGTAAAAAAAGTTTACAATCCAAATGACATAATTATGTATGTAATCTGGAAATCAACGATATCCAATATACTCGTAAGTACTTCCCCATCTTAAGTACTGAAAGCTTTTACAAAAAGATGAGAGATATGATATTGTAAAACGTTATTTTAATAACGTTTATAATAATATCTTCAATGTTCTGAAATGCAAATGAAAGTAATAAAACATTGCAAATTGCAACACGTGTGCACAACAGATTTGCGATAAAAAATAATACATACATGGTGCACTGATAGAGACGCATGCAGATTTTGAAACACTAAATGGTTGAGTGGCATACACGCACTGAATACTGTTGGTGAATAACTGGGCACAACAATCGAGTACCACCGATTGTCATTGACGCGATACATGTTTATTTGACTGGACTATCACCATTATTGTGCAACATGTATCAAATATATATCTGTTAAGTGCCCTTTTCTACTGGTCCTTTAGGATATGGATTAGGATAGATTCTGTTACTAACGTCCGTTATCCAAATTCTATTTAAATTCTGATCAGAATTCGCCTTAAGTTTTTTTTAAAGTACGTTTGTTATGTAGCAGGTTCTTCTCAGTTCAGCTAAGGCTGGGTTGCACCAAGATATTTCTTTGGCTTCTTCTTTTATGAATTTTCAAATTATCCGCTACTAATTCATACAAATAGATAGATCACGGAAAACCTACGGTAACGTTTTACGTTTTCATGCCAAATCACTACTTTTATTATAATTGATATAATGTTTCTTACAAAACAGAGAAATGCCATTAAAAGTCACCACTTCACCGTCGGGTATGGGACGATGCTTCACCTAATAACAATGATCAATATCGAACGTTTAGATACCACACTCGAACGCTTGGAGAATTTTTATACTTAATTTACCGTTTCATAAAAATACTACGAGTAAGGCTACGAGTTTCTATAAATATCCAGTGGGATATTATAATAATACTCAAGCGATAATGCTTTCAGTCAAATAATGCAGCTATAAGCTTCAAAACCTTAAAGAAGTAAGTTTGTTGAGGTATTTGATTTTTAAAACCCCATACTTAATTTGATTCTTGATTCTTTTGGTGAAAAATAATAATTTAATTTATATTATTATTTTACTAAGATGTAAAATAATATTCTGCGAATTCAAGTTAATTTAAACATGTTTTTAGAAACCTTTTTTATTTTTTATATATTTTATAATGTATTAACTTATCATCAAATTAGGTAGGTAACATGAAATATCTTATACCTTAGGTACTTTGCAAAAGTACAAAGCGTAACTAGTACCTAACCGACTATTTACTTCAAAGTTCCAAAATAACCATCGATGCATACGTACTAACAACTTAAAAGAGAGAAATTCTAGCAAAGCAATAATTTTACATAGAAAACTACAATTCAACAGCTCTTGTAAAAAATTGGTAAGTTAGTCATTGCTTCATCGTAAAAGTAAGAGAAAGCCTGGCCCAGCTTTGCATGCTCTGCCTTTATTAAAGAAACAAAAAAACAATTTCATAATTTTAAATTTCGAAAATTAGCCCACGCGAGTCGCCTAATTCTTAAATATATATTAGTGCATGGTTTACGAATGTAGGAAACGCTCATTTGTACTCAATTGGCTCTTAATTTCTAAATAGCTTTGATCTCAAGACTCGGCACAGTTATCACAACGTGTCATAATAAGATTTAAACGTAACTATTAAATAATGTTTATAATTAACGTAGAAAATTAATATATACCACTTTAGTAGAACCCAATTACGCATATTACGTAATGTTTAGAAAAATTAGTAGTAATAAAATAAATTCTTTAATTACATTTGGCGAGACAAACATATAAATATCATGGTAATTTTACGTGAGGTTAATGTATGTCGTTAATTCAACTTTCACACATGTTATCACTGTAGTTTCTTTTTAAAAACATCAGGCTATTATAGATTTTGTTCGCGTGAATCTCGTTTTCACTGCAGCCAGTTTTAAAACGTGGAATACCAAATTAGTGAGCCCAGTCATTTTACTTTTAAGTCGCATACATTAGGTATTTTATAAACTTTTTAATTTGATGATTTAAAATCGCACAATTCGCTTAGAGGTAAATTATTTTAATAAATCTTCATTAATAAAACCTGGCCACTTATCGACAAATTATAATATTACGCAATTGAATACTTTGATAATTGAACATTAGTTTACAGTAAATATTTGAAAGCCGTTAATGTCACATTAACGAGTAATATTGTTAGGCAATTATGCACAAGTAGCCTTACTTGATACATTTCATACATTACGTCGACGTGACGTTTCAATTAGGTCTACATTCTGTATCGAGATTTATAACAGAATCTCATCTGATGTGTATCCGATGTGTCATTAAGCATAATCAAGTTTGACGTCGACCGTACCTCGTTTTCATGTTGCATGGATGTTGAGGTTAGATGTTAGTGTGTACACACACAGATGTGTGTGTTTATGTGTACACCTTCACTAAAGTTTATTACACCGCCTTTTTCTGGTGGTAGAGTTCCAGTGTAGGAGCTCGAGGGTGTAGACACCACCGCATTACCTAATTGATCTGCCACTAAATGATAGTGTTCAGCACTATCGTGTTCCGGTTAGATGGTAGTGTATGGCCCCATAATAACTATCACAGAGACACAACATCTAAAGTCTCAAGGGTGGCAACGCATCTCCATTTTGAGTGTCTATATTATCTATCTGTGGGTGTCTATAGGCTGCAGTTATCACTTAACATCAATGTGAACTGCATGCTTGTTTGCCACCTTTGTAACATAAAAAAAATCTTCATTGGGCTCCATGATCAACTGAAGGCAACCACAGTATTCTCAAAGGTATATAATATTGCAAGAAAGCATTTTGTTTGCAACAAATATGGACCTTCATGAAAATAAATTATAATTTACTGGTGATAAAACTACAGTGAAGGAGCTCGCGGGCATTAGGCACCTCCGCATTACTTAACCTAACTTTGCCGCTAAATTGTAGTGTTCAGCACTATCGTGTTCAGGTCTTGCTATTCGTATTCTTATTATATGTCCGTCTTCATTTATGTATACCAGCTATCTTTACTAGTATACAGCTACTTTTTTACGTACCGAGAGCATTCTGATGCAGAAATAGTTAATAGCATTACATCAAAAAACGTGACCTCTTTTGTAGCCTTGATCAGTTTAAGGTTTCGGTGATCGCTTAGGTAGAGTGGAAGGTGAGGGTCGGATTAAACTTGATCGTGACTTTGTCCGCGTTAGTCGCGTGTATTAATGAAACCGTTTCAGTGCTATTACAGCTCACCACGTGACTTCTTAAGGTAGATAATCTATAAAAAGTTCCTATTAATACTATAGGGTTTGTACGAAATGAAAACTGCTCGCATAACTATGAACATAATGAAGTAGGTATGTAGGAGAGGCACTGGAGGTTGATAAGGACTAAGTTTATTTGGCGCTTCACTCTCTCTGCCTACCCCATGGACTTAAGTGTGAATATGCATATTAAAACTTTCTTTATTTCATGCCTCGTCTCTATCTCACCTAAAAATTAAGAAAAAGTTTATTATATTAATTAGAATTAAGATATAAAAAGCGGCCAAGTGCGAATCGGACTCGTGTTCACAGAACTTCAAACAATTAAGTAATTTCTCATGTCATCATTACCATGGGAGTTTAAATCACACAACATACTTACGAGTAGATTTTTTTTATTTTCCATATTATTTCTCAAATGTTGCCCTAATACGAACTCGTAACTTCTAAATTACATCAAAACTCGGTAAGTAGAACGCTAGCTCAACTGGGACGTTGCATAGATAAAGTAAAATATTTCTGATAAAATATTTTTATACTTACCTAATACTTAAAAATAACACTTTTTTTCTGCCGCGTAAACTTGAAGACCGTGAAAAAATTAATAAAATACATTTCCGGGCGTTTAAGAAACTGGTTGAATAAAATTAAATATAGTCAGTCATAGGTATTTTTTTTTATTAAATGAAGGTGGGAAACAAGCATGCAGTCCACATTGATGTTAAGTGATGATTGCAGCCTATAGACACCCACATAAAGACCAGAGGCCAAAATTCAGATGCGTTGCTACACCTGAGACCTTAGTTATTATGTCTCTGTGATAGCCTCATTACTGATTTGAACCCTGAGGAGTTTCCCTGCGAGATATGCTCGTCAGCTTTCTCCATTGCTCTCTGCGAGACCTTGAGCCTTCTTATGAGACCTATAGTCAATGTTGATTATGTTATATCGATTGATTAACAAAACTGTACAATTGTATCCATGAATCTTCAGTCTCTCATGGGCCCCCAATATCTGTACCTTACACACCTCCCGTGCTTCTCCTGCATTCATCCCTCTCTATATCTCGAATCTTACCAGTATCTACTCGGTATACTTACTTTGGAATATTGGTAGGTAGGTTCTATTTTTATAAGATCTATTATTTTCCATTCAAAGTTGTAGAGTTATGTCCGAAATGCTTTGATGAATTTGCCTATCAGGAAAAGAAAGAAAATATTATTTTTATTTCAAGTAAGATTTTACAACCATTTTCGAAAAGTCAATAAGAATAAATAATTACCTGGAGTGAATAACTATTACATAAAGTAAAACAGATATTAAGTTAATGTTGTTAGGTTTTAAAAGTTTAATTTTTTATAAATATTTATACAATTCTTGGTATAAATTAAAAAAATATATACAATAAATTAAATTAATTAAAATAGTGATAAAAAAACTTGCTGTTAAAATATCATGAAAAAATCAATTCCTTCCTTTCAAAAATTAGATAAGAAGAAAAAGAAAAAAATATTCATCAAAACAAAAATCTTAGTTATTTACTTAGCAGAGATCCAAGTGCAATCACTACTGAGAAGAACTCCGCTACCTAACAAACTCAATAGGAGTTCTTTTAAACTTTTAACTTATGTCTAATAGCTACAGATAGTTCAGAAGATCAGAATATTATAATTAGATGCCAAGCACTTCTAAAGAACTCATCGCACAACATAAAAATGTTAAGCGAAAGTATGTTAAATGTACAGAAAATATACGACACAGTAGGGTAAAATGGTGAAAACGCCCTATCAGGAAATATGCCCCACTTGCAATATAAAGCACACCGAATTATCATTTGTAATAGTTAGAGCGCCATTCGATGGGTGGCAGTAGTACTCAAATTCGTTGAGGCAAGCGGCTGCAGTTCTTTTGTAGTTACGAAAAAAAATCAAAATCTTGAAAAAAATTGTTTGGCTTGTGACACAACTTACGTGGGTGAGTATTTACAAATATTTTTAACATATTCAAGTAATATTTTTAAAATAATGTGAACGATTTATGATTTTAGATAGGTACATAACCTTTATAAAATTACCATTTTTTTGCAAGTTTATAATAGTTTTAGGTATTAAACGGCCCAATTTCACAAAACGTACTCAAATAGGCCCCAGGCCTATTTGAGTACGTTTTGTGAAATACGCCCCGATTTCGTAGGTGAAATATGCCTCAATTTTAATGCACTTAAACTTGTTTTTTACTGATTAATTATGGGTAGACGTTACAAAAGAAAAACATGCAGAGCATCGTGGACGGCTGAAGCTCTAAATGAGGCGATGTCAAAGGTCACCAGTAAAGAGTTAGGGGTCAACAAAGCTAGTACACTGTATCCAGTCTACTTGCCCCTTGGCAAAGGGGCAAGTAGAGTGTACGAGATGCTTGAAATGGTTGCATGAATATTGTACGATGTACAACAATTTCTGTAACAAGTGTGGCGGCTCTAATGTGCGGCCGCAACACAAATAATATTTTTTTCTATATTATGTTGATTTTGTTTTTATTACTATTAATGTTTTATTTTACTATGGGGCATTTTTCACAGACCCCTTGGGGAATATGCCCTTTTCTATAGTTTTTAAAATAACGTGCAAGTCTAAAAATAATTAAAATTACTGGCTAAATGACCAAATAATAGGAGGCTGATTAGTTTATGTAACAAATGATTCCCAAGAAATAAATATAATTTGCTTTTAGATGTGTTTTATTTGACAAAATTAAAAAGTAGGGCGTATTTAACCAGTTTACCCTATATGCATCTCCTAGGTCTTATGAAACTCCTGTGTAAGAGTATAATTATAATGGTAATGGAATCTAGATTAAGAAGTATACGTTAAGCGTTATCTCTTAAGTTACTATCACACATTTATTATATATGTACATTGTAATTAATTATAATACGCATGGTGTCAGGGACTGCTTAAGTATTATGTGTACACTATTATCTCATAACTTTTAAAATAAGATTATGCCTAAGTACCCTAATTACCAGTTAATAAGTTAAAATCTGTGTGAAAACTGTTTATGCAACTTTTGAAATAGGTAATAATAATTACTATTCGTTATTGAAATTATATTGAAAAAAAGACTTAGAAGTATGCGTGGAAAACTTTAAAATTAAACTCAAAAATTTATTTAATTACTTGGAAAAAATAGAATTTGCTTGTGATAGGTCAAATTAAAACAACCTTAAAAAGACAACCTTACGGTTTCAAACACACCAAACTAAGAATGATCGAAATTGGTCTAGGTAATCATGAGGACTAGCAGTAATTTCAAATCATCTATTATATAAAAATAAGTCGGGTTTTCCTTCCTGACGCTATAACTCCAGAATGCACGATCCGATTGCCATGGTTTTGCATTCGTTGGAAAGGTCTCGGGCTCCGTGAAGTTTATAGCAAAGAAAATTCAGGATTATAAAACGACATCCACGCGGGCGAAGCCGCGGGCAACAGCTAGTTCTGTATAATATTTAGACCGACTTGCCGAACTAGGCGACAATTGTCACAAAATTGCTTTTATTTTTTCCTTCCCCGTTTTATCGGTTAATTTAATTTTATTGATTCTATTCAATGCAGTGGAGCCGAACTATTGGCGCACCTACATCCGTGCTCTGTGCTGCAATGGACGGTTATATTGTCCATTCAAATGTAATGTAGGGTCAAAATTATTAATACTTACCTAAATAAAATAGGCTTTTTACCTACTTATAAACTTTGTTCATTAAGTTATTCTGAATTAGAATAGTTGTTACTAAACCAAAAATGGTATTTATATGCCATTATAGTCAATTAAGTGAAGTAACTTGTAGGATTATGAACTCTATAATAATAATTCTGTCCAAATATGGTGTATGAAACATCAACGTTCATAAAAAAC
The DNA here is from genome assembly GCA_036365455.1 of Macrosoma leucophasiata. Taxonomy (NCBI): domain Eukaryota; kingdom Metazoa; phylum Arthropoda; class Insecta; order Lepidoptera; family Hedylidae; genus Macrosoma; species Macrosoma leucophasiata. The sequence continues at coordinate 15,434,468 of JAWQUS010000009.1, read as the reverse complement.
GTCATATCATATAATTCAATTGTGGTACAAAACGACAAAATAGGCCAGTGATAGGATCTGAAAATAACATACCTATAATAAAAATTAACAATATTCCGAAAAGTTTGCCCAAGTCAAACTGGCAGCTCACATGGTCAGTAAATAATGTAATGTGACATACAAAGGTATGTCACATTACATTATGTACTGATATTTTTTTATTTTTAAATAAAATAGGTTAATTGGGCGAAGTTTAACAATCGACTTATCTAGTCGTATTAATATTTTTATTATTGACATAGATGTCGCAGGAGAACTTATAACATAGATCCATCATTTACTCCTAATGCTTCTAAATGTGTTCAAAACATTCGAGGATTCTGTTGGAACAATGGTCAAGAAATGGTTATGGCTAAACTATCCAAGCCATTGAAAGTGGTTTTTATTAATGTTTGAGGCAAACAATTTCCTGATTGCGTGTGAGTTTGTTGTGGTTAAAAGTGCCATTATTATCGAGATTAACAATAACAACAAAACATCACATATATTCGAGATGACATTGCTAAAAAGCCGATGTTATTTTGTAATTAGTTATTGAACAATGATGAGCAGCTAATTGTAGCAATAAATGTAGCATTATATTCTCTCAGCAATAAAGTTTTTAGTGCTTAGTGACAGAAGTTATACAATGTATGTCATGTTGAACATATTCCAGCATCAAACTGTGATACTGTTACCTCTATGAATGATAGATTTATAACTTGCGTGTTATTAAAACATGGTTAACCATGTAATTTTTTTATTCGCACGATAATACTACTTCATACTTTTTCATGTCTCGAAAGTGGTAAATAAGGAAACAATCGACATTGATTTTAATAGAATCCCTGCAGCAGGTTTCATTGCCGTAATTATAATGTTAGAATCAGAGTTTTAAAAGCCAAGATAATTTGCAATTGCTACGCAGGTCTACTAGTCCATGGTAAAGCTAAACTCCCAGCTGCAGATACATTATATAATGTTATGTTGCTAGAAGCGCGTTTTCGCGAAATTATTTTCAATTTTTCCAATTATTTGTCATTTCCAGACAAATTACTCCTCATTTATTCAATGTCAATTCACTGTTAAGCTCGCCGTTCTTTGTAAATCTCAGCGGTAAATCCATCATACTTACTATTATTTATTTCATGATCAGCATCGTGATGATGATCAATAAAATTATTATGGGCTCTTATTGATGTGCTTCTTCCTGAATAGGTAGTGTCATAAATTTATCAGTTCATTTTAAATTGCTCATAAACATTTTTGTGAGCCCATTGAGTATAATTTGCTCATTATATCAGCATAGTATTTCTTCATTTTCTAGTCTATAAACTATTTCGAATCACTTAAAAGTCTTAAGTTATATTGGTATACGTGTCGTTTTTACTATAGTTGAAGAAGTGTTGCCGCAGTTTCATATTTTTAGAAAATGATAGTTACGTGATCGTTGGTGAAAGAGCATGAAAGTATCACACCGAATTCTATAAATCGATTTATCCCTTCCCTGTAGCCATAATTGTTGATAATAATTGATTGCAATTGTTTACCCTTGATTGTGACTGGAAAATAGTACTTTCATTCTATAGCAATGGCAGTAATAATAATTGAAACTTCACGTTTATTTTGCAAATACGCTTGCTTTGTATAATTTTAATGAAAAGTTAAGTTTTTTATTACCTTTCTTCTTTTTCATAAATACAAATAGACATTATTATTTAGTAATAATTACAAGGTTTGTTGTCATACAATCGACTTTAGTGTTATACCGTTGGCAAATAAACATGATAATGTTAGCAATGTTGAACGAAATTTGATGAATTATTCCATCCTTAATATGATGATCATCACATTAGCATGAACTCAATTTGGCTAATGCTGTTACAGATGACTTGGACGATGTGTGAAATACATTTTAATAAATAATTTAGAAGAATGATGAAACTTGATATTTGTTGGATTCTACAAATTTAATGATATACCTAATGAAGTGATCTGAAAAAAGATTGCGTGTCATTTAATATTGCTTATACACGACCGCCCAAATTGCCATTGTTGTTTTTTGCATTATTATTCAATCATTTAAGATCATCATCACCTTAGTTCACCTAAATCGTCTTGTTAATCAATTTTTACATTATACCCAAATCCACCAAGCTCAAGTATATCATTGCAAATTATAATCAGAGAAAACAAGTTGTGTTGGATTTATTTTTATTCAATGTCATATTGATCATGAGTCATGAGTTTACAAATCTGAGTTTTAAAGGTGCTGCCAATTAAAATCAAAATATGAATCGTGTGTTTAAACATAAATGCGTAAAATATTTGTTATTTGGCACGTGTCAGCACTTTATAGGCTTGAAAGACCGATAATCGGCCGAGTTCATACATCTGCCGCGGATGTGTGCTGACGACCGTGGTCAAGCATTACAATACCGTAAGGTTGAAAGGATTGCAGCGCTTCTAAGACTTCCCTGTACTAGTGTTATTATGTCGCCAAACAAACTAAATCTATTCTTATCCATTTTGTAAGCGCTTAAGAAATGCCCCCGTTTTGAATAACAAATAGCCTATTAATGTCGATTCACTTTAAAATTAAGGAAATACTTAAATTAATGAAAAGTTCAAAAGTCAACGCTTTTAGCAACGCATGTTTCGTAATCGTCTAAAATTTTGCATATTTATATTTAAAGTTGAATTAGCTTAAGATAACGTATGTTTCAAAATGCAAAATAAGCTTAATTTCTTTCACTCGATTGCCAAAACAAGATGGTAAAAAAATCGAAACGCTTTCGCCACTTCACCTCATTAAGCTGGCGAACGTATTTGTGGTAAAATCAGTCGATTAAGTATATGAAAAATAAAGTTTACGTTAGCCACAGGCTTTATTATGTCAACCAATAGAATATAATCGATACCATTGAAAGACATTCACGTATATAAGAAAATAATAATTATCTTCCACAGTGTACAATAAATGCGTTACCTACCACAAATTGAGAGGAATTTCTACTCGCTTGATTGAAAGGCAATTTACATTTTTATACTCATGGTATTAAACAAGAACATCGCATTTTTATGACATAGATATATGTTGTAACGTATTCAAAAATTGATGTTTCTAATCATTGGTTTTACCCTACTTGTGTCAATGATCAGTCCGCATTTTTTTCTATTTAACCTATTTTTCTTATAATTCTTAAATATAATTTTCGCTACTACTCGTATATATAATGCGACTATGCTTATCATCAGGAACTAATCTTGTCTCAATTTTTTTAAACGACTGCGTATATGTTCCCTGCTTCGGTGGGCTAGTGTTAGTAGACCACTCCGGTTAGAAACCTGGATGGGTCCAGCTAGGTATCTCAATTTCCAAGTACAATATCTAAGTTGAACAAACATGAAGATTTTCTCAGATTATTTTTTGGTAAAGATGCAAACAAGTTAGGATGTATTTGGACATTTAAATCCATTCAAGTTTATGAACTCTACATCGATGTAGGTACTTAAGAGTACAAACTAGTAGAAATAATGTGAACAGATACAGGAAATCTACCAAATAAGCATACAATACTACTTGCAGAGCCTGAGAATTTTATATCATTATCATAAAATTATGAGCATGGGAAATACATTGACCTCTTAACTTTACTCAGATCTTTGCTATATTCTAGATTCTTTACAACGTCGGTAACGAGCTAGTAATTAAAATTCACGATCTAGATTTACTTACTGAGAGTCTGCGAGGAATTTGTATTGTTGATATTACAGGAATTAAGCTAAACAATGGTAGCTGGATTGAAACATGGTCGAAAACATGTAACTATCCACAACAACCGTGTGACGTGAACAATTTCCTATTTATTGAATAATAATCTTGTTTGCATTCTTCACTTATAATAATGTATTTTTATGCAGATTTGATAAAACGAATATGAAAATATTTATTCTCTACCTACGAGTACTATTGCTTTACCAAAATGCTAACAACACCTTGTCAATTGTAAAAATACTTACGAATGCACTTATAGAGTTATAAAAATGTAAAATAGAAGAAGGGAGTGACGATACAAAGTATTAATGTTGACCTTTGCAAATTGTTAAACACCTATTTATTTGTATGATGGGAATTTATGAAATACAGATATCTATAAGATAAAAGCTCTTTATATTTAGTTACGCAGCCATACATAGGTCGAAACTTGACGATACCACCATTCATTAGTACCTTAAGAAGATTTTAACCATTTTAACCTCTAGTGCAGTCATTCAACCGCCCCGCTACTAAACTGCCGCCTAGCCAGGCCAAGCCAAGCGTGGCGATTTTGGCATATTCTCCACTAATGATGCACAACAATGTTGTGAACATCTTTGGGCAAGGCGTTTGTCCAGCAGTGAACATCATTTAAGTAGGTATTTAATGGTTTCTTGTTAATGTTGAACACTACTCCATATAACAACAGATGTATCTATAGGGTAATGCGGTGGTGCCTACATGAAATGTCTACAACTGAATGATGCTTTAGTATCATTGCGTTTCCGGACCAAAAATGTATGGACGTTTAATAAAGAAAAATCATACCTACTTGAGATTTTTTCTTAACCACTTACGAGGATAATATCAAATTAAATAATTCTGAAGGTTACTGATGTATAAATTACAAACGACAGTAAATTGACGACAACACCACACTCGATTCTTTGCGAAATCGATGTTACATACCTAGGTAATGTTTGCAATCGTTATTTATTGATTGTAATAGGTATACACATAAAATAGGATATAATTATAATGTATATACGTTACATTCCATGAACGTAGATACAATTTGCTAGATAAACGCTAATACATGACATGCTTAGCAGTGAATTGGCCAATTTGCCGTCACAAAATGTTCTTCGTGACTAAAACAAGCAGTGAAAGTGTCGACTTCAAGTGTCCGTCCGTCTATCACACCGACTTCACTGAGACTTCTTTTGCATGAAACAATTTTAATGCTTCTATTGCGTTACATTGTGTGCACTAATTAGTGACGTCACTGACGGTGTTACGATGGATTAAGTTCAACGTCTCGGCAACGCCTTCGGTGCTATGTTGGTCTATAGGTTTCTTATTCTTATGTTTACTTAAATATTTATTAAAAAATATCGGACAAGTGAATGAAAGAACAGATACGTATACAAATCTAATTGGTTAATGTAAATGGTTGCAGAGGCCGAATATCAATTTTTAGTGTTCCGTAGCCAAATAGCAAAAATCGAAACTCTTATAAATTACTCATCTGTCTATCTGTCTGTCCGTCAGTCCGTATGTTACAGTCACTTTACTCCGATATTATTAAGACTATGTACTTGAAACTCTGTAGGTAGTTGTATTACTTGTACTCAGTGCACCTCTTTATAATTTATATACCTATAAAATAAATAAACAAAATTGGGGATCTCCATACTTGGAACTGAAACTAAACGTGGGGTATCTAGAGATATATCTTTAAAATAGACATTGACGTTACAAACATTTTTTCTGAAAGTCAATTGTTTGAAAGATAAGTTTTAAAATATTGCCGCCCCCTGAGATAAACATATATAGGTAGGTAGTAGGTACTGTTAATGAAAACTTACAACGAGATTTAGCGAGAACGAAATATTGTTAATAGGTTTTTGAGACTCGATATATTTTCAAAAACTGCAAATAAATATTTCTTGCTACTATGGAACCCTTCAAAGTGGTATTCGATTCGGACTAGTCCGCATTTTGGTTATTGCATAACTGTATTCTATATTATGACAACGTAATTTATTGGTTACTAAATCATGGTAAAGGTTGGTGATCAGCTCTGCTTAATGATTGAATATAAATATTTGCAAATCATGTTACTTGGTTGCGACATCCGAAGACCCTTCTACATGGCTCACGTCGACTTGACCGTATTCGACGAGCACAGATTCAACAAAACTGACAAATTACGTCACCGATGTCGATGTAAGCAATACCATGAGACATTCTCATGCAAGTACAATATTTACTTACTCTCATTTTTTCGAACGGCGGAATAAATGGCGTTCGGCACAAAAACACTTATCGCAAAATGAATTAACTGTGTATTGGGGTAACCTAGTTTGACGGTATCGTTTTTTCAGTACGGCTCACCATTATTCAATTTTCTAAAATTACTCTTATTTAAAATGTCATAATATACAGGTAATACTCGTGCGTTAACAAATACGTAGGTAATTGGGGATTTTACGATTGACGTAATTTATGATATCCTACTTTAATATTCAGCGTTTCAGGAAAGTTAATTACAACCTGTCATAATATTTTATTGTAATGTAATGGAGGTGGCTAACAAGCATGCAGTTCACATTGATGTCAAGTGATGACTGCAGCCTATAGACACCCATACTAAGACCAGAAATGCAGATGCGTTGCCACCCCTGAGACCTTAGGTGATATGTCTCTGTGACAAGTTATTACGGGGCTGTACATTACTATCCAACCGGAACACGATAGTACTGAACACTACCATGCGCGGCAGATTGATTAGGTAATGCGGTGGTGCCTACGCCCTCGAGCTCCAAGACTTAGGTAAGCTACCTGTTGTTACCTGGTGTTGTTATATCCGCGTATGTAAAGAGAAGTTTAATAGATGTTATGAACTTGATACCCCAGATATGAATCAAATTTCTTGCACTAGGCCGGCACATACTCAGTTTCACCAGCGCAATCCACTAACTCGCCCTCACTAACACCGTCCTACGCAGTCCAGCTGTTGTATAAGTTGGACTGCACCGTTGGACCTCGCAGGCAGGAATGTGTTGTATAGCTGGGACCTAAACCTGGGGCTAACGTATTGAGAATCATGCAAACTACCAAAAATAAGAAATCCTAGGTCCTTATCCTAACCAAAAACCTTCTACCACAAAGGAATTTAATAAAGCATTTTAGAACGTAATTTAACAGTAGCTACGTTTATGACAGTTTGAATAATGCTATATCAATTTTAAAATAATACAATATTAGTAACTTGACGATTATTTATGTAGCTCACTGTTACTGATGCTGTAAATTCGTGTCATTGGTTTTGTGGAATGTTTATGTTTCAGCCGATCCGCGTTGACCGCTTGGTTCTAAACTACACAGTAGGTTTTTATGCTTTCAATTTTATAATATTGTTGAAATAAAACTAGTTTTCGGATTTATCTCGCGTATATTAAACTAAAATGATTATTTATAATCGAACCGAAATTTATAATATTGATTTAGTTGAATATTTCTAGGAAATCAATGATAACGCATTTTCTAATCCATGAGCCAAATAGTAAATGAGCAACATTTTATTGCAGTACACTTAATTAATTCCACAAAATTCAATTCCACAGTACATAACTCTTTAAACGTTAGTTAGATTCGCACTTAACCAAAAGCGAATCATTAGAATTTAGATTAACGTGGATTTAATAAATGCAATCTCTCCAATAATAATGATCCTAACCTATATAAGGATTGGCTTGCGTGTCATTTATACGCTGCTTAGAAGATTCAACGGCGTACATAATTTAAAAGTTAACTATTCTCTAAAACAATGAGTATAATTTGCATATCTTCTCATACTTTTATTTTTAAAGCATCTAGTATTAATGACCTAACGGGTGTAGGAAAGGCGTTGGATATTATTTCGCGATTTAGAATAGAAAAAACGCACGTTTTTGCAGTACCATACGAGTTACAGTTGTGTTAACACGCACAGAAACAAAATACGAGTGTAATATTTAACAAACTTCCGGTCCTCAGTTGGAGGCGTTGAAGTCAATACCTATTTAGAGTTAAGTATACCGTCTATTTTAACCCTTAATCCTGTTTTAAAGTCAGCATAAAGAAATGTGAGTACTGTAACTGTAAACAAGTTCGTTTTATAAATAATTCATGCGTATGAGTTTATGATCACGTATGTTTTCCTTGTACGGCATAATGTATGACAAGTGTCACTTATTGACGGTTCGATACCTGCGTGCAGCGACGAACATGCGATGCTCACTGTTTGTTTTGAAGAAACATTAAGTCTGTTCAGCACAATTAAATCCTTACAAAGAATCAGCATCCTCACAGAATTTTCGTCCGAATATATGGGAGAGGTGGGTAAGAGATGCTATTCTTCTAAATTTCAGTTGTGATATGCTAAGGCATATTCCATAGATTTCATTTTCCATTCCACAGTAGTAACAAATTCTATACTGGCTGATAAGTGCACATCCGTTGACATAGTTAAAAAAATCCGTGCCTACTTCTAAAGGAAAGAATCTTTATAGGACCACATCATTCCATTAAGGTTTTGTGTGTTCTTTTTTGTCAAGGTCATTATTTTCAGGTATAGTTGAAATTAATATCAAACACATAACTCCAGCAAGCCTTGAGAGGTTTAAAAATAGAAAACAACTGACGCCAAACTAGGATCTTGATATTGAGAAGACATTACATTAATTGAAATAAAAGTCTAGCTTGTAAATTCCGTTACATGAAATGTGACCTCGAAATATTGCCGTTGTCGTCAACAATATTGATAAAACTTTTACATGGTGCTATTAAATTAAATCGCACCTAATTCTAAACGTCATTATATTTACTGTTTATCAGCGCACTTCGGCATATTGCCAGACTAAGAGCAATCCGGTACGCCCCAACGGTGGCCCGTGTCACTTATGTTGTCAGAAGATTTAATGATTCATTAATGTTATTTCATTAAAATATTTTACCGCTGCAAACCCACGTTACTCTTTATAAGTAGCTATTCACATTGATGACATTGCGTATTCATAATTGTGTCAGTAATTAAATGCAATTTCGCAAGTCTGCGACGAGCGTAAAAACAATACGGGTTGCATGAAGCTAAATATATTTTTGATGAACTTATTATAATATTATAAAAAAGTCACGAGTTTCGTTTCGATGCCATTATGAAATTATAAACTCGCTGATATTTAATTATTGTAATATCGGTGAATTTATTGTTTATACGAAAAACGGGGTACGATTTCCACAGTCAGATCAGTAGCAATAATTTGTAAGTTTCGGATACAAATTATATGAGAGAACTCGACTAACACACACTAAATATATATTTTCCAATCACATTTAAGACTAGCCCTCATTTCCCTGTGATGCCATTTGTTGTATTGGTTCTCAACTAATTGACGGAATTGGTAGGTAAACATTAAAATCTCCTCCTTTTCGAAGTTGGTTATAAGGTTTGAGATCTTTTGGCTTTGTGATTGAAGCAATAGAGACCGAAAGTGGTGATAGAGCTAGAGAGTGGTAGTGAATTGCTACTAATTCTACCACTATTAAAATCGAATATAAAATAAATATAATCTTCCTACATAGATCCTTAGTTAAATCAGCTTAGTTAAATCACATATACCTAAGCTAGAATGTAAATAAAGTTGCGCTTCACACATCAGTAATTTTTTAATTTCCTGATATTTCAAACACGATGTTTGGTCAGTCAAATCAAGGTATGCCAATATCACGTGTCGTGTACATTCACAATATTTAACATCCGTGTTAATTGATATACCACTGTATTAAATTGTGCACGATACGGATATCCAACATTGATTAACAAAATTATTAGTATTTGATTGAACAAATTTTTGTGTCATTTCCGACATACTATATGTGCCATATCTATGGGCGTAGTGCCCATAGATATCAAAGATATCATATATATGTATTTAGATATAAAGATACCAAAGTTTCAAATCTAATTCAAAGAATACAATTACTTTCAGTTTTAAATTAAAACATGCTTTTTCCCGCAACATCCAAAATGCATCAACATTCGAAAAATCCCACGCAAACTTAAATTTCTGTTGTTTGAACTGTAGAACGTAAAAATCATCACTTATTTTCGAATATCAATCGTCTAGCTTAAAATTAATTGCAAAAGAAATTGTGATAGGATAAGTAAATAAATGAATAAATGTGGTGGCACCATAACTGTCTGTAACTGTCTTGTACTTTAATTATTGTAATTCAATATCTTTTTACCTCCAAATTGAAGAATAGGCCGAACGCTTTAGGAATATAATACAAGTTTCCAAATTTTAAAATCCTTACATTAGGCACATACCTAAGTATTTAATAAATAAAAGTTAATAGTAAATCAAATAATTTTAAGGCTTCAAATTAAACGATTTCATGTCTATTTAAACATGAAAATAAATTGTACGGAATGGATAATATTATCAGACATCTGAGCGCACCTTTAGAAATAGAAAGTGCAAAGGGTCCTTACGTAAGGTACTTAGAACATCTACTTAGGTTTCTTTGTTCTGAATTCTTGTTCAAGTTACGTGTCGGTAAAAAAAATACCTGCGTATACAAACATGTTTTTACCCTACTCTACAAAAAATATTAATCTCAAAATCTACAGTAACAGAAGTGATGAACATGAAGTAATAGTGAACAGAAGAAAAGAGCGCCGTGTAATCTGGAACCGCTACTGGTAGTGGCTAATCTACTATCATAAACCTACCTATTAAGGCCGAGATACACAATCCGCACTTAGTAGACTTTACTTTGATTGAAAGTCTAACTTTTGATTCTAAATTTGTTAAAGCAACTTGTAACAAAATTATAATTAACATATTTTTACTTACTCTTTTACTTTGTAAAGTTGTGTTTCCCATAGTAAAATAAGAGTTTGATAGTCAATATGTATGTATGTTTAGATACATACAGTATCATCACGCCCAGTCCCTTAGTCAGAGAGTGTGGAGCTCTGGTGTGTCCTCCACTTTGTGTCAGTTTTTGGGGGCAAGTGGGTGAAGCAAGTAAATCAACCAGCTGACAACCGAATAAATCAAGAGTGTGGATGGCTAGCTTCCACTCGGTAGACTCAGCACAATATAGACCTGACAGAAATTACGACAGTAACTTATCAACAGTATGAATTACGTTATTCTGTTAGGTCGGTATTATTCAAAGCGGTTCTAAATAATGGTCCGTCTTATAAGTGATTATATTCTAAACATAGGTAGTGATTGTATCCTCTCAAATAGGTAGCGTTATTAATTTAGATTTAGTTTAAAATATAGAATTTGTTTGAATTCAAGAATCATAATTTTGTTTTCCTTAATTGGAACACCAATTAATGTTTCACAACCACTTGTTACCAACTAAATTACTAAGATAATAAAATTTAAATTTGAGTTGATGCAGTAGCTATCGACAGTGTAAAATGTGTATTATTCTAGAGAAAAGGTTTATTAAACAACGTGTTTAATATAGGTACGTGGAGAAGGCTTAAATTACGTTATATTACTAGTCATCAGTTAATAGCCCTATTTATATAAATAGTACCGTATTGGTCGAAGATTAAAGGTTTTAAACGTACAATTTAATTACTTTTCTGGTGACTTTAGTTATTCTTTGCTGACCTTACAGAAAACAACAGTAGTTTTCGCTGAATTAGGTATCAGCACTACATACACTATTATATTTAACTATATTTTTTTACAAGTGAAGGGCATATTTTTTCAAATTCTATTATTAAACGTACTAAATTTTGATGGCTGTTTTTTTTTAACCGAGTTCAAAAAACGAGAAGGTTCTCAATTCGGCCGGTATATATATATATTTTTTTTAATGTATGTACGCGAATTTCGCCGAGATTTCTGGACCGATTAACGTAATTCTTTTTTTGTTTGATGCGGAATATTTTCATATCAGATAGGCCAATCAGTTTTTATTTTATGAGCATTTTTTTACTTACATTCACCTCAGACTAAAGGGATAAGAATAGACGGCGAGTTGTCATACAGTGCGTTGCAATCCACTGACGTCCTAGATAGTCCTAATGCGCATAGATGACCAAAAGTGACAAATGACACATTTACTCATCGACGACACAATACAGCTTATGTACTCCTTCGTGGATAAAATTTTGTCATTGATTTCGTATAGTCGTGTAATAGTTTTGTATCGACACACCTAAACAATTTAAATTAGGTATCTAATTGTCACGAAGCTAAAAGAGTCAGATTTTACAAATTACCAGCTGTGAACATTAATATAATTGGCAATGCAGCAATAAACTAAAAAGTATTAAATAAATATAACTACGTTAAGAAAAACCGACTTCAAAACTGAAAAGTAAAAAATAACAAAGATTTAATTGTAATTATATAGATACTACCTATTATTTATATGTGCTATTTACTAATAGGTTTGAAGTCGGTGCCAAGCCAAAATCACTAAATTGAGGCATTTCATTGTATTAAAACGTAACTTCACGCCTGTAATCCCCGAAGTGATAGGCAGAGGTAAATGCATGAATTCAAGCATACATGCAAATACCCACGATTCGCCGGTTACGTTTTGTTCAGTGTATTAATTTGCTTGTATTCATATTTATGTGATTAAAATATAATTATTTGTTTATAGCTTGGCACCGACTTCAAACCTATTAGTAAATAGCACATATAAATATTAAGTAGTATCTATATAATTACAATTAAATCTTTATTATTTTTTACTTTTCAGTTTGTAGTCGGTTTTTCTTAACGTAGTTATATTTATGGCATTACTACTTATTTAGATGTTGAATGGAACATTTTGAGGATGCTTAGTAATAATCACTGTTCACGAAATCGGAACTCCCCTAAATTACACACTTTTACACACAGACAGGTAGAGAGTTCCGGCTTGCTCTAAAGACTGGGTTGGAATTTTAAGTCTTACTTCGTATACAATAGAATGTACGTTGCTCATTCTATTGCATATAGTAGGTACGTACCTTATGAAGTTCTCTAGAATCACTGAAATAACATGTCATGAAATTATTATAATTACACAATCGAACTGACATACCTACTATATATACTATTTTTGAATCAGAACTAGCAAGATAGGTATCATAGAACGATCACTAATGATCTAAATCACACAGATTTTAGCGGGTCAAATTTTACTGCGTATTGTTATAATCTCTTTGTATTATTACGGTGAATTATAATGACTGATATAATGTTTGTTTTTTACAGATGTTATCTCAATGTGAGAGGTAACTATGCGCAGCGATATGGCGTACCGGGGGCTCTCGCAGCATGTGGAGCTGGACCGAGCGGCGGACCCCAGAGATAGGTTCACGTTGCAAGAGCTTATTGGGGAGGGCACATATGGAGAAGTATACTGCGCGAGAGACAAGAAATCTGGCAGACGCGTTGCTGTTAAGGTGAGAAGCGCTTAAAAAAACCCGGTCAAGTGCGTGTCGGGCCACGCGCAGTGTAGGGTTCCGTAGTTACATAGTAAAAGATGTAATGAAACAAAATAATTCATAATTTCTATGGAGTTGTTCGAAATTTTCGAATAAAATACATTTAGTCGACTATTACTCGAAAACTTGCAAGGGTAACTTAAGAGTAATAGTTTTCCTTTTAATTTCGTTATTTATTACCTTCTATTTCCATAACGTTTGAATTAATAACAACAACCGTTTAGTTGGTGGGGGCGGGGACACTTGACTCTAACGAAAATTTTAACTTTAAAGCTTAATAAGACACGAACAGTTAAGTAAATCTAAAAATGATGTTCGGACATCCATAATATTTTTGAAAGACTTATACAACGACACAATATATGGAAATCGAAAATTTAAAAAAATATCCGTAAGTTACAAGTTACCCCAAAATATTTTTTTTTCATGTGTTATTCTTTTACTTTGTCGGCGTGATTAAGGAGTATACTTGTGCCAAATTTCAAGTCTCTAGTACCAATAGTTTTTGCGCTAAACCGCGGACGGACACACAGACAGACAGACGGACATGGCGAAACTATAAGGGTTCCTTGTTTACTACGAACTCTAAAAACGTAGCTTGACCCCTAAATTCCTCGAAAGGATAAGGAGACGTAAATTCAAGCATTACATACATGCAACAACCCACCGACGCATGTGCTTGGCGAGCCTATTTCCAAACAAGTGGGCTTCATCTGGTAATGACCAGACTCCGAGGATGGCATTGGGAAACCGGTTTATATCTCCTGTAGATCGAATTTCAATCAACCCAGGACAGACTTAGGGAGTAAAGTTCGTCTTTAAATTGTTTTCAATTTGTAATGATCGCATGTAGGTCACTAATATGGTGCGTGAAAACTTCAAACATCTTCACAAAACGAGTAGTCAATGCAGATGAGTCTTTAGGCCCAATAGCCCAGCCTCCAAGTCCGTACACATTTACTTTGCCACCCAACTGGTGTGCAAATAGTGCTAATCACCAACATTTAGCGGTAGTTAGATAAGGGTAATGCGGTGCAGCAATGGAGCTTTGACACAAGTCGGAAGTTAAATGTTCCCTCAACGTTTATTACGTGGAAATAAATTATCTGACTCTCTCCACTTTTACTATCTGAATCCCATGTAAAAGGAGTCGGTCCTATTGATATTTACCATCCAAATTTCTGAATGCCGGGCCACGTTGTAAGAATCTTGTCAATCAATAGAAACTCAATATATTACATTCGCTACTCGTTGATGAACCCGGAACCGTAGCCATAGCAGTTGTTTTTAAACACTGAAATCATCTACGCAAATCACTTTTATAATTATAAGTACTATCTGACCCGGAAAACTTCGTATTGCCTCAGAATGAAAATATGACATGTGTCAAAGGTTTGATAGATACGGACTATTTGTATGGGAAAATGAAATGGTGGTTTTTACTATTTCCCTTCAATTTCTTCATATTTTCTTACCTTTTAAACATTCCCTGGACTTCCAAAAATCATTCAAAATCAATATTAGCCAAATCGGTCCAGCCATTCACGCGTGATGCCGTGACCAAGGAAAACGGGTTGCATTTTTATATATATAGATTACTACGTTACTAAAACTATTTTTTCGCGTATCCTAATTAGTTTCGAAGTGAAAATACCTCATAATACAAATTATCACGATCAAAACTTACTTACAAATTTTTTGCTTAGCACTAAACATTTTCTTTATGAACGTACTATCTCAATAATGGTCATCTTAAGTTTCTCCATATATGATATAGATGTATGCAATAAAATTTATCTTAATGACCTGATGACTGTTAAAAACGTGCTACTTCATGAATTGTGTAAAAAATTATACACATAAAATACGGTTGAATTGGTTGAATACGTCGCTAGGAGTTAACGAAGTTTATGGAAGGCATTGTTAGCACGTAGCGCTCGTTGTGAGGTAATTGATGTTATCTTTAAAAGCTTGTATTGATGTCAAGGTTACAAAACAATTCGCACCTACATACATGTATCGGTCATTGTATCAACGTGAATAGCCTGTTATAGCAATATATTGTGACAACGAATTAATTTTTGTTAGCAGTAATAAATGTACGAGTAGAAAGATTTATACAATTAGGAAATTTATGTTACTTATAAAATTTAAGTATTTTGTTAAATTGTGATATTTTAATTGATATCTATCTATTTTTAGATTTTGGAGAATATTGCTGAGAACATAGAAGAGATTGAGGAAGAATTTTTGGTGTTTAGAGATTTATCCAGTCATCCAAATATACCAGAATTTTTCGGGCTTTTCTTGAAGCGTGGCATGTCATCAGAAGATGACCAAATATGGTTCGTCATGGAGGTAAATATACTTCAGCAAATATATTTAAAGATCAATAGGTACTTATTAGTTCCACATTACCTCAAGTTTCAATTTGTAGCTCTGCACTGGTGGATCAGTCACAGACCTATGCGCGGGGATGCGGTCTCGTGGCACCAATATCACAGAGCCCCAGCTAGCGTATGTGCTGAGAGGAACAGTTCGAGCCCTGACCCATCTTCATGCTCATCGCTGCATGCATCGAGACGTTAAAGGACATAACATTCTTTTGACAGAAGATGGAGAGATTAAACTTGTTGATTTTGGAGTATCGTCGCATTTAGCTGCGACAGCTGCGAGACGAAACACATCAGTTGGTACGCCTTACTGGATGGCCCCAGAGGTAATTAAATTTGTAATTCTTCATAAAATATTCAAATATTCCTATTCTAATTCTAAATCATATATCCTTAATGTTTCAGGTGATTGCGTGTGAACAGCAGTTGGATCAATCATACGACTGTAGATGTGATGTGTGGTCTGTCGGTATTACTGCAATTGAATTGGCTGAAGGAGAACCACCTCTTTCTGGTTTACATCCGATGCGAGCACTTTTTCAAATACCTCGTAATCCACCACCTTCTTTATCACACCCGGACCTTTTTTCGCCACAGCTTGCAGATTTTATTGCCGATTGTTTAATAAAGGATATGAATCAGCGGCCATTTGCTAGGGAACTATTAGAACATCCTTTATTGTTGGCCGTAAATGCATTTGAAGACAAGGTACATTTATTTTTGCTTATGGTTTTTCTCAAATATGTAAGTACTTATTACAGGCCTAATATTTAACTGAATTGATATGTTCACAGATACGTAAAGAACTTCAGGCAGAAATAAAAAGGCAAAGAGCAGAAGGTCGCAGTTGTCGTGCCCCAGAAGCAACAACTAAGAGAGGAAAATTAAAATCACACAGAAAAGCAAAACCTGAGAAAATGTATACTGACGATCTAGCCACACTTGAAGTATTAACTGAAGATGCCATAGTTGAACAGCTTCAAAAGCGATACAGCCAGAATCAAATATATACGTACATTGGTGATATTCTAGTTGCAGTTAATCCCTTTACTGACATTGGGATTTATACTTCTAAAGTAATAACAATTTGTAAATGGTGTTATAATTGTTAAAAATTAATATGTTATTCATGATTTAATTTTATTTCAGACTCAACAAATTTATCAGGGACGTTGTCGATCTGATAATCCACCTCACATTTATGCCGTAGCTGATGCGGCTCATCAAGCTCTGATGCACCAAAAACTACATCAGGCAATAGTTATATCTGGTGAAAGTGGAGCTGGAAAGACAGAATCTGCCAATTTATTATTAAAGCAACTTGTATTCTTGTCGAAGGTAATTAACATATTAAGTGTATAACTATTTATACGCCACTAAAAGAAATGTCCAATGCTCGATCAAAACAATGCCTAATAACTTCAAAGAATTGTTTCCTTATAAACGATTTGATAATACTGTATACTGTAATTTTGTATCGTACTGATGTACTCGTACTATACAAAATAATTATGTTTAAAAATATTTATAATTTATATTAAATTACTGAAAAACCTTTGGTATACACATTAATGAACTTACATTTTAATTAATATTTTACAGACACAGCACGGCAACGTGGAAGATAAAATTCTTCAAGTAAATCCGATTATGGAAGCTTTCGGCAATGCACGTACTGGTATAAATGCAAACAGCTCTCGTTTTGGGAAATATCTGGACCTAGCCATGATGAGGGTAGGACGAATTTCGGGAGCACGAATATCTGTTTATCTATTAGAGCAATCAAGAGTCGTCCATCAAGCAATGTGAGTAATATTGGGCTCAAAGAAATTTTGGTACATAAATAATTACTGTTTTTACAATAATTTGTATAACTTGTCCTTGATACTAAAGAGGATATATGTTGTTACTCTTAAATCCCCGATACAAAATTTACCTGTAATTTTAGGGGAGAAAGCAATTTTCATGTATTCTACTACCTTTACGATGGACTAGAAAGCGAGGGCCGTTGGAGGAAATTTTATTTAAATGAACAGTTAAAATCGAGGCACAGATATCTACAGCCACTATCAGTAGCACACCGTGAACATAATGTTCATCGCTGGCGACAACTCAATCAAGCTTTTAAGGTAAAATTATTTTAAACAAATATAAAACAATATTGTAGGTATAGGTAAAGTACGAGTATAAAACTTTTATGTGACATATTATTATTAGTGTTTATTATTATGTCTCTCGTCAGCACGGGGTCCAATTTGAACCCCGGACCTTTGTCAGGCTTGCGCGGGGACATGGGGGGTCCAACACGTAGAGGCCCTTTCGAGAATTTTGATCTACTTTGTAATGGGTTATATTCGGCGGGACCTCTCTCTGACTGCATCAATAGTTAATACAGGCACAGACAGACCCCGCAGAATATAATGGGACTATTGTAATGATAAGTGATTCGCCAAACTTTGGGCTATGGGGGTGAACTGGAGGGACTAGCTGGCTGGGCCTATGGAGTGAGATCCGGCACCTGCCTATATTCAACATCTCACATTATCGAATCCTACTTTAGGCAGGTGGTGACTCGCCTCTCCTTGGTGGGCCCCCCAAACAGCCAACCCGATGGTCGACGGGGGGCAACACTGTTGAGAGAGGCTGGGGGTGTCGAGAGGTGTGGCCCCGGTTTCACCATCACGAGCGAGTAATCTCGAGCTCGGAGCGGGCTTCCCCGCTATTATGCCTTTAGACACTTCCACCTCCGAGTGTATGGCTCTTGCAGAAATTTAGACAACAGCCTATTATCTAAATTTCTGCAAATGCCATACCTCTAGCGCCCCACTCGGACCGGCCAATGAAGGCAAGCCAGAGGTGAGAGACCTGATGCTCTGTCCGGCCGTACCTCTGTGTGGCGGACGAGGCGGAGCCCAGTTCTCTCGGAGGAACTCGAGATGATGGTAGGGGGTGGTGTCGCTACTCACCAACAGCTCGCCACAAGCTGCTCTGCCCCCTTATTATTATTATATTTATGTTCCATAGGTGGTAGGATTTCAAGAAGATGAGGTACAAATTATTTACAAAATGCTAGCCGCCATCCTTCATCTCGGTGACATAGAATTTGGTGAAACTGCTGGTGAAGATAACACTGATAACAGGGCCACTATAATTGACACAGCACCATTACATAGAGGTTAGTATCAGCCATGTCACATGGATCTTAGTCGTTAACTTTATATGACATGACTGTCGCCTTGATAAGGTTCTCTTTAGATTGTGCGGACTTTGATGAATTGAAAGAGGTGTTGCTTTATTAACTTTATTTCTCGTACTGATTGTTAACATAACTATACATTGGTTTTAAAAGGATTCATTGCACACTAACAAGACACGAATGTAGTATTGGTAGGTACGTATAGCATACATGCAAACTTATAACATAGATGTGAAACAAACGATTCGAACAATGACAAATTATCAACACTTACTAAAACCTGGATTGTGTTTTGTATCACTCAGTTATAATATTTGTACACAGCATCGTGTCTTTTGGGAGTGGAGACGGTGGATCTTCGAGAATGTTTAACGAGCAGTAGTGTGGTTGCCAGAGGTGAAACTATAGCTCGTCACAGTTCACCTACAGAAGCCGCAGTTGCCAGAGATGCTACTGCAAGAGGACTTTATGCAAGAGCTTTCGACAGAATTGTTGAGAGAATTAATGCATTGCTCTGCCAGAATAGACCACACAGGTTTGATGTTACTTTATCCCTGTCAAAACATTTACCAGTAATTTGAATGGCTTTTTATAAATAATATTCTTTTCAACAGTGAACAATTGTCAGTTGGAATATTGGATATATTTGGATTCGAAAATTTTAACCGGAATTCTTTCGAACAACTATGTATAAATATTGCTAACGAACAAATCCAATATTACTTCAATCAACATATATTTACGTGGGAACAACAGGAATATATGGCTGAAGGTGTGCCAGTAGACCTTGTCGAGTTTTCAGATAACAGACCAGTGCTGGATATGTTATTGTCTAGACCCATGGGCTTACTAGCGTTACTAGACGAAGAGAGTCGATTTCCTCGGTCCTCAGATAAAAGTCTGATTGGTGAGTAGTTCGAAGATTGAATTGAAAAAAATGTGCGATAAAATAAATTAAGTGATTTAAAGTAATACATTTTTTGTAGACAAGTTTCACGGCAACATCAAAAGTAAATATTATGTACGACCAAAATCTGATGCCATATGTTTTGCGATTCACCATTTTGCCGGCCGTGTCGTGTATCAAGCCGATGGTTTCCTGGAGAAAAACCGTAATTTTCTGCCTCCAGAAGTTGTACAGTTGATGAGACAGAGTCAATACGATGTCATAAGATTCTTATTCCAATGCCCAATAACTAAAACCGGCAATCTGTATTCGCCGCTCCAAGGAGACATGGACAGAACCTTGGAAAGTCCAGTAGCGGGTGAAAATCGGGTAAGTAGAGCAAATTAATATGATAGTTGTAATATTCAGAAACGTATTGTTATACTTAGAATCATTCCAATGATGTATGTTTTACACAGGATCGTTATAACAGCCGTGGCCTAGCTTCACAATCCCGCGCCCAACAGACAGTGTCTACTTATTTCCGATATTCTTTGATGGAACTACTTCAGAAAATGGTCAGTGGTACACCACAATTTGTAAGATGTCTAAAACCAAATGACTCGAGATCACCAAAACATTTTGATTCTTCAAAAATATTGAAACAATTAAGATATACCGGCGTTCTTGAAACCATAAGAATAAGGCAAAATGGATTTTCTCATCGTCTCCCATTTGATGAGTTCTTGAAAAGGTAATCATTGAATAAATTAAACATGCATTTATCTAGTTGTAATATTAACATAAATAAGATTTAAATCTTCTTTGTAGGTATGGTTTCCTTGCGTTCAGTTTCGATGAAGATCTGAAGCCAAATCGTGACTCCTGTCGTCTTCTCTTACTGCGATTGAAAATGGACGGATGGGCACTTGGCAAATCTAAAGTATTTTTAAAGTACTATCACGTTGAACTACTCGCCAGAATTTACGAAGAACAGGTAGGTATCATAATGCATGTTTTCAAATTTAATTTAATTACACTAAAGCAATTCAATTTCGATAAATAAACCTGGCAAGTCTTATTTAATCACTTTCTCCTAATAGTAGTAACACACGACCGGATACGGTCCGAACACGAAATCCGGTGTCGCTACAGACCACCGGCTTCGGTCCGGCGGACCGACTCCGCCAAGCCCGCGCGAGCGGACCGTATCGAACCAAATCCGGACATGTGTTACACTAGAGAAATAATGATTGGATGTTAATATATCACTGGTGACAGAAGGTTACCTAATGCAAAACAACTGCATTGAGACCTTTCTAGAATTCCGTAGCTTACAAGGAACCCTTAAAATTTCGCCATGTCCGTTCGTTCGTCCATCCGAATGCTCGGAGACTCTTTGTACTAGAAAGCTGGAATTTAGCACGAAAGAAAATTGTGCATTAAAACAATGAAAAATATTTTTTAGGGTTCTTTTACTACGGGTAAAGTAGCAATATTTTTTTTGCATAGGTCTTCAAAAAATATTGCAGGGCTTGTAAGCTACGGAATTCTAGAAAGGTTTCAATGCAGTTGTTTTGCATTAGGTACTCTTCTGTCACCAGTTTAGGACACTATTTTCTGATTAAAGGATTTGAAAGGAAAACTGTCATGGCTAAATAGACTCAATTTTATTTATTTATTTAAACTTTAACGCAAACATTATAAAAATGAGGTACATAAGGTGGACTTAATGCCTTTAGGCATTATCTGCCAGTCAACCTTAAGGTTGTACAAGAAAAACCACGAAATGTTGCAGAAAAATAAAAGAACTATGAAATAAAAAAAAACTACAATGATTAAAACACGAAGCAGATAATTACTTCCGTAAATAACTAAAGATAAATTGGAATAAATACACAATCCAAAACATACATATGTATCAATATACATAAACATATATATATGAATCAATATATAAATAATCATAAATATAATAATAATAAATAGGAAAAAGCTTAAATATGATGACATTCCTATATTAACCAGTGTCAACAGCCCGTGAATTCAAATAATAACGACGAAGCTTAAATTTATGCGCGAATTTTATGAGTAATACTCGATCAACGTATAAAATGTACTTAGAAAAACCCTACATTGCGCGCGACCGACATGCACTTGGCCGGTTTTAATGTCATCACCTAATTTTTAAGTATCAAAGATTACTTTAAGGCAATTAGAAACAATAACATTAACATCAATTATTCTAGATCAAAAAGGTAATCCTAGTACAAGCATGTGCCAGGGGATGGCTGGCTCGACGACTTTATAAACGATTGAAAGCTCAAATGGCAATCTCAGTGTTAACGCTACAACGACATGTCCGGGGATGGTTAACAAGAAAACGCCTTCAAGAGAGGCAGCGGAAGCTAGCTAGAGAGTTTCAGAGGGAACAGATGGAGCAAGAACATCAGAAGAAGCATCAAAAATCTGGTACGATATCTGATTTAAGTTTTGAATGTTATCTTTACGTATTCGAAGAAAAAAAATCTTTAAAACACGTATCAAAAGAATCCATTAGGGTTGGTAGCGTTGGCAACTCACCTAGTGTTGACAATATCCATAGGCGACGCGACGGTAATATTTTGTCATAAAAAAAGAATAATTTATCATTGAAAGAATGTACAATATAGTTTAAGATTACCTACCTACTACATTTTTTTCTTTTGTCAATAGCGAGTGTATTGTTCCCGTGCAATTTAATTCTTATTAGTTTCTTTCTTTGGCAGCCAGCTTGTTATATTGAATGGTACTGAACTAGGATATCATTCAATTGAAACACAGCAATACATTATTTACATGTCATTATAAAACCAAAACGAAATCTATTTCTTTTATTCGGACGATCGGTCGCCTTCTCAGGGACAGGGGTCATCACTACCGCTCAGGGACGTTCTTGGTGCAGAGGCTGGCCATTGCAATTCAAAGGGCAACGTTAGTGCCAGTATTTTGGGCTCCTTTGATCCGGGAACGTCCAGTGGTGGTTTGTTTGATTAGATATTTTTTTATGTATAGGTACTTACGTTAAAAAAATTGTTTTGTTTTTTTTTTTTGTATACTAATTTTAATTTACACATATTTAACTATTTAGTTTTAAAGTTAAAGCATCTATCTGTTATCCTTTAGTGGCAAATAAATATATTTAAACGTAATCTAATACATATCAATATTCATAGATTCAGTATAAATAAAATAAAAACATCTATATAAATACGAGTATCTTACCCGATATAAACTGTACATTTGTAACCCTTAAACT
Organism: Macrosoma leucophasiata; assembly: GCA_036365455.1. Classification (NCBI taxonomy): domain Eukaryota; kingdom Metazoa; phylum Arthropoda; class Insecta; order Lepidoptera; family Hedylidae; genus Macrosoma; species Macrosoma leucophasiata. Next base: position 15,411,394 of record JAWQUS010000009.1, on the reverse strand, counting down.
TTAAATTTACAGGCATTCAAAACAAGAACAAGGCTATGATGAAAGCGAAAGTAATGAGGAGGATGACGTCACAGGATAGCGACAGCAATGATACAAGCACGAGTAATAAGGAGAATGTTGATACGAACAGAGCTGCAGTTGTAATACAAAGTCGTAAGTATAGATAACGTATTTCGACGGCCCCCTAAGAACTTTGACTAAAGAAATTTTTTTGTTATGTAGCTCCAAATTTTTTACACACTCATATTTTTGTAAATTACGAAATTATATATGTTCATTTATACCCCAAAGGAGTAAACGGGGTTATTGGGAGACATACGATGCCAGAGGACATGCATTCAAGCATTTAGAGCCATTTAGACGGAGAGAGTTTCTCGTCTCGAAGATACGATTATCGAAGGAATATAAAACATTCTTCAGAGCCATTTAGACGGAGATAGTTTCTCGTCTCGAAGATACGATTATGGAAGGAATATAAAACATTCTTCTTCGTCTAAACACTGACTCTTCTCGCTCGTTGCCATGGGCGATAATCGCCTCGCAACGGAATATTATTGTGTCCGTGTAAACAGCTAAACAGAATTTCAAAGATGACATATCTCGCACTGAAATCGGTTCAAACTGATTTGTACGATACTCGTATGAACTTGAAAATATGTCATACGAGATTGCGTTTAGACAAGTAGAGATTCTGTCAAGCTAGAATCTGCTTACGATAATTTCGTCGTGTAAACAAACATAGGCAATTATCGCCTGGCGATATGTCCTAGCGATTATCGTAAGACATAATCGTACGCGAGATTTTAGTTCTTGCCTGTGTGTAAACATTTTGACACTATTATGTTATGGCGATTATTGCTCGTGACAGTAGCGTACGATTTTCTCGAACCAAACGTACGAGAAACTCTCTCCATCTAAATGGCTCTTTCTTCGTCTAAACACTCGCTCCTCTCGCTCGTTGCCATGGGCGATAATCGCCTCGCAACGAAATCTTTGTGTCCGTGTAAACAGAATTTCAAAGATGACATATCTCGCACTGAAATCGGTTCAAACTGATTTGTACGATACTCGTATGAACTTGAAAATATGTCATACGAGATCGTGTTTAGACAAGCCGAGATTCTCATAAGCATGAATCTGCTTACGATAATTTCGTCGTGTAAACAAACATAGGCAATTATCGCCTGGCGATATGTCCTGGCGAATCTCGTATGACATAATCGTACGCGAGATTTTAGTTCTTGCCTGTGTGTAAACATTTTGACACGATTATGTTGTGGCGATTTTTGCTCGTGACAGTAGCGTACGATTTTCTCGAACCAAACGTACGAGAAACTCTCTCCATCTAAATGGCTCTTTATGCACGGTTCGCCAGTTAGGTACATTTATTTGTCCCATCCCAATATTTATATCCCCGTTCATAAATTACGTCACACGAGGATTTTGAGGATTGCAGGATTTTGCGACCCCCGTTCTTGTCACAGCTAGTGACTTTTTGTGAGACTGAGACAAATAGTCCGTATCTCTCAAACATTTGACACATTAATTCATTCAAAGGCAATACGAAGTTTGCCGGGTCATCTAGTATCACATTTTTTTTTAATTTTACAAAAGAACATCAACTAGAGTAACATTGCGATTTAGGCCTTTATTGAAGGACTCTTGGCTGTCGGCTGGGGACATTAGCACCTACAGTGAATATAAATAAGGAAACACAACACCTCGTTTATGCAGATAGAGTTGGAAATATTTTAATATTTTTAATGTTATTCGTTAACAAGTGTATAATATGTTGTTCAAATTTCGTGTTTAATTTGAATACTTAGACATAATATTTTAAAATGTGATATCACGAAATTTAGGTTCCCTCTCCACACTTCGTGGACCTTCTCCTTTCAACGTGTGACGTAAATTATGGACGCCACCCTCCACGGTGGCGATCCCATTTTTTGATTTATTGATTTCTAGGAACATTTTCAAACTCCGAGGCTATTAAGTATTTCCCAAAAGGTACGATTTTTCTAAAAATGTCAATAGCCCACTTAACTTCCTACCCGGGGACCGAACCCAGAACTATACTGAGGCATTTAACTAGATATCTAAATATAAGAGAATAAGTATAAAACCAAAAATTAGGTGTCGTAGCGGATATCTACGTATTTACCCTTTTTGATACGTTCTTAGATTGATTGATCTATATCATCAATAGCAAAAATTCCAATAATACGTTTACTGTTGATGCGCCGACGGCTACCGTCACCTTGTCGTCTACGTATCGACAGATGTCGAGCAACACTCTGTTGATGGGTACCGTCGACGACGGTCACTCTGTCTGTCGCTTTACTTTAGGATTTTTTATTGGATTTTTGCCATTGTAATGAGTAAAGATCTTGTGAAGATAAATATAGTGATTGGACGGTGCTAATCCTCTTAATCTCACAGATAAGGTATTAGCGTACCTACGAGGTTAATTTCATCAAATGTTTACAGAGTATTTGTGTTTTGTAGTATCTCAGATGTCTAACGATAAGAGGTTTTATTTCCTTATAGAACGCTTAATGAGATATGATTACAAATTCTTAATTCGACATAATGTTTTCAAATTTGTTTCAATCCAACGCGAACGAATTGTAAGTACTACAATGATTCACACTGTGAATCAAAATCAGTATTGAAAGTTCTGTACGCCTGTTATATCTAGACAAATTTTGATTTGGAATGTTTCCCAAAACCCTCGGAGTTTGGTAAAGTGCCCAGAGCAAATTAATTAATAAGTGTCAATAGGCTCGCCATCTGCTAGTCGACGTCGTCGACGACGGTCACCCTTAGATAAATGAGATAAAAACGACTGATGAATCGTGATTATTTTTATATAAATGAATGTACGCATTTAGAGGTAAATGCGTTCATACTCCTCTGTTGTATAAAGGTGTAAAGGCGTGTTTAGTGATGTGACTCGTGTACCATACATTGAACTTGTAAAAAAATGTATGTATGTGTTCGTAGATTTCCGCGGCTACACAGCCCGCCGCAACTGGGCGAAGGCGCCGCCGCCACCGCAGCACCCCGCGCCCACGCCGCAGGAGGTCATGCAGCAGTTCTCCGTGCAGGAGCGGGCTGCGCAGCTACAGACTTTCGCTGAACAGGTAAGATAGATCTACGAATAAGATATTCCAAAGAAGAGTAATTCTCTCTAATACAAAGGACAAAACAAGAGACACCACGGCTCGTTACAGTCGTTATATGGACTTGACATTGACAGTTACGTCGTCATGGCGACATAAAACAACACAAAAAGAAAAAAAAAGATACTACTGAATATTTAAATCAGCACCAATTGCAACTGTCAACTATAAACAACTTTTAAATGAAATAATAAGCTTGAAAGTTGCTGGAAAGTGCAAATTTTTGTTAGAGTCAAGCGCTCCTCTCTCAGCTGTACGAATAATAGTCGTCAACTTATAAAATGTACCTACTTCATAAAACGGAACCTTACAATGCGCGTGTTCCGACACGCACTTGGCCGGTTTTTAGTAACTGCGCCAATTTAATACATGCTCGGCGATGCCGCAACAGTATGCTCGCGTAAACACACCCATAACCATCCCATAACACACTAAACGGTCTTGAACGGAATCGTGCATTTGACTGAAACGGTATGTATGTAGTTAACCGTGTGAAAGCGTAAATAACAGTCTCTATTCTTATAGGGATAGTTAAATTTACTGTACTGACTGACTAACTCGAGATAATTATCAGTAATCAATCGAAACTTATATCCTAACTGAGCTAAAACGTCCGACACAATCGTTAGAGTTAAATAGCGACAGGCGTGTGTTCTGAACCTTAAAGACCATTTAGTGGTAATTTTATCGCACCTTTTTCGTGTCTCGGAAGACACGCTAAGCGGTTGTGGTTATCGCTAAGTAGCGGAACTTAATCGTTACGTCAGATAACAGGGGAAACAGAATATTTGACGAGGAATAAAATCACTATGTTAAATTATATCATGCGAAAGGAAAGTTTAGGTTTAGATAGAATTAATAAGAAAACTTTCTATATTACTGATTGAGTGATTGAGTGACTGATAGAAGTGGTAACTCGTTTATTTCAAACTAGGTTGAGGGAGGACCTCAATTTACTCGCGAGGTACTCATGAGGCACCTCTCAGTCGAGGTGAGGAATCGTTCAAGTCACTCATTCAACAACGTGCCTCATGAGTTGAATGTCATGTTTGAGTTTCTGACTCAATTCAAGAGTTATACTCTATTTTATTTACTAACTAGCTGTGCCCACGACTTCGCCTGCGTGAGAATTTATGAATGTTCAGTATCTACGCGGACGAAGTCATGGGCGCAGCTAGTATACTATCTAGCTATCAGACAGACAGATAGACAAAACTTGTAAAAAATGTTGTTTTGGTATATGTATGTACCGTGTATAAGTGTACATACATATGCATTTAGTAAAAAGCAGTTATTTTTATATTACAAACAGACACTCCAATTTGATTTATTTGTATAGATAATCATGTAATCATAAAATTGAAAATTACTCATATGCCAATCGCGCACTCAGAGTAACGCGTACTTTGCGCATAGGTTTATTTACAATTTACAATAGGTTTACTTACAAAGACCTACATAACAACAAGTTTAACAGTATACAAACACATGGACTTCCTTACAGTTAAAATGATGTCACAAGATAAACATAACTTGTACCCAACCCTTATGTTTACATTCATCTTATTCCAGGTTCACGACAAAAACCAGGAGGTGCATAAGAACATGCGGCGTAACAAACCGGGCATAAGACTGATTGACGTGCAGCGACCTCCGGATGAGTACCACCCGCCGCCCGGCTTCACTCTCGTACCAGCAATTGTGAGGGGAAAACCTTCGCAAGTTGAAAAAGACGCCAGTAGACTATCCAGGTACTTTATTTACTCATCTAGCGCATAATTATTCCCTAACCAGCCTAAGGGCTCTAATGAATCTGTGTCTGTGGCCTTAGGACCACACTGTGAAATCGTGCGCGATGTTATTCTCGTAGCTTACATTCCACAAAACGGGATCAATGTATAAATGTACGGGAATATAAAATCGACGACATTTTTGTAGCGCGGGCTAGGGTAATCCAGAAATTTCCAGTTCTATTAAGAATTTAAGTCTGGGAAAAATGTCTGGAATATACTTTCTAAAATATACTTACCTACTCCCTACATAAGACTCAATAGTTAGTAAAAGTCATCTAAAGGTTAAACAAATGCTTACCCCCTTATTCATAAACGTATTTTAGCTAAAGTGTTGCTAATCTCTCTTTTGTCTTTTTTCTATCGTGCACATTTGACAATGCAACTGACAAAGACAAAGCATTCTATAGCTAAAACGTATCTAATGTATGTTTATGCATAAGGGGGTTAATTTTTAGCGTTTCGTTTTTATAAATGTTATCCTGGGCTAGAAGAAATTTCAAATTTAAACGGCTTTTGCGCGTGGATTATTCATATCCCATTATTTCTTATTTACCAATTAACATCTACATGAAAACAAGGAGGAATTGACTGGAGACTTCAACGCGACTTGACGCGTCATACTACAGTTCAACACTAGCAGACTAAACATTCTAATTCATTAGAATTAGAAGACGATATGAGTAGATATATTAAGTATTTTGTTTTGTTTACACATTTACACATTATTATTGCATATACTTTCTGTTTCAATCATGCTTGCTTTGGATGCTTCGATAGTCCTTCACCAGAATTTCTCGAGAGTCCAGCAACGCCCTGGGATGAACCTTTCATTAATAAACGGGATATTCAAATCAAAACTAGGTAAAACGTCTTACACAGTAGTTATGTATTACTAGAAGAATAAGTACCTGCACTTGTCATTGTTATTCCTAAAATAATACTAGCGAATAAAATCATCAGACAGCGACGCCGTTACGAATAACAGATGCAAAGATCATTGCCCGGAGAAGGGAAATATTTGCATTGTAACTTCTTCTAATCTTTATGGAAATGGTTTTTGTAGAATAGAATAGAATAATATTTTATTGTACTAGGTTAGGATCCCACTGCAGAATCATTTCGTTAATCCAGATATGCTGCAGACCTATTTTTACGCATATTTAGTCGTATAATGTAGAGAATATAAAAAAAGCAAAAAAAAAATTTTTCCGAAAAATTTTGCAAAATTTTTTTGCGGCTATTTTTTGACAAACAACCTAGTGGATATAATATTTTCTAGATTATAAATATGCGTAAAAATTAGGTTTGCAGCATATCTGAATGAACGAAATGATTCTGCAGTGGGTTCCTAACCTAAACGTAACAGTTTTTGTAGTCAAGTGTCATGAATGTGAACTGTATGCTTGTTTTGCACTTTCCAGGACCCAGCAAAACACAAATGAACAACACTACAACGAGGGCAGGCATTTACAAACTAACCAGAATTGGCAGAATCTGCCTTGCAGCAGACAGTGTGGTGGCTTAGTCAGGTATGAACGAGATAATAATATTCGAAGATTTTGGCCCTGAACGTACTAATCTTTTTCCAATTCTGTCGCATGCTATAACGTTTGGATAACAGCAACGAACGGTAATGACGTTATATACCTATTCCATTTTAGATATTCGTGAGCTCTGTGTAATTACCTATGGGGATACGCTATCTAACTGGAACGCTAAAGTGCTAAATTATGATAAAGTATGAGTAGTTGAAAGGTGACGATAGCCGTATAACCCGTCATAATCTAGTAAAAAATACCAAAGACATTTGACGGCAGATAGATTTGGTAATGAAATATTCACTACATCCTCCAGTTGCGATATTGAAGCTCTGCCAGCAGCAGCCATAAACCGTTCATGACATTGCTAATTGAAAATATTTAAAGTAGCATAACTTATATGTTTTGATATTTTGACGTTTGATATTCATCTGCAGGTACTCCCGTACTTTTCTACTCCAGTAGAATAGCTCGGTTTTTGTGTATCAATTTTGTTTCTTTGGGTTTTCAGTTAGTATAAATGACTAGATGCGACACAATGACGTAAGGTTAGGTACATTTTTTTAAATGCTAGCCGTATCAGTAGACGTCATTATGTCCTAAAGAAGAAGTATACTCGTACTTATCAGGACATAGAATTGGCAACAAGGTTTTATTTTACAAATTAGAATGGTTCGGTTCATAGCCGTCACCAGGGGGAAGCACAGGAGGAAGGAAGCTCCTAGAGATTAAAAATAGTCCAATTTAAAGCTTTGACTGACATCTGTCATAAACCAGCCAGCACCAACCTGCAGCGCCTCCCGCCCATCGTACTCCAACACTCGTTCCTAGAGCCAAACATCCCCCTAGATTATCAGCTGGTGACGCACGGATGGTGAATCTAAGATTAAAGAACAAAAAAAATAGTTAGAACCTTGTGACGGTTTTAGAACTTCATCATTTTATGAATAAGTTTTACATTAACCCGTATAATGTACACAAATCCAATTCTCTTTTCAGTAACAAAATCAATCAATTGGTAAAGCAAACCCAGAAGGCTGGGCCACCTCCACGTCCAGTGTACATGCCAGCAAACGACCCTCAGTCAGATTTCCGAAAGATTCTCCGAAACTCGCCTGAAATCCTCGCCACGCCTATCTTCAGCTCTGATGACGACTACATCGAGGGACCTTTCCGTTTCAAACAACTCCTGAGACCAACGTTGGGACCAACGGAGAGTCTGCGAAAGAGAAAAGTCCGGAACTCACCAGGCCAAAGCCCATGGCTGTCAGATAGCTCTCAAGATAGTACTAGCTCTAAACAAGGTTTATACAACAAGCGACGCCCACAAATTAGTATGGGTGTTTATTACAATTAGATTGAAAATTCATATTTCTACTAAGTGCTCATGGCCGGTTCTATTCTTGTCAGACTTTTTTTCAATTATCGATACCTAGTCCCTATTAACAACATCGGTTCTGCAAAAAGACTACTAAGTTTTAATCATTAAAACAAACTTGGAACTAAAAAATTATGTTAATTAACAAAACTAAGACAATATCACAGACTATAAAAACAAAGATACCACCTGCTCTAATTAAAATAGTGTTCGCAGAACCGACATTGTAAGTAGGGATCGTCAAATATGGTTTGATAGATTTTGAAATCAATAGTCAAGTTGTCTTTAAGTATTTTCTTGTCTATTAATTGTATTTACCCACTGAGAAACGGGCACATAACTTCTACATTTCAAGTGTATAAACTTATATAATTTAAGTAACAAATACCATTTTGTGCCTAGAACTGGATTAAAATCGGAGTCATTATAAAACATCATCAACACCACCTAAGTATATCAATTAGGTATTCTCAAATTTCATATTGATTATTCATTATACTCACTTACGACTAAATTGTTTTGTATATTAGAAGAGCATTTACCAAAGCTGATTGTATTCATAGTTTATCTTATTAAGAAATTGAATGTATATTTACGATCTTATCTTTGTTTAGGTATTGAATATTTCACACGATATTATTTTACCAATATTGCAATTCGAATGAATCATGAAAACAGGATTTTTCTTTATATTTATCGTTACAATTCAAAGCCATTGCGTTGTTTTAATTTAGAGACGTATTTTTTTGAATAACATAAGCAAAACAGACGCGAATATTAATATAGAAACTAGTCTACAAGTCACTCATATTTTTTTATTTTCGTTCGTAATAAGCCTAAATAGGTGACGTATTTTTTCAAGTTCATGGGAATTATCCGTTTTCTTACCTTACATATTGAAATACTGTTCAGCCATATTTCACATGAAGTTATTGTAATTTAACTAATTAGAAAACATATTGTATAATTGAAATTGTATTTACTAAATAATATAAAACTGGTCACTAAACCGGAATGACATTATTATAATTACACAATGTTTAGAGAGTTACGTAGTTGTGTGGTTAGGTACCTACTTACCTAGTTTGATTAAAATAAAAAAATAAACCAGAGTGATCGTAATGTAATCACGGGTCGTAAGAATGTAATCACGCGCTGTAGGATTTATCTTATAAGAATTAGAATGATTTTGTGTGAAACCTGTAGTTAACGTTCTGATACATAAATTGGCTATCTTTGATTAAAACAACGAAAGAAATGATAAATTGTTGAGCTGGTATTACATACCTACTGGATTGAATGAATCATTGACAAGTTTTGTGATAATGTGCCAATGATTATTGTTAAGTTTTATTAGTCGTTAATTGAAAAATAATAAACGGATTTGTTTGAGGAAATTAGTTTTATTTACGACCACAAATGAGTGTACTAACATAGCCGAGTTCACGTACGTACCTATCCCGATTCCATGGAAGTCAAAAGTAGGTTAAGTACATTAATGTGTACGTTTATAATTGGCGTTCGCAATCAAAACAAAATAAAGCACGTAAAACTGTAGTTTTATAATCCCGCAAGAGTACGCGCTAACACGCAATGAGCGTGTGTTTACGGCGGGCGGCTAGCGGGCCCACGTGACGGCGGTCGGCGGTCGGCGGTCGCGGCCGCGAGCCGCCGGCCAATGGAGCACGCGCGCCCGCGCAGTCGCGCCCGCGCCAGTCATGGCGGCCGCCGGCCTACCCGACGCCGACGTCGATCTCTCCCAAATCAAAACTCGCTCCATCGAGAGAACGCTACTCCCACTCATCAAGCAGGTACGCTAAAATACGCATGCAATGCTCCCTCCGCCGCATCCCGGCTCGCACCACCTCCAGCCTGCCGCTGCGCCTGTGACGTCCCATGTTACAGCTCTGCACTGCGGTAATTCTCTGACGTAGCTCGCCTGCGCTGACGGTGACTCCCGCTTACGCGCTCGCTATAATCGTTGTGCTATTTTGGGACCGGCGTTGTCGTCAATCGGCGACGTCGCCGTTCCCGACTCTCACGTCAGATGACGCTAGAACTTCCCGCCTTAAAGACAATCTGTTGCACGAGAGTCCGCGCCGGCGCCTTGGCGAACGTCCGGAGTGGCGGGAATTTTGAAAGAATGCCCAACTTTGCAGGCCAGTCGAAGTTTCAGTGGAGAGTTTCAGGCCCGGCGTTAGCCAAATCCATGTTGAGATCAAGTCGATATTAGTAAGAGTCGGAGCATTCATAATAATATTTTGGGCGGGCGGCCACGTGGAGTAGTAAAGGGCGGGGGCCGGCGGGCGGTGGAGGCAGCGGATCGATGGTCCGGGAGCGCTCCGCGTCCGTCAGTGCCGCGGCGGACGCGGGCAGAGCGGCGTGGTGCCGCAGCGACACGCGAGCGCCACGGAGCACGTGCCGCCCGCGCCAGCGCGCCGCCGAGCGCGCGCCCCCATACCGCGCACTCCACGCGCAACCCTGCGACATGGACGCGCTCTCCGATGACGACGACTACGCGCGCCGGGAGCCCCAGGTACGTTGGTGACGACGGCCTCGTCTCCTTTCACCCTGACATTACCTCGCACGAGCATCCCATTTGAAGATACGAGCAACAAGTAGCTTCCAAAACCCTTCGCGTGCACGACCTTGATCTAGGCTCCGGCCGCGCGGTATTGCTTACACGCTGCGAGCTGTCTGATGTCGTGAGAGACGTCTCCGTCAGTGTCTTGTGATAGACAAATAAAATATATGAATTGGTAGTGTGTAGCTCTAATATAGGTACAGGGTATTGTATAAAAAAAATATTACTTTACTGGAACCTCGCGGCACGCGAATACTTCCAACGACATTAAAGTAGGTACGTTAATTAAAAGTGAATTCTAATCTTTAATAATAATTTATAAATTAGTTTGCAGTGTTTTGAAGAACAGGTAAACGATAAAAAATAAATATATCATATCTTACTGTATAATAAATACGAAAATAAATGAATCAACCTGAATCACGCATTCGCGTAGGTATAAAAATTGTACCTTGAGTAATAGGGAATCAATTATTCATCACATATGAAGATGTATCAGAAGGAATAATTTAATTAAAATATTAATTTTCATCGATTTAAACTTTTAAATTTATCCACAGAAATAAATTCAATACTAGGTTACCACTTGAGAGATCAAAATTTTAATAGAAGAAACGAAATGTATGTAAATCTGGGGCTTTTATCTTTTATATTTTTATTGTAATTTCTATGATTTAGGGTATTTATGCGAACGGATGGGTGGTGTGGTTACTAAGTTTTATTACGCTCATATTTGGCTAGATAAGTTCTCAAGTTTCGTGTCAACTTGAACAACTCTGTTGCCAGTTGCCGTTTATCACACAAATTTTTAATCCGAAGAACCATTGAGAAAACACAATAAAAGTTCCCGATAGAAAACAACCTTGGATCTTGAGATAGCATATAGAGCTTCACGTAGATTCTAACTATAATACTGTTGTGGTGGCCTCTTTTCTTAACTTCACTTAGGTATTCCTCGAAGGGCACTAGGCACGATTCGGTACATCACATTTCTTTATGTCCCACGTAATAGATGGTTACCCAATTCTTTACATTCAACAGCCACATTACCAATCTCCGAAAATGCACTGAGAGTATCAGATAATTGAAAACTCTTTACAGGTAACAATAACCCCTAAACCAGCCAGCCACCACTATGCAACCGCAATATTATAATTACTGCCTTGACGACACCATTACATGCTACTCAAATTCTTATATTTAGGTACGGCTAAGTAAACCAACAATTCGTAAAAAGCGGCCAAGTGCGAGTCGGATTCGCGCACGAAGGGTTCCGTACCACCATAAAACCATAAAAGAAAATCAGGTATTTTTTAATCAAGTTTCTACCTTTATAATATTAACATAGAATAACAAAAATGCTAAAAAATTATTTGTCTTGTATGGGGACTCTCTTGAATATTCACTTTATTTTTATTATATTATTTATTTTAAAATTTAAAGTAATATCCAACAAAGTTTTAACCGTCTACCCTCTACCGCTACTTTATTATTGAAAAATAACCTAAAAACCACGTTTATTGTATGACCCCTTAATATATATATTTTTTTCATTTTTAGTTATACCGACAATAAAAATACATCATTTGTAAAAATTTCAGCTTTCTAGCTTTCACGGTTCATGAGATACGGCGTGACGACAGACAGACAGACAGACAGCGGAGGCTTAGTAATAGGGTCCCGTTTTTACCTTTTAGGTATGGAACCCTAAAAAGAATGAAAGCACATTCATCAATATAGATACATTAAGGATGTAATATCTATTGGGAATATAATGGGAGGATCCGAGGAACGGTTGTTTTATTGTCCTATGTACCTTTAGACATACTTTAGCAGCGGCCTAGAGAGTAACGTCTACAGATGAAATAAAAGCATACACATATATTGAGAATAAACCAGAATATACAACGTCGAAATAATATTTTAGATTAAATTACGAGTATAATACTAGCTGTCCCGGCAAACTTCGTATTGCCTCACAATGTAATAATTTGTCACAGGTTTGATATAGGTAGATAGATATAAGGACTATTTGTATGGGAAAATGAAATTGTGGTTTTACTATTCCCTTCAATTTTTTATATTTTCTTACCTTTTAAACCTTTCCTGGACTTCCAAAAATCATTCAAAACCAAAATTAGCCAAATCGGTAGTGCCGTTCTCGTTTTAGCGAGACTAACGAACAGCAATTGATTTTTATATATATAGATGAAGGTTTTTTTTGGTTGGCTGTTTGCGTTTATGAAAACACAAAATAGACGGATAGAAAGCAGAAGAAAGTTATAGAAGAGAAGATCCACGATAAAGAGTAGATCTCATTCTGATTTATAAAAAAAAAACGTAATAATGCACATTAATTTAAGTCAACCGAATAAGTAGGTAGGTACGGTACATAGTACATACATATATTATTCGCTTAATAAAATGAAGACACAAATTGCCCTAAAAGCACCAGTAGGTACCCATTAAATAATTCCTGAATGTTATAAAGTGAGTATTACAGATTAAAACAAACTGGAGGAATGCCAATTGATATTATCTTATTAACATTAATATGTAATTTGTCATAAAATCATCATATAGGTAGGTAGATTGTATCTAATATTGGACACAGGCTATTTTTTGCGCCAAACCAAGAGCACGTAGGCGGAACAAGTCGCGGAATACAACTAGTAACTCTTATTAGGTAAACTAAATTTCACGGAGCAAAATTTTCAGGCCTACATTATTTCATGCTAACTTTATTAAAACTAAAATCTACGTTTCAATTTGTTAGACGTGTGACTTGTGGAGGCGGTGAAACTCGCGCATAAACGTTTTCATTTACCAAACTGCTTCAGAGTAATCGCACTATTAATTAAACCGATGCAATATTCAAACTTGAACGGTTACGTACTAAGTTTTCCTTAATTTATTAAAACAAGCACCATTGGTTACGTACATTTCTACAAGTTTGCTTTATGTTGCCTAATACTTGCACTACTCCATCTACATGTTTTAAACCAAAGTATTTTAAAGGACGGTAAGAGTGGACTGTATATAATGAATTCTTTTAGACACATAAAGTTATCAGACATATTGCACTGATATTTCGAATTCCAAGAAGTCTTGAAGGGAAGAGGCCCTTATATGAATGGAAGTAAAGTTAGCGAATGGAGATTGAAGATTGATGGACGTCTGAATGATTGAGGCGATTGAAGGCTCCCTTTGTCGCCGTCAGTAAATTCAAACGTACCTCATCTGATACTTTCATAGAAATTCAGTGTTGCATTAAAGTCATTAAACAATCGATTCATTTTTAATTATACCTAAAATCGGTTGAAAAATGACCAAACAGATCAGCATTACTGGATCATGATAACAAAGACTGACATAAAAGGCTATTACACGACACGGTATCCAGGGTCCGGCAGAAAAGGTGGGCGTGGCCTCGCGCCGGGTTGCCGCTTATTACACAATCCGGTCGACAGGGCCCTAACTCAGTACAAGCGGTTCTCGCGGTGCTGCAGCTCCGAGTCACTCGCTACTCGAGCGTCGATGCGCATGTTTGTGTGCGTGTGCCGTTTTGAACGTTTTGTCAGTAGTTTCCATACAGTTCATATTTGTACTGTGTGTAGTTAGGGCGTTAGGCTGACCGGGCCGCTCCGGTCGCCCTAATTAGGACCCTAACTCCCTAAATGTTATTACACAACCCTGACCCTTGCTATCGTACCCTGAATACCGTGCCGTGTAATAAGTCCAATAACTAGTTAACCCAATTCTTATCTTCAACTAGCGGCCCGCCCCGGCTTCGCCCGCGCTGCTCCGCTCCTATTAGTCATAGCGTGATGATACATATAGACTATAGCCTTCCTCGATAAATGGGCTATCTAACACTGAAATAACTTTTCAAATCGGACCAGTAGTTCCTGAGATTAGCGCGTTCAAATAAACAAACAAACTCTTCAGCTTTATAATATTAGTAAAGATATAGACGTCGTTGGTGGATACAGCGACAACGCTGACGTCGAAGCGCGTTTTATCCCTGTCACTGAAAGTCCCCGAACACGGTTCGGGCGTGTTGCGAGCTGCGAACGGGAGCACGGGCGTAAATACGAGTACGTACTGTTATTCACCATGTTATAAGAATTCCAACGAGTATTCGATAACAAACACTATTCTATTCCACGTAGCTATTATAAGACAGAGCGCTTCTGTAAAAAAAAATATGGTGATTTTTTCTTCTTTTCTTACATCATAGGCTCGGTCAATTTTCCCCTTTGTAAAATAACCCATAAACCCTAATTTCACCAGATAAAATGTTATAGCATTCTGCTTAGTTTAACTTAGATCCTGAATGCTACGCGCTACGGAAACTATGGAGGAAACTCCTTATATATATTTTTTTTTGTATAATTTACTTAAACATACCTCACCTGATATTTTTACAGAAACTCCGTGGTACATTAAACAAACGATTTAGTTTTATTTGTGGTTATACCTTAATATTGGTTGAAAAATTATCAAGCAGATCAAACAAGCACGTAGTTCACATGGATGTTAAATGACGACTGCGATCTTTCAGTATCTACATAAAATACAGTCGTACTTGCATATCCATTGTCACCCTTAAGGCCTAGTTGTTTGGCCTCTGTAATAGATTTTTGGTTCCATACATAGCCAACTGGAACACGATCATTTTGGCAAGTAGACAGATTAGATAATACAATGCATAGACACCACCCGAAGCCCTTGCTCTCCTATATTATAACTCTACCACCATTACAAAGTTGCTAAATAGTTCGTAGACAGATTAATAATAAGGGTGCTTTTCCACCAGATATGTGCTATGCTACGTTGCTATGGATGCGTTTGATATCCACCAATCATATTCATTGGTCTACATAGCTTAGCACTGGTTGAAACGGATTTAACTAAGATATGTTTTTTATATGGAAGGATGTGTGCTATGGATGCGACCTATGGACCGTCACGAGTGGTGTAGCTATGTGCAGAGCAGAGTACCTACAGTATGCCGCGCACTTTGCGGCAGCACATCTTCATAGCGCATCTTCCTCGTACAGCTACATAACCAGTATTGGTTCAAAACGGTCACATATTTTCGTAGCGTAGATTTCACATCTTTGCAGCATAGCTGCATAGCACATCTCTGGTGGAAAAGCACTCTAAGACTATCATCATCAATTGTTTCGATTTTTGTGCTATAGGCCGACCGTTTAACTCGCGTATCGCCTGCGGGGTACAAAGAGAGCGGGGGGAGATGTCACCAGGTGGGTGAAAGGGGTGCGCGGAGCAGAGAGCCACGTCAAAGTGTCAAAGCTAGTGTTGCTAAACTATCGATGGTTGCGCTATCGATAGTTGACCTCGAAAAATTGTCGATAGCGCGATAGTGCTATCGAAAATATCGACATGCTGCAATACTATCGATACTATTGATAGTATCGATAGTCAAAAATAAGCAATACTATTACCAAAGATACCAGCCCCTAGTACCGCGCAGGCGATACGCGAGTTAAACGGTCGGTCTATAACATTGTCACTCAGTGATAAGTAAAACACACAGTGTCGTAACTAGCGTTTCATGCGCTCGGTGCGAGCTTCAACATCTGCATCCTTATAGTTTCTTGGTCTAGCCCTTTTTGGGTCGGGCCGGGGGGAACCCGAGGTATGCGCCTTGTGCTTGGGCACCGTTGGTATATTATAACACCACCTATTTACACCACTGAATACAGTCTGTCCACAATTTCCAAGTACGCAATGTTTATGTATGTAATTTGGTACAGATCAGCAGTCTGGTGGCAACACGGGGCGAGGTGGCGGCTGGGGGGGCGGCCGTGCAGCGGGTGGGTGCTGCGGTGTGCTGCGCCGTGGAGCGCTTCGTAGCGGTCGGCGAGACTATCGCAGATGACAATCCCGACGTCCGCCAGAGCATGGTGCTGGCTTGCAAGGAGGCGCGAGCGGCAGGTGAGACAGAACGATGATAAGTGTTCATGTTGACCGATTAATTGGACGAACTCTTTTGGCGTGTTAATAAAAAATATTTAATGCGAGTCAGTTATCTGCCCTGGAACTTTTTTTTAAACCTGGAACCTATAATGAAAAGATTAATGGGTCTAACAATATATATATATATATATATATACATATAACCTTATGGAAATAAATACATATAATGTATCGAGTATATGTAGAGATATGAGGAATTAAGAGCGTTCATTGAAACCCACCAACACATTTGGATGTTGATGATGAGGAATCCGTAAACACTGTAAATACTGAACCGATAACACCAAAGGGCAGATTTTAATGACATGCCATATGGCTGAAAAGAGTGTTTATTCCTTAAAGATCCAATTTTTTTATCCGGTTTTGCTGGACACTTTAATTTATGGTCTTCAACATATCTATCAACTAAGCTAAACGATAAGATGTTTTCGCACATTTTGCTTACCTCAAACTAACAACTTCCATTGGAGCATTTTCAAAGTAGGTTAAATGTGTTTACACTTCACATACTTGATCTTGATAATTGAACTGAAGATTACGCAGACTTTGGGTATGGAAAAGATCTATTTCACGGATTAATCTCATTTATTGTACGACTTATTTTTGTTTACGACGGCCATGAATTAAGTTTATAACTATATAGTTATTTTTACTGTAGTGTCCGTAATTGTGAGACACTAGGAAAAAGCACTGGTTTCTACTTTATAATTTAATACTCCTGCGATACACCGATATATTACCGATTATAAATTAAAAGACAATTTCAGTAAGTTTCAAACAACATGGAAAATTAGGTACTGAAATTCAAAATCATTGCACACATTTTAAAACATGCTTTGAGATAGCAAAACAGTAAAACATAATATATCTTTGTGCTGACGAAAGTAGCAATTGTTTTTAAATATCGTACCTTGTTATTATTTCGATCACGCCTTTTACGTAACTTTGAATAATAACAGCCCCAACTGATAATGTACGTCAATTTGCATAGAAATCGTAGAACTTTGAGGGTAGTTTCGCGTTCGTAGTACCGTTTTGTCGAAATAGTTTGATAGATATTTAATCAACTAACTAGTTCGTCTGATAAAAGCCACCGCTTGAGCGAATCTATGTGTACAATGCGCTCTAGTATGTACGAGTATACAGGTAATGAAAACACGAATAAAACCAACAACAATATTAATCAAACAAACGAATTGAATATGAAACCGTACACAGTATCGACGATAAGTTCAGGCAACAACATTGATAAGTTATCAAGATGGATTGAAAAATTATGTTTCAGGAAAAATAAACACATGAGTTACCTTCGCCGTAAACTGTAGTAGGGGGAGCCTAAGATGCTATATAATTCTCGGGCGCATCAGATTAAGATATTGGAGATTCCTTGTTATGGATAACTCCACCAAATCTATGGTTTGTTTATAGAGGGTTAATTGAAATTATCACATCTTCCAAGCAGCCTGGCTACATCAATTTCAGTAACATGAGTTCTATGACTGTTTAAAATTAATAGTTTTTAAATTATTTTTTTGCCTCTGATTTTAATTCTAAGCGTAGGGCATACCTACGGACACACCTTGCGTAGGCAAAATATGGTTACGAGCAGAGTGGAGCAGGGCTGGATGACGCAGTGGCAGCAATACTCTTTTGAACTTTTGAAAACATTTTTTGTCATTTTTTTGGGTTTTTTATCAAGATTTGTAAAAAGTCGTAGACCAAATGTTGTTGGAATTGATGTAGAGAGGATGCCTGTAAGAGGTGATACGCTAATTTAAATTAACTCTGTACAGGGAGGCGCCAGCAGAGCATCCCTTAAAATTTTTCAAAAGGTCGCTAAGATCTTACATAATTATGTGACCAAGGTAGCAAAGAAGCATGCAGTTCACATGGATATTAAGTGATGACTGCAGCCTGTAAAACATCTACACAAAAACAAGAGGTCTAAATACAGATGTGCTGCAACCCCTAGACCTTACTTGTTTTGTCTCTGTGATAGTTATAATATCACCATCTAACCGGAAGACGATAGTCCTGAACACTAACATTTAATGGCAGATAGGCATTTTACACTCTCTCCGAATATCTGACGCGTCCTTAACACATTACGTTAATCCCATCCAAAATTCTAACGATTGCATGTGAACTAAGCACTAACATAGCACCTATACAAAAACTACCCTATATATATATATATATACCTTCGATTTGGTGGAGGTACTTAACGGTATCTCCCACGTCTAACTCGACGTGCTCAAGTAAATTGAAAAATCTCCTCTTAGGCTTCGCTACTACTGTTTACGAGCATGACCCATGTAAAGATTATATGAATATTCGAGTATTTTCAAGGGATTTACGTAGGTATACCACGATCAGCCTACGTAAGTCCAATTAAAAAAAACAACACATACAAAAAGTGTAGGTATACTTGTAACACTTGACAGAACATTGCTTCATCATGTTTACTTTGTACGAGTAAAGATCATTACTTACGTCAACGAAACTACCTACACTATTCTTTTTCGCAATATTGCAACTATTTTAATGAGAAACCAACTTTGTTCGTAACCTCACCTTTAGCATAGACTTTAACAACCGTTTAAATCTCCAAAGGGCTTGCATTTTAAAAATTACTTCTTAGCGAGGCTGTACAATAAAAAGATACCTTTTATGTTTTAGCCTCAGTCGACGGTGATGAATGAATGAGGCACCAATCAGTCACCGCATTTTCTTCTCTGTTGCCATATCTCTGTAGACATTTATAACAAACCCTGCTGTCATGCTTTCTTATCTTTTGACTTAAAAAAAATACGTTTGCTATTATATTTCTATGTGAATTCAAACTTATTAATATCTGCTCATATATTTATAAGAAATACGAAAAAATCTGCTGTCATATGTTTGTTCAGCAAAATTGGAAAATTTCAAATTTACAAATTGTAATTATTTTAATTTAATTTTGTAAAATTTGTATCTTGGTCTACTTAATTAATTTATGTTTCATGACAATGTTAGGGTTTAGTCTTAGGGTTGTATTTGTCTCGAAGTTCCCAGATTTTGGGAACTTTGAGACAATATGTTCCTTTCCTTTTCTTACCGGACCGGATCGCAGGAAAGACAGGGTTCGAATATTAAAATATATCAAAAAATCCATATGACCGTCTAAAACATCAACGTGGCCAGGATGTATTTAATGATAAATGTTTTAATTAAGCTATTAATGTTATGGTAATACAAATACCATAAAATCAAGGCTGCGTTTTGTAAAGCCCTCATAAATTTGTGTCAACAACCTGACCCGAATTTTAATGCTCGAGCGTTATTAGCGGCTTCGGTATACCAACAAACAAAAGATCCAAACAATAGCCCCCTGTCTCAGCGTCCCCGTTTTATGAATTATGCCGATTTTAAACTTACCCCACCCCTTTGTTAATCGAATCACATAACCTTCGATTATTTATAAATATCTTTGCGAGGAAGTTTCGATTTTGTGGGGCACACTTTCAACATAAATTCAAATAAAATGGTACTGTCCGAAAGACCGAATTAAGCCTAACTTGACACAGACTGTAAATAATTATCTGTAAACATACAATTTCGAGTAACATCCGTGTTAAATAGTTTTTGGGCACTTGAACCATGAACCAAACATTATTCATAAACGTATTTTAGCTAAAGTGTTGCTAAGCTCTCCTTTGTCTTTTTCTATCCTGCACATTCGACAATCCAACTGACAAAGACAAATCATTCTATAGGTAAATTGTGGTGGTCACTGTGGTTGTGTATTACCTAATTACACTAGGGTGGAATATCGAATCGCTTGATCGATCCAGTACTGCGGATCAATTTAAATAATCGACTTAATTGAAAAAAAATCTATTCATCAATCTCAGATCGCCATCCCTAATCAAATGTATTTTCATCTAACCCTAGTCCTAAGCGCAGTTAAAATACAGTATCGGTAATTGATATAAGTAGTAAATCTTATACTCGTATATAAAATTCTCGTGTCACAATGTTCGTCTCCGTACTCCTACGAAACGGCTTGACCGATTCTCATGAAATTTTGTGAGCATACTGAGTAGGTCTGAGAATCGGCCAACATCTATTTTTCATATCCCTAAGCGATGAGCGTGATTCTCACCAAATATTTTTGTACATCTAAGGCGATAAGAAGTTCGTCGGAGCATCTAGTATGCCATAAAAATAGGAATGTTTTCATTAATACCGGGGCGACATTCAAGTAATTTTAGATGTAAATGCAGCCAAACCGAGTCCGACGGCATGTGGTCATAAGCTTCCCGCAATCCCTAGCCTTTGTGCAGGCACATGTTACAGCATTAGTGCACTGTGACCAATCCATTTCCATTAAAATAGGGCTTCAAAGAATTTGGACAACGTATTAATGTCGGTCGTAGTGCCAAAATTTGTTCTTTTCATCGATTCGTGTGATAATAATATTGGATAAAAAGTTACACACACAGAGAAGATAAAAGTTACATACAGAGAAAGATAATTCGCATATGGTATTGGAATGATTTCCGCTTCGTATATTCTATACGTAATAAGCAACATGAGACTTAGCTAAGAGGATATAATATATGTTTTCAAAAACAGCATCTTTATGTGATTTTTTGAGTCAACGATGGCACACCGTGGACACTCCGCTAAAATTCCTTACAAACGCTTAATTTGGTCTCTGTACATCAATCAGTGAAGTGAGTGTCGCATGTCGAATGTCCTTGTTACGTCCACTCCTGTTATGGTCGAGGGTACTACACTCGAAGTTGTTGACGATTATGTATACCTGGGACAAACGGTCCAGTTAGGTAGGTCCAACTTCGAGAAAGAGGTCAATCGCCGAATCCAACTCGGATGGGCAGCGTTCGGGAAGCTGCGTTATATCTTCTCGTCCAATTTACCGCAGTGTCTGAAGAAGAAGGTCTTTGACCAGTGTGTGTTGCCAGTGATGACATACAGAACCGAAACGAGGTCGCTCATAAGAAGGCTCAAGGTCACTCAGAGAGCAATGGAGAGGGCTATGCTCGGAGTTTCTCTGCGAGATCGAATCAGAAATGAGGAGATCCGCATGAGAACCAAAGTAACCGACATAGCCCACCGAATAGCGAAACTGAAGTGGCAGTGGGCAGGGCACATAGCTCGCAGAACTGACGGCAGAAGAGTTCTAGAGTGGCGACGACGTACCGGAAAACAAAGCGTAGGCAGGCCCCCCACGAGGTGGACCGACGACCTGATGAGGGTCGCGAGCAATCGCTGGATGAGGGCGGCCCGGGACCGTTCGTTGTGGCATTCTTTGGGGGAGGCCTTTGTTCAGCAGTGGACGTCTTTTGGCTGAAATGATGATGATGATGATCAATCAGTGATGTGTATTTACACGTGCACCTGTGTGCTGTGTGCGTAGCACGTAGAGAATACCAAACGTCTCCCATAAGAGGGGAGGAGGTTGGGTGAGGTGGGGAAATCGAGCGGGACGTCGAATTGTCCATTCTATACGTAGTATTACTACATATTCTCTGACGATGGGTCAACCTCATACTAAACCTTCGCAAATTAGTCTCTACTACAATCGCACAAAATGCTCATGTATTGTCGTGCCGCTGGTACTACCAATATTTATTTATGTAGAAAAAAGATTATAAATTAGTCGTTAGCTGGATTGAAAAGAACCTAAAAGGCCCTCGCAAAATTGTGATAACAATCGTCTGTGTTTCCTCATAATCGTAGCACGTCGTTTAACTTTAATATTTAAAAAACATCTATATCCAACCATATATTTCAATGTAAATGCTACTACTGAGTTCTAAGTTGTTACGTCTCTGTGCTGAAAATTGTAGGGCCGTAAACGTACCATTTGACCATAACATGATAGCACCGAACCCTACCATATAGTGGTAAGTAAATAAGTTGATGAGGTGGTATATCCGCAAGCGCCGCCCCTGGCGCTCTACAATCAGTTACAGTACCATAAATAAATAATACATTGATTGTGATTAACGGTTAATCTATAATATAAAAATAAGTCGGGTTTTCCTGACGCTATAACTTCAGAACGCACGAACCGATTTCCACGGTTTTGCATTCGTTGGAAAGGTCTCGGGCTCCGTGAGGTTTATAGCAAAGAAAATTCAGAAAATTCAACGCAGGCGGAGCCGCGGGCAACAGCTAGTTTCGTATAGTTATCAATCTGCCTCAAAACTTCCTATGTTTCCATGTTCTGGTAACATGGTACCGCCATTATCACTAAAGCCGAAAGACTCCTAGACAAACGGCCAAATACTCAAACGTCACTTAAATATAAGTGGGACTTAAAAGTCTTCTGTCTTTATAAAAGTCGTTCAAACGACAGAGATAGCGGACATTTTAGCGTTGCCAGAGAATATGTAATAATACTGCGTATAGAATGGACACTTCGACGTCCCGCCCGATTTCCCCTGCTCACCCAACGACCTCCCCTCTTATGGGCGACGGTTGGTATTTACGTGCTACGCACAAAGGTGCACGTGTAAATACACATCACTGATTGATGTCTGTGTAATAAAGACCAAATTAAACGTTTGTATGGAATATTGGTGGAGTGTACGCAGTGTGGCGTTGCCTAAAATTGAGTGACGTTTGAGTATTCGGCCAAAAGCCTTCCCCAAAGACCAAGTGATTTACTCTCTACAAGTGAGCAGATTACTTAACAAAGTATCCTTTTATGTATTAAAAAATGAAGATTTATAATTAAACCTTAAGCTTTAGAACGGGTTATATTCGGCAATCCATTCTCCATATTATTGTCAAATACTATTTTCCATGACATCTGGCAAAAAATATGTACATAATACAAAAAAGAAAAAAATGGAACGAGTCAGGCAACAATTGCTGAAAAACCATATTCTTTTCGAGCTTGACACGAATAATCAATCATACAGAGCAGCAGGAATTTGCGCTATAAGTAAAACAAATTTAGGTTCTCCTGCCCACTAAGCCTTTAGTCCGACTTTCGCGTGGTAACAGCGGAGAGTAATCCTATTGTGGCCGAAACACATTTCTCTACATTCTAAATTTTACGTAACGTTACGCCTGTTAAGCCTTCATATTCATTCATGCACGTTAATTGCAAAATGAGGATGAACTTTACCTAAGTGAAGAATTCACCACCGCTTTTGATATTTTATTACTTATTTCATTCAGTGCAATTATTAGAAGGAAAAAATCTTAATTTAATAAATACAAATAAATAAAACTGGAGTGTCTGTTTGTAATATAAAAATAACCGTTGTTTACTAAATGCATATGTATGTATACACGGTACGTATACCAAAACAACATTTTTTACAATTTTTGTCTGTCTGTCTGTTTATTCCCGCTAATCTCGGGAACGGCTGGACCGATATTGACGGGATTTTAATTGGCAGATAGCTGATGTAATAAGGAGTAACTTAGGCTACTTTCGTACTAGCTGCGCCCACGACTTCGTCCGGGTAGATGCTAAACAAACATAAATTCTCACGCTGACGAAGTCGCGGGCACAGCTAGTCTATTATATAAAATTCTCGTACGTTTGTAAACAAATTTGTCCGGAACGACGTGACCGATTTTAATTAATACTTTGGTGTGTGTACATTTGATTGTCAGTGTGTTCTTTGGTCTGATAATACTTTTACTACTTATTAGGGTTCTGTAGCCTACAAGGAACTTTTATAGTTTTGCCATGGCATCAAATGTCCTTTTTGTATTTGAAGAAAACAGATGTAATGGATGCTAACCAAACTTTTATTATTTTATGTTTTGGAATACATACTAGTCTTAGTCACAGAAGACGCAGCGTGTAATTTCTTAGTTATTTCTAAGCCACTATCAAATGTGCTTAGTTCTAGCAAGCCTGAAATAGCCCCAGGACTTATTGGAGCCCATTTTATCTCTGAACGAAATAATACAGTTGCATTTGAAACGTTGCGTTTTACCCCCTTATTCATAAACGTACATTAGATACGTTTTAGCTATATAATGCTTTGTCTTTGTCAGTTGCATTGTCAAATGTGCATGGTAGAAAAAGACATAGGAGAGATAAGCAACACTTTAGCTATAATACGTTTATGAATAAGGGGGTTAGTATATAGCTAGAAGTTGATGTACGATCAACTCCTAGCTGTATAGATGGATACTATCTTTCTAATACTTAATTTGTACGGAAACTAGGTCCTGGACTGACAATTCAATGTAAGACTTAAAACAAACCAAAAAATTCTACATCTTTATATTTCACTCTATATTTGGAATTTGCGATGTAAATACCATCGCAATTAATCTTCATAAAAAAAATTAAATAAAAAAAAAATATCACTGAAACTACTAAATACCTAGTATTATCACGATTAAATTGGAACATTAATTTAATCGTGATAATACGAGGTGTCCAGATTGTACTTATTTCCAAAGTATACTTAGCATTGTTAGAATAGGGAAAGAGTCTAAGCGGAGGATTTTTGGATTTATTCGAGCGCGTCAGATTAAGATATGGGGGATACTTTACACCCTGTTGAATGCAAAGTATACCTAAATACAAGTGCCTAAGATAGGGTGAAGGTACACCAAATATAAGCTCTCTAAAGGAACCGTCCTCTTAGGGAAGCCGTAAATGTGTTTAAAAAAACCGCCACGAGCGTTTAATGGCGGCTTTTCTTCATGTCTCATTCCTAAATGGTTGAAATTTGGGATGGGAGCTTCGGTCGGATACATTTAACATCCTATCGGAATATCTACAAACGTATCAGACAGAAGATGTTGCGTGAATGCAATCAAAGCTCCCATCCAACATTCTGACGATTTGGATGTAAGACAAAGCTAGTGGCAGCTATCATACGGTCACGACCGTACACAGAAATTTGGTGGACGTCATTATCATCATATCAGAGAGATCCAGTGCTGGGCCAAAGCCTACCCATAAGGGGGATATGTCATAATCGCGACGCTTGGGGCGGTGGGGTCGTCACATCCCAACGCCAATTGGTGGACATAATCAACTGGATTCAAGGTCTCGTATCTTAAATTTCGCCGTCTACTCGGTCTGACGAAATCTTCTCTAGGATTCCTCTGTTAGAATTTAATGCTCGTCTGTTATTTACTTACACAAAAATAGCAGAAAAAGCGACGCAAAGAAATTGATTTTCTATAATTTTGCCAGTCAGCCCAAATACGTACTATAGTTGATAGAATGAAGGTATAGTGGGTCACCAGTAACGAGATTATCCGGGCTGAAACAAATCTAATAAATTACAGGTGTCGATGACGACCTTCGCACCACTCCCACCGCCTAATGGATGAGGCCACCTTAATATCCCGCTATTTGTTTATATTGAACGTTCCCGAAACTATTTATTGTAAGTCTATCAATTGTATTAACGTAGCTCACATACAAATGTAGTCTACATAATCTAGTTATGCAATTACTATGAACAACAGTGAAGGTGTGAATATTATTTAGAATACCTACTTGTGAATAGTAAGTACTATCGTAGTATCGTAGTAGTATCCAGTACTATCGTGTATGGCATCGTAATAAATCTCACAGAGACGAGAACTTAGGCTTCAACGGTAGCAACGCATCTGCATTTTGAACATTGGTTTTTATGTTTCAAATCTATCAGTATAGTTTAATAGTCTTACTGGTGGCAAAGCTCCAGTGATGGAGCTCGCGGGCGTAGGCTCCACCGCGTTACCTAATATACTTGCCGTTAAATGGTAGTGTTCAGCACTATCGTGTTCCGGTCAGGTGGTAATGTACGGCCTTGTAATTTCCAGCACAGAGGCATAACACCTGAGGCCTCAGGAGTGGTAACGCATCTGCATTTTGACCTTGGTCTTTGTATGGGTGTCTATAGGCTGCAGTCATCACTAAACATCAATTGAAACTGCATGGTTGTTTGCCACTTCCATGACATAAAAAAAAAATCTATTGCATGATATTTTTTCATAAATAAAGCGATAATATAAGGTGGTCGCTATATCAAAATTGCATAATATTACTGAAGCACTCGCAATTATGTTAAAATTGGACTTGGAAGACATGAGACAGAGCTAGCAGCGCGTTGGCAACTCGACTGGAGTTGCAAATGTCCATAGGTGACGGTGACTTACCATAACGTGACCCGACTGCTTGTTTGTCACTTGCATAACAATAAAATTGAGTAACACGAAAAAGGTATAGAACTTACACACAAGTAAGTTGGTGCTACGATGTGGGAGTGAAAATGCACCAAGAAAATATTTCTCTTAACGAATGAAATAAAAATCCATAGAGCTAGTTTATCCGTAGCATATAAAAATATGTTCTTAATATCGTAAAACTAAAACCAGTCGAAGCAAGAATTCGAACTGCGAAAACTTAATGTATCATGAAAAATCTGCGCGACACGTTCAATCGCATCCAGTTTTTCATTACGTAAAAGGATCTTAATGAAGTTGTCGATATAAATAACAGGAGCCCATAAATATGTTATGCGCATGTATAAGTAAGTAGAAACGGTAAAACATTCAATGTTTTTAGCCGTAAACACGAACGGCGCGTAAATTCAGACTTCCGTCAAAACACCTCTGAGGCGGGAACCGACGGTTGCGGTTTCACTTTTAGCGTTTCCACCAAAGGTTGCTCGTAAACGTATCTACCCTCAATATCACTTCCCTACCTTTATTCATGACTAGCTATTTAACATTTAATGCAATTTTACCGGGGTTAAAAAACGATGCCGTATAAAAACATCAAAACAGTAAAATACGCGCACTTCAGTAAACAATGATATAATGTAGGTTTTATTACACCCGCGCGAAGCTGGGGCGGGTTGCTAGTAAATAAAAAAAGTAAGTATAGGTACAGTTAGGGAATACTCTACGTATCCAAAATCAACCAAATATAGCTTATACGAGTATAACCATCGCATAAGGTGCCCATGTGTTAAAGCGGCCAGTTGCCTGATAATAACTCGCATTATAGTGATCTTGGAATGAACACCTCGTTTATACACACATATTTTGTACTAGCTGCGCCCGCAACTTCGTTCGCGTGGAATAGTGACTTTGGGCAGCATTTTTTTTGGTTAAAACCACACCAGCAACAACGCCACAAACACCACTAACGCCTATATAAACCGCATTCATCTCTGTTAAAAAAGTTTTGAAGCAGTGCTTGAAGTAAATTTTCAATTGACCATAACTTCTTTTTCCCTTAACCGATTTTGACGAAACAAACGTTTTGCAACGCTCCTAATTATTTTTTGTTATGTCTTTCCTGTTTACTGGTGTATATATAAAGAATATACAATAAAGAATATATTGAATATATATTGATTATACGTAAACCTAATGAACCAGTGAAAACCGCATTCAAATCCGTCGAGTAGATTCCAAGTTATAACGTACCAGTCAGACAGACAGACAAACAAACAGACATACAGACAGACAGACAAACAGACATAAAGACGGACAGACAAATATTGTTTTGTTGGTTTCTGTTACTCTTCTTTGATCGCCCCCTATCAGTTTTTGAAATAATATTTAATGTACAGACACTCGATTTTTACTGTCTATAACAGGTACAGATATAAAACATTATACAATTAACATATTGGCGATAAACGTGCCGTTAAAATAATTAAGTAGGTACATCATGTGAATTCGTTAACTAAATAAAATATAAATAAGTATTTAAAATAACAAATATAAAAGAGAAACAGTGCAAAAAGAACAAATAAAAATTATTACAGAAATCTGGCCATCGTCGAATAGAAAAAGGTCAGAAAGTTGAACTAGCAGAGACAAAAGATGAAATGGAGTAATAATAATCAATCAGTCTTGCTTATCACGATTCGCTTCATTAAGATCCAGATAACACACATCAGCAAAATCAGAGATAACATTCTGAACAAGGTTATTTTTAGTATCATATTATCATTTTTTGTAATGTAAGTACTAAACAACCTTGCATATCGCATTGTTCGTAAGTGAAAACATGATGTACGAAATTAAAGAAAAAAATTACTTCGGGTAGGAATCTAACCTGCGACCTCAGGATAACCCAGTTCAAAGACTTCGGTAGCTTAGTGGTAAAGCGGCTATCCTGAGGTTGCAAGTTCCATTCCTGTCTGAAGTCAAAATTTTCTTTCCATTTTTCCTTTAATTTCTAAATTCACTCGCATGAGTATTTGCGAAAAATAAAAATATTACGAAAACTTGATATGTTGCCTATGATGAGTTTAGGGATGTCTTATGCCGCTGAGCAGATATTACGGAATTATACATTTCATGCCCTGGTGTTGAATGTTGCCATTTGGTGACAGCTAAACTAAGTTATGCAGTGCTGTTTACGCTCTTGAGGACTGACATTGTAACTGACCAGCAATAAAGCTTCTTAGACTATTACGAGAGCTCAACATAGCATATACGGCGAAAAAAGTGCACTGATTTGCACGATCAGCTAGCAAAAATATATCGCAATTCCTGATGAAACAATATAGAGCAATCCCTAGCCCAACTCATTATGCACCTTCTGTGAGAATATTCCATAAAACACCTTAGAACATGAGCAGCGTTCTAGCCTCGAAAAGAAAGAAAAAGTGAAAATAGAATGACCGTGACTCCGCTCCCAACATATTTCAAGTTGTTTCGTAGTAAAAAACATATTTACAAACTAGCCTCGGTTAAGGCATGTGAATAACGGCCAATAATTGCGTTTTACCGTTAAGAAAAAAAAAAGATTTCTCTACGTGGAGAGCTACCAACTGTTATACAATATAAATTATTTCCTTAGAATGTTCTCAAAACTTCTATACAAGTTGAAAGTTATCAGAACCCTTCTTTAGAAATTTATTACGTGGATGTAACGATCAACGTAAGTAGCTGTTTTCCGTGGAGAATCGTAAAAAAGGAAGTTGTGAAAGCTTTATTGGATACCGGGTCCGTTACAACACTTTTAACTCACAACAACTAACTAAATTACTCACGCAGTGGGAATTTTTCAGTTCCGCATCGTACTCTTTCAACTTTAGCTCCTTAGGAAGTCATAGAAACAACATTAGAAAACTATACGTACGAAGGCTACGAAGGTAGCATCGATAATTGTTTTTTTTTTTTAAGTTGATATGAAGTGATACTTACTTTGAATCCCAATCGTTTACAGAACTATTAAACATTATTACACGAATAAAAAATTTAAGTACTTGTCATAGTTGCCTATGAAAATTTGCATCACCAGAGTTTTATGACGTCAGTTTTGGAGAAACTCATATTCGTCGCAGTCGTCCTCATGGACGTTGAGAACAGTATTCCAGATGTTCGCAAGTATAAAGCTGTAGTAATTGCACCGATGTGGAATATTGCTTCGCTTTGTTATGCACCTCTAGCCTTTTTTGAAGAAACCGTTTCTTGCAATTTACGTTCCTACAAACAATTCAAAAGAATCACATACTCGTTTCGAAGAAGGGTAACAATAATAAATTTCGTCTAATAGACATTTGTAGACAATGGTATTTGCGGATCAGTCAGCAGGTATTGTTTTAATTACAATATCACAAGTGTGACCTTTCTAGCAGTCCCCTGTACGTCAACTTTAAGTAACCTTTTGGTGAGGAGCAGCACGTCATTTAGTGAAATGTCGCGTTGACCCTTTCCCTTACTTAGCTAACCGTAATATTGTAGGATTCGTGGGAGTACCAAGGAATTGGTACTTATTAATTTAAAGATTTTAAAGAAAAACATGTCTTAATGAGGATAATGTTTTTTATTTAATAAAATAGCCGAAAACCAACTATAAACTTAGGAGACCTATTGGGCCTAAAATTTTGAAAAACGAAAACTAATATCGTTCTTCTTAA
This sequence comes from Macrosoma leucophasiata, assembly GCA_036365455.1. NCBI lineage: Eukaryota > Metazoa > Arthropoda > Insecta > Lepidoptera > Hedylidae > Macrosoma > Macrosoma leucophasiata. The sequence goes on along the minus strand of JAWQUS010000009.1, from coordinate 15,381,039 downwards.
AGGAAAACTTATAAGAACTTTATGGCATTAAACGTAATACAGGCAATAAAAAACGTTACTTACAAAAAAATATCCCGCGTATCATATTCGTACCTCAAAACCGTCGAAAAGAACTTGACCTATTTCAGTAAATTGATTTTTTACAAGTAACTCATATTGCGATACTCAAGTCTCCCTTCCGTCCCTCGAGTATTATGTCAATGCTACTTTATCTGAAGGTCAAATGTAACTCTTGAGGCAATAAGTTCGACGAAACTGAAAGGCCTGCCCTTCACCAACCCTTACAATCAACATTTTTATCGACATTTGTAATGAAATTTGTGAGCAAAATTCGTCCTATAAAATATATTTTCTCGTATAATATGTATGTATCTCCACGGCAAGGCCCTTACGGGGTAGGCAAGGAACGTGGTGCACCAAATGTCCCGGTTCTTACAGACTTCTCGTGCCTTTTCTACTTTCCTCACTGCATGTAGTAAGATAAGATCTTACTACATGCACGCCAATTTTCTAGGTCGAGGTAGACCGGTATTTCTTAGTCTTTGCAACCGTTTTCATACAATCTTTCAGATTCTTCGTATTAAAGTGTCTGCTGCCCCATATTTGTTGCATTACCTACTCGAACTGCCTTAGTAGGTCCTGGGTTCGATTCCCAGGTCGAGGCTTAGGAAATGCTTACGCAACGTTGCTTTCTTGTATGTTTTATTTAAAAAATACTAGAACTAGGAGATTTTACCTAAAATTTTAAAATCATATTGGGTCACAGCAGACGCGTGCGGTTATTTTAAGGATAGGTGGATGAATAACACGTACCTTTCGATGTAAACTCTTACATAGAATGGATATTGATGAAACTTGAAAGGGCTTTGAACATTCATACAAATAATATTCAATTATCGATTCGAAATTTTGACAATTTCAAAATTCCAAATACATAGTTCCACAACTATATTATTTTACCTACTTCAATTCTGAAATAAAATCAGCATCATAGATAAAGTTAAATTCTACGTATAATCAGCACATCGACGACTCAACGCAGCAATCAGCATAATAGCTAAAATTTTGTGATCATTGATCTTAATCTGCATTGCCTAAGTATACATTATAAAGGCAATCACTGTTGACCAAGTCACGCCTTTTAACAAACTTGATAAATTGGTATCATCTTATGCCAATAGAAGAAGACCCGAGCCGATCGAGTCACCGACAAAGCTCAACAGGGAGCTATAGCGCATATTCGAACGAGCCTGTCTTATGGATAAAAATCAAAGCAATCCAAGTAGACTACAAATGCTAGCGAGTAAGTAACTATATCGGATAGATACAGTGGCTTAGACTTTAATTAAACTACTACAGTATTGTTTTATTCAAATAATATAATATAATAATATAATATATTGTATTAAGACATTCGAGCATATCAAAGGTTAACTTCAGGCATAATTCCAACCTGAACCTCGAGCATTTCATAATGTAGGGTGGACTAAAAACTCATCATTCACTCAATCATGTATGTCACGAAAAATAACTTTAGTAAGGTTTATTCATTTGTTTTCATAGAGCAATTATGATTACGTATTATTATTATTTAATAAATTAATTGGATAGATGCGATATACAAGGATGATCTTATTTGTAGCTGACTTTTTTAAAACGGGCCATAATCCAACTTGTGGGCTTCGGCGCAGTCGGGTAAAATAAGAAGAAAGCTCGTCGCCTATTGCTTCGGTATTTTCACTATAAATTTTACTCTGGTACGTGCGTAACAGCTTTTACGAAGCAAATAAACCGTGGGTAATTAAAATAAAAAGGAAACATTTAGGTTAGTAGTTGGACATTTATTTCATTTGTTCTAAGTATACATACAACGAGAATAACACGAGCTTAGTGTAACCGTGTAACATATGGAGTGTCATTAATCTTCTGAAATTAACGTCAACAACCTACACATATTTCCAAGTAATTACGTAGTTAGCTTGCAGGACTTTTACGGGTACTTCGGTGGCGTATCGTCCCAAGTGTATATCGTTTGTCCCGTACCCAGCGCAAACATCCCGTGACGACATTTTGCTCCTTAATGTTTTCTCTACTCACTAATAATATACTTAACTAGCATGAACGACCCGTCTATATATCTTGTGAGTCTTAAACTCTACCCTTTTTAGTTTCCGGATCTTTTATGTAACATCTTTGGTGGACCATTAATTTGAATAGTGCATTTTGTGTGGACTAAACTTTCTTACTTCGGCTAATCGTATACTTTTATTGGTGGTAGAGAGAAAGTCGTAGATACCACCACCACTTTTCCTAATATGTACGTCAAATGGTACCTACCTATGCTCAGTACAGTCTTATTACGTTGGCGTTGGATCGCTTCTTTATTACTGGAGTGGCACGCATCTGCATTTTCATCTATGGCGTTTGTATAAATGTCTACGGGTTGCAGTACTCGTTTAACAACCATGTGAACTGCACGCTTGCTTCAAATCATCATTACAGTAAAAAAAAAAACATATACGGATACTGTGATTAACAGATTACACAGATAACTTTCACTTTTTCAAGATATATTTCATAAGCCTTGTCGTTCTACTGACCGAGGTTTCTCTATATAATGTGAGACCTTCACGTGACCCAATAAACCATGGTAAAACGGATGGCAGGTAGTGGACGAGCAGGTTATCTCATGACACTTTTTGTACCGCAGCCGTATTCTATATGACCTGAATGGAAAGGAGGTCGATCATACCCTAACTCTAGATACATAATGACGACGAATAATTACGGCTGGATCGCTTGAACAAACTTACAATAAGATTGAAATTACCGTTCGACATTATCAAAATTAGATTTTTTATTGAATGATGATGACAAGCATTAACGCGATTGAGGTGGAGTTGCCGTTTTCCTTTCTACGCAAGACATGTAAGGCAATAATTTTGTTACTTTTTACCATATTCTTAAACATATCTATTTCACAACCGTTTATGTTATAAATTTATAGTTGTAAAAAATCGTTTAAAACGAATATATAGCGGTCAACACTGAATACACGTTCAACTGAATGCGCTTTCATAAAAGTACCCGTAAAACGATTTTGTAAAAGTCATAAAAGTCGGATCAGTCTTTATAGCTTTCACAACGACAATTTTTCCTTAGTGATAGCATTTGTTACTCGGGCGAAGCGTAAACTTCAATTATTATTACCGGTCTGAGGGACATCGCCGATGGCGTTTTAATGCTCCACCATTATTCTCCAAGCCATCTCCACTGACACTAGTGACTAGAAAATACAATCCCGGGATCCCGGTTTTTTAAGAGTTCATAAAATCGGCCAATGCCGGGCTTTTAAAGAAGTTTTTTTGAAATCAGATACTGTACTTTTATTTATAAACACAATATTACGAAATGTCAGCGATTTTGTTTCGACATGATATAACAGTTCATCTTTATCTATGTTGCTGGTGAACTGCTCTGTTATTTTGTACATCGTTTTCTATTCATGTAACATTTTAGGGTGTATTTTTTTATGTTATGGCGGTGGCAAACAAGCATGCAGTTCACATTGGTGTTAAGTGATGACTGCATCCTAAAGACACCCACACAAAGACGAGAGGTCAAAATGCAGATGCGTTGCAACCACTGAGATCTTAGTTATTATATATCTGTGATAGTTATTACAGGGCTATACATTACCATCCAACCGGAACACGATAGTGCTAAACACTACCATTTAGCGGCAGATAAATTAGATAATGCGGTGGTGCCTACGCCCTCGAGCTCCTACACTGGAACTCTACCACCAGTGAAACGATTTAAAGTTACTCGTCAACTATTCTCGCTTTGACAGGTAGATAAGCTTATGTCGTAGGAAAGATTGGTACATGGCAATTGGTAATCACATGAGTGTCATGCGGCAATCAAAATATACATCATCATGATGTAAAATATAAATACTCATCCCATCCCAATCATGTTTTATGACCAAGCCTATAAACATTTATTAGGCACATTACTTAACTCTATCCGGGTCATCATCATGATCATAATTTTAGCTGAAAAACGTCCATTGCCTGACCAAAGCCGAGCCGGATTGGCGATCGCAGTGACAGTAGTTTTATCGCAGGATGCTGCTATCCGCCTCACGTTATTGCACTTATTACCACCCCATTGAAATTCACTGATTGCACTAATGGAAGAATACTCTTCTAATAGAAGAAAAGTCCTTCCCTAGTGGGCGGTAAGGTCGTCACGTCCCTACGCTAGAACCACTCGGGGTGCACTGGGAATATTCTAATATCACTTGAGTTTGATTAGCCTATCGTATTTTTCATTTGAAACCCGTCTCGGGGTTTTCCCGGGCTCTTTTCTATACAGTCCCGATATTCTGGGATTGCAAATAATGGTCGGGATTGAATTCCCTATCTGGCACGGATGGATCGGTGAATAATTACATTGTAACAATATTGACCCACAGATTAAAGCTATCCCAGACATTCCTACACAATACAACGTTTGATGAGATATGCTACGTGCGTATGTTATTGGGTAAACGAAACTTTATTATATTTAAGGGATGAAGAAATTTGTTATTTGTATCGCTGATGTTGTCCCTAATTAACGTATTTATCATTCGAAAAAAATTCTCTATTTAACCTGAACGAAATATATTTCCTTAGGTTTCTAAAAACTTTAAATCTATACTTATACCTACTTATTTACTAATATTTACTTATAGTTATATGCTTATTACTAATTTACTTATTTATTTATATTTTGACGACCCGGTTAGTCCAGCGGTATGAGATGACCGTTTGATTCGTAGGGTTGAGGGTTCGATCCCGCACCGGGACAAATGTTCGTATGGCCTACAGATATTTGTTTCGATACTGGGTGTTTCTGTATGTGTTGTATGTGTAGAACGGCACCCATGACACAGGTTTATACCTACTGTGGGGCTGTGAGTGTAAGCGTATTATTAACAATTTCAGTGTTAGATAGCTCATTTATCGAGGAAGGCTTTATACATCATGACGCAAAGATGAATAGGAGAGGCATTGCAACCGAGAGAAGAAGGGGCGGGCCGCTCGTCTTAAATAAAAATACAAGTATCTAATACTATTTTTTTCATAAAATGTCACCTATTTATCACATGTTTAATTTCATATTTTCGCCATTGGAGTTTAAATATCGCCCTGTAGAAACCGCAATGAATTTCGCCAATATTTTATTTATTCGATTAGATTGAATCAAGGAAAACCAAAGGTTTGACTATGAATTCACATTATTCATTATTACTTATTATGGAATCTAATCAAATGTAGAGTTTCTTAGTGGACATCACATGAACAATAAGAAAAAAGGCAACATAAATATTTTGTAGTTTCAGGTCATCAAATATCTTGCATGATTTTACATTCCGCTATGGCATTCAGCTATTCCTGCGGGTATTTCTGCGCAGTTTTTCCGCATTTAGTAGAAAATTGCATTGTTATCTCCAAGGCCCCAGTGGACCAACTGTTTTGACAAGCGTATACATTAAACAATAATGTGTCTATGTTATATTTATACTAGCCTTTTCCAGCAACTTCGCGTAATTGTTCCCGTAGAATATTAGGAATATTCTCTCTAGTAGTCCTCTACACTCCTTATATCTTTTCAGTAGCTGGAAAGATATCTTAAGTATTTTAAAATAAGGTGCGTAAATGAGGGTTCATTTTAAAGCTGGAAAATTAATATTAAAAAAAATATGAAAATTTAAATAAAACTAGTTTTCGGATTTATCACGCATAGATTAAATATTAAACTAAAATGATCAACGTGTCGGTCGCTTTTCGGCTTCCGTGGTCTCGGACAGAAATTATTTTCATATTTAATTTTGCCTTTCAGTCACTGTAAAAGGCGTATCGTTAAAAAAACGTAAATTTTCTTACGTATTAATGAACTGACAAAGTATGGTTAGAATTCAGCACATTTGTTCACCTTTTCTTTTATAAGTATACCTTCTCATATGCAATGCAGCGAAAGCTCGGGTGGCATGAACAAATATACAGTAGCTGCACCGTTTTAACGCAACAAGAGCACGGTAATTGTAACCGTTTCATTTTCACGAATGTAAATATTTTCCGCTAGCAATGGATATGGAATTATTAAAATGGCGAATAAAAGCGAGTACTTCGTATAATTTATCAAGTTTAATTCGACAGCGAAATATAAATCAAAGATTTGATCAGACTAAGGGCGCTTTATCTCAACCATTTCTGCGCCATTGGTATATTGGTTTTCTAATAACCTTTTTTCAACGTTATTGAACGTTGTCTTTCGGAAACATTAATTGTGGACGCTGTTATCAATTAATATTATCAATGAGTATTAATCAAACTAATGAGAAAGTATACGTACTTATACCTACCTACTCTGGGTACAAAAACTATGAGACATTTAAGAGAATTGAACTAGTATCTATAGTTATATATAATTTCAGATAATTAATTAAGCAATATTAAATGTTATTCAATTAAGTGGCACACATTATTTTTTCTCAAACAAAATACAGAGAAAATATTAGACCTAAACGATAGCTACTTTATATGAATTCGGGAATGAGTTCAGAGATTTAACTGACAGGCAGTACGCAAATAAATTAGAAACTAAACTCTCTTCTTATTTTTACCAAATATAAGATACTTTTTGCCAAAACCACCCGAAATCACGGGTAAAACGTAGTTCCTAAGACATTTTATAATTTAATCTACATTTTCGTCCTCCAGTATTCATAACATTTTATGAGGGTATTATAGCGTTATTTCTCGGCACACGCACAGCTCATGCGAAAGAAGGGCGTAATAATAATTGACATTCTGCAATCTCTACCGATGAACGTTACGTAACACTTCACTGAATTTTCCTTAATTCTTTTCTTCAGATAGGTAAAGAAAATCGGTAACATAATACATATTTTTAGTCAGTTTCAAGTAAACTGCTTCTTTCGCTTAGTAAACTAGCAAGCCGTAAGACTATGAGTAGTTTTAAGTCTGGGTTCCCAGGTTTCAGCCCCGGGCCGACGAATCACAGGATATCATGTTTTTTGGCGATTAGCTGTGTTTTTAGTAGCGCTCTTAAACAAATCTAGCGTCAAACAAAAGATGTGCTTTTGAGTGACGCGCCCTGTGGATTATAGCCGAAGGCTCCACACACAATTAAGCTCTTTATGCACAAAGAAACAAATCCAGGTTAAACCGCAAGATTCAAAGGGTAAGATCAATTGCAATCTATTATTCTGTTTACTGACTCGGTGGATTAGCTCAGCATGTGCTTCAAACCCCCAGACAGAGAATATGTAATAATACTACGTATAGAATGGACACTTCGATGTCCCGCCCATTTGCCGCGCTTCACCTAATCTCTTCCCCTCTTATGGGCGACGCCACGGTTGGTACTCTACAGCGAAGTTACGAGCGGCCTAGTTTTCATTAATTTGTAATCAAATATTTTATTTATTAACATTAAGATGGTGCTTTATTGTGCAGTGTATGGCTGTATGTCAACAAGTCATGACATAAAAAGATCATTTTTCAGTTTCCCGAAGGAAAAAATACCTAAGGTAAAATAATTATGTTCACAATTACAAAAAATTTTTATTTAACTAAAAACTTTTTGAATATTATAATTTCTTACCTTTAGATGAGGAATAAGTAATATCGATTTTCTCCAACCAGGCAGATTAATCATTCAACAATGTGTTTAAAATTAGAAATGGCATTTGTACTTACGTTCATAGTGCGCCAAAATTTTAAATCTCTTATAAATTGTATGTAAAACATTGTAATAATCAACAAAAAGGAGACATGTAATACGTCTACAAACGTGACGTCACACGATCCAGAAAATTCAAGCACGCATCAGCATTATACCGCGATAATGTGCTCTTGAGTGGCGCCCAATCCGCGCCCTGTGGATTATAGCCGAAGGCTCTACTCACAAATAAGCTCTTTATGCTCTCTTTTAGCCGCGCAGGCTATCTCGTATACAAGGTATTGTGAGGCTCTTCCCTCAGAATTATAATCTACCTCAAGTTTCTTTGTTTCAAAGGCTGGAATGAGTTGTTTGTTCTACTCAGTGTACGTTTTGTAAAATATATTTAGATTGTCTTGTGAATATACCAAGCCTTTGTGTCTGCGAGCGAAATTCTCGCCTAAACGACTTTTGATTAGCCTTTCATTTCTAAATGATAACCAAGTTCTTTAAGTAATTTTGTGCAAATAAGTAAAAACATTTTTTTACTTTTTAATCTAGAAAACAATTTCGAAAACATCAATTATATTATGTATGTATGTATGTATCTTCACGCCAGGTCCCTAACGGGGAAGGCAGAGAGTGTAGAGCGCCAGATATCCCGGTTCTGACAAACCTCTCGTGCCTCGTCTACCGCGAGGCAATTTTTTTTCAATTATATTAGCTATTTATATTTTTTTAGTTTTGACGAATCCGTCAATACAATGTCGTTTTGACCCACCACTTGGGCGCAACGTGAACAATAATTCTTCACTGTTCATTACTTTTTGTTGTTCAAGAGTTTTCGTAGTAAGGAACAACAGTACTAAGTCCAAAACCAAGTTATATAGGTTCAAAACGTTTCAAGAAAAGGCCCTAGCGCTTCGCTTGGGTCGTCTTGTCGAGTAGGTACACTGCCTATCGGGGGGAAATATGACATTGTTTCTCTGATGGAGTACATAGATCTTAATATACTGCAAAAAACATACTTCATTTTTTTTAATTTACCTTAACAGTGAAGAAACATTTCGAAGTTAGAAATTGTAAAACAACCAAAAAAATCATTACCTTTTCAATCTGTATTCCAAAATGTTATGAAATTCAAGCATAAAAAGCAAAAACTCCTAACCTAAAAGCATACTAAACGGGTAAATGTGTTAGGAAAAGTTTAATAATGCATAAATTTATCGCCATTATTGAAATTGATTACGTCATTTGGCTGGTATACATGAATATTAGTGTCTTATTTTTGTTCCGGCGCCAGAGGACAAGTATCGGGCCTGCCAACGACTTCCGTCGCGTTTTGATGAATATAATAAACCTCACGAAGTTCAGCGAGCTAACTTTAACACGAATTGTTATTTATCAAGTTTAGCCTACTTCGTAAAAGCCGCTAAATTGTCGAAAGCACGATATTTGATTTATGTAATTAAGGTCTGCTAAAATGTAACCCTTTAATTTAAAAGAAAACTACAGCTGAGAATCTAACTACCTTTTCTCAACAGTTTTTCTTTGTAATATTTTTATTATTCGCAATAACACATGCGAGTGAAATTTTTCTTTATTCGTCGGTTTGACTAAATTGCAAAAATTTGTAATTATCATCACCTACCGTTATTTTTAACCGACTTCAAAAAAAGGAGGAGATTCTCAATTCGTCCGGCTTTTTTTATGCATGTTCAGCGTTAAAACGCCTGTACCGATTTGGATGATTTTTTTTGTGTGAAGGGGTATATTGTACAGTTAGTCCCATTGTAACCATGTCAATATGTGATGATGGGATCATCTCAATTCGATATTTTACAGTCACATCATAACTGAATTCGACACAGCGTCGCCGTGAACGAATACTATTTATTATTTCCCTGCCTGAAATTCCACAATTCAATATCATTGTTACCTTGTAAAGGGGTGTCGACTGTCGACATCGAGTGTCATGACATTATGACAGGAGGTGCGACTCATGCCGATCCAACATAAACGTATCGGAAATGAAATTCTTATCGTTACGCATAGAAATTTCGTAGTACCCGCAAATTTCTTCATTTTATTACATGAAATTAAAATCCAAATATAGGGTCTGAGCGCTCCTCCATAAAGCTGTGTAGGCGTGATTTGTGGAACAAGGAACTCACCAAGAGTTATGACTTCTCCTACGGTAATTTTATTACGAAGTTGTAAGAGGGTTGTGTATTATTGACCGAGTTCACCTTGTTACTCATTCCTTGATAATGTAAAAACTTTGTGATAGGTTATTATGTAACTTCTTCCAGCTAATTTTGTACCCCTTTTATAATAAGAATATTCAAACAAGTTTGTCAATTATTTGCGAATGTAAAGAAACCATTCCTGATTTGAAAAGAGACAGTTGAATATTAATTGACAGCTAATACCTAATAGTTAAATGAATTACAGCAGTGTCGATTACGAATGTTTTAATAATGTTTGTTGTAAATAACTAGAGATTGAGTAGTAGTACCTAGTCCTTTACTGCTAATCCTGAGGTCTCAGATCCGAGAAATAGAAACACCTGAGCAGCTTATATAGAGTTTATATGTAGCGTATTATATCGTATATACAATGGTGAGTGCTCTGTTGAACTGTTTGACATGATGGCACCGTCTCTTTTCCTACACCGTACTACCCGCCGAAGAGAGCAGTTCCACCCTCACCGACTCAACGGTTCAACGGTGCGGTTTTCACGTTCGTTCCTGCCCAGAACGTGTAAATTGTGGAACGAACTTCCCTCTGAGGTGTTCTCTCGGTGCTACAATATGTGGTTCTTCAAAAATGGTGTCAAAAGAGTCCTTCAGGGCTGGCAGCCCTGGTGTTTCAAATGTCCATAGGCGACAGTGACCACTTTGCATCAAGTGGCCGTTTGCTTATCTGTCTAACGACATGAAAAAAAAACATCAGAGTTAAGAAATGAAAAACACTTTCATCAAGCACTCCAACAAACAGCGTTGCAAACACTGCAACAGTGGACAGCGATTCAACATTTAAAACATAATTTAATGACATATGTACAATATGTACATGAGTCATAATGATAAGCTTTTCTAAATTCTCCCGGCAGTGTCACCAAAAGTTAGTTTGTATTACAACTGTTTTATAATAAACGAATGCAAACTCCCTCAGTAGCGTAGTGGTAGCAGGCCACTACTATTACGCTGGAGGTCCTGGGTTCGATTCCCGGGTCGGGGACTATCAGAGATAACGGTTTAAAATCCTTTATCTCTGCTTCTATTGGGATTTTTCCATTTTCTGGAAGTTTCCCAGTACCCCGGAGTTTGGTAATGTGCCCGGAGATGGCAACAGGTTCGCCACCTGTTACATGGGCCAAAACGTAACCGGCGAGTCGTGGGTGTTTGCATGTATGATTGAATGCATGCATTTACCTCTGCCTACCCCTTCGGGGATTACAGGCGTGAAGTTACGTGAAGTTACGAATGCAAACTGTGTGAGTTCCAGTGAGCTAGCTGCATTCATTGTTGAATGAAAAAGTTTTTCTAGATCACCAAAAAAATATGTTGCATGTAAAGCATATTATTATATAAAATTATAAAGCTTCTTTATTATACTAGCAACAGGTGCAATGAAGGTTTGGTACTTATAGTTCTAAAACCGTTTATAGTATTTACTGGCATTCTTCGAATTATATTATATAGGTACTAGTGGCGCATCCCGGCTTCGCACGGGTGCAATGCTACCTAGATTATGTACCTATACATTACTACTACGAATACGGTACTAATCTATAGGGTTACAAAAGCGATTATTTTCCACTAAACCGATCTTAGGGTCGAATTTCGCAAAATCCCATCTAAGTGAGCACCTACGTCCTAAAAAGAACCCCCAAGCATCATTTAAAACTCCTAGCACTTGTATTTTGTGTATAATATTTTGTGATGACTGAGTGATCTTTCACTTTTATATATCTAAAACTAGCTGTGCCCGCGACTTTGCCCTCGTGACAATATATAATTGTTTAGTATGTACCCGGACGAAGTCGTGGGCGTATAGCGTAGCTAGTATAAAAGTAGCCAAAGTTACTCTTATAACATCAGCTATTTGCCAGTGAAAGTCCCGTCAAAATCGGTACAACCGTTCCCAAGATTAGCCCCGCCAAACAGACAGACAGACAGACAAAATATGTAAAAAATGTTGTTTTGGTATATGTACCGTGTATACATATGCATTTAGTAAAAAGCGGTTATTTTAATATTACAAACAGACACTCCGATTTTATTTATTTGCATAGATTATAGGATACTTTAATACAGAACAGAGCTGCCCTGTCCACCGAGTCGAGCCGCGCATTGCTGTTTGGCGACACCAAGACCATTATTCGGCGCGGCGAGCGTTTAAGCTAAAAACATTTTTCTTCTTGTCGTAACAGTTAAACCATTGATCTGAATTACTTTGTGTAACAGACTAATAGCATTTTCATCAAATTTCATAGTCGATATAAGTGTTAATTTCCATAAAGATCAATTAATTGCTGGAAAAATGGATGTTGAAAGCTCAGTGTCCAATTGAAATGATTTTTTTATCCAATATTTAGACTATAATGTGTCCTTAATGGAAATAGACATAAAATCCTTTTTAGATATCTTAAGATAAATTATCCTCACGGTTTAAGCAGTATGTTTTCTTTTTACACCTTGGTTCAAATTATTAGATTTTTTGAAGGATCTGTATCAAAAGTATATTAGTATAGATTATTTATATAGTATTTGGCAATGGCATTACATAGAGTGTAATTTGTATTTTATTCATTAATTTTTTGTAAATATATGGGATTAGTACTTACCTACTCGGGCTTATGAGTGAAATCGAGATTTCAACATTTTCAACGACACAATTTTTTTTTATTTTTTTTTAATTCTGGCATCTCTATTACGCATATTGCCAGTGTCAAGTAAAACGATATTTCGTATTTATTTAAGCAGCGTAAAAGTTAGTATAATACAAAATGTATACAAATATGACAGTCAAGTTATTCGAGTAAAGCGATGGCTACTTTACCAGAACATTTACAATGAAGTTTTGGAGGCAACCTGAAAGGTCGTATTTTCGCACTGTTATTCTATTTCACTATACACGGGCACTGCAATAAACCTATATCAAACAAAATGCCACCAACTTTATTCAATATAACTTAAAAATACACCAAGAAAATAAAATAAAATAAGAGCACCACACGCCAATTTCAAGGTTCCCGCCAAAAAAAAAAAACCAACGACACAATTTATGAACAAAGTACTACTTGGTACTGACTGATCCGATTATATAGTTAGAATATGAATATTTGTGTAATAAAAAACATTTAAAGAGGTCCTTAAATAGTAATCGGGCGCAAAATACAACTCAAAGCAATCAAAGAGTAATTAAGTATATCTCCCATATAGATACGAAAGTTATATGAAAATTGTGTGGTTCAATATTCGGCAACTGCGGTGTACATTCTTTTTAATTTAATGTTATTTTCAATGTATTGTAATATAAGAAATAATAGCACAAGTGTGCGACGATATTGAATGTCTAGGAGTATCTAAAGCGGGGCGCAACAGACCTAAGCCCAGGATTACCGCCCTTCGGGGCTTCGCGCTGCAAATTGAATGAACGCAAACATTTCTCTGTAGGTGATATAGGCCAAAATGTAGATACCTATATTCTTTATCGTCACTCTCTTTTATCTATACGTACGTCAATGTTACTGTAGTGCTAACTTCCCGTTATTATAAACAAAGGGAAATGATGTGCGACTCTCGCTTTAGATGGCTGAGTATCTTGCTTTTGCTGTATGCATTGAAATATTAGCAACACTGGGCAGTTTAATGGTGGTAGAGTTCCAGTGTTAGAGCTGCAATTGGACTTCAAATTCATTAAACCGTTAAAAACTATAAACCTGTTTTGTGAAAAATGCTCGAATTAGTCTTACCGGATTGAATTAGTTTTACTTTCATATCCCGAATTAGTCTTACCACCATATCGAGCACATTTTGACACCACATATCCAAGAAAACACTTAATATTTCAAAGGGCAGACGTGGCACCTGATCTATACTGTTCACCGTTGCTTATGAATATTTGCAACAGCTGAGGAGTTGCCAACGCACTGCCAGCCCCGAAGGATTTTCCGTTGACGCCATTTTTGCGGAACCCCATATTGTAGCATATCAGGTTAACAGTCCCAAAACCAGACGCAATAATTGTTTTTACAATTAACAATTAAATTTTACTGGTGGTAGAGCTCCAGTGACGGAGCTCGAGGGCGTAGTCACCACCGCATTACCTAATATACTTGCCGCTAAATGGTGGTGTTCAGCACTATCGTGTTCCGGTCAGGTGGTATTTTACTGCCCTGTAATTTCAGGCACAGAGGCATAACACCTTAGGCCTCAGGAGTGGTAACGCATCTGCATTTTGACCGTAGTCTTTGTGTGGGTGTCTATAGGCTGCAGCCATCACTTAACATCAATATGAACTTCCTTGTTTGCCACATCCATTACATTACATTAAAAAAAAAATAGACAACCCATATTTATTTATTTATTTATTTAAACTTTCTGCACAAACAAAGTACATGAGGCGGACTTAATGCTAGAAAGCATTCTCTACCAGTCAACCTAAGGGTTGTGTGAAAAACAAAGAATGGTAGTGCATTTGGAAAATCGTAAAGAATAGACAAAAAGCCATAATAGTCATTTTGAAAGTAATTTACAGAGCAATGGGAGTAATATTATGGAGTTACAGGATAACACATACTTATTAATGATATAATTAAATATATAACTACATCAAAAAAAATAATATATATATATATATTACTTATATATACAATACAAATAATATTATACACATATCTATATATATATATATATATATATATATATACATATATATGTCTGATTATGAAACTAACGTAAGAATGAAATATCAAATTCAAACCTTTATAGAAAATAACTCAAAGCATTTTGAGATAATAATCACGGAGCTTTCTTTTAAATGAGAATCTACTGGATGATTTTTTTATGTCCACGGGTAGCGAATTCCAGAGCTTTATTGCCGAAACTGTGAAAGAGTTGGCCATGAAACCAGTTCTGTGAGAAGGAATTTGAAGAGATAGAGATTCCGACGAACGGAGATTAAGACTATGAGAAGCGCCCAGAAAATTAAAATTGAGTTTAAGATAATCAGGAGAACTAGGATCGTTTAATATGGAGAATAATAAGCAGAGTATCCTGACGGACCGTCGCTGCCGGATAGGAAGCCACTTAAGCTTAGAACGAAAAGACGAAATGTGGTCGTATTTACGAAGTCCGTAAATAAAGCGAATGCAGTTATTTAAAATTCGATCCAATTTATTAAGAAGATCCTGGGAAAGATCCGGAAAGCAAACATCAGCATAATCGATGATGGGCAACACAAGAGACTGAATCAGTAGTATTTTAGTGCTAGTTGGTAAAAAGTTTTTAAATATATGGGCTGTGGGACTGTCAACCGGCTATTGCCCTATACTACCACCTTATTGGAATTGTTTGATCACCATTGTTCCGTTGACTAACTGCACGAGTGGAAGACTTCTCTGCTGGCGGTGGGGTAATCACGTCCCGACGCCTAGGTAGTTAAAATTATTAATTCAGTAATTACCTATGTTCCGTTATTGGATTGACAGAGCCAAAACTATTCATAAATATTTTCATTATGATATGTAACAAACATCGATTGATTTCCTGTTTATTCTTTCGCGTGAGTTCAAAATATTTATAAAAAAACTTGCAAAAGTTGCAAATGGAAAAAAACTGCCAGAAACATGAAATATTCTACATCAAAAAGGAGCTACAATAAACGTGCTAACTTTATTTTAACGAGAGGCTCACGTTCTTTGTCAGCCAAAACAGGGACAAAGGATCGAAATAGACGCAAATCAAACGACCAATATACGCTTCAGAATGGACCTATTATGTACTATCAGGGCAGTCCGACAGCATATATGGACACTTTATGCGGTGGTAATAAAAGCTATATTGGATTGATTTCAGAATCCCGAAAGTACCCAGATTGTACATTTGAAAAAGTTTAATGTGTAGGTAGAGTTCAATAAAATGGAACAAAGAGACTTGTTGGCGCTGGATAGAGTAATGGTTATATTTTCGTAACAAAAGATGTCGTACAAAAATATCCATCTCTCATCACTTAAAACAGCTAAAGACAAAAATATTGTTTACTTACTGTACACGAAAAACCTATGTAGTTATAATAATATGTTACCTGCATGGTATACATATATGGCAAGTAGAGTAGGTAATTTAAGATTTCAATTGAAATATAACATATTGAAAGGATTTAGCACAGCAATGGATCAGCATTTCAATTCGCGACCAAAACCATTTTATTTTTATCGATTTCTCTTTAAAATTTCAAAATGTGTATAAGTTTACGTACATATAATGACCATGTATGGCATGATTATGATACACCTATTCGCTTAAGTAAAACATAATATAACCAAGATAAAGATTAAAACTGAATAGACCGTGGAAAATAAATAACTATCTATATTCAATTTATTTTCAATCTGTACCAGATGTCTAAACCGATGGATACATAGGACAGGCCTGGAGAAAAACATCTTAGTTCTTCCCCCATCTATCACTAAAATTTTTGTAGGGTTTCTACATTGATGAAGTCGACTATGTTATATGGAGCAAACAAGTATGTTAACCTTTTATGACATGTCACGTTCCTTACGAGCGCTTCTAAAATGAGGTTGTTTTATCAGATTACATTACTTGAGGGTGTTTAAAAATATTCATAGCATCGTGTCATCTCTTGAGACGGAGCACGTAGAGAAAATTAAAATCTTTGATAATGGGTGACAACAAATGAAGAATAACCAACTGGACTTTGGCAAAGCAATTGATGTGTTTGATTATGACTGTTGCATGTTATAAAGCTTCTGGTAAAGTTATTAATTTATTTCGTAATATTACAACACGAATTCAGATAATTACAAAAAAATACTCCACTATTTCACGTAGGTATACTGTATTTATTTATTTAATCTTTCATGCACACAAATTACACATAAGGCGGATTTAACGCCAGTAAGCATTTTCTACCAGTTAACCTTTGGGTAGTTAAGATAACAACGAAAGTAGGTGCAGCATTGGTACAAATATTTGAACGTAGTAAAAAGATAAAATAATTTAATATATGTATACATGTACTTATTTGAATTACGAAAATAATATCACAACGTTATTAGTTGTTATAAGATGGGTACTCATATAATTTAATCCTGATGCATCTAGTTGTAAATTTACTTCGTAGAGGCCTAGAAAAAGTTATAGGTATATGTACTGTAACTGCCGTATTACTGGAAATTCGATCATTGAAAGTGCTCGCCTTTGCTCTATTTCAGTCCTTGTACTGAGAGAGACGTAAATTATGCCTTAAATTCAAATTTCAACTGTAGAGTCTAATTAAGTAACATTTGAAATTTAACCTTAAGAAACCAATAATTTTTCCACATTTAGGTATTTTTAGATATTCGCGAGGAACTCTCATTGAAATAAAACTTTAGTATTACAAATTTATCTCGTTTAAAAAACGATATTGAACCGATACTGATTGCAGTCTGCCCGGAACGCATAGTAATTTACTTTCTCTAATTCCGGGACCACGATAGCTGAAAAGTGACCGAAACGACCGTAAAATAGATTTAAAAACCATTCATTTGTTAAAGTCTCGCTTTTATAGCAATCTATCATTCGCAATCTTGAGGTTTTCTACAATACCTTCGTTTGTTATTAAAGTGTTTGAATAATTGTAAGTAATAGTTATACCTAGAGAGGATAAGTACACGTTAATATTTTCGTTAAATTAAGTACATACCTATAGACATATAGGTATATAGGTACAGCTTATAGACACCCACACAAAGACCAAGGTCAAAATGCAGATGCGTTACCACTCCTGAGGCCTAAGGTGTTATGCCTCTGTGCCGGAAATTAAAGGGCCGCACATTAACATTAACACCTCAGCGGATCACGATAGCGCTGAACACTACCTTTAGCGGCAAGTATATTAGGTAATGCGGTGGTGCCTACGCCCACGAGCTCCGTCACTGGAGCTCTACCACCAATAATAATTTATGTCTTTTGAGACTGTTCAACAAAATTCACCACTCTGGTCATGTGTAGAGCAATTATGAAAATAGCAAATTCAATAAATGTACTATAAAATGAAAATAAGTTGTACAATAATTTTCTAACCCATCCTAATAATCAACGCACGTCTATCCAATTCCAACAATGAACCAATCAGTCCAATTATTTGACGCGTAAAACATTCCGCTGATTGCCAGTTCTTATTGGACATGTTAACGGTTCGTCAGCATCCGGAACCGTGGAGCCGGTCAGCGGAAATTTGACGCAGGCCTTCGCAATTTGAAGCGTCGCTCGAAATTCACAGGAAACTAGAGAGTTCGAAATAGGTACTGCCAATTTGTCATCGTTTCGAGTACGAAAAATAACAGTTTTCATGCCTCTGTTTAAACTTCCGTTGTTCCAACGTATTTATGGTGGTTACGAAACACGCTCGCATTTGTCTTGATTTATTGTGAACGAAAGTATTTGTTGTGAAAGTGGTGCGACAAGCATATTATTTTCTCGACAAATGTTTCATTCGACTGCTTTTGATTTATCCATAAAATAGAAAACAATAGCATTCATCACGTTTAAGTTTGAATAGTATGTATCAAAACTATTTGGTAAACACTTAATTCAAATGGCGAGACGTAACCTGTTACTTTGATTCATTCATCAAATTAAATAGAATAGAATAGAATAGAATAGAAAATATTTTTATTTCGAATAGATCTTTACAGATACTTTCAAAACGTCAATAAATCATAAACTACCTAGAGCGAATAACCATTACATATAGTAAAAGCAAAATCATATATTAATAGTAAATTAAAAATTAAAATTTAAACTATTTGGTTAAAACATAATAATCATACAATTTTTCAATTCCTTCAATGATAATAAATGAAGAAAAAGAAAAACTTATTCGTCAAGATCAATGTTATTCACTTAGCAGAGTTCCAAGTGCAGTCACTACTGAGAAGAACTCCGCTACCCAACAAACTCAGTAAGAGCTCTTTTAAATGAGAGCTTAAATCTAGTACAGATTATCGTGAAAAATCAAATAATGTCAACGTCCATAGCATAGATGCAAATAAACTGCTATCTACTAAATGTGATGTAGCCCCTGCAAACCAGAACAGACCAGTCCCCACCAACAGCACCCGTTCACGAGTATGACGCATGTGACAGCCATTGCCCTCCTCGACCATTTTAGAGGGAAGTGAGCAACCCGCCACACGACGCCGCCAAAGGCAAAGACATTTAAGCGTGCATGACTGTTCCGGATATGCCTACGGCAAAATAAAAGATGGCAATTGAATAGCAATTGAACTATATATTCTTCAATTTTCTCGTGAGATAAGAACGTAACGCCTGTAATCCCCGAAGGGGCAGGCAGAGGTAAATGCATGCATTCAAGCATACATGCAAACACCCACGATTCGCCGGATACGTTTTGGCCCACGTAATAGGTGGCGAACCTGTTGCCATCTCCGGACACATTACCAAACTCCGGGGTACTGGAAAACTTCCAGAAAATTGAAAAACCCCAACAGAACCAGAGATAAAGTATTTTAAACCGATATCTCTGATAGCCCTCGACCCGGGAATCGAACCTAGGACCTCCAGCGTAGTAGTAGTGGCCTGCTACCACTAGGCTACTGAGGCAGTAGCCTAGTGGCAGTGGTCTTGTGAAATAAAAGTATACAAAATACAAATTCAAAAAATGGTACAGGTACCTAAGTACTGCGATATTAATAAAAATGGTTGAACTCACAATTCAATAATTTTTCGTAAACTGTGTTCTTGGTCTTACTATTAAAACGGAATTTACTAATTTACGGAATTTCATATAAAAAATTAAATTCCGTTTAACTTTATCAACGACAAATAGGTATGATTTCTACTTTCGGATCGATAGGATCGGAATGTTTAATTATGTATGTTCAAGTTAATGTTAAATTGAATGCTCAATAATAAAAGCTAATCGATATGAATGTCATTGTAATTCAATTATAAACTAACAACAAACTAACGGTAGACAAGCTATAATTCATTTCTTGTTAAGCTGCTTAAGTCTGCCTTTTATGATACATGTTTAATGATTATATAACATGCCATTGTTGACTAAATCATTATTATTACTGCCATGTCAAATCAAAAACGAGGCAGAATTAAATATGATTTTTTTCATTTTTTACTATCACAAAAGATAGACAAAAAAATCAGCTGAAGATGATACCTATATTATGATTTGCCTGCAGCCATCCAAGTTGTTAACAATGATCTGGGTCGCATTTCCAAATGGAGTCAATCCTTTGGTCTTAAAATTAATCCCTTAAAGACCCAGGCAATCATAGTTGGCAGCTCTCGAATGCATTCAAAAATTGACTTGACAAAAATACCACAAATAAATCTCGACGGTACAGTAATACCATTTTGTGACAGTGTTAAGGACCTTGGCGTGATTATCGATAAGGGTTTGACGTGGAGTCGGCAGATATGCGAAGTAAGCAAGAAAATATTCAGTGCTGTTGGTTCTCTTAGAAGATTGCAAAACTTTTTGCCTACTTCCACTAAGGTTGCGCTAGCTCGATCAATCCTTCTCCCTATATTAGACTATGCCGACATATGTTATCTTGACCTAACACAGGAGCAACTCAACAAACTTGAGCGTCTACAAAATCTTTGTATACGGTTCATATTTGGCTTGCGCAAGTATGACCATGTCTCTAAATTTCGAACTGAGCTCAAGTGGCTTCCCATTCCCCTTCGCAGGAATACGCACATTCTCTCTCTTCTTTACTGTCTACTATTCTTTTCCCAAACTCCTAATTATCTTAAGAGTCGTTTTAGTTACCTATGCCTATCCAATTCTCTCTCCCTCCGCTCTTCTGAAAATCTTCTTCTTCAAATTCCTCTTCACTCCTCTTCCTTCGTTTCTAAATCTTTCACAGTTACGGCAGTGCGTTTGTGGAATTCACTGCCGTTGGAAATACGTAAAGCACAGACTCTTCAATCATTCAAAAAACAGCTGAATGAGTACTATCTCAGCGAAAATACGAGTAATGTTTAATGTTCATCGCATCGTTGTGGTTATATGTAAGCTTCAAATTATTATTATTGATAGTATTATGTATGTATTTATGTATTTATGCAATATAAATGTATTAGTATTTACTACTTTAGAGAATGTACACCCTACTGCTGCAATATTAGCGATGATTCTCCTTCCACCTTAAGGTCGTCTGGAAGAGATTGCTTTCAGCAATAAGACCGCCTTATTGTATTGCCTACTATTATTATAATAGCATCTGTATTTCCTACAATTCTGGTGTACAATAAAGAATATTCTATTCTATTCTATTCTATGATTCAGAAATAAATGTTATATTTGCTATGTTTGGTTGCTCTTCCTTAAAAACTTCAGGAAGAGATCTGCAATTTTTTAAACGCATATACAATAGGTACAAGGGATATTACTGACTGCTCCACTGAATTGATAGTCACGACCATAACATAATTATCGGCAGCTTATGAGTGTTATCAGAAAACGTGTATATAGACACATTAACATAAAAACTTCGTCAAAGAAACGGACTGTAATAAAAATGATAGCATCATGATGTATGTTACTTATGTAAGTCGGATTGACTTTCTGATAAGGAAAGAAAATTGACCAGAAATAGTTCACAACGCAGGCAATACAAAAATTCTGGAAAGAGAAACCTAAATTGGATCATGAACGTACAATCTGTATTACATCTGGGTTGAACAAAAATACAAGCGACTAAAAACCTACTACAACCTTATTAAAAACTGAAATAACAAAATGGTGATAGTGGAAAGAAAAACCGTCGATAAATTTCTGGAAAACTTCTAAAGACACACAGGCTTTTCATTGGAACATATTTAGGTACAAGCTTAGTATAAGCTTGGTTTAATTTTATTTTTCAGAGCCTAGATGTTCGCATTGTTGTAATGCAAGTCTTTTTTAACTGTCAGACGCAGCCATTTATGGCACGTGAGAGGCGGCCGGCGGATCAAACGATGCATTAAATTACACAACAGCGCCGTAAAATTTGTGCTGCGTTCAATGTTTACGCATATTTAATATCCTTTTGACTGGCGAAATTAATTTAAGTGGTATATAAGGTGGTAATTTGCATTTTTTTGTTATTACACACAACAATAATTGACGACGCGATGACTTTTTAA
Source organism: Macrosoma leucophasiata (assembly GCA_036365455.1). Classification (NCBI taxonomy): domain Eukaryota; kingdom Metazoa; phylum Arthropoda; class Insecta; order Lepidoptera; family Hedylidae; genus Macrosoma; species Macrosoma leucophasiata. Next base: position 15,358,888 of record JAWQUS010000009.1, on the reverse strand, counting down.
TGTTTTTATTTCAATCTTTTATTCTGACTGATTGATTCATGATCATGAATCAGTCAGTTGAGCACTTGCCCTGTATTGGGCTCTTTTAGTATAACATAACAGAATCGACTGTACTTTTAATGTAATTTTTTACATGCGAGCACGAGGGTTTATCGGAATTCCATCCTAGATTAGGTCAAAACTTTGTAAGGAATTAAAATATTCGGTCTACTCAAAGAAACGTGAATAATTTTGTTGCAGTTTATACACTAGCCTTACCAAATTAATACGAAAATAATACTTTTTCCCGTATACTTACAACGAATTTTGACAAAGAGTATTGCTACGAAATTTCTACGGACGGGGTTGGTAGGTACGAGAATATGTACCATCACCGCAATTTTTAATATGGATCTTTTCTACAAGTTATATGAACGATATTATTAATATTCGTTTTTGGCATCTTAAATCACCAAATTTAAAAGTTTTTGGGCAATTGGAGTTTAATCTTGATACCGAGCACGCCGCGTAGTATAAAGCAACACGGACCACCGGCGGACCGGAGGCGAGTAGCTATAGCGATTATTACCGATGCAAAATAGTCTGTAATTTTTTGCGGGCGGAAATACGTATGACACACACACACTGCCAAAATCATCTATTACTACGAAACTCACACCTTGACTTTAACAAAATACATAAACCATTTCACGCACACATTTAAACCTCTAGGCGACAGGCATAGGAACGCTTGTGTGTTCTTTGACATAAAGGAAAGCCTATATGGCTCCCCTCCGGTTCGCCGCGGCCGGTGGCCTGTGTTGCTCTATACCGCATAAACATAACAGCTTTATAGGAATATGGTTTATATTTTTTTATTAATATATCATTTAATCTACTGGATTCGTCCTACAACACATATCAACAATGACAACGAATACCAACAGATTCTGATGACTGTTTGCGCTAATCTGTTTCTTGATAATTTAACAAACAGTTTAAGAGTCCAGTAAAAAAAAAACTTTAAATGTGTAATTAAATATCTGCATTGTGAGATGAATGGATGAGCTCAGGCACGAATGTTTATTTTACGTGTATTATAGTAGTTACTTCAATGCAAGGTTTTAAAAATAAACAGTGTATCCAAAGTTATTCTGAAATATTATAATGAATTAAAAAATCATTAATTCTTCCAAATAAATCATCATAAATTTCTGGCTTTCATTTCATACCTTAAAAAATGTAGTAGTTTTATCTACTGGCAAAACAAAACGTTACACAAAGCATAACTTCACATCACGTGACTGCATACGAAATATATTTCCTAAAATAATAATGTCAATTGTCATAGCGGGCTGACTCTATCTGGTATGCCATTAATCAAAGTCCAATGACAATGCAAATGGAATACAAAAGAAATCGCACTCTGAGTTTCACTAATATATTGATGTGGATGTAGTTATGTTAGTTCGTGACTTCAAGTCGTGTGCCTCCAAATAAAATTGTTCCTAATAACACACATTTGTTATCAGACACGCGATAAAAGCTAAGCTTAGTATTTTCAAATTTGCAACATTTCAGTCGTTATTTATTTTTGATACGTTAACTGGGAAACATTTTTTTTTAAAGAAAGCTAAATGTTTATTATAATAAAATTTGATCGTTTTTAATTTATAAAACAAAAAGACACCTTTAACGTCGCTATCAAAATTACTTCATGAAGGATAATAATAATAGCGTTTTACTTTATTACTAGCTGTCCCCGCGACTTCGTCCACGTAAGAATTTATGATTGTTCAGTGTCTACCCGGACGAAGTCGTGGATGAAAATCAAGTATGAAAGTAGCCTAAGTTACTCCTTATTACATCAGCTATCTGCCAGTGAAAGTCCCGTCAAAATCGGTATAGCCGTTCCCAAGATTAGCCCCGCCAAACAGACAGACAGACAGACAGACAAAAGATGAAAAAAATGTTGTTTTGGTATTATGTACCGTGTATACATACATATGCGTTTTGTAAAAAGCGGTTTTTTTAATATTACAAACAGACACTCCAATTTTATTTATTTGTATAAATTTAGTTAAAATAATAACCTAAATAATTTGTTACCTAAATAACCTAAATATTAAATGCCTATAATATTGTATCCATCGTAGGTACAATTCAAATAATGGTAATGAAACATTTCAAGCCTTGAGCATTTGACAGTTACCACTAAAACATTTATTTTTCTCAAGTAAGGCCAGGGTCAGCCGCAACACAAACAAAAATATAACTCAACCCGGTACATTGCTTCATGACATCGAGCAATAAGATCAGTCGGCCATGACTTTAAGATCTATTCAAATGTTTATTGAAACCCTTTACGAGAATAAAGATTTTTAAAAACTGGGTCATCCGACTCATATCCTGGTGCGATTGGAAACAAATATAGTGGAAAATCCAAGATGAAATTGCAAAAGATCTACGGGTCATCTATTTTAACGATAAACTCTGTTATAGATGGTGTTAAAAATGGGATCTCACCATCATTTTATTGGCTTCGGCGTGAACATTTTAAAGTATGCTTTTAAGGAATTCATATTAATAATTTTGCACCTGAACTGTTTCCTTTTTTGTTTGAGTATGTATCAAAGATTTATTTACAGTGTAACTAAAATCTTTATAAAAAAATATTGCTAGATCTTTACTGATGTTAGATCTCTTGTGGTAGCAATTGAGGACATAAAACCAACACAATGAAATTGTTTTATATTATTTCGCATTAACACATGCTTGTGAAATATATTTTATTTTTAAAGAAAAATGGAAAGAAAAATTTGACTTCAGGCGAGGCTCGAACTCGCGACCTACTGGGAATCTAGTCCAGCCGCTCTTCCAATTGAGCTACTGAAGCCCCGCCCGATTTGTCAAATCTTTCCTTCACATCTATTGCATTGCTTTATGGTAGCAGTAGCGCCATCTATTACCAACTATGCTTATATTATTAAGGGTAAAAGCGACTTCTTTACGATATTCAATAAACTGAAAAGTCTATTATATCGGTTGCCTAACTAGCATAGTTGGTAATAGATGGCGCTACTGCTACCATAAAGCAATGCAATAGATGTGAAGGAAAGATTTGACAAATCGGGCGGGGCTTCAGTAGCTCAATTGGAAGAGCGGCTGGACTAGATTCCCAGTAGGTCGCGAGTTCGAGCCTCGCCTGAAGTCAAATTTTTCTTTCCATTTTTCTTTAAAAATAAAATACAACACAATGAAGCTTAGAAAATGAGGTAGTTATAAATGAATTGTACCACATGTCTTAAAGTCGTTACACACTGTGGGTCAATTCGATGACATTACGCGAACAGACGCTACAAATAAAACACTACATTATATATGACAGATGGGATACTTTACCGTTCCATTTCCGATGAACTACTTTTAGGAGCTTTGACAAAGTTTAAAGACGTCGGGCGGGCGCGTGGTCATCACTATCGATCGAGTCGAGCCTCATTCATGCGAAGTCACACTCCGCTCCCTGATCCACAAACCCAGCATCACTTCACTCAACGCCTTTATTATATTTTGCATCAGCTTTAAGAATATTATATTCTTAAAACCTGAATCATTTATGTTTTAAAACAAGTACCAAAAGCTTAATATATATTTATTTACATTAAAAGTATTGTACGAGATAATAAGATAATATCAGATAAATATAGAAGAATATCATTTATATGTGATCTTATATTTAGATTTTTAAATATGTAAGTATGGGGCATGTTGAACGTTTACAAGCTTATGCATAGATTTGCATATTTTGAGAGTTGGATTGCGAAGTGCTTATTATATACCTATATAAATGAAATCCCCGTAAAAGTTTTAATAACTTATTATAATGGGTGAATGATTCATCATTGTGGTAAAGCATTACTGTACTTTGAAAATCATTGTATGTAGGTAGGTATGTGTTTTTAAACTTTGAATCATTAATCCACACTTTAGTCTTAAACCGGTGCGGTAGACTACGACTCTAACCTCTTACTACCACGAGACATTTAGAGGAAGGACTGTTATGCTGATGCTATAACAATTTGCAAAGTTTCATCAATATGTCGATATCACAATAACAAAGCTTATGAGATTGGATTGGATATCGAAATCTAGTGATGGACCAGTTCAAATACCAATTATTCCAATAATTAACATATATGAGTCGTGTACTTGATTGACTTACTTGATAAGGCATTTTACGGATTTGTTGTGCGGAATGTTACTAAATACTAATTATGCATATTTTTTCAAATACATATATTTTTATCCGTATTCTAACCGTCGGTAACATTTTATCTATCCATAAGCGGTAACATTCTAAACACATAGTAATATGCCTTGAGCATGTTGCTGTGTTGACGTTCACTGCACACTGAACATTAATATCCAACTCGAGTGAAACCGAACCTATGCACGTGGTTAATCCGGAGAACTTAGTCGGAATAGCTTTCATGTAAGCGATGACTACCGACCCTAAGGTAAGGTAACATACAAACATAGGCTCATGTCATAACAAAATACGTCAATGACTTGGTTTAATGCATAAACCTACAACTTCGGTTTAACATGAGGTTCCATTATATAGAACTTTTTAAACGCTTGCGTTTCACACTTATCTTCTATACAAATGAATAAAATTGGAGTGTCTGTGTGTAATATAAAAATAATCGCTTTTTACTAAATGTATACACGGTACATATACCAAAACAACATTTTTTACAATTTTTGTCTGTCTGTCCGTTTGTTCCCGCTAATCTCGGGAACGGCGGGACTGATTTTGATGGGACTTTCACTGGCAGATAGCTAATGTAATAAGGAGCGCCCACGACTTCGTCCGGGTAGATACTGAAAAATCATAAATTATCACGTGAACGAGGTCGCAGGCACAGCTAGTCTCTTATATTATCCGTGTAGCTCCGCGATACTTTTTTTTCAGAAAGATTATTCTTCAAGAATATTCTAAGGATTGGCACGGTTATGCGGGCCATGGGCAGTTAAATTAATATCTACTAAAGCACATACAACGCAATATAATAAATTCAATATTTCGTATCGAAATACTCAGCACATCACTTTTGATTTCCAGCAGCACCTGTAATTTGTTGAAGCTGAAACGTCAATAATTTCCCTAGAGGGACCCAAACCCAGTGCTGCAATCTCAATTTATTTTATGGATTCGACTACTTCCTTATTTCTATTCTTCAAGCGAGTTCGCGTCAAACCAAAACAATGATTGGCGTACTTTAGAGTAGATTTTTTAAGCCTTTCTAATTCTAGTCTTTTTTGAAGTCATATCTTATTATTACAGACTGGCTTGTATGTGAATACACATTAGCATATTAAGGTCCCGGCCGTTATTTTACATTTTGCATAAAATTTAAGAATATCGTTATAATATATTTTGGGCACCCAAATTTATTAAAACTTTTTTATTTTTAGCTATGAAATTTCTTAAATAAAATGAAGTAAATGTCAAGTGAAGTTCAAACCTTATAGAAGTTTATGTAGTTAGGTAAGAAAAATTTGACTTCAGGCGTGACTCGAACTCGCGGCCTACTGGGAATCTAGTCCAGACGCTCTTCCAATTGAGCTACTGAAGTCCAATTGAGCTACTGAAGTCAATTGGAAGAGCGGCTGGACTAGATTCCCAGTAGGCCGTGAGTTCGAGTCTCGCCTGAAGTCAAATTTTTCTTTCCATTTTACTTTAAAATAAAATATATTTCACAAGCATGTGTTAATGCGAAATAATATAAAAACAGATACCTATAATAATATAAGAAATGCTATAGTCTGAAGGCACCTTAAAGTCTATTCATACGCACAGCTAAAGTTTAGCGATGGCATAGTTTAAGCTTTCAATCCTCACAGTCATCTTGAATCGACATCGGCTGCTCGTGATTAATAGCCAATTCAGCCGTTCGATAATCAGATAACATATACGCCTTAATTGAAAGCATACATCTAAGTTTGTTAATAGTCAGAAGTGTAAATACATGTTTATTTTTTGACTTGGGTGGGTGTCGCAGGTGGGTGTCAATGCCTACGATCGTTTCTCCCCGTTGGCGAGAATAGACGTGCCGTGCATTCATGCGCATATATGTATTCTAAGATACGCCAGCAAATACATTTCTGAACGTTTATCGTATCGTTGACTATCCCTACTTCCCTACTATCCCTATCCCTATATTCCTATATAATATTATAAATACGAAACTAACTCTGTCTGTCTGTTACCTTTTCACGTCCAAACGACTGAATCGATTTTAATGTAATTTGGTACAGAGATAGAGTTGACTTTGAGAAAGAACATAGGCTACTTTTTAAACGACATCCACGCGGGCGAAGCCTTGGGCAACAGCTAGTAAATATATATATAAGTATCAATTTACGACTTTGTTCACTTTTTCCCTTTTGTGTGCCACGGCTTCTGCAGTTGGGAGTCAATCTTCACAACAGTTTTCCAAGCCATAGTAGTAGGTGCATATAGTCACTATTCGCCAGTAAATATCTTAGAGATAACCAGCATAGTACGATACTGAAACGTGGTCACTCGTTACGGGCACCATAAGAAGACTCAAGGTCACTTAGAGGGTAAAGGAAAGAGCTATGTTTGGCGTTTCCCTACAAGATTGAAAGTGAAATGAGGAGATATGCATGAAAACCAAAGAAGCCGCCATAGCCAGTGGGCTAGCCCACTGTCACTTGTGTTTCGCTATTCAGTGGAATAGCGAAACACAAGTGACAGTGGGCAGGGCACATGGCTCGAAGAACGTTGATTCTTCGGGCTATGTGCCCCCTTTGCCTTAGCTCTTTTGCAAAAGAGTTCCCAAGTGCTGACTGCGTACCATAAGATGAAGCGTAAGCAGGACCGACTTGATCGCGAGCAATCGCTCGGTGAGCGCGACCCATGACCGTTCGTTTTGGTTATCTTTGGCTTTTGTTCGGCTTCAACAATGATGATGTACGATAGAGGTGCCATATATAATATACATAAAACAAGCAGCAAGATATTTCACAAGTCGCATGTTATCCAATAGTATTAGAAACTTGGAAGGAAACTTGCCGATAAAGAACATTACCGACAGTGTTTACTGTAGAGTAACTTTTAGCTTTCTGAACGAGATATTCAGCCAAATTATGAGGTCTCATAAAGTTTTAAAACTAAGTGACAAACATTCTGGCCAATTTCCACATTTGAACGATAGTGAAAATATGCCGTTACTGGATATTTCTAATCCAATAATTTGTGAGATATTCAAAATTTCCTAGGCACTCAATACTCTAGGGCAGCCCAAGAAGGTTATTTTTCGATTAACTCGAGTGCGTCAGATGAAGATATGGCGACATCTTATACCCTGTCGAACTCCTCCAACAAACAACAAATCTAACCTCTCGATATAGAGCCTCTAGGCTGCTCTACCCTTGCGTCATGTCGCTAATCCAAACCGCCAGAACATCGGATGGAAACCTTAGTGTAGGTAACCTTGGGTATTTACCCCCTTTTTTAACCTTTTTAAAAAAGTCACAGTATCAATTATCAGATAATATGAGACGATGTTAATTTTACCCGAATGAATCTCCCGTCCAAAACTCTGACGATTCTGAAGGGAGTATGCTCTAAATGCAGGTCTTGGATTTTGTGTTGGTACTCAACTCAACAAGCCCCATATTCTTATCTCACGAATATGAGTAAGTTCAAAAACCCCATCTCTTGGACTGCCCTACCAATGAAAAGTTATATTTACTTTTTAAAATTTAAACAAGATATATAACTTATCAATAATAAATACATATAGTATAGAAATCAATACTATCTGAAAAACTAAACTCCCTCATTTTTTAGGGAAAATAGTAATGTCGTGTAAATTAATAATTCGAAGAAAAAAGATTTAACAATGCGGTGAGCAGAATTCGTCCTAGGAAGATGTCTGTTTATTTCCAGATACCCTGTATAAATCATGTGTCACTATTGAACACTGTAATCTCCGAAAGAAATTTTTATGAATATTTGTGTGGCTTAATCTACTTACATTCAATTTCCTCTTCCCAAAATACATTAAACCCAAGATCCTGTTTGCTTTAACTTAACGTCATGACACATGTTTGAGAAGCATCAGTGGAAGTGCTTTGCGGGTTATATAACCCATGTAATAGACGTCTTCAGATTCATTGAAATAAAACTACGCTTTTTAGCTTCCGTGAAAAGCGACCAAAAGTCGGGTTTGATTTTAAATAATCATTTTAGTTTAATATACGCGAGATGAATCCGAAAACTATTTTTATTTCAATGAGTGTAGCTCGCGAAAACCTAAGAACATACTATGTCTTCAGCTTCGTCAGTGAGTTGAGCTAGTTCGTACTGGTGATCGAATTCCACTATAAGAGGTCGAGAACGTAGACACCGCATTACCTATCACCATTTATCTGTTGCCAAATGGAAATGTTCAGCACATCAAACGAATCTGCATTGTGAACGTTGTTTTTTTTGTGTAGATATCTATAGGGTGCAATATTCACTTACCATCCATGTAGTGCATGCACGCATGATTGCTTGTCATAACCAGTACATTCGCAAATATATCTTAATATATATAAATCTCGTGTCACAATGTTTGTCCTCAATGGACTCCTAAACCACTTAACCGATTATAATAAAATTCGCACACCATGTGCAGTTCGATCCAACTTGAGAGATAGGATAGCTTACATTACGCTATGACTAATAGGAGCAGAGCAGCGCGGGCGAAGCCGGGGCGGGCCGCTAGTAAACATATATATTTCAGAAAACGAAACACAATCATTGTTATGATGTTAAAAACTATTATTTTCTCTCGTCAAAAAATTGGTCATATAATAAATTACTAGAAAAGAAAATAATTCAGAAAAGAAAGTGAGGAAGCACATTGAAATATCCTAGAAAGTTTAACTGGAGGAGTTTGTCTACGTTATTTCTGAGACAAAACGGCTGCTTCTTGCGCCATTGTGTGTATTTATGACTCTTTCTCGACTTACTTAGAATAAATAAGCGCTTTCAGAACGAGAGACGTTCGCATCGTACTTATTTTATTTAGTCTTATGTGAAATACAAAAACGTAACGTATAGGTACTCGTATTTTTTTTATTTAAAAAAAGGAGATGTGCCATAATCGCTACGCTTGGCAAGCGGATTGACGGTCGTTTTGTCACGGGACGCTGCTGCCCATACCATGCGTTGACTACCGCTCGATTAGAATAGTTTAGCCGCCGTTTGATCGGCTGACTGCACTAGCGGAAGAATTTTCCTCCACTAGTAGCGGGGGGGCTCACAACGCCAAGGATTCGAATCCTCCGAGGAATACGGAACATTTTTTTTTATGTAATAAAAGTGGCAAACAAGCATGCAGTTCACATTGATGTTAAATGATGCCTGCAGCCTATACATACGCACACAAAGACCAGGGTCAAAATGCGGATGCGTTACCACTCCTGCTACCAATTACAGAGCCGTATATTACCACCTGACCGGAACACGATAGTGCTGAACACTACCATTTAGTGGCAAGTATGGAGCTTGCGGGTGTAGGCACTACACTGGAGCTCTGCCACCTGTCAATTAGAATAGTTTGACCGCCATTGTTTGATCGGCTGACTGCACTAGCGGAAGAATTTTCCGCCACTAGTAAGCGGTGGGGCCGTCACGACGCCGAGGATTCGAATCCTCCGAGGAACACGGAGCATGAACTACTTATTCTATATCATATCTCATTCCACACCAAATAAATCTAGATCACACGATCCTTTTGTATTTAAATTTTACAAAAAAAAAAACAACCATTGTGCTTAGTTGCGTAACTGTCTCAAGTTCACGTCTAAGTAGAGATCTTTGTATCCGCTCCTCCGAAATGTAGGTAAGATGACTTACTGGCACAGTGCCACGACACGAAAACACGCCGCCGGCAACACCACGTTACAAATACGCCTCTTTGAAATAACTGTGCCTATGTTTTAATATAGAGGTGAATGAGGAAAGTAATTGCAATATTCTATTGTCTCAGTCTAAAGTGTTTTTGTGTGATAATTACAAATAGAAAACCACATTTCTATAACAGCTTATAGCGCTTTCACTCAGACATATGTACGGCCCTGTAATTTCCGCCACAGAGGCATAACACCTTAGGCCTCAGGAGTGGTAACGCATTTGCATTTTGACCTTGGTCTTTGTGTAGTCTTTCAGCCTATAGACACCCGTCTATAGGCTGCAGTCATCACTTAACATCAATGTGAACTGCATGCTTGTTTGCCACTTCAATTACATAAAAAAAAAAGTATATTATATGGTATGGCCCCGTAATAACTATCACAGAAGCAAAACATCTTAGGTCTCAAGGATGGCACCGTAAACTTGTTGGCCACCTTCATTACATGAAAACAAAAAAGTAAGGATTGCACCTTCGATTTCCACCAGAGCTGCGAGACTAGTACTTATCGGAACTACTAGGCAAGTAAATGTTGAAAAAAAAAACTGCTCGTTTTTTTATGTTATGGAAGTGGCAAACAAGCATGCAGCTCACATCGATGTTAAGTGATGACTGCAGCCTATAGACACACAAACAAAGACCAAGGTCAAAATACAGACCACTCCTGAGGCCTAAGGTGTTATGCCTCTGTGCCGGAAATTACAGGTCCGTACATTACCACCTGACCGAAACACGATAGTGCTGAACACTACCATTTAGCGGCAAGTATATTAGGTAATGCGATGCGATGCCTACGCCCGCGAGCTACGTCACTGGTGCTCTACCACCAGTAAAAACACGTCCATTGACAGTAAATTTAAAATTAAAACAATTCGACCCAAAAATATTTGCACATAAAAACCCAAGGAAATGAAATCTCTAAATGAGCTTGCCCTCCATTTAGCAAAGAAAAGGATCAGAATAAAATGTAAAACAAAGGAAGGAGCTTATTCTAAGACATACAATAGAAATGTTTGGGCTTTATTACTTTCAGAAAGTTGGAAAAAAGCCTCATCTTGGTCTATTTTAAACAGATGCTGTGGTACTCGCAATTTTTTCTATCTTTTATAAACAATCAGAACGTGCCTAGAAAACTATAAAAAGAATGAACTTGGAAAAAGTTATAAGTAAAAAAATTAACGAAAAATCTTACACGTTTGCCAATAGACAGTAGGATAAAAATATATATTATGGTTTACATCTAATCTGGATACCTACTAACCCTTAATTGTATATTGTCAAGTTTTTAAAAATACCACGTCTATCCGGCAATAAAACAACATAAGTCATTAAATCAAACAGAATCTAAGTTACATTTTGTTTTTTGAACTACACGTATGTATTTTACAAAGGTCACCTGCTACTGAAGCACGAAGCAGTGCAAGAAAATAACAATACTGGAATAGTTAAACAAAACAAAATGAGCCCAATCACAACCAGTCTATGGGAAAGCCATTGTAGAGTTTCACTCTCTCACTTTATCTCAGTTTCGTCTGTTTTCTGTATGTATACATAGATTATGCTGTTAAAAAGAAGTACAGGAGTAAATCAGACAAAAACACGTTGCTTTAGTACGCTCATCTCCATATAATCATTCGACTAACCTCTGTAAGTGAAACATATTATTGAAAGTGGGTCACATGGGGGAACAAGTCGTAATCAAAATGTCATTACATAATAGGACGCGATCACAATGAAATGCGTCACTGCAATATACGAGTTTCACAAAGGTGAATATATACCGTTTGATAAAGTGTATCTACTTATTTTAATTAACAATTTTCAATCTCAATTTTTACGAGCTTGAAGATTTAAACACTACCACTACTACACATTACTGAGTCTACCTGTCCCTAAAAATAGTAGTATTAAGCGCTACGGTTTTCCGGTAAAGTAGTGATACAGTCCTGTTATTTTGGGCACACAGATATATTCCCAGAAAATTTTGCTGCGAAGTACAAGTCCACAAAATAATTATGACGAACAAGAAAATATATGTAAGGTAATATTTAAATCATTAAAACGAAAAAATCGCAATCACCTCCATGTATTGCATTTTCCAATCATTCCTCATGGATTTTCTTGAAATTAAAAGAGAATCAAATTGGATGTATACTTAGTGGGTGTATATCCAATAAAAATATAATAATTCAAATCACTTAGTAAAAAGTGACGTGGTAATAAATTTATGTATTATACAGTCAAATAAATAACCTCCTCATTTGTTTTTTCGTCGATTCAAAAATATGTTAATAACTCCTTCTTGTAACCAAAAGTCGCTCAAAAATACTGATTAAACAAAAAACCTACTATTCTCAGTATTAAGAAGTATATTTTTGTTAAAACTCATTATTTCTACAAAAAACAACAAATGAAAAATGTATGATACATACTTTTAAATAAAATCTAAAAACTACAAACTAAAAAGATAAAGTAAAGGCATTTTTATTACAGTATATTACCGACATAGTCACGTCATGATAATTGCTAACGTTTTCACTGTGTTATCACGATATAATGTAATTTGTTTCAATTAGACTACCTACTATCGTGCATGTTTGGAACTTAATACACAGATTTCAGTATATAACGTGGACAAGACAATTGAAAGAAAGAAAAGATTCTATTATTTCATTTAACGAACATTTAACAACAATTTTCAAATATTCGATAATAATAGACAATGCAATACGACAATAAATAACAATACTGGACATACCATGAATTTAAATAAATACTTTTATACTTATATACTTGTAGACGAGGCACGAGAGGTTTGTCAGAACCGGGATATCTGGCGCTCTACACTCTCTGCCTACCCCGTTAGGGACCTGGCGTGAAGATACATACATACATACTTTTATGCTATAGTAATACTTGGTTCCTCATCTATATTTCAGGGTTGTGAATAAAACGTGTATTCATTCTATGACATTCGTGTGACTCGAATGTAGGTACTTCAAATAAATAAGATGTATACTACTATACTACAAGTAGAAAACTTGTTTATGTATTTTGTATATGGTTTAATAAAGCTTATAATTATATTATAAACGCTGTAACTGTTGTAACAAAACTCTTAAAACGCTATTTGAAGGTAACGTGGCAAAAGTGTTATCGGGGTCATCATAATATATATCATACCACCGCACACCCGATTTTTGTGTACATCTCGGGTTTTTTTTCTTTTGATTAAATTTAATCATGAATGAAGAATTCATTCATGATTCAATTTAATCATTTTTTTCAATTTATGAATGCCACTTTCACGTAATAATACTTCCTTTAAATTCTTCGCAAGGTTTCGCATGTGTTCATGAAGTATAGTTAGATATAACCTTACAGGAATTTGTCCTTTCTCAAGGGATATAAGGAATATAACAATAGGAAATAAGGGTGTGGGATTATCTGAAGGGAGTGAAAGGAGACCCGTCGTTTGTTAAGCTTCGTAATCACCATACTTGCTTGCGAACTTATTTACCTCCTAATCTGGAAAGGATTATTTATAGTTAAGGTATTTATAAAACAAACTAGTTGGGCAAGGTTTGAACGTGACAGTTTAGTTTAAAATGTCAAAAGTGTGTCAAATGTTAAGCCGAACAAAAAGGAACTATCCAAATATAGAACCTAAATATACATACTGAAACCTGTAGTTTTACTAGTCACTGGTAATAGAGCTCCAGTGACGGAGCTCGCGGGCGTAGGCACACACCATATTACCTAATATACTTGCCGCTAAATGGTAGTGTTCAGCACTATCGTGTTCTGGTCAGGTGGTAATGTACGGCCCTGTAATTTCCGGCACAGAGGCATAACACCTTGGGCCTCAGGAGTGGTAACGCTGCAGGCTGCAGTCATCACTTAACATCAATGTGAACTGCATGCTTGTTTGCCACTTCCATTACATAAAAAAGTCAATTGATAATGATGACCCTACAAAAGTGTGTAGTAATGTTTGTATTAACATACATTTTTCAATAGTCCTATAGTAAAGTTTGTGTATGAAAGCGCATCCGCTGTAAGTAAGCTCGTTAGCTTAGGCTGAAGCTAACAAGCTACAGCGGCAATGAGGCCTCCTGGCTACGGTATTATCGCTTCGTCTACGCCGTAGCAGCTACGACGATGATATTCACCATGGTTTTCATGATAATAATATATTATTTTGTATTTTAACCTAATTTTCATGTAAATAAAATTAAATAGGCACGAAGGCCACGTTATAAGTGAATACTGCAGAATATTGTGTGTAGATATACACAGAAACCAGAAATGCAAATGTAGATACCTTGCCATGTCGGATTCCCAGGTTTTTCACTCTGAAACATTAGTACTGGTATTTTTTGTATATGGAGTTGTTAATGTATTCACTACTGTCGAATAAGCCCTGTTATGTTATGAGACAAATATTCATAATACTGAATTTTAAAAAAATCTTTGATGGTATTTTAACATAAAATTTTAATTTTTTAATTTTAAAATTTCCCTAAATAAACTTGGTGTATGAAAGTCCGCTGTAAGTAAACTCGTTAGCTTAGGGTAGAGCTAACGAGCTACATCCAGCGGTAATGAGGCCCCGTGGCTACGTTACTGTCGTATCGTCTACGCCGTAGTAGATACGATGTTGGCATCCACGATCGTTTCCTGATAATAATATTATAGTAACTCAATTTTGACTCAACTGTCAATTAAATAGGCATGAAGTCCACATTATATGGCAATAATGCCATTTATATGCCAATTAGATGCCTTGCCTTTCCGGATACCTAAGTTATTTTGTAACTGAAACTCTACCTCCAGTATTTTTTGTAGATTGAGTGTTGTTTTTATTCACTACTCTCGAAAAAATCCTGTTATTTTATGAGACAAATGTAATTGTTGAATTTTTTAAAATCTTTTGATGATATTTTAACATAAAATTTTCAAATGTTAAATAATGCTAAAATAAACTTGGTGTTTGAAAGCGCATCCGCAGTAAGTAAGGTCGTTAGCTTAGGCTGGAGCTAACGAGCTACATCCAGCGGTAATGAGGCCCCGTGGCTACGTTACTATCGTATCGTCTACGCCCTAGAAGCTACGATGTTGACATTCACGATCGTTTCATGATAATAATATTATTTATTTAGTAACTCAATTTTAATATAAATAAAAGAATTGTCAATTTAATAGGCATAAACTCCACATTATTTGGCAATAATATCATTTATTTGCCAATGTAGATGCCTTGCCATTCCGGATTCCTAAGTTATTTTATCTCTGGAACTCTACTACCACCAGTATTATTTGTAGATTGAGTGTTATTTTAATTCACTACTCTCGAAAAATTCCTGTTGTATTATGAGACAAATGTAATTAATGTTGATTTTTTTAAAAATCTTTTTGATGATTTTTTAACATTAAATTTTCAAATGTTAAATAATGCTGAAATAAACTTGGTGTTTGAAAGCGCATCCGCAGTAAGTAAGGTAGTTAGCTTAGGCTGGAGCTAACGAGCTACATCCAGCGGTAATGAGGCCCCGTGGCTACGTCACTATCGTATCGTCTACGCCGTAGCAGCTACGATGATGCCAGTCACAATCGATGTCGTTTTCACGATAATAGATTTTTAGTATTTTTTTATTTTATTTTTTAATGTTTATTAAAACATGCATATTTCACATGGATCGTCAGTGAAAATTGAGGCTCTAGATATTATTGTCCACAAGAAAATCAAGAGATATGGTGACAAATCATGATTCAGTTATATGGTACTGTATGGCCCTGAACACTAATAGATACGGTCATGGCTATAAATTTATCTATAAATTACCATCTTCAATATGTATGTATGGATCTTCACGCCATTTCCCTAACGGGGAAGGCAGAGAGTGTGGAGCGCCAGATATCCCGATATACTTTATAAAAGTGGCAAATTGATTACAATGCTCGTTAAAAATGCAATAAAAATATTAAGTCGGACTTTATCGTTAACATGCAATATGCGGTAATCGATAAAACTAAAATGAAAGTATTAGAAAGTTTTATGAGCTGATACTAAATGACAGTGATTTATGTGTTTTTGGGTTTTTATTTTGGTGTGAACTGATTCTTCAGTTTCATTAAAAACTTTTTTCAATATAGGTACAAATAAAACAAAGATGCCACTACTGAGTAAGTTGTGTTGCCTCTGTGCATAAAATTATGGTAATAACATACAAATTTTGCATTTGCACTTTTTACACATTACCTTACAATTTTAGCGAAAAATTTAGAAACCGGCTTTAAGGTTTTTTATTTTTATCTCCTACAAAAAGGTTTTTTCTCACCAAACTTGTTAACAACTTGTTACTTTTTTGTGTCCTGTTTTTGTAATTTGTTTTATATTTAGGTATTATTTTGATTAAATATTACAAAAATATTCTTTTCACATCACAACAAACAATATTTTCTTTGGAATCAACAATATAGTAAAAATAATGGATTAGTGATATAAATACTTCTATTCATTTTCCAACCATATAACAAATAAAACATAAAAAAAAAAAACACAATTCTAGAACTGCGGTTGACCAACATGCTAATGTTCAACGTCAAATAGTCAAACCATAATGTATGTGTAACATTTAAAAAAAAATACAGTAATTGACGACACCTTAAATAATTAGGAACAGGTCCTTAACGGGATTGACAAAAGTTATTCAAAGGTTGAGTTCTGAATAGATCTTACCCAAAACAATATTTTGTGTTTTTAGGACAATTAACTAAATCAAGTCGGAAAATAACAATCTTGTCTCTCATATAATGTTGATCGACAATATAGTACAAATACGCAATTTTAAATTTAGTACACAAGTAAAATAATTAAATGTAGAAGAAGATTATTCCTTATTCACAAGAAATTTTCTTCTACTACATTTGATTTTTCTGTTATATGGTAATAGATTTTAATGGCGATATTTTATTCCCAAGACATTTATTTTCCAAGTGTAATGTTGCTCATACCCATGAAGAAATCTAATGAAAAATGAGCTCAGCTTATTTAAGAATTTTGCGCGCTATTCCTGTTTCAAGTTATTTTCTGCCTTTATTATTTCTGGAACAAGTTTAATTTGGATTCCAAAGTAAACGACTCGCACTCAAATTTAACTTTGATTCCAAAGTCTTAAGCAAGCATCTTAAAATGAAAACACCGCAATGTACAACAGCTGTTTCCACTGTGAAAGAATTCCCTAACTCTGTGAGTTGGAGCATTTTTTCTTTTTCGCCGCCATGTGACAATAACACAATTTCACAGATAGGTAAAGAAACATCTTTGTTACATTATTCAGTGCGGTGGGCCACCGACGTCCGCGTAATTTCATGCGAAGAGCGCCACCCGTCGCATGCACTCGACCGTCGCCGCCCAACAAAAGAATGAATACATATAATACAGGTGCTCGCGAAACGCTTTCTTCCTTTTATACCCGCGTCGAAAACAGCATTCACAAACCTCTCAGGCATCTCGATGAATGCGACACTTCCGAAAAGCTCAAAGTACCTACATATTTCCAACATTGGCCCGACGTCATTCCGAGTTTAAAGCTTCACTCCGTCTTATTCCCTGCAGGGCCCGAAACGTTACGAACCGTAACATTCTAATTAAACGACTCGCGCTCAACTTTCCGATTGTCTCCGAATGAGAAATCTTTGTTCCAACTTCAGATATAAGCGTAACTCTCGCGACATGTCATTGAATTTTCCCAGCTTAACTAACTCAAAGATGAAACGATGGGGCCATTTTAAGACAAGATGTGAACAAATATAAGAACATGAGCACTCAAGGTATAAAGTCCGCATAATTAAAAAAGGGTTCAGCGTCGCATTAATCTTGAGGCTGGAGAACAAAATGAGGGCGTCATTAAACGAGAGTCGGCATTCATCCATGTCATCCATCACTCTCAACAATCATCTGATAACAGCAGTGCTTTTCTAAGTACAGACGCAAACTTCTCGCGACGATAAATATTATCTTAACGATCCTATCTATAAATTAATATACACTGATTGCTCTTTATAAAGTGGTTATTATATATGAAAGCTAGTTGGAGCTGTTCAAATTAGATTCCGCTGTTCCGAAAACACTAATGAACGCGTTTTCGTATAATATGTTAAGTAATATTTCCCAAACGATGAGCACGATATCAGTCAAAATGCAAAAGCGTTCTCTCAAAGACATTCATGGTTGAAGAATTGTATTCATAATGTGCAATAAAACTTTTTAAAAATGTACTGATTTCAAAACTACTGACTTACTGAATTAAAAAGTGAAAAATAACAGTCAATATTTAAAAAAAAGATTCCTTTTTGTTATTTAGTGTAGGTAAATATCGGTAAATTACTAATAGAATCTCTTTTGAAAGAAAATCTTTTGTTTTGAAGTCGGTTTAAAAGTTAGCGGTTTAGAAGCTATATCAGATATACCTAACACAAAAATGTCCTTCGATTGAAAGAGTATTGAATCCAATCATTTTCTGAGACGGCGATTCGTTTACAATGTTTATACAACCAGCAGAGCAAAGTCAGTATTGAAAATATAATATTACATTTTAAAATGTACAGTTTATTTTCTAAAGTCAACTTTTAAAATCGCTTTTTTTAAGCAAAATATAGTTTAACCTATTCTATAATATACGGACGCACTTTTTCATCTCTTCGACGGACGGATAAAACGGGACGTCGCAGCTATTAGTACGTGTAGGGCGCATCTGTTCCCAAAACTCATTTAGTCAATTTACGCTCGTTGGAGATATACGGAGAATATCCACGGTGCTTTCATGTACTTGAGGCGGATAGTTATTGTAGGCACTGCCTTATTACGTGGAATATTTGCACTTCACCTTCTGACCCGAGCATAACAATAACAATTTGTCGGGCTGTCAAGAAAGATAAACTGTGTTTAGTCTAACTACTGAGGTCCGTTAGTTGCTTTAATAATATTTGGGGTAAGTCTTCAACCGGAAAATGTTTATTTATTTATTTCTGAAGTTTATTTAAATATCCCCATTCTGCTGTACCTATTTTTAATAGGTCCGTCGGAGAGATAAAATAGTGCGTCCGTATATTATACGAGTAGGGAATAGGTTAAACTATATTTTGCTTAAAAAAGTGATTTTCAAAGTTGACTTAAGAAAATAAACTGTACCTACATTTTAAAATATAATATTATATTGTCAATACTGACTTTGCTCTGCTGATTGTATAAACATTGTAAACGAATCGCCGTCTCAGAAAATTATTGGATTCAATACTCTTTCAATCGAAAGACATTTTCAGCTTCTAAACCGCTGTCTTTTAAACCGACTTCAAAACAAAAGATTCTATTAGTAATTTAACGATATTTACCTTGACTTAAACACAAAAAGAAATCTTTTAAAAAGATACCGACTGTTATTTTTCTTTCTTTTCATGCTCTTGCATGCAATGAATATGTGTCTATCAGTGTTCCGCATAATCTCCGAGGTATTGTATTTGCTTTGAAAATCCGTGCCTGTCCCAAACGCAAGTGGGCAAGAGGCTTCAGGTAGCGTTAAGTGTGTTTAAGCTGAATCACATTGGATCGTGAACAAGCCGAAATTAATCAGGAGGATAATCGTAAGGTATACCAAGGGTTGCCGCATTAATATTAAAGATAAAGCGACCCCTACCTAGGCTTGCGTGTATTTCAGATTATACACACAAACTTTTATATCAGTTAACCACTTAAATTAGTTTTAGTTTCGGCCTATGAATTCGTTTTGTGGGCTTTGACCGGGATAAAAAGTCTGCTCTGATCTAGTTTTTTAGATTTGTGAATGGAGTTTTATCGAAATTAATTTCAAATTTGTGTAATGAAGAATGTATAAGTTTAATTAAACTGTCTCATTAATGTAATGTCAGCAGGCCATTTCTGTTACGTCAATTTTTCACTATTTGTCGCTGTGCCATCTTCGGAGTTTGATAATGTTTCCGAAGATATCAATAAAAAAATAAAAATAAAAAATAAAATACGATTACACTCACAGCCCCACAGAGGGTACAAACCTGTGTCGTGGGTGCCGTTGTACACATAAAACATATACAAAAACACCCAGACCCGAAACAAATATATGTGGGCCATACAAATATTTGTGTATTTGGATTATATTGTGTATTTGGAAATATTTGTGTATTTGGATATTCTCGGGTCGAACCCGCGACCCTTCGAATCAAACGGTCATCTCACACCGCTGGACTAACCGGGTCGTGGTTAGACCCGAGAATATCCATTAGAAATAACGTTTTCGTAGGTTTTCGCGAGCTTCATACATTGTAGAAATTAAACTTGCGGATTTTCTCGCGTATACAACACTCCCAAACTTCTTACACCCGACGTTTCGGTAGCGTTAGTAGAGAGTGTTGTATACGCGAGAAAATCCGCAAGTTCAATTTCTACAATATCCATTAGATAATTCCCATTATATACTCAATGTATCACGGGCATTTATAAATGGGTCTTATCATCCACGAAAAAAGAGCGCACATCAATAATTTCTTTCCATTACTCTCGAACATGGAGCAGAATATTTTTTATCCGGGATATAGTCATCCCTACCTGAGCCGGGTTAAGACGCCCGGGACCGCGGCCTTGTCCCAGTGGCGGTCGTCTATATTTAGCTCGGCCCCTCCCGTCGCCCGCGGCACCCGTCAATGGTTCTATTTAAAGCAAACCTATATTCCACGCATGTAGCATAACATAAGAATAATGTAAACATCACTACGGTGACTGTCATTGAGAAATAGTGTGAGTATTTGCGTAGGCTTCGCGCTGAAAATGTGTGACATTTTATAACGTAGAACCCCCAGTTTTGTAGTCTGTGGAAATTATTAATGATACTAACCATAGGCTACGCCGCGAAATCCACGGAGAGTAGAGTTTCAAGGCTTGGATCAATCATTCATTTCAGCCAAAAGACGTGAGCAGTGGGCTGGACAAAAGCTTCGCCCAAAGATGCCCACAGTTGTGCAACACCTGGGGAATGTGCCATAATTGCCACACACCGACGACAATACTTTTATGTTAAACCTTGAATAAAATAAAATAATTTTATAATTTAACTAATAATATCGCTTATTTAAGGCAGATTCACGCAGTTCCGGCATAGTACCGCCACCGTGATAATTATTTTTTCATATATTTTCTATGAACGTATCTACACCAATCAGTGTCAGGGAAAGTATTCTCAGTGACAGTGCCGCCGCCGGCGATCACGTTCATAGAAAATGTATGAAAGAATATAATTATCACGGTGGCGGCACTGTGCCGGAACAGTGACTACACGAATATGTGTGAACCAGCCTTTGAACGACAAAAAATACTACAATATTCTTTAGGACTAGATTTCCCAGCCGGATGAATAATAGCTATATATTATGTAGCCTTATTGTATTCTAATCTAACTAGATATCGTCGATTCCAAGTTCGAGTTACGTTTGACTATACTACTTACGGAAACGAAGGATAAGCAGTAATCCAGCATTACGTTTAAGTAAACGTAATGCTGGATTACTGCTTATCCTTCGTTTCCGGGTTCTGCATCCGAGTCGAACAAAAAGTGCTATTGGATTGGTAAACGGTTCATCTACTCACACAATAGACGTGAGTAAACTCACCCTTATTATACGAGTATCATTACCTATTACATTGTACTACCTAACTAACTAACCTAAAAGAACAGTAATATTCCAGAATATTAATAAATAATTAATATTAATAAACAAGTTTAAATAAATTAGGTTCAGACAAACTGATTTTATTTTCTTTGACACAAATGAACGTATGGAAATGACAATAAGAGTGGACGAGTCACGCGTCACGGGTAGCGCGGTGTCTGACTGTGGCAATTCAGTAAAGCTAGAGGATTGAATACTTTGAATAACGCATTTTTAAAAATAAAATATTTTTTTTTTAGCAAAGATAAATTGATTGGACGATTTATTACAGTTTAGTGACAGGGATGAACCTTTAAAATTTTATTAAACAATAGATTCATGTATAAAATATTTATAAAGCGAGAGTGAAACGCCGAGTCCCTTTCCAAAACCATTTGTTAATTTCGCTTTAAAATTTCATGGTTTGTAAACGCGCAATTCTGACGGTTGTTTATGTTTCATTATGTTCTATTCAATATTCATGAAGGCTGGAGAAGCAACTGCATCCATTCGTAACCTGTCACACTCACAACGGACCTTAATGCATATACCTACATTTAAACGTTAATTGTTGAAAGACTAAAAGATCGTATTAAGGCAATGTAAGGTTGGGGAAAAAGTCTTTTCGCATTATAATATGTATGAACTTGTAATAAAATCTCTTTGGCTGTAGTATTTGTATCTGGCTGGTTTTGGTATCATTGAAAGTTAAAATTTTAAAGAACATAATTCCAAATTCAAATTAGGCAAATGTGTGATTTTCATTTGTTTTTCGTACTGTCAAGATGAGTGAATCTAATGAAGAAATTCGATACATTTTAAAATTTTACTACAAAAAAGGTAAAAATACAACGCAAGCCGCGAAAAAAATTTTGCGATGTTTATGGACCTAGTGCAGTGTCTGTGAAAGTAGCACAAATTTGGTTTAAGCGTTTACAATCCGGAAATTTTGATGTCAAAGATGCACCTCGTTCTGGTCCCCTATTACGGATAAAATGGATGCCATTTTTGAAAAAGTGGAGCAAGATCGACATATCATTAGTTACGACGTAGCTGAAGAACTGAGAATTGATCACAAAAGTTTTGGCGCATTTGAAAAAAGCTGGGTACAAAAAAAGCTCGATATTTGGGTACCTCACGAGCTCACTGAAAGAAACCTTATGAACCGTGTACTCATTTGTGATTCTTTATTACAACGTAATGAAACCGAATCATTTTTAAAGAAGCTGATAACTGGTGACGAAAAGTGGATCACGTACGACAAGAACGTGCGAAAAAGGTCGTGGTCAAAGGCCGGTCAGGCTTCACAGACTGTAACGAAACCCGGGTTAACTCGCAACTCTACTGCAACTCTACTGCGAACAACTGATGAGATTAAAGCAAGAAGTTGAGAGAAAGCGGCCGGAATTGATCAACAGAATGATGGTGGATTGTGGTGTTTCATCATGATAACGCTAGACCTCACACATCTATAGCCACTCAGCAAAAATTAAGAGAGTTTGGCTGGGAGGTGTTAATGCATCCGCCGTATAGTCCTGACCTTGCACCTTCAGATTTCCACCTGTTTCTGTCTCTTCAGAATTCTTTATGCAATGTTAGGTTAACATCACGAGAGGACTGCCAAATCCACTTGTCGCGGTATTTTGATGAGAAGTCCCAAAATGTTTATAGCAATGGGATCATGTCCCTACCTACAAGATGGCAAAAGGTTATCGAACAAAATGGTACATACATACTTTAGTTAAATTTAAATAAACTATATTAAAAAATGTTTTGAATTATCTTAAAAAATGCGAAGAAACTTTTTCCCCAACCTTATACAGGACAATGTAATAAACAATACACACGGATTTTTATGAACTCATATATACGATAGGTAGGAACATATAGTTTCATAGGAAAGCTACTTCAATAACTCGCGTCGCCGTAAGCTGAGACGAACTGAGTTTGCATTTCCAGACACAAAACATTGAGAAATGCTGCCTCAATACGTGTCAGACGGTGCCGTACATAAGAATCCTTGACTTACACCCGTGGGAATAGACGTCGAATATAGTACGGTCGGTAGGTTTTTAAGGTTTTTAATCGGACGTTTTGTAATGTTTCATGAATTTTGCTACGTAATCATGATAACAAATTTTGTTGTACTAATAATGTTTTTCCCTTTAAATAAAGAATATTTCATGAAATTATTTAATAGTTGGTAATCGATTCGATCGATAGTTGGTAATATCAGAGAAAAGTCCGTTAATACACATGAGCATTTTATACGATAGCAATCCCTACTAGTCCCTACTAGTATTATAAATGCGAAAGTAGTTCTGTCTGTCTGCCTGTTACCTTTTCACGTCCAAACTACTGAACCGATTTGAATGAAATTTGATACAGAGATAGAGCTAACTTTGAGAAAGAACATAGGCTACTTTTCGACATCCACGCGGGCGAGGCCGTGGGAAACAGCAAGTAAAAGCTATATTTGATTGACTTTGAAATACCGAAGAGTTTTCTGACTGCTGCTCTTTATATATTTTCTCTGTTAGCGTAGTTGCACTATTTGACAGTATTATTAGTAGGTAACTAAAAATTTACAGTAAATGTTCTATAATGTTTGTCAATTATGTATGACAATGCATATATGAAATTACATAAAATAATATATTCGTCAGTCTCCTATTATGAACCAAATACAAAACACCAACAACATACATAGAAAAGTGAATCTATTGACATTGATATATCAACAACGGGACTTGAGGACTATTAAATTATTTGCCCCTAAGCCAGCGAATAATGTTTTTACATGTATCATTTGTGTTGAATCCCTCATTAGTAGGTACTCTACCGTAAGAGTATATAAAATTAATATATTGTTATCAAATACATTGGTCTTTCTTAGTTCCTGCTAACGTTTTGATAAAGCTCTCTAAACTGTTGCCAAAATGAGTAATTGTATCCTATTTTTTCAAGTGAAACCCAATTTATGGAGGTTGGATTATAAAATATTTCATTAATTTTGCATATTTTCTTTTACCAACCCAAAGATGGCTCCTTGCTTTTTATCAAAGCGGAGATGTAGGCTTATTGAAATTCTTCAGTTTTTTATATAATAATGAAAGAGATACCTAAATAAACATACAATTCACATTAATGGGAAGTTAATTCTGCAAATGCTATAAATGCAGATTCGTTGCCATTACTAATTCAATTCAATTCTGCCTATATCAGTTTTTGAAATTCATATGGGTTGTAAATAAATTGTCCGAAAGTTGAAAATGTCTTTGAAATGATCACAAAAGAAAATATTTGGAGCGTCCAAAGGCATACATGCAACAGGCCGAAGTTAAATTTTATTTCGCTTCAAATTGGAGCAGTTTTGCTATTAGGTTTGTTGAAGTTTAATTTTTGCTACACGTAGTTGGAGATATTCCAGGAAAAGCAATACCCATTATTTAAAAGTGTAACTTCAAGCATAGTGGACTTTCAGTGATAAAAACTTTTCTGTTCCTTAATTCATTTCGAGGTATGTCTAACGCGTGAAATATAATCCAAAGATTCATTAATAAAAAATTGGAATCGACGGGCTTCGTAAAGTAAACTGCATTTGATTTTTCTTCTAAACTAATTAATCTTTATGACTTAATTTATTAGCTTAAAAATTACCGAACAAAAATGGATAGCAGCAAATAGGTAATTTGGTCAATCATGTATCACGTGATATTATGTGTATATTTTTGTAAAATTTACATTTGAAGTTGAACATGCTGTCTATAACTACCTAATTTAGATTTCCCTTAGAGGAAGAAATAAAACTTCAAACCTGAGCTGAAAACTTAAACTTTTAAGAGTAGTAATAGACTATACCTATCACACACCTTTTTTACTGTTCTACGATACCTACAACCGTAGTGTTGTTAAATCAGTTAGCACCTAATTTAATTTTTATTCTTCTTAAGTTTCTTGTGTTTATTCGACATTTTTAGAGGTTTTCTTAGTAACAAAATTAGAATTAATGGTACTTGACACAAATACAATATTTAAGAATGGTGTAATAGTAGTATATGCGATGTCCGCATTGCTAATGATCATAAAGTCCTCTCGGGACAAGGCCATTTAGACCAAGTTATGCCAAAATGAACCAATCTCTAATACAAATGCAAAACTTTTGTATTTTGTAGTTATTTCAAAATAAATCGTTACGATACCTTTAATCTTTAAACTATCACTTTATAATTATGTAAGTAATTAGAAGTACTTTTATAAGTTTACAGTAATCTATATTTAAATTCATGATTTGGATATTTATCCAAATATGAAGGAATTAAATAAGTAAGTAAGCATTACTTTCATAAAATATTTTTATAATATTTTGGTTTCTTATGGCACAACTGGATCCAATTGATTTTACTGGTGGTAGAGCTCCAGTGACGGAGCTCGCGGGCGTAGGCACCACCGCATTACCTAATATACTTGCCGTAGAATGGTAGTGTTCAGCACTATCGTGTTTCGGTCAGGTGGTAATGTACGGCTCTGTAATTTCCGGCACAGAGGCATAACACCTAATGCCTCAGGAGTGGCAGCGCATTTGCATTTTGCCCTCTGGTCATCTATAGGCTGCAGTCATCACTTAACATCAATGTGAACTGCAGGCTTGTTTGCCACTTTTATAACATAAAAAAAAAAACAAGCTCATAACAAACTATTTTCTTTCAGTAAAAGAACTGTTGACCGCATGGCGCCCAAATGTCTACCGAATAAAACTGAATACTACTACTAATTATTTTTTGGCCTACACTAAGCCTGGGTTGTTTCACATCCTTCTCTAACTTTAAAGTTAAAGAAGGATGTGAAATGTTAAAATAACTTTGACTTTAACAAATATCGTGGTGCAACCCAGGCTTAGAATAACTACATACTTCAAAACATATAAAACATAAAAAAGACAAAAAAAAATGGCTTCTATCTCAACAAGATGCTGTAGCATGAACTACAGCGCTGGTGAAAGGGCCGTAAATGGCTCGTGACATTACGCACACCAAGTAAAGGTATCTTCAATATTAGTTTGGTATCAAAATGTCCGATATTAAATTTTTCAGCCACACAAGTTTCTAAATCATTTTTAGTTTAGAAAATACATTGCTGTTCTGTGCGTGGTACGGCTAGTAAATGCCAATTATTAGGGGTCACTATGGTATCGCTTTTATTATCCCAACCTGTCAACTTTTATAACAAATATACATTGTCTGACGTTTTGCTTTCGTGATTTATGATGCACTTGGTGTTATTGCCTTCTCTGTTAAGGATTTTGTTAAAGGCTCTCTAATATATTCTATATGTAGATATAATCTACTACTACTAAGCTGCGGAAGCACCGATAAGCTTTATAATATTAACTTATCGGTAGTTAAGTGGTTGGCATGGTTATCCCTAGAACGAATACACTTTTACTGGTGGTAGAGCTCCAGTGACGGAGCTCGCGGGCGTAGGCACCACCGCATTACCTTATATACTTGCCGCTAAATGGTAGTGTTCAGCACTATCGTGTTCCGGTCAGATGGCACAGAGGCATAACACCTTAAGCCTCAGGAGTGGCAACGCATCTGCATTTTGACCTCTGGTCATTGTGTGGGTGTCTATAGGCTGCAGTCATCACTTATCATCAATGTGAACTGCAAGCTTGATTGCCACTTTTATTTCATAAAAAAAGAAGGTGAAAATTAAAAAATATGTATCACTAAGACTCCGCTGTCCTTCCGCCCGTCTGTCTGTCTATCAGCCTGCGGGAATTTTTACTGAGGCAGATATATTGACCACAGAAACCTCAATAAGAGTGCTTTAATATAGTAGTAGCCTTATTAAAAGCATTGACTAATAATCCTCAGGACGTAGTTAAGTTCCACTTAGAGCTTAATATTCGCTTAAAACTTCGTATAAAAACAAAATTTAGTATTTCTACCTCGCTTCAACACCTGCAGTCAATATAGGTTAACCTTAAGTTTGACCTTAATTTGCACATTTT
The DNA here is from genome assembly GCA_036365455.1 of Macrosoma leucophasiata. NCBI lineage: Eukaryota > Metazoa > Arthropoda > Insecta > Lepidoptera > Hedylidae > Macrosoma > Macrosoma leucophasiata. Next base: position 15,331,177 of record JAWQUS010000009.1, on the reverse strand, counting down.
TATAATCCCATTTTGTTAATAAGGTTCCGTAAAAGGCCGCTTGTCTTAATAAATTAAGTCATTATGTCTATCCTATTACCACGTTTTTATTCTACTCGCGTCGAGCAAAAAGAATTGGGTTCTGAAATTCAACGCTTTCACCAGCCAACCGTGGAAACTCAACTCTATTTCCATGTAGACTCCAACGAATATAATTTACCCTTTGTAATTATGTCTTTCCTGAGTGCTAGCTCTTGACAATTAAATTAAGCGGAACTATTTTATTAACACTATTCGCGTTCCAGCTTCATTTCTCTCTATTGAAACAAGCTTTGATGATTACAAAGGAAAATATTTAATATGTACTGTAAATGTAGGCGGCAGCTCGGTGAAATTTAAGCCTCTTTCAAACTAAAGGGTGCGAGTTAAAGCTCCTACTTCTACGGTTTTCATTCAAGAGCGGTTTTTCACCATACGATGACTTTAAGACCGTCGTGAGTAGTGAGCTAATAGTGCTAATACTAATCAAGTAAGATTAGTGTATTGAAATAAAACTATTTTTAACGATTTGTCTCACGTTAACTCACGTATAACTACTTACCTAACTATATACCTATTTATACAACTAAAATTATTTTTAAAATCAACCAGACGTGAAAAACACGAAAAAACGTAACGGCCTAAACCTTACGTTTTTTCAGGGCAGTAGAACTCTTTTTCACAGCAACGGACAGAAGAGAATAATGGAAGAAAGTTTTTCTAGCTTTCAAAAGGTGTTAAACTGTTTGAAAAGCTACGGGTAGTACTATTACATATTCTCTGGCTACGGTTAACATAAATGAAATCATAAAAAAATACTATTCATTTGTTGAATTACCATTCATTTGATTTTTTATACATTTGTATTAGCTAAAAATCTTGTCAACCCTAAGTACAATTGTACCTTTCCACCCAGTTTACCTACAAAACAAGTAGTAGCCGTAAAAAAACACTTAACAAAAGTCTGTGCCCGGCTTCCCTCCGAAATCTTTGCAAAGAAATGAACACACTTTCGGGGTCGTCCCTTACACCGTGTCGTCATAAATTTAGACCCTATTCTATCCTTTTACCCCAAAGGCTGTAAAATACATGATTTGCATTCCTGAAACCTTTTAAACCAAACTCCTTCACCACTGATTTATTTAAATTACGTGCGATTGTGTAATTTAATTTGTAACAACAGAAAACGTGTACCTGTAACTAAATAAACTAATTATAAAATGGGTCATAATATTCATTCACCAAAATAAATAATTACTAATTAGCGAAGGGTTAATTGAAAATTAACCTCCGAGTATCATTTTCGTTGTACTTAACAAAATATATTTTATTTTACGTAGGCAAACAAGCATGCATTTCACATGGATGTTAGTGATGACTGCAGCCTAAAGACATCGACGCAAAAAACAGAAGTCAAAATGCAGATGTGTTACCACTCTAGCGACCTTAGTTATTATGTCTTTGTGATAGTTATTAGGGGCTATACAACCGGATTGCGATAGTGCTGAAAACTACCGCTTAAATGTCTTTGCCTTTGGCGGCGTCGTGTGGCGGGTTGCTTACTTTCCTCTAAAATGGTCGAGGAGGGCAATGGCTGTCACATGCGTCATACTCGTGAACTGGTGCTGTTGGTGGGGACTGGTCTGTTCTGGTTTGCAGAAGCTACATCTCACTTAGTAGATAGCAGTTTATTTGCATCTATGCTATGGAAGTTCACATTATTTGATTTTCATGATAATCTATACTAGATTTTAGCTCTCATTTAAAAGAGCTCCTACTGAGTTTGTTGGGTAGCGGAATTCTTCTCAGTAGTGACTGCACTTGGAACTCTGCTAAGTGAATAACTTAGATCTTGCCGAATAAGTATATCTTTTTCTTCATTTATCATCATTGAAGGAATTATTTTTTTTTGTGATAATTATATTTTAACTAAGTTCTTTAAATCCTAATTTTAATTTACTATTAATATAATTATGTTTTGCTTTTACTATATGTAATGGTTATTCAATCTAGGTAATTTAAGATTTCTTGACGTTTTGAAAGTATCTGTAAAGATCTATTCGAAAAAAAATATTTTCTTTCTTTCGTTCTTTCTTACTTCGAAATGCGGTGGTGCCTGCGCCCTCGAGTCCTTACACTGGAACTCTACCACCATTAAAATATTTGCACGCATAAAGATCACATTTGGTTTTCAATAATGATGCCTCAAGTTTACGGACCCTCTGAATTTATGTAACACCAGCATATTTACGATGTAATAAGAAAGCAGGCTACCGACGAAGTGTTTTGTACCATCTCCGCTCACGGATGCTCATGCAATAAATTATAGGGATATCGACGTGTCATCGGAAGACGCAGTAAAACCACATGTCGATATCAATATTTGAAAAAGGAAATATGATAAATGGATTTGTATGTGACATTTGACATGTAATATTCATGGCTTATTTACATGCTGCAGAATGTCATACAGAGTTTCGTAAAATATATCAGAGCAAATCATAGTAAATATCTTTTCTACCTGATTTTCAGCAAGTTTATTTGTGAAGATACACATAAACGAACCTCAGATTTGTAGACAAAATAAACCTCGAAAATAATGCTCGTTTCGTGAGAAAATCCCGTGTAAAGGGCGCGTAATGAGCCTTCTGCGAAAGTAGGTAAGAAGTGAGGAAGATCTCACGGTCCTAATAAAAATCAAGTTTCCTCCATCATACGCCTATTTGGTATGGTGTCCCTAATAGAATTTTATGATACGTATCGGACGATGTTTTAATATTGTTTACAGCCTATGTGAGGCTCAGTTTGAAATATTTCCATTTTTATGAACTTTTTTCATGTGTCAATTTGAATACTAAGTTTTCGAAATTCGGTCACATTGTTGGTTATTGAATATAATCTAATACATATATTTCACACTTAGTACACAAGAAACTGCCCCAGTAGTCTAGTAGTAGCAGGCCCCTACTGCTACGCTGGGATCCTAGGTTCGATTCTCGGGACAGAATCAGAAATAAAGTGTAGGTATTATCCTTCATCTTTTGTGCTATTTAGGATTTTTCCATTTTGTGGAAGGAAATATGTTTCCCAGTATCACCCTTAAAGTTTGCTTATGTGCCCGGAGATCTCAATAGGCTTGCCATCTGTAACATGGGCCAAAACGTAACCGGCAACTATTACCGGGTATTTTGTATGTATGCTTGACTGAATGCCTTCCCTTCTCTGCCTATCCCTTCGAGAAATATAGGAATGAAGTTACGTATACTTACACAAAATAAAATCTGAGTAAGCTTCACTGTTAAAAATATGAGATTTAAAGTTGTTACATTTGTATCTGTACAGGGGAACATAAAAAAATTGGACTCGATATGTTTGATGTTTAATTACAAAGATATTAATATCTTTGATTAAATTCATAAGCGGTCCTCTGCCACAGTACCGTAAAAAAGTAAACAAAAATTAAAAAAAAACGGCTTACAAGTCTTTCGAATACAGCAACTATAGTGATGTTTGGGCAAACGCAATAACGGCTTTTTTTCCTCGGGTAACCCTCTAGCGTACCTATCACCGTCCGTAATTTCTCGTCGGCAATACCAATGTACATTACACTTGTGCCGCCCTCGTTTCTGCGTCACTGTACAAATGTGGCTATAATACTTTATCCTATGATGGTGGCAACATGCTGTTCCCATGCACGGTAAGTGAATATTGTAGCCTATAGACATCTGCACAAAAAAACCAACGGCCAAAATGTAGATGCGTTGACACCCTAAGTGCGATAACTATTATGAGACTATATACTCGTAGTATATTACCTTAATTATTACTCTTATTTTTAGAAAGAAAATCAGCGTTTAGTGTCTAAATTATATAATAAAAACTGTCTGAGGTATTACATGTGGGACAGCCTATTGGAACGAAGTTCCTCTTCAACTTCTAATGAATCACTTTCACAATACATTGTTTATTGTTAAAAATATTAAAAATAACTAACTACTACATACACACGAACACGACAAAACAATGTATGTACGCATATACAGAAGACGCGCGCGTCGCGTGGCTTATCACTGTCGAGAGAGAGAAAGAGAGAGAGAGAACGAATAAGTCGAATCCTATACTCGACCTGCCCCCTCTCCGAGCGCTACGCACTGTAGTAAAAATGTCGTGAGGATTTTTCGTAACACTCGCCGTGACCACAATTTTCTCCCATAGATGAGTAATTTTCATTTAATTCTAAGTTTCTAATGACTGTGCCAACTGTAGCTAATTTTAATGACCATCCAGGTACCGATGACAAAAAATCATATAAATCTACCTAACCACTTAAAAGTTTAAGAATTACGAACACGCGTAAGCCGAAATTCTTTATACCTTCACATTGAATGTATCAATCAGCATACGGGTCGGTCACGACGTTGAGAAATAAATAGACCGATCGAATACTTTGCCGATGAAATACAACGCATTTAGTTGTTGAGAAAATGTTGATATGACTGGACCATGTGGTAGATAGTCTTATTTCGAGTCAAATCTAAAACCTGCTGTGGTTTAGTCTTCTTTTGATCGAATGACCGTCAAAATTTTATTTATCACAATTATGTATGAACAAGTTTAATGAATAGTCGAAATTACTATAGCATTACACAGTTTTTTTTTACTGGTGGCACACCGCGGACACTCCGTCAAAATTCCATACAAACGCTTAATTTGGTCTCTATTACACAGGCATCAATCAGTGACGTATATTTACACGTGCACCTGTGTGCGTAGCACGTAGAGAATACCAAACGTCGCCCATAAGAAGGGAGGAGGTTGGGTAAGGCGGGGAAATCGGGCGGGACGTCGAAGTGTCCATTCTGTACGTAGTATTATTACATATTCTCTGCTGGTGGTAGAATTCCAAGCTTAAGAGCGTAGGTAGCGCTACCGTATTACCTAATCTATCTTCCTAATGGTAGTGTTCAGCATTATCATGTTCTGGTAAGATGCTAATGTATGGCCCCGTAATAACATCACAGAGACATAAAAACTAAGGTCTCAGGGGTGGTAACACATCTCCGTTTTGAATGTATCTGATATTTGTGTAGGCTGCAGTGATCTCTTAACATATATATGTACTGCATGCTAGTTTGCCTCCTTCGTTTCAGAACAGTTACGATTATAGCACAACATTTTATTTTAATTTGTTCATAACTTCAGAAGAAATTACAACATAAAAATATAAGATTAAATGTTCTCATTCAGATTAATTTATAGCTCAATAAAACTAAGAATTCATTCTACGAGTATGTATTTTAATTCAAAATTATCATTCCCGTTACTCGCATACTCTACGTATCTAATTCTGTATAGTGCACACAACAAACACAGTTTTACTGCTTGGGAAGGTACCTGCGTATGCAAATGTAAATTTAACGTTCCTAAATCCAGTGCAGCAGGTGCGCGGCATCGGTGTATCTCCGGTACATTTACGAAATATAGTAGCGGCACTGAATATACTGCGGCCCCATTTATGGTCACATAATACTGACTTTTCCAAAAATATTTCACTACCGAAGAAGTTAATTTGCGGAATGTACTGCCTGAATCCTATCCTGTATGTACTTAGACATACGGGATAGGATACCACTAAGTGCCCAACACTGGTGTCTTTCAAAACAGATTAAAAATATTTTTTTCTTTTTAGCTGTTTTCATTCTTGTCTTCACTATTATTAGATTTAATTTACATCTTAACAAGTCTCTCTCCCTAAATTTTATCAGGTCACTGACTTGGTATCTACTGCTTCATCATTTCAGCCAAAAGACGTTTACTGCTGGATAAAGGCCCAAAGATTGCCACAAAGAACGGTCCTGGGCCGCCCTCATCCAACGATCGCCCGTGACCTTCACTAGGTTCGTCAATCCACCTCGTGGGGGGCCTGCCTACGCTTCGTCTTCCGGTACGCGGTCTTCTGCCCAAACGGCTGTCAGTTCTTCCCACTGCCACTTGAGTTTCGTTCTCATGTGGATCTCCTCATTTCTGATTTGATCTGGCAGAGAAACTCCGTGCATAGCCATTGCTCTCCAAGTGACCTTGAGCCTTCTGATCAGGCCCATAGTAAGTGACCACGTTTCAGTTCGGTATGTCATCACTGGCAACACACACTGGTCAAAGACCTTCTTCTTCAGACACTGCGGTAAATTGGACGACAAGATATATAGTAGCTTCCCGAACGTTGCCCATCCGAGTTGGATTCGGTGGTACTGCTTACTAAAATTTTATATTTTATAAATTACGCACCTAACTATTCGTCCTAATATGAGGCACCACGTTTGACTTGGAAAGCTTTTAAATTGGGGTCAGCTTCGAAGGATAGTAATCATACGTATAATTTGTTTTCTGTTAGTAGAATTTCAGTGGCGGATCTCTGCCCCTAATTTGTCTGCTGCCAGACTGCCTAGTATTTAGCGCTATCATATTCTGGTGAGATTGAAATACAAGGCTCCGTAATTTTGTACACAGAGGCGAAAACAGCTTAAGCCTCAGGGGTAACACCGAATTTGCATTGTGATTTCAGATTTTTGTGTCCGTTTTTGAGTCTATAGAATGCAATATTTATTTATCGTCTATGTGAACTGTACGGCTTGTTAGCCCTTTTCATTACATAAACAAAAACTTACCCAATGTTATATAGTTCAAATAACAAAAACCGTTTTACTGCATACGAGCGAACCTGTGAATGCAAATTTGAATTTAATGTTCCTATCAACTGCAGCAGGTGTGCGGCGTCGGTGTACTACGTACGTGTCACTAAGTATATTTACTTTTAACCAGGAGGTTTTTAGTGATAAAAACTATTTTTTGAGAGGCTAGACAAAATAATTTAAAAGGTTATTTTATAAACCGTTGACAATGTTATAATATGTTAATGTAAAAATTTATAGAATAAACCAACGTTGACTCAGTACTAGTCAACGTTGGTTTATTCTGTGCCCGGAGAGCTAACAGCAACATTCGAAAAACCATTCGCAACTTAAGAGTCCATCTGCATTCAAACACAAAGACTTGTTTTTGTTCTTGTAAATGGCAAAAAAGCATTTTAGGTTTATTATATTTTCTTGTGTGAGAATTGTAGCAATACAGATGCGTTGCACCACTTGTACCTAAGTACAATATCCAACAAAAAATTATGCACCTTACCTATTTGACGTTTGTCGACCATTTTGATCAAGTTTTGACCAATACCGGACTACGGATGCATACGAAGGCAGTATGCAGTAGAGACACAGACCAATCAGCCTTCCTATAGACTGAGAATGTTCAATTTATTGCATACAATTCGTTCTGCCAACTGCCTGAAGGCAGACGAAGTGGGACGTTGCGTTCTAATTCTAAAAATCATAATATTTCAAAATCATAGGGATGACTAACAAACTTCGTTTATATCGAAATATGGCAAAGTTTTATGAACTGCTGAGGAAATGGGACTATATTGTTAACAGATTTTCTTAATAATATAATACGAGAAAAAAATAAAGAAAATGTTTTTATTTTGTATAAGTATCTAAATTTTATTAGATACCTACATAAGTAAAGACATAAAAAATTTAAAAATACATACAGCTTATAATATAAAATAAAAACGGATAGGTCATAGTAAATTAAAATCATATTAATTTTCACATTTTCTTCGCGATTTAGGTATACCTATACTTGTGCCAAATTTCAAATCTCTAGTGCCAATTGTTTTTGCGCTCAACCGCGGACGGACAGACAGAAAGACGGACATGGCGAAACTGTAAGGGTTCCTTGTTTACTACGGAACCCTAAGAACGAACCCTTATTAAAACTGAAAAAAAGCCTAATAAATTCTAGCTGCCCCGACGGCCTTCTATCGCCTTGTAGATATGAAAAAAATAAGTATGTCAAAGAAATCGAAAAAAAATATTTGCCTAGAATCACCCTTATTACTAAGGGATATTTTAGGGGTTTCTGCCGTAGACAGTACCCTCGGTTGTAGGTTAAAGTTGTTAGGAGTTCACACCAAGTAAACCAACGTTAATAGGTTATAGTAGAATATTTATTGAGTCGCACTTTTTGCTGTGAAATACAATGACTCGCGTATGTATGTTATGTTACCAAGCTACGACTGGCTTAATTAGGTAATTAATATTAAAATGGACGACGAGGTGGAAGCTATTTATGAGGACATAAGTAGGGCCATACATACTTCCAAAACGTATTTCACTGTTGTAATGGGAGACTTTAACGCAAAGCTGGGCAAGAGATGCGATAATGAGCTGAGAGTGGGGCAATTTGGATGTGGGAATCGGAACCCTAGGGGCCAGAGGCTGGCCAACTTTCTGGAGAAGGAGGAACTTTTTATGATGAACCTTTTTCAAGAAGCCGCCTCATAGGAAATGGACCTGGATGAGCCCCGACGGTTCCACAAAAAATGAGATAGACTTCATTATGACCACCAAGAAACACATATTCAATGATGTCTCCGTGATTCACAGGGTGAAAACCGGAAGTGATCACCGAATGGTTAGGGGCACATTGAATTTAAGACCAAGGTCATGTTCAATAACCTTGTATCGCCCACTCCAGTGTCCGTTGGGAACTCGATCCTCGAAGTTGTCGACGAATATGTCTATTTAGGACAAACCATACAACTAGGCAGGTCGAACTTCGAGAAAGAGGTTATTCGCCGAATCCAACTCGGCTGGGCAGCGTTCGGGAAGTTAAAGAGCGTTTTCTCGTCAAACATCCCGCAGTCCTTGAAGACGAAAGTCTTTAATCAGTGCGTTTTTCCGGTGATGACCTACACGGTGCCGAGACGTGGTCTCTCACTATGGGTCTCGTACGAAAGCTCCAAGTCACTCAGCGGTCAATGGAAAGGGCTATGTTCGGCGTTTCCCTACTGGATCGAATCAGAAATGAGAAGATCCGTAGGCGAACGAAAGTCACTGACATAGCCAAGCAGATTTCCAAGCTGAAGTGGCAATGGGCAGGGCACATAGCTCGGAGAACCGTTAGCCGCTGAAGGTTCTCGAGTGGAGACCACGTATCGGCAAACGCAGCGTAGGACGTCCACCTGCAAGATGGACCGACGACCTGATCAAGGCTGCAGGTACCCGCTGGATGCACGTCGCTTCCGATCGGTCGGCATGGAGGTCATTGGGGGTGGCCTATGTTCAGCAGTGGACGTCCTATGGCTGATATGATGATGATGATGATGATGATAACATTAAAAATGCTGTATGAGCATGCTGAATATTAGCTCGTACAGGTATGAAAAATTGAAGTTGGCCCATTCTCAGACCTACCCAATAAAACAAAATTTCATGAAAATCGGTAAAGCCGTTTCAGAGAAGTATGTTAACTAACATTGTGACACGAGAATTTTATATATGGAAATTATCCCATAATCCTTGCTCCATCAATTTACCCCACTTTCCCTAATTATATCGACTATATCGATAAGACTTTAAGAGCCTCCCTAGAGTTCCATCCGTCTGTAATGTCAATTATTGACAATGCTCATGACGTCTATGAAAAAACGAAATAGCAAATTTCGTGCATACGAAGAAAAGAGATATCAAATTTTTTAATACGTCAAAGAACAAATAATGACCAGCGTAATTTGAGCTACCATTAATATTATTCTGTATTATTTATTGATTTATTATGTGTATTAAAATACTGACCGGTGAAAACCAATACCATCCTTTTTCAAATTAGAAGTGTTAGTGATTTTACTGCACCATCTCACGCTACAACTCGGCATCTAATGTTTTTTTTATTCGTTTTATTTTTGAAAATTTTATGTGCTCTCAGATCACGGAAGTGGTTGGTATTAAATGAACATTTTAAGATGGCGGATAATATAAGCTTGATTTAGCGTATGCGTTGACAGAAACCGTTCGCCCTACATAAGGTGTCTATTGGTTCCTTTCAATGAGTAGAGATAACGCTCTATGAAGCCGAAACTAGCCGATTGTCACTTTCATAAACTCGATGTGCATTATTTCTTGTTGAGCACTGTAATTAACCTTAGTTTTATCTTATTACGCGGTCATATTTTATCATTATAATAAAAACTCGATGCTGAGTACACGGCGTTGCAATTTGGTGACAGATTGATTGTGTAAATGCGGTCATGCACACGCCCTCGAGCTCCCATTATAACTCTACCATCAGCTTAAATTATTACTCTCACGATTTATATCCTATTAGCTTTTACCTGCGACATTTCATTTATGTAAATTGACTGTATTAAACCTGGAAAATATTGTTCTGATGGAGTTCGAATCATAATGCCACCTGTCTTAATTACTCGTACATTTAAACTATCTAGGGTAATCGAAAGCACCCAAAAACACAGAAAACAGTGTGATGCTACCGCATGTTAATTGGTTTATCCTATGCTTGTACGACATACATTATTACTACTAAGTACATTGTGCATAAATAGATAGATAATCTGTTATTAAAAGTGGTACCTAAATAGAAAACTTTTGCATCATTGTGACAGACAAAAAACAGACAGCGATGATTTTTTGTGTATGTATCAACAGACAAATTTACTAGCGGACTCAAAAACAAAATTCTTTTAAACCGCATTTGGTTTAGGAAATTAGGAACACACAAGAGCATTGCATTTACAAATTCTTACATACGGATGTTATATGTGATGGATAACAAGATCGAATTCGAACAATAGAGTGGAATGAGTTTTGTGTATGTCGAGCTACAGAAATGTGGAGTCTGCTTGAATCCAATCAAAAAGAGCGAGGAAAACTTGATTTGCCATTCAAATCAAAGCGTCTTACGAGGAAAGCAGTTCTACAAAAGGCGCCAGATTTTTAAGTTAAAACGAACATTGTGAGCGTTCAGATACATTTATAGATAGATTGAATTTACTCGTATATCTGAACTCACCAAACTAAAGTGTCAAAACTCCGACCGATAGTATAGCGGTAGGAGGACACTATTGCCGCACTGAGATTCGATCCCCGGGCCGGAAGATATGTTATTGAGACTTTTTCATTTCCCGGCAATTTCCCAGTGGAGTTTGGCAATGTGCCCAGAGATGTCAATAAGTTTGCCGCCTACTGGGGATAACTGCCCAACTACGGAACTCGCCTTACTAACGAATTGTGAGTAACTACATATATTAAATGCATGCGTTTATCTCTGCCTAACCCTTCAGGAAATACATGCATGTAGTTACATTTAAATCTTTGTACAATACTTTAGATTGCTACAGAGTGAAACATATTTAGTATGTATGTATCTTCACGCCAGGTCCCTCACGAGGTAGGCAGAGAGTGTGGAGCGCCAGATACCTATCCCGGCCCTAGTTAGTTATATAATTATACACTATAGTTATATACATTTAGTCATATACAGATATCGAATAACCCGGTGATTGCTATAAATGAATGTAAAAACGACAACAAAGGTATTCAACTAGAAACATTTCCATTAGGAATACGAGCCGACATGACTATAAATTACGAACCACTACATAACATGCCCACGGCCTACATGAGTAGTAAAGGTAAAAGCTATTTTATTAATTCAACATTTAGCCACTCAACTCGGCAACAATATATTAAAGTCACTGGTGGATTAATGGGCTACGAGCAAATTTATGATTATGATTCCTTCCGGCCGAGTCATAAACACGAGGTTAGTACTGAAACCGATGGAGATTCAAAGAATATTCTTTTGCTAGGAACTACTTTACGAATCTTTTCGGCTTTTATTTCTCAACTAGCTGTGCCCGCAACTTCGTTCGCGTGGAATAGTGGCTTTGGGCAGCATTTTTGGATACAACTTTTGGTTAATTTCGTCGGGACGCTGGGCGTCGGGACGCTGGACGTCGGGACGCTGGGCGTCGGGACGCTGGGCGTCGGGACGCTGAGCGTCGGGTCGCTGGGCGTCGGGACGCTGGGCGTCGGGACGCTGGGCGTCGGGACGCTGGGCGTCGGGACGCTGGGCGTCGGGACGCTGGGCGTCGGGACGCTGGGCGTCGGGACGCTGGGCGTCGGGACGCTCGACGTGGAGACGCTGGGCGTCGGGACGCTGGGCGTCGGGACGCTCGACGTGGAGATGCTGGGCGTCGGGACGCTGGGCGTCGGGAGGCTGGGCGTCGGGACGCTGGGCGTCGGGACGCTGGGCGTCGGGACAATGGGCGTCGGGACGCTGGGCGTCGGGACGCTGGGCGTCGGGACAATGGGCGTCGGGACGCTGGGCGTCGGGACGCTCGACGTGGAGACGCTGGGCGTCGGGACGCTGGGCGTCGGGACGCTAGGCGTGGGGACGCTCGGCGTCGGAACGCTCGGCGTCGGGACGCTCGGCGTCGGGACGCTAGGCACGCTCGGCGTCGGGCCGCTCGGCGTCGGGGACGCTGGGCGTCGGGACGCTGGGCGTCGGGACGCTGGGCGTCGGGACGCTGGGCGTCGGGACGCTGGGCGTCGGGACGCTGGGCGTCGGGACGCTGGGCGTCGGGACGCTCGACGTGGAGACGCTGGGCGTCGGGACGCTGGGCGTCGGGAGGCTGGGCGTCGGGAGGCTCGACGTGGAGACGCTGGGCGTCGGGACGCTGGGCGTCGGGAGGCTGGGCGTCGGGAGGCTGAGCGTCGGGACGCTGGGCGTCGGGACGCTGGGCGTCGGGACGCTAGGCGTGGGGACGCTCGGCGTCGGGACGCTAGGCACGCTCGGCGTCGGGCCGCTCGGCGTCGGGGACGCTGGGCGTCGGGACGCTGGGCGTCGGGACGCTGGGCGTCGGGACGCTGGGCGTCGGGACGCTGGGCGTCGGGACGCTGGGCGTCGGGTCGCTGGGCGTCGGGACGCTGGGCGTCGGGACGCTGGGCGTCGGGACGCTGGGCGTCGGGACGCTCGACGTGGAGACGCTGGGCGTCGGGACGCTCGACGTGGAGACGCTGGGCGTCGGGACGCTGGGCGTCGGGAGGCTGGGCGTCGGGACGCTCGACGTGGAGACGCTGGGCGTCGGGACGCTGGGCGTCGGGACGCTAGGCGTGGGGACGCTCGGCGTCGGAACGCTCGGCGTCGGGACGCTCGGCGTCGGGACGCTAGGCACGCTCGGCGTCGGGCCGCTCGGCGTCGGGGACGCTGGGCGTCGGGACGCTGGGCGTCGGGACGCTGGGCGTCGGGACGCTCGACGTGGAGACGCTGGGCGTCGGGACGCTGGGCGTCGGGAGGCTGGGCGTCGGGAGGCTGAGCGTCGGGACGCTGGGCGTCGGGACGCTGGGCGTCGGGACGCTAGGCGTGGGGACGCTCGGCGTCGGAACGCTCGGCGTCGGGACGCTCGGCGTCGGGACGCTCGGCGTCGGGACGCTAGGCACGCTCGGCGTCGCGCCGCTCGGCGTCGGGGACGCTGGGCGTCGGGACGCTGGGCGTCGGGACGCTGGGCGTCGGGACGCTGGGCGTCGGGACGCAGGGCGTCGGGACGCTGGGCGTCGGGACGCTCGACGTGGAGACGCTGGGCGTCGGGACGCTGGGCGTCGGGAGGCTGGGCGTCGGGACGCTGAGCGTCGGGACGCTGGGCGTCGGGACGCTGGGCGTCGGGACGCTGGGCGTCGGGACGCTGGGCGTCGGGACGCTGGGCGTCGGGACGCTCGGCGTCGGGACGCTCGGCGTCGGGACGCTCGGCGTCGGGACGCTCGGCGTCGGGACGCTCGGCGTCGGGACGCTCGACGTCGGGACGCTTGACGTCGGAATGCCCAGCGTGGCTATGTGACATTGGGCAGCGCTTTTGGATACACATTTTCGTTAATTTTGGATCATAAACACTTAGGTAGCTAAAAAAATCTACGTTGCAGTAATGCTTCTCTGTACATAATATTAGACGTATGGCCATCGGGGATACACACAGGCTGCTAGGAATGCGAAAAATGTCTTATTATGTGTTTAAACGTGCATCCATCCTATGCTGAACCGTATTTTCGAAAAGGCCATTTTAAACTTCTATGCATAATATTTTTTATAGAAAAATATAATGAAGTTTTGTATAATAATAATTAGTATAAAGTTTCAGTCAATTAGTGCTTTATTAGAGAATGAAAGATAAAAGATGCTATGCATAATATAGTTTCTCCGTAAGAGCCGGCAAAAGAGAAAAATTTAATATTAACGTTGTGCATTTTACCCACTAATGCCACCTACACCACCACCACCATCACCATCATCATGATTACGTCCGAAAGACGTCCATCCCTCGCCGCTGGACAAAGTCTTTCCTGAAGATGCTCCTAAAAGTGTTGTGCGTCATAAGGAAAGAATATTCCAAAATTTGCCACGCTTGGCATGCTGAATGGTGATCATAGCGGCGATTGTTTTATGCTGGGACGCTTCTATGCGGTATGCTTAACGTTACTAACAGAGAAAAAACCGACCAAGTGCGAGTCGAACTCGTGCAAAAAAATATGTTTACTGTATGCCCCCTTGGACCCCTAATATTTTCATTTTCTTATTTTTGGTAATTAGTTTTGTGTTTATAGCGGTAACAGAAATATATAATGTTAGCTTTCTAGCTATCGCTATTTATGGGATAGGTACAGCCTGGTGGCAGACAGACGGATGGACGGACAGACAGACAGACAGACAGACAGCGGAGAATTAGTAATCCGTAGGGTCCGTTTTTACCTTTTAGGTACGAAACCCACTAAAAGATAGAAGATAGATACAGAATAGTTGAAAATATTCATTTGCAGTTTACAATTGCAAGTTCCATGTCTAACAGCCTGGAAATGGTGGTAAGTGAGTCACCACTGTGGTGACAGGGTTACGTGTAGCAATAGCACCTCCATTATCTTATCTTCTTCTATAAACACATATATATATATATATATATATATATATATAAAAATCAATTGCTGTTCGTTAGTCTCGCTAAAACTCGAGAACGGCTGGACCGATTTAACTCATTTTGGTTTTGAATGATTTTTGGAAGTCCAGGGAAGGTTTAAAAGGTAAAAAAAATATTTCATAATTCTTTGATTCAGGTAAATCTCGTATGTTAAAAATACGAAGCCAGGTCGGATTGTGTAGTTGTTACATGTCATGTTTAAATTCAGAATACCGTTAGCCTGAAAACACAACGCTTATTATTCACACAATGGCCATTCAATTTAGATTTCGGAGGCGATACACACAATACGCGTAGGTAACGGTTTAATATTGCGCATATTTTTGCAATATATCATTTGAAGCTACAATTTAAAGCAAGGATCTGCCTCTTTCCATGCATATAAAACAAATCTAAATCCATCCAGTTCACGCAACTGCCTCTCGGTTTCTGGTCACGAACTCATAATACGTCACAACAGATAAACTTGAAGTCACGACGTGCATATCAATGTCAATACGAAGCAGTTACACTTATGTATTTAATAATGAGAAGACATCATGTTTCAATTTTTTTATGTAATAAAAGTGGCAAACAAGCATGCAGTTCACATTGATGGTAAGTGATGACTGCAGCCTATAGACACCCACACAATGACCATAGGTGAAAATGTAGATGCGTTGCCACTCCTGAGGCCTCAAGTGTTATGCCTCTGTGCCGGAAATTACAGGGCCATACATTACCACCTGACCGGAACACGATAATGCGTAACACTACCATTTAGCGGCAAGTATATTAGGTAATGCGGTGGTGCCTACGCCCGCGAGCTCCGTCACTGAAGCTCTACCAACAGTAAAATGAAAGTAGAAAGGGTTCTGTAGCTTACAAGGATTACTTATAGTGTCCTTTCCCATAGAAAGTAGATAAAAAAACCTTAGGGTACAATACAACAAAAAAAATAGGGCACCATATGCCCTAAAGCCTAAGGGGAGGTGCATGTTATATTTTAATCGAACCTATTCCATCGTTTGGAGTGTGAGTGTTGTTGAATAGGTCTTTAAAAGTATTTGGATACGAGAAAATATTTTTTTATTAACGGATTTGTTTTTGAAATATTAGTCTTCAAAGTGCCAAAATTTGTAAGACTCAAGTTAACTTTGTGTGCCCCACACAGTTTGGGTAGATTTCACCAACGCCACTTAACATAGCAAATAAAATCCAAAGCCAGTTTAAATTAACATTGTCTAATCTATTTAACAGATATCGATTACTTAAGTAATGGCGAACAGCAAAAACTATTTAACTAATAGATTATAGGTACTAAGGGTGGGTCAACGGTTACCTTGGTGGGATTCGACTTTAATAAGTGAAATCGACTTCTTCTTCTTCCGTTATGTCCCATTTACTTTGGGATAGGCCTTCCTAATCTTATTCTCTATACTCTAGGCGTGATTGTGTCATTTTGGGTTCTAGTCCCCTCGTCTT
The DNA here is from genome assembly GCA_036365455.1 of Macrosoma leucophasiata. Classification (NCBI taxonomy): domain Eukaryota; kingdom Metazoa; phylum Arthropoda; class Insecta; order Lepidoptera; family Hedylidae; genus Macrosoma; species Macrosoma leucophasiata. The sequence goes on along the minus strand of JAWQUS010000009.1, from coordinate 15,314,811 downwards.
CATATCTTTCTTAATGAAAATCCAAGTTGTTGGCGGGCATTCTGGACCTCTACTTGATTCTGCAATTTCCACAACCTTTCTTGTCATATTGTTAGGTTCCCTTCTAAAATATGACTGTACCGTGGGGTCTAGTTATGTTCGATCAAAAAAATTATATCTCAATCTATTTAGTAAGCGTAGACTTCAATTTTCCTTCAATAGAACCCATAATATCTGTTTTATAATATGACCAGCTTGTGTATAATACTGGATATTCCCATGACAATTACGCTCGGCAATATAACGTAACAGTCGATTAAACACACGGTTAGTTGACACGGAACCAAGTCTGCAATTCGTTTCCAAACTTGCGTGCCGCGAACATGGCCGTGTAGTTTACACAATAAACAATCACACCTATACATACGATAATTTGTGTAACTTGTAACTTAGGCGTGAAATGATAACATCAACAATATATATGCGGCCTCAATTTCAACACGGTATGATGTCGCCCTGCCCCACTAGATGTAACACAACATTATGTTACATCTAGAAGTTCTGTAAAAAGTTAACCTACGTGCATCGACTATCGAACCAATAGACACCTTATGTATGGCGAACGGTTTCAAAAATAAAACGAATAAAAAAAACATAAAATGCCGAGTTGTAGTGTGAGATGGTGCAGTAAAATCACTAACACTTCTAATTTAAAAAAGGATGGTATTCCTTTTCACCGATCAGTATCATAATACACTTAAATAAATCATTTTAATACAGAATAATATTCATGGTAGCTCAAATTACGCTGGTCATGATTTATTCTTTGACGTATTAAGAAAATTGATATCTCTTTTCTTCGTATGCATGTAATACGCTATTTCGTTTTTTCATAGAAGTCATGAGCATTGTCAATTATTGACATTACAGACGGATGGAACTCTAGGGAGGCTCTTAAAGTCTTATCGATATAGTCGATATAATTAGGGAAAGTGGGGTAAATTGATGGAGCAAGGATTAAGGGATAATTTTTTCTGTATATAAAATTCTCGTGTCACAATGTTAGTTACCATACTCCTCTGAAACGGCTTTACCGATTCTCATGAAATTTTGTGTGCCTATTGGGTACGTCTGCGAATGGGCCAACATCAATTTTTCATACCCCCAAGTAATAAGGTGATTCTCGGCAAATATTTTTTTTCGATTTCTTGGACATACTTTTTTTTATACCTACAAGGCGATAGAAGGTCGTCGGGGCAGCTAGAATTTATTAGGTTTTAATATGGCTCTCATCATAATGGCTCTCTTCTGTAATACGAAAATTGATTGTACGTCAGCCGCTCGACCCCACAATAAAATACCATAGGACATGACACTGTGAAAATATGATATGTTCTTAGGTTTTCGCGAGCTACACTCATTGAAATAAAACTATTTTTACGGATTTATCTCGCGTATATTAAACTAAAATGATTTTTAAAATCAACCCGACGTTTCGGTCGCTTTTCAGCTTCCGTGGTCCCGGGCAGACTGAGGTGACATTTGTCTGACAGAAGTTTGAAAAATTATATGTAGCTACCTCCATCGATTTCGTAAACGCCTTGCGTAGCGTTCAGGATTAACACAATAATTACTTATGGTATCTTGAGGTCTTGCAGACTGCTGCGGCTGGGATTTAATCTTGCTAAGTATGGGATCCCATGATGTTGATAATCGCCATCCATCTTCTCTATTGAAATTTGGGTGTTTTTTAATTTCAATAGCCTCGCGTACCATTCGTGGAATGGGTTTGTGTTCTCTAGCGAGTATTTGAATTTTATCAAACCGGATGTAATGGTTTGGCTTATCCGCTATGTGTTCACAGACTGCAGACCTCCCTGTTCTTCGGTTTTTGACATCAGCAATGTGCTCTTTAACGCGGGTGGATACAGCTCTCTTCGTTTGACCAATATATGAGAGTCCACAATCACAATCTAATTTATAAATGCCAGAATTTTGTAATGGAATATTACTTTTAATGGGTCTTAAATACTGATGAATCTTTTTATATGGTTTGAAAACTGTTTTAATGGAATTCTTTTTTAAAATGTTGCTGATTTTATCTGTGACACCCTTAACGTAAGGTAGTATGGCTGGTTGTCGTTCTACTGTAGGTGGTTTCACGCGGCCTCTGTGACGGACGGGTGGTACATGGAGCTTGTTGTTATGTAGCACCTGGCGTAGGTGCTTCAGCTCCCCCTGAAGATGGTGGTCGTCACAGATGCCTCGTGCTCTCTGAAATAGAGATGAGCCAACGGCAGATAAATGTGCCGGGTGATGGTGTGATTCACCATTAAGGTACCTATCAGTATGGGTAGACTTCCTAAACACAGTGTGACTGAGTGTGTTATTGGTTTTTCTAATTAATAAAGTATCTAAGAAGGCTAATTTATTGTCCTGTTCCAATTCCATAGTGAATTTGATTTTATGGTGTATGGAATTGAGATGTGAAAGAAAAACAGAAACATTATTGCTATCCAATATGGTGAATGTGTCATCTACATATCGTTTATAAATGCGAGGTGTTATGGTTGTAGTGCTCAGGGCTCTCTCCTCAAAGTCCTCCATGAATATATCGGCGACTATGGGAGAGACTGGGGAGCCCATGGCAACTCCGTCTATTTGTAGGTAGAATTCCCCATTCCACATTAGATAGCCAGATGTCAGGCACCATTCAAGTAGTTCTGCATATTGACGGGGCATATTGTGAGCAATTAGCTTTCTTTTAACAATCTCGACACAATCCTTAACCGGTAAACATGTAAATAAGGATTCAACATCGAAGCTGACCATTGTTTCATTTGCTGATAGTTGTAGATGTTTGACTTCAGCAATGAAACTGTACGAGTCTTTGACATACGCTCTAGTTTGTCCCCGCAGTGGTGAAAGTATCTGTGCCACATGTTTTGCCAATTTGTAAGTTGGAGTGTCAATTTGACTAACTATGGGACGAAGGGGAGCACCAGTCTTATGTATTTTAGGGAGCCCATACAGTTTGGGTGGCTTTGGACAAGCAGGTAAAAGTTTTGGTACGTCAAGATCCAATGAATATGAATATTTATGCAGTAAATCGGTAGTCTTTTTTAATATACTAGAGGTGGGGTCTTTGTTTACCTTTTTATATGTGCTTTCATCCGATAACAGCGATAAGATTTTATCATTGTAGTCTGACGTGTCCATCACAACCGTAGCGTTTCCTTTATCAGCACGGAGGACGATGATGTCTTCTGATCGTCTCAACGTCGTCAGTGAGCGGAGTTCTTCACGAGACAGATTAGGTTTTGGTGGCCGGCAGTGTCGTAACGTAGACGATACGTCCTGTCGGATTTCCTCGGCTGTCTCCTTTGGAACTTGATTCCTAATGACGCAGTCCTCGACGTAACTGATAATCTCTTCGTACGGTATCCTCGATGGAGCTGGTGCAAAGTTTAAACCCTTTTCCAGCACCCCAATAGTCGAATCATCCAAAGTTTGTTTTGATAGATTGACAACAGCTTTGACGTTGACATTGACGGATGACTTGTCGTTGTCTATGGGTGTGTTCAGATTTGAATGTTTTTGACCCGTAACCGACTGTTTTTCTAATTTTTCGTATTTACTTATTTGTTTAATTTTGCAGTTATTTAATGTAAATTTTGCGCGTAAGTCGGTTTGTTCGTTACAATTTTGCCAATCTTCTATTTTTAATGTATTTTCGAGGGTTTTAGAGACTTCACTGATGTCGTGTTCTGTATGTGCGATTTCCGAACGGTTTTGTTGAATTAGCTGACATAATAATTTAGTACTTGCTTGGCGGAGGATGATGTTGCTCTTTTTGATGTCTTTTTTTGGAGCAATGCGCACACATACTGGTATCAGGTTGTTGTCTCTGCATCTCTTCAAAAACGTCAGGCCCGCCAACAACCGTGAGCGCCTGTTCTTCAGTTTCTCCAACCGCCGGATATATTTTGCAGTTAACGTTCCGTACGTTCTAACATGATATGTTCTTAGGTTTTCGCGAGCTACACTCATTGAAATAAAACTATTTTTACGGATTTATCTCGCGTATATTAAACTAAAATGATTTTTAAAATCAACCCGACGTTTCGGTCGCTTTTCAGCTTCCGTGGTCCCGGGCAGACTGAGGTGACATTTGTCTGACAGAAGTTTGAAAAATTATATGTAGCTACCTCCATCGATTTCGTAAACGCCTTGCGTAGCGTTCAGGATTAACACAATAATTACTTATGGTATCTTGAGGTCTTGCAGACTGCTGCGGCTGGGATTTAATCTTGCTAAGTATGGGATCCCATGATGTTGATAATCGCCATCCATCTTCTCTATTGAAATTTGGGTGTTTTTTAATTTCAATAGCCTCGCGTACCATTCGTGGAATGGGTTTGTGTTCTCTAGCGAGTATTTGAATTTTATCAAACCGGATGTAATGGTTTGGCTTATCCGCTATGTGTTCACAGACTGCAGACCTCCCTGTTCTTCGGTTTTTGACATCAGCAATGTGCTCTTTAACGCGGGTGGATACAGCTCTCTTCGTTTGACCAATATATGAGAGTCCACAATCACAATCTAATTTATAAATGCCAGAATTTTGTAATGGAATATTACTTTTAATGGGTCTTAAATACTGATGAATCTTTTTATATGGTTTGAAAACTGTTTTAATGGAATTCTTTTTTAAAATGTTGCTGATTTTATCTGTGACACCCTTAACGTAAGGTAGTATGGCTGGTTGTCGTTCTACTGTAGGTGGTTTCACGCGGCCTCTGTGACGGACGGGTGGTACATGGAGCTTGTTGTTATGTAGCACCTGGCGTAGGTGCTTCAGCTCCCCCTGAAGATGGTGGTCGTCACAGATGCCTCGTGCTCTCTGAAATAGAGATGAGCCAACGGCAGATAAATGTGCCGGGTGATGGTGTGATTCACCATTAAGGTACCTATCAGTATGGGTAGACTTCCTAAACACAGTGTGACTGAGTGTGTTATTGGTTTTGATACAAAGTACAACGAAGAATGCGATAACTTCGATTTGGGTTGGTAGTTATAGTACATGCAATCACAAAAAGTCGTCTTATTTCGTGGAGTTACATCAAATTCAGAGGCTATCACAGCGGGAATAATCTTATGAAACGAATGCTAACCACTTTGTATTTATGGTATCAATGCAAATTTTATAAATATTAACGGTCTTATTCATAAAAAGTTATAACACCACTAAGAGCTCGTTAAAGTATGCTATAAGGAAAACGTTATTCATAATAGCATTTTAGCGCTAAAGCATTCTATAAACCCACTATAAAGTTATAGAGGCCAGAACCCTACTATAACCGTGCTATAAGGGCAAAAGATGGCCGACATTCACAACAGCTGATTGTGAAAGTGACAGTGACATGTATGCATATCGCATCGCATAACACAAAATTGTTTTCTATTCGTGACTTCTTGTGTATTTAACAAATAATAATTGTGTTCATAATGCAAGCATTGCAAGCAATACAAAGTTTAGATGCTATTGAAGCAATTGATCGTATACGAAACCGTCCACTTCGTACAAAAGTATATAGAGAAAGAATTGACCCATTTTCTATGGACGAAGAAGATTTTAGGAAGCGTTACCGGTTCAGCAAGTCGACAGCCACTTTTATAATAAACCTAGTGCGTGACGATCTTGAATTGGATCGCAGAGGATCCGGCACCCCACCTGAAATCCAGGTATTAACTGCCATAAGATGTTGGGGTCGTCGAGAGGTAAGTGTTTCTTAAATTCTATCCGATTGTAACCTATTGCCTAATTAGAATACTCGTTTTCAAGTTTTACCTTTAAATTGTAGGTTCAAGAAGATGCTGGGGACCACCACGGACTTTCCCAAGCTACGACAAGTCGTATTTGTGCTCGAGTTGCAACTGCAATTGCTCGGCATTCATCCTATTTTATTAAAATGCCTGCAACCTTTGCTGAAGAAGAGCTGATGATGAGAGAATTTCACACAATAAGAAATTTTCCAACTGTGATTGGATGCATTGATTGGACTCACATCAGAATTCGAAAATGTGGTGGTGATGCAGCCCAATATTATATTAATAGGAAGGGATTTTACTCCTTAAACGTTCAGGTTATTTATGCATCTTACTGTGAAACAACACCATCCAATGATATTTATTTTTCTTCCTCATATTGAATACTTTTATGTTTATTACAGGTAACTTGTGATGCACATCTCCGTATTAGAGATATTGTAGCTAGATGGAGAGGTAGTACTCATGATGCCCGAATATTCAATGAATCGTCACTGAAAGAGCGATTTGAGACAGGGTCGTTTAAAGGGAGACTTTTGGGTGACTCTGGGTACAAACTGGAGCCATATCTTTTCACCCCCATCTTAAGGCCTCAAAATCAAAGCGAAGAAAAATATAATGAAGCACATATTGCCACTCGGAATACAGTGGAACGCTGCTTTGGAGTGTGGAAACAGCGCTTTCAATGTCTTTTACATGGCATGACCTGTAAGCTAGAGAATGTTAAAACAGCGATAGTTGCTCTAGCGGTGCTTCATAATATTGCAGTAGACCATGGCGATATGCAGGCAGATTATGATACTGATATTGGAAGAGGTGAAGTGATTCCAGAAGGAACAAGGGGAAGCGCAAATGCAAACGCCATCTTGCAAACTTTTGTTCAGAGGCATTTTAGTGAATAAGTTTAATAAAAAAAATACCATATGTAACGAATTAGTTTAATTTATTTTTATAAAATTGTAGTTTACATTTTAAAACTTCTTCTTTTAAAAGTAAGTTAGTTAATTTTTGTTTCTCGTTGGCCATCTGCGCTTCATGCAATTCCTTTCTGCAACTGGTTTCTATTTCGGCTATTTGAAGTGCAGCACTCTCTTTAGTTTTATTTGTATTCTGAAACATAAAAGTACAAGTATATTACCTATAGTCGAGTTCTGTCTGATGGTGGGGTTAAAAGTCTTAGGAATCGGCATGCATGTATGAAGAGAATGATGAAGGTAGATGAGGCACGGGAGGTATGTCAGGATTGAGACATCTGGCGCTTTACACTCTCTGCCTACCCCGTTAGGGACTGGGTGTGAAGATACATACATACCTATATTTTCTAAATTGTCTTGTTATTCCAGTCTTGAAATATAATAATTATATTTAATATTGTTAAAGCTGGTAAGATTAAGACCTTTATCATATTGTTTGTTTTAATTTTGATTTTTACTTGTAAACTGTCATTAATATGTGATGATACAATTAGTTACAAATGTTATTTTTTGAAGTTTTATCCGTTTTCAAATATTACATAATTTTATGACTGATTATTAGAAAAATTACACACCTTTTTATTTTTTGTTTTATGATTTGTATCTTTTGTTTTTGTTGTTCTTATGGGTTGCTCACTGATTAACTGGATTCCGGACGTACTTGGCTCCACCAACTTAAACAAAATTTAAAATAAAAACCTGTTTTGGGCATAGATATTGCTTACTTTCTTACTTAAACATACATAAGGTTCTTAGAAAAACTCACTACATATTACATTGTTTAAAGTTCAATTACATAATAATATGATGTTATTGAACTAAATATAAAAAGAAGCAGTAGGTAAGTACATACCATTACTGCTTCATCTAGTCCTGAAATGGGCAAGTCATGTGGTGGCACCTGTTCCTTTTCTATAATTGTTTGTTGTATCTGTTGTAGTTTTTGTGTCTCTTTAAGTTCTATTTCAATATTTTTTTCTGAGTATTTCTGAAATTTAACGAATTAGGTATATATATATGTCTACCTAGAATGAGATAATTTATTGAATAAACTTGTGAAAAGTTTTAACATACTTGGCTATCTGAATCAAATAAATTCGAGTCTATCGTGAACTCATGGGGGAGCCACACAGCTATGTCCTCGCCACTTGGTGATTCAACAGCAGGTGGTGGTCCACCACCGGTTTGGAGTCTATGTTTCCGTTCCAAAAACTTCTTTTTTTTGGAGGACATTTTAATTATGCCCCACTGAGACTTCAGTTGTTGTAATGTTCTAGGAATCTGGGCCATATTGTTAAAACTGAAATAGGGAATAAATTGTTTAAAATACTTGCTGTTGTTTTATTGTTATTAAGGATAATAATATATATTTATAATAATATTATTAGGTAAGTAGGTACTGCGTACTTAGCGTGTAGGTCATGCCAGGCAGCTACTTTTTTGGCGTTGGTATTGGCGTCGGTGTTTTTATTTTCCAAACAAGATACCCTCTCCCTGACCAATTCTTTTAAAATAATCTAAGAAACAGAAGCAAAAGCAAGAGTAAGTAAGTTTAAAGAATGTTTACAAAACAAAACTTACTTGAATCCAATTTTAGGTGCAGCGTATATCAGTACAAACCTTATCTTCCTCTAACCAATTTTCACTTCGTTGCCTTTTAATCTTTCTCTCTACAGGTTCCATTTTTCAATAAAAATAATAAAGATATACTTTAATTTAATACAACGTACTTATGAATGTTTCGAAATGCGCGCGATTTTTTCAACAAGACGATATGTCGCCTGTGACACTGTCGTAGATAATAAACATATTTTTTTTTCTTTTATTCGAAATAAGGTCATTTTCACAGGTAATTTATAGACAATTTGGCGTGTTTGATCTCTTGTTGGATCCATCTGTCCACTGAATTCCTTGCACTGGCAACATTTTGTCTATTAGCAGAATTTTAACTATGGAAGGTTTATAGAACGTTTATGAATAAACAATTTTATAGAACGTTTGATAGGCTTATAGAGCATTTTAACTAATGAATGCTATAAACCTTCTATAAGCGTTTTTTATGAATAAGACCGTTAATATCCAGTAGCAGTCAAGCTTACTAATTTTTATATGAGTGTGACTGAGAATCCTATAAATAAAAAACACCGAAACTTTTTTTATTTTGAAATTAACACGGGGTCACGTCAGTACTGGCCTACTACCGCTAAAGCATCGAGGTGGTATAACATTAAATACATATACTTCATACTTATTTATTTTCATACTTCCATTATATTTTCCTACACTTTAACGGTCTTATTCATAAAAAACGCTTATAGAAGGTTTATAGCATTCATTAGTTAAAATGCTCTATAAGCCTATCAAACGTTCTATAAAATTGTTTATTCATAAACGTTCTATAAACCTTCCATAGTTAAAATTCTGCTAATAGACAAAATGTTGCCAGTGCAAGGAATTCAGTGGACAGATGGATCCAACAAGAGATCAAACACGCCAAATTGTCTATAAATTACCTGTGAAAATGACCTTATTTCGAATAAAAGAAAAAAAAATATGTTTATTATCTACGACAGTGTCACAGGCGACATATAGTCTTGTTGAAAAAATCGCGCGCATTTCGAAACATTCATAAGTACGTTGTATTAAATTAAAGTATATCTTTATTATTTTTATTGAAAAATGGAACCTGTAGAGAGAAAGATTAAAAGGCAACGAAGTGAAAATTGGTTAGAGGAAGATAAGGTTTGTACTGATATACGCTGCACCTAAAATTGGATTCAAGTAAGTTTTGTTTTGTAAACATTCTTTAAACTTACTTACTCTTGCTTTTGCTTCTTAGATTATTTTAAAAGAATTGGTCAGGGAGAGGGTATCTTGTTTGGAAAATAAAAACACCGACGCCAACACCAACGCCAAAAAAGTAGCTGCCTGGCATGACCTACACGCTAAGTACGCAGTACCTACTTACCTAATAATATTATTATAAATATATATTATTATCCTTAATAACAATAAAACAACAGCAAGTATTTTAAACAATTTATTCCCTATTTCAGTTTTAACAATATGGCCCAGATTCCTAGAACATTACAACAACTGAAGTCTCAGTGGGGCATAATTAAAATGTCCTCCAAAAAAAAGAAGTTTTTGGAACGGAAACATAGACTCCAAACCGGTGGTGGACCACCACCTGCTGTTGAATCACCAAGTGGCGAGGACATAGCTGTGTGGCTCCCCCATGAGTTCACGATAGACTCGAATTTATTTGATTCAGATAGCCAAGTATGTTAAAACTTTTCACAAGTTTATTCAATAAATTATCTCATTCTAGGTAGACATATATATATACCTAATTCGTTAAATTTCAGAAATACTCAGAAAAAAATATTGAAATAGAACTTAAAGAGACACAAAAACTACAACAGATACAACAAACAATTATAGAAAAGGAACAGGTGCCACCACATGACTTGCCCATTTCAGGACTAGATGAAGCAGTAATGGTATGTACTTACCTACTGCTTCTTTTTATATTTAGTTCAATAACATCATATTATTATGTAATTGAACTTTAAACAATGTAATATGTAGTGAGTTTTTCTAAGAACCTTATGTATGTTTAAGTAAGAAAGTAAGCAATATCTATGCCCAAAACAGGTTTTTATTTTAAATTTTGTTTAAGTTGGTGGAGCCAAGTACGTCCGGAATCCAGTCAATCAGTGAGCAACCCATAAGAACAACAAAAACAAAAGATACAAATCATAAAACAAAAAATAAAAAGGTGTGTAATTTTTCTAATAATCAGTCATAAAATTATGTAATATTTGAAAACGGATAAAACTTCAAAAAATAACATTTGTAACTAATTGTATCATCACATATTAATGACAGTTTACAAGTAAAAATCAAAATTAAAACAAACAATATGATAAAGGTCTTAATCTTACCAGCTTTAACAATATTAAATATAATTATTATATTTCAAGACTGGAATAACAAGACAATTTAGAAAATATAGGTATGTATGTATCTTCACACCCGGTCCCTAACGGGGTAGGCAGAGAGTGTAAAGCGCCAGATGTCTCAATCCTGACATACCTCCCGTGCCTCATCTACCTTCATCATTCTCTTCATACATGCATGCCGATTCCTAAGACTTTTAACCCCACCATCAGACAGAACTCGACTATAGGTAATATACTTGTACTTTTATGTTTCAGAATACAAATAAAACTAAAGAGAGTGCTGCACTTCAAATAGCCGAAATAGAAACCAGTTGCAGAAAGGAATTGCATGAAGCGCAGATGGCCAATGAGAAACAAAAATTAACTAACTTACTTTTAAAAGAAGAAGTTTTAAAATGTAAACTACAATTTTATAAAAATAAATTAAACTAATTCGTTACATATGGTATTTTTTTTATTAAACTTATTCACTAAAATGCCTCTGAACAAAAGTTTGCAAGATGGCGTTTGCATTTGCGCTTCCCCTTGTTCCTTCTGGAATCACTTCACCTCTTTCAATATCAGTATCATAATCTGCCTGCATATCGCCATGGTCTACTGCAATATTATGAAGCACCGCTAGAGCAACTATCGCTGTTTTAACATTCTCTAGCTTACAGGTCATGCCATGTAAAAGACATTGAAAGCGCTGTTTCCACACTCCAAAGCAGCGTTCCACTGTATTCCGAGTGGCAATATGTGCTTCATTATATTTTTCTTCGCTTTGATTTTGAGGCCTTAAGATGGGGGTGAAAAGATATGGCTCCAGTTTGTACCCAGAGTCACCCAAAAGTCTCCCTTTAAACGACCCTGTCTCAAATCGCTCTTTCAGTGACGATTCATTGAATATTCGGGCATCATGAGTACTACCTCTCCATCTAGCTACAATATCTCTAATACGGAGATGTGCATCACAAGTTACCTGTAATAAACATAAAAGTATTCAATATGAGGAAGAAAAATAAATATCATTGGATGGTGTTGTTTCACAGTAAGATGCATAAATAACCTGAACGTTTAAGGAGTAAAATCCCTTCCTATTAATATAATATTGGGCTGCATCACCACCACATTTTCGAATTCTGATGTGAGTGCAATCAATGCATCCAATCACAGTTGGAAAATTTCTTATTGTGTGAAATTCTCTCATCATCAGCTCTTCTTCAGCAAAGGTTGCAGGCATTTTAATAAAATAGGATGAATGCCGAGCAATTGCAGTTGCAACTCGAGCACAAATACGACTTGTCGTAGCTTGGGAAAGTCCGTGGTGGTCCCCAGCATCTTCTTGAACCTACAATTTAAAGGTAAAACTTGAAAACGAGTATTCTAATTAGGCAATAGGTTACAATCGGATAGAATTTAAGAAACACTTACCTCTCGACGACCCCAACATCTTATGGCAGTTAATACCTGGATTTCAGGTGGGGTGCCGGATCCTCTGCGATCCAATTCAAGATCGTCACGCACTAGGTTTATTATAAAAGTGGCTGTCGACTTGCTGAACCGGTAACGCTTCCTAAAATCTTCTTCGTCCATAGAAAATGGGTCAATTCTTTCTCTATATACTTTTGTACGAAGTGGACGGTTTCGTATACGATCAATTGCTTCAATAGCATCTAAACTTTGTATTGCTTGCAATGCTTGCATTATGAACACAATTATTATTTGTTAAATACACAAGAAGTCACGAATAGAAAACAATTTTGTGTTATGCGATGCGATATGCATACATGTCACTGTCACTTTCACAATCAGCTGTTGTGAATGTCGGCCATCTTTTGCCCTTATAGCACGGTTATAGTAGGGTTCTGGCCTCTATAACTTTATAGTGGGTTTATAGAATGCTTTAGCGCTAAAATGCTATTATGAATAACGTTTTCCTTATAGCATACTTTAACGAGCTCTTAGTGGTGTTATAACTTTTTATGAATAAGACCGTAAGATTATATGTACCAAAGTTACTTTCTGTGTCTGTTAAGCTTTCACTCGTAAATCACAGAACCGTGGCATCTGGCATTTATAAATTAGATTGTGATTGTGGACTCTCATATATTGGTCAAACGAAGAGAGCTGTATCCACCCGCGTTAAAGAGCACATTGCTGATGTCAAAAATCGAAGAACAGGGAGGTCTGCAGTCTGTGAACACATAGCGGATAAGCCGAACCATTACATCCGGTTTGATAAAATTCAAATACTCGCTAGAGAACACAAACCCATTCCACGAATGGTACGCGAGGCTATTGAAATTAAAAAACACCCAAATTTCAATAGAGAAGATGGATGGCGATTATCAACATCATGGGATCCCATACTTAGCAAGATTAAATCCCAGCCGCAGCAGTCTGCAAGACCTCAAGATACCATAAGTAATTATTGTGTTAATCCTGAACGCTACGCAAGGCGTTTACGAAATCGATGGAGGTAGCTACATATAATTTTTCAAACTTCTGTCAGACAAATGTCACCTCAGTCTGCCCGGGACCACGGAAGCTGAAAAGCGACCGAAACGTCGGGTTGATTTTAAAAATCATTTTAGTTTAATATACTGTGAAAATAGCTAAAATACATATACAAATACATGTACATATACAAGTCTTGCAGTGTCTATATCAGTTAATTGCCTAATTTTTCTAACAGCATAAGCTGCGGCACTCAGACGTTTCGCTAACTGCCTAATAAGTGGTCCCCATTGTGACTTCGAGTCAAGCGTTATTCCCAAGAAGGTAGCGTCATCAAAAAATTGAATTTTGTCATTGTTCATAAAAATGTCTCCTTCTTTACTTTTTACATTAGGGAGGGTAAAACGGATACATTTGTTTTTTTTAGTTTTTTAGTTTTTTATAGGCTGCAGTCATCACTTAAGATCAATGTGAACTGTATGCTCGTTTAGCACTTCCATAACATTAAAAAAATCATATATCAATATCAGGTTAGGAGGCGTAGTGAAGTGGCAACGCGTCTACATTAAATTATCTGGTTTTTATGTAGAAATTCATAAGCACTTTTAATAATTATTTTGAATGTTTAGGGAATACTGTGTCACTAAACATAAAAAAAAATGTTATTCATTAAATTTTTACTTCAATAAGTATAAAATAAATAAAATGTGTAAATCTGTGGTAATCTAAGTATTCAAATAATCAACTTGAGTCTTAAATAGAATATTGATATCTATTTTAATTAAGAAGTATTTTTGGAGGATCACTTACCTATTTTATTTTTAAGGTTTACTTTGACTTATTAATCAACATTTAAATTTTTACTCGTTTTAATTTTATTTTTATACAAGATAATTTTATTATTTCCAAGTGAATAAATGAATTTTCGAAAATATTGAATACATTCTATTTAGTCCGAATTGAATCTACTCAACCTTGAAATGTGGTCGAAAAGCAAAGCGGGCGACTAGAAAAGAAAGTTGAGGGCTTCCAAGTGTATGCTGAAGTGCTAAAGAACTTTTGTATCTTCAAAGCAAGAGCTAATAGGTAGCATTATTCGTATAATATCTCATGATAAAGATACTGTTTACTTTTCAACAAATAACTTTTTGTACTGACTTTTAGAGAAAAGTCAAATAGTGTAAAAATAGATAGCATCAATATTCCACGTTGAAATGTGAGAATACAGAACAGCGACAGAGTAATAAATGTCACTTCTCTATCCTGGGAACGTGCTACGTCCTTTTGTGATTATTAGATCTACGCTTTTATTACATCTGAGAAAACGAAACCAAAATTCTAATATGACCCGTTCTGAAAACTTGTCGATTATGTAGCTTTCAAACAATCTTTTGACGGCAGATTGTAAAACATATCGGTGTATATTCATTTGGGATCATACGAATGGTCAAGTACCTACTACCAGATCCATTAGTTCGACAAAGCAATTACTATTGTAGAGACGCTATTAGACGCTATTAGATCAAGCGCATTTTCTAATGCTTTAATCCATGTGTCATCATTGACTGACTTGACTCAACAAAAGCACAAAGTCTTAGTCAGGTTTTTTTTATGTAATGTAGGTGGCAAACAAGCATGCAGTTCACATTGATGTTAAGCGATGACTGCAGCCTATAGACACTTACACAAAGATCAGAGGTCAAAATGCAGATGCGTTGCCACCCTTGAGACTTTAGTTGATATGTCTCTGTGATAAGTAATTACGGGACCGTACATTACCATCTAACCGGAACACGATAGTGCTAAACACTACCATTTACCGGGAGATTGATTAGGTACACTGGAACTCTACCAATCTTACAACGCTCTACATTGGTGGTTTCTGCGAGTTAATTGCAGCCGGTCAATATACCTATTTGTATTTGAATTGTATTGAAATGTCAATCTGTATGCCGAACGAAATAACAAAACCTGCTTGACGTATGTAGGTCCTACAAAGACACAAACCTACAAACCTACAAAGACACAAAGATACAATTGGGCAGGGAGGTAATATAAAGATACGAAAAGACGGGTCCGGACCTAATAGGTTAGGATCCCAATGCAGAATCATTACGTTCATCCAGATAATGCTGCAAACCATTTTTTTACCCATATTCATAATCTAGAGAATATACTCGTATATCCACTAGGTTGCCAATCAAAAATTGCCGCAATTTTTGTTTATATTTTTTTGTGGGAAAGAATTTTTTTTTCTTTGTTTTTTCAATGAATTATCGTTCACCTCACGGCAAAATGTATAAAGACTCTGAAAAAATCACGTCTGCCGTTGTGCACTTGGCCGCCCTTACGTATTTTCGTTCCGCCCCGATAACTTTTTACGTCCATGACGTACTTGTTTTATTTATATATCAAATTAAAGCTGTTTTTTTCTCATTATTATGGTATACGGGAGCTAAATTAAATCGGCAGCAAATAAGAGCTGTCGGCTGTTAAAGAAAAAATAATTTAATTAAATTACTTGCAGATATATATTCTCTAGATTATGAAGATGCGTAAACATTAGGTTTGCAGCCTATCTGGATGAACTAAATGATTCTGCAGTGGGATCTTAACCTATAAGAACGGATTGTGTGACAGGACCAGATTACGTTTACTTATAAATTGGTTGGCACATGTTTTTCAGATTAAAAACAAAATCCACGCGGACGAAGCTGCGATTTTCAGCTAGTGTTTTATACGTACCCAAAATGGTAATTCAGATGAAATTTAAATATACATAACGTATAAAAAAGTCGGACGCATTTTATTACGTTTACATAGAACGATACGTTTTTATTAAACAACGATAAATATTTATGGCAAAATATAAAGGTAATGATGGTACGCTGGTATCGCACCGACTTTGTTTCCATAAAGGAGGGATGAACCTCGTTCGCATGCCATCGTAAACCCGTTGAAAATCGCTCACGGCCGATCGGAGCGGCAATCATGCTTAAATGAGATTAATAAACGAGCTCAAAATATGGCTTGGCCAGATTTGCAAAGGTACCCAAGCTATAATTCACGTGTAATCTTTCAACGGTTCACGCTAGTTTTTAAATATCGAAAACATATTTCAAAAAAGTTGCGCAAGTATTTTGGGTAATTATTATTTTATACATTTACGTAATCAGATGTTTGCGAAATAATTAGTATATGAATCGTTGAGTTGTGAAATGATACATCTGCGGAAATATATTTGTGGAATTAATAGTGTACAAAACGCTGGTTTTGAAATGAAGATTTGCGTAACGTTTGTCGGTGAAACTTTCGTGAACCGTCGAAAAGGTATGCTACGAGCATCTCTACGTGTTTCCATAGCGCTACAAGTTTAGGGGCGAGGGCAGAACGTTGGCCGAATACCCGGGAGTAATGCAATGAATGATGGGTTACATCGCCATTCAAACAAAACACGTACAGCCATAATTGCACTCTATCTTGCCCTGACAAACACTTTATCCCGCTTCTATATCGATATGTTCGCTTTGAACATGGGTATCGGGACTTGTGATGCACGTTTGGAATCCAAATTAATTTCACACATTTCATTTGGCTCTATTCATTTAAGTTTTCATAGAATGTATTAAAAATCTCAAGTTTTTTATTGGCCTTTGAAAATGTAGGCCCTGCAGCAGTTTAGCAGACAAGTATCAATATTTTCTTCTGTATCTTTGCCTGAATAGGTAGGTAGGTAGGAGTTTGCCGGATTATCAATAGAAGAAAGAGACAACGGGACATTCAATTTTTTGATAAATTTTATATTACTATCAAATTGTATTTAAAAAATTATACAACAGAAATTAATTACGTTTATTGTCTATAAATCTAATCAGTCTTATCTTAAATCCTCACTAGTGAAAAGTTCCTTAAAATTGACTGATCCCCTTTTTCATAACATCACAGAATTAATTTCTCGTACGTCGAAAAGGTATGTGAGGGCGGGCCGATTACCCGAGAGTATTGCAATGATACATCGCCATTGAAACAAAACACGTACGACCATGATTACGCTTTATCTTGCCCCGAACAAACACTTTTCCCCTCTTCTATAGCGATGTGTTCGTTTTGAACGCCGGTACCGGGACTAGTGGTGCACGTTTGGAATCCAAATTAATCACAGACATTTTATTTGGTTCTATTTTCCAAAATTTTCATATTGATTTTAGCATGCCTAATTTTTTTTTCAGCGCTATTTTCACTTATTTCCTTAGTTTCTTTTTTGCAAAAATTTAATATAGCGTCTAGTGATTTTGTTAAAAATTTTAATTTTGTGTATTTCACATTACAAAACTATGTATCTTTTAGCCTTTGCAACTATACATTTAAAGTTACCTAATTTGAACAAAACTTTCTTTACTGCCACACTCACCACAACTTAGCTCGGACTTGAGCAATCTAGGGTTTAACTTCGAAGTCGTAAGTGCAGTTTTAATAGCGTATAGAACTATCCCTTCTATTCGAAGTTTGCAGTGTAACTTCAGTGTTGACATAAAATATAGGTATCATGTGTATCAAATTGTAGCATGAAAGTAATACGCATGCAATTGTACTGGTGGTAGAGCTCCAGTGACGGAGCTCGCAGGCGTAGGCACTACCGCATTACCTAATATACTTGCCGCCAAATGGTGGTGTTCAGCACTATCGTGTTCCGGCCAGGTGGTAATGTACGGCCCTGTAATTTCCGGCCCAGAGGCATAACACCTTAGGCCTTAGGAGTGGTAACGCATCTGCATTTTGACCTTGATCATTGTGTGGGTGTCTATAGGCTGCAGTCAACACTTAACATCAATGTGAACTGCATGGTTGTTTACCACTTCCATTACATTAAAAAAAAAATGTTTTGGCGTTGTATAGACAACGAGTCATTGTCAATGATTGTAGGTAGGTACTTGAGAATGTATTAACACGATAAAAAAAATGATAATTCCGGAGTCGAAGATCCTGAAATCGAAATTTGGAGGATGATAGTTAAGAAGTATACAGTCGGGTACAATACTTTTTTTAAACCAGTTTTTTGTCACGTCTGCATCGAATATGTTTTTTATCTGGTCATCTGCGGGTATTATATGTATAAATAGCACCAGACATATTTTATTAGCTTTGTGTGATGAAACAGACATGGTCGCAAAACTTGAAAAAGTACGATTTTGCAAGAACATTTTTGTCAATAACTATCTAATAGCATCATAAAAACTACTGAGTATTGTGTAATGAAAAATACCGAAAGTTTTTCTACTGACTGTTTTTTCCACAGAATCTATTCCGTGGTTTTTTTTATTGAAATTTCCTTTTTAAATACGTCGCTGTAGAATTGTTAGTAGGTATATCCTATAGTAAACCGTATAGTTAACCGTAGTGCCGTATAAACTACAAATTTTTGAAAACCGAATGAAGACCGTAGGAATTTGTATACCAATCAATATTTTACTTCAAAGTGGAATACTTCTAATCGAAATTGCTTAATCGTGTACTAAAATCAATATACCTCACACAGCCTTAGCATTCTAAAATCAATCTCTTTGGCATGTGACTTAACAAGCCGTAAAGTCTACTGTCACAAAAGCGAGTTCAATTTACAAACACACGTGGCTTCTAGTTTGCTACGTTGAGGAATTTAATAACGAAAATGAATCGCCGTCCCCGTCATTGTTGCCAAGACGATGCAATAAATTACGGGCCATTTAAATTGGTTAAAACCGGTGACTCACGAGATAAGTTTTCATTTTTCATTTAGCTGTAGAGGCTTCTCATACAATTTTACTGTAGTTAATTTAAATTGTAATACGGAATGATATGAACCGTTGATGAACTTTAACAAGTAAACCCAATGATGTTATATGTTACAAGCTCATTGAGTAAACCTATACGTGTCAAAATTTACATATTACATTTTAAGCTTTAACGTGCAACGAGAAGAATTATTTAACTGGAAATTGGGGAGGATCTGAAGCTAGGATACCCGGTTTAATACCGGGTGCTTTATCTAGTTATATTATCGGTCGATGTCTGAGTCTACCGAATACGTATGTTTAATTCTTACGACTTACAACTATTTGCTAGTATAAATTGTTATTTGTTGATCAAAATAGTTCGTACATAACGTTCGTATTAACAAGATGTGACCTATCACTAACTCTTCGTTCACAAGACTATTCGGTTTTGCGAGTAATAGGGTAACAGGTTTTTGCAAGATCTACTAAACTGGCGTGGCGATACCGCAACAGTGAGCTCATGACGTGATCGTGTATATAGAATAGAAAGACACGTTATTAATCGGGAACGACGGGCATGGAACGAAACGATATATAGCTGTATGTAATGCCTAATGTTATTATAATATATATCTGATATATAATAACATTAGATGTTGTTATTATAAGAAAAAAAAGGTTACTAATTTGCTTAGCGTTTTTTTGTGATATATATATATATATATATATTTAAAAAGTGTTTCTGTAATCGTCTAACAATATTTACTGGTGGTAGAGCTCCAGTGACGGAGCTCGCGGGCGTAGGCACCACCGCATTACCTAATTTACTTGCCGCTAAATGGTAGTGTTCAGCACTATCGTGTTCCGGCCAGGTGGTAATGTACGGCCCTGTAATTTCCGGCACAGAGGCATAACACCTTAGGCCTCAGGGGTGGTAACGCATCTGCATTTTGGCCTTGGTCTTCATGTGGGTGTCTATAGGCTGCAGTCATCACTTAACATCAATGTGAACTGCATGCTTGGATGCCACTTCCATTACATAAAAAAAAAAAAAAAAAAAAAAATTCTCCTAAATAATCCAATAGCACCGAATCAAACAGAAACTATGTTCGTTGTTGCAGGACGTGCGATAGAGCGAGTCTGCGCAGGCGCAGACGGTGCCGGCATGATATCAGCGGCGCGCGCCCTCCTCACCTCGGTCACAAGGGTACTGCTCCTGGCGGACATGGTCGTCGTGCGACAATTACTACTGGCCAAAGACAAGGTAAGACGTAAGTAATTAATCCCTGAAAGAAATGTATGTAGGCACGGTATGGCCCTTGAATACTGGACGTATTGATGTACTCGCCGTTAATGTTGATGTTGAGTCCATTCCAGTCCAAAAGCTTGAAGACATCTTCCAGTGCTGCAGTAAATGACAGCTTTCAGAGATATGACATATAACTTTCTCACACCTCGCTGCAGTTGGATAGGTTTCGAATCCTGGTTCTGAAAGCGAACTGACATTGTAGCGTTTTCATACAAGCTTACTCGATTTGGCACTTCTGCAGTGACTGTAGCAGAGCATAAATCGCGATCTAATCGTAGGCTTTCTCATAGTCCACGAACGATAGAAAAAGAAAGAAGGTCGTCGTCGATATGTCACGTAACTTATCGGCGACGATAAAAGATTCGTATTACATTAGTATCGTTTTTAATACCTAATTGCTCCTCCCCCCTCTCCCTAGGGCAGGTGTTGGGAGTAACGAAAAGACAAACCAAAAGATGTAAGTAAGAATACTTAAAGTGATACCCAAGTGACACCTATATATATATAAATATATATATATATATATAGATTGGTAGGAGCGTTACCAATTATGTCGCTATGGATTAGCATAAACATGGATGCAAAACATAACGACAATGTTGCACGACTAACAGTATGTAGTACATCCACATCAACAGATCAATAAGTACTTAGAGCGGTAATAGCACGCCTACACATACGAGTATTAGGAACTCTGCATTACCACGCGCTTATAACCGTCATATCGGTAAATTGTCGAAAAGCCGTCACGTATCGTTCGAACGCTGATTACCTTCCATTGGAGTCGCGATTTGGTATAAAATCGAAATGAAACTCTTAATAATATCAATTTATGGAATGTGACTGAAATATTAAAAATATTTATTTGAAACCATTAAAAAGGCATCTACTTTTATTTTGTATCTGTTTACTTTCTTGTGGTAATACATAATTGACATCAAATTCTTATTTGTGGGCTCCCACACAAGTAATTATCTTAGTGATGCCTAGATGCGTAATGGCGGTGACAACTGGTAAATCGTCCGTAAAATATTAGATTGAGTCCCAAGTCCGCTGGGACACGATAGTGATTCAATTCAAATCAAGATAAACCCAACAAAGGTTTCATTTAAACCGTACTATTGAAACCGGCTTATAAATGTGAAAATTAAACTGTGTCCAAAATAATGAAGTCATAAAATGTATTATGGACCCATAACAGCAGCAAATGTTAATGAAATTTAATTTTGCATAGAATTTTCATACAAAATCTTTAAAACTTTTCCCCTCATCCGTTGATGCCTGTCACTTCATAATATATACTCGTATTCTTCATTTAGACAAAATATATTCAAACCAACTAAAAATGCTTTTCATTCGAACAGCAACATATTCAAAGTGGTTATGGACAGCTAAAATATAATAGAATCAGATAGGCACATAAAATAAATCAAACATCGAGTGATCATTTGCACTTAGGTTAATCGTTGAAGACTATTTTTATCAATCGTCATTCACTATTTTTATCCCTCAGGTTGCGCGGTCACTGGACCGACTAGAATCAGTGTCAAACTTCGCGGAGTTTGTGCGAGCATTCACGGAGTTTGGCGGCGGGATGGTGGAACTAGCGAGACTGACGGCGGAACGACGAGCTGACTTGCGTGACGAGCGACGGAGAGCACAAGTGGCGGCTGCAAGAAATGTTTTAGAAAGATCCACACTCATGCTTCTTACCTCATCAAAGGTAAGGACTATTCTACACTTAAGCGGCTAGAATCAGTGGGTTGATTGATATCTTCAGCTCGGGGATGCACAACAAGTATTCGGTAGATGACACACAAGTCACTGTAGGAAGAAATATTCTAGAACGATTTACATTCATACTTCTCAACTTCTCAAGGGAAAGCCAGGCAGGGTTTTACCAGTCGCAGTTAAGTTGCATTGATTATGTGAACGCTGGGTATGTGGTGGAGAACTCAAAAAAGCGGTGACGGACAATTTTTTTAGTACAATCCATACTGAGTAGGAATTCATGTACCTACGTACATGTACGAATTACAAAACAAAATATTCAAACATTTTATCTGTTGAACTGACAATTTCGATGAGATCAGTTGAAAGCAGTGATACCATCGAAAATTATGATTTTGTATCAAACAACCTTAATAACAATCCATTGTTAACGCGATTAATAAAAGTGATCAAACTGTTATAGAAGCAATTCGAATTTTATAACCTCAGGTTTCGTTCAACCATTGTTGCCGGATATAGCACTGATGAAGCATTAGATTAAACAAGTTGATCACTTCAATTTAGAATTGCAGGGAGCACTCTACATTGAAATTATACTATTTAGCTACAAATTGATACATCCCCAAGCGACACTAGAACTGACTCTATTCCAAGTAGGAAATTGAAAAGTATGATTGTTTATACCTCCACCCATTTGCCACAGTAAGCCATTGCCGGGAGTTGTATTGTCTGACAAATGATCACCCCAAAATTTGCTTTTTGTGAAAAAATAATATGTTGCGAGGTTCAGTAAAGTAATTATTGCCGAGCTATACCGAGGCTACAATGGTAATATACGAGCACCGGACGTGGCAAATTCGAAACGGTACTACTGTGAGATTTAATTTTGTACATTACCTACACATGCTGTCCCATTGCGACTCGTTCCGTGCCCTTATTGTACGCCCTGGCAATGATTCTTAATGGGTTGGTGATACAAAAAGCTTTCGTCGGTAATATTACCGAATTATATACGTCGACGAATATACGTCGAAATGCAACAGATATGACAGCAGAGACAAGATCTGACTGTTTTACGATAAACGATGACATCTTTGGGTAACACAGCTCCAACGGTGGAGCTTGAGTACTTGGCCACTGAGCATTACCTGATCTTGACCATGACTAGAACAATCAATAATATATTATTCAGTGACTGATATCTCAAAAAAGCTTTTTTTTCACGGAGATTATTCTTACGATGTTGACGAGGAATAGGAAAGGATTTTCATCATCCCCATCCATCCATCCATTAATAAGGTGACAACGGTGATAAAAAAAAAATAGAGATAGAAAATAGTTTTAGTTTACACAATAATAAACTATGACTCCCGCGTTTCAGTTCTTTTGGTTATTCAATCTTAGTGGTGAAAAATAGTGGATAAAAATGTATGAAGACCATAATAATATTACAAATTCTACACGGGCAAAGACGTGAGAAAAAGCTAGTCCATCAAAGCTAGCACATTTTAAATTAGCCAAATCGGTCCAGCCCTTCTCGAGTTTTAGCGAGACTAACAAACAGCAATTGATTTTTATACATAGGTATATATTTATCCACCGTATTTTTGTATATCACTCGGCACATACTTATGTTCCGTCAGATCACTAAAGTTCGCCATCTGCGCTGGCCATTATGATAGCAATTGAACGTAAAACTACCCTCGGAGCAGTTTAAATTAATAGCGGTGCAAAATACCAAAGTTCCAGGGACCTTTTTTGAATGCCGCACGACACGAAAGTTACTGAATTTATTAAGGTAGTTACCTACTCTATATTCAGTTCACTTATAAAATACCTACAAACATTGTTGATGTAAATTGAACAAAACGGAACTCTTATTCATTTATGACTTCGCAATCGATCGCATCGTTTGCAGTCGGTGCGAATATTTGCCATTCTGTATAAACAATTAATTTTAAGCGACAGTTATTAAGAGGAATGGATCACTATAAATTTTCGATTGGAGTGTCCAGCGGGTCTCATGGCTGGCGTAAATTAGGCCCGTCGCCCGATAGCCTTCCTCCATCAATTATGTACGAGTAGGTTCTGCGCCAATTCGGGACCTCGCCGCTTTGTTTGTGACAACGGGCTTTATGGACGGCCATTTCTCCGCTGATTTTATAGTCTTAATTAAATTTGATATAACCCTATACCTACCATGTAGTTATATTCAATACTAGTTTATGCCCGTGACTTAGTCCGCGTGGAATTCGTATCAAAATTGTCAACTTTCACAGTCCGTGAAAATTATTATCCTTTGGTCGCAGATTCGATCCCTGCCAGTCAATTTCTATAATTTCTAAATTTACCCGCATTTGAATCTAGGTACGTACAATATAAATGAGAAAATTTCCATATAAACTTTAACCTCCCCTCCCTATTTTACCTCTTTATGGAGGAATTTTGTCCATTTCACCTACAATTTAACTATAGTCAGTGAGTCAGGTTTGCCTTATGTCTACATAGAATAAGTTATATAATTATGTCATTAGAAAATTGTACAGAGAAGTATTCCTTCTAAGTCTTTTGTCATAAGCGACCTCCTCAGAAAAGGCTTTCCACGATGATCCCCTAGTAAGCAAAAACCTCGCGGTCCTCTTATTGAAAATAAAAAATGAAGACTTGCAGATCTTTAGAAAGGTTTATATGTTTTATATTATGCATGATTGTTTGATTTCGAACATTCGTAGTCTAGGGGAACATTGATATACTTAATCGTTACAATTAGATAATATTTATTTTTCGTTGTAAGTTTTCTTTAAGAAAAATAGCATGCCTATATTATTTATCTTTTTCACACAGTTATTTTAAAAGAGGAGAGAAACGTTTAGACCTACCTGTAGACTTTTTCGACTCGAGGTTTGTAAAAGATAAACTTTTTTTTAGATTAATTTACAGTTACAGACACCCCATATCTTTTTTTAATGTACGTTTAAAAATCATAAAACGTTTTACAAAAGACATCTACTTACCAAGTTTCAAGTACGTATTCCTAAAAGTGTCGTAGGAAAGTGGCTGTGACATACGGACTGACAGACCGACAGACAAACAAACGGACAGACATTTTAGTAGTGAAACGATTTGTCGTACGGCTACAGAGTTCTAAAAATGAATATATAGTTACGTATACAATTCCTACGGGTTTGCCTGAAGCAAAGCATTAAAAAGTGTACAAGATACACAACTTTTGTAAAAGTAGGTATTTTTGTTACTTAAAAACTTCCCTATTTACTCCTAAGTGTTTTCCGGTTTCCGAGTTTTATTCTGGCGTTTTCGATAAATTAAGATTTTAATGCAAATAGAGCTTTGAGATAAGTGTTAGGAGTTACGACTATCCCGTTTGAGTGCTCCGTTTGCCGTCGACGGCTAAACGAGCAAAAACCTTAGCATGCGCGCAGTAATCAACTAAATGAGGCCCATTTATTGCGGAACTACCTCCGTACTTATCTTAAGCTAGATAAACAAAGGCAAAACGGTTCACTGGATATGCATTTCGTTGTTATTACTACAAATTTCTAAGTTCTCAACATTTACATTTATACCAAATAGTTAAAGACCGAATTAAATGAAGCCGAATCATACCCGATGACTTGTTTTCTTCGACGATATACCTTATTAGTCTGTGCTTGTTTTATATCCACGACTTTATGGGGATATGAATCAAGTCATCACGAATGCAAAAAAGTACAATTGTTCATAACCTCAAAAATCTATTTTTAGAACAGGAATTGTTTGGACAAAAATCAAAACACCGACTCAAAGCTCTACGACTCGAATGAGTTGGGTAATAAGGTTTAATATGACTAATACTAGTAGTATAGGTCGCGCCACGTAAAAAGAACGCTGGAAGAAAGTAGAAGGGATGTGTTCGCGCATCGGTACACTCGCGCACGAAAGTACTAGCCCTATTGGTTTATTTTTGATCTAGCTTTCGCTTGCGGTTTCGTGTATTGGTAGGCAGATTGAAAACTATATTACATAGAATAACATAAAATGAAATAAAAAAAAACACATCACGCGCAGCTTGACCGCCAGCGTTCTTTTTACGTGGCGCGACCTATACAACGCTTGAAATAGTATTCAGATTTTTAGTTCGAACGTGTGTTAACCTATGTCTGTACAGATTGAAGTATTGACTTATCATCTCTGTGTATTTGTTGTCACTTTAATAACCTAAAACCGTAGTCTGTAAACCATTAAAAACCGTGAAAAAGCTTGGATTTTTTGAAAACTGTCAAGAAAAGGGCAATTAGTAAAAACACGAGCATTTCATCTGTTTCGTGTTTCTGATGTTACCTTTTATTTCGCATGTTCCGGTCGAAAGGAGGGAAGGAAAGCCGAATATTGTTGTTGTTTACTAAAAATCGCGTTTAAGCCAGACACTGAAGAATTTATTAAATTTAGGAATGGCAGTATGGAACAATATAATTTTTATGGTATTACAGAATTATGTTGAACAAAAATATATAGCACAAAAATATGGAGTTCGTATTGATGTTCACTAATTACTGCAGCCGTCGATGGACGACCTGCAACCTATAGGCGTCTCCATAAAAGGGAGATGTGACAGATCTCATTTGCGGCCCTTTCTGTTTTATCTTTGTGTGTGAAATTACGAGGCCATTGCAATCTTTCTTTATCCGGAACAAGAAAAGACAGAGCAGTACCATTTTGCCGCAAATAGCGTATGTAAAGCGGTGGATTCTGCCCCTTGAATTTCACCGCTGCAGCTTTACCTATACGTATAAGTAAAAATATAGAGTGCAGATATCACAATTTTTAAATGAAATGTAACTTTTTGCATAAGTAACACTAACTGAAAGTAGTACACAGACCTTTTTGTTTTGTTTTTAGCAATTAATTTTTTACATCAGCCTTAATTTGGGAAACAATATTAAAGTAGCATTGGTATGTAGCACACAAATCTACTTAATAATTAATATTGTTAATATTTCTGTGACTGAACAATAACAGACATTTTTACTACAATTCACATTGTTTATGCAACTTATAGTACCTACCCACGAGTAGGTATGTAGTAAAATAATATTAAAGATTGTTTTTCCTGGGTAATAGTTAAATTAAAAATATTTCATGCAATATAGGCACAAGTTCAAATGTAGCAAATTACGTAATTGAAAAGAATAAAGCACACCAATTTCGGCCTAAGACAGTAAACTTTATAATGAATGTCGTAAATTTGCGGTGTAATTAAGTCACTATTCATTCGAACTCGGCACAAAAAATTTAAAATTGCAGTTCGTAACTTACTAATTGCCATCCTATTTAGTTTTTGTTGCGCTGCGGTATTCAAATATATTGTTTATAATTAAGGAGACGTTCAAATTAATTTTAAATTAACTTACGTTGAAAATTACAGTCATAAGGTTAGGTACCGATGGAATAATTTTATTAAAAAAAACCTACCTACTAGTATAAAAAAATCAACGGCCGGTATCAGTAAGTATAACTAACGCTTGTTTGGACAACTTTATAAAATTATAAAGGGTAAAGGTTATAAATGGAGCTTAGCCAAGGATTTCCCATTTTACACAATTGTACATTCAATTTGCAGAAACAAAACACAGATTACGTAATCCTTAATGGAGCTATGCTTATTAATAGGGGTATAAGGATCCAGTATTTGCATAATAAGATTAAAGTTGGTAGTTTAAGCATCGCCTATGCTGATCATGGTCAGTTTTTTGTGATTTTAGGAAGATGGCAAACACGCATAAAGTTCACATAGATGGCAACCTAAAGACATCTACACATTCTACACAAAAACCACAGGTAAATATGCAGCTACGCTAAATCGTTCGCAGAGGAGGACCGAGGATTCGATCCCCGTATACAAATATCAGTGTAACTTAATGTAACTAGCGAGATATTTCATAAGCAGAACGAAAACGCGAGAGAAAAAAAAATATTTTGCCTGACCCGTTTTGTGAGCACTGTCGATCGCGAGGGAAATCCAGTGGGGATGCGTAGACAATCCAAACGCGGCACAGTCAGCAGTTCAGCGATGTAAGCGCTCAGCAATCTGTCAGCATTTCCGCCTGCGGTTTGCCCTTTTACCGCGACCGCGTTTAAAGTGTCATACATTTATCAAAATTTCAAGTTGGTAAAATTGGGAATAAATGTTACAACTGACAACTGCGTCGGTGGCTAGTGACGAGAAGCTGTGTTGTGTGGTCGATGCTAGTGACAGTGTCTCAAACCATTAGGCTCGTTGTACAAGATGATCTACTAGATCCATCTATCTCTATCTATACTTGGATCTGAAAGCAGGCTTTTTGAATGGCTGCTATAAACGCTTCTTCTCCATGAAGGTATCATGAATATTACAATATCTGTAAGGACCGAGTTGTCTGGCGCTCCACACTCTCTGCCTACTCCGTTAGGGACCTGGCGTGAAGATACATACATACAACCAATATCGGTGAAAGCTTTACAGTCTGTCAGTAATTATAATAATAAGAGGTCAGAGCAACTTGTGGTGAGCTGTTGATGAATAACGACACCACTCTCCACCATCAACTTGAGTTCCTCCTAGAGAACCCAGTAGTGTTTGAGACAATCGGATACTGGTTTCGTGGTGTTGTATGAATGTAATGGCTGTCACAGAGGTAAAGATCTATAGGCAGAAATATTCACTTAGATACAATTCATGTGAACTGCATTCTAATAACTACTTAAGTACATAAGGCTGTAAGAGTGGATGGAGTTATGGATTTTGAAAGAAAATCAAAAGGCAAACTGAAAATAGAATCTGAAAAGGCAAAATAAATTAAAGCTATACTGATGTAACTAACTAGTATTGAGTCGACGCCAAATAAATTAGCAATGCACATAATTGTATTGCATGTCGCTTTTACACAATATAGTTTATCTCCTTTAGAACAGGATACTTTATAACACCTCCGTGACTTTACAGGACGTTCACAGCCACTTAAGGTTTCGGTTAAATTCAGGATACCGTTTAGTGCCGATGATTTTCTATTGGCGTGTGTGTCCACTGTTGCAGTATTGCAGTATTAGTACTAAACTGGTTTGGTGAATGCGCGTGTGAAGTAAGGATTAGGTACGCAATGATTTCGAATGGTCTTTTCATCACATACCTACTAGTGATCTTCATTAGCGATTTGTTTGGAGCCGACTCAAAATTTATGAATTACATCAGTATAGCTTTAATTTATTTTCTCTTTTCGTCAATTATTTTTTTGTGAAATAGTTTGGTATTATTCCACGAAACGTTCGGAAATACACCTACACGTGCAAATAATGTGCCATCAGTCAGCCTAATGCAATGTCAATGTAGTATAAAGTTGGTCTAGTCTAGACTTTTCAGTTTCAACATTAAAGATGCAGTTCATTCTGGTCGCTCTATTACACAAAAAGTCGATACCATTTGTGATAAAATGGAGCAAGGTCAATGTACCTATTAGTAGTTTTGTTATAATATAACAAAAGCTTAGGTCAGCAAACTTCAGGAGACTGTAACAATACAAAAGAAAAAATATTTCCGAAATTGTTTAAAAGAACAAACTTGTCTTTTAAATTAAAATACATAAGTTTAGAATGCATAATGATAAGAGAATACTGTTAACTTCATGGTAAATTAGCACTGCAGCCTTAAGACTTGTACGTTAGACTATTAAGATCTACCTTCTAGAACTTTACAAGGAACTACGGAGTCTCACATTAGCATTAACCCTAGAAGTATAGCTATTTCAAAATGGCGGAGATATTAAGTTATGCGATGGCAGCTACTATAATCTAACTAACTCTACAGCTTTTGAAGAACTATCCTGATAAGATGACCATACTAAACACGGCAAGCAAATTAAAGGATTTTCGAGATGACGTTTTGCGAAAGTGACGTTCTGCGTCAAAACCATCCGACAACCTATAGTACGTAATTAATAGACTGTGGTTGTAGTTAGAGTCAGACTTCCACTACTATTGTTTCTGTGATTACACTAAGCACCTAGGATAGTGAGTTCTTAAGTTTTCACGAGTAATACTTATTGAAAGTAAGCTATTTAATGGCTACTTACATTGCGTAGACATATTCAAATATATTTTTTTAGAAATCACCCAATGCGAAGTTTTAGTCGCTATATACCATCCTAAAATTTCATAAAAATCTATGTAATGTGCTTTTGCGTGGTACATGCAAACATGTAGGTACATTGGTTCGATCGAATGATACAATGGTGAATTATAATCGGATACATCTCCGAACTGCCCTGTAAACCTTTGTCCACCGTGCAAAATATACGTACATACCAAGTACCTACGTGCCGAATGCAAACATGAAAGGACGCAAATCCGATTTTAGTTTCAGCCGCGTTTGTGTTTCCAACCACAAGCCGATAAAGCTATTTCGGCAATGAAATGCTGGACTTGCTAAACCACGCTGCATACAAATATTACATTATCCTAATGTTTGAATTAACATTTGTGATCTAATTAGATTTTGTAATTGGTTTGATGCCTTTGGATTTTTTTGTCGCTTCAATAAAATTATTTATGACTAGCTGTGCCCGCGACTTCGTCCACGTGAGAAAAAATAGGATTGTTCAGTATCTATCCGGACGAAGTCGTGGGCGCAGCTAGTATAAATGTAGCCTAACTTACTCCTTATTACATCAGCTATCTGCCAGTGAAAGTCCCGTCAAAATCGGAGACGCTCAAAATTCTATTATTTGTATATAGGTATGTATGTATGTATGTATGTATGGAAATAAAAGTAGCCTAAGTTACTCTTTATTACATCAGCTACCTACCCGTGGAAGTCCCATCAAAGTCAGATATACTCCAGTTCTACTTATTTATATGTAGGTATGTATGGATGTATGGAGATAAAAGTAGCCTAAGTTATTCCTTATTACATCAGTTACCTACCCGTGGAAGTCCCGTCAAAGTCGGATATACTCCAATTCTACTTATTTGTATGTAGGTATCTATGTTTTTTAGGTTAGATGTTTGGAGATAAAAGTATCCTAAGTTACTCCTTATCGGCTATCTGCCAGTGAAAGTCCCGTCAAAATCGGTAGAGCCGTTCCCAAGATTAGCCCCGCCAAACAGACAGACAGACAAAAATTGTAAAAAATGTTGTTTTGGTATATGTAGCGTGTATACATACATATGCATTTAGTAAAAAGCGGTTATTTTATTATTACAAATAGACACTCCAATTTTATTTATTTGTATAGATTTGTTATGGAAGGTAGGTATTATACAACATAAGACTTAAAAATTCTGTGAAAATTTTAAGCGTCTACTTACTACCGTTATTATTATAGAGCAAAAAATATACGAAAAAAAAACACGGTTATTGTATGCACCCTTGGACCCCTTAACATTTTCATTTTCTTATTTTTAGTCATTTTGTCTTTATAGCGGTATCAGAAATACATAATTTGTGAAAATGTTAGCTTTCTAGCTATCACTATTTATGAGATACAGGCTGGTGACAGACAGACGGAGGGACGGACAGACAGACAGACAGCGCAGGATTAGTTATCCGTAGGGTCCTTTTTACCTTTTAGGTACGAAACCCCCTAAAAGATAGAACAATTTTCTGATCACATATTTGTGTTCGGTATCGATATAGTAACAATTCCTGGTATTTATTTTTTCAATATTTTTAATGTACAGAATTTACACTTCTACAGTTTTATTATAAGTCGTAGATAGCCTGAGAGTTAAGTGATAAGGTATTCCTTGTAATATGTTGTTACCTGCATTGAAACTGGGCGGATACACAATCTTATTTATTACAGTTACTTTAATTTCATAATTTCTCAATCTGTCCGTGGCCAAACAATACCTACTATCTAAAAAGGTGTGAGTCTTTCAGATTTTGAACAGACAATAGCATCGGCACCATAATTTGATAGTAAAACATCGATTCTATAAATATTAGGAATTTATATTATAGGTAAGTATAATAGATAAGTAAACAAAATGACTCGCCATTGTCCTTCATTACTAAACTTTTAATAATCAAGATATTTACCCGTTACCAAAATCATTTGTATACAACAGCAGCATTTTATGATATTACGTATACCGTGTGCTTGAAAATTCGTGAATATGAGGTGTAGATGCCTGATAACAAGTACCTAAGTATTTCATTTTATGCAGAGTCACGCAGGGTCTACACACACTAGGAGCTACATTGAAATTCATTAGGTTACTGTTAGCCTGGGTTGCACCAAGATATTTGTCAAACTTAAAGTTATTGTAACATTTCACATCCTTCTCTAACTTTAACAGATTTCTTTAAGTTCTTAATAAGGCATAGCGCAACATAGATATTCTGACGCGTGACAAAAGTGGAAAAAGTAATCTGTCTCAGTTTATTCCCTGAAGCAGCAGCTGGGCCCTATAGGTTCCAAGAACAATAAGAAATCAATTGTCATATTTTACTAGTAAACTGAGGGATTTAATGGAATTTTCAATGATTTTGTAACGATTTTTGATCGAAAAAATTTTGCAATGGTTAGAAAGTTTAAGAGATTTCTTAATTAGTAGAAGAAGAAAAGTGTCACCATAATTTAATTTCTGTGACTATATAAATATGCTGCTCCATCGGTAAGTATTTGCATACTATGAAAACCCCCACCTCTACTTAGCACGTTAGAATTTTAAGTTGCCTGTCTTATGAAAACTACTATTTAAATGGGAAAGCATTATTACTATATTAATACGCGTGTAAGTTGCCAAAAATTTTTTTTTTAATTTGCTTTACCCGTCTATATAAAAGATAAGCTTGTTGTTCGTTGTTTTAATTATTTTAATGTTTTGTAGGTATAGCTTTATTTCGACAAGCATTCTCAATAGGAACTTTACGTTTACGACAGTAGGTACTCGCGCCAGAAAGTTTATAGGTCACTGGAAAAAGGAAAACATATATTTGTTCCCGGTTTGTTATAAATTTGGCGACCTAGAATGCCTTGTCATTGCATTGTGTATAATGTTTATGTTTGTAACAGATATATTCTTATGTTAGATTATGGCTGTTGATCCCTTTTTACTTTAACGTACAATCTCGGAATGTCTTGAGAAATGCGGTAATTTATTCCTCTGCCCATATTTTCTTAATAAGGTATTACTTACACGCCAACGTGGTGACTGATGGCTGGTCCTGAGACAAAGCAATAGTGGATTAGTGTCGTAATGCCACTGGACGCTACAGACAGGGTCGAACTGGATCAGAAAGATCCAGGTGGGTCGGTGGCTCCTCAAACGCTCAGGTTTTAAGACTGGATAGCGGGCCCGTGGTGGATGCTTACAAGCCTTGTTATCATTTCTGCCCCGAGATTAGCTTCGCCACTGTAAACTATGCATAAATGTCATAAAATATCCTAAAAATACCTACATGTTTTTTATATTTTTAGCGTAATGTGTCGTATTTTGTTGCAACTAAATATGCATCTTATAGGTGCCGTAGACTTCGTAGCGCAAAGCTACGCAGCGTAGTCAATCGAACTTTCTAAAAATTCATCACCCCCTTATTCATAAACTTACATAAGATACGTTTTAGATATAGAATGCTTTATCTTTGTCAGTTGCATTGTCAAATGTGTAGGATAGAAAAAGACAAAAGAGAGATTAGCAACACTTTAGCTAAAATACGTTTATGAATAAGGGGGTTAGAAGTTATTCGTTTCAAAATAAACAACTTCTCTAGAATTCTCTATCACCATAAAACAAATACTTAATGTTTTGTATGATTGTGCAGATGTAACCTTAATAAGAAAGATCCTCTATATTGTGTTGGAAAATAAAATTTGTTAACAATAGAGTTTAAAAAATAGAATATTTAATTTTCGTCATCGTTTTTTGGCCATAGGCCAATTTTTAACACAAAATTTAGAGCTGATTCCACTAAATAACGCTGATCTTTATAGAATATGTACCTATTCATTTAATGCCCTTGATGAATTTTTGAACGATTGTTACCATCAGGGCTACTGCAGTAAGTGAACACTGAACCAAGCAATAAAAACTAACTTGTGTCATTTTTTTAAACACATCTGTAGATACATATAGTATACTTGTTTAAGCTGATATACAGGCATATAAGCATGTGGATAAAAATTGTAACCTGAATATTTTGTATACATAAGTGTATTGATTATGTTTAAAACCGAATCCAAAAAGAAAGTTCTAAATTCAACTGCATTTTTTAACAGATGGTTTGTTTCAGACTTGTCTCAGGCATCCAGGGAGCGCGTCGGCCCGAGAGAACCGCGACACGGTGTTCTGTCAAATGCGTCGAGCGATGGACCTCATACACTACGTGGTGCGGGACGGCCTGCCCGGGCACGAGGAACATTCACACGAGGTTCGCCTTCATTTCCTATACAATATTGCAAAAGGGAATACTTATGACTGTCTACTGTTTTACTTCCATTCTTGTGTACCTATTTCAGTAATCTTCTTGTCAAATATTTGATTTATATGAAGTTACGAGTATCTTTCAACTTTAATTATCAGCGCACTATATCCAATTAACTACCCCACAACTTTTCTTGCGGCAACACATAATAATATCCTCAATAAAATGTCCATATCACGCATCAGATTTAGTTTAATTGATATCCAAACGCAAAAAGGACAAATAAAAGCAAAAGATACATCGTTCAGAAACAAAATCGTTTGTTTTCATTTCTCTCTGTCTCTTGCGAGAAAACATTCGTCTCCCGTCGTAAAGAGCTACAAAAAATGTTTACTCCTCGGTGTAAACATTTTGATTTATTACGTTGTCAACAATAACTAAGACTAGATCTGTGTTCTGCGCAAACATAACGCATCAATATCCGCAGACGACGCTTACGCGAACTGCCGTCGGTCGGGCAACACTGGACGTCAGCCAATGTTCGTAATAAAACACTTTTGTGTCTTCATTTTCATAACATACATTTCAGTTAATGTTACTATGATATAAGGAAATGCGTTACACATACTAACATTGCGTCGCATCAATTGTTTAGGGTACAACGGATATAGTTCAAAGAATAAGTGGATATTACGGAATTTAAGAAGTGATTACTGAAGCTTTAGCAGCAGCGGAGCACGATTATTGTAACAAGAAAAATAGCTGAAAACTCGCTTACAAAATACAATACAACGCAACAAACGCATAGCTTTTTGGTTTAAGTATACCCTTATAGAAAGTATATAAACATGTCCACGTCACACCCATATTTAATTTTTCTAAAAGTCACCCCTTTTCCCCACGGTGTAACAACTTGTCGCTCTCTAGCCTCGATACAATATTATCCTCCCGGCTGCTCTAGAATGCTTAATATTTAAAACTAACCTAACTCAAAGTAATGAGGTCTCTGTTAGCGCACTTAATAGAGTATCTTAATAAGATAGTAAAACGCTACTATTTCTTTTAGCAAAAATGTTCAATTTGTGTTTCAGCTGGATAATAAAGAGGTAATTTCCACGAGAGTCTTTATCAATTCAGTGTAGATTTAATAATATTTTTATTTGAGCAATACAAAAGATTCTCTATAGTAGTCATATATTATTTGATAAAATCTATTATAAGCACATAGAAGCATGTAGGTGCATGAAACACAAGAAAGACTTCCGCGACACGACCGGAATTAGGTAGGTATAATAAGTACGACTATAAGCGGCATGCCGTGAACCACTTTTCACAAAGTACATGTTTTATATTATTGTTCACTGTGAATTCAATACTGAATACCTGTAACAATGGCTTACGTCTTTAATACCAGAGTAAATTGTAGCCAATACTTTAAGTAAGCACTTTTGTGTTTATGGATCGTTAGATAGGTAATTCATATTGTGTTTATGATAAATTTATTTATCATATATTACCTATATATATATAAAAACTGAAAAGATATCAACTTAATTCTCTGTATCAAAATTACATCTATTAGAAATACACTTGTTAGTAAAAGGAATATAATCGATAGCGATCTGGCTGCCTTCGACGGGCGGATTGCAGCTGATGCGATAGTCATCGACATTATCGCGATGGGCAACCGCAAATCGTAGAGACACGCGTCCCATACCGTTACTTGTCTCTATGTTATTATGATCTTCAAATACTTTGACCAACAGGATATACGTAAGTATATTTAAATAGCCCAATTAGGTAGTATACCCCATGTTTATAGGAGTAGTCACCCTTTTTACAACTTCTATTTTCTTTAACCCATCTTCGATATGTCAGTCTACCTTTCCATTTCAAACTTTCAGAACATAAACACAATCTTTTATTTCTCTTGTAGTTGCAACCTTTCTCGGATAGTCACGAACAGGTACAAATAACAATGTAGGTAGACGAGTGTCTTCACTTTTTTCTCCGTATTCAATGTATGTATTCGTTTATATTGTATTTTATTATACCCTAGATTGTTCCCTGTATGTACGCTTCGGATCAATATTGTATTTTAATGCGCCTATTTAGATACGAGTATGTGATGTGCTTTCTCATACTTTTTACCAAATATTCAAAATTTCGTTATTCAATTTTGTTTTATGCCTCTAATACATTTTGCACTAAGTGCTGTATGAGGAAACATACTTGTTAGAGGCGATATAATGCACTAATTTAAGTTCAGCTTTAGTTACATGGATTAGAATCATGGACAACATTAAAACTAGGTATTTTTATCAATCACGAATATCTGCTAATACCACGCTGTATCTCGCTTAGGACAACGTAAGCCACGCTTGATGCAGAAACAATGCTAATTTGAATTGTTTCCTTTTGTACCGTATTTTTGCAAACGGAGTAGGTACTAATTAGTACAACGTAGATTAACCAATAAGCTTAATTGGCAGCTACTCGTAATATTGAATCACGTGCTATTTTAGTCTGACAAGATTTCTGAATCCTTTTTAATTTTTATTATCAATTTAGTTTTCATCGAAGCAATGCCAAATTTCGACAATCACCCTCTTGGAAAGACGTTGCCTCCACACCTCTATTTTGCAGAACAAAAAAACAGCCATGAGATTCTGATAGTTGATTCTCACCAGTACAGAACGCGCAAAACTTCAATGCGTCCGTGATGAAGTCACAAGGCACTGAGAAGGTGATTTTATTGTAAAGGAGGGAAACGCGAGGACAAATGTGTGGTAGTAGTTCACTTTCATCAGGCTGACACTGAAACTCGCTTTCTATTTCCTCTGTGTGGTCATCGCGAGCTATGAGACTGACGCATAGTTTACGCAGGTAACTTCACTCAGAGGCATTTGAGGTTTGCACGTACTTATAATACCCTTCGTGCGTACGTTTAACGTAATAAATTATGTAAATTGTGGAAGTACCGTCTTTAGCAGTCAAGATTGTCGTTCGACATAGGCTCAATTTTGAACGGTATGGGGCTAGTGAAGATTTGAATGCCGACAGGCCGCGCAATGGGAAGCGGGTACAGCGTTAGGTGCACTACGGGGGTTGGCAGGCCAGGTGCGAGCGGCCCGAGCACGTGGGGGTGCCAACGCGGCTCGACGAAGAGCCTTGGCGGCCACACTGCGGGCCCTGGTCGAAAGGACACACGATTTCACAGACTCTGCATATACATCACACGAACATAGGCAGAGGATACTGGCGCTGGTTAAAAGGATAGCCTACGAATTGGAAAGGCTTGTCGCTATTGCCGTTACTGTTGTAAGTCTACCTTCTTTTTTCGCATGGTTATAGAGATAATGGTTTCGATTGTAATTTGCCAACTTATTTTATTTTTTACTAACTGTTGCCCGCGACTCTGCCCGCGTGTAGGTCGCTTTTTGCGAAACTTGAGAAAACTCATCAAATCATCCCATGGCATCCCACAGGAACACTGTTTTGGAATAAAAACTATCCTATGTGTTTAATTGGTCTACAAGGACACTGCACTTGCATTGTCGGGTTATAAGCTACCTAGAGAGAATGACTTATAATAATAATCCAATAGGTATTAATAAATACCAATTTAATTATAATATTTAACCGATACGTCAATCATCAAATTTTTCAATTCCTTCATAGAAGAAAATGAAAAATCTGTTCGTCATAATCATAGTCATTCACTTAGCAGAGTTCCAAGTGCAGGCACTACTGAGAAGAACTCCGCTACCCAACAAACTCAGCGTGTTAATCCAAGTTACCCTGTATGTGTGTGCCAAATTTCATGAAAATCGGTTCAGCAGTTTTTGCGTGAAGGAGTAGCAAACAAACATACAAACTTTCGCATTTATGATACTAGTAGGAAGTAGTACTGGCTGATATGATGAGGAAGTAGGATTTTCGGCCTGTCAATTTTGTTTTCGGCCTGTCAATTATTTTTATTACCTACCGAAGTGATTATATTATTGTATCCAAATTTATCTCAACCTTAAACATGTTCTGCTTTTGTTTATTTTTAGATTATATCTAAAAGTAGGTAAGTCTGTAATTGGAATGTAAAGATTCGGGTTGGTGATATCATCCCTAGTATCTGTCCCGATTATAATTCAACTTCAAATTCCATTTATTTTTTGCGTCTAAATTATAAATAAAATACTGATCCAACATTGTCAAGAAATATCTGGTAGGTACAATCAAGCAGTTCGAAAAAAGCATTTTAAAAGCTACGAACAAACAAAACATGAATCAACGTAGGATTTCACGGATTAAAGGAAAAAATAGTTGTGGTAAAGACATAGGAAATACAACAGATCGCTATAAAATATTTGCCAGTAAACTCAAGAGGATGTACCTACACCATTTACCTACTATATCAGAGGTGGTTCATGCAATCAAAAGATTAAGAACAAATAATAACCCTGAACAACATCCCCAATGAAGCAATAACATCGGCTTACTCACCTATTTATTCGCATTTTAGAATCATTTAAAACACCGTTACAATAGTCAGAGCCTGATATAGAATAATTTGCCTTTGCTCTATTTATTAAAACACCAATACATCAGACAACCTCCCTCCGACATTATTACGCGACAATATGAATTTTAAGTAGGTATATCCCCATATTATTATATCCCCTGAGTGTTGCATCATGCGACCGTAATATAAGGATTTATAGGCATCGGCACTTACTAGACCACCAAATGTACCTAGACTACATCATTCCATGTCTACCATAGTCGTTATTCAAGTAGTTCCCTCAGTTTTCCTCATCGTATGCCGGTGAACGGAACGTTGCAGGAAGAGCAGGGGGCCAGCGGCGGGGGCGCAGCTCTAGAAAGCGCGTGTACAGGAGCCACGGGCGCCGCGGCGGACCTCGAGCGAGCGCTCGTTGCCGCCGCCCGCGATCAGGCCCGCGACCTGGCACCCCTGGCCGAAGAGGCTAGAAAACTCGCCGCCGACCTCGCGCACATAGGTAACCTACGAAGAAAAATAGGTACAGTCGTGCTTATATCAACAGCGAACACTTGTGTGTACTGGTTTAGTAGCGAATTCGTTGACTAACCTTTTGTTGTACTAACTGGATACCAAATTCTATTTGCTTTACTAACGATTGATGAACTTTGACACAGTTCCCTAAGGATTGCAACGTTTGATTTTATTGTGTAACATTGTATCGTAAGTAGGTACTAATTTAACTGCTAAAAGCTGCTACTAATTATTGTTAAAAGTTTCAGCAGATACTGATTTTTATAAAAGCATAAGGTTGGGGAAAGAGTCTTTTCGCATTATAGTATGTATGAACTTGTAATAAAATCTCTTTGGCTGTAGTATTTGTATCTGGCTGGTTTTGGTATCATAGAAAGTTAAAATTTTAAAGAACATAATTCCAAATTCAAATTAGGCAAATGTGTGATTTTCATTTGTTTTTCGTACTGTCAAGATGAGTGAATCTAATGAAGAAATTCGATACATTTTAAAATTTTACTACAAAAAAGGTAAAAATGAAACGCAAGCCGCGAAAAAAATTTGCGATGTTTATGGACCTAGTGCAGTGTCTGTGAGAGTAGCACAAATTTGGTTTAAGCGTTTTCAATCCGGAAATTTTGATGTCAAAGATGCACCTCGCTCTGGTCGCCCTATTACGGATAAAATGGATGCCATTTTTGAAAAAGTGGAGCAAGATCGACATATCAGTAGTTACGACGTAGCTGAAGAACTGAGAATTGATCACGAAACAGTTTTGGCGCATTTGAAAAAAGCTGGGTACAAAAAAAAGCTCGATATTTGGGTACCTCACGAGCTCACTGAAAGAAACCTAATGAACCGTGTACTCATTTGTGATTCTTTATTACGACGTAATGAAACCGAATCATTTTTGAAGAAGCTGATAACTGGTGATGAAAAGTGGTTCACGTACGACAAGAACGTGCGAAAAAGGTCGTGGTCATAGGCCGGTCAGGCTTCACAGACTGTGGCGAAACCCGGGTTAACTCGCAATAAGGTGATGTTGTGTGTGTGGTGGGATTGGAAGGACATTATTCATTATGAGCTATTACCACCAGGCAGGACTATCTATTCTGAACTCTACTGCGAACAACTGATGAGATTAAAGCAAGAAGTTGAGAGAAAGCGGCCGGAATTGATCAACAGAAGGGGTGTGGTGTTTCATTATGATAACGCTAGACCTCACACATCTATAGCCACTCAGCAAAAATGAAGAGAGTTTGGCTGGGAGGAGTTAATGCATCCGCCGTAAAGTCCTGAC
Source organism: Macrosoma leucophasiata (assembly GCA_036365455.1). Taxonomy (NCBI): domain Eukaryota; kingdom Metazoa; phylum Arthropoda; class Insecta; order Lepidoptera; family Hedylidae; genus Macrosoma; species Macrosoma leucophasiata. Next base: position 15,274,127 of record JAWQUS010000009.1, on the reverse strand, counting down.
CTTGCACCTTCAGATTTCCACCTGTTTCGGTCTCTTCAGAATTCTTTATGCAATGTTAGGTTAACATCACGAGAGGACTGCCAAATCCACTTGTCGCGGTATTTTGATGAGAAGTCCCAAGATTTTTATAGCAATGGGATCATGTCCCTACCTACAAGATGGCAAAAGGTTATCGAACAAAATGGTACATACATACTTTAGTTAAATTTAAATAAACTATTTTAAAAAATGTTTTGAATTATCTTAAAAAATGCGAAGAAACTTTTTCCCCAACCAATCAATACGTTTATGTATGTGTTTTTTATAGTGAACCACTTAGGATGAGTTGCATCGCAAGGAAGGATCTAGAATATAGTAAGCAGGCGTTCGTTAAAAATAAATTAGTGTTCAATCTTTAGAGAACTACATTAAAAGATCACCAACGCACACGAGTGTCCGCGCAGGCTAGCTCACGTTAACAACATATATTTCACACTTACCACTTAGCGCATGTTTAATATTCGCAGCAAGTTCCTGTGGTGAGAGAGAATCAGAGAGACTGCACAACATAGCCAGCCGACTACACGAGCAATTAGACCACATAATTGAGGCAGGTTTTCCGTTACTAGCTATCCTGAACGACTTGAGCTTTTTTATACTTCCATTCCGCAGGTACCTTAATGCCATTGTACGTACTTAAATATCGTAAGTTCTAGAACTACTCACATTTCCACTAGGTTTTCTGTGTCGTTTTGTATTTTATCTTTTGACCTACAATAACTGAACTGAATATCTGAACACAGTGTAATGGTGGATTTAAACCAAACGAACGAAAGCTTATTTTATCCCCACTATGTCGGATTCGTTTGGTGTAAATAAACAATTATATTAACAGATCTAAAAAGCGGTTGAAAAGCATAATGCCTACTATTGCACTAAGCTAGCTTTTAAAAATTTTCATACAATATGTTACACGACGGCAAGCTTTCCATCCGCTTATCATCAGTAGCTCCTTCCAGTAAGTTAATTTAATAAGTTCCATAAGTTAATGTATTAATTGTACTATTTATTTTTCACAATAACACATGCGAGTGAACTTTAGAAATTAAAGAAAAAACGGAAAGAAAAATAACACCGACCCTAAATCGGTTAAAAATCAAAAAGGGAAAGCAGAATTTGACGCATCGGTGTGGGACTTCGGTAGCTTAATTTATTAACTTTATAAACCGTCACGGTCCAGGTATGCAAGCTACTCAGGCACATAGCGATGTCAGAGACGTTGCAAGTGAGCGCCAAGTTTGCGGAGATCAACCTTAGGATATACGGTCCCCAAGTGGTGACGGCAGCGCGGACGTTAGCCGCGCACCCTGGCAGCGTAGCGGCGAGAGAGAACCTCGACGTGTTTGTAGACATGTGGGCATGGTTGCTGGCGGACGCGGCTAGATTAGCACGCGACCTGCTCGATTTGACTGATGATAGACCAGACAAGCAACAGTATAGCAGCTTGCCTAGGCCGGGAGTAAGTCGAGATTTACATTTTACTAACTTTTTCTGCGATTTAGTTCCCAATCCCGGAGATATTTTTAGAATTATCTCTTAAAACCCTACTCTCCCCAAGAAAGCACATGCTAAATTTGAGCTTTCTACGACCAAAAGAGTCGTACTGTGTACATAAACTTGAAACGCTTGAACAGAGTTCCAGAGACTGTACCTACAGAGTTTAAGACATACGTAATTACAAAAATCTCTTGTAATAATGTCCTAAGATGATGATATAAAATATTTTCTAAGATAAATTGAAAAACGTGTAAAAAGGCCACGATGTATCACATAATATATAGGTTTCGATAGCACGTCTACATAACCCAAAAGTATAAGCAGAGGCAAATACATGTAGATACGTAAATGCATACCAATACCAGATTTGCCAGTTTGCAGTGTACCTACGTGTCGGTGGGGAATCTTCTCAAACCGAATAATCCCAATATCGGCGCATTTTAGCAGAATGAAATGCTGTTTTATAAATGGCATCCTAGCTGTTGAGACGTAAACGAGACCAGACTACTGTTATGTCTGCTGTACCTACCTATTGATTTTTTTCCCTTACTTAGGCATCTTTCTACGTACTACTATTTTTTTTTATTGTGTATATTATTATGCATATATTTTTATGCAGTTCCAACAACGGATTATGCTTTATAATTACTGGTTGCCTACAATACTTATGTACTCGTACTTATTTCAAAACAATTCAGAGGTAATAAGAAAATCACTACAACATATTTCAGAAACACGGTACGACGAGTAAACCTTTAAAAGCAGTAAGATTAGATTCGAATGAGCAAGCAAAGATTGCGAAATCGGGTCTAGAGATGAAGATTATGTCCTCTGAGATGGACGCGGAGACGGAGAAATGGCAAGGAGCGGCTGCTGATGAAAACAACGACATTGTGAAGAGGTATGAATACTACGACGAAAGCAATTAGGGCCGGCGCCAAGCGACGGCGTGTCGAGGCGCGGCACGGTACTTTTCAGCATACCGAATCATCGTGGCTTCCCCGGCTGGTCGAGAAAACGTTCCAGCTTGCCACGGTATGCGAGCCATAAAAACAGTTAATTCACGAAAAAAAATGTTACCACGCCGTGCCGTGCCGTGCCGGTGCCGCACTGAGCGCTGGCCCTTACCTATCGAGGGTTAAACATGCTTTTCCTCTAGATTATAAAATCTATAAATTGGTTTCAGCATTTGAAGTGATTCCACTATCTATGTTGGCTTGACTGATTAAATGTATATGTTGTCCATCATTATATGGCCCCGTATGTGTTAACTAGGTACCTATCACCGTGGCTAAACATCTAAGGCGGGCTACGCATCTGCATTTTTACCATCGGATTTATGTAGATATCTAAAGGTTGTATTCAAGTACCTTCTAATTAAAATTAGGTAGGTTTGCAGCATAATATATCTCGATGAACACACTAATTCTGAGTTTTTCCCCTATAATGATGTAGGCAGTATCGCGTTATTTGAAATGAACAAGGGTTGTTCTCCTCGATGATACCAACCAGAAGAGTAGATATAATTAATTGCAATAAATTGTAACAGAGAAGCGCGCATGGCCCAGCGGCTGGTGTAGATCGGAAGCGATCTACTCGGTTAAGCGGTACGGGCGCGGTCGGGTGTGTGATGGGTGACCGCCAGTGGCAAATTAAAATGCGCGTTTCCATGCTTCGGAGGACACGTTAAGTCGTCGGTCCCGGTTGCTATCGATAGATATATAGATATCAGTCGTTAAACTTTGTCATAGGCCTTATAGGCGGTTTGAAAACACCCGACAACGGGTTGGCCACTAACCCTTATCTCCACCACCCCGCATTGGAGCAGCGTGGTGGAGTAAGCTCCAAGCCTCCCACCAAATAGGGGAGAGACTCGTGCCCAGCTGTGGGACGTATAATGGGTTGCCATTGTTATTATAAATTGTAATAAATAAATTAATGAAAATTATTTTTTAAAAAAATTGTTGGTGCTTTCAGGGCGAAAAATATGTCTTCCATGGCCTTCGCTATGTACCAGTTCACAAAAGGCGAGGGTCGTCTAAACACAACACAAGACCTCTTCACACAAGCTGAATATTTCGCTGAAGAAGCCAATAGACTTTATAAAATAGTGCGTCAATTTTCATACCAGGTACGAAATGTGTTTTATTAAGATGCACGAGTATAACATTTTTTTTAAAATCAACAGTTACTTACTATTAAAAAGTATCTAATGCTTAGGGGTAAAAATATATCAAATAGATAACGATAGCGATACGTCAGTCAGTGTATTCTTAATGACTACCTACCCATCTTCTTTTCCATTTTTGCTTTTAAAATGACTTTGATATTTAAAGATAAAAACAGTAAACAATAAAAGTAACAAAAAGTAGGTAAGTACTAAATTAGGCACTTCTTGTACCTTCCTATACTATCATTCACTTAGCTAAACTATGCATTTGAAACAAATAATTTGTTCGAAATTAATGCCTCAATTATAATCCCATGAAGGTTCCAGCGGGGACGATAAAGAAAGAATTATTAGAGCATCTGGACAAGGTACCAACTTACGTCCAGCAACTACAATTCACGGTAAAGGAGCCGACGGTGGGGCGCGCCGCCACCTTCAGCAAGGTCGACAACGTCATACAAGAGACCAAACACCTTATGAACGTCATCAGCAAAGTAGTCACAACTTGCTTCGACTGCGCAAACAAGGTGACCCACCTATCCTATTATCTCTTCCGCAGAGCACTGAATCAAATTAAGCTCGTGTTTCTACTAAAGACTTGTAACTTTTTGTATAACCTAAATATTTTCCCATTGATAGATATCACTACCTGATTAGCCTTGTTTTCATATTGCCATATGAATCTGATGGTACTTGATCAATGAATCTATGGAAAATTCGTCTCTGGTAGCAGAACGAGCATTCCGTGCTCTGCTCTCTTCAAACATGTTATATTCAAATTTTACGAGCAACACATGGCACATTTTGACAATTTAGCGAAATTTCTAGGTAATATAAAGATTTTAGTGCATCGGAACGTAATGTTCCTTAGGTACCTTTGCCGTGGGAGGCGAGTGTGGGAGTTAAAAGGCACCAGAGTGTTGCACCTGTTAAGTACTTTAAAGATTCTATTTCGTTCGTGACTGTTAGATTTCGGGGGTGAACGGTGTGATTAAAGTCTAAAGATTTATTCTTGTCGAATGTCTCTATTCAAACTTGAAATTTGGCAGATTTGCTTCACAACTCGCAAAGAGACGAGAATAAGTCTTCTTAGTTTAGACATTAGATTCGTATAGTCATAGATATTTAATTGAAATATTGATATTCCTGTTTGGTTTTAATGGTATATTTTATTTGATTTTTATTTCTTTTTCCCATCGCCATGCATTGGGTGGTTCCCCGACTCCAGGGTCTAATTCCGTTGGAAAAAGCGATAAACAAGTCCTCGACCAATACGAGGGACGATTCGGTCTGTCTCACGTTACATTTTGATAAAATACATCCCAATACTCATGTATCTCTGTGTGTACCTGTGTATGTAGTCACACCTAAGCATGTTTGTATATTTCCTGCGCATATTCATACATCAGTTTACGCTTAGAAGAAATATATTTCTTCGTAATGTTTGCTAAATTGTGGTTCATTTCTTATCTAATGTCAGTTAAAGCTAGGTGAGCTACTTTTAAATGTTTGCAAAATCGAAAACGAAGCAACCTTCGTTTCTATCTCTTTCTCTGAATGAGACATTATGCATAACTTATTTTTGTTTTTGCTCCCTTTTACGTTCAGTTTTATTTTCCTAATTTCAGTATTCCCTTTGTATGCCCGAGAGAGTACCTATGCATTGGAAGCCAAATTTACAAAGAGCATCCACATTTAAGAGTGAAAATAGTGTATTGAATGGATAAAGTAGGTATTTGTGTGGATTAAATTTGTTGGTTTTCACTAACAACAGTGCTGTTCTTAACTAATCAACTTTTACGAGACTTACTGGAGTTTAGCGTAGAGTTTGTTTGATGGTGTATCCTATAGCTAATTTCTGAATGTTGTTTGATGTGGTGTTTGCAGACATAATTTGTTACACTTACCTATTTAGTTTAGTATCTGTGTGATTGTTTGTCTTAAAGTTTATAAGTGGGTTTATAAGCTTTAAGTTTATCTGCTATCTCTTTTTATGGATTAAATACGCTAGCGTTTAACCTTTAACCTTCGCTGCCGTTGACTGTTGAAATATTTACCTTTGCAGTAAAGTATAATCGGTCCATTATTTTGTTTAGTGTTTCAACTAAACCGAATTTGTGGGCGTGCATGGTGTTGTCATTTCGGTGGGTGCCGTAGCGGTGGCTTAGTTTTCAAAATTGACGGTCTCGTCCAACGCGTGCTATAAAGATCTGTTAGTTAATTTTGTGAGCTTAATTACTAAATATAAGAACCGTTTTTAGCAACAAAAAAATCCGTTTCCTTTTAAAATAACAAAATAATGTCATTCAAGTTTCAGACACAAACTTTGCTCTTGCATGTTGTTCTCATTCGTATTTATACGATCGGTTTCAAGCTAGATTCGCCTATCAGTTTCGTTTATGGAAAACAGGTGCTTATATCTCAGCAGGTAATTTTAGCGTTGGATGACTATTTAAAACGCTCAGATTATCTACAATTATCATTGACAAATATTACTAGATAAGCAATACAGAACTAAAATGTGTTGAGAGATTTTTTAAAAAATCCATTAGGAGAATTACCTATATCATAAGAATTCTTCATACAACATGACCGTCGAAACCTGATGTGGTGCCGACGAGCAAAGACAATATTTTTGTACTGGATTGTTAGTCTAGTAATACACAGTGTAACAGAACCAGATTCATGATATTTTTTGCATTTAATTCAGATGACATGAACGTAACGCGACTCTTTTACTGTCATTAAACAGCAGTGTGTTTTAAGGAAGCTTAGTTTAATGAACAATAACATATTAAGCTAAAGCTAATGTTCTCTGTTACCCTTTGTATAGATCGATGAAAACAATATCAATGTATGTTAAGGTTGCCAGATTCGTCAGCGAGATCTCCTTTTATTACAAACTAGCATGGAAGAAAGCAATTATATGTACCCGATATAGATGTAATCTGGTAGCGCTAAGCCTGTATACCCGTTTCCAAGAGCGAGAACTGATTCAAGTGCTTTATTAAAAGTTGATGTCACTTTGTATTTATTTATGGCCGTTTGGCAGCTTTTTCAACGGTATCAGAGTCTTAAAGAGAATTTTATTTAAAAAAAGTATTATTAGAGCTACTTGAGACGAATATCAATCTGGAGTCGATGCTGATATGCGATGGACGAGGCCGAATAAGGTATTGGATCCAGTTATGCCAAAATCAACCAAACCCCATAGAAAAATCTACGAGAACTGTTATACAAATTGATGTTCACAATGCTGACTGAGTATAGTTGTGAATGTGAATGTCAGTTTGCTCATTTACATTCTCAACAAACACGACACTTACTATATTACACTTAGTATATTATATGGTTAGGTACATATTCTTGTTCTAGATTACACGCTCAATCTACCCTCAATGGGTTTGTAATTTCGTATGATTGCAATGACGACTCGGGGACTGGCTAACTAAAATTTAACAAACCAGGTTCACATTACTGTGTCGGGGTGTGTCGCGAGATAATGCTATCAGTTTCATACATTAATTATTACTGCGCCACAACAATATGAATCTAGTCATTATGAATACAATGAAACCTATAGCACCACGACCCACCCCAACACAACACAAACCTGGCTTATTTGTACACAGCAGCACTAATACTAAAGAAACAATTTTTAAATCATTGTACTTTAAAAGAACAACCTCCGTCCATCTTTAAAAAATTGAGCGTGCAACCTTAACACGTGGGTCGGTGGCACAACTGGGTCCAAACGCGTGGAATTGCGTGTGTGACGTGGCGCGTGGCGTGTGACAGTACAAGCTGGACTTCACGGGGCTGTCGGCGGGCGCGGGCGGCGGCGCGGGGCGCGCGCGCGACGAGGAGGCGGCGGGCGGCGTCGGCGGGGACGCAAAGCCCAGCAGTTCGGCCGACACGGCCATGTGACAGTACGGCATGGGCCGGCGCGGCAAAGGCGACGCGCGCCGGACCAGGGTCAGCTTCCTCTTGTTTTAAGGCACCTCCTTAAACGTCACGTCGCCGTACGCGCACCTGACTCGCGGTCCGTTGTAGCAAGCTAGTTTATGTTGGAGAGAGATTATTTTTCCAAAAATACCCTAATAATAGATAAGATTTAATCTAAACATGGTATTGCAAATTTGGTGCAAAAGATTAAACTTTCAGCCCAGGCCTACTTGTTGGTAAGCAATTAGGTTGATATTTCTAACTTGTCATGGTTGAGAAATGTGTTTTGAATTTGGCAATATAGAAATATCATCCATTATTGGTTTTCAATCTACTAAATTGCTATTGGGGCGATAACAATGATAATGCGATAAATGACGCATTATCATTGTTATCCGAAATACCTGAAATTTGTTGGACTGGATTCCTAACGCTTTAACTGATATTGCTCTATTATCTAAAGTTCAAATCTTTATTATTATTATAGATAAAAAATACGAACAAGATCCCAAAGACAATAATGAGTTCTAGCTTCAAAATGCTCGGACGCGTCGAAGTCAGGTGGGCGCTAATTGTGTCGGTAAATCGAATACTCTGCTGTAACATTGGATTCAAGCAAACGTGCAGCGAGTACTCGATCGAAGGACCACTCGTATTCACATCGAACGCGGTCGAAGGAAAGTCGACTAATTGAAAGGATTGTTGGCTTGCCAATAATCGAATAAGCACGAAAGTTGCCTACAATAATTAAGTAATATAGAATTTAATGAAGAGCAAACGATATTTATTTAGTGATGTCTATGTGAGTGGTCCGAATTACCGGCTGAATGCTGTCAATTCGTCCAATCACGGAGTTTGGAGGAATTGCAGCAGTTTTTGATAATTAAGATGGACAGTACGATATACAAAGTAAGTTCTGCCAGACCACTTGCGACACACAAAAGCGTTTATATCGCTGACGCCAATTTTATAAAGTTAAGGTCTTTAGAAGTAACATAGTTCGCAAGCGTACTAACACGCAGTTGGCTGTGGATCTATACTAAATATTTTAGTATCGATTATATACATGTTAACACCACGTCTCGCATTTTATCCACTGAATCATATTTTATAGCATAGTATAGATAGAATTCATTAACTCATACAGGCAGATAACACATTCATGTTACGAATTTTTGCCTCGATATTTTAATAAATTGTGATCATTAAGTAAATGAAGAGTGAAATCGTACAATAATGAATACTTGTTACATTATTATAATATAACACTTTGTTACATAAAATACGTAAGCAATAAACGACACCGATAAACATATTTTTTAAGTTTCCCTCTAGTTTATATACAACCAATCACTTATATGTTCTAATATACTTAATAATAAGTAGTTCCCACCCTATATTTGGTTATTTCAACACTAAGCAACTCTTTCTACTCTGCACCTTGCACCTTCCGTGGTCCTGTCGCACTATTTCGCCTTTACTCTGCACGATCGCTTCCTCGCTGTTTTGTTCGCACTCTTGCCTATATATTTACCTTACATGCTATAACCGACATTATACTTCAGAACTACACAGTGTACTCGCATTCAATGTTATCGCATTAGTTTCTCTTTCGACGATTTCGTGTAAATACTAAAATTAGTTAACAAACGTGACTGGTTATCGCCAGCGCCACGGGTCAATGCATGATTGTGAAACGGGTAAAGATATAGAAGTGTGTTGCATGTGTGTACGTGATAATCGTAATGGATGTCGTACTTCATCTTTCCGAGGGAGGATGTTTAGTGTTAAGATGAGGGAATTTGACTCTGGTGGCTGCTAGGGCAGCCCCCGCGTCGCGAGCGGAACGGCCAGTGTTATATAGACCTAGGCGAACCGCGGGCCGCCGGCAGACTTCTGCACGCCTCTTGCATGCACTTCGTAGGGTTGCCAACCTTACTTCATCTACTTTTTGTATTTTATAGTCGAATTATAAAAGAACATTAGGTATATATAAACGCGAGTCAAGGTCTAGACAAACGACACATTCTTTGAATACGTCAAAATGAGGACCTTGTATAATTTTGATTAGCGCTAGTGGACAGTCATGATATGATATCTATTGTTAACTGTTGATTTTGTTTTCGAGGTATGTTTGGGATAGTTTTAAGAAACAGAATATTTTAGTAGGACTGGCTTCGACGTTTTTATACAACAACTGGAAAGCACGTATAAGGTGAAGGAAATTTAATTTTATACGAATATTACATTGAGACAAAGTAAGTACCGATATCTAAATATAAGATTACTATTTAAAGAACATTCAAAGTAAAATAGAATTCCAACTATAGATTAAAAATATATATTACATTACAGTTTAACTCTAAATACCAAACAAAAATAAATTAAACATTACAATTAAAAAATAAGTATAACATAAGAACGCATTCAAAGGGCCTTAGGCACAAGTAATAAATCAAAATAAATTTTGAGACATAAGTTGGCAACCCTAGCTATGTCATTCGCTGCTGCTCTGAACGCAAATCATAAGCTCGGCATGGCGCCCCATCTTCACACGCAACCTTAGCAAATAAACAGTTACGGCAATAATGAACATATCAACATAGGGTTAATCGTTACTGCTGCTACGACGAATCGTTATTTAGTATTTAAGTCATAGTATACAAGTGCCTCGCCGTCGGCTATAATCGTGATTACATTATTAGCTCTAGTAAAAACCGTTAGCATTTTATGTTACTTATATATTGTTGACATTAGGTATCAAACAGAACTTGGGAATTTGACATAGTTTATTTTAGTGATTTGAATTACTTAAATTGCCCATGTAACAGTAGGTACTTGAAGTATTGTTATGCAATAAAATGTGTCTTATAATATTAAACATCGAATACTAGTTTTCGTGTTCTATTAACGTGATTCCAATTATTCTATGTTAGATCATGATATTCACTCTTCGAACTGGTGACTAAGGTTTTATTTCTTAAACTAAATACATAATATAAACAGTTATATATAAATATATACATTATGTCGCTTATATTCCTCTAAATAGCACTTCGTTATGTTACTCAAGTGATACTATGGATATGATAGTAAGAAATATGTCTACACCACACACAAATAGGAATAATAATTATGTAGAAATATAGATTTAAGGATTGTTTTCATTTCGTGGAAGTATATACGATACGAATAACCAATAATGGATCTGAACATTACGATTAGAATAAGTTCCACATTGTTATAATAAGCTTTTGAGTGATAAGAACATAAATACTGAAAAAGAAATTCAAGGCAATTTGAAAATGACTACTTTCGATTATTTACAATGTGGATTTTTCTTTCTAAATCTATTTCTCTGCTTTCTAAATAAAACACACTATAAATGTAATTCATCATAATAAATATTACTCTGGAACCGACCCGGAGAACTGGTCGCCCGTAAATATAACATACGTAATGGTGGTCTGACAATACAAAGGATGCGTAGAAAATCACAACGGTCCGAAGTAGCTACTACCATGAAAAGCGTGGGAAATGTGCCTGCGGCCTGTCTATATGCCCGAAACTTATTTCTCAATCTGGTCTATATAACACTACGTTTCTTTCTACTCTTAGCATTTAAACTTTGTCTACATAAACATGTAAATCTTCTATTTATAACTACCTGCAATAAATTGTTATCTACTGTAAAAAAAATCTAAGTAAGTATTCTTAATCTTATTTATTGCCTTCTTAATTTTACTATATCGATTTTAATTACTTCTAGATAAGTCTGTTTCGATTTCGAATTATGATGTATTAGGCTAATTATTCACTAACAATATTCGATTAATGTAATGAGCTTTATAAAGCTTTATAATAAGAGTTGTGAATCGAAATTGTGGCCACGTAACATAGACTCAAGGTTTAGTACGAAACCGCTTTGAATTTTGAATATTGGTTACTGTTTTTATAGAAAAACCATAGAGCAACACGGGCCACCGGCCGCGGCGGACCGGTGGGGGTTATAAGAAAAACCTACGGTTATGATTACCGTCGTACGTGAACATTAAAAATAAAATCACCTCACAAATGCTACAGGAAGTTATTATTTAAAGTTATTATTAATTTAAAGGATGGAACCAAATTTGTTGAGTTACTATGAAATATCCTCATCGATGTTTTTATTATTCTTTAGTCTCAAAACAAAAACTTGATCGACAAAAAATTTAAAGATGGCTATGGGTGATTAATATTTTCATATACAGGGTTATTTGCAACCAGCGCATAATTTGTAATGAGCCAAAGCCTCCCTGGCTTTGGCTCATTAACACTTTTGTTATACAACTTTATCTAATTCAATTTTTTTTTTTACCATACAAAAAATAATAAATAGAATTTTCAGTTCTAATACTTCTTAACTTCACGTTACGTCAACAGCTGACGTCTGTACCTATGTAAAATTATTCCTATAAAACGTAGTGCTAACAATTGATAGAAGTCCCATTTGAAACGATTTTATTTCTTATCGTGTGATGTACTGCGTTTGGCAAAAGCCATAGAACAAAAGTTGTTAGTCTTAACGTACCTAACTCACCTTTGACGATTTATGCGTTAGATATATTTAACCCTGTTTATTATTATTTCTATTGGATTTATTAACTATTGGAGAGCATAATTATACGGTGCCCATAGCCATGATCATTTTTTGAATGTTAAAATTTAAATCCAGAGTAAAATATAGTAACATCCATACTAAAAAAAATTTAATCAAACATCAGAATATTTGAAATAATTTTATGCAATTTTATGACTAACTAGACTACATTTCTATTATAAGTAAATACGACAATCTCTTTATAATTGGAAATCTGTGCTGAATTTCAGTTCAATTATCAAAATTAATGGACAGTAACCTAATAAAATGCAATGATTGGTTAATAAATTGTAAAAGGATACAGCATTATTATTGATACGGTAATTGTACGGTCGATGTATGGTAATTATAATTCGTGAACGAATATTACGAATGTTGTAAGAATAGTTCATTTTTATACAATAGCTGCGCCATTGTGCCTCTTTACGTAGTAAAACTCATATTCAAATTTAATTATACATAAAACAGTTTTATTGCCGCGATCGTTTAGTAGCCTTGTAGAGTCATAATATAAAAAACTGTTCGACTTACATCACATTTAAGATATACTAACAGGTTAGTGTATAGTTATAGCGATACAGTGATTTGTGATATTACAAAATACTGAAGTTTAGTACAACGTCCTGATTTCAGATTTTTTAACGTAGTTAACTTTAGTAGGACACGAAAAGAACACCAATAATAATAGTGACTATTAATACTAATACATAGTTATATTATAGACAAAGCTTAGTTCGGGACAGGGTCCAAGGTTTAAGGTGGACACGTTTTTTTACTTCGAAACTATCAGCTTTTAAGCAGTCCACATTTGGACTGAAGTCAAGTTGATTTAACTTAAAATTGAATTTTTAGAATTACAAATTTCTGAAACCGTTAAATTTTGGTTTCGTGTGTCGGTAATTTCTTTCATGTTCCGTAACCGGAATATAAAACAAGGTAGAATAAATGGAATAGGTTAGTGTACTAGCTTATCGTTTGGGGTACTCATGTCTACCTGCAAACATAAGTGTATATTTTTATTCAACTCTTACAAAAAAAAAATTGATTGTAACCCTGAAGGAGTGAAACCCCGCTATATTAATACTGTAAATAAATATTACGTTGATAGAATATCATTCAGTTAAGTCTTAGTCAAACCGCGAACCTATCGTCGAACACTAAATCAATTTAACATTACTTCAATAAGAGTAATTATAAAATTGTATTGTCAAGAAACTGTTGTGATTGTTATAATAATAATATATTCGAAGTTGCATTTTCATTAAATAATTAGAAGTATATTTTCCATAGTGCTGCCAAAGATTAATATTATACATAGTTGTAGTAATGTTGTTTACGTAACAGGATATTTTGAGGTTGATCGTGGATTTATGGATTGTATTTTGATGTGGCAGATAAATGTTTTAAAATTATGTACAGCAGCCAACGACACTTGTGAAATGAATATCTGCGTGAAGCTCGTATTTTGTCAAGAACAGCGCCAACATTCATGACGCGCTATTTCAGACATGAAACATGTTAACGTTGGCAGTTGACATAATCTAATACATTTTAAATAAAAGGAATTCGTACGAAATGTATTGCTGTGTTTCATTTCCCTTCGAAATATTTAAAAAAAAATGGCAAAGCAGTAGAATAAAATATGTAAGTATGTGGATACATAAACGCAACAACGAAAACATCTTACTGGTGGCAGAGCTACAGTGACGGAACTAGAGTGTAAGTACGGTGGTATACGCTCTCGAGTTCCGTATTACCTAATCTAAAAAACATTCTCCACGGATTATTAACATCGATCAACGCCAATTCTAGTCCCATCACAATGTTCCAATGTTCTCGATGACTAAGGCTAATCCATAAGGCTAGGGGCTATTAGGCTAGGGGGCTAGTGAAAGCCCGTCTTGTTCCAGTCAAGGTCTAATTGAAGCATAGCTGTTTTTTTGTTAGTGTGTTTACACACACGGATAAAAGAAAACAAATCAATCCTATATATTACGTATTTATTTATATTTATTCAAAGGTACAATATATTACATCGTCCGAACTTCATTGCTTTCCAACACATGACATCCTCTGTGTATGACTAAGCGAATGATCAGTATAATGGTAAAGTGGGTTGCAAACGCGACCCTATACGAAATACAAAATTAAGCATATTCTTATCACCTACAATCTAATTTTTACGCGGAAGTCAATACTGTAGAGTAGGAAATAATACAAATTTAACCATGGCATGTAGATTAAATAAAGATTATGCATTTCTCATAAATTACGAGTAGTCATTAGTAGAATAACTTGCTAATATAAATCTGTTTATGATATGATATAGAGACTAAACGAAAATATTTACATAAAAAAAGTCGAATAGTCTATATAAAGTATAGTCGGATTTTTATCAAGTTTAAGAGTTTATTTAACAACTGTCAAACTATCCCAATTCGATCAATAATAACAAAACTGATTGTAGTCATTATGAACATACTTCATACTGTTAATTAAATATAATATAGTGAATATTAATGTTCCAACTTGTGTTCGCGTTACGTTTATGAACGTATTTATCCATTCCAATCCCTTACACGATATAAAGAAACGCTAAAACCTAGCTAATGCTAGTGCCTAACTCACAACTGAACTATGAGCATATTTTAATATCACTAAGCACAATTTACCGATGTTTTAAATCAGATGCCGTGCCGTTTTTACACCTTGTCAGGTATTTGACTGCACATATTTACCAAGCTGAAACTGTATCACCATACTCTTTATAGAGAATTAAAAAATATCCTAATTCACATCAAACTTCAGAATCGTGAATGTTTCCTAATTTCAATACACATCTCGAATAACTACAATGCGTAACACCTATCGTAATTTTAATTAGAAAAACAATTTAGTCATTTGTAATTAGCATTTAGAATATATGCTATATAAATAAATCAGTAAAGAAATTAGTGCCTATGCTTTACGTCACGTAGACTGAGCTGAATTAAATCGCTGTAATTTGAATTATACAATATTGCATTAGTATTTGTTTAAAACAGAGAGTTTTTACAAGCTACTTTGGCAACATCGTGGACGTAATATAAGATTCATAAGCTGTAAAACATTTGTGCTACATCGCCACTGTTACATAAAATATAATTTCAGTCATAGTTCGTTACAATGTCTCTTACTCTTACAAATACCTTTAAAGTTCCAAAATTGTTTAGGAAATAAAACGTGTCATACAAAATTAGGCCTTACTGTTAAAATAAATGCTTTGTCATGGAAAGTCTTATAAATAAATATGTATAACGTAAACGCGTATAAATTTTGTTTAACATAATGACCATATTGTTAAAATACTAGTCTATGTTATCGTTGTTTTTGATATATAATCTAAACATATTATTTAGATGCGGTACATCGGACGTCCGTGCTCCTATAATGCTATTCCAGTCGTAACACTCTTAAATGACCAATCTGAAAGTTTTATAAACATATCTTCATTTCCAAATATATATTATAAATAATGTAAAAAAAAATATAATATAAAAAATGAAGAACATACAAAACAAGATCAAATGTGAGCTCATGGCAATCATTTGAAGTCGAAATCTCATTTTGAAATCATTACTTCATCTTAATGATTCTACATCACATTTGTTCTTTCAATTTAAAATCTATCTGGTACAACTCCATTACTAATATATACAGCACAAAGCAAGAGATCCCTTCCTTAGAACTTTAGTGACAAAGAAGTTTAAGTGTAAGCAGATATTTAAGAACATAAGTGAGATACATACACAACGTTCAGTGGTACACGCAGTTGAAGAATATTAATGCACGAATGTACAAGTTTAAATTTGATAGAAATAATTAGTGTACACAACATTTTAAAGATGTCCATCGCTACGCTGAATGGCACTATTTTAAGATTTAAGAATAATAAATATAAAAGTTCGAATATTATTAAATCTCATTATGGCCTTCTTGTTTAGCATATTACTTTAAGATATGTAGGACATGTCTGAAATGAATATTGTCACATAAAAACACTATACATTGAATACAGTAAAACGCGTCCAGTATGCCTTTCGACATGAAAGCATGTAATCACTTCACTGGTATGATACTTTCCGAGACCACAATACAGTAATGCGGGTAAAATCCGATACGCACTAAAATAATCCGACGGCAACCTCTCCCCATAGAAAACAAGAGATCGAATAGGTTTTAGGATCATGCTTATAACTTTAGTCGAGTAGCGATTGACATAATATTATCGGTATTCATACAAGTAAATTACGCACTAGAGACGAGAAATCAAATAAATCATTCGCGAATCGACTAACGTGTGTGATCTTAGAGTATTCGATAGAAGGCTCCCTTCGCCATTGAAAGATTCGGTGGCGAGCGGCGAGGCGCCGACAGAGGTTAGTCACGCAGAGTAACGGTGGGTGCGAGGTCGATGCGACAATCGCCACATTAAAACAAACCTTTCTTTTTCTTGTCCTTCTTCTCTTTGCCATCTACCGTCCTGAAATGTACAAAAACATTATGTTAATGACGATTATTTATACCACAGAATGACTCTTAGGAAGATCAATACGATCTTGATTCTTACCAAGAGTTAGTGAAGAAATTCAAAGTAGTTACCACCACGGTATATATTAATTCAATAGCTACAAAGTTATGTTTTTCAGTTATAAAGTTTTGCTAGCTTTACCCTGCCACACATTGCTGTGGCTAAATGTGTCAAATGCGTGTTTATGAAACATTACAAATATCTACTTTCAAAAACCCGCATAATTCCTTTCAATGACACGTAATAGTTTAATTTTGTGACGCTAATGTACATACATATACCTCCGATTGTTAGTAATTAGTTAGCTTAAAAAAAAATCCTCTGTGACAGAAATCTCAGTCGCACACATTCCTTGCTGTTCGCTTCGAGCGAGTAGCAACGCAGGTCGTCGAACGTTAGCCCAGTAGGCTATATAGCTACACACAGTACACACGCTTGACTCAGCCGCAGTCAGTAGACATTCACTCCTTGCTGTTCGCTTCGAGCGAGCGGCGGCGCAGGTCGTCGAGCGAAAGTCCAATAGGCAACGAGCTACACACGCTAGACTCAGCCGCAGTCAGTAGACACTCACTCCATGCTGTTGGCTTCGAGCGAGCGGCGGCGCAGGTCGTCGAACAAGAGCCGGCCGATAGGCTTTATACACTAGACAACACAGTAGACACTCACTCATTGCTGTTGGCCTCGCGCGAACGGCATTGCAAGTCGTCGAGCGAGAGGGGTGCACTAGGCAGCGAGCTACTCACGCTAGACTCAGCCGCAGTCAGTAGACACTCACTCCTTGCCCTTGGCCTCGAGCGATCGGCGGCGCAGGTCGTCGAACAAGAGCCGGCTGATAGGCTATATACAGAAGATACTCACTCCTTGCTGTTTGCCTCGAGCGAGCGGCGGCGCAGATCGTCGAGCGAGAGGCCGGTCTCGCGCTCCCAGGCGGCGCGCTCGGCGACCAGGGCGCGCTGGCGGTCCTCGAGCTCGCGCGCCTGCGCCTCGAGCGCGCGCCGCGTGGCCTCGTGCCGCCGCGCCAGCTCCGCCTCAGACTCCTTCAGCTTGGCGCGCTTCTCGCGCACTTTCATCTCGAACACCTAGATCATATAGATGTTATCAACATCATCATAATTTCAGCCGAATGACCTCCACTGCTGGACCAAAGTCTTCCCATAAGGGGGACATGCCATAAGTACAAAGTTCTTTCAATAATCGCCGCGCTTGCATTATTTCACTTACTACCTCTCCATTGGAATCAAACCATGATCGCCATTGTTCGGTTGACTGACTGCACTAGCCGCTAGTGGGTGGGTTGGTCGTCACATTGACGCCGATCGATGTTATGTAGAGTCAAGGAACTCTCCGTTTATACAAAATCAGTCAAATACAGCTTTCATTCGCCACTTAGTGCGAGATTCACAGACCGCACTACGACTTTACTTTGAGCAAAGTATGCTTAGAACTGTCAGAAATGTATGGGGTTTGACAGTTCGAAGCGTACTTTGCTCGAAAGTAAAGTCGTAGTGCGGTCTATGAATCTCACCCTTAAGGTGGCCCTCTTTCAAGCGGCCAGTTCCTTGTTAGTACCTCTAGGTGAAGTGCACTGTATAGTATTCCACACTAACTTTTTTAATGTTACACATTAAAAATTGTGTATGTATAGGTTTCATTTATAGTAAATGCATTTCTAAAGAAAAAAAGGTACCGCAACACACTTCACCGCGAAATACTGACGTAAACTCTATTCGTTCTGCCTATATGCCGACCTATACATAAGCTGTGATACTTTTTATAACCCTGCGTCCTCTGGGACATTAGGGCAGTCACTCTACCACAAGCTACTGAAGTCTCACACCCGACTGTCGATTTTATCTTTAACATATTTTGCATCAACATGATAACAAAATAAAACAAAGTTATGTTCATCAAAAAACAAAAAAAAAACAATACATATTATTGGAACGAAGTTCCATATCGCTTGGAGAGGGGGCAGGCCGAGCATAGGATTCGACTTATCGTTCTCTCTCTCCCTCTCTCTTTCGACAATGACAAGTCAAGCGACGCGCACGACTGCTGTGTATGCGTACATTGTTTTGTCGTGTTCGTGTGTATGTAATTTTAGTTATTTTTTATTATTTTGTTTTAAAAAATAAACAATGGATTGTGAAAGTGATTCATTAGAAGTTGAAGAGGAACTGCGTTCAATTCGGGTGTCTCACGTGTGTCACCTCAGACAGTTGTTAGGTATTGTAAATTGTAAAAACTTGATCCATTTTATTATGAAACCTGCCGCTGTGTTGCAGCAGTCAGTATTTTCCCATATATGTACAATAAATTATACAGCATTAAAAAGAGAAAAATAATAATATTAATTGTTTTATATTATTTCGCATTAACACATGCTTGTGTTTTCTTTAAATAAAATAATAATATTTACTAGTATAGTATATACAGTATATAGTACCGAACCTACTTAAACTTTTCTACTGACTTCAAAAAATCGCGGTCTCTATTCTGTCGTATATAATTGTCAGATCGATACAATCTTATAATAATAATAATGGCAACCCATTATACGTTCCACTGCTGGGCACGAGTCTCTCCCCTTTTTCTGGGGGGATGCCCTACCACGCTGCTCCAATGCGGATTGGTGGAGGTGGGTGGGTTAGTGGCCAACCCGCTGTCGGATGTTTTCAAACCGCCCATAAGGCCTCCGACAAGGTTTAACGACTGCTATCTTTCGATAGCAACCGGGACCGACGGCTTAACGTGCCCTCCGAAGCACGGAAACGCGCATTTAATTTTCCACTAGCGGTAACTCATCACACTACCCGACCGCGCCCGTAGTCCTTAACCGAGTAGATCGCTTATGATCTACACCAGCCGCCGGGCCATGCGCGCTTCAATCTTATAATAGCTATCTATTATTTTCTTACCTGTTCCATTTCAATTTCCATTTGTTTCATTTTAAGATCGTGCTCTCTCTTTTCCTCTTCCATTTGTGCTAAAGGATTCCTGGGAACAAATATATCTTGTATGAAAACGACTATAATAATTCCAGAAGTTAAATAAAGTACTCGCAAATACAGACACAAAATATGATAAAAAACAAAAATAAACTTAAAAAATAATCAAAATTTAATAATTATTATACATATCATATTACCTTCTATTACCGAATAATATTCTGGTTATTTAGAAATTGGTTTGGTTTAAAATTAAATTAACATGCTGTTTATTAATTTAGCATGCAAACTTATGAATGGAAACAGGCTAATGTCACTCGATTAACGAGTGTTTAAATATAAAAACAAACTTCAGATATATGCATTTGATACAACGTTTTCATATGCCCACTCCATACAACAGTAAACTAAATAATTTCATAATAAATACATAGCTGTTTAACAATCACCATTCACATGCATATAGATAAATGATTTCGAGCTTCAATCCATGTCATTATATGTATAATTTAAACGAGCAATCTACCTATCATAGCTACCACGGCTAACTCGAAGATTTCCGCAGAATTTTCTCTTCATGAAACTGAACAATCTATACAAATAAATAAAATTGGAGTGACTGTTTGTAATATTAAAATAACCGCTTTTTACTAAATGCATATGTATGTATACACGGTACATATACCAAAACAACATTTTTTACAATTTTTGTCTGTCTGTCTGTCTGTTTGGCGGGGCTAATCTTGGGAACGGCTGGACCGATTTTGACGGGACTTTCACTGGCAGATAGCTGATGTGATAAGGAGTAACTTAGACTACTTTTATCTCCATACATCCATACATACCTACATACAAATAAGTAGAATTGGAGTGTATACGACTTTGACGGGACTTCCAAGGGTAGGTAGCTGATGTAATGAGGAATAACTTAGGCTACTTTTATCTCCATACATCCATACATACATAACTACATACAAATAAAAAGAATTTGAGTGTATCCGATTTTGACGGGACTTTCACTGGCAGATAGCTGATGTGATAAGGAGTAACTTAGGTTACTTTTATCTCCATCCAACCATACATACATACATACGTACAAATAAATAGAATTTGAGTGTCTCCTATTTTGACGGGACTTTCACTGGCAGATAGCTGATGTAATGAGGAGTAAGTTAGGCTACATTTATACTAGCTGCGCCCACGACTTCGTCCGGGTAGATACTGAACAATCCTATTTTTTCTCACGTGGACGAAGGCGCGGGCACAGCTAGTTGGAACATAAGTGGAAGTAGCAAAATTTTTAAACAATCCATATTCCATGGTGCATTTCGGGACCTAATTCTCATAACATAATAGTCGTTTAATCGCGATTGAAACTGTTGGATAACCTGCTCTGATATAGACCTCGTGCATTGGTTAAAACAAGAGGCCCCAGATAATTTAATCTTTCTATACATACTATAAAACAAAGTCCTCCGCCATGTCTTTCTGTCTGTCTGTCCGCGATATATTAAATGACTACGTCTCGGATTTTTAACCCCTTTTCACTGGGGAGTCTGTGGACTAAATACGTAAGTACTCGAAGTATTTCGGAATATAAATATATTTATCAGTCTTGCAATATCATCAGGTAAAAAAAATAATGTCAACCGTGAACAAATCCGAAAATTCTAAATAGAAGCTGTTTAAAAAATACATATAAGTCAATGGTCTAACCAAGGTCTAACAATAAAGATCCAACTACGATAAAAACACGCAACGATAGGGTCCACTACTACCCCGTGCCGTATGTAGGAAAATATGTACAGAGTGAATATAAAACACACAACACTGTGTGCGATGAAACTTACCACACGGTCATGAAACTGTTCATCAGTCCTTGCGGGCACAAACTGAACACCAACACAACCATAGTTAGCACGCGCCTGTGCCCACTCGCGTTACAATGGCATTAGCAACTTGTTCATAAACCTTAGACAAACGCGTTTAATACCAAAAGATAAAGACCAACCTATCCTTGATATCTAGAACTAATGGGCTGGTGATCGGATGAAAATATTTTATTACCACGGGATGGAGGATGCTGAGAGCAGATTAAAGCAGGTACCGATCAGGGATGTCCTGGGGTCACAGATACGATCCCTGCCTGAAGTCAAACTTTTCTTTCCATTTTTTCTTTAGTTACTAAACACACTCGCACGTGTTTTTGCGAAAAATAAAAATATTACAATTTAATCCTATTCTCCTTTGACGTGTTGGCCTTTAACGATTAAATAAATTCAAAGCGCACACTGTGAGTGCATGTTTCATTTAATTAGCAACACAACACAGTTTGGAGATTGAGAGCGTAAATTGCTTGAATCATTTGTATTATAGGCAGACGACATCAGTGCAATTGTGCGACAAACATGAGAAATAATGTGATAAAATATGATCGACGAGCTCTGTTTATAATGCCACTGGAAACGCGTGAACTCATTGTTATTATGATTAATGACACTCGGTCATGGATATTTTGTGTTATTAATTCATTCGCAATTTCCTTAAACAATTTATAATTGGAATCAAGGACTCTAAAAGTCAATTTTAAATGTCATCGTAATACATATGTAAATAATATGATACTGATACGAAACATCCGTTTTGTACGCCTCAAGAAAGGATTATTATGCGATTAGAAAAATTTATTATTCCAAAATATCCATGACAAATACAGATGATAAATGTTAATAAGTAGTACTTCATTTCTGCATGCCCAAGCACAAAACATCCAAGTAATTGAGAATGTTATATAACTATTGCATAGAATAAATAGAAACAAAATTAAAATTGTAGCTCATATCTGCAACATTTAACAGAAAAGCAATCGACCGTTTTGAAGGTGACCAGACATGCAGCAATGTAAGTATAGAGAAGATTTACATGTATAATAGAATTGTTAATTGATATCCAATGTTAGTTTATTAAATGTATTTCTTACGGTCTGGTCACCTTAAAAGCGGTGACAGCAGTACGTAAATCAAGGTAAATGGACAATCATTATAGAATATATTAAGGCAACCCTGTCTACTCAGGTTGTTAATTGTTACCATGCCTTCCAAAAATTTTAATATCGAATCTATGTCTGATAGTCTATGTGACGATTATATGCGAATAATCTTAACGAGAACATTCAAACTCATGGAGAGAACCGATAGAACAGGAAATTAAAATAAAGATAGTTGTGTGTGTGACATACTTGTTGGAGTTAATCCTGTGAGGTTTGCCGTCGTGTGAGAGGCCGGCCAGCTTGCGGCAGCGGTAGTTCTCGTAGTGAACGGAGCTGGTCACATCCTTCAGGTCCTGAAGGTGCGTCCGTATCACCATGTTGCGAAGTGCCAGGAAGTCGCAGTGTTCCAGATTTTCCACTGCAAGTACAATCGACAGACTTTAATTTCGGTATGTTGAAATAGAAGACCCGACGGCGGTACCTTGAGACGATTGCATGCAACAGTAAGTTTTTCAACGATATGTGGTACAGGATACCGTTACTACCATGGGCATTAATTAATAATATTATTATTATTCTCGACTACAGTGCCACGCATATTTTTTTTAATGTTATAAATTGGCAAGCCAACACACAGTTAACTTTGATGGTAAGTAATACTGTAGTCCAGAGGAACCCAAACTATTTTTGTTTGTAGATCCCATTCATCCCCCCCCCCCCTCCCATGCCACTAATTTTTATTCACGCCTACGTAGTCCCCATAGAGTCTCCCATGGACCCCAGGGGGTCCATCTGGACCACTTTGGGAATCACTGCTGTAGCCTATCAATAACTACAACGAAATCAGAAAATTCAGTGTAGATTCGTTGCCACTACTGTACCTGAAATTATAGGAAACCGGACTGTTCCTGACCAGAACACGATAGTGCTGAACACTACCATTTGGCGGCAAGTAGATTAGGTAATGCGGTGTTGCCTACGCTTGCGAACTCAGTCACTGGAGCTCTACCAGCAGTAAGAATGTTATAACAAACAGAAAATTCATACCCAGATGCACCTTTACTAAGCGCTAACATTTGTTATCCGGATAGTGGATTCAAAATTGAAAAATATAATTTCATATTCTGACGCCGCAATTCAACTGTTTTCGATTTCATAAGTTTATGCAAATACCAAATAAATCCTAATCCGGAAATTAATTAATAACTTAGTATGTTATGAATTCGCCAATTGAATTCCCAAGAGATGTACTACCTAAAGCAGTTTGTTGCTGGATCTACTTTTCTACCGTATTTAGATGGATCTACTCATGCCGACTTTTGCTGACCCATTGTATTCTCACTCCAAAAACTTAATGAATAACAAATGTTATTTATGTAGTCACCATTTCGAATAACCTATATCCAATATGCAATCAACATATTTTTATTCAGTAACCGTATCTACGATGTTTATAGAACTCGTTCACTGGGTTAACACATCCTCAGACCTCATTACGAAAAAGTGTTGAGGTCAATACCCTTGAGAACATGTAACAAAACGTTGTACGAATAAATTAAAATGTCCGTTAGACAACGTGTACTTATTAACACGATGTAATCTATATAAATAAAAATTAATCGCTGAAATGGGTTGCTAAGCGAAATCTCGATAACGGCTGGACCGATTTCGCTAATTCTGTTTTGTTGTATCTGTGATCAAGAAATTAGAATTTTAAGGCAAACTTCACGACCATGTCAACTGTTTTAATGTAAACCTTGTAACGCTTGACGTAACGGTCAGTCGATTGGCAGTTGACGCGACAGATCGCATGCGCGCTGCACTTATCGCTACAGTAAATCGGTAAGAATTGATACATTATTACTAAGTAAATAATATGTTCCGAAAAAATACATCAAATTACCAGTAACAACCTACATTTTTTTTTTGTTGTTATGGCGTCGCTATTACGCATATTGCCAGTGTCAAGTAAAACGATATTTCGTATTTATTTAAGCAGCGTAAAAGTTAGTATAATATAGTCATCAAGTATAATATGTAAGTATTAAGTATATAAGTTATCAAGTATAATATGTCAGTCAAGTGAGTTACAATCAAGTTATTCGAGTAAAGCGATGGCTACTTTACCAGAACATTTACAATGAAGTTTTGGAGGCAACCTGAAAGGTCGTGTTTTCGCACTGTTATTCTATTTCACTATACACGGGCACTGTAATAAACTTATATTAAACAAAATGCCACCAACTTTATTCAATATAACTTAAACATACACCAAGAAAATGAAATAAAATAAGAGCACCATACGCCTCTTTCAAGGTTCCCGCCAAAACTCCAACAACCTACATTGTACACGTGCGAAGCCGGGGCGGGTCGCTGGTAAGTAATAAAATGCTTTTATGTAAATCGATGATGTCATCAGGGTAAGCGACCGATGATTAATTAATATGCGTTACTGACCTGAAAGCTCGCGTATTTCAAACCAGATAATTATCTCGATACCCGGAATCAAATACATATGTGCCTCAAATAAATTCAATGATTAATATCGATTTATAATAAACAACGATCAGCTTTCTATTTATAACCCAAAAAAAACAATAACTCAAAAATAATTTATGTATCTCCAACTACCTCTTACTAGGTACCTACTTTATGAATTTGATTAGGCATTTTCCATGGCACGCCATCGGTTTTAGTCAGTTATCGTCTTTTTTGTTAAATGGAATTTGTTGTAACTATTTTTACATTGCAACAACATCTCAAATGTACTTAAATTTGGATCCGAGGATTCGGCGTACATATAAAATAAGTCTATGAGGTGGAGAAGGTCAAGGACACCTACGAAGCACAAAATAGTAAAAAACATCATCTGATAATGGTGTAGATGGGTCAACTTCCGCAGTTCTTGGTAGGTGCAACAAATACTCCTTGTTATTCTATGATTCGTCGCACAGATCTTTCCGTAGGAGTTTCGTATATAACGCGTACACCAAGTATTCATGCCTATATTCTGTATAATTACGTAATTCTTATACCTAGATTGATCTACGGATTCGAGACCCCAAAAAAAACAACTAATTTGATATAATTAAAGGTGTAAATGGGTCAACTTCTTTCAGTCATCGGCGCTAATCCAGCTTCTGCTTATTTCGATGCGACGAACATTTAATTGGCTAATACTCTTGATTGTATGGAGCGTAAAGATAATGGGTACTGAATATAAAAGTTTCTAGTATTTGTCACCAGCGCTGACGTACGAGTAACTACGATATTAAGTTAGCTGTTGTATCGTCAGTGAAGGGTACAGAGTTAAAAAACTAAAATCTTTTCATAAATACTTAATCAACTATGCATAATGCAGAAAGTGATTATTTATGTTGACAATCCGGTTAGTCCAGCGATGTGAGACGACCGTTTGATTACTTTGATTCGAAGGATCGCGGGTTCAATCTCCTCACCGGGACAAATATTTGTATGGCCTACAGACATTTTTTTCGGGTCTGGGTGATGTGTTGTATCTATGCGTACAACGGCATCCACGACACAGTTTTATACCTAATGTGGGGCTGTAAGTCTACGTGCGGCGCTTTAAAATTTATCTAAAGGTAAGGTAAAGGCAGCGCCAGCCGTGTTCGATGGACACTTTTTCATACAGAGAGAGCACTTCTTATCTCTACTCTGCATATCCATATATGGTAGGCATAAGTTACCTTCAGCGATGCCCCACGGGTACTTGCGTCCGCGGATACGTCGGCCGTCCTGCTCGATGACCGTGTTGGCGCCGACGACGGCGAAGGGCACTCGCGCTCGGAGCGCGCGCGTCGCGTCACCTCCCTCGCCTTCCTCACCAGAGCTCTCCGGGAAGTCGTAGATCTTGATCTTGTGTTGCGCTATCTCCTTCATTATCTGCGAGTAAGTAAATAAAGTCAATATCCCTAAAAACTTATCAATGGATAGATTTAAGATCCTTGAAACGGCGTTTTTTCATATTAAACGGGGTCTCAATGCCGTGTTCTGGGACTGAGATCTGTCTATAAATATGGGCCTTAGAAATATTCGGGAACTTGAAAAATGAAACATTAGATGTACTGACATTTCTAAAAATGCGTTATGGGTCGTTGACTTGTTTCCAACTTTCTCAAACGAATTTTCGACGATACATATTCGTCATTATTAATGTTCGAAGCGCGCATGGCCCCGGGGCTGGTATAGCATAGCGTATCGCACAACCGAGATTATCGCTTGCGATCGAGTATGTGATGGGTGACCCCTAGTGGAAAATTAAAATGCTGGTTTCCATGCTTCGGATGGCACGTTAAGCCATCGGTCCCGGTCCGGTTGCTGTCAATAGATAGCAGTCGTTAAACCTTGTCGGAGGCCTTATGAAACGGCACTAAAGTTGTTTGAAAACATCAGACAGCGGGTTGGCCACTAACCCGTATCGGAACAGTGTGGTGGAGTAAGCTCCAAGCCTCCCCCCAAAAATGGGAGAGACTCGTGCCCAGCAGTGGGACATATCAGGGGTTGCCATTATTAATGTTCGATTCACAATTTGTACAATGTCACATTGTTTCACTTCTGGATAAGATCAGATGGTGTAAAAATAAAACTCTTTTTCTGAATAACATTCTACTCATACATTTCAATGCGACAGTGACCGAAGTATTGAGCAAACCCGACAGGAAATTATATCTCAACGACGAATATGCAACCAAAGGAAATAATATGTTAGAAATAAAGAGCGTTAAAATAATATTTACGGCCAATATGCCAATTGTGAAGATTATGCGCTATGATTTGGAAATATGTGTGAATAATGTTAATGGGTTCCCTACACCTTACGCTGAATAAACCTAGCTGAGCAATTCTCACCTCTACTTACATATTTGGAAAATGGTGGAATGGCATGAAGTTTTGTTTACAAAAATGTTATTCTTTGTTAACACCAACATAGTACAATTTTATAATTCTTTGAGAATATTAATCATTAAAATAATTT
Organism: Macrosoma leucophasiata; assembly: GCA_036365455.1. NCBI lineage: Eukaryota > Metazoa > Arthropoda > Insecta > Lepidoptera > Hedylidae > Macrosoma > Macrosoma leucophasiata. Next base: position 15,246,331 of record JAWQUS010000009.1, on the reverse strand, counting down.
TGATATGGTAATATCTATATAGAATACGTAGTATAATTTTGTACTTAACTGTTCTATTACTGGCTCTTATCATATTCTCGACTCGGTAAAGCGTTGATAAAATCTTTCTATAGCAATTTGCTATTCCAACATCAACCTTATTATACGAGCGTAATACATAAAATATCTCACATTATTAACTGCGAAAATGTATTTCGAGATAATATCAATCGTGAGCATTGTGATAGTTCGAGTTCTGATTAAACCCATTGTTTCTTCTTAATAGTAAGTTACTTGATTTGATAAATTATATCGAATCAAGAAAAATGAGCGAAAGCACTACCTGCAGTGTGAATTCAGTGCAATTAATTTTAATTAGGTTTTTGCTATAGTATCCGTGGTTTTCATGATGAAGTTAATTAAGAACTTTGATAAATAACGTAATTAAAACTCTAAGATTATTTTATTATGCTTTTCTTTATTTTGCTGGAGGTATAATTAAATACTACTACTACTACACTACATATGCGTTAACGTCGCATCTACCTACACGAAAACATATTCGCAGAGTAGGTAAGCCCGTTTCGTTTTTTTCAAATAGAGAGAAATGCACAAACTATTATTCTATTATTTTTAAAATCAATTCACACTTGTTCCATATTTATACCTACTTTGCTTACACTCCCGAGCTTCACGAATTCTTAAGAATTACAAAATACTATAAACGAGTTCAATAAAAATAAAACCGAATAAAAATCTCTTATTTTCTATAAGCTCAGAGTCTTTTAATTCAAAATGGGACTTTCAACTGTGCCGCGCGCGTCTTTTAGTTGATTCTTTATTTGTTAATAGATGTAGGTTGGTGTTATATTTATAGATCAATAACGAATATGTCTAATCATCCGTTTTTAGAATTGCCAAGGAAATCAAAAGTCATACTCGGTTTAAAACAAAAATAAATTAATTGATCATACCTGTTCTTTAAAATCTTTGCACTCTTCAGGCGTCATGGTATCAGCCTTAGCTATGACGGGAATGATGTTGACTTTGTCTCCAAGCCGCTGCATGAACTCCACATCAAGAGGCTTGAGGCCGTGACCGCTGGGCGCGATGAAGTATAGACAGCAGTGGACGCGCGTATCGGGTGGCGCGGCTTTGCGAGTCACTCGAGACTCCGCGTTTAGGAATTCCTCGTACTTAGACTCCACGAAGTCGATTATTGGTTGCCAGCTGTGAATCAAATTATATTATTTGAGAATATTTCATATGATACAACAAGGAACACAGGAACAAACAAACGCTGATATAATGGAACCTTGAGGACTAGTTTTAGAATACTGTGACAACCACAGTAAGTAACATCAGTGAGACTGTTTAGATGCTTTATTTTTCGTTTTGTTGAGCGTTCTTTCTGTTAATAATTTGTAAGTGATGACTCAGTCTCCGAGCTGTTGAATGTAGGCTACGTCACAAGACCGTGGTCACTCGAGGCTATAAAGTATAGGCTGCAGTGGTCGCACGTGTCGGACGGTGCCGGCCTTGCGAGTCATTTTCAACTCAGCGTCTAGGAATCCTATGATTTTGATTACACGAAGTCGAATATTATTTATTCTCAAACACCTAATATTCGTAGGTAAATATGTTCGTGTTCTTTCATATGATTTTGAAGGAACACGCAAATAAACAAACGGTGGTACGTTAATGGAACCGTGAAGACTGGTTCCATTCCTTATAGAACCAGTCCTCATAGTTCCACATTTTGATGTTTAAGATATTGATCTTAAACATCAAAATGTATGGAACTATGAGGCCACATTGGTGGCCTATGCACAATAATATAAACGTAGAAAGAGGTCTCAATATAAATACGCTGACACTCTTGAATCTTAAGTTGTTTTGTCTCAGTGTCTGGGACTGTACATTATCTATATATATAAAAAAATCTATTGCTGTTCGTTAGTCTCGCTAAAACTCCAGAACGGCTGGACCGATTTGGCTAATTGTGGTGTTGAATGATTTTTGGAAGTCCAGGGAAGGTTTAAAAGGTAAGAAAATATGAAGAAATTGAAGGGAAATAGTAAAAACCACAATTTAATTTTTCCATACAAATATTCCGTATCTATCAAACCTTTGACACATTATTTCATTCTGAGGTAATACGAGGTTAACCGGGGCAGCTAGTCAAATATAAAGAACACGGAACCGCTAAACACTAACCTCCTTATTAATAAACGTACATTAGATACGTTTTAGCTACAGAATACTTTGTCTTTGTCAGTTGCATTGTAAAATGTGCTGGATAGAAAAAGACAAAGGAGAGATTAGCAACACTTAAGCTAAAATATCCGGACGAATTGAGAACCTCCTCCTTTTTTCGAAGTCGGTTAAAAATACGTTTATGAATAAGAGGGTAAGATTAAATATTTTAGAACGGCCGAACCTTATATTATATTACCATATATTTTATAACGGAACGAAAGGGACGGCAGCAGTGGTAGCGTAACCACCAACTGTTTTTATTATTCTTATACTTACAATGTGAATAATTTAATTTTATATCACACTTTCTCCCTAAATTAGTACTTTAAAACCACTTAAATTGACCGTGGACCGCGCTTGTTATCAACAATTTTAACAAAACTAGTTTTAAACTACACGTGATCACAGCCGATAGCGTTTTTCCTGTTACATTTCAGTAATATAGCAAATTATGAATACGTACCATATTGTAGCTTTTATTGGTGGCAACAAAATTCAATGGTTTTAATTTTAAAGTTACAAACATTTTAATTAAGCATAGTTAGATAAAATATTTCTGTAGATATTTATGTTGTAATGATTATGCACACAAAGGAAGTTGCTTACAATTACTTGTATCAAGAGTATACCCAAAACCGGGAGTGTCCACAGTCAGCGTGTAAATTATGGGTCACTGTCCTTATGGACAATATTGTTTTAAGAATAGAAAACTGGTAGAGAGCGCTTTTAGCGTTAAATCCGCCATTTGCTCATATGTTTTATATATTGTGGCAATAAACATTAAATTAAAAAATACCAATGCGGTATGTGGGACTAACAAACCTATAAACGACATTCTCCTTGAGTAGCACTACACTTGGTCCTATTAAACTCACGTAAAAAAATGAGGAAGGTCTATGTTCGACTGTAAATTGCTAAAGTCAACAGCGTCAGCAAAGCCACAGGGAGTATCCACAATAGTCAGCGCCAGGTTGACGCTATTCTCCTTGAGGAGCGCCACGGGTCTCAACGTCCAGCCTTTCTAAAACGTAAACTAGACTAAACCACACCGCGGACACTCTGCTAAAATACCATACACACGCTTATAATAGTTACCTACTATACACAGCATCAATCTGGACGTGTTTTTACACGCACCCATACAGTTGCCCGCTCGCAACCTCAGTGCACGAGGCTGCCGGCATGGCACTCAAGGGGAGATTCGGGCTGCAGGATTGAAATCAGGCAGGACGTCGAAGTGTCTATTCTATACGTAGTATTGTTACATATTCTCTATCTAAACTCCAATCAAATTATGCTTTTGCCGGCAAGTTTTTCTCAGATCATATTGGCCTTTGGAACTTTGCCGGTGAATGACAAAGAATGACTCTTTTTCTTTTCTTTTTACTCTTTGTTATCAGTTTGTAAAGGGGAAATGAGACATTCTACTGATATACTTTTTACATTAGTTTATTACATTTAGTTTTATCTTAGTGATATTCTTGACTTTACATATATTTTTATCTTGTTTGACATGTATATCAATTGTTATTCACTTTAATTTATTTTGTTTGTTTTTGACGTGTCATAAGAGGTACCTGTCACCCTAAATGAATAAATGAGTTTCTGATTCTGATTCTTACCAATTGCTATTGTCAACAGCGTCGCCAAAGCCGGGCGTGTCCACAATAGTCAGCGTCAGGTTGACGCCGTTCTCCTTGAGGAGCACCACGCTGGTCTCCACGCCCACCGTCTTCTTGACACGCAGTGAAGGCCCCGGGTGCTTATCCCGGTCGTAAACCTCCGTCAGGAACAACGAGTTTATTAACGTCGATTTACCCAAACCCGTTTCGCCTGGAATTATTTAATACCTTCTCAATATTCACGATCGAATGTAGTGTGAAATTTGAACGGATAACTTGTTTGTAGATGATCTGTATTAATTAGATAAAAACGCATCTATTTAAAACCGCAGGTATTACGGTTCTAGACTCACTGGTATATTCTTATATTTTATTAGCAGAAGACCGTTTTATTTTTGGATAATGGCTTGTAATAATTAAGCCCCTTCCAAAAAATATTATTTGCCTTTCTTCAAATACGATATGAATTTCGTCTTACGAGTATATTAGATCGTAAAAAACGCTTGTAATACCGAGGAGATTAATATTCGCTATGATCTGGCATTTCACAATTATATTCTTTTGGGGTGAGTGACCATTTAATAGATTCTATATACTTATTTAAATTGTTTCCATCTTTCGGAAAGACACGTAAAGGAATTGCTTTGGTCACCAATAGGTACACTACTGACTTATCTAAAATGAGGTGAGAGGAGGTGAGTAGCTGAATTCGCCAGTGGCAGGTTAATAGGCTGCTGGTAACAAAATTTTAAAACGATCTACCTATGTACTTAGATGAAGAAATATATCTTACCGACTACCATTAACGTGAACTCGAACCCTTTCTTTACTGCCTTTCTGTACACCTGATTCGGTAAGTTCGCGAATCCAACGTATCCATCTAATTCTTTGGTTTTTGGCTTCTCTATTTTAGGTAGGTCTGGTTTCGGGGCTACCGGTGGGTGATCTGTTTTCTGAAAAACAATAAATTAATTACATACACTAATTAAATAATTCATTAGTCAGGAATTACTAACGTTAAGAGAAACTCATTTGTTAATAGTAAAATTAACGATATAATATATTGAAATGACAGCAATATCTTAATTGCATTGGTATGCGAAAGTTCCCAAAGATTGGCTTAACAAACAGGTTAAATTCTTTATTAAGTACAATATTTCTCACTTAATGATATCGGCGCGATGGTAATGTTCAAAGTAAACCACATGAACTCATTTAGAAGTAAATTAACCATTGAAGGTTAATTATAATTGACCCTTAATCTGCGTATATTCTCGAATGCAAGCTCTAATCTAACGCGATCGAGGTTGACCTTTTAGGTCCAGTTACACATATTATAATGTAGTCTAGAGATCTAGGATCTATAACCTTAGTACCATCGTATTGAAAACTATTCTGTATGTTTGTAACGCGTTTTATCCACTTTAATAACACTTTCGGCAAAGAAGGGTTTATGTCATAAGTCGAACAACGAGTTCTCCTACCAACAGTGACCATGAGACAGATTACTTGCTAAATATGTGCTTCTAAAAAATCTTGACAAGTCGCTATAAATATTCTACTAGCTACTACAGTAGTTGCCCGATAATAAGAACGTGAGATTATGGACGAGATTTACAGACCTCACTACGACTTTACTTTGACTTAAAGTCGAACTTTCAACTCGTGTTTAATGGACGTGTCAAACTCTAATTTTACTGTAGATACTTGTGATTTCCAAAGTAAATAACAGTCTTGACACGTCTGGTAAACAAAATAAACATTGAAAGTTCGGCTCCCAGTCAAAGTAAAGTCGTAGTGCGGTCTGTGAATCTTGCTCTTAGTATATTTAAAAAACTTCCGAAAGTCAAATTTGGTGACCGTAAATTGCTGAATTTGGTGACCGTTCGCCTCGTGAGCGTGACATGGCAGCAAACTCGACGAAAGAAGTTTCACTTTCTAAACTAAAATTACTTTGATAATGTTCTCTAGTGGAGACGGGGCAGACAACAAGGAACCGTGGCCAACAACGGTAGGCACCATCTTACTCCTCGTGGGACATGCATGTTAACGAGCATGGTGGTCGTGCCATCGAATGATTGTGGTTCTGCAACACTTTGAGTAGATTGGTAGTGGCACAGCGGCCGTCCACTTACACATTTGCTGAGTTTGGTGGTGTCGTTGCTCTTGGTGGTGATTGTTCTCCAGCGAGGCGGAGTATTTACTTATGCACCTTTCAAAGAATATCAATGACACGTATTTATAAAGATCTGCAGTTACCTTCAGGATGTTCTCTGTACTTCTTAAAGGTGGCGGGACAGACGGCGGCGCGCTGGCGGGCACTGGCGGTGCGGGCATCTGCGGCGGCACGGCGGCCGCGGGCTTGCCATCCACTGACACACTGTTGCTGAGCTTGGTGGTGCCGTTTGCCTCGTGGTGGTTGTTTTCCAGCGGGTCGGGCAGCGTAGCAGAGCGTTTGGCAAGCGCGTCCTTCAGCGCGGAGGGGGCGACCGGAGGCGCGGGAGGCGCTGCGGTCGGGAGACCCGACACACCACCCCCGCTCACCGACTCAGACTTGAAGAACAGCTCGCGTTTGCTTTGCAACTGGAATGAAAGGAAATACATTTATAATTATACCTACATATAAATTGACTGTCAAAGATCTTTAAGAAGAACTTAACTATAGCTTTGAAAATATGTAAGTAAATGTATTTAAAGTTAAACGGGAAAAGAAATTATTAAGTACTTAGTTGAAAATATTTTTAAGGCAAACTACTACTCTGGTCTCTCATTACTAGTTTGATATAGATATAGAGCTACTTTTAAGAGAACGAAGCTCTTTTACATTATTGTATTAAAATTTATTAGGGATATCTTCATTTAACCAAAAGCAATCAAATATAGCTATTATTACCACTGTTTAAAATAAGTAACTGTGGCAGTATATGGTCAAATGGCCAGTTTCCTGATAGTGCCTATGAAGCATAAAACATATTAACAAGTTCTAAGTATTTCTTGGAAAACAGCAACCATCAAAGATATACTTTAATTACCTACGCACACAAAGTTATATATAAACTAGTTCGACTTATAAAATAATTTAAGTAGGTAGGTAGGTAAAAAGGGTTCGTAATTCAATCAGTGGAATCGCCGCCAGCAAAAAAATATAATCCTTCTCACCCGAAAGAGGCAAAAACGTGTTCCATTTAAGAGACTCATTTTTTAAATTAATAGATAGATAGACGTTTTATTAAAAACTTAAGTCGAGAACCCCATCTGCTATTAGCTGTATACCTAACGATAACATCTGCCATGAATTCATTCATAACTGATGTTGTGCAAAATGGGAAAATTACGTTATAGTGGTACCCGACGAGTCTCCTACAGCGCTATAAGGCATAAATTCACTCTCGAGGAGGCAATATCGCGGATTGCCGTCACTGGCGTATACCTACCTACGCGCGTATCGCAGTCGGCACAAGCCGGCTCCGTCTGATGACTCATCGATACCAAGGCAAAGGCAAAAGTGTAAACTTAATAATATAGCTATCTATTGCACTGCCAAGACATAGCGGGTGTTGGGGCGTTTCGGTCCGCCCGTGTTTCGTCCCGCGGACCGAAACGCCTAACAATGCCTTCTGAATGGGGCTTTTCGGTCCGCGGGACGAATAGCCCCATATGTTTATTATTATGGGGCGATTCGTCCCAATACGAATACCTGTTTTGAAAGATTTAAGTACAGTTGGTTACAAAAAATTGAGAAATAAATAAAAGGCAATGTAATATAATAAAATTTAGATTTATTTATATTGCCTACACATAAATCAACTTCAACAAATAAATCACATAAATCAACACAGAACATTAATATATATATATATATAATATATATATATATATATATTTATTTATTTATATAATATGATTAATTGGCATTAAAATGTTAAATTATTTAACACAATAAAAAACAAGTATAATAAAAAATATCACCGTAAATTTATGCAGTAAAGTTTTAAAAATCACTTAAAACAATTAAATAGGTACAAGGTCATCACAGATTGCAGTTATGTTTTCAATTTACATAAACTAGGTAACAATAAAATCAGTCAGATTAATTAGTCTGTTTTTAACTATTCAATAATAAAACATTCGTAGGTATATTTCTAAAAAAATCACAGATTGACAGTCTAATTATACTAGGTAACTATAAAATCAATGAATAAATAAAATGCTCATAGGCGTTTCGGTCCGCGGGACGAAACACGAGCGGACCGAAACGCCACAACACCCGACATAGCAACTTATCTTTAAACACCTACCTACATCATGACAATTACGGCGCTTTGTTATTGTAATAATAATAACATGACCAATATTGTCAAGTTAAAACCACCTTTAACTCAAAGGTCTGGGAATGTCACGGACAGTCACGGTATTGTAAAAATATTAAGCACGTACCTATTTATTAATTTACTAATTTTTGTGTTAGGGTTCCAGAGTAGGAGCTCGAGGGCGTAGGCACCAACACATTACCTAATCTATCTGCCGCCAAATGGTAGTGTTCAGTACTATCGTGTTCCGGTTAGAAGGTGTATGGCTAGGGTTACCACCTCTTAGCTGTCTAAATTCGGGATATAAAAAAATTCAGACCTCTAATCCGGGAGACTCCCGGAATTCCGGGCGAGGTGACAGCCCTATGTACCTATGGCCCAATATAAATTACACAGAGACAAAACAACTAAGGTCTCAGGAGCGGCAACACGGCTGTAGTCATCACTTAACATCAATGTGAACTGCATGATTGTTTGCCACCTTCATAACATAAAAAAACGTCCACTGGGGTGAAAATGCAAATAATCAGAACAAAATGTAGATAGACGAATCATGAAAACGAAGTGAGAAAATCATTCTGAAAAGTTTCATTTTTCAAGTTTCATATTTCAGTACAAAAATTAATTAGGTATTAAAAATTAATTTTTAAAGCTAACTTTTGCAAAATTAGTCAGTCAGATCATAATCCACAAAGTTACCAGTATTTTTAAATGCACCTTTGTTGTGTTTTCACATTAAAACGGCCGAGCCGAATTTGATAAAGTTAAAGCAGAAATTGTTTGAATCTCGAAAGGATGTAGGCTACTTTTAGTACCACTAAAAACCATGCGGAAAAAGTTGCGGACAAATCTAGTTAGGTAACCTTTGATACCTATTATTAGCTACCACAAAATATAGAAGACAAGACATGACATGGATTCATTGAACGTACAAACATGAACACGTTGCTGTGGCAGGTTTGTAAATAATTAACTATTCACTGCAATTTGAACAAGCACGCATGTAAAATGCTTTCAGGAACATAGCATTTGATAATACACTACATATTTTCATCGATAATGTACAACAATTTGTCGGCCGCATGTGTTTAACAGATTTTTTTGTATAATGTATTCGTTGTAAAAACGTAACCGACTCAGCGATTGCAATGTATAGTGGAACTCGCTCGTAGTGGGTCTGAGGATCGCGAAAGCGGTGAGTCACGCGGAACTTATAACCATAGTCGGGCACGTGAATCACATTCGAAGAACATCTTTGCACTAATGAGCAATAAGCTACAATGAGGGCCGATGGTAAATATTAGGTTCAGTTTATATGCCAAAGTGCCAGCGAAGCGCAGAACGAGCTATCGCGGCGTATACACACGACGCAAGTTACCTATTTGAACGTAGTAAATTTTTTTTTTATCCAAAAAAAATTTTTCTCCGATACACGTCAAATTCTTCAATCTATACTAATATTATGAAATGAAATTTGTTTATTTGAAACATAATAAGAAACATACTTATAAACAGACAGTACGATGACAACTGCATTAATCATAGACTGTGTCGCAGTCATCAACGCCACCTCCGAGTGTAGAGTTCTTATTATTACATTACATTTAAATAACTGTTTTTGTTTAATTATTTTAATTAAACAAAAACAAATATTTAAATGCTAAATCTAACATTGTAATATAAAATTTTGAATCGTGTGTGTGTGTGTGTGTGTGTGTGTATGTGTGTGTATGTGTGTATTTGAAAGGTATTCAATATCATATATATTTATTTATTTATATATATTATTATTACATTCTTCAATAAATGTTTCCAAATCAGCATAATCAAGACTTTCTAACCATTTGATAAGTCTAGATTTACATTCGCGTGGAGGGAGCGGGTAAATATTTAGGATTTTATTCACCTTGTTGTAAAGTTTGGGGCTTAAATAATGATAGCTACATCCTATACGGGCAAGTTTTGAGTATTCAACTTTACATACCCTGTCGTGGCGTCTGTTTTCGCTAATATTGGGATCGTACGGGGTTTTATGATGTTTATAGAGGATTGTATTATAAACGTACAGTTTTCTCACTGAAAGGACTTTCCACAGATCAAACAATTGTTCAGTAGGGAACCTCTTAGGTTTAAAGGCCATAACTTTAAGCACTAGTCGTTGGGCTCTTTCTAATCGTAAGAATTGGGTTTTTGCTGAAGCTCCCCAGACTACTATACAATAGCTTAATACGGACTGTGCGAGGGCAAAGTATACAGTCTTAAGAGTATCAAAGTCTGCGCCCGTACTTAATTTCTTAAAAACAAACATGAGTTTTCGAGTACGGGTTATCAAGGATTCCATGTGTTCTTTCCAGCACAATTGACTATCCACAGTAACTCCTAGATATTTAATACTCTGTGAGCGGATAATATTTAAACACGAGCAGAGAACAACTGGGGAAGTATTACCTTGACACATATGAGCTTGAATTTTGTATTCTAAATTTGGTTGTGATTGGAGAGTGGGGGAAAAGGTGATAAACTTTGTTTTATCCAAATTTAATGTCAGGCGGTTATCTGATAGCCATTTCATGACAGAACGCAGAGCACATTCCGCTTTTGCTTGAGTATCGGCCCAAGACTCACCATGAACCAGGATGGCAGTGTCGTCAGCATAAGATATTAGTTGACAGTTCTGTAACGGTAGTGTACATAAATCATTTATGTAGATAAGAAATAGAGTAGGACCTAAGATACTACCCTGTGGTACCCCATGAGTTATGGTTTCTTCGTCACTTACAAACTTTTCGATCCTAGTAAATTGGGTTCTCTCAGTTAGGTAACTCCTGAACAAATCCAGAACAACTCCCCTGACACCTGCAAGCTCCAGCTTTTGAAGGAGTAAAGGAACAGAGACAGTGTCAAAGGCCTTGGAGAGGTCCAAGAAAATACCTATTGATCTAAGTTTATTACTCATATTTTTAGAGATTGCATCGGTTAGTGTAAGTACCGCATCTTGTGTTGACATACCCCGCCGAAAGCCATATTGGTTTTTAGCCAAAATATTATTAGAATATAAAAAGTTTTGAAATCTTTTGTTAATTATATTTTCTATGGTTTTTGAGATTGCAGGTAGTATTGAAATAGTATTGAATTATAAAGCGGAAGAGTTTGTTTGTTTGTTTGAACGCGCTAATCTCAGGAACTGGTCCGATTTGAAAAATTCTTTAAGTGTTAGATAGCCTATTTATCGAGGAAGTCTTTAGGCTATATAACATCACGCTAAGACGAATAGGAGAGGGTAGGTAACATTGCACCCGCGCGAAGCCAGGGCGGTCCGCTAGTTACCTTATATTGTCGATAAATAATCTAACTTTATACCTACTAAAACAAAGATAGTACTGAATGGCGAATTATATTGCACACTCAGTTTTTGTATGAAAAAATACAAAATATTGATTTGTTCCCATAAATTATAAGGGTGAAAAGATAAAGTCGAAAGATGAAGTTTCGGGATTTTTAAAAACTATTCTTTGGGTGATCAATTTGAGGTGGACACTTCTGCTGTTATTACAGAATAGAGTTACATAATTACATGTACGACGAAAAGAGAAATACAGTAATTTTTTCTATGCCTATTTTCATACCATTATGTGAAAAACGCCACGAGGAAAATGTTGTAGAAAAATATTGTAAGACAATATGTAGATTTTTCAGGATACGGTAATTAAATACGGGCATACTTATAAGTTAGCCCTTTGAAAGTCAATCTGATGCAGCTGCAACATGATGTAGGTATCAGTTAGCCTAAAATATTAATTTCCTACCAACTGAAGTTCCATCGAAATGTCACCTGGCTGAATATAAAAAAAAACTTGAAATTATTGCATTGAAATTGGAACAGACGACAACGACAAGTTACTTACTGTGCTTATAGGTACTTAACGGTAATTTTAAGTATCCCCGGCTTCCAATTGCAACAACGTTCAGTTTCATTTATCACGTCACGATAATAACATGGTGGCGTAGTTATTTAACAATGATAAATAAGTTAACTTGAAGTTTTGCGACATACGAAGACTCGGTGTGCCTTGACGACAGCGCATTCTAATAATAACTTTATGCGATCTCAAACTCTCCGTACAATGACTGCACTACGGCAAAATTATGTTTATATGAAGAGAAAGGCTATTACTTAAGTTTACGTAAATACATAATTAGTTAATAAATCCGTCTTTCTCCTGTGATATGTAAATGCGCTTAATAACTTCGTTTTATTTTTCATAAAAATTTAAAGCGATACGGACCTAATTAAAAAAAGCTTCTAATTAATTTATCATGTCTAATGACACTATCTAATCGATTTGGTTGAGTTTGCAACTCTTTATCTAATTGCTATTGAAATCTAGGAGAAAACTTTTTAGAGTAACCTACCTAAGACACTAACAAAATGACACAATAAGGCGGAACTATTTAAATAACCACAGTACAGCAATGCAATCAATTTGCAAATTCGATTTCAACAGCCGATCATTTTAATCTTTAATCAATAAACAATTTAATTAGGTATCTAGCGATTTCGGCAGTCCTTGCGTTTCTTGATCATTTGTCTACGTTGCCTGACAAAATTATGACAACTCCATACGATATGTCTATCAGTTCCTTAGTTCCACAGATCAGCGAACCTTAGTGCTTAGTTACCTCACGCAAGCCATTCCTGCAATTCATTCATACATTGGCTGACGATAAGATTGTGTTCACCTTGTCCCAATACAAATATAAGCTTTGTTTGTTTCTTATCAATAGCAAATAGAATCATTAACAATACACCGATGGTACAATGTACCTGGCATAATGTTGGCAGTTTATGTGAGTGAAATTTTATTAGATGGAGTTTATTCTTTGCCTATGCTTTGCAAATTCCATGGTATTATCCTAATTTACTTCTTATAGATCCACAATTTTCGAATGCATGTTTCAATTTAGACACTGTAGGTATACTAGGTATCACTTGATTAAGTTATTAAAATGTACCGCAAGCGTAGTGATTCACTTGATAAAAAAAGGATGAATAGGTAATTTCGAATACTATTTGGCCTTAAGTTTTTGATATTCAGGCAATAGTTTCGTTTAGACGTTCAAACAGAATTCAAATCGCAACATCATCATTAATTATATTATTTTTGTCAATAGAAAAACAGCCTAATGCAAAATGATTCAAGTGCCGAAACTGGGATACCAATAATAACATGTATCTTGATTCCACACCATAAACAAATTGCTATATAAACGTATACAAATTTGAATATCGAGATGATTTTCTCGATATTCATTCAACATATTCACATAGCTATTGCAGAATGACATGACAAGCTCTAATTGCTCACTGATCGTGTAAAAGGCGCTTCGGTTACGGATGATCATCCGGTGTTTACCAGAGCACAGACATTGTACTGTAACGTAAATAAAATCAAACCAATCGAACAGCGAAAAGGAATTTGTTTGTTTTCCAAAGGAAGCGCCTACAAACAACCTACTTTCCTATTCAAAGTAATTATGACTCAATGCAGATGGTATAAAGCAAACAGAATGGTCGGCCGATAATTCTTTACAAGTAAATTAAGGTTACGTATTTCTCTTTTTTATAATTTTATTATTACTAACTATTCTTTGTAGGCCTTTATTACTACTTATCTTGAATTTTATAGGTACTTACATCGAATATTTCATGATCAGTGTCGCCATTTGTTTTCTTATCACTTTTATTTTTACGTTTGATGAATAGATTTTTTAGTACTTTGAACATTTCAGATCATACACACCATATTGATTACTATAAGTTACCGCTTAAGCTACGATTTTATGAATAACGTTATATAATGCAACACAACAAGGAAAAAAAACAGGTTGACTGAGTGATTCGTCTTTTACACAGGAAACTGAAGTGAAATTCTTGAAGGATTAACCCTGGCATAGTCAGCGTAACATTTTACAACACTGTTTGAACAAGGTAAGAACACATACGGCGCACGGACCTACACGTTTTATGTATAACGCGTTAAAATGACTAATGACAATAACCAATGAGTAATAAACTAATCGGTGCCATGAGGTAATTATCCTATTTGACACAACTAATATTTGAAGGAATAACTTTATAATAACACGATACATGTGTTATTTATCAATTGCCATTGTATACTGAGCTCGCGGTTTACTCCATAATGCATTAATGTACCTATATATTTTATATGGCTGTTCCTTTTACTTTCCTAACACGTGCTAAATTTGTAACATTTTCTTCTTTGTCGCGTTTCAGAGCTGCGTTGTGTCGTCGATACGTTTCAGTAACGTAGATTCTTGTGATACGTTTGTACAAAATATCTTAATCGCAATGCTATCATTGTAATGCTAACATCATACTGCGGTACTGCAACACCAACTCGAAAAACAAAACATAAAATTGGAAACTTATAACAGGTCGAAATGCATAAATAATTGCTTAATTTATTTGCAGAGTGATTTCAGAATATTCACTATTCGATAAATGGGGAATGATGAATAACAAACAGTGAAAAATATTTTTAGTGGTGGAAGAGTTCCAGTGTAGGGACTTAAGGGCGTAGGAGCACCACCGCATTACCTACCTACCTAATCTATCTGTCGCCAAATGGTAGTGTTCGGCACTATCGTGTTCCGATTAGGTGGTAATGTATGGCCCCGTAATATCTATTACAGAGACATAACAACAAAGGTCTCAGGGGCAATGCATGTGTATTTTAACTTCTGGTTTTATATCAATAGACTATAGATATCTAAAGGCTGCAACCATCACTTAACATTCATGTGAACTGCATGCTTGTTAGCCACCTTCGATAATTAGAAAATGTTTATCATAATAATCATAAAATACATAACACGTAGGGTTACACAATAATTCTATAGCCCAAACTTTACTAAAGAAAATTCAATACAAAAGCATATCACGGGCTTCCGGTCCTATTGGGCCCCTCCTCGGATTATATGTGTATAGATAGATTAGGATACGACGTGAATATCTAAGTAACATTAGAGATAGCCAGGGTATCATTACACGAATGATTGCCTTCTATTGCATTGTGTATCGGGGAACGCAGTGGCGATGAACCGTACAATAAAACAGCAGTGACATCTCTATTTATTTATGCGATTTTATGTGGTTTAGTCGGAGATTTGAATTTACTCTACAATGTGAAAATATTAGACGTTTTCACAAACATGTTCTCGGAAGCGATTAGCACCGATTGGCACGTTAACAGGAATTCTAAACAAAGCTTCGTTTTGATGGTAAAAGCGCTTTCAGAACGTTAGTCAACACCTAACGGAACTTCTAAGACATAATCTTGAAAAACGAAAAGACAACACTAGAAAAGGTTCTAGTATAGACAATTTACACGTGTGATTTTCATATACTTGAGTGTCTCACTATGTAAGATAAATATTATTTTATGGAGTGGTCGCTGATTCGCATAAAAGTAAGTAGGCTATGTAATTTGTAACCACCTGGGCCGATTTGATTTTCAAATAGTCATAAATAGTTAAGTCATAATAGTTAGTAATAGAAAAGAAAACCGCGCTAATAGGAAAAAAATCATTTATGATTTTACGACGACATACCTACGACCTGATATACCTACATTAATATGCGTATTTATTTATTATATTTTTTTCTTCCACTTCAGATTCTGCAGTGATGACTGAAAGCCATATTCTAAGCCCGAGTCTCCTAAACCTTTTAGCAAATAATTTACGACCTTCTTATATGGATATTTATGTATTCGTCTACTGACTACACTAACTCAAAGATATAAGATATGGAGTCCGATTATCCGAATGTTGTAATATCTTAAGAGTGTAACAGTAGTGGACAAAAACGCACATAAACATTACGCACAAACAAAAAAGGCAAAGACTACATTTACTAAAACGACAATTCTAGTGGCTAGGCTATATCGCCGCACGTCTATCCTGGCCTAACAAAAAAACTGACGCCAGCATACGGAACCAGATATTACGTAGGGCTAAACGACACTACGCACAACGCACAAATGACTTACACATAGATAGGTAAGTACGTAATTCCTGTTTTTCCAATGTCTTTTAAAACGAGGGGATTGTTTGGTGGTGAGCTTTGGGATATAAAGTACAACTTAAATAATAGTTGTACATATCATCAATATCATCTATAAGTTATGTTAGAATCTTAATAAATCATAACTGTTTCAGTAGTCTAGTGGTAACAGGCCACTACTACTTTGCTGGGGTCCTAGGTTCGATTACCGGGGCGGAGACTATCAGAGATAACGATATGAAATCCTTTATCACTGGTTCTATTGCGATTTTTCCATTTTCAGGAAGTTTTCCAGTAGGTACCTCGGAGTTTGGTAATATGCCTGGAGATATCAACAGGCTTGCCACCTGTTACATGTGCCAAAACGTAAACGGCGAATCGAGGATGTTTGAATGTTTGCTTGAACGCATGCCTCCCCTTCGAGGATTACAGGGTCAAGTTACGTAATAATATTATCATTGATGTATGTCCTATTCCATTATTGATTAGAAAAGACTCTACTAAACTGTTTTACTAAAACGGCAACAGATAGGTAGAGAAAAATGATGTCTATAAATAAATCAAATCATCATGTGATCGGTCACGGATCAGCAACAACACGCGCAGAATTAATTCAATAATATAGTTAGCTGATAAATTATCATCACGTTTGGAAATATCCGTTAGCCGGTTCGATGGCCGTCTGTTTCCAAAACAAAGCCATCGTTTCTACGGGAAGTAAGCATTAATGGGTAAGTGCACGTGCGTTAAACGTCTATGGCAAACTACTAGGTAGGTATATACTTATTTGTAGAACCTTGTATTTAAGTTGCTTTCACACTTTAGCAGCTACAAATATTAAGTAGGTACATCGTTCAAATAGACTGAAAATTGAACATTTCACAGAGTGTACTAAATTAGCCAAAATTTTCAATTTATATTTAAGGGTAAGGAGGTATACAATCACACGGTAATTCTAAAATACATTGTGTATTTTTTAATACTATTACTAGCTAGATCAGCGAACTTAGTATCACCTAGAGCGATACAAATAATAGTTTACGACCTATTCTCAGACCTACCGAATACACACAAAAAATAATCAGTCAAGCCGGTTCGGAGGAGTTTGGTTACAAACACTGAGAATGTTTAAGAATGTTAAGAATGAATGTTTTAGATTTGTTATGGGATCGAACCAGCATATCAGTCTGCATGTAATATATTTCCAATGCTCTAGCACGCACTTGTTTTGTTGAAATAACAAAATCACAACGATAGAATATTTAAAGTTTAAACAACTTGTTGGCATCGTAGTTCATCGTATCTGTGTTTTTAAATAAATCTTATTATGTTGCGCAAGTGTAGTGTTTATGTATGTAATTGTGTAAAGCATTACAAAATTATTTACACGAAAAAAGTAACTGCATTTCATACGCTGATTCAATGTGCCTTGGCAGACCCACTTAAAATGTAACAATATATGACATGCATATAGTTAGATGCAAATCTTACTATCCTAAATCTAGATAAACTATCAGCAACAGTAAAATAAAATCTGTTTTAAAACAACTTTTAAATACGAAATCATCATGTAAGACCGGAATTGATTCAATGTTATCAATAAAATTTGTAGTCGAAAATCTGAAATCTAAAGCCAATAAATAATTTATTTTTAAAAATTCGAAAAAATGATTGTTTTGAAATGTGCCCGTACAGAGTTACGGTTCAAACTTTTCGACAAGTAAAACTACAAGCTCTCTACTGATACGGAGACGTAGGTACCCTATTTTTAACAGAGTTCAAAAAAACGAGAAGATTCTCAATTCGGCCGTTATATTTTTATAAGATTATGTTGTCGTTCTTCTTATCGTTAAAATATTTATGTGAAAGTACCTTTAGTTAAGTGAACCACATATGCCACAGACATACCGCAGGTGCACAACGTCTAGAGATGTGTGTTTTGTTTTCTTGCAGCTAGCTACCTATTGTGATACTCTAACTATAGGTATAGCACTCCTTTGTCTTATCGGCTTCATCGGGCAACATGAACCTTGCCTTGGCATGAAATTGAAGTTAAATTTTTTTTACGAATATAGGGCTCCCACACATAACTGCGAATTCGAATCGCAAATATCTGCGAGCTCGCACGAATACATCGCCTGCGATGCGGCGTCGCATCGCAGTTTTGTGTGGGCACCCTAATGTCGCGTATATTAACCTAAAATGATTTTTAAAATCAAGCCGTCGTTTCAAACGTCGAAACATCGTTTAATATTTGCTAGATACATAGAGCATCACCGGAGGAGAGTAGCCATATGCAAGCTTTCCCCTCTGTCAAAGTACAAGCCCAAATGGGCCTATACCTGTCGCCTAGATGTTTAAATGTGTGCGTGAAATTGTTTCTGTATTGTATGTTGTTAAAGTCAAGGTGTGAGTTTCGTAGTAATAGACGATTTTTGTAGTGCGCGTGTGTGTCGCACGCATTTCCCCCCGCAAAAAATGACAGACTGTTTTGTATCGGTAATAAACGCTATGGCTACTCCCCTCCAGTCCGCCGCGGCCGGTGGACCGCGTTGCTCTATGGCGAGATATATCCGTAATAAAGTGTTTTATTTCAATGAGTGTAATTCGGGAAAACCTTAACAACAGATCAAGAGAGAAAATTCCTGAAGTATGAAATCAGCAACGCTTATACTTCGGGGTATAGAGAGATATATATTCATGTAGAAGATAATAATGAAAGCTAATCCGATCCAAACATTAAGCACTACCAATTCCTAGCAAATAAATTATGCAGTACGATAGTGCCTTTAAAACTTGCATTAGAACTCTATCTAAGTTTTTGATATCCCGAATCTTACAATTATAAATGCAATAGTAAGTCTAACTGAGACATTTCCAAAAGTAGATCCCTAAATCAAATTTAAATTTATTAAAATTATTAACAAAACACTAATGTAATCACTTGCAACTCGGTCGGTCGGAGTCGGTCATACTATTTTATCAACAAATTGGATTCGTCAGCAACAGATAGTTATGTAGGTACCTATACCTAAAAGATACAAGTATATGTTGATATTTGCGCGAATAGACCACGATGCTTAATTTAAGCCCAACGTAGTTAATGAGTGGAAACTTTAACACATTATCCAAGTAATGACCGGGTTTTTAACTAATTTGTCTAAATGACATCCATTGTTTAAAGGTTGAAACTAGTATTGTTTAAAGCTTAGTTTGGTATACTTGTACAGATAATATAATATATATGACTCCGAAATAGTCCAACAAGGTAGTCATTGAATCAAATAAAACCATTGTATTGGTATATGGTTCGGTTTCCTATTGTTGCGGGGAAATGGATATAGAAACCTTATTGGGATTCCATAGTAAAAGGTAAAAAGGATTTATGATAATACCCTGGTGTAAAGTGTTCAATGGTTATTTAAGTTTTCCTAATTTAAAAAATATAGGTATACTCTATACGCCGTAGTATCAATTCATAAGAGGTGGCATTTAACCGCTACATACTGTGATTACTGTGAATGAGATTGGATTACAGAGTTGTTTCCCAATTTCTTCACGTCTACAGCAGGCGAAGTGCTACGAAACATGTATACACCTTATTTTAATCAAATTTCTGATGTTTGTCTAGGCGTTTTCATAAAAATAGATTAGCGTAGACAAAAAATCTAAGTTTTCCTACAAAAACTAATTTAACCACCCGTTTGAGTATGCTATTCCACCAGAGATGTGCTATGTTACGTTGCTATGGATGCGTTTGATATCCACCAATCATATTCATTGGTATACATAGCTTAGCACTGGTGGAAACGGTTTCAACTAAAATATGATTTTTATATGAAAGGATGTGTGCCATGGATGCGAGCTACATAGCATAGTATTGGCAGAGAATATGTAATAATACTACGTATAGAATGGACACTTCGACGTCCCGCCCGATTTCCCCGCATCACCCAACCACCTCCCCTCTTATGGGCTACGGTTGGTATTTTCGACGTGCTACGCACACAGGTGCAAGTCTAAATACACGTCACTGATTGATGTCTGTGTAATAGAGACCAAATTAAGCGTTTGTATGGAATTTTGGCGGAGTGTCCGCGGTGTGGTATTGGTATGGAAACGGTCATATATTTTCTTAACGTAGATTTCACATCTATGCAACATAGCTAAATAGGTGCACAGGTGAAAAAGCACCTTCAAGTCGTCATAAATCTCTGTTCAACAACAAATTTTGATGATATTTTATGGTGTTCACTTTTTTTTTGTATTTTTATTAACTTGCAGACTTCATGTACCTACAATTTTACTGGTGGTAGAGCTACAGTGACGGAGCTCGCGTAGGAACCACCGCATTACCTAATCTACTTGCAGCTAAATGGTAGTGTGTGTAGTATGTTCCGGTCAGGTAGTAACTGTGTATGGTAATGTACGGCCCTGTAATTTCTGGGACAGAGGTATAACAACTTAGACCTGAGGAGTTGCAACGCATCTACCTACATTGAAAACTCTGTACAGTAGTCACTTAGCATCAATGTGAGTGTATACTTGTTTGCCACACTTGTTGTTTATATCTAATATATAAAATTCTCGTGTCACGGTGTTCGAACTTGAACTCCTCCGAAACGGCTGGACCAATTTTAACCAAATTTTGCATGCATATTCAGGAGGTCTGAGAATCGGCCAACATCTATTTTTCATAACATTTTTTTTGGACATTTTTTTTTTTAATTTTATAGGGCGATACGAAGTTTGCCGGGACAGCTAGTCATGATATAAAAATAGAACTATGTTAAGTGTCGAATTCGAAAACATCAATAAACAGACGAAAAACTGAACTTTGGTCAAGATTGCATTGATTTCACTGCATATCCACGGTCGATAGGTGTAATTTGGGTCGACTTCGGTTCATTTAGCATTTACTTTCTCTCACCAATTCTCGGTAGCTGTTCTCATATACCGGCTTGTATATTTCCTACATTTTACATTGTCACAATGCATTACGCAACGGCATTGTTAATCAAACGAGTTTCTAAAATTTTACAAATAACTCTAAGACTCAACAAATGGAAATCATAAATCTTAAATCCAAATAAACAAATATTAAGTGTTCCTAGAGTTCATGCTAGCTAGCATAGTATTTTACTTAGGTACTCTATGTTAGCCACCACCAACTTTGCTATGTACTTACATTATACGACGAAGAAAAGTTTTTAAAATTTTGCCCTATTTACAACAGATTTTTTGCTTCATTTACAATTAAATACAGAGATGGGAGTATCTTTAGAATAGGTACCTTAGTGGTAAAACGCCGAAGACCGAGAGAATGCCTAGAGTAGAAAAATAATCTGGATTTTGATGGACACTGTGATATTATACAAAAACACTGTAAAACGCCGTCAGTCTTAACTGCGTTGTAAATTGGAGATTGCATTTTTTAAAGGGCAGCAATAACAGCCGGAGAGCTACCAGATTCATTTCAACTTCGTTCCTCTGACTGTTTGTGATAAAAGGGTGCTTCACATAAAAGCATACCTACTAACAGATCAGACAAAACAGACAAATAAATGAACAACAAAGAATTTCTATATTCCATTCTGTGACATCTATCCACGGAATAGATAAATCTATTCTGTGCATCTATCAACCAGTGTGTACCTCCGTACACAAGGACCCAAAGGTATTTCAGAAAGTGGAAGAAACGAAGGCACATTCTGAATATATGTTAAAAACAAAACGTTAGCTTTTCTGTGGTTTACGTAAATTGGGAGCAAGAGCCTTCGGACCTGGCGTAGGCACCTATAGACTACTATAGAGTGATGGTCAAGCGTAGCGATTATGACGTGTCCCCCTGCCAAACATGGCGATTATGGCATATCCCCCTTAGCTTCTGTCCTAGTGGACGTCTTTCGACTGAAATCATATTGACAAAAAGCGATGGAATAAAAATGGAAGGTTTCCAAAGACCGAGATTTTTTACATTTCACCTGTCCCGTAATAGAGTTATCGTGAAGATACATGTAGAAATTATTATTAACATTCATATACCTATTCCTATTCAAAGGAATCTATGTAATCCTTTATTTAATGAGCGCAGTGTGGGCGTATGTATGATCCAAGAACCAAGAGCGTGGGCCAAACCGGAGTAACAGCTAAATGAAACCAGGAGATGGTACAATCAACAATAACATTGAAATGTTACTTTATTACAACTGCATAAAGTCCCCACGTGTTTAATTTGAACTGTTGCTGATGATCCATAGACTCTACTAGTAGTGTAGAGTAGCTGCTGTAAAGCATATTTTAAAATAAAACCCGGCCAAATACGCACGATCAGATCGCAAAAATGCGTTATAATACGATGCGATTTAAAAAAGCAAGAAAATGAAATAAAAAAAAATCTCGTGTCACTGGGTTTGTAACCGAAATCCTCCGAAACAGATTTAACGGATTTTTACAATATTTGGTTGGTCTGAGAATAGGTCACCCGATCGTAGTATATTATTCGTACCGCTAAGGTGCTGCTAAGTTCAACCGGACAGCTAAGTAGTATATTTATAAAACACTTAGGTATTATATAGAAAATCAGCTCAATCGCGCCTCAGAAATCATAGTTACAAGTAGGTACCTATTGCCGATTAATTTTATGATGTACGTATAATTATAATAATAATGTCTAAATAATTGTATTCTTTCGGCGGATAGGAGACTAAGCACCAGGACAACAAATATTACACATTTATAAAATTCCAAGGAAATCGCCAGAACGGCGCCCGCGCATTGCAATGTGTGCATGTTAAACAACGGTAAGTATAGCGTAAGTTAACGTTAATGGAACGCAATATGTTAGCAAATAATACATACCTAACATTACCGTTTCCGCTGGAAGACGCAAAAAAATCTAAGAAATTTTATTGTTTAGTACTACGATTTTGTGGTTAAAGTACCTACCTACTCGTAGCTGACATGTGAGTACGGAATAGTGCACATACTAAGGGCTCTACCTCACCGGGATGCCATGGCGACGTCGCCACGAGGTGGCCAGGTGAGTTAGGTATCATGTATGTCCAATTGTCCATACTATACTAGGTGCTTGGATACGTAGCTGGCGACGTTGCCATGGCATCCCGGTGAGGTACAGCCCTAAGTGTGAGATTCACAGACCGCACTACGACTTTACTTTCAGTAAAGTATGAGTTTTGACAGTTCTAAGCGTACCTACTTTGCCGAAAGTAAAGTTGTAGTGCAGTCTGTGAATCTCACCCTGCGTCTCAGGTCTTCCCAACTAGAGATAGAGAAGTAAGCGTAATTGTACAGTGACTTTGAACATGGGTATATTGAAGTGAACAACGTCGGTGATTTAGTGGAGTTAGGTGAGTTATCACAAAATCTAAGGAAGAATATATTTTCCGCTTGAGTGTGGCTCATCGACAACAAAGATAAGACAGTCTCTAGTATAAGTATGCAAATATTTAGGCCAGGATTGGCAATCTTCCGGGTTTACATTAACGGACGTGAAATGTCCGGTCAATTGAAGAAGCGTGTTACAGACAACCGTCAGTCATGCACTAGCATTGCCTCCTTGAATATGTAATTGATTTTATCATCGCTCTCAAGTTATGTTAGCCTGATTTTATGCTGATTTCATAAAAGCTCTGTAAAAAGTACGTAGGCAGATAATAATTATGGTTATTTTTTGTGAACGTTTTTTATTCTCGAATTAGAAAACTATTGGCACATTGGCAATAGTTTCGGCGAATAACATCATCAGAAATTCCTAGTTATTGTAGGTAATTGTTTGGTTCTATCCGTCAAAGTAATCAAAACAGCAGAAAGATACCTACCAGGTACCTATATGACCTAATTAATACCTTTCTGCGTCATCATGTCATGAAACAAAATTTAGGATTTAAGTAAAGCAAAAATTATCCTTAAAAGGTTAAACCTATGTTAAGTAGTTATTACCTACATAATTTTATGAATTTAAATTCGGGGAAAGAAAATAAAATATTGACATCGACATTGAATAGGTACCAAATCTAAAATCACTGTAAAACATATAAGAGTAATTACCACGTAGATCTAATAAAAAAGCGCCTTTAAGTTAAACATCGTACCTTGTAATTCCAATTACGGTCATAGCTACATTCAATTTATATAAAAGCTATCTGCTAAATCGGGTTTCCCTCGAAATAAATGCAGTACGATGCATTTCCAGTCTCCAATGTATTATTCATGTAGCTATGTGTTGCGACGACTAAGAGTATTTAATGGATTTTTAATATTTTCTATTAATAGAAAACTGCTTCGTTTATCATGAAGAGAAGCTTGTGAGTAGGTACACATGATTCTGTCAAAACATTATTCACTAATGTCAATTTAGAGCCTAGTAGCTAATGCAGTGCCGTGGTCCTCCTTAACAGAGGTTAAATTAATTAGCACAATTAGAATGTACTTCATCAAGGATTGTAATGGAACCCAGAAACTAAATTAAATTATGCAAGTGATTTAAGGAGGTTATATTAATAACATAGTAAATCTAATTTGTAACGTAATAATTAACACCATAGCGTAAAACGAAAGCTATAAAACAGTAAATAAACAGACAGACATCGTCCTAAAATATCTCAAAGGAGCCGAAAAGACAAATCGACTTTCTGATATTTCCGTGTAAACTATTTATAGACGCTAGACACTACATAAAGCAATAAGCCGCCTTATGAACACCGTAATCGGTAGTGAAAATAATAGTAGAATCGTAAACACGTGCGTCTAGTGTCGTTTATTTCGGACACTTCATATAACATATTAATTTATGTAAGAGTTAATTTAATGCGCTTTCCAAGTAACATTTTGGTAATATTATAGCCATAAAATACATGAAATACTGTTGGAATATTACACCTACTGTATTACATTGTCATATATGGTATGTATTTACGTATGAGCTGTGAGACAGTGAGACATTCACCATTTAGAGATAATGTGGCGTCGAGCTGAGGCGCCAAATGCGGTGGTAGAGTTGGTAATATAGAGCAAGTCAACGACCCACACGTCTTATGCGATAGAAAATTGATACTATCATTAGTTTTTCCATCAGTGCCTACTGGATATTGCCTAGCTTTGTAGGACAGGACGAGCGTAAATAAAGGTCGTTATTTATTTCATTATCTTAGAATGTTCAGTACCGACAGCAGCAAATATCTTGTACAGGCAGCGGTAGGTACTAATTAGGTTAGGTTAAGACAGCTTACAATTAATGTTAATATTTAAATAGTACATAATATAAAAGAATTAAAATGAAATTAAAAGAAGGCGTAATATTGACTTACTCTTTTTTTGTTCATTCATTCGTGAGTTTTGCCACTGTGATAGTTATTACGAGACTATACATTAACATCTAACCGGAACACGATAGCGCTGAACACTACCATTTAGAGACAAACAGATTAGGTAATGCGGTGGTACCTCGAGCTTCGACGCAAGAACTCCAACACCAGGAAAAGATACTATCTAGTCACAAGAATAGCTTTAAAATCTAACCCCCTTATTCATAAACGTACTTTAGATACGTTTTAGCTATAGAATGCTTTGTCTTTGTCAGTTGCATTGTCAAATGTGCAGGATAGAAAAAGAAAAAGGAGAGATTAGCAACACTTTAGCTAAAATACGTTTATGAATAAGGGGGTATGACTTTACTGCGGAATTAAACAGCAGCTCTACTCTTGGTAGAGATTGGATCGAGGAGGCGCGAGTGCGTAAGAACCCAGAACTATTTTCATTGTACTTTAGACTTCAAAAGTTAATGACAGTACGGCAGCATAAACTATTTGAATAAATAATTAAAAACTGCATATTTTGCTATTTAATTGTAGGAGCATAGGATAAATAACACAGATAAGTATCTAAACTAGAGACATTAGTGAGTCGGTCTAGTCTCCCGAGTATAATATGGATATCGTATCATTACCATAGTAATGCAGACTTACGTAAAGTATGAAGAGATCTGAATCACCTATGAGAAAGATATTTATAACCTACGATATTTGAAAACGAGTGTTAAAGTAGTTCACTTAAATTCTCATAACGACATATACGATCCAAAGAAAAACCTAATCAAAAGAAAAGACGTTTGTAAGGGTTACTTACTCTCGAGAACGGCTGGAACGATTTAACTAATTTTAGTTTTGAAATATTCGTAAAAGTCCAAGGAAGATTTAAAAGGTCAGTAAATATTGAGATATTGTAAGGAAAATAGTAAAAACAACAATTTAATTTCCTTATACAAATAGTTCGTGCACATTAAATTTTTGACACATTATTTATTTCAAAGACGGTACGAAGTTTGCCGGGTCATCTATATCTATTCCATCACTGTTAGGAATTTATAAAACAAAGAAGATGAGTTAAGTAGTTAATTATTCAGGAAAACATTTTTTAGAAACTGTTACTAATACTATAATGGTGAAAACTGCAGCCTAGAGACATGTTTGTAAACAATTTCAATGCAGATGTGTTGCCATTGCCTTACATATAAGGTCTAAGCTCGTTTGCCTAAACACTACCTGGTGTGGCCTTGCATTAGTCGTTGAAACGACAGGTAAATTTCCTGGAGGAAATGACGAACTCTTTTCTTTTCTTCTATAAAATTATTTCCACAAACAACAAAATTAAGTTGTATGTTTATGTTAATATCACATTGAATATTCCTGGGTGGCACTTTAAACTTTAAAGTATTTAAAGTTTAAAGTGTCGCTCCGTCTAGCTTCTATTTTGTCTGCATAGAGGTTCTATGTTTGTCTGTAATAAAACTAAACTAAAAATATTTTGGGGAAAATACCGAGTAATTGAGTATAACTCTAATTACATGTACCTACCCAAATTATAACCACGTGTAAGTACATACTTTTGGGATTAAATTATTAAGGCATCATAAAAACTTGTGTGTAAGTCAACAGTGGAAACAGACTAGACGCTTAAATGTATCGCGTCGCGCCGTCAGGAACATTGATAAATCAATAACAACCTACCGCAAACTAAATAACTTTATATTACCCGCTATCTATTCTATTATAAGACCACCACAACTTATATTAACTATCATATTCACCTCAGCCTTTCGCCGCAGTGATAAATTCCTCCATATATCTCGAGGACTCGTCCATCCAACCTTTGTTTTATCAATACCACTGTCACCAACGCTACTTGCACATCTACTCAACTTCGTCTGTTGGCTAGTGCCGTTTGTTAAAGCTTTATTTGCCATTCCGAACACATCCGAAAGCGAAACACTTGGCAAAAAACTAAAATGTTATCACTTCACCAATTTGCCTATTCACTAGTCCTTCGCACACATCACTACAGTTAACTTGTTGAACGCGTAGGGCCTTCGTTCGGCTCGACTAGTGTTCCCTTAACGCTTTTTTAACGGCCACTCGTTTTTCTTCCCTTCACTTTGTTCAAAATATCACCGTAAACAGCTCACAATTATAAAATACACTAATCAGTTGCAAAGAAAACAAAGATATTGCGTAATTTCAACGAAACTGATGATTACCGATAAAATGAGTGACGTTTTCAACGAAATAGACTGTTTTATTATGAAGCACATTCACGTCTGTATCAGTTTGAGGTTAAGTTACCGGCACTGCCGGCTGTCGGCTGGCACAGGGCACACAAGCGCCCCGTCCACACTG
The DNA here is from genome assembly GCA_036365455.1 of Macrosoma leucophasiata. Lineage (NCBI taxonomy): Eukaryota > Metazoa > Arthropoda > Insecta > Lepidoptera > Hedylidae > Macrosoma > Macrosoma leucophasiata. The sequence goes on along the minus strand of JAWQUS010000009.1, from coordinate 15,218,379 downwards.
ACGCACACTACCTGACTTTTTTAAAAATCTTTTAAGTTATAATAACTGTTACAATGTTTTCGCCCCATTCTGTAACACATTTAATTTTGAGTATATTTCACCTGCCATTGAACCGTTTACGTCAACGGTTCTAGCCAAAATTACATTATCTTCGACTAAATATATTTTTAACTGGCATTTATTTCAAAGACAATTAAAATTACAATACATCATTTAAACTGGTGAATGAACACATATTATACCCACGCAACAGATGAGAATTAGAAGCTAATATTTTGCAAAGACATCTGAAAAACTTCACTACGTGTGAACACGGCCCGTTACCTCAGGTACGAGTTAATTATGGCTATACATACGTATAGATGTAAAAGGATCCCGAGTCCGTCACACTTATACCCACCAGCATACAAAAGCTAGGACTGATTGTTTAAAAGTAGATAAACCGTACTATTGACAAAAGCAAACTGAATCTTAACTCAAGTGTATGAAAGTTGGAAACGGATTGTCACTTGATTGCTTTTAGTCCTTATTGAAATAGTGATATGGGTACGATGCAAGAAGAGAACGTGCCCCAACCGCTTTTGCTGGTCCGTGAAAAAAATTAAACCAATACGGCGAACTACCACACTTTAGAAGGGCATAAGTATTGAAAGAAATAAAGATCCATATAAACATCTTATTTTAGTGAATAGATAAATACGCTTCCTGCCTTATCTACCCAGTTTTCTCAACGAGCATACAACGATAACGCGCTATAGATAACAGGACGTTGCTAGAAACTGGACTCTAATAAACAAAGTACAAAGGAACATTCACTTGCAATCGCGGAGGATCAATAAATGATCCATTCATGGAGTGTCTCCTAACATCGGTTGAATGTTATTATTGAGAAATACAAAGATATTCAATATTCAAAGCATATTCAAGATACAACAATGCATGCGTGTAATAACATTAAACTTTGAATCACAATGCATGATTTTAAATTGTACCCATAAGGAGCGGGTAAACACTGGATGGATTCTGCGGGTACAAATTTATTGGGTCTTCCGAGAAATTTCAGGTCAGGGTGCGACCGTGAAACAGTTAATATCTGTTTAGTGAATTCGACACATGCGAGCAGAATGGCCGCCAGTACATAGGTTATTTTTAACCCTGTAGACATGGGGTCAGTCACCCGCTCAGTCCTCCCGCGGCACAGACCAGTCCTACACAAGGAACTTGCGTGGGAATACACCAGCTTCATCCTTACACTAAACAGTAAATACGCCGCATAAAAGAACGTACAGATGCTGGTCACGACAACTGGTAATAGTGAGTAAATCTCGAATGTGGCTCTTTTATAAATCATGATGATACCCGAAGCATAACAATCGTACAAACAGGATCAGCGCACATTCTTGAATATTAAATCTAAAATAAAAAAAGAAACGATAAAGGCAAAATCAATGACGACAAATGCAAAAGAATAATCGTCGACGTGTTATACAGCCACGATAAACACTACGTATTTCGCAAAATTAAAGAGAGAGCAGGTTTAATAACCATGCTCGCTAGACGCTTCTGTCCATATTTAATCACAATGCACTTGGCATACATTAACTCGTTTCAACACATAAGTAGCAACTTTTTACTCATAATGTGTATGCTTAAGTTTTTCAAAGTACATAGTATAATTTTATTTCGTTCTTTAAAATTGATTTGCTCTATTTATTTTAGTACTCTTCCACACAGGTACACTGAGTATAGGCTGTCTAGGGTGTAGGAAAATAAAATTTACATACGATATTTCAATTACATTTTAACGTTATATTACAAGTACTACACAACGATAACTTTCAATGAAAGTGCATTGAACCAAATGATTGGCAGCTGTTTTTGTACCTGATACTACGAGTATTATGGATTCACGCTTCTTCAAATTCGCATCAATAGATTGCTGTTAACAGTCCATTGACATGAGCACCATTGAAGCTGATTAATGGATCTGACCATACTGACCATGAAACTCTTTCATTATTTTCATTTCCTACTTGGCAACTTAATCAGTCAACCTCTTAATGACGGGTAAATGTAAACAATGATAATCATGTAACTATTGTTTTGCTTAGTTGTTTAAATTCATTCGACCAGCGTTTGTTTTACAAAATACTAAATATGATAATTTAGTCTACACAATTAAAATTATATCGTCAAGAGCTGTTTTTCTGTGTAAATATGTTTTCACGCTATAGGTACACTTTCGGCGTATCCACTGCATATTAAACAGACTGCAGTTCGTGAATTGTGTGTACAAGAGGGTTGAGTTAAAATAACGATACCTCCCCTTTTTGGGGTGCGTTAACTTATTAGGGGAAATGTCCGAGGGTGCACAAGATGTACGGCAAGGGGACTCACCGTGGCCGTATCCGTAAGGGTGACGGTAGCAGAGGTGGGCCCACCATTAGTCGCACTATTGATAGATGTCACGCTTGCAACCTGATTATTAGCGTTCTGTTCTATGATTCTTTGGCGCAATGCTAATCTTTCGAGGCTAGCTAGGCGATGTGATCCGCCTGTGCCTTCTCTGTCACGTTCTCTGAGCCCCGTGGAGCTGAGTGTGCTACCGGCGCTGAACGAGCCACTGTACTTGGGCAACGTCGGCGGCGGGACGGGTCTTGCGGTTCCACCTCTTCCTAACAGGGAACCACTGGACGTGTATGCGTAGCTGCTGGGATTCCCGAGAGTGGCGGTCCGAGGAGCCGCCCCAATCCCGTTGAGGGTACCATTGGTACCGTTGACGGCGCCTCCGTTCACCGTCGTCGTGGTGCCGTTCATCTCGTTCGCTTGTTTTCCGACATGCGAGTAACAAATCACACACCGTCACCGAGCGTGAACAACGAAGCGATCGCGAGTTTGGCCGATATGGATGAGGCGTTCGAGCCGGGTGCCCGTCGGAGGCGGTTTGACAGCTCGAGCGGTGCAGAGGCGCGCGGGCGGAGTCTCGGCGCCCCGCGTTCGACGTCGCCGCCGACCCCAATGGATCTCAGGATTATTGCCACACGACCTCCCGACAAGAGGGTTGAAAATGCATTGCTGCTGCCTTTTCAAGGTCGACGCATAAGTTTCTTGCGTACATACTCTACTTAACCACTAACAAACGCATTTCGGCACTCAAGAACGAGAATGTTTCCAAATAAACGATTATGGGACTACTTCAACATATTTATTGACTCATATTCATGAGAATGCGCACTTTTGTTTATTTTTCACGAACAATAAAACAAACCGAACTCTACCTGATTCGATTTACTGCTGGGTCTGTAAGGTATCTTTCATTACCAAAAATCTTGCAACAGACACTGATGCTTATATTTTATGTGTGTAAAATGCCCAAGTTGGTGCTCGGCGAAATGTTTTTTACGGGTGTAGGTATGTACTTAGTAGGTAAATTTACTACCTGGATCTGGATTGTTATTAGTTGTGGAAACCCAAAAGAGTTAGCAAATTCTAGATCACTACAGGACCACAAATATATGTCAGTGAGAACATAGAAAGAAAGAAAAAAAAAACACAGGTATTATCTTTATCCATTGGTTGTCATTAAAATGTGACTAACAGAACCAGAACCCAGAACACACATTTTAAAATGCATCATTGTTAAATTGACATGGATACGATTCAATAAGTGAAAGAGGGAAATGTCTTGTAGTTCATTGGCCCGACTGAAACAAGACGCGAATTGAACTTGGCTATGATTCCATTAGCGAAAGTACATCTACCTATTCATTGAGCAGTTGCTATTATTATATGGCAAAAAAGTTAGCAAATTGATGCATTTTTTGCTATCCAAATTCTCTGTCAAATGTTATAAGTACAGGTTAGAGAAGGTAGGTACTAGGTGTTGTACAAGGCTACAATTTCAAAGAACAAATCAGCAATATTCAGAAATTTAATTTTAAAATAAATGTTAGCTATCTGGACATCACATTTACTGTAAGCCTTACATTCCTCCAAGAGCGTCCAGTATTAACTGTCTGAAGATATTCCTTGTTTTCAACCAATTTTCATAAACAACATATTTCAGCTTTTCAGCCTTAGTCCTCAGAAAGTAAGCTCACGTAATAAACTACGATAATCGCATTAAACGCCAACGATAAGAGGAAAAAAAAAACGAAGACTCAGTTTGACACATGAGACGTCGGATGTAACGTGGCGTCTGAACATCCGATAACATACAAGATGTATATGCAACAGCGTTGCAGGGAGCACGTGGTAGTCGCATGTTGTGGTCACGGTCAGAGCGATCGACCGCCACACCGCGCAGGCGCGCCCTCGCACCCTACAACGCTTCGTGCACCCTTCAACATACGTATCAGGTGAATATGAATGTCTTCATTCATTTCTGTCTTGGAAAATCCCGCGAGCGTGGACTATCTGATTTAACTTAGGATAATCTAAATGTTGGGAAGGGTATGATTCTTTATGCAATGTAGGACATACTCCACCGGCACGACATGAAAAGTTCTACTCGATAAGGTAAATATAAACACAATATTCCGTTCGGGCAGACATGTCTGCCCGAGACCACGGATGCTGTACAGCGACCGAAACGTCGGGTTGATTTTAAATGATCAACCTACAAAAATATAGGTATGTCCTGAGATGAGAACCGCGACAAGACAAGATACAATTAGGAAAACTCAATCTCAAACTGACTCAATAGTGTGACGGCTGCTAAACTCGAGGACCTACCTCTAAAAATCTGATCGGTCATCAAAATATTTGTAGATTTACTAGGTTTTAGCAATCGATTATTTATTCTTGGTAGGAATAAATTAGAAAAGGTCCACATTTATCAAATGAACGTTTTAAATTTAGTTTTGAGGCTTCTAATTGGTTTTAAGAGTTCTGAGACAAACAAATTATTAAAAACGAATCTTAAGAAAAGATCTAATCAGAGCTTCCAAATACTTCCAATGCTGATGCGTTATTAAAGTCTCGTTTCCCCATGCGTTTCTACAAACTCTATACTTATAACAATCTTACCCAAAAGTACGAGCTAACGCTAATAAATTATCCAAGAGTCACGGGCTCCATATCTAGAGTCGTCCTATCCTAATGAAATTCGCGGTAAGAAGTAAGAACTGATAGAGATTATGATTAGAAATCTCACACAACAAAATAGCGCCATCTAGATAGAGCAGCTAACACTGAGCATGTGAGTGAGTCAGTGTACATTCAACCACGAATACGCAACTCCTGGCTTATGTTAAAACAGACCGTTTCATGTACCGATTGTCAGATGGCGTTCATTAAGGTATTTAATTTAAGCGTCTGCGCAGAAATTGTTAAGACTTCCCTTAATAGTTCATATTTAATAAGTAATTTACATTATTTTATTTATTTTGGTAATCACAATACTAACTTCGTTGTTTCATATGAACTAGAATTATTTGCATTAAGAGTGACCTTTTAAATTATGCATCACTATCATCATAAAGTCCGACCATACAAGTTAAGGAAAAAGGAACGACCAAATACCAATGATTAATAATAATGATAAATTCGCTGAACAGCTGAACACAAAATACATAGTTTTCTTTGACAATTCACGTGCAACTGTCTAAAGTTCGGTTTTAACAACCAGACTTACTCAACGTCGGATTTCCCCAGTGCCTGAAATCTAGTTTAGTAGACTTAGCCTACTTAAAGTTACAAAGGCATTTGTTAGTGATCGATTTAATAACCGACATAATAAAAGAATCCAGTATCAACGAAAAATAAAAACCTAAGCTTTCTTACCACGCTAATAAGTCCAATCTCTCTACCAGAGAACAATAGAAAAGCCATGAGAACACAATATGTCCCCAATAGGAAATCACTTTTTCTCGTGCGTTTCATACAATTTAAATAGAATGTACTAAAAATGAGTTAATTTACTAGTAATGGTACTGCCATGCATGACTATGAGATCCTAACTAATATAATTATTATTTAAACTACAGTCCATACACTTAGTACTATTTTAACAAAGGTTCATGTAGTAAACAAATACCGCATGTACTAAAGACAGCAAGATAGGTAAGTAGTAGAATACTGTTCTGGCGTTAAAAAGTGCAGTAAGTGCGAAAATCGGTGTATCAGTAAATGACTAAAACTCTACTTCAAGAAATTTGTTAAAGTTAGAGAAGGATGTGAAATGTTACAATAACTTTAACTTTAACAAATATCGTGGTGCAACCCAGGCTTAAATCGTAGACGGCAAGCTGACAATGGACTATAAGTATTTGTATAAATTAAAGGAGTTGGCAAAGACAAAAAAGAAGATGATATGAAAATATACATAAAGGACACATCCTATCAACTTTCAAAACAAGACATCAGGTAGCGTCAATAACAATGCACTAAGCTTACCTACTAATAAAATGATGATACAATGACAATTATCTGAAGTGTTTGGTACTATTTAGTAGTTACATTGCTAATGATCCGTGAACAGTTTGAAGGAAGTAAAATAGTTACGGTTAACAAACCTCTGTACTGATTCACCTCTGATGAAGTTTGTTGAACCGTAAACACGACGATAGATGTTATAAAGATGTGAACTACACGTGCCTTCTGCCTAGCAAAACAGAGGCAAACACAAACAAATGTGTTATCCAAAATTATGTTTAGATGTTACAGTTTTTACAGGAAGAACGATACAACATACGTGTTTTTATAACTGTACAATTTTATACTTATCGTTAACATCGGAGTATTCGGAATACTAGCCGGGTCGGGCGACGGGTTACTCACTTCCCTCTTAAATGAACGCAATGGAGGAAAGCAATGGCTACCACATGCATCATACTCGTGAACGGGTGCTGATTGTGGGGACTGATCTGCTCTGGTCTGGTAGTGCTACATTTCATTATAGTGCATAGTTGTTCATTTGTACTGATATAAATATATATGTTATAGACGTTTACACTATTAGATTTGAATGTTTATCTGTACTCGTATTAGACATAAATTGAAAGTTTAAAAGAGCTCCTACTGACTGAGTTTTTTCGGTAGCGGAGTTCTTCTCAGTAACTGCACTTGGAACTCTGCTAAGTGAATAACGTAGATTTTGATATTGACGAAATAATTTCTCTTTTTGTTATCTAGTTTTTGAAAGGCAGGAATGGTTTTTTTTATAATGTTTTAAGTGAAGTTTTTTTTTTATTTCCGTGTTTTAATTATAACTTATGTCTGTCTTACTTTTACTTTATGTAATAGTTATTCACTCTAGGTAATTATTGATATTTAACGACTTTTCAAAAATGGTTGTAAAATTTTACTCGAAATAAAAACTTTTTTTTTTCTTAGCATGTTTTCTCGCAATTTCTCACTAGCTTTTGGAAAAGTATTCCCACTGATTCATAAACGTACATTAGATACGACTTAGCCATAATATGCATTATCTTTGCAAGTTGCATGTTGTCCTCCGGTTTTAGAGTAGATGTATGAGGCTGCTGCACCTACCATAAAAATGGTATACTTGACTATAACATAAATAAGATAATGATCGACTTTAAGGGGATTTTTTATTTCGGCAGTTGGTAACCCTAAGTACGCACAATATTAAGAAGGAAGTGGCGTTAAACGCAATATTCTACGACTGTCTTTCTATACATATATGGCTCCAGAATAATGACAATGGAATCGGAATGTGGCTGGCACGCTTCATTAAGTAATTTATGTTTGCAATAAAACAAGACGCATTCATTACTATACACATTGAGACATGGTCCAGAATACGATTCCATTGACTTATCTCAATAATAAAATATAAATATATCTAATGCGAGAGTTTTTTTGTCATGGCAAACAAGCATACTGTTCACTTTTTGATGGTAAGTGAATAATGTGAATACTGAAGCCAGAAGCAAAATAGCATAAACAATAAACATACATAAATTAAGAAAACACAACTAAAACGCTACACCTCCATATTTTTTTAGGGTATCCCTTCATTTCCCCATAAGTATCATACTTTCATCAGATCCCAAATTGGTGGCAATGGGACCAACTTCAAAGCGAGGGTACGCTTCAAATTACACAAGCATTTTCAAAATCGGTTTGCAACTGACGAGTAATTGGTGAACAGATATGGTGGTGTTTTCATTCAAGCTGTTCAGGATCTCTACACATATATCGTATCGTAGTCAACTTGGCACCTCTGAAGTGACTGTAGCAGCCCAAATCGAAGGCTTTCGCATAGTCTTCGATAGCTAGACATTATGGGCTAGTCATACTCTTGTGTCTCTTGTATAACCTGCCGTAGCGTATATATATAAAAAAAAACAAAATACGGTCGAATATAGAAACTCCTCCTTTTTTTGATTGTCAGTTACTGGTGGTAGAGCTCCAGTGACGGAGCTCGCGGGCGTAGGCACCACCGCATTACCTAATATACTTGCCGCTTAATGGTAAAATGGTAGTGTTCAGCACTATCGTGTTCCGGTCAGGTGGTAATGTACGGCCCTGTAATTTCCGGCACGCAGTGGTAACGCATCTGCATTTTGACCTTGGTCTTTGTGTGGGTGTCTATAGGCTGCAGTCATCACCTAACATCAATGTGAACTGCATGCCTGCTTGCCACTACTATTATTTATACTAAATTCACGCCTGTAATTTGAGCCGAAGCAGTGAGTATTTATTATAGGTGAATGAATAAATGAATAAATTATTAGCGTCATGAGTATGAGTACCTACTTACCTATTTTTGACCGCCTCTTGTGAGACCGATTGATTCATAAAAGTTTATATTGAATTTGATGAACGTCATCATCGCCGATAAAATTGCTCCTAGAAATTTCGTCTTACAAATCTTAGAATAAAATCTTTGTGTAATTTTTGCCTTGGCTTAAAAGCTAAGGCTTAATCGAAAAGGAAACAATTTTTTGAAGACATTTTTGAAGACTAATGTGAAACGAGAAATGGAGTCCTTGTTCCATCTTTTAAATTAGTATTGGGTAGTAATAATAATATGACAAAGCGTTTTTTTTTTTTTAAAGTAACATGGAAATGTGCATTATTGTAGAAGAAGTATAAAATTAAAAAGTGAGAATAATTTTTAAAAATTGAGTCCTGTCCCGAGTCCGGGATCGAACCCGCGATCCTCAGATCAAGCATTGGCGAACCACCGCGGAACCACCTGGATCGTTCATTTGAATTCTATGGAATTAACGATTTTATCAGTCGACATGTGGGTGTATTTAACTAACATCAATATTATTCAATATTCATGAAATCGTCTATAGTAGCTTCAAACATTGTTGTGATATGTTAATAGTTCATCATCAGCATTCGTGTAGTAATTAGTAAACATAAATAAGAAATGGTATTACATTACAAGGTATCGACCTCGTGCTATGCGTTGCTATGCGTGCAAGGTGGTGTTAATGTTGTCATCATAGACTTCACTAGCTCGCGGCCTTAGGTATTCTAGTGTTAGATGATAAGATGACCTGGGGGCCCATCGCCTAACTCTATTGCTTTCATTTATGACATTATTTTGTCAGTTTTGTACCGCCTGTTAAAACATTTTGCTCTGAAGTATGTACCTGCGGACGAGGTATTTGCGGTATTGCGCTATTCCAGGCAAAAGTTAGGCGGTACGAAACTGACAGGATCATAATCGAAAGCATCACGAAAGCATTTGAGTTAGGCGGTCGTCCCCCTGACATTCCTCGGGTACTGTATTACCCGAGGTGACCTAATTTACATTAACCGGGCACATTACCAAGTTCCAGGGCTGGAGGGAGTTCGGGAGGTTACTGTCCCTGGCAGCAGGCAGGTATTTTATATTTTACTTCCACTTGAAGTTTTCTTTCCTATCTTAATATTTTTTGTTTTGCTAAAAGCATGCGTTAACATCATCTTATGATCATTTGTCTAACTTCATGAGCTGTAAGTAGGTACCTATATTATTATAACTAATACTGGTCATACATTAATTTTAGCGATAAAAGTAAACGCGAAATGCGAAAAGTCACGGACGGGCCTAAATATAAGGTTACGCCCTCAACAATCTTTACAAAATTGTAAACAAAAATAATTATACCACGTAACGAGACAAATAAGTCATAGGTACGTGGATAAACAGCTAATGTAAAAAAATACTATACGGTATTATTTAAATAATAAGACTAAAAACAAAGAATTGGAAAAAGCCGTGCTTTAAAATGAACCGATCAGAAAATATTAGTGTGCGGAATCAAATGGAATCGGAAATTAAACAGTATAGAGTAGAACCAAGGCACTGACAGCGACAGGTAAGTTATTTCTCAAACTATATATAATTTTAATGATTAACATATGGCGTAAAAACTTAAACGAGAGAGAGAGGGAGAGAGAGTGAGAGATCAGTTAAGATGGTAATGTATGGCCCCGTAATAACTATCACAGAGACAACAACTTAGGTCTCAGGGGTGGCAACGCATCTGCATTTTCTCTGGTTTTTGTGTAGATGTCTTTAAGCTGCTGTCATCACTTATCATCCATGATAGCTGCATGCTTGTTTGCCACCTTCGTTACATAAAAAAGTAGAAGTTTAACTAAACATAGCATGCTAAAATCGTAACCTTTGTAAGCTTCAAATAAACCTTAAATTCAGAATATAGGTAATTGGAACAATCTGGACAAGCCGGCGATTGGGCCTAAGCTGTTGCTGTTGGTAGAGCTCCAGAGACGGAGCAAGCGGGCATAGGCACTATAGCATTACCTAATGTCCTTGCCGCCAAATTAAATTGTTCAGCGCTATCGTGTTCCGGTCAGGTGGTATTGTACGTACGCACCGTAATTTCTGGCACTGAGGTGCGACAGCTTGGACCTCAGGAGTGGCAGCGCATCTGCATTGAAGACTCTGGATTTTATGATAGATGTCTGCAGGCTACACATAATCACTGACTGTATCTGATCAGCTTGTTTGCAACTTCATGATAATATAAAATAGCACCACAGAACTGTTCTATAAATATAATATAAATATAAAGGTAGGTAGTAATATTATTGCTATTAACAATCCAAGACAATATAGATTCTTATGTCTTTGACAACATCTACCCGAGTCGTCTAGTTGTATAGGAATAGATTTGACATGGGAAATATAAGTCCGTGACATATCAGGTATTCGTATAATCACAATCAGCTGCAGTGGAACGTGTTGTTTACCCAAAAAGGCACGTGCTATCGTACCAAGGAACTGTGTTTCTAAAACATATGGAATGGCAGTGCGTCATAACATCAACGATTTACAATTCGGCGAAGTAGCATAGTTCAACAATTTCATAATTTACAACGAAAACAAACTAATTTAGCGTATAGATTTATTTTAGTTTGTTTTCAAAGCACCTACTTGTGTTAGTGTACCTACTGTACCTAAAAAGGAAAAAATGGAACCCATATAGGTTTTAGGACCACTCATGTACGAGTGGGCCCAAAACTGGGGTCAAAACTGAGCCGATTGAGTTTAATTTTGGTACTCATTTATGTCATTCAGTGACCCAAACATGTACCTAACGTAAATAAATGAATGTCAAACACCGGTTTTGCAAATTAGGTAGGTAGGTACATAGGTATTGTTTGACATATATTTATCATCAAATAACAGATCTTATTGAGACAGTTTTAAAAATATAGGATTTTATTATTATAAGATAAACAAGATTAGTGCAATTTAAGAAAATAGGTATGCGAAAATAATATTCTGTCTAATACTTTTTTTAATTTTTTTTTCAAATTTAAATTGCCTATTTTGCTTATTTTTTAAATTTACCTTTAAAATTCATAAAAGCTCACGGCATGCCCTTACGTTGCGCCAAAGTGAGTGCGTAATCAGATTAGACTTCATTAAATTTAGACAATTCCCTTAAGTATCGATTTTAGAAGTTTATCTAGAACTTACCTTTGCCTATTTGAATAAATGTAACGAGTGGACCTAGTCTATTCTATGAACGTAACCTCCGATATATTTTTTCCAATAACATTAGATGAGCGCCACCGCGTTCCAGCCTCGATCCTTGCCTGATCCGCGTGGTCTTTATTCCGATTACCACTAACCGATGTCTAGACCAAAACTTGCACCACCCCTATTCGCATGTCCCCCCAATAGTCCAAAGCCGAGGATAAGATCCGCAGAGGTCTCCCTTAGTAACTTAAGTAGTTTTTAAAGGAGATGTTGTGAGCTCGGCTCTGGTACGTACACGTCCTCAAAAAATGGGTAAATTAAAGAAGAATCCGAAAAAAATACAATTAATTTATTCAAGAATATATTTTAGAGTCACACACATTTAATTCAAACGATTTTATCATTTTCAACTATGTTCAACATTCCGGCGATACAGCCGACGCTTGGGATTAATCGATTTCGATAGTACCTATTTAGAAAATATTACTTTTTTTCTCTAAGTACTTTCAAAAAACAATTTAAAAAATGAAAGTGACAAAATGACATCGCCCGCCATATTCGCCATGTTGGTTTTGAGTTGCAATTCTAACTGCAAATAGTGTTTTGTAACTGCAAACAAAGCTAAAGAAGTGAAAATACTGCATATTTTCATAAAAATCGTTTTTATATTGATTTTGCCTGTTTAGTGATATTGTGTACAATACATTTTTGCAACATCTCCTTTATTAAGCCCTTTGCTCTTTCCAATAATAATTATCCAGTGAAGTAGACTAGTGCCGTCTCTAGACGAACCCATACATATGTCCATTAAAAAAACTATTTTTCTCAGTTCACACAAGAAACTGAAAGTTCCATTATTTAATTAAGATGTTGGAAAAAGTTACACTTGAGTTTTTCTATCAAAATATTATTTAAAAACAATATATTGAATTACAAATTATAACTAAGGTACCTATGATAAATTAATGTCCTGTAGTTGAAAAAAATACAAACATTTACTTTTAAAACAACATTAGCTTACAAACGATTAATAATAATGACAAGGTTTAATTAACTTTGGTTTATAATTATTATATTTAGAGGAGCTAAGCCTACGTTTTATGCAACTAAGCACCAAAATTACAATAGCTCATTCAATGTTAGCTACCTACGTGTAGATTTAAACTACGCTATCTCCACAAAGACAAGCCTACGCTTGATCAATGAACTTTGTCAAAATTTGACTAGTTATAAAACCTACGCATTGTTATTATTTTTAGACATACACATAAAAAGACAACATAAAGTCTACTCTACGATAGCGTTATTGAAATGTCAATTTTTAACACAAAGTATATTAACTCTTTACTTTATAGTCGGTAAAACAATGTCCTTTCAATATTTTCCTTCCTGTACAATGTAGAGTCGACATTGTCAACGCATTTATCGTAACTCATGCCAATTAGGGAGGAATACTGAGTGACCCATTATTAGTACAACGATAAGATAAAATTCACTTTGCACGAACTAGGCTATGGCTATTTGAACTATGGTAAGTACTATATAGTAAGTGAAAATAGATTAGAGCTCACCTGGTCATTTGAATCATTAGCAGTTCTGTAACGCGACAGAACGGGCCTGTTTCGCGCCCTATTCGCCAGCAATTCCGACACAGAAGTCATTCTTGATCACTTGGTCACTCGGTATATCGCACACACTACCGCAAATATTAATTTAATTAAATATTACTTGAATAACCACCCACTAACCATATGAGTAGGAAACATACTGCCGTAATGGTAGCAATGTGCCACTACCGAATGCGATACCACATTTTTCCGTCGACAAATCACATCCGGAGGAGAATCGTGTGAAGCCGCTAGAGTGAATCAAGCATTTACTTCGGTACCCCGTTTAAACCTAGCATTGATAAGGATTTAATGGTGTTCTACACACGGACAACGCTCTGAGTCACTTATTGCAGCGAGATATCTAGTACATTACCATACGTATCGCGATGGCCGTTCTAATTATATTAAAAGTAGGTACTTAAAACCAATAAAGCATTCTGCGAGCTTTACCATGTTTGCGTGAAACAAAAATAGTAACATTGGTTCATTTGACCGGAATAGGTTTAAGCGCGAAAATATAGTGCTCCCGGGTGTCGCACGCAACAATTGTTCGAGTTATACGCACTTTTGTTAGACGTTCGGATTTTAAAATCGTCAACAAGCACACGATGGAACGACCACTCCGCGATTACAATTTCGCATACTGGAACAATAGCAAGGGCGCGTCGCGCATAGCAATACCATTCGTCACTGCAATCGGTAGTGTATGTGCAAGTTATCGCCTGAAGTGCCACCGTTGACACAAAGGGAGACTATTGGTGTCACGGCACATGTTGGTCTTGGTCCCAAACGTCCGACTCGTCACCGAGGGCCAAATAGCGGTCGCGAATTCCTACTCGTAATTCAAACGACGCACGCGACGCATTCTTACGTGCCCGATGAACAAACGGTCCTGGCGACCTAATAAATCCAATTCGGTATCACTTTATAACATTCATACATTTAATGGCATCCATACCTGATTAGCACTACTGCCTACTGACATCGATTTAGCTGAGTCCAATATTTTTCAGTGACTAAAAACCTTGATCTGCATTTATATAAATTTACAATGTAAATATATTGTAGGAATTCACTTACCGCTGATGTAGCGTCGTCCCAAAACAGGCACATGAAACAAATATTACAGAATTATTAAATTGTCATTTTTATAATTAATTGATTCGCAAAATATGTTGTTAGTACTAATGATAGCATCACTCACACACCTAGACAAGGAAAAGGAAGACAACATGTACCTACGTCCTCAAGGCTATCTGTACTAATATATCCTGTTTCCATTAACAATGTTTTCAGTAACTTATAAGTCATAGAATTAACCAAAATAACCTAAAAGTTGTCTCCCACAACCCAGGAGTAAGTTACGCTAAAAAATCCAGGCACGATTATGTGAATCAGTCAGTACACATGTAAACAATACATCATTGTTATTAAATTCAGTTTGTTTCAATGTTGATTTTTAAACACACGATACAAATTATAAACTAAGAAATACTTTCACAGTGTAGTTATTTTTTTAAACCCATAGTCTGTTGCTATCGATAATTAAAGTAACAGTGAATTGTGTGAATGTATTAATTAAGAAACAACCGAGACATTTTTTTTTAAAGAAAAATGTTCTAATATTTAAACATAAAACTTGATTACAGAGACGCTATTCAAATACCACACACAAATTGGAAAGAAACACTTTAAAGAAAATAAATATTTTCTCTTACATGATAAATGAGAAGTATCCACTGACTCCGTCATGATGAAGATAAATAGTTTCGTTTTTCGTCAAGCAACTGGTGTCGAGCCAAACAATCATATTACATATCCGAAGACATCAGAACAATTACACATATGGTTTTAAACTTGGGCGGCCCGGCGTTGAAATATCTATTAACAAACAATACATCGACCCAATTGTCGGCAAATATTGACAATAAAACAATGTCTTATATCGACAAGTTTAATAAGAGAGGATACGACAAACGCTCTGATATATTAAAGTATGCGAGATAAATGTACGTCGCACGGTGTCGGAGAGAGGACGGTATGCGCTTGTCCGCTCGAACTGAGCGTGGAAGAGCATCGCAATGAAGTACAACGCACAACACGTGCAACTGTACAAGCTATTTCAATGCGTATAGGGAATTCACAACTCTGCGGATTCCGAGACGATAGAAGGTGCCTATAGCGAATTACCTCTTTTCTCTTTACTAAGGCCAAATCTGCTAATTCTTCCTATTTAGGAAATTGAGCCTACAAAGGCTAATGTAGACATTTTGTTGAACATGATACCTACATAGTCATTTGTTACAAGGCTAATGACTGTATTTTTTGCAACTGATTTGCTATGCACTTGTCTTCTCAGCGAACATGACGTAACGCAAATTGTAAGAGTCTGATTAATTTAAAGTGGACTTCGGTCCGATCACTTACAAATTAATGTCTCTTTGTACCTATGATATTTGTATTCGTTGATAAATATTGAGTTGTTAAAAATGGATTTAATGCAAAATTAAATTTAGAAATCATAAACGATGAGAGTGCGAGGCAGTAACTGTAAGAATGGTGTCAATTACAGTGACAGGACGTGGAGGCGACGTCACGGCGGTCAGATTCCGCACGAAGGCTCACCTCCTGGCTTGAAGTTACACGCTTCGTGAGCACGAGACAATACATCACCACGCTAACGTGAAATCTTTACTGAGATTGAATATGTCATTTATCGTCGGAAACTCTAATTTAGACAAATTGTGTGATTTATATAGCGACAATGCAAACGTCAACTTAGACATGTCTTATACAAACATGAATAATAGACATGTTTTATGTCAATGCAAACACTGATAACAACAAATTTTGAGATGTTTCACTAAATTGATTTGATAGCAGTGCGAACGCTAGCACCAACAAGACTAAAGCAATACATATTCTAAGCGACAAGTTGCGAAACATCATCATGTTTAATGTTTTTAGGGGAAACTACGAGTATCAGATACGACTCATTTGGATTGCTTCCGATCACCGTTAGAATTAAGTGCACTCAATAAATACTAAATCCTTCACAACGTACTGTGTAGTGTGTGTAGTACACAATGCAGTAACGGTTAAATGGCCATACAACAAAAGATGAATATGATAGCATAAAATTAAACAAGCTACTTACTTCAAAATGTACTTAATAAAAAAACTATTTATATATACATATAAGTAATAGTTTTATATCTATATATTATATTAATAGTTTTAGTAGTCTAACCTAGACTACTAAAACTATTTGTTCATATTTTAATCCGTCAGCTCACGAGAAAAATACCTATGACAATCGATTTCATATTGTTTGTGGCCGATATCGGTCGCATTTGGCTCAAAATAAGCAGATCTCTTCGTTTTTTTGTAACTTTAATAGTTTTTTTTATTAGGTACATTTTAAAATACTGCTGTTTGTATGTAGATATTGTAGATGTTCCGGTTATCCGTATCCGAAACCAAATCCGCAGATATCCAAGGAAAAAGAGAGATCCGTATCCGTTACTTTCTTGGCGAATCTTATACCCACCTTATTTAATTTAATTTTCAATAAATAAATTAAATTCTATAAATAGGTGCTTAGTTAGCAGTAAAAAACTATTAAATTCCCTTATGACTACAGTTTCTTTATTAAAATAGGTAGGTATATACAGTATTTGGTTAGTGACTATACCCATAGCAGGTGACTCTTGTATTAACAATAGATCAATCACAAATGTTTGTATTATTTAACTTATAATATTTGGATAAAACTTAAATGATTGAATGATTTATGAAAAATAAATGACACAAAATAAATGAGGTAAATCTTCTGAAGGTAAGTAAATTTACTGTTGGTTTTTCTTTAAAAAAAAAAGTGAGTCCCATCAACGGTGTGAGGAAGGCGTTTAAATGCAATCATGCGCGCTATTTTATGATTTAAAATGTTACGATAATTTTAAGTTCATATAGGTATTCGACTTTACACAAATAGGTATATTTATGAAATATGGTGGTGTTACATAGCTACGATTCGGGAGAAGATGGGATTTATGTACTTAATTTTTGTAGTACAAGTAGTCTACTGGTGAAGGCAGTGGCAGGCTAAGCCGATCAGAAGGCTGGGGCGGAACAATCCACATTGGTTAAGATGGATGATTGTCCTCTTAAACCTATAATAAAACTGTGAGTAAACCATGGTGCTGATGATACCACCACAGGGATATAATTTTGGGCTCTCTGGAAAGAGCCCAGTGAGCTCTATTTATGATATACATGTTCTATGCCACCCTAACCAAATAGTCACATTGCATTTTTTCCAGGACACCAGGTCCATAGAAACTTGCTGGTGCGATCATAGTCAAGTATCTACTTACTATCAAAAGATTACCTAAATGTATAAACTGTATTAGACACAAAACATTTGGTAGAGAAATTAAGCTTAAACAAATGAATTCAATAAATGACAGATCATTTTGTAAATGGGTAGGCTATATTTTATTATGATAACAGTAATGTAGGCAACATAGCACCCGCGTGTAGTGAAGTCGGAGCGGGCTGCTAGTTATTCATGTATTATGGTACCACTATTCACCCTAAACATTACACCTGATGATAAAAAAAATACAAACAAAAATATAGTACTCACTAATAGTATGTGAATACTGCTATTCAAAGGTATAAATTTCAACACGTTGCCTGTCACCAAATCTAAGTTTTATCTCCACTAATAGTTGTAGTGGTGTAACTACTGACTAGCTGATGTCCATCCAAGGACCATACAATATTATTGCAAATGTGGTGATGGTAATGCCCATGAGTTCAGGGATGGTATTTGTCCCACCAAAATGCAGTTATTATTATATTAAAATTAATTAATCTTAATATATACAAATCCCGTGTCACAATGTTTGTCCTCAATGGACTCCTAAACCACTTAACCGATTATAATAAAATTCGCACACCATGTGCAGTTCTATCCAACTTGAGAGATAGGATGGCTTACATTACGCTATGACTAATAGGAACAGAGCAGCGCGGGCGAAGCCGGGGCGGGCCGCTAGTATTATATAAATTAATATATTAAAATTCATGCAATATCATTAGCAATCATACTTTTTGATTAAGATGACTTTGTTTCATTTTTTAATGATTATAAATATTACTGTAGAAATATGAAGTATTTATGCTTTTTTATTACAAGGTAAATAAACAGGTAGCTTTATCAGATTAGTATTGAATTAATCAGATAATGTGTATTGTAATCAATACCAAATATCGACCCCTAGGTAAATCTAAATAATTACTTCAGAATGTTTGCTACAAGATGCTTTAGGCTAAACTTGCTTTTGAAAAGACTGCCATTGCAAAAAGGACATTTATTTTCGAACATGTATTATGCATTAATTTGTTAGTTGTCACATTTATTCCAAAGTTTACGTGAAAAATCGTCGACTTACTATTTGAATTACACATCCAACAAATTCGTTGGCGCGAATACTTATTCAGAGTAAAACAGCCCATAACGCATTCCAAATATGTTACGTAATATTACCTGATCTCTGCATGTTTATAACTGTAATTAAACAATAATTCAATAAAAAAACATGTCTTGAACACAATTTTTTTAATGCACTTCACTAAACTGAACTGTCAACAATACATCAGTACATCACCCGCCCATGTACTACCGGGTAGAAATTGATTTTTGAGGGTTTGGTATTGCCACAGTAAAATAAAGATCACAAATTATTTTTACAATTAAATCATTAAAACAAAACTAGGGAAACTAACGTAATGTAGGTGGCTCATAGCATATTACAATACATTATTATTTCAACACTGATGTTGGTATACATTTTCTTAAAAACACTCAGATGTAGGTCTAAGTACTTTTCATCAAAAAATTAGAAGATGGTTTTTAAACGAAGAATAAAGGTTCGGCTGCACGGCTAAAGTTAAAGTTTTCGCCCTCGCCGAAGCCAGAGCAAATTAAGCCTCAAAGGGTATTTTAATAAATACTGAAATAAAGACTAATTTTCACTATCAAAGAAAGCAACAGCTCACGTACGCTGTCTGGCGACTCGTTTTGGAACTACAACCTGAGGTCAATAGCTCGTGCGTAGCTATTCCATAGAAAATATAAAATCAGTATTTTGGGCTGCTTTCTGTATATCTGTCTGTGACGTGCATTCCATACATCTCAACTTGATGGAAAAATCAAGGAAAACACTGTTTTAACCGCTCACGTGGCCAAAAGTCACAATTATTACAAGAGATGCGCCGAATATTCGGTTGGTATTCGGTATTCGGCATATTCCACTATTCGTATTCAGCCGAATTATTCGGTCGAAGCGTACATGGCCGAAGCGCGCATGGCCGAAGCGCGCATGGCCGAAGCGCGCATGGCCGGAAGCGAGCATGGCCCAGCGGTTGGTGTATATGGTAAGCGATCTGCGTGGTTAAGCACTACGGGCGCGATCGGGTAGTGTGATGGGTGACCGCTAGTGGCAATTTAAATGCGCGTTTCCGTGCTTCGGAGGGCACGTCAAGCCGTCGGTCCCGGTTGCTATCGATGGATAGCAGTCGTTAAACCTTGCCGGAGGCCTTATGGGCGGTTGGAAAACATCCGACAGTGGGTTGGCAACTAATCCACCCACCTCCACCAATCCGCATTCGAGCAGCGTGGTGGCTCCAGTAAGCTCCAGGCCTCCCCCCAAAAAGTGGAGAGACTCGTGCCCAGCAGTGGGACGTATAATGGGTTGCCATTATTATATTATTAGTATTATTCGGTTTTGGTGCCAAATATATTCGGTTTTGGTGCCGAATATATTCGGTTCGAATATTTCTGTTTTATTGGCTACACGACACGGTATCTACATAACTAACTACAAGATAAAAAATCTAATGTTATTTTATAAGAAAAAGAAATCGTATAAAGAATGTGTTGAATAAGGCTAATAAAATAAAACCATAAAATTACAAATCAACATTTATTCAAAACCTCAAATCAATATATTCTTTACCTGTAGCCCTGTAGTTAGGTTACATGCAGTCAACATTTTATTTTAATCAGCATTTTTTTTACACGTTTAAATATAACTTTTATATTTAAACGTAAATTAAAATCAAGCTATTTCGAGCCTTCCCAGTCTACTCTCACTACAACCACAAAGTAAAAAGGTATTTTATTTTTGTTTATTTTTTTCTATATATATTTCTATTCGGCGCATCTCTAATTATTACATACGATGCAATTGCAGCATGCAAGAAGCTTGAAGATAAAAATGGAGACCACACAATCCATACCTATTTGAAGCAAACCTAAATATAGCTATCTCTCTCTCCGGGGGCAGGCCGTCTCTTTCTAAGTAGGGTGACCACTATAATTATATAATTGAAATCGCGAATTTACATGAAGAAAAGGGGGAGAACACTCTGCACCTTGTTGGTCTCATAGCGACAAAGCTCGGTGTGACCTTGCTTCCGCAAGACATAGTGTTTGCGGAACGCATAGGGCCCCACCTAGAGCGCTCTGGCAACACCAAACCTGCGAGGGAGAGCCGCATCGTGGTTCGACTCGTGACGCGAGGGTTAAGGGACGAGCTCTTGCGAAGCGCACGCCTTCGTCGAGGTGCCACCTCGGAAGGACTTGGGCTTATTGGACCCCCACGACGCTTTTACATCAACGAGCGACTCACTAGGGCTAATAAATGCGGTGGTGTTGAAGATGTGCGCTCCCGAGCTGACCCCCGTTCTGACGCGCCTGTTCTCGCTTTCCTACGATCAAAGAACCGTACCGTCTGCGTGGAAGACCGCCCTCGTGCACCCGATACCCAAAAAAGGGGATCGCAGTGACCCGGCCAATTATAGGCCCATAGCAATAACCTCCCTACTCTGTAAAGTCATGGAGCGTGTGATCAATACTCAACTGCTGCAGTATCTAGAGGATCATCAGCTGATCAGTGACCGCCAATATGGATTTCGTCATGGCAGATCTGCTGGTGATCTTCTAGTATATCTCACGCACCATTGGTCCCACGCCTTGGACAAGAGTGGGGAGGCATTGGCTGTAAGCCTGGACATTGCTAAGGCCTTTGACCGGGTCTGGCACAGGGCACTCCTCGCGAAACTTCCATCCTACGGTCTTCCCGAGAGGCTATGCAACTGCACAGCCAGCTTTCTGTCTGAGCGTTATATACAAGTCTTAGTTGACGGTCAGCGCTCAGACAGACTACCTATCAACGCTGGTGTGCCGCAAGGCTCTGTGTTATCTCCCACGGTTTTTCTTCTGCATATCAATGAAATATTGGAGCAAAACTCCAATTTTCATTGCTATGCCGATGATAGTACGGGAGATGCACACTACACTAGCCGTGCAAATGCCTCTCGGACACTTATCGAGGAAAGCAGGACTAGACTTGTGTCTGAAATCGAGCACTCTCTGGAGCGGGTCTTGGATTGGGGTCGACTTAATTTAGTACAGTTTAACCCCTCGAAGACACAAGTCTGCGCGTTCACCGCAAAAAAAACCCCATTCATTGTAGCACCACAGTTCCAGGGCATTCCGCTCGCCGTTGATAAGAGTATCGGTATCCTGGGCGTTGACATATCGAACGAAGTGCAATTCGGGAGTCACATTGAGTGTAAGACCAAGTTGGCATCCAAAAAGTTGGGGGTGCTTAACAAAGCGAGGCAGTATTTCACATCGGGGCAGCTACTACAGCTTTATAAGGCCCAAGTGCGGCCCCATCTGGAATACTGCTCTCATTTGTGGGCGGGAGCCCCCAAATACCAGCTTGGTCCACTTGACTCCACCCTACAAAAACGCGCCGTTCGTATTGTTAACGATCCAGGACTTACCGACAGGCTCGAACATCTGAGCCTGCGCAGGGACATTGGGAGTCTGTGCGTGTTGTACCGTCTCTACAATGGTGAGTGCTCTGCGGAACTGTTTGACATGGTGCCACCGTCTCTTTTCCTACACCGTACTACCCGCCGAAGAGAGAAGTTCCACCCACACCGACTGGACACCTGGCAGTGCTCAACGGTGCGGTTTTCACGTTCGTTCCTGCCCAGAACGTGTAAATTGTGGAACGAACTTCCCTCTGAGGTGTTCCCTAGGTGCTACAATATGGGGTTCTTCAAAAATGGCGTCAAAAGAGTCCTTCAGGGCTGGCAGCGCGTTGGCAACTCCCCTGGTGTTGCAAATGTTCATAGGCGACGGTGACCACTTTCCATCAGGTGGCCCGTTTGCTTGTCTGTCAACCTTCAGACATAAAAAAAAAAAAAAAAAAAAATATTGTTATTTATACCGCGCGCGAGAAGCAGCCAGTAAGTTCAACTGGAGGTATACAGGGTCGTATACTGAATAGGCAGCATGATGGTAGTACTACTACCTGGATGCGCTCAATCAATGATATCGAGCGTGTATTTTGCCCTGAACATGACCGAGACAGCGGTAACTTAAGTCATAAATCATTTGTTTTCAATTTGTATGCATAGTTACTTATAATATTGTGATCAATGTTATTTTGTTACAATTATGATTGTGGGAAGCTAGGCAGCCATAATGCAAGGGTATTTATTGTAGGTACCTATAATCTGCTCATATATTGTCATTTGATTTGTGCGATTATTTATATAGATCTATGTACTTACATCACAATTTTATTTTTATACCTTTTATATATAATTATATAATTCATATTCACTAACAAGTTAATAATATTTTACAACTACACTATTACTCCCAACATACTTCTTAGTACTAATATTATTAATGAGCAAATGACTATAAAGTGTAAAATCTCAACTTATTTCTAATGTCTATTTAGATATAGTTTTACTGATTAAATAATAACATCTCATTTTAGTTTTTTCCTAATTTCTTTAATACCAAGTAGATTCAGCCTATCTGTTCTCCAATCTTTTGACTTTATGACATCCATTTAATTTAAAAAATCCTCATGGTAGGGTTGAACTTGGATCGCGACATATTGGTTAAGGGTATTATAAGTATTCATAATAATATATTATGTGTATAATTATAAGTTACATATTATATCCTTATATATTAGTTATAATTATTATTTTTTCTCGCGGTAAATATTCAAATACCTCAAATATCACTAAGCGTTAGTGCGATTCATTTATGTAAATAGGTTATATAGGCATTAAGAGCCTTGTATTTCGTACCAGCGCTGCAGCGTTGCTGCAGTAATAAGCTGAGATGGGTACCGTTTCTTTGGCTTCACACAATCACATTTTGTTAAAACTTCTTGCTTCTTGTTTTTTTTTTATATTTATTGTGTTGTGTAAGTCAAAGAATAAATTTCATTTCATTTCATTTATTGAAACCGAGCATAGGAAAAGAATGAAAATCTTGTCGATAATGAAGCACTTATCAATGAATCCCAAACTTTAAGACGAAATCTCTTGTGGTACACAAGACATTGAATGAAGTAAAAATTATGAATTTAAGAGTGTTTAACAAAGTATAATCTGTCGGAGACGGTCACTAACTTAACTTCGTGCTACAACAGAGTCTAGCCATTGAAGGGAGGTCGGATCAAGGCTCACTTACTATTTGATCGTTCTCGTGATAAATTCTCCTCCAAGCTAGGAACTGTTTCTGTCGTTTCGGTCTGATATTGTGTTGTGGTTGTGTACAGTGACTTGTGAGTGTAATTAATTGTGTAATTCGTTGTTTCGTTGCTCGACTACCCATTTTATACTAATTTTATACGCTCACTATGTCGGACGATGAAACTAATAATACGTCCGTGCCGATATATATATATAATTGTGGTAAATCGCATTTTTTTATGTAATGGAAGTGGCAAATAAGCTTGCAGTTCACATTGATGTTAAGTGATGACTAAGGCCTGAGGCCTAAGGTATTATGCCTCTGGTCCTGGCAATTACGGAGCCGTACATTAAACTTGAAATAATTAGACATTATATTTGAAATATGCCATGGTATAATACTATGTGTAGATACTATATGGGTGTGGCGATGATTCTATTTTCTAGTTGATTATTTTTGCAGAAATCCATAGCGAAATAAGTTCCACAGACAGCTACGAGTGCATGATTTTAAATTAAGTTTAAGGAAAATAGGGATAAAATAAATAGGACTTACAGCCATTATAATCAATTTATTAACAAAGTTTATAGTGTTTTACAATGTAAGTTTAGATTTTAATGTATACATTAAAGTATAACATAGTCAATAAAAAATATTTTTTATTTTTTATTATTGAATTATTAATACCTACTACTTAAAGTTATTGTTCTAAAATTTCGTGGATGAATTCATAGATTTATTATCTACTTAAATCTATGGATGAAATACAACTTGTAACTTCACGCTCGGGTTAGCCTCTCAAGCAACGAGAAAATTATATACCCTTAGAAACTATATACCTTACTAAATAAACTATGCCCTACCCGGGCATAGTTTATTTAGTTTGATTGAAAATAATATATGTTAGTTCGTATTTTAAAAAAAACTCGATTCTTTAAGACATTCTCAATCAATAAAATTTTATTGTCACACTACTTCAACACTACTGATAACGATATGATAGAAACAAACCTATTTTAAATTGCATAAATAAATGTAATTCAATGTAAGACTATTAGAAATTACTAAAGTTAACATTCATTAATTTGTTTAACACTAAACACTGACTTATAATTTTAGCAAGTTATTAAGCGAAAATACAACAAGAATATGTCTACAGTGATTTGACACAAAAATTACGATTTAAACACTTGTTCACGTGAAATCTTTGGTCACTTCCTGGATGCCATAAGCTAGCACAACCTCCAACTATGCAATTATATACCATTGATACAAACTTTAACGAATTACAATCGAAAACACAACGAAAACATAAAAACTAAATAGTGAACATCCGCCATATTAGACCGATCGGGTTTTGACATTACTGATAAGCAGATTCAGCAGAAGTCATGCTGTCCCTGTTTGCCGACGACAGCGCCTATATAGCGACATCTGCTCGGTTGCATTCAGCAATCGCAAAAATGCAACACCTGCTGGACCTGCTGCCGGAGTGGCTGGACAAGTGGCGGATGACCGTCAATGTTGACAAGACGGCCGCAATCGTCACACGAGTCCGCCGCTGGCCTCAGCCGCTCCGATTGCGAGGCCAGGACATAGCCTGGCAGTCTACGGTTAAATACCTGGGGTGTAGCATCGATCGCGCACTCCGCATGGTGCCCACTGTGAACCACGTGGTGCAGCAGGCGGCTGCTGCGCGCTCGATGCTGCGACCGGTGTTACAATCGAGACTGCCACTCCGGACCAAAATCCGGCTTTATAAAACCTATGTCCGCTCGAGGCTGACGTACGCTGCGCCAGCATGGTATGCTTTATGCTCGGCCTCGCAGCGACGTCGGCTTCAGGCTCAGCAGAACGTGTCTCTCCGGCTGATCACAGGCGCGGGGAGGTACGTGCGCAACGACGTCATCGCCCGGGACCTAGGGGTTGAGTCCGTGGAGGAGTTAGTGGTCCGTCTAGCGCGTCGAATGTTCGACCGCGCGGATAATGGACCCCACGAGCATCTCCGCGGATTCGCCCCTCTCCACAGCCGGCCGCCCGAGGGTCGTCCGTTGCCGCGCGAGATCCTCCCACCTGCATCGCCGGGAGCGCGTCGAACCGATGTCGCCCATCTCATCCCTCCGGAGGCCCCCATCCCCATACAATCACACTTACACACACATACCACTTGACAGGCCTCACTCACCCGCATCCTACTGGGCGGGTTCGAGCCCCGTCCACTTACCGAGTACAAGTCCTGGTCGAGGAACGGAGTTGCCGATCGGGTCCGCGGCTGCGCCGCCCGGCTTTGGCCAAAGAGATGGCGCGGACGTGTGGCCCCTCACAATAGAGAACGTAAATATATTTAATTCTTTAAATCAAGACCATTTGTAAGCGGCACGCGAGGGAATAACGTTGGGGAGGGAAAAAAAAAAGTTTGTATATATTATATATGGCCTCTCTCAGTGAGTTTCCCCGCGTGCCACAATCCCCCATTTAGGACCACGCCCCCGACGCTTCGGGGGCAGATAGGCCTGGGGTACGAGGATTCCCTCAATCCCCGAACCATCCCCCCCCTCTGTTGCGCTTCCCGCGCTGAGGGAGGGATGATGAAGATTCGTTCGTTAAGCAGATTCAATGTTGCCGTCCTATGTTTTTCCGTACAGTCCATAGAAGTCGGTGTATAATTTAAACTGATACACTAACACAAAATAGTCAATGTGAGATATATTATTAATAATATTTAAAACAGTTAAATGAATACATTTAATAAATTGTAAATAAATTATGCAGTATAATGTTTATCATGTAATTCTGTAACTGTGGTGTTTCTTTCACAAAGTTTCGTAATAGATATAAATAAAAAGATAGCAATACCACAGATCACACTAAAAAGAGAGGTCGGCCCCCCAAGAGGAGGATAGATATATGTAGGTATTTGACTCAAACTTTTGTTTGGAGTTTGGACTCCATTTTTACCTTCAAGCTTCTTGGCAGCATGACATGTATGTACCACGTTTGACAACATTATGAATGATGAATGAAGAATGAACATTATTGTGACAAAACTTATTGCAGATGCACGCCATCTATTAGTACGTTTTAACAACGTTTACTTGCTCTTACATTGATAGGTTTTTTTTTTATTTTATTGCATCGCTTATGCTTAAGTATATTGCCAGTGTCAAGTAAAACGATATTTCGTATTCGTACTATGCAACGTAAAAGTCACAGTAGTCAGTCAATTTATCAGTCCGTCAGTCAATCATAGTCAGTAATTCTAGTAAAGCGATGGCTGCTTTACCAGAACACAATGAAGTTTTGGAGGCAACCCGAAAAAACGTGTTTTCGCACTGTTACTCTATTTCACTATACACAAGCACTATAATGAGCTTATATCAAACAAAATGCCACCAACTTTATTTAATATAACTGAAAAATACACCAAGATAATGAAATAAAATAAGAGCACCACACGCATCTTTCAAGGTTCCCGCCAATACTCATTGATAGGATTGCCATCGCGTTTGTACTAAGTTTTAATATCCGACTCGATCACACTTGCCTTGACTGACATCATATAAATTAAATAATTGACTGACTGACTGATTCTAACTTTTATGCTCGCTGCTTTGTAGACAAATATTACGAACGTGAAAATATTGTTTTACTTGACACTGGCATTGTGCGTAATAGCAATGCCATTATATAAAAAAAGTTAACTGTCAATTTGACAATGTCAATTTCAAAAAAAAGACAACTGTCAAATTGACAGTGTCAAATTCAAAATAATAATACAAATTGATAAAAAATTACAAAATCATACAAAACAAAATACAAATCACAGAAATTACAAAATCAGCGACAAATTGTTAATAATTTTTATGTTACTTCTCCGTGAATTTATGAACTACTTTTGAACTACGTAAATGCGTTCTCTAAACACTGGCATTTATAAAAATGTTTTGCAATATTTTAAACCTGCTCAATTGCAGTTCCTCGGAAGAAAATTATTGTCATGTCAGGTGAAAATGTAGCTAAGCTCTTACAATTGAATTTAACTAGAATCTATGTTTGTTTGTAGCTCTGACCAATTGGTGGATTCTTAGGGGGTAAACCTCTAACACTGTTTAGTGATTTCAGTTTTGGCGTTTGAAAATTCTTGTTGGTCGTAGCACGTAGGCTGTTCTTATTTCTCTTCCTTTTAAATATAAGAGTGTGTTTCATTCTTAAATTGCCCTGGGCATAAAGTTTCTGCCCATTCATTTTTTGGTATCTTGAATTATCTCCAATAACCAAATGCTTTTTAAGTAAGTATTTAAATCACTGAAAAAGAGAACAGTTTTCTGCCCTGCAACATTATACATTAGACTTAAAACTCTGGTGTGCATTGGTTTTATGTTTCAAATCTTTAATAAGTACAATACCCAGCAAAAAATATTGGACATCGAGCATAGGTATGAGACTATTGACTTGTTTCGTTCAACATTGTAGAGCATTATCTCTTGCACACTGCATACGTAAGTACTCTAAGTACTGATAACACCATCAGTTGTACTATATTCGTTGAAAATTAATCAAAATGGTTGACAAAATAACATTGTTTATGTAGTGTGCAAAAGAGATACCGCTTTACTGAGCCGAAATCTCTTTCCTGAACTGGATGTATAAATATTTCTTGGGGATACTGTACAAAAGCTTGTAATTTAAACTCACTAGATGATTTTATTCCAGAGTAAAATCTATACTAAGTCACCACTTAAGTTATTTATAACATCAGGCTTGATGTTTCTTTGGCCATCAAAGTCTAATGTGAACATAGAAAATAAAACAAATCTCATTCCCTCTCTTGTTGACACGGCAGATAAATTGTTTGAAAATGGACGATATGAAGAATGTTACAATTTGCTTGTCAATTATAAGGTAAGTAAATTTAAGTTATGCATCTTTTTCCAGAGGGTTTTGTAGGGGCAGTGGCGTAGCTAACATGGGTAACACCCAGGGTGGATGAGCAAAATAAAACTGGGTTACTCTTGGTTTTACTGGTGTGGGGACAACCATTGGGCACTGAGGCCTCCTGCCACGACAAGGCGGAAACCCTGAGAAAAAGGCGCGGGGCGGTGAGATAGCAGAAATACGAAAATGTTTGATGTTGACTTGTTCACATATCATGCCACGAGACGCCGCTCGTTTTGAAGACTACGAGACGTGAAAACGTCACCGACGCTGCGACCGCTGCCGCCGCGCCTTTCGCCCAAAGTCGTGAAGCGGTCGTTAGAGCATCATTTGGCTACCTTCTTGCTGGGAAGCACCAAATGGTGATAACATTAAGGTCATAGAATTTAATACTAATTTTTCAAAATTTATCTTTGAAATTTACTCATCAGACGTATCATCGTATCACGACAAACGGTCCTTAGGCCGCTTCCGCCTTCATCCATTTTGGAGATTGTGCGTGACCTACACCAGGTCGTCAGTCCACCTATTGGGGGACTGCCTTCGCTTCGTCTTCCAATACGCGGTCACGACTTGAGAACTCGTCTGCCCAACGGCAACGGCCCTCACTTTGAGCCAAGTATGTACTTACTGTATACTTACCTACATACTTAGTTTCGCTATGCGTTGGGCTATGTCGGATATTTAGATTCTCAAGCGGATCTCCTTATTTCGAAATTGCAGGGAAACGCCGAGCTGACATTAAGCCTTCTAAAACCGTGGTCACTCATTATGGACTCACTGGTAACTAGTATCGGCGTTAGGGGCGGGTGGGATGGGGCGACGGCCCAGGTCGCCAAGTTTCAGAAGGCGATCGGTGGCAGTGGGATCGCCGCCAAACTGATTCGCGCAGTGGATGGTGGGGATATATAAAAAGCATAGGAGCTACAAAACACTCTACGTTCTACGTCCACGTCGTCAACTCTGGGTAACGCTAAAGGAGAGATAAAATTGTCAATCCAACTTTACGTTAAAACAACCAAAATTAATAATACTCGATTTTGGTTTCCATAACACCTTCGACGACTAAGTGAATTTTAACCACCTTTGTTACAGAACGATGAAGAAGTTGAACTAAAATGGCGTATTTGTAGAGTTCTTTATAACATGGCCAAAGATCCTAAATATGATAAAAACTACAAAAGAGAGTTAATATCTCAAGCATATAGGATAATTACTGATCAGCTCGAAAGTCACTGGGATAATTTTGCTGTTCAAAAGTGGTATGCATTAATATTAGACGCGAAAAGTTCCAATAACAGCATGAAAGACAAAATAGAACAATTGGAGAATGTCAAGAAGCACATGGACGTAAGTAATGCAATAATACGTAACATTATAATATATTTTTTATTCAAACTAAACTAGTATCAAATCGCAGTCCTCAGTAGATAGCTAAGGCTTCAGGGATAGGAGGTAATTGTCGGTTGCAAACATAATACCTTAATGGTGGCTAAACGAGATTTTGAGCGGGAGGGATTATGACAAGCTTTTTTCATGAATGTCAACTTCGTTCGTATGTCTCATTTTGGGAGGTGATGAGCTCTGAGGAGAGGGCCTTTACAACTGCTATTGTTTATATCCATAGAGCAACACGGGCCATATGATATGCAGTTTTGCAGGTTTTCCCTTCCCCTCTGTCAAAGTACAAATAAGTACAAGTGTTCCTACGCCTTTCGCCCAGATGTTTAAATGTGTGCGTGAAATTGTTTATGTAGTTTGTTGAAGTCAAGGTGTGAGTTTAATAGTAAGGGACGATTTTTGAAGTGTGTGTGTGTGTGTGTATCACTCGAAGTACCCCCCCCCCGCAAAAAATTACAGATTGTTTTGTATCGGTAATAAACGCTATGGCTACTCCCCTCTTGTCTTCCGACCGTACGGCTCCGATAAGTGTGCGTTCACCTTTTTTTTTCAGCTTGCTGTGACGTTAAAGCCAAACGACGCTGCCTTGCTGCATATGTTAGGAGAATGGTGTTATCAAATTGCAAGGATACCATGGCATCAGAGAAAAACTGCCGAAATACTGTTTGCCACTCTTCCTGAGTCCACCTATGAAGATGCACTTGAATACTTTTTAAGGGCCGAAACAGCCCAGCCTAGATTTTATAGCATTAATTTACTTAGAATCGGTATCTGTTACTTGAATCTTGATAAAAAAGATCAAGCTAAATATTACCTCAAGCTTGCCGCTAGTTACCCTGCCAAGTGCAATGATGATCATCGCGCTAACAAAGAAGCAGCAGAATTATTAAAGAAGCTTAAAAAATATTTTTTGTTGTTTAGATATTCAATTACCTATATAATCTCACCCTGGTAGTATATAGGCCAGTGTACTGGGTTAATTTGGCGGTGAAGTTATGTGCACTGTATATTTGTAAGGAGGTTCTTCAAATAAAAGGGTTATTTAAATTTTGAGATATATTTTTGTAAGATGAGGGTAAGAGGCCGTGGCGTAGTAGTGTACTTCGGAAGCCAGACCAATAGCCAAGATATTAAGACATTGCTTAAGGCCAATGTCAGTCTGGCTGCGTTCCACTTATTATCGCCAACAACGCCATCGACCACGACCGCTGAAATTGCTATTCCACTAGCGTAAAAAAGGCCGCGAACGTTGTCGGCAAATCTTAAAAGTGGAACACAAATCTTGAGCACTGTGCTCGCTACTACGTAGCGACATGGTGAAATCGTTCTTTTTTCGAGTTTCACCAATATTTTGAAGGCGGATGTGGACGCGAACAGTGACGTCATCTAGGACTCTTGGTTATTGGTCTGTGATCTAGGACGTTGAACGATCGCTCGCGTCAACCACAGGCGACAACCATGGGCTTTAGGTGGAACGATACAGAGGATGTTACAATCATAGATTTAATAAACTACTTCGTTACAATCGTTGCAGCCGTTTAATGGAACGCATCCTTTGTAACTGTAACTGCGTTCCAATAATCGACCGCAACGACCATGATCGCTGAAATTGCCGTTCCACTTACGTAAAAAGCCGAGAGCGTTGTGGGCGAATCTTATTAGTGGAACGTACATCTTAAACGCTGTGTGCTCGCAATATGGCGGCATTGTGAAATCGTTATTTTTTTCGAATATTGTCGAAAGCCCACTCCAACCCACCAATATTTTGCGAAGAGGGCGCGATGCGGTCACTAACAGTGACGTCAAACGATCGCTCGCGTCGCGATGACCACGGCCTAGGTGGAAACGCAGGAACGATGAAAAAGGCGTTACAATCGTCACAGAGTATATATATAATATAATACATGTCGTAGTGGAACGCGCTCAATGTAATGTCATTTCAAAAAAAAAAAACGACGTTAAAGTTAAAAATAAAACGGACGGTTTGGATTGAAAATGAATCTTAATTAGAATTTAGATTATATTTCTGGAATAGATTTTAGGGATTAACTTGAAACGAAAGAAATATTTTGGAGTACAATTCTGAAGCTGCATTCACTGTGAGCCGTAAGCGAAAGAAACAGATTATTCAGAAGGTGGGAGAACGTAAATAGTTTCAAATTTTTAAAAATCTAAAGTTTTGTATGATTTCGTTGAGGATTAGATTGTGAATTTAAAGAAGTATAGTAAACAATTAGGCAAATTGGCATAGTTGCACTGTTTCGCTATTTCGTTCATATATGTTCATATTTTTTCATTGCTGTAAGATTACTCTTTCAAGTCTCCTTCAGGCCACCATAAAAATATGACAATAGATTTATTGATTTATTGTCTCGGACCCTATAGGGTCCATCTGCTGCTTCAGGGAATTATGGTGAGATTTACAGCCTGCACGACTGACAGTTCTAAGCATACTTTGCTGAAAGTAAAGTCATAGTGCGGTCTGTGAATCTCACCCTTAGATTAGATAATGCACATTTTTTAGTTAAATAATTGTAACATAATCTATGAATTACACTGTCGAAAGTCAGGCACACTTTTTTTGTTCAACTTTGCACTAAATATTTGTAATTATTAATTAACATACCTTATTGTAGCATTAAAATTTTAGTACAGTATCCAACAAGAAATAATGCATATTAACCTCAGGAAGAGACTTCGGCTTATTTCGGATCTGTAGAGCATTATCTCTTTTGCACGTTACTTATTTAATGTTTGTCAATGATTTTGATCAAGTTTTGACCAATACCGGACATCGGATGCTTACGTAGGCAGTGTGCAGCAGAGATAAAGCCGAAACTAGCTGATTGTCACTTTTATAGGCTCGGTGTGCATTATTTCTTGTTGAGCACTGTATTTTAAATTGATTGTAATAGTTTTCCAGGTAATATCATAGTTTATTCAGGCACTAGTAAGTAAAAATGCCTCTCACACAAGATGATGAAAGTGATGATGAAATCTTCTTTGGAAAATTAACATTGAAGGAAATAAAGAAACATGTTTCACTGGATACATCCCACTGCAAATATTCGTAAGTAATCTGTCAAATTAATATCAATTAATTTGAAGGGCTTAACAGACATTTTATAGTTGTGTCTAAAAAATTATCTGTTATTGTAATTCTCTGTCTAATATAGTTGTTATAAATGAGTTTGCTAATAAAAACTTTAGTTTTTAGTATGGAGGGTATTATTTTATTCCGGTGATGTAAAAATATTTTACATACCAATTTTACATACCAGCATATACCAGGCAATATTGTTTGGCTTCTTGCGTGGTTGCAATTAAAAAGTGACATTTTCTTAAGCAACATTTGTGTAGAAAAAATAAAAAATGTCATGGTTTTTTTTTGGCGGGAACCTTGAAAGAGGCGTGTGGTGCTCTTATTTTATTTCATTTTCTTGGTGTATTTTTAAGTTATTTCAAACAAGGCATATTACAGTGCCCGTGTATAGTGAAATAGAATAATAGTGCGAAAACACATCCTTTCGAGTTGCCTCCAAAACTTCATTATAAATGGTTCTGTAAAGTAGCCATCGCTTTACTGACTGTGACTGACTGACAGATAAATAAACAATATTTCAAAGTTGTTTTACTTTGCACATTCTTTTCTTTTTCTTGGTGCATATCAATGTAGGGCACATGTTATGATTCTTTAAAGCTGCACCAGAAAAAAAGATATCGATATAATTGCTAAACATATAGTGTAGTTAATTATTATTCCAGATTGCTGCCTACAAAACTAGAATATGACAACAGTATTAAAATTATTGAAACACATTCAGCACCAAATATAATTTCTACTCTACATTCTCCAACCCCATCACCAAACATGAAATCTATGTCTAACCCAAACATTTCTGGCTGTATGTCAGAATCAGATAAAATACCTAGAACAGATGCTGCTGATGATAGTTTTCTCGAATTAGAAAGAATGGTAACAGACTTACATGTTTCCCAAAACCTAGACAATACCCTAGATGTTATTGAATATATTTTGAATAACCCACCTACAAAAGAAAATGAAACAAATTCTCTGAATCAAGTCTTAAAGTCTAGCACAGATGAATTCAAATGTGATGTAAAAGAAGAATTAATTTTGAAGACTGAAACTGTATTGACTGATAAAATTCCACTAATTGCAGTGTCTAACAGTAATAATACTGACTGTAAAAATATTGATATAATATTACCAGAAGTTAATTGTAAAACTCCATACAAACCCATTTTAAATTCAGGTTGTAAGAATTTTGAAGAAACGACTAAGATTGTTGATGGAGATATACATAAAAGTGGAACACCTGTCTCAAATTTGGGTACACCTGTATTTAAGACACCAAAAGCTCCAATATCTCAGAAGAAACTACCCACATCATGCAAGAAAACACCTAGCAGAAGTAATACATATCAGCATATAACTAGTCCAATTGCTTCTTACATTAAAAATTGTCCTCAAGTACCCTTGTTGAAAGATGTACGTCCAAAAAAACCATTGCCTGGACCATCATCAATTCCTAAATTATTAAAGAATACTTCAGACAAAAAATCTGATAAGGAAAACATTGCCTTACCATCAGTTGCTTATAAGAATGCAAAGAAGACGAAATTGGTGAGTACCTATTTTAAGAAATGAACAGCCTTACAAAAATACACTAATGCTACTTCTTATGCTTCAATGTTGAACTTGATGACGATGGAATTCTCATAGGATATTGAAGATTGATTATACAACATGTACTGGTCAGTGTGCATTATTCCCGTTACACCCCGATTAGAAAATCGAGTTATGTTCATAATACATGAACTGAAATTACATGTTTATGTACTTATTTTTTTATTCAAGAAAATAAGTTGTCCTCAATTTGTACGAACAGTATGCACACCTTAGTTACCTTTTCCAGTCTGTTACCTTTTCACGACCAAACGACTGAACCGATTTTAATGAACAGCGATAGAGCTGACTTTGAGAAAGAACATAGGCTACTTAGTTATTTATAAAACGACATCCACGCGGGCGATGCCGCGGGCAACAGCTAGTTTATAATAAAAAGCATGTCTTAACGAGTTCTAATAAAGTTGTTGAGACTAGCATTTTATTATGGATAGACGTTAGTCTTATTTTTGTTTGTAATGACTGTTCTCCAAATGGGTGACCATAATTTCCTTAATAGTAATTCATTTTGAGACAAAATATTACCTGCATCAAAAATGCCTGAAATCGATTCGGTTATCGATTCTGATCAAACTAGTTTCGGGTTGTACATTCAATCCTGTTACACATTGTATATTATTCAATATCACTAAATATCAACTATTGGGAGATTCCTTAGAAGATGCTTATAAGCTTTTTATTAAAACGTATCTTCACGCCTGTAATCCCCGAATGGTTAGGCAGAGGTAAATGCATGCTTTCAAGCATACATGCAAACACCCACGACTCGCCGGTCACGTTTTGGCCCATGTAACAGGTGGCGAACCGGTTGCCATCTCCGGGCACATTACCAAACTCCGAGGTACTGGGAAACTTCCAAGTACATAAATAAATATTTTTTTCCTCGACATAACCCCTAGATTCCAAGCTTTTTATTAATTGAAGAATTAAATAGTTCGGTTGTGCAAAGGGTGAATCCGGAGAGGTGCTCATGCGGGTTCTTGTCGGCACGTGCCAAGCGTGGCAATCCGCGCTTTGTCATCGAAAATCTTGGCGAGGAATTTCTTGACAACTTCATGCTGTGTCCTACACAGCATGAAGTTGTGGCGAAATTCCATCCCCGATAGGTTAGTATAACGCTTACACTTTACCGTTACAAAGAAAATCAACCTTTATCATCCTACTATATACTTCTTAGCTTAATACTTTAATTGGACTAATTTAGATTGCTCGAAGTGGCCTTAGTCAGAGAGTATACAATAATCCAGTCTACTGCACTTTCATTCAGTATGCACTATTTGCGTCACAATCGCACAAGTAGTTTCTGAGATTATCTGACATTGGCATACAGATGGAATGTCCATCTGTCTGCTTTGTATTTTGATGGTGTTTTTTTAATAATTTCAATTAAAATGTGTTTTTAGATAAATCTCCCAGATAATGAAAAACTACCAAAAAGCCAATGGACAAAAAAAATCACATCATCGCTTCCTAAAGCACTTGTAATGAAACATGACCACAGAGAGAATGCTTGTGGGAAACCACAAGTCTCACATCAAGAGGACAGTTTTGCAAATTTGACTCTACATCAGGCTGATGTCTCTGTTTGTACTCAGAAGTCTGCATTTAAAAAGCTTTGATAATCAATTGTGTGACTGTTCAATAAAGGTGAATTGAATTTAATAAATTAAATGTTTTATTTGAAGTAACATAATAAATAATAGAATGGTTTTGGCTTATCTTAAATTGACCACCTAACCTTTTCAAGATAGATTTTATAATTCCTCTATAAATACGAGACTAAAAGGGCGATGCGATCGATGGCTAAAATGTTTTATTTTTAATAGAAATTATTTATTGTTTCATAATTTACAATGAAGATTGTTGTGGGCTTAACGTGGCATCAAAGACGATGCACGATCGCCTTGTCTCGCACTTTTTTTCATACATTTTTATCGTTTTATTCACTTTACCGCCATTACTGGATAGGAAACACCCAGGGGCCCTAATTCTCATTACGTAATTCCGTTGAATCACTTCGCTTTTTTTGGTTGAAGAAATATCCGCAATGATATAGTTAAGATTCAAGAACCTACTCTCCATAATTCTATAGGTATCTTGTATGTTAAACGAAGGAAGTGCTAGAAGAGAAAAGCCAGAAACAGACTTTAATAATAATTGTATTGTCAACAAAAATTATACGATATTCATATTTATCACTAAATATGTATATTATTATGTATAGGTATGTATGGTGTACATTATATAAAACAATAATTTAATTCGAGATTTATCGCCATACAATAATACGTAGAGTAAATATACATTAATAATAATTTTGGTATCACATCATTATTGAGTTTTCGACGTTTTAATAAAATAAAGTACGGAAATTTTATTCTTTGTGTACTTATAACTATGCTAATGAATACATTATACATATCTTACATAGACTGAAATTCATACTTAATGAATACTTCAGTTAGTCTGTAAATATTGATGAAATATTATAGAACACAAGGAAAAAGGATTCTGTACTTTATGTTATTTTTATTATTTGTGTTGTAAGTATTCGTCGTTGCTTGCTATAAGCAAAACTGAAAAAAATCTTTCAATTTTAAACAGTGGCTTGTCCGCCCAACTGAATAGATTTTGTGCTCGTTAACCTATCGTTATTTTGTCGTTTTTTGCCGCTTATAAAAGATACAGCGATAATCTGACGGACATTATTACTTAGGTGGCCGGAGCGGGCAAAATAAAGAGGTTAACGAGCACAAGTGATTCAGTTAGGCTGTCGAGCCTCAGTAGTCAGTATCATGACATCTTTCACCACGACTCTGAACTGAATCGGTCAAATTTTGATTAATTTGTTAATACGAACGCAAAAATAAGACAAAGCATTATAATATGCGATTGTTGGGATGAGTTTATTTTTGCAATTGAATAGCAAGAAGCCATGGAACGCCCGCAGTACTCCTGACGCATTACCAAGTAAATCTCGAATTTAAAGATAAATATGATAAATCAATATATTTTTCATACTATTTTAAAATCGTGGTTTGATTATCATAATCCTGCATTTGATTATAAATAATCTATATATATAATATTATTCCATATATTAAAGATCTCCAAATAAAAAAATATATAAAAAACTGCTTCACTGCAGTAAAAACATTTAGCGAACCATCTAAAATAATATTTAGTTCAATTTCTATATACAACAGCGGCGCTGCCAGTATTCATAACATTCCACCTGAGTTGTATTTAATGTTACAGTCGATCTAAACTAGATTGCCTTTTAATGCAGGGACTGGAAGCGCTTTCCCTTATCCATTTTTTTACCGGGTAAGTTAATATTCTATCCTATCGGATATAATATTTTACCCTATAAAAACGCCTTACAACTTGGTTACCTTTCGATTGACTTACTCTATCATACGGAAAGCCTTAGGGTTTCCCTTTAAATAAGCCGCTAAAACGTGCATTTTATTTTACCCTTACAAGAACCCTTTCTGATAGGGTAACCCTATCGCATAGGCTAAATCGCTTTCTCTGGACTTGGCGGCGCGCGAAAATATGCCCTATTTTAATGGCATTGCGTTACAAATTTAACAAATGGGTAATGGTTTGTTTGCTACCCGCGCGGGCGATGCAGTTCAACGTGTCGCGACATGTTATGCGTATTTTGATTTTAACTTTTGGATTCACTTAAATTGTGTTTTCTTGTTGTGATCCGAAAACAGTGTGACGTGAATTAAGTAAATAAACTGCCATGCTAATCGTTTACTTATAGCAGAGAATATGTAATAATACTATGTATAGAATGGACACTTTGACGTCCCGCCAATTTTCCCCGCCTCACACAACCTCCTTCCCTCTTATGGGCGTCGGTTGGTATTCTACAGCGAGGTTGCGTGCGGCCTAGTTTTGATACATTTTAAATTCAATATATTATTTATTTACATAAAAATGGTGGTTGTAACGCTATTGTGTTCGATGGTAAAATACGGTGATAGAGCTCCAATGAACGAGCTCGAAAGCGTGAATGTGACCTATTTGACCTGCCAGTATGTGGTTATCGGTTTTCTCCAATGTAAACCGTTATCAGGTTCTGGATAGGTTATATACTGTGGTAGAGCTTCAGTGATGGAGCTCCAAGACGTACGAGCACCACAGCATTTCCCAATTTACATTGCCCTAAATGGTACCTAACGATAATATTAAGTAAGCAATTAAGTGTCAATGTCAGGGTAAAAATAATTATCACCTCAACGATGAGGTAATAATTATTATACCACAAATGGTACCCTCCTTTCTAGTCAAAGATGGCGGACATAATCATTTTCCAGAAATATGTTATGGATTTCAATTTTCTGTTTCTTGAGGTGCAGATTTTTCAAATCCAAGATGGCGCAGTTTTTTTTTTAAATATGGAATGTGTATCAATTTTGAGATTTCTTGGGGTGCTGATTACGAAAATGACATCTTTTTAATATCCAAGATGGCGGACAGAATTATTTTTCCAAATCGTGATATGAGTGTCAATTTCGAGGTTTCACGGGTGCTGATTACGAAAATGGCATCCGTTTTCAGATCCAAGATGGCGGACAGACTTTTATTTTTCAAATAATGATATGGGTGTCTAAGTCGAGGTTTTTTGAGGCGTTGATTATGAAAATGACATCTTTTATGAGAGCCGAGGTGGCGGACATAATTTTTTTCCAAATTGTGATATGGGTGTCATTTTCGAGGTTATTTGGGATGCTGATTACGGAAATGTCATTATTTTTCAGAAAAATAACTGTCCGCCATCTTGGATATTAAAAAGATGTCATTTTCGTAATCAGCACACCAAGAAATCTCGAAATTCACACCCATATCACAATTTGGGAAAATAATTATGTCCGCCATCTTGGATTTCAAACAAGATGTCATTTTCGTAATCAGCACCTCAAGAAATCTCGTAATTGATACACATTCCATATTTAAAAAAAAATTGTCCGTCATCTTGGATTTGAAAAATTTGCACAAATTTTCAAGAAACAGAAAATTGAAATCCATATCATATTTCTGGAAAATGATTATGTCCGCCATCTTTGACTAGAAAGGAGGTACCATTTTTGGTATAATAACTATGACCTCATCGTTGAGGTGATAATTATTTTTACCCTGACATTGACACCCAATTGCTGACATAGTATTATCGTTAGGTACCATTTAGGGAAATGTAAATTGGGAAATGCTGTGGTGCCTGTACGCCTTGAAGCTCCATCACTGAAGCTCTACCACAGTATATAACCTACCCAGAACATGATAATGGTTTACATAGGAGAAAACCGAAAACCACTTTCTGGCAGGTCAAATATGTAACATGTAGGTATTCACGCTTTCGAGCTTGTTGAATGGAGCTCTATCACCGTATATTTCCATCGAACACAATAGCGTTACAACCACCATTTTTGTGTAAACGAATAATGTATTGAATTTAAAATGTATAAAAATAGGC
The DNA here is from genome assembly GCA_036365455.1 of Macrosoma leucophasiata. Taxonomy (NCBI): domain Eukaryota; kingdom Metazoa; phylum Arthropoda; class Insecta; order Lepidoptera; family Hedylidae; genus Macrosoma; species Macrosoma leucophasiata. The sequence goes on along the minus strand of JAWQUS010000009.1, from coordinate 15,177,726 downwards.
CGCTCGCCACCTTGCTGTAGAATACCAACCGTCGCCCATAAGAGAGAAGATGGGCGAGGCGGGGAAAATTGGCGGGATGTCGAAGTGTCTATTCTATACGTAGTATTATTATTACATATTCTCTGACTCAACGGTGCGGTTTTCTCGTTCGTTTCTGCCCCGAACGTGTAAATTGTGGAACGAACTTTTTTTATGTAATAAAAGTGGCAAACAAGCGTGCAGTTCACATTGATGTTAAGTGATGACTGCAGCCTATAGACATCCACACACAATGACCAGAGGTCAAAATGCAGATGCGCTGCCACTCTTGAAGCAATAGGTGTTATGCCTCTATGCCGGAAATTACAGAGCCGTACATTACCACCTGACCGGAACACGATAGTGCTGAACACTACCATTTAGCGGAAAGTATATTAGGGAATGCGGTGGTACCTACGCCCGCGAGCTCCGTCACTGGAGCTCTACCACCAGTAGAACTTCCCTCTGAAGTGTTCCCTCGGTGCTACAATATGGGGTAACTATACCGCTACCCCATTGAACAGAATTTTTGAAATCGGTCCATTAGTTTTTGTGTGAAAACTTTACAAACATACTAACATATAAACCTTTCCCCTTTCAATATTAGTATACAAGTAGAGCTATAGGTAATAGCTAGTCAATATAATTAAATCAGTGCTATACATTTATACCCCTCCCCCAAGCAAGATACGCAACTAACCATGTGAATTTACCCCACAAAGGAGATGTTGCAAAAATGTATGGACCTCCGGCCATGTATTGTACACAATAACATTAAACAGGCAAAATCAATATAAAAACGTTTTTTACTGCATATTTTCAGTTATTTAGCTTTGTTTGCAGTAACAAAACATTATTTGCATTTAGAATTGCAACTCAAAACCAACATGGCGAAAATGGCGGGCGATGTCATTTTTTACATTTTCATTTTTTAAATTGTATTTTGATTATATAGTACTTGGAGGAAAAAGTAATATTTTTTAATTACTATCAAAATCGATTGATCCCAAGTGTCGGCTGTATCGCCGGCATGTTTTACATAGTTGAAAATGATAAAATCGTTTGAATTAAATGTGGTTGTAACTCTAAAATATATTCTTGAATAAATTAATTGTATTTTTTTCGGATTCTTCTTTAATTTACCTATTTTTTGAGGACGTGTACGAACCAGAGCCGAGCTCGCAACATCTCCTTTCCTTTCGTAATAATTGGATAACCCCCAACTCAAATTAAACAACAACATAAAAGGTGAACAATGAAACATCTGAAAATGTAATGTCACTTACCTTCCATTTTAGGAAAAACACGTAAGTACCTACTTAGATTACGTCTTCGAAACCAATTTAATTAATGTGTAAACTTGAGTAAATTCTTAATTAGTAAAAAAGCATAGGAAAAGAAAAGCATGTGGCTTTACATAAAATACTAGCTGTGACCGCGACTTCGTCCGCGGGAGAATTTATGATTGTTCAGTATCTATCCGATTTTGGACAGACAGACCAAAAATTGTAAAAAATGATTATTTTGGTATATGTACCGTGTATACATACATATGCATTTAGTAAATAGCGGTTATTTTCATATTACAAACAGACACTCCAATTTTATTAATTTGTATGTGCCATCAAATTCGGTAAGTAAAAACCTTATCACTAAGAGATTAAACTAAGCGCTTAAAGTAAAGGCTAAAATTATCCTAACGTTAGGGTTACCCTAACGTTATGATAGATTATTGGGTTACCCTTTCCTTGGGAAAGTTTTTAAAAAGGATAAAATATGGCCGCAAGATACCCTATCGTAAGGATTAAAATTTAAAGCGCTTTTAAAATTAGCCGCTTATCCGGTCCCTGTTTAATGTATCTAGCTCAGTTAAATGATCGATTTATTAAAAAACTGGCAGATTTTGCTAATCAATAATACTGCGCGTCTAAAAAAAATCTCAACTTGTGGTGTTCCATCCACTGTATTGTATATCATACCCATATTGTCGGTAACCACGATTCAATATCAAGAATTAGAGCCCGTCAGGCACTGCTTGTGCTGAGGGTCGAAGATAAACTCGCTTTTCCATTGTTCCAACTATCTATCGGTATTTCCATCCATTGGTTTTAGCGCCCTAACTCATAAGAACACTTTAAGGCAACCACAGCTCCACGGCACGAACAATTTTATTAATTTCTGTCGCGATAACAAAATGTCTATGCTGCATCTAAACAATTTTGACAATCAACAATACATTTTATGTTTTCAAGATAACAGTCTTGTTCACGATGTTAAAAATCAAAACCCAAACACTTACTACGAATTACATAGTTATAACTTGTTATTAATAACTTACAGGTGCAATACCAGCCTTGCTTTCCCACCGAGAAAGCGTAAACATTCGTGCAATAATTTATAAAAACATTATGAAAATAACAATAGGTACACATTCTAAACTCTTAACTTAGGCGACTACTTAATATAGCACCAGAAATGCAAGATTCTATGGTATAGGACACTTGTAGGAAAGTCAATAAACTAGAAAATGTTCACGCAAAAAATACATTACTTTCTAACATAAGTAACTCATCATAAGATATCGGTAAATACGTTTAACCGGGTATAATAGCTAGTTGACTGAATGTTCATACATCTATGAGTATAATATTTTACAATAATATAATAAAATACATTGACTGCATATTTTCTTATAGTACAAAACTAGGTATTTGTCCACAACCAAATCCGTCGACTTAGAAGGCAGTAGGTACATATACTAGAATATATCGACGGTTACTGCGCAAGCCACAATACAAATGCACATTAAGCATTAAATCTACAACTAAAATATTACATTCAGTATAATAATATCGTACACCTCAATATAGCGAGGGCATACGTATATTTGTAAGTATATAAAAATGCAAAAATAAAGTCGTTAGAATTATTTTATTACTCACGAGTTACTTCATTTTGTGCTTTAAAACAACCAAATCGTTTCACTAAAAAAAAAAACCACGCGTAAAATGAACATTTGATAAGGCTGAGAGTATTAAACAAAATGATTAATAATGCGTAAATATAAAGAATATGAAGAGATAATAAAGTAACCTTAGGCTGTTGTCGGCATCAAAATGTAGGCCTCTGAAATAAAAACATTTAAAGGGCAGTTCAAAAACTATTCCAATAAAATGGAACATATTGGGGTTACGTGTGCAAGCCACAATACAATCAAATGCACTTACAGCACAAAATCTACCACTTAATATAACTCTCAATATAGTGAGAACATACATTTTAAGTCTATAAAAATGCAAAAATAAAGTGTCACACTATAACTCACATTTTGTGCTCATAATATAATAACCAAAAAAGTGTTTCATGTAATAGTCAATTTATAACATTTTATGTTATACACACTATATAATAACATTCTTTTACTTGTGAGAAAAGAATGAGATTCGTAGTTATTCGATTACAGACCTTTAAAATCATAAATGAGTCTAATAACATAGTATAAAGACGTAATATAAAAGATTTTTTGATCGGCTTAGAGCATCCCCGGGCCATCGCGTTCCTGATTTCCAGATTTCTCAAAGAACATAAAATCCTGAAAAAGAAAAAAAGTCATATTTTTATGCCAGATTACCAAGTTCAAGGGTACAATTCGTCCAGATGGCTAAATGACAAAAGGTGATGTGATGAAAGCGTCGGACTTCGACGAATCCATCTCCCTTCACCAGGCCATGTCAATTTGGTTGAACAGGCTAATGGATGTTCCAATACCATCAATTTAGAACTTAAGATGAAATATTTTTACTTACGATCAAGAAGCAAGCACCCAGCAGAACCGCTTTTATCCTTACATCCAAATCCATTGGAAAAGATATTCCGAAATAGTCTGAATCTGTGAAAGCCTCTCGAGCTAATCCTGACCACTGTTTTGTTATTTTGCCAACTTTTGTTTCGCCATCTTTGGAGTACACCTGAAATAAAAATATATTGATAAGCTCATGCTTTTTATTTTGGGAAAAAAGGATATGGAAAGCGACCAATAACGCAGTGTTATAAACTTTTATGCATCTCGCTCTAAGGTCTGATGTTAAATGTTAACATCAGACCTTATGCGTCTCACGTCGAGTATATATCCGCCCTTAGCATTTCGCTTAGCGCGACAGTTAACCCATTCATTGCCCCCTTTAAAATTTAACGATATTACTGCCACGCCGTCACACATTGGTAACATAAAAAATGGCACCTTTATCTAAGATAGCGCAAAATAATTGTTTCAATAATGGGGTGCTGAAAACGCCTGCTTAACCAAGGGCCAAGAGGCGGGAATAATTGCGTTTTTAAAACATGGTATAGATCGCAATTTCAAGGTTTCTTAGGGTGATAAATACGAAAATGGCAGCAGTTTTCTAATACCAGATAGTGGAAAAAAGTCTTCATTTCAATAAAAGCCTGTGATATAAAAGCTAGTATAAAAGAATTATAAGACTAATGAAAATAATTTACCTTAAAATCAACGTCTCCACAAATTGAGAAAGTACACACTGGTCCTTTAATCCGCAACACGACATCGCCAGCTGCATTTTTTATGACGTAACAGGGTTTGCAAATGGACCACTCTTGTTCAATGGAGCCGATGACGGTGCCGGGCGGCGACGATACCTCCATACTCTGCAGCCAACAGGGACACCAGCAAGAATCGCAGGCCAACGGACGATTGAGATGGATGACCTGAGAATATTTTTTTTATGTCACGCAGTGCAGAGCAAACAAGCTGTATGCTTCATTATTCATTAGACTCTCTTTTCTCGACTTTTAAAATTATAGTTTCGAGATTTCTCGAGTTTACTTTTCGGCTTACCACCTTCCTAACGTAGGTTTCAATAATTTGACATATTGAATCAGGGACAGACGGAGAGATCAGGAGGCGCGGGCCAACGATAGTGTGGAGGCCCCCTGGCTCAAATTATTTTTTGCAAATAAAATTAATTACTTTTTCACTGCAGTTTTTCGAAAAATGAGGATAACGACAACTAAAAGGTATGTAAAACTAGGTATTAATATTGGTGGTTAACCGCAATGATATGGGGAATTTGACTGCATTTCAGCAAGTTTGCGTCATAAACCTAGTTGATTAAATATCATGGCTTGACGCGTTGTTATTGCGGACGTCCTTCATGGCTGGCAGTAGGCAACTCCCCTGACTTTGTGAATGTCCATATACGTCATAGACCACATTCTATTAGGTGGTATTTTTAATGGGCGAAGAGATCAATTCGGGGTGAATAGTTTTACCACAGAAGTTTAGAAGTTCTTTTTAACGTGATATTCTGATGTTAAGCAATATTCATTCGACAGAAACATACTACCGTAAAAATATCTATTCATAAATAAAAACCGGTCAAGTGCGTGTCGGGCCACGCGCAGTGTAGGGTTGCGTAGTTTAGGTTTAAATAATGTAATGAATAAAGAAAAAATATTTTCTATAGATTTGTTCGAAATTTTCGAGTAAAGTACATTTGGTAGACTGTTACTCGCAAACTTGTATGCCAACTTAAGTGTGATAGTTTTGCTTTCAATTCAAATTCAAGCAACAACCGTTTAGTTGGTAGAGGGGATGACACACTTGAGTCTAACGAAAATTGGCACTTTAAAGCTTAATAAGCGCGCACAGTTAACTAAATCGAAAAATAATATTAAGACATCCCTAACACTTTTTAAAGACCTATCAAATATCCCACACTATATAGAAATCGAAAAATAAAAAACATCCGCCCGTTACATGTAGGGGAGGTATCCTGAATATTTTTTTCATGTTTCTATTTACTTTGTCGGCATGATTAAGGTGTATACTTGTGCCAAATTTCAAGTCTCTAGTGCCAATCGTTTTTGCGCTAAACCGCGGACGGACAGATAGACAGACGGACATGGCGAAACTACCGCTGCCAGAGCAGCGGCGGAAATTATTATTGAGCTCGATTCTGCAGTCATTAAAAAATACTCCAGTTTTGTGTAGAGATGCAAACGCCTCGCCTACGTCTATTTTTCGATCAGCGTCTATTTATAACGCGGCTATCAGACATGAAATGAGGATAAGTGTGTTTATTATATTAACATTGTATTCTTGCGTATGGAGACTCCGATCACATTTACTAATACATTAAATTAGCTGATCTAACATATAAAATTTTCGTGTTTAAGCATGTATGTAGTAAACAGGCACCTACAATTAGTTATACACAAACTGTCATCACAATCATATTTTTTCGAGAGTTTTTTATAAATTATCTGAATTGTATCACTTTACCAAAATCTTAATCTTTTGAAATAGGTATGCGTTCAAGTTATTTCCTGCACTTAAATTAATTTCCTTTGTTTAAATAAATACAATTTTCAGTAAAATAGTTTCAAATCTTCTTTAAAATAAAAAAAAATATGTTGATAAATAAAGCACAATTCTATCATATATGGCGCTCCACACTCTGCCTTCCCCGTAAGGGACTTGGCGTGAAGATACATACATACTTCTTACATTTTTCTTAAGAGATAAACCGAGATCCTCAAACAATAATTTCATATACAGATAAAGGATGTAACTCATGTAACTAATTTATTCACAATAAAAACTAAGTTACACAAATCTTAAATAAAAATTCAGTAGTTTTTTTGCTTAAATACCTTAAGAAACGCTACCAACCAATCTTACCGGGATATCACAACCATCAATAACATTATAATTTAAAGCCAGTAAACTAACACTGCTGGACAAGTTCTCTATAGATGCTTATAAAGACCAGTAGGGTCGCTCTCATCCAGCAGTTGGCCGCAAACTTCACCAGGCCTTCGATGCACCTCGTGATCCCAGTACGCGGTTGCCATGAAAAAAATCGTTTTCTCCAACGACCGACGGTCCTTTTGCGTTTGCATGTACGCTGTCCTCTGTCACTTAATTTTTGCTATTCAGTGGTCTATGTCAGTTTCTTTGGTTCTTATGCGGATCTCAAAGTGAGATTCACAGACCCGCCCGACAATTTCCATTTTTTTTGTCGTAGTTCTGTCGGTGAATCTCGCCCATAGTTTCTGCCTCTCTTGATCTCATTCCATCTTATAGCCAACGCAGAGCATAGCTCTCTCCATTGGCTCTGAGCGTTTTTATGAGGCCTATAGTGAGCGATCGCGTTTCAATCCGTATTTCGTCACTGGCAACATGTGCTGAATTTTGCGATTGACAACTTTACTCGAAGTTGGACTAACTGGTTTGTTAATTGGTCCCAGATCAATAAATTCGAGTGTAGGTAGTACCTATGTGGGTAACATGGACAATTTATATGAACTTATTTGTCTTATCCATTTACATTTATAGACCCACCGGTTGGGAAGTTCTACAAAGGCCATCGAATATCGCGCCAAGTTTTCCACGGTGTCAGCCATGACAGACATATTATCATCTACAAATAAGAGGTTGATGCTGGTGCAGGAATCTTTCTAGTTAAAAGTTTCGAAGATATGTAGAGTAGGCGGATGCAATTCTGGTCATGTGTCCGTATTACTTATTTTCGATCAGGGTCACGTATCTTGAGTTCCTGACGCGAGTTAAACATTTTTTACCCGTCACAAAAAGTGCAAGGCGCCGCTAAAGAAGTTTACACTTCAAAGAACTCATGAAAAAAGCGAATATTGATTTTTTTATCAAAATTACTATTCTTCTTCTGTCCCGTGCGGATGGTCTTTTACATTCGGTTATGATAGAATGGAGAGATCTGCTGAACAACCTCTATTACTGGCCTTCTTCATGCTTTAATATTTAATTACGTAAATACAATAACGTCAGTACGTAGGTATTATGAAAAAAAAAAAAACATATCGACAAGCATTATAAAACCTTCAGTAGCCGTGTAAGTGTATTTAGGCTATTGGTGTTATTATTCGAATTTCATTTTTATGATAAAACGGTTACACCTTATATTGAATGGTACTTATATTTGTGTATTATGAGATAGACCCTTATCTTTACCCTCGGTATTTGTTCGTAGCCCGACATATCGTAAAATATTGTCTTTGACGACCTTGCGCGGCGACTTTCATTGCGGTGTAACAACAGATAAGTCGTGCAGTGAAGAAAAGATGCTTACAAAGTATAAAACAATTCGTGACCACATAACATCAACATTTTAAATGCGACATATATGTTTTTTTTTATACACTTACAGCCCCACAGTAGGTATAAACCTGTGTCGTGGGTGCCGTTGTACACATACAACACATACACAAACACCCAGACCCGAAAGAAATATCTGTAGGCCATACAAATATTTGTCCCGGTCCCGCACCCGGACAAATATTTGATCGAACCCGCGACCCCAACCGAATCTAACGGTCATCTCACACCGCTGGACTAACCGGGTCGTCAACTTCTTTATTCTCTATTCGGGTATTAACTTCTTTATGTTTAAAAGACACTGGTCAAGTGCGAGTGGGACTCATACTCGAAGGGTGTCATGTCATGCCACACCATAGAATTATAACGCTTCTATGTGCCAACCCTACAAATCCCCTCTTTGAAAACGAAATTCTAAACAACAATATAGGTACAGATACCATCACTAAGTTCTAACATCGCGGTTGTCAAAATTTGCTACTTCATAGGATTCTCTCTTCTTTTATCTGTTTATTGTTTTATACGAGCCCTGGTTGAAATGATTCAATAAAAAAAATAAAAATAGGAGACTAATAGAAATACTTCTAAAAACCGATTTATTTTGAATCTACCAATTGTTTTGATTCATATTTCGTTTTGAATTTTAATTTGAATTTCTATTTTTGTTTTTCACGGCTTGCGATTCTATCAGCGAATAAAATACGTAATTTTTTGCCAAAAATTACTACCATCGTGTTGGAGGTGAAACGACGATATATCAGACTAAGAAATTAAAGAAAAAACGGAAAAAAAAATTGTCTTCAATATGATTGAAGGATACCTAACCAGTCCAGTTCAGTGGTAAAGCGGCTGGACTGGTTATCCTGAGGTCGCAGGTTCGATTCCTGCCCGAAGTCAATTTTTTCTTTTCCTTTTTTCTTTAATTTATTAAGTTCACTCGCATGTGTTATTGCGAAATATAAATAGTACAATATCAGACTTTGTCGGCATCTTTACTGTATTTAAAAATTACCTCGTTTCGGTAGTTGTCCATTATTTTCATATCAAAAGGACGCATGGGGCCGCAGCAGTTTCTTGTGCAGCAATCGTTATCTTCGACAGCATAATAAATTTTCTGTCCCAAAACATTTTTCACTGTATATTTATTGTTTGTTTCGAAACCCACAAAAGCCTCCAACAACTCGACTTTCTGATGTATTAGCAGTTGATCAATCATAGAGAGGTATTCCAAGCCCGGTGGACAATTGCTGAGGCCTTGCGGCATAGTCATCCAGCCACCTGTAATTATAAATATTTCAAATTGTAACTTCATGCAATGTGTGCGGTAAATGTTAAGGAAATGTTAAGGCAATACAAAAAATATAGGACACACATACATTAGGTTGGGGAAAAAGTCTTTTCGCATTATAGTATGTATGAACTTGTAATAAAATCTCTTTGGCTGTAGTATTTGTATCTGGCTGGTTTTGGTATCATTGAAAGTTAAAATTTTAAAGAACATAATTCCAAATTCAAATTAGGCAAATGTGTGATTTTCATTTGTTTTTCGTACTGTCAAGATGAGTGAATCTAATGAAGAAATTCGATACATTTTAAAATTTTACTACAAAAAAGGTAAAAATGCAACGCAAGCCGCGAAAAAAATTTGCGATGTTTATGGACCTAGTGTCTGTGAGAGTAGCACAAATTTGGTTTAAGCGTTTTCAATCCGGAAATTTTGATGTCAATGATGCACCTCGCTCTGGTCGCACTATTACGGATAAAATGGATGCCATTTTTGAAAAAGTGGAGCAAGATCGACATATCAGTAGTTACGACGTAGCTGAAGAACTGAGAATTGATCACAAAACAGTTTTGGCGCATTTGAAAAAAGCTGGGTACAAAAAATAGCTCGATATTTGGGTACCTCACGAGCTCACTGAAAGAAACCTAATGAACCGTGTACTCATTTGTGATTCTTTATTACGACGTAATGAAACCGAATCATTTTTGAAGAAGCTGATAACTGGTGATGAAAAGTGGATCACGTACGACAAGAACGTGCGAAAAAGGTCGTGGTCAAAGGCCGGTCAGGCTTCACAGACTGTGGCGAAACCCGGGTTAACTCGCAATAAGGTGGATGTTGTATCTGTGGTGGGATTGGAAGGGCATTATTCATTATGAGCTATTACCACCAGGCAGGACTATCGATTCTGAACTCTACTGCGAACAACTGATGAGATTAAAGCAAGAAGTTAAGAGAAAGCGGCCGGAATTGATCAACAGAAGGGGTGTGGTGTTTCATCATGATAACGCTAGACCTCACACATCTATAGCCACTCAGCAAAAATTAAGAGAGTTTGGCTGGGAGGTGTTAATGCATCCGCCGTATAGTCCTGACCTTGCACCTTCAGATTTCCACCTGTTTCGGTCTCTTCAGAATTTATTATGCAATGTTAGGTTAACATCACGAGAGGACTGCCAAATCCACTTGTCGCGGTATTTTGATGAGAAGTCCCAAAATCTTTATAGCAATGGGATCATGTCCCTACCTACAAGATGGCAAAAGGTTATCGCACAAAATGGTACATACATAGTTTAGTTAAATAAACTATATTAAAAAATGTTTTGAATTATCTTTAAAAATGCGAAGAAACTTTTTCCCCAACCTAATATTTCACCACCACCAAGTAAGCCCACCAATTAATTTATGACTTCAAAAAAGCGTCGTAAATATTTGAGACTTAAAAGATTTATTGTTGCCATTACAGTTTTATCCTTTGCTAAAACACATGTTTTTTTTGCATACCTACCTATAAGCTGCAGTACCATTTGCAACTAACCAGTATATGTAAAGTACATAAATCAGAAGCTCTGCCGCCTGATTCGTTGATTACGTCTGTATTTTATTCCTTCCATGCCGCCTACTAAAGTACCTAATAACGACAGCAAGAATAATCAAGCATGCAGTTCACATTGATGTTAAGTGATGACTGCAGCCTATAGACACCCACACAAAGACCAAGGTCAAAATGCAAATGCGTTATCACTCCTGAGGCCTAAGGTGTTATGCCTCTGTGCCGGAAATTACAGGGCCGTACATTACCACCTGACCGGAACACGATAGTGCTGAACACTACCATTTAGCGGCAAGTTTATTAGGTAATGCGGTGGTGGTCACTGGAGCTCTACCAACAGTAAAAAATCATGGCCGTACTATCATAGGCTGTAGGAAAGGAAGGAAAATGAAAAGGCAAGAAAAATCAAAATTACTATAGGTTTACAACAAATACTAAGAAACATATTAGTATAAACAGGGAATACCTACCCACTATATTAGTGACAAACAAACCAATTCAAAAATTATAAACCCTCCACCACACTATGATCGTTACTCAAATACATCAACCTTTTTTCTTCATCGGTCAAAAATTTTTCATAACTAACATTTTCAGAAAATAACCGTTTATATAATCTGCCTAAACTTCTCCTTAAACTAGATATACTTATGATCTCGACATATTTATTCTTATTTTTCAAACGCGAAATATTGGAACACTTTTTGCACAGATATTTTCTAAGACATGAACGTTTTTGCTGCTTCGATGCTTTTTGGTAGTTAAAAAATAAATCTTCTTGTAACATTCCTATGACTTTTAGGTATCTCACTGAAAGAATTCACAAGAATCACAATTTATGAACTGTACAGTCCAATAAGCTGAATAAATAATTACTTTTATATATAAGTGTAACTGGCACAAGACGGTTACTTGTTATGAAAGTAAACTACGATAAATTGTCAAACCGAATGAATATGTATTGGCAGAGCGATAAGAGACAAGCAAAGCACATTTAAACACATGTAGGTACCTATGTGTCTGCATTGTGAACACTTTCACAAGACTTTTTTTATTCCAAAAGACAATATCCATTTCTTTTAAAAAATACCTAATAATATAAACAGAACTTCGTCACTATTGCCTAAAGATTAGGTAGGTAATGTACGGAATTCTCGATCTGCGAGTTCGACGAGGACTCAAACTTAGTTTGGTAAACCTGGCTCACCCAGGTGCACTAAGTAGGTAGTAGATGAACCACTTAGATTCAGAAATTGAGATAAATGGATCCATTCATTTACATTCGAATTACAGAAAATTCGACTTTAGTCACCGAGCAGGTCATACATATCCACCAGGACAGCAGTAGCCGAAACAGCAGCAATATGCAAACATTGTTTTTTTTATTGAACGTATGTATACCATCGAATAAGTTGACGGTCATCCAAAAACATTCATTCATTCACAGATTCATTTAGCCCTAAGGTTGGCTGGTCGAGAATACCACTAGGTATTAATTAAGCCCACCTTATGTACATTATGTGCACAAAAGAATAAATAAATAAAAATATTAAAAATTAGACTTTATCACCGGGCAATCGGCTAGCGCAAAGCGTTCTCAATAATGTTTCCGCGCATATTTATAATGTTGTAAAAAATATTGCGTCATACATACGGACAAAAATAAAATACCCCTTGTTAAATATGTGCACAATTATTTACCTAAGATTAAAGAGGTCTGTATTGTGTACCAAGATAACGAGTAAACACCTTATCTGTTTAATAAGAAGTCCTTTACTCCCAACGCATTCAATAACACAAATAAAATCACAAGTACATAATTAATATATACCTAATCTTAGGCTTATCATCATTTCATAACTGGTTCTAGAAAATTAGTACATAGTGGCCGAATACTATACCTACTTACCTAATATCATTATGTAGTCTCATTCTGACTCTGACTTTAGGTAAACGTAATTTTTTTTTGTAGTTACAGACCCAATTTCTTAATTGCTTACTAACCTGTACGGCCCTGTAATTTCCGGCACAGAGGCATAACACCTTGGGCCTCAGGAGTGGTAACGCATCTGCATTTTGACCTTGGTCTTTGTGTGAGTGTCTATAGGCTGCAGTCATCACTTAACATCAATGTGAGCTGCGTGCTTGTTTGCCACTTCTACTACATACAAAAAAAACCTTAAAATCCAACACATCTTATAAACAATTGATACGCTCCCACAGAAAAACTACACAATCTTACTTTTCAGTGTAGCCCTGGTTGATAATACACATACCGGAACCATTTCTAAGAGGAAGAACTTCTTGGCAAATCCCGTGGGTGGCAACCGTTTCGATAGTGTTTGGCCACGAAGGCCAAGGAGGTTGCGTCACTTGCGTCACGACTGGCAAAAAAAGCATCTGCATTGCGAAGGGCTGTTCCGCTTCAACAGAAGGCCGTCAACAACCAGACTCGACTACCAAAAAAAGTCGAAATGGCAGGACCGTCGCAATGCTCGGTCTTTTCCAAGACTGACTTGGGTATAAGCTGATTGACTGAAGGGTTCCCGTTCCCCTGTTTTCAAATGGCCTGGCCATTTAAAGAGGGCAACAAATTCTGGCAGAAAAGGACACACCGAGATAGAGAATGCTCGGGTTCTATTCAGGTACAGCAGCAAAAAATCAGACAGATGGAGATCAGATCAGATCAGAGAAAAATCAGAAAAATATTCAACTCTCCACTCTCATAACGAGAGTGGAGAGTTGCATATTTTTTGTGTAATGAAGGCGGCAAACAAGCAGGCAGCTTACATCAAAGTTAAGTGATAACGCAGCCTCTAACATCAAGAAATGACAAACAAAGAACAAAATCTAGAGGTCAAAATCGACGCTTTATATTGAACTTAAAAGTGTAAAATAAGTAACTTTTCAGGAAGACGAAAAAACTGCGTACTGAATTTTTCTCTCGACCTAAAGCGAGCAAGTACCTACTAGGTCTGCATGGACAGGAAGAGAATCAAAATCGTTTATTTTACATTCTTTTTCATTTTTACTTTTTTTTTTACGATAATCATCTTATTTTTTTTCCTTCTTTTGGAAAACTCAAATTTATTCACGTACAGTAGGATGCACTCAAGAAATAAATTTTCTAACACGGAACAATACGTTCCTTGCAAGGTATTCACGGCTAATTGACAGATGCGAGTGTTTACGAGGTTCTCAATTACTGTCATAGAGAGCGCTAAAGGTATCAAATTGACAAATTAGTGAGATAAGGGTGTGCCTTTCAAGGTATTCTTCCTGTAAATGCAATAAAAAAAAATGAGCAAAAATGCATTCTCGAGGTTTTCACTATAAGGCGTCGAAATACAAATGTGTGTGCCTCAATTCCCCTATCTGGCCTACTTGCTTCGCGCATGAACCTTACCGATTCTCCGCACTGAAATGGAGCGTCATGTTTACTTACCTGTATCATACGTGAGCTCCGTGGGGCTCCGCCGCCCCAACGTCCTACCGGCCCTACTTAAGCGCACATGGACCTCATCGAAACTCCGTTCCAAACTTTAGCGTCGGGTTTGCTTATCTGTATTTGACGTGAGGGAGGACTCCGTTGGAAGGTTCGCTAGGTCCTTAATCTCTCCAGACACGAGAAAAATATGACAATTGAAATTCAATTGTGTCTCGCCGCCGGTGGCCACACGATCCTTGAATGATTAATTACCTGGCATGCCTTGCGGTATTGGCTGCTGAATCACCGGGGCAGGGTAAGCGGGTTGTGGGTGTGGATATCCAGGAGCAAATCCAGGCTGGTAACCTGGTTGATAGCCTGGCTGATATCCCGGTTGGAAACCAGGCTGGAAGCCCGGTTGGAACCCGTGTTGCATCCCAGGTAGAGGTTGCGCCCCCGGAGGTAAAGCTGGACCTGGTGGGGCCGTGTAACCCTGGGGGTTCATTGGATAGCTTTCATGGCTTTTTCCACCTTCTGCAGGAGGTTCATACCCTTGACTTTGAGGGAAGTTAGGACTGTATGGAGTAGGTTTGTGTGACATCTTTTCCTGGAAAAAGAAACCTTTGGATAAAATACATATTAAAACAAGATATTTTAATAACTGCCTCGTAGACTAGTGGTCGCAGGCTACTACTACTATGCTGGGGTCATGGGTTCGATTCCTGGATCTGGATCAAAGGGTAGGTAAGTTCTATTGAGATTTTTGAAATAAGTTTCTCAGTACCAATCTCAGATTTGTCCATAGGCTCTGCACCTGTTACAAGGGACTAATCTTTACTGGCGAAATGAGGGTGATTGCATGACATGTGTGCTTGAATGCATACATTATCCCATTTTATTCAAGGTAACAATACAGTAATAGCCCGACTTACGCTACCTCGTTTTACGCGAATTACGAGATATGGTTTTTCGGTTTCCCCCTCAGCTCGGTCAGGGTTCGGTTTACGAGAAGTTCGAGTAGGTATACATATTTTTTGAAAATATTTATAGTCTATCTATAAACATTTTCAAAAATATTAATCATACTCATACTAATATTATAAATGCGAAAGTTTGTCTGTTTGTTTTTTGTTACTCCTTCACGCAAAAACAGCTAGTAATACATAAAGCATTGCCACTCCTGAGGGCTAGGGTATTTATCCTTCTCTTATCTCTGCTGAATCATGTATGTTACCTGGGGTCCAATTTTTATAACATACCTAATAGTATTGAATCACTTTGCTGTCTTGCTTTAACTAATGTGTGCGGTCTATGATAAAGCGAGACAGCAAACTGATTCAATAGGGATGTTGACAATTTTGTTTTTCAATTCCAATAATAATACTATAAATTAATACTTATTGACTTTGAAATATCTAGTCAATAACTCATACATTTAAAGATACAATGTTTCAAAGTGTTGCAAATAGTGAAATGTCTTAAAGTGGCTCACATTTTTGTTGCTGCACATTTATGTTATACCACCACGGAGTGGTAAAACATTGGTGAATTGAATGGTGACAAACACTACTTTTTTGTCCAAACTTGATACATATATTAAAATTGTCGCAAATTTACAAAGAGACCAGAAGTGATATACCTACCTACTTTTTGTTTTAAAGTACAATTTGTTTCACTATTTTTTGTATTTTTAAAAATGTTTAGGAAATATCACTAAGTACTATTTTGTAACAAGTTATGTACTTAAGTCAAACATTTCATAATTTGCTTTATTATCCTTGTTTTAAATCTTGTTTCACATCTTCCATACTACTAGTTTAGTTATTTGTTGATATTGATTTTAGAAAATATTGGTATTTTACTATTTGTTGTTGATTCAACATTCAACTTAAAACATCAAAAAATCACTATCACAATGTTAGAACTTCAACAACATATTGTAGTTATGTCAGTTGAGAATTTTATAGCAATGGTTCCTAAATAAAACCCTCTGAATGAGATGGAGGTGGAGAAGAGTGAATTAAGAAGTACATACACATTTACACAACTCTTATGTCTATATGTAAAACATTTAATAGAATAGCGAATAACATTATACATACCTATAGTAAAAGTTGGAACATAGGTACAGTAATTTCTTAATAGCATCACCAATACCAATTATTGTAATTATACAATGCTACTCATTTTCGCTGACTTTAAAAGTACATACCTATCTATTGTTTGTTTTGGGAAGACCAGGCACAATGACGTAGGTATAGCTATTTCATAAAATACAGATAGGTTAGGTTAGGTACATTATTTCATCCTAGTATTGACAAGATTGTTTGCTCTGATGTGATATAGGTACAAAGAAAAATCTTCAGTATCAATCTCTCAAATTGTCTGAATTGTATAAATAGCTAAGAGGAGTAAGAGGGGTGAATATCTATAAACCAACTTTACCCACTTGATACTTACGTCGGTACCTATTTTCTTTTCACTATAGCAACTTCACAAATTGGAGAATGATTTTTTTTCTGTTTCTATTTCTGATAAAAATATCCGGTAATTTGATAATTTTAAGACAAACACTTTATATACGCAGATTATTCACTCGAATCCATGTAATTTCAAATCTAAAGTGGTCTTGAGTACTCCTGAGTGATCTCATTGATAATAAACTACACAAATTCTGTCAAATATGCAATTCCCTGTACCTTCTGTATAAGACCCAACCAGAACGAGAAGGGGAAGCACCCGGACGTTCCCGGACGGATTCCCCAATTCCAAATCACAGATCACTTTATATACTGTTCCAAATTCCACGACAGCTCGCTCGGACTCGGACTAGGGATGGCGATCTCAAATCGATTTATTGGAAAATCGATTTATTATATGTGCATTTCATTATTCTAAGGAATTCCTATTTAATATTTCAGACTTCTTGCATCTAAGAAAGTTTTACACCAACTTCCATTCCTTTGTTTAGAGGTGGTAAAAGTTAGGATTTTTCCGTTGTTTGTGTACTAATACTAGCTTACATACGAAGCTTTTTAGGACTTTACGAACTATTTTGTGAATTTCGATGATCATCAGTGAGTGAGTGCCAAAATCGAGGTTACTTAGATCACAGAACAATATATTCACTTTTAAATAATTATTTCTTAATCTAATAAGTGCTTTTAGGGGTTGAAAACGATTTATTTAACACAATTTCAAGCAAATATATTTTACTTCGTAGTAGGGATAGCGATTCTTTCCGAAAAAAATCTAATGTTCGAATCGAAGTGTCAAAAATCGATCCACGATTAAATCAACATAGAAAAAACGAGTTTCGATTATTGATCCATTTTTGATTTGGACCATGTAACATTATATTTCAAGGAAAAAAGACGATTAAAAAAAAGTGCAGCATTGAATTCAACAGTGTTCAATGCTGGTATAACACTTCATATCCCCACGTTAAAACGTTAAATCTTATGATCTGTATGTTTCCTATGTCCATATGTGAATGAACCAAAAATATCGATCTTCGAATTTCCAGGGTATAGTATCGATTCACTAGATCAATCCAGTACTGTGGATCGATTTAAATAAATTATATCACTTTAGAATTATTTAAATAAAAAAACGATTTTTTGGGTCCTAAAGATCGCTTTTTCGATTAATCGATCACCACCCCTACTTTGTAGTTTTAAACTTTGACATTGACGTATCCGTATCAATTTGACACATCTTGTCACAGAGTATGTAACAGATGTAACAATAATGTTTTCATCTAAGGATAGGCAATGGTAACTACTTCATTCCATTTTGATTTCCATTTTATTTTTTTTCCACAGAAACTAAGAATTAAAAAAATATAAAAAAATACGTATAACTCAGAAAACAAAAATAAAGAAACAGTAATTTTCTTTTAAGGTGGTGTCAGTATCCTAATTTGCAAATATGGACATACTAGTACAAAGGGATAACATCCACCAATGTAGGTTTACTCTTCGGAACGTTTTTATGGCGCACGTAAGCATTCCAGTTAATTTTTATGTTCCTCCCGAGATGATGTACTATTGTCTTCGAAAAGTAATTTTATTATTCTATATAGGTAGTGGGAATATAAAAGAGAAAAATAAACATGACATGTGATCCGTGCATGTGACAAACATTCATGTTTTTGAACGACTATCAATGTCGCCAATTTAGACATACAACTAGCTTCCCTTATAATGTTGCCACTTTTGAATTTTTTTAGTAGTAAATCGAGAGTTAATTTAAAATAGGTATAAATATATCACGATTTTGAAAAGGACTACCCATCTTCGTAATGTTTAGACTTGCATTTCAATTGAAATTCGCTCTAAAACTTTAATAATGTGTCATTATTTGTTACAACGATAAAATTAAAATATTTTATAGTCTATGTGATACATAGTAGAAAAAAAAATAATGTAAGCAACACTGGCTACCGGTTAGTAATAATTTCCATTCACCAATCAAACCATTGCGATAGAGTGCATTGACCAACCTGCTGCTGCTAGCAATTCCAGCAAAGAGCTAGTCAGTCAGTTAAATGTTTGCTTCCGCGTTTGTACTTTCGTTTCGTGTTTCGAGCGTGAAGTGACTAGCGCAGTACCGCGATGCAATCTAAGTTGTTTTGCCACTCATCTAACTAAAATGGCGTCGCTGTTTATCATTTAGCTAACATTCTTTATGTGAACGTTCTTCAGTGATCGCATCCGAGTGAGTCATAAACCAACATAGCAATGACAATTTTATAGCACGCAGTGAGAGTACGTTTCTAAAACGTTTTGAAGAAGTCTGGCTAGTGTGATAAACATAGCACAACAATGCGCGAATTCAAAGTGGTCGTGCTGGGTTCGGGTGGGGTCGGGAAGAGTGCTTTGACTGTGCAGTTTGTGTCTGGATGTTTCATGGAAAAATACGACCCCACAATAGAGGATTTCTATCGGAAAGAAATAGAAGTGGACAATTCACCATGTGTATTAGAAATATTGGATACCGCCGGGACAGAGCAGTTCGCGTCCATGCGGGACCTGTACATAAAAAACGGTCAAGGGTTCGTGGTGGTGTATTCGTTAACAAATCATCAGACGTTCCAAGACATTAAGCCAATGAAGGAATTGATAACGCGCGTGAAAGGGTCGGAGCGGGTGCCCATCCTGCTGGTGGGCAACAAGGCTGACTTGGAACACCAGCGCGAGGTTGCGCAGGCGGAGGGCGCGGCGCTGGCGCAGACGTGGGGCTGCCCCTTTGTCGAGGCCTCCGCCAAGAGCCGCACCAACGTCAACGAAATGTTTGCCGAAATCGTGCGCGAAATGAACGTTAGTCCGGAGAAAGACAAGAGAAATTATTGTTGTTGTACAGTGCTTTAATGTTAGAGTGTAATGTGGCATTTATTTCTCGTAAGACTGCAAGGGCGAGGCGGGAGCGCGCCCGCGAGGCCGGCCTGGGCCGCGCGGCCCGCGGCGGCGCGCCGTCCGCGGCCCTCGGATCTTGGCGGCCGCGATCGCGATGCGCGTCATATCACGTTGTTAATATCTTTGATACATACCATTGTCCAATCGAGGTGCTTTATCTTATATTTTCATACTTTAGTACTGGTAGATACTCCTGCAGTAACCGTTGTCAAATGGATAAAAACTGAACAACTTCATAACTCCTCATTGGAACTTTAAGCAATGAAAAAGGTCACAATAAGCTTTATTTTGTTCCTCAACATTGGGGACATGTGTGAGATCAGTGTCCAATTTTTATACGACAACAATATGTAATGTAAAGTAATGTTAGTTAACTTTGTATATAATTTCATGAGATTAATGATGTGGAAGGATAAGGACGGTTTTTAGAAAATTAAAAAGCCATCCAAATATGCAATAATCTTATATGATTGTGTAGAGTGAAGTGCGACAAGTAGGAGTCTACACCTAAGTCATGTTTCACATTGTGTTGTATTGTGTAAATTATGTTTATATGAGAAATCAGTAATCAAGGAAATACAGACTTAAGATTTGTCAGTTGCGTGATTGTGTTTTAAAAGTCTACCAGGATTTGTGATAATACATATAACAAAATATCTATAATAAAAGTTTAAGTGGGAGATTAACCAGTGAAGTTTTATTCTTCGGAAATCAAGGTAACCTTAATCTTACATCTCTTTATCTACATATTATCTAGCTGCTTCCTGTAATAATGTTTGTCTACACTGTAAAGAATATTCAGAATTCTTTATAAATATATTGTTCTCGTCATACCTAATTTATACATTGATTTGTACAAAAATATTGTGAACTGCTGTGAATATTATCTCAGGAACTTGTAGAAGATTTAGCAGTATGTCTAATACAAGTAATGTGTTTACATAGATGACTTTGTTTAAAAGCCCGCCGGTGGGCTCTTACCATTTAATATCTTAAAATATCTCACCAGAATAAAAATGATATATCCTACCAACAGTAGTAGCCTTACATCTAAAATTGTTTAAAATTCTTACTCCAGTGAGTTTAAAAAAATAAATATCGGAAAATATTTTTAAATTTCTCGAGATAACATTTTAAAACAATATCTAGTAACCTTGGGCCTCAAATTTCACAATTTTGTACAATTCATAATCTTTGTTATGAGGATAACAATTCATAAAAGTATTCATTCAAAAAAGTTATGATTTGATTACACATAGTTATTTACTAGGTACTCAAAACTCTACTTAACCTCTCAAGGTACATAAGGCCACCGGCAGCGAGACACAATTGAATTTCAAGGAGGGTTTAATAATTTTTGCTGTCTGTGCCTTATGTGGTACATTTTTCATCTACATAATAGTGAGATTCTTCTTTCTTTCTTTCTTTCTTTTGGTTAATGGCAACTACCAACTTTTAAGGGTAATTCTGCCAAAATTCATTGTTTTATTTAATTACATCAATTGACATTTTCTTGTGTGTTGACACTAATTTCCTTACCAGCAGATATTAAATATCTACAACTCACAATAATAAATAATCATTAAAATGATTATTTGATAAAGTGTGCATGTGTTTCAAGTCCCACTTAATTACATTTCAGTGACGTTGTTTCAGTATTTGGCCATTAGTCTTTTATTTATTAAATATAGATAAGAAAATGATTATTTCTGTAATGTTTACCTAGAAATGATGCCTTACCAGAACATGACATTAGCATTGAATACTACTATTCAGTGGCAAATAGATTAGTTAATGTGACTGTCTGACTCTGTCATTGTGTTCTCTCACTGCAGTTCTACTACTACAGCTTGTTTGCTTATTTTCTTATCTTACCTTAGCCTGCCAGCAGGCTCAACACAAGATCATTTAAATAAACAAGTAATTCCACATCTTTAGCTGAATTTCTTTTAATGTCTGATATATCTTGTCCTTGCCAACTGTCCTTGAAAGAAATAGCCATAATGTGATTATAGCTATTGCTATAATACTGCTTACTAAAGTAATAACCATACTGATTATTTCTATTTCTCTCAAATTTGACTAAATTGGATAAGATATATCAAAGACTTTACCAAGCTCAAAAGTGATTTAGTTATGTGGTCAACCTGCTGGTCGTAATTATTTCTGTTTCATGGATATCAATGCTAAAGAAAACATTAAGGGGCTATCTAAAGTAGGTGATTAAAGTATTATTTGCTATGATGCATAACATCCCATGTTACATCATATACATTATCATGTGGGAAATATTTAGCTATCATTATCATCATGACTGGAAACATTTTGAGTCATCTTGTGTGTCCAGCATTGTTGAGTCACTATGAATTTTAATGTAATCATTAATTAAGATTGATTCTTGTTACATTTGTTAATGAATTGGTTCGAATTAATAGGCATTGTATGATGGCTATTCAAATGAATTTGTATATAGGGTTCTGATTTGAGTTAATTGATGTCTATAGACACCCCTGAGACCTTAGTTGTTATGTTTTTGTGACAGTTATTTAGGGGCCATACAAAGTATTTATTGTAATTCTGTTCTCTCTTGCTCTTCTTTGCTCGTATTTGGATTAAGGCTGCCACTTGATTCTTCTATCTCATTTCTCAGTACTTTTAACATAGAAGTACCTATATTTTATTAGTCATTTTAAACGTTATTTGAATTAATACACTCATAATTATGCTCCGCGTTTTAACTCGTCATAATGTATATTTTAATTCTTAGTGAAATGTCTTGGAAGTCACTGTTAATTTGCAGTCGTAACGCGCTTCGTTAAGAGTAAAAGTAATTATAGGACTTTCTAGTTATCGACCGATATAACGCGGCTTTGATTCCCAAATTACATCCGAATGTTAGAAGTTGTAAGCCAGCTTGCATCTTGATGCGTTTGAGATTGTTGTTATTGTGTTTATTGGTCCGCAAAGTGTAGTGTAGAGGTAACGGGATTGGTTGTCAGCAGTGATCGGCGCTTGGCACGGCCAAACGTCTAGTTAAGGCGCGTGTTGTTAAATGGTAGCAGCTGTTGGACCGTGACGTTCTGCGCAACCATCTTCGGCCTCGCAACGTTTATCAGTACTTGAAATAATTTCTATTTGTAATTTACATGCAATGCAGCATATTTTCCCTTAATCTTATTACCATTTTTCTTGGTATTTGACTTTCATACTTTATTCAGCAGACTAATGACCCGTGCGTGCCGTTTCTTGTGATTTAAAACTATTCCTGAATAGGTAAATTTGAGTTTAATTAGTCTTGAAGTAGGGTGGTTTTGTTACGATTTTCTAAATTACGATTAAGCTTATCGAAAGAATATTCGTTCTCCTTTTGAATATCTAATGTCGTTTAGTCCAAGATTTTGTTTGATTTAATAAATAGGTCCCTACGTGGTAAGATTTCGCTCCACAGAAAGATATTTTGTAGAGATAGGTAGGTACCATCGTGAAAAGCCCTTGATAATCTGTCATCATCAGCATCAATTACCTAAGTAGCACACTCGAGTTTAAGGTCATGCTTTGGTTACTCAGTCGTTTCGTGCGCTACTACTGTTTAGATTCCGTTACCGGCCCACATAGGAGCTAATTCGTCCCGTCCGATGTAGCTGGCGCATGGCGCGGCGGCCGCAGCTTTGTACGCTGATCAAAAGTTCCCTTGTTTTTTAAAGGAAGTGGTGATCGCATCGATGAACCCACGCCACGGACAAAATGGGACTCGGGATTCGACACGATGAACAAGTTGCATTGACCCTGTTGACTCTTCATTGTTAAAATTGTTTGCAATACGGCATGTCCGAGTCCGCGTATTTAAGAGATTTTAATGCGAAGGTGAAGTTTTTATCGTTAAAACAGCGCGGTCAATGAGAATCTAAGTCTGGATTTATTTGTGAAATGTTGAATAATAACCATACGTGAGCATTATTTCCTACTACCTATGGTTAGCTGGCAGTAGATATTCACCTATGATTTTGATGTTTTATTTAGTTGAAGGCCGCGTGTTATATCGTTCGTGTGTTCCATTTACAAATGACGTAGTGGCGATAACAATAATATCAGCTCATGGTTCCACAGTAAATTGTTAATTTAATGACGATTGTGCTTTTGTATTCAGTTGAAAACTCCATGATTTACTTCCTCTTAATGCTGCCCATTTATAAAGTACCTATTTTAATGTAAAAGAACGGATTTTAATACGTAAAAAGTTATATAATTAACATCGTTTATTTGAATTGTTCATTAAGGTAATTTTATTCTATTGTTGTGTTAAGTAAGCATAGTGAAAAATTCTAGGAACTTGTATTGTATTTTATTGAGTGTCATCACCAAACCCTTTGAGGAGAATGAACATTGCTCTATATGCATTATAATACGTAGGTAGGTACCTACGTATTATAATGCATATAGAGCACGAGCTCGTAACTTGTTTATTCATTCAGATGAAATCAAATCTCATTGTGTCTTAACATTTTTAATGCGGTCCTTCGTCCTTTCGACCCTTACAATTTGTCGGTATAATGATATGCTTGTTGGTTGAAATGTGTTTTTTCGTTGGCATATTACGGCCACATTTCTTGGGTTGTCATTGTTGAATAAAATAGACAGTTGGTACTTGCACTTATGTTTGTAGAGTTTGGGATATTTGTATGATGAAATTGATATACATATTTATGTTATCAAAGTAGCAAACAAGCAGACGTAGCGTTGACACGCATCCGGATAAAGCCGAACATAGTAACGATTTTTGATTGCGTGTCCGGTCAAAATAAACGTCCGGCTTTTGATAGGTTTTTATACCTATTTCGAAAACTAGGGAGCGCCGAATGCGGTCGTGTGCTGCTATCGTGAGTGTCCGGCTTTTTTACCCAAATGTCCGTCCAAACTGGCTGGTCTGTCCGGCTAGTAAGCTTGGCGAACTGGCAGAACCCTAAACAGGAGTTATCTAGATGAAGAAAAGAAAGCTTCATCCTTATTTTTGGGAAGATTAATTTATCTAAAATTTATGGAACCTCTACATTGTCATTAGGAAATGGTAACATTGAACTCTATCATTTACCAGCAGCTGATAAATGGCATAATTTGTGTATAAAATATATACCTATATAAAAGTTAATTTGAGCTAACTTAACTTAATGTCACTTAACGGTTGTTTAGGGTTCAGTACCAATCTCGTATTTTATAGATGGGAGTGTCAGTTACTAATAATCATCACAATGCTGGTAGGTGTTGGTTGACGTAAGATTCAGAACCTACCTAGTTACAATAATGACAATAAAATGCGAGCGAGTTACCCACTAACAATTGATTAATTGCGTACAAGTGACTTGTCTTCTGTTGTTCTTAGTCACATACATGTAGAAATACTTGCAGTTGGTTTCATACCGGTATTACTTGCATTAAATAAAATTGCGCATGCTCATATGATAATTAATCTTGAGTATCGATAGTTCAACCATGAGTAATGTTGCAAGTGTATGAGTTTTTAGTTTAAAATCGATTTTTAACTATTTAGCTATTAAATGCCTCAATAGCGTAGCAGGCCACTACTACTACGATGGGAGTCCTGGGTTCGATTCCCGGGTCGGGGACTATCAGAGATAACGGTTTTAAAAAAATCCTTTACCTCTGGTTCTATTGGGATATTTTCATTTTCTGGAAGTTTCCCAGTACCTCGGAGTTTGGTGGCCCATGTAACAGGCTCGTGACCTGTTACATGGGCCAAATCGTAACCGGCGAATCGTGGGTGTTTGCATGTATGCATTTACCCCTGCCTACCCCTTCGGGATTACAGGCGTGAAGTAACGTTTTTTACCTTTTTTTTTACTATTTAGTCCATCAAGTTCGTAAAACAAAAATAACAATTGAAAATCAATTATTGATTTTCAATTGTTCCATAGCCGGCGGTTTTCATATTTTTCTCATGTATTGACGGGTTAATAATTGCTAATATATAATTGAATTAATTGAACATTCTTCATAATATTACCACTTTGGATTCCGTAGTAAACCAAGGAATCCAGAGTTTCGCATGTCTGTTCTGTCTGTCCGTCCGCGGTTTAGCGCAAAAACTATTGATACTAGAGACATGAAATTTGGCACAAGTGTACACCTTAATCACGCCGACGAAGTGGTAGAATAAAAACATAAAAAAATATGTATTTGGCGTACCTCCCCTACATGAAATGCGCGGATATTTTTTTAAGTTTTCGTTTTCTTTATAGTGAGTGTGAGATATGTCATTCAAAAGTGTTAGGAATGTGATTTAGTTAATACACTTATGTGCTCGATTTAGTTAACTGTTCGTGACTAAAGCTTTAAAGTGTCAATTTTCGTTTCGAAGTGTTCCTCCCCTCTATATTGTTGTTACAAATTCAAACGTTACGGCAATAGTAGCTACATATAACGAAATTAAAAGGAAAACTATCACACTTAATCGACCAAATGTATTTTACTCGAAAATTTAAAAGAAGTCCATATAAAATATTTATTTTTCATTACATTATTCATACCTAAAAACTACGGACACGCACTTGACCGGGTTTTAAATTAATTAGGTACTGTCACTATAGTTCTCTTCTCTTACTCATAAAATGTGCGCTTCCGTTGATACACTTACTTATTAGAAAACTTAAAACTAACGTTTTCACCATACACTTGAGTTTTCCCTTAATTGTTTCCCATAAGATCGCCATACGGAAAAAAAACCCCTCATGAAATCTAGACCAGCACAAATTTTGATCACTATTTTATTACTGTTGAATAGGTATATTAACCCTTTGATTAGGCCGGTAAGTACCTACATTTCGACCCAGTTCTGGAAATCAAGATTGTTTTTGTATGTCTTTATATTATATTTTGGTATTAAATCATGTGAGGCGTACTGCAGATATACATTCTAATATCGACCGGCTTGCTGATATGCATCTCTTGCCAAAATGGAAATTCTCAAGGTTTAGCTTCCAATTTAAACCAAATGTTGGCGTCTGTAGTAAAATATTATAAATTGCATACGTTTAACAGCTGTTTATATTTATTAAATTAAATGTATGTGGGTACCTACTCTGTTAATGTTTAACACGATAAAGGGAAGAGAAAATCAATAATTTCGTGATTTACTCTTTGGCATGTGCCTGTGGGAATTCAAGGGAGTATCCTTTACCAGCAATCCCTGACGTTCAATATCTTAAAACGAAAGTTCTTGTCATGGCACTTAAAGACTGTCAGTCCGAAGACGCTTATTGGGACTATTGGGGCCTTCAGTAGTGCGTGCATGCGTACTCTGAGAGTTCTCCCAATTTCATAATATCATTATCATATTCGCTAAGGCATTTTACATTATCCAGTCCTCATCATTATCTAATTTTTGAAAATATTTCGTATGATTCATAGGTATATTTATTTTTGTCCAGAATTTAGCTATCGTTCTACTCTTCATATTCACTTTCCATGGTTATAATTCACGGGCGAATTACATTTTTTGTGTTATGAATTGTACCTAACTGGGTGCATTGGTAAGATATTTCAGGATCTGATTGATCCAATTAAAAAGGATCAAGTACGAGTACTACGACAGTGAGGATTGAACCCCTACTTTCATCATCAATATTATGATATTCATCGTTCCTAATCGCTTCTTTCTCTTCATTCTCTCATCTATGATCTCGCGACATCTAAGTTGACCTTTCACCTTGTTTGAAATTAGGTAGATCCTTGGTTAGACTTTACTGTGTTGGTGACTTGTGAGAGTGGCTGAGTTTTAAGCGCGTGCATGGCGTTGTCGCTGCGTTTTCTCTTGTTACTGTCAGTCCCATCCATCCAATTCGTATTAAAAATACTGACAAATCGCTAGTTAGATAAGCTGTTAGGGCCTATTGCGTATAGTCCCTCGTAATATGGGTGCCCAAGTGAAAAAATGCACCAAAACAATGACTTCAAGGTATTTGCAACAAAATGACTCGAAATGGCCCGTTAGTCGTGTTCCCATTTTCTTTTGTTTATATTTATGTGCAATCTGCTTAATTTACCCTGATGTTTGTGGCGATCCTTTAGTAAACGAAAATGCAAGGTCTCCGTTTGGAATAGACGCGTCAGCGTTCGTCTCCCGCGCAACTCGCTTGCGGCTTGGTTGTATATTCCTTTACTTAAACAGCGCGTGGGGCAGCTATAAATACACTAACGTACGCATTGCGTCCCTTCCAAACTTCACCTATCTGTCGGGCAATAAAATTAAAAAAAGCTTCGTAAACAATAGTTCACCGAGCTGCATACAAAAAACTCTTTAGGATTATTACCCGACGTTAAACTTGAAATTATGAATCATGCTTTAACAAATTGTTTAATGTTACGCTACAAGGGGACTACCTATAGGTACTTATAATCAAATAAATAGTGATCAATAGCTGTTATGTGTCGTGGGGAGTGTATTGTTGTTTAAACAGTGGAGCCGGCCCCAAGACTGAAAGGCCGGCATGCGTCCATGTCCTCATGTCTCCAATGTTCTCAGGGAAACAATAGATGCGGGTGCAGCAGTGTTATTTAGAGTGAATAATTCTACTACGACAGTTAATTAATGTTCTATTTTTAAATAGTCTAACATAAACTAGTTTGGTTTATGCACAACAGAATCCAATTGCATTTTTATACAACATAAGTAGGGTAGGGCGGGGCTTAAAGGTCCAATTTGACTATTTCGAATAATACTGTGAAAACTGACTCTACTATATCAAAATAAATAACACTAATCAAACAAACAGTTATCTTAGTATGTTTGACTCAATTTTCAGTTGAATTATTATATTAGAAATATGTGTTTTTACTACTTTTCTAGACCTTGTCGTCTGTCCCTTTTTGCCCCATAGTAGGGGTAAAAAGGGACAGGCAGGAGGCAAAAAGATCCAGTATTTATTTTTAATTTAAAATCGATTTTATGGAACTATAACAATATTTGGTTCAATAAAATTCAGTTGTTTATTTTTATTCAAAAAACATAAAGTTATAGTTCCTATTAAAATCCTAAATATTTTAATTTTCAAACAAACCAAAAACTTTATTGTAATTCCAAAATACATATTATTTAAAAAGTCTCTATTCTTAAAAATTTTGTTAACAAACAAAATTTTTTTTTCTAAATGTATTACAACAGTAACAGTCGAACTAATAATTTCTAACTTTGTTGAGCTTATAATAGTTTAATCACTAATCAGTCTCTATTGAAGAACACAATTACACAAGACAGCACTATTAATAATGAATGTTGACATAGCCTGAATTTAAAATTTTATAACTAATTTGACATAATCTTTTAAAAACTTTTGACAAACAATATTTTAATAAACAAAATATACTTCTTTAACCGTAACACAAAAATTAAACTCTTCTTTAATTATTAACTTCAACAAATCAAACGTCATCAACATGTCTTGATATCTCTATAGTATCTTAATCAGACTCATCGTTTTCTGAAGCATAGTTATTACAACCAAAGTAAATGCTACCTCTGTTTGAGATAAATTTTTCATGGGCCCATTGTTTGCAAAGATTGCATTGAATCCAACCTTTGCCTGGAACACTGTCACTGTACTTCTCGCAGCAAATCAAACAGAAGCATTCATCGCCAGAGCTGGAATCACTATTTGCGTTGCGTATACTGAAACAAAAAAGTCTTTATTTACCCACATATTAATGAGGGGCTAAAAGGTCCACATTGGACCTTTTAGCCCCAACCACGCGTAAATATTTTTAGAGGTTATAACGAAATATCCGTTTAACCGAGCCTAAAACTAATAATAAATCGTGAAAAACAAATAAATCACTTATACTAATAAATTAGGTGTGATAAGCGAAAAACCACTGCTCGAAACTAAAAAGTAAAATGATGAAAAAATATACTTACGTTAAAATTTTTAGATGTAGTCGTACATCTCCGGCTAGAAACGCTGCTTGACTGCCGGCGATGCCTTGTTACGTCTCCCGCGCTCCCTTCATTCCGCGTACATAGTTAGAACGCATGATATACCACTAGTTTTTTAGATACTTATGGTGGACCTTTATACCCGCGGACCTTTAAGCCCCGCTCTACCCTACCTACTTAGATGATGTTAAAACTACTTAAAACCCTATTTTAAGTTTAACATCATGCGAGTAAATGTTTCGATTAGTTGGGTAACTAAGTACTGGAATAAATCCGTGAAGTTACGTTATGTAATAGTAACTAGGTAGTTATGTAAGTTATTTTATTCATTTATAATTCTTGCATCCGCCTGTAACTTTCAAGATTAATTTGTCGATGAAATATATAATATCATAGAGCAATATATGTATATATGATGGTTCTTATTCTTAATCTTATAAGAACCATCATAGATCAAGAGCTCTCTATTATTAAGTATATGCTACATTTCATATAATATATGGGTATGCAGTATTTTACGCGTTTGAACAGCAAATCGGTTGCTGTTGGTACCATCAGTATAATTTGTTGTTGAATGCAGCGCTACCCGTTAAATGATAACACTCCTGTGACCAAAAATGGCGAATTGGGTTATCTGTATTTAGGATTATGGAGGCAGCTAGATGTCTTGAGTATAAGCAGCAGGATTATTATGATAAATTAACAACTACAACTGCCTCGGTAGCCTAGTGGTAGCAGGCCACTACTACTACGCTGAGGTCCTGGGTTCGATTCCCGGGTAGGGGGTTATCAGAGATAATGGTGAAAAAGCCTTTATCTCTGGTTCTATTGGGATTTTTCCATTTTCTGGAAATTTCCCAGTACCTCAAAGTTTGGTAATGTGCCCGGAGATGTCAACAGGCTCGCCACCTGTTACATGGGCCAAAACGTAACCGGCGAATCGTGGGTGTTTGCATGTATGCTTCAATGCATGCATTTACCTCTGCCTACCCCTTCGGGGATTACAGGCGTGAAGTTACGTTACGAAATTAACAACTACATATGTAGAGTGCATGCTTGTTTGCATCTTACAAAACGTTCTTTATAAAATAAGGGAAGATAGAAGAAAATCAACTAAATCTTTAAAGAGATATAAATTTAGTGCTCACGCTGATCGTTTTATCATCTTAGTTAGGCGTAACTGATCTTTCTATCAAAATACGCCACATAATGTTATGGTAGAGTCAGCAGTCTCATATGACACAATAAATAGCTCTTTTGATTCAGAAACAATTGTAGAAAATCAACTGCATCTTTTAATACAGTGCACGATCATTACGATCTCAGCTAGGCGTAATTGACCCATCTACTAAAATAGTCAGGGGTCAAAGATGTCTCCGTTACCTGCCTGAGTGTATTTATGAATACCGTGATGAATAATAATTATGGAAATTTTAGGGAGGATTCTTCCAAGTTTTACGGAGTTTTGGTCATTTTCTACAAAAAGCACTTCTGTACTGGGTCATCTTCAGTAGAATCTACAGCAGGACGCAGGCGCTGAGTAGAAATCTCTGTCATTCTATTCGATCGTAAAGATAATTTTCGACTCCGTATTTGCTCATTGAAACTAGCTAGTTTAGCTGCAGGGGTCTAAACTACGAGTATGAACGGTTATATCTGTATTCTATAAAGGATGATTACATATTAAGAAAATGCAGATGCTGTTCAAAAGTTTTTTTTTAAGTAAACTCACCTGTATTCAGTCTGATACCCCACTTAAATCAAGAGCATAAACAAGCAAGTTAGTTCGCTGGTGTTAATTTCACGTAACAACATGGACGAACAAATCTAGATGTCCTTGGTTAAATTGTGTGCCGCGTAGGTGTCACCTCGCAGAGTTTTACTTCCATAACGGGTAAGTATGGTGTAAGAAGACAAGACGAATATAACAACTATAGGTAGGTACCTAAAATGCTCTTAGTTATATAATATATAAAGTCGTTAAGTAGACTTATAAGGAATTCGTCTAAGAAATGATATATTAAGAAATGTTATTTAATTTCAGATCATTGAACTTATATTTAATTTTTTAACTTTATATTCTATTATTTTACTTTAACGCAGATAGGTACATATTATTTTCAATCAGCATTATATTAGGTACTATGAGGGAAGAGACAATTCGAGTAGGTAACACTACGAGTTATACGTTCTTCAGTACTATCTTTGGGATCGAAACTCTAAAAATAGTGTGTTGTAGTTAAACATTGCGTGTGTAAAAGCTGCTTTTCTCATTATAGATAATTACTGTAATGACGGTATTCAGTCATGTAAATTATATGTAGGATAAGAACTGGAGAATCTAGAATATGAAATACGTGTATTTATTTGCACAATTGGAAGTCTTAATGATTTACTCGTTAATTATCTTATACCAGTCGTCTGTCTAGATGTCTTACGGCCAAAGACTGAAATCGATGCTTAAACCTGAAACGTCACTTAAATCCAAGTAAGTGCTTCTCAAGTCTTTTGTCTCTAGAAAAAAAATATGGGTTGCTTAAAATTAGCTTATATTTGAGGGTTGCTTAAAATTAAGTGACGTTTGAGTCATCATCATCACTCACTCCACTGCTGGACAAAGCATTCCTCAAAGACAACAGTGTCGTGAGTCATTAGGGAAGAATATGCCATAATCGCCACGCTTGGCAGGCGGATTGGTGATCGCAGTGACGGTAGTTTTATCGAGGGACGCCGCTGCTCATCCCGCGTTGTTATATTTACTACCGTCCTATTGGAATGGTTTGACCGCCATTGTTCGGTTGACTGACTGCGCTTGCGGAAGAATTCTCTTCTAATGGCTGCTTCAATGCGGGTTGTTGGAGATAACTGTTAATGGCCAACCTGCTGTCGGATGTTTTCTAACCGATAAGCTTAAACGACTGCTATCTATCGATAGCAACCGGGACCGATGACTTTACATGCCCCCCGAACCACGGAAACGCGCATTTTAATTTGCCACTAGCGGTCACCCATCACACACCCGACCTCTTCCGATCTACGTGCGCACTTCAAGCATAGTTGCGGATAAGAGCGTCGCCAACCGTAGATCTAGAGGGGGACAGTTTAGCTTTATGGGAGGGCAGGTTGTTTCTAGGACTTTGGTGGTACCTATACTTGTGGCACATGTCAGTCCTTCCTCTAAATTGAGCTATTTCTATAGGGAGGGGCAGCTGCCCTATCCTGCCACCCCTGGCGACGTCCATGGTTGCGGATATAGAAGAAAGTTTAAGCATCCTGCATGTCTCAAAAAATTAAAAAACCCAATTTAATTTAAATCTACTGTTGGTCTGTGTCATTATTTACCTGCTTTTTAATTTTTTGAAATGTTGACTTGAATACTTACATCATTTCACATTTACCTTCAGTAAGTGATATAGGTGCATTTCACCACAAAAGGAGGATAATGTCCTTTTCATAATGTACATAAGTGCGTTGGTGTGCGGCTTGCACAAAAATTAAGCAACATTTTACTCGGTAGGTACAGTCAAGTACAGTATTATCGAAGCCCGCGCACATACATCCAGATCGAAACTGGATTTATTTCTCAAAGCCGGTCTCGGACTGGTACAGATAGGTACAAATGGTACAATTTAACAAATATTCGTGTATTTTAATAGATAACTAGTATAGTCTATGTGCACCCCAGCTGTGCGACGGCGAGTCCTTGAGGCATTGCATAAACCTACCTTGACTTGCATTACTGCACCGAACAAGGCGCACTCGTTTGAATAGACGTGCCAACTTGCCATCGCCATACCATTGCCATATTTACTGAAGGTTGTACGAACTAAGCAATTAACATATTTTTTACTATACCGTCAGATCAACCGTGGATCAACCGATGTAATAACTAAGTACCTACCTACTCATAAAATGCTCACCTACGTGCTATTATTTTCAGCTAAAATGTAGAGAATCTCTTAGGCGTTTATTTTTTTTTCTTTTGGAAACTATCCATTCTTAGTAGATACGTAAAAATGGTTCGTGCTTAATGAGTAGGTAATTTTTACCTATTACTAAACTGTCTAATTATATTTTAATTAATTACTTAGCTACTGTTTTATTTTTTACTGTTTAGATTACCTACACTTATAACTTTACTAAATAATTAACTGTTACTGTTAAGGTTTAATTGTGTAGGTACCTACGAGTATGTACCTAGTCCAAAAGGGTTGTAATTCCTACTGACTGAGGTTGGATGTAGATCTTCAGCACAGAAGTCATGGCATTAAATCCACCCAAGTAGCTAACCAATCTTAAAATAGGTATCCGTCTAGATTGATAAACGTCAGTGAAAAAACAACTCCGTATTCGGCCATACCTATCTCAGTTACATTTGATACTGTTCCGTACATTTCTTGGCCCAGGGTTAGCACTGTACAAATTATGTCATTTTCAAATGACTATAAAATAAATAATTTGAAATTTGGTCATTTTTTGAATTGTACATAATAATAATTGAAGTAACTATATACATATGATTAAGTACCTGTAGGTAGGTTGGGTTTGAGTGCAAATAACTACATTTTGTAATTTAATATATATATGTAGTTTATTAATGGTGTGATGGGTTAACCAGTACCTAACGATTTTGCGGGCCCAAAATTACCCGTCTCTTTTGAAATAACTGTAATGTTATTTCAATTAATTGTCAACTTAAATATAACTTATTAAACTACAAAAATATAAATGAGGTTTTGGCGGGAACCTTGAAAGAGGCGTATGGTGCTCTTATTTTATTTCATTTTCTTGGTGTATTTTTAAGTTATATTGAATAAAGTGGGTGGCATTTTGTTTGATATAGGTTTATTACAGTGCCCGTGTATAGTGAAATAGAATAACAGTGCGAAAACACGACCTTTCAGGTTGCCTCCAAAACTTCATTGTTAATGTTCTGGTAAAGTAGCCATCGCTTTACTCGGCTTAACTTGACTGTAACTCGCTTTACTGACATATTATACTTGATAACTTATATACTTGATACTTACATATTATACTTGATATTAAACTAACTTTGACGCTGCTTAAATAAATACGAAATATCGTTTTACTTGACACTGGCAATATGCGTAATAGCGATGCCATAATAATAAAAAAAATAAAATATAAATGTCTTTAGGTAATAACTTACAATCAAAAAAACAAATAGAATAATATGGCTAGTAATTCTTGGTAAGGTACCAGTATAACAATGGCCACACATTTTAATTCTGTTATTTGTGTAAAATGCTCTTTGTCGGTCGATGTATAAGTCTGTAATTTGCGCAGTACCATTTCAGTGTCTTCGTGATAAATGAAAGGGATCTTATGAAGACGAGATAAGGGTGTTATTGAAAGAATCACCCAACCCTCCTTTGGTTGGATGATGAACACGTGCTGGTGTGAGAGGTCGACACAATAACAAAATGTGAGACGCATTGTGCTCGGTGGCCTGTTCTTAAGATGCAGCCACGTGTTCAACAGGTTTTTCACATTATACTGCTTCCGTTTTGTTCACACTGAAATATTTTGGGGTTTGGTATTTTGGACGAGAAGTGTGTTGATTGGGTCATCAGGGTCGCCGAACTTTAATTTTCTTTCAGTTATCTGTGGAACAATTTGATTGTAAATCTATTTAAAAAAAGAGAGAATGTTCATCAAATATGAGCACGCTTGACAGTTTTCTAAGTGCATCAACTCGTACGATTATTTAAAAAAAACATAACTTCACGCCTGTAAACACCGAAGGAGTAGGCAGAGGTAAATGCATGCATACAAGCAAACACTCTCGATTCGCCGGTTTCGGACATGGGCCGCCCGGAGGTGTCAACAGGTGGCGAGCCTGTTGACACCTCCGGGCGCATTACCATACTCCGAAGTATTATAAATCTTTAATTTCCGGAACTAACTGAACTCTACTCTAGTAATGGATTAATTAGCATTCGCATTAATTGATGGCATGCTAATGCTGTATAAGCATTTCACTAATTAAATGAAGTTGTGAAATTCTGCGAAATGTAAAACGCTAATTCGCAATTATACTGTTATTATCTTCGATTTGTTTGCATTTAGGATCGTAGGTATATTGAATGAATGCGTGAGATTTTCGAATAATAATTAGTGTGGCACCCTTTAACTTTCATTAATCAGAAATCATATATACTTCATTAGGTGTCAATCAATTATTATCATATTAGCAAATAGCATAGCAATTAGCATGATAAGACTCACGAATTTACATGCTTAATTTACGAGAAATAGCATTAGTTGCCATCGCTACTCTACTCGAACCGAATCGCATTTGGCAGGTTTTTAATTTTGATGTAACTATCAAAACGGATATCAACCGTGAGTTGCATTAGCGAATCACCGCGGAAATTGTATCACGGTTTCCTTGGTAGCAACGTATCTGGTTTTTTTATTTGCAACCAACGCTCGTAATTACAAACTAATAGTTCATTGTGTGGATTGCATTACGTTGGGTAGTTCAATCGCAATAGAGTGTTACACAAACCAACTTATGTATTTTAACATGATATCTAATGCTTCTATAAAAAACGAATACTAGGATCTGAGGGACTTAATTAGGTAGGTACCTACCTACCATCTTTCTGGAACATAGCGGCGAAAACTAACACTAACTATTTTAAATGCGTATGATACCTATTTTAATTAAATATTGCAATCTTTTACCTTATCCAGTATCTCTACCATCCCTTGAATTTCTCTCTCTCTCTCTCTTGAAAGCTCTCAAATTTCTTGACTCTACAAAGCTCTACCATTATAAAATACATATATCATCATATTGTATATGCATTACGGGATCAGGGCAGTAAAATACGGTTTAACTTTGCTATCGAAACCATGTATCTTCGACCCGCGTGTTAAGCAGTATTCCTAATACATAATGTATGTAGAGTACTTCGTTCTTACAAAAGTTAATATTTATAGCTGTGGTCACATCCATCGTGGGTTCACTTCCGTTCGGTGCTGCGACCTAGGGATGGACGATATACGTCGTCATCTACCTATTGGATAGTAGAAATAATCACAAGAACTTGCCAAGAGCGACTTTTGAATAAAGTGAATGCGACAGTTCGTATTACCGATAATACGGCCATTCGTAAAATTAGTTGTATTTCAATGAGTTCGCGAAAACCTGCTTTTTTATTTGTACTTTTTGCCCTATCTTCAAAATCATAATCGTAAATCATTAATTTCCTAGAATGTAGTAGGTACAGGTGGTATGGTAACAAAATAGTGGAAACAATAACATTCTACCATAACAATGGTATGTAAAATATTATGCAATATTATTACTGAAATTAATGAAAACAATCGAAACATTTTGTAATAAAAGTAATATAATTTTTACATAAATGTTACTACGAGAGAAATCATATAAACAGTTTTTTACTATTACATATAATACATTAATTTTATTAACGTTGTCACCATGTGATAGATGTCGAAAAAACATCGATGTATTTTGTACCTAAATGTCCATCCCTATTGCGACCACACCCAATTTATTGAAGCTGAATTCATAAATATGGAGATAAGTAAATAAATTTACACAAATTAAACCAAAGCGATCAATTAATTGTATTTGAAAGAGTTTTTCCTGAAGCATTATTAGATACTTTTGGTTTAAAAAATTATAAATAATTTGTGTATTGAATAACTAAGTATGTACCTATCTATCTATGATATTAAACTGCAGTGCATGTTATATTAGTCATAGAAATGTGAAAGTTTACTAAAACATACATTAATTACATAAACTACATAAATTATGAAAACTTACATAAATGTTCACCCAAAGGTGTATTTAATTCTGCAATTTGAAGTTAATAACATTTACGGCAATATACGCTAACGACGCGCGATAGTGCAGTTATTAATTCATTATCTGTACCTACTGATTGATATTCAAACACATATCAAAATGCGTAGATTCAGTTGCAGAGAGTATAGATAGAGATTGTCACCACAGCACTTTATAAGCTTTTAACAAGATCATCGGGGTTCGATAACGTATCCTAAATTGCTGTCGAAATAGATCACGAAATTATATCAATTGTTATGTTTTTGTGTCTGCTGATTACAATTGCATTATTCCCCTCTCAAAATGCCACTTGTTTATTACAGGATAAAATATATGCAAAGTTGGTGAATCAATAAATGCAACGGTATAGTATGGTGATACTCGTATGTCATGAAACACCACATTTAACTCACTGATCAGAAGTGAAACTATATCGAATCGTATATCACGAAAAAAGATGTTTAGTTGGCGTCTAGTGAATAGTGATTGCAAGAGTTTTTGCGTGCGTGTACACTATTTGTAACATGCGATGTCGAACAGAAGTTCTAATAACGATTTGCTCTGCGAAGTCGTGCCGGCATCGGCGTGCCAGAAAGTGAAAATAAGAATGTGACTGAGACGAATTCTACTACTAATTCAGTTTATAGTATTTCGTCGAAGTGATACGCCAAGATGTTCACTGGTAATCACTGACGATTCGTAACTGAGGTTCCTATGTTTATTATTTCACAAATAGGTAACAGGATGCGAGCCTTTATGAAGACATCTATACGGTACTCAACTGGGCCGCGTTTTTGGGATACATACATATTTACCTTTACACAGACAGAAGATAAGTATTACAGAGTTGTGTTAAAATTAATTGGAACTGAACGAATGATGCGGTATTTTTGAGTACCTAAGTTAAAGAAATCGCATATCTAAATTAAAATCAGCAAAAAAATAACTTTGATAATTCTTCAAAAGTAAGTGGACAAAAATTATAACATTAATATGATAAGAGAATGAAGTCTATTAAACTTTTCGCATTACGCAGTCCAAGTTGGCAATGTCTTCGAGACCCGATGTAACCTACTCAGCGCGTCAAATTATAATTTTACATAAGATAAACTATTGTTCTTTTCATACAATTGCGTTGAGTCATATATTCACATTAGATAAGGCATCGGACTGATTAGCATTTTGCGAATACACCTCTTGGCATACATTTCACTTCGATTATTTCGAATCGATTTAGTTAATTATTTATAAAAGTCAAGAGACTTATTCCTTAGTATTTAATGTATTTTAATATTTTTCGGATTTGCAATTTGTTGTTTGTGGTAGAGTTCTAGTGTAGGGAGTCGAGGGCGTAGGTACCAACGCATTAGGTAC
Organism: Macrosoma leucophasiata; assembly: GCA_036365455.1. Taxonomy (NCBI): domain Eukaryota; kingdom Metazoa; phylum Arthropoda; class Insecta; order Lepidoptera; family Hedylidae; genus Macrosoma; species Macrosoma leucophasiata. Next base: position 15,138,712 of record JAWQUS010000009.1, on the reverse strand, counting down.
ATAATCTATCTGCCGCGAAATGGCAATGTTCAGCACTATCGTGTTCCGGTTAGATGGTAATATATGGCCTCGTAATAGCTATCACAGAGACAACACCTAAAGCCTCAGGGGTGGAAACCCATCTGCATTTTGACCTCTGGGTTTTAGACTACATACCCTGGTCTGTAGCTGCAACATCATGTGAACTGCATATTTGTTTGCGACCTTTGTAACAAAAAAAAAGCAAGATGTGCTGTCGTCGTAAGAATGAAATGGTTGATTTTTTAATATGAGTTAAGCAAGTCTTATCACCATACAATAATGCTATTTGTATTATGTAATACCTAAGGGTGCTGGTTTACCCATAAAGTAATGACGGGGTGTTGTAGAAATTGTTACTCATTCATAAAACATTCAGTAGGCCGCACGTGGCGTCACTTCCCCAGAGGGAAGCCTACCCTCATTCCAATATCGCTTAGATAACGCCGTCTCGAGATTTTAATTGCGTTGGTAAGTAAATAATGAACAATAGGCATGTAAATTATCAAAAACTATTGATGATTAACTTGGGCTTTTATATGGCCGAACTGATGAGCGGAGATGAATATAGGCAAATAGGCAAATCTGCCATACATATAGGAGGAGGCAAGAAGGGTGGTATTTTGGATATATTATTATGTGTAGCAGAATGCAAAGAATCATCGCAAGTTCCATTGATTTATACAAAACATGAAAAAACACACGATGAAACAACTGAGGGATACTTGTTATCTTGATCTTTAAAGCATTTCCCGGTATTTTAAATATATTCTCTTTACGAGAATCAAAATGTTCGATTTCAATAAACGTTAGACTAGCCACATTAAATATTGCCTTTATACTTTTTATTCTGGTGAGTTAAAAATGTTTTAAACATCGCTTTATCGGTTGGAAAATGTTCAATGAGTTTTCAAGAAAATATTTTAAAGCGACCTTGGATTTTTTCTATTATTTGTACAAATCTTTTCATGATTCTTTGCTGTTAATCAGGCTTTTGAAGGGGGAGGGAGACATCGGCTGTAACTGTATTATTTATTAGTAGGTACAATGTGGCAATAAACAACAGAGGCGTTGTCGCAACATCAATTGGTGCTTTGCCAAATATAATAACGTGTCACTCTAAATGCCGTCAACCTAGAGTTCAATGTCGACGTGTGTTTTATTTTCTGAAGAGTTAAATAGAAACAAAAAATGGTGCAAGGTGTGAATCGTGTGAACAGTAGAGTAGGTTTAGGCTACGCGTGAATGGAAGGTTAAATTTAACGGGAGACCTAATTTAAAAATAATGTTATTAATAGAACTTTAGTCGAAATTGTAACTTACTGTAGAAAAAAAAATTTTTTTTTTGAGTAGGTATGTTTATATTTACAAATTGTTTAAAAGTCTACGAAGATTGAATAACAATTACATAAGGTAAAGGTAAAACAGTTCATAGCCTATATATTTATATACATTTAAATCAACAACTACCACTAGAATGTAGCAGCGGCAGACCAGCACAGACCAGTCCCCACCATCAGCACCCGAGTATGACACATGTGGCAGCCATTGCTCTCCTAGACTATTTTAGAGGGAAGTGCACAACCCGCCACACGATGCAGCCGAAGGCGAATGTTGTTAGGGTTGATGTAGAGATGCTGCCTGCAAGAGAGGATGCGCTAATTTAAATAACCTATATGTTAAGCGTTTTTTTTATGTTACGGAAGTGGCAAACAAGCATGCAGTTCACATTGATGTTAAGTGATGACTGCAGCCTATAGACACCCACACAAAGACCGAGGTCAAAATGCAGATGCGTTACTACTCCTGAGGCCTAAGGTGTTATGCCTCTGTGCCGGAAATTACAGGGCCGTACATTACCACCTGACCGGAACACGATAGTGCTGAACACTACCATTTAAGTATATTCGGTATTGCGGTGGTGCCTACGCCCGCGAGTTCCGTCACTGAAGCTCTACCACCAGTAAAACCAAGCGTGCATGACTGTTCCGGTTAGTGGTAGGACAAGCTAAAAGATGGGTATAAGAGCTCGAACGAGTGAGCACCATCGCATTATCTTTTTGCCACTAATGTTCACAGTTCTTAGCTTGTCCTACCACTAACCGGATCTATTTACGCTGAAGCGTTATCGTAGGTACACTTAGGTGCACTTAGTTAATGCACGGCCCTGTGCTTTTTCTATAAAATAAGATGCAAAATTCCACCTTGATTATGATTGGCAGATGTTTCGTGCGGTATTTGAATGAGCCAGATTTATAAGTTGGTCGATCGTATTCACAGCACAAAAAATATGTAAGTCATAAATTGTAAAAACAAATGAAGTATGGAGTAAGGAAAAAAGTGTGCAAATATGTGAAAAAAGTCTCCATACACTTCGAACACAATCCAAGCGATATTATCAGCTTCCGTGCGCGCCTATCCAAGTGTATACGCATTAAATAGGTAGGTACGCACTCACTGAGAGTTGAATTAGTTTCTAGGAGATGCGTTCAGACTCGCAACAAAGGTCATTGGGAAGTGGGACAACTTTTTCACTGTTGTCTCTAGCACCGAACCAAGCGAAAGGTATCGTCACAATGTTTCCAGGTGAAATCGCGTGTTCTCACACGCAGCTTGCAAAAAACCACTGATTATAGTGCTGCTACTCGCTAATTGAATTGAAATATGCGCTCGCGTCGAACAACGCGGCCATAGTCGAGGTATTGAGTGAATTACTTTACGTATTGTGCTGTTGAATGACGTTTGCTCTGGCAATCCGCCAATTTTCCCAATAGGTACTTATAATAATATGACTAACCGTCAAATGAGACTGCAATGTAAAACGAGTTTATAAAACAAATTGGGTCAAAAATGTGCGCATGCGTCACGCTCGCGTTGTGGGGTTTCTCAAAGAGTAGAGCATGTTCACAATGTGTAGTGATTTTTGCAACCGATGAAAACTACCAATAATTGAAAGTCTTAATGTGGATGAGTACTTCCTGATGAGTCGGGAACTACGTAGCTATCTACGTGATTTTTGCCCTCTACATTACCATATGTTTGGAGCACGGTAGAGTCGTGCCCTGGTGGTCCAATGACAAAAATGGTAAACGATATATCGAAATAATGTGTCGTTTCGAAACCCTAAGTGACATTGTTGTATTTATTTTTGTATTGTAAGTAGGTCTATTCGACATCAATTAATTGTAGTATCGTTTTATGTCAAGAAGTGGCAAACAGGCATACAGTTTGCATTGATAGCAGCCCATGAACATCTACATGAAAAACTAGAGACTTCGATGTAGATGCGTTGCAACTCCTGAAGTTGATGTGCCTATGTGTCGGCAATTACGGGGCCGTACATTACCACCTCACCGGAACAAGATAGCGCTTTATCATTTAGTCGCAAGTAGATTAGGTAATGTCAGTGGAGCTCTACCACCAGTACAAATATTATGGAATTTTCGTCAATTCGATATAGAGTATGGAATGGTTTGGATACGAAAATCGTTCCGATACATTTATAGAGTTTTTTGTTTTGTGAGTAGGCTCCACGTGTAGCGAAAACCTAACATTTTATTTATTATTCTAAACATCACATTTGATATGATTATCAATTTGGTGCCTACTGCCTACGCCTTCATGATTCTCGGCTGCATCGTGGTAGAACCACTAGACAGAAGTACCTACCGATTTTTACTGGTGGTAGAGCTCCAGTGACGGAGCTCGCGGGCGTAGGTACCACCGCATTACCTAATATACTTGACTCTTTGTGTGGATAGGCTGCAGTCATCTTAACATCAATGTGAACTGCATGCTTGTTTGTCACTTCCATCGCATGAAAAAAAAGTACTGTGCCATTAATGGCCGAATACTCAAACGTCACTCAATTTTAAACAACTCTCAAATGTGCGCTATCACTATCGTTTGAACGGGTTTTGTAAAGACAGAAGACTTTTAAGTCCCACTAAAATTTGAGTGACGTTTGAGTATTTGGCCGTAAGATCAGTAGACATGTTCTAATCAGTTAGTAACCTACTCGTTTGATGTATCTAAAGAGTACGGCAGTTAAGTTATTTTATTGACCATAGCCAATAGACATCTACAAAACTAGTGGTATTAATAACAGATGCAGTTATCACTGCTGAGATCTCTGACAAAAATAATAATCCAAGACAAAGACAATCCATGTATAATAACAGTGCATTCCTATTGTGTTATGTTTGACTTTTTTTAAATACTATTATATTTTGCCATTCCATTCCTCGCGTTCTATGCTGTTTTAAGTGGACCACTGACCTAAATACTATTAATTTCCCATCGAGATAAACATCTGCGTAATGTCATAAAATAACAGCAATCCTATTCTTGTTAACTGCCTTGACACAACTTTTGATGGCAAATATCCTGCTATTAATTCGGCAAAACAGGTTGCGGTAGCATAAGATATCTCGATAGAAAGTGAACGCGGGAGCAATTCGTAATTAGGGATGGAAATGTAAAGGTAATCAAAGTATCGATACATTCGATGTCTCCGAAAAATAAACATCTATAAAATTAATTTGAAAGAAGTTTCATGAATACCACAAGATCAATTAAGATACATTTAAAATTAGATGTATTTTTGAATCATAACATTATACAAAACATTTCCGTTACTGACTGAACGATGGCGACATGGAGTGACGAGTGACTGAGAGACTGATAGACGGCGTAAAGCCGAAATTACTGCTGCTAGGAACACTGAAATGTTGTGTGTAGGTATGTTATTTGCGGAGTATAGAGGAGTATAAAGAAAGGATTGCCCGATTTCTTACGGGCATGGTAATTAGGTGAGTTTGAAGTTGTGGGCAAAAGCTAGTAAATAAATAATATCTACTATTTGTGTATTCGTACCAAGTAAGGTAGGTATGCCATGAGTTAGGAGGCGGTGATATCATCTTTATATTTTCACTGGTGGTAGAACTCCAGTGACGGAGCTCGCAGGCATAGGCACCACCGCATTACCTAATATACTTGCCGCTAAATGGTAGTGTTCAGCACTATCGTGTTCCGGTCAGGTGGTAATGTACGGCCCTGTAATTTCCGGCACAGAGGTGTAACATCTTAGGCCTCAGGAGTGGTAACGCATCTGCATTTTGACCATGGTATCAGTATGGGTGTCTTTAGGCTGCAGTCATCATTTAACATCAATGTGAACTGCAGGCTTTTTTGTCACTTCCATTACATAAAAAAAATATATAGGTATAAACATTTTAAATACAAATATGTTAGAAACATCGATACTTGTTGAAGCATTTCAACCGATTGCAAACTAACATCAATAGTAAACATGGTTTCCTTTGGCATCTATATTTAGGTAGGTATTGTGGACACAGTTTGGTAGCGCAGGATTGTGATGATGTCATTGACACTTCCTAGGACGATATCTTATCGTACGTATGTTCCGGATAAGTGATGATTGTATGAAACTTAATTACCACAAATTTTACTAGTGGTAGAGCTCCAGTGTCAGAATTCGAGGGCGTAGGCACCATCGCATTACCTAATCAATCTCCACCCAAATGGCAGTGTTCAGCACTATCGTGTTCCGGTTAGAAGGTAGTGTATAGCCCTGTAATAATTATCACAGAGGCATAACAACGTAGGCCTCAGGGGTGGCAACGCATATGCCTTTTGGCCATAGGCTACAGTATTCACTTACCTATGAACTGCATACCTACTTTGTTGCCACCATTATTACACAAAACACCTTTACAGATTGGACTCTACGAATGTCCATATCAAAATCTCTACATTGCCAGATCTTCACCATAATAATATGAAAACAGAGTAACAAACAACGATTACAAAGTTTCATACTCTTAATATTTTTATGTCACCAAAGCAAAGTGACAAACTAACATTTAATATTGACGGTAAACGATGGTTCCAATTATTATGGTATTATGACCTTGGTAAAGTGCAAAAAAGATGAACTATTCTTAGATGATTTTGATCTCAAGCGTTGAAGACCATTGAATTGATTTAGTAAATTTTACTATGGGGACAGTCGTCAGAGATAAATTTATGACTAGCCTACTACGATTGTCTTATGTTACAATAATATTTGTCTTATATTTAGTTATATACTTCTAGTGATGGATTTCTAAGTTAAATTTATTATGATCGACTTTACAATAATAATAGTTTTAGTTAGTCAAACCATCTCAAAGTAATCAAGGAACATAAAAAAGATTCCCACGAATGTATAGTCTCGTTTTGAAGTCAGTTAATAATATAATCTGTATTGAGATAAGGTATAGGTACCTATCGTTAAGTAAGGTCAGAGAATAGAGCAACACGGGCCACCGGCCGCAGCGGAACGGAGGGGAGTAGCCATATGCAGGCTTTCCCTTCTGTCAAAGTACAAACCCAAGTAGGCCTATGCCTGTCGCCTAGATGTTTATATGATGTGTGTGCGTGAAATGATTTATGTATTTTGTTAAAGTCAAGGGGTGAGTTTCGTAGTAATAGACAATTTTTGTAGTGTGTGTGTGTGTCACACGCATTTACCCCCGTAAAAAATGACAGACTGTTTTGCATCGGTAATAAACGCTATGGGTAGGTACCTATACCCCTCCGGTCCGCCGCGGCCGGTGGCCCGTGTTGTTCTATATGGGTCAGAGTAACGTTAATGTGGTAAAGGTGTAAGCCCATTAGTTCGCTTGATCATTTTCCATCGACCAGAGTGTCGACTAGTCAACTGTGAGCCTGATGATGCGGACAGATCGCCGTTCGACGTCTAACCTATAATTTTGTACCGACCCTATTTTTAACCGCATTAAATTGGGACGGTTTGTAGGAAAATACCGAGTAGAATTTGGCAAAACATTCTTTTAGGTGCTAACATCGATGAATTGAAACGAGTAGGAAATTTTTTTATATAAATTTCGACAGTGAAAATATGAATATATTTCTCAATTTACTGGTGGTAGCGTAGGCGTAGGCACTACCGTTTTACGACTTACGTAATCTGTTTGCCGATAAATTCGAATGTTCAACCCTTTCATACTAAAACCAGATATGTTGCAAAAAAGGGGCTTTGGGTTCTTCTCCAATGACTTAACTTTGTTTTTAAGCATGATAAAAAGTTAATTACTTATTTACAAAAAAAAGAGAGTCGAAACAAAACAGATAGATAACAAAGCTGCGGTCTTGAAACTCTACCACTAGCTCTACATTATAGAACTAATCAGTTTTGTTTCACAATCCGTAACAGAATTATTTACTGGAAGGTAGGTATGTAATTCAAATAATTTTTATCCATTTGGGTTAAAGCCAGGGCTGATAACCAACAAATAATTGGTGCAGTTTGATGCAGGCCAAACTTTGTTGTAATGCCATTCTAATAGTAAACCACTGCCAGATTACCCAAAGAGGTATTGTATCAATCTAAAAACGTTTTGTTATTACCTATAAGGGTAAACTAAAGTAAGTAAAGATGTATGATTGATGAGAGTTGCCTTTACCGTCAAAGAACTCTCAGCATATATTTAATATCAATTAAATATAGCTTTTATTACCACCGCATAAGGGCACATGTGGTGAAGCGGCCAGTGGCCTAACAGTAAATTGGTGATGATGGCTGTTATCTGCCTACGTGGATTGTTTGTTATTACAAAATTTCCTCAAAATAATTTTATTTTTAAATAATGACATAGTACACCCACTCAGCAAGTACCCAGTAGGGTACAGTCAGCGATTTACGTAAGATAAGGCTCGCTTATCAAGGCATGGACGTGACGCGACGTAGAAAGCGATTTCAAGAACGATTTGCGCAATATCACTTCGAGGAGTCAGTTCCAATTTAAATTGATTAAGAATATTTAACTATAAGCATATTCAGGTGTATTAATAAAAATCCTTTGTCTTGCCTTTATGATTCCTTGGAGGCAATCTTGGAGGTATCTTTTGTAAAGAAAGCCATGATTCTTTGTCGTTAACTGAATTCAATTACTTACAAGTAAACAACAAGTAGGTACCTACTGTATAACTGAAACGTGAAATCTTAATTTTGCGATTTGTAATCAATACCCATTGCAAATTCATTGTAAAGAGGTTCGGCCTTAAATTTAGAATTTATGCGATTGCACAGATCATTTGAGCAGCCTTATTCACGGTTATTATTTAAGGAAATCTAATAATTTATAATTGCTAAATGATTACGAGATCATCGATTTTAAATGCCATTTCAATGTGTCAGAGTGTGACAGGAACGATGGATAATCCAAGGATACCTAATCTATAATATAAAAATAAGTCGGGTTTTCCTTCCTGACGCTATAACTCCAGAAAGCACGAACCGATTTCGACGGTTTTGCATTCGTTGGAAAGGTCTCGGGCTCCGTGAGGTTTATAGCAAAGAAAATTCAGGAAAAATTATTTATCAAACGACATCCACGCGGGCGAAGCCGTGGGCAACAGCTAGTCTAATATAAAAAAAAATCGTGTCACAGTGTTCACGTGTTCGTTATCGAACTACTCTCAAATGGTTTGACCTATTATATATTTTTTTCTCTTTGTATGACTTAGTAGTATGCAATTTTTTCGGAGTAATTTGGACCATCTTCTATTTTATGAAATGTTAGAAAAGACGCGCTGCGACATTATTTAAAACTTACCCAACAGACAACATATGACGCATGACGCGGCTCATATATCAGGCGCTCACAGCTTTTAGATCTATTCATAGATTTATTGAATGACAGCGTGTTGTGTGATTTGGCGATTACGTAAAACCTTGAACACCCAACCATTGAACTAAAGACCTTTTTATAAAAAAAGAGCTAGAGTATAGACCCGTTATTATCATCCACCACGTCTCCTACGGCTTAGTAACTTTACTTTAACACATGTTTAATCAACAAATCTAACAGCAACACCATCGTACTAAACTAGCGTACGATTACCAATTAGTTGTATGACTACCATTAGGTATTTACTCTTAGCAGTTATGGCGAATATCCAATTACCAAACAAGAATCAGGTTGAATTAATTGGCAGTTACACACACCTTTGCTTCCGTAAATAATAACATAACGTATTTATGTATAAATTTCAATAAATAAAAACAATGCAGGTAATTCGATTTTAAAGAATAGGTACCTTTAATTTTCGTAATCGTATTTATTTTTGAATAAATCTTTGGGTATCATCAATAATCGTGGCCGCGCTATCCATCATTGTTTGTATTCTGTAAAAAAAGCGTTGATCTGTCTGTCGCCAGTACACCATGGTGACTTTCGTAAGTGGGAACGAGAGCTCCTAGCACGTCCATAATGGATAAACATTCACATTGAAGAATAGGGGCTCAATTATAGGACGGGAGCGCGCGTGGTTCACCGCCACCGTTGCATGTGTGTGACTCACATTGTTGATTGGCTCATCCGGCTCTCTCTGTAGACATCTCAACTCTTTGACTAGTCGTGTATTAATATTTTTTGTTTCAAATATTCCCGTCGGAGCGGTTTTAATAGATGTAAAAGTGATATCGACGGATATGCACTTGCTCTTACCATTTTTGTTTACACTCTCGTCCATGTTGGTTAATTTTGTTCGTTATAAAATGTATTTACATGTGTAATTTAATAACGAGACAGTATTTGAACAGACAAATTTAATCAATTAGTATCTATTATTAAGGGAAGTCTAGATTGTTGCTGAAGCAATATACGCTGCGCCGGCACATCTCGCTTTGCCCGCAGACTTAACTGCTTTTTCATTTTATTTTTGTTTTTGCTCTTCGCATCTCTGCTAAGTGCAAATGCAAATGGGTTTCGTCTCGTTTACAAAGATGTTTTTACACACTCGACTGGATATTTATTGAAGTATCTGCCATTATTCTGCATTTCTAAGAGAAACCATGATACGTGCCAGACCGGTGTATATTAATATTAAGTAATTTAAATAAACTGAGTGTTTGATAATGTACTCGGGATAATAATATTAATTGCTGATTTTATTGTTTGAGAATAGATACTATGATGGGTAGATAAGTTTTGTTCAAAGACTTTGAAATGAAATAAATTAAATGTCTACATCCGTTGTGATTTACGGGTTATGGCGCGTGTATAATTGAATTGTCTGTTTTGATGGTAGCATATTAAAATACTAATCAAGCTTCGCCCTTGGATTGTGCTGCAGGATTTGCGCGTAAACAACGTTCATGGTGATTTTAAAGTAGGTAGCTGGTGATGGCGATAAAAATCAATGTTGTGATAATGTTGTCTTGGATTCTCGCAGATGAACGTACTGTTTGGATCTATAATGTGAGTTGTTGACCTGCAATTGCACCCTGCCGTAAACCCGTTCCCCCCGGGCCGGTTGCGAGTTGCCCTGACCTCGCGCTCTCGCTCCCAATAAAACAATAAGCCAGAGGAACCAGTGGCCCAGGGTGACCAGTTTTTTTTAACATTCTGCTATATGCCTCAAATACTGCTATATTAATTTTGCAGATTACATCACTTCTTCTCCTTGATCAGCAAAAAAAAAATGGAAATAGGTACTTCCTTGTAATTAAGAAAAAGTTTTAGTTTAAATACTTAATTTGATGAGTAAAAAGAGGACATGCCCCATCCTATTCATATGCTCATCAAGGGGACGAGCATATATTAATGGAAACATAAATGAAAATACGAAATCTGATAAATTCTGCTGTCTTTCCAATATTGCTACAAGCCCTAAATTATGGGCCCAATTCTAAAATAGCAGAATTCTGCTAAATCTAGTCACCCTGGAGAGGCCGTTCCATTCCTCTCCTTTTTTCCGGAAATGTATGCTTAACGGGAAGTTAAATGACGCTGTTATAATTATTATCACTGCGTTATCTGTGTTCGTGGAAGAAAGTTAAAATAAATCCCTATGATTTACAACATATTCTTTATCAGACTTGATTCTTAATTATTTCTTTGTACTGGCTATCGAATACTGATATTTTGTGACTGTTCTGGTTAATTTCGCACATATGCAATACAATATCAGCTGCTATTACATGTACCTAGTAGTACCTACACCAATTGAATATCTCATTGATTATTTCTAATAATCATTATTCTGGCCACTTTTTGCTAAACAAATCTACGATTGAAGGAATCAGTAAGTAACAGTTGGAATAAAATTAAATGGAGCTTGACATGTTTGAGTTTCTCCGTTAATTAGAGATTATATCGACGTCCCGTTAGTGTGGTAAGACAGGGCTGGACAGGCGCGTAGAAATTGTCGTGGTGCGCGGACGAGTGCGCAGGCGCACGCAGCCGTATGATGCACGACACGAATAATAAACCAAGCAACTTCCTGCCGAGCGATAAGCGCTTCACAACTTGTACGTCAACCACACAAATTCATATACATATATGCGGTCATACAACTACATACACGCCAGAGTCACTTGACACAATTGTTATAGGTATACTATATGTATAGGTGACTAGGAAATGGTGCGATTACTGCATACCTACGATTATGAATGTACATTGTACAGCGTCACCAGCATAAGTTGCAGTAACTGTACGCTAATGTGCAAGCGATGTATTTTAAATATCGTTAAAAGTACCTAGTTCCATTAATACCTACATAAGGTCTCACAATTATCCTGATATGATGTTTTTTTATGACCTAATTCATATTAAATGATTTAAATTTTCTTTGCAATCATTTTTGGGACAGTAAACAGTTAGTTTATAACATTGCCACGGGTCAACATACGCTGGTGGCACTGTACGTGTTTATTGTACGGTTCACCTTTATTTACGCGCACACCGATGACCTTGTATTTTTACGTGAATATACAATTGGAGCAACGTGACTCATGGGCGTTCGTGGATATCCACAATACACAACAAATCATGCCTTTATTCGGAGGAAACGAGTTGATTAGATAAATAAGACTGACGTGCACTATTGACTCAAATCAGTTAGCATTAACGCAAATGGTTCCGCATTAGTTAATTAGTATGCGTTTACTTGATAATTACATACCTACTTAGTCATTGTTTGTTCAACACTACATCACTAGCTTACCAATTAAAAAATGTTCAGTCTATCTGTTAATAAATTTAAAAAATTAATTATAGAACGTTTATACAAATGTAATTACTATAAAATTTGTGAATATCTCACTGATAGTACACCTTGGGTTTTTAGCGATCGCTGCCAGGCTATTTCATAAAATTGTACTTATGTTAATAGATATTGATATTGTGTATGCTCTGGCCTATGCTCTGGCCTATGCTCTGGCCTATTAATTCTAAGGTTTTGACAAAAGAGCAACACGCTGAATTTGTTGGGTAGCGGAGTTCTTCTTAGTAGTGCCTGCACTTGGAACTTTGCTAAGTGAATGACTATGATTATGACGAACAGATTTTTCATTTTCTTCTATGAAGGAATTGAAAAATTCACGTATCGGTTAAATATTATTATTAAATTGGTATTTATTAATACCTATTGAATTATTATTATAAGTCATTCTCTCTAGGTAGCTTATAACCCGACAATGCTAAAGTGTCCTTGTAGACCAATTTTAAATAAATGATTTGAATTTTGAATTTTTGGATTTTGAATTAGACGTTGGAAAAACTACATTAACTTTTTTACTGTTAAATGTTGCTCTATGTTACTATTGTTCCAGTAAGAGGGTGATGTATGGCTCTCTAATTGGTACCTAACTAATATAGCTACATGCTCGTAGCTCATGCGTACGGTTTTCGTATTTTGAGCTTTTGAGCTAAATAGTAGTACCTAATGCTTGAAGCTATTGCTTTTTAGGGTTCCGTACCTTAAAAGGAAAAAAGGAACCCTTATAGGATCACTCGTGCGTCTGTCTGTCTGTCCGTCTGTCACAGCCAATTTGCTCCAAAACTACTCGACCGATTGAGTTGAAATTTGTTGAATATATGTAAATTGGTGACCCAAAGATGAACACGTCAAATAAAATAATAAATTTTAAACAGGGGGGCCACTTTCGGGGGCTAAATCAGAAAATTAAAAAAAATAAAAGATGTTGTTATCAGCATCTCAGATATATTTTTTTTATAATTTTTGCATAAACAAATTTTAAGTTATTTAAGAAAAACGACGAAAATTGACCATTCCCCCCCTATCTCCGAAACTACTGAACTTAAAATTTTGAAAAAAATGTGGAATATAGTTCTTTCCCTATAGATTACCTACTGGAAAACGTATAAGAAGTTTGAGTATTCAAATTAAATCGAAAATTCTTAATAATATAACTCCCCCTGCCGGTACCACCGTAACCGCTATGTCCCTGCATTTTAAATCTGTAATATTTTCGAAAATATTTATTTAAATTACGGGACCCTCACCACGCGAGTCGAACTCGCACTTGTCCGGTTTTTTTATATTAAAACATGCCTTCACTGCACTTCGAAGGATTTTGGGATTTAACGTCTTATTCCACCGCCTGTAGCTCAGTTGAAGTACTGGTAGAAATCTATTGGATGCAATAATGTGTTACCGTCAAAGTACATACAAATAGCAAAATGATCGTGCGCATGTTGTTATAGAGATAATATAATTGGAGCCACTCTACCATCTGCGCGCGCCAGGCATTAGGAACAGGGGCTATTTCTGCCGTCAAATAGTTATATGTTCGAAGGGCACTGTGTGCCAAAAATATGTGGAGCATTTCGGGTTATTATCAAGATCAGGATTTACACATTATTTCAATTTTAATTCATAGGTAGGTATAGATGTCCCCTAATAAATTGAAATAAATTAGAATGAGTACAAATTGAAATGTTACCTACCGGGTGTATAATTTTGTGTTATCTGTATATAAAGTGTATATATATATTTCTTTTAAATATATTTATTTTTCGAATTTTCCAAATATGCGAACTTCAAAATTATCTAATTTTTTTACAAAATGAGCATTGGAACTTGGCCTTATACGAGAGTAAATAGTTAATAGATAATTTCATGGATGTTTAATTCGGGTTACAGGCGTTGCAGCAGTCGCTTGGTAATCTTGTTATCGACTATTTGAATATAGAATGATTTCCCTAATCAAATACTATAACACACTACGTTTGACATGAGAAAACAGAATGTTTAAGGTTATAGGTTTGACGACAGTGTGTTTGACGACCCGGTTAGTCCAGCGGTGTGAGATGACCGTTTGATTCGAAGGGTCGCGGGTTCGATCCCCGCACCGGGACAAATATTTGTATGGCCTACAGATATTTGTTTCGGGTCTGGGTGTTTGTGTATGTGTTGTATGTGTACAACGGTACCCACGACACAGGTTTATACCTACTGTGGGTGTAAGTGTATTTTTGTTTTTATAGGTACCTATTTCATGCATTATATTAATAAGTCAGTAATGAAAGTAAATCGAAACTTAACATACGCACCTACATAACTTTACGAGTATACATATGTTTTACTACCAATACATATGAATGTATTGGTAGTAAAACATAGCTACTACAACAGATATACAATGCGAATGTGGATGGTTGCAGAGGCCCAGGAAGACCAAGGCTGACCTACCGTGACCAAATAGGTCGGGTTCTGTCTGATGGTGCGGTCAAAAGTCGGCGTGCATGTATGAAAAGAATGATGAAGGTAGGTGAGGCACGAGAGGTATGTCAGGACCGGGATATCTGGCGCTCTACACTCTCTGCCTACCCCGTTAGGGACCTGGCGTGAAGATACATACATACATAGCTACTTTTGTATGTCTCTACATTCTAGAGACGTGCAAAAGTAGGTATATGTTTAAAGCTATTTGTTACCCTATTAAATGGGAATGCTGTAATGAGTAGCTCAGCATTATTTATTCAAGTTTTGCCAAGTCTCTGATGCCCGACTATTTACCCACCTTGGAAGTCCATTACAACTCTAACGTCATAATCGTTGAATCATCGCCTCTGCATATCGTTTATGCATTCGTGTGAATAGCAGCAGACATAATTCTCAGAAGCATCACTCACTTAAATATTTGTTAATCATTGGTCACTGGTGTGTGCATAGGTTTGTAAGTAAAAAAAATGTCAAACGCGATAAGGTCAAAATTTCCTCCTTTGGTTCGCATTTACTTTATTGACAATGCAGATGCGTCGCTACCCTTGAGATCTAATTGTTTTGGCTCTGCGGTAGTTAAGGTAAGTTATTGCAGGGTCGTACATTACCATTTGGCAGCAGATAGATAAACTAATGCAGTGGTGATAGATTAGGTAATCCTGTGGTGGCTACTACTAAAATACTAGCATTTTACCACCAGTACACATTTTGATATGACCCTGTCCTATATTTCTTGCTATATAAATAAGTTCATACAATAAAAAATAAACCACCGTCTGTTTGTGTGTAAGCGGTTATCGCAATAAGTTTTGAATCTCTACAAGGCTCTGTCTGTAATTTTCTTAACTAAAATAAATCAATGTGCAGCCTCCAATTCACCTGATGAAAAGTGAAGGATGTGATCGAAGATGTAGCACGTTGATTTGGTAAACATCTATTCACTCTCGTCTTGAAGGTAGTCAGGTTATAGTTCCCAAGAAACAAGTTGGTCGGCAATGCGTAACTACTTATCGGTGATATTATGAAAAAATAAAAAAATATATCATTTATCTGTATATAGATTTAATCAGATTGTAGCGATATGATCTAATATGATTTTAACAAAATTGTTGTTCCAAAAATGAATCATTATCAGTTTATGATAGCATGCAAAACATATCGTTTTACAGTAGATAATGTTATCTCAGGCTGTATTGGGCAGTAAAATATCAAATTTCTCGAACAAAAAGAATAAAAAGTAGATTTTTTTTGGTGATACATAATTTTGTTTACTGGTGGCAGAGTTCCAGTTAGTACTCGACGCCTATCTGCCTATCTCCTGCCAAATGGTAGTATTCATCACTATCGTTGTTCCGATACGAGGGTAATGTATAGCCTCGTAATAACTATCACAGAGACAACATAAGTCTTGGGGGTGGCAACGCGTCTGCATTTTGGCCTCTGGTTTTCGTACTAGATGTTTAAAGGCTGCAGTTATTACTTAACATCCATGTTAATTAACTGGATGCTTGTTTGCCACCTTCGTTACATAATAAATACTTAGCTCTGGATTCCAATATTTTTAATGGAATTATGGCAATTGATACGAAACACGAGTGTGGTAATTAGAGTCGTGGAAGACAATTTGTATACATTTCTCGCTACATACAAATAATGTTATTTTTACGATCCCATGGATCAGTTATGTACATTCATTAATTATATCCTCTCTTTAATTTACTTAGCCTATGTATACACGTAACTGTAAAGTTGCTACAATTGTATTATTAATATTAATAAAATGTAACCTACATTTTATCTTAGCCAAGTTTGCGTTAGGTAACGTTTTGGTTCACTCAATAATGTAATAGATTTTTTTATCATCTAGTTTTCAAACCACATTATATTAGAATTCACAATCATAAATTCACTTTTGTATTTCAACCGCTACTTAAATTTAATGTTACAAAATGAAATATGTATATAATGTGTACGTATCTACAAAACATAACTGTCATGAACAAAATCATCAGTAGATAAGCAAGACTTGAAATTATTCTAGTATTGTAGAATCTTAATTATGTCTAGGATTAATTATATAATGTAGCAATCTACAGGTGGTGGAGTGTAAGTACCATCGCAGATTAGGTAAATCTACTTGCCGCTAAATGGTAGTGTTCAGCGCTATGGTGTTCTGGTCAGGTGATAATGTACGGATCTGTAATTTTCAGCACAGACACATAACAACTTAGATCTCAACAGTGGCAGTAACGCACCTACATTGAAATCTCTGTATTTTGTAGATATTGATAGTCTGCAAAGTCTACAGTATAATTTTCATCAATGTGAGTTGTTTGGTTGTTTGCTAATTCATGACAAATAAATAAATAAAAGTGTGTATGTGTACGCAGGTAAGAAGTTATACTTCTTTAGCGTAACAATTCAAAAGATATAACAGAAATAAAACAAAGCGACATAAAAAGTGTAGCAACTAACTTCAGACTGTTGATTTATCAAGCAACTAACTTCAGACTGTCCCTTTTATGGGTGACTGTCACTGTCAATGGGTGAGCGCGTCGTAAAAATTCACTCTCATAATTTTTTCCAATCGCGCCATAAGAGGTATAATTTAAAAAATCAAGGTCACTGGCTTAGTAACTACATCTCCTCTTATTAACTTCTTGCTCAGAATAACTGCTTAAACTGGAACCAATAATTTTGTTTAGACTTCATGCTTTAATGAACATGACACAGTGTTTTGAATTTATTTATAAGTTTGTGATAAATAACAACATGTAAAAAGCAATTTAGTTGGCACAGAGTCCATCGACTACATCTGCTTCGTGTCAAACTGCTCTCTGGGACAGATGAGAGCTACATCTGTCGTGGTCTTGTGGTAATATTAGCTATTAACAACACCCGTCTATGATTCTAGGTTATGCAGTCACTGGCTTAAACCACGGGTTAATTGATAATACTTTCTGGGTAAGTAATGTTATGGTAATTGATCCCGATCTATATATAAAAAAATATAGTTTGAAATTGATACACATTGTACAAACAAATAATAAAGCTACCTAGGTTCTTACTACTTGTGAAATAAAAAAATATATATCGGCCGAATTGAGAACCTCCTCGTTTTTGAACTCGGTTAAAAAGTAGGTAAACTACAATGGTTATTCTATTTTCAAGTGAATTTAAAAAACAAAACAAAACTTTTACAGGTGCTTTCATTTGGCAATAGGGAAAGATATAATCTAAGCATTTGAATGCCTGAATTACCATCCCTCTCAGTCAAAGCCTTAGACCGAGAACGATCATAATTCAGTCATTAGGGCCCTTTATGTAGGTAGCTACTGTTAACTCATAATATCATATGGCATATTTAATTGCAGTTATACAAAAACTATCTGAAGCTTGTGACAAATATGACATTTCTAAATAACGTTCTTAAAAATCGTATAATACATATCAGAATAGGTAATTATAGTATCAACAGTTTTCTAAGTTCAGAGTTCACGACCTTCGTTTCAGTGGGTACACTTCAATCAGTCAACTATCTGGGATTTTCCTGCTTTGCTAGTTTCGTTTCAAAAACATAAAACACACGCGATCAATGTGTATCCACCAGTTGGCTGTGGCTCTGTTATTTACTACAAAATTTTGGAGTTTGCTTCGCTTTTAATTTCTTACCAGAAATAAATATTTATTCCACCTTAAAATTTCCAGTAAAATTCCAACGTTGGAGCTCAAGAATGTAAGATTTTCTCGTTGAGTACCTAATACATTACGGGTACATGATATATTCAGCGGTACTTTCTTCTAATTAATGCCAATATTACAGAGTCGTCTCCATTTTGGCACAGAAGCAAAATAACATAAGCAGTATTCACCTACCAACAATGTGAGCTAACCGCTTATATGTATGACATTTTTGTCATTAAAAACGTAGTTACTCCTAGATCATTAAGATGCACACTTTAACAACCATGTTTCCTTACGTTAATACGTAATTAAATTCTATAAATGGCTGAAAAGGGTGCATGAGAACGAGTTTGGTAGCCCCAGCTCACCGACAACCGTAACGGGGACGTGATGACACATGTCTAACGGTAATTCGATTTTTACACGGACCGAATGCGTGCATAGGTGATACCTAAATGGAAAACCAGAGATGACAGGAAGGAAAATACCTTTAGCAAATACAAATAAAACACGTATTGGTACATCAGACAATAATTTAATTATCCAGATAAACGACTTAAGTACAGTTACTTTGACAAGTATAGAGGAGAAACAAGAAATCGGTGTCAGTGGACCGTACCATTCATAATATCATACTCCGCGATAAATGATATTCAAGTAATATAAAGTGTTATGCAAATTTTATGGACATGGTAGAAACTAGCGCAGGCGACCTAGGCAGGCACTAATAAGGAAGAGCCGAGCATAAAATTGTGGGAGTACCTGACTCCACTTTCTCTTAAAGCCAAGATGTGAGCGAAGATTAATAACACCTTGTAGTCGATTCGACAAACCGACTGACCCATTTAAGACGAGGTGATCGTTCGGCATTGTAGACGGGTAGATAATCTGTCATACCACAGGCTCGTCGGTTTTGCAAGCGAGACGGCTTAGACCTGAACAATAATATTAAACATGCGCACCGGCGACTGCTTTCAATTGATATATTTTCGAAACCGGTTTCGATTTTCATAACATGCTCGGTGCGATGGCAGCCTTGCGGATCGGTTATCAGCTGCCCATAAACTCTAATAATAGGCGCATGCAAATCTTCGCATGAATTTACGAATTCATTATGAAATGCTTTGGAATTGAAGGAAATACAGTTGCAGTATTTCGCTAACAGGATATCGAACGGTGACTAATAGGCTATGCGCACGCGCTACTGCGAATGTAGAGTGTCTAATCGAGTAGATATCGAATATAACAAATGCATAAACATGTAGCTGCACTGTCGCGTGCAGCAGGCGACCCACTTCTTGTGAGATAAGGCCAGAAGTCAATTTGGGCCGAAGTCGGAGTGTCGGAGGCTGCGCATGATTCGCTCCCCGGCCGTAATGTGGTAAATGTCAGGCGCAGTGTTCACGCGTACGTGCATTACATAACGTTGGCGTAACACTGATTGTAACCCTCTTTTGAATATTAAACGCTTTCCTTAATTATTTATTAAAAATGCAAGTTAAGTAACTTACATGTATATGTATAAATATATGGTATAAATATCAAATTATTGCCATTTTTGACTCTACCACGAGGGTAGAGGTGATAGAAAATGTAGGTAGTTTTAAGATATGTGTATAGATAAAATATGTAGGTAACAAGTTGGTATGTATATGTATATATCTTCATGCAAAATCATTAAATATCTTCATGCAAAAGCAGAGAGCGTAAAAAGCCCGGGCTTTATACCCCAAAGGCATACAATAATCAATACAATACAATAATCAAATATGATCAAATTAAATTTCCTGAGTTTAAATGTCAGATTTTTTGGTACTGAACACGGTTGAAACTTTAAATAATATTTGATGATAAAGTATATAATATTATTCAGGACCTTTTTAACCGAGTTCAAAAAACGAGAAGGTTCTCAATTCGGCCGGTATATATATTTTTTATTTTTTTTTAAATGTAGAGTCATCTTGATTTTGGCAAAGGTTGGATTTGATGTATGTATAGCAGGCTTTTTGAAGCTTTTTACTACTTTTGTTCTTAAATAATATAACAATAATAATTGTCAGATCTTGCTTTATGTTTATGTTTGATTTTCATGAGTACTACCACGTTTTACCAGAGCCAGGGGTTATCCGCCGAGATAATAATCTAGAACCATATAGCATGGTGTGCGCCAATTTGGATATTAACAACGCCTTCATCGCGGACCTAATGTAAATTGATTGACACGCTTTTTAAGCGGCTAGAGCTCGCGTGTCGGGTATTTTGGGCGTAATGACCGCATTGACGTAAACCAATTCTACGGACGTGGGAAGCCGGCGAAATCCTTGCGTTTGTTGGTGAATAGTTTTATGGTGCATAATTCGATGTTACAACATTTCTAAGCTAATTAAAACTGATACAGAGCTCGAAGTCCGAGACGCTTACGAAAATAAATGTTATAAAAATCTCACGCTACATGATTTCTTTAGTTAAAATCGCGATATTGTTTATTATCAACAAAGGTCGTCTGAATGAAAACAAAAAGAACGTAGAGAGTCATTGTATCTGAACAAAGCATGTGAACCGTGAGTTGAAAGTGTGCGTCTGGGTGTCGACAGGATAAAATGCAACAAATAGCACAGCGTCCGATAACAGTTACACGCATTTCACACAAAGAAACAATTGTACTGCTATAATTAAAGTAAAGTATAGCAATAACATTTTCCCCCTACTCGGAATAACGTTTTGTCCCTGCACGCATTTGGTATTATGGACCTCGATCGACGAGCTCTATTGAATTTTGTATATTTGCACTGCCAATGTTGGATTATAACGAGTGAGTTATGGTGTCTATCGTGTATTGTTCAAACGGCTCCGGTTTGCCGGTGTCGCACCATTGTACTATCGCTGGGCGATGTAGGCACCCAATATTTAGGTATTGCGAGCGCAGTAACTACGTTGCGACGAGTCACTTATCAACTAGTCTCTCGAGATCTGTTTCCTTTCGTGCCAACTCACAGTTCAATATCAATACTGCTGCCATAAATCAATCACGGAATATTATGTTTTGTTGAATGTTTGCTCTCTACTGACGGGTATTAGAGATTGCAAGAGGCAGATTTAAATACGAAATATTTTATACAAAATGTTTTACTAGGTACTAAACTGCACTAAAAAATATTGTTACATAGTTCATGGATAATTCGCTAGTGTGATGAATAAATAAGTTCCTTTTCTGTTTCTGTCTAATCATACGCAATTTTTTTTTTATGTAATGGAAGTGGCAAACAATCATGCAGTTCACATTGATGTTCAAAATGCAGATGCGTTACCACTTCTGAGGCATAAGGTGTTATGCCTCTGTGCCGGAAATTACAGGGCCGTACATTACCACCTGATCGGAACACGATAATGCTGAACACTACCATTTAGCGGCAAGTATGTTAGGTAATGCGGTGGTGCCTACGCCCGCGAGCTCCGACACTAGAGCTCTACCACCAGTACCAAATGTACCAATATGTGTTTAAAGTGTGTCAGATGCAAACAATATGAAGTAAGCAGCAATGGCTATTGTTTAATAGAAATATCGTTACTATTGAGAGAGTTAAGTAGTCCAACTGGTAGTATCTGATCATTAACTCTATGATACATTTGTAACAACAGGAGCATATCTGCATTATCTTCGCACGAGTGTATTCTCTATGGTACCTTTTATGCAAGAATTAATACAAATTAATACTTTTCTGTTGATCACCCTGTTTATTGATTAAAATCGAATTAAAATTATTTGCGCAGTTAGAAAGATCTTAGTGTACAAATGTAATAAAGAAGTACATAACGTAGAGATGCTGCTAGCTTTAATGCATCTTTAAACGGTAGGTAGAGCTCTCGCGAAAATACGTCGAAAGAAAGTTAATTTCACAACTTGGAAATAAGTGACAAAAATGAACCAACAACGTAGATTGTTGCGAATGCGGTACTTTTATCTGGAATATTGCTGGAATATGATATTCTATATTTTCGATCATTCCAACGAAATTAGCGAATACGACAAGGTAGTTCATTGTAACTGTAACAGAACCACCGCCCCTAATCGCATATGTCTTATGAGTTCCTCCCAAATGTCCTAAGCCGAAGTTTGAACCCACAGGGTTTTCCCTTAGGCAGTTGCGCAAATGTTTTTGTAAGGCTGGAGCGCCTTTTGTGATCGCCGATTAAGTAGACTAGACCGTCTCGAGACGTGCCGACTTACATATAAGTCCGTCCTTAAAAAAACACTGACAGAACGTTTTTTTCGGGAATTTCAAGGAATAAAATAATCGTCTTTACTTAATTATCATCCCACTAAAAATAACCATTCAAAACCATTAAATCATTCATTCAAAAAAAAAAAAAATTTTCTTTCGAAATGCAATACCTCTCCTTAGAAAGATTGCTTAGTTGAAAAAGTAGGTTGAATAAGTATTTGTTTGGCTAGACTATGAGTAGTTATTTATTTTGATTCCGTCGACCGCAGGGGGCATGTTATCGCATCTGCCGTTGATGGCATAGAAAATATTCAACATGCATGATGTTTCGTTTCAATAACTGTTTGCACTCTATAAATAAACTCGATGCGAAACGAAGGGGCTTATTAAATCACTAGCTGTGCCCGCGACTTCGTCCACGTGAGAAAAAATATGATTGTTCAGTATCTACCCGGACGAAGTTGTGGGCGCAGCTAGTATAAAAGTAGCCTAAGTTACTCCTTATTACATCAGCTATCTGCCAGTGAAAGTTCCGTCAAAATCGGATCTAGCTATCACTATTTATGAGATACAGCCTTGTGACAGACAGACGGACGGACGGACGGACGGGCAGACAGACAGACAGACAGACAGCGGAGGATTAGTAATCCGTAGGGTCCGTTTTTACCTTTTAGGTACGAAACCCCCTAAAAGATAGAACTAAGATACAGAATAGCTTAAAAATATTCGATATGATTCTTTAAATTGACATAACTTTTTTATATCTGAACCGATTAACATGAAACAAACATTAAATGTTAAGTGAAACTTACCACAATATATTAGTGAAAACTGCAAATCGAATAAGCCGTTTCTGAAATTAGGGTGCACAAACACACAGACAAACAGACATTTATTGGGGATAAAAAGTACCCAGTGTTGTGCGCCAAAGGTTAAAGTATAATCATACCAAGTTTCATTGTAATCGGACCGGTAGTTTTTATGTGATGCTTGAGCAAACAGACAGACAGACAGACAGACATACAGACAAAAATTTTTCTAATCACATATTTGTGTTCGGTATCGATCTAGTAATTATTTTTTCAATATTTTTAATGTACAGAATTCACACTTCTACAGTTTTATTATAAGTATAGATTACATTTGCTGTAACATATCCATGTATTTCAGACATAGAGCAACACCGGAGGGGAGTAGCCATATGCAGGCTTTCCCCTCTGTCAAAGTACAAGCCCAAATGGGCCTATACCTGTCGCCTAGATGTTTAAATGTGTGCGTGAAATTGTTTCTGTATTTTGTTAAAGACAAGGTGTGAGTTTCGTAGTAATAGACGATTTTTGTAGTGTGCGTGTGTGTCGCGCACATTTCCCCCCGCAAAAAATGACAGACTGTTTTGCATCGGTAATAAACGCTATGGCTACTCCCTCCCCTCCAGTCCACCACGGCCGGTGGCCCGTGCTGCTCTATGATTTCAGATCTTGGATTGGAACATACCAGCATATCTATCGAGTTATTGAAGCCCACCTGCTAAACCAAGTTTTTGGATTGTGGAAATAGGACGAGCTTTAGGATGCTTGAAAAGCCAGTTGGTGACTGTGATGATACAACTTAGGTACTAATCAAAATAACACATGGTTTCTCCGTTGCCAAAAGAGATCGAATAGTGTTAAAAATCGAAACGACAGTCTAGTGTAGTCTTTCGAATATAAATAGTTTATTTAGATTTTTCGTTGGTAATTCAGTAAGTAATAAAAAAAAAAACTTTGTTTAAAAGATTTGTAAATGAAGACCTTTTTTGTGGAAGGAAGATGGTAAATAATCATGCAGATCACATGGATGTTAAGTGAGGACTGCAGCCTATAGACAAAAACCAGCGGACTGAATAGTTCTGGACTATCTGAACAAATGAAATTCCTTGTAAAATATCTACTGAAAATACAGCATTCATATTGCTGCAGCCATAATAAGTCAGTGTTTACAAAATAAAACACTCCTTCTTTTCTATAAACTTGTCCTGGAATTAAGATATGCGAGGACCTACAGGCCAAGTTCTAATTATAAGTTTCCTCTAAATCAATATAGATTTTGGAGTATAAGTTTGAACCGACCAAATTTGAATTCGCATTCGAAGGGTCAATTGTTTTGCCCTATACATAAGTCACAGCTACTTAAGTAGTCGCAAGTGAGATTGGTTCGGCTTCTCCGGCGTCACAAGGGCTGAACTGGAGTAGTGGGACGGATTAGGATAAACCGAGTCAACGGCCGGGTCACGTTGCTATTTGCGTTCTTCCTCCCCCCTCGCTTCCTTGCACCTTACCCCTCGTACACCCGTGTTCGAACTACCCACCAATGACTTATTTTGGTGTTTGTTGACATTCCCTGTATGACTGTTTCGAAGAAATGCGGTTATGTTTATTTGATTGAGTTATATTATGCAGACAGATTTGGCAATTTGATTTTATATGGTGATTTAGTATGATTTACAAGTTTGTTAGTAAAATATGAAGCTCATAGTGATAATTGTACTTAGGTACCTAAGTATTACAATAATATGCATACATTACAATAATAATATACATGTATGCAATTCGAATTCAATATTTTTAAAACCAACTGATTCAATGGAAATATTTAGTAGTTTTCAGTAGGCAATGATGGTATTAATTCACGCTCTCTGAAGTTATGTGCTAAATATATAAGCGAACCATTGAGTTTTATCATCAATAGATCACTAGAGGAAGGTACATATCCCAATATATTAAAAAAAAGTCAGTAATTAAACCACTTTTTAAAAAGGGAGATGCGACAGATCTCAATAATTATCGCCCCGTTACATTAATTCCAGTATTATCAAAAGTATTTGAAAAGGTCATGTATAAAAGACTTCAGGACTTTTTTATGGGTCACAATTTATTAAAAAACGAACAATTCGGCTTTCGTAAGAATAGTTCCACTTCGTTAGCATGTTTTGACTTAATAAAAACAGTAACAGAAGCAATCAATGACAATAAATCGATTGCTGCAGTATTTTTAGATATGAGCAAAGCTTTTGATTTTGTGGACCACAAGCTACTATTATATAAGCTTGATAAATATGGTATCAGAGGTATTGCAAACGAATGGATTAAAAGCTATCTGACAGATCGAACCCAATGTGTGAAAACAGCTAAAATAGTGAATGGAACTAAAATGTATAGTCAATCAGATTTCAGGACAAAGAACTACGGTGTGCCTCAAGGAAGTGTTTTGGGACCGTTACTATTCTTAATCCATATTAACGATCTACCGAATGTTACGCACCACAAAACAGTATTATTCGCCGACGACACTACACTTATAGTGAAAAGTAATGATATAAATAGATATGAAATAAGTATAAATGAAGCGCTCAGTAATATAATTGCCTGGTTAAAAAAAATAATTTAAAAATCAATATCAATAAAACTAATCTAATTCAATTCCAGACTTACAGAAAAAACCTATTGACCTTAATATAACTTACGAAAATAATAAAATTAATTAAATTGACTCCACGAAATTCTTAGGATTGATAATTGATAAAAATTGTGACTGGAAATCTCATATTGAGTATGTTTGCGACAAGCTAGATAGGTTAGTATATGCAATAAAAAAATTACGTCAAACTGTCTCAACAGAAGCAGCTCTAACTGCGTACCATGGATATGTTTCCCCGGCTAGCCTATGGTCTCTTATTGTGGGGAAATTCAGTTACAATTAATAAAGCTTTTGTTGTCCAAAAAAAAATGTGTAAGAGCATTTGTGGAGCTTGGTGCTTAGACAGTTGTAAGCCCTTATTTGATAAATTTCGTATCTTACCGTTAGCTTGCATGTATATTAGAGAGCTATGTGTCTTTGTATAGCAGCATCCATGTTATTTTAAACTTAATTCCGAATATATAAGTAGAAATGCTAGGGCCAGAAATCAATTTAAACTGTTTATACCACAATATAGGATTGAATTGCATAAAAGAAATGCTTATGTTAACGCCACAAGAGTCTACAATAAATTACCGACGACGCTTAAAGAAACACAATTACCATTATTTAAAAAAAAAACTGACACAATGGCTACATCAACATTGTTTTTATGACCTAAATGATTATATGACACATAAAACAATATTATGATTGATTAATGACTCAATAATTTGACTAAATAAATATATATTATTATTATTATCCTAAAATAATGCTAAATATTGATATTAAATTATTAAAATCTTCAATAAACTTTATCGCTTTAATAAAATCTAATCTAACTCTAACTGCCTCGGTAGCCTAGTGGTAGCAGGCCACTACTACTACGCTGAGGTCCTGGGTTCGATTCCCGGGTAGGGGGTTATCAGAGATAATGGTGAAAAAGCCTTTATCTCTGGTTCTATTGGGATTTTTCCATTTTCTGGAAATTTCCCAGTACCTCAAAGTTTGGTAATGTGCCCGGAGATGTCAACAGGCTCGCCATCTGTTACATGGGCCAAAACGTAACCGGCGAATCGTGGGTGTTTGCATGTATGCTTGAATGCATGCATTTACCTCTGCCTACCCCTTCGGGGATTACAGGCGTGAAGTTACGTTACGTTACGTTAAAATCTAATTGACCACAATTTGCAATAATAACTTTGACATTAATTCATTATAAATATTCGAATTAAAATAATAATATTTTGACATATTTTATTAAGTTTATGGATATTTTACACACCATTGTAATGGTAGAATGTGATAGTGCTATAATGTTATTACCTCACCATCTGTACCCACATGTACCCACTACATTCTGGTAAATAAATGATTATGATTATGATGATATGATTATGAATAATTATCCTCAAATATAATTTTAACGAGCTCTATATTTGTATGAGACAGGTTATTTTTATTCACGCTATAGGTAATTTCTGTAGTTGGTAGTTTCGGTAATCGCATGTTATACATGTGTAGGTAGCTTTTATTAATTTTGTGACTTGAAATATTTTATTTGGTAAAAAATACCTGCGTTTTTTTAATTTTGAATCTTATTTCTATTAATTGGTATTTGATGGTAACAGCTCTAAAACAATATAACAGTCCACCGCTTAAACGGGTTATTATTAAAAACATATTTTTATAACAATATTATCCTAATCTAATTATTCGCTACGATAGGTCCTTGTCAAATTACAATTAATCAAATTACTAACTCAAATAAGTAGGTATTTTAGATATTTTTACCAGCGCCTACGTAGGTTGTTAAAGGCGTTCCCCATTTATATGGAAATGAGATCACAATAAATAGCCTATATCAATTTTGACCCTATTCAATTACTTTATTTGCTAAATTCTAAATCCACAATATTCAGTCATCGATAAATAAAATAGCGGTGATATGCAAATATATATGTATATGTATACTACTTAATAAGGCCGACAAAGTGGTAGAATAAAAACATTTTTTTTTTAATTTAGGGCACCTTCCCTACACGTAGCGCGCGGATAAATTTTTTTTTTTTTTTAGTTTTCTATTGTGTGGGATATTGTTGGATAGGTCTTTCAAAAATGTTAGGGGTGGGACAACATCATTTTTCGATTCAGTTAACTGTTCGTGACTTATTAAAATGTACAATACCAATTTTCGTTAGAGTCAAGTGGCCTCCCTCTCTACCGACTAAACGTTTGTTGTTAGAAATTCAAACGTTAGGGGAATAGTAGCCATATATAATGAAATTAAAAGGAAAACTATCACACTTAAGTTGGCTTTACAAGTTTGCGAGTAATAGTCGACCCATTTGGTCGACTATTACTCGCAAACTATTTTACTCGAATTTTTTTTTTCATGACATTATTCAAACCTAAAAACTACGGACGGAACCTTACATCGCGCGTGGCCCGACTCGCACTTGATCGGTTTTGTTTAGTAGGTATAATTCGAAGCACGCAGCACTTGCAGAGCTATATTTGTTTTTTTTATTCTAAACGTCAGGTATATGTACTTGGTGTGTCTAAAAAAGATATGTTTTACTATAATTAAGATAATGTCTAGCTTTTAGTGCCATTAGTCTGGCTTAATAGGTCGCTGAATCGGCCTCTTTTATTTTAGCAGGATCCTAGTTCCAGAGCGCAAGCCCTATAATTATTAAATACATATTTAACGTTAAGTCCCTCACGGGGTAGGCAAGAGAGTGTGGAGCGCCAGATATCCCGGTCCTGACACACCTCCCGTGCTTCTTTTACATTCATCATTCTCGTCATACCTACATGCACGCCGATTCCTAAGACTTTCCTAATACTTATGCTATGAACTTATACATATCTAATCGAATATTTTTTGTATTACATATACCTAACAGGTAGTGCAAACTGCAATTATAATATGTTCTGGTTACATGATAACAAAAATTGTAGGCATACCTATAAAATGTCTCCCTTAGCATTAGCTTCGATCCTTAACGCTTTCACCATAAATATTTTGTAACATAAGTGATTACTTGCTTACCGTTCTATCATTTTACTCATATGAAAAATATATTATAACAACGGGAACGATATTTTATCATGCATGTTTAATTTAAAACTTCGGTATTGGACGATTTCTACGAGTATTACCATTCAATTCAAAAATAAGTGTTATTTCTCTGATGCTTAAATGGAAACATTTACTTCTGCCTACCTTCAGGGATAAATGCGTGAAGTTATCGATTTTCTACTGAGAATACTCAATTTTGTGATGTTGGTTATGACATCGGACAAAACGTTTTTGATGTGCCTACACCTCTGCGTACCCCTTTGGGAAATATACACAGGTGTGCAATTACGTACAACTGGATAAATTAGTAGCCCGAACAAGCCCGTAAGGCAGGTTTTGCAATATATTTTTGATAAAATGAGGCCGTGTTCTCTATCAAATATATCAATAATTTTATGTGATCAAGTGCCTCTCTTTTCATTCGATTACGACACTATCGATTCATTAACTTGAAGTTAGAGATGCAAACATCGTAAAGATAAATATTGATATATCAATGCATTAGATAAAATATCGATAGATAAAAATATGGATGTAGGTACCAAAATACCTACTTATCTATCTATTTTGGGATGTGTTTACGATCATATTGGATGGAAATTATGATGACCCTGTTAAAAAAAAACTGATAAATTTCTACGCCAATTAAGTATCTCTTAATTCACTAATTCGATCGTATACAGCTTCGTACAAGGCTTTAATCCGTTCAATACGCGGCTGTAAACGCTTAATTCTTATAATTAACTTAATTTTAATATTGCCTCAATAGTGGTAGCAGGCCTCTTTCTACAGCTAAGCTGTATCCTGGGTTTGATCGACAGGTCGGTATGTGTATGTATAAAGTGTTTTTTTTGGAATGACGATGACACACGGGGACATGGAAACATAGTATACTAATAACCCAATTAATTTTCCGGGTAACAAAGGAAAAACTAACGTGTAGGATATTCATGAGAATCATCATGACGTGAATATGACAGTCACAAAGACGATTATTCATTTCACTGATCAATTTTATCAACTATGTTTCACGAACTTCGTAGGTATTAATGTTGGTGAAACTTGGTGTGGTGATTGTATGCATGTATATAAGTATGTATCTTTAGTATTTTCACGCCAGGTCCTTAACGGGGTAGGTAGAGAGTGTGGAGCGCCAGATATTCCAATCCTGACACACCTCCCACCATGCACGTGTGGTGATTGGCTACGTTGATTAGTCGTTTTTGCCGACGCTTGCCATGCCGTGCCTTAAAAGGAAAAAAAACGTATGTCCACACCACACACATAACTTCACACCTGTCCTCTCCGAAGGGATAGGCAGGGATAAATAATTTCGGGGTTATCAATCATTATTTCTTTCTTTCAGATAAATGTTTGTATTCAAGCATACATGGAAACATAGACGCGCCGCGATAGATTCGCCGATTTCGTTTTCCACAGGTGGCGAACCTGTTGAACTTTGAGGTAATGGGCAAATTCCAGAAAATTTAAAAATCTTAATATAACCAGAGGTAGAGGATTTTACACCGTTAACTCTGATAGCCCCTGACCCGGGAATCGAACCCAGGATTCCAGAGTAGTAGTAGTGCCCTGCTACCACTAACTAGGCTACTGAGGCAGTAACGAAAAAACGGGACCCTTATAAGATGTCTGTCTGTCCATCTGTAACAGCCGATTTTCACTGCAATTACGGGGTCGATGAAAATCAGTCCAATAATCAGTCGCTAACATGCATGTGTAACGAAAACAAATGAATTTTAAAAATGGAGTTTACCTTTGAGGGATAAATTAGTTTTTTTTATTCTATGACATATCAAATTATAGGTCTTATTATAAGGATCTAAATTTTTTGTAATGATTTTTAAATTAATATGTTTCAGAAAAGGGCGGAAATACAACTTTTACTGGAAGAGAATTCATCCACTAGTGCAGCCAATCGAACAATGGCAGTGAAACCATTCCAATCGGGGGATAGTAAGTACAATAACGCAAGATGGGCAGCAGCGTCCTGAGATAAAACTACCGCCACTGCGATCTCCAATTCGCATGCCAAGCGTGGCGATTATGACATATTCTCCCCTAATGACACACAACTCTGTTGTGGGCGTCTTTGGAGAAGGCTTTGTCCAGCAGTGGACGTCATTCGGCTGGAATGATGATGATGAAGACCATTTCGAACTTTCCTTGACAGATCTAACAGCAAATAATTCAAATCTTCTTCTCGTGTCAATGGCCAATTTTATTACATTATCTATACTAACATTATAAAGCTGAAGAGTTTGTTTGTTTGTTTGCTTAATCTCAGGAACTGATGGTCCGATTGGAAAGTTTTTTCAGTGTTAGATAGCCCATTTATCGAGGAAGGCTATAGGCTATATATCATCACGCTGTGACTTATAGGCACGGAGCAGCGCGGGCGAAGTCGGGGCGGACTGCTAGTGTGTTATATTGATCCTGATAGAAAGAACCGTTTGGCCCTGAAAAGAGCCGTTTTGGGCCATTGCGGAAGAAGGATTAGTCCCATCACTCCAATATCGACTTTTTTGAGCCGAGCTTGGAGCAGCGAGTCCAGGCTGCGCCGGACGCTTATGCATGGTTACTTGCTGTACGTTTCGCAATATTCGTCGCTCGTGAAGGCGCCTTCCTTGCACCCCAAAATGAAATAATTCAAATGATGATGAGACAGGTGCATAACATTGCTGCATGTCGTTACAATCAACTGCCACATTTACAGTAATCGATAACAATCTAAAAAAATCCGCATCCGCTGATGACCCAAAAATCCGTACTAACATAACAAGCCTAGGGTCAACAAGGCTGCGATAAGGTGATGGATCACATAAGTAAATGCATGGTGTTTGTATCTCATGAAAATATAATGTAGTAAAGAATTTGTTATGGGACTTATTCATGGTTTTTTTTTTAATTTATTTAACACATAAAAATAACATGTACATATTGTTTTATAACAAGGCATTACTAAAACATTGTTGTTATGTGAAAAAATAATTGGGATTGGAGGCAGAATTTCTTTAACGGTATCATAAAAGTACCTACTTTCATATCTTATTGCATCGGAATCTGTAAACTAATACCAATTACCCCAGTATGATAAAATTCTATACTTAATTATTGAAATAGTACAGTTAATAGGTACATTAACTTTTTTATGTAACGTTGGTGGCAAACAATCGTGCAGCTCACATTGATGTTAAGTGATGACTGCAGCCTGTAGACATCTACACAAAAACCAGAGGTCAAAATGCAGATCCGTTGCTACCAGTGAGACCTAAGTTGTTATGTCTCTGTGATAGTAATTACGGGGCCATACATTACCGTCTAACCGAAACACGATAGTGCTGAACACTACCATTTGTCCTACGCCCTCGAGCTCCTACACTGAAACTCTACCAAAAACTGTTTTAAACTCTATTTTACTCTTTTAAAAATATACCTAATATAAATTAAAAAATACCTTTACATGCACAGTTTTACACACTAGGCTTTTATTAACTTGTGTTATAAAGTGTAAATCAAATATCTGTAGGCCAATATAAAAATATTGGTCCCGGTTGATGTTAAGTGATGACTGCAGCCTATAGACACCCACACAAAGACCGAGGTCCAAATGCAGATGCGTTACCACTCCTGAGGCCTAAGGTGATATTCCTCTGTGCCGGAAATTACAGGGCCGTACATTACCACCTGACCGGAACACGATAGTGCTGAACACTACCATTTAGCGGCAAGTATATTAGGTAATGCGGTGGTGCCTACGCTCGCGAGCTCCGTCACTGGAGCTCTACCACCAGTGAATAGATAGTTTGCATAGCAGTACATGTTTGGTTCCAAGAAATCTATCTTAAAACATTCGTGTCAATGTAAATGGACAAATAGAGCACCTGTAGATAACGAGGTTGATGACCTACGAAACAAAGAGCTTTTTGAAACACCATCTATGAAAGTAGCTGGAGACTTAGAAAAATACTTAAATCGGTTTAGAAAGTTAAAATGTTAGTTTGAAAATGTTCTGCATTTATCATTTAGGTGATTCTTAAATTGCACGGTGTTATTGATTTCTTACGGATCATCGGTATTTAGTTACATAGTGGATAGAGTATAATCTAGGACGAATGTTCTTTATGCTTGATAATATTTTGATGTTAGATAGCATATGAAATTAGAATCAAGTTCAAATATGTCGATTTCAAATAGATTTTTAACAATCCTTTGATCGGTACATCAAACAAATTACAGTAGAGATCGAAACGCGTTGAAGTCGGTTAATAAACAAGAGCATTTTCAAAGAATATCAAAGAGAAAGAAAAAAGAATAAGCAAAATAACATTACATTTCGAATAGCCATTATGAAACCCCTTAAAACAAGTTGTGCCCTTCTTATATTAATTTAGATATGTACATAAAAAAGTATTCTTCTATTTACAAAGAGTAAGTATAATTAAAAGAATTAATTTTTAATCTTCATTGAACTATTCATTTAAGCTTTTAGAGCGTCTGAACTTTGTGAGAAAGATGTAATAGAAAACATCTGATACTTTTTTTTTTTTTTTTTTTTGTTATGGCATCGCTATTACGCATATTGCCAGTGTCAAGTAAAACGATATTCCGTATTTATTTAAGCAGCGTAAAAGTTAGTATAATATAGTATTATATGTAAGTATTAAGTATATAAGTTATCAAGTATAATATGTCAGTCAAGTGAGTTACAATCAAGTTATTCGAGTAAAGAGATGGCTACTTTACCAGAACATTTACAATGAAGTTTTGAAGGCAACCTGAAAGGTTGTGTTTTCGCACTGTTATTCTATTTCACTATACACGGGCACTGTAATAAACTTATATCAAACAAAATGCCACCAACTTTATTCAATATAACATATAAATACACCAAGAAAATGAAATAAAATAAGAGCACCATACGCCTCTTTCAAGGTTCCCGCCAAAACCCCATCTGATACTTGTTAAAGCAATAATTAATATAATTATTGTTTACCCGAAAGTTTAAAATTAAGTATTCTCGACCAGTCTTAATATGCCGCGATTACAAGCATTACAAATGTTGGCAGTAATATGTTGTTACTCTACCTACGCGTCGCATACAATTAAGTAATACTGATATCGATAAGCTTCCGCGAACTGATTTCGCGATCATGGAAGGCTTTCACTACCAACTACCACCATCTAACACGTACGCCACTGTAATTACTTGTACCAAGATTGTTAAGATCGCGGGAATATACGCGAGTCGAAAGGTAACGACGTATTGTTGTTTGCACACAATCAGCTTCATAATGATCTGGAGGACCGTCTACGTCTATCGTTGCATAGATGACACTCAAAACTATGTTTCTATACCCCCGGTTAATGCTATTTACAAATATGATATCTTCTTAGTACAAAAAAAATCAACATGATGAAATTAGAAAGTCCGGCAAGAAAATTCTGAATTTGATCTCGATCAAAGGCGTCGTACCTCAAATTTGATTGAAATAAAACCCAAATAACTTTTTTTGGTATTGAAAATCAATAAGCCGAGTCAGTGTAATTGGTAGTAACTTTTCCAATTATGCCCCTATTCATTACAAGGCTCAGTCACTTACAAGGTGCTAATGAGCGATTGGTAAAAGTTTTGTTACGCAATCCCAATTTTTGAAGTTTTACAGAACTTATTAATTTCCGATATCGAAGAAAAAAAATGCCGTGTTTTACATACTAATTATTACGGTTGTCTCTCGAATTCAAACTAAGTACCTACGCATCGCCGCTGTTGGTTGACTGACTCCACTAGTGAATTCTCTTCCAGCAGAATAAAATTCGTCTGCTGGGCAGTGGGGTCGTCACGTCCCGACGCCACGTGATCACGTTATCACTGTAAGTATTTCTGGGTCATTGCTGTAATATAATCATGAGTGTATTTCCCCGAAGGAATGGCCAGACGGAACATTGTTACCTACACACTACACCCACGTTTGCAACTTACATCTGAACGTGCTAATTGTGGCACGAACTACTTTTAAAAGTTTCCCCATGCACTAGGTATTATCTGGACATATACGAGCCTTGTATTGGATAAAATGTGACAAACAAGCATGCAGTTCACGGGGATGTTAAGTGATGACTGCAGCCTATAGATATCTACACAAAAACCAGAGATCAAATGCAGATGCATTGCCACCCCTGAGACATTAGTCGTTATATCTCTGTGATAATTGACGGCCCGGTTAGTCCAGCGGTGTGAGATGACCGTTTGATTCGAAGGGTCGCGGGTTCGATCCCCGCACCGGGACAAATGTTTGTATGGCCTACAGATATTTGTTTCGGGTCTGGGTGTTTGTGTATGTGTTGTATGTGTACAACGGCACCCACGACACAGGTTTATACCTACTGTGGGGCTGTGAGTGTAAGCGTATTTTATTTTTTATTTTATAGTTATTACGGG
Organism: Macrosoma leucophasiata; assembly: GCA_036365455.1. Classification (NCBI taxonomy): domain Eukaryota; kingdom Metazoa; phylum Arthropoda; class Insecta; order Lepidoptera; family Hedylidae; genus Macrosoma; species Macrosoma leucophasiata. Next base: position 15,103,242 of record JAWQUS010000009.1, on the reverse strand, counting down.
GCCATATATTACCATCAAACCTACGCCCTCGAGTCCATACACTGGAACTCTACTATTAGAAAATGTAGAAACTGGTGATAATCCTGCAGGAGTGCAGGCGTTTTGTCAGTTTGACAGTTGGCGTTAGCGAATTACATAGTCGCGTCGCGGAGCTACGAATATTTTAGTTGGTAGTAGAGCTCCACATACTTGAGACGAAGACCAAAGACGAAGCGTTGGAAGGTCCCCATAAAGTGGACCGATTATCTGGTGAAGTACGCAGGCAACCGCTGGATTAGGGCGGCCCAGGAGCAGTCGTTGTGGCTATCTTTGGGAGAGCATTTTGTCCAACAATGGGCGACTTTTGCCTGAAATAACGATGATGATGATGAGAGCTCCATTGCTATATATTTTTAATCAATAGTGTTCCTGATGTGCATATCTAATATAAAAGCCCGATGTTTCTGCACCGCACTCTATGGAGACCTCTAGTTTTTTAGGGTTCCGTACCTAAAAGGTAAAAACGGGACCCTATTACCAAGCGTCCGCTGTCTGTCTGTCTGTCGCCAAGCTGTATCTCATGAACCGTGATAGCTAGAAAATTAAATTTTTTACTAAAATAGATTCATAAATTATGTATATTTGTTACCGTTAAATAATATATTAATACCAAATAACAACAAATAAGTACTGAAAATAAAATATAGTGTTTTTTTCGTATGTTAATATATATATACAATATTATAATAACGGTAGCAGGTAGACACTTAAAATTTGCACAGAATATTTTATTGTATATGCTATGCCCGCGACTTAGTCCACGTGAAAAAAAATATGATTGTTCAGTATCTACCCGGATGAAGTCGTGGGCGCAGCTAGTATAAAAGTAGCCTAAGTTACTCCCTTACTACATCAGCTATCTGCCAGTGAAAGTCCCGTCAAAATCGGAGACACTCAAATTCTATTTATTTGTATGTATGTATGGTTGTATGGAGATAAAAGTAGCCAAGTTACTCCTTATCACATCACCTATCTGCCAGTGAAAGTCCCGTCAAAATCGGCGACACTCAAATTCTATTTATTTGGTATGTATGTATGGATGTATGGAGATAAAAGTAGCCTAAGTTATTCCTTAATAAATCCGTCAAAGTCGGATACACACCAATTCTACTTATTTGTATGTAGGTATGTATGTATGTATGGTATGTATGGATGTATGGAGATAAAAGTAGCCTAAGTTACTCCAGTTAAGTTATCACATCAGCTATCTGCTAGTGAATGTCGGTCCCGTCAAAATCGGTCCAGCCGTTCCCAAGATTAGCCCCGCCAAACAGACAGACAGACAAAAATCGTAAAAAATGTTGTTTTGGTATATTTACCGTGTATACATACATATGCATTTAGTAAAAAACGGTTATTTTAATATTACAAACAGACACTCCAATTTTATTTATTTGTATAGATGTATAGATTATTATGGAAAGGTAATATACAACATAAGACCTAAAAATTCTGTAAAAATTTTAAGCGTCTACTTGCTAGCGTTATTTTTTTCGAACAAAAAAATATATGAAAAAAAAACACGTTTATTGTATGCCCCCTTGAACCCCTTAGCATTTTCATTTTCTTTTTTTTAGTAATTAATTTTCTCTTTATAGCGGTATTAGAAATACATAATTTGTGAAAATGTTCGCTTTCTAGCTATCACTATTTATGAGATACAGCCTTGTGACAGACAGACGGACGGACGGACGGACCGGCAGACAGACAGACAGACAGACAGCGGAGGATCCGTAGGGTCCGTTTTTACCTTTTAGGTACGAAACCCCCTAAAAGATAGAACTAAGATACAGAATAGCTTATTCGATTAAATTGACATAACTTTTTATTTCTGAACCGCTTCACATGAAACAAACACTAAATGTTAAGTGAAACTTACCACAATATATTAGTGAAAACCGCAAATCGAATAAGCTGTTTCTAATATTACCGTGCACAAATACACAGACAAACAGACATTTTTCCGGGATAAAAAGTACCCAGTGTTGTGCGCCAAAGGTTAAAGTATATTCATACCAAATTTCATTGTAATCAGATTGGTAGTTTTTCTGTGATGCTTGAACAAACAGACAGACAGACAGATAGACAGACAGACCGACAGACAGACAGACAGAGAGACAGACAGACAGACAAAAAAAATTCTAATCACATATTTAGGTTCGGTATCGATCTAGTAACATCCCCTGGTACTTATTTTTTCAATATTTTTAATGTACAGAATTTACACTTCTACAGTTTTATTATAAGTATAGATAACGTTTTAAAATAAATAATAATATATTATAAAAATAAAGTGAATATTAAGGGGGGGCTTCCATACAACAAACGTAATTTAAGGCAATTTTTTACTCCATGTGTTATTAATATAAAAAAACTTGAATATAACAAACGTGATTTTCTTCTGTAGATGATGGTACGGAAACCGTGCACCATTTTCATATTGCTTTTGCTTGCCAAATCTTGTGACAGTTTCTAATAAGTAGATATTTTTGATATTCGTTTGCACGACAAAAAAAAATTGTGCAGAGAAAAATTGCAGTATATTTACGGCATTAATTAATCGTGGATCTTGGTAAAAGCTGACTTCATAAGTATTCCAAAACAGCGAAGCACCCTCGTGAATCTCACGATAGTCGCGATAACAACTCGAGACGGACGGCTGAAGTAGGGTTGTCAAGCAGGTAAACAAAAACATCCGGATAACATTTTATGTGCTCTAGGGATTTTGAAGATAGAGATATTGTTGGAAGAGATAAATATTATAAAAACAAAATAAAACATACTTTCTGTACTTTAAATAAAAGTCAGTTTTGCGAACACGATTTCCAACTTTATATTAAAACATCGAGGCTAATGTTCGACGCCTGGAGATGCCACGACTGGTATGGTTCATCAAATATAGGATAAAATCGTGTTTATAAAATTTAAATCTCTGTTTTTATTAAATTCACAGAATGTCGCCAAAGAGTTTCAATTCTGCTTTTTCCTTTATTTACAAAAACAGTTTTCGTTTTTGTTGGTTGCTACTTCTACAAAATATTTCTGTTTTCATCGGAAACAGTTTTCGATTTCGTAACTTATAGTAATATTCGGAGAATCCACACTTTGTCATCTCGCAGCCCTAGACGGCTCTCGGCGCACTCAATTTTCCGCCGTATTTCGGATCCGATCTAATGAAGATGAGATCTCACGACAGTTTCTCAATTAACATGTTGCATCATACATAAAAATATGGATATTATTGTGCATCGGAGCCGTATACTGTATATGGGCTTAAGCGGCGAGTGGGTGGCGGTCGGCCGTGAGCCGACTTGCACGATTGGCCGGGCCTCGCCCAGCTAATTGCGACACTACTAAATAATCACTCATTATATTTTAATTTGATGAAAAAAAAGGAAACATTACTTTACGCCTTGGTTTCTCTGGAAGCATCGATAGAGATGTGTTAAATAGAGATGTGAAGAACACGCTACTTTTGACTACAACGTCTCAATGCGAAAGTGTTAAATGTAGAGTGCACGGGATCTTTGTAATGTTTGAGATATTTTACGCTTTACACTATCTGTCTAGTTTGTAAGTGGAGGATCCACTCAAGTTGTTCACTTTCGGACAAAATTGATCGGTGCATGTACGAGTACAAGTATGCTGACTTAACAATCGTTTGTAACTCAATTTTGACCACCCATTGTTTCTATAGAATCTATTATTTGCTCCGTAAGTAGGGTGCGATTATGGATTTTCCCAATTGGAAAACCCCAATACCCTCTTTTCCGACTTAGTAATTGAATCTCATGCATTAGTTTTCACCTAGCCATTAAGTACCCAAAGATAGAAAGAAAACCCTTATTGCTGCAGTCTAGAGATGTACCTACATTACAAAATAGAAATAATATAAAGAATTTTAATTTAGAGTATTTAACTACTTAAATATACCTACTAACACAAAATAGTTACTAAATATAAAGAGGGGCTAATAATAAACTATGTCTCACGACTTCACCAAATAGCTTCCAGTTCAGCATTATGGCAAGCCGAAGCCCGATGCTGATTTTCAATGAGGCAATCGTATCAGAACGGATTTATAATGTATATATTATTATAAATCTGAAGAGGTTTTTGGTTGAACGCACTAATCTATGGATCTTTGTAGTTTTTCGAATATATTTTTCTGTATTTATTATTCTATCTATCGGGTTATTTGCGTTGAAGTGATATTATGTCTGGTGATGATTATAATTGTAACTATTGTTTGGCATGTACCTACCTTAATGCTGATGAGCTATATCGAGGAAAGCGGTGAGTTATATAATATATATAACTGCCTCAGTCGTCTAGTGGTAGCAGGCCACTACTACTACGCTGGGGCCCTGGGTTCGATTCCCGGGTAGAGGGCTATCAGAGATAACGGTGTGAAGTCCTTTATCTCTGGTTCTATTGGGATTTTCCATTTTCTGGAAATTTCCCAGTACCTCGAAGTTTGGTAATGCGCCCGGAGATGGCAACAGGCTCGCCACCTGCTACATGGTACAATCGTGGGTTTTTGCGTGTATACTTGAATGCATACATTTAACTCTGCCCACCCTTCGGTGATTACAGGCGTGAAGATACGTTTTTTTTTACGTTTACGTTTTATATAATATCTCGCTACGACCGATGGGAGCGGAACATCAATGAAAAATGTAGCCAAAACTGAAATTAGTCCCCGTATTTTGTGTACGGCGAATAATAATCATAAACAAGGAAGCGGTGAGTCGCGAGGATCGATGTGAAACGTTACCGGTGTTCCGCTGTACACGTCGGGGTACATGCACTGCTTACGTCTGAGATTTGTGATAGGTCGCCTGCGATGCCGATCCCGTCGGTTGCGTATTGTGCGACCCCCGGGGTGAACGATCTGGCTGGAGTCGTCGACACGCGATAATTACTGTCGCTCCCACATCTACCTACGCTCGCCCTAACCAGCTGGCCCTCACAAACATTGTTACGCTAATATTTCTAATTGTGATGTTTCACGTAAACTTGTCCTTGTGCAAGGTGTCTCTTCTCTTTCTTGGGATTGTTCCCGTATTCGCTTTGGATTGTTATTGAACAGAAAGATTTTGTATGAGTATAATATTACATAGTCTGCGTTATTGGTGGAGTACCAGTGCTATAGCTGTACTTGTAGGAATAAGATAGGCTCCAGATGTGAGGACAGGTACCATCGCATTAATCCACCTGCTGCTACTAAATGGTACAGAATCACGCTACCATGTTGCAGGTAATGAACTGTCGTAGGCATCTAATGTATGGCACAGCGGCAAAACATTTTAGACTTCAAGAGTGAAAGACATCTGCAATGACGCCCAAAGATCATGTCTTCAAGCTGCATTTACTTATTTATTGACGTTAACTGCATTTTTGTGGACCACTTCCAAGGCATAAAAAACACGTTACAGTGTAAATCAGTTTCGGCGAATTCGAGAGATATATTTTTTTATTTTTCTTTAGAAGTTGGAATATCCGGAATTCGGATGTATAAAGATAAACGACACACAAGAGTGAATTGAGTTAACATGTAAGGCTGCCGGAATTATAAAATATGTAAAACCCTGACCTCTGGGTAGCTCCCTGCGTAACAGCATGAAGCAAAGGTTCGATTTATAGCGCTCTAGTGGCCTAGACTTGTCACAGTGAAATACAACTGCACTTTCCTACATCGAATTGATATTCATAATAAATGACCAGCCTTTTTCATGTTTTATGGAGTCAAGCAAAAGTTTTATGATGGGAATGATACTGGTGTGATGTTTATGTAAACATGATTTTGTTTTCGATGTTTATTTGCCTACTTCGTTGATATTTGATGTAGTGAAGATATTATTGCCAGTTATAAAAATAACTTAAATAATTTTTTGATCGATACCATCACTGAGTCTAATAAAGTACTTAATATTACCAGAAATAGAATTTGTTAAAATGCTATCCGGAGCAAGGAGACGAGTCACCTATTGGCAAGTGTTTACCGTCGTCGCCTATAGACATTTGCAAACACTAAGGGATTCACCAAAGCACTTTCCAAGCCTTTTATATGACGTCATATTACCCGACAACACTTTTAATCATCCAGTTCATGTGGTTGGAATCTCTATTTTTTATGGGTGGTGCATGAAGAGAATAATATAATGTGTGTCTAAGTCCCGGGTTGTCAACGATTTGAACTGTGTCTCTTTGTATGGCGTCAAGAGGTCCAAGTTGATAATTTGGAAATCTTGCCTACAGCTGAAAGCAGTTTAAACTACAAATGAGGCCTCATAGACCTATGGGGTGCTGAAGTGGTCGTTCCATAGAAAAATATTGCTCAGTCCAAATTTGAGCAACATTTTGGGTAAGACTTCGTAATAATCGTAATAACAGGAGCAAAATTACTTTGGTCTTAGAGTTATGCATCTGCATTTTGACCTTTAGTTTTTAGGGTTCCGTAGTAAATAAAGAACCTTTATAGTTTTGCCATGTCCGTTCATTTGTCTGTCTGACCGTCCGCGGTTTAGCGCAAAAACTATTGGTAGGTACTTGAAATTTGGCATAAGTGCGAGTATACACCTTAATCACGCCGACAAAGTGGTAGAATAAAAACTCGAATAAAAAAAATACTTAGGGTACCTCCCTATATATGGGGTATATGTACCGCGCGGATAATTATTTTTTTTCGTTTTCTATATAGTGTGGTAAATTGTTGGATAGGTCTTTCAAAATTGTTAGGGATGTGCAAATATTATTTTTCGATTAAGTTAACTGTTCGTGGCTTATTAAGCTTTAAACTGCCTATTTTCGTTAGACTGAAGTGTCCCCCCCTCTACCAACTAAACGGTTGTTGTTAGAAATTCAAACGTTACGGCAATAGAAGCCTAACGAACTTAAAAGGAAAACTATCACACTTAAGTTGGTTTTACAAGTTTGCGAGTAATAAATAGTCGACCGAAAATGTATTTTATTTAAAAATTTCGAACAACTCTATAAATATATATATATTTTTCATTTCATTATTCAAACCTATAATCTACGGAACCCTACACTGCACGTGGCCCCACACGCACTTGATCGGTTTTTTTAGAGGCTTCAGTAGTCACTTACCATCAAAGCTGCATGCTTATTTGCCACCTTCATATCATAAAAAAAATTATAACACCCGCGCTATACCGGACCTGTAGCGGAAGCGGTGAGAGACAGTCAATATAATCTATGCGTGTGGGTTGAGTTAAGTGACATATTGTAACTTGAACGTGTGAATTACGATCTATCACTGCCCTACTTGTCAGTTACCCTTTTTTATTCCAACTTCCATCTTCTTTGTCTTTTTCAATTCCATGCTTTCATACCTCATCCTACAGATGGTCCGTGCTTTGTATTTTTTCTTTCTTTTTAACATAGGTATCTACTTTTTCTGTGTAGTAACATTTTTATTCACTTTTTTATTTTGTTAATATTTATTCGCTATTTCAGTAGGTATCATATCGAGTGAGAAAATTTAACATACCATACTTAATCTATAAATGTATATAAAAATCAATTGCTGTTCGTTAGTCTCACTAAAACACGAGAACAGCTTTATCGATTTGGCTAATTTTGGTTTAGAATGATTTTTGGAAGTCCAGGGAAGGTTTAAAAGGTAAAAAAAAATGAAATAAAAAAAATAAAAAAATACGAAGAAATTGACGGATAAAAACCATATCATTTTCCCATACAAATAGTCCGTATCTATCAAATCTTTGACACATTACCTATTTCATTGTGAGGCAATACGAAGTTTGCCGGGTCAGCTAGTTATGGATATATTTAACATACTATGTACTTATTTTTCTATTTGGTATTATACTCGTAAAACATAACACTTACTTACATTGTTATTTTACATTGAATGCCTAAGTTTTTTATTTATTTGTTTGTTAAAATGTTATATTATATTGAAAAGCGTATTGTTGAACGTAGTATCTACGTATATTTGTTACTTACGTTGAATCTTAGAATGAATAGAGACGTGTAAAAATTGATATAAAATATTGGTTTGTAATAATGATTGTTGTTTATTTCTCCACATACGATCACAATCTTTTCTATCACCTGTAGTGTAATCAAGGTGCCTGTCCTTTCCCAGCAGGTCACACGCTCCATCCGAAGGTCACTTACCCTATAAGCAGGTCGACTCCCTTAAATCGATTCAGAATATTAAGATACATGCATGTCTACTTCGCTATACACATTTTCATACGGTAATTACATTAAATTTGAATAATCAGGAAGGCAGTACACATTGATAAGTGGTGGTAGAGTTCCAGTGATGGAGCTCGCGGGTGTAGGCATTATCTAATATACTTGCCGCTAAATGGTAGTGTTCAGCACTATCGTGTTCCGGTCAGGTGGTTATGTACGGCCTTGTAATTTCCGGCACAGAGGCACAACACCTTAGGCTTCAGGAGTGGTAATGCATCTGCATATTGACCTTGGTCTTTGTGTGGACTTCTAATAGGCTGCAGTCATCACTTCACATCAATGTGAACTTCACGCTAGTTTGCCACTTCCACTACATTTAAAAAAAAGTATTGGCTACCATAAATAATAATATATATATATATATATAACATGTCATTAAGGGTTTTAAATTTGTCGAAATTTCAATCTTCATTTTATTACATGCCCTTTAATTGCTGTTGTATACGTAGTGCAAACAAAGCAATTTAGGTTTCAGGGGTGGCAATGCATCTGCTTTTGACCTCTGGTTTTTCTATACGCTGCAATATTCACTTATCACTCTATGAACTGAAGGATTGTTTGCTACAATCATCACATAAAAAAATTGAAAAGCGAGATTATATACATACTACTGTCTGTAATTACAGGGACAATATTGACTAGTGTGTACCATCAAAATAGCGTGTACTTAGATTCGGTAATGCACCACATCATACGCTCTAGAGTTCAACCGTTGGTGGTTAATTATGATAAAGTAGGAAAAAGGTACCAGTAAATAAACGTTCTAATTTGGAGTTATAGGATGAAATATTATTCAATTTTTCATATTTTTTTAGGTGAACCCACAAACCAAGTTTGTTAGTTATAAATTTGTCAAAGCGGCCTATCGTAGTTGCCATGCTCTCTCGTGTACTGATTTTTTATTATGTAATGAAGGGGCAAACAAGAATGCGGTTCACAAGGATGTCAAATGATGTCTGCAAAAACCAGAGGTCAAAATACAGATGCGTTGCTGCCACCCCTGAGACCTTAGTCGTTATGATTCCGTGATAGTTATTACGGGGCTATATATTACCATCTAACCGGAACACGATAGTGCTGAACACTACTGTTTGGCGACAGATAAATTAGGCAATGCGGTGGTGTCTACGCCCTCGAGTCCCGACACTGGAACTGTACCCCCAGTAAAAATGATTAATTGCTATTAGGTACAAAGTGAAACACCGAATTTTCCAAAGTGAGCGACAAATTGACCCAAATTGATCCCAAACTTTGGTGAACAGCCAATGTGCTGCTAATGGAATCATGGCGCATTTTTTTGTGAGAATCCAATTGTTTGATAATGTGAATGAAGTTGCAGACTAGCTAGAGTGGTCCACATTAATAGCAGGCTTTCGATATTTTACTGGTGGCAGCGTTCCAGAGTCGGAATTCGAGGGTGCAGGCACTACCGCATTGCCTAATCTAACTGTCGCTAAATGGTAGTGTACAGTACTATCGTGTTTCAGTTAGATGGTAATGTATGGGCCCGTAACTTCGATCATTAATGTTGATCGAAGCCTCGTAATAATGAAAAATATGAATAATGCCCTGAAGAATAACAATTTAGCCCTCAGGGGTATCAACGCATTTGCATATTGACCTCCAGATTTGTGTTGATTTCTATAGGATTACTCACTTACCATCTTGTTTGTAAAGGAAACCTTTTTAAAATATGGGTAAGTCTAAAAATCTAAGAGTCATTGTCTGTCATCTTGGATATTCGGTAGGAGGTTGTAAAATCGTCAAAGCGGCCTATTGGAGTTGCCACCATCTCGCGTTTGTACAGATAAATTGCTATTGCAACAACAAATGCACAAAACTTTTCAAAGCTCGCTACAAATTGGTCCAAATCGATTCCATACTTCGGTGGGTATACCAAGCCCATGTGCTGGTAATCGAATAAAGTACGATGTATTCCTGTTTTTTCATAAAGATAGTAGGTATCTATAGTCAGATACGAGTATTATTAGCAAGTGTAAATAGTAGGTTATGAAAATCAACACAGAATCATCTAATATATAAAATTCGTGTCACAGTAGTGTTTGTAACAATATGTACTCCGAAATGGCTGGACCGATAATTGGATCATGGAAATCTAATACGTAGGCATCTAAACTGCTAAAGGCATTAGGTAATGCTATAGAAATTTCTATTTAAAAATTGACCGGGACATCGGTAACACAGGACACTAAATAATAATTAGCGATAGCCAGATTAGGTGATACCGCAGATACCTATCTACCTATAGGTAAATACGATGTTGCGTATACCTTGGAGCTTGGCCACTGGAACTCTACCAACCGTAATAATGTTAATGCAACTAAACTTGCGACTACTGTCTTTTCTATCTAATTCACTCTTCTTTACTTAAGTAGATACTTCTTAGATAATATGCTGTTATTACAAAATCGGAGGTTATAGTAACATTTTTCTACTGACATTTTAGTTTCCGTTCCGATTTTACTGTGTCATTCCTTGAAGCATAACTACCGTAATATTTTACACGAAACCAACGAATTAGGACAAAGCATATCCATAAAACATGTTTTCATTACTTGCGCGTCAAAAGTGAACTCGGATGTAGTCAGTAACCCTAGCCTTGTTTACAAAATTAAAAATAGTTTGCATGACCTAGAATACAGCTTTTTGGTTACTAACCGCTACCACACTATTCCCATGTGTCCAAGCGTCTATCGTACGTTGAATTTGGAAACCAAATTAAATGAACTTGAATTTGTTAGGGGGTTTCTTGTTTCTTGGTTTCACTTGTCATTCATATTTTACGAATATTTTCTTGTCTGTCTGATTATCCTTTATGTTATAGGCAAGTTATAGGTATAATACAAAAATTACATAGACGACATGTAATCTAAACATTTAAATATCACTATTTAAACAGCACAACTAGGTTAAATTATATATTTTGAGCATTAAGGACTTTGAGCGTAAAGGATCATCATTAGAAAAAAGGTACAAAACCGCTTCAAATTATTACGCATTTTGAGAACCTTAAGAGTATTTTCCAAAGTTTTAAATATTTTTGCCACTTCGAAAAAAAAGTTAATAATTCTACAAAAAAAAAAAAAATTCTACCGAAAAGACAAACCGAAATCATAAAAAATTGTTAAAGCTTTGCTGATGTAACTAACTTATTTTGAGCTGAAAACCTTTTTCAAAATAAATTGAGTTGACTTCAAAGTATACCTACCATATTCACTAAAAAAAAATAAAGGTGTCATGTCAAAATTATAACCTCTTCTTCTTTTGTTTTTCGTCGGTTGAAAATGTAAGCTTAGCTTCTACTCTTTTTCGTTCGGAAACGTTCTTAGGTTCACTTAATCCCTACTTCCCTACTAATATTATAAATGCGAAAGTGACTCTGTCTGTCTGTCTGTCTGTTACCTTTTCACGTCCAAACGACTGAACCGATTTGAATGAAAGGAGATGTTGCGAGCTCGGCTCTGGTTCGTACACGTCCTCAAAAAATGGGTAAATTAAAGAAGAATCCGAAAAAAATACAATTAATTTATTCACGAATATATTTTAGAGTTACAACCACATTCAATTCAAACGATTTTATGATTTTCAACTATGTTAAACATGGCGGCGATACAGCCGACACTTGGGATCAATCTATTTCGATAGTATTTAGAAAATATCACTTTTTTCTCCAAGTATTATAATCAAAAAACAATTCAAAAAATGAAAATGTCAAAATGACATTGCCCGCCATATTCGCCATGTTGGTTTTGAGTAGCAATTCTAACTGCAAATAATGTTTTGTAACTGCAAACAAAGCTGAATAAGTGAAAATATGCAGTAAAAAACGTTTTTATATTGATTATGCCTGTTTAATGATATTGTGTACAATACATGGCCGGAGGTTCATACATTCTTGCAACATCTCCTTTGGTACAGAGATAGAGTTGACTTTGAGAAAGACCTAGGCTACTATTTAAACGGTATTCACGCGGGCGAAGCCGCGGGCAACAGCTAGTAGGTAAATATTTCAAAGCTGTAACACCTTATAGCCTTTTCACATTTTTTTTGTACAAATCAATGAATGTAATTTGCCATGGTGTTTTAAACAGGTATTTAATAAATAAGTATATATGTTTGCCATTGTCACAAATTTTATAGCCCACAAAGCTTTACTAGGTATACAGATATAGTGCAATGGCTGGTCGGATCCACTCAATGTCCTCTTCAACCAGACGCACTGGATAATGGAAGTCGCGTCCGATGGGATTTAAATAATAGGTCTTGAGGCAGATCCGCTCCAACGACCGTATCCCTTTCACCTGTTAATATGAAATGACGTGTACCTACTGTCTGCGTTGTTTTAGTGCCAGGTATCCCAGTAAATGAACGTAGATCATAATCATGAAAAATGAAAAACATTATTTAATTGACTTCAGAAAGGAAGGAGATTTTATAACATTCGTCTACATGCATTTCTATAACTCAATTGCTTTAAAATGATCTGAGTGATGAGAGTGGTGGTAGAGCTCCAGTGACGGAGCTCGCGGGCGTAGGCACCACCGCATTATCTAATATACTCTCCGCTAAATGGTAGTGTTCAGCACTATCGTGTTCCGGTCAGGGTGTAATGTACGGCCCTGTAATTTCCGGCACAGAGGCATAACACCTTAGGCTTCAGGAGTGGTAACGCATCTGCATTTTGACCTTGGTCTTTGTGTGGGTGTCTATAGGCTGCAGTCATCACTTAACATCAATGTGAGCTGCATGCTTGTTTGCCACTTTCATCACATAAAAAAGGCTTTGTCTAACAGTAGACGTCTTTCGGTTTGAGTGATTATGATGATGATGACCCGCATTCTTCGAAGCCGAAAATCTAAACCAGAGAAAATACAACAATAAACTAACAAAGACTCTTTTTTTAGTTGGCGTCGGGACGTGATGATCCCACCGCCCATAAAAAAAAAACCGTAACTTTACGCCTGTAATCCCTGAAGGGGTAGGCAGAGGTAAATTCATGCATTCAAGCATAAGCAAACACCCACGATTCGCCGGTTACGTTTTGGCCCATGTAACAGGTGGCGAGCCTGTTGACACTCTCGGGCATATTACCAAACTTCGAGGTACTGGAAAATTTCCAGAAAATGGAAAAATCCCAATAGAACCAGAGATAAAGGATTGTACACCATTATCTCTTATAGCCTCCTACCCGGGAATCGAACCCAGGACCTCAGCGTAGTAGTAGTGGCCTGCTACCACTAGGCTACTGAGGCAGTTACCGCCCATTAGAGGAATAACTTTCTTATAGCGGAAGAAAATTCTTCCAGCAGTGCAGTCAGTTAATCTAACAATGGCGGTCAAACCATTCCAAAGAAGCGGTAGTAAGTGCAAAAACGCAATATGGGCAACAGCGTCCTGCGATAAAATTACCGTCACTGCGGTCATCTCTAATCTGCATGCCAAGCGTGGCGATTATGGCATATCCCCCATACGGAGCGGCTTTGGTGATGATTTTGGTGGGAGGATGATGATGATCAAAGACTTATTACAAAAGTACCTAGCCCTACCTATATTAATATGTACTTTATTATTATGCGAATGTGGATGGTTGCAGAGGCCCAGGAAGACCAAGGCTGACCTACCATGACCAAATAGGTCGAGTTCTGTCTGATGGTGGGGTCAAAAGTCTTAGGAATCGGCGTGCATGTATGAAGAGAATGATGAAGGTAGACGAGGCACGAGAGGTTTGTCAGAACCGGGATGTCTGGCGCTCTACACTCTCTGCCTACCCCGTTAGGGACCTGGCGTGAAGATACATACATACATTATTATTATGTATGTTATATAAGTACTGCTTCAATAAAGTCATTTTATTTTATTTCAGTTCATTTCATTTAAGTACTTGATAAGTTAATTACAACTAGAGTGTAGGTACGTAGAAACAACCACGTAATATATTTGATATAACTTCACTTGAGTAGGTATCTTGTTTTTACTTTTGTTTACTTTCATTCCTACGGCGGCATATTAAAGACATACAAAATGAAGATAGATATACCTATTTAAACATATTCTTTCATTTCTACGTATTTTCTACTGGATCGAGTTCAACTTTGCCATTTGGAAAATAATAATACACCTACGCCACCACCTTGCCAAGGCGGTGTGTCATTATCAGTAATTGCAAGACGACGTATATTTTTTGAACAGTCACCACTGATTATAGACAGGATAGTTAAAACTAGCTATACAACTAAATTAGTAAATTGATGTTTTGTAAAATTACACCCGTTTCCTTTTTGTACAAACGTGGATTCTTTAATTTTTGTCATGAAAGCAACAAACAAGCATAGAGAATTATTCTAATTTCTTTAAAATATTTTACTAGCACATCTTTTTGCGAAAAATCCAGTAAAACAAATACAGCTGATTTTGATGACAAGTTATATACATATATAATATATATTACCTTTATCATCAGAATCATTTACCTAGTTTAGAGCGTAGTCAGAAGGTGTCAGTTGTTAAAACTCATAAACCTAAAAGTAACTTGCACAGTGTTGCTAGTTCTCCGGTCTTTCAACACGTTGTTTTAAGTGGGGTATCCAGCATTTTTGTTTGACAACAAAATATCTATGAATTTTCTTTAAAAGCGGCTCGACTAAGCCAAAGCACGTTTTTATCAAAGTTAACACTAAAACAAAAACAAGTAGGTATAA
Organism: Macrosoma leucophasiata; assembly: GCA_036365455.1. Taxonomy (NCBI): domain Eukaryota; kingdom Metazoa; phylum Arthropoda; class Insecta; order Lepidoptera; family Hedylidae; genus Macrosoma; species Macrosoma leucophasiata. Next base: position 15,088,234 of record JAWQUS010000009.1, on the reverse strand, counting down.
TATACGGTTTAGCACAGTTATAATGGACTTATTAAAGAAGATTTTGGGGGAATGCCGTTGCTCGCTGAACTTTAATTTGGGCTACAAAGAGTTATTAATTGACCTGTTTATTTGTATCATCTTTAAGCCCTTAGACCCTTACGGGGCAGACAGAACGTAGAGTGCCAAACATCTTGGTCCTTACACACCTTCTGTCATCATCATCATATCAGCCATAAAACGTCGATTGCTGAACATAAGCCTCCCCCAATGACCTCCATGCCCACCGATCGGAAGCGACGTGTATCCAGTGGGTACCTGCAGCCTTGACTAGGTCGTCGGTCCATCTTACAGGTGGACGTCCCACGCTGCGTTTGCCGGTACGTGATCTCCACTCAAAAACCTTTCTGCCCCAGCGGCTATCGGTTCTCCGAGCTATGTGCCCTGCCCATTGCCAGTTCAGCTTGGAGATCTGCTTGACTATGTCAGCGACTTTCGTTCGCCTACGGATTTCTTCATTTCTGATTCGATCCAGTAGGGAAACGGCGAGCATCGCCCTTTCCATTGATCGATGAGTGACTTAGAGCTATCGTACGAGAACCATAGTGAGAGACCATCAGAGAGGTCATCACCGGCAAAACGCACTGGATAAAGACTTTCGTCTTCAAGGACTGCGGGATGTTTGACGAGAAAACGCTCTGCAAAGAAATGGCCTTCGTGCATTGGTCACGTACTCGGACTGATATGGTGGCGTTTTTATACAAACACTTCGCTACATCGATAGTCAATGTGACAACGCTGTAAAAACTGTACACAGCCATTGATATTGTACGAGTATATCAATGAGTACAGCCTATGTTCACCCTCGAAAACAGCTTGTAAGCATGGCTCAGAAGCAAGATGGGTCTATAATTCTTCAATAGGGCTTTATCACCTTTTTGAAGAAGAAAAGCACCACCACGCTTCTGTTCCATCCTTCTGGCGTAGTACCTTCGAATAGGACGGAATTAAAGAGCTTCTGAAGGACTTTCAGTAACGGTAATCCACCCGCTTGCAGAAGCTCTGTCGTAATTCCGTCCTCTCCAGGCGCCGTGTTGTTCTTAAGCTGTTTGAGGGCCATCCTAATCTCGTACAGGCTGATGTCCGGGATATCTTCGGTATAGTGTCGCGTTAATTTGGCACTCGGGTCTCTGACCAAATCAGAGGCAGGTTGTGCGACCGAGGTATATAACACCTTCTGTGCTTCTTCTATATTCATCACTCTCTTAAAACATGCAGGCTGGTTTTGAAGACTCTTGACTTCTTACAGCACTAGGTAATTTGTTTCTTGAGGTAGATATAGAACTATGGACTAGTACAGACAACCCCTCGGTGGTTTCGATGTAGATGATCGAAATGCTAACTAGTATACAACCGAACGTGTGCCATTAACAATAAGAACGAAACAACGGTATGATAGCACCTGGATTATTTTTTGCGTTCAACATTTATCATGTCATGCGAATGGATAAATAAAAACATGAACCTACCATTTTTTTACTTGGCACTATTTGACCAGAGTCCTTGCTCTAGGACAATCAGCCATTCTCTAAGTAGAACTCTACATTATGTCTATAATGTAGCGTTCTTGTTCTGTTTTTTTATTTTTCTTTTTCTCAGAGACGATCGAAATAACTGTATAAATAATGTATCCTATTTTTATTTTGTACAGTTATTGTACTAAATATAATATATATTTAGAAGATACTTACGAAATAACCTTTTGGATCATATTTTTTTTTATAACCCTCATCTTCCAGTCGTCGGTGGAGTAGAGGAATTACAAAATATATTTAGGCATAGGCGTTAAGGTTTTTATTACTTAGTTATAATAAATATTTAATGTAAACAATTAAACTAACGTTAACGTAATATTTTCAAATGATCGTGAAATAAATCACAATAATTTTATTAAACTTTGTTCACTGTGATGTCCGGGGACCTTGACGGGACACGGTAGAAATTCGACACTGTTACCGCAAACGTAGGTATCTCGTGTCCACTCTACTGCCATGACCATCAGTAGGTCGCTCACGTGATAAACATGAATACCATTTACATATGTATAGATATACAATACATATTATTTTAAAGCGCGATTATTTGTAAGACTGAAGTTGTCCCCGCTCTACGAGTACCAGCCAAACGGGAGCCTACCTATTTCGACGCAGGAAAAAATTATGGTGATAAGACATTATAACGAATTTCAAAAGGAAAACTATCACAGATTAGTAGACTTTCGTGCCAGTGGGAATTAGGTACGCGATCTGGATTTGAATCTGCCTAAATAATTTTGTTCGGCCTCTCAAACGCAACATCCTAAATTTAGAAATGTACTTCAGAAGAAGTTTAAGAAATTTCTTAATTATTATACAAGTGTTTTACAAAATAAACTTTTATACTTTATTTTAACATCATCATAAATATTATACAACTGCATGCATATCCTATATTGCATAGTAGTATAATACACCAGATCAATAGGATTTCGAAAACCTTAATTTCAGAGAGTGGGAAGCGCGGTACTTTTCTGATTTGATGCTCATGCCCTTTTTATAGGGTCCTTGCATTAACCACGTGAACTTTTTAAATCAACTTTTAGACTCTCTTTCGCCCGTGGTAATACGTGGTGAGGTTTGAGATAAAATCATTTAAAAATATTATTTTTTAGTTGGGGAAATTGTTACAAGTTAACGCTTTCAGTTGTTGAAATCGCGTATCAACGAAAAAACATGTGCTTTTTATGTAATGGAAGTGGTAACCAAGCATGCAGTTCATATTGATGTTAAGTGATGACTGCAGCCTATAGACACCCACACAAAGACCAAGGTCAAAATGCAGATGCGTTACCACTCCTGAGGCGTAAGGTGTTATACCTCAGTGCCGGAAATTACAGAGCCGTACCTACATTACCACCTGACCGGAACATGATAGTGCTGAACACTACCATTTAGCGGCAAGTATATTAATTAGATTATGTTTCGTTCTCGAGTTCTCAGTTAATGCTTTGTTGCGTAGAGGCTCAAAAACTCTAGGGTTTATAATAATAAATGTTTCACTATTTTTACTATCACACACGTTCTATTGCCTTATTACGTGCAAAACTGCAATTCGCTTCCTAATTTATGTTGCCTTGTTAACATTGTTCACGCATGATGTATTTTAATTATCTGTCATCGACAGAACAGTAGTAAGATGAAGTCATTATAGATCCATCGCCGTATAAGACGAGAACTGGAAATGTGCCAATACCTATACCTGACATGAGATACAATGTAGATGCGTTGCGTAGGTACTCCTGAGGCCTAAGCTGTTATGCCTCTGTGCCGTAACTTACGGGAACATACATTACCAACTGACTGGAACAGGATTATCATTTAGGGGCTTTTTTTAACGAGTTGGAAATGTCTTCGCATGCAACTGGTTCTCTAGGGGGGAGAGAGTCGGGAAATGAGGGACTGGAACCCTCTAAAACCATCTCGGTGCCGACTTCAGTGCACAAAGGGGAGGGGGGATACGGGTACACTAAAACACTGCTCCGGTTCCTCCCCACGCACTTCGCTTCCATAAGGCTTGTCCACGGGGACTCTGACAGCCCCATTCTGCGCATACTACAACGACATGCGGCTATCACAGTCGCCGTTCTCGGAACCGCGAGTACTGGACGGCTAGAGCCCCCACTCTGGCCGCCCGCGATTCATTCCCCCTTAGACCTACGATAGGCAGAGGATACCTCAGTCCTATTCTACAAGCCCGGTACTGCAGGGAGCGTCATTTAGGGGCTAGTAGGTAGATTAGGTTATGAGGCGGTGTACCTATAGCCTCGGGCATCGTAACTCGAGCTCTATGACCAGTAAAAAATAATACTTCTCTTCATTTATGTAACGAAGGTAGCAAACGAGCATGCAGTTCACGTGTATGTTAAGTGATGACTGCAGCCTATACATTCTAACAGGGCAATATATAGGTACGTATATAAATTGTATTCATGCTTATCTACACAAAAACCAGAGGTCAAAACGCAGATGCGTTGCCACCCCTGAGATTATAGTTGTTTTGTGATACCATCTAACCGAAACACAGTAGTGCTGAACACTATTGGCGGCAGATAAATTACGTGATGAGTATATGCATGTGTGTATTTATATGGGTATGCATATGCCATGAACGTTCACATTATCTGTATCTTACTTCAATTCCTATTATTTTGTATTAGATGTATCTAAGGCTCTAAGGCGCGCATGGCCCAGCGGCTGGTGTAGATCGTAAGCGATCTGCTCGGTTAAGCACTATGGGCGCGGTCGGGTAGTGTGATGGGTGACCGCTAGTGGCAAATTAAATGCGCGTTTCCGTGCTTCGGAGGGCACGTTAAGCCGTCGGTCCCGGTTGCTATCGATAGATAGCAGTCGTTAAACCTTGTCGGAGGCCTTATGGGCGGTTTGAAAACATCCGACAGCGGGTTGGCCACTAACCCACCCACCTCCACCAATCCGCATTGGAGCAGCGTGGTGGAGTAAGCTCCAGGCCTCCCCCCAAAAAGGGGAGAGACTCGTGCCCAGCAGTGGGACGTATAATGGGTTGCCATTATAATTATTATTAAGGCTCTAAAGATTTTGACAAAAATAGCAACAATTTGAGTTTGTTCGGCAGCGGAGATCTTCGGAAGTGCCTGCACTTGTAACTCTGCTAAGTGAATGGTTCTTTAGTGGTGTTTTGTAGAGACTGAGATAAGATCTTTTACTACGATCGATATTTTAACTTTTTAAAAACAAAACTGTGAATAGATAGTAGACATATTAAAAAATATATATTTACCTAATAAGTAACATCAACTTCTTACTCGTATAGGTAAACTCCAAAGTTAACGTTTCAATACGCGTATCCATTAATTTTTTACTGTGCACTTTGTGAGTTCAACGGATTTGCGTAACACTATTACTGTTCGTGCCCTGATAAATAAATAATTATTTTTACGTTTAAGTACCTACGTACTTTTAATAGCTGTATTACGTTCTTACTAATTATTTTGCAATGCGTCACGTATTTTTTTTTAATTGAAATATCAATAATCGTGTTAGTTTATCATGTTAAACAATTAATATTATGCACCTAGTTATATACCTTTAAGGTAAAAGAAGGTCCTTAAAATTTGGCGACTAAAGCGGTACTACTCATGAGGCTTAAGATAGTCTATATAATACAAGCTCCTTATTAAGGACAAATTTTAATTAATTAAAGCTAATCCCCCGACCACTTTCACTGCATCTCTTGGAGACAATAACTACAATTTGTAAACTCTTATAGCACATCCATCAAACCATGCATCCTCCAAACCATCCGACGACGATGTTAAAACTGTGCCGACGATAATCGCGAGGCTACCGCAAGGCCAAGGCCCGGCATTATGTAAATAATGGCGGCTCAGTGTGGCTCGGCCAGCGCTAATCGACGCGCTAATGTGACAACGTCACGGCCTGTCCACTGAGGCTGACCATTGAGTACACCATTCACGCTTATTTCAGCTCGAACGTTTTTTATCTTGACATAAACGTATCCCTGTATTCCCTTCGAATAAGTTTATAATAAGGAAATATAGTACAGTACGCGCAAAATTTAGATGCGTCCGTGAAGTTAATTATAAGTCGCTACGAAGAAGACGATTTTATGGTTTAGAAAGGATAGTGTCCTTAAGATACGCGAGGGGGAAATGTGACAATAGTTCTTTTTCATCAGGCCACTTAAAATATCGTGCTTTTTCTTGTCTATGTCTTCGTCGCAAGCTAAAACATTGGCGCAAAGTTTACGCAGCTGAGTGAAGTTCTCAGTGGCATTTAAGTTTTGCACTCTCATACAATGTAAGTACAACGGATTTGAGCTGTCAATTGAAGTTATTGAAGTTGATCGACACGTAGTGGCCCATATACTTATGTGCTTTTTGGGGTATTGAAGTCTGGGGCCATGGCAGTTCCTGCGAGCCAAGCGAAGCGCAAGGGCACTTTTGACTAAGATGTAGAGTTTGTGAAGTAAGGGCGTTTAGAGTTAGAACTTTTCGACAGAACCCAAGCGAAGCGCAAGAGCACTTTTGACTAAGATGTAGAGTTTGTGAAGTAAGGGCGTTTAGAGTTAGAACTTTTCGACAGAATCCAAGCGAAGCGCAAGGGCACTTTTGACTAAGATGTAGAGTTTGTGAAGTAAAGGCGTTTAGAGTTAGAACTTTTCGACAGAACCCAAGCGAAGCGCAAGGGCACTTTTGACTAAGATGTAGAGTTTGTGAAGTAAAGGCGTTTAGAGTTAGAACTTTTCGACAGGGCAAGCGATAATAATAATTATGGTCTCGTCTTGACAACATTTTCATAATTTTTTTTAGATACACATTTTTTTTTTTTGGTGTTTTATTTTTTTTTCAAGCGAAATAAGGCTGGAAAATACGCACACTTCAAAAGATGCAATTGTTTTTTATCATAATTCAATCTTTGTTAGGTACCAACTTTTATCAACTGGATTGTTGTTTTAAGTGGATATCCGGCAATCCGATTAAGGGAAGGCCGGATAACCCAGTATCCGGTGTTCGGCCAAACAACTGTCCGTTTCATTTCATCTTTAGTTAGAGCATTGTTTGAAGAATTAAAAACCGATCCAGTACGAGTCGGACTCGCTTGAACAGGGTTCCGTATACCTTTGACTGATTGTAAATGGTAACGGTAAAATAAATGGCACTGATAATATTATAGGCAGTCTAAATATGTATGAGAAGAAACTGAATGATCGACTGATTTACACTCGACTATCGTCATGTTATGCTTTTGCAATAACAGTTTTGCTGGAATATTAAATAATAGTAGTCTAAAGGTTTTGCTTTAAAGCGTCAGAATGTGGTAGAATATTCTATAAATTCATCACTCCAGCCGAAAGAGGTCCACAGCTGGACAAAGCGTCGTGGACATTTTTGGGGAAACCCATAACAGTGTTGTGTGCCACAAGGGGAGAATATAGGTACTATGACAGCCACGCTTGGTCGCTGGATTGGCGATCACAGTGTTCTTAATTATGAAGAATACCAGTTTCCCTTCACTACCGTTCGCTCCGCTTCTCTGCGCTCCATTTCCTTCTGCAACACATACATCCTTCGAAGCAACTATTTCGACGTGACCTGCCCAGAAAAAAAAAGTATATAATTTATACTTATATGACATACAACGTCCATACTTAGCCTTGGTAATGTAAAATATTAATAAACTTCTTCACAAAATAAACACTATTTATAAACGAAACGGACCGAAAACTTTTAAGTATGTTTTTACTGTCATAAAAGAAATAATGAAAAGGGCGGACTCTACAAGAAGGCAAAAGGGACGGTGGGACGGGGACGCTAACTGTGCTCGGTCAGTCGATGCGTCGCCATTCAGCCAAAGATAATGTACACATAGGCAACACAGAGACATAAACAAAGGCGGACCTTGTCTACCTCTATGCGAGGAAATGAGAAGAAAGATCGACATTGAACCAGAACAAACCACAGGCCCGAGAATACATAGTAGGGTGTTCGTCGCCCGTTGACTTGGCATGTCGCCCAGTGACGCGTGCATGCGGCCACGTGCATTGAAAGTATTGAAACAAATAATGAGCTTAAAACTTAAAGATACGGGTTGGTCCTGATCTTCTAAATCTTCAGACAAGTGGTTATAACAAAATTGTCCCTATCACATGTCACAATGGCCGGTCAAACACCTGCGACTAGCGTCAAGCGTCAAGGGCCCTGCATGTCATTGACATCTTTATTTCATTGTTAAGTCTGGACTATGATTGTTAAATCTTAACAAAAAGATAAATTTGAAGTGAGAGTCCTATAAAATAAATGAATGTTGAGTGAAGCAATTCTGACAGTCTTAATTGGAATAATTAATGAAATAAGAACCCTTAGAAGAAAAGCAAGTGCTAAATGTAATGTATATGATAAAATATACCTGCCATGTATGTATGTATGTATCGTCACGCCAGGTCCCTAACGGGGTAGGCAGAGAGTGTAGAGCGCCAGATATCCCGGTTCTGACATACCTCTCGTGCCTCGTCTACCTGCCATGTGTTTGAAAAATTAGTCCGATTTACGTGAATGGATGCGAGAAATTCCATGTCATTTCTATTTTCTATACCTACCGCCCACATCCTGTTTCATTGAACTTCGGATACAAAATATTATGTAGTTATTGTATAATATTGTGCATATTTATCTATAGTATAATATAGTTAATATTTAATAAGTACACAAACACAGTACGTATTGTCCATTTAAGATAACAAACGCATAAAGTGCACTTGGAATGTCTTAGATAGAAGAGAATATAAGTTATTGAACAATGCAATTAATAAGAATAATTATTATAGTGAAATAAAAACGTTATATAAAATCTAAGGCGGCTATTTAATATTTGTGTTGAAATTAAAAATACAATAACTTTAAACAGACTATTGATTTACAAAAATGACAGAACGAAATACTTGAAAAAGAAATTATGTATTAATAAGTAAGTACCTACCTCCTTAGGTATTCACCTATAAGTATAACAAAAAATATTCTTGTCATATTGACAAGATATTTTCTACAGAGCCAGTAATAATATCTATTTAATAAAATACCTCGATTAATATAAAATGGAGTAGGTTCCTATATTTATTAAGTAATTTATGTATTTTTAAAACATTTCAAAACAAAAGCAAACCAAAAACAACCAAGATTTGTCTAGGCTCAGTGAGCTACGTCAAAGACTCTTAAAATAATATTTTTTCTCGTCTTTAAGAACACAGTCTTAGGCTGCAATTTTCCATAATTTTTGAGCTGCTATTATTATCCATCAGAATCGTATTCAGTAAAATAATCGATATGATTATGATAATAATCAAGGTGATTATTTAACTAAATTAGTAAGATTCAAAATGAACAAAATCTATTTCATAATTTTCTAATTGGATTCCAAGAGAAAATCTGCTTCCTACTCACAAAGCTTCTCATTTATCATACTTTTACATGTATTGTAGAACTGTGGTAAAATTTAGTAAACCGTTTCGACAAGTATTTACGATGTTATGAATATAAATTCGTAGAGGAAGCGGAATAGGTACCTACTCGTACATTAGCAAATAATGTAAACTTACGTGATGGACAGCGAACTAACCAGCAACGTCCTTTCGATTGTTATCTAAATTCGGAAGAATTACTTTGGTTAGCATTAGCAAGTACGAGTTACACAAACCTTCGTGTTTTTGAAATGAAAAAGCAAAATAAATATTTTTATCGGATGTTAGAAGGTCAGTTTCATATACGAGGTTTGGTGAAATCTTAGGCTTTTTTATACGATTTTAAATATTATCTATGAACAACCAATACCTAGGTGCATGAATCAAAACAAAATTTTACTTCTAAATTAAAACTCGAATAAAACTTCTAAAACGAGTGTTGAGTGAGAGGTTTCCTAATTTTGTAGCTTTATTTCCCAGAAAATCGTAAAAAATAAATACTAAAGACATCATTATGCTAGCCGGCTGCCATATTAACTGTTCATTGAAGCACAATGAGTGCTTTGTATTGTACCTAACGCATTTTGAGAATAGTTTACAAAACCAGCATACTGTCACAGTCTTTGTTGCAAAAACAATGGATTTAACATTTCATTATAATATGCAATAAGATGATGGAACATTGTGGAAGGAGAGGCGGACGCGCCTTCTTGATGACGTCACAAGCAGTCTGCTGAATCATATTCACCGGAGTCCACGCCTGTAGAACATAATCGATGCGCTTGCGCATACGACACGATCCTTCCATTGTATCTGCCACGAATGCCATAAAGATTTAAAATATAACCCTTGTTTATAATTCCAAAATCGTAATATCCTCATATTCCGTGATTCATCTGTCGATGTTAGTATTTAAGTTTCGGTAACTGAGAATCGCGGAGTAGGTGCTGTTTGAGTACCTAGATGCCACACTTTGGCATCATGGTCAAGCAATAGGCATTTTACAACCCAATCCACGTACGCGAGCGCGCGGCGTGCCGAGTGGCTACCCGTCGTGCATATTCCTCAAGCTGCCCCACCTACTCAACTGTAGTCAAGGTTGTTATGCTACACAATATATAAATACATAAATTTCTTGGCGTATTTAAATCAGTCACCATGTTTTCTTTGAAGGTATCATTACAAGATGGTAGCACAATCATGTAACATGATGTGAACTTTCAAGACTGAATTTTCCTCTTTAGAAACATAAATGCATTAGTTATCTATTCAATTTTGATGTTATCATGGTCCGCGAATGTAGATCTCGACTCTTGTTAGAGGACGAAATAATTTGTCTTGTAATAAGAGTCATTGGTATCTTCAACAATGGTTAAATAGTTATTGAATTAATACGCAGACAGAGAATAATAATAAGTAGGTGGGTAATAATATTGTACCTAAAGCGGTCTTAATTAGGGGACGCAATTATTTACAGATTTAACTACTTTTGTAATTAAACTATCTGATGATTGCCTGCTTGGCATTTTGGGGTCGATGTCGAGTATTTATGATCTTTAATCTAAGAAACTTATCACTTAATTCTAAAGATATGTAGGAACATATATTATGTTTATAAAATCTTTACTGGAGGTAGAGCTCCAGTGACGGAGCTCGCGGGCGTATGCACCACCGCATTACCTAATATACTTGCCGCTAAATGGTAGTATTCAGCACTATCGTGTTCCGGTCAGGTGGTAATGTACGGCTCTATAATTTCCGGCACAGAGGCATAACACATTAGGCCTCAGGTGTGGTAACGCATCTGCATTTTGACCTTGGTCTTTGTGTGGGTGTCTATAGGCTGCAGTCATCACTTAACATCAATGTGAACTGCATGCTTGTTTGCCACTTCCATTACATAAAAAAAATCGAGTAATGAGTTTCCTTAAATTAAAAAATCATCATCAACGTCAGGTAGGTGTGAAGGTTTGTTGCTGATACTTTAATTTAATAAGCATGCCGAGGACTACTGCAACTGAAAAGCGAAAGAAACGTTGGATTGATTTTAAAAAACCGTTTGGGTTTAATTTGTCCATGTACCCATTATTTCAAAGACAATAATCGTTTATTTTTGCCATCAGCCTATAGGTTCCTTTTATTGACACATGTCATGGATGCATCCATCAATCCATCAACTGATAAGGACATCGTGAGTGCAAATGTGATCGTCGTAAATCAAGTGTTTTGTTAGTGTGCATACTCGCAGTACGAACCTATCGCCATTAACATTCAACATTATAAACATCTCATCATAGTTATTATCATAAATTGCTTGGAAAATTATAATTAATTATATAAATTCATAAAAACGTTATAACTTGATTTTAAAACCTTAAATAAACTGCGTTTATTTATGACATACAGTGAAGTAATAAATTGAATGGCGTGAGTAAACATCGCTTGTTTATATATTTAAATATTTATTTTAAAAACGTCCTTGTGGGAAAATGTACTACATTCTCTGAGTAATTATTTCAAAACGTGAACTGATGTCTTAACTGTGACTTAATTTTATTTTAAACTCGCCGTAAATCAAGCTCATCAGAACATGAAACGAAAAAGTTAAATTGATTTGCACGTGAAATTATACTTATCCTTGGTGTGAGTAAAGAAAAAAATGTCTAAAAATATTTTTTTTTGATAATTATTACATTAAATGACCTGAACCAAGACATTTCTTATCCTTATGAAATATGGGAACCTTTTGATCTTCATATGACCTATATTGGATATTCTAAGTAGGCAACTGAGACTATCCAATAAGATTCGAGATATTTTAAGACTAGGTATACTGAAATATACTGTCTTTTTTATTGATACTGTTTCTATCGATCAAGCTATCTTGAATTTGAGGTATTGTCAAAAAATATTGTGGTAAGTAAGATACAGTAGATATTTATCTATTCGTCGCTTCTTTTTGGAGTCGGTTAAAATATGTACTTACTTATATATAAGTTACCTACATTTTTGTGAATGGATTATGAATCGGATATAATTAATGTTACAGATGTAGGCTTCTGTACCTACTTACTTTATGGCTACACGAAATATGCAAATCATCATTATGGGAAAAATAAATATATCTACCAGTTTAAATCAAAATATAATGTAATTTTGACGTGCTATGGTGTTAGGTACAGACTCTCTTATCTTCTTGTATTAATCTTTTCTTTGGTATTTGGTGTTTGTTGTTCTAATAAAAATATTTTATAAAAATAATTATACTTACCTATATTTAATACAGTAAAGGGCATTAAGAATTTGTTGTGAGCACATTTGACACATTGAACACATTTTTTAAAACATTGTTTAGATCAGAGGTTCCCAAACTATTTTTTCTTGTAGACCCTTTACAATTTTTTCTGGTGTCTGTGGACTGTCCTTGCTACATTTATATCACATTCCCATATTTCCAATTTTTATTCACGCCTTCGTAGACCCCCATCGAGTCTCCCATGGACCACTTTGGGAATCACTGGTATGATGTAAGTAAATTTGTACTACGAGTGTATGTGTTGAGATCCATTATCGTGAACCCCATTTTCATTTCATGGACCCCCAAATTATTTTTCGCTGACGCAGACCCCTTTTATCTTGTCATAGACCCCCAGGGGTCGATATAGACCACTTTGGGAATCACTGGTTTAGATGCATTCGAGTAACTACCTAAGTAATGACGTGCGAATTTTGCTTCTGTATGGACATTAGTGATCTACAGAGATTTACATAAATATCCGATAGCTATTCTTATTGTCGATTTTTGGAATCCGACGCGCCCGGGAGCAATCCGCGTTTATGGGACACGTGTAGAGTACTTAAGCAGGGGTAAAGAACCTGCGGCCGGGTCGTCGATAAGCTGCTATGTTAACTGGACGATCATTATAAATCATAGACATAAACGTTGCAGCCTTTAACCTCTTAGATCAGATGCTCCTGTCTCGCTCATCCTCTAACCGTTGGAGCGAGTAAAAATAGAACACCATTCTACGCGAGCTAATTTAGACTGGATGATAACCAATCCTAAAGTTTCACAATCCAATACTAAATCGAGGGCAGTGGATCACGTCACGTATAATTGAAACACGCCAAGCGCTGAATAGTTCATTATATTCTGTATAGGAGCAATTATTTGTGAAAATTTTCCGCATGGGGATGATACGGACAGATGTTTCGGAACGTAAATAAACGTATTAAACCTGTGTGATCATGTAAGATAGAAAAGCTACTTTTTTGTTAGTAAGTAGGTTCAAAACTAAACTTTACCATAATCTTTTATACCTATACTAGCTGTGCCCGCGACTTCGATCGCGTGATAATTTATGATTGTTCACTATCTACCCGGACGAAGTCGTGAGCGAAGCTAGTATATGGGTTTCCTAAGTTACTCCTTATTACATCAGCTATCTGCCACTGAAAGTTCCGTCAAAATCGGTAAAGCCGTTCCCAAGATTAGCCCCTCCAAACAGACTATACCTACATATGCATTTAGTAAAAAGCGGTTATTTTAATATTACAAACAGACACTCTAATTTTATTTATTTGTATAGATTAGACATATTGTATACATTCACGGTTCGACAGGTTTATTTCAGTCATATAATTCCCTGTAACAGGGGACGAAATAAGAATAATTCGTATACTTAATCATATTACATCCATAAAAACAACTGCTCCGTTAAAGCGTTTCTTGCGTCAGACCATGCATGCATGAAGCTTACTACGAACGATGATTTATCAGTCGTAATTACAATAACAGAGTAATCAGGCACGGGCATTGGTTGTTATTATGTGTAATGGCTCGTGGGCCAGTAGCTTGACCACTACTTCCTGTGATACACGAACCGCGTGCCGCGCTTGCGTCCAACATTAGGGATGCAAGTGATACATCGATGTATCGGAAATATCGATGGTTTTAAGGAGATACAATTGTTTTTGTGAACTATCAAGAAATCGATGTTATCCTATTACATTATATCTATTATGGCATTTAGTTATCGGTTTTTTAGAGTATATAGGTACAAATGATCTATCAATACTTAGAAATATTGTTATTTTGATAAAAAACGACGTTTACCTACCTTTGAAAACCATCGACGTATCGATGACAAACTAGACGAAGTTTATACAACATCAATTGTTTTGACCAACAATTTGTTGTAATTAAGGAATGAATCAGAATCAGAATCAGAAACTCATTTATTCATTTAGGGTGACAGGCGCCTCTTATGACACGTCAAAATGATATTCTGAAATGTATCGATACATCGATATTAATATTTACAATGTCTGCATCCCTATAGACTATAGATAGACAAGATAGTCGTACAATGACTTCCATCGTATCACTAGTTGACCCATCTCTCTTACTCATCCCATGCTCATACACTGCCGTAGTATTATTAAATACATATTCTCTGACACAGCCATCAAATATTTCAGCCGAATATGAATCAATAACATAAAATTTATTACGCATTTTAACAGCAATATTTCCGATAAACGACAATTCGATTTGATCAGATATTAAGGTCAATTGCGGTCTACTTCGTTTTGGGTTAGTCTTCGATAACACTATTTAAACATGCACGCTACTGTCGCCGACGAAATGTAAATAAAGATATACCGAAATTATCATTATGTACCCACTGAACATATAGTGCAGGCGAGCAATCTAATATTTCCTGTGACACCATTTACAGTTGATAGCAGTGTATGTTACTCTGGAATTCGCAATTAGTTGACCGTATCATAACGGTTGTTTACCTAATGCTGCAACGTCGCACTTTTTCTCATGTTGGAGACTAACGTAACTTCACGCCTGTAATCCCCAAAGGGGTAGGCAGAGGTAAATGCATGCATTCAATCATACGTGCAAACACCCACGGTTCGCCGGTTACGTTTTCTCCCATGTAACAGGTGGCGAGCCTATTGACATCTCCGGGCACATCACCGGACTTCGAGGTACTGGAAAACTTCCAGAAAATTGAAAAAACCCAATAGAACCAGAGATAAAGGATTTTACACCGTTATCTGCTACCACTAGGCTACTGAGGCAGTCAATGTTGGAGACTAATAATAGAGAATGCAAGTCGTAAAACCGTGAAACATGCCCACCATACAGTTTTTTCTGTACCTATTCGGTAACACTTCCTACTGTATCGTGTATCATGAATGTTTTATGAATGCATTACATTAGAACAAGTAAAGGTTCCTGTTGCCTTGTGATTACAAGGTAAAAATGGTAGATAAAAACACGCACATCAATCATAACATCAGTAGCGAAAATTAACTACAATTATTATGGTTAAACTAAGTGTTAATTGCGCTATAAATCAGTCCAGGGTTAAATCCTTTAAATGCGTAATTTAAATGCATAATATTTATTTAGTTATTATTTTTGTGCACGAATATGGTACATAAAGGTGGACTTCATGCCACTAGGCATTATCTCCCAGTCAACCTTTGGGTTATGAAGAGAGCGACGATGTAGGTGCAAAACGATAATATATATAATTTAAAGAATTCTTAAAAAATATTTACAAATAAGTTTAGTTTAACTGTTGTACATATTCGTTTAAAACTAAATTATACAAAAGTTATGATTACTAATCATGATGTAGGTATTTTATAATTAAATGAAACGAATAAATACGTAGGTAAATAAATTGAGTAAGTGTGTAAGTACATAATAGACCTGACAGGTATGCTTATCTAATCAATTTTTGGTAAAACTTGTAGTACCTACTTCACATACAAACAGTATTTGAACTAATTTGAATATATATATATACTAGCTGACCCGGCCACGCGTTGCTGTGGCTAAAGTTTTTGTTATATTACATTATAGTAAACAATCTAAGAGGAACAATAAGAGAACATCAGTCACGGAGTCCACTATGCTTTTTCACACAGACGGTATTTGTAAAAAAATTTGGTGATCTCCTTATTTACCTACCTCTCTTGTAAAACAGGATTAATTTCACTGTATTATCTTCATTCATTATAATATGAATTCAATTTACACTTCAGTCTATGTAACACGTGGCCGGCTATGCTAACACCAAAAATTTAAAAAGTGGAAATAATTGAATTATACGGTATTTCGTTCACTACAAAATAAATTTAATTAATTTTATAGCGTCAACAACACGTGGTAATTATGCTGTTAAAATGTAGCATAAATGACACGTTTGTAGATTTACCGTAGCAGCGCCATCTATTGATTACTCACTCAACCCAGTCGAATGGTATCGACATCTGTTAGAATCATTTGGAGTTAACAGATAATTGTGACTGTCAAATAATAACGGACAAATAATTAGCTATAAATTAAAATTGCGACTATAATTTGAGATTTAAACTATCCTATCTCTCAAGTTGGATCGAACTGCACATGGTGTCCGAATTTTATTATAATCGGTTAAGTGGTTTAGGAGTCCATTGAGGACAAACATTGTGACACGAGATTTATATATATTAAGATATATATATATACAAACTTAGGTACCTACGATTTCATACCTCGTCCGAAAACTGTATTTCGTAAGTGCAGCTAAAGTACCTACCTACTTACTTATCTTATTTGTATACATTACCAATAGACGAGAAATAAGAGTATGTTTTCAATCGAGCACCGTTCAATTAACCAGCAAGCAATCCATCATAAACGTCAGAGCTGGCGTCAAACTCAAACCAAGGTTAGGCTCTAAACAGACAGACGGCATTTCCTTTGGAATCCAACCGCAAATTGCAGTTCAGGTGCAGTTTCAATGCAGTTGACACAAGTGCAATAGCGTTGCAAACCAAACGCGCTGTCCGATTGCAGTCGGCGTGCAGTCTTGTGAACTGCACACTGACTCCAATTGGACTGCAGTTGAAATGCGGTCCGTCTATCTAGAGCCTTAGTGTCACGGCCATTGTCGATTGCGTGAGCCGTGACGCCGTGACAGAGCGATGGTCCAACCCGACACGACCTTACCACAGAATACTTGACCACTGGCACTACATCTAGGTTATCAGCAACACTATCGTGCCCGGTGTCCGAATTTTAATTTCTTATTTGCTTTTTGTCTTTTAAGTCAATCTTATATATAAAAGATGCTTTCAAACACACAAGATTTTTATATCTTGTGTGTTTGAAAGCAAACTCCTCCGAAACATGTGGACCGATTAATATGTTTTTTTTGTGTATTTTAAATAGTTTTGAGAATCGGTTGTAAACTATTTTTTATTCCTCTGGCGTTACAAAGTTCGCTGGGGTAGGTAGTAAAGTTATTGAAACAATCGATCTTCGGTTGTCATTTTGTTTTTGATAACGTTGAAATGTTAAAATATTTAATCTGTTCGTCACTAGATTATTTTCACAAAAACTTTATTTTTTGACAAAACGTCAGAGGAAAAAATAAAAAGGAACTAAAACATTATGAGAAGAAACAAAATAGAAGTAACTACAGTGCAGTGCAAATATTCCGATAGGCCCTAAAGTGACGATACGAACTAAGCCAAGTAGATGTCGTCGACCACACGCAATATAGGGTTCCGTTTTTCTGGAAAAATATAAGTTGAGCGACTATACCTACTCGGGTTTACTCGTAAAGCTGTGGAGCCTACATAGCTATGATAGTTTATTTCTCAAATTATTTATTTAAAGGTACTATTACAGATACGTTTTTTAGACCTTGAATTTTTCTCATTTTTTCAACAAACAGACCGTTTTGCTGTCGATGAGGGGAGGGGGGATTGGGATAGTAGGGATAAACAATAAAGGGACCTTTTATACAATACTGATCTGATCTATATTATTATGTAATTTAATGACGCAAACAAGATTCGACAAATGATTTAGTCAATATCAAAAAAGGTACAGTGCTGTTATAAGAATCTCAGGAACGAGCATCAATCGCTAAACACACAACATTTTTCAATTGTAATTTGTAATTACATTTTATGCCCTAAAGCATCATAAATCTCGATCATCTTGATTCTCGCACGGAGTTTTTATACATATTAAACTATTGCTTCTTTACGCTTTCAAAGTAACTATTAGGTCTGGAAACTCTCTATTTAACAAAAACCAGTTTAGTATGGTTTTTAATACTACTGCATAAGATCTCATTGTGGTGAAGTGTTCAGTTCCCTGATAGTACCTACGTGTTGTTTAATACAGTAACTTGTGTTTCTTACTTGCTAAGCCTATTTGCTAAGTGGATTTTCCTTTACGATACTAGTCTATAATACTATTCACTCACTAGCACTAACGCATAATATAACTAGACCTTGTTTTGTAAGTAGGTAAGCATACAGATAACTTATACGGTGTAAGTTTTATATGGCGCAGGAAATAATTAGATGTGCCTATTAGGTGTGTATTAGTCTACAGTACCTACTCATTAACCAACCATTGATGTTATTGGTGCTATATCTTCGTGATATAGAAAAAGAGCTGAGTTCCAGATGCGCAATGACAGTTTTTCCGTCCACCGGTCCCGGTACTCTCGAAGTTGGTAAGTGTCAATGAATGTCAATAGAGGGCTTACTTAAAAGAGGGCAACCGGCGAATTGTTGGTATTTGCATGTTGCTATGGTACATTAGTTATATCTGCCTGCCCCCTTTTGTGGATCACATATGTAAAGTTACAATGATGTTTATTAAAATTAACTATAAGTCTCAATTTCAGTCAAAAAATAAGACAAGGCTCGGGAATAGTTTCGAATTCCAAATTTCGGTTCTTAAAAATCCCTAATTTAATTGAGTATTGAAATTTAGATCGATCAGAACAAATGAAAACGTCGTAGGAAAAGTGACCATCCAAATGGAGCTCGATAGAGCTGAATGGTAGTGTTCAGCACATTCGTCACTACCCACGAACCCGGGAAACGAACCCAGGACCTCAGCGTAGTAGTAGTGGCCTTCTACCACTAGGCTACCGAGGCAGTTATCTTTTGATGATAGAGTGAATAACCTTGGAAGCGTAGGCACTGCCTTTACTAATCTGTTTGTTAAGTGTTAAGCACTACCGTGTTCCGGTTAAATGGAAATGTACGGAAGCTTTTAGAAGAGAGACCTAATGAGAGAATAAATGTTTCCAGTCGAGAACGTTCGTTTCATAGAAAAATTAATGTGGTCTGAACAGAGTAAAATAACGTTGTGGTATTTTAATTTATACGCAAGACCTGTCAAAGCTCATAATAATAATTGTGAATGCATCCGCATGGCATAACGTACGCCGCGGAAATCCTTTTGGTACGCAACTATCAAGTATGTACCAGTACCACGAATAAAAATTATGCATGCACACCGGGAAATAAGGACTCGCTGCGAGCTGTTTAAAATAGTTTCATTCTGGTTATTAAAACTGTAGTACGCGAAGTTGGTATCCTGTATGCTTTTAATTCGTTCCATATTCCGTTTTGTAGCACGTTACTAGGTAATGTTAAAAGACTTAAAAGGTACACGCTGTGTTATGTTATTATAATTTTACTTATGAAGATTAATTGGTGCATTTTTTTAATGCGAAGGAATTAAGTGATTTTGCTACCAACATTACATTTTAATATCTCTCAAAAATACCCTAAAGGTATAACTTTTATTTTTTATGATTGTATAAAATTAGGTAACTTTACATTATATGGCTCGCTCTATCAAAAAATCGTCAGATAGCATTCAGAGATTCATCTAACTCTACAAAGGCTAACTTCATAAACTCAACAACTTAGTCAAAGGCTTAGCTTTGCCGTCACCTGATGACTTGTGATAGTGCAAGCCATATTGTTGTCGTCTCGTCTTGGCATGGCAACATTTTACATAAAATGTTTTTTGCTACATCGTCTTTTTTTTGTAAGTTGCCTAAAATAAAAAAGTTTTTTTTTAATCCTGTAGGTACCACATATTTTTTATGTATAATGTGAAGTTAGTAGTAACATACATATTACACATACTATATCTAAAATCTATAGTGGGTACTTTTATGTGAAACATTGTATATCTAATAAGTCTACTTACTATTGACGTCATGTCAAGTATTTTGCTTATCTGGTTTAATCGAAACTCAAGTTATGTGTTCAAAAAAACGACGAATAATTTCGGGTAAACTTAGGCCTTGCGCCATTGAATCGCCTTTTAACAATATAACTTAGGTGTTTATATTTTAGAGAATCCTTTCTCAAAAATTAAATAAAGTTTGGAAACATGAATTTCTATATTTAATATGTACATATAAGGTTTTAATTTTGTACTTACACCACATATAATTAAGTGCGGTATGATAACTGAAGAAGAACCTAGAACTGCTGCGTCAGATCGTATAATTGTACGTACGAGTGTTCGCGACATTGTGTAAGCAATGTTCCGGGAATTAATTAGTTTGATTCCCCTTTGGATCCTGATGCGAACTCGGAAATACTGTGGCAAAGCCAACACTCCTGATTTAATGTATGTATACCTATTATTATTGTTTATTGACTTTGTTATTGTGTTTGTTTTCCTTCCCTAGGTGTCAGTTGTATGTGACTTGGTATTCTGTAATTTTCCTGATGTAAGTATGTAGGTTTAGTCTAGGAATGACTGATTCGCGCTTCTAAGAGCAAATGCCTGCGGTTTTTATTATATATTGGTAAGTGAATATGCAAAGCATACAGTTCGCATTGATGTTATGTGAATAATAGCTACATGCTCTAATCATCGAATTATATACAACTCCTTTTTATGTAATGGAGTGCAGCATGCAGTTCACATTGATGTTAAGTGATGACTGCAGCCTATAGACATCCACACCTGAGGAATAAGGTGTTATCCCTCTGTGCTGGAAATTACAGGGCCGTGCATTACCATCTGACCGGAACACGATAGTGCTGAACGCTACCATTTAGCGGCAATTATATTTGGTAATGCGGTGGTGCCTACGCCCGCGAGCGTCGTCACTGGAGCTCTACCACCTTATTGATGGTAGAGATCCAGTATGCAAGCTCGAGGTTGTAGGCACCAGAGTATTACCTAATCTATTTTCCGTCAAATAGTGTAGTAGTGTAGGGTAGTGCTAAGCAGCACTACCGTGTTTCTTTTGTGTAGATGTCTATAGGCTGCAGTATTCACTTACCATCAATTTGAACTACAGACTTGTTTGTCACCATCTTACCATTAAAGAAAAATAATCTCATTGTTAATGCGTTGTTACTCCTGAAGACGAAAATTAGGGGTCGTATTGCTAGATTGCTACAGTGTAATATAGAACACTACCATTTAGAGACAGGTAGATCAAGTAACAGGTGTACCTACCTACATTTAGAGATCTACATCCTCACAACAACTCTGAATTTGTACTTCTACCACGAATACATAAGTTAAAATCAATATGTTATGTTTATGCTATGATAGTGGATGGGGTAGAAAGATGGTGTATGAGAAAGAATTGAATTAGAAGAAAATAGTATAAACATAAATTCACAAGAGTCACACCCAAAATACAGTTTTCAAAATAGGTACATACGTACAGATTTTGTCTAAATATCTTAGGTTTCTACCTACAATATAAAGAAAAGGTTTAAGAATAAAGAAGATACGCTTACAAACTCTTATTGAAATTGCTTACCATCCAAAAGTGTAAATGGAGATTGTCATTACTGAGGTTCAATAAAATCATATTTTACGAGCCAAGACAACAATGCTTACTTAGTCATATTTACAAGAAACGAATATTCTAAATGTTTTCTCCGTGATTCATCGGTGCAACACAGCCGTTCTTGGCTTTATGCACCTATATAGCGCACAGAAAGCTTTAGTGACTGTCAACTTGTTTGTTAGGGTTGGGTACCTCTAAAAAAAACGGAATCCTTAAAGAATCATTCGTGTGTCTGTTTGTCCATTTGTCACAGGCAATTTACTTTGAAACTCCCTTGGTCTCTTTTACGGTAAACAGCGGAAAATAAAGTATTAAAAACGATATCGTCTCATGAAAAAAGGTCTGAAATCAATAGTTTGAAAGATTTAAAAAATTGAGCATCCCCTTTTCTTAATTAATAAAGCATCTCCGAAACTGCTGCGGTACCTTTTATTAAAAAATATATTTTAAAAAATTACATATTTATTTACCAAATTTTTATTAAAAGTTTGTATGTGTTAAAAGTAATAAGATATCTTTGAATTGTAGAGCACCCTCTGCCCTTTACGCGTGAGTCCGACTCTCATTTGATCGTTTTTTTTTGCTTACTGTATGTATATACCAAAGCATTTAACCACTAATAAATAAGTACAAAGAACTGGTGATTTCTAGTGACGGCGGGCATTTAGGTACATCAAAGCCTTGCTTAATTTATCTGACTTCGGTATCATACTGAATTAGGTATTTAGCACAATTTTGTTCCTGTTACATGACAATGTAGATGAGTCCTTTGATTGCTGCATGTGTAATGTATGTTAATTGAAGCATATACCTATGCAAATATCAACAATTCCCCAGTTACGTTATTGCCTATATAAGAACTGGCACGCCTAATAACCGGGAAAATTATCAAACATCGAAGCTCTGGGAACTCCAGACTCAGGGATAAAATCCGGTACCTCAGCCTAACAGTAACCTGCTGGCATTAGATTACGACAGTTATGTGTTATCATCATGATCATAATCATCATCCACAGAGTGTCATCACTTCAGCCCATAGACCTTAGGGGAGAATATGGCATAATGAAGACGCTTGGCTTGGCTACGGACTGGCGATCGCAGCGGCGGTAGTTTTATCGCGGGAAACTACTGCTCTTATTGCACTTACTACCGCACTATTGGAATGATTTGACGACCATTGTTCATTTTACTGACTACATTGGCGAAGAATTCTCATCCACAATAGGCGGTGCGGTCGCCACGTCCCAGCGTCAAAATGTGAAAAGGCAGAATTTGTTTATCATCAATTTTCTTTTACTGCGCTCCAGTGACGGAGCTCGCAGGCGAAAGCACCACCGCATTACCTTATATACTTGCCGCTAAATGGAAGTATTCAGCACCATCGTGTTCCGGTCAGGTGGTAATGTATAGGCCCTGTAATTTTCGGCACAGAGGCATAACACCTTAGGCCTATGGAGTGGTAAAGCATCTGCATTTTGACCTTGGTCTTAGTGTAGATGTCTATAAGCTGCAGTCATCACTTAACATCAATGTGAACTGCATGCTTGTTTGCCACTTCCATGAAATAAAAATAATTTTATTGCATTTTTTCCATTGTTTGCTGTTGTAAAAATACAAGTTACGTATATCTTTGTTACTTTATCCGCTGTTTTACGGTGCAGTGTCACTACGCTTTAGGGGAGCAAAACTGATGGGAGCTTAGCCTGGATTATTGTCGACGACTATAGTACAGGCACTATGTAGATATCTATAATAGTACTTAAGTGCTACTACAGAGGTGGTGTTGGATTTTTGATGTCTGCTAAGAACAATATGTGTTACCATAGTAACTGTCAACTTTACCGCTGTATTTCACAAAGTGTAGCAATGTTCGTTGGCTACAATTTTTATATTGGGATTAAAAAAAATACAGGAGTATTAAATAAATATTGTTCTTTACTGGTGGCAATGTATGGCTCTGTAATTTCCAGTACATAAAAAGACATAACAACAGGCCTCAGGAAAACGCATCTACCAACATTTAAACCTTTTTTAGGGTTCCGTACCTTAAAAGGAAAAAAAGGAACCCTTATAGGATCACTCGTGCGTCTGTCTGTCTGTCTGTCTGTCTGTCTGTCCGTCTGTCACAGCCGATTTGCTCCGAAACTACTCGACCAATTGAGTTGAAATTTGATGAATATATGTAAATTGGTGACCTAAAGATGAACACGTCAAGTAAAATAATAAATTTTAAACCCCCGAAAGTGGCCCCCCTGGCCACTTTCGGGGGGTAGATCTGAAAATTAAAAAAGAAAAATCGTAAACTGTGTCGTGTGACATATCAAATGAAAGAGGTTGTTGTCAACATCTCAGATATATATTTTTTAATAATTTTTGCATAAACAAATTTGAAGTTATTTAAGAAAAACGACGAAAATTGACCATTCCCCCCCTATCTCCGAAACGACTGAACTTAAAATTTTGAAAATAATGTGGAAAATAGTTCTTTGCCTATAGATTACTGGAAAACCTACAAAAAGTTTGAGTATTCAAATTAAATCGAAAATTCTTAAAAATCCCCCCCCCCCTGCCGGTACCACCGTAACCGCTATGTCCCTGCATTTTAAATCTGTAATATTTTCGAAAATATTTATTTAAATTACGGAACTCTCACCACGCGAGTCGAACTCGCACTTGTCCGGTTTTTAGGTAGATGTTTATAGGCTGCAGTATTCACATACCCTCAATGTAAACTGAACATTTACCAGTTCATGACATGAAAAAAATTGAATCCTCTAGCCGCTTAGCCTTAGTAGTAACCGGTTTTTGAGATATAACCATTGTGAAAAGCTCATTTATGATATTCAATGATAGCATATAATAGGTATATCCTAAATATATGTATTTTTATTCCAGAGCACAAGGCCAATAATATTAAAACATAAACCAGCATTTTGATCCAGCATTTTTGAGAATAGTACCTATTTAAACTGTCGAAGTGTGTGTGTGGATTGGATGGTGACTACCTGCTTGGGCATTGTGACGGTCACCTTACCGACCTCCATCCCGACCCGAGTTGATCATTGTTACCTGCCACCTTGTTGACCCATTTATATTTTTTATGCCCTATAATTGTTTACTAACACAGCCGCAATACGACTTAAAACTTACAATCGAAGGTTATAATGCTTATTACGTGTCAAATTATTATTTTACAGAATGAGAATTGTGTTTCATAAAGTATGTACCTATACTATATGTATCTTTACGCCAAGTCCTTTACGGGGTAGGCAGAGAGTGTGGAGCGCCACATATACCGGCCCCGACACACATCTTGTCCTTCTTCGTCATTTATAATTCTTTCCATTTTTCTGGTATAAAAATAAGACAATTGATTTCAACTGTGTCTTCGTTTGTTGTATTGCTCTTCCGCTGATATTGACTTCCTGATCCGTGAAATATTAAATAAAGTAAGATTTTTAATGCACAGACATGTGGAACAAAATTTGTGTTGAATGTGAAGACTTTACTCAAAGTAAAGTCACAGTGCGAACTGTAAATCTCGCCCATAACACTATACAGTTTACAGGGATGGTAAATGATTGACATGAAAATTGTCCAGCCAATCTTATCAATTCAACAGTGATGAATTGCCTGGGCTAGTTATCAGAGATCGCAGGAATTCAGCTCCTAATAAAAGAAAAATCACTGAACTACTCATTGAAAAGAAAAAAAAATTTTTTTTTTACAATGAGTAACACACAAGTATACCCTGACAAATATACATAATAAGACAAAAGAAGTGCTGGAAAGATGCATTTTGGAAACAGTTGCGTACGACTAAAGAGCGTCTCTACGTGTGACTATTTAACCACCTTTATTCATTTTGCATATTTACAAGAACCTGTGAGAACATTCACTTTTCTCTAGAAACCAACATCACCAATACGTTGTCCAGTCCATGAACTGCAATGAACATACATTACAAAATTGATCCGAGTAAATAATACTAGTATAAACAGTGCTCCTAATAGTGTTTTCTTAGCAAGTTGCCCGTCCAGACGATTTGCCATATGTTTTACTAAAATTAAATATACTAGTAAAGTGGAGTCACATGTAGAGTCGGTCTCAAGTCCTATTTGTGTGTCCCGTACAGTTTTCTGTGAAAACCCTAAACATTTATCATATACATTACATATTTTACATTACATATTTACCTAGGTATAAATCAAAAAAAAGGAAGCGCGCATGGCTCGGCGACTGGTGTAGATCGTAAACGATCTACTCGGTTAAGCACTACGGGCGCAGTCGGGTAGTGTGATGGGTGACCACTAGTGGCAAATTAAATGCGCGTTTCCGTGCTTCGGAGGGCACGTTAAGCCGTCGGTCCCGGTTGCTATCGATGGATAGCAGTCGTTAAACCTTGTCGGAGGCCTTATGGGCGGTTTGAAAACATCCGACAGCGGGTTGGCCACTAACCCCAACACCTCCACCAATCCGCATTGGAGCAACGTGGTGGAGTAAGCTCCAGGCCTCCCCCCAAAAAAGGGGAGAGACTCGTGCCCAGCAGTGGGACGTATAATGGGTTGCCATTATTATTATTATTATTATAAATCAAAAATAGTTGAAGGGCCTGTGAGTGCCAGTCTTTCACCATAGTACGTCATACATTCACAAATGTGGTACCTAGTCAATTAAACCTCATCACTTATAACGACTAATTTGTACTATAATAAAACCATTCAGAAATATAATCTGAGAATGTAGGTACCTACAATAACACTTGATTGTTAGTTACTCTTTTGTGTAATTTCGGCAATTACAGGGTCGTACATTAGTCACTAGAGCTGGTAAACTATTGAAATTCCTAGTTCTTTTCTAGACTTAAAGTTATTTTACAAAAACATGAGCCGTATTTTATTTAAAAGATCTCAAAGGGATTTTCTTTAGTTTAATAACAGATGTTTTAAGAGCAACCGAGTTGTAAAAGCAGCACAAATATCTGAGAGAAAATCCGAGCATTCCCTGCGTTTCGTTTACGATCACACGCGGCACGTACTCGAGATTTATCATTTTAGTTCATTACTAAAATACTATCTCAGTAAATATCTTGCTTACTTTAGTTTGCCTTAGACGCTTCGCTGATTTTAAAAAGGCTATCAAGTTATTTCAGTTCAGGCAAAACTGTATGTATGTATATACATACATTTCAGCTTTTGCCTTTTAAAAAGCAATTTTCTCATTATAAAGAGTCAAATGGACCGATTGAGCAGATTTTGTTTTTGTTGCTTGTAAATGGCAGACGCAAGATTTGTACGAAGAAAATAAAATTGGAAAATCCATCAAATATTCACCATTGCAATTCACAATTATCCTTTCCTAGCACTGCAATAAATATTCGTTGTCGGTATGGACTCACTTAGTAAAAATCACAAAATTTTAATAACATGAAAAAAATGCTGCCTATTTCTTGTTTTCTAGATTGGTACAGAATTACAAACCTTACACCTTTTTTGACGAAATATCATATTATGTTATAGGTAAATGGTTTGATTTGTGGTAGTTGCGTAACTAGCATAGTTGGTAATAGATGGCGCTGCTGCTACCATAAAGCAATGCAATAGATGTGAAGGAAAGATTTGACAAATCGGGTAGGGCTTCAGTAGCTCAATTGGAAGAGCGGCTGGACTAGATTCCCAGTAGGTCGCGAGTTCGAGTCTCGCCTGAAGTCAAATTTTTCTTTCCATTTTTCTTTTAAAATAAAAAAAATATTTCACAAGCATGTGTTAATGCGAAATAATATAAAACAAATGATTTGGTTTTAAAATCATAATATTCGGAAAATTTCGAATCAAGCGCCTGTTTCATTAAATATTAAGTACACATTCGTGAATGTTGCCAATGTTATTTGTCAGGCTCGGTTTGTAATGTACAAGTAGATCTTTCGTGGTGCGAGGGTGTTACCCCCCAGTATTACCTTATCTATTATTAGTCACTAAATTTTCGGTACCTAGTATTCGGGAGCCCCGAAATGTATGTCGGGTTTACTACTTTCTTTACATAAATAGAACCATAGAGCAACACGGGCCACCGGCCGCGGCGGATTGGAGGGAAGTAGCCATAGCGTTTATTACCGATGAAAACAGTCTGTAATTTTTTTGTGGGGGGGGGGGGGGGGGGGGCGTGCGTGCGTCACACCTTGAATTTAACAAAATACAGAAACAATTTCACGCACACATTTAAACATCTAGGCAACATGTATCGGCCCATTTGGGCTTGTACTTTGACAGAGGGGAAAGCCTGCATATGGCTACTCCCCTCTGGTGTTGCTCTATGAATAGAACAAACTAAAAACTTGGTAGGGCAACAGTTATTGATCACATGTTTCTACGAAAGAACCGAAATCGTTACAACAGTCAACAAACAAATAAGAATTAAATACATTTATTTTGTAATGTATGTACCGAAGTCATTTGAATAAATTAAAGCTTTTATTGTTACGTCACTTCTTACGCTCACGGCCATAATTAAATACTTAAACTGTTCCGAGTTCTCGTTATTTTGACGAGTTTCTCATTAAATTCGTCACATAAGGGATGTCTATTCTCACCCCAACTGCCTCGTATGATTGACATCGGATATATAAATTTTATTCGAGCTCGAATATTTCTTGCCGTTAGGTAAATTTCTTAAACCCAACGAACTTTGTAAAAGATTAGCTATAAAACAACTTCACACATAGGCATTTTCCGAAAGGGCTTGATCTTGCTGGGACAAGGTTCGGCGAATAGGTAAACACAGTAAGATTTGCCATGTTTGGATGAACTCGTCCGATTTTGGGGGAGTTTTGTTCTCCTTAGACCTGGGATCGTTACTAGGTAGGCATACATTCATGGCGATGACTCACATTTTTTTTCAACACCTATTTCTGCCAAGTTTCACTTTCAGTGACCACTGCTAAATTTAAATAAATTCACACGTTAACGTTAAATTAAAACTTGAACAACACAAAAAGCGGCATTAAATAATGTAAAGTTTCATTGATACTAGGAAATACAAGGTGTATAACAGACTAAAAGTACAGCGAGTTTGTGAACAATAACTAGTGTTGGCGCGCCATACGCCAGCACCCTCCAGAGACGTGGGAAAGTGTTCACGTGCGCCAAGAATTCCCAACGAGAGTACTGTCCGGCGTGTCGCACGACCTACACTACAATCGTTTCAAACATTTACACCGGGATTTCAGCTGCATTGTCACTTGCGAGATACGAGCGCTGTTTCGTGTTGTGAATCGATGCCATTTTGCTTGGACGCTGAGTTTTGAGTTTGGCGGTAGACAAATAGGTATGTTCGAGAACATTTCCTTTAGCGTGTTGTAATTGTTTCATCATTGTATGAGATGTGTTTGCCACTGAAAGGAAATTTTGCTTTTTTGAATTTAATAGAAGTGTCATGCAGTTCACATTGATGTTAATAAGCAGCCTATAGACACCCACACAATGACCAGAAGTCAAAATGCAGATGCGTTACCATTCCTGAGGCCTAAGGTGTTATGTCTCTGTGCCGGAAATTACAGGACCGTACATTACCAACTGACCGGAACACGATAGTGCTGAACACTACCATTTAGCGACAAGTATATTAGGTAATGCGGTGGTGCCTACGCCCGCGAGCTCCGTCACTGGAGCTCTACCACCAGTAAACCACCAGTTGCATTTTCCTCTGAGTGGGAGACAACTGTTTGTTATTAAATATTCTTTTACGCCTCAGTCCATAGCGGCCTATATAAGCACGACTTACTTACAGAGAACCTATTGGGTAATTGTGTATTGATATCCGATCACTTAAAATTAGAAACAATTTCTTAAACCGTAAATGTTCGCAGATATTTTAAGGATAGATGCAAAAATTGCATTCACAATTGTGTCTTTGTAATATTATTGGTATCAGAAGTGACACAGTTGGTTCTAGATATCGATGAACGATTCATGAATATGAATCAGTATGAATTTAGAAACTGAAAAGAAAAACGGAAAGAAGTCTAATTATATAATTATATATACCTTATAATACTTATGGCCGAATACTCAAACGTCACTCAATTTTAAGCAACGCTCAAATGTGCGCTATCTCTATCGTTTGAACGTGTTTTATAAAGACAGAAGACTTTTAAGTCCCGCTTAGATTTAAGTGACGTTTGAGTATTTGGCCGTTACACTCATAGACAACCAATCTTTGCTCCTCTTCGACAATTCTTTTTTTTTGGCCCTCAGATTGACAGGAAAATATTTTCACTTGGTAATACCAAGCCCGCCTACTTCATTCATGTGCAAAAAAGTTTAAATTTAAAGAATCAGTCACTAATAAATTTCACGTAAATAATATTCATTCACGTGAATATGAAATTAAAAATTTGCCATTGTGAATCACAAAGTTTTTTAATCTTTATTTCTCAGGCACAAACTCCTTGTCTCATTTTATGCGAAGCTGTAAAAGTTTGCGATAATTTGTTTTTTAATTTTTTATAATATTCTCAAAGAATACTTCATTAGGATTGTTATTTTGTAGGTGGATCTTTTCATCGCTAATGTTAGTATCATGGAGTTGTTTAAGAAGATGCTTAAAACTTAAATAATCTTATGTTACAAACTAGCTGTGCCCGCGACTTCGTCCACGTGAGAAAAAAATATGATTGTTCAGTATCTACCCGGACGAAGTTGTGGGCGCAGCTAGTATTAAAGTAGCCTAAGTTACTCCTTATTACATCAGCTATCTGCCAGTGATTCGTTGTCGTTCCCAAGATTAGCCCCGCCAAACAGACAGACAGACAGACAAAAATTGTAAAAAATGTTGTTTTGGTAAGTATATGTACCGTGTATACATACATATGCATTTAGTAAGAAGCGGTTATTTTAATATTACCAACAGACACTCCAATTTTATTTATTTGTTAAGATATAGATGAATAGATGTATACATTTATTATGGAAGGTAATATTCAACATAAGACCTAAAAATTCTGTGAAAATTTTAAGCGTCTACTTGCTACCGTTATTATGGTCGAGCAAAACATATACGAATAAAAAACACGTTTATTGTATGCCCCCTTGGACCCCTTAACATTTTTATTTTTTTATTTTTAATAATAATTTCTGATAAGTATCAGAAATACATAATTTGTGAAAATGATAGCTTTCTAGCTATCACTATTTATGAGGCTGGTGACAGACAGATGGACGGACGGACAGACAGACAAACAGCGGAGGATTAGTTATCCGTAGGGTACATTTTTACCTCTTAAAAATATTCGATATGATTCTTTAACTTGACATAACTTTTTTATTTCTGAACCGATTCACATGAAACAAACACTAAATTAAGTGAAACTTACCACAATATATTAGTGAAATTCGCAAATCGAATAAGCCGTTTCTGATAGTAGCGTGCACAAACACACAGACAAACAGACATTTTTCTGGGATAACAGTATTGTGCGCCAAAGGTTAAAGTATATAATCATACCAAGTTTCGTTGTAATCGGAAAGGTAGTTTTTCTGTGATGCTTGAACAAACAGACAGACAGACAAATTTTTTTCTAATCACATATTTGGGTTCGGTATCGATCTAGTAACATCCCCTGGTATTTATTTTTTTAATATTTTTAATGTACAGAATTTACACTTCTACAGTTTTATTATAAGTGTAGATAACAAATAAAATAAATAAGTTGAGATAGCAAATAAGATAATAAATAATTTTCGATAATATTTATTTTTAAATAATGTAGTTTTCAAATAAGATCAATAAAATATCATAATATAAGAATAATTCTAGAAGTAAAGTAAATAGGAATGTTCATTATAGGTACCTACCGTAAAGTATTTTTAATCGATTTCACAAAGGATTTTCAATACGGTTAATATGTTTTGTTTTCTGATCCGATGTAGGTACGTGATTGTTTTTTGGTTCGACCAGAAATAAATGTAAAATGTAGTCCAGTAGTTTTATGTTATGAGAAAATTTTGTGCACTTTGATGATGTTATTTAAGTTTCTATGAGTTAAGACAATCACACTTAAAATTGAAAATGTTGTCGGTTATTAAAAATGAAAATTAACCAAATACATAATGTAATATTTAGAAGCCACCAATTAAATGTACGGTACGACCCGCCTTTTATATACTTATTTCGTTAGATATGTTTTTTGTTTTTACCCACAATAAAAAATGCTATTATTTGGTTAAAAGTCAGCATAGTTTTTATAAAAAGGATTTATATGGCTTATAAAATTCAAGCAATATCTTAATTCCGTACCCACGTAGGCGTCTTTTAATTAATGATGTAGGTAGCAGTAAGGCCTCTTAACCCCCCATTTTTATGTCGAAGGCATGCTCTATCTATCGGATGACCGTACACCATGAAAGCGTTAATCATGAAATTTGAGAAAAGAAACAGTAAATTTATTCATTTATTTACTTTTATGCACATAAAAGATATATACGGTGGACTTAACGCCACGTTTTCTACCAGTCAACCATTGGGTTGTGTAGAAATCAACGATGTAGGTGCAACATTGGTTAAAAGTTGAGAATGACAATAAAATAAAAGAAATAGATTTAGATGATTATAAATATAACATATAATATTATAGACAAGTATAAGTAAATTACCATGTTAAATAGAAAACTCGGTTATTTTCTAAGTAATGTAAAGTTACAAAACATTATTTCGATTCACTGGTTCACAGAAGTTTTTAAATAACATAATAAACGTAAAACGTAATGAGTTTACGTGCATGTTCATAGTTTATTTATTTAAACTTTAATGCACCGAGTACATAATGCTCTACCTTGAGGTAGTGGGATACTGGTTGTGGGGGTGCAATTATAAAAACCGTAAAATTAAGAGATTTCCTATGTTAAATACGAAATAGTTCTTAAAGATTTCCCGATTCGGAGATAAAGAGGCGAATTGTCAATTTTCATTGAAATAAAACTATTTTTACGGATTTATCTCACGTTTTAAACTAAAATAATTTTCGCCTATTATCTTTAATAATTTAAAAACACTTAATTTTAAAGTTATAATAAATATGTTTGAGAACCTCTTAATAAGATCTTTTATTCAATACTAGCAGCTGCCCGCAACGTCGTCTGCGTGAAGGTGATCTGTGGCGTGAAGGCTCTACAGCACCAAACATACCTAAGATGCCAGTGTCGCTTTAGCATTATAAGCAAACAACTTTTAAAATAGTATTAAATTAAAAGTATAAGTTTTTTTGCAAGCGAAGCAAGTGAAAGGGGTCATATGGGAATTCTGCTTAGTTCAGTCGTAAGATGTGACTGAAGGAAATAGACAAAATAATGCAGGAATATATTCCCGGACACAAAAGAGTAAAAATACGTACAAAGGTATCAAACTTTACAACACTTTTCTATAAACTACGTTGGTAGTTATTCTGCCAGGAGCCAAAATGTAAAGAGAGACAGGGCTGGTAACGCGGTAGCAAGCGACGTACAGTTGCTCATTGTCTGCCCCTGCGACTTATTGATGGTCATCGCGAAGCAAACATTCAACTGTACGCGCTTGAACTGGAATGTGTAGTTATGAGGTATGAGGGGAATGCGTGGTATAAATACTGCCTCGCCAATGCCGGGTCCCGTTATACAACTTCGGAGGAGATAAGTTCCGAAGAAGCATAATCGGGACACCTACCTTCAGCTTGATGGTATGCGATGGAAGTTCGCTTGCTGACAGGAAGTTCAGAAATGGCATGGGATAATGTGTGGCGTCATCTTGCTCGACTACAGTATTTATGGAGGTATAGACCACTTCATTGCCTATTAATTGCTGCAGCCTGATCATTTTTGGGCGTCAAAATGGCTCGCTCACACAACTCTCAATTCTGCTAGTATACGACTGATGTCCCCGTAGACACCGAGAATGAGTTCTTCTAAGCTGGATACCACTCTGCCACCTCTCTCTTCTGGTAGAGTGCTTTCGCGAAGACTTAGAAGGACATCGGAAAATTCTTGAGCACGTGCATTGTCGTCGAGCCGAGCTCTCATAATAATGGTCAAGCGCAGCGTAGATACGAACTCGTTCAGATCGTTTCAATAAAGCATTCATCTCATCAGACCTCGATCTTCGCGTCACCACGGGAAGCGTTTGCCAGAAATCGTCAGTAAACAGTAATGTGACACCACCCACTCAAATGTTCGTTCCTTTGGATGTCCTGCAGGGTTCTGTCCTCAACTGCCTTTCTATTGGCGTACACTCATCCCATACAATCAGAGAGCAATCTTAGCTTATCACTTACATGACACACCAAAAACAGTCATTTCGGCGCTCTCTAAATATAAGGGAATTTTAAACTTGGCATGTACTGTCTTGCTATCCGGAAGCAGTGTGGCAGCAATTCCCCACGACGCTACAGCAATAGCAATTTTGCCTTGCCTCCTGACCTCTGCAAGTATGCCAGTGATAACAAATGTTTTTCCTGTTCCACCAGGAGCATCCAAAATCCAGGTGAAAAACATTTTACTCTGGTTTTGCCCAACGCTTTCAAGGACGGTATCATAATATTGTTTTTACTCTGAAGAGAACAAAGTGACATAGTCATTTCGCCCGGATCGTAATTTGTATCAGCGTTATACTGCCAATTTCTACGGTCTTGATGCGGTGATGATTGGGGAGCTGGTAACCCATATGCGATGGTTTAATCGATGGTGGAAATGACCACATCTTGAAATGAACTAAGACAGGTGTTCAGCATGCGTTCATTAGTTACTTCGACTTCGGCTCCAGTAGCACGTGTCTCAAAGCTCGTAGAAAATCTTCAGACAGATGATGGCGATACTTCTCCGTCACTGACGCTTGCCTCCGCGAGGGCGTCATCCCAGTTTTCGTCGCCGTCGAGAAGGTGACGTGCTACGCACTCCACTCCACGCCATCAAATGTCCTCAGAAAAGTGAAATACGTTGGGCCTCGAACCGTGTAAAGTAACAACCGCAGGCAATAGCTTTCGCCATTATATTATATTATATATCATATATTATATGGTTGCACGGTACCTATAAAACTTACCCAATGCGGTGTCCTTGAAAATTCTCCATTCAATTCTAAATCCATTGAGATCCATTACTTTTTGAGTTTAGCTCGCACATACATACAGACAAACAACAACAGACAAAACAAACACTATAGTTGGCTTCGATATCGATAGTAGATCACGCCCCAAGTATTCTTTAAAACAAAAAAATCTATGTACAGTTTCCTACGATTTTAAAGATTTACAGCTCTTTCCCCGTAGGAGATAGCGTGATAATATGTAGCCTATATGTTGACCGGACCTGTTAGTAATATTCATTAACAGGTGCCATTTAGTAGGTACTTTTTTAGTTTAGCCCGGACATACATACAGACAAACAGACAAAAAATCTGAAAACTATATTTTTAGCTTCGATTTCTATTGTCTGCAATACGTCCCAAGTATACTTTTAAAAAATATTCAATCTACAGTCTTTATTTTCTTACGATTTTATTAAATGTAGAGATTCTCGTGGGAATGAGGGATTTTCCCGCAGTAAAAAGTAGCCTAAATGTTGGCCAGGCTTAGTATCTATACACCACAAAAAGTTTCATTCGAATCCGTCCAGTATCTTTGGAGATTAGCCTGGACAAAGGGACAAACAGACAAACAGACAGACAATAAAATTAAAAATCATTGAAAAGTGTTCTAATACTATTTTAACATCGCCCCCAATTGGTTTTTCGTAAATATATACAATGTACATTATGAAGACATATAATTATATATATATATATATATATATATATATATATATATATATAATATATTGTATTTATACATGTTAGCAAATATATTATAACATTTATTATATTAGTATGTACCAATTTTATATACATATATATTACATATTTATTTATATTATGTTTAAATTTGTTATGACTTTTAAATTTGTGTATCGATTAATATTTCTCTTGTTTTCGTAATGCGCCACCAATTTCGTTTTTCTACACAACCTGAAGGTTGACTGGTATAGAATGCTTACTAGCATTAAGTCCGCCTCATGTACGCTCAATGTGCACGAAAGTTTAAATAAATAAATAAATGTACAGACACGCGGGTTTTACTGTTTTATTATATGTATATAGATATAGATAGATAGATGTTAATTTACTTTTTTTTTTGTTACAAATGAATTCACCTTTTTTATTTATTTTCCCAAAATGGACCTTGTAATAAGGTGTAAATAATTTATTAACGTTCCACATAAGAGTCATAGATCAACATATAGGTACCGAATATAAATTCTATCAGCCCGTAATTTTGAAGCAATTTGGCTGTGACATACAGGCAGACAAGGCTCCAGTATGTAATCAAAGGC
This sequence comes from Macrosoma leucophasiata, assembly GCA_036365455.1. NCBI lineage: Eukaryota > Metazoa > Arthropoda > Insecta > Lepidoptera > Hedylidae > Macrosoma > Macrosoma leucophasiata. Next base: position 15,052,155 of record JAWQUS010000009.1, on the reverse strand, counting down.
TACGTGTGACTACTTATACCTATAGTTTTTAATTTCTATAAAATCTTTTTTGCTGGTCCAGTCAAATCTAGGAGGTAGAATAAAATGTGTGAATGCTTTAAAAATTGTACTCGCAATATACTCAGCCATATTAAAAGCAGTACAAAGAGATGATAAGCGTACAGACTTCTGACGTAACGAATCGCACAGCCATAACCCTATGAACTTTGGTTATCATTGCGTTATACGTTCGTATAGAAGTGGAACGCAAATAAAGTTATTTGTTAAATAAAAATGAATACTTTTACGTAGGCTGATTCTCGTCCCCTCATTTCCTCTTAAAGTTTGTTTTTACAATAAGTTAGAAAATTCGTTTATTTGGGATTTATTCTACACACTTGTCAAATATGATTCTTATCCATAAACCATATCTTTTTATTTGGTTTCAGAACTCCTTCGAAACTTGAGTATCCTCTTGTGTTATTTAATGTAAAAAAATCTAATATCTCTATTAAATCTTTGGAAGAATAATTGACTCAGTACACTACGTAGTTTGCTACGTATTCGCTACGAATTGGCTACGTATTATACGAGTACGTTCTCGCGGTCTTGTACTTTTTTGTTACTATTTATATTTACAATGGGCACCTACTGATATTAGTTCAGAAAGATTATACAGGATCAGCAACACTAAACTATTTTTCTAGAAATGTTTGGTTTTACCCAAAAACATGTACCTAAAACAATATTTGTTTATTACGATTGATAAGATAAAGAAGAGTGCTTGCTGGGAATTGCGTGAATTGAGCGTTGGGTAAGCTGCTAGAATCTAAACATCTCAGCCAGCGGGCTCGACTAGCCGTACATAATGCTGTACTTACTCCAACGCTTTTATATGGAAGCGAGAGCTGGGTATGCAGGAAAGAGCATGAAAGTAAGTTGAACGCGGTCGAGATGAGATCTTTGCGCAAGATCTGCGGTGTATCACTCACCGATCGCGTTCGTAATGAAGATGTAAGAAAGAGACTTTGTGTGAATGATAGTATCGGTGTAAAAATGAAAAAAGGCATGCTCCGATGGTTCGGGCATATAGAAAGAATGTCGAATGAGAGAATGACTAAACAGATATACAATGCGAATGTGGATGGTTGCAGAGGCCCAGGAAGACCAAGGCTGACCTACCATGACCAAATAGGTCGAGTTCTGTCTGATGGTGGTGTCAAAAGTCTTAGGAATCGGCGTGCATGTATGAAGAGAATGATGAAGGTAGACGAGGCACGAGAGGTTTGTCAGAACCGGGATGTCTGGCGCTCTACACTCTCTGCCTACCCCGTTAGGGACCTGGCGTGAAGATACATACATACGATTGATAATACAGAAACTGCCAGTTAGAGACTGTAGTATAGAATATAACTAAAGACTCGTTGTACATTTTTTATGTAAGGAAGAAGGTAAACAAGCATGCAGATCACATTGATGTTAAGTAATGACTGTAGCCTATAGACACCTACACAAAAACCAGAGATGAAAATGCAGATGCGTTGCCACTTGCCACCCCTGAGACCTGACCTAAGTTTTTATGTCTCTCTAATAGTTATTACGGGGACATACATAACCATCTAACCGGAACACGATAGTGCTGAACACTACCATTTGTCGGCAGATAGGTAAGGTAATGCGGTGGTGCCTACGCCCTCAAGCTCTTGCACTGGAACTCTACAACCTGAAAATACCGTACCTAATACCATTCCAAATATTATACAGGTAACTTTGGTAATGATCTATAATAAAATGGTTGAAATAAATAAATTAACGATCAGTGCTTGCTTTTAAAATGTTACTATTGTTTAAAACTACTAGTAGAAAATTCAAGCCATATCTTAACTATTGTGACTATTGTGAAGCGCCCATGGCCCAGCGGCTGGTGTAGATCATAAGCGATCTACTCGGTTAAGCATTACGGGCGCGGTCGGGTAGTGTGATGGGTGACCGCTAGTGGCAAATTAAATGCGCGTTTCTGTGCTTCGAAGGGCACGTTAAGCCGTCGGTCCCGGTTGCTATCGATTGATAGCAGTCGTTATATCTTGTCGGAGGCCTTATGGGCGGTTCGAAAAAATCCGACAGCGGGTTGGCCACTAACCCACCCACCTCCACCAATCCGCATTGGAGCAGCGCGGTGGAGTAAGTTCCAGGCCTCCCCCTAAAAAGGGGAGAGACTCGTGCCCAGCTGTGGGACGTATAATGGGTTGCCATTATTATTATTATTGTGTAAAAATCTACAGCAGAGAAGGAACTCGTAGAGCCATCGTAGAACACGTAAAATGAGAATATCATGTAACAAAAATATTTTATGTAATGTGTAATGTCTACGTGTAATGAAATAATTATAAATTATAGTCAAGTAAATTACACTCTAATTTGACATGATTCCATGTTACATTGTTGTAGCAACACAAGGTGAAGGTGGGTTGGTAAAGGCAGCACAGACATCATCAAAAAAGTGTTCCCCTTCATTAGGCTTCCCGTTTATAAGGAGGTAAGGCACATATGAAAAGTTTACTTTGTGGCTCTGATCGCCGTAATATTTGAGAAGTTCTGAGCCCTTCTGACCGTTTGCGCACTCTTTTATTACCTTCACTTCGACGTTCATGGATTTTCCGCACTGAAACAACAAACAAGAAGTTTCTCAGGCGAAGGTTCTTGAGGCAACTATATTAAAAAAATGTACACGTAAGTATGTTTTATCACGCTTAAACAAAATATAATAACACGCTTTAACAATGGTTGTATTAGTTATCATAAAGATTTATTACCATGCTATATTTTAATAATTCCTTTCTTTATGTAATGGAGGTGACAAACAAGCATGTTGTTCACATTGATATTAAGTGATGATTCCAGCCTGTAGACACCCACACAAAGACCAGAGGTCAAAATACAGATGCGTTGCCACCCCTGAGACCTTAGTTTTTTCGTATATGTGATAATTATAACGGAGCCATACATCATGAAACATAAGTTTATGATTTTACATGACCTTTTAACTATAAGTTCCATGAATTGATATTTAAAGTAGTTTGTTACTTTAAGTAGTATTCTAATAATTACATTTCATATCTATTTGATGGTAGCGGAAAACTAGTGTGCGGTTCACGGTGACGGTAAGTAAATACAGCAAGTCTGCCCATGACCACGGTAGCTGGAAAGCGACCGAAACGTCGGGTGTAAGAAGAGGTTTGGGAGTGTAATACGCGAGAAAATCCGCAAATTTAAATTCTACAAAATACAGCCACCTAGAGATATTATAAATAATAAAATACGCTTACACTCACAGCCCCACAGTGGGAATAATCCTGTGTCGTGGGTGCCGTTGTACACATACAATACATACACAAACACCCAGACCCGAAACAAATCTCTGTAGGCCATACAAATCAAACGGTCATCTCACACCGCTGGACTAACCGGGTCGTCAAATATTATAGGTACTCATACAAAAACTATAGATCCTAATGTAAAGGCATTGGCCCTCCTGAGGTCCAAGTTGTCTTGTTTCTGTGACAAAAATTACATGGCTATCTGTATCTGTGTACCGGCAATTCTGGGACCCTACCACCATTGAACAAAGTAGGTTTTTTTATGTCATGAAGTGGCAAACAAGAATACAGTTTACACTGATGGTAAGTACCTAATATTCGTACTGTAGCTGATAGACATCTACACGAAACTAGAGATTTCAATGTGTTCCTAAAATGTTATATCTCTGTGCCGGAAATTACATAACAACAAAGCACTATAGTTCTGAACACTACCATTTGGGCAAGTAAATTAGGTAATGTCGTGATGCGTACGCTGGCGAGCTTCAACACTGGAGTTCTAGCACTAGTAAAAAAGGTTCCATTACTAGCCTAGAATAGGCTTACTACGGGACTTAAATTATTTAAACTTGCAAAGTTACATCTCCACAAATAAGCAAACCTATGTAGTTAGGTTACGATTAGTCCAGCGGTGTGAGACAACCGTTTGATTCAAAGGGTCGCGGATGCGATCCCCGCACCGGGTCAAATATTTGAATGACCTACAGATATTTGTTTCGGGTCTGGATGTTTGTGTATGTGTTGTGTGGATACAACGGTACCGGTTTTTATGGGGTTGTGAGTTTAAGCATATGTATTTATTTATATATTATTTATTTACAAGCGGCCCGCCCTGGCTTCGCGCGGTGCAATGTTGCCTACCCTCTCCTATTCGTCTTAGCGTGATGATTATACATAGATATAGCCTAAAGTCTTCCTCGATATCTTTTATAGTTTAGGCAGCGTACGCAAAATAAGTAACTTTTCTGGTTGATTTTTTACACCTTGTGTCTGAAAAACCCAAATATCTTACGGAACCCTATTTTTTTCAAAATAAAATATAGCCTATGTTACCCGTGGATAATGTAGCTTTCGAATAGTGAAAGACGTTTTAAAATCGGTCTAGTAGTTATTGAGCCTATTCATTACAAAAAACAAAAAAATATTACCTCTTTATAATATTAGTTTAGATTACTCACCTCACTAGATTACTTACCTCAGTAGCCGATCTTTTCTATCTCTGGTTCTATTGAGAAAATGAGATAACATTTTCTGGAAATTCCTCAGTAGGTATCTCGGAGTTTGGTAATATGCCCGAAGATGTCAACAGGCTCGCCACCTGTTAGTACATGGACCAAAAACGTAACCGGATGTTTGCATGTATGCTTGAATGCATGTATTTACCTCTGCCTACCCCTTCGTAGACTATAGGTGTGAAGTTACGTTATTTATGAGTAACCTTATCTGCAGCAGTATTGTCAGATCCGTGGCCCTCTTGAGATTTGTTCATCAAACAAGAATTGAAGAGTAGAGCATCGGTAGAGTCGGGGATCAGTTCCAAGGCGCACGCGTGTAATTTGTTGCCATAACATTCTGCGGGGCCATGTTGGCATTGAAATTCATAGTGCCCATCTTTTTCTATTGTCTGCGGAAGATTGAAATGTTAAAGTTTTTTCTGAGTTTCTTTGTGACGAAAGAGAGATATACAAGCAAGTAGTTGGGAAGTTAATACTGCAGACTATAGACATATACGCAAAACAAAAGGTGGTGTATTGCTACTAGTGTTGCCAGGTGTCCCGATTTGCGCGGAACGTCCCGATTTTCAGGGCTCTAGGGACTTGTCCCGATTAACACCTGATCGGGACGTTAAATGTCCCGATAAATCAATCATCATCAATACCTCAACCGAAAGACGTTCACTGCTAGACAAAAGCCTGTCTAAAGATCAATCATCTTTGGGTCCCGAGGCTTTTTATAAATCAATAATTTAATTGATTGGCTTACTTTTTACTGCCCCGGTTATTACCCCTGGATCCTGATTTATTTTACCTACAGTACCGATTTAAAATAAATCGGACCTGGCTATACTTCTGCGGCCTGGTGTTATGCCTCTGCATATCATGGGACCATTTCTTCTTAGACGTAATTTTTTAATGGTTTTAGGAGGAATCTTCAATAGACCATTGTTGAAATAGTTTTACTGATAGTAGAGCTCTAGTGACAGCTAGACAGCGTAGACACCACCGCATTACCTAATCAAGTTTCCGCTAAAATTAAATGTTAATGTTCAGCGCCATCGCTTTTCGGTCCGATGATGGTGATCTACTAGTCCAACTGTCTAGTTTTATGTAGACGTTTAGGCTACACTTCTATGGTATTCACTTACCATCAACGTGAACTTTATGCATGTTTGTCATTCATGTCATATAACTCACAGGGATATAAAAAATACAACTATGCAATGCTTGTACAAATAGTCTAATGTGATGAAAGAAACTAACCTCAGCATTTCCATAGGGATAAGTGTGAATATTTAAATACTGGTGAAGTTTTTGAACAACAGTTTTAAATTGTGTCGAGTCAAATAACCTACAATCTGGGCAAAGGCATTCGTAGTACAGTTTTATGTCAACCTTTTCATTCACGTCTTTTAAAATCTGAAAAAAACATCAAAACTTTATCTCTATTTAGTATAGCCTACCTAATTATTATCAAATCACATTGTGAATTATAAAAAACCATAATTGCTTTAAAGTAGATACACTTAGGTACATAAACAAAATAATTATATTTAACTGTACATATATAGGTTAACACGTTGACTGCGGAGTTCAAAAATACAGTATTTCCACTGATGCGGTACAGGACCATATTGCTATGTACTAAATATATTTTTGGTGCGAAACATGGCTAATGTGTCCGGTACACAATCTTTTTTCAAACCTACATTTCTCGTTAAATTTTCATTTTATGGCAATTCTTTGACTTTTAACTATACCTTAAGACCTTCAATTGTATGCTTTTTTCTTGGTTGCAGAATTGGCTAAGTGATTTTTGATTTATAGATATAAACGTCTACATGTCATGTAGCGCACCTAAGGAATCAAAATTTGCAAATTGTCGATGACCAGATAGTGATGTTAAAAAACAAAACAAATATTTATCGATGTCATTTATATTTATTAAGTAAATTTATCTTCTGCTAAACCAATATGACCCAGGAGATTTAGATTTTATTGAACGTGATGGAATTATTATATTAACTAAAGCTTTGATTTTCTTATCCGGAGAGAAATTATTTTCATTTTTGCTTAAGTCGGATATGATATTCGTCAAAAAAACTAGTCAACAATTTTCGAGAGCACCTCATTATGAATTCGAAACGTACTTTTCACGTAAATAAAGCGCGGGCGAATATAATATTATTGACAACCGTTTAACGGTAATCAAGTCCAGATCCACACTAACGCATACTGCATCGCCGCTGGTGCGATACAGGACATAAACTTACAAGTTGTATTCGTCCGGTAACGCACTGAACGCAAAGTGTTTTCGTTTAGTACATACAGGACAAAAATGCTATGTATCTATTTTCTATGTTAATAAGATCGACTTGGAGTATAAAGCAATAATATATATTTGTCTCCTTTCTACTCATACATCGTACCTAACACGAGTCCGGACGAGCGGGGAAACCTAATTATTGGCGTTCGCACCGCGGTGGAGTTCATAACCGGGCATATTTGTCCGGTAACGCGCTTAACGTGTTAATGTAGCCATTTAATTTTAATAGCAATTTAATCTAAATGTTTGTAGCCATATACATGAACAGGAGCAGCTTGGCCACCGAGTCACCGAGTCCACCGGCGCCGGCGCGGCGTTACTGTATGACTGTATCGTATCATACCTACCTTCTCTCGGATGAAATATAAGTCACCGTCCCCCAAGTTTTTTAATATGTTGCCCTCGTCCAGTACATGTGATATTATTTCTGTAAGAAATATTAAAAGGTATAATAATAATAATGGCAACCCACTACATGTCCCACTGCTTGGCACGAGTCTCTCCCCTTTTTGGGGGGAGGCCTGGAGCTTATTCCACCACGCTACTCCAATGCGGGTTGCTGGAGATACGGGTTAGTGGCCACTCGCTGTCGGATGTTTTCAAACCACCCATAAGGCCTCCGACAAGGTTGACCGACTGCTATATATCGTTAGCAACTGGGACCGACGGCATAACGTGCCCTTCGAAGCACGGAAACGCGCATTTTAATTTGCCACTTGCGGTCACGCATCACACACCCGACCGCGCCCGTATCGCTTAACCGAGTAGATCGCTTCCGATCTACACCAGCCGCGGGGCACTGCGCGCTTCTATAAGGTATAAAACTTTTAATTTGATTTGACAATATTATCAGATATCAATATCACCCAATTATTGCCACACATTCTATACGTACCTATATCTTGAGATTTAACACAGAACACAAAATAAACAACGCAACATCAAAGGGAATTATAATTAGAAACAGACATTGTTGCTCTGTTCGATCACAATATCACTATGACAATAATATACGCTTTAAATGCGTTATCGTAGTTTTATGTAAACATTGATGAAGTTAATCACATGTGGTAGTACGTTTATTGTATTTGCAAATGGTTATTCAGTCTCTTAATAAATTTGTATTTATAACAAAAGAAAGTCTTTGGTAATGGCTAATTTTATAGACACTGTGAATCATGAACTGCTTAGGATTTTTTTTTATGTAATGTAAGTGGTAAAAAAGCATGCAGTTTACATACTGCAGCCTATAGACATCCACACAAAGACCAAGGTCAAAAGGCAGATGCGTTACAACTACTGAGGCCTAAGGTGTTATGCTGAACACTACCATTTAGCGGAAAGTAATACAAATTATATATATAAATTAGGAAATACGGTGGTGCCTATGCCCCGCATGCTCCGTCACTGGAACTCTACCACCAGTGAAAATGCGTTGTAAGTTCATATTCACATATTTATTTATCTATTTTTTTCATTTTGCCGCGGGCATTTGATGGTCAAAAGTGTAACATGCACCTATAATCAGCTTTGATTGAATACTCTTCCGTTTCTAACAGAGTGACTAGCGATTGAGATTTAGGTTCGGTTACACCAAATAAACATTCATAGCCGAAAAAATCGCTGATGCACTACCTAAAAACGTTATTTTTATCACTTGTTTTCGGGGTCTCAATTCTAATTATTAAATCATTTAATGATGAAACAAAAATGGCACATTCTCACCATTTCAATTAATTAACAGCTGTAAATGTAAAACGGTTTGTTAGTGACTTAAATTAAATGAATGCTAGACATAAGGCACCTATTTGTATTGGTTTTGTGGTTTTTATTTTGACTGTTATGTTATACGTAGAGGAAAGTAAGCAAATATGGGCTACCATTTTGTTTTTACCTCAAAAATAAAAAACTATTAAAAAGTTAACCATTTTTTGTTTTCAAAATAATCACACATACGTTTTTAAAGAGCTATGTAACAATTATATGTTATTATTATTATGATATATTATTATATTGAGAATTAAACTAAATATCAAAATAGATGCTAAATATGGAACAGGTACTCAAATATGGGCTACTAATAGAAACTTATAACATCTACTACGAAAATAACAATTACAAATTTTTATCTTAAAAGAGATCAAAATACTTTAGTAGATGGAAGAAATCACATAATTTACTTACAAAAATCACATAATTTACTTACAAATACCACTTAATGTACCTACTTTAATCAGTTGTTATTTAACCCAAGTTTTCCTTGGTGCTTTTGATTGTGTTGGCGCCATTCTGAAAAAATATAATTAGGTACCTTTAGAACGACATAAACAACCACTGAAATACTATACATATACAGGTAATACCTAAATTTGTATATTATATAGTAATAACCCATATTCGAAGTTTTCAACTAAAATACATTTGATCGTGTACTTTACAAATTATATAAAACAAGCAATAAATTGAGCGAAAATCATAAAATTAAACTTATATTCAGCAATAAAATACATAGTTACAATGTTTAGACCCAATTCTCTTTAATCAAACAACACATTGATACGTACCTCAGAAAACTTTTCGACAGCAGCAACACAAGAATGGCCGACACTGGCGACAGGTCGCGCGCAATTGACGAGAGTGAGTGAGTGAGATGTTAGAGCGAATGAATGCGATAGACGATCATCGTTTTTGGAGTCTTTCGACTGTAGGTTTTCGAGAATTACTTGTAGCCCATATTAAAACACTAGCCCACATTTACTTACTTTCCTCTACACTTGAGAAAAAATAAAGTGCATTAAAGACCAATTAAATTATGAAAGTTATTTAATTGATAACATAAATGTTACAAAATACCTACTTCGATACTTACACACCTAAATATTACCTTTCAATTTTATATCGCAAGTTACATATGCTATACATATCCGGAGATTCGTCACTTGCTAAATTCATTTGCTAACAACATTGCTTCGATATTTTTTACTTATGGATTATTTTACGCATTAGATATAACGAATGAGTGCAAAGGGCTGGGTAAGAGTTGGCTTTATTAAATCATAGAGAACATGAGCAAACGGTCAGTGAACTTTGATTGTGTTCATTTTTCCGGTGGCGGTAACATACATTTATTATTTAGAGTGACGTTACATTGTTACTTCAGTTATTTATACTTCAGTACATGGTGGAGGTGGATTATCAAAAGCGGCACAGACAGTTTTCATGAAGGAGTCGCCATCAGTCTCCTTCCCGTTTAAAAGAATGTATGGTACATAAGAATAGCCCACTTTGTCGCTCTCCTCGCCGTAATATTTCAGAAGTTCAAAGCCTTTTTCACCACCAGCGCATTCTTTTATGCCGCTTGCGTCGATGCCCATCGATTTACCGCACTGAAAAAAAAAACGATCATCAGTGGTAAGTTTGTAGTAAATATGGGTGTAGCAGATGTAACTAGTGTGTTTTTTTTTTTCATATGAGAGTTTAATAAAATAACTTTTTTTGTAATAATTTGTGACATCATAAAACCGAAAACAATTCGACTGTAGGTAGGTTAGTCAATCTCGGCGAATGTTTCAATACTTTGAATAATGAATGTTTATTATAGTATTGTCGAATCATTACCCTGTCTGCAGCCGCATTGTCTGAACCATCCGAAGGAAACCCTTCCATCATGCAAGAATTGAAGAGAAGTGCGCTGGTAGAATTGCGAATCAGTTCTAAGGCACACGCATGTAGTTTATTTCCATAACATTCGGCGGGTCCATGTTGGCATATGATTTCATATTTACCATCTTTTTTTATTGTCTGCGAAAATCATAAGGCAATTAGATAATTTATGTACTTAATTAAAAAAAAAAACTTTTTAACAGATACCGATCTTACATACAGTCAAACGTAATGTTAAGTTGTAAACTGCCTCATTGGTCTAGTGGTAGCAAGCTACTTTTTTACCCTGAGATCCAAGGTTATATCCCTGGGGGCTATTAATTATTTATATCAAATTAAAGAAAATAACCTTAGCATTTCCGTAAGGATAAGTATGAATTTCTAAATATGCATGTAGCTTTTGAACCACAGTTTTGAAATCGTGGGTGTCAAAATCTCTACATCCCGGACACAGACATTCATAATACAGTTGTATCTTAACTGTTTTAGCCGAATATTTTAATTTCTGAAACAAATATTTCGTGGTTAGACAAAATAATGCTGATGCTTTAATATAAATCAAATTAAAATAAGTGAATATTCTGTAATTGAACCAACAATTCGTTGGTACCTACAGACGAAAATTACATCAAAACGAACGATCAAACGTGAATAATGTGAGAACTTACTACATTTAATTTCAAAATATGGGTTAATAATACCTGTACCTGTAATCCTAAGTCATTGCGAAATAAATGATCGAAATCAACTCCAACATTCAACGCTTTTCGTTTTAATCCTGCATAGACAAAAAAGTATACTTGAAATAATATATCTATCTTTTAAATTTAATTAAAAAGAAATAATTACACTTCATAAGTACCAATGCTTTGAGACTCTACATGAAATACAAAATAAATAATGCAAAAATATAAAAGAGAACGGTTAGAAACGGTCATTGTTGTTTCGTGTAATCACCATTTCACAGTGAATCATTAATATATTATTTTGTTCATAATATAATGTATGTAAGTACTGATTCACACTATATTCACGTAAAAAATCTTTGGAATGTAACAATAATATGTAAGTAAGTGTTGTATATATATTTATATATACAGCAACCACTATTTATTTCATTAGTCGATAGCATTTTTAATCTTATGACACTTTACAGCGCCAGTGATAAAGACTCATGGAATTTTGGTTTGTACATTATACCTACTAGCGGCCTGCACCAACTTCGCACGGGTGCAATTTAGGTACTTACATAATATTGCAACTATAAATTGAGATGTATGCTATCCTATCTGATAAGTGAGATCAAACTGCACACGGTGTGCAATTTACTAGTGTGTACTATATCTGAATGTCTCTAGAGGGTGAAAGTTAGACGCTTCTTCTATTAAATTTTTCTAGTTCGTAGCAAGTACAAGCTTGCAAATCAAATACCTAATCATTGCAAGATTCATAACATCTGTACAAAAATAATGAAAAAGTACCTCTACACCCTTTATTGTCATAATCATCATCATCATTTCAGCCAAAAGACGTCCAATACTGAACAAAAGCCTCCCCCAAAGATTGCCACAACGATCCTGGGCCTCCCTCATGCAGCGATTTCCCGCGACCTTCACCAGGTCGTCGGTCCATGCTCCATCTCGTGGGAGGCCTGCCTAGGCTTCGTTTTCCGGTACGCGGAACTGAACTCACTGCGGAACTGCGGTCACTCGTCGCCACTCCAGAACTGTTCTGGAGTGGTGACGAGTGACGTCTTCCCAACGTCAGTTCTTCGAGTTATGTGCCCTGCCCACTGCCACTTCAGTCTCGCTCTCGCTATTCGGTGAGCTATGTCGGTAAGTTTGGTTCTCATGCGGATCTCCTCATTTCTGATTCGATCTCTACTGACTAAATAGCAAGGTATATTGTATCAGTTTCAAGTTTCCAACGTTTTCATAGATCGAGTAGGTGCATTCCTTCGTCATTGCCCGGAATGTTATTTAGCAGGAATTTTTCTTATTATCAACAGCTATAAAAATGTTGTAAAATTACTCTCACATTTTAACACGTGTAAAAAAAATACGTCTATTTTTTTAATTCCAACACAACTTAATGATTATTGACTATCTCGAATGTTAAAATTAAAGTTAGTACCTATAGGCCGTTCAAAAGGTCTCTATATTTTGGAAGATTGTGAAGAATGTTTACATTTTTTTTTAAATTGTTGTAGATATCATTAGTTTTACTCAGTTGAAAAGTAACGTGTGTGTGCACAATGTTTAAGCACAAACCCAGTCAATGTTCGGTAGCGCAAACCTGAATTTGAGCAATTTTTTTTTTATTTATTTATTTTATAGAAAGAACATACACTTGGCAAATAATAACAGTGCATCTAAAAAACCACAGAGGTTTGTAACTTTAGTTCTACGTTGTTGTAACAAATTACTTAAATATAAATAAAATTTAAACAAAACGGTTAACAATAGTCAATTCGTCCCTTTACAATTTTCATTAAAAAATGTTTTAAGCTTGGATTTAATATTTTTGGGACTTATAATATCACGCACATGTGAGGGTAGTGTATTAATTAACCTAGGTAACAAATACGCCGATGTCCGTTCACCGTACACGTTTTTTGCTCGAGTTGTACATAACCGGTTCTGTGCAACTGCTCGCGTGTATACAGGATGCTGAATGTTTGTTTAACTTTATTGTGTCATCGAAATAATGTTCTTTTAATAATACATATTTGATTTGATCAAAGATAGGTAATACTTTACAATGTCGAAACAGTTCTATTTCATTATATTGTGATAGAATATTGGGTGATATGATTAATTTTATGATTTTTAATTGAAGATTATAAACTTTTTTAAGGTAAGGGAAGTAGGTCCGGCCATAGCTAAAAAAAAAAAAATATTAAAAAAAATATTCTCTATTCGGAAAATTTATTTTCTATTCTATGTTTCAGCACGTAGATTTAGAAATAGAACCTACTCTGTATATAACATTATTTGAATTTAGAATAATAAACATGAGGATTTAAAATATACCTATAAACAATTCACATGCCTCTATACATATAAAAACATGAACTTTATTATTAAAAACAACTAGAACCACGAGTATTAAAAATATTTCTCTTTGTTTTCAAATGCCATGAAAATAAAATATGATGTGAGTATTATTTTTGCAGTCTCGTATCCCATTTTGTTTCAAAGCAATGACACCATTTCAATTTCGCGTATTGTTTTACAGATGATGGATTACCTAATGGGAACACTGTTGCACTATAGGTGTAATTACAAAGTCTCATCTTACTTGAAATACTTATGTTCGTATTTTTTTTTAATTATTTATTTACTTGTATATTTTCACAGACCGCACTATAACTTTACTTTGAGCAAAGTACGCTTAGAACTGTCAAAACCCATACTGTACTGACTGTTCAAAACATACTTTGCTGAAAGTAAAGTCGTAGTGCGGTCTATGAATCTCACCATTAGTGTATGATATTAAAAGTAACACTGTATGGTATTCAGTTTTTCAAGTATAAGGAACCCTCTGCGGGCGAGTATTATTAGGCGTATTTAGCCGGACGAACCCGTTAGGCAGTTGTCATCGACAATATCCACATTTCCAAACTCTAGGAATGCAAAAAATCTATAAAAATATAACAAATTCATATTTTTTTAGTACTTACTACAAAATATTTTAAGGAAAGAGAAGAAATATAAATTGCCTATGAATTTTTAACCAACAAATACATACGAGTACGTTATATATCTAGTTATTACTATATTTTACCTTAGTGTCATACTTAGTGTCTAAATAATTGACAGGTACTAATACGCATAAAAGACGGCACGCGGATAAAAAATTTACTTAAAGTACACATTATACATACATACCTAATACTGACTTTTGGGAATCCACAGAACAATATGAAAATTGGGAATCTAAACATTTAAACAAGCTGTATGCTACATTTACATTCGCTCAATTTTTTATAGAACAATTTTTATGAGCGCATCTCACGTTACGTTAGGGATGTCGGTATAAGTATGAAAAAAATATCGAACTATTGATAATTATAAAAATATCAATATCGACCTGCATAAAACGCGGAAAAAATCTATATTTCGGCAAATAAAAGAAACCTAAATAGGTAAATAATGATGTACACAAACAGCGTTTTTATATCAACTTTCTTCTTTTACATGTAAAAAATACATTTTTTGATACGATATTCGACATTACATATTTTGTATTGCTATTTCAATATATTCGATAAAATATTTGATAATCAAATAAAAAATATCGATGTATCGATATTTTTTCTACAAGCCTTCGCTACATTCATCCTTTTTTCCTGCTCTAATAAAATAACCACGCGCTCTGAATATTCCATAATACATTTGTACTACTTCCAGGTTGTTTTCAGTCGGAATCGGCTATACAATCTTTCTGTGATAGATTGACTCAATACGTACGTGAATCGTTGAAAATAAGGACGCCTTAAAAGCTCGCTATTTTATGATTTTTACAGTTCACAGGGATGACAAGTGAATACTGCCACTTATTGTTGACATCTACACAAGAACTGCGGCCTAATTCTGCTGACGTATTTAGTCCTAATTGTCATTGGATATTGAATATGATATTTTTACTAGTAATAGAGCTCCAGTGACGAAACTCGCGGGCGTAGGCACCACCGCATTACCTAATATACTTGCCGCTAAATGGTTGTGTTTAGCACTATCGTGTTCCGGTCCGGTGGTAAATCCACTTTTTTTAGGATTCCGTATCTTAAAAAGATAAAAAGTAAACTTTATAGGATCACTCGTATATCTGTCACAACCGATCTGCTTGAATACTAACGCTAACTGAGTTGCACTATGTAAATCAGTGACCCGAACACAAACGTTTACCGTAAATAAATGGATTTCAAACATTTTGGCCACTCTTAAGGAACAAATAAAAAAAAAGTTTTCAAAGTTTATGTACTCTGTGACTCACTGGAGCCCTACTGCCAGCTAAGGGAACATTTAACACAAGTATATGGAAATTAATTTATACACTATCCTAGCGGAACGCGATGAAACGTTATGGGTTCTAAAAATAGAAGCAAAGCTCGGAATCCATCAACGTGATTGGTGTATACAATGTAGGCAAGTATGCACTTTATTTTATTCTTTAGATCGAAAATGTTTGTTGAGATTCTGAATGAAAATGATTTAGGGCCCTACAAGATCGTCAATATTAATTTGTCTTTATTTCTTTTTTGGGTTCTTTATTTCATATCGTTTAAAAGATCTACGTATCTCAAAAGGATACAACGGAACCTCACATAACAAAAGATCACTCGTGTGTTGTCTGTCTCCTTGTCACAGCCGATTTGCTACAAAACTAGTAGGCTGATTGATTTGATAATTGACATAAAAAATTTAACTTCACGCCTGTAATCGCCGCAGGGGTAGGCAGAGGTAAATGCATGCATTCAAGCATACTGAAACTGAAACTGCTTGAAACTGAAACTGCTTTATTTGCTACGGCCTTGAGACATGACAAAGGTAGGTAAGTACCTACATTTTAACTTTAATTAAATAAAAAATGGTAGATAACTAAATAAAAATATTAATGACTAACAAAAACTTATTACTAAACACAGAATATCTAATAACGCCTAACTTCCGTAAAACCCACCTACGGTATGTCTCACGGCTGCACCAAATAGCCTCCAGTTCAGCATATGCCAGTCCGGAGCCTGACGCTGGTTTTCAACTGGAGGCTATCGGGTGACGTACGGATCCCACATCCATGGCTGTTGGAGGAATAGTTACATGAAGCATAACAGATTTTTAAATAATTATTACTGTGCATATCCGTGAAAATATCCATCCATCGAAACGACATGAATTTAAAAAAATATTTGATAAATACATAAAAAAGAAATAAATAAATAAGTTTTGATATTTGTATAATAATAAACAAATAAATACGCTAACATACACAATAAATATATATTATTTACCATATACACAATCATTACATAATTTATTTAATTAACACTATACATACGAGAACCTATAATTTATAATTAAATTCATCTAAGTGCATTATTATTTGTTCACAAAAATCAAACAATTGAGTCATTCATATTAATTCTACCATTTTTTTGTTGTGAATCTAAAAGAAATAGGCGGAGCTGTTTTCGGAAAGAGTAAAAAGAAGGTAGTTTACGTATTGGAGGCGGAATGTTGTTCCAAATTTTTGAAGCAGCATATCGAAACGTACCTGTGAAAGATACAGATCTGTGCAGTTGAATTGAAAGTACAGGGGGACCCTGCCTACTTACACATTTGCGTGTACTATATAGCCAGCTTAGCTTGTCATATAAATATATTGGTTCCTTATATTTTATAAGCCCGAAAAGCATACATGCCATGTGCAGTTTACGACGAGATTTCATTCTAAGCATTGAGTGTTGGTTTAAAAAAGGCGTCACATGACTTTTGGGCGGTATCGTAAAACAGAAGCGCGCGCAGGCATTTTGGACTCTCTGAACAAGCTTTTCGGTTCTAGATAATAGTCGAGGACCATATACCCTGTATCCATAGTTGAGTTTGGATAAGACAAGAGCCTCGACTAGTTGCACGCGTAATGCCTCGGAGAGGTAAGATCGTATTTTGCACAGTATTTTTAACCGATAGAAACAGTTGCGCACCGTTTCACTAATATTTTTTTCAAATCTTAATGCTGTGTCTATATTAATACCCAGGTTGCGAGTCATATTAACTTGTTCAATGGGCTTTCCCATCAAGGTCAAATTTATTGGGTTTGGAAGTTTTTGTATTTTTTTTTGTGCCAAATACCATACATTTCTTTTTATTCGGATTCAATACTAAACAATTCTTCTCTGACCAAGCAACAAGACCGCTAAGGTCTTCATTTAGGCTTTTGATGGCTTGGTTATAATCAACAGGCTTAAAAGATATACATATCTGAACGTCATCGGCGTAAATATGATATTTACAGTGCCTAATATGTTTAATTATATCCGCGCAATACAGAGCAAACATGGAGGGACTTAAATTCGATCCTTGGGGAACTCCTCTGGTAAGTAGGGATAACTTTGAAGATACGGCAGTACCGTCGCTTAAATTAAGTTCCACAAATTGCTTACGATAATTAAGGTAGCTTTCAAACCATAAAACAGTTTTATGGTCAAAACCGTAATATGAAAACTTCGACAACAGTAAGGCCGTGTTTATGGAGTCGAAGGCGCGAGAGAAATCAAGCAGTATGAGTGTGTATGTATTGTGCACATGCCCCTATCTTGTGCTGTAAGTATGTTATCGGTGACGTCCATAAGTGCGGTAGCTGTGCCCCGTCTCTTTCTAAACCCTGATTGAAGAGACGGAAGTAAGAAGTTTTTTTCGATATAATCCGACATCTGCTGGTAAACCACTTTCTCAGTTACTTTCGATAGACAAGGCAAGATACTAATTACATGCAAACACCCACGTTTCGCCGGTTACGTTTGGCCCATGTAACAGGTGACGAGCCTGTTGACATCTCCTGGCATTACCAAACTTCGAGGTACTGGGAAACTTCCAGAAAATGGAAATATCCCAATAGAACCAGAGATAAAGGATTTTAAACCGTCATGTCTGATAGCCCTCGACCCGGGAATCGAACCTAGGGCCTCCAGCGTAGTAGTAGTGGCCTGCCACCACTAGGCTACTGAGGCAGTTTGGCATTTGACATACCTATGTCAATGGTATACCTATACTATTAATAAATAAATGGAATGAGAACATGATGACCACTTGTGAGGAATGAATTAGAAAAAAACTTTTGCGAAGGCTTCAGATAAGTATTTACAACTTTATGTGAATATACTTTTACTCTATCCAAGCGAGAAGAGGTGGAACGATACGGGTACCGATAAAAATGAGAAACAAAGCTCGGAATCCGTTCTCTACGTGATCGGCGAATACAATGTAGACAAGTATGAGCTTCGTTTTATTCTTAAGATCAAAATGTTTGTTGTAAAAGATTCTTGAATGAAAACGATTTGGATTACTTACAAGATCGTAAACATTAGTTTGTTTTCATTTATTTTTAGGGTTCCGTATCTCAAAAGGATAAAAAGAACCCTTATAAGATTACTCGTGTGTCTATCTGTCTGTTCGATTTGCTTCAAGACGACTAGGCTGCTGGATTAGAAATTTGGTAGACTATGTAAATCAGTGACCATAATTCGGACGTATTCCGTAAATAGATGGATTTCAAATGATGAGGAATAAACGGAATACATTAGACAAAAAGTTTTACAACATATATTTTGTGACTCACTAGAGTTCTGCCATCAGTTTAGGGAATAGTTGACACAAGTAGGTATATGGGAATATACTTTGAAGACCTGGTGAAGGATGAGGGCGGCCTAGGACCATTCGTTGCGGCAATCTTTGCATGAGGCCTTTGTCCAGCAGTGGACGTCTTTTGGCTGATAATAAACAGTTAACGCGCAGGTGTTCATTTCATTTTTTTTTCACTTTAAAATTTAGTAAAAAAAAGTTACCTTTTATATCACTTCAATAAGTTCAATAATGCGAAGGTTACTCTTATTTCCATTATTATTACAAGTATATCTGTAATATCAACTCGTTTAGCTGCCTGTAATAAAATCAGTTTAACGACAGTGTAAAGGTTTCAAATGTAAAATTGATCCTGGGAATCAGTTTTGCAATTAGTGGAATGTTTACTCTGCTAGGTAACCCGGTAAGGGCTTTACTCCCGTTTTCCACGTTTATTCAGTAAACGACCGATGCCAGCCAGTTTTAGTTTTCAGATTATATAGCCAACGAATACCCGTTTCGAGGAAAATTTACTTCCAATATTTTTCAAGTAGGTTTTGTTGATAAGTTTGTTGACTCTGGTAACTTAAGCAAAATGAAAATGTAGGTCGATTTCCTTTGGAGTTAATATTATGGATAGTTATTTTCAACGAAAAAAAATCTTAATTTGATTTTTCATTTTATCTGAGTTGGTATTCCAGAAGTAAACAAATGCTTTTAGAGTATTTTATGTTAATTATTATATTTTAAATAAGCCTTTCCGAAACTTTTTTTTCCCATATGGCCCGTTGCCGGGCCTGGTCACCGGGGCAGATGGGATACAGCCATTTCTTTTAGGGTTGACCTATTAAAACTTTTTTAAGTTCTTACTATACGATTTAGTAACATTTCATTCAGAGCTACAAATTACCTTATTTTATAGTCCCGAAGCAAGAGAGAGAGAGACTTTGAAAATAATATGCTTTTTAACCTAACTGTGTGAGAAATCAGATAAATGTGATATATAAGCCATAATATATTATGTCTTTGGCTATTGAACTCTAATGTACAGCTTTCAACATCTTTAAAACGTTTGTACCGGCAAATTGAGTTTTATTAGCCTTATCTTTCAACTCTGCATTGAGAAATCTTTTACTTCGAGAATGTAGTGTACCTACTTGTGATAAGTCTGGAAGCAGACGTTAGATACGATGTGGCATCGTCTGATTTTCACAATGGCGCTCGCTAGCTGTTGGGGCTTTGTTACTTTACCTCACATATTACTTTCAGCTGGTTTAAAGAAAATTGAGTTATATTATAACGGCAGAGTCTGGCGAACAAACGAAACCAATGCCATGCCAAACGAGTGTCCCCAGACATTTTTATGTGCCATCTAATAACGTACAGAATGGTGCGCATAATAACACTTTTCACAGTACATACTCTATAAGTATGTTTATTATATTTATTTGAAAAAATATCAGATGTGTACTCGTAGTTTTCGTAGTTTTTCGACACTGATTTTTGCATTGATAATACTAACTAATAACAATGCCTACCAATGCGAATAAGCAGGAAAGTTTAATTTTTTCGTTTCACCCTTAACAAGTACTTGCGGATTAGCATAATGAACTAGGGTGGAGATATTAATCTAGAATGCGAAAAACCTAAACTACAAGACCATAATTTAATAAAGATTTCGTGTGTTTGTTACCACCTGAGATTAGGTCGTAAACTATTTCATGTAGCTAAGGTGATACGAAGTTCGCTGGGATAGGTAGAAATAAATATATAATTATGTAGGTCTATTCACAAGTAATAAAGTTTTCAATATCACAAAAACAATAAGTTAAGTCCAGGAGTCACGCTAAGGTTACCTGAGTTACTAATATTTCATATTTATACATAGATAATCTATTATTAGCACAGAAATATGAATTATTAAGATTCCTTGTGATAATTGCAAAATTCGCTTCGTTAAACAAACAATAAGCAAAATGTGAACAGTCAATATTACGAATATCCTTTGCAGCATATTTCTTTTGTTAGCTCCTCGACAGTTTTGTTGAAAGTGAATGAGCTCTTTTATTTTTCCGCTGTTATAACCTTTCCATTAAAGCCTCAGTCAAATCGGGGAACATCGGCGTCGACTCTTTATTGCTAGCTTCGTTTCCGAGATTCTCCTAATGAGATTTATTCTTTACCGGCACAATCTCGACGCTGATTATTACCTGTGCGAAAAATGGCAAGCTTTATGAACGATGGAAATACAAATTCGACGTTGCCAATAAAAGGGAGAGATGTAGAATACAGAGTACACCCTGTTGCGGTTGTTCGAACAGGTGGACCTGAAAATTCAATTTGAGACGTGATCTATCGTCGTATTGCCGCTGCCATCTCTGAGCACTATGCTTTGATAACGTTCACTGCATTGACTTGATATTTTTATGCCTGGAGTATTTGTTAAAAAGATCTATATCGGATTTGGTTTTATTTTGGTATGGGTTTATTATCAATGTAGTTACCATTAGTTAGAATCTAGATCTAGCTTCTGCACTCACTGGTGTTTAATTATAACTTTCAGTATCGCGCTGTATCTAATTACAGCGATATTACTTGGCTATCTAATTAAATCTTATTAGAAGCAAACGTAAGCCTACGTATTAATTTATGTCGTTTTTGATATAGATTTGATAGAGAGAGGATCGGATATACCGAGATAGCTTTGTGATAAAATGCGTAGAGTACCAATTGACTTATCCAGAAGACATAGGTTTGAATTCGCTTACAAGTGTTCATGCGTGGAAGCACAATAGGTAGGTACTTATAATGTTGGGTATATACTTAAAACTTAATTTTTAATGTACTTATTTAGGCGGATTGTCTCGATACGGCACTAGTCTACTTCACCTTGCAAATGGCGAGCACAAAGGGTTCGATCCTCAGTTTAGGGCGTTGTAGGGGTAGACTTCCTTTTCAGAGACCAAAAACCCATGACAATCTGATTTACGCTACTGTGTGTAAAGAAAGTGTTTGCCGCTACAGTTTTTTTTGGTTTAGTCTAGGAATTACTGATTCGCGAATAATGAAATGATGGTGGCAAACAAGCATGCAGTTAACACTGATAGTAAGTGAATACCGCAGCCTATAGACATCTAAATAAAAACTAAATGAAGTCAATGAAATCAATCGAATCTTTTTGAAAAGTGCGCTACGTTACATTGAGCGCTCAAAATGTTTTATCGTAACTAGTTTCTGAAAACTTTTAAAATATATTTTAATTGAGTATTACACTAATACGCTGGAGGTCCTGGGTTCGATTCCCGGGTCTAGGGCGATAGCCCTATCAGAGATAACGGTTCAAAAACCTTTATCTCTGGTTCTATCAGGATTTTTCCATTTTCTGGGAGTTTCCCAGTATCTCGAAGTTTGGTAATGTGCCCGGAGATGGCAACAGATTCGCCACCTGTTACATGGGCCAATAACGTAACCGGCGAGTCGTAGGTGTTTGCATATATGCTTCGAATGCATGCATTGACTACAGGCGTGAAGTTACGTTTACGTTACGTTACGTTTTGAGTACCTACTATGTTTTACTATTATGTATTTCACTGGTGGTTGATTTGCAATGTAGGGCTCGAGGTCGAACGCACCACCGCATTATTTTATTTATTTAATCTTTAATGCACAATGTAAGTACATAAGGCGGACTTAATGCCGCAGGGCATTCTCTACCAGTCAACCTTAAGGTAGTGGGACATAATAGTGAGGGTGCAATATGAAAAACCTTTAAGAGAGAAAGTATAAAGAAACAGTTAAATATTTTTTCATCTATCTACCGCCAAATGGTAGTGTTTAGAACTATCGTATTCCGACTAGATGGTGGTAATGTATGGCCCTATGTATTTTAAAGCAATTTTGGACGATTAAATTAATTTTAATTACGATTAAATTTTGTATTATTCAACCTAACAATGTTACTTTTGTTTTAGACAAAGAAATAAAAAAGTAATAGTTTCGACTAATTAAATCGAATACCAATTCGAACTAATAAATTAGTTGCTGCATCGGGGAACGGTTTCGTCATATTTGAAAAACACGAAAACTATCAAAAATGCAACGAGAGCCATGTGGTTAGCGGCGGCGTACCAAAGGGCGGACATGTTTGCTTTTTTTTTTGACGGAATGACAAATTGAAACAGATTTGGAATCGAAATCCAGTACATAGCAAATTTTCACAGCCATGCTTTACAAGGTTTTGAAATATAATTATACCTTCGATTCGGTTGACATAATAAATACCAGCAAATAGTTTTAGAAGTAACTTATGTCTTATTCCAGGTCTTCTGTATGCAACATTATAATCCTGCATTAATAGAAATAAAAAAGAAACAGTCAAGTTTCTATTCCGGAGCTCCAGGGCCTAGACAGCGCATTACCGAATCTGTCTACTGCCAAATTTTAGTGTTTAGCAATAACGTTCTGTTTAATGGTACCTAACGTGTAATTTTCGGTAGTCACAGCATCGACGACACAACCAGAGAATATGTAATAATACTACGTATAGAATGGACACTTCGACGTCCCGCCCGATTTCTCCGCATCACCCAACCTCCTCCCCTCTTATGAGCGACGGTTGGTATTTTCTACGTGCTACGCATACAGGTGCAAGTGTAAATACACGTCACTGATTGATGTCTGTCTAATAGAGACAAAATTAAGCGTTTGTATGGAAATTTGGCGGAGTGTCCGCGGTGTGACACAACGCAGCTTCCAGAGACCAAACACAAGTAGTTTTGCCCCTGTGACATATAGGGTGGTAACGAATCTGCATTTTGATTGACCGATTTTTGTGTACATGTCACTGTGAACTGCATTCTTGTTTGCCATCAAAAATTACATTAAAATATTTCATGGACGTATACAATAAAAACATGAAACATTAATATTCAAGGACTTATTGTGGTGCAAGTTCAAAGCACTAGTGGTTTGTTTAGGGGTGAAAGTATTTCTAGGCATTACATGTTGGCAGCAGGTGAAAGTTCTCACGCTATCCGGGTATCAATTCCTCGTTGGGGGATTGCCCAATTCACGTTAAATATTAATTCGACACCGGACTGAGTGCCTAATGGTACATTTAACGTAATATATTTTTAGGTCTTCTTCCAGGTCCTCTGTACGCAAGAATATTTTAGTTGTACTATTAATTGAAACAGACAATAAACAAATCTTAAGAAGATATAAATAATTACATAATTAATTTAACAGGTGATAGAGTCCCAGTGCCGGAGATCGAGGGTGTAGGCACCACAGCATTATCTAATTTATCTGCCGCTAAATGGTAGCTTTTAGCAATACCAGGTTCCATTTAAATGGTAACGTGGTACTGACTCCGTAATTAACAATCACAGTGCCCAAACAACTTGGATTGATAGGCTGGTAACGCATCAGAATTTTTATCTACGGTTTTCATGCCGATCTATGGGCGATGTTCACTTACCGTACATACTGTCGAAATATTTTATTTCGTAGCCTCCTAGCTTAAGAGGCTTCTACATTTATTTTCCATTAAATATATATTTAAGTACAATAAAACAAGAAAACATTAATATTCAAGGATTACTGTGGTGTTGACGAGTGGTGTAAATACAATGCACTTGTCTGTTTAGGGGTGAAAGTATTTCTAGGCATTACATGTCGGCAGCAGGTGAAAGTTCTCACGCTATCCGGGTATTAATTCCTCGTTGGGGGGTTGCCCAATTCATGTTAAATATTAATTCGACGCTGGACTGAGCGCTTAATGATGCATTCAACCTGACATATTTTTTCCGTCTTGTATTGTTGGAGTTTGCTTTGATTGTTGCAATAATTTTAAGTAAAATATTTATAATGTACCTACTTTTACCCGCGACTTCGAGTATTCTGAAAATTCGCCTGGAATTTGTAACAAAAATTAATACAACTTCTCATAATCATTGAACTTTAAAGGGACGAAAACGTAAAAAGTAACCAATATATATACGAGATATAGGTTACTTTCGGTCACAAATAGACAACTCAGAAGTTCGAGACCTTGGGTTTCCAACTGTCTTCTCCATTAAAAAAAATATTAAAAACGGTTTAGCCGTTTGGCCTGAAACCGGGCTGTATCCCATTGAAACCGGAACATAGTTACCTACCACACAGACAAATACACATTTTCGCATTTTTTAAATAAGTAGACATTATCCGAGTGACTGTACATAAAAATATAGATTTGATGCGTTTATATCTATATATCTTATATATATAAAAATCAATTGCTGTTCGTTAGTCTCGCTAAAACTCGAAACTCGAGAATGACTGGACTGATTTGGCTAATTTTGGTTTTGAATGATTTTTAGAAGTCCAAGGAAGGTTTAAACGGTAAGAAAATATGAAGAAATTGAAGGGAAATAGTAGAAACCATAATTTCATTTTCCTATACAAGTGGTAAGTATCTATCAAACGTTTGACACATTATTTAATTATCAGGCAATACGAAGTTTGCCGAGTCAGCTAGTATATACATATAATATATAAAAATCAATTGCTGTTCGTTAGTCTCGCTAAAACTCGAGAACGGCTTTACTGATTTGGCTGATTTTGGTTTTGAATAATTTTTGGAAGTCCAGGGAAAGTTCAAAAGGTAAGAAAATATAAAGAAGTTGAAGGGAAATAGTAAAACCACAATTTTATTTTTCCATGCATATAGTCCGTATTTATCAAACCTTTGACACATTATTTCATTATGAGGCAATACGAAGTTTGCCGGATCAGCTGGTTTTAAATATAAATATACCTAACACCTAGAGCTATAGAATATTTTTCTTAGTATATATTATTTTAGGACTGTTTATTTGTGGCATCGGGATATGACACTATTGAGTTGACAACACTGTTGTAGGCATCTTTGGGGAACGCTTATGTCCAGCAGTGAACATCTTTCGGCTCAAGTGATAATGACGTAAGTGAGCAGACTAATTAATTGTAAGCTGTCGTAAAATAAATAATTGTAGGTGTTTTCTCTAGAACCTCTGATATGTACGAGTAACATTTATTGAAATATGGAAAGTTTTAAACGCTGCAAAACGTCGAAATCATGGCGTAATTAAAACATACGTATATGAAAAATATGTAGGTGTACATGCCTCAATATATCGCACAGTTCAAAACTACATATTTCAATGAAAAAATCGCACATATTTTCAATAAAAAAAATCTGGATAGCTGCTAGAGGATATTGAACTGAATAGCTTAATCAAATTTCGTCCGTGCAAAAATTTTCCGAGGATCGCGGGTTCCGTAGCAAACGAACACTGCTAACATAGTTCCAATCGTCCGTTTCATTATATTCTCTGCGGAATATCTAGAGGTCTATTCTGGTTCACTTTTATGGGAATTAAAATGCAGGTTGTGTAAGTATCAATGCAGTTAAATTTAACTGAAATATTTCCTGAAGAGATAGGCAGAGGTAAATGAATACGTTCAAGTGGTTTAAGTATATATGCCACCCACGATTTGCCTGTTGCGTTTATGCTCGTAATAGTTGGTGAGCCTATTGACATCTCTGGGCTCATTACTGAACCCCGATGTTAGAACTGGGAAACTTCCGAATAATGGAAAGATTCCAAAAACATTTACCGCTGACCTGTAAATCGTTTCGAAAAAAAAGTTAGTGGAGAATCATCCTAACCATTTATAGATATAAAAAATAGACTACAACCGATTCTCATACCTATCAATTATACACACAAAATTTCATAATGCTCGGTGAAGCCGTTTCGGAGGAGTATTTTTACAAACAAACTAGAATTTTATATTTAGATATAATATGTACACCTTGAGTTTATATTCTCCTCTTTTGCCTTTCGTCAGTAGAAGATAAATAATAAACATCGATTGCCGTGTAATTGTATATTGCCTCAACACTATATTTTGTTGTTTTTAGGTTTGTTCAAAGGCCCCAAAGAAATAAGGTCCAATAAACAATGTTTTCAAGTCTGTACAATCTGTACATTTCAGTACCATTTCCATGAATGAGTGGAATTACTTTAATTTGTCTTCAGTGTTATTGCGTTTGATTTGAGAATATGACCCCTGAGTCAGGTCAAACAGTGTTCGCCCTTCCTTTGTTCCAGCCGTTACTATCTCGCTCCATTTATGGGCCATATCTATTGCAAACAGGATATATTGTAACTGCCACTTCATTCTTCTAACAGAATAGGCCTTATTAATCGGGATGAATGAGCAAACGCTATTTGGCTTGTTTACGTAATAAATTGTTTTTCATTGGATATGGACGGCTGAATCCATTTTGCTACAGATTTTAAGAGTAACAAAGTATTTATATTAACTCATATAATTATAATACGAGTATATTTAACTATGACTGTCATATTTAACGTGCTTTACAAAACGACCGAGACGATTATGAAGTTGAAATAATATATAATTTGAACACTGAAAAACGACAAAGGCTATTATGAAATCGCAGGGTACAGTTAGTAACGAAATAAATTTGATGAAACTGTAATTTAACTATAAATAAGTTATATCGTTTTCAGGTTCGGCAAACTTCATGGTATTTCAATCGAATTGTATTTTAGATAACTAGTAAAGCAAAGTAACTCTCTACTTTGATTTATATTTCTGGTCTACGACAAATTGTGCGTCAAAAGAATTTTCCAATAAGACAATCTTGAATTTTAGATTTTCTTTGTGTATTTAAAATCGTCCAGTACTTTGTCATCCATGTGGAAATCTGGAAATTACCTAATAATATATTTATAGATTGATGTTACTTTTTTGAAACAATCAATTTGTGCCAATCCAATACAGAAACAAAATAAGAATCCAATTGTCACTTGCGTCCATAGTACCGTAGCGTACGTACTTCGCGTAGAGCTACCTACAGCCAGAGAATATTGCTACAGCTGAGCTGTAGATGAATAAAAAATGCGCTGGCTGTTGGTAATGTGATTTAATTTCAATTACACCGTGGTGCGGACAAATCGAACCTCGGATCCACGGGCGCATCTAATGACATGATTTACATCCAACCTTATTTACCCCTGTTTCGAAATGAAAGTAAGGGGAAACTGATGGACGTTATTTATTCCTCATTGAAATACATGTTGACGGATAATTTGTTGGAGTTAATAGGTCAAATCGATACTTCGAGGCATTTAAGCTTAAAATATTGATATTTGTCAACAATTTTTATGAACTTCGTAAGTTATTTGAGAATGAATCTTCTGAAATATTACTGGAGTTCCAGTGTTGGAAATCTAGAGAGTACCTACCTACACTATCGGATCAGCTAATTATTTGTCTGCCGCCAAATGTTAGTGTTTAATACTATCGTGTTCCGGTTATATGATAATTTATGGGCCCAAAATAACTCTCATAGAGGTGTTTAACAAGTTAGACCTAATAGGTAAGTTAGTACTTAATAGGTTGCAGTATTTACTTATCATCCACGTGAACAGCATGCTTGGTTGTCATAACCTTAAAAACATGGGATGTCAGTACATGAAGAGATTTACGGGACATGTTCATCTCGTAAATATTCATGGGAATTTTGTAAGTATTTCTTACCTTTTGTTTATCTGCCGATGTATCTGTAAATATAACTGTTATACTTAGCAGGAAATATAACGTTATATTATGAATGGCTATCTAAAAACTAGAACTGGTTGGTATCGTAAGACAACGTGAAGTCGTCTACCTCGAACAGTTTTTGAAAACCTGCATTTGAAAACAAGAATTTGAATCGTTTTAACATAATTTCTCTTTCCAACCCCAACAAATGGAAACAAAGTCTTATGAATGCTCCGCCAAATACTCATCTCATAAATATCTATTGTTCTAAAAGAAGAGAACCTCTTCTTGTTAAATAATAAACAAAGAAACAGTGCACAGGACAAATATTTTGCAGACTCCAGACAGAATTTACATTATGTCACGAGCAGCCAGGTTCGTCGTGCTTTTAAACACATTTTTTATTGCGGAAAACCTGCGGTATTTTACTGCCTATGTCTACCACCGGTTTTGGTTGATGTGTATAGCAATGTGAATTTTATTTGTTACTAGCTTTTGCCCACGACTTCGCCCACGTGAATTGAAAAAATCCCTAAGGAACCTCTGAACGGGATATAAAGTATCCTATGTGTTACAGCCATTATATACTCTACCTGTGTACAAAATGTAATCGACCCGTTTAGCTGCTTTAGCGTGATTGAGCAACAAAAAAACATTCATACTTTCACATTTTTTATAATAGTAGTAAGATATTAAAGTGATATAATATCTATATAGCAATAGAATTGAATTATACGATAGGTAAATTAGGTAATGTACCCATTTTACTCATCGATTGCCTTATCATTCTAATGTATCATTTTAAATACTTAGGTACTTCTTTGTTTATGTGCAATAATATATTTTCTATCACACACTAATAATATAACTGTTTTGCATAACAACAAAACAGATATTATGAGTGATTGACCTCCGGTTTTTGTGAAGGTGTCTAATGTCTATAGGCGGCAGTCATCATTTAACATTATCCGATGCGTCTGTTGTCAAAAAGTGGGTCACCTCTTTTTTGTGCAGGACCACCGAGCTGTGGTCTATGGCGTTCCGCCGCCAGCCTAGTTCCTGCTGCACGGGCAGAGGAAGGATTCTCTTCTGACGAGGTCTGCAATGGGCAAAGCACCTTAGAAACCTCTGTGTGCGTAGACAGTGTAACCGCCCTCTTAGGGTGGTTATGTTTGCAAAATTCAGCAGCCCTAATAGTTTCTGAGTCTCCCGTAAAGTGCACTGCTGTGTTTTGAGGACACTGTTTATTGTGGTCTTTATTTTTGTTACCTTCTTTATTGGCAAGGCCATGAAACCTTCGCAGGTGTTCCAAAACAGCCCTAAATATTCTAACTCCTGTACCGGTGTCAGGACGGACTTTGTGTAATTCACGTGCCAGCCTAGGCTTTCTAGAATCTGTATGGTCTCCGAGACCTGATTCTGTAACTGCATTTTGTCCTGATTGCACAGAATATAATCGTCTAGATAGACCAGAATTCTCATCCCCCTCGCCCGTAGTTTTTCTGCTATCCAATTTGTTATAGTAGCAAAGGTCCGGGGGGCAGAACACAGGCCAAATGGCAGAGCGGTGAGCTGTAGTACCTGACGGTTGTAATGAATTCTCAGGAAACGTCGATGGGACTCTGATATTGGCAGATGAAAGTAAGCCTGCTGGATATCTACTTTCACCATCCAGTCGTCCTGTTGCAAAAAGTCTATGACATCTATGTGAGATATCAATTGGAAATGTTTTACTGCAATGTGTATGTTCAGACCCCTGAGGTCGAATATTGGGCGTAACCCCCATCGGGTTTGTTTACTAAAAACATTTTTGACAGGAACCCAGAATCCAGAACAGGGGGGACTTCTAGAATCCCTTTTTCTTTTAGGTCTTGAATTACTGACCTCATCTGCGGGGAGTCCCTTGTATTGAATCGACTTTTTAATTTTTCTGTTATTTGCTGAAGGGGGGGTCTTACCCTGAATGGAAGTCGGCCATTGGTTATTATTTTTAGAATGAATTGGTTGGCACTAAGTTGCTTCCAAGCCTCTGCATGATACTTCAAGCACCCTCCCCTGAATGTCTGACTGACTGGAATATAGTCATTTGGGCTTGACATTTTGATCATTGTTAATTTTTCTTTTGAAATTTTCTCGAAAGGAGTTACGCTTTTGAGAGCCCTGAAAGTTACTAGCTTGATTTTTCTGATGACCTCTAAAACTCCTATTGGTCTGGGGCCTCCTGTCCTGTCTATATGCAGATGGTCTACCAGGAATACTTACTTTATCTCTTATGTACTCAGGCTGATTAAACCATGTCTGAGTACCTCCCAATGACTGGATCACGGGTTGCAAAGCTCTCCTACTGAAAAGATACTCTGAACTAGGTGGAATCTCTCTTAAAGCAGCCCTAAGCATAGGGCTACTAACTTCTTTAACAATTCTTTCACGTCTTATTTCTATGCGCTCTCCTCGTCTACCGCATATAATCTGCATTATATTTTTTGAGCACTTATGTAATGCAGATCCTGGGCCTAATAAACCTGATATTTTTTCAAAAAGAGATGTAGGATTTAACTCGCTTGGCTTACTGGCTGCCCAGTTAAAAATTTCTTGTAGACACTGTCTTAGTAATTCTAGTTCTAGTTCTAGTTCCGCATTAGTCAAACCTGCTAGCATATTTTCTGCGGAGGCTAAATAATCTCTCTTCCTACCAAAGTGACACAACTCCTCATTCACTTTTAATGAGGTAAAACCAGGTGTTGCTACATAGGTTTGCAAAAGACTTTTGTAACGCATTCCTTTCCAAGCTTGTGTTTCAAAATGTTGAAGATGGTTTAATTTATCAACACGTTCCTGTTTAGCAGGTAATACAACATTTTTACTGTCGAAACTTGTCTGTATTTTGCCCAGATCAAGATTATCTGTGGCCCGAGTAGGATTAATTAGAAATGTTGATTGAGGATTAACCTCCTCCACTGTATTACAAGTTCTTTGAGGAACTGGACCCTGTGTATTGTGTTGTGCACTAGCAGACATAATGTATTGGGGAATTTGTGTCAAATACCCCGTAATATAACTAACTTGCTTAGCCAAGGAATCAATATGAGACTCATTGGCCTCGTGTTTATTGTACTTACGTCGCTTATTGGGAGGTAGCGAAGCGGATCCATCCTCATCATCCGATGATGAGGTAGACTCACGACTACTCCTGGATGATCCAGGTTGGCTTCGGAATGACCGCTCTCCATCCGGAGCAGCGGCATCCGATTGGTCACTTACCACATCCTCGTTGTCGTCAGCGAGCACGGAGCGAGCGCTCATTCTTATTAATAACACTAATTTCTCACTTCGCACTGTTTGAATAAATAAAATATCAACAATTTTCACATAAAATTGGAAATTCAAACTCCTATTATAACTTTTGCATGCTTTCGCGGCAAAATCTACAAATGCTATGAATTGACATTGACAGATGTCAAGCGCGAAACTTCGAGAATGAGCCGCGCTCTGCTGTCTGTGAAAGAGATAAGTTACAAAAGACAAAGGTAAAGTATGAATTTGTATGACTTTTGGGTATAATCTATGGATGCTTCTTCAATCAATGCTGCGTGCTTTGGAAAAACATATAATACTACATGATATATTTTTTTAATATACGGAAGGTGACAAACAAGCGTGCAGCTCACATTAATGTTAAATGATGACTGCCGCCTATAGACATTAGACACCTTCACACAAACCGGAGGTCAAAATACAGATCCGTTGCTAACCCTGAGACCTAAGTTGTCATGTCCCTGTTTCATTCCCATAACGGGGCCATACATTACCATCTAACCGGAGCACGATAGTGCTGAACACTATCATTTGGCGGCAGATAGAGGTAATGCGGTGGTGCCTACGCCCACGAGCTCCTTGAGATCCTTCACGAGATTTTTCAGTGGTATCTAGAAACTGCAGTTTCCACTAAATAACTCACAAATGAAAATAAAAATATGTAATACCTAAATTCCACTCGTACTCACGTATACCGAAGAAATGGTGATATGGTCTATAACGAAATTATGTTTCAAGGATAACACAATATGAAGTGTTCACGTGCGGGTTTATGAAATATGTATTTCTTCATTCTCAGCGAGGGATCAACATTTTCCGTCAATTTAGCGAGCTCGCCTGATATGAGGGCAATAATTCCGCGCTATCTATGAAGGGGTTCTCAGATTGCACTATTATACGGTTGTACGCATTTTATTATAAGATTTCTACTACATGTAAAGTATGATTTATTCCTACAGGACAAATTGAATGAGAAATATATGGATACTGTCGCGTCATATTCAAGTGGTTCCGCTATAGCTTGCATAAAACATTCGTGCATCAGAGCAATTCCATTTTGTAGTGTTTATAAAATCAATTTCAGTGTAGCACTTTTAGTTGCCAACTCGATGGTGCTCCGTTGTGTGCGTGCACTCTACTTTGGGTATCGTTGAAGCACTTGAATTTTTCATGAGTTATCAAAGGCCTGGGGCTAGCGCACCTCGTTCAGTCCTAGAGTTTGAAGTCGCGAGCGCCTAGCGAGAAAAAAAATACATCTCTGTTTTACGGACTATTTTTAACCCCAAGGGTGTGCGTGTAAAATATAAGCAAAACATGTAACGAGAGATTCCGCTCTCTTTCTACTCACAATATACTTTGATGGAAAATCTCGAGTTCGTTGAACTGAATATTAAAATATTGCTCTTGGCTGGCTTGAAAAATAGATTATTAGTATGTCTATCGCCATTATTTTATGATGCCCCAGTTGCAAGCTTGGAAATAAACACATAAACGATATGGTTCTTATATTGGATAATCTTTTGAATTAATTTAGATAACTGGTATACAGCGAGTAATCAGTTATCGCCAATAAAAAGTACGATCCACTAATTTGAATATTATAATTATTGTTAACTCAAACAGAAATTAACATATACTAAGCTGAAGCTAAGATTCATTCATAAAGTTATGTAATCGAGCCATTTCCATAGTAATAAGACACTGAATAATAAAAAGATTTGTTCTTAGTGAAAGATGTTTCATCGCTCTCCTTTTTAGTAGTGGAGCAGGGATGAGATAAACCGTTTTATAACGAGGTAAGTATCGCTTCAGACAGGTTGTTAGCAGCACCAGGACTGAGTCCAGAGGTCATGGCGGGGTTATCGATTCCTAATGGGTCGCTTACCTCGCCATCTGAACTGTCTGCAGTCTGGAGCATTCATCTCATAAGTTCCAGAAAATTATTTGTGAATGAGACGAGCGAGACGGATTATATAATTACCTACACTGTGCGTTATGTGAGACGATGATTTGTTAAACATACATAACTGCTGCAACGACAATTGACAACATTTCATATTTTTTACCTACATGTTTTATTACATTATTTAAAAGTTAATCCAAAACTAGGGCACCCGTGTTTAACCATTTTTCGAAATTTTGTACTTTTCATTCATAATTTCTACTTTGAAAGTTAGTGTATTCTAAAAAGACGTATGCGCCATATGACGTCACACATAGGGTGGAATGGCGATAGAACCATTGCCTTGTGCCGTGACCCTAAAAAAATTGTACATGTCACTGTCTTGTCGTTGTCAGCTTGTCAAACTCGATGTAAGGCTGTTGATCTTCTAATTTTAAAAATATCAGTACCCGTGTTCGATATATCGACAAAGTTATCGATATATCAATATAATTTTTAAAAAATTCTTTGACCTTGCGTGTCGTCGATTAGTCTCTTCCTTGATCCAACTACAAAATTATAAAAAGACGAACAAGAAAAATAAACACAGCGTAGCTTCTCAAAATATAAAAAAATATCGTATGTATAAATCTACATTTTAATTAGTTCTTAATATCGACATATCGAAAAAATATCTATATTATATCAATAGCCTGAGGGCTAAGTCGTTGCTTAAAACTTTAAAACTGTTTTTTTTATAAATAAGTTCGTAGCAGCTTTTTATATACTTCGTAGTAGGGATGGCGATTCCATTTCCGATTTCGAACTGTCTAAAATCCATCCACGATTAAATCGACATTGAAAAATCGTTCTTCGATTATCGATCTATTTTTGATTTGGGCTACGTAATACTAAATTTCTAGGAAAACAGACAACCGAAAAAAAAAACCAACTCAACAGTGTTCAATGCTGGTATAATGCTTCCTATACTCACGTTTAAACGTTAAATCTTAAGATCTGCAAGTTTCTTAAGTCCTTAAGTGATTTAACCAAAAAGATCGATCTTCGATTTTCCAGGGTATAGTATCGATTCACTAGATCAATCCAGTACTGTGGATCGAGTTATATAAATAATTATAATTATTTAAATAAGAATCGTTTTTTTGGGTCCTAAAGATCGCTTTTCCGATTAATCGATCTAAGGTCTCGGATCACCAACCCTACTTCCTAGTTTTATACTTTGACATTGACGTATCCGTATCAATTTGACACATCTTGTCACAGAGTATGTAACAATAATGTTTTCATTTAAAGGTAAGCAATGGAAACTACTTCATTCCACCATATAAGTGACGTCATCACATGTTTTTTCACAGAAATTAAGAAATAAAATAAATTAAAAAAATATATATTTGAACTCAGAAAAGAAAATTAAGAAACGTTAATTTTCTTTTAGGATCGTGTCAATTTTGAAATGTTGTCAATTGTGCCCTCCTGAACACTTCCGACCTCTTTCATGTTTTTTAAATGTCGAAGGTTGAATTTTGACTGAAAATAAGGCAAGAAACTTAAATATTATCTACTTTTAAAGCTTTATCTCAAGCGTTAAAGATAATGTTTTAAAAATACTACAAGTATTTTTAATCATCTATTTTTTTATAATGGGGTGCTTTAGACAAGAAGCTACTACTCCTGAAGTAGGAAACTATCTACATTTTGTGCAGTTGACTATTTGATTACATAGTTAAAATATTTTTTTTTTATGTAATGGAAGCAAACAAACGTGCAGTTCACATTGATGTTAAGTGATGACTGCCGCCTATAGACACCCACACAAAGAACAAGGTCAAAATGCAGATGCGCTACCACTCCTGAGGCCTAAGGTGTTATGCCTCTGTGCCAGAAATTACAGGTCTGTACATTACCACCTGACCGGAATACGATAGTGCTGAACACTACCATTTAGCGGCAAGTATATTAGGTAATGCGGTGGTGCCTACGCCCGCGAGCGCCGCCACTGGAGCTCTACCACCAGTAATATAATGACAGTGGAAAATAACGATGTATTTCACATGGATAGTACAATCACAATGCAAATATGAACAGTGTGGAAACTATGTACAAAACCTTGAAACGTCACACTCACACAAACATGCGCATCGACGAGGCCTCTAAGCTGTTCTCGCGGTGCTGCAGTATTGAGTCACTCGCTATATCGAGCGTCGATGCGCATGTTTGTGTTAGTGTGCCATTTCGAACGCTTTGTACGTAGTTTCCATACTGTTCATATGTGTACTGTGGTACAATGCTCATCGAGAAATATTGCACGTCGATCTTAGGAGAGAGACAGTCGGCTAGTTTCAAGTTCATAGAGCGTTATCTCTGCTGCTCACTGCCTACGTAGGTACGCACTATTATTCAGGTATTGGTCAAAATGGTCGACAAACGTCAGAAAGGTTGTGTGCGATAGAGATAACGCTCTACACATCGAAATTATTCGAAGACTCTCTCCTAAGGTCGGTGTACAATATATGTAAGTGATGATTGCAGCTTATAGGTAGACATCTATACAAAAACTGGAGGTTAAAATGTAGATGCTTAGCCACCCCTGAGGCCTAAGTTGTTTTGCCACTGTGATAGTGATTTTGGCGCCATTAGTCTGTACGCTCATTTGTTCTTTACAGATACCTATAAGAAACAGGAGTAACATCGTTGTTTCCTTCGATTGTATCGACGTGCCAAACTCATTCGATAACATTAAAAATCACTTTGATTTAGATTCTCCTTCAGTCAGACCATGGAGATGATTTGGATTGATTTAAAAATCGATTAGTTACTAAGCGAGATCATCATTTCAGCCGCAAATTGTTAATAATTGGACAAAAGCCTTCCCAAAGATGCCCTTATGATCATAAGTCACCATCGCCACACTTGGCATGCAGGTTGGCGATTGCAGTAGCGGTAGTTTAACCCCAGAACGCTCCTGCCCACTCCAGTTTATTGCATTTACTACCACCCTATTGGAATTTTTTGCCACCATTGTTCGGTTGACTAAACGAGATATGTGATAAAATAGTTTTATTTCAGTAACAAAGTTGTCTGAACAAAGGATGTCAGTACGAATGAATTCGCAGAGTAATTGCAGAGTATTTATATTTACTCAAAAGAGTTATGCTCGGCTCAAACACGACGAGAGTAAGGCCCTTTCATGCGGCATTTGCTTTTATATTGAAGAAGAAAAATAAAATTAGAAAATAGCGAAATGTGCGTCGGTATTTAACGGTTGTAGTCGGTGCAGTTTTGAATGCTGGTACAACTGTTGCTATGCCAGGGTGTTAACAATTCCCGCTTTATCTGATCTGATATGTTTGTAGGTAAGTGCTTGCCTGTAAACTAGAGTAATAATAATTTTATGTATGAATGATATTCATTAATTTGTGAATTCAGGAATACCAATGATAACGAAACTGCTGGACAACCGTTGGTTTGTTTGCAATGATTACTCGCCATCAACTTGGACTTCATGTCCGTTATTATTACTTACATGAAAAAAAACTTAAGCAAACTTTCTTTAAAACTGAGGACAAGTGTCGAGGTCGCCTCCTACTTATTAATGCATCGACCAGGCCACACGTGCAAAGGGCTTTACATTTATAAAAGATACACTGAAATGACATCTATTTTAAGAAAGATCAACGAAAGTTTCTTGAAACAATGGTCTTCTTATATTTACTTTTAGTTTTCAATCAAAAAGTGAATGAGGCACACACTTTTATGAACATAACGTTTATCAAAATAATGTTAATTTAAATAATTGCGCATAGTATATTTTTTTAGTACAGGCAAGCAAATTATGTTCAATTTGGGTTTTCAGAAATATGCGACTTATTTGTAGTCATCGAGAAATAGTTTTCTCTTCCGGTAGAACGCCATTTACTGAACTCGATGGCGCACCTACATCAGATATAATTAAAAATGTTAAGTTAAATGTTCTGCGCTATCAAAGACATTTTCCTAAATAAAACGCACATATACAGCAAAAGAATTGAAATGGAAAATTTAGAATAATATAAAAAAAAGTACATCATGTAGCCACTTTCAGTGAAATTTTGCGCCGAAATTGCGAAATAAAATTTCGTCAAAATGTCGCCGTCATCACCAGCCCAAACTAATAAATATCCCTTTCAGCACGACCATAAACTAGCGTGCGTGTCAAAAAAATAAAATATTTCTTAACTTTTTTTGCTATTTTTCGGAACCAAATCGATACGCAATGATAGTGTGGTTAGTGGCGCGTGTTAAAAAAATACAAAGGTCATCGTATGAGCACTCCAGTCGCGTCACCGACACTGTAAAGGATGGCTGCGTTTTTTGGCAGGCACTCCCGCACAGGAACGTAAGATAATTGATATTAATTAAGATTATTTTGTGCGTTTTTTCTCTGATTCTTAATTTAATAATATGTTTTTGTATATAATAAATGAAATTCTTCATAATTGATTTATTTTCGATGATTTTTGACGATTAAAAACAATGCGCACGATCATGTCAAGCGGGTGCATAGAGCAGTTTTGACGGTTAAATTAACACGATCATGCGGGTGTGTTTTACAGCTATTTACAATAAATAAATAGTTTTGTTCTGTTTTTTTTTTTTACAAGTATTTATTGATTTGCAAGCGGACTAAGCGACAATATCATATTAAGTATTTTGGGTGATGGTAATGACTCCGACATCAAGGAGATTTTGGAGCCACACTTATTTTTAGAACTAGAGGGAGAAAATGAGACTCTAGACAATCATCCATCTCAATTCATAGAAGATGAACCTGTGCCTGTAGCTAGTTCATCTAGTCTGTCACCATGGGCACGGAGTTGTCGTGCCCAAACCAGCCCAAACCTTGGAAGCAAACACTCTACTTAAATAAGCACCATGACTTTCCACCTCTGCCTGCATGCGAAGCAAAAGCCCCAATGGTTTATTTT
The DNA here is from genome assembly GCA_036365455.1 of Macrosoma leucophasiata. NCBI lineage: Eukaryota > Metazoa > Arthropoda > Insecta > Lepidoptera > Hedylidae > Macrosoma > Macrosoma leucophasiata. The sequence continues at coordinate 15,013,469 of JAWQUS010000009.1, read as the reverse complement.
GCGGATTATTTCGACGACTAATTTATCAATTAGAAGGTGATTGTACTAATAATTATTATATGCGCCGTACTGGTAATACATTAAACGCCAAACCTGATGAAATAAAAAAAATTGGGCTTTATTTGCTAATGGGGATATTTAATTTTTAAAGCTTATTTTGTATATCGGCGCCAATATTGTCGCTGAAACTTAATCACTGATGTCATGAGACGAGACCACTTCTTGACTTTGCGAAGTGCATTGCATTTTGTACCTGAAGATAAAGCTGAAGATAGTCTGAACAGTCTGAGCCCTTTGTGGAAGGTTCAACCTGTAATCAATCAAGTAAAACAAGCCTGTCGCAAATAAGAAAGGGTACCTGGTAATTATTCAGTAGACGAACAGATGATCTATTTACTGGCAGATGCAGTTTACGCCACGTAGTCAGAAACAAACCACCAGTAGGTTTAAAAAACTTTGTAATAACCACAAGTGAAGGCCTCGTGACAAGCGACGACGATGAAGATATTGATGACGACGATGTTCCTTGCAATAAAGAATTTAAGCAACCAACTCCAACTAGGGCCAAATATTACGATGGGTTCCACCATTTACCATTTTTTGACTACAAAATTATAACATCTCCTCCAAGTTGCAAATTAGAATCCTGTAATAGTCGATCCAATGTTATGTGTACTAAGTGCCAAGTTTATTTGTGTTTGTCCGCAGCTAAAAATTGCTTTCACTTGTACCATCAGAAGTGATGCGAAAATCATACGTAGCAAATAATTTTTTGTGTATTATAATTCATAACATTGAGCTCCTTAAAATATTCAAACAATTTAAGTTCTGTAAGAAAAAAAAAATGTATTAGTTATTTCTAGTGTTTAAAATAAAAAGGTAAAATGAGGATTTGTTATAGAAAGGCTGATTAATATGAATACTTCATGGTATTAATTTTTTTTTTATTTTATCATCTTAAATTATAATAATTTGCTCTATGCACGATCGTGCGTGTTGTCAACTAGAACTCGAGCCTATACCATCGTGCGGGTGCTTTTGTAGGTAACCTATGAGTCCTAGATTTTTTATTTTATTTTTCCATAGTTTATTAGGACTTAAATAACGAGACTTTAAAGAAAGTATAATAATTTAAGCAAAAATAAATATTCGGGCTGAAAGGGATATAAGGTTCAGTGTTCATATTAATTTATGTGGGTATTTACTTAGTCCTTTTTTTTCACGTTTTCACGTGAACTATTTGACACGCACTATTCTTGGCTACCGACCGATGACTATATTAAAACAAACGCAAAAATGGAGTAGGCAGGTGCGTGATGCACGCAACGCGATGGCGTTAACTTTTTATATTTTTACTAACACAGTTTTATTAATGGCTACAGTTGATGACTACTTAATGAAAAATAAATAAACATTTGCCGGTTCAGTGTTAATTAGGGTGCTGGATGAATAATTAAGAGTACTTAAGTACTCCATAATGCAAAGTACAAACTAGACACATCCTTGGCACAGTAAATAGAACAAACAGTATGGAAACTAAGCCCATTTTGTAAAATATTTACCTACACTCCATTGAAGCAATACGGATGTCACTATATTTTTTAAATAATGGTGTTATTATTTTAACATTTACTGACCTTTAATCGATCGTATTGGGATGTTGACTATTTTTTTTATTGGTTACCCTGTAATAGTATTGGATAAATAAATACTATTTGCCTTTGAAACATATAGTCAATAAGTACTTAAAAGTTAAGATATAACGATTCAAAATGTTGCGAATAGTGAAATTACTCAAAACGGCCTATATAAAATTGCAGCACGTTATGACGTCACACCGCGGTACAACAGTTTACAAATAATAATATGAGTAGTCTATGTAAATAATCTTATAGTGTTGGTTAATCCCAGCAAAAGACGACTATTATTACTATTCACTCATTTATTCTTGTTCTTATTTAATATTTTTACATACATAAGTACCTAGTTATAAAAAAAACAAATATATAAGAAATTAGAAAAAAGTGCGCCGCCGGCAGCAGGAACAGGGTCCAAGCTGTCGGTGGTTAGGGTCACAGAGACAGGAACCTCTTCACTATACGTGCCGTGCCGAGGAGTACCGCCTTCTGTATCAGACCCATGATCCAACCTTGATCTTATTATTATTATAGTTTTAAGTACGGAAAACAGTTTAATATTGATATAACTTGTTTTATCTATTGATATAATCTGTGCAATACTGCAACGAGTTGTCGAGACTGGGCGATTTTGTCTTCCCCTCACCCACTCGGGTAAGCAGGATAATAAATAGCTGCCCGAAGAACTTCGTATCGCCTTAGTTAGTATAAACAAATTAACTGTCCAAAAAATCGAAAAAAAAATTGGTGAGAATCATCCTTACCATTTAGGGATATAAAAAAAGACTACAACCGATTCTCATACCTACCAACTTTACACACAAAATTTCATAATGATCGGTCTAGCCGCTGCGAAGGAGTATTGTTACAAACACTGTCACACGAGATTTTTTTTAATATGTTAGATATTATAACAATATGTTGAAGACTACTTGTGTTCGTTCTTGATTATAATTAAACTCTTCAGAAGGTTGTAGTAGAATATATTTTTACACAAAAAACAGCACAATTTATACAAAAAAGTAAAATTAGAAAAACCAATAAAATAACAGATAAATAATTAACAACCAATAGGATTTTAGATAATTGATAATGCTATCTCAATTTCTGTCTCTTTTCCGGCACGTGTCGATTTATCGGTCAAGGTCAGCGCGGGAGCAATGCGCGCATGCGCGATACGTTCGAAGTTCGGTGAACTCCAGTGCGCATGCGCCAGTCGCCGGTATAAGTATGTGCGGCGCTCGCTGGCTCGCTCTTTCGCTCGGGGCTCGCAAGATGAACGCACGCGTCGCGGGAGCTCGCCGGCTGACGACGCGTGCCGAAGATGTAGACTGAAGCGGAGACTGATGTGGCTATGAGTTCAAGCTGGATCTGAAGTCGTGCGGTGAGTATTGAAGTGGAGACGTCGAAGACTGAAGATGTTAGAGCGTGGTTGCAGATGAAGAGCTCTAACAGCTCTTTTCAGAGCTACCATCCTGTCTCTATCGAACGTCATCTGTACAGCATATAGTTCTTTTAAGAACTTTCCTGTCTCTTGTGCGTCAATGCGTGCTGTACTGAAACAGTTCTTTTAGGAACTATTTCGTCACCGTTTCTGCTGTTAGTGGCTGCTACAGTAACCCCCCTCAAGTGAAACGTACCGGCAGTTTGACAGCTCTTCGAATTTATCGGTCAAGGTCAGCGCGGGAGCAATGCGCGCATGCGCGATACGTTCGAAGTGTCGATTTATCGGTCAAGGTCAGCGCGGGAGCAATGCGCGCATGCGCGATACGTTCGAAGTTCGGTGAACTCCAGTGCGCATGCGCCAGTCGCCAGTATAAGTATGTGCGGCGCTCGCTGGCTCGCTCTTTCGCTCGGGGCTCGCAAGATGAACGCACGCGTCGCGGGAGCTCGCCGGCTGGTGACGCGTGCCGAAGATGTAGACCGAAGCGGAGACTGATGTGTCTATGAGTTCAAGCTGGATCTGAAGTCGTGCGGTGAGTATTGAAGTGGAGACGTCGAAGACTGAAGATGTTAGAGCGTGGTTGCAGATGAAGAGCTCTAACAGCTCTTTTCAGAGCTACCATCCTGTCTCTGTCGAACGTCATCTGTACAGCATATAGTTCTTTTAAGAACTTTCCTGTCTCTTGTGCGTCAATGCGTGCTGTACTGAAACAGTTCTTTTAGGAACTATTTCGTCACCGTTTCTACTGTTAGTGGCTGCTACAGTAACCCCCCTCAAGTGAAACGTACCGGCAGTTTGACAGCTCGGCCTCGACTTGTCACTCGGTGAGTTGATTGCTGTGATGTGCTCGAAGTGCTCGGTAACTGATCTTGAGGTATAGGTATAAGGTTTTTAGGTAAAGGTAAAAGGTTTTCAGGTAAAAGTATGTGGTTCTGAGGTAAAGGTTTTTGAGGTAAGTGGACTTGTGGTAAAGGTAAGTTTTCAGTGTCTTCCACAACATAGGCAGGCTTGAGTCTGTCGATAGATATGTTGGTTTGACGCTCAGGTAACTGGATCGTAAACACTTTGTCTGTGCGATTTACGACCTTATAGGGACCTTCATAGGGTGTTTGAAGCGGTGTGCGTATCGCGTCGACTCTAATAAACACATGACTGCAGGTATGTAGGTCTTGATGAACGAAAATGTGTTTATTGTTTCGTGCGTTACGTAGTTGCGGTCGGTTTTGCGCGATGATTTCTCGTAGGTTTTGCACGTAGCCGTAGTCCATTGATGTAGGCGTGGTCGATGTGCTTGCCTCGAAGAAATCGCTGGGTAGACGTAGGTTATGTCCGTAGATTAATTCGGCGGCGCTTACGTCACTATCGGATCGGAGAGCGGCGCGTAAACCGAACATTACGGTCGGCAGTGTTTGATTCCAGGAACTTCGCGCGTCTGATAATTTGGCGCGTAAAGATGATTTTAGCGTGCGATGCCATCTTTCGACGATTCCGTTGCTCTGCGGGTGATACGGAGTTGTTCGTATTCTGTTTACTCCCATTATTTTCATTAGGTTTGTAAACAAATTACTCTCGAATTGTCTTCCTTGATCCGTAGTTATTGTTGTAGGGCATCCAAATCGACAAATCCAATTGTTGTAGATAACTTCGGCGACTGTTTCGGCGGTGATGTCGGTAGTAGGTATAGCTTCGGGCCATCGGGTGTGTCGGTCGATCATTGTTACTAGGTAGCGATGTCCTTGAGCGGTCGTAGGTAGCGGTCCTACGATGTCGGCGTGAATGTGAGTGAATCGCTCGGTTGGCGGGAAAGTTCCGATCTCGCTGTGGGTGTGACGATGTATTTTGCTTTTCTGGCAATTTATACATTGCTTCGTCCACGTTCCGATGTCGTTGTTCATTGCCGGCCAAAAGTATTTTCTCGTAATAAGTTTCCGTGTTGTTCTCGTTCCGGGATGACTTATGTTGTGTATACTGTTGAATACTTCTTGGCGATATTCGGTAGGTATGTACGGTCGCACGTATGTAGTGGAGGTGTCGCAGTATAGTTCGATGTTGGTATTTGGTATACTGATTTTTTTAATGCATAGGTTTGGTTGTTGCATTAATTGTTGGATGCTCGGATCTTTTTCTTGTGATTTTGCAATCTCTTCGTAGTTGATGGATGATTGACAGGATATGGCTTCGATGCGGCTGAGAGCGTCGGCACAAACGTTTTCTGATCCGGATACGTGTCTGATATCCGTGGTGAATTCGCTGATGAAGAGTAGTTGTCGCGTTCGCCGTGGCGTCTCGGTGTTACTCTGCGTTTTGTTCATCGCGAATGTCAGCGGTTTGTGGTCGGTGAAAATGATGAGTGGTCGCCCTTCGAAGATTTTACGGAAGTGAGTAACTGCCATATGTATAGCTAGTAACTCGCGATCGTAGGTAGAGTACTTCTGTTGCGCATCGGAAAATTTCTTCGAAAAATATCCAAGTGGTTGCCATGTGTTGTTTATGTATTGTTGAAGAACTGCTCCTGCGGCCTTGTCTGAGGCGTCGCTGAATATTGCGAGAGTGGCGTGGTGAGACGGGTGAGCGAGTAAAGCTGCGTTACTGATGCTGACTTTACATGCGTCAAATGCTTGATTCGCGGCGTCGGTCCACTCGATGACTGTCTTATCGCGCTTCTTTGCATCGTGTAGGTATGCGTTCAGCGGAGCTTGTAATAAAGCGGCGTTAGGTATGTGATCGCGATAGAAGTTCAGCATGCCGAGGAAGCGTCGTAGTTCTTCGATTGTCTTTGGCTTGGTGTATTTAAGGATGGCTTCGACCTTTTCTTCAGGTGGTTTGATGCCTTCGTTTGACACGATGTAGCCGAGGAATTTGACTTGCGGCTGACCGAGAACACACTTGGCGGGATTGATTGTGATGCCGTTTTCTTCCAATCGTGACAGTACGGTGTTGAGGTGCTCTCGGTGTTCCGTTTCATTGGTTGAGGCGATCAGGACGTCGTCGATAAACGGGAAAACGTAGTCGAGTCCACGCAGTACTTCGTGTATATATCGTTGAAAAGTTTGGCCTGCGTTCTTCAAGCCGGGACACATGCGTGGGAATTCGAATAAACCGAATGGTGTAATGATAGCGGTTTTTTCGATATCTTGCTCTCGGACTATGATCTGGGCATATGCGCGGTTCAGGTCAATTGTCGAAAATACGTTTTTTCCGGAGAGGTGGTAGGTGAAGTCCTTGATTCTGGGAACTGGGTAGCGATCGGGTGTTGTAATCGTATTGAGGCGGCGATAGTCACCACACACTCGTATATCTCCATTTTTCTTCGGTACTATATGTAGTGGTGATGACCATGGGCTCTTGCTGGGACGACATAGACCTTGTTGCATCATGTTCTCAAATTCTTTTCGAACGGTTTCGTATCGATGCGGAGGTATCGGACGGGCACGGCAGTGTACTGGTTGTCCGGTGGTTTCGATGTAGTGCTCGACGTTGATTTTCGAATTCAGATTCATTGAAGTGAGTCGCGTAGTGCCAGGGTATTTCGCAAGTATGTCATGGTAGGACTCGCGGATGTCGATACTGCGTATTGTAGGTATGTTTGTAGACATTAGTGGAGCGGCGACTTGTAGGTTTGTGACGCCGTCAATCAATCTTCGATGTTTGATGTCTACGATCAATTGATGGTGGTTGAGGAAGTCGGCTCCAAGTATCGGTTTCGACACGTCGGCGATGATGAATTTCCATTTGTATGGTCGTCGTAAATTCAGGTCAAGTTCGAGCGTTTTCTCTCCGTAGGTATTTATCGTTGTGTTGTTTGCTGCGTACAACTTGAATGGGAGCGGCGTTGGTGTCTGGCCTTGCTTTCTTGGTAGCACGGATATGTTAGCCCCAGTGTCTACCAAGAAGGAGTAATTCGTCTTCCGGTCACGGACGAATAGGCGGTATGATGAGTTGGGAACGCCGGTATCCGCCTCTGCCAACGTTCGTTCTAGTTTTCCGACTGTTGCTTGTAGTTACATGGTGTAGTGCATCGTCTCGCTTGACTACCGAAGCGTCGATGGTAGTAACAGTGTGCCGGAGAGTCAGTGGGCGTCCGGGAACGCTGACGAGAGGTGCTTCGTTGGCGGGAGCGCTGGCGGTACCGGTGCATGTTGTTGTTATTGTGGTACGGCGGTCTTGTTTTTAGCTCGTTGATTTCCAAGGTCAACTTGCGGATCTCGTCGATGAGAAATTGGGTGTCGGCTTGACTGGTTGGTGCTGGGGTAGGTGGTGATGGTGGTTGCACGGAGATAGCGGCGACATCGTGGGTTTGCTCGAGCATAGTGTCGGCGAGCAAAGCTAGCTCTTCTAGAGTTGTTTGGTGCCTAAATGTCTTGCTGACGGCGAGGACAGATCGGACGTGGGCTGGGAGGAGTTTGGTCCACATCATGCGCAGCGTTGTGTCGGTGACCTTGTCCTTCGCTAGCATGCGCATACGTCGTAGTAGGTGGGTGGGCTTCTGGTCACCGAGCTCCATTTCAGCCAGTAGTTTTTGTAGCTGCCGGCTATCTGATTCCTCATAAACGGAGATCAGTCGCTTCTTGATGGCCTGGTATTGCTCGACCCGTGGTGTGTTGCAGAGGATGTCGGCGATCTGCTCAACGTCCCCTTTATCGAGCTGGACGAGGACCATCTGCGTGAGCTGGGCGGTACTTCTTTTTAGGTCTTCAGTGGCGGTCTCGAAATTTATGTACCACAGCCGTGGATTGTCGCGCCAGAATGGGGGTATGCGCATGGACAGCGCTATGCCATCGGCGTGTGGTGCGTGAGACGTCGTTGGTGTGGCGGCTTCGTGGAGGCGTCCTGGGACGAGTGGCTGGGTGGGTTGTTCCATGATGGTGTTGTGTGGATGGGCAGCCGGACAGGGATTCGCCTTCCTTCTTTTTTTTCTTTGCAGGCTGTATGCAGTAAGTCGCTGTACAGCCGGGCAGAGCTTCGCCTTGACGTGTGCAGGTCGCTGGGCAGGCTGGCAGGGATTTGCCTGGTTTTCTTGAGATCCTTGGTATCACGTCGGGGTCACCACTGTTGAGACTACTTGTGTTCGTTCTTGATTATAATTAAACTCTTCAGAAGGTTGTAGTAGAATATATTTTTACACAAAAAACAGCACAATTTATACAAAAAAGTAAAATTAGAAAAACCAATAAAATAACAGATAAATAATTAACAACCAATAGGATTTTAGATAATTGATAATGCTATCTCAATTTCTGTCTCTTTTCCGGCACGTGTCGATTTATCGGTCAAGGTCAGCGCGGGAGCAATGCGCGCATGCGCGATACGTTCGAAGTTCGGTGAACTCCAGTGCGCATGCGCCAGTCGCCGGTATAAGTATGTGCGGCGCTCGCTGGCTCGCTCTTTCGCTCGGGGCTCGCAAGATGAACGCACGCGTCGCGGGAGCTCGCCGGCTGACGACGCGTGCCGAAGATGTAGACTGAAGCGGAGACTGATGTGGCTATGAGTTCAAGCTGGATCTGAAGTCGTGCGGTGAGTATTGAAGTGGAGACGTCGAAGACTGAAGATGTTAGAGCGTGGTTGCAGATGAAGAGCTCTAACAGCTCTTTTCAGAGCTACCATCCTGTCTCTATCGAACGTCATCTGTACAGCATATAGTTCTTTTAAGAACTTTCCTGTCTCTTGTGCGTCAATGCGTGCTGTACTGAAACAGTTCTTTTAGGAACTATTTCGTCACCGTTTCTGCTGTTAGTGGCTGCTACAAATATATCATTCTTGCCTTTCAAAATCACCAGGAAGTTTAAAAAACCATAGCTCCGGATTTGTTGATGCAGAGTTCAAACAGTCGTATACCACGCAATACGCTCGTGACATCTTTAAAACACTCGTGGAAACAAAAATAAATGGCAACGTGACCGCTCGTCTCGACGCGACACTCGCTACTGTAGCACTGCGAGAACCGCTTAGAGGCCTCGTAGATGCGCATGTTTGTGTGAGTGTGCCGTTTCGAACGTTTTGTACGTAGTTACATTACTGTTTGTAACTGTACTGTGTCCTTGGTTCCAAAAAATGTCACTTTCTAATTAACATGTTTCATCAGCAGAAATCTTTTATAAGTTCAATCAAATTACCAATTGCCAGATCCAGGAATATTAAAAGCTAATTGATCCGGATTGATATTTTTATGTAAGTGGGTAATGAAACTGGCAAACGAGTATGCACGAATTATCCACGTACCCAAGATCATATCCACCATAACGTGGATATTATAATACATGAATGTTGATCCGGATTGAAGGTTTTTGTGTAAGGAAAGTAATTAAACTGGTTAACAAGCACGCAGGTCACATTGATGATACCTAGATGATTTGAATAAGATATATAGGAACATCTACTTAAAACTGCCTCGGTCCCCTAGTGGTACCAGGCCACTACTACTACGCTGAGGTCCTGGGTTCGATTCTCGGGTAGGGGGCTATCAGAGATAACAGTGTAAAGTCCTTTATCTCTGGTTCTATTGGGATTTTTCCATTTTCTGGAAATTTTCCAGTACCTGGAAGTTTGGTAATGTGCTCAGAGATGTCAACAGGCTCGCCACCTGTTACATGGGCCAAAAACGTAACCGGCGAATCGTGGGTGTTTGCATGTATGCTTGAATGCATGTATTTACCTCTGCCTATCCCTTCGGGGATTACAGGCGTGAAGTTACGTACGTTTCTACTTAAAACAAAGATTTTTATGCAATTGCGTTACTACTTTTGAGACTTAAGATCGGTAAATTAAACTAAATTAAACTAAGTTGTATTCATATTAGTACCTCAGTCTTGTATTTAAAAACATTATCATTCGTCACGATGTTTTAAAAATTTATTAAAACTTGAGGCCGATGTTCCAGTCCATCTCCACAGCGACACAACTCTTATCTTTCGTTCATTTTTCGTAAAATACAAACTGTTTCGTAGTTTCACAAGCCTTTCTTTTTAATTTAAATTTTCATTCGCAGGAAATTATTTCCATCGTCACCTTTTTCGTTTCTTTTTTCTGCATAAAGATAACTTCGTACTTGTAAACTTTATACAATTAAGGGCTGGGTGAATCTAATAGAATAATCATAATGTCATTAGTTTTTATTTACTTGCAGTAAAATATAAAATACGTAGGTACGTGTATTGTAAATCCAGTGTGTGTGTTGCACATCCGTAAAAATAGTGCTCTGTTATTTTAGACAAATATTTCAAATCCGGTTATATTTTTGATATTTTTTTTTTATGTTTTAAAAGTGGCAAACAAGCATACAGTTCACATTGATGTTAAGTGATGACTGCAGCCTATAGACACCCACACAATGACCAGAGGTAAAAATGCAGATGCGTTACCACTCCTGAGGCCTAAGGTGTTATGCCTCTGTGCCGGAAATTACAGGGCCGTACATTACCACCTGACCGGAACACGATAGTGCTGAACACTACCATTTAGCGGCAAGTATATTAGGTAATGCGGTGGTGCCTACGCCCGCGAGCTCCGTCACTGGAGCTCTACCACTAGTAATGTTTATAAGTGTTTCATGTATGTGTAAGTAGGTACCTGATTTTTAATAAACTGAAGGAAAAACTTTTTATGTTTAACGAACTTTAATTACTTGGTCATCCCAATCAGGCAGATCCGGTGCTATGAAGGTATTGTCAACATTGCGGGTTTTTGATCAGCGAAAATATCTAACTCAAACATACATACAAAATTGCATCTCTGAAAAAAATGTTTAATTTTGTGCAATTGCCATAATTATGGGACCACAGAAAATCCACTTGTAAAGTGCGAACATACACAAAGAGACAGATTTATCTAGAAGATAATATATGAACAGGTATAACTTTCGAAGAAAATATCATTAGTATTACTACTCGCACCAGCACTGAGCTCTGCCTCGTTACGTAGCGAGATAACGTGTAAATTATGTTGAAGTGTTGCCAGTGCATTTTCGCATTAAGCAAGATTAATCACCCTGCGAACATTTTCAACAATATCAGACAAAGTAAGAGTTAAATGCGCCCGGATCTACTGGTAATTTTGTGAATAAAAAGTTAGACTGGCTATTTGAGAAACAAGAGACAATAACGCTATTCTTGTGTTCTGCATTTTCTGCAATATTAACAGCAATACAAAGGAAATGAAAAATAAATTTGAACTGTGGAACACTTTTGGCTTTTGTAGACAAACATTAACATTTTTCAAGAAAAATGGTAATTATTTGTCTACATATTTGTCTACGTGCTGAGTCACGTTCCATGAAGGTTACATAAATTACTGACATTAGTTCATGAAGTAGATAGGTATATTACGTTAGTTGTAGATGATTAAAAAATAAGTATATCACATCCTATTTACTATATAGGTATTCGAAGGTAAAAATAAGAAGGTTACTCTGAAGAAGGTATCCTTAATAAACGAGTTTTCGTATATATCACTGCACCATTTTGTAGAGTTCGTAGGCAATATCTAATTTACAAATGGGTCATTGTCATAACCGCATTAAATTCTGTTACTGGCGGAAATTAAAATGTTAAATACTAATTAGAAAACGCTTTATAACATTATAATAAAGATAAATGTTTTCTTATTCATAAAGTATTTTTACAATTACAGATTAAATTAAAATAAACTATTTACAAAACAATTTCGAAGCAAAAGTCCACCTCGGTGGACTGTTACCGTTCTCCCTCTTTATTCAAATTCGATCACGAAAAAAAAACTATTTAGCAGAGTTAACTTATAAAAATGTTTTCCTAAACTTGACATTTTATTTATTACAAAATGCATTATGCATAATAGATACATTGTGTTCATAAGGCGGCTTCATATATTTTACTCATTTTTTACTTATTGGACGGGTATTGGTTATGTTTAACTTTTCCCAATTTGGGTTGAATGTGCCTTCTGTTTCTTCATTTATACGTGCGTAATTCGTGTTTTACATCAATAATTAATTATTTTGTTTGTGATTCTTGCTTTGGTTAGGCTACCTGTTTTTTAATCCACAGAATATAGCTAGAACCAGAAATAAACTGACTGAAGCTGAAAGAAAAAGCGCAAAAGAAGTTAAATATGTGGAAAGCAAGAGAACAACTTAAGAAACACCCAGTAGCATTAGAACAACAGCGGAAGAAAGATAAGATGCAATATTCGCCCTTTTCGTGGAACTATACAGGTTCGTCAAGTAACATGGGAATTGTCCCATTCTAACTTGACCATTAATAGCTGCATTTCCTGAGGCTAAGCTGCACACTTGCCATACAGGTGATACGTGTCCTCATTACGATTTAGGTTGTATAAGTCTTGACTTTGACCACACAACTTGCACGTTGAGATACCTGCTCCCACGACAGTTCTGAGTTTTATTCCCAGCCTCCTACCGAGTCTACCAAGCTCACTGCCTACCTAGTTCTAACTAGAATCCCATAGTTCAACAGTGCTCCAGGAAAAAGTTGAGTTCGACATTTACTGAGACTCAAATTAATGATTCTGAAACACCAAACACCAACTTGTTCTAAGTTCCTGCGTGGATTACGAAGTCGAAAACGCATTCGGTTTGTTGATGTTTACTCTGACTGTTTACTTTTCATATTCACCATCTACTTCAAGACCTGAAACACCAACAGAAGTGCACCAGACGCTTTGGCAACATTTTTAGTCATCATCAGAGGATGTAGATATGTCTTTTATTAAATAAAGGGTAAATTTCTTTAAAAGTACATGATTTGAAATTGATTTTGTTTTTTTTGAATTTGTTTTTGGACTGGCAAAGTGTTCCCTTATAGTACTTAGTTCTCTTTATTGCTCTCATGAGCTATTACTTAAATTGTACTAGTAATTAAGTGGACAAAATCCTGAGGCGGAGACCAGGAGACTCATAGCACAGGGTTTACCTAGTTTGAGCGCTCCTGTCTCCACAATACCCTGAGAAAAATGTTTAAAAAAAATAATTCAGTATAATTTTAAAAATAAAATAAGTTTCATATGATGTATTTACCATAAGAAAACATTGTGGAGAAAATAAATAAATTCTTATTATTATTATTATTTTTATTTTTTTAATTTCTCGACCATGTTTTGACAATGACCCAAATACCTTATACACTGTCAGTATTTTCTGAATAATAAGGATTAATACGAAAAGACAATTATTTTTCAAACCATAAAATTATAAAATCTTATACAATGTGTCCCAGGGATAAGTGACCACCCGGCGTTTTTCGAATACTTGTACAAAATTAAGGATAATTACTCTTATATATATAATTAAACGTATATAATATGGGACTTACCGGCTTTGTTTTTTTTTACGATGTTTTAAAGTTTTTAGTAAATACGCGTAACTTACTGCAATTTTTTACGATATTTCCTTAGTCTTTACATCTTTCTTCATTACGGCAATTACGATTTCGGCTAGTCAATAAAAAAAATGAATGAAGAAAGATGTAAAAACTTAGGAAATATCGTAAAAAAACTGCAGCAAGTCACGCGTATTAACTAAATAATTTAAAAAATCGTTATAAAAACCACCGTTGGTATGTCCCATATATATAAGAGTAATTATCCTTAATTTTGTGAAAATATTCGAAAAACGCCGGGCGGACACTTATCCCTGGCACACATTGTATACTGTCTATAAAAAATCTTATATGTCTTGGCACATTATCTATATCTTTATCTGCCCCGTAATAACTATCATAGAGATTCCATGTTAGAAATAAGTTGTTTCATCCCGTAGATAACAAAAGTAAATACGTCTACGATATTGCATTACTCTTTTGCTGAAACGCAATTTCCCTCAAGTCAGGCGATCCACAAAAGAATTTCTTAGTTCGCGAATTAACAAGAGGATAGGAAAGAAGAGGCTAGCACAAAGTGAGTAATTGGCGAAAGAGTGGAGGATCTTGGGGAGTTCATGCGGAAATAAATCTACTGCTGCCCTTCGCGAACAGTAATTGAGTTCAGGATGTACTTCAATTAATTTATGTAGTGTGCACAGTACCTATGTAATGCAATGCTCTACTGAAAGTACGGTCGAATTAAGATATTTCTTGATTATTTATTGTTAATTATCACTCTATAAATCACCTCATCTTTGAATCTTAATTAGGGAGTTACTTTATTACCCTTTTTTGCCAGTTTTAATTATCTAATATGTTTCTTAAATTTAATATTATACTTGCATATAAGATGCAAGTGAGACTTTTTATAAAGTCAAGTTACAATCATACCTAAAAACTAGAGATTTCAATGCAGACGAGTTGCCACTTCTGAGGCCTCAACTCTTATGCCTTTTTAATGATGTGCTGGAAATGATAGGAAGTACATTGCCGAGAATACGATGGCCCTGACCACTACTATTTTACCATTTAACAATGCGGTGTTGTGTACGCCATCGAGCTCTATTTTTAGAACCGTAGAGTTCACACCACTATTATCAAAATCCATGTCGTCTCACCAATCGATACGCACATGCGTTGTCAAAGATATCAACATCGATGATGTCTTTGGACTGGGTTTAATTTTATGTAATAGAATTGGTAAACAAGCATGCAGTTCACATTCATGTTAAGTGATGACTGCAGCCTATAGACACTTACACAAAGACCAAGGTCAGAATACAGATGCGTTATCAGTCCTGAGGCCTAAGGTGTCATGCCTCATGACCGGAACACGATAGTGCTGAACACTACCATTTAGCGGCAAGTAAATTAGGTAATGTGGTGGTGCCTAAAGTCCCCGTCACGAGAAGCTATAAATTTTGTAAACAAGTGTTCAGGAGTTCACAACATTTGGACCAATAAAAAAAAAGAATTTGTTTAAGATTTAATAATTTATTAATTAACATATATTATTTCAGAATAATTATTCGTCAGATTCAGATGTTTCCATTTCTGTGTCAGAATCAGTGACATGTATCACGAAGCTGTCTACAGTTTTATCAATCATCTCATCGATTTTGGAATAAAAGTTATCTTCTTCCTTGATAACATGCTCCACACAACGCTTCCAATTTTCCGAAGTAATCTGCTGCAGTCCCTCTTGTAATAATTGTTTTACCTCGTCAAATTTAAAATTTGTATTTTTGCGAGCAACATATCCTTTTACGTTGGCCCAAATTAGCTCAATTGGATTAAGCTCACAATGATATGGCGGGAGTCTCAATACTTCCACCTTATATTTTTTTGCGAGCTCGTCCACTACATAAGTTTTAAAATGGTCTTTAACATTTTTTACTTTTAGCAGTAATTCAGTCTTAATTTCATTGTCGTCGTAAGAAATATTCTTACTTACAAGCCAATTTTGTATATCTTTTTTTTTCCAGGCAGTAGTAGGAATTCTTTCAAGACGCCTTGAGTGGTATGGTGCATTGTCCATTACCACTACTGCATTTTCTCCAAGTTTTGGGAGAACGTTTTCAAACCATTGTTCAAAATGTGTTGCATCCATTGATTCATGGTAATCTCCCGTCTTCTTGCATTCAAATATATTTTCGCCGCCCTCTACAAAACCGTTCTCATTGCCGATATGGGTAATTATTAATCGTTTACCTTTTGACGTTGGGTTACGTGCACCAATGCTAAGTCCTTCTAGGAAAGCCTGCTTCTTACTTTTAACTTGTTTGTCTACCCAAGTTTTATTTACGGTATGTATGTATGTATCTTCACGCCAGGTCCCTAACGGGGTAGGCAGAGAGTGTAGAGTTATTTACGGTATGTCCTGTAAAAACAATTAAACATTTCGTTGGCTAAATAATCTAACTTGCTAACTCCTTTTCGCCTTAAAATGACTTATTGATATCAAAAGATAGAGAAAAAAATAATCTTTAACTTTCAATATTGCTCACTGAACAAAACAGAATAATAGAGATGCAATTGCGTCTTTTATTAATTCTTTAATTTATATATATGTTATATGGTATTTGCTTACAATCAGGCGAACCGTATGGTAGTCTGCCGTTTTACTGCAATTAAAAAAAAACACACTAACCTGCATTCACCCATGTCTCATCCATGTAAAATATCTGGCGATTTTTACGTCTATAGTCTTTAATCGATTTTAAATATTTTCGCCGCCATATTACAATGTCATCTCTATCAATCAGTGCGTTATTTCGCTGTCGTTTTATGTATTTAAAGTTTAAATGCTTTATTAGCCGCCTGAGAGTTGTTTCGCTAAAATTTGGCAAATCTTCATCGTCATTTACTGCCTGAAGAATCTTGGGAATTGTTGGTAATTGGCCATTTAAAAAGAAACTGTGAATTTTTTTCCTAATTACGGATTTATCAAAATCGTCTACTTTCTGATAAAATTTAGGCCTGTCTTTAGATTTGATAGGTGATTTTATTCTCTTTTCTGATTTATATTCTTTTAATATATATAAGTCTGTTTTACTACATGAAAGAAATAAACCTTGTGTTGCTGTAAACTTTGATTATATACACGTCTAGATGGAGCATTTGAGTTCCTAAGCGTCCAAAAAAATATCAGTTAACTGTTAGCTGATATCTTCGTTTCGCTCGCTCAGTAGCGACACCGTCATTGTGACGGGAACACGTCCGCATCTGTGCTTTCAATATGACGAGTTGCGCTATTAAAGTGTGCCGAAATTACCAAGGAAGAATAAAAACATCTAAAAACATTTCTTATTATCGATAAGTACACTTTCCATAGTCCTAAATTAATGCTAGAAATAAAACAACAATAATTAATTTTATCTCGAATTGTAAGATTTATTGAACGCCATGTTTACTGTGTTGCCAGTTTTTTATTTAAAATCTGCCCAGTGAAATATGAAGTTATAAAATAAAATGTATGTAAATCATGTTTAAGTACATAAATACATTATTTTATTAACCCCCGATGGAAAAAGAGAGGTGTTTTAAGTGTTTTAAGTGTGTGTGTTTGTGGGCTTGTAAATTCCCAACTACCAATTTTGATTTTGTTCTTAAAAATGTATTTGTTTTTCTCCACAATAATAATAATTTATATTAACAACTAATCAGAAATAATTAAAACTAAACTAAAGCTATACCTATACAATCAAAAAAATAAAAATAACTAAAAAGTAATAACTGGAGCTACCTACTATGGGACGATCCAGTTAGTCCAACGATGTGGGACGACCGTTTTAGCCGGAAGGTCGCGTGTTCGATTCCCGCATCGTAACAAATATTTATATGGCCTACAGATATTTGTTTCGGGTCTGGGTGTATGTGCATATGTTGTATGTGCATAAAGGTTATAACTAGGCTGTACATGCATTTTGTTCTTAATCTGAGTAGCATTATTTGAATAATATTATGCTGATTAAATTATGTAGGTATAATTTTTAAAATTAATCAATATAAAATTGGGCGTGTTTTTGTAATTACTAATATTGTAAATTTTGTGACAGAATTTAGTTGAATTTATATTATTATCTGTATACTACCGTAACATTGAGAGGACCGTTAGATTATATCCTTACGTACATTCCTTTGTTAGATTAGAATTATAGGTATCTTACAATAAAATAATTATATCTTGAGTAGGTAATTTTGTTAGATTGTAGTCAAACAGTTTTCACAACAATATGGTGATATTGGCGATATGTCATAAATTAGGAAAAAAGAGAACTCGACTTAAGGTAATTTTCCCTATTTTAGGGAAAAAATTCACAAGTAAGCAACATATTCACCAGTTTAGTAGTGTGTGTAAAGCGAATAAAATATACATATTTGTGTGCGTTACACGCACACAAGGCTTCTCGAGTTGGGACATTGTTTTTGCGACGTTTGTAAAGCGACGCTCCATCTAGACGTGTATATAATCAAAGGCTGTAAAGAAGATTTATTGTTAGTTTTTTTTATACAGAGACTATTTTATTTAAGTAATATAAAACAATATGAACTCAAACCTGTAAAGAAGAAACGACAATGAAAGTTTATTCTTTCACTTTTAAAACATAAAATAATATAATATTAAAATTTTCATTGATTATCCAATTGTCAATCAACTCGTATTTAAATCTGTCATCTGACATTCTGAATTCGTTTCTTCTTTAAAATCAGACAATTAAAAAGTTAAAAACTATAACCAAACTTCATGGTAAGTAAACACACAGAGTGCGAAGAAAGAAATAGTATTTCTTTACATCTCCCCCCATGGGGAAGAAAATTCACCCGTGAATTTTCACTCCAGTTCTCCATTTGATACTTGCACATTCTCATCCTCTGTTATCTGTACTGGAATTAGTTTTGTGATATGAAAAAGATTTGACTCTGTTTTTCTATGTCCTGTATCTATCTCGTAAATTGTATTAGATTTCTTTTTAATTATTTTATATGGTCCAATTCTCAATTCATCTAGCTTTTTCCTATTTAGTTTATTCCCATTTTCTATATATACTAGATCTCCCACACTGAATTCTCTTTGTTTTCTATTCCTATCATACCTCATTTTGTTATAGTAATGTGATTTCAAGGTATTATTAAGCGCTGTTTTCTTATCTCCGATCCAGTCACTATTTATACCTCCTTGTTGTAGTTCTTTTGGTAAAACCTTAACATCTGTTCCGTATAGCAAATAACATGGTGCATAGCCAGTTACTGAGTGGTTAGTCTGATTGTATTTTTCTACACATTCATGTGCTATTGTAGTCCACGCTCTGTTTTCTCCATCTTCATTGATTTTGCATCTAATTTTGTTAACTATCGTTTGATTCAACCTTTCATTTAGGCCATTAGAAAACGGTGCATTCACTGCTGTAAAAATTATTGTTATTTGTTTGTCAGTAAGGAATTTCTTGAATTCTTTAGAGTTTATTCCAGG
Source organism: Macrosoma leucophasiata (assembly GCA_036365455.1). Lineage (NCBI taxonomy): Eukaryota > Metazoa > Arthropoda > Insecta > Lepidoptera > Hedylidae > Macrosoma > Macrosoma leucophasiata. Next base: position 14,994,563 of record JAWQUS010000009.1, on the reverse strand, counting down.
ATACTGGTCGGTAAGGAGCATCCCAATCTCTTCGGTTTCAGCGACCTTATTTATTAGCTTTATAAAGTCATGTGCACCCTGGGTTTTTGATGTTATAATAAATGCATATCTAGTGAAGTGGTCCACTAAAAGATGTATGTATTTCTTGGTTGATCTAGAACCACCAAAACCTCCAATTGTGTCTATTGATACTATTTCAAAGGGTCTTGTCGCTGGGCCTAAATATGACATTAATCCGTATTTGTGTTGTCCTCTTGTTTTGTTTTTTATGCAAATTTCACAATTCCTACAAACATTTTTAATATTTTTCGTTAAATTTTTTGTTGCGTACAGTGAACTAATAGTCGTTAGCATTTGTCCCACTCCAATGTGACATAGATCTTCATGTATTCGCTTTATAAATTTAATACTGAATTCTTCTGTTATTATTATTTTCTCTTTGTTCCTAATTCTTTTGAAGTATAAATTGTGTTTTTTGATTATTTTATTATTGTTTCTCTGTATTTCTTTATTTTGATTCTGATCTATTACAATATCTTCTAATGTAATTAAGTTCACAACTTTCAGTTGTTCTTCTAGATTATCCTCTGGTTCTAATACAGGATTCCGACTTAAACAGTCCGCTTCTAAATTATCTTTTCCAGGGGAATATTTGATTTTAAAATCATATTGTGAAAGGTAATAAGTCAAATCACCTAGTTCTTCGTCTGTTCTAGCTTTTAAGTTCATGTTTTCTAATGGTTTATGGTCTGTGTAGACTGTAAACGATTTACCTATCAGCCAGTACTGCCAATATCTTAGTGCTTCTTTAATAGCTAAGCATTCTAAATATATTGCCTTTTTCTTCTTTTGCGCTCCATTCAGTTTTTTTGAAAAATAGGCTACTGGTTTTTCTTTACCATCTAGTTGTACTTGTTTTAAAATTGCTCCAACACCCAGCAGAGAACCATCAGTATAAATATTTATTGGTAGATTTTGATCATAAATTTCTAGTATTGGCTGTGAACACAAGAGACTCTTTATTTTTTCAAACGCATTTTGACATTCTTCAGACCAAACAAACTTTTGATTTTTTCTTAGCAAATTATGTAATGGGTCAAGAATTATTGCGCTCCTTGGTATATATTTATGGTAAAAGTTTACTTTTCCCAAAAATTGTCGAATATTCTTCTGGGTTTTTGGTACTGGAAATTCTTTTATCGAAATGAGATTGTCCTTCAGTGGTTGGATAGAATTATATTGAATGATATGTCCCAGGTATTTTACCGAATCTGATGCAAATGTACATTTTATAAATTTTAGTCGAAATCCTTCCGTTTGAATTGCTTCTAGTAACTGTTTCAAGTGACTTATGTGTTCATCAAATGAGTTTGAAAATATCAGGATGTCATCTATATAATTGACAGCAAAATCGGTTAGTTTATATTTTCTAAGTATGTTACACAATATTCTTTGAAATATTGCTGGAGCAGTCTTCAAACCAAATGGTAGGCAAGTCCATTGAAAGTGTCCCTCTTGAGTTACAAACCCTGTCTTCTTCCTGTCCTCTACTCGTAGAGGTATAGACCAAAAAGCTGAATTAACGTCTAAGCTTGTAAAAAATTTGCAATTTCTTGTTTTTGTCATTAAATCGTCAATTAATGGGAAGGGTTGAGCCTGAGGAACTACAATTTTATTTAAATCCCTGAAGTCTATACAGAGCCTTGATTTTTTATTTTCTTCCTTTTTAAATGTCAAAGTTACTGGTGCTGCGAATGGACTATAAGATTCTTCTATAAGCGCATTATCCAATAATTCGGCTATTTGTTCTGCTATCTCTTTTTTGTCTTCTATAGTGCATCTGTATGGCCTCTTGCTGCAGTATTTATCCATTAATAAATCTATTCTTGCTTCATATCCTTTAACCATTCCCACGTCATACTTGTTTTTGGCAAAAACTGATTGATATTGTTGTATTAGCTTATTTATTTCTTCCCTTTTATCATCATCTAAATGACCAACCTTTATTTCAAATTCCTCTTCTTTGATATGTTCATTAAAATTAATTTTGTTTTCGTTTTCATATTTATTACCTTCATTTTCACCTTCGTCTATCTTTTTCTCCATTTTTTTACTATTCTTTTCATGTAAGTATTGTTTCTGAGTTATTTTTAACTCCTCATTTTGTACTAGCTTGTATTTCTTTATCATATCTAATCCTATTAAGAAATCATATCTGAATTTGTGTTCGTCAATGATGTACACATCCACATTTTCTTCTATTTCAAAAATTTTTATTTTTAAATTTGTCAAACCACTTGTTTTTTGGACACCATTAATTGTTACTATATTTTCTTCATTCGAGTTATGTCCTTTTGTATTTAGTTTTAGTAATTTGGAATTCATTAGAGATACATTTGAACCTGAATCGTATACTCCATAAATTTCTAATTTATTATTTAACAGTAGTTTGATCTTAATTAATGGTGTCACTACTAGTTTTTTTGTTCTGTTTCATTTAACTCTGCTTCAATCACTGAATTATTTACATGTTTAATATATCTTTTATTTAATTTATCATCTTCTCTAACTCTAAACCAGCATGCAGCTTCGGAATGATAGCGAACCCCTTTATTTAATTTTACGCATATTTTGCATGGATAACGTCCTTCATTTGTAATATTTATCCTTTGATTTTCATACTTTCTGTACGTTCCACTTCTATTTTTATTTACCAAATGTTCATACTTTCTCACCTCATTGAATAAACATACTATATCGTTCATTGCTTCTCTATTTATCTTCTCTAATACAAAACCTGGCAAACCTACCGCTATCAGATCCACCAGTGTACCTGTATCAATTGAATTTCTCATGTCCAATAAAAGTTTTTCCTTTTTAATGGCATAGTCCACTAATGAACCATCCTTATATTTAAATAACAATGCATAGGTCACTTGGTTCCAGTTTTGGTTTGCAAATGACTCACACAACTTTTCTTTCCAAACTATCCACTCTGAGTTGAGTGTTAATTTTATAATCATTGAGCTGTACCAATCAACACAACTTTTATCCATAAATAGTCGGAGAATCTCAATTTTTTGTTCATCTTTCATAATACCGAAGCGAGAACATTCTCTCTCAAAAATGTCAATCCATTGCCTTGCATTCGAGTTTTTGCTCGTAAATTTCTGAATCACAAACTTCTCTGCGACATATTTCAGATTCTGTTTTTTTAAATCATGTGTATTTTTTTCTATTAACTTTGTAAACATTTCTTCCAATGAATTCGAATCTCTAATTTGTTCTTCAGATGCTCGGTTATGTTCAATTTCCTCCAGATATTGTTCTCCAAATTGTAAGTTACCATCAGCATCTATGTAAATTTCTCGTAATTTATCTGTCATAGTTATCCAAACTCTTCGTGTCTGATGTCTTTTCTTTAAACTATTTTTTACTTTGTTGTACACGGCTGTCTCAATTAATTCTTCGTGAAATCCAACAGACTGTAATTCCTCTGGTATAGCAAATTTTTTTTCATCTTTAGTTGTGATTGAGGTTACACAACAAATATTAGATTTTCCATCATTCGCCGGTAAAATCGTGAATTCAAAACGTAACTGCTCCATTTGCATCTTTTTATAAACAAAATTGTCGTTTTATAAGTCTGTTTTACTACATGAAAGAAATAAACCTTGTGTTGCTGTAAAGAAGATTTATTGTTAGTTTTTTTTATACAGAGACTATTTTATTTAAGTAATATAAAACAATATGAACTCAAACCTGTAAAGAAGAAACGACAATGAAAGTTTATTCTTTCACTTTTAAAACATAAAATAATATAATATTAAAATTTTCATTGATTATCCAATTGTCAATCAACTCGTATTTAAATCTGTCATCTGACATTCTGAATTCGTTTCTTCTTTAAAATCAGACAATTAAAAAGTTAAAAACTATAACCAAACTTCATGGTAAGTAAACACACAGAGTGCGAAGAAAGAAATAGTATTTCTTTACATATATTATACACAGATGCGATGCCAATTCCCAAAATCGTTGCTGTTTTTTTATTTATTTCGGTTTTGTAGGGATATTCATTCGATGGCCAATTTTCTTTCACGTACTTATATACGTTGATCACCATATTTTTCTCATTAGCCGTAAAGCTCGTCACCTGTAAAAATCACCTGTTCAGTCACTTTCACACGAAGCTCAAGCTATATCTCCAGGTATACCAATTAACCTAACCAATTACTTCACAATTTAAAACGTACTTCTAATAAAAGTTTCCAAAGATTATCGCGTTTGAACAAACAACTCTTTCTTTTTACTTATTATATATTTTAGATAAATTGTATTACGTACCTTTTGACGTTTTTTTCGTGGCGAATTTATTTCCTTAGATGTACTGGCTACTGGCTTCATTATATGTAATAACAAATAAAATTAACGCAACAATTAAAGTTACAACAATTAAAAAGTGATAACGAAACAAAAACAAAATTAACAATAACAACCAGATCCGCGATATATGCAAAGCAATGAAACAAACAAACTCGTACGCATTCGAAACTCGAATGACTGTTTATTTCAAAATGGCGTCCCGATAGTTTACAATCCCTGCGACGGACGCTTTCCGGTACCAAGAAACACAAACGATAGCGCTTTGCGTCGTTAAAATATAATTCGACTAAATTAAATAGGTTGTTACTTTCATATAACCCGTCTATATTTCATGTCGATTGAATATGTTCAAGTTATTATTATCTCGCAGTATAAAATGTTTACTTAGTAAAAGATGTTTGTTTACATAATTTATAGCTTCTCGTGACGGTTACTTTACGCCCGCAAGCTCCGTCACTGGAGCTCTACCACCAACGTTATTTTATAACCATTCATGTAAACAGCAGGTATTTTGCTTCTTTTGTGTCGTTTAAAAAACTAACCAAAAACATTGATCAACCTTACTGAAAACATGGTACCAGTGACTGAACACTGCAAACCTCGAATACTTATAATATGAATGCGCCATGATGCAGAATAAAATTCTGCAATAACAATCTTTTATATAATTAGGTATCGAGTTGAAAAATGTTATTGTAATATTTTATATGAAGCATAGTTTTATAACATTCTTCATTTCACTCAGGAATTTATGTCATGGAGGTCGTTTCAATACTAAATTGATTGAAATTCAGATGCCATGGGGTGACTTGGCCCCACACCGGTTAATACAGGTATACCTACCTGTATTATTACAAGTAGGTATACCTGTTTCAGTCATGATTTCGTAGACCTGTAGCTGTAGCGGTTCAGATTGTTATCAAATAATATATCTGCATATGACTACCCGTCTTTCCACTGAATAAGTATTGGGGAGCGCAAAATTCAAATTTAGCCTTGGTCACTTACGATTTAGTTAACATTATAGTCAGTGCCGTGGCTATGGTAACTCGCTGCGAGAACTCCTACCAGAAGCGTAAATCTTTGGGACACTCGTTTGTAGCCTTATTTTCAAGCTTCGGTCTGTTCTCATAGATAGTCCCCGATACCTTCATAACGTATTTTTATTTCTCTTCCCACAGATCAAGGGTGAGATTCACAGACCGCACTACGACTTTACTTCCAGCAAAGTACGCTTAGACGTACGCTTACGCTTAGGGTGAGATTCACAGATCGCACTACGACTTTACTTTGAGCAAAGTATGCTTTGAACTGTCAGAAATGTATGGGTTTTGACAGTTCGAAACGTACTTTGCTCGAAAGTAAAGTCGTAGTGCGGTCTGTGAATCTCGCCCTTACTGTCAAAACTCCTACTTTACTAACAGTTCTAAGCATACTTTAAGCTCAAAGTAAAGTCGTAGTGCGGTCTGTGAATCTCACACTGTGTCGGAGAGCGCAAAAATCAAATTTAGTCCTGATGGTTTGTCGCTTCTTGTAGCGGCTGTCGTAGCCAGTCGAAATGTTTGTGTCTCTTCCTTCAAAATATGTATACAAGTTTATAGGGGCGCTAACTTCAAACCTAGCCTTGGACGTTTATGTCCTTGTACCCAATGGAACCGTCGTCATACGTATTCAAATGCACTGAGAAAACCCAGCGTAGGAGTATTTCCTATGCTGCGTTTTCTTTCGGAAAACAAAATATTTCATTCAACAATATATTATTATGTGTGCAACATGTAACAAAATTCTATTCCTCTTTCTATACATATAACGTACCAATCTATATATTCATTCAGCGTATTCCCAATTTATTAACTAACGCTATCTTACTAAACTACTGCACATTTTATAATGAAATGAAGTTTGTGAATTATATATCTGAATATTTGTTTCTCTTTTTAAGAGTAACAAATACAAGTACCTTTTGCCATTTTTCCTATCAGGATAAAATATTGTTCTTCCGGGAACGTACCATACGGGTGAAGTAGCGTATAGTAGGGTTTTATTAGATTTTTTAAAATATTTATTTGTATACTATTTATCTATTTCCATTGCCTTAATACGTGTTAATCTTTAGTTTGTGCGCAAACTCCTGGATTAAATTTCGATGTTAAATTTAGTTTATTTAGTCACAATCTGGTCCAAGGTTTGCACCTGAAAATCTACTTACATTAGAAAATAAAGAAAAATGATAAGAAAAATTTGACTTCGGGAGGAATCGAACCCGCGACCTGAGGATAACCAGTCCAGCCGCATTACTATTAAGCTACCGAAGTCCCACACAAGAGCGTCAAATTTTTCGTTCCCTTTCAGATTTTAAACGACTTCGGTTTGGTGATACTTACTTTACAGACAGACTAAACTTGAAGACTAACCTTGGGTTGCACCCAGATATTTGTTAAAGTTATTGTAACATTTCACATCCTTCTCTTACTTAAAGAAATCTGTTAAAGTTAGAGAAGGATGTCAAATGTTACAATAACTTTAACCTAAATACCTTGGTGCAACTCGGGCTATGTAACATACGCATGAATAAAATAAGTCTCCCTATGAGTTCACCTACAGAGTAAGACAATCTATCACTGTTCTGACACGGTGCGATGGCCGCGCCGCTTTGTGTTGCCCTGTGAACGAAGCACCGAGTTAAGCACAGACCAGTGAATCGATGAACAAGCGATTTGATCAAGTTAATTTAATATAAAGGCTAAGTTTAGCGAGTGACCTGCTTTACTTTTAAATGTTTTCACTGTCATGAAATATTAAGCTGTACTTCGCATTTTAATAAATGAAGTATGCATGTATGTATCTCACCAAGTCTCTTACGGGGTAGGAAGAGAGGGTGGAGCGCCAGATAGCCGGTCCTGACACTTGTCCTGACACACCCTTGCCTCTTTTACATTCATCATTTTCTTAATAAAATAAGTGTCTTTTATAAAGAAAAAATCAGACTCAATAATCGGACTTGTTCCATATTATTGTATTTTTGAAGCAGTTATGTAGACACCTACATCAAGTTTTAGCATAATCGGTCAACGGAAAAAAAATCAATCTCCTGCGCAAGGTGTGTAAACGTACCGACACCTTGTAAAAAGAAACTTCATCCATTTCGCTAGCATTATGATCAATCATCGAGTACACTATCATCGTTGTGTATAAGATCATAATTTTTAACCTATTTTGTAGGTTGAATTAATGAAAGATACTACTCCTGTATATGGGAATATTACAAATCGTTACAGGATATTATTATAAACTACATGGCCAAGTCACACATTTTGACTATGTAAGTTAAGCTTGTTGAGTTAGGCCGTGTAGAGTTAGAAACTTAGATCAACATTAGTTCTGATAACTTTTGGATGGTGCGAGCCATATGGTCTCATCTCGGCAACATTTTACATGAAAATGATTTTGATGCGATTTAAAACTTCGAGAACGTTTTTACAAATAGTCAATTTGGAAAAATTAAGCATCTTTTAACGAGTGAACAACATTATTATCGATATAGTGGAAAGCATTAGAGGCTAGTGTCGCGATTTATCACTTCAAAAAGTTCAAGATTAAAAAATGTTACTGCGAATTTTTTAAAATGGTCCATTTCTTTTCTTATCGATTCCGAGTTGTGTTTAATTCAAAGACGCCTTAAATCACACTATATATTCTGTAACTAAGGGTTTCAGTTTCAGCCATATACGTGGTATTTTACTTTCTCTATATTTCATCCTGTTGTAGCAGGAGGCGATCGGCGCGCAAGCTGTCGTGCGGTCACACTCCGCCGCACATTTCCAACACTGCATACATTTCCCCGCATCCGCAATGAATTGCGAGTCAAGTGGTTCAAATGTGCACTCAATGAAAATTCAATAACGGTTACCAAAATACTGCAATAAAATTCCGATTATATTAAAATTGAATTGATAAATTTACATTTTTATAGACGCACGCTAAGGCTACTTGGTCTTTGAACGTTTTTTAGCAAATTTTATGTGACGCAGACAAGTGTTAGATATCTACCCAAAAAGAATACATTACTTGAGCTTTAATGACCATTCTTAAAGTATGTATGTATAATTTATGACCATTCTTAAAGTATGTATCTTCACGTCAGATCCCTAACGGGGTGGGCAGAGAGTGTAAAGCGCCAGATATCCCGGTCCTGACACACCTCCCGTGCCTCATCTACTCATCATTCTCTTCATACATGCACGCCGATTCCTAAGACTTTTCCCCCATCCCACACCATCAGACAGAACTCTACCTATTACCCATTTTTAAAGTAATGTGATTAAAGAGTTTACCAATAAATATACTTACCACCTACTTTAACCTGCACGTAATATGAATTCAACTCCTCCTGGGACATACAAATTTCCATGTCTTATTTTTATTTTGTTTATACATTTTTTGTATACCTACCTATGTCAAAAATAACTGCAACGTATCTGTATTTTGAGCTCTGGTTTTTGTGTAGATGTCTATAGGCTGCATTCATCACTTAACATCAATGTGAGCTGCATGCTTGTTTGCCACCTTCCTAACATTAAAAAAAATAAACCAAAAAGTGGCTAGGATAGCCTGCTAAACGGTGGTCATTGGACAGGTGAACAAGTTTATTGTGATAGTACAATACCTAATTCGAATTTAAAAGGAAAACTATCACAGCTAAGTGGACTCAACAACTTTACAAGTAGGTACACCTAATAGTCGATCGACTTATAAAATACTAGCTGACCCGGCAAACTTCGTATTGCCTCACAATGAAATATTGTGTCCAAGGTTTAATAAACATACACGGACAATTTGTATGGAAAAATAATATTATGGTTTTTACTATTTCCCTTCAATTTCTTCATATTTTCTTACCTTTTGAACCTTCCCTGGACTTCCAAAAATTATTCAAAACCAAAATTTGCCAATTGGTCTGGCCGTTCTCGAGTTTTAGCCAGACTTACGAACAGCAATAGATTTTTATATATATAGACTAGCTGTTGCCCGCGGCATCGCCCGCTTGGATGTCGTTTAAAAAGTACCCTATGTTCTTTCTCAAAGTCAACTCTATCTCTGTACCAAATTTCATTAAAATCGGTTCAGTCATTTGGACGTGAAAAGGTAACAGACAGACAGACAGAGTTACTTTCGCATTTATAATATTAATAGTAGGGATAGATATAGATATAGATACTGAGAAATGGAACATTTCCTTGTGCGTTGCCCGACATGCACTTGGCCGGTTGTTTATAGCATAGGTTCGCTCAAAGAGGATAAATTGATTTCATTTCCCTACCACCAGAAAAGAAATGAAGAGAAAATATACAATCCCATGAAAGTGGATAATCTACTAGTCAGACACGCTCATCGTTATGCTGAAATATATTAAAACCCAGACACTCTTTTCTCTTTCTGATTTATAATCAATATTGGAACAACTTCAATCGTAGCATTGAGAAAAACGAAGATACTGGAATTATGAAAGAAAAAAATATGTGTAATATGTATATATCTATTTATTCACATAATTATTTCATCAAATCTTTTACCATAAATAATTTATGAATTTAGACCCGTTTTGCACCTACATCGTCGGTCTCTTCATAACCCAAAGGTTGACTGGGAGATAATGCCTAGTGGCATTAAGTCCGCCTTTATGTACCCTCTTCGTGCATAAAAGAATAAATAAATAAACTAAAAAAATAATGAAAAAAAATAGAGTATTGGACAGTAAAGTTATTTAATAGCCATATTTAGTTACATGCTTAGGGTGAAGCTTTAGTGACGGAGCAAGCGGGCATAGGCACCACCGCATTACCTTGTTATCTACGAGTATTTACCGCTAAATGGTAGTGATGATTGAAATAAAACTAGTTTTCGGATTTATCTCGCGTATAGATTATTTAAAATCGGACCCGACGTTTAGGTCGCTTTTCAGCTTCCGTGGTCTCGGGCAGACTGAGGTATCGATTTTAAATATAATAATTTTATGAATGAATTAATGAATGAAATTACTTTATAGAAGCAGTCCTGAGACATGCCCATAAAAAATTAAAAACAACAAAATATAAACAAAAACGAAAATGAGTTGGTACACGAGAAAGAATAAAAAAAATATAAATAGACAATAATGGCAACCCATTATACGTCCCACTGCTGGGCACGAGTCTCTCCCCTGTTTGGGGGAGGCCTGGAGCTTACTCCACCACGCTGCTCCAATGCGGATTGGTGGAGGTGGGTGGGTTAGTGGCCAACCCAATGTCGGATGTTTTCAAACCGCCCATAAGGCCTCCGACAAGGTTTAAAGACTGCTATCCATCGATAGCAACCGAGACCGACGGCTTAACGTGCCCTCCGAAGCACGGAAACGCGCATTTAATTTGCCACTAGCGGTCACCCATCACACTACCCGACCGCGCCCGTAGTGCTTAACCAAGCAGATCGCTTCCGATCTACACCAGCCGCTGGGCCATGCGCGCTTCCGAAATAAACAATAATAAGCACAAAAACAGAAATACAATCACTTAGTACACAAACAAAACAAAAAGAAAAAAATCTGCATAATGAAATAAATAAAAATACCTAAAAATCATAAAAAACAACTACAATGCGTATCTCGGTACCAACCGTGTATAATTACCAACCTTTAAAAACATTGTAATTATATACCGATTAAAAAAATATATACATATATATATATATATATATATATATATATATATATATATATATTTGGCCATGTCTCACGGCATGGTCAGATGGTTCCGACTTCCGTAGTGGAGATTGGTGTTCGACCCTATAATTTCCGACAAAGAGACATAACAACTCAGGTCTCAGGAGTGGTAATCTCTGGTTTTACATTGGATTTTTTATGTAGATGTTAATAGGCTGCACTATTCATGTACCATCAATGTGAACTGTATGTTTGTTTGCTTCATTATATACTTACAAAAAGTGATCCTTGGGCATTTATGTAACAAAATATAATATTCGTTGTTCTAAATCTGTAAAAGAAATTTCCAAACAAAATCAACTGGAACCAGAAATACTTATACTTTCATAATATAATCGTACAAAGTTCACCAATTCAGTGCCTTTCAAAGTCTTCAGCCGCCAATCCTGGTACTTGAAAGTTAAGCCACGCATTCTTATGTCTTCTTTTGTTTCATAGATATGATTGCGTTGTCCTTCACAGAAACACGATAAAAAATATTTTCGTACATGTTACAGTCTAACTCCCTTATTCATAAACATACATTAGATACGTTTTAGATATAGAATGCTTTCAACACTTTAGCTAAAATTCGTGTATGAATGACCATGACCAAATAGGTCGAGTTCAGTCTGATGGTGGGGTCAAAAGTCTTAGGAATCGGCGTGCATGTATGAAGAGAATGATGAAGGAAGACGAGTCACGAGAGGTATGTCAGGACCGGGATATCTGGCGTTCTGCATTCTCTGCCTACCACGTTAGGGACCTGGCCTGAAGATACATACATACATACGTGTATGAATAAGGGGGTAAATTTCTAGTATGACAGTAATATTTTCTGTACGAGGCTAGAAAACTATCGTAGTAGTAAAAATGTTGCACCCCGTTTTACAACAATTGGGCAGACGGAAGAGTATGAAGTTTGACACCGTTAAAGTTTACATGGAGAAAAAGTGTAGAAATATAATAGAATATATATATATATATATATATATACGGCAAAAAGGCTCTGCAGTCGACAAGTAACTATCTCCTCTAAGGTAACAAATCCAAGTCACAACAAGTATCCAAGCCGACCGTGGCGCCACCTACTATTTTCCATTAAACAATCTACCCTAGTCATAATTAGATTACGTCTCCGACAAACTAGATGGCGCTAGTAGTCACATTTAGGTTACTCTCAGACATATATATCCCTACTAATATTATAAATGTGAAAGTAACTCTGTCTGTCTGTCTGTCTGTCTGTTACCTTTTCACGTCCGAACGAGTTAACCGATTTTGATGAAATTTGGTACAGAGATAGAGTTGACTTTGAGAACGAACATAGGCTACTTTTTGTCTCCTTATATTATCCCCATCCCCCTAAAATAGGGGGTGGAAATTTGTATGGAGCATTCCACAATTTTCAAGATAGAAAGTTAAAACTCGGTATGTGAACTCTTTGAGTTTAACAAACAATACGTATATAATTTTATTGTTAGAAATCTGCCTCCATCCCTTTACCACCCCCGTGTTAAAGGGGTTTGTATGGAATTGAGGTTAAAATTTGCGTGGGAATTTTGGTAGTTTCTAAGATAGAGACTTGAAAAGTGATGTTCCAGTCTTTCTGTTGGGTATAAAAAAATAGGTACGTGCTTCAGCATTTTGCCACAATCACCCCTAAACTTTCAAATATAAGGGGTTAAAATTAAATAGAGATTTCTAAGTTATAGACGTGATTAAGAACTCCACATATAGGTACGCGACGGGAAACTTGATTAGGACATTTTACATGGGCTGGTAAAATTTAAATTATTTATAAAACGAGATCCACGCGGGCGAAGCCGCGGGCAACAGCTAGTATATACATATAGATAAGATAGTTAGAGATATTTGCTGGGACAGCTATATAGTATTTATATAATAAATGCAGTATTACACACACCATGCATGACGTAATAAACTACGTTCACATTGTCACTGTCAAAAATTCAAACCATATGTTCTGTGTACACACCGCACAGTGAGATAATAGTTTCATAAAACAAATGAAAGTAGAGATTATCATCGAGGTTCGTTATAGAAGTTAGGGTAGAACATTGCGCAAACACTAATAGTCAGTAAACAAAATTGAACAAGTAACCTATACCTACCTATGATACCTTTGTTCCCTCATAAGTCTCAGAGGGTAATGCTTGAGGCGGTCGAACAAATCAATGTATGAAGGTAATAGGCTGCACCAAAGCAGAGTAAATGGGACCCGTCTAGACTCCAAGCTAGTCTGCGCCTCCAATCTCACATTAATTAATAAAATCACACAGATTGCATTGAATCAGCCACCCGTCGCTCTCAGCCTCGATCGCAATTAATGCGATTTATTATTTTTACAGAGCTCCTCAGCGGAATTATTTTGAACAAATTACCTATATCGGGACGATAATCTCTAAATGCGGGGAACTTATAAATCGTCTGAAGTAGTTTTGGTAAGATTGTATAAGTATAAAGACTGTTTGTTCTCCTAAATAAAATAAAAGATTGTATTTAAGGTTCCATACCTAATTATACAGGGTTAAATATATCTAACGCATAAATCGTCAAAGGTGAGTTAGGTACGTTAAGTCTAACAACTTTTGTTCTATGACTTTTGCCAAAACGCAGTACATCACATGATAAGAAATAAAATCGTTTCAAATGGGACTTCTATCAATTGTTAGCACTACGTTTCATAGGTATATTTTTACATAGGTACTGACGTCAGCTGTTCACGTAACGTGAAGTTAAGAAGTATGAGAACTGAAAATTCTATTTATTATTTTTTGAATGGTAAAAAAAAATATTGAATAAGAAAAAGTTGTACAACAAAAGTGTTAGTCTTGATGAGCCGAAGCTTCCCTTTAAGAATTATGCGCTAGTTACAAATAACCCTGTATATTACTAATAAATATGTTCAATTTTACTCATTTATTACATTTATAATTTATTAAATCTATAATAAATATTTTCAATCTTATTCATTTATTTATAATTTATTATTGTAATATTGGATTATTAGAACTATGTAGTTATTTTAATTCTTACCCCCTTAATCATAAACGTATTTTAGCTAAAGTGTTGCTAATCTCTCCTTTGTCTTTTTCTATCCTGCACATTTGACAATGCAACTGACAAGGACAAATCATTCTATAGCTCAAACGTATCTAATGTACGTTTATGAATAAGGGGGTTAGTTTTTATGTTTGTGTAATTTGTAATTTTTAGTCTACTTACTTATTACCTAGGTACCTACCTATAATCATTTCATATCTTAATTTCATAACTTATTTAATCAGGTAACTAGTGTTCCAGTGTTCCAAAACCTACAATTTAAACAAATAAAAATTATTCTTATTCTTATTCATAAAATGATTTGTCAATGAATGTTGTGTACGTCTGTTATTTATATACTTACCTAATTAGGTACATTTAGAATGTTATATTGTTGAAAAATGTTAGGTACATAGTGAATGTAAAATAGGTATGTATGAAACCTGACCTAATAGGTATCTATAAAAACATCTGAAATAAATTTTACCAGTATTTTGCAGGATAAATCACGCAATAAATAGGTAGGTAGGTAATGTGGTGATGGGTACCTACTTATGACTTGAAGCTGCGCTACTAAAATTCTAACATCAGTAAACCTTATAAGTACCTACTTAATACGCTAACCCCCTTATTCATAAACGTACATTAGATGCGTTTTAGCTATAGACTGCTTTATCTTTGTCAGTTGCATTGTCAAATGTGCAGGATAGAAAAAGAAAAAGGAGAGATTAGTAACACTTTAGCTAAAATACGTTTATGTTTAAGGGGGTAAGTTTTTATTACCCACTTACCTATAAGGTGCCTATGTGATCGAACAGTCAGTTCCTTGATATTACACCTACCTACCTACATACCTACTCTACGTTCGGACAGAGTCCAACTTTTTTATGAGCCTAATCTTTTTGATGATAAGTAGTAGAGTAGATTTGGATTTCTTCTGGCCCTTTCAATAAATTTCCCACCGTCTCTTTATTTACACCCCACCACCCGCGATAGAGAGACGTTCCACCGGCACCGACTGGACACGTGGCACTGGACTGAACACTGGACAGTGCTCAACGTTTCTACCTAAAACGTGCAAATTGTAAAACGATCTTCCCTCTGAGGTCTTCCCTCCCTCAAACAAAAAATCCCTCATACAAAAAATCTTCAAAAATGTCGACAAAAGAGTCCTTCACGGCTGGCAGTGCGTTAAAAAATAAATATTTTTACTTCAAACTAAAAGTGTGTAGCAAATATTTTTTTAAAAAATCAGTCATTTATAGAATCGGTCATTTGTAGAATCGATAATTTCTAGAATCAGTAATTTATAGAATTGTACATTTCAAGAATCGGTCAATCCTAGACTATGTTGTAATTTCGCGAATCAGTAATTCCTAGACTAAACAAAAACTCCCCTGAGGGGCCCACCGTCTAAATCCAATGCTTTCGTTTAGCTTTTGATTAGATATGATATCATCTTGTCAATTTCGTACCGCCTAACTTTTTCCTGGAAGTGTTTTCGTCCGCAGGGATAAAGAGAAAAATGTTTTAATAGATGGTACGAAACTGATAACGTCCTAAATGAAATAAAGAAAGAAAATATTTTTTATTTCGAGTAAGATTTTACAACCATTTTCGAAAAGTCAATAAAGGACCCAATAACAACACACAATAACAGTCCGCCTTCAGATATTAGCCTGTCAGTTAATCGTAGGAGATCACAGACTGACAAAATCGTACAAAGAACTGTGAGTCTGTAAGCTCCTACGATTAACTGACAGGCTTATATCTGCCGGCGGACTGTTAATGTGTGGGGCCCTTAAGAATCAATAATTGCCCAGAGTGATCATTTACATAGGAGTTTTGGCGGGAACCTTGAAAGAGGCGTATGGTGCTCTTATTTTATTTCACTTTCTTGATCTGATTTAGGAACAATTTGTAACGATGTAATGTGAAATACCTACTAGACCTAGAATCATTATCCCTCGTGTAACATTGTTGCAAATAAATGTTCTTTCATCCTTTCTGATGTATTTTTGAGTTACATTGAATAAAGTTGGTGGCATTTTGTTCAATATATGTTTATTACAGTGCCCGTGTACCTATAATGTAATAGAATAACAGTGCAAAAACTCGGCCTTTCAAGTTGCCTCCAAAAAATTGTAAAAGTTCTTGTAAAGTAATCGCTTTACTCGAATTACTGACTGTGACTCACTTGACGTGACTTGACTGACAATAAATAATTGACTGACTGATTGATTGATACCAATTGATACTAACTTTTACGCTGCAAGGTACTACAATGGTATGTGTAGTATGTGTACAACGGCACCCACGACACAGGTTTATACCTACTGTGGGGCTGTGAGTGTAAGCGTATTTTTTTTTACCTAAATACGAATACGAAATAACATTTTACTTGACACTGGCAATTTGCTTAACAGCGATGCCATTAACTATAAAAAAACGATAACATAAAGTAAAATAGATAAGTAAATTAAAATAGTGATAAAAACTTCCGGTTCAAAAAAATAAATTAAAATAATCATAAAAAAAATCAATTTCTTACTTTCAAATGTTAGATAAGAAGAGAAAGAAAAAAATATTCGTCAAAAACAAAATTGAAGTTATCTACTTAGCAGAGTTCCAAGTGCAGTCACTACTGAGAAGAACTCCGCTACTCAACAAACTCAGTAGGAGCTCTTTTTAACCAACTTCGAAAAAAGGAGGAGGTTCTCTATTCGTCCGGATTTTATTTTTTTATGTATGTTCCCCGATAATTCGAAAACGCCTGTACCGATTTCGATAATTTTGGTTTCGTTTGAAAGGGTGTACCTCCCAGTTGGTCCCATTGTAACCATGTCAATATGTGATAATGGGATCCTGGAGAAATCGAGGGAACTCTTCAAATTTCATAGCACACTTGAATGATTTTCGATATTATTTATAATAATAATGTTCCGTGCCTTGTGGCCGTATACCTCACAGGTGGGCCCATTGTCACCATGACAAGATGTGATGATGGGATCCTGGAGAAATCGAGGGAACTCTTCAAATTTCATAGCACACTTGAAAGATTTCGATATTTTTTATATAATAACATTGTTCCATGTGTTTGCTTTCGGAAGGCACAATTTGATGAAGTGGAACTGATGATGAAGACTATATATGGTACCTTCTTAGTTGAAATACCTACTTTTAGTGTAATAATGCTTATAATAGTCACTCGTTTGTTTATAACATTGTTATTATAAACTTTTAACTTAGGTAGGTATGTCTAATACCTACAGATAGTCATTAAAATCTAATAATGATAACGTCAATAGCTTAAAATTATATTTGTATAAGTTCAAAACAACATCCATTATAATGAAATACAGCACCAGCAGACCAGAACAAACCAGTCCTCACCATCAGCACCCGTTCACGAGTATGACGCATGTGGCAGCCATTGCTCTCCTCGATCATATTAGAGGGAAGCATTAGAGTTGGGCTATCGGCCCCTGATGTTGCAAATGTTCATAGGCAACGGTGATCATTTTCCATCGGGTGACCTTGCTCACCCTGTCTGTTAACCTATCCGTTTACCTTTTGACATAAAAAAGTAGCATTAGGTATAAAATTTCATCATTTATCGACTTTCATGAAGTTATCAGTGTGCCTAGTGCGAAATTTCCGATCGCGATTTTCGATCGCGTAAGGGTAAACGCAGATTTGTATGGAATTGAATCGATGACGCTCCTTCAATTCCATACAAATCTGCGTTTACTCTTACGCGATCGAATTCGCGTAAAAGTAAATAAAATCTCGCACTAGGCACTCAGGTAGATATACGAGAAAACAAATATCTGCAGTCGTATTTTAACTGCCTCGGTAGCCTAGTGGTAGCAGGCCACTACTACTACGCTGAGGTCCTGGGTTCGATTCCCGGGTAGGGGATTATCAGAGACAAAAGTAGGTATAGGGTCCTTTATCTTTGGTTCTATTGGAATTTTTCCATTTTCTGAAAATTTCCCAGTACTTCGAAGTTTGGTTATGTGCCCGGAGATGTCAACAGGCTCGCCACCTATTACATGGGCCAATAACGTAACCGGCGAATCGTGAGTGTTTGCATGTATGCTTGAATGCATGCATTTACCTCTGCCTATCCCTTCGGGGATTACAGGCGTGAAGTTACGATATCAACCGAGATACATAATACCGTCAACGTAGACGTGCTTTCCTACCCGTACAGTACCTACATAGGTAGGTACCTAACTTACAATAATTATGTGTAATTATTATTAAAAGCGTATCGTAGGTATTATAGGTACATACCTACTTACCTAATTTTATAAATATTATTTTTAATATTTACTGCTAGGCTGGGGTGAGTAATTCGATCACCAGATCGGGGATAAGTACAATTATTATTGGGAATTTACATTTTTCGGAAATTTTCAATTTGTACATACTTAACTACCCATTATTTTTTGTTCTTTACTTATCCAAAAGACAAAGTAACAATAAATAGAATTTAGGTATTAAGCGACCTCTCGCGAATAAGTTTCAAACTTTTAACACTTTATATTGTTACCATTCTTGAATGCTTGATAGTTCTGATATTAGTTGCTAGATGACGCTTTAAAAATATATTACAAATTACAATTTTATAAATATTTGGAGAGATTTTGTATTCATTCTTATAATATTTTGTTTGCATTTATATTTTTTTTTTTTTCAATTAAATTCATTACTGACACATTCATTGCTTTGACATTGATTGGTAAAATATTTTCACAACATTTACTGCACTATTGATACTAGATGGCGTTATTTAGTTAGATAACGATGTTTCACTAGATGGCGTTCTACAAGTACAATAATACAATTATTATTATTGCCTAAGTTACAGCCATTTAATGATTAATAATTTAATTTAAAAGAATATGCAAAAATATTTTTCTGTAAAATAACTTTCATGTAATGTATTCTAAATATTTTATCCAAAAATCTAGCAACCAAATACATCAAGTTTATTAGGGTACGTAGTATACAATTTGGTTAATGTTTGAAGGAGATTAATATTTAAAACTATCTAACTATATGTTTTTAGAGATATTACAGACATTTTATAAAATAAATTAAACGGTGTAATCATGAAAATGTCTTAGTAAAATTTGACACTTATTGCATGCGACGAGGTGGCCGAGTGGTTAAGGCGTTGGACTGCTAATCCAATGTGCTCTGCACGCGTGGGTTCGAATCCCATCCTCGTCGACTATTTTTGCTCCATTCCGTAGTATTAAGTGTATGAAGTATAATTACGTTCCATTCATCAGTTGCTTTAGCTTATTGTTAGAATTTGTATTTTTATTACTATGTAGATAGATGATACCTATCTGATCTAATTCATGTCAGAGGCTGAGCAAGTTTAGGCACTAGCTATTCGAAATGAGACACTGAGACAAAACTCAACGGATACATCTCACCTGAGACAAAAAGTTGAGGAAGGTACCTTATAATCTTATAAAGATTATAATGCTACATAGGTACCTAATATTTTCCACCTTAAATTATTTATCAATACATTTCTATTCTGTATCAATATGAATAAACACAATATGTTTTTACATATTCCTATTCCACCACATTTATAAACATATCTTAAGAATGACATTCTCATATACCTATATGTATATGTATTGATATAAACATTACTTTTTATCAATTGTAGCTGTAGAACTAACGTTTATTTATGTCCTCCATGCACCATGCCGCCACAATACTATATTTTATCGAGTTTACTAAGGTATCGTGGGTGTATTTTTTTGAAATAGTAACATAACGTAACTTCACGCCTGTAATCCCAGAGGGGGTGTGCAGAGGTAAGTGTATGCACACAAGCATACATGCAAACACCCTCGATTCGACGGTTACGTTTTAGCCCATGTATCAGGTAGGTAGTGTTGACAGTTGTCCCGAAATGCGCGGGACGTGCCGATTTCAGGGCTCTGGGGACTCGTCCCGATTAACACCTGATCGGGACGTTAAATGTCCCCCGATAAATCAATTATCATCATTACCTCAACCGAAAAACTGCTTGACAAAAACCTGTTTAAAGATCAATCATCTTTGGGTCTTTTCTCATTGATTCATCTTTTGAGGCTTTAGATAAATCAATAAATTAATTAAAATCTATTAGCTTGCCTTTTACCCCTGGTCCCGATTTATTTTACCTACTGTCCCGTTTTAAAACAAATCGGACCTGGCAACACTAGTAACAGGTGTCGAGTATGTTGACATCTCCGGGCGCATTACCAAACTCCGACGTAAGAACTGGACTTCTTCTTCCAGTAAATGGAATAATCCCAATAGAACCAGAGATAGAGGATATCACACCCTATCTCTGATAGCAACCGACCCGGCAATCAAACTCAGGCCCCCAGCATAATAGTAGTGGTCTCCTACCAGACATTGACCAGACTACTGGGGCAGTTAAGATTTGATTTATGTCAAAATATAAATAATATTATAATAATTTATGTTTGTAGGATTCAATTGTGTTAATCCTCGTCTCACTCAGGAAATGGCTATGAATCATGCACCAACCTATAAGTAGGTATTCCTATTTCGAGGAATGTTATTTAAAAGTACAATAGCAGTTTCACCATAATAATTGCTATCGAGGTAATCGCCAGCGAAAAACAGATATAACTAGATAAGAGCGTAGGTACATTCGACGAGACATCAACGCATATAAAACCATTCCAATTTAGCCTCTATTACAAAAAAATAAAGTGGCCAAGTGTGAAGCCCAACCTGCCGCTGACTGTACCCAACGTATGGCTATCATCCGTTACGAATTTATCTAGACCTGCTTTCATTATCTTATCTATAGCAACTGCCCTTTATTTTACAAGTCTGAACTAGGTATGCGTTGGCCGCGCCTGATTTCATCGCCAGTCTTGTTTTTTTAGAGGCCCTATTGGTTAAGTAAATGATTAGGATTAGGGAAATGTGACCGAAAGTGAATTAAAAAGTGCAAAGAAATTGAAGGGTGTGTTGAAAAAAATAAAAAAAATCACTACGGATTTTCGAGACTCCAAGGAATTTTCACGGGCATTTGTCTCTAGCAGGTACCTACATTCTAATTATCATTTGTTTGCTTTGAGAACATTGTTGTGAATCTGGATATTACCTATGTAGTAAAAAATGCTAGTATCGGTGTATAGGTAGATACATTATAATAATATGTGTAGATAAACATGTGTGTAAAGGAGATGTTGCGAGCTCGGCCCTGGTTCGTACACGTCCTCAAAAAAAAGGATTAATTAAAGAAAAATCCGAAAAAACTACAATTAATTTATTCAAGAATATATTTTAGAGTTACAACCATATTTAATTCAAACGATTTTATCATTTTCAACTATGTTAAACATGGCGGCGATACAGCCGACACTTGGGATCAATCGATTTTGATAGTATTTAGAAAATATTACTTTTTTCTCCAGGTTCTATAATCAAAGTAAAATTTAAAAAACGAAAATGTCACAATGACATCGCTTGCCATATTCGCCATGTTAGTTTTGAGTTGCAATTCTAAATGCAAATTATGTTTTGTAACTGCAAACAAAGCTAAAGAAGTGAAAATATGCAGTAAAAAACGTTGATATATTGATTTTGCCTGTTTAATGATATTGTGTACAATACATGGCCGGAGGTCAATACATTTTTGCAACATCTCCTTTACGAATATTCAAGTCTACCTGCAAACACCGACGAATCCCACGATTTGGTATTTACCGTCAATGGTTTTTGACAGCCTATTGAACTCCTTGGACACATTATCAAAATCTATTGATATATATAGTGGGAAATATTTATAGTGATGTAGAGTTGTAGAGATAAGTTTATGAGTGTTGTTTTTAAATCAATCTTTCAATTCAATTTCAATCTCAAAACAACTTGTCCCGAAAGACAACTTAAGAATGTTTAGACAAAGGCCTCCTCCAAAGTCTACCAATAGGGTGGTGCTGCAGCTAGTAAAAATAACGACGCAGGATGGGCAGCAGCTTCCTGCAATAAAACTACCGGCACTGCGATTCAATCTGCCTGCCAATGGTGGCGATTATGGCATATTCTCCCCTAATATAATTGATGCGTACCAATCTGTTGTGTGCGTTTTTGGGGAAGACTTTCTCCAGCAGTGGACGCCTTTCAGCTGGAGTGATGAGATAAGTATAATCCCGCTAACTTATCTTCCATTCTAGTTCTAAAAATTCTAGTTCTTCATAAATCCATAACTCCATTATTATTGTGTTCGTTGAATTGGACCACATTCATTCACTCTATATTGTATCTAATGTAAATTGTAGGTATGTAACCTACAATTCCATTAGTACGTATTTGTCCGAATTAAATGATATTATTGTAATGATGATAAAATTTAATGTCAGTGCGTCGATTCCGTATCTAATATAATACATAGCAAAGTAGGCGTTAGATACTAATGAGGTGTTATCTATCTGTCTAATCACCTGCTGCCCGCGACTTCGTACGCGTAGTAATGAAAATATGTATATCTTACCTATAAACTAGCTAGGTATTATGAAGCTTGTATCTCAGTCAACAGAAAATGCCCATCACACACATCTTACCTCCGGAAAAGCTTCACGGAGGTATAAACAAAGTAATTTTTTTAACTAAAAACTTGTTAAGCAATAACTTGTAGAAACTACTTACCGACATAAATATTGTAACAAATAATTGTTTTATATTATTTCGCATTAACACATGCTTGTGAAATATATTTTATTTTTAAAGAAAAATGGAAAGAAAAATTTGACTTCAGGCGAGACTCGAACTCACTAGCATAGTTGGTAATAGATGGCGCTGCTGCTACCATAAAGCAATGCAATAGATGTGAAGGAAAGATTTGACAAATCGGGCAGGACTTCAGTAGCTCAATTGGAAGAGCGGCTGGACTAGATTCCCAGTAGGTCGCGAGTTCGAGTCTCGCCTGAAGTCAAATTTTTCTTTCCATTTTTCTTGTAACAAATAGGTATATAAATTAATATAATGCAGCATACAGAAAATACAACTAAATTACTGGTGGTAGAGTTCCAGTATCGGCGCATTTCCTAATTTATCTATCTGTCGCCGAATGGGAATGTTCATCACTATCAGCTATCTGGTTAGATGATGGGAATGCTTTGCCCCCTAAGCAGTATTATTACATATTATCTGCCCTAAGTTAGTTCCTTTTTGATAGTTTTTTTTTTACGTAATGGAAGTGGCAAACCGGCATGCAACTGCATGCCTGTTCACATTGATGTTAAGTGATGACTGCAGCCTATAGACACTTACACAAAGACCAAGGTCGAAATGCAGATGCGTTACCACGCCTGAGGCCTAAGGTGTTCTGCTTCTGTGCCGGAAATTACAAGGCCATTCATTACCACCTGACCGAAATATGATAGTGCTGAACAATACCATTTAGCGGCAAGTATATTAGGTACCTAATGCGGTGGTGCTTACTCCCGCGAGCTCCGTCACTAGAGCTCTACTACCAATACTTGCGGCCAAATTTTGATAGCCAACCTAGTGGATATTCCTATATTCTCTAGATAATAAAATATTATATATATCTATTATATAAAAATAAGTCGAGTTTTCCTTCCTGACGCTATAACTCCAGAACGCATGAACCGATTTCCACGGTTTTGCATTCGTTGGAAAGGTCTCGGGCTCCTTGAGGTTTATAGCAAGAAATTCAGGAAAAATTTAAACGCGGGCTAAGCCGCGGGGATCAGCTAGTTCTATTATAGATTTTCATTTCCTCGATCGCTCCTCTTGCTGATATCATTGCGTATCATTCATATTACCTATATGTATTATTATCTATACTTATAATAAAACTGTAGAAGTGTAAATTCTGTACATTGAAAATATTGAAAAAATAAATACCAGGGGATGTTACTAGATCGATACCGAACACAAATAGTGATTAGAAAAAATTTTGTCTGTCTGTCTGTCTGTCTGTCTGTTTGTTCAAGCATCATTGAAAAAATAAATACCAGGGGATGTTACTAGATCGATACCGAACACAAATATGTGATTAGAAAAAATTTTGTCTGTCTGTCTGTCTGTCTGTCTGTCTGTCTGTTTGTTCAAGCATCACAGAAAAGCTAAAGGTCCGATTACAATGAAACTTGGTATGATTATATTTTAACCAATTAATTATAAAACAATTATTAAGGGTAAAAGCGACTTCTTTACGATATTCAATAAACTGAAAAGTCTATTATATCGGTTGCCTAACTAGCATAGTTGGTAATAGATGGCGCTACTGCTACCATAAAGCAATGCAATAGATGTGAAGGAAAGATTTGACAAGTCGGGCAGGGCTTCAGTAGCTCAATTGGAAGAGCGGCTGGACTAGATTCCCAGTAGGTCGCGAGTTCGAGCCTCGCTTGAAGTCAAATTTTTCTTTCCATTTTTCTTTAAAAATAAAAATATATTTCACAAGCATGTGTTAATGCGAAATAATAAAACAATTATATTTTAACCTTTGGCGCACAACACTACTTTTTATCCCGAAAAAATGTCTGTTTGTCTGTGTGTTTATGCACGCTAATATCAGAAACGGCTTATTCGATTAGCGGTAATGATATATACTAATATATTGTAGTAAGTCTCACTTAACATTTAGTGTTTGTTTCATGTGAATCAATTCAGAAATAAAAAAGTTATGTCAATTTAAAGAATCATATCGAATATTTTTAAGCTA
Organism: Macrosoma leucophasiata; assembly: GCA_036365455.1. Taxonomy (NCBI): domain Eukaryota; kingdom Metazoa; phylum Arthropoda; class Insecta; order Lepidoptera; family Hedylidae; genus Macrosoma; species Macrosoma leucophasiata. The sequence goes on along the minus strand of JAWQUS010000009.1, from coordinate 14,969,622 downwards.
TTTTGTATCTTAGTTCTATCTTTTAAGGGGTTTCGTAACTTAAAGCTAAAAACGGACCCTACGGATTTCTAATCCTCCGCTGTCTGTCCGTCCGTCCGCCTGTCTGTCACCAGCCTGTATCTCATAAAAAGTGATAGCTAGAAAGCTAACATTTTTACAAATTATGTATTTCTGATACCGCTATAAATACAAAATTAATTACTAAAAATAAGAAAATGAAAATGTTAAGTCCAAGGGGTCCAAGGGGGCATACAAAAAACGTGTTTTTTTTCGTATATTATTTATGCTTGATATTATTAACGCCTAAGTAAGGGGATAGATGCCTCTAAGGGCATTAATCCCCAGCCAAACGAAGGCTACTTTTATCTCCATACATTCATGCATACATACCTACATACAAATAAATAGAATATGAGTGTCTCCGATTTTGACGCGACTTTCACTGGCATATAGCTGATGTGATAAGGAGTCACTTAGGCTACTTTTATCTCCATACAACCATACATACATACATACCTACATACAAATAAATAGAATTTGAGTGTCTCCGATTTTGACGGGACTTTCACTGGCAGATAGCTGATGTAATAAGGAGTAGCTTAGGCTACTTTTATACTAGCTGCGCCCACGACTTCGTCCGGGTAGATACTGAACAATCATATTTTTTCTCACGTGGACGAAGTCGTGGGCACAGCTAGTACTATAATAACAATAGTGAATGCCATTGCAATGTTGTCACTGATAAAATTGATACCTATGATATATTTTACTTGCACCATTTGATATTTTGAAGTCAATATGATTTGCTATTCTATGTAACAGAACTAAAATGTTTAGCCATTTTCATCTCATGAACATACCAATACAATGGTGGCAAACAAGAAAGCAGTTTACTTAGATGGTTAATAATCATGGATGATGGTTAAATACTTATCTACTGTAAATATTTTTCAGAGAGAGCTAAGATGTTCTGGTTTGTGGTGGTACTGTTTGCTGGAGCAACAGTGGTCAACGGTCAGCTGACAGCTCAGTCCAGTGTAGCACCAGATCTAAGGGAATGCTTTACCGATGAAACATTAGTGAACAGAAACAACCTGCCTCCGACCACTATAGGCGTATTAATTGATATCATTCGCCAGATAGAAGACAGTCCTAACGTCAACGTAGACTTGAGACAACTTGCGGTTTTATTACTCCATTCGTAAGTGTTAATTTTCTTCTTAAAATTCTGGCAATGACAAATTTTGTAACACCGTTAAAGGAAATCTTTTCTTAACAAGCTAATTGTTTATAGTCACTTACTAACTTTTATGAGTCATCATTGGTGATAAGTGTTAATAATGAACAATGTTATTATACAATTGAATTATTTCAATTACAGGTACAGGCAAGATGGAATTGAATATCATTCATCGGAAGTGAACGTTGGCCTGTCATCAAATGTTTTGCCATTTGCACCTACATTCCACTCTTTCCATCGTCACCGACTTCTACTAACTAGGATCATCCCTGGAAACTTACAAGTCATAGCCAATAATACTATCAGCGCCAGTTTAAAAGTAATATTATTATTGTTTTATTACATTCCAATTAGTTGACTTACTTATATGTTTATTTATTTCCACATCAGGTTTTATATTTACGTAAGTAGGTATCTACTTATATTAGATATACTTTGGGTTTTTTATTACTAGTAAGCCCTTATCTACATACGCAACCTTCATTCTTTACGTTTGTGCCTTGTTTGTTCATTTGATCGCTGTCAACAAAGCATTAAGCAATATGTACAAGTGAAAATTTTGAGCAACTCTTTTATTTTTCGCTTTAGCGTTTCGTTGCTTAATGATTACCTACAAATTTAAATGTTTTTCAGTGTGCGCTTCACCACATGCTATCTACTACGGTAGATGCTAGAGTTCGGGGCAATGAAAATAGCTGTAACCAACTCTCACAGTATCGAGCTTTAAGAACTATACGAGATGTTTGGCGGCGATCTGTCAAGGATGATGTAGAAATATTAGATTTAGCCACAATGTAAGTACTTTTTATCTGCAAATTGTCCAATATGTCTTGAGATGATAAAAAACCACATGTTTTATCATAAATTCCTCCAACTAAATTCACCGTAGAAAGAGCTGTTCAAACATTATGAAATAATGTTTTATACGAAAACAAATCTTTTTCAGGAAAAATACAAATAAGAATGGACAAATGCGACAGTATAACCCAAATAACGACGTAGAGTATACCAATTATGGAAGAGCGATGTCTGAACGTCAATTATTAGGCGATAGCCAGTGTCCTCTCTTAGGTGGTGTGATAAGCACGAGGTGGGGTGCGGTTTCTGCTGGAAATCTCTTATCTGGAATAGCAGCTGGTGCACAGTTACAACAGGTGCCGGTTCTAGAACTAACTAAAGGTTCAGTTCTTAACTATCCGAATGTTCAACAAATGGTTACATCTTTATATCCAGCCACACTTTCAGGTAGTTCTGAAACTTATTTGCACTGAATCCATGTTTAAAATTATTACTAAAATTTGTAAAAATTACTCACTTGGAAACACTATTTCAGGTGATTTAGCGGAAGCAGTTCTAATACAGGGCACTGAAAGAGCTACTTCATCTATTTCTATTGGAACTGCTGGTAATTGGAATACTACACAAGCGCCAAGATTCTATATGTTACACAGTCGCACTAATGTAGAAATGACGGATCCCGAAATCCGGGGAGATATTGATGGTTTTGTTCTTGGAACTACTTTAACCTCCGTCCTAGGAGTATACAGTTCACTCAAGTTATCCCAACTGCTCGACATGTATTATACTGCACGGGTAAGTTGATAAATTAAGACAATAATTAAATCACGTGTATCAATAAAATAAGACAATGAAAATAAATAAAATAAAACATGTTACATTTCAGAATGGAGTCTACAATCCATCTTTGAGAGCTTGCAATCGTCGAGATTTAAGTACACAGCACATTGTGAATACTAACTTAGCATCAGAAACCTATGCTTTTGCTGCAGCACTGGATACACAAATGCCTCTTCGTGGTACAATCACGGGAGGTCTAGATCAACTAGTGGAAAGCGCTGTTACTAATTTCCAGGCATATACAAGTACGTTATATTTTTTACTTTGGGACTTTTATTACTAGCAATCCCTTATCTATATACACAACCTTCATTCTTTACGTTTATGCCTTGTTTGTACATTTGATCGCTGCCAACAAAGCATTAAGCAATATGAAGACATTCTGGTTTATGGATCCTTAAAGCTTAAATAAGTATATACAATTGTAATTTTGTCAATGATTTTAATTAAATATATCGTTATTTTTCAGCCAGTAACCTTAACGATCTTAATTGTATTACCACTGAGGCAACAACGAACGATTACCGTCTGAAAACGAACCTGTACTTAGTTCTTGATGGTTCGTGGCAGTATCAAGCTATATATCCTGCAATTTCATACTTGTTAGATAATGTTGAAGTTGGTAAATTTGGATCAAGCATCACATTACTCAGTGCCTTTGATGGAAGTATAATTGTAAATAAAACATTTTCTCTTGCGGAATTTCACGCAGAATACACTTTTGCTAGACATCTAACAAGTAAGTTTATTTGTCATATGAATTCAAAAAATATTGTTGTAATTGAGATAAGTGAGATATTTTTCTCAAAATTGTCTAGTGCCTTAATATTTTATCATATTTTCAGTGTTAACTGGAATAAATTTGGAAAACACTATGTCAAATATTCGCATAATGATGCATAGTGAGCTAGAGAATGAGAAAACTGCTAATTATGTGGGTGGTAATTCTTCCGTGTTGCTGTTCATGCTTAACGGCAACATACAAAATAATCAGAATGTCTGGGAACAAGCTCGTATACTAAATGAAACGGTACCAGGTGAGTTTATGCTTGTATGTAATTATTTTTATAATTTCAACTTCATTGTCCAGAAACAAAAAAGTAAATCTGGATTAATTTCAGATTTAAGAATTCTATTCGCGACTTCATCTAATCAATTTGACAATTTATGGAACTTGGTACGTGATATGCACAATGATATCAGAACAATATCCCTGAGCACTGAAGGAACGAACGTTGAAATTACCATGAGTGGTGTTCTCGAACGAATCCAACAAGGTAAAATAATTGAATTATTTAGAAAATAATTAAACATGCATCTCCTTATGTGTCTTTATTTTTTTATGTAACCAAGGTGGGCAAACAAGCATACGTTCACATGTATGTTAAGTGATGACTGTAGCATATAGATATCTACACAAAAACAAGACCTAAGTTTTTATTTCTCTGTGATAGTTTTTATGGGCCCATATATTACGATCCAACCGGAATACGATAGTCCTAATTACTATCATTTGGCGGCAGATAGATTAGGTAATGCGGTGGTGCTTACGCCCTCTAGCTCCTACGCTGGAACTCGACTAATATACACATATTTTCTTTAAATTATATTTTCCTATCATCAATAAAATACAAATAGTTAAAGTACCGACTAATTACAAAAATATAACGGTTTTCTTTGCAGTCGGAAGAAGAATCATAAATCCACTTTGCGGATCAGTTTATAACTCAGAGTTATCTTCTGGGTCTAGACAATTTGAAGATTATATAGAACCTGGATATACAAACTTTTACTCGATCAGTCCCAATTACTTTTATATAAACAATGATAACAGAAGAATCCGAATAGCACGTGCGGGTACAGCAACTGGCAGTTTGGTGATTTGTCAGTCACGAACGATACCTCAGCCAAGGTAAGTTATGTTAATGAAGTAGTAATCAAGCAATTTTATTAATACTAGGTATAGTTTTGAATTGGTTGTGCTTTAATTCCCCGCAACGCCCTAAGCCGAGAATCGCACCCGCAGGGGGTCATCCTTAGGCAATTGTGTAAGTTTAATTTTTTTTTTTTTTTTTTTATGTAGTAGAAGTGGCAAACAAGCATGTAGTTCACATTGATGTTAAGTGATGACTGCAGCCTATAGACACCCACACAATGACCAGAGGTCAAAATGCAGACGCGCTGCCACTCCTGAGGCATTAGGTGTTATGCCTCTGTGCCGGAAATTACAGGGCCACCTGACCGGAAGACGATAGTGCTGAACACTACCATTTATATGACCAGAGGTCAAAATGCAGACGCGCTGACCAGAGGTCAAAATGCAGACGCGCTGCCACTCCTGAGGCATTAGGTGTTATGCCTCTGTGCCGGAAATTACAGGGCCACCTGACCGGAAGACGATAGTGCTGAACACTACCATTTAGCGGCAAGTATATTAGGTAATGCGGTGGTGCCTACGCCCGCGAGCTCCGTCACAGAAGCTCTACCACCAGTTAATGCTTAGCACTTTTCCCTCACCAATTGCTCGGTGTAGTAGACAAGTGCCGTCTGGAGACGAACTGCGTAAATATGCCCATTAAAAATGTGTTGTAATTCTTAGACATTTGTTAAAGTTAAAGTTATAGGAAGCGCGCATGGCCCAGCGGCTGGTGTAGATCGTAAGCGATCTGCTCGGTTAAGCACTACGGGCGCGGTCGGGTAGTGTGATGGGTGACCGCTAGTGGCAAATGAAATGCGCGTTTCCGTGCTTCGGAGGGCACGTTAAGCCGTCGGTCACGGTTGCTATCGATGGATAGCAGTCGTTAAACCTTGTCGGAGGCCTTATGGGTTTGAAAACATCCGACAGTGGGTTGGCCACTAACCCACCTACCTCCACCAATCCGCATTGGAGCAGCGTGGTGGAGTAAGCTCCAGGCCTCCCCCCAAAAAGGGGAGAGACTCGTGCCCAGCAGTGGGACGTATAATGGGTTGCCATTATTATTATTAAAGCTATTGTAACATTTCACATCCTGCTTTAACTTTAACTTTTCTTTAAGTTAGAAAAGGATGTGAAATGTTACAATAGCTTTAACCTTAACAAAAGTCGTGGTGCAACCCAGGCTTAAAATTGTATTTCTAACTTTATATTTACAGACAAAATTCTACGATCGTTGGCTTTGATGAAAACTCAATAACATGCCAAACGTTAGGAACAAGTGGTAATGTAGAAATAAACTTACGAGGTGCCTGCGACGATTACTGGACCATCAATTCTTGTCCATTCTTCTACATCTCAGTTCAATCAGTAGGAACTTCGTCTTCATCAAGTGCAGTATGTACTGGTAAGATAAAAGTATTTTCCTGGTTGATAGCGAATTTTTTAAATGTTGTTCTATTTATACTATTATATATCCCGCCATTTCATAAATTAGATAATTTTATTTATAAAACTTTGTTTATCTTTCTTGCAGAAGCTGCCTGCCGTTTCCCATATAATATCAGGTATCTAGTCCAGATTGAAGAATTGGGTTGCTTCAGTGGTGCCCCGACTGTGGGCATTAGTTTTATACTATTGTTGACGGCGATTTTATTTAACATTTTAGGATATTGAAATTAATTTCTTTGTTAGTTATGTGCGCTAATTTTGTATTAATAAGTGCTTTAAGCTAATATATATAAAGTGCCTGATCATTGAAAATTAAGTTGTGATAAATTATTTACTTAAATGTTTGTACGTACCTGCGTACAACACGTTTTTAATTTGTATTGCAAAGAAATATATTTATCTACTTATATGTATGTACCTATCTACCTGGATATGTGTGTAGTGATCGTTAGTCACTCTTTTTAAGCACAGATTTCATTCATATTATTAAATACCTAGTTATATGTATTTCACGTGTAGTATATATTAAAAAAAAGTCATACAAATTGCGTCTATATTAAATTTCCATAATAATAATGAATAATGAAGACTCTCTCCTTATGTGCATAGGTATATCAGCTGTTGCCATTGCTAAAGACTTTTCAGCACTTTCCACTTACCTATATTTTATATTCGATTTTTCTTTTTCTTCTAATGTATCTATCTAATCATTTCTGGATTTGCCTTTATTTGAGAGGTATCTAAATAGGTATACGTATAGCAATGTAATCGGTAATAGTTATATATTCTAATTATTATTTTTGTATTATGTACAAGACAGGTGCACCCTACCCACCTATATTTAGTATTCGTAATAATATAGAGAATTGTAATATTAAACAGGGTTTGCATTATTGAAATTATTAGAAATAGATAATGTATGAGATAATACGATTAGGTCTTTAATTTTATACAAAGAGTAGAAAAAGGGTGTTGTTTTATTTCTAGTTGCCTGGTCTTATTCTTATTTCTACTCATTATTTTTAACAGACAAAGTGTCAAATGACTTTCACTGAAAACTCTGTAGGTTTCTTCCAGCACTATTAGCAAGTTGGTATATCATAACAGTGCAGTGGCTCGACCACCGCTGCATACCAGCCACAACTACAAAATGGCGACATTAGCATATTTATAGTTCTCATAGATAAGCCATGGTCACCACCATGTCGCCACATACACAAATCGTCGCTGATCGCTTCTTGTGCCCTGCCCCACACCGGCCCGCAATCGCTGGCTGACACAAACCGCCACCACACACAACTCGCAATATTCCTCACTCCTTTCTCCCTGACCACAGTTATCTGTTCAAGTCAAAGGTAACTTATGCAAGTATAGTATTTTAGTGGTGGTAGAGTTCCAGGAACCCGAGGGCGTAGACACTACCGCATTACTTAATTTATCTGCTGCTAAATGGTAGTATTCAGGACTATCGAGTTCCGGTTAGATGATATTGTATGGCCCCGTAATAACTACCACAGAGACATGACAACTTTACGTCTCAGGGGTGTCAACGCATCAGCATTTTGACGTCTGATTTTTGTGTAGATGTCGATTTGATGTCTATAAGCGGCAGTCGTCACTTAACATCAATGCTAGCTGGATGCTTGTTTGCCACCGTTTGCCTTGTACATAAAAAAGGAGTTTGTTGTTCAAAAAGTAACAGTCCCTGTCCGTAAGTATTATCTACCGGCCACAAGTGAATATCGCGTATTTACCAAGGTACTATTTGCCGCTTCTAGCTTCTCGTGGTGAGGTTTGTAACTGTCGCCAATGGCTCTTGTGCGACGACCCTTACTGAATCGCTTTTGTACTACTGCGCCTATGAGATGACATCTATGTAGGTATAGCGAAAATCTATCTTTTTATAGCGTTTACTAAAATATTTCTGAAAGTGACATTCATGGATAAACCGGTGAAGAAGAATACAAAAAGCAAGAAATCACCAGATTACAAACCGACCAACAAATCGACCGCCCTTAGTGGCCTATGCCTTAATGACTTTCGTCATATGAGATAAATAAAACAATGCAAAATTTCAAATTAAGGTGGACAATATCAGTGATAGCTACCTAGATTGAATTCAGCACACATTGATAAAAGAAACAATCCATTATGGTTACACTTTCCAACTCCGTGTTTGGCGAGCGCCCCGTCCCAGAGATTCGTTGAAATCACCTAGAATAATAATTTTATCATGTCTTGAAATAGGCAGATGCAAGGATATGCGAAGCTGTTAGTAAAAAAAAATTGTTAAAAAAAAAAAATTCGCTTTGAAAACTAATTGTACTACATAAATTTTAGCTGTCATGGTTGCGGTCGTTGCCGTCGATTAATGGAACGTACCCGTCAAATCAAATATTTCACGTTCTTTAATCGCATCGTAAGTGTTTTTTTATTTATCCTCTTAAGAAAATGACAAAGGATGTGACAGGAAAAAACTTATTTTGATCCTCTTAAATTAAATATTTTAAGCAGGCATTGGTAAATCCTTTGTGTGTAATCCTGTTGGTAGAACTTTACATTATTATTCAATGACATGAATGTTACAATCGTTGCAGGCGTTATGTCGAACGTAACAAACGTGTCAAATAAGAAATGTCATGTTTGTCAAATGTCAAACCAAGTGTTTGGTGAACTTTGGTGTTGTTTTGATGTGGTTTTGATTGAGATTTGGCTAATCATTTTCTAACATTACTTTTAAAAAACACTTAGAATAAACATTTTAGCTAAAGTAAAAGATGTCTGGGGAAGACTGTGAATCATTCGACCGCGGAGACAACGATGGACCGAAGTCGGATAAAATGTTTACACTCAAAAAATGGAATGCTGTTGCTATGTGGAGCTGGGATGTGGAGTGCGATACTTGTGCTATTTGCCGGGTACAGGTGATGGGTAAGTGACTTTTGACCATAGTAATAATAAAGGCTTGTGATCTTATAATGTCACAGTAAAAATAATTTGTGAGGCACCAAAACTGGAAGACTACTCCGTCCAAATGAATTATCCGAGGAACCATTGACAAAGTAAATAAGTCGCCTACTGTACTAGTAGGATTATTACTAGAAATGGGAAGGCCTACTCTGTCCAAGTTTTTGTTCAGTACAGTTTTCAAGGTGTAGAGGAAGAGGTGCCGATTATTTATAAAGGGTCACCTAAAAATAAATAAAACATAGTGTCAATTAATATTTACTATTTAATCGTCTTGTTTGACTTCATAACAATTTATATTGTAATTAATCTTTTAACAATACATAATATAAATATGTAATTATTTTTCTAATGTTAAGTGGTAACCAATGGCATAAATAACATTGCACTTAGTCCTAATTGAAGAAGACTTATTGTCAGTATGCCAATTCAAAAGAGTAAAAACTCCTTGCTCCAATAAGTGTTGACTAGATTTCCGTGGAAATAAATGTAAATGCTTAAGATTTATATAGAATGATTAATCTAAAATTTGCCGTGCCTTAGTTGTATAGAACAACAACACAACACTGTTTCAAAAAGGAAATTGAATATTTTTTTATATTAAAACCGTTTTACATTTACAACGGGTAACACAATGTATAGAAAAGTAGGTAATTCAACACATAATGGAAAGATGGAAGCAACTCCACCAACTCTAAGGGCGAGATTCACAGACCACACTACGACATTACTTTTAAGCAAAGTACACTTAGACCTGACAAATCCCATACTGTAATGACAGTTCTAAGTATACTTCGCCCAAAGCATCCTTTACAAATAATCTAAAACAATATACTTCTAAAGCAATGATAACATGCTTTTAAAATAGTGTATGACATAGGTATATCTATATTGTTACATTTTTTTTATTTTTTTTTATTTTTTTTTTATGTTATGGAAGTGGCAAACAAGCATGCAGTTCACATTGATGGTAAGTGATGACTGCAGCCTATAGACATCCACACAGAGACCAAGATCAAAATGCAGATGCGTTACCACTCCTGAGGCCTAAGGTGTTATGCCTCTGTGCCGGAAATTACAGGGCCGTACATTACCACCTGACCGGAACACGATAGTGCTGAACACTACCATTTAGCGGCAAGTATATTAGGTAATGCGGTGGTGCCTACGCCCGCGAGCTCCGTCACTGAAGCTCTACCACCAGTGAAATTTACCATTATTTATTGAACACCACCATTATTTTCACAATTTTAGAGTAGCACAATTTTTGAAATGAATATACATTTTGTCTAACATAAATAAATAACAATATGGCTGATAAAAACTTAAATGGAAAAAAAAATCGAATAAAGAAACTGGAAAGATAAAAATAAATTAAAGCTATACTGATGCAACTTATAAATTTGTTTTTTTTTTATATGAAACTTATTTACTGGCTTTGGGACGTTATGACCCCACCGCCCACTAGCGGAAGATTTTTTTCTACTGGAAGAGAATTCTTCTGCTAGTGCAGTCATGTATACGATCAATGGCGGTCAAACCATTCCAATAGGGCTAGGGGTAGTAAATACTATAACAAAGGATGGGCAGCAGCGTCCCGCGAAAGTACCGTCACCGCCAAATCCGCCTACCAAGTGTGGCAATTATGGCATATCCACCCCTACTGACGCATAATACTGTTGTGGGCGTCTTTGGGGAAGGCTTTGTCCAGCAGTGGACAGTCATACATCAAACATGCATAGTCAATATAGTCATACATATAATAAATAAACACTTCGAATTGATAACCTCCTGTTTTGTTTATCTTCAGTTGAAAATTTTGTATGATTGAATATTTTAAATATTGCTTTTTAACATGAATCTTTCTTAAATAAATGATTATATTCGTGTGCCAATCCATAAAAAAACAGTCATATTATTCATTGGTCTGCCATATTTTAAAAAGTGCACATAACACTTATTACGTACTATGCTTTAATTAAATTTTATTAATAATACTATTTACAGCTTTAAATCATCTGAATTAAGTCCTAAACTAGGTCAAAGTACTTCAATTAAGTAAGTTATTAAAATAAATACCTATACTATATTCACATTTACCTTACTATCATACTTACTTACTTTATGGTATATGGTAAGTATGGTAGTATGTATCGACGAATCAATTAAAGTAAAAAAAAACCTTTAATACTAATATTCTGATATTGATTTCAACAACCACTTGGTAAAGGTTTAATGTTGGCTATAGAGCTCAATCTACGAGTCCTGGCTTTTCTGCCGGTCATCTTATTTTCGATCTGTTCCAGACTTTTCCCCCGTGTTTCGGGCACACACGTTACGATGAAAAAGAAACCAATGAAGCAAATACTACCAAACAACCAAAACGTGCCAGAGGGTCCTATAGCCAATAGTATGTTATGGAATGATTTAGTAACAATAAACGTAAACAGCCAGTTAAATGCCGTACAAATTGATGCAGCAGCTCCTCTTATTTTCGCGGGTAAAATTTCACCCATCATTAACCACGGTATCGGTCCAAATCCTAAAGAAAATCCTAATAAATAAATCATGATACTCATAAGAGGAAGCCAACCTAATTGCGATACATCTAGTTGGAGAGTATCGCGCACATAAAAGAATGTACCTAATATTACCAAAGTAACTGTCATGGCCACCGAAGACACATATAATAACATTTTACGTCCCGCGCGATCGATGAGAGCCGTAGCTATAAACGTGGATATAAAATTAACAAGCCCTACTATTATAGTAGACAAATTTTCATCTACCGAACTGCCCGATAATTTAAAAATTTTTACTGTATAAAATATAACTGCATTTATACCTGAGCACTGCTGGAATAACATTAGCCCTAAGCATATTAGTATTGATTTCATATATTTCATTGTAAAAAATTCAGCGATCGAGGTGTCGTTTTCAATTTCGGCACCTGATAACGCAATGTCACGCATCTCATTTTCGATCTTTGCGTTTGAACCGCGGAGCCATTGTAGGGCTTTTTTGGCATCTTCATTTCGGCCTCGTGCTATGTACCAATGGGGCGTTTCAGGGATCATGAACATTAGGATAAGAAATGGGACAGGTAGAGCTGCGCCGAGATAAGCTAATTGAGACCAATCGAGGTATTTTCCTGCTACGTAACATATTAATATGCCGATGTTGCCGATGGCCGTGGGGAACAAGCCTAACGTTCCACGCACTTCAGATTGTATTGTTTCGCCTAGGTATACTGGAAACGCTAAAGATCCTATTCCGACACACAAACCGCATATGGCACGGCCTATTAGGACAAGATGTACAATTCGCGCGGTGGCTATTAAGATCCATCCAATAAAAAATGGTGGCGCGGTGAAAATTATAGTTCTTCGTCTTCCGATGTAATCGACAAGAGGTCCACCGAGGATTCCACCTGCTAGGGCTGCTAACGGCATCAAGCCGCCCACCCAGCTTGCCTGTGGACATATTTAATGTTATTAATAAAACAATATTAACACTTTTAGATACGCAGTTTTTATTCTCACCATGAAAACGCAGAGAGAGATAGACAGTGTTACCATAGATCAACATAACATTATAGTTAAGTAAAATATTACATAAATAAGTACTTGTCTATGCCGGTACTCTATATATGGCATACTTATTAAATATTATTTCGATATCCAAATTCAACACCCCCACTATATCGAAATAAAATAAAAACCAAGAACTAACTTCAAGAACATTACATCATGAATAGTACCTATACAAAAAATATTATCTTTTAATAACCCCAAGGGTTTTCGTAAACTGATAATGTTTGACTCCAGATAAACCCTTTGTCAACAAGTCAGCAGGCATTTGAGAGGTCTGAACATATTTAGTTTCTATGATTTTATGATCAATGACTTCCCGTATAAAATTATAACGAACAGAAATGTGTTTGGACATCTTGTGTAACTGATGACTGTTAGCAAGTTTCATTGCACTTTGACTATCGTTATACAAAGTAATTCTATCACATAAACCTATTATTTCAAGATCTAGACTCCTTAAGTATATCGCTTCTCTGCAAGCTTCGGACAATGCCATATACTCAGCTTCGCAACTATTTAAGGCTACTGTCCGTTGCTTCCTACTCTCCCAAGATATTGGGGCACCTGACTTTACAAAACAAAAGCCAGTATATGAGCGTCTATCTAAGACGTTAGCAGCCCAATCGGCATCTACATGTCCCTTAAAATTAGCAAATAACAAGAAATCGTCCACATAGACATCTACAATTACCTTATTACCATTTTTACAATCTTTAATAAAAACAAAAGGTTCAATTTTACTCTTAACATAACCTAAATTACATAAAGTTTCCTTTACTCTATCATACCAGGCCAGTGAAGCCTGTTTTAAGCCATAGATAGCTTTTTTAACCTCAAAACTTTATAACAATCAACATTAGGATAACATTCAGGTAATTGCATGAATATATTTTCTTTGAGGTGACCATTTAGACGCTGTTGTAACATCTAAATGTGTTATGTCCATATTTAATTGTACACTCAATGCAAATAAATAACGCAAGGTAGAATGCCTAATCACAGGGGAAAATGTTTCCTGATAGTCTACACCTGCTTTCTGCGTAAAGCCTTTTGCAACTAAGATACCTCACTTTATTGTCACAGTATTTCTTTTTTAGTACCCACTTACACTTTACTACTGTACCTGAACTTGGCGCATCTACCAGCTCCCAGGCATCATTTTCACTAAAACAACCTAACTCTTCTCGAATCGCACTTAACCACTGATCCTTCTCTGATCCTGCCAAGGCTTCCTGCACAGTCAGTTCACTAGCGTCGTCCAATGCCTCCACACCAATGTTAGTTAAACCTAGCACTCTTATCATCATGCTCTGACTCACCTACTTCAGTGGAGTCTGCATCTTCATAGTCACTCGGGAAATAAGTATCATCTGACTTATCAACATAACTGTCGATCAGTGTGTCCTCTTCCTCTGTGAATGTGTCCCCCACTGAATTTAAGCTCTCATCATTGCACTCTGTGCTTTCAATTATAGGTATTGACACTTGAGACTTCACTTCTTCCATAACTATGACATCTCTACTGGTGCTCACCTTCCTGGTTGTGGGACTGTACACCCTGTACCCTTTGGTGCCTTCTGGGTAGCCCACAAGTATCTGCTCCTCTGACTTTCTGTCCCATTTCTGGCACTTTTCTTTCGCCACATGCACCATGACATGGCTGCCAAAAATGCGCAAATGACTTATGTCCGGTTTCGATCCGGTCCATATTTCATGGGGTGTTCTGTCATTTAAAGCTGGAAGGACAGTACGATTGTGTAGATAGACTGCTGTATTTGATGCCTCAGCCCAAAATTCTTTGCCCATCTTGGCATCAAATAATAAACATTTGGCTTTTTCCACAATAGTACGGTTGAATCGCTCCGCAAGCCCATTTTGCTCTGGCGTGTATGGATTTGACCTCTGATGTAAAGTCCCATTCTTTCTCAAGTAATCATCAAAACTTCGATTACAGAATTCCTTCCCGTTGTCACTGCGAAGTATCTTGATCTTCATATTCAGCTGGTTTTCCACTTTGGCCTTATAATCTTGGAAATGCTGGAAAGCTTCACTTTTCTGCTTCATAAAATATATGTAGGTCATTCGACTATGGTCATCAATAAACAAAATGAAGTACCTTGACCCTCCAATTGAAGCATTTTCCATAGGCCCGCACACGTCACTGTGAATTATGCCTAATAATTATCACTTCTTGTACCAGCATGACTAAAGGGAAGACGTGACTGCTCCCCTTCGCAGCAAACAACACATGAGGATTGGGAAATTTCACTTTTCTTCTCAATCTGCATGCCACTTACGGCATCTGGCATTTTATTTAAGTATGTACTGTTTACGTGTCCTAATCTGCGGTGCCATGTATCTACAGATACAACTGCTGTCGCCAGTCCACACTCTGGTGATTTCAACTTGTAAACACCAATAACCAGTGATGCTATGGCTACTAAGTTATCATTCTTATTGTAAATACTGCATCCAATGGTAGTAAACAACACTCTATTTCCATTTCTGACCAACTGGCTTACAGACAACAAGTTTGTGGTTAATTCTGGCACACACAACACTTTTTCGATCGTCACGTCATATTCACTGTCATCAGTAACCGTAGCAATCTGCACATCACCATAACACTTCACCGTCAGCTTTTCCTCATTCGCAACAACAATTTCTTTAATGGTGTGCTCGGTCGAGACGTTTTTCATCCAATGTTCATTGGCGGTTAAGTGGGTGCTCGCTCCCGAGTCAACATACCAATCATTCTTCAAAAAACAGCCATTTAGGAAGACGGCATTGAACGCATTTGATTGATTACGTTCTTTTGTCTTAATGTTTGAAGAATCTTTCACAGAATTCGTACATTGATTGCGATAGTGCCCGGCTTGTTTACATCGGTAGCATGTCGGCACTTTCTTTGACTTTGACGTTGACATCTGTCCATAGTTTTTGTTCCCGCCAGTGCTGCCAACCTTATAATTCTTACGAAAACTTGCAAATGCTCCGCTGGCGCTGGCGTCGCCACAGTTTTCTTCCAAGTCCATCAACTTTGATTTAATGGCGTCGGTTGTAATAGCGATACCCGAATGCTCGATCGCCATTATCATCATTTGTACCTAGTGTAAAGTTAATTCTTTATACTACAATAATTCGTGAATGTTATTTTTATTTTTTTAAAAGCCGGCCTGTTGGTTATCTAGTTTAGCCCCGAAATAACTATCACAGTAAACAAGAATGGTGTAACATCAATGTGAGTAATCTCAACCCCCGGCTTCCCCGCTATTATTCCTTTAGACACCACCCCGAGTGTATGGCTCTTACAGAAATTTAGACAACAGCCTATTATCTAAATTTCTGCAAATGCCATACCTCTAGCGCCCACTCTGACCGACCAATAAAGGCAAGCCATAGGTGAGAGACCTGGTGCTCTGTCCGGCCGTACCTCTGTGTGGCGGACGAGGCAGAGCCCAGTTCTCTCGGAGGAACTCGAAATGATGGTAGGGGGTGGTCTCGCTACTCACCAACAAACAGCTCGCCACAAGCTGTTCTGCCCCTGTATTTTATTATTATTCTCTTAATATTTATTAATATTTCAAGCATTTACTCGCCCATGAAGGACTCCGTTGTAGAAAGTATATTGACTGAATGTTGAAAGTTATGTTTGCAGTTCTTAAAAATATAGGTCTCAAAACTGTTACTTTTTTCTTATTTTAAGAGTTATTTTAAGAAAAGCCTTCTCTCTAACTTTTAAAATAAGAGATTCTAAACACACATTTTTGCCCTTTGGAAATCTCTTTAAATCGACTTTGAGAAAAACGGTTTTCGAAACCTCGCTTACCAGTAACTCTACTGTAACAGTATTTTTTTTTTCAAACATATTTCATAAGAAAGTCGTTCGTTGATTGATGAAAATCGTTGATTTACCTCTTCTGGCGAGACTGATATGCGTGTGCTATTTTCCATCGTCACCAACGCCGGTGATGTGTAAGCGGAAGAAAATCCTATAATCATGGATCCCATCGACACGGCAACGGCGGCCAATACCTGATAATTGATTAAAAAATACGTTTTATTCAAATGTGTCTCAGTACTTTGATACATTTCTTTGAAAGGTCCTGACGCCTGATGCTCATTTAGCGGCCGATAGCTTGGGTAATGCGGCGTTGCCTACACTCTCACTCCTACACTTGGAACTCCACTACCACCTACCACCAGTAAAACTCTACCATCTAAAAAAGGTGTAACAAAACGTGTTTAAATTTATAGTAGGTACTAGCTGTGCCCGCGACTTCGTTCACGTGAGAAAAAATATGATTGTTCAGTAACAGTATCTACCCAGACGAAGTCGTGGGCGCAGCTAGTATAAAGTAGCCTAAGTTACTCCTTATCACATCAGCTATCTGCCAGTGAAAGTCCCGTCAGAATCGATCCAGCCGTTCCCAAGATTAGCCCCGCCAAACAGACAGACAGACAGACAAAAATTGTAAAAAATGTTGTTTTGCTATATGTACCGTGTATACATACATATGCATTTAGTATAAAGCGGTTACTTTAATATTACAAACAGACACTCCAATTTTATTTATTTGTATAGATGTATGCGAAGTAAATATTGAAGAATCCTAAATGAATGCAGTTGTAAATGAATTCCTTTAAAAATTATGTTGTTGTTATGTAACTGAAAAATCAGAGTTCAATAGTCTGCAATAATATCTTGTTACAACCGCTAATAGATATACTAGGTATGACGTCGGCAAGGAGGTGTGTGCGAACCGCCTACAATCAATTTAAGCAATCATCTGCTATGATTGCCACCACTTACAAACACTCGTCATAAATCATACTGCATAGTGTTATAATAAACCATTATCGCAATGATTTCATTCACAAATATAAAAAATTTGCCATCAAAAATTCTTACTAAAATTACTTTTTATAGAAACTTAATATGTTTATTAGTTCATCATATAAATATCCAACTGTGGAATAGAAGACTAGAGGGAAAGTTGCAACGCCCTTAATCGCATATTTCTTATGTGTCTCCCCACAACGCCCTGAGCCCAGGATCGAACTCGCATGGGTATCCCTTAGGCAGTTGTGTAAATTTGTTTAGGCTGAGAGCCCTTAGCTCTCGCCGATTGCCCGGTGAAGTAGACTAGTGCCGTCTAGAGACATTCCATAAAAAAATTGTGGAACAGGTGATTAACTTACGTGAATAGGTATTTGTAAAATTTTACTACCTGAACCTTTCAGTGCGTGTTTTATTTTCTTGTAGCACTATTTACAGTATTTTTTTAATTAATATCTTTGAATCTGTTATATGCAACTGTTGGTTGCAACTTTGATAACGTAACAAAGCGTGTAACGAATAAAAATGCGTGTATAACAGAAAAATGCAGGCTGAATTTGCTTCAATGTTATGGTTTATTGGTCATTTATCAATTAAGATTATATGAGTGTATAAAATAGATTCTCTTGGATTCTGTTGAGAAAAGTAATTTAGAACACGTTTTGACCAATGAAAATATTGATATTTTCTCATTTGTTTTTAATTTTACTAAATAGGTATAGAGACGGGCTTAAATATGTTTTGCAGAAATAGTGACGTTAGTATGTATTTTTGCAATGTTCTACAATTTACATAAATGAAACGATGAAGTAGGTTTTCTTTACCTAATTAAAAAAATATGTAAGTAAGTAGGTAGTACACACCTGTGAAAAAGTAAATTTCGGTTTTTCATATTCATTTTCACGCACCGCTATGCTGTAATGAGTGTCCGCTCTCATTAAAATCTTCATTTTGATGTGTATATTTCACCAACAATACGATATTAAATACGAGTTACTGCACTTATTACGATATTTTTAATAATAAACAATTCAATTTTGCGTGTGTCCGGTATAAGCGACTGAAGAAATGAGCTTCACTCGACTCGCTCGCCGCGATTTATATGAGCACAAATTGATTGACAAAACTGATTGGCTTTCGAGGCTGTGAGACACAAAACAATGTGTAAACCTCCATTTGGACTGTAAATGAAACGAAGTTGCGGTTTTATTCCTATTATAAGTTGTTGATTTTCCTTCATTTTGTTTTGGTTATATTAATTACACGCGCACGCATCTGGTCCTATTTCCTTCATTAGGTCACTAAGCTCGATATCCTAAAGTGTTACATTACTGCTGTACTAAGGCCAGTTAAGACTGGCTTCGTTCTTATGGTAATTTATCGCCTATTCTCTGGGGCCGCATCATTGCGGCAAAGTTTTGGCGTCGTCTAACCGCGGTCTAAATCGGTCCCTTACCTACCTAAGATCGTTTTCACCATGCTAGGTGATACTTATCGGTCCACTTACGTTAACGTGACAGATAAGTGACAGACTTTTTGTAGTTTGTTTAGTAGTGAAGATCACAATAGAAACTTTCGAACCATCTTTGCATTGTTACTTCATTTCTTACCTACATTAGTAGCATTTGGCAGTTCGACTAGTTTGTCGTATATTGTCGCTTTCGTTTATTAATTTGTGATGATATGTTGCTTTTCCAAAAAAAAGAACTTACGGCATATGCCAGTATTGTTAAAAATAACTTGTATCAGAAGAAAATTTAAAAATACTAAAAATATTCGATTGTGCGCTAATGTGTTATGTGAAGATCGGCTTTAGTTTATTTCACCTGACGCGCTCATTACAGACATATCGCTTTAAAGCAAAATTTTTTTGTACATGTATTCTGCTTTTACCAATCTTGGCGGTATTTGATTTAGCTTCGATTCGATATTTACTGATGGCAAATTTCCGCTGACGAAGTTCGAAGGTATGTGCTACTGGAGCCTCTGGTCTTTGTGTGGGTGACCTATAGACACTTACACAAAGACCAGAGGTCAAAATGCAGATGCGTTAACACTGCTGATGGCTAAAGTGTTATGCCTCTGTGGTGGGAAATACATTACCGTACAAACTACTTTTTTTTTATGTTATGGAAGTGGCAAACTGGCATGCAGTTCACATTGATGTTTAGTGATGACTGCAGCCTATAGACACCCACAAAAAGACCAAGGTCGAAATGCAGATGCGTTACCACTCCTGAGGCCTAAGGTGTTATACCTCTGTGCCGGAAATTACAGGGCCGTACATTACCACCTGACCGGAATACCGTAGGTACCACCGCATTACCTATATTAGGTAATGCGGTGGTACCTACGCCCGCGAGCTTCGTCACCGGAGCTCTACCACCAGTAAAATCTGATCACTTATGATCAAAAATAAAAGTTGTTTGCTTGTATTTTGAATTCGCAACTTACGGTTTTTTAGTGCTATGTACCTAGCTAGCGTGCATATAAACATTCAAGGGATATCAAAATGTCGTTACTTTGCTTAAATAAAACTTAAATCTCATGCGAACCCTACCTACGTACGTTGTTTGCAAAGTAAGTGAGGCAATTTTCATCAAATAAAAAAAAAACATTGCTTGTGAAAACCAAGTCGAGGAAAAAGGGATTGTTTCCTATGCATATTCAAACGACAGGATGGTGACCGTTTACACACATGTGTTTATGAATGTATGATCCAACGACGAACCTCCGATAAACAACATTTATGGACGCAATCAAACTGCATGCGTATATACCTAAGACCGTCCGCAACTGTCCAATGCACGTGCACCTCAGGTTTGTTTGTTATATCCACACGTTACTACATGCAAACTTCATACTTAAGCAGAAGACAGGTATTTCTTGAACAACTTAGTTGTAATAATTTATTTGATATTTTTCATGTTAATGCAATAAATGTAAATTCTAAGAAGAGATTATCATACCTGTTATGATACAACATTTTTAATCCTTAGAAAAGAAAGAAAAATGGGAAAGAAAAATTTGACTTCGGGTCCAGCCGCTTTACCACTAAGCTACCGAAGTTCTTATCCTATTCCTACTTTCTAAAGTTTACTCCCATGTGTTATTGCGAAAAATAAACATATTAGGTACAATTTTTAATTTTCTATGTTCGCGTTTCAGTTTTAAAGATTGATAAACGTAGTATGTCACCCGCCATCCAGACCTTTAACCCCTCACGCCGAGAAATAAAATTGTGTACCTGCATCCTGCCGCCGTCGGCTGTACCACCGCTTGACTAACTTCAACAATCGATTGACATTTCATTGCTGCTCGAGTATCGCAGTCTCTATTCGTCGACACTTTCGGGAAGAACCGAGACGATGCAGGTTGGAAAAGAGGGTTTTCCAATAGGAACATTCCTATTCCATTCCGTCTACTATTCGGCGAGGGCAAACTCAAATGCCCTAAAATTGGGATTTTCCACCAACCACACATGTTACGCTTTAACTGCGCAAATGAATAAAACGTTACAAGTGTGGGCGGCATTACTTCGAGGTTGGCCTGGGAGAACATCGGCGAGAACCATTAAGGATAGTAGGTACTAGTCGAGTGATACGCTTTGCTCAGAAGGACCAGAGCCGAAGATATATATCGATCTCTATGTGCGCTTCCCAGCACTGATACCTGCGGGCAACCCATCGTTGCAGCCTTCCGCTTCACCAGATTGCCCTAAGAACCTTCCGGTATGGCGCTTGATGAAGTTAGAACATCTTCGCCGGTATCTTATGAATATCAGGCTGACAACCTCCTCACTTTGCTTTCAGCATTTGCTGAACTACAAGTTTTTTGAAGACCCTTAACTTAACCAACAAGATCAACTTAACAATTTCGACGAGCAGTCATGCGCAAGCCATGTAATCGTTCAGGGACAAACAACAATAATTTTGATAGAGTTCCAGTGACCGGACAGAGCTTACGGGCATAGGAAACACTGCATTACTTGATCTACTTGTCACTCAATGGTCCAGCGCTATCGTGTTCCGGTCAAGTGGTAATGTATGATATATACCTATATCCGCACAGAAGTTTCACAAAGTGGTGTGCGTATCAGGAGTGGTCACGTCTTTATACTAAAATGTCTAGTTTTTATGTACATATGCATCCCTCACGTTACTACATGCAATTATCATACAAATGAATAATATATAGTATTCACTTTCCATCAATTGTGAACTGTAGGGTCATTGCCTCTTACATGAAAAAAATAGATATATAACGGTTCATGAGATGGAGCCTGGTGACAGAAAGACAGACGGAAAGACGGACGAACGGACAGCGTAGTCTTAGTAATAGGGTCTCGTTTATTTGATACCCTTTGCGTTCGGAACGCTAACAATGGACGCGTGTGCATTTTTAAATAAAAAAAATCCCTCTGGTTTTTTTGTTACTAAATATATTTTTTAGTTTATGCTATTCATAGAAACGGGGGGTTACACACCCATTAAAATGTTAATACATGTTGAATGAACATATGGGCCAACCAGTGTTGCCACATCTTCGGTAGCTAACGCAGAAATGATCATAAGATACAAACAGAGAAAGAAGATGCTTTGCTCTCTTCATTATTATTTTTTATTTTATATGATTATTGCCTGTTTAAATACTTATTTACGAATTTTTATCTTTGTATATCCAAAACCTTAAGCGCTGTCCCTAACGTGTTATTACTGTCGTAATGCCAATTAATATTACAGATGATTTATATGAAGACATAAGTGTCGAGTTTTATAATAATAAAGATCTTGTCGAACTAATATAATGGGCATTGCTCTTTCCTTTCAAGCACAAAGAACAATAGTAGCATATAATGTATATTAATTATTTTAATTTCGAACGCTTTTTTCACAGTAACACGCGTGTAACGAGAAATTTTATTACTAATTTGGCTTAACCATACATTTTATTATTTCCTGATATCTTTGCCTTATTCAAGACATCAGACAAATGTGACCAGCAACTTATAGCTTCAATACCTTTCGTGTTATTTTACGAGCCCGAGCTCCATCAATAAATCTCTACCAGCAAATTAGATAATATTCATCATCATCACTCCAATCGAAAGACGTCCACTGCTGGACAAAGCCTTCCCTAAAGACGCCCCCAACAGTGTTGTGCAGCATTAGGAGAGAATTTGCCATAATCTGGCCCAGCGGCTGGTGCAGATCGTAAGCGATTTACTCAGTTAAGCACTACGGGCGCGGTCGGGTAGTGTAGTGACCGCTAGTAACAAATTAAATGCGAGTTTCCGTGCTTCGGAGGGCACGTTAAGCCGTCGGTCCCGGTTGCTATCGATGGATAGCAGTCGTTAAACCTTGTCGGAGGCCTTATGGGCGGTTTGAAAACATTCGAGAGCGGGTTGGCCACTAATCCACCCATCTCCACCAATCCGCATTGGAGCAGCGTGGTGGCGTAAGCTCCAGGCCTCCCCCCAAAAAGGGGAGAGACTCGTGCCCAGCAGTGGGACGTATAATGGGTTGCCATTATTATTATTTATTATGCCATAATCGCCACGCTTGGCAGGCGGGTTAGCGATCACAGTAGGTATCTATCTAACGGTAGTTTTATCGCGGGACGAGATGAAATAATTTATTTATTTATTTAAACTTTAATGCACACATTATAAAAATGAAGTACATAAGGTGGACTTAATGCCTTTAGGCATTATCTGCCAGTCAACCTTAAGGTTGTACAAGAAAAACCACGAGATGTTGCAGAAAAATAAAAGAACTATGAAATAAAAAAAACTACAATGACTAAAACACGAAACAGATAATTACTTACGTAAATAACTAATGATATATTAGAATAAATACACGATCCAAAACATACATATGTATCAATATACATAAACATATAGCTATATATGAATCAATATATAAATAACATAAATAATCATAAATATAATGACAATAAATAGGAAAGCTTAAATATGATGACATTCCTATATTAACCAGTGTCAACAGCCAGTGAATTCAAATAATAACGACGAAGCTTGAATTTGAAAGATACCTTACTCGGAGCCTTTTTTATGTCAAGGGGTAGCGAGTTCCAAAGTTTAATAGCAGAAACAGCAAAGGACTTTGACACAAAATTAGTGCGGTGAAGTGGTATATCAAGAATGAGTCGATCAGACGAGCGAAGGTTTAGATTGTGGGAATCACCCAAGAAATTGAATTTTTGCTTAAGGTAGTTGGGAGAACAAGGATCGTTATGTATCGAGAAAAGTAAACTGAGAATTCTAAGAGATC
Source organism: Macrosoma leucophasiata (assembly GCA_036365455.1). Taxonomy (NCBI): domain Eukaryota; kingdom Metazoa; phylum Arthropoda; class Insecta; order Lepidoptera; family Hedylidae; genus Macrosoma; species Macrosoma leucophasiata. Next base: position 14,945,684 of record JAWQUS010000009.1, on the reverse strand, counting down.
TTCTTTGACGAATAGGAAGCCAGTTGAGTTTGGACCTGTAATTAGAAATGTGGTCGAATTTACGCAGCCCGAAAATGTAACGAATACAGTTATTGAGGATACGATCCATTTTGTTAAGATGTTCTTGGGATAAATCGGAGTAGCAAACATCTGCGTAATCCAAAGTTGGAAGTATGAGCGACTGGACTAAAAGGGTTTTAGTAGAGGAAGGTAAAAATTTTTTAAATCTATAAAGAGACCGCAGCGTGGCCGTGGAGCTTTTACAGATATTAACTATTTGGTGATCCCAATTGAGAGACGAATCAATGTGCAAGCCTAAATCTTTGACAGTTTTATTAATAGGAATAGTCGAGTTGTTCAAAATCAAAGGAGACAGGTTAAGTACATTTAAATTGTTGATGTAGACAGAGCTACCTAAAATAATTGCTTGGCTTTTAGACGGATTAACTACAATTCCAAATTTATCAGACCAATTTGTTAAAGCCAAAAGATCGTCATTAAGGGCAGAAATGGCAAGATTTATATTATCAGGACTAGCTTGACAGTAAAGCTGCAGGTCATCAGCGTACAAATGATAAGAGCAGCCAAGTTCGCGAGTGACATAGTTAATAAAAAGAGAAAATAATAGAGGAGAGAGAATGCCGCCTTGCGGCACACCAGCAGACAAATCGCACCAGTTGGACAGATCCTGGTCAACGCGCACAGCCTGCTGACGGCCGCGAAGATATGAAGAAAACCAATCCAGGACTAGGGACGAGGCACTAATATTTGATAAAATGGAAATGAGTATATCGTGATTCACAGTATTGAAGGCGTTCGAAAAGTCTATTAGAACAAGAACTGTGAGCTGAGACTGCTCCATGCCCAGTCTCACGTCCTCAACAACATTGAGCAATGCTGTAGATGTACTGTGGCCACATCGGAATCCGGATTGAAAGGGAGAAAGGATGTTGTTCTTGAGGATGAACTTAGATAGCTGAGAGTGAACTACAGCTTCTAACAATTTGGACACAAAGGGAAGGATGGAGATAGGTCTGAACTGGCTGACATGGCATGGAGAGGAAATTTTCGGGAGGGGAGTAATAAAGGCTTTGCACCAACAGGATGGGAAGTCTCCGTTCTGTAGAGAGAAATTAATAATATGAGTAAGCACAGGTAGGACAGATTCCAATAAGAGATGTAGCATTTTTCGGCTAACTCCATCACAACCTATGGCGTTAGACTTTAGAACATTAAAAATTTTAAGAACCTCGTCACCAGTTACTGGAGAAAAAGAAAACACATTATTATAATAATATTAGTTTTAAGATTTTTTTATTTTATCTATTGGAAGTGGCAAACAAGCATGCAGTTCACATTGATGTTAAGTGATGACTGCAGCCTATAGACACCCACACAAAGACCAAGGTCGAAATGCAGATGCGTTACGTTCCTGAGGCCTAAGCTGTTATGCTTCTGTGCCGGAAATTACAGGGCCGTACATTACCACCTGACCGGAATACGATAGTGCTGAACACTACCATTTAGCGGCAAGTATATTAGGTAATACGGTGGTGACTACGCCCGCGAGCTCCGTCACTGGAGCTCTACCACAACATAAAAGAGAAATTAAAGATATTTAGATACCATTAAAAAATTACTTTGAAAAATCCCAAATCTTGCAACTAAGTTCTTCTACCGTAAAAAGCTGTGAGATCCATGTAATATCAAGTCGGTTAACTTAATTCAGTCCCTACTTAAGGGGCCGTTTATCTTAAGTTATTGTGTAATTGGCTAACCTAACAACATCTTATATTGACCATATTAATGTTAAAAATCTCTTATGTTTTAAACAAATAGATTAACTTGGCCTACATCCTGAAATTCAGGCTTCTAGTTTAATCGAAAAAAATGGGCCAAAACTGTTTCAAGAAAAAGATACGAAAGAAAAATTTTACTTCGCTCGGAGATCGAACCTGCCACCTCAGTAACTAGTACCGCCGCTTAACCACTTAAGCTACCGAAGCCCTACTGGCTGGGCTGGAGCTGGACTGGTTATCCTGAGGTCGCTGCCCAAAAACAAATGTTTCTAGTCATTTTTTTAAATTTCTTAATTTTTTGATACTACTATAATGTTTAACATTATTTATTTATTTTTGTATGTCATGGAAGTGGCAAACAAGCATGCAGTTCACATTGATGTTAGGTAATGACTGCAGCCTATAGACACCCACACAACCGGAACACGATAGTGCTGACCACTACCATTTAGCGGCAAGTATATTAGGTAATGCGGTGGTGCCTACGCCCGCGAGCTCCGTCACTGGAACTCTACCACCAGTAGAATCAAGAGAAGTAGAATTACAACCAATAAAGAACAGTTATCGCAACAATTTTGTACCGAATATTAGCCATGCATTCTAATGAAATAACAGAATCAAGTCATTAATAAAAACCAGGATATGTCTAAAAAAACATGTACTAGTCTTCTGGGAGCGTCGTCACTTGTCACTCATACTTGTAGCTGTGTCACTATTAATCGCTAATTGTTTTGTTATTCGTTGTATAATTCACAGACTGTACCTAGGGTTATTGTGCCGGTAACGCGACCGGCTCCAGTACGCGACCACTTGACGGGACGGGCTTCTTTTATTTTAGATATTAACATTTTCTTAGGAGATAACAATACAAAATAAGCATTCAATATTTCTTGAATACTTTTGTGCCAAGAATGTCACAAGTTTGAACCTAATAGCTTAACCCAAAACAAGAAAATAGGGTCTGAATGCTCGTGACGATACAGTGGTAAGTTCACGTGCCGTATATTGCAATTAAAATATCACGCCGGGCAGCAAACAAAGGTAAATTTTATTGATTTGTACTAATATTACATACGATAAAAAGGCATTATTATTTCAATATATGGTTGGACTTGTTGTTAGGTTGTAGTTTGACCATCTATGATCTAACATTTTATTTTAATCCAGTGGTCGCTTTATTGAAGTACGTATTTTTCCAATACGTTAGAAAGCGGCCGGGTGGTCGCATTCTAACATTTGAAGCCTTATAATATTTTGCTCATTAACAACTCAATGATGATTTTATGGTTATACAATTAAGAATCTGATGTTATTGAAGCATAAAGATATATGCTTTCAGTTAGCGACCACAGGTTTTCTTGTTAGAACTTCGTCTAATTTACTCACTAAAATAGGTTTTCGCAAACCCAATATGGTCGCAAATTACTATGTCAGTTTGAGACCGCCACAATTTAGTATGAAGGAAATGGTGGCCGTAAACTAAGAGTTGTTTTTTATATATTCAGGAGCCGACCACGTGTGTTTTTTATGAAAACAGAACTTAATAATATTAAATTTAAAAGATAGTATAACATATATAATACAAAATGTGTATGCATTGTGCAGTCAAATGAAAGGAATTAAAAGGTCTTTAACTTCAGGGAATCGACTTATTAATGGTTCATTTTGGCACGTTCAAGTGGCAAACAAGCATGCAGTTCACATTGATGTTAAGTGATGACTGCAACCTATATACACCCACACAAAGACCAAGATCAAAATGCATATGCGTTACCACTCCTGAGGCCTAAGGTGTTATGCCTCTGTGCCGGAAATTACAGGGCCGTACATTACCACCTGACCGTAACACAATAGTGCTGAACACTACCACTTAGCGGGAAGTATATTAGGTAATGAAGCGCGCATGGCCCGTGGCTGGTGTAGATCATAAGCGAGCTACTCGGTTAAGCACTACGGGCGCGGTCGGGTGTGTGATGGGTGACCGGTAGTGGCAAATTAAAATGCGCGTTTCCGTGCTTCGGAGGGCTCGTTAAGCCGTCGGTTCCGGTTGCTATCGATAGATAGCAGTCATTAAACCTTGTTGGAGGCCTTATTATATATTTGGCGGTTGCTTGGCCACTAACCTCGTATCCACCAATCCACATTGGAGCAGCGTGGTAGGGTAAGCTCCAGGCCTCCCCAGAAAAAGGGGAGAGACTTGTGCCCAGCAGTGGGACATATGAAGGGTTGCCATTATTATTATTATATTAGGTAATGCAGTGGTGCCTACGCCCGCTACGAGCTCCGTCACTGGGGCTCTACCGCAGCGAGTGTAAGACCAAGTTGGCATCTTAAAAGCTAGGGGTGCTTTACAAAGCGAGGCAATATTTCACCTCGGGTAAAGAAAATGTAATAATGCTACATATAGAATGGACACTTCGACGTCCTGCCCGATTTCCCCGCCTCACCCAACCTCCTCCCCTATTATGGGCGACGTTTGGTATTCTCTACGTGCGTGCTGGCAGCACGTTTGCAACTCCCCTGGTGTTGCAAATGTTCATAGGCGACGGTGACCACTTTCCATCAGATGGCCCGTTGGCTTGTCTGTCGACCTTATAACATAAAAAAATATTTTCTAATTTTTAAGAAGTTCCTCTCACAAGTTGTTACTCTTGAAGACAGGTTGGATGTCATTTTAGCCTGTCCTGCAGAAAAAACAACAATGACTGTTGATACCAGTCAAAATCCACCAGAAAATAACACTTTATCGAGTATATAACTACTATTTGTGTTGATTATTATAATTTTAAATCATGTTTAATTTGAATTGGAAAGTACAAATTTGATGAAAAAATAAATAATAAATACAAATAATTTAAAACATATTTGATAAAATCAACAAACTTTGTTTTATTACGATTTTATAAGCTTTTTATAGTGGTCGCAAATTGATTCAGCAGTGGACGCAAACTGGAAAAAGCGGTCGTAAACCGACGTTTTGACTAGTTTTGAACATTTTCGATCATATTTATAAATATTTATATGGAAGTGTATTGCGTTATTACATATTCCATACATAGACAATATTTAAGATTCATTTACATAGACATTATTCAACTTAAGCGTAGATAGGTTAGGGTTCAACTTAAGTGGTCGCTAACCAGCACAATGACCCTACGTATTTCGTCTATTTCGCTGTTTTTGTCGTGATAGAACTTTGTCAAGAGCAAAGACACCTTATTATTATTTATAAGTTTATTGTGGCTAAAATATTATCTCTATTAATCTTACAATGTTACTAAACAACTAAGAAAAATGTATCATAGCTTCTGGTGACCTTGGTTTGGCTAGAATAGGGAATATGCATAAAATTTAAAATTGTCTCATATATTTTTTCTCGAATACTTATCAACGTCATATTATAATTACAAAGTTTTTTTTATTTACTAATTATTTAATATAAATATTATGTAAATAGTGCAAAATAAGGGAACGAAATTCAAACTTCCAAAATGCGCCGCCATTGGTCGAGACGAAATAACACTTTGTCTGGTGTTTTTCTAATACTATTTTTGCACTTAGGTACTATACAATACTTGTAAGATGGCTTTTTTGCTTCTTCCATGATTTGTAGAGCAATTAAAATTGAAAATACGTATGAAGTAACTCAAAAGTTTAGAGTAAAAAACACTCGACGTGTGTTGTGACGTCACAACACACGTCGTCAAAATGACGGCGATGAAGAGCTCAAATTTACTCAATGTTTTAAATTTCACTTTGAAAATAACTATAATATTTTCAGGCCTATTTATAATTTTTCTACGATATATATAAGTAAATGATTAATTTAAGACGAAAAAAAAATTTCATGAATATTCCCTATTGTACTCCGTACGCCTTATTCATTACATCATACATGTTCATGTCTAATTTATTTACTATGATCCTTCTCTCAGACTCGTTCTTGACACACTACTAAAAGATGATAAAGATCTTCTAGTTTGTTGCACTCTACACAACAATTCGGACAATCGACTTTTCTCATCAAAAAACCGAAGGCTCTTGTGTCCAGAACGAATTTTGAAATCGAGGAGGCCAACTTTGAATAATCTTTTACCATATCCTTTTGGCTTTAGAAATATAGTCAAAACCATTTTTCCATTCATCATAACAGTATTTTTTTATTTTTGATAAAAATTTCGAATATACTGGTAAAATGTGCATTTCTACACCTTATGTAACTGCTATTTTAGGTTATCTATCCACTTCCTCGTTTCCCTGCAGACCAACATGTGACGGCATTAAGTGCAAAACTAAATTAACACCATTTAAAAGAAAAGTGTAAACCTTGTTCAACACAGCAAAGGTTATCAATACCCCTTGATGTCCAGAGGCACATCGAATCAAATATAGGAGTGCGCTTTTGCTATCCCTAAAAATCACAAAGTTCGCGTGTTGTATAGAAGTTATGTAAGACAGAGCTTCGGAGATTGCGAACCACTCTGCTGTCATGATAGAGACATCTTATACTACTTTAAAACATCCGCTAGTTTTAGTAACTGGATCATAAAAGATTGCTCACTCATTCTCAATCTCATGGATGCTCGTGTAATTGAAATGATCGAGAAACACAGTTACTGTATCAGGGTCTAATACAGTAAACATATCGTCTACATAACGCTTGTATAGTTTAGGTGTTGCAAAAATAGTACTCAAGGCAGTTTTCTCGAAATCTTCCATAAATATATCAGCAACCACAGGAGACACTAGAGAGCCCATGATGGATTTTCGTGCAATTGAATGGAGATGCTCCATCCAATTGCATGTAAAATTCATTGTTCCACATGAGGTAGCCGGAAGTTAGACACTATTCCAGAAATTCTGAATCTTCTATAGGTAAATTGTTAGCACCTTCTTTTAACTATTTCGACATATTCCTTAACTGGTAAACATTACTCGTATTATTTCAATAGCGGAGAGATGTAGATGGTTAACTTCATCGATATAGCTGGAATACTTTAAAAATACTCTAGTTTGTCCTCTCAGTGGCGACCGCGAAAGTATACGCGCTATGTATTGAGCCAATTCATATGTCGATGTGTCAATTTGGCTCACGATCGGACGAAGAGGGACGCCAGACTTGTGTATTTTTGAGAGCCCATACAGTTTCGGTGGCTTCGCACACGTTCGAAGTAATTTTGGTACGTCCAGTTCTATCATGTTTTTGTGTGTGACGAAGTGGCAATCAAGCATACATGATACCAGAGATATCAACGTAGATGCATTGCCACTCCTGAGGCCTAAGATGGAAATGGCCTCTGTACCGGAAATCACAGGGCCGTACATTAAAAAGTGTTCCGGTTAGATGGTAATGTATGGCCCCGTAATAACATTCACGGAGACATTAGTTACCCTAATATTGTAAAAATAACATAAAAATAAAAAAACAAAATAGGACAACATTTAAGATCCCAGTTGATGGTAACTCCTCTGGTTTTTGTATATAGCGTGATGTTTAACCCATAGCTTTCGATACGAATGTAGCAAAGCATACCTATACAGAAATGTTTTTTCTAATTGACCAATAGTTTTACATATACTGAGGCACTGTTTGATTACACGAACAAAATGAAATAAAAACACATATTAGTACTCAGTATTTTATATTTAAAAAATAACAAAGAAATAAATATTGATTCCATAATATACGGAACCACATATATTAGTAGTATTCTTAACTTATGTATGCTGTTACTACAACATCGAAGTTTTGTTCATACCTATAAATATTTGTCATGTCTTAATAATTCGCTAGTACAGATCATTATTTGATTAGAGTTATAATGAGGCTATGATAATGTTGTTTGACAAAACATAACATTGTATGACAATACACGACATTTTGTACCAAATGAACTACGCACTGGCTAAAGTAATTCTACTACATAGTCAAGTTGATAAGTTAGAGTTATATCACGAATGCTCACAGATTTCAAATGATACATTATTATCCTAGTTTTAATCTAAATCAGATTAAATATATCTAAAGGAACTATTAATTACTTAAATATTTATCATATTTACATTGCAAAACATCTACAATACAATCCAAATCAGTCTTTCGCACACGACATATTATACGTGTTGCCTTAATTGCACTGCCTGTTTTGTACCTAAATCACTCACCAACAGCAAAGAGCACTAAAGAGCCCTGGAATGTATATCACATATAAATCTTATAATTAAATTAAATTAACATCCGTTTTGCATTTGTTTATTGCTGCTGATAATCCTTATTCTTCGGGATCCACCCGTCAACTTCTTCTCGATCTCTTCCAAACTTTTGCCGCGTGTTTCCGGTACGAAGAATATCACGAAGAATAGACCAATTAAACATATGACGCCAAACAGCCACATAGTGCCGTACAGGTTAATCACCTCGATTATGCTATGGAATGTCTTGGTCACGATGAAGGTGCAAGTCCAATTGAAACCTGTCGCTAGCGATGCCGCAGTGCCTCGTATCTTCGATGGTAAAATCTCACCCAACATTAACCACGGAATTGGTCCAAAGCCGACTGAGAAACCCAGCACGTAGATAACCAGACAACCAAGTGGCAACCACCCGTAGCTGGAGACATCTACACCCGAATCTTTCACGTAGAAATAGGCTCCAAGGGTCACTAATGTTGTAATCATGGATACCGACGAAATGTGCAGTAAAATTTTCCTTCCTAGCCGGTCTATTAAAGCCGTTGCTATGAATGTTGAGACGAAGTTTACTGCGCCAATTATTATGCTGCACAAATTTTCGTCGACAGTACTGCCGGCCATCTTGAAAATGTGTTCGGCGTAGAATATTACAGCGTTAATGCCAGCGAATTGTTGGAATAACATCAGACCAAGGGAAATAAGGACCGATGGCATATATTTCTTTGTGAATATCTGGCCTAGAGCACTTCCGCCCAAACGATCTGATTCGGCTTGTGAACGGGTCAAGTCTCGCATTTCCTTTTCAATGTTGGTGTTCTTTCCTCGTAACCACTGCAGTGATTTTTGAGCCTCTTCGAAACGGCCTTTGGTCACGTACCAACGCGGTGTCTCTGGTGTGATGAGCATCAGCAAAAAGAACGGGACGGGTAGCGCAGCACCGAAGAATGCTAGATTTGACCAGTTCAGATAACTGCCAATAAAGAACACCAACAGTATACCAGTGTTACCGAATGCGGTTGGCAATAAACCGAGAGCTCCTCGCACTTCTGGTTGGACGGTTTCTCCGAGATAAACTGGGAAAGCTAGCGTTCCAAGTCCCACACATATGCCACAGAAGACCCGTCCAGCAAACACAAAAAATACGTTGGTTGCATTCGCTATCAGCATCCAGCCCACGAAGAATGGTATTGCGGTTGCCATTATGGTTAGTCGTCTTCCGAAATATTCAATAAGTGGTCCACCGACGATGCCTCCGAGTAATGCTGCTAAGGGCATTAGTCCTCCAATCCAACTGCCCTGTAAATATAAAAAACATCATATTGATATCTGCGAGAATTAACACGTATAGTATTATAAGTAATATCGCCATAAATTAGATTCCTGATATGAAATTAGAGTACGATACACTAGGTCCAAGATTCATAAACCACACTACTATCTACTCTACTTTGACTTGGAGTAAAACTTTCAACGCTTATTTTGTTTCAAGGACGTCAAAACTCTTACTTTGAGAAGCACATTTTTCACTAAGTAAAAATAATTAGTGATAAGTTAAATATTAGCTTAACTTAAGTCGTAGTGCGGTCTGTGAATATCTGTCTAGTTGCTCAAGTATAACACTTTTAATTACGATTAAGATGTTGGTGATTACCAACATCTTAATCGTAAACTATTTGGTAATTTGAATGTGTATTACAAAATGGACGTAGAAAACAATGATAAAAAAATATATGAAAAATCCCGAATTTCCACCCATGTATATAAAGGAAGTGCAGTAAACACATACGTACAAGTCTATAATATAATTTGTTTAAAGAAATTGATATCAATAAGCCATACGGGTCAACATTATTTCACAAGGACGTTGTCAGCTTCGTATCTTTTATATTCACATAATTATATATTTCATATTTGTCGGTAATATCACTATTTTGAAATTTATGAGTTTCATAAGTCATCGATCCTTACGATGAAAGGTTCACTTTACATTTTTGTACATTTATGACACTTAGTTATTTATTTACATTATTAATGATATAAAAATAGAACTATTCGTGGTATAAAAATCATAAGATCTTACCTCTTCTTTTGTAATATTTAGAGTCTCGTTCATGCTGTGTAGGGCGGGCGATGTGTATCCCGATGAAAATCCCACTATTAACGATCCCATTGACACAGCAAAAGCGGCAAGTATCTGAAAAAATGAAAAAAAATATACAATCTCTGACATTTTTTTTAAATGTATCTCGCGTATGCTAAACTAAAATGATTTTTAAAATCCACCCGAGCGACGTTTCGGTCGTTTTACAGCTTCCGTGGTACCGCAACAGTTACACGATTTAAAAAAATGGAGACTATTTAGCTGAGATATAATACCTCAAATGTATAATAATATGGCATTATTAATAATTATACATTTTTAACATGATTTTGTTTCATGAGTATATCGTACGTTATCGAGAAAAACACCGCGGAAACGTATTCACTTTAACAATATCCGGTAAGTTATGAGCTTCCGTTTGTCCACTTCGGACTTAATATGTAGAGCTTACACATGTTAGCTTCATACTGTTTGCAGTTTTTATAACTTTGTAGCTTCACTCTTAAGCATGTTGGTACACTATAAAGTTATTATCGTAAATTCGTTTGCATAGTTTACGATCTATTCATGTCATCTATTTATATCCTATAAGAAGGTTTCTTTGCGCACAGTAATATTATGAATAAAAAGGTAAATTCAAACTTACGATATATATGTTTCGGAAGAAAAAGTTAATGGTAAAATAATTTAACATTTTTGAATAAAGTCGAGTTGAATCTACAAATCTTTAATTATGAATGAATCAAATGCGAAAAATGTCAATAAAAACTAAACCTATTGATTTGGTAGGTTTTATACTTTTTATTGCAGTCTTATCGTAAACATTGATTGGTTTAGTACAATTGCACTTAATTGGGCATATGGATGCCGAATATGCTGTGAAATTACCGTAAAAATACCATGATTTTTAATTTAAAATGATGTAGGTATTATTATCGGTAGCTTTATTTAAGAAAGCACTTTTAGTTGAAAAATCCACTTCTTACTCTGTGCTATATAAGATTAATATGTATTTGTATTATATTAAATGCTGAAACTAACCTGTGTCCAAAGATAGATGCGTTGTGTCGTCGGTGCATATGGTTGACTATCTCCATTGATGGCATAATCGGTTTTGACTTTATTACTTTCTAAGCTTAGTTGTTTAACGAATGGCACTGAGTTCCTCAGGTTTTCCTCCTTCGCACTCTTAATTTCCATCTCCATTTTGTATTTGAACTCGTTTCCTAAGCTGATCTGACGAAGTTGTTGGAAATGACGCCTGGTCTTCTCAAAGGAATCTTGCTCGTCTTCACTGCTGCTTTCGGTGGAGACGTTTTCAGGGATTGCAGCGTAATTAGGCGCAAGAGTGCCTTGGGATCCACATGATGTTGCCAACGAGGTACAGGTCGTAGATGCCGAGAGAGTCGGCCGCGACGGGACTCTGGCGTACTTAGGTCCACGTGCTCGATACAACCGCTCCTCGTCAGTCTGCCCGCGACGAGCCTGTTCGCTTCCACCCTGAAATGTATAAAAGCAACACTTAAAGATGGCTCGAAACAAAAGATTAACAGAAAAATAAATAGAATACCAGATATAAAATTGTACCTTTCGGTCAACCCGACTCACTAAACGGTCAATACTGGAATTGACATCCGCAAACAAGGCCCATTTATTATATCCATTATCTTATGTGCGTAAGTCAGTCAAGATGATAAGCATTGTGAACTCAAGAGACTCTGAGGTCACATAGAAAAAACATTGCTTATTGACCACTATGCATATGGCCACAGCATGTTATCGATAACCTAATGATACGAATTAATAGGAGTCGCCCTGACCCGAGCAGACCATATATGTACATCTAAAACATAGAACATGTTTGGTCCTATTATATTATTTTAAGTATAGAATACAACACAAATGAGCGCAGTCCAGTAACCTGCCGTTCAACGTCTGTCCAGTTCTCGATAATATCAGACAACCATCCACTGTTATAATGATGTTTATAGAATTCATATCGTAAACAATTTCTTTGGTATATGGCAGTATAATAGTACTGTTTAAAGACTACTTGATTGTTACAGTAACAAACGAATATCCTCATCTACCTTGCATGTCTTTACACTCATTTCACGATCTAACCTTGCAGTCTTACTTTGTGGTTAGTTAGAAAAATGTAAAAAACATGTTCATCTATAATAGACTACAAGCCCATGTTAAAAAATTGATGGGTCATTTGAACCACCAGGTGACCTATCTAGAGCGATATAAGAGCATAAAATAATAAGATTCAGCACTATGCCGTCACTTGTAAGCTGTCCAACTGAGTGCAGGTGAGAATTCAAAAGTACAGGTAGACTCAGTACATTTTGGTCACATATTTTTGTACGGCATTCTTACCAACGATAGACCCATTAAAAATAATAAGAAAACGCACAGTGCCGTACAAAAATGGTGCGCCACGAAGTCGGAATTTTTTTTTATTTTCTGACAATTACCGGGGTAAATTTGGTCATTTGATTTTGCACGGCATCTGTGTCATACTATTTCAATAATGCTTTCAATTCATTATTCCGCAACGCCGTACAAAAATCATGCGACAAGGGGAAGAAATCGAGAGTTGCAACCCCCTCTCTTTCCGTAGTCCAGGGGGTGATTTGACACAACATGAAATAAACTTATTTTGAAATTATTTTATGCATAGATAATATTTTTTCATGTGCCGTACATTTTCGTTGGTTCAAAGGGGAAAAAAAACCGAAAAAGAAAAAATCAAAAAGAAAAATTCCATATAACGAAATGTAAGGTGAATTTTTCTTTATATTTTGATAATAAAATATGTGAGGGTAGTTTGTTAACTTTGGTGTTACCATACGGATTTGTATGGTGTTGTGTAATCCCTGATTAAAAAAATGAATTAAGAAAGTATTCGAAATAATGAAATTTGAATTATTTTTAATATTTTTGAATATTTTAATACTTTTTAATTCTTTATCTTATGGAGAATTAACATTGTCAATATTTTTGAATACTTTTTTTTAACCAGGGATATTATTATATGTGAGACAATTTAATAAATTCGTGTTAAATGTGCATTCTAAACTACTGTGCAACGTTTAGCATTTGTAGGGAATATCGTATTTTATTCGGATGTACTCGGCTTGGACCCGAGTAAGGTGTTCGTGTACGCTCACACATAGTTCGATTAGTATGTTCATCAGCCTAAAAGATATGGTTTGCACAAAAATGTACGGCATCATTTTTTCCTAATTCATCTATGTTAATACTATTTAAAACAAGAAATAAAATGTATAAAACTATTATATTTCATTAATCAATGATATTTAAATTTTTACAATAATTTGCAAAATTTCAGTTTTTGCATTTCTCTATAATTTTTTTTAGAACGGTTTCTTTTGAACGGCAATACTATATAACAATTGTATTTTATAATATCATGTTAAAAAAAAAGTTCCCGTACAGGTTCAAATGATTTTACAGCTTTATAAATCAAAAATACGATGTAATTAAGATAATTATTGATATACATTCAAGGGAACAATCATTTTTTGACGGCATTACTTTTAATAGTACTTTTGAGTGCTACATAATGTTTTGGAACCGATGCCGTACTTTTTCAAATCACCCCCTGGACTACGGACAGAAAGGGGGTTGCAACTCTCGATTTTTTCCCCTTGTCGCATGATTTTTGTACGGCGTTGCGGAATAATGAATTGAAAGCATTATTGAAATAGTATGACACAGATGCCGTACAAAATCAAATGACCAAATTTACCCCGGTAATTGTCGGAAAATAAAAAAAAATTCCGACTTCGTGGCGCACCATTTTTGTACGGCACTGTGCGCTTTCTTATTATTTTTAATGGGTCTATCGTTGGTAAGAATGCCGTACGAAAATATGTGACCAAAATGTACTGAGTCTACCTGTACTTTTGAATTCTCACCTGCACTCAGTTGGACAGCTTACAAGTGACGGCATAGTGCTGAATCTTATTATTTTATGCTCTTATATCGCTCTAGATAGGTCACCTGGTGGTTCAAATGACCCATCAATTTTTTAACATGGGCTTGTAGTCTATAACTGATTACCTTTTTATTTCGATTTCTATTGTAATTTTATTGTCGATGAGTTTCATTGTACCTTAATCATTTTTATTTGCCGCAATTTTATTTGACATCATAGCAAAAGTGAGATGTTTTTGGCATGTTGATTTTCCTGTCATTTTTCTGTCTTGTTTACTTTAGTTTTTACAAGGATGCATCATCATTGTCTACTTCGCTTCGGTATGTATGTAGACTTCTAATATGGGTTACAAAAATAATCAAATTTAATTAGTGTATTCATGTCCTGATGTGCGTTTACTTTAATTATCATTTCTTCCAGACGATTCTATTTGATGACTTCTCAAGATATTTTCTTGTTCCTATTCATATATGTATACATGCTTAATAAGTATTTATGACGATATTGAACTTCATGTCGGGTCATGAATCACGTGCATCTACCACATTTGTTGTGTTTTCTTGGATGATTTCTTGGAATTAATTAATTACGAACAATATCGATGGTAGTAATCGATTCCGACCTTGAACTTGTTCTTGGGAGTATTACGATGGGGTGGGTCTGGCTCATAGGCAAACGCGCATACTTTCTTATCGTCACCTTAATGTCCTAATCAATCATGTCATGGAAAGTAATCTCGTTCTTTTTATGTTATAGGTGGCCTATTTGTCTTGAACATTCTACTATTGTCTAATATATTTTTGTAGCTTGTGTTATTACTCGTATGGGAGAATAGAGTGATGGAAAGTGAATATTGTAGGCCATGGATATATCTACATAAAACTAAAAGATTTTTATTACGATGCATTGCTTCTTGCCTCTGTGCCGGTAAATCTTGTACCAATCATCAAACGTGTGAATTATAATAATGATTTGGGTCCGAATCTGTCATCGTAACTGATATTTATCTTACGGTATGTTAAACAAGTGTTACTCACTACAGAGTTTAAAGAAGTTGACTGATATTTATTATTAGGGAAAACTCCGCCTTCAAAGTACCTATGATATTATTAAAATATTCATTGACTATCTCGGCAATGCATCGCACAATAAAAAATGGTTGACTAAATGGCATGTATGCAAACGAATATTTATAATAATTATTAAAATTAATTTAATTTTGCTCAAATCTTTTTCAGACTTCAGTGTATTTTCTGGACATATTTCAAATATAGTTTTGCGCCATCTATTGCAAAACATTAAAACTTGGTCGGCTGTAGTATCAGATGTTCCGTTTACTTTCACAGTGTTGTTTTGTTATCGCTATTTGCCGGCGTAGCGCTGCTGTCGCGCCGTCTCATTTCTGAATATAATTTACAGCACATTCACTTTCATTAGTGTCTTTCCATTGCATGAAATGAAATGTGAACTATTTAAACGTCATCGATAGATTTTCAATTCTCGTGAGGAATTATGAAAAAGGAACATAACAATTGTAGGAAATTTTAAATAGGTTATGTATGATGTTAAGTTAGTATTTTCATCCAGGTACTGAACAGAACAAATCGTTACATAAATTCGCTGATATTACGGCTTATGAATTAACAAACCCAGTTTCAGCTTCATGACAATTACTTGACTTAGGTACTATCAGCATTTCGATACGATGTGTATTCAGTGTAGAATGCCTACGTGCTAAAAGCGAAATACAATTATTCACAGCAGCAACTGCATTTCTAGTCAAATAAAACAAATGCCGACCTTGCAAGGCCGTTTCTTCAATGATATTTTATGGAAATTTACGTACATTCTTTGTGTTGTATTAAACTAGATTAGAATATCATTAAAATTAAATATGTGAATGTTTTTTTATTAATATACCTATGCAAGGATCAAGACTATTGTGTGCCATTGCTACTATCAGTTTACATCTTTTATGTTGCTAAACAGCCGCTGACGCTGAAATCGACCGTCGATCGTCGGCTGCGGCCGGCTGGTCTGCACCGAGAAATACTTTCCAGAGCTTTCTGAATTTTGTAGTGAAAAAAACATCGCGCACTGATTTATGCGTTTTGAATGTTTTGATATACCTAGTTTGCATTGCAAATTCTTATAGTCAAACATATGGAAGAACTACTGAATACTAGCTTAAAATATTAAACTCGATAATGTTGTAAAATCTTCTTACCATTTCTGTGGAAAGCTGCTTCAGGTATCCCATAATCTTCCCCATTGCGTTGGGATTGTTCTTATTGAAGCTCATCTTGATCACTTATCTTTTTCTTGAACGATATCAGGGAACGTCAAAATGATAATGTCTATTATAAACACTTCGTTTAACCGTATTTCGGCTGAACTTTATTAAATTATCCAGATTCGCGATATTCACTGAGGAAAGTCACACATCACTCGTGCGCTAATATTAACGTCTATAATTTACTATCGATAGTTGCAAGGCAGCTTGCAGGCACTGCGGCCGCGATGACACAGATTTTTAATATAACGCTGTAAGTACGTTACAATTTCACAAAAAAAAAACAGTTCTCATTCAACGAAATTTCTATTTCGCGCCGTTTCGTCCTGTAAGGGTGCACAACATTCAACTTTTAACTCTGCACAGCAAACGAAAATGTTGGCAGCGCGTACCGAATTCTTCAGAGTTCAAGTTATCTATTGAAACTTGCAGATGGCAGCGCAGTGTTTTATAGGAAGGTTGGCAGTGTACGGCGTCGACTTCCTCTCCCCGCTCACCCCTTCAGCCCCGCCGTGTCGGTGTACTGCTGCGTTTTACGTGTGTGTGCGTGCTCCTGCCCCCATGTACGTGTGCACGCACACTGAAACTTACCTCTGTACCTGAACTAAATGTTTGAATAATGTGTTAGAATTCGACTTTGTCAACAATGTAAATGCACACACTTCGTACGATTAACAAACAATATTTTTATTGGTTATCCAGTGATGTTTCTGAGCACTTAAAATTTCGTAGCTCGGTTATCCAATAAAAGTACTTATGTACCTATTAAATAAAAAAAATAATGAAGTAGATGAACAATTAATAAAACGCATATAACGTGCCATAAACCTCCATAATTTATTAGGAAACTCTTTAATATATTAGGCAACTGTAAGCCCACGGGCGCGTTGAAATAAAATTAATGTAGAGATGAATGTAGAGCTATCTACATTTTTTTTCGACAACTCCTTTTAGTATCAACATTTTATGGTTTTTGTTTTATTTATTATAATCTTTAGTACAAATATTTTTTATAAAAAACCTAAACTATCTTAAAATTAATAAATAAAAAAAATAAAGCAGTTATGCACTTTATGGTATTCTGAAACAATTCTTTAATCCTCATAATTACTCCCCTACCATTACTCTCTTACTCCCTTTTCTTACAGTAGGCATACTAAATATCATACAATATTAGGTAAAGTAATACGAAAATGTCGCTAAGCAATAAATAAAATGCACACGTCATGGCCTGAAGCTCCATAATATATTAGAAAACTCTATAATATATTAGGCAACTGTTAGCCGACGGACGCGTTGGAATAAAATTAATGTAGAGCTACGTAAAAGTAATTTTTTCCGACTACTACTTTAATGAATCCGTATTTTATGGTACTATGAAACAATTCTTTAATATAATCCTGACTCCCTTTTCTCACAGTAGGCACCTAAATATCATACAATATCTATGAGTATAAATTTTAATTCAAAAAGTATTTTTAATCACGTGAAATGTTATTTAAGAATTATTTAATTACCTGCCTTATTCATACTATTGTATATTATTTCGTTTTGAAAACAAAATAACTTCTTAATTATATTAATGCTCAAATTTATTTTCTTTTGGTAAAGTTCTTATGAATAAAGTCGAATTCGAAGATAGTAAAATATATGCCATTTAATTAATTAAATATTCTTCTACGCCTTACTATCAACTCCACATTTATGAAATATTTCTATTGGACCTACTTTGTAGGTAAATTTTATGATTTCATGTAGTATCGTCAAATAAAATTTGGTTGTATTTAGTTAACCATACGTGTGTTAAACGAATGAATTCAATAATTCATGCACTAGTAAGTAGGTAAATAACATGTAAATTATTGTTTTATCAGTGGCTGTTTCGACCTTTCATTTATTGAATTTTCTGTTTATTTGGTAAGTATTTATGATTTAGGATCAAAAAGGGTTTAGTTATGCCAGAAACTAAAAATACTTACAATACACTGAACATTTACGTACCTATAGGTAAATTGAGGAAACAAAATAAATATAATTGATGGGTATTATTGTAATATAGTATGTAATAATAAATAATAATGGCAACCCATTATACGTCCCACTGCTGGGCACGAGTCTCTCCCCTTTTTGGGGGGAGGCCTGGAGCTTACTCCACCACGCTGCTCCAATGCGGATTGGTGGAGGTGGGTGGGTTAGTGGCCAACCCACTGTCGGATGTTTTGAAACCCATAAGGTTTAACGACTGCTATCCATCAATAGCAACCGGGACCGACGGCTTAACGTGCCCTCCGAAGCACGGAAACGCGCATTTAATTTGCCACTAGTGGTCACCCATCACACTACCCGACCGCGCCCGTAGTGCTTAACCGAGCAGATCGCTTACGATCTACACCAGCCGCTGGGCCATGCGCGCTTCATATAATATGTACATTACAATAATATCTTTAATTAGTAAAAACACAGTTTTGGTGCTCAAAGGATTAAACATTTATGTACCTAATCGAAATACACTATTTTTATGATTTACGTACCTAAAACATATAATACTATAATACCTATACTGTAATACCTTTGTGAATTTTCGCTAAATGTAACATTATTAAATTTGTCGTAGCAGGTGTCAATCAAATAGAAAATTAATCAGTGCAATCACAAAAAAATATTCAATAATATGAAAAAACATTGCTAGTCATTATAAAAGTATGCTTTATTTTTCAATTCCGATTCTGATTCTTACATTTTTATGCGTGTCGTGTAACTACACACGACACGCATAAAAATGTAAGAGAACTGATTTTGTCGACTCTACATTTATTGATCGATTTGTTTACTCGGTTTTAGTTTATAAATATTCGATCAAACAGAGTTTGACTTTATTGAAAACGGTCAATATTTAGGTTCAATCGATCGGTGGATGACATGTTATAATGACTTTGCACGAGGGCAGAACCCGAACCGTAGCGTCTTATTGCGATTAAATTAAGGTACTGCCTTCTTGTTTCATTTGTTTATATGATGGTATGAGAAAACGAGACAATATATTAGCTATTCAGTTAACGTTCGCAATAATATGTTACGTTACCCCCAGCAGGGGTGTTAGTGTGTTAGGGGCTTGGTACAGAGAATGCACTGTTTTTGTACACATTCATATTTGTTTGCACATCAATTCAACTTCGTCGGAAATAAATACTATTCGCAACATCTTTATAGCTGTTTTTACTTACACCTAAAGGCAAAATGTTGTCTATTGGTCTGAATGTACTTATATTTTGTTATGTGTAGAGGTTGTTGTAGAGGTTATGTGTTGTGGTAGAGCTCTAGTGACGGAGCTCGCGGGCGTAGGTACCACCGCATTACCTATGGTAGTGTTTAGCACTATCGTGTTCCAGTCAGGTGGTAATGTACGGCCCTGTAATTGCCGGCACAGAGTCGTAACACCTTAGGCCTCAGGAGTGGTAACGCATCTGCACTTTGACCTTGGTCTTTGTATGCGTGTCTATAGGCTGCAGTCATCACTTAACATCAATGTGAACTACATGCTTGTTTGTCACTTCCATTACATAAATATATATATAGGATTAAGGCGTAATTGATACGAATTTGAAATGCAAATTTAATAGGATTTTTAGCAATAGGTTCAGTAACCAAATACGTATGGCGTGCTTATCGAATAGGTACCTATACCTATTAGTCTAATAGCTAATACACATCCTATCAAGTACT
Organism: Macrosoma leucophasiata; assembly: GCA_036365455.1. Classification (NCBI taxonomy): domain Eukaryota; kingdom Metazoa; phylum Arthropoda; class Insecta; order Lepidoptera; family Hedylidae; genus Macrosoma; species Macrosoma leucophasiata. The sequence continues at coordinate 14,925,609 of JAWQUS010000009.1, read as the reverse complement.
TAGTCATTTTAGTAGGTACGTCTGCTATTATCCTCATTTATTTATTTATAAATAAGCTGAAAGCTAAATGTGTGTTACATTGTTTTACTAAGTGAATGTGTTAAAATTATCAATCGGTATGGGTACATATATTTCAGATAAGAGTATTTTACCATGGTTTTAACAGTGTTTATCTGTCCAATGAAACCGAGTCGCATGTTGACAACATAGCATTTTTATTATCCTTACAATATAACTTATTTGTATGTTTAATTACTTTTGCTGCAAAATACCTATGTTATTTGTGTTAATTAGTGACAAGAATCACACGTCGCGCGTAAAGGATCATGGCAAGATTTGTACAGAAAAAATGAAAAAAAGGTACACGGTAAAACAGCATGGAATAATATTTCCAGTGAACCTAAACCACATTTCCTGATACTTAAAATATTTTTAACTCTCTGGAATAAAAAGTTTGAAATTGAACTTTAGTATGGAGTGCTTCTACTGTTGTTAGGAAAGACGATTTTTGTTCCGGTGATTTAAAAATAATTTACATACCAGAAAATGTTATTTAGGTTCCCTAGATAATATTTCTAATCCGTTTTACCTTGTACCTTTTTCTAACTTTTTTTGTACTAATCAATGTATGAAACTTGCCATGATTCTTTCAGTTGCGGTTTGGCAGCGGAAATACCTGCACACGGTGTTAAGTATGCAATGAGCACCCTATGTGCCGGTAATAGAGGTCGTAATGGAATGGTTGCGTATAGTGTGGCTTGACCATCGCACGAGTACAAATGTAGGCGGGTCGCGAACGTCACTGCGGCCGCGTGCTCCGAGAAACGTTCAGCGCGAGCGGCTTGCCCAGGGGTCTATCCTGATTCTTTGGTCATTTATTGACTTACATACAATTATTATCGTACAGTCTGTGGTGTTTTTGAAGATGTCCATCATTTAATTTTGACCTTGAAGTGTCTTCGGCATGAATCCGATAGCTATACAAACCTAGGTAATTCATTTTAATATCTTGGACGTAGATATTTTTGATTAAGGAGCAATCCATGAGATAGAGATAGTGAGATATCCTTGTAGGTATGTAGTCTGTAGTTATAGTGTTTGTCCTAAGCTAAAAGCTAAAAAATAAATGTCCTAGGGCTGACGAGGTATTACTCATTTATTATCACAATTTTTTACACAATCTGAGTGTATGTACAAAAATTATACAGGTCATAAAAAATCACAAGATATTTTTTGATGCAATCAATCTTCTATTTTATTTGTTGGCTTTTTTTTTATTTCAAATACATATTAATATTGATTTCATAAATTATTGGAAGTTTGATGAAATCTCCATATAGGTACTTACTGACAATTCAGCATTTGCGGGTTAACAGGGTTGCGCAATCTGTCTAGCGATAACCGAGAAAATGTCGTTATTACCACGTTATTAGTCGGTTTAGAGTAGAGATTTGTCGGTTTGGTTAATCAATCAATCAATCATTTATTACAATCAAAAAGAAAATACCTACATTCATAACAGACTTAAAACAAGGTGGTAAAGTAAAGCGAGTATTGGTTCGGTTTGGATTTGCTATTGAACCCCAAACTAGGTTAGTGTTCTTTCTTGATAATCACAAATCACATTTATATTTTATTTTTCACCCATACTGGTATATACCAGGGTGATAAATATATTTTATTATTGTTAAAATAATGGTGGCAGAGTTTTGGTGACGAAGCAGCGTAGGTAACACCGCATTACCTAATTTATCTGCCATCAAATATTTGTGTTGTTGATCATGGACATAGCCCTACGCGTACTACGTAATTTATGCACAAGTCAAAAAGCTCAGAGCTTGGTCCAACCAAAGGTCTAAACGCATCTGCGTTTATATTTTTAAACCTGTATAAGTCTTGGTCCACCTCGCAATTTGGACGCGCACATTGAAAATAGGACCCTGCCCCATGTTCGATCAAATAAAATGCTTCTCACAATTTGTTTAACGCTCACCCGACATCACACAAAGACATTATCAGCAATTTTCTTAGTCATATCTTGACGTCACATTATCAGGAAGAAATGTAACTTAGTTGGATTGAATAAACTTACGACATAACACCTTATTGTCACTATGAACGTAATTCTTTAATGTTTAATGTATTAATTACATCTGCATAATTCCCTTATTAAATAACAATCTTCCTGGTGTTGGAAATGTCTTTACTACGTTTATTAAGATATTATTACCTTTAATAATGATTGTGTACTTTCATGGTAATATTACAATGAGTATAGTGTAGGTATACATTATTATTTATTATATTTATATTATAAAAATTGATTGCGTATGGCTAAACACTAGTATGACAGATAATAAGTAATACGCCCATGGGTTTCACTTAAAATTGCGTAAAGCCTTGCATATTTATTTTTAGAAAATCATGTCGTGTCTATTTGTTTTTGTTTATGAACAATTGAGAAAATGGTGGCAATGATTCTTGACTAAAAAAAAGCTGTCTTTTCAAATGTGTCTAGTTAGCAAATTAAAGTTGACAAAGCTCTAAAAGCTGCCCTTAAAGTGTCAATGAGCGGGTTTTGTAAATCGCAGTACTACTGCTGAGACTGCAAGTTCAGTGGTAGACGAGTAGGTAGGTATGTTAAGGGCAGTAAATTTAAATGATGAATAATCCCACACGATGGATTATTGACTAGTGGAGATCGGAAACTGTTTGTTGCGTAAAGTCATAAAACGGTCAGTTCGGTTCAAGGCATGTGTCCAAATGTGTACGAATTGAAAGATTTAAATGATAATAGACAAAAAATATTCCTATAAGCTTTAATATTTATAAGTTTAGACACTTATCTGTAAGACATTAATTAACACAAACATTAAATATTATATTCTAATATCTCATAAATGAAAATAAATCACCAAAATGTTTGTAAGAGCATGACTTTCAAACGACTGCACCAAATTGCATAAATTTCTCTTTCACGTGTTTCTTATTGACAGGAGAAGGATTGTATGAAGGTACGTAGGTATTTCTCGGCTAAATCTGGCTTGCAATAAAATTTGAAGTTAGCCTTACGAATAAGGAGAAACGTAACCATAACACCAGCGCATAGAAATAGTACCTACATAAATATTGAACAATTTTGAAATATTGAACAGTTTCATTCGTCGTCTCTCAAAATTGGTACAATTTTCATGACTAATTATACTTCTAGCCGTTTCATTACTCGTAGATTGAATCTGTAGTTGTTACAACAATTGTGACGTCACGAGGTGCGTGTGGTGCGTGCAGTATGTCACGTCACTGTTTAGATACGTGCGTTGCATGCAGTGTTCGGTAATCCCAAAGCTGCCCCGCCTTCCATCCACCCACACTAGCGCACAGCTTTCGCGTCACTTCACAACAATGCGTCAGAGGGGCCCCGCACCGAAAAACCAAAACAGGGTGTGCACGTGACTCTTGTAATGTCGGCCAATAGTACTCCAAAAATTTATCATTTTGTTTAATACATACAACTAGGAAATTTTGAGATTACTCATCCATAATATTTATAGCTTTGCAAATTGACATAGCTGTTATGAATTCAATAGTAGAGTAAACTTTATTATTCATATTTGTAAGAATACTTTGACCGAGTGAGAAATGACATTTGATTTTGATTGATGTAGTCATGTTTTTAAATGTCTGTATTATAATTTAAGTGGAATACAGAAGCAAACATTGACATTTAGCGGCATATGTGATACTTATAACATGATGTTTGAGCCGGCGCCTATAATAACACACTCCTTAAACTAGACAAATAAATGTTTAAAAAAATCGCACCAACATCACTTACATTCATATAGGTAGTTACTTATATCAATAAATTAATCGACTCTACATGAGGTTATTAGAATATGTATTAGTACTCTACATTTACAAATTATATAGGTACTTGCCTATAGTACAATGTAGAATCTATAAAATTTAACGTCAGGCAACTGATAAACTTAGCATAAATTATAGTATATTTATGCTGATAGATAGGTACCTGCTAAACTATTACATTATTTATGACATAACCATAAAGCAAGGTCTGATCGGGCGCACTGTCGCGCACAGGCGCATCCTTTCACGTAACGCACACGCACACATACATAATGATTTAAAAAATGACAGTGGAATATTACTAGCCCCAGTAAGCGGTTCCCGGCGCGGTTCTCGAACGTTCTTCAATGGAATGTACGCTCGTCTTGACGATCGACGCGCGCGCATCCACCGAAGAAAGTGCAATCAGGACAAAATAAATTATCTCTCAGGTTTCAAGCGTACGTTAAATGTGTAGAATCTTCTTTTTAACCTAATTTTGGATACGAATACAAATATTTATATATTATATTGTAATTGTTTTACATTATTTCGCATTAACACATGCTTGTGAGTAAAGTCTCGCCTGAAGTCAAATTTTTCTTCCCATTTTTCTTTAAATTAAATATATTATATTGTATTTTACTTGTGAAATCATTGCCTTTTTCATCAGCATAATTTATAATATCATCTACTCTAGATATTATATATAATTCTATATAAAGTAGGATTCGATAATGTGAGATGTTGAATATAGGCAGGTGCCGGATCTCACTCCATAGGCCCCCCAGCCAGCTAGTCCCCCCAGTTCACCCACATAGCCCAAAGTTTGGCGAATCACTTATCATTACAATAGTCCCATATATTCTGCTGTGTCTGTCTGTGTCTGTATTAATTATTGATGCAGTCAGAGAGAATTCCCGCCAAATATAACCCATTACAAAGTAGATCAAAATTCTCGAAAGGGCCTCTACGTGTGTCCGGGGTCAAATTGGCAAATTGGACCCCGTGCTGACAAAATAATAATTAAATTATTGTTTGCTTCTCGCATATTCAAAATACAAGTATTAAGAGCTCTTATTGACGGACTCAACCGAACAATGTCGTAAGCGTCGATTATATTATTTACTATCTTAACATCAACTGAACACCTGATCCCGTCTCTACTAATCTCGCTAATCAGACCATCAATGTAAAAATTTAAGAGACGAGGAGAACTAAGTCCACCTTGTCTCGCGCCACAATCTTGTTTATATAACACCGAATATGAGCCAGCCCATCTCAATCAGTATTATGTTTATTAAGATACCAATACTTGGGTATATCCGTAATTATCTCTCCAAACCTTATCCTATGGTACTTCGTACGACACTAAGTCGAATGCCTTCGACAGGTCCAGAAAACAGGCGTACACTGACGTATTTCTTGTCGTATAATAAATACTGGATGGTATATCTATGTCATCGATTCAGTCTAGTACGTAGAAATCAGTGCTTGAATTCTATCATATTACTGGTGCCAAAGCTACAGCAAAGGAACTCAAAGACTGCATTGCCTAGAATTTCTCTACTTCTGCTCAACACTATTAAATGTTATTCATACAGATTTTGCCCTTGTATATTATAATGTTGCTTTTGATTATTGCTGCGATTGAGGACAATAAACTCAATGTTTATCCCAATTTTTAATCATTGTCAAAATAAAACGTCACTTTTGGTGTATTTTCCGAGACGCGCCGATATAAGATAATGTTCATAATTATGTGTCACGCTTCTTCACTGTTGTTATCTTATCAATGAATTCAGATAAATTTCAGATTAAAAATTTCCACTTGAGACATTAAGAAAACATTACTTCAATAATGTTGCATGCGTCACACCTCCGTAGAAATTTAAAAATGTCAATTTTACACTGTCACAAGCCAAACCATAGATAGGCACGTAGGTATTCATGTTTTTAAATATATCCTCATATTTATTACTGATGTCTCGTGGCTAATTAGTTAAGTATCTTTGACACTGATTGCTGTTCTATGTCATTCTAAAATTGATTTTCTAAAAAAAATAATAAAAATGCCGAATAAAGATGGTGATAGCAATAGCCGAGAATAATTTGTAGTCTTTACTGGTGGTAGAGTTCCAGTGACGGAGCTCGCGGGCGTAGGCACCACCGCATTACCTAATATACTTGCCGCTAAATGGTAGTGTTCAGCACTATCGTGTTCCGGTCAGGTGGTAATGTACGGCCCTGTAATTTCAGGCACAGAGGCATATCACCTAATGCCTCAGGAGTGGCAGCGCATCTGCATTTTGACCTCTGGTCATTGTGTGGGTGTCTATAGGCTGCAGTCATCACTTAACATCAATGTGAACTGCATGCTTGTTTGCCACTTTTATTAAATAAAAAAAATAAAAAAAAACTGATTAGTTGGAAATATAGTTAACACTGCAGTACATACTGACTCCCTTTAATACTTTTTTTATGTTATGACTTAGAATGTTGACAAACAAGCATATAGTTCACGTGATTGAATACTGCAGCTTATAGACATCTATACAAAGACCACAGATTAAAATTCAGATGCGTGCGAAGCCTGATCTGCTTTGCCTTACTACGGGGTTACATTAATTACTATCTAAACGACATAGTACACTTTAATTTGGCGACAGATAGATAACCTACGTAATGCGATGTTGCCGACGCTCGATTTGCATCAATTTCGATCTTTTACACTATTTTGATTTATTACAGTTTCCTCAAACATTTAAATAAATTAAATCCTACATTTTTCTAATAAAATTAAGTAAGTAAACTAAACTAACCTCTAATTTTTTTGGACGATGTAAATATAAGTCTAACTACAAACAGCAAACAAAGTCATTGACATAAAAGTATTTTACTTCAAAAATGTACAATGGCTACATAGTAGAACTAACTCTACATTCAGTAGAGTTAGTTCTACGCGTCTACTTGTTATTCATCACTGAAACTAATCTCGGAGAATACAGAAGTATTTGTATGCAAATATAATACTTATGCAAGAGCTGCAATTTATTGACATTACGATTACAGTGGTGCTACCTAGACGAGCTTCTTAGTCGCTGCTCTACAATTAGCAAATATTGACACTCCTGTCTCCTGGGACCGTACCGAGACTTCTTACTGCAATTCGGTTCAGGCATTGCCATATTTTTTTTACAAAATTTACACGTTCTTCAGAGAGCGAGAACTCCCAAATTCCCAAAACAAGTAAAGTAAACTGCGTTGTGTGTCTACACAAACGAGAGCGATCTACTCGGTTGTATAATACAAGCGCGGTCGGGTGTGTGATGGGTGACCGCTAGTGGAAAATTAAAATGCGCGTTTCCGTGCTTCGGAGGGCACGTTAAACCTTGTCTGAGGCTTTATGGGCGGGCTGAAAACATCCAATAGCTGGCTGACCACCAACCCGTATCTCCACCGACCCGCATTGGAGCAGCGCAGTAGAGTAGGTTAGCGCCTGACCTCCCCCCAAAAAAAAGGAAGAGGCTCGCCAGAGCCTCAGCCAGAGGGACATATCAATATTATTATAAAATCGTTGCTAAAGAAACAGTAGGTATCTATCTCTGCATTACGACGTCTTCGTTTTTTTATATTATAAGATAGGTACCTAATTACAATATTACCAGTATCTATACAAATAAATGCAGAGGAGATTCTTCAGTTTCAAACTTGTATATACTGTGTAAGTGAGTAGGTAGCAACAAGCAGGTACGTGCCAATGAACGTCCTTGTGCGTGGTATTATTGCATAATATCACTCGAAGGTCACCCAAGGCTCCACACACCTACCGATCGCATTTGCTTATAACCGGTGTTCCTCTTTTATTTTGTTGATATAAAATATGTTGCTCATGCTTATTTTGTTGATGCAAAATTTGTCGCCGAGTCAGCGATTAGATAACCAACGAAACATAATAAAATGTGTTAAGTATAGGTGTAGAAATATATGACTCAAAAATTTTACCGGTACAGCTTTTCACCAATGCTCTACACACTAAATAAATAAAATGTGTTTTTAACAGGTCTCCCAAAAAACCGTGCTTTTTAAAATTATTTTTATTGATGTTCTTCTTGGTTATATTCTTGACACAGTTGGTGACAGGGTTGGTAACTTGCTATACTATTTGCCGCCACTCCTCGAGTCCCGGAATCCTTAAAAAATAATGTTGTAGTTTTTTCGCCGGCATTTAATTTTTGGGGCATCAACCTTCCTAACTTTCCTTCAACGTCCACCTTTCAGCTGCGAAGAGAAATAAAACCCACGACGCTCAATTTCATCGGTACCTCCACCGTTATTGGATCATATTATTAATATATTACATACTTGTTCGAACTATGTTGGTGAACTATGGACAGAATTTTCAACAATACATTTGTAACAAACTTTAACTATTTTATCGGTGGTAGAGTATAAACCCAGAGTCAAAACCCATACTGTATTGACAGTTCTAAGCATACTTTGCTCAAAGTAAAGTCGTAGTGCGGTCTGTGAACCTCACCCTTAGTTCTCAGCATTGGCAATCGCAACCGCAGAAGGTAACAACTCTAGTGTCGTGTAGAGATGTCCTGATGCCAAGAGGCCGCTCTTTGCCATCAATTAGACTGCATTTCTTATCACTGTTAAGATTTAAAATTATAAAAACCCCACCAAAATATTGTTACGAGCAATGTTTAACTTTCGAATCACGGAATTCCCCATCAGAGAACATGTCCATGTTTTACGATTCATAATATTTGTACTTTTACCTGTATTCAATTCTTTATTTAAATATACGAAAATTGTGCCCTTTAAAGATATCTATCTACTTCAGCGAAATTCCTAACGCTTAATGATCCTCCATTTTGATTCATTCCAAGTTAAATATAGCCATAAAACCTAGTCCTTAGGGTTCACGATATTATTCTTGTTTTAAGCGGGTTTGTGCAGTCTATGTTTAAAATCGTTCCTATTTATAACTGCCTGCAACTTGGCCCCGGGATGCTCAGAAAAACATCACATACCTAGACTCGTTCTGGTATGGTCGAATGCCGCTAAATAAGGATCTTGGATGTAATGAATCATATCTATTCCTGTCTATCTTATTCCTAATACTAGATAGTTTTATTTTAAGGTTACTTATTTATTGTGATATTTTTAAATGTGACAATAAACAATATGGGAGTATGGGATGGAAGTATATTTAGATATACTTACAATATACAATAGATCCCTAAAAGAACTAGACACTTAGAAATTTAGATACCTACTAGATATTTGTTACCGTTTGCTGACAATAGTACACAGTCTGCCAGTTGTTGAGGCATTATTAATTAAATGTAGAGTCACGCGATGGTGTCTGACGATCTGACTCCATTGTTTTCTGTTCTTCATTGTTTTTGTCAATATCTTTATTATATGATTTATAAATTATAATGATACGATGATAACCTTCATATAGTTAAGAAAGTTTATGAAATGCATGATGAAATGCTCACATTCTTTACCGTCGAACATGGCGCCAACATTCTCATTAAAGGATGGCATGTGTTCGACATAGTCAACTGTAAAATTACTCTGTAGCTTGCACCCCATTCGTACATGAAGTGCTAATTTGCTTGTGTGTGAAAGAGTCGACCGTATATTCATCAGCTTCGATTGTCGTATTCGTTCAGATTTTGATGGAAAAGTACTGGAAGAAAAGTGTACAGAGTAGCTAGTAGGTACAGAGCAAATCTACATTCGGTGCAAATATTTTTACTTTCGTCACGTGCTCCTTCCGATAATTCTAGAAATAGTTATTTAAAATAAACCTTTATATTTTATTTTAATGAAAATTCAATGATAATTATGTAATTCCAAGTAACTTTACTGGACCGATTATATTTGCATGAATTAATATTACTTAACTAGGAATTTTCGATAAAAATCTGAAAACGTTTTAATGGAAATTTCGATGAACATCACCAATGACGATAGTTATTACGGTATGTGCATATAAGTACTTTGTTAGGTCACTTGGCCTTGCGGATTTTTTCAGTAAGGTTCGGCGTCGCTGACAAACTTTAACACTAGTACAAACTGACCACACTATGAAAACATTTTGTAATATTAACACGACACACTCACACATTCTCAACCTCAAGGTATAAGTATTTAATATCATTACATAAGTGTTTAAGTGTGTGAAAGTATACATTGACGTGCCTTTGATAGTTAATTGGCGCACACAAACTTACACGTCTGAGTGTGCGTAGTTCCAAGTGCATTGTTCGTGTACATTATTCTGAATTTGTATAATTATAATGGAACAAAAATTTGATAGATTCTTATCATAGGTATAAGTATGATTATTCCTAAGAAAAGTCTTAGCTTATTTTGTTTAAAAAAAAGATATAAAATTATGATAGTATCGGTGTAAAAATGAAAAAAGGCATGCTCCGATGGTTCGGGCATATAGAAAGAATGTCGAATGAGCGAATGACTAAACAGATATACAATGCGAATGTGGATGGTTGCAGAGGCCCAGGAAGACCAAGGCTGACCTACCATGACCAAATAGGTCGAGTTCTGTCTGATGGTGGGGTCAAAAGTCTTAGGAATCGGCGTGCATGTATGAAGAGAATGATGAAGGTAGACGAGGCACGAGAGGTTTGTCTGAACCGGGATATCTGGCGCTCTACACTCTCTGCCTACCCCGTTAGGGACCTGGCGTGAAGATACATATATATATTTCAATTTTTTATTCGCATAATTTTATATATATATATATATATATATATATATAAAATTATGCGAATAAAAAATTGAAAATGCGTTAATCTTTTGCTTGATGACCGAACAATCGCGATTACCGTTTTAACAATTGATGAGGCGCCTGCGTCGGCGGCGACACGCTGCTTCGTCTGCGACCTACTCTTCAACCCGGAAGACATCGGTTACACCGTAAAGATATAAATTAATAAACGCATTTATAAAAATTATTAAATTATACCGCATGCCTACAATTCTTCTTTCTCTCGATCTGTCCCCATAAACAACTTTTTTTACTTTTTACGTCATCGTCATTCCGTGTGACGTTTGTTTCAAACTATCTCTTCCTTGCGAATTTACAAAATTCCGCACAATTTGTTGAGTCAGTCTGACAGTTTCAGATATTAGCGCGATCAAATAAACAGTCTCTTCAGATTTATGACGTTGTTTTCCGAATATTATTTAAAAGCCATGGATTACATAAACACTGAGGGCATAGGCACCACCGCATTAGGTACCTAATCTGTCTCCCAACAAATGGTAGTGTTCAGCACTATCGTGTTCCGGTTAGATGGTAATGTATGGCCCGTAATAACCATCACAGAGACATAACAAGTATGGTCTCAGGGGTGGCAACACATGTGAATTTTGACCTCTGGTTGTGGTGTAAGTGTCAATAGGTTGCAGTCATCACTTTTTGACAACATTTACGTAAACTGCATGCTTGATTGCCTTCATTGCATAAAAATATGTATTGTATTATTTATGGTCCGACGTATCAATCAATCAAACGTATGCTAAAAAAAATCAGACGATTGTGCGACATTTTACGTGTTTTTTGCGATGTTGCAACTTTTCATAATTCAGTAATAACGTGCATTAAGGAACGTTACGCTCGTGGCGTAAATCGCGTTTAGGTTAATCAAAATATTTCTATAAATATACAAGGTGAGATCAATCACCTCCATACAGTGTGCAGCCAACGAAAACTCTAGAATGTCCCGCGTTGAATTAGGTACTCGCTGCCGTAATAAATCCAATGAATAGTTTAAGGCTTCAGATGTTGGTCCAAGTCCTAATGTTACTATAAACTTTACAGTAACTTTGACGTCACTACAACGTGAACCTGCTGATATGTTTCATTCGTTTTAATTCCACTCGAGTGTTTTGATAAGTTACCCTTATGCATCAATATTTTGTGCAGAATGAAGTGCAATTTTTGCACGGCAGAGGTGTACGAGTATGTACCTACCTATGCTCTTTTGAACTTTTGAACTTTTCTTTTTTTTCGATTCTAAGACTCTTTGACAAAAGATATTTGAAAACGTTCAAGGTATTATTTATTTAATCGCAATTAATTTATTAATAAATTAATTGCGTTCCAATTTCGAAAACTGCATCTGATGCACTAATTATAATATTGGACCTTTTCCAATATTACGTATCAATAATGTGATTTTTTAAGACTTTGTTGTAGAATATGATGTAATGGATGTTCATTCAAAAAACGTGGATTTATCTGATAATAGTAACTTGTGATAGTACTTAAGGTAGGACATATTATATTATAAGCGATTGCTGGTAGATTTTTCTTCCTGCATAACGCGATATAATATCTACTTATAACACTGAGCAAAGCGAAAACAACATGAAGTATGTAAATGGTAAACTGTTTAAAAGGCAATGACGACATTGCGAGTTCAATGTATTTGTTATGTGATAGAACACACAGTTACATCTAAGAGCGATGTTTCACTGGCAGTTTCCGAACTAGAGGATCGTTGAACGTCAGCAACGAGACCGCAGCTGACTCGCTGATGTCACGTTTTACTTTTTTAACTATTGGATTGGAGCATCCGTGGCGGTTGTCTCGTTCGAGATAAATAAAGTCGTTCATACGTCGCTCATTAGATAAAGCTCTATAGACGATTAAATATAAAAATACCTTCCTGTGAGCTTCTCATACGTCTCCTCTTTTGAAATTGGATATTTTTACTATTCTTGACATTTATACATTTATTCACAAAAACGATTGATGATAATCACGTTTTTAGACGAACTAAAAGATAGGTACTTATATTTTGAAAATATTTTAGTACCTATCTTCTCGTCGTCGTACTAGTACCTACCTACTACCTTACGATTTCATGGTCTACATCAGTAATCCATTACATTACAAATTTTAAAGAACTTTAATATGGCTGTTAAGCTCACGATAACAGCTGAATCGATTTTGATGAAATTTGGTGTGAAAATAGTTCCTCAGGGATGAAGGATTTAATTTTCCATTCATACTTCGAAGTCACGTCAAGTGTAGATGATGGTTTTTATATCATTTTATAGTGTCAAATCGTTATCACTGTAATTTGACTCGCGGCAGTAGTTCGTCCAGACTTCCAAATTCTACGCGTTATTCCAGCGCTGCTGCTGCGCTTTCTGCTGGACTCTCCCTCGAACGGCGTAAACATACCTATTAGTCAGGGTCCACACAGCAGCCACTTTGGTCAATGGCGACTCGCTGGCGATGTGAAATCACTATGTGGACGTGAATGTTAGCAACGATTTACTAGCGATTAAGTCGCTACAAATGCGGCCACTTAATCGCTGCAAATTTGTTAAGTCGTTAGATACCAACGTCTTCATTGCTGTGTAGGCATGGTATGACGTCAGTACGCGATTTCATTTGGCTTCTACCTACTTAAATATTTTCAGTCTTTTCGACTGAATAATAAGTTAAGACAAAAGATAAACTAGCAAATAATAATACGTATCTGCAGCAAATTGAATTGCATAACATACACATGTTTTTTTTGTTCTTTGTACAGAGGATTGTCGTCGTCATTGTAAGGTGGAAATGTGGTCAGTCTACTGTTCACGTTGCCACAAGAAGAAAGATGATGCGGAGTTTTGCCACGTGTTTTTGTAAATAATAGAGGTCATTTAGAGAGACATATTTTTACTTTTCTTGTCTGTTTTTGTCGTTAGTTTTATCAAATATTTAGTCGCTGCAATAGGTTGTAATTATTATTCAATATCATCGTTAAATAAATAATAACATTGAAATTACTTTACTCCGAAACTGCAACCTAATATTCTCGTAGTAAATGGTCTGTGACATACGGACTTCCCATCCCATGTATTTTGTTGTTTTTAATCTATACATACATATATATAAATCAATGGCTGTTCGTTAGTCTCGCTAAAACTCGAGAACGGCTGGATCGATTTGGCTAATTTTGGTTTTGAATAATTTTGGAAGTCCAGGGAAGGTTTAAAATGTAAGAAAATATGAAGAAATTGAAGGGGAATAGTAAAAAACACAATTTCATTTTCCCATACAAATAGTCCGTATCTATCAAACCTTTCACACATTATTTCATTCTGAGGCAATACGAAGTTTACCGGATCAGCTTGTATTTTTATAAAAATCATAAACCGGTTCAAAAAATACATTCACTACTGATGTTCAAGTATAGTTATAGTTTAAGAGTAAAGTGGGTGTGACATACGGACGTATGGATGGACATACAGACATTAGATGTGTTCCATTTTTTCCAATTGGCTACGAAACGCTTATTAACTACTTGAAAACTTGTCAAGATTTATAACATGTGTTAAGTATAAGCTAAGTTAAGTTATCACGGTGTGTCTTGCCATTTGGCTACGGAACCCTAAAACGCTCTCCTTTAAAGTCACCATTTACAGTACCCTACCTTTATTCTTAAGCCAAATGTACATAAACATAACATATAATCGATATCATAGTATTATAATAATTATCTTCTTTACATACACCGAGTTCCTGTGTTTATTTTACAAGACACATTGTTTATTACTGTATACACAGTAATACATACCTACTACACATCACTTTTATACCGTATAGTTAACTTAATTAAGGCAATGAACACTAGGAGATAGGGGGGTAAGGTAACGTAATAATAACATCTATACAAATATGTAAAATTGGAGTGTCTGTTTGTAATATAAAAATAACCGCTTACTAAATGCATATGCTCGTAAACACTGTACATATACCAAAACAACATTTTTTACTATTTTTGTCTGTCTGTCTGTCGGTCTGTTTGTTCCCGATTATCTCGGGAACGCCTGGACCGATTTTGACGGGACTTTCACTGGCAGATAGCTTATGTAATAAGTGTTAATTATTTGAGTGGGCTAATAGTATAGTAAATGCAATAACGCTGAATGGGCAGCCGCTTTCACGATTAAACTACCGCCACTCTACCATCACCAAACTATCGTCAACCTCCATACCAAGCGTGGCATAGAGCAACGCGGGCCACCGGTCACGGCGGACCGGAGGGGAGTAGCCATAGCGTGTTTTACCGAAGCATAATAGTCTGCCATTTTTTGCAGGGGAAACACACACTTTCTTAAATTCACACACAACAAAAATCGTCTATTACTACGAAACTCACACCTTGACTTTAACAAAACATATCAACAATTTCACACACACATGTAATCATTCCGTGTCATAATAGTGTAAAGAATGATGCAACTACATCGACAAGTCCTAAAAACCATAGTTGCGACAAATGTCGATAAATTTTATCGATAAATTACTCTGGGAAATAAGGTTTAAATGAAATACACTTTGTATTATTATAAAGATGGACTTTATTTATTATGTACTACCAATATAACAAATAATCTTGTCGCGTTATGCGCACGTATAGTCCGGTCAATTTAGACCAAAAAAATAGAGTGAAGTTACATAAAGTCCCAACAAGCTGAATTTTTAGTGAAATTGTTCAAATCATAATTATAAACAATGTCTATAAGTTTCCCATCATTCCCGTGTATGGAAAAAAATTTCAAGGTCAAAGGTAAAAAAAAAGAGTTTTTCGCGATTTTCAGCAAAACGGTAAGTTTTATCATAAAAGTACCCTTAGCAAAAATGCCACACTTAAGCTTGGTAATATACTCGAAAAAGATGTTGGTGAGCAGCAACTGAGGTTGCAGGAAGACGGTGGTGGTGGTGGAATTTTTCAAATTTACCAGTAGTTTCTGAGATTAGCGCGTTCAAACAAACAAACAAACTCTTCAGCTTTATGATATTAGTTTAGATTTTCGCTCGGTGAGTTACATGTGACTCTGTCACGTGTTCGCAATACTAGCAGCCTATGTGCTTTCATATCCGATGGCCATCAATGCGTATTTACAATATCATGTAGAGAGAAGCATTAACGTAAACCAGATTTTTTTAACTAACCAAAAGTGTTTATGATCCAAAATTTACCTAAATTTATATCCAAAAAAGCTGCCCAAAGTCACTTTTCCACGCATACGAAGTCGCGGACACAGCTAGTATTAAAATAAAACCCACAATATAATAAAAGTAATAATTTTATTTTTTTATATGTATTTTTTTTATAACTACTATGTATGTTAAAAATACTTAATAAGAACAAGAATAAATGAGCGAATAGTAATAACTAATAACGGTGGCCCAGAGCCGTTTGTGGCGAATACAACTACAACATAATATATTAATAAGAAAATTTAATCTCAAAAATGTCTCTGTATATAAGACTCTTGCAATATTTATCGATAACTATCCACAAACCGACAACAACACTATCGATAAGCGGCACCGGCGACAGCGGCTTCTCGGACACGAACTCTGATCATTCGCTCGACCGATCCCCGTATCGTATAAGGCATACCAAACATTGCGCCCAACTGTGTTGTTTATATCAGTCCGAAACAACACGACCGATATTATGGCATTTTATACCTTAAGCTGATAATTAAGATGATATGATGTGTTAGATCTCTTTTTACAGTAAACAACACAGCAAATCAGCATTTTTTTGGACGTCCGTTCAGTCGCACAACTAGATTTAGTCTAATGAGCAGTCCAGCTGCAAATAGTTTTATTATACGCACAGGATTTTTTAAAGCATTTAATCTTGTACTTTGACAGAGGGGAAAGCCTGCGTATGGCTACTCCCCTCCGGTCCGCCGCGACCGGTGGCCCGCGTTGCTCTATGAAGCGTGGCGATGATGGCATATCACCTTCAAAATATATTTGCACAAACGAAGTGTTTAGTAAGTCATTCGCAAGTCACGAATTTTAAGAAGTGCTGTCAAAACCTGGACGTATTAAACCGGACAAACATACTTTACTTTTTTCTGAGAAGAAGCGCTACAAAATATGGACTTAACATTAAGGAGGTACATGTGAATTGAATTAGTAATGTCCTTAAAAAAATGTTTTACGAAGAACTTACTATGGTCAAGAGATCTAATTCCTGAAAATATATTTTTCGCTATATGATATCTTTATATTATATCGTAGAGTTCTAGAACTCCAGAAAAAATCTTATCTAATGGTAGCTGTACCTAACGTTAGAGTAGAGATTCCCAAACTATTTTTCTTGTAGACCCCTTTCAATTTTTTTCTGGTTTCGGTGGACCCCCTCGCTAACATTTATATCATTTTCCCATATATTCCATTTTTATTTACGCATATACGTAGACCCCATCGAGTCTCCCATAGACCCCCTGGGGTCTATGGGAGACTCCGATGGTCACTGCGTTAGAGTGTACCTGACAGCTATGCCTGCACAGTTAAGATAATAATACGAAACCCTTCGAGCGCTAGTCTGACTCGCACTTGGCTGGTATTTTAATAGGTATTATAGTTTAATAAATAGTCGAGTTCTAAAACAATCGAACTACTCACGTTCACAAAATTGATGGTGGTAGTTACTGGTCGTTACATAACTAAAATATTCTCAGCAACACAACAATTGTAACACAAACGTTCAAAAACCGTTTAAAAGATAAATAAATAAAATAAAATACGCTTACACTCACAGCCCCACAGTAGGTATGAACCTGTGTCGTGGGTGCCGTTGTACACATACAACACATACACACTTTGAATCAAACGGTCATCTCACACCGCTGTACTGACAACAACGATAACTAAACAACAACGATAACTTTGTTTTAGTAACCATCCAATGTCTAGAGCGAAAGTTGCAACGGTCCTAATCGCATATGTCTTGTATTTGCCTTACAACACCCTAAACCGAGAATCGGACCCGCAGGTCTCCTTTAGGCAGTGGTGTAATTTTAATTAGTCTGAGAGCCCTTTGCCCTCATCAATTGCCCGGTGAAGCAGACTAATGCCGTCTCAAGACGAGCAGCCTACATAAGTCCGTAAAAAAAACAAAATATCTAATTTTGTTATAGGAATAGGTACAGTTACGCATATAAACATACGCTTCCGCCCATTATCTTTTCTACCCAAGTCAGATCCAGGCCGATGAGTGAGAACTTCACTCGCCGAACCGAAGGTCGAACCTGGAGAAGTGTCAACAAACAACCGAGTTAAGAAATAATTTACAAAACGTAATACACCTAGGTTAATACCTACGAACTTATATACATACACCTGTCTATTGTTACGGTTAGTTAAATGGTAACTACAAACCCAATTACTTATTATCTAATCACACATAGCAATGACAAACTAACCGGCTCATAGAACTATTACGTAATCTAACACATAATAAGAATGTGAATATTTCTGCTCTAATATTTATTTAAACTATTACCATTTAACATCCAAAATGTAATAATGAACAGTAAGGGCTCTAACTCACTAGGACGCCATGGCGACGTCCGTCGCCGGCTACGTATCCAAGCTGCAAGTATGGAAATACATGATACCTAACTCACCTGGCCTCCTTGTGGCGACGTCTCCGCGCCATACGAACTGCTTGGATACGTAGCCGGCGACGTCGCCATGGCGTCCTAGTGAGTTAGGGCCCTAACTGCTTGGATACGTAGCCGGCGACGTCGCCATGGCGTCCTAGTGAGTTAGGGCCCTAACTACTTGGATACGTATCCGGCGACGTCGCCATGGCGTCCTAGTGAGTTGGGGCCCTAACTGCTTGGATACGTAGCCGGCGACGTCTCATGGCGTCCTAGTGAGTTAGGGTCCTAAGGTTCGGTAACACCAAAATATTTGTAAAAGTTAATGTAAAATTTTACATCTGTAAAGATGTTACATTTTGCAATAACTCTCCAAGAAACTATATACTAGTGTTTGTTTTGGGTGAAAATGTAAAAGTTTGGTGGGCCGAGGACATGACTAGTTGTCCGACATATCACATTAATATTCATTTATAATATTTGTTATTTATATACCTCTTGTATCGAGGACATCTAAGTAGTTAATGTAGAAAGTAGAAAGTTAATGTTCTTATTTTTTTTCCTTCAAGTGCACAACCACATTGAAACGAGAAAAGCAAGCGGGGGAGGTTTATAGGCATATAATTGTACCCATATAACAATTACTCGAGCATTCAAACTTGGAAATAAATGTTACTGGATAGAGGAATTTGCCCTTATTGGATTCACTAGGTCAATGACATTGCTGTGGATATAAATAGATTCCTAATTCTATACGACAAATTACTACCTACTCGATAAGCTTGGTACATTACAATCGATTGATAGCTTCCACGGGTGATTTTAGTAGCTTAGCATTTTGCACAGGACTTATTTTTTAAACAAACAACAGTGCAGTGTGTTTAAAGTATTTGCACCAATGAATATGATTGGTACTCGTAGATAGAAAACGCATCCATAGCATAGCTGCATAGCACATCTCTGTTGGAAAAGCACCCATTTTGTGTTTAGTTTTATAGTACATTTAGGTTCGTCTAAACTTCTAGAGTCTAGAGTCTAGACCAGTGATTCCCAAAGTGGTCTATATCGACCCCTGGGGGTCTATGACAACCTGAAAGGGGTCTACGTCAGCGAAAAATAAATTTGGAGGTCCACGAAATGGAAATGGGGGTCCACGATAATGGATCTCAACACATACACTGATAGTACCAATTTACTTACATCATACCAGTAATTCCCAAAGTGGTCCATGGGAGACTCGATGGGGGTCTACGAGGCGTGAATAAAATTGGAAATATGGGAATGTGATATAAATGTAGC
Organism: Macrosoma leucophasiata; assembly: GCA_036365455.1. Classification (NCBI taxonomy): domain Eukaryota; kingdom Metazoa; phylum Arthropoda; class Insecta; order Lepidoptera; family Hedylidae; genus Macrosoma; species Macrosoma leucophasiata. The sequence continues at coordinate 14,905,998 of JAWQUS010000009.1, read as the reverse complement.
AAGGACGGGGGTCCACAGAAACCACAAAAAAATTGTAAAGGGTCTACAAGAAAAAATAGTTTGGGAACCTCTGGTCTTAGACTCTAGACGGACTGAAATTTTTATCAATACTAATATTATACAGCTATATACTTATACTAAGAGTTTGTTTGTTTGCTTGAACGCGCTAATCTTAGGAATTACTGGTCCGATTTGAAAAATTCTTTCAGAAAGCCCATTTATCGAGGAAGGCTCTATAACATCACGCTAAGATGAATAGGTAACATTGAACACGCGCGTAGCCGGGGCGGGCAGCTAGTGAACTAAAAAATTACAAAAATATGTTTTTGAGAACGTAACAGATCTATCCATCTGGTACCATATTACCACAGAAATAGAAATAGAAAATATTTTTATTTCGAATAGATCTTTACAGATACTTTCAAAACGTCAAGAAATATAAAATACCTAGAGTGAATAACCATTACATAAAGTAAAGCAAAATCATATATCAATAGTAAATTAAAAATTAGAATTTAAACTACTGAGTTAAAACATAATAATCACAATTTTTTTAAATTCCTTCAATGATGATAAATGAAGAAAAAGAAAAACTTATTCGTCAAGATCAAAGTTATTCACTTAGCAGAGTTCCAAGTGCAGTCACTACTGAGAAGAACTCCGCTACCCAACAAACTCAGTAAGAGCTCTTTTAAATGAGAGCTTAAATCTAGTACAAATTATCGTGAAAAATCAAATAATGTGAACATCCATAGCATAGATGCAAATAAACTGCTATCTACTAAATGTGATGTAGCTCCTGCAAACCAGAACAGACCAGTCCCCACCAACAGCACCCGTTCACGAGTATGACGCATGTGACAGCCATTGCCCTCCTCGACCATTTTAGAGGGAAGTGAGCAACCCGCCACACGACGCCGCAAAAGGCAAAGACATTTAAGCGTGCATGACTGCTCCGGATATGCATACGGCAAAATAAAAGATGGAATTACACACAAAAGCTCTTCTCGTTTAAGATTCTAAAGTAACATATCACAGTAGCAGTATCTTTAAGGTGTCTTCGTCTAGACAGGCACATTCTCTACAACAATAACAATAGGGATCAATACCAACCCATACCTACTCAACACCGATAACTTTACTCGTCTTTGAGTCCCAATAAAAGTCTCCGTAAACGATTAGGGAGATCTTATCATAACTACTCAATCGGCCTTAACCTATCAGCCTAGCTACACCTAGCTTGATATGAATTCTAAAACCGGCACATATTCAGGTCAAACATCTACTCCTTAGATAGAAATCAATTATGTTCTACACATAATGAAAACAAAAACGCCTGAAAGTATAATGTACCTGTGTGCCTCAAAGGTCATTTCATCAAATCATATCGTACCTAACCTAATGTAGTGTAACCATATAACCCATTTTGAACGGGATTTTCCCGTTTACTGACATCACGTCACGGTGTCCCCGAGGTATATTTTACAGCGCAAAGTTTTCAATCAAGAAATAACAGAAGAGAAATCCGCTTCTACTTAAACGTGTATTACAGTCACAAATAAAATTAATTACCTACTAGCAATCTTATACTTGTAACTAAAATATATAAGATGTGCTCAAAAAATGTATTCAACGAGCGTTGCCTCATAAAAGATCAGTTGCAAAAAAAAAACACTTACGTTTCTTATTATTAATAAGAAATTATTTCTAAGAATACAAAGTCCATTTATCAGGTACCACTTCAGTTAATGTACGACAATTAATGTTTATTGATTGCCATAATCAATGTGAATTCATAAGGCGTCTGCGTTGAATCATATTGCAGCTTCATTTATAATCGGTTTTATTGGACTAATTGTCTATTGCCTACAATATATCATTGTATAACATTACGTTAGCCGCTCGCGAGTGGAAATTTTGTATTATTTAATCATAGATTTCTACGTGACTTTTATAATAGATCTCCCATGATTGCTTTATCACTTATGTGAAGCAATCGAAATCTGTATGAATAATTTACAATACCTATCTTTATTTTAATATTTTCGCCCAAAAAGTTATCAAATTAATCTATTATATTCGATTTCAGAATGAGGAAGTTATAAAATTGTTGCTATGTTTTTACTCAGTATGTTCTCGGGCAAAGGCGTCGCACGTGATAACCCGGTCGCCCTCTCCCGCTACTGGAGGAGAATTCTCTAGTGCAGTCAGTCAACTGAACAATGGCGGTCATACCAATCCAATTGGGCGTAATAAAATTAATACGATGGATAGGCAACAGCGTTCTGCGATATAACGTGGCAATAATATGGCATATTCTTCCCTAATGAGCTATTGACGTGGTATTACCCAGTGCCGGATTAGCCTAATAGCAGGAGGCAGCAAATGTTACGGGCCCCGCGCCTGTGCCCAAAAAAAACACAAATATGTAATACACCTTAACTATTCTCAATGTGAGCGTTGGCCACACTGTAATTATATAGGTATATTATTATGTTACAAGTTGGCAATACCACAATACTTACAGGGGGAATCCCTTAATATTGTATTCGATTCCTTTTCGTAAATGTTCTGTTTTATTTATATCCTAAATTTCAGTAGGCAATGTAACTCTAAGGCTCCACGGTCACATTTGCTACGAGCCCCGCACCGGCTTTATCCGGCACTGGTATTACCATGTCAATGGTATTTTTAAGGTGGCTGAACGGGGACTATATATTATATGGCATATAAATACTATACATATAACTGTCCCAATAATTGGTAGTAGCCAGACAGGTAGCCCTCTCATAGACTCTCAAATTGTGTGACAAATGTAATTTTTCAGTAACAATAACCGACTAACCTAACATATCTTCTTTTCGTACTTCCACTAAGATCTTTGTATCTTGAACAATCAGTAATGTCTGTAGATTGTAGTCTTAGGGTGAGATTCACAGACCGCACTACGACTTTACTTTGAGCAATGTATGCTTAGAAGTCATATGGTGAGATTCACAGACCGTACTACGACTTTACTTTGAGCAAAGTATGCTTAGAACTGTCAGAAATGTATCGGTTTTGACAGTTCGAAGCGTACTTTGCCCGAAAGTAAAGTCGTAGTGCGGTCGGTGAATCTCGTACTTAGACCTATGTTACAATAACTTTAACGAATAGGTATATTGGTGCAACCCAGGCTAAATGTGAGATTCACAGACCGCACTATGTAAAAAAAGGCTCAAAGTAAAGTCGTAGCCTGAGTTGCACCAATATATTTGTTTAAGTTAAAGTGATTGTAACATTTCATATCCTGCTCTTACTTTAACAAATTTCTCTAGGTTGAGTGTGACTTATAAGCCAAGTAATTAAAACAACTAGGTATCATACTTTAGTTTTTTTTTTAATATTACTTCTTTATTTTTAGATGCCTGTCTGCGGTGCCAAGTAGAAAGCAAAAAAGACTCCTTCGGAAAGCAGGACTGCGTGGTGGTGTGGGGCGAATGCAACCACAGCTTCCACTTCTGCTGCATGTCTCTCTGGGTGAAGCAGAATAACCGTTGTCCCCTCTGCCAGCAAGAGTGGTCCATACAACGCATGGGGAAATAACTCCTAAGGATGTGATCTCAATATTCTCAATTTTACAAATCTCTCTGAAATGTAACTCTTGTTGTTAATATTGTTGTTTCTAGTAAATATTTCTTTCTTTCAACGTGTCGCTTTCTTCATTCAGCTGTCTATGCAATCTAAAAATAAGTGTCTTGTGCAATACTCTAGTTTGGCTCTCTATCAGAAATAACGTGTTCTATTTAAATCTTCAAGTTAACGAACTGTACAAAAACATTTAAGCTGAGGCACTCTGTGACAGCTTGACTGACATCTTATAAAAAAATAAATCTAGATTTCCTTACTATCTAGGTCGCTCTAGTCATGAATAGAAACAACGATTCATGCATTTAACAAGATGAACTATTGACAATGACACAGAATTCCGTATAGCAACTTGTAATTTGATAGATTCGTAACATAATATTCTTTTCGAACTGAAATGTAGGTAGGTAAACATAGACGCCATAAATTCATAATGTTCACCAGACTGTCTTTTCTAAATTCGCCGAAGTGATTCACAATCAAAATCTTGATACGATTTTAATTTTCACGAGAGGGTAACCAGAGGGGTTTGTCATATTATATCCATAAATATTATGTCAACAGACTGGTCCTGTATACATAATCTATAGACATATTATAATAGATATTTACCTTCGTTATCAGAGAGCCATCTCTTACTAAATGTGCACATTATCTGATTTTAAACATATACCTATAACTAATTGGGTATACCTATACCCAATGGGTGTGCACTTTATTATGGGTAGGTTAAAAATACCTAAATTTAAAGTGCGCACCAAATTTTAACATTTTATCATACTTCACACTAGTTTGGACATGGAAACTAAACGAATTATATTTTCATTAATAACAAAAAATCTAGTCTACATCGATGTATTCAGAGGGTAAGGCAACGAAGTACCAAACATAAATCTACCTAAAGCATTACATAAATTAAAGTTGCGTTTATGTTTGAATCAAAATATTGTATATAATACCTATAATCATTAGTGTCCTATTTATGTTTCCTTACGTATTTACGCTGGTATATTACGATTATAAAGCTTAAACCTGAATTAGCTTTGCAAGTTCAAGCAGCAGAATGTGGTCCCTTCGCTAGCTTCTAAAAATAGCTAGCTTTTACATTACGATACACGTGGCATACATAATAAATATCTAGTACCTAATAGAATATGTATGTTGGCAATGTTAATCAAAGTTAATTATTCACTATATTACACCTACTTCTAAATCTAAACCATCATACCTAGCACCTTCATACATAAATCTAAGTAATAAGACAAAAGAAATGCTCATCATCATCATCATTTCAGCCAAAAGACGTCCACTGCTGGACAAAGGCCTCCCCCAAAGAATGCCACAACGAACGGTCCTGGGCCGCCCTCATCCAACGATTGCCCGCGACCTTCACCAGGTCGTCGGTCCACCTCGTGGGGGGCCTGCCTACGCTTCGTCTTCCGGTACGCGGTCGCCACTCTAGAACTCTTCTGCCCCAACGGCCGTCAGTTCTGCGAGCTATGTGCCCTGCCCACTGCCACTTGAGTTTCGCTATTCGATGGGCTATGTCGGTTACTTTGGTCCTCATGCGGATCTCCTCATTTCTGATTCGATCTCGCAGAGTAACTCCGAGCATAGCCCTCTCCATCGCTCTCTGAGTGACCTTGAGCCTTCTTATGAGGCCCATAGTGAGCGACCACGTTTCTGTTCCGTATGTCATCACTGGCAACACACACTGGTCAAAGACCTTCTTCTTCAGACACTGCGGTAAATTGGACGAGAAGATATAACGCAGCTTCCCGAACGCTGCCCATCCGAGTTGGATTCGGCGATTGACCTCTTTCTCGAAGTTGGACCTACCTAACTGGACCGTTTGTCCCAGGTATACGTAATCGTCAACAACTTCGAGTGTAGTACCCTCGACCATAACAGGAGTGGGCGTAACAAGGACATTCGACATAATCTTCGTCTTGTCCATGTTCATTTTAAGGCCCACTCGTTGGGAGGCCCTACTGAGGCCATTGAGCATTGTGCCAAGGTCTTCCAGGGTCTCAGCCATGACTACGATATCATCCGCAAATCGGAGGTGGGAGATGTACTCGCCGTTAATGTTGATGCCGAGTCCGTTCCAGTCCAGAAGCTTGAAGACATCTTCCAATGCAGTGGTGAACAGTTTCGGAGATATGACATCTCCCTGTCTCACACCTCGCTGCAGTTGGATAGGTTTCGAGTTCTGGTCCTGAAGGCGAACCGACATAGTGGCGTTTTCGTACAAGCTCCTTAGCACCTCGATGTATCGGTAGTCGACTTGGCACCTCTGGAGTGACTGTAGCACAGCCCAAATCTCGACCGAATCGAAGGCTTTCTCATAGTCCACAAACGCTAGACAGAGGGGCTGGTTATACTCTTCTGTCTTCTGTATAACCTGCCGCAGCGTGTGTATGTGGTCTATGGTGCTAAAACCTTTACGGAACCCGGCTTGTTCGGGAGGCTGGAAGTCGTCGAGTCTGCGAGATAGACGGTTCGTAACCACTCTCGAAAACAGCTTGTAGACGTGACTTAGAAGTGCGATGGGCCTATAATTTTTAAGAAGGGTATTGTCGCCTTTCTTAAAGAACAGTACCACCACACTTCTGTGCCACGCCTGTGGCGTTTTTCCCTCGGATATGACGGAATTGAACATCAACTGAAGAGCTTCTAATACTGGCCTTCCGCCCGCTTTCAGGAGTTCAGCAGTGATTCCGTCATCACCCGGCGCCCTGTTGTTTTTGAGCTGTTTGAGAGCCGTGCTAATCTCGTCTAGACTGACGTCCGGGATATCTTCGGTGTAGTGTCGAGTCAGTCCGGCTCTAGGATCTGCTGCCGGACTGTTAACAGGTGGTCGTGCTGTCGTGTATAACTGTCCGTAAAACCGTTCGATCTCTTCTGCAAGCTCAGGTTTCGACGATACGATTCTGTTGTCCTCTGTCTTCAGCTTAGTGAGACGGCTTTGCCCTAAGGACAGATCTTTGGCGAACACTTTAGAGCCCTTGTGCCGCTCTATGGCTGCTTTAATACTATCAGTATTAAAGTGCCGAAGGTCGCGAGTCAATGACTTCGAGATCTGTCTGTTGAGCCGCCTGTACACTAAAGCATCTTCAGAGGACTTCAGAACCATACCGCGCCTCTCCTCCATGAGCTTGAGAGTTGGGCTGGAGATCTTTTTGGTTTTATTCGTAGGGCGGGTCTTGAAAAACTTAGAGCCCGCCGTACGGACAGTTTCCACGAACCTGTTATTGTAATCGTCCACATCTACGCACTCACTCAGGCATTCGAAGCGATTTTGTAGCTCGAGTTGAAAGCTCTCGGGGTTTTGGATTTGGGCAGGTGCTGGGCGGAGCGTAGACTTCATTAGTCGGGATCTTTCGATCTTGACCTTTATATTCAGTGTGCCTCTTACCAATCGGTGATCACTCCCGGTTTTTACCGAATTGATCACAGAGACATCACTGAATATATGCCGCCTCGTGGACATAATGAAGTCTATCTCATTTTTAGTCGCACCATCAGGACTGATCCAGGTCCACTTCCGGCACTCCCGCTTCTTGAAGAAAGAGTTCATCATATAGAGGCTCTCTTTCTCCATGAAGTCAGCCAGAGTCTGGCCCCTGGTGTTTCGTCGCCCATATCCAAATCGTCCCACTTTCAGCTCATGATCACCTCGAACGCCCAATTTCGCGTTGAAATCCCCCATGACAACGTTGTAGTGGGTCTTCGAACTATGTATGGCTCTGGAAATGTCCTCATACATAGTTTCTACCTCATCATCGGAGTGTGCGGAGGTTGGGGCATAGACCTGTATGACCTTCAGCGAATACCGTTTGGTTACTCTGAGTATAAGGTACGCCACTCTCGACGACACACTCTCGATCTTGACAACGTTGTTCACGAGGGACTTGTGGACGATAAACCCGACACCACCTTGGGACAGTTGGTCGCCCTCCCGGAAATAGAGCAGGTTACCAGACTTGAGGGTTATCGAGTCCTCCCCCTGTCTTCGGACTTCCGATAACCCTACAATGTGCCACCGTAACCCGCTCAATTCTTCCTCCAGTTCCATGACTTTCTCGTCAGTCCGCAGCGTCCGTACGTTGTATGTTGCCAGGGCCAGTTGTCGTCGGGTGTGGTACCCTGGCATCTCCCGGTGATTCTTAGCACCCCCTGCCCCGCCGTTACCATGACCGGTACCACCATGGTCAGGAATAGCGAAGCTACCGGGGACTAGGGGCCGTTGTGTATTGGTGTGTATCATTGGGGTGATTTGCCATAATCGCCACGCTTGGCATGCGGGTTGGCGATCGCAGTGGCGGCAATTTTATCACGAGACGCTGCTGCCCATCCCGGATACTCCTACCGCCATGGTTTGACCGCCATTGTTCGGTTGACTGACTGCACTAGAGGAAGAATTCCCTCCACTAGAAGAGAATTCTTCCGCTAGCGGGCGATGGGGTCGTCACATCCCGACGCCCCGAAATGCAATGAAAGAAATGCTATATGTTGCTAAATAAAAAGCCATCGGGAAGGAATGTCGCCGGTTTTTATATTTACCTGTATAACTACATACCTGAATACATAGAAGTACAGGTATGTAATGGAAATATAATTGAAAAGAGTCTGTTCGTGGTGGAAATGGTGGTGGTCAAAAATGCACCATGTTAATATAAACTGTCACTTCTGCCGGCCCTCCCGGAGTTTTTTTTTTTGAGAAGGTAGTAAGGGTGGAACTTCACATGGATGATAAGTTACTACGGCAGAATATCAGCTAAAGCCTAAGAAATCGTTGGAGTTAAATTATCCAAAGTAACAATGTATTAAAACTTCCTAGATATTAATTAACTCTTCGAATGTGGTTACCCTAACAAATGATGTAATTTAAATTGGTTAGACCATGTTACTAATACAATATCTAGGCAGTGATGTAAGCCAAACAATGGCAATACATTTTGTGAATTGCATTTCACTTTCTATTTGACACCAAAAAATCGAAATACACCTGTACTGTGTATATGTACATTGGCCCATAATTAGTAATACGTCTTTGGATTGAAACTTAACCCATAAGTAACATCATAACCCTATATCTTTTACGAAAGATCTTAAAGTGACAGATGCTTGCTACTTTTCATCTGGCGGCACCGAAGTGCCCCTGCTAGTGAAATTTTAAAAAGTCTGACACTGCCTTAACATCCTTTTCTTGGAGCCATTCAGGTCATTTGCGATCCCGCTCATTATTCACCACCAAAGCTCCTTATTTTTTGTTAAATATTGTAACTTACACACTCACCGATCATCAAAATGTAGAAGCACTTCTACCAGACATACCTACCTACAAGATTAACATTTTGAACTCAAAAAAATTATATATATTATGTATATTATAAATATACTTATAAACAAGTATATATATAAACAAGTGCTAGGACCAACCCAGTAGGCTATATAATAGACCTGTCACGGGTGGCCCCGCTCCTCCATAGCTTAGGTAACTAAGTATAACTGAACTAACTTAAATGATAAAGTTCCTGTATTAAAGTATCAAAACCAGGTAAAACACACGTGTGTGTGTGTGGCAGACAGCCGTAACGTGTTGATAAGTACAAAAAACATTATACATCGGACGGATCGAACTCGGTTATTGTTTTACTTATAAACCCAGGCATAAATCTAACTGATGACCAAGTCATTAAAATTTGATTTAGTCAGAAAATCAGATAACTTGTTTTGATACGGTCTCTAAAATGTTGATATTTTTTCAATCGGCTAACAATTATCACAAAGTTGTTAGATGGATGTTTATTATAGAAAAGTACCTACTGAATATAAATTGATGTTAAACTGCCTTGGTTTTACCTACATTAGATCTCAATACTTTTAAGTTGAAAAACTACGATTACCTACGTTTTGGCCCATGTAATAGGTAACGAGCCTGTTTAGGTACATCTGGCACATCACTGGCACAACTTCGAGGTACTGGGAAACTTACAGAAAATGGATATATCCCAATAGCGATAAAGGATTTCAAAACGTTATTTTTGATCCAACCTCCGGGTTCGTCGATCGAACCCAGAACCCCAGGTTCATCATACTGTTTAATATACACAAATCATTGAAGAAAATAATATTATGATATATAGGCATGTTACCTTAATTATACAATTTAATAAGTTATACAAAATTAAACAATAAATAAATTTTAATAAAAAAAAGTCCTAAAATTAACGATTTACGCGTTGTAGAGGTACATTATTTAATAATTTAATTAAATAAAAAGAAACATATTATAATAAAAAGAAAAATCAAAATTAAATTAAAATGCAACAGTAAGGCGATGCACCGCACCCCGTCCGCGTACGCGCCTAATGTTTTAACATTTTGTACAAATATTTTTTTTTCTATATAATGAAATATATACGTTACGGTTTAATAACACCATATATACCTATTATTTAATAAGCGGGTAAGTACACACCGACCTATAATATGGGTGCATTATTACTAAGAATAAAAAAACAAACAAGGTCAATTATCAAGGAGATCGGCCGAATCAAGCGTTTTTAACTAAATATTTCCTACATATCATATCATATTCGAATGGATTACATTCCTTCAAGTAAAACTGACTGATAACTACCTACATTTTATTTCATTTCGTATTGTATAAAACAATAAGCTTGTACCTACCTATCCAGGCAGTAAACTATGCGCGCAATTCTATGGCAGTAGATACATTTAAAGTATACCTAGGACATAAGGTGGGATACAGTCTTGATTGTAAGTAAATTTGATCGCATCGATTTAGCTATAAAGATATAAGAAATGGACGGTACTACTTTCACCTTTAAATTCATAAGTAAGTAACCCATAGTATTGGAGGGAACGGTGAGAGTGATGTTTATTTGAGAAGGTCCACAAATCTCATTCACCAATTTCCATCCCAAAAAAGTATGTAAGAACAAAAAATACTACATATATTTCACATAAAATATTCATTTTTTTTATTAATGTTTTGCAAAATTAAGAAACGAAAGCGAATTTTATCGAAATTTCATTCACCCAAACAAAAGTCCTTCGATTAGACAACTCTGTGTCGCTATGAGCACTCACACATAGCGAAGTGACACAATATTTGTATAAAAGGTTTTCTAAGTCAGAAGTTCAGAGAAAAATCCCTAATGCCATGGAACCACGGGTAATTAAAATTACCCGTGGACCCGGTAATCTGTCAACCCAACGGGACCACGGGTAAACGCCCAAACTAAGGCACATAAAAAGGTAGGTTTCAGGGATTTTTTGATAAGCTGTAGGGTTCTTTCATATTGAACTATACCTACATAGAAGATAAAAAAATAGAAGCAATATGTTCTACCACTTGGATTCACAAAATATTAATACATAATTAGCTTATTTATATTATTTCACAAAAAATCCAAAATTTCCGTTTTGCCTACGTAGGTAATTTACAGTGTTTATACCTGATGAAGACTTGAGAACAGATTAATAATCCTGCAGACAGACGAAAAACATCGATTAGTCACTTTCTTTCACTAATTACCTATTTTAAATCTCAGACACAAACAAATCACTATGTCATTTATCATCCTTATCAGCTTCACATCCTACCAAGTCATGATCCGTACTAAACTGGTAAACCGACCACCTAAAACTACGTAGATAGCATAAACCTCTCATACTTGATCAAAGTTCCAAGTTTATGTAGTGCAATTTCAAATTGTATGTCCGTAGGTATATTCCGCATAGTGGTGCACGTGGGGATACAAATGACTTGACCTTATTTTACGTAACAAATACAGTAGCAGCCGATGGAGAGATCAGGTCACTCGATGGAAGCGCGTCGTGCCCACAATAATTCAAATTGATTTGACATTGAAGTTGTCGATCACATTGATGAATTGCTACGCAGTTCTGTTATTTTCCATTGGACTAAAACATTGTTCAATGCAATTGGTCGCTAGATTAGGTAATGATGACTATTGAATTCTACTTGTCGATCGCGATTTAATTGGTATTCAAACTATTTCTTGGCTTATTTTGGCAAAACCAGTTCCGTGATTAATTCGTGTAAATGTAAACGATAGATACCTACGCTATCAAATATCTATGCAAGTTACTTTCGCGTTATTCGTTCTTAGGTTTTCACAAGCTATATACATTGCATTTAAATAACATTATGTTTATATACATCCAGCGTAATAACTTAAGAATGTAACTAAAACGAGATTTAGTCCTTTTTCAGCTTCCCTGTTGCCGGACAATGTTACAGACAATGTTTTTTTTTAAGGACGGACTTATGTAGGCGTCTCTTGTCTACTTTACTGGGCAATCGGAGAACGCAGAAGGTTCTCGAGCCAAAACAAAAAGTTAGCGTAACTGCCTAAGACCTGTGGGTCCGAACAAATTCTCGTTTAAGAAAGGATTCAAGTATTATATATATCTATTTATTATATTTACACTGTGATGATGATTACTAAAGCTCAAAGGCTAAAGATCATTCACTCATGAGACTTACTAACTAACATTACTTGTGAATTTCGAATTAGGTAACGCAGTTGTGCTTTGCCCCAGGCTCTAGAGCTAAGGCCTACTCTACTCTCACTGAAACAATAATAAATAACAACGTAACTTCACGCCTGTAATCCCCGAAGGGGTAGGCAGAGGTAAATGCATGCATTCAAGCATACATGCAAACACCCACGATTCGCCGGTTACGTTTTGACCCTTGTAACAGGTGGCGAGCCTGTTGACATCTCCGGGCACATTACCAAACTTTGAGGTACTGGGAAATTTCCAGAAAATTGAATAATCCCAATAGAACCAGAGATAAAGGCTTTTTCACCATTATCTCTGATAACCCCCTACCCGGGAATCGAACCCAGGACCTCAGCGTAGTAGTAGTGGCCTGCTACCACTAGGCTACCGAGGCAGTTAATAACAAAATATTATTATTACACGTACCTAGTGAATGAAAATGAATACCACCGCTTTGTAATTTTAGAAATATATTTCCATCATATTATCACCATGTCAATAAATATTTTAGGTTGTAAAGTTCAATGTCTGCATGAAATTAAACACGTTTCCGAGGCTCGTGAAGAAGACACACTACTTGATTCCTGTTTTCAAGGTGGATTATACGGAAGACCAGTGATGTTCCGTCTAGTTGTCTAAAAAATATAATATGTATCCAATTCAAACCACGAGAATTGTCGTATGACATTTTACGGAAGACAATCTGTACCACTAGAGTCTAGATTAATTAATCAAAAACTACTACTAGACTAGAGAGATCTCTAATCTTGGTTCTTCTAGTGGTACAGCTCAAGTGACGGAGCTCGCGGGCGTAGGGACTACCGCATTACCTAATCTACTTGCCGCTTCATGGTAGTGTTCAGCACTACCGTGTTCCGGTCAGGTGGTAATGTACGGCGCTATAATTGCCGGCACAGAGGCATAATACCATAGACCTCAGGAGTAGCAACGCATTTATATTGAAATCTCCAGTCTCATGTAGATGTTTATACATAGGCTACAGTATTGTTCTCACCATCAATGTAAACTGTATACTTGTTTGCCACTTCATAACATTAAAAAACCGGTCAAGTGCGTGTCGGGCCACGCGCGGTGTAGGGTTCCATAGTTTTTAGGTTTGATAAATGTAATAAAAAAAATAAATGAATATTTTCTATGGAGTTCTTCAAAAATATAGAGTGTTACATTTGGTCGACTTTTACTCGGTGTGATAGTTATCCTTTTAATTTCGTAAAATGTAGCTACTATTGTCGTGACGTTTGAATTTCTAACAACAGCCGTTTAGTTGGTAGAGGGGGGGAACACTTGACTCTATCGAAAATTGGCACTTTAAAGCTTAAAAAGTCACGAACAGTTAACTAAATCGAAAAATGATTTGAGAATTCCCGTAACATTTTTAAAAGACCTATCCAACGATATCCCACCCTATATAGAAAACGAAAATTTTTTTTTACATGTTTTTATTCTACTCCACTTTCTCCATTTTGTCGACGTGATTAAGGTGTATACTTGTGCCAAATTTCAAGTCTCTAGTATCAACAGTTTTTGCGCTAAACCGCGGACGGACAGACACACTGACAGACAGACGGACATGGCGAAACTATAAGGGTTCCTTGTTTACTACGGAACCCTAAAAAAATACACATTTATTACAATGGTTTTACTTATTTGTGCTCTGTCCCATGAGCTAACATGTGTTCCTCTATTGTTTATTTAAACTATTGTGTTTACAAATGGGACAGTGAATAGATTAATTTATTGTTTCACTCCGGCTTTAGGTACTGCTAACTACTACTGTTACTTCTTAACCTAATTGACAAAGCTATCACTTCTTGTACAATATCACCTCACTACCAGTTTATAATTGTATTAAGTGAATTTATATTGAGACCTATATTGGGACCAAAACCACGGATGATGAAATGCGACTGAAACGTTGTACTGATAAAAAAAATATTTATCATTTTATTATTATTAATTTATAGATCTTTTTTTTTATGTAATGGAAGCGGCAAACAAGCATGCAGTTCACATTGATGTTAAGTGATGACTGCAGCCTACAGACACCCACACAAAGACCGAGGTCAAAATGCAGATGCGTTACCACTCCTGAGGCCTAAGGTGTTGTGCCTCTGTGCCGGAAATTACAGGGCCGTACATTACCACCTGACCGGAACACGATAGTGCTGGACACTACCATTTAGCGGCAAGTATATTAGGTAATGCGGTGGTGCCTACGCCCGCGAACTCCGTCACTGGAGCTCTACCAAAGTTGTTCAGTTCTCTTTCAATTTTTATCAGAATTTATTTTATTTACTTAGTTAAGTTTTGTTTCTGTAAGTTCACCTGCTTATTTCTTATATTTATGGCCCTGTAGTACCTAACTGTCAGAGACAAGACAAGTAGATCTCAGGGGTGACAGCGCATCTGCATTACGACCTCTGGTTTTTGTGTAGATGTCTATGGGCTGCAGTCATCACTTAACATCTACGTAAACGGCATGCTTGTTTGCCACCTTCGTTACAAAAAAAAAATATTTCATGTAACGTTTTTTCACTCGCAATAATTTTACACTCTACTATATTTTAGTAGTATATAGACACCCGTCTAGGTATATGCTGCAGTTATCACTTAACATCAATGTGAACTGCATGCTTGTTTGACACTTCCATTACATAAAAAACATATATATATATATTTATTTCTTTAACTTTTCTTCTATATTAATTTAGGCTCGAAAAGTGACTGAAACGGAGTTGTCGGCAGTTGTGATACAAGCGAGAGAAATCTGCAAATACATTTACTAGTATTTTAGGACTGAAATTTCAAAACGACGCGACGTCGTCAGTATTTGTCAGTATTACTGAAATAGTTATAGATGGTATTGTTATAATTATAAATAGGTAAATCATGTAGAACCCCGTACGCTTGGAAATAACGTTTTCGCAGGTTGTCGCGAGCTTCATACATTGTAGAAATTTAATTTGCGGATTTTCTCGCGTATACAACACTCCCAAACTGCTTCTTATACCCGACAACCAACAAAAACAACCCGTCCAACGACTGACAAAATGTACAGCTTTGTAATGTGATTTATTGATAAGTATGACGCAATATATTTATGAATTATCACTGGTGGTACAGCTCCAGTACTTATATTATACTTATCCAGGATAGTAGGAACCCCTGTATAATTTAACTGATATTCCTAAATGGCTGCGCTGCTCTACAAGTGTACACAATGTCATATAGGTGCATTGTAGAACAAAAATAATAAAAATATAACTACGTTAAGAAAAACCGACTTCAAAACTGAAAAGTAAAAAATAATAAATATTTAATTGTAATTATATACTACCTATCATTTATATGTGCTATTTACTAATAGGTTTGAAGTCGGTGCCAACCCTTAAACAAATTATTATATTTTGATCACTTAAATATGAATAGGAGCAAATTAATACACTGAACAAAACGTAACCGGCGAATCGTGGGTGTTTGCATGTATGCTTGAATTCATGCATTTACCTCTGCCTACCCCTTCGAGGATTACAGGCGTGAAGTTACGTTTTAATACAATGAAATGCCTACTTTAATGATTTTGGCTTGGCACCGACTGATCTGTTAATCATTATAACAAGATCAACGAGAAGATGGATTAAATAGGCATTATAAGAAACAGCCTTAACTATCTACCCAGTCACTTATATTTAAAGGACAAAATGATTATCTAGAATAAAACGACCTCGCTTATAATAAAACTTCATTTGCATTGCGCTGTAAAAAAACCTAACTTTCCGTTCACATAATTTTGACTTAGATTTGTGCCAAAATGTGAATGGCACTCATACAGGTTTAGAGAATGTAGGTATGACATTTAAAATATAGTTCCTGGTGCCTATTTTTTGTTTAAATTCATTTTAAACACTGCCTTGAAATTCAAGTGGCATTTTGATAGCGACAACAAGTTTCGCCACACCCAGCCAGGCCTCCTCAGGCAGCCAATAGGAGCTCTGCTCCGTAACTGTAATCATACTTTCGATGCATTGGACTGTGTTCAGCCTTGAATGGGTATTATTATTGCGTCAGGCGATGAGTTTCATGAATTATTGCCTAAGCCTTCCTTGTGAGCTCATTAGTTTTCGTGAAAACCAGTAGGTAATTAGTAATTCGAGTGGAATTTGTTTGAATACCATAAACATCAAGAACTAAAGGGGAACATGACATGACCACCGCTTTTTTTACCGTAAATGTGTATTTGTCGCTTAATGGCAGGTTTAGTGTTGACTTCCGTGGTTCAGTAAGTAAGACGATACTGACCGATGAGCTCGAAACATTTTAGGCTTCTGAAATTCACATTAGACTCATATTGGGATTACTTATGTGGCACTAGAAATATAATCGAAAAATACGTAGGTACCTACTTAACCATTTTTTAAGATTCACAGAGTTCAACCATAGTTATACTACCATGTAGTTGTACTACCATGTTGTAACCATGTTTTTCGATTGTGCAGTCTGACACCTTCAGTTTTTCAATAGTTTCGCCACCTGTCCCTTAGCGAAAATATTATCAAAATATGTACCTACCTATCCATTGTAGAGCTCGAGCGTGCTAGAACGTGCGAGATCCTTTCATATACCTACCTAAATGATTAGTAAGAGTACCTAATATTTTGTCATGAAATCGGCCAATAAGCATAATTAATAGTTAATCAGGTAGGTACGTGGATATTTAAATCTACATGCATAAAACAAAACATCTTATTGAAATAGGTAAATGAGTTACTTTTGCGTGATTTTAGAACATTTTCTACTTTTAGGTAAATCTGAACCAAAAGCTAGTGTCTCGTTGAAATACGGTATTCTTGACCACTACTGTTTAGTAATCAATATAGGTAAGTATCATATACTTTCATAGCTGGGTTTCTTCATGAAGATAAAAGTCTATCTCTTAATATTTAAAATTGATAAAAATAATTAGGTATATTAATAAATAAAACTTATAAAAATTATGTAATACTTTGGTAATATATACTCACATATGAATTATTAAGTAATATAATGTTATATCTTCTTTGCTACCACTACCATAAAACAAAAACCTATTCGTAGAGTCAATAGAGATTATACAAGTTCAATAATAGATAGATAAATAGATCTTTACTTGTTTAATACCACCTGTTCTTAAAGTTAAGAACTTTAATATTATGTCTTTCTCTGTTTGCTATTTATGTAAAATTACTCCTTTACATCCTACTTTTATCAAGGTTATGTTTTTTTTAGTAGGTACATACTTACTCGTACTATATATTTTGTACTCGCGAATACCTATCTTCGCAGTTGTAGTTTTTGTCCATCCAAATGACTTTCAATGTGTGATGAAACGACAATTTGCATAATTTAAATCCCATTTTAATTTTATAAGTTACTGAAAACAATTTATTATTTTAGCAAAATCAATTTTGGCAACATCCAAATGGCAATACTTATGCATGAAACATAAATTAACATGAACATATCATATACGAAACAATACTTCATACCATCGGTAGTACGTTTAACTGTACACAATAACTGTAATCTGAGAACAGAACGAGAAATTTCGAGGGCTGATGACAGCGACTGCAATGAAACTGCAGCGGACTGCAATGAAAACACATCGATATTTTGTATACAACGGATTCCAGTCATGTTTGAATATTCTAGATGTTACCTAAGATTGCGTGATAACAAATTTTAATGTACCTACCTATAACATTGCTGATCGTATTATTCAGTATTGAGTTGGTAAACTATCAAATAACCGTAATAGACAAGACTGAAAATAAACGAAAATCAGTTCAGCCTGCAAGAACTTCGCAATACTAAAAATTCTAATAGATTTTTTTTGTACAGTATCTTTATTTTAATAACAAGAATAAATTATTTACTTGACTTACCTAATCTCTGTAATCTGTTTACAATAATAAATAATGGACCATATTTTGTTGAATTAATTTATTTTACAATAATACATTTTAATAACCATATTTTGTAACCAAATAGATCAGATATTAATTATTTTAGTGTATAAATTACTTAAAGTGTCTCTAACAATTTCTAGCTTAGTGCCTAAGTAATTGACAATTATTATTGTTCTGTACAATGTTAGTTCATGTCGCTAATAAACCTCAATTAGAGAGAGCTGAGTGTTATGTAACAGCGGAATGTTTATTGTTCTTATTACTCTCATAATCCCATAACAATTACGAAATATATATTTAAAAGCTTTGTAACCCAAGTACCTAGTCCCAAAGGGACTAGGTACTTGGTAAGTGTAAAATGTGTTGTGTTGTGTGTGTGTTTTTCTGTCAGTAAAAGAAAAACATCCCGGATTCTTCTATCTCCTATAATGTAAGTACCTATCAAATAAAAAAACGACTTCTTGATAGTAGTGGTCAAGGGTGGGGAGTTGTAGGGGTCACGATCCCTTATAAAATCGTACAGGGTAAGTAAACATTCGTACAATAAATCAACATCAACGCGCGAATGAGTACTAGAGGATATTTTACTATATTCCGAATATTCTGATTTTCACTCATAGTTAAATTTAACGTTTGAATAATGCAGTCGTACAAAACCTGTTGCATTCGTATTTATTTATATTGTTATTATTTTAATGTGTACACTGATAGATTTATATTTTTAATGAATCTCATTATTATTATCGCTAATGTGGATCAGCAATAAAGATGTATATTTTTAGACAGAGATTAGGTATACAAAGTGCTACATTGATATTTCAGTTTCAGTGGACATTTATCTGTAATAATAATGTTATCTTCATAGTCGAATAAAACTCGTAATATCGATGGTGATAATACAGTAAAAAAACAACACTTTTTCCGCAAAATGAGTAAGTAATACCTACCTAATAATAAGAAATACCTAAATAGAACGGAATAACGTAAACTAAATGAGTAATGAGTTACCTCTGTCTTTATTTGTATGCGTGTATCGTGAAGACAATAGCTAGTCTCCAAAGCCATGTTGGCACCTATAGTACAATAAAATCATGTCCCAGTTTGCAGGCAATTGGAAAATTCCACTTATCATCGACATCAATTACACCAATCTAGCTTGTTGACGATCTGGCGCCTGATTCCAGTTCTCAAATTGACTGCAAAATTATTTCACGGGCTATATATTTTTCAAGCCTTATAGCTATATATATATTTGAGTATAACATTAACATATATATTTCCGGATTTAAATAAAGAGTATCTGTAGAAAAGTTTAAGGAGAATAGGTGGATAGAAGATATACGAGAAGATAATCAATATAGCAGCTACATGCATCGTCCCAATAATCTGAGTCCTATTTAGGTTCTTATTACTTATTCTTATACCTAGTTCATCTGTAATTATGAATCCGCTACTTCTCCGCAGATCGTCAGCCCTTCTACCCTTCTCAGTTTCTCATTTTCATTAATGTATTCTAGAGATATGAATCTTATGTATTAAAATGAATCTCCCCGGACTAGAGAACTAAAGCACCTGTTATTGTGGTATGAAAATACTGATAAGGTAAGTTAATTTTGTTACATACAAATGTTAAAAAAAAACTCTTACTAATTATTCGAGATTAATTTTACCTGTGTAATTATTTTCAAGAGCATATAAGAATTAGGTATATTTTATAGAAAACAATTGGTGCACATTAGGTACGTGCATAGGTTTTTTCATTATAACGAGATAAATATGACGAGGATAATAATATGTTCGCAGAAAATTGTGATCATGGAATGCTTTTGTTTATAATATTTTATGTACCTTAACCCGGATTGGAGTTTTTCTGCAAGCGACTCTACGATTTAAGTGAAACCGTTTTATGGGTTTATCATTAAAATTATACTTAAGTTCCCTCTACCTACTAATGAAAACTCAATAAAATAAAAATTATGTAGGAGTCATAATTTGCTGCAAAAGTTAACCTAGATAAATAAGTACTTTTTATGTCAGTATGTACTTACCTACTTCATGAAAGTTTGGTAACGCTTAATGTAATTTTGGATACCTATTTGTTGTTCACCTAAAAATATCCTTCAATCATTTTCATATTTCCTGTATGTTATGAAACTATAAATAATATATAATTATCCAAATGTAAAGCAAGTGTAGTGTTGAGAATTTTATTAGTTTTACTTCGTTTTATTTTGTAGAGTCGTAAAATAAATCATAAATTTATGTAACATAAGACAACTTACATAATAAAATTAATAGCTATTTGGTTATTTATCGTATAAATGTTATAAGTGATATTAGTAATGGAGGTGCGACCGCAGCTGAATGGAAGACATAAGGTGATAGGATATGCCGACCACATGCCGACGATCTAGCTCTGCTGGGAGAGAGCAAAGAAGAGGTCAGAGAGTTAGGAGGAGGAGGCAAGGGCAGTAGGTCTCAGAATCAATAACGCGTGTAAGACGAGAAGACCTTCATGTGAGGGTTAACGTCTACAAAGGGGCTACTAAATTTAAATACTTAGGC
The DNA here is from genome assembly GCA_036365455.1 of Macrosoma leucophasiata. Lineage (NCBI taxonomy): Eukaryota > Metazoa > Arthropoda > Insecta > Lepidoptera > Hedylidae > Macrosoma > Macrosoma leucophasiata. Next base: position 14,885,275 of record JAWQUS010000009.1, on the reverse strand, counting down.
TGCACTGTAACGGACACGAATAGTAGGGAGGACGAAATTGATATCCGCATCCAGGTCCAGAATACCTTACGATGCAGTGCGGCCCTACACAAGTTATTAGTGTCCAAGCTTCTCGGTGGATCAACTTAAGTCAGGATCTACAAAACAGTTATTAGGCCGATACTACTATACGGATGTGAGACGTGGACACTAACACAAAAAGAAGAGCAAAAACTCCTTGTGGCTGAAGGGAAGGTACTTCGGAAAATTCTAGGGCCTGTGAGAGGAGAAGATGGTTTGTGGAGGATCCGGAAGAAAGCCGAAATTGAAAATCTCGTGGCGGAACGTCGAAATATCATCGGGGAGACCAAGGCACACCGACTTCGCTGGCTTGGCCACTTTGAGCGGATGGGGGAAGATCGTGGGGTGAAGAAAGCATACCTGGGCAGACCCACTGGACGTCGCCCGGTCGGCCGGCCTCGATACCGCTGGATTGACATGGTTGAGGCAGACCTGCGCGAACTTCGGATCCACGACTGGCCTGAAATTGCTCAAGATAGAAGGTGGAATTCTCTCGTTTCGGAGGCCAAGACTCACTTTGGGTCGCTGAGCCAGCGAAGTCAGTAAGTAAGTATAAATATTATAAAAGCGAAAGTTTGTATGTTTGTTTGGCTATTACTCCTTCACGCAAAAATTGCTGAACCGATTTTCATGAAATTTGGCACACACATATACGGTTACTTGGATTAAAACATAGGATAGTTTTTATCCCGAAAAAATGTTCCTTTGGGATGCCATGGGATGATTTGATGAGTTTCCACAGGTTACGCGAAAAGCGACGTACACCGAGCAGCATCAACTAGTTATGTATATTTCAAAAGACTTATCATTAGGAACGCGTTATTTAAAAGTCCTTCTGAGGTGAAATTGTAAGTATTAGCATCTTTGATATTAGAATCAGATAATTATTTAACATAGGTAAGACCTACAATTTACACCTACCGATAACTAGATAGAGTTTACTAAGTTTTCAGCACCACTCCTTCAGTACCTAACTGTATCTATCTACTAATATCTTTGGATGGAGGACTTTGGCCTAAAATTACAAATATTTCGCATTAATTTGTGCAAACGATGTTGATGTTATTGATGTATTCTGCATTGTTTATGGAAAAAAGCCGGAAACTAATTTTTGCCTTTTATTATAATGTTATGTCACCAGAACTTAATAATGTTACTAGAACACAGTGTGAAACGTTTTTCCTATGTGGTATCATATTAAATACCCGTTATTGACTGGTATTTTAGTACCTATAGATTTGTAATGTATAGCCCCCAAGGCTACGCATCTTAGGTAGTAGTGACTTAACCTACAATATGAGGTTCTTCAAAACTGGCGTCAAAAGAGTCCTTCAGGACTGGCAGCGCGTTAGCAACTTCCCTGGTGTTGCTAATGATAGGCGACGGTAACCACTTTCCATCAGGAGGCCCGTCTGCTTGTCTGTCAATCCTTTAACATAAAAAAAACCTATTACCTACCTAGTCACTTATGTGAACTGTATAGGTAATCGCTTGACATATTCATGACCTACAAAAAAAGTAAAGTAATTTTGGGAATGAACTAGAACTTTATCTTGGTGCATTAATGAGGTACCTATGTCCACGAGTTCCGTGTCACTGGCGCCAGACTTCTTAGTAAAGTCAGGTTTTCCATTTCCAAGTAAAGCCGACATAAACCGTTGCATGGGCTAGACCAATAAAGAGAATTTTATAATGTCAGCACATTCTAAAGGCTCCGACTTATTCATAATAAGTTGAAACAAATACTATTTGTGATATAAAACCGCATGGAAATTACGAAGGTCAGCGACGCGACGTGAACGTTTAGAAAGTGTTGTTCTATCTATAATCTATTGCTGTTGCTAGGTGAGTCGTAGTGTGGTGTGGCTCGACACACCCCCGCCCGAGCTACATCGCGCGATGCACCGTCGCCGTTGCCTCATTGCGCACACGCATCTAATTCCGTCACGCTAACGCGACGCTACATTATTGCATCAGTTTTTTTTATAGTTTCAAATAACAACGCCGTCAGCACGTAGATCACGACGACTTTTGAACAGAAAAGAGTGTCGAACGGATCTAATAATGAAATCATTATGCAACTGACATGTGTCTGTACGTCGACAACTTGCTAATAATGTGTAAAATAATGTGGGTTTGCTCAAGTGTCTTCTCAGTTTATTTATACGTTTTTGGCCCGAGTTTGTATTGTATAATAATTTATACTATTTTCCGTCTATGACGCAAGAGGCCGGTGGCAGCTTGCGATTGGCTGGCATAACCAAGCCCCCACACGTCATACGATATCGCGAAACTGTTCTCGGCCACAATGACTCGTGACTGCGGTCACCTTTGTTATTTTATTATGTTGAAAAACATTATAAGATTTATAAGTACCTTTTAAATGACACACCCTCGCTACGCTTATCATAAAGTATTTTGAGCATACCTTCCCGATGAATAGTGATTTGTGATATGTTATCTACTACGCACTCATTACATTTCAAGATTCAAGATTTCAACTGGCTTATGCAAGAACGCAATTCTTGAATTAATTACACCGGCTTACCACCACTTATCATGTATTTAGAACTGCTAGTCATCGTCTATATTTATCCAAAAGTATTTTGATGCAAGTTAGGTACCTATTTAGAGTATTTACCTACTATTTACCCAGATAGGTATATATAGAGTCCCTAGCTTTTTTAATAAGAGGACATTTAGAGTGGGTAGGTAGGTATGGCCTTATACTCTTAGAAGAGCACTTCTGAAAATGTTAAAATTATTACAATGTCGTGCAATCTAATTAAAAATTAAAATAAACTGTAAATATTAAAGAAACTCTTTCAATGTTTAAAATTCGAATATGCTTTGCCTCTTATACATTGTACCTGTCTATTTTTAAAATTTTGGTTAACTTCACAGTATCGAGGTATTAATATAGGTACCTACGTTTTCTTGGAACAAGCCAACACCGACAAATGGCAATTATAATGACACGTGTAATGAATTCGCTGCCGATAGTGTGGCCTACACGTGAACTCATTTGAGCCAACCTTCATGATATCCGATACCAATCCCACTGCTGTTGTAAACGAGTGTGGGTGTCCCATTTTCAATTCAAACCACAATTGACTTCTCGTTTCGTTGGGATTATTGAAAGATTAATAAGTACGTTAGTTACCTATTTATATACTTACTTACAATTGTAGGCTAAAGGGTAAACCCCTATGAAGAATGTATAACATTGTTATTATATTGCCTTTAATTTTCCTCATAATAATATTAATTCATATTTCTCTCCAACACATCTTAAAACTACAATATCATATTTAAACCCTAATACCTACCGTAATACAATTTTTTTGCGCAGGAATATTATGATACTTGCAGATACCTATACACCTATATCATGAATTTTGACTTTGAGAAAAGAGTATGAAACATCGATAGATTTATCGATAATTGAAACAAAAAAATATAAAGGCAAAATCAATATAAAAACGTTTTTTACTGCATATTTTCACTAATTTAGCTTTGTTTGCAGTTACAAAACATTATTTGCAATTAGAATTGCAACTCAAAAACAAACATGGCGAATATGGCAGGCGATGTCATTTTGACATTTTCATTTTTTAAATTGTATTTTGATTACTTTACTTTTTTTTACTTGGAGAAAAAAGTAATATTTTCTAAATACTATCGAAATTGATTGATCCCAAGTGTCAGCGGTATCGCCGCCATGTTTAACATAGTTGAAAATGATAAAATCATTTGAATTAAATGTGGTTGTAACTCTAAAATATATTCTTGAATAAATTAATTGTGTTTTTTTCGGATTCTTCTTTAATTTACCCATTTTTTGAGGACGTGTACGAACCAGAACCGAGCTCGCAACATCTCCTTTATGAAAATGAGTATGCTGCATATGTATTGTAAAGAAATTCTGCAGACCATTGTTTTAAAATCTTCTAGCATGTTATCAACTAGCTCTCGGATATCTTCAACTTTACACTTTCTAGATGACATTTTAATATCCTTGAGTCTTCTAAAAAACAGTTATTTGTTATTTATCACATTGGTAACATAACATCAGTAGATGCCATTTTAACATTGTCCGGTATTTTTAAAAGCATCATGTCTGTTTAATACTTTTTGTTTTCTTGAATAAAATAATTTAAGAAAAAGGATAATTACCACAAAAGCTACCTTTTTATGGAATGTAAGTATTTTTTATTTATTTCAAAGTATAGTGAATGAAAAAATCACAAAATAAATTTAAAAAAAATATAACTTTGTTAAGGCCAGAAGTTTGAGATTAGGTATACCTACTTAGATTATTCTCTGATTTCCAGCTTCAACCCCTGTATTGGCGAATAATGGACATACAATGGGTTTACGTACCTATTAAAATAGAATATTTTATTTTTCGGGAAGCCATCCCTAAATAAAAAACCCAATTTCATCGAATTTGTCAAAATATGTGTGTATGTACCTACCTGCCACTGTCCCTAGAACCAACTCTCCCAACCGTGGGCTGCGACACCCTTAGATTTTTCTGTCTTCAGCGAAAAAAAGAGACTAAGTTGTTAATGAACACATACATTGCCTATATTATGTTCAATACAGAAGCAATTCTAGAAAAAAAAGTACCTAATGATTGCTAATTTGTCGGTCTGTTGTCATGGGCGTGAGTGCGCTCACGCACGCCACTAAACGAGGGTCAATTGAGTCGAAAAGTTCACAAAAACTTAATTGACAATAATAAAGACGTATTAGGTAGACTGACTACAAACCATTTGCGTCAAACGTTGACGTCAGTAAATTTCGATTGATGCAGTGGACGATCAAGGTTATAGAAATTACAATGGCTGGACATCAGCCCAAAAAAAATATTTCAACGATTCCAGAGGATCCAAATTATGCCGCATAACTGAACCTTTTACTAGTTTTTTTGTTGGTCATTTCTGGTTAGAGACACTGAATGTAAGTCAAGTAAATTTGTCGAATGACATTTTATAATCAGCTGCCAATCAACTGTGATAAGAATTACATTAGTAGTTATCTAAAAAAGAAAGAAGTATTATGTGCAACCGTAACGTCTAAAATTGTACAGTGCTCATCAATAAATATTGCACATCGAGCCTATGAAAGAGACAATCGGCTAGTTTCGACTTCGTAGAGCGTGATCTTTGCTGCACACTGTCTACGTAAGCACCATTGGTTCTGTTGTCGCTGGTAAGCACTGATAGTCCGGTATTGGTCAAAACTTGATCAAAATGGTGGACGAACGATATATTGGTAAGGTGCGAAAAAGATAACGCTCTACAGACCCGAAATAAGACGAAGTCTCCTTCCTGAGGTCGATGAGCATTATTTCTTGTTGGATACTGTACCTATAGTGCATATTAGAATGGTTCCTGGCTATAGCTACATCAGGCCTATCCTCATTAGGGATATGAGACTTGGATGATTAAAAGAATATGTACCCTAGGTAACCCATAGAGCCGTTTGTGTGTATGTGGCATACAGGCGGATGTTAACAGGTACAGGTTAGTTCAATAAGTGCCTGACCAATGAGAAGGTTTTGGACGGCTCAACGGAAAAATGTTCCGTTCTTATCGGTGATCTAAAAATCAATCAATATTGGGTGTTTTCTGGGGACTAGAGACTATTAAATGACATTACTCATATTCAAATTGGGTTTTACAACTATTTCAAGAGACCTCTATCTATTTTTAAGTCCTGTTCAACAGTTTCCATAGAAATGTTTAGGTTCATGGAAGTTTTTATTAGTTAGAACCAGTTATGGAAAATTGAAATGACTGCACTGCTGAAAATAAATGACCAATCACGTGCAAAGTTCGAAATCTCTTAAATATGTGTTAACAAACTGAACGTGCATGAACTGCTCATAAAAAAATGTGTTTCTTCGTACTTCGATCACTGTATGACCTCCAGGTTAAACACAAACAAGGCTCATGACGCACACACGCGTAATTAGTAGGCGTGTTCGTGTTCGTGCACGTAACTGGTTGTAGATATGCAGAAAAACACACAAAGAAATTTGCGCATGTATGCTGGTTCAAGAATGCGATTCATTTGTAAAGGCGCCAGTAGACACGTATGCCAGTCACCTGACCGTCTCGACTACTAAACGCACACGCTCGAAGCGTTCTTACAGACTTAACGTCCCACAGCCAAAAATAGACTTTGATTCCAAAGCATAACATTCAAAACTGTAATCAGTCAAACTACGTGATCAGGAATGAAGAATATCCAGTTAAGATCCAAAATGAAATATCCGATAAAAACGTCAACCGAAAATTAAATCTTCAGGCTCTGTAAAATCGGACAATATTTTTTAACTTGTTATATTGTACATCATTGTCAATACCATTATCGTTTTGTATGCAAAATGCCTATCAGTTGAGATAAATTAATCGCATTTACATACTCAGAGATAAATAATTCCCCATAGTCCCGCCATAGTTTGCTGTACAACTTCCCGTGGTTTGCTTTTTTAATATCATTTAAATATTCAAATTTTCTATGGAGTTGTTTGAAATTTTCGAGTAAAATACATTTGGTCGACTATTACTTGGCAACTTGTAAAGCCAACTTAAGATATTGTGATAGTTTTACTTCTAATTTCGTTATATGTAGATACTATTTCTAACAAAAAACGTTTAGTTTAGATGGTAAAGGGGGAGGACACTTGACTCTAACGAAAATTTGCACTTTAAGGCTTAATAAGTCACGAACTGTAATCCAAAAATGATATTAGCACACCTCTTACATTTTTTAAAGACCTATCCAACGATTTACCACACATATATAGAAAACGAAAATTAAAACAAATAATCGCGCGTTACACATAGGGCATAGGGGAGGTACCTGCCTACCTACCCTTAATAAAAAGAAAGGTTTTATTCTACCACTTTGTCGGCGTGATTAAGGTAGGTACTGTATACCTATATATACTGGATTACGTGTGCCAAATTTCAAGTCTCTAGTAGGTACCAATAGTTTTTACGCTAAGCCGCGGACGGACAGACAGACAGACCGAGTTGCTCTATGGTAAATAGCGACCACCACTATGGCTTTTAATATCAATATCTGAACGCCGCTGCCGCTGGCGCAAACGAAAAAGTACTAGATCACAGTAGGTACCAGATACTTGCATAGATTTGAATTAATGAATTAAGCCTTGTTCACAAATAACAAATATGGCCTCCATTAGCATAAAGAAGGCAGGCATACTCTTTTCCATATTCCGGTAAAAAATATTGTGTTGGTAATAATGTAAATTACTTGTATGAAGTGCAATACGCCACTTTTAACATAGGTACGCTAAGAAAACTGATAAACATTAAATATCATGACATAAATTTTGTCCGGATTGAATCAGTCGTGCTCTGACCACATTAGTACGTTTTGCACGAGGCACCTATAACATATTAGCTAGTTTGAATGTCAAATACACAACACCAGTTTATACTGAATTATACTGGTAGTAGGTATAAGGTCCAGTGACGGAACTCGAGGATCAATGCACTACATGGCTTTAATGTTTTTTTTTATGTAAGTAAGGTGGCACACAAGTTTGCGGCTCACATTGATGTTAAGTGATGACTGCAGCCTGTAGACGTCTACATGAAAATCAGAGGTCAAAATGCAGATGCGCTGCCACACGTGAGACCTAAGTTGTTACATCTCTGTGACAGTTAGTACAGGGCCATACATTACCATCTAACCGGAACACGATAGTGCTGAAAACTACTATTTGGCGGCAGATAGAAGTAATGCGGTGGTGCCTACGCTCTCGAGCTCCGTCACTAGAGCTCTACCACCAGTAATAGTAGTAAAATTGAAGTGTCAAGCTCTACCGTGTTGTTCAGATGGAAATGAATGGCGTTGTACTTGTATTGTTTGACAAAGAAGCAAAAGTTCTTATAAGCCTTAGGTGTGGCAGTACCCTCACTAAATGACGCATCTTTGGTTTTGTATAAAGTTTATAGGCTGCCGTATTCACTTACCACAAACGTACACTGCTACCAGCAATTATAAAAATAGGTAATACGTTTGTGAATAACGAGCACACGTTTGGAGATAGGATACTGCTCTTACAAAGATGAGTCAAAAGCAAGAGGACTGCCGACATACTCTTGAAGCCTTCGCACAATTAATAAATATTCGTAGCTCGAAGCATTTTGTCTTATTGAGGCATCCTTGTCACCAGTGTGTGTTGCCAGTAATGACATATGGAACTGAAACGTGGTCGCTCACTATGTGCCTTATAAGAAGGCTCAAAGTCGCACAGAGAGCAATGGAGAGAGCTATGGTCAGCGTTTCCCTGCGAAATCGAATCCGAAACGAGAAGATCAGCATGAGAATCAAAGTTACTGTCAAAGCACTCAAAGCCCACCGAATAGCGAAACTCAAGTAGCAGTGGGCAGGGCACATAGCTCGATGAAGATGCACCGACAACCTAGTGAAGGTCGCGGGCAGTCGCTGTATGAGTGCGGCCCAGAACCGTTCTTTGTGGCAATTTTTGGGAGAGGCCTTTGTCCAGCAGTGGACGTCTTTTATTAGAATTATGAAGATGAAGTACCTTCGTAGCGTACTCAGTGACAGTATAGGCAGTAGCAGAGCACAATGAAATAACTACAAATGTGAGGGTTGTAGAGACTGACCTTGAATAGTACGGATATTAAGATCTAACAGAGAAAGTGACCTCATGAAAGTTGATGACCTGTTTAGATACCTATGTAGACTATACCTCAGTAGCCTTCGGTTTAATATGCCTATTAGATAAGGTCCTATATAATGTAAATTCACACCTGTATTCCCCAAGCATAGACAGAGGTAAATGCATGCATTCCAGCTACATGCAAACACCTACGACTCGCCAGATAAAGTCCCATGTAACAACAGCTGGCGAGCCTATTGCATTAACAAAATCCGAGGGTGGCGCTGGGAAATCTAATTTATCTATAATATATACCTACTTATAATAAATCTGTAGAGAGGTAATTCTGTACATGAAATATATTTCCAAATTAACTAACTATCAGCGGGTGATTAGGGATCGATACTGATGCCAAAAAAGCAATCAGTAAAATTTTTAACTTCATTATTAATTATTAACTATTCCATAAAAACATATCATAGAAATCGGTACAGAAACACCAAAGTTATAATACAAGGTTAGGTTTACCATTTGACAGGATCCCTTTTGCCTGAAGACTAACCTAAGTTTCTTCAAATATATTTTGTATCCGACTACAACGAACAGTCGAATATTACGAAAAACGACGGAAACGCGGATGTAGTCGCGGGCAACAGCTAGTCTATACTTATACTAAATCTGTAGAAGTGTAAATTTTGTACATTAAAAATATTGAAAAAATAAATACCAGAGGATGTTACTACATCGATACCGAACACAAATATGTGATTAGAAATTTTTTTGTCTGTCTGTCTGTCTGTCTGTTTGTTCAAGCATCACATAAAAACTACCGGTCCGATTACGATGAAACTTGGTATGATTATATTTTAACCTTTGGCGCACAACACTGGGTACTTTTTATCCTGGGAAAATGTCTGTTTGTCTGTGTGTTTGTGCACGCTAATATCAGAAACGGCTTATTCGATTTGCGGTTTTCACTAATATATTGTGGTAAGTTTCACTTAACATTTAGTGTTCGTTTCATGTGTATCGGTTCAGAAATAAAAAAAATATGTTAATTTAAAGAATCGTATCGAATGTTTTTAAGCTATTCTGTATCTTAGTTTTATCTTTTAGGGAGTTTCGTACCCAATAGGTAAAAAACGACCCTACGGGTAAATAATCCTCCGCTGTCTGTCTGTCTGTCCGTCCGTCCGTCTGTCTGTCACCAGGCTGTATCTCATAAATAGTGATAGCTAGAAAGCTAACATTTTCACAAATTATGTATTTCTGTTACCGCTATAATGTAGACGCTTAAAATTTTCACAGAATTTTTAGGTTTTATGTTGTATTGTAGCTTCCATAATAAATCTATATACATACAAATAAATAAAATTGGAGTGTCTGTTTGTAATATTAAAATAACCGCTTTTTACTAAACGCATATGTATGTATACACGGTACATATACCAAAACAACATTTTTTTAAATTTTTGTCTGTCTGTCTATTTGGCGGGGCTAATCTTGGGAACGACTTGACCGATTCTGACGGGACTTTCACTGGCAGATAGCTGATGTGATAAAGAGTAACTTAGGCTACTTTTATCTCCATACATCCATACATACATACCTACATACAAATAAGTAGAATTGGAGTGTATCCGACTTTGACGGGACTTCCACGGGTAGGTAGCTGATGTAACAAGGAGTCACTTGGGCTACTTTTATCTCCATACATCCATACAAACATACATACATACCTACATACAAATAAGAAGAATTGGAGTGTCTTCGATTTTGACGGGACTTTCACTGGCAGATAGCTAATGTGATAAGGAGTAACTTAGGCTACTTTTATCTCCATACAACCATACATACATACATACCTACATACAAATAAACAGAATTTAAATGTGTCTCCGATTTTGACGGGACTTTCACTGGCAGATAGCTGATGTAATAAGGAGTAACTTGAGCCACTTTTATCTCCATACAACCATACATAACTACATACAAATACATAGAATTTGAGTGTCTCCGATTTTGACGGGCTTTTCACTGGCAGATAGCTGATGTTATAAGGAGTAACTTACGCTACTTTTATACTAGCTGCGCCCACGACTTCGTCCGGGTAGATACTGAACAATCATACTTTTTCTCACGTAGACGAAGTCGCGGGCACAGCTAGTTTACAATAAAATTATTCAACAGAAAAACAACGTAAGTAATAATTATTATTATTTAGGTTAAACAACGAGGTTAATATGTAGAGTAGGTATTATGGAGACACTGAAAAAAACAGCTAGTTCCGTTTTAAATTGACTTGACAGATATTTATGTCAGACATTTCCACGTCATCTGTTTCTTGTGACTGTGAAAGTGTGGTTAATTGACTTCTGAAAACTTTTATCGTTCTACCATGGCGAGTGTTTTGTCTAGAACTTTAGTACATATAGGTCAATGGGTTTAAATAGTAAAAAATAAGTAGACAACTGAACAAACGTAAATTTCTGTAAATTCTAAACAGTACAACTGTTCATTTACTTTGTCCTTTTAATTCAATGTCAAGTTACTGCTGTGCTAATAAAATAATAATAGTGTTATTTCAATAAATTACATAGATACGTGAATATGCTCAGTGGCCTGCGCTTGAGCGAAAATTAATAAACAAAAATATAAATGGTACACAAGTACTTAGATAGGAATATTTTCATCCACACTTCTGAATGACCTGTCTGTTCGGTGTTTTTGAGTTTTGGTTATCAAAGGTAACTTTTGTGTAGATGTTTATAGGCTACAGTATTACTTACCATCAATGTAAATTGTATGCTTGTTTATCACTTCAAGACAAACGGCTCTCATGACAAAATGAGTACCACAATAAGTATATGGCTAGCACTGTCAAAAAGTTATCAGATCTCATGTAGAGCCTAGTTTCCAACTTCACAAACTCTACATCTTAGGAAAAATGTCGGAAAAATGGAGGCTTGTTCGTTTCGTCACTACAAAAAACACTGTATGACAGAAAAGTTGTACAGTTTCATTCACACACAAAATTTCATACAAACTTCCCCCACCCCTTTAAATAAGGATTTATTTAAGGGCTTAGAGGGTAAAAGTTCATTTTTAGAATATTTTTATTGTTTGTGTACTAATACTAGCTACACTAGCTAGTACACATCAAATTTACTACACTCGCACAGTTTTCCAAGACCTAAAGAATTTGGTGATCATCAGTGAGTGACAAAAAAATAGGGATATTTATATATCAATAAATACTAAAGTATTAGAGGTATTTAATTGAAACTTTGTATAAGTTTCAAGTTAGGGTTAAAAAACCAGTCGAAGCATTTCGAGAAAAGGTAGGTAGTGCCCTTGCGCTTCAATCGGCTCGCCTTGGCGGAGGCTCTTTGGCATAGATTACATTAAATATATAGTCAGGTGCTCCCAGATATTCTGCATTGAAGTACTCTTTTTTTGTAGGTGTTCTTAGGCTAATCGTTAATAGTTTGGGTCCTGGGGAAGCAGTTACATTTATCGTAATTTAATGTTAAAAACTTAGGCATTTATTTAATTTCATCAAGCACTGATGACAAACGCTTCATTTATAATTTCGTCCATCCTTTATATTTTGTTCTATGATTCAATGCCTCAACCATTGTCTAATCAATATGCGTAGTGTAGACCGACTAACAAGATAAAAACCATTTTTCAGCTGAAAAGGTTTTTCTAATAGTTATCATTTATCTTGCTCCTCCCAATTTCCTGAGAAGCAATTGTTTCAGAAACAATATCTACGTGGTTCAGAAATACATCAATTGTAGGTAGTATCGTAAATATATCATAATTTCGTATTCTAAATTATGACTTTCTGAAACATTTTATTTTTCAGGAAAATGTAGACTTTGTTTCTGAAAGTGTTTATAACAATAATAATTGTTTATGAACTCAGCATTTATGTTGATTTTATTGGCGCTAGAGCTCCAGTATCGGTGTTCAATGGCACCACCACATTATCTAATATGTCTGCTGCCAAATATTAGAGTACAGCACTATCGTGTATGTCGGCAAACCAACTAAGGCCCTTAGGGTGGCAACGCATCTGCATTTTAATCTCCGGTTTTTGTCTAGATGTCTAAAGGCCAGGCGTATCAGCCATGTGAAGGCCAGGCGTATCAGCCATGTGAACTGCTTGCTTATTTGCCACCAGCATAACATAAAAACAAGCTTTAATAGAAACGTCTACTGCAATTGAGTGTTTGAGTTCGAGTTGTAAATTGGCAGTCAAAGCGAAGCAAAATAAGTATCTACTACAACTGTACGTGTTTAGCAGCTATGAAACGTATTACTTTCTTTAACTATAGACTGTAGGTACCACAGACATGTGCGTATATGTAGAGTCCACTCCAGGGGGGCACAGCATCGTGTATATAGGTATCAATAATGGTACAAACTACAGACAAATTTTTTTTGTTGGTAAAAAAATGTTGGGGATTTTGGGTCTGATAAAAACACCAGATTATTCTGGGGTGTGACGGGACGGCCCACCTGGCTTCCCGCCTTCCTACACTCATAACCACAGAATATCATCCTGTCCTTGGTTGTTGATAGAGAAACGAGCAATCGCAAGCAAGTAAGATATTACTGGAATATAGTTGCAGAAGCCCGAGCCGGTCAAAATGGCTCTGGCTTAGATACTCTCTACGCTGGACGTAGAGAGTGTAGAGTCTGTAGAGAATGAGCAATAAAAACGACTTAATGTGCATGCTTGCCCTTAAAATAATGTCCTTGTAATTTATTGTCTGTAGTTACATCAATATTGATCTACGATAATGCACTAACAGCACCTACTCTTACTGCGCAGTTAGGAATAATCTCGATAGTTAAGGCGACATTAAACAAGATAGGAACCATAAGATTTCTATATTTTCCATGCTGCATACTAAAACAGTCATTAAACACAACATCAAGCTATATTTGAATTTCATTAGATGCACCATTAGATCCCACGTAAAAAAGAAACTGGATAATTAGGTATATTTATAGAAATATAAATATTAATTTCTCCTTCTCCATGTCAGATAAAACGTGCCCAGAAGGGTTAAATGTAACGCTTTACGGCTTTTGTGTTGAAAAAGTAGCAAACAAGCATTCAGTTGACATGAATCGTACGCGACTACACTACTGTAGCCTGACTATAGACTTCTGCACCAAACCCAGAGGTCAAAATGCAGATCTATTGGTATCCCTGATGCCCCTGAGGCCTAAGTTGTTTTGCCTGAGATCAAAATTACTAAGACATACATTACCATCTAACTGGTACACGATAGTACTGAACCACAGTAACCATTGGGCGGCAGGTAGATTAGGTAATGCGGTAGTGCCTGTGCCCTTGAACTCCAAAACACTATCTACCACGAGGAAACTAAAAATTTTGAAGGGGTGTCTAGTGGTATACGCGAGAAAATCCGCAAATATGGTTTCTGTATCTACAATGTATGGAGCTGGCCAAAACCTGCGAAAACGTTAAAAGATTAGAGGCTCAAATGCTCTCGTTATGATTATGTCGAGCACTACGAGGAATCACGGCATTCGGGGACAATCAGAGATAAACATGTAGGTTGTTTATCTCTGATGCTATTGGGCTTTTCCCATTTTCTGAAACTTTACCAGTACCACCCTCGGAGATTAGTAATATGCCCGGAGATGTCAATAGATTCATCATCTGCTACATGGGATAAAACGTATCCAGCCGGCGAATCGTGTTGGTTGCATTTATGCTTCAATGAATAGATTTATCTCTGATTACTCCTTCGGGCAATATAGGCGTAGAGCTTTCATTATTTTGTACAAATCAATGTGTCATCATTCTTAATTAACTTCAATATTACCAGACAAGATATTTGGGATACTATTCCTCAAAGAAAACTACTTCAACTCACTCTGTAACTACTATAAACACTAGGTTATTTTTATGTTATTTTTATTACAGTTTACATTGATGGGAAAAAATCTGTAACCTAAAATCATCTACATGAAACCAGAGATTTCAATAATTTGTTAACTTTCCTGTTATGCATCTATGCCGGTAAATACAGGACCGTAAATTACAAGTGAAACTCTATCTGTGTTACAGTACCTGAGTAGGTACCTTAGGTTTATTTATTTACATATTTTTTATCACTCAAGCGTTTGTAAGTAACAAATTAGTAAACCAAGGTAAGTAACCATTATCGATGGTCAACATGGTCAATGGACATAGCTGAGAAGATTTTCCATTAATTACTTACGGTTAAGGTCATACTGCATATCGTATTACTGATAATTCTTTGAGTCGTTTTGTGTTTTATCTAATTATACCTAAGCACTTAAGGAATTTTTTTATGTACCTGCCTAGGTACCTACTTGAAATACTACGATATAGATAAATACGAAATTTTATATGTGAATACACACTGATGTTTAAATTTGATGATAAATTATTGACCAAATCTAAAACTGCACATCAATTGTCAAATACGTGTAAAATTATTGATTGATTACTGGAAGAATTCGACAATAACCGTTTGTTTTACATCGACTAAAAATTACTAAACTAACTAGGTACCTATCTCAAAAGCGAGGGCGTCTACAAACTTGAGCTATCTAACCCAATGGCACACCCTATGGCAGGTACACAGAGCGGTGGTTTACGCATTGCTCCCGTGCTCCATCTTCCCCTATGCGTCATTAAGGGAGAAAATACCATAAAAAAATCAAATAAAATAATGTAAAAATAAAAAATTATAAGTAAAACCCCCACCCTCTCTCGACTGACGATGCGTCCCTCCTCCACCGAAGCCCTTTAATCCCAGGGCACCTAACGCCGACCTGCGTGGCAGGCCAGAAGAAGCCGCAGCAGAGAGGGCCAGCCCCGGTGCTGATTCCGCGCCGCGTGCTTCGCGCGCTCGACGGTCCACTGATGATGACGCTTGATCGCAGTGGTGGTACTTTTACCGCACGACGCTACTGCTACTGCGCATTGTTATTTTTATTGCTATTTGGCCTGGTTTGGCCGACATTGTTTGGTGGACAGACGGATTGAACGGTGGGTTTCTGACGCTAACCAATTAATATAATACCTATAACAGTTACAGTAATACTTTCAGCAGCATTTTTTCGTTCACGCAACACACAATTGTCAATCACATGATTACCGTAAAATCACTAATGTATGGCTAATTTATGTAACGCGCCATAAATGATTCATACATTTTATTTCAATACCGAAAGGTAGGTACTCAATATTGATATCACTATTAATAAAATTAACACCTCTAACAAATAGACTTCAACACGTTTAAAACCACGTGTGATTATATAAAGTAGGTACTTATCTACTATTAATTATTATAATAAAATTATGTTCGATCCATATACAATTTGTATGCACAATTGTAATGGATCTAAGTACATTAAATAAAAGAGCTACGATGGGTACCTACGACACGTTCTAAAATACCTACGTTTTGTTTATATTCAACACCAGACAAGTAGATAGGTAGATATACAGACCACGTAGACAGATTTTTTTATAAGGAAGAGGCTTCATGAGACCTCAATCAATGTGCAATGTATTGCAAACAAAACAACCTCTGCGATTATGTAGACTGTGGCTTGGACTTAGCCATAGAGCAACACCGGAGGGGGAGTAGCCATATGTAGGCTTTCCCCTCTGTCAAAGTACAAGCCGAAATGGGCCTATACCTGTCGCCTAGATCTTTAAATGTGTGCGTGAAATTGTTTCAGTATTTTGTTAAAGTCAATGTATTAGTTTCGTAGTAATAGACGATTTTTGTAGTGAGCGTGTGTGTCACACGCATTTCCCCCCGCAAAAAATTACAGACTGTTTTGCATCGGTAATAAACGCTATGGCTACTCTCCTCCAGTCCGCCGCGACAGGTGGCCCGTGTTGCTCTATGGACTTAGCTATATACTAACTATAGCATTGTTATGGATCGTAAAGGGGCTCTCAAATGTACCTTACAACTACCTACTTTGACATCCAAGATTTTTTTTCATACTCAACATCTTTGTAAATTACAATTTTTTTAAATATATTCTTATTTTATATTAAGTTCAAAATCAAGGTAGCCAAAGTGTTCTTCATGTTATTTTATTTGTTTTGTGAATTTAAATGTGTTGTCTATTTCTAACCTATACCTAGGTACCTACCTACTTTTACCTACATAATAAAACTAAGTTACTATTTTTTTTTCTTGCATATATTTTTGTCTCCTGATAAATAGGTAACTTATTACATAATAAATAACTACTCACTCGTGGTAGAGCTCCAGTGAAGAAGCTCGCGGGCGAAGACACCACCGCATTACCTAATATACATATGTAGGTACTTGCCGCTAAATGGTAGCGTTCAGGCGTTCAGCACTATCGTGTTCCGGTTAGGTGGTAATGTATGGCCATGTAATTTCCGGCACAGAGGTCAACACCTTAGGACTCACTAGCCTCAGAAGTGGTAACGCATCTGCATTTTGACCTCTGGTCTTTGTGAGGGTGGCTATAGGCTGCAGTCATAAATTAACATCAATGTGAACTGCATACTTGTTTGCCATTGTCATTAGGTACATAAAAAAAATATTTAAAAAGGTAAATACAATTACTCAATCAATATACCTACAAAGGTACTTGTTTGTGTATAAATATACCTATTGATGGGTGTTCTCCTTAAAATCAAAATATAATTGATAGGTACATTTACCTACTGAAGCAGACGCAGACTTTGTCATAGGTACCTACTTTTTAGAGATATGCCGACTAGTCGGTGTAGCCACATTAGATAGATACAAATCGGTGTAGCCGACCATCCGGCCACTACCGTAGTCGGCGACTAATCGAAAACTAATAAGCAAAGAGCACCGACTTACTGACGATGACGGATGTCATTGTACTTTGTAAATAAAATTTATACCTACGTAAGCGTAGCCCCTAAAATTAATCATCTATAAGTACATACAAATAAATCATACCTAATGAATAAAATAAAAAACGCTTACCTACACTCACAGACAGCCTTATACACACACAACACATACACAAACATCCAGACCCGAAACTAATACCTATTTGTAGGCCTCACACCAAAAAAATCACTAATTTTTCAAAATTATAATATTTCTCCTTTGCTATCGTAGCGGCACCTCTAGATGTTTTGATAGCCAGTTTTTCAATACAAAGACCGTGGTAAACAATCCATAAAAAATAGAAAAATATGTTTTGGCCTTATAACACGGCACGGCATTCAGGGTACGATAGCAAGGGTCAGGGTAGTGTACTCTATGGGGAGTTAGGACCCTAAAGCGGTTGACCTCTGCTACACGGTTTGAAATGAGGTATGAAACCAAGGTGACCTTGAACGGAAGTGAGATGCAGATTGCGGGCTACACGGTTTGAAACCAACTGAATTGCGCGGATAGGACGTGTCGATATTTCGTTTGTATACCGTGTATTAACGTTATAATGACGCCATGATACCTTACCTATCTGTACAAAATAAAGCTCGAGTGAGTCTTGCGATTTTGTGTGCAATTAAAGAAAAAAGAGGAATAAAAATAATATGGATGAGGCGGTGGTTAAAGGAGAGATTAACGCTTAGCTCAGCTCGCTTAGCGATCTCAGCGAGCGCGTGCGGACGCAACTGATGTTCGACTAAAGTTATTTATGTCACAGAAAGTCCAGGAGATTAATAAAATTAAGGTTATATGACTAAGCGTTAATCTCTCCTTTAACCACCGCCTCGTCCATATTATTTTTATTCCTCTTTTTTCTTTAATTGCACACAAAATTGCAAGACTCACTCGAACTATATGTTGTACAGATAGGTAAGGTGTCATGGCGTCATTACAGCCTTAATACACGGTATACAAACGAAACATTGACACGTCCTATCCGCGCAATTCAGTTGGTTTCAAACCGTGTAGCCCGCAATCCGTATCTCACGTCCGTTCAAGGTCGCCTTGGTTTCATAAATCATTTCAAACCGTGTAGCAGACGCTTTATTAGGGCGACTGGAGCGGCCGGTGTATTTGTACTGTGACTGAGTTAGGGCGTTGTCGACCGGAAAGTGTAATATGCGGCAACCCGGCGCGAGGCCAGGCCCACCCTTTCTGCCGGACCCTGAATAGGTACCGTGTGGTGTAATAGCCTTTTTTTTCTCGGCTTCGTGCCGAGTCGTAGAACCACACTCACAGAACAGTAAGTATTGTAGGTGTATGTGGGTAGATAATTACACTTAGGTACTTACTTATCCTAACTGCATAGGATTATGTAAGCAGTTAGGATAAGTAAGTACCTAAGTGAGACTTTTCATCCAGGCATTTTTTATTTTACGTAGGCAAGTATGTATGTATGTATCTTCACGCCAGGTCCCTAACGGGGTAGGCAGAGAGTGTAGAGCGCCAGACATCCCGGTTCTGACAAACCTCTCGTGCCTCGTCTACCTTCATCATTCTCTTCATACATGCACGCCGATTCCTAAGACTTTTGACCCCACCATCAGACAGAACTCGACCTATTTGGTCATGGTAGGTCAGCCTTGGTCTTCCTGGGCCTCTGCAACCATCCACATTCGCATTGTATATCTGTTTAGTCATTCGCTCATTCGACATTCTTTCTATATGCCCGAACCATCGGAGCATGCCTTTTTTCATTTTTACACCGATACTATCATTCACACAAAGTCTCTTTCTTACATCTTCATTACGAACGCGATCGGTGAGTGATACACCGCAGATCTTGCGCAAAGATCTCATCTCGTAGTAAGTAGTTTTGTATAAAAACTGAACACGGTAAAAAAAGCAATTGAACGACTTTTCGTGGTGTTTTTGCACTTTGCACAAACTGGGCAGAAATGAACGCGCCTACTCTGCCCAGAAACGATTTGGATTTAGCCCTCTACACTACTTTTATATTGATTAAAAGGCTATTGAAATAAAAAATAAAATAAATAAAAATATGTAAAAGTATTGGTTGACCCCGACGTGATTTGAACACGCAACCTTCTGATCTGGAGTCAGACGCGCTACCGTTGCGCCACGGAGTCGATATGTGATGCGACGAAATTGCCATTCATAACAACCAAAAAATAAACATACCTTATAAAATAATAACTCATTAAAAACAATTTGTATAGGAACCTATGTATTGTTTCACAATTCTGACACATATTTTATGTAAGAACTAAATTATGAGTTATATGTAATAAATTGTAGGATATCCCTACATACCTATTCCTACTAGCAATGTTAGGTACCTATAAATGCAAATGTAAGTTTAACCATCATGTAACTTTGTAGGTACACATATTCCTGGAGTACCTACCTATGTAACATAGGTTAAATACCGACAGTTTATTTTAAAAAATTGTGTCGCATTTTATTGGCTCTTTATGCGATCTATTTTAATTTCAACTATTCATAAATAAGCAGTCGGCGGTCTCACTTGTCTTGACGGAAATTAATTATTTTAATCTAAAGATATGCTTACATGAATTTATTAACGATACAATAATTTCGACTCAATTTGCAACAGCCCCTGTGGCCTAATGGATAAGGCATCGGCCTCCTAAGCCGGGGATTGTGGGTTCGAGTCCCACCAGGGGTACAACTAATTCTCTTTTTAAATTTAGCTATGCAATTTTTAATTCATTTTTTTATAAAATGAAGTGTTTATTACCTACTTAATACTTTAATTTTATAATTTATGTTTTTAAATTTTAGTTTCCATCGATCGAGACACTAATTATATTATCCCATGTCCCATACTTAAATAAAAGAAACCAGTAACGGACAGGACCATTTTTAAAAAAATAGTTGGAAATTTTAGGCTACCTAGGTACCTATTGTTATTTTTGTAAATGTTGAGATATTCAGTAGGTACCTACATAGTAAAGTATTAAATACTGTCGCATTAATTTTATTATGATATGGTGGTAATATTCGCACACAAATTAACTCAGCTCAGGAGTGGCCTCGCAAGTGCATCAGGACCTCAAGTTTTTACGTCGATGTCTATAGGCTACCATATTCATTTACCATCAATGTGACCCAATTGTCTGCCACTCTCATTAAATAAAAGGAGGTAGGTAGGTTCAGCTCTCTCTTTACTGGTGGTAGAGCTGGTGACGGAGCTCGCGGGCGTGGACATCACCGCATTATCTAATCTATCTGCCCCTAAACGGTGGTCTTCGGCACTACCGTGGTCGGATAAGATGGTAATGTATGGCCCCGTAATAACTATCACAGAGACGTAACAACTTGGGTTTCAGGGGTAGCAACGCATCTGCATTTTGATTTCCGGTTTTTATGTAAATGTCTGTAGGCTGCAGTCATCACTTAAAATTAATCTCATCAATGTGAGCGGCATGCTTGTTGGCCATCTTACTTACATAATAAAAAAGAAAAAAGCTCATTCCTCGCGCAGAAGATATTTTAATAAATTATATTACTGTGATTGCCAATAAAAGACATTCATAAAAATGTATTAATTGTTTTATTGAATCATATTATTATACATTAATGAGATCATAAGAGAAAGTCCCAAATACACTTTCGAAAAAGGCGACATGATGTCCGCCGAGCCCAGCAACGACAAACATCGGAAGCCGGTATGTTGTATGTAGAAGCCCACTTGATGAGGAAACCGACAGTCGTTATCTATAAAAAATATTTTTATATTAAAAAACAATAATTTGGTCGACTATTCGTTTAACGCTTGGGTAGGGACTCTTATGTAAATAAATAATATGTACATAGGCCACATCACATCTATAAATAAGTTTAACAGGTACACTATAGTGAGTTGTGCCTCTGCAACCATCCACATGCGAATGTGGATGGTTGCAGAGGCCCAGGAAGACCAAGGCTGACCTACCATGACCAAATAGGTCGAATTCTGTCTGATGGTGGGGTCAAAAGTCTTAGGAATCGGCGTGCATGTATGAAGAGAATGATGAAGGTAGACGAGGCACGAGAGGTTTGTCTGAACCGGGATGTCTGGCGCTCTACACTCTCTGCCTACCCCGTTAGGGACCTGGCGTGAAGATACATACATACATACTATAGTGAGTGACAGGACAGCTATAAAATTAAGTACAGCCAATAATGTCGTCAATGCAAATGTGTAGGGTACTTAGTTTAATTACCTACGTCTTAGGAATCGGCGTATATTTATGAAGAGAACGATGAATGTAAAAATCACAAGAAGTGTCTCTACCTACCCCGTAAGGGGCTTGGCGTGAAGATACATGCATACAAATAAGCCTTTCCATCATTTTTTTTAAATCGTCATATACTTATTTATTGAGTCATTTAATTTAGAATAAACAGACACAATATAATTTATAATCTAAATAATATATAAACATATTATAAACTTAATTTAATAGTAAATATGTAGTATTTTACGGACAGAAACATGTATTTATTTCGCGCTTAATAATATGATACAAATTTTCATCAACTCCATCATCGGCGCCGTGGCTTAGTTGGTTAAAGCGCCTGTCTAGTAAACAGGAGATCGGGGGTTCGAATCCCCCCGGGGCCTTGGTTGAATAATTATCTTTTTGATTCAGTTTTATTTATATATTTTTTTTGATATTTTTATATTTATTAATTATTACTATTTACAGTCAATTTTAAATTGTACACAACTTACTGGCACACAAATTATCGCTGGTGAGAGCGGTGACAACGAAATGTGCGGGCGGGCAAAATTCAGGCGATGGACACGGCGTGGTCATGTTGAAGGTGTATATTTCCCTCTCACTAATGGCTTGACATCCGTGTGACACCTCCGCACCACGCCACATGCATACCAATATCCGTCCTTGACCGCCGTTGCGAAACTAATGAACATGTTACGCATTCGATAAGTTGCATTAATCTACATATTTATGGAAATACTGGAACAGTTTTTAACTTAACGTTGTGCATTTTATCGTAAAGACTATTTAAATAGATAAATTATAATATTTAATCTTAAAAGCAACAAAATAAAGAACTTACTTAGCCTGGGTTGCACCAAGGTATGTTAAAGTTCCCCCCCGAGGGTTTCCGCCTTGTCGTGGCGGGGGGCTCAGTACCCGGTGGTTGGCCTCACATCGGAGAAGCCAAGAGGAACCCAGAGAGGGAGCGGCGTTTGGCGTGGCTCTGCCCGCCACTCGCTGCTGTGGTGAGGAGACGGCTGGGGAAGAGGTGTACGGGTAGGTCGTTGGCCCTGCACCCTCTCCCCAGCTGCCTAGCGGTTGTCCCGCCGTAAGATGGGGACGTGGTGGGGAGGCGGCTGGGGAAGAGGTGTACGGGTGTGTCGTTGCCCTGCACCCTATCCCCAGCCGCCTAGCGGTGGTCCCGCCGTCAGATAGGGACGTGGTGGGGCCGCAGGAGGGTGGTTGAAGGTCAGTTCATCTCTGACACTCCCGCTGCCCCGGGGCCGGACTGTGTGCCCCTGGTCTTCTCCACCCGGGCATCTTGGGACGCCTGGCGTTGTGAGTGGTCGGGGCAGGAACCTTCGAGCGCCGGACTAGGGTATGTCCGTCGCCCGAATGGAGAGGTCCCGGGCTGGCGGGCGTGCAGGTGTTCCGCACGCCACTAGTGTTGGTTGGAGCCGAAAGGCTCCGAGGAGGACTCGGCAACGAGCAGCCGCCGGTGGGGTCGCGGATGTGTGCGATAGCGTTCCCGTGACCCCACCAGTGATGGCGGACGAGTCGGAACACCCAGGCGTTTTTAGTGGGTAGTCGGATGCCTTTCCCGGAGTCCCACATAACCCACCCCTCTCCCCAAGGGTGGGTATACGTAACGCATTTTCCCCTGGTTAAAAAAAAAAAAGTATTTGTTAAAGTTAAAGTATCTTGGTGCAATCCAGGCTTTAGGTAAGTAAATCTAATATACATACGAGTATGCATAAAATTATCGTGTCAGTTTTTGATCACAAACTCGAGCCACTCATATATGGCCCTGTAATGTTCGGCACAGAGGCATAATAACTTAGGCTTTTAACCTCATGAGTAGCGACGCATCTTCACGGATATCTCTAGTTTTTGTGTAGCTAAGGTATGTAACTTCATACGTAGGCTACATGTAAGTGACATACTCTATATTTTGTACATGACAGGGCCGTGTTATGGAGGACTTAGGGCTCTGCAAGTAAAAACGCCATCAATGCGGGCGAAGCTGCGGGCAACAGCTGTTTTTCATAAAATGGTAAAATTATTATTAGGTATGTTACAATATTTAGAGCGCTACTCAATTTAACACCTTGGCTGTTCTTGTCGCTATTGTTATAATCTTGAATAATAAAGAAAAAAATCACTAAATTCCTATCTAAGCGACATCTACAGCAAAACAAACTGACTACAAAACAATCCATCGCGCTGCTAGATGGCGCCACAGCCCAATTCAGTTTTGTTACTTGTTTACAGCAGATGACTCTGTCATCGTATTACTCATTTTTTAAAGTTTCTGACCAAATTAGCACAAGAAATACCTAATATAGTCCAATTGAAAGTGATTATAGTCTAAATACATCTTATGTATTCGCTAAGTAATATAATCTCTGTAAAACCTCTACACGTAGCATAATAAAATTCAGTATAAAGGTATGTTAGCGCCATCTAGTGACTAATGACAGAAAACATGAAAGTTTGGAAAAAATACATCATGAAAATAGGTATCTACCTAAATACTAATAGCACTTATTTTGTGCTAATAGCGTTTTTACTGCATAAAATATTATTGGTGAAAGTAATAAAACCAACACAATGTAGATTACCTGGACATTAATAAGTGGTTGTAGCCTCAAATAAAATGGGTGGATGCGATACGATTGTTCCCGGCCTGGCAGAACGTAATTTTCGTACGGGTCTTGCTCATACATTGTGCCATTGACTGGGCACTGAGGGCCCATGATTCTTGATGGTATAACGCTCTTCACCACAAACGTGTCTATAGCATTGATAACGTCTACGACGTTGTGAGAATAAAGCTAAAACAACATTTACAAACGTGTTACATATATTGTGAAATAAATATTTTTATAATACTAAACGTAGTAGTGACAGACTTATATCTAAAGAAATTTCAATTTCTGTATCACGGTCAATCAACACAAATGTATGAGATGTTACTTATTTGGTATAAAGATTTGGAGCCATATCCAGATAAGAATATACTTACGCATACAAGAATTGCTCCTTTAATAGTCTACAATACATAGATACATTTCAGGTCATACAGGTCATTCCAAAGAGATATGCGATAATGCAATAGCACATCTTACATAATGACTGAAGTTATTAACTAACCAATTTTTATCTTATGGGAAAGAGAAAACGTGTTTTAAAGCAAACCATCATAGATATCTAAGGTTGTTGACATTAATTTATTATCTGTTACATAAATGGAGTTTAAGCTAAGGTAGTTTTTATCTGAAGTGTAGTAAAATGAAGCGATAATTTGCATTAATAAGTTATACAAATACATACGTATGCATCTTTTTATTTTACCCTAAATGTTAGTGTGAGGTTTTAGATGATTATTTTATTTAGTTCAGACGAGACTAAATTTTCTGGACTAATGAGGAGCGTCTTATTTAATAAAATAATTAATTATTATGACCTAACGCCTAATTAGAACTAATACCGATTTTCCAGATTTACGGTCCAAGAATGTGCTATGCTAAAATATTAATTAACACTATACAGTACGCGCGAAACTTAAATGCCACCGAGTGTTGTTGCCTGAGTAAACTTTGCGATGGGATCGGGCTTTACTACTGCCATATTTTCTTCCTCGTGTATCCCTCGTGTACTAACTTCACGGACGCATTAAAGTTTTGCGCGTACTGTACTATAACTACTTTAAGTAAAAAAAAATCTGTGCTTTATATCATACTAAAGTAGGTTATGATCTAGAAATTCTAGCAATTTTGCTTATTCATTGTCAATAAAAAAAAACATGCATAAAATAGGTACCTACCGTCAAAAACAGTTCAGAATAATCCAAGTATTCATTATTTATGTTTTGGAAATCGGTAATATGTTGCGCTGCGTAAGCGAAGTATATATCGAAGAAACTGGTCCTCAATGAGTTCATGAGGTCTCTTGCTCGCTCCAACTCCGTGGCTGAGGGTCTGTCGCTGGGACTGATGATCAACACCACGGTACTGTGACCTGCGCTGGCTTTATTGGATATATCTTGCAGCGTTTGGTTGCGGGCGTGCTGAGTTACAGCCGATATTATTTGTGGGAGGTTGAGACGGTTTGGCCCTGGAAGGATTGAGAGACCTTTACTGGTGGTAGAGTTCCAGTATATATGTTTTATATAAAATGTAAACTTTTAAAATTGTTCAATTTTATAGAATGCCATTTTATTTGAAACTAGCTGTGTCCGCGACTTCGCCCGCGTGAGAATTTATGATTGTTCAGTACCTACCCGGAGCCTAAGTTACTCCTTATTACATCAGCTATCTGCCAGCGAAAGTCCCGTCAAAATCGATCCAGCCGTTCCCAAGATTAGCCCCGCCAAACAGACTGACAAAAATTGTAAAAAATGTTGTTTTGGTATATGTACCGTGTATATACATATGCATTTAGTAAAAAGCGGTTATTTTTATATTACATACTGACACTCCAATTATATTTATTTGTATAGATATGTATAGATATACATGTATAGATTGAACTCGAACTCACTTCCTTTCGAGATATACTAACACGACTTGTTTTAAGTGTTGAAAAAATTGGGTCAATGCATCGAAGTAATTGACTGACTGTGTAATTTATAATGCATGAACCCTAAAATCAACTCTCCGGCTGTATACTTAATACTTACATTCATCAGTAAAATTACTAAGCTGAGCAAAAAGGTTAGTTAAATTGTTGGAAGGCGGAGCGATCCACTGGCCCGTGTTACCATGTAACAACGCGACCGTGCTTCTCTGAGCGTCTATCTCCAACTCGCCACCCACCCAACTGCAGGCAAAGGAGAAATGCTAAACGAGTTTTATAAGACAACAAATAAAATGTCTTAATTGAAGTTAGGAGGTTAGAAGACTATTTATTATTTATATTAGCAATCACCGTCCATTTTTCTGTATATAAAATGGAAAAGATGTCGGGCTAAATTGTATTTATTTTGTTTTTTACACGATAATTCTTAGCTGATTACATTTTTTGTGTAACGAAGGTATGTTATGCACACAGGCATGCAGTTCACTTTGATGATAAGTGATGACTGTAGCTTTTAGACAACACCGGTGACGACATACAACATACAAGGATCGGTGGTCAAAATGCAGATGCGTAGCCACCCTTGAGGTCTCAAGGGTGAGTTGCTATGTCTCTGTAATAGTTATTACGGGGTTATACATTGCCACCTAGCCGGAACACGATAGTGCTGAACACTACCATTTGGCGGCAGATAGATTAGGTAATGAGGTGGTGCCTACGCCCTCGAGCTCCAACACTGGTACTAAACCATTAGTGTAAACTACAGAGTTAAAAAAATATTGTATTTGTTCATTTAACGACTCTTTTGATGAGCAAAGGATACCATGATGTTATTATATCCATAGAGTTGAATAAAGACCTCCTGTATTGTAAGCGTTTCAGTTGACGGTCGTAGCACTTATGCTGGGTTGCACCAAGATATTTGTTTAAGTTATTGTAACATTTTACATCCTTCTCTAACTTAAAGGAATCTGTTAAAGTTAGAGAGAGACCTGAAATGTTACAATAACTTCAACTTTACCAAATATCTTGGTGCCACCCAGGCTTAGTGTGATATTCACAGACCGCACTACGACTTTACTTTGAGCAAAGTACGCTTAGAACTGTCAAATCCCATATTGTACCGACAGTTCTAAGCGTACTTTGCTCAAAGTAAAGACGTAGTGCGGTCTGTGAATCTCACCCTAACAGCCCTAACTCACTAGGATGCCAGGGCCTCGTTGCCGGCTACGTAGGCGTAGGCGTACGTAGTTGGTATGGTGTGGAGACGCTGCCACACGGTGGCCAGGTGAGGTATAACATATTTCAATACTAGCTGCTTGGATACGTAGCCGGCGACGACGCCCTGGAATCATAGTGAGTTAGGGCCCAAAGTAACTATCCCTTAGTTTAACTTACGACATAAATTGTTCGACGTCGTAACCTTTCCAAGAGCCATCGGTAGCAACGACCAAGTCCATCACCGGCACAGAGCTGCTCACTTGACAATCGTGGCGATGCACGATCAATATAACTGCTGCAAATATTAAAAAACGAAATAAATTAAATATTATTTTACTTTTAAAGAAAAATGGAAAGAAAAAAATGACTTCAGGCGAGACTCAAACTCGCGACCTATTGGGAATCTAGTCCAGCCGCTCTTCTAATTGAGCTACTGAAGCCCTGCCCGATTTGTCAAATCTTTCCTTCGAGTTCGAGTCTCGTCTGAAGTCAATTTTTTCTTTCCATTTTTCTTTAAAAATAAAATATATTTCACAAGCATGTGTTAATGCGAAATAATATAAAAACAATAATTAAATATTAGTTTATTGGGTTGGCATAATTAAAATACTAAATTATGATACTGAATAAACTTGTATAATATTGAACTTTTATATTTGGAAGTAATGTGTCTAGCTCCTATCACATGTACGGGACGAATGAATAATGAACAAAGACTGTGTCGATAGCGAGGTACAGGCGTGTACAAAACATAGTCACATAACAACTTATAAACATTAATTTTTGTAACTAATTTATGAATAAATTCAACACGCCCCCTCAAAACTTAATCGGTAGTTATACAAACAAAAATCAATTTATGTTTACTACCTAACTAGAACACATATATTGGTTGGGGAAAAAGTTTCTTCGCATTTTTTAAGATAATTCAAAACATTTTTTAATATAGTTTATTTAAATTTAACTAAAGTATGTATGTACCATTTTGTTCGATAACCTTTTGCCATCTTGTAGGTAGGGACATGATCCCATTGCTATAAAAATTTTGGGACTTCTCATCAAAATACCGCGACAAGTGGATTTGGCAGTCCTCTCGTGATGTTAACCTAACATTGCATAAAGAATTCTGAAGAGACCGAAACAGGTGGAAATCTGAAGGTGCAAGGTCAGGACTATACGGCGGATGCATTAACACCTCCCAGCCAAACTCTCTTAATTTTTGCTGAGTGGCTATAGATGTGTGAGGTCTAGCGTTATCATGATGAAACACCACACCCCTTCTGTTGATCAATTCCGGCCGCTTTCTCTCAACTTCTTGCTTTAATCTCATCAGTTGTTCGCAGTAGGGTTCAGAATCGATAGTCCTGCCTGGTGGTAATAGCTCATAATTAATAATGCCCTTCCAATCCCACCACACACACAACATCACCTTATTGCGAGTTAACCCGGGTTTCGCCACAGTCAGTGACGCCTGACCGGCCTTTGACCACGACCTTTTTCGCACGTTCTTGTCGTACGTGATCCACTTTTCATCGCCAGTTATCAGCTTCTTCAAAAATGATTCGGTTTCATTACGTCGTAATAAAGAATCACAAATGAGTACACAGTTCATTAGGTTTCTTTCAGTGAGCTCGTGAGGTACCCAAATATCGAGCTTTTTTTTGTACCCAGCTTTTTTCAAATGCGCCAAATCTGTTTTGTGATCAATTTTCAGTTCTTCAGCTACGTCGTAACTACTGATATGTCGATCTTGCTCCACTTTTTCAAAAGTGGCATCCATATTATCCGTAATAGGGCGACCAGAGCGAGGTGCACCTTTGACATCAAAATTTCCGGATTGAAAACGCTTAAACCAAATTTGTGCTACTCTCACAGACACTGCACTAGGTCCATAAACATCGCAAATTTTTTCGCTGCTTACGTTGCATTTTTACCTTTTTTGTAGTAAAATTTTAAAATGTATCGAATTTCTTCATTAGATTCAGTCATCTTGACAGTACGAAAAACAAATGAAAATCGCACATTTGCCTAATTTGAATTTGGAATTATGTTCTTTAAAATTTTAACTTTCAATGATACCAAAACCAGCCAGATACAAATACATTTTATTACAAGTCCATACATACTATAATGCGAAAAGACTTTTTCCCAAACCTATTACTTCCAAATATATGAAAATACATTTTACATTAAAAATATTATACACCTGTTGAACCGGCAAACATCGTTCTGCCATACGATAAATGTTAAAGCCACTGCCTTACAAAAAATAAAAATAAACCTCAAGCTAATCAAACTTCCAACGTTTATCATTATACAATACTAATCAATTTACACAAATCCAAAAATCACTTTATTTATTGGTGAAAACCGTGTCCAGTAGTCTTTGAGTTTATCGCGAACAGACAAATAGACAAACGCGGCGGGGAACTTTTCAAACAAATATGAGAGAGATTTGTTTCGGGTTTGGACGGTTTGTGTATGTATTGTATGTACGGCACCCATAACTGGTATATAATATGGTATATACTTAAGAGGCTGTGAGTGAAAACGTATATTTTTATAAAATATACTTTTGTAGTTAATAACAAAAATATTTAGTCTTTACTTACGAACCAAATTCATAAATGCCGTCACAGCGGACTCAGTGATACTTTTCATCTCATCCGCTGGTATATAAACAGAGATTTGTCTGAGGGACAATATGTAAGCGAATCGCGACGTCTCTTTTACTAAATCAGTACTGTTTATTATACTGGCAAACAGTGATTGTCTATTACAAGCTCGTACTGATGGATCAAATGATACGCCTTCGTTGGAGTAATACATTTCTATGATCTGAGACAGTCTTAGTGTTCTACGTTGAGCAATCCATCCAGGAACATAATTTGCTAGGATAAGACCTGAAAATATACATGTCGAATGAGATATTTTAGTAATTAAATCGTTATTTTAGCATTTTGTGTGCATACAATGCCACGACACAGGTTAAAAGTAACCTTTATCTTTAAAATATATATAGGTATATCAGTCTGTTTTTAACGAAATAAACCCAAAAAAATAAATAACAAAATAAAACCTTACTGTGAAGCTGTGAGTGTTAGCGTATTTTGATGTAAACTCCTTTAAAATTATCGAACTAAGTACACTTATATAAGTTGCATAGGACTGAACTGGACGAGAGAAAGGAATACAAAAGTTACAGAAATTTTATTTTTCGACCATTTTTTCTTATAAGACCATTATCGATCTTTACTGATGCCTACTGTGCAGTATCCAACAAGAAATAATGCACATCGACCTCAGGCAGAGACGTCGGCTTATTTCGGATTTGTAGAGCGTTATCTCTTTCGCACCTTACCTATTTAACGTTTGTCGACAAAATGTGATCAAGTTTTGACCAATACAGTGTGCAGCAGAGATAACGCCCTATGAAGCCGAAACTAGCCGATTGTCACTTTCATAAACTCGATGTGCATTATTTCTTGTTGAGCACTGTACGTATCTTATATATATTCAATTTAACTACCTACTATGAAAGTTTCATTTTAGAAATATTAACATAAACTCATATGCAATAACATATGCATTTATGTATTGTGCCTTTATGATAAAGCTACCTGTCAAGCAACAAAAATTATTTGCGCATGCTCAACAACTAGTGATATTACTGAAAAATCTTTTTCGGTTTTCACATATATACTTCTTCCACGTCGTAAACTGTCGGAGGATTTTTTAAACCATATTATGACCTACCATCAATTCCAGCTAATACTTCCGCATCAGTGAAATGCCAATCGACTGTAGACGAGTTCCGAGTCATGAGATAGTAGTCTCTAGGCAATAACGTATCGTTCCATTGATTGTAACTACCAATCACCATCCGTTGCGAATCTGTGCCTACCCTCGGACCCTGGTTTACAACGACCTCTGCCAAATCACCTGGAAATTAGTATAGGGAAAAGACATTAGCAACTTATGTATTGATAGCGGCAACAAACAAGCACGAATGGATGCAAGTAAGTATGGATGGATCCACACACAAACCGGAGGTAAAATGCAGATGCGTTGCCACTCCTGACAACTAAGTCGTTTTGTTTTTTTTATAGTTATTACGAGGCTATACATTACCAATACCATTTTTTTAAGTGATAGAAGTGGCAAACAAGCATGCAGTTCACATTGATGTTAAGTGATGACTGCAGCCTATAGACACCCACACAAAGACCAAGGTCAAAATGCAGATGCGTTACCACTCCTGAGGCCTAAGGTGTTATGCCTGTGTGCCGGAAATTACAGGACTGTACATTACCACCTGACTGGAACACGATAGTGCTGAACACTACCATTTAGTGGCAAGTATAATAGGTAATGCCGTGGTGCCTACGCCTGCGAGCTCCGTCACTGGAGCTCTACCACCAGTAGTGCCATCATCATCACCACCATCTAAAACCATCTAAATATCATTTGGCAGCACGTAGATTAGGTAATGCGGTGGTGCCTATGCCCTCGAGTTCCGACACAGGAACTCTACCATAAGTGAAAATGCAATGAATATTGATTACATAAATAAAAAAAAACTTCTCGCGGTTTCGTGGCGGGCCGGGATTCGAATGTTTTTTTTTTTGCAACCCTCAATAAAAAAGTCAACACAATTTAAATTTATCTTAGTTCTAACTGAATACTAACATTTATCGTAACCTGTGTTAAAATCGTCCTCGCAAGGGGGAAACATTTTGCGCCTAAAATGTTTTATGCCGAGCGATTTCGATTAATCAGATGAAAAAATTACCTGCAAGTGTAGCTACCCATGTATTTGTTATATCTGCATTTGAAGTCAGACTATCTTCATTTTCGTCGTCAACAACATTAACAGATTCCACTTTAACAAACCAATCTTCCATAGCGGAGTCCATAAGGGCTTGAGATACCTCTTCTTTAAAGACATTGGCTCGGAGGATATCTGTGACACTCACTCGCTGGGCTTCCAATGACGCGGCTATAGCAGCCACAACAGTGCCTGGTGAAATAGGTCCCCATTTGGTTTGGATAACGCCATCTTCTATAGGACACCTACTACGAATTCTGAAAGACAAATAGTCGCAGTAATTTTAATTTTCATTCCTAACTGAACTGTAAGAAAGAAAATCGTGAATATTCATTTTAAACAGCCTACTTAACTATCGATAATCGATAAAGTATTTACTATTTTACACAAACAAATCCGCAAAAATAATAATCAAAAAAATAATTTAACTATCAATAACATCTGCGATTACAATTTTTTATATTATTTTGTTATACTTGTCATATTTTTTATATATTATATGTTATTTAGTGAAAAATGATATTGATATTATTTATATACTATTTTTTTATTTAAGTCATAAAGTGGACAATACCCAACACGTCAACACAGACCTCGTTAGTAACTGCCTATAAACATCAAGATACATAAACACCTAAGCCTAAGTCTAAGCTGACATGCCTCTTTGTCGGAAATTAGAGGGCCGTATATGACAACCTGACTTGAACACTATAGCGCTGTACCTTACTAATTGCTGTGGTTGTGGCTCCGCACTTAAACTCTAACACATTATAGGAAATTATTATTTACTAGTGGTAGAGTTACAGTTTAGGAGCCCGAGGGCGTAGGCATCACCGCATTAAATAATTATCTGCCGACAAATGGTAGTTTTCAGCACTATCGTGTTACGGTTAGATGGTAAAGTATGGCCCCGTAACAACTATCACAGAGACATTAGAATAGAATAGAAAATATTTTTATTTCGAATAGATCTTTACAGATACTTTCAAAACGTCAATCAGAATTAATTACAACTAAAGTCTCAGGGGTGGTAAACGCATCTGCATTTTGACCTCTGGTCTTTGTGTGTGTGTTTATAGGCTGCAGTCATCACTTAACATCAATGTGAATGAACTGCAAGCTTGTTTGCCTCTTCATTACATAAAAAACAATGAACAACACGAGTGAAAAGATAAAATAAATATTCCACTAGATGAAGAGAGAATGGAATCAAGGCTCCCATCATTTGTTAATTCAAGTAGTGGAAGCAGGTTAAAAAGTTAAACATGAAAATGACGTAACGCTGGATACAAGTTTTTTTTCCAGCTCAAGACCTATATACGTTTAGGAAACAGAATATTACATACCTGCTATTACTCTGTTCTTCAACGTTCTGTCGCTGCTGTGCAGACACCGGACAAACGATATTCTCATCGCCTCGCTCCCATGGCCGGACCGTTGAGCTTATCATCCTATGTAGTAGACATTTCTCCACAGGTGTCAAACTTTCGTCCACATTTATAAGGTCTTGACTCGGCAAAAATATATCCATGAGCAGCTTGTATTTATGGAACTGAAAGGCGGACGCTCTGAATGGCAACAAAAAATCTGTTTCCACTGCATTCGCCGCTTCCTCGATACCATCCAGACGAACACTGATATATTGATCATAATATGAAAAAAAAAAAAGAAAAAAAATATTTTATGTTACACGAATATATTTTACAGAAGAGAATTTTTTTTACAGAATCTATAAATTATTTAGTTTCTACTCAAATAAGTTTTCCACATAAAGGGTCTGTAGTGTAACTAATAACATTATTGGTGCGTGACACATAACATGTAATTTCAGATTTGTTACTGAGAATAACAGGTACAAGCGACATCATCACTTTGGTAAAAGATACCTGTACGGCTTTGAGAACTATAAATCTTGTACTTGTTTCGCTATTGGATTAGCGATCGCAGTGGTGGTAGTTTTATCAAAGGAGGCTGGTGCCCGCCTTACGTTCAAAAAAGGGAGAATAAAATAATATAATATATATATATATATATATATATAAAAAAAAAGAAACGGGTTAAAAAACACAGCGAGCGAGCGAGCCCCCTTCAGCGAGTTTCCCTGCGTGCCACCATCCCCCCAATTCGACCACGCCTCCGACGCTTCGGGAGCAGATAGGCCCTGGGAAGGAGGGTTGCACCTCGACCCCCGAACTACCCCCTTCCTCTGTTACGCTTCACGTGCGGAGGGACGGATGATGATTATTAGTAGTGTTACACTTCCTACCGCCCCATTGGAATAGTTTGACCGCCATTGTTCGATTGACTGACTGTACTAGTGCAGAAGAAGAAAATTCTTGTACGGTGGGGTCGTCCCGTCCCGACGCCAGTAACAATAATATAATTA
Organism: Macrosoma leucophasiata; assembly: GCA_036365455.1. Taxonomy (NCBI): domain Eukaryota; kingdom Metazoa; phylum Arthropoda; class Insecta; order Lepidoptera; family Hedylidae; genus Macrosoma; species Macrosoma leucophasiata. Next base: position 14,850,351 of record JAWQUS010000009.1, on the reverse strand, counting down.
TGTTCAATTCTAAAGATAAATTAAGAAAAATAAAAGCAGGTAGATATAGAATAGGAATATTTAGCCATATAAGTACAGATATTAGTAAAGATTAATTATACGTCTTATAATATACATTATAAATTGATGAAATAAAATTAAAAATAAAATAATACCTCCTTAGTAAAGCTGAACTAAACATTCTCAAGTCAAGTGTGTTACTACGCTCAACTCGCCTCAAAAGTGATAGAAACACATCCAGTCGTCTTGGAGCCCCTAGCGGGGGCCCACCATTACGGTAACATTCCACCAAGTGGTTAGGTATATTTGATAATATTGCACTTTCAGTTGCTGTAATCAACACATTTGAATAAAGTTACAAACAGTCACGATAACACACATGCTTTAAATTGTATTAGTACATGGATCAACCCTACATGCGCCTACTGAATTTTTTAAACACAACACGTAATTTTTTAGGAACTGACACCTTACCACAAATCAATATTATTACTAGCAAAATCTTCATAATTGTCACGAATATTAAATTAACTTCTTCATATTTCATAAAACAATGAGTACGTTGTACAGCGCTATCGCCAGGTAAGGAGTGTAAGATACACAGGTACCTATAGATCACGGGAGATAAGATAAGTTTATGTGAGCAAGTAGGGCGCGTTAAATGTTGATTAGCTAACAGTGACGGGATAGGTAGCAAGAATTAAATGTACAATGTGAAAGTCATTTTCTTTATTGACTGTATAAACTAACACAATAATTTAATAGGCCTATCTTTACAATGTAAATCACTTTTAGACGGAGAAATAAATATTTATAATACAATGATCACTGGTTATCAATCAATAATGTTGTATCGGCTGTTGTACATAACATGAATCATTATTCAAAGAAAAACATGAATGAGGTTGAAAAAAATGAACCTTGCACATGTTTTAAAATAAATACATCAACTTTCAATGATTACATACTTACCTACTATTCGTACTTCCATGTACATTGTACCTACAAATTGACTTTTTTTTCATGGTAGGCAATGATATTATTTATGTACTTACCTACAAAAACATGAATGATGTTGGTAGGTAAGTACATAAATAATATCATGTATTTATTTTAAAACATGTGCAAGGTTTTGAGACACAAACTTCGCATTCTCAAATTAATAGTATCTGTAGTAAACACAAACTAAGTTTAGAGTGATGTTTTGTGACATTTGTGGCGTAGAATATCCAACTTATACACCTCTACTTTTCTTTGGCATCTGTTGATAAGTTTTATTGTAACATTTCACATCCTTTTCTAACTTTAATAGATTTCCTTAAGTTAGAGAAGGATGTGAAATGTTACAATAACTTTAACAAATATCTTGGTGCAACCCAGGCTAAAAAGACTAGTTTTGTCCAGGACTTCTTAAACTGAGTTAAGCAGTATCTTTTAATCTCATTTCGGCAATACAACAAATATATGCCAAATTTAATACTAATCCGTAATAAATTGGGTAACAAACATACAAAATTTCACATTTGCAAAGTTAAGTAGGATAAAGTCCAAAAGTCGAAAAAAAGTACTTTGTAAAAATTTACATAATAATAATAATAATAAGGGGGCAGAGCAGCTTGTGGCGAGCTGTTGGTGAGTAGCGACACCACCCCCTACCATCATCTCGAGTTCCTCCGAGAGAACTGGGCTCCGCCTCGTCCTCCACACGGTACGCACGGTACGTACGGCCGGACAGAGCATCAGGTCTCTCACCTCTGGCTTGCCTTCATTGGCCGGTCAGAGTGGGGCGCTAGAGGTATGGCATTTGCAGAAATTTAGATAATAGGCTGTTGTCTAAATTTCTGCAAGAGCCATACACTCGGGGGTGGAAGTGTCTAAAGGCATAATACCGGGGAAGCCCGCTCCGAGCTCGAGATTACTCGCTCGTGATGGTGAAACCGGGGCCACACCTCTCGACACCCTCGACACCCCCAGCCTCTCTCAACAGTGTTGCCCCCCGTCGACCATCGGGTTGGCTGTTTGGAGGGCCCACCAAGGAGAGGCGAGTCACCACCTGCCTAAAGTAGGATTCGATAATGTGAGATGTTGAATATAGGCAGGTGCCGGATCTCACTCCATAGGCCCAGCCAGCTAGTCCCCCCAGTTCACCCACATAGCCCAAAGTTTAGCGAATCACTTATCATTACAATAGTCCCATTATGTTCTGCGGGGTCTGTCTGTGCCTGTATTAACTATTGATGCAGTCAGAGAGAGGTCCCGCCGAATATAACCCATTACAAAGTAGATCAAAATTCTCGAAAGGGACGTGTTGGACCCCCCCCCCCCCCATGTCCCCGCACAAGCCTGACAAAGGTCCGGGGTTCAAATTGGACCCCGTGCTGACGAGAGATAATAATAATATTCTTTATTGTACACCAAGAAATAAATATAGAGACATTTGATGTTGTAGATACAGTATACAAGAGGCGGCCTTATCACTACATACAAATAAATCTCAAGCCTTTGTTGAGCGTAGTCTCCCGCTGTGTTACATACATCTACTAGCATTTTATCTCTCACACCTTAGAGCATTTAGAACTAACAGAAGACGCCTTGCGCTCGAAGCGCAGAACGAAAAGTCTGTATTTCATGACGAGGAGGAGAAATGTCTACGGACCTAAATGTAAAGGATCAAGGCAAGATTTGTACAGAAAAATTGAAAAAAAGGTACACGGTAAAACAGCTTTGAAATATTATCTAGTGAACCTTAAGTACATTTCCTGGTATTTAAAATATTTTTAACTCGCCGGAATAAAAAAAAATTGAATAGTATGGAATTCATCTACCGGTCATCTGGTTCTTAGGAAAGACCATTTTTATATGATATCTTGTTGTTGTACTTTTGATATCTCGTACCTTTTTTCGTTTTTTCTGTTTCAATCAACTAGCTGTTGTCCGCGGCTTCGCCCGCGTGGATATAGTTTTTTTAAATAACTAAGTAGCCTATGTTCTTTCTCAAAGTCAGCTCTACCTCTGTACCAAATTTCATTGAAATCGGTTCAGTCGTTTGGACGTGAAAACGTAACAGACAGACAGACAGAGTTACTTTCGCATTTATAATATTAGTAGGGATGTATGAAAATTGCCATGATTCTTATTCGTTTATTATAATACTCTATGACGTTAACAATCGGCCAAGACGGTACGCACACACACTTAATAAAATGAGACAAGTAAAAAATTACGCACACGACAATAAATAACCCAACCAGTTTTTACTTTTTATAGAGAGGGTCGTTCTAAAATGCCGTCTCGGGTTAGAGCGCGAGATGCACAAGCCGCTTAACTTTGGCTTCGAGTCGAACTTTCGATGTTTATTTTGTTTCATAGACGAGTCAAACTGTTATTTAACTTTACTTACTTTTCCGTTAGTAAAGATGAGCTTCCCAAAGTAGAGCCAGAGTTTTGACACGTCTGTGAATCAAAATGAACATTGAAAGTCAATGTGAAGTCTGTGAATCTCGCCTTAAGTCTTACACTCATCACTATCACGAATAAAATTGTATTACATTAATAAAAAAACACAATTCTTTACGATATTTAAAATAATAATTATTAAAACCAAAAACGTAACTTTACCCCTGTAATCCCCGAAGGGGTAGGCATATATAAATGCATGCATTCAAGCATACATGCAAACACCCACGATTCGCCGGTTACGTTTTGGCCCATGCAACAGGTGGCGAGCCTGTTGACATCTCCGGGCACATTACCAAACTTCGAGGTACTGGGAAATTTCCAGAAAATGGAAAAACCCCAATAGAACCAGACATAAAGGACTTTACACCATTATCTCTGATGACCCCCTACGCGAGAATCGAACCCAGGACCTCAGCGTAGTAGAGTGCCCTGCTACCACTAGGCTACCGAGGCAGTCAAAAAAACCATCAGTAATTAAATTGATCTACTAGTAAATGTACAATCACGTGGTAACATTATGATGTTTAATTACACACAGTAATAAAATTAGCTATTTATCATCAAATAATTAAACAAAGTTGCGAATTTTATGAAATATTTAAAATAACGTTTTATTTTACTGTGCTCATTTCATCTTCTACAGAAGTGTAGGCAAGCAAATAACATGTCATCTTCTTTTTGTAAAACATCTCTTTTAAAGGTGGTAACACATTATTATATGCAGCATCTCCAGTTTACTTCACTTCTAGGTTGTATTATTTACATTAGGTACCCTTTAATATATTATGAATATGATAAAGAGTTTATTCAAGAAATAAAAGGTTTTGTCCAACTTCCTATTACGAAAACAGTATCTATTTCTAATATATCATTCTCATTACATTTTTTATGTTTAAATGAAGTTTTTTCTTTAGGTGAATCAATACCTAAACTAAAAACAAATAAAAATAATCTACACTTCTAAGTTTCAAGAATATTTCAATTATGGAGAATTTATTGACACTAGAAACACTTATTGATGATATATAAATTGTATTAATTTATGAAGACTTATTACTGTTTATGTGTAGGAAGATTATTATGTGTTTATAAATATTTATAATTTTTGAACTTCATTAGGTATCGCTAGACTGAATTGTAGATAGATATGATATGGGTACTTTAGCTATCAATAAATACAGAACAGTTAAAATATTCCCTATTGTAAATAAAACCATTTGGCCATCATATGGTATGCAGCACTGACTAATATGGATTTTATTAGAATTCAGATTTTTAACTGATATTTACCACTAACATAATTCTTACTAGTTTTATTTCACTATTAATCTTTGTTGCTATTAAGATATACAATTGTCCTATGAAAAATGAATGCTGCAACTATTTTACTGGTAATACAAAATAAACGCACAGTTTAATTAAAATGAACAATTACAAAAATACTTTGTTCCCCTATTACAAAATGCAATTTATATAAAAAATGTTTTTAAAACATACACTATCGTAGCACAAGCTTAGCTGGTTTTCCATCGATTTGTCTAGATGAACCATGTTTCAGTGTGAATTCTCGTTTTATGTATGCAAACAACAAGTCTGTTATGAGGAATATTTGAGCAGTGGCAAATGATAGAGTCACTCCGAAGAAAAAGTTTGCATTAGCCGATCCAGAATATATCCATAGGTGCCAGACAGTGGGCCCCAATGCTGACGTGATGATGAAGGCACAACCCACAATGAATTTCTGCTGCATAACTGGAATTTTAATAAAAAATACAATTGGTAATTTATTGGTGGTAGAGTTCCAGTATAGGGACTAGGGGGGAGTAGGCACACCGGACACTCCGCTAAAATTCGATACAAACGCTTAATATGATCTCTATTACACACACGAGTAAATACACATCAATCAGTGACGTGTATTTACACGTGCACCTGTGTGGGTAGCACGTAAAGAACACCAAACGTCGCCCATAAGAAGGGGAGGAGGTTGGGTGAGGCGGGGAAATCGGGCGGGACGTCGAAGTGTCCATTCTATATGTAGTATTATTACATATTCTCTGGCGTAGGCATCACCACATTACCTAATCTATCTGCCCCCAAATGAAATTGTTTAGTACTATTGTGTTCTAGTTAGATAGTAATGTATCAGAGACATACCAACTAAGGTCTCAGGGGTGGCAACACATCTAAATTTTGACCTCTGGTTTTATGTGGGGCGTCTATAGTCTGCAGTCATCACTTAACATCTATGTAAACTACATACTTGTTTTCCACCTTTGTTACATAAAAAAAAGGAGATCTAACCTGTGACCCTTCAATCAAACAATCATCTCACACTGCTGGACTAACCGGGTTGTCGTGCTACATTTTGATTACTTGGGTTTTTGGATTACCACCTTAACATTCATGTGAATTGTGTGCTAGTTTAACACCTTCATTTAGTGCATAAAAAGGCCAAGTCATATAAATTGACGTCATTCATTTTTATGTAGATCCAAGTGAAGATTAATTTTCATAAATTTCAATAATTAAATTTATTTTTGGAATTTATCTCATGTTATAGCACTGTTCACTGTTATCACAACATTAAATAAAAAGGAATTTAAGTGAGTGAAATATTATTCACTAATATCCAACATATAATATAAATATAAATAAAGATAAAACTACCTCAGTAGTATTGCCTCAGTAGCCTAGTGGCAGCAGGCCACAACTCCTACTCTGGAGGTCCTGGGTTAGATTCCCGGGTCGAGAGCTATCAGAGACAACAGTTTAAAATCCTTTATCTCTGGCTCTATTTGGATTTTTCCCTTTTCTGGAAGTTTCCCAGTACCTCAGAGTGGTAATGTGCTCAGAGATGGCAACAGGCTTGCCACCTGTTACATGGGCCAAAAATATAACCCGCAAATCATGGGTGTTTGTAAGTATGCTTGAATGCATGCATTTACCCTCTGCCTACCCCTTCGGCGATTACAGGCGTGAAGTTACATTATAAAGATAAAAATTATACATACATGAGAACAAATGTTTCCACATAGGAAGAAGAGCCAAGTAGAATCCCACATCACCCACACAAGGGTAAGATCGGAATATTGTAGAGAGTGCTATTAGCACTGTAGCAAGTAGCACCGGCTCCTTTTTAAACCTCAAAGTAAGCGGCACCACATACAATGCTAATGCATTTATTTGAAATGCACATACAAACAGCAGTCTGAAGTGTTCAAACATTTCAGTGAAGAAATACCAGAACAACCCAATGTTTGGCTTCAAATCGGGAACGGTGAGTCTGAAAAAGATTGTAATAAGAATATGTAAGTCATGATTTGTCACAATTCTTAGTTAATTTTTTAAATTATGATTCCATTAATGTATTGCTTTTTTACATCTTTTGGGGTCATCTCTAAATGCCTCAGACTTCTATCAGGAACATTAAGATCATGGTATCATTAACTAGTCCATATACTATTATCATGAAATATTAAAGTTAGCATTGGGATATATGTATGGCTGCTACGCCTTAAATTTGAAAAGGAACTTTAAATGGAATATGACTACAATGTTGCTAAAAACTTATTTCACAGCCAATTCATTTATTTTTTGTTGCGACCATCTTAATATTTAAATTTCAACAATTATTAAATTAAATACTTACATAAAACCATAAGTGTTATATACATATTTATAAGAACCATCCATAAAATATGCTGATACATATATGAGAAATCCCCAACACAAAACAAATACCAATAAAGTTCTTATATATGAGCACTTGTTGCATCCTTTGTTGACATCTGCTAATAAGATAGATATTGGCACTATAAGCAGTACTGGGTATAATGCTTGATGTGTCGCTAAGGAAATGAAAATACAAGCAAGCACTCTCTGTCCAGTTGATGCACCCCACAGAGATGTAGCCACTAGCAAGTTTTGAATCACAGTCGTTGTCATGCCAGCACAATTTAACACTGAATATGGATTGAACAAGTACACCGACAACACATACTCTGGCGCCTCAATCAGTTGGCCATCACTTAACAACATTGACTTGGATTCATCCGCCACTTCATCCTTGATCTTCTCTTGTGAATCCTTCAACAACCTCATGAACGCCATCGATGTTTTATACAGAAGATGAGCCGTTAAGAGATCCATGATAGTAAACAGAATGGGCAAAATGTACGGCTCTTTCTTCATTAAATAATGAAACAAAAACAGCATTATGGGCGACTCGTGGAAGGCGTCCCCGTCATATGGATTAATACCGTTATCGTACAAGTAAACACCCTCAATTAATCTCTTCCATGAATTTAAAGGGGTCGCTATTTCCACTCTGTTCGCGATTGTTTGCCAATAATCTATGTGGATAAGCCAATATCTTACTATACCGGCAATTAAATACTTCAGTAGAACAGCCATTGTATCACAACTTTATTTCTATTATGACAAATATTAAATTCAGTTAATCTATTATCATAATTAAATTGTGTTTGGTGCTCAATGTTTGTAAAGAAAATCCTTGTTTCAGAATTCAGACAGTTTCACTTTAAAGTTCTGTAAATTTCATTTTTTTATTTTCAGTCAGCATGACAATGACAATGACATTGACTCAACGTGGAACAGATGACAGATAATAGGGCTGTTTAGAAAGCAATTTAGCGCTTCCATTTGTAATCCTATCAGGACAAGAAACGGCTTAAATAATAATTTTTCTAATCCAAGAAATACTAGGTACTTGGTAATTGTCTGTAAACTGCCCTATGACAGTTTTTTGCATAACGCTTTATTTATGTCTATAGCCACTATGACCACAAATAATCGTAGATTTATCAAATAATAAACAGAATATTGGATGTGCTTTTAGCAAGGATGGTAGGTACACCACTGACATAGAAAGAAGAGTGCTTGCTGGGAATTGCGTGAATGGAGCGTTGGGTAAGCTACTAGAATCTAAACATCTCAGCCAGCGGGCTCGACTAGCCGTACATAATGCTGTACTTACTCCAACGCTTTTATATGGAAGCGAGAGCTGGGTATGCAGGAAAGAGCATGAAAGTAAGTTGAACGCGGTCGAGATGAGATCTTTGCGCAAGATCTGCGGTGTATCACTCACCGATCGCGTTCGTAATGAAGATGTAAGAAAGAGACTTTGTGTGAATTATAGTATCGGTGTAAAAATGAAAAAAGGCATGCTCCGATGGTTCGGGCATATAGAAAGAATGTCGAATGAGCGAATGACTAAACAGATATACAATGCGAATGTGGATGGTTGCAGAGGCCCAGGAAGACCAAGACTGACCTACCATGACCAAATAGGTCGAGTTCTGTCTGATGGTGGGGTCAAAAGTCTTAGGAATCGGCGTGCATGTATGAAGAGAATGATGAAGGTAGACGAGGCACGAGAGGTTTGTCTGAACCGGGATATCTGGCGCTCTACACTCTCTGCCTACCCCGTTAGGGACCTGGCGTGAAGATACATACATACATACATACAAAGACCAGAGGTCAAAATGCAGATGCGTTACCACCCCTGAGACTTTAGTTGTTATGTCTCACTACCATTTAGCGACAGATAGATTAGGTAATGCGGTGGTGCCTACGCCTGCACTAGAACTTTACCACCAGTGAATAATCACCATCTAATAAATTGTGACTGCAAATCTACAAAATAATGCACCAAAACTAAAATTATTTTGGATTCTACTAATTAAAACTTGTTGTTATTTTCAGATAACGCCCGGTCCATATCAGCTACAACCAATTTTTAATAAAATAGCTGGTAACGTATCTTATACTGCTGCGGGGGTTGGTTTTGGCCACTGTATGAATTTAATATACCTACTTACTGTAAGTAGGTATATGGAAATTATCTATTTTTGTTTTATTTTTTATCGTGTTTTATTATGTATTTACAGTACATTAGAATAGGTAGGAATATATCGTTTCTGAAATACTAGATTTTTTTTATTTTGAAGGTGGCAAGTGGCAAACAATTATGCAGTTCACTTTCATTTATTTTGCTTTTCAGTTTCATTTATTTTCGGCGGTTCAATTTTTTGTTAAAAAGTTTAAATTTTATATTCTTTGTGGCTTACAAAAAATTGACACACACACTATATGTGTGTGTGTCAATCACACCCCACCCCCACACACCCTATCCAATAAAATAGACAATCATCAAAATTGGACAACTCTGAAAAAAGTTAACCACGTTGCAATCTGGGAGCGAATAAACAACCATTCCCTATTTTTTTACCCTTTAGGTTGGAATTTTGTTTTGTATATGGGACCCACTTCTAGGTATGCCCTTTCCAATTAAAAAGAATTATCAAAATCGGACTACACAGTGAAAAGTTATGCGTGGTCATACATAAAAAAAATACCTACGCGTCGACTTGAAAACCTCCTCCATTTTTTTCGTCGGCTAAAAATGCAGATGCCATGAGACCTTAGTTTTTGTCATAGTTATTTCGAAGCCATACTTACAAATTTTCAATATCAATAAATATCCTATGTAGGTACTATCAGGGAACCTGCCGCTTGACCACACGGACACTCTAAGACGTGGTAAGCTTTATTCGATTGATTTTGAATAAGCGGCGAGTTACGTGACTGTTCCTCTGTACTGTACCTTCTTATGTCGCAAATAAAAATAATTTAAGTCCCAGAAGGATTGACAAAATGAAACAATTTGCATATAAAATTTTTATCTATTTTATTTTTTATGTCATAATATAAAGAAATCTATCCATGAACCTACCTACCTACTTATAAAAAAATATAATTGGGTAGGTAATCTAACAATTCAAAAGTCTCCTCTCCACAAAAAAAAGATCAGCGTAAACATTTTTATCACAATAAAATACTTCGTTATAAAATGAAAACATCCCAACATTTCCTGTAGGATGTACCTATCTGCGCACTTAGCAACTACATAGTAAAAAACAATTTTATTATAAGTAGGTTATTAACGCTAACTGTGACCGAACCATACATCTGTTCATACATCATACTTCTTGTATAAGTACTATTTTACAGGAAACAATTTGTCGTAGGGCACTTTTAAGAAGATTTTGTTTGCAACTCGAATTCCGATTTTGTTCCAGTTGTTTTGGGCGAAAGGTAACATTTCACGATATAAGGTTCTCCAATTTTCATTTGTTATCCTCACTGCTAAGTCGGCTGTAAAATTAAAAATTACACAGGTTAGCATTTAATTACATACATATATTTATATTTTATACCTCCCCACGCCCCAAATCGTATTTGTGAAATTGAAAAATCTACAAGTCTTACCCCATTCAAATAAAACAATTTTCTACTTTAGCCGCGATGTATATTATTGGTTTGCTTACATAGCATAGATTTGGTATAACAAATATTGATGACCCTTACAATCCCCAGGAAATATCAAATAGAGAAAGCGCTATCGAGACGTACATAATTCACATAAACACTATAATTCGTTCTCTTAAAGATTTCAACAAAGACGTCGTGTAACATATAAAACTATATACTATATATACATCCAGAGATTGGAAATAATAAAATTCAAAAAGTGCTTATACGTAATCACCGTTCACAAACGCTATGTATCTTATAACACCAACATATCTATAAATATAAAACTGAAACAACAAAATACAAAAAAAAAACATATATATACCAAAAAAAAAATTAAAAAAATCAAATTAATGTAAAAGAATATGATTAAATGATTGAATAATAATCACTTGTTGAAAACTAAAGTAATAACTCATATAAACATGACACTAATTTCTAGAAACTGTTTAAGGCCGCCCGTATACAGAAGCGAGGACCCTAAATAGGCTACCCATCGCCTAAATTCCCCTACTTAAATGCTAGTAGGAGGGAAAAATAAATACAACAACTAGGTACATCTATGGTTATGTACGATAAAAAAAGCCGAATATTTGATATTTTTTCAATTTAAATCAAATATTTACATTTATTTATAATTTTGTATTTGATTATTCAGCTATTTACATCTTTTTCTCTTGAATGCGTGGTAAAGTTCCATTGAAGGGACTCGGGGGTGTAGGCATTAAGGCACGAATCGAATCGAACCTGTGACCTCAAGATAACCAGTTCAGCCGCTTTACTGAAGCTCACATCCGATCGTAGAATTTTTCTTTCTTCTATCAAAAAGGGATAAATAATAATACGACAATAGTGCTGGTAGACTACACTCGTCTAGGTTAAGCCAGTATCTGAACGCACCTTTACGTTTGTAATAAATACATAAAATTATATTGCCAACATTGCGCTATGAAGACCTTGTAAAACAATACTTAAGGACATTGTAATTGCATTTAGGTATATGAGATTTATATAATAATATGTATTTAAAAAAGGCACCTACCCACATATCTATATTAAATGATAATATCATTTTATTTAATAATTTATAAAATATTAAATTTATACTACATAGGTATTTTACATTTGGTACTTAAATAGATCATACCCCACAATATGAAGCGCGCTGGATCATATATGTTGTTTTGCTTCTACGGGTCATACATTAGGTACCATCCTACCATCTAATCGAAACATGTAGATGAGTCCTGAACACTAGCATTTGGCGTCAGCTAGTTAATAGTTGCTGGTAGAGTTTATTACTCAGTTGAGTGTACATAATGGATGTGTGATAACACATCCATTAGGACCGTATTATTACATGTATGATCGAAACCCAATAATACAGGAGCTCAAGCATTATGAAATACCTATGCTTAGATTAGATAATTCGTTTACTTTAGAGCAGGGATTGTCAAAGTGGGGGACGCGAACCTTTAGGGGTTCGCCTTTCGACGCCAGGGAGTGCGCGACAAGATTGCGGTTTAATCAGAATTTAGGTTAAAATTGTCCAAAATTACTCCTAAAATTGACTCCATTTGTGACAAGAAACAAGCACACCCATCACATTAATAGTAGTAAAAATATATTTCTTTTGGCTATTTGTTACCTTTTATTTAAATAAAAACTCTATTTTCTTCAACAGCCAATTTAATTGTTTTCTTTGAGGGGAGGGAAGGTTAATTAGTTGATGGGTCCGCTGTTACCTGGATACTTATACCCTGCTCTAGAGCTAGCTTCTGCACTGTATAAATTTTCAGAAATGAGGTAGATACTTACTTAATTCCTTACTATCTGGATTGTTATTAGACATGTAGGTTTTCATATCACCGACATCTGGTCGCATATAGAAGTCCTTTATCCGCATATAAGTTTCTCCATTTATTTCCTCCGTTTTACCATCCAATTTCCAAGTGTAAGTCAAGTCAGCTATAAATAATAATTATTATTGAAAACAACTTTTTGAGTAACAATCTAATAAGATTGTGATGTGTAAGTGCTTGAATTACACATTAATTATAAGTAAGATTATTTCTTACTCATTGTGGTGTTGAATTCCCCGCTTGCATTAATTCGCAATGCATTATAGCTGCCACTTCCGCTGTATTGCCCTTTTACCCTCATTTTGGGGCTAAACATATCTATTTCTAAATGGAAACTGTCTTCGTCAGCTCGTAACCTAAAAAGTAGGTAAGCATTAGATATTTATATTAAATACATATGTACCTACTGTTGCCGTTATAACAAAATATACTAAATGGCTCACATTCTACAAACAACATTTTTTTGGCCGATATTGATAACGGTAACAGGTATACGCTTGAAATATTCACAAAATATTATGTTAACTCCAAAATAAACAATTAGCTGAAAATTAAAAATATATTTAAAGGGGCGTTCTTTTTAAAGTTTTGTTACTAGAATGTGGGTCCGAACCTCGGCATTATTACATATTCTCTGCCTCGTCTTAGGACTTTGCGGAGAGACATATAAGACCTTAAAGCAACACGAGCCACCGGCCGCGGCGGACCGGAGGCTGAGAATATGTAATAATACAAGGGGAGTAGCCATATGCAGGCTTTCCCCTCTGTCAAAGTACAAGCCCAAGTGTGCCTACGTCTGTCGCTTAGATGTTTAAATGTGTGCGTCAAATTGTTTATGTATTTTGTTAAAGACAAGGTGTGAGTTTCGTTGTAACACACGATTTTTGTTTTGTGTGTGTGTCATACGAATTTCTCCCCACAAAAAAAATACTGTTTTGCATCGGTAATAAACGCCCCTCCGCTCGGCCGGTGGCCCGGTTGCTCTATGCATACTACATATGCGATTAGGGACAGTGGCTAAGTGAAACCAATCGGCTCGCCAGCTATTAAAACCTTTAACTATATGTGACAAGACCTAACTGACGTATCGTTTACATTTTAAGCTTGAATGCATGCATTTGCATTTACATCTGAATCTGCCCTTTCTACACGTAGATTTACTTAATTTCAATATTCTGAATAAATTTATTAACATTTTATCTCAGTCTCAGAAGTGGATTTACCAGCAGGCTGAGTAGGCTGGAGCCTAGGGCGGCAAATTTTAAGGGGCGGCAGAATTAGTTCATATTTTTTTTATTTCTATTTACAAAATTACTGTTAAAATTATCAAGGCTCAGACAATAGTTCCCAATGATTCCCCGTACCCCCCGTACCCATAGAAAAAAAGTTGATGTAAGGAGCGAAGCGTAAAACATAAAGTTGGAATTTTATTGATAGAAAATATACCTAATTGATATGATTGTGGACTACGATATCAAAATATAGGGGCGGCGAAAATTGAGTAGCCTAACGGCGGCAAATTTGTAAATCCGTTACTGCTCAGACTAAAGGAATTCCTTCAGTCTGAGCATTTTATCTATCCGTCTCTACATTTTATAATAAACAGAATATTAATAATGTTTTTATTACTTAAATTTATTTGAACAGAATAATTATTCCGTACCTGTGTAGTAGGTACGATGATGAAAATATCAAGTAGGTACAAAATAAAAATACAAAGATTAATGTGTCTGTTGAATTATCTACCTTGCATCTCGAACCTCGGCGTTTTTGAGTCCAATGACATAAATATTTTTCATCACCATTTTAGCTATGATCTGTAACAATAAACATTATTATTGTTATTGCAAATAAGCTAGATATTTTTTCTCGGTGGAAACAATTGGCCAAAGTTCCTCAGATATTATGAAATATTTACCTACTGTAACTTCACGTCAGTCCCTGAAGGTAAAATTCAAACATTCGATTCGCGATATGCCGATATGTTTTAATGGTGGTAGTTTCAGTGTCAGAGCTCGAGGGTGTAGGCGGCTGTGCCTACACCCCCGCATTACCTAATCTCTATAATCTGCCGTCAAATGGTAGTTTTCAGCACCACTTCAGCACTATCGTTTTCGGGTAAAATGGCCACGTAATTACCATCACATTCTGCATTACATCTCCAGTTTTTGTGTTTGTCTATAGGCTGCAGTATTCACATACATACCATCCGATACCAAACCATACGAAAGATGTTTATTGCTAGACAAGAACAAGATTTCTGATATAAATTGGGCGTCTTTGATAACTTTATTGTAAATCCAAAAGAGGACATTAATTATTACCCTTATCTTACTGAGATTTTTAAAATTGAGAATTACGTTACTTACTGTTGAAAATCTTGAAACCGTTAGAGATCGAAGGATGGTTTTTAGGGACCTCTAAAATTCCTTAAAAAAGACAAATTCCAAGAACAAGTCGAAGACCAAGTCGGTCCAAACTTTTGCTTAAAGACTTGCTAGGTTCGCATTCAAAAATCAAAGGCAGTCAAAGGTTAAGACTGTTTTTGTCGAGATAGAGATGGATTGAAATGGTAAAAAAGTACCTAAGTAAGTACAGCTATTTATGATTAAAAATAAACATTGATTTCAAAAACACAACAGAACAATATAACTAATCCAATGATTAGGTAAATATGCAGGTATCAACAAAAATTGTTCTATTCATTTGCCTACAATAGAAAATTTGTCGAACGTTAAGGGAGGACAATGCTTGTCAAGACCACTAGCATAACTATTCTTGTTATATAAGTACCTAATAAGACTGAATAATATCAATAAGCCATATGCTTCTACTATCACTATATGCTACTGTGTTGCAGAACATCAATTTTGTGTACCAACCTATAGCTAGGTATGATGATATAGGTATCATGTTCTTGCCAACATGGAAATCAAATTATTTAATTTATTCACGGTTTGTTAATTCATGTTATTCAAGAACTGACCGCCTGCATACCTATATGATTTAACACCCGGCATTGGAATTATACAAATTCATAATAATATAGGTAGGTATTATTCACCTCACATATTATTGTATGTTCTTACTATGCTGAAAAAAAAAACAGTCTGTATTATACCTACTAACTTTTGTACGTGACTTGTAACGCGCACAATTCTCATACCTACTCATAGGCATTTTGGGGCATGCCCCAACGAACCTGCATACCAAATTTCAGCTTAAGTTTTATTTAATGTAATGGAAGTGGCAAACAAGCATGCAGTTCGCATTGATGTTAAGTCATGACTGCATCCTATAGACACACAAAGACCAAGGTCAAAATGCAGATGCGTGACCAATTCTGAGGCGTAAGGTATGCCTCTGTGCCGGAAATTACAGAGCCGTACATTACCACCGGACCGGAACACGATAGTTCTGAATACTACCATTTAGCGGCAAGTGTATTAGGTAATGTGGTGGTGCCTACGCCCGCGAGCTCCGTCACTGGGGCTCTACCACGAGTACTGTCGGCTGTGCGTTGAGTGTCAGTTACACAATCACTCAGTAACGAAAGAGTTTTTTATAGATTCATTAGTTAAGTGTCGGGACACGAGACGACCCCACCTCCCGCTTGTCGAGAAGAATTCTTCCGCTAAGCAGTCAAATTATTCTAATAGTAAATTTAATAACGAGGAATGGGCCGCAGAAGCCCGCTATAACACTACTGCCTATTTGCATGATAAGCGTACCGATAATGGCATTTATACCTATTATGATCCGCCGATGATATAGATTTTGGGAGCGCCTTTTGTCCAACCAGCCCAAATGGTCGTCTTTTGGCTAAAATAATGACCATGTCATTAATAAACAACTGGAGAACTATATAATTATATCAAATTTTAGCTTCAGAGATATACAGGCCTAAAGAAAAGTCAACCAAAACACTCTGAGGGTGAGATTCAAAGACTATGCACTACGACTTTACTTCCAGATAAATATAACTACATTAAGAAAAGCGACTTCAAAACTGAAAAGTAAAAAATTATGATTTAATTGTAATTATATACTACCTATTATTTATATGTGCTATTTACTAATAGGTTCGAATTCGGTGCCAAGCCTTAAACAAATAATTATATTTTAATTACTGAAATATGAATACGAGCAAATTAATACACTGAACTAAACGTAACCGGCGAATCGTGGGTGTTTGCATGTATGCTTGAATTCATACATATACCTCTGCCTACCCCTTCGGGGATTACAGGCGTGAAGTTTGGCACCGACTTCAAACCTATTAGTAAATAGCACATATAAATAATAGGTAGTATATATTTACAATTAAATCATTATTTTTTACTTTTCAGTTTTGAAGTCGGTTTTTCTTAACGTAGTTATATTTATTTAATACTTTTTAGTTTATTGCTGCATTGTCAATTAGATTAATGTTCACATCTGTTAAATTTGTAAAAACTGAATCGTTTAGCTTCGTGACAATTAGATACCTCTTTTAAATTGTTTAGGTGTGTCGATACAAAATTATTACACGACTATACAAAATCGATGAAAAAATGTTATCCACGAAGGAGTAAATATGCTGTGTTGAGTCATCGATGAGTAAATGTGTCATTGTCACTTGTTGTCATGCGTCTCAGTGGATTCAACGCACTGTATGACAACTCGCCGTCTATTCTTATTCCTTTAGTCTGAGGTGAAAGTAAGTAAAAAATCGCTCATAAAATAAAAACTGATTATCCTATCTGAATCAAATTTTTATGGGACCAATTCGAAACAATTCCGCATCAAACAAAAAAAGAATTACGTAAATCGGTCCAGAAATCTCAGCAAAATTCGCGTACATACAAAAAAAAAAATATACCGGCCGAATTGAGAACCTTCTCGTTTTTTGAACTCGGTTAAAAAGTACGCTTAGGTCTGTCAAAACTCATACTTTACTGACAAGTTCTAACCAGGGGTGCGACCGCCTATCGACATTGCTATTGTTGTTGTCATTGCTGTCAAATTTTCATGTCAATTTTTACTTTAACTTAATAACAATAATCGAAATAATCTACTATTCTCGCTTGTTACTCACCTACGAAAACAAGAAAAACAATCAGATTATCACTACTGCTTTTAATGAAGCTACAAATCGACATTAAAATTTGACATCAATGACAACGACAAGAGCAATGTCGATAGGCGGTCGCACCCCATACCTACTTTGCTTAAAACTGTCAGAAATGTATGAGTTTTGACAGTTCTAAGCGAACTTTGGTCAAAGTAAAGTCGTAGTGTGGTTTGTGAATCTCATCCTGAGTATTCTCTTCTGAGTTCTGAGTTCCTTGAGTATTCAAACAATCTCTGAATTTCAAGAATCATGATAGGTATGTTAGCGCGTTGCGAAGTAGGTATTTTTGTTTGAGTTATTTTAATAACAATATAAATATATAGCACTAACATATTTTCTTGTAATTAAGCGTTAAATGTAGAAAACGAGTTAATTACCAGCAAGCCTGAAACAGTGTGATGTTTTATAAAGTGCTAATCTTAGATGGAAGCCTTGTTTACGTCTTTAAGTAACTTCAGACCTGTTGTTAAGTAATTAGATTTATGTCATCAGTAAAATCGTAGCATGCTGACATGAAATGCGAAAATCGGTGTATCAGTACAATTCATGTCTATAATCATAAAAAATTAGCGAACAGGAAACAATGTGGGCAATATATAATTAAATACCGCGATCTTCGTTTCAACTTCAATTAAAATTGGACTTCGTCGAAGGTTCATTATATTTAAATACAGCCTAGGACCACTAAGCATTTCTAGCGTGGTAAGCATTCTAATAGATACTCGCTGATTTCACTCTTCTACAACGTAACGAAGGGATACCTTCTCACATTGGCATAGATACTGCAAGTAAATCACCCTGGAACCTGCGTCCAACTTACTCCCTTTAATAAACCCCGGAAAACTGAGTTATATCGAGATCTTCGACTCTTTTAAAATAACCAAATCACTGTAGTCAATTGACTCTACACATGCTAAAGCTTCATAAATAGCTGTCAGCTCAACTGCCACCATATGTATATACTCAACAATAAGTATAAATTCATCAAATTTTCAAGGAGAATTTTTAGAAATAGGGATACTAAATAATATATTTACAGGATAATACGTTTTTGAGGAGCAATAAAAATTCGAAGTATATCCGGTTTTTTTTTTGACTCATCCAGCAGAAAACTTGGGGTCCCACAGACGTGCTGCAATATTTATTATTTTTCATCGATATGATCTTTATTTCTGTGTTAGGTACCTACTACACTAACATAACAAATAAACTTGTTTAATTGCGTTTTTTATTAATCAGAACTTGTAAAGTGACTTCTAGGAAGCCATTACCGGACTTGAAGAGTGATATTAAACTGTCGTAGTCGTAGATTATTATCTTCTCGTCCTCTAATGACACATTTAAGTGTCTACAACACAGTTTAATCCTTTTTATATATATACATTAATATTTATGAAAAATGGACGTACTCGTGTTTAAGTATATAAACCAACAGATAAAAACACAAACATAAACTTTAGCAAAGTGTTAAAGGTGAAGTCCAATCAAAACTGCACCTGTACTTACCGCCTTAGTAGAATTAATATATTTTTATGTAGGTATTATACTTAGAACTGAAGGCATCGGGACGTAACGACCCTATCTACCTCTATTGGAGGAGAATTCTTCCGCTACCTAGTGCAATCAGTCAACCGAATAAGGACGGCCAAACCATTTCAATAGGGCGGTAGTAAACATAACATCGGCTCTACGTTTATTATGTAAGCAGTTAAGGAATGGCAATTGCAAAAGCAATTTGCCTGCTTCTTTGTTTCCGAAAAACAATAACCTGCGAATCTTCAACCCAGAGTGAATACCTTCTAGACCAACGTGTTTCAACTTCGGCCACATTTACCCGTCACATACTTATGGAATCCTAAATTAGGCAATACTAGCGTGAGAGGCTGGATGTGTGGAGAAGTGTGGCATCATCGCAAGCATTGACTCGGAGCAAGTTTCCTCCTTATTACGCTATTTATTAGACACTTTCATCCCTGAACTCTTGCAACATTATTGATAACAGCCTATTTCTACATTTCATCAAGGGGCAATTCTTGTACCTCTGTTGCCCTACACTGACCGGTAAATGAGGGCAAATCATTGGTGAGAAATCTGATGCTCAATTCAGCCGAACGCTGGATGAGGCAGAGCCCCTTTCTTATGATGTTCACTTAACAAGACATCTCACGGTCAAGATAGACTGCCACCTTCTCGTTATTTCTAGGGAAACTCACTGAACAATCGATATTAGCCACTTAGGAGAGGCGGGGGAGGTACCACTCGTATTCTACATTTCATAGTTAATACGCGTTTAGTGTCTGAAGCTCACTGGTCATTAGCAATATCTACTGAGATTACGACTAGTCTTCCTTTAGCCTACTGTTTAATAAAGTTGTACTCATTAGTTGAGCACAGAAACAAGCTCGCGTATATTATCGCACACTTGTGAGTAAGTAATACTAAAAAACATCTACTGTAAAAAACATCTACATGTAACCAGAGATAATATATATCTAATCTTGTTTGTCACTCCTGAGGTCTAAGTATAGACCTTATTTGTTATGCTATGTGATAGTTATTACGCAACCTCCTTTTTTTTGTGTAATGGAAGTGGCAAACAAGCATGCAGTTCACATTGATGTTAAGGGATGACTGCAGCCTATAGACACTTACACAAAGACCAAGGTCAAAATTCAGATGCGTTACCACTCCTGAGGCCTAAGGTGTTATGCTTCTGTGCCGGAAATTACAGGGCCGTACATTACCACCTGACCGGAACACGATAGTGCTGAACACTACCATTTAGTGGTAAGTAGATATGGTAAAGTTGTGGAGCCTACGCCCACGAGCTGCGTCACTGGAGATCTACCGCCAGTGCAAGTTTTCGCCACTGAATAGTACCGAAAATATCAATAAATTGTGACGTCGAGAGTTTTTTGTTCACGTACGAAAAACAAAGAATCCGATTTTTAGATATAGATTAAGCGACCGCTACGCACGTGCAACCTTGGCTACTAATTTAAAAAAACCGTCCAAGTGCGTGTCGGGATACGTGCAACGTGGGAGTTTCATTTTAAGGGTTCCGTAGTACACAAGGAACCCTTATAGTTTCGCCATGTCTGTCTGTCCGTCCGCGGTTTAGCGCAAAAACTATTAGTAGGTACCTACTAGAGTCTAGAAACTTAAAATATGGCACAAGACCAACCTTAATTAAGCAGCCGACAAAGTGGTAGAATAAAACCATGAAAAATAAAATTATTTAGGGTACATCCCCTACATGTAACACACGGATATTTTTTTTATTTTACGTTTTGTATATAGTGTGATTTCGTTGGATAGGTCTTTCAAAAATGTTACGGGTGTGCAAACATAATTTTTCGATTTAGTTAACTGTTCGTGACTCATTTAACTTTAACGTAGCTTTAAAGTGTCAATTTTCGTTAGAGTCAAGAGTTCCACCACGCCCACCCTTTCTGCCGGACCCTGAATACCGTGTCGTGTAATAAGGCCACTATAATGAACGAAGATATAAATCTACTTTCGTAGCACAATACCACATTATTCATATTTAATTAAGTATATTAATAAATCAGTCATCATTATAATATAGATAATTGTACATTTATATAATAGAACTAACTTATATGCGCAAATTTAATGTTAATTAAGTAGGTAAGTAAATAATAATAAACCGGAAACCCCAACATTGAGACGCTTCATGTAAGTTAGTACTTCACAGTATGTACAGGAATTTTTGGATTTTTCGAAATAATTTTCCTTCTTTTTTTGATGGACAGTGTAGCTGTTGGCTAAATTGACCCAGGACAATCGGATAAGGGACACATTACTGCTATGAGAGCTCGGCGTGGATTAATGCTGGCAGCTCTCTAGTAGATAGGGAATATGGACGTAGGTATCTGTGCCGTAAATTGCATATAGGCAATTAGGTGGTGCTCGCCTCACTTCTTCGTCAAAAAAATAAACTGAAATACCGACCTACTTATTTTAAAAATAATTACAAATATGCATTATTATAGATTTAATTAATTCTTAGCAAATTAAGAAAACAAGTACCCCAACCCAATCCCACCGCTGATTGAGGTAGGATTGGGCCGTTCTTCCTATATGCAATGCACGCCACTGGAGGTATGCATTGCGGCCCGACTAGAGCACCTACAAGTACCTACGACCTATGCCCAAGATTTTTGTGACATCGATAAGACCAATGTCACAAAAATATTGTAAATGTTCTCTGCTAAGGGCGAGTTATTTGTTCTTGTTAATGCCTCGTTGCGTTTATTTTCTAAACTTTATTAAAGAGCCTCAGTTGTGAGGGGTAGTAGGTTTTTGCTTTTCTAATAGTTTCCGAATGCCACCTTCAAAGTTCGGTAATGTGCCCGGCGATGTGAATAGTCTCGCCATCGTGTTACATGCACCAAAACGTAACCAACGAATCGTGGGTATCTATGTATGCTTGAATGCGTGCATTTATTTACCTTTGCCTTCTGGGAATACAAGCGCGAAGTTACGTAAGTTACGTACCAGCACCTCCGTTTGATACTTCCACTGAGTTTCATTGTGACGTATTAATAAAATTAAACTTACCTGATTGTTTTTGTAATCCACTCGTAATTCTTTTTGGTGATATGGATCCACGGGTGGGACACCGAGGTCTGCAATACCGTCTGCCATTACAGCGATACCTTTTTGGATCGCTTCCACTAAGCATTCATTCACATCAGGTGAGTTTCGTTCACACACTCCTAGATATTTCTCTGAAACAGAATATTACCATGTAAATTATTTCTTTTGTCCATGTACTCAACTATATACCTAACTAGCGGCCCGCACCGACTTCGCACGGGTTCGAATTTTAGGTACTAACATAAAAATGTGACTACTGTAGTCTAGTCGACAAGTTCAAAATGGTCTAAAATAGAGATACTGCTCTTAAAATTATGTGCGATAGCTCATTGGATCCGGAATGACGCCTAGAAAAATGTTCTAAAAGGGTTTAAAAAAAATATTGAAATAATCAATTTGTTTATAAAAATTTATCAACAAATGGCGGGAATAATTTTATTTGCTAATCAATTAATGTCTTGTATCAATAAGAAAACGATAATATAATGATTAAAAAAAAAAATTTTATAACAACATTACTTGGATTTTTCAGTTTTTGTTCAAGTAAAAAAATTATTATAAACAAAGTATGAATATTTTTTTAACTTTTATGGCATGATCTTGTTAAGTATGTATATAAGAAAGGCTCCACAAGGCGGAAAATTTATAGGATAATTTTTTAAACATTTTTTGTCATTGACAATGAAGACGGGAGTTCGAGAAAATTTTGTTAGTTAACAATCGTTTAACTTGTTGAAAAATGAACTTTAAGTAAAATTTCCAACGGGACTAAATTTTTTTAAGTGTTCCTAATATACCATATTTTTTTTAAATTAAAAAAAATATTTAATACCTTAAAAAAAAAAATTAATGTGTCGTAGTCGGTTTTGACGCGGCGCGCGCAACCTAAAAATGTCGGGCGGAGACCCATTTTCAGCGTTAAATAAAAATTATAAATAATGGAGATAGAGTTCCGGGAGTACGGACTTTTTTATTTGAAATTTCCTCTTCTTTAAAAATCTTATATTTAAATTTCTTAAATATTTAAAAATTTATGAAATATTGGCAAAAAACGAAATACCTATTTTTTTTCGTCTTTAATTGTTTATAACTTTTGCAATTTTTTATGTGCTGATAAACCCTTTTAGAACATTTTTCTAGGCGTCATTCCGGATCCAATGAGTTATCGCACATAATTTTAAGAGCAGTATCTCTATTTTAGACCATGTTGAACTTGTCGACTAGACTACAAATTGAGAGGTAGCTCACCTCTATCCTATCTTTCAAGTTGGATCAAACTGCACACGGTGTGCAAAGTTTGATTGCAATCGATTCAGTAGATTAAGAGGAGGTCATCGCGGACAAGCAACGTGAAACGTTATTTATTTATGTACTTATTAAGAAGATGGACATAGTTTTAGTATTGAATAGGTTCCTAGTTCTGGCATAGGCAGAGATAAGAGATAAAATCATAGCATGTATGCAAATTATACTAACTAATTTATAAATTTCGTCATACATTTTACTTGTACAATATATACCCAAATATTTAAATAGTGTAAATATTATTTTGATGCTCTGTCATTGATTTTCAAATCCAAATTGGCCAATTTGCCCATTCGTTGTACCAAGATCGGGAATGTTGTTTGATTCACTAAGTACAAACCAACGTTATGAATATCCTTCATCTTTACATCCTACAGGTGATATGTGATTCATTCACTTGTTGCTGATGCGAATCTGTCATATTATTTCAATTTGGCATAAAATACGTATCTTATTGTAGTTAGTTCACCAAGTAATTTTTGCCCTTTTAGACCACCCATTTGAAAAAATAAATAATATTTATGCCTATTAGGCCTAGTTATTATTTTACTAAGATCGAACAAATACTATAAATACTAATAAATATTTATTATTTATATATTTTACTAGCTCACCCGGCAAACTTCGTGTTCCCTCAGAATGAAATAATATGTCAAAGGTTTGATAGATACGGACTATTTGTATGGAAAAATAAAATAGTGGTTTTTACTGTTTCTCTTCAATTTCTTGATATTTTATTACCTTTTAAACCTGCTTCCAAAAATCATTCAAAACCAAAATTTGCCAAATTGGTCCAACCGTTCTCGAGTTTTAGCGAGACTAACGAACAGCTATTGATTTTTATATATATAGATAACTTATAGCAAAAAAAGACACATCATCTAAACACTTTTATGGATATGGTACAGCACAGTAAACAGTTACTACCTATTACATAAATTACGTCACAAAATAACACGCGTTTTAAGTATGTCACTGCCGCAGCGAATGCAATAACATAGGTAATTAGTCGTTACGTAGGTACATACCAATAAAAAGCTTTCTAATATTTTTATGTAAATATAATCGATGAGTTAACCATCCCAAATTTGCACGATATTTGAAACACCGCAAAAATAACAAAATAATAAGCAACTATGAAAATCGAAGAAAATGAAAATAAAATTACCTTTGTATCATTTTATTCTCTATTATAAGATAGGTAGGTACCTAATTCCGCAGTATCCAAATACCCATTATTTATTTATTTACTAAGTACACAAACTATACATAATACCTAGTACGGTGAATACCATTATTTATTCGTTTACTATGTTCGTAAGTTTGTACACTTTAATCTGATAGCGCCCCTATTTTGTATAAGTAGGTACGATACGAGTACGCTGATCTCAACTTGAAAGATGGTAGGTACACCTGTTGACTTGAGAGGGAACGCCATTATCCTATCGAGGTTTTTTTTTATTTGATGTTTTATTTTAGATTTTTCATTCAAATATACATTAAAAATCCCATAGTTAATAACCTACTTACATATTACGAGTATTATAAATTTGAATTAGCACCAACTAGCTGAACCGGCGAACTTCGTACCACATTTTCTTTTAAATATTATATTTTTCATACAAACCTTCTTCTTGTCAATAAAGAACACATAAAATAAAGATTTAATTCAATTCGGTGATTTTTTTTAAATTTTTAATACATTTGAATATATCAGCACTCACCAATATCAACAGATCCATAACTACAAGACAGTAATGTTAATACAAAACAAACTTTATACAGTAACATAATTACTAAAAAAATGTATCAGTTTATTTTTGCAAAATAATCAATATAAAACTACATGTAAGCGCGCAATGCTTACTTTATACAAAACTTGAATATTCTGACTGACTGTTGGAAGGTGCGCGTCGTTAGTGGGACTGAGATTGCATAAACAACTCGATCTCAATGTCAGTCACCAGTTTTACTGAACACGATATTTATACAAAAACAATTAACCAACTAAAAAACTATAATCACACATCATACTTTATTGTGGCACAATTTTTTGTGCGTTAAAACAAAGGCTGGAGTAATTAATTTAAGAAAATATTTTTTTCTTTTAGTTGGTATAACATTGAATACTAAAGTTAGTAGTTAGTTATGTATTTATTAGTAGTGGTAGATCCAAAATAATATCGGTCGGTTCTAATGTATTATCGGTGGGGATTAATAAATGTACAGCCTCGTAAAGTCTAATATAGATCCAAAAAAAACCTTACTAAGGCAATTGGTGTGGCAATGCATATACCTACCTATGTATGCTTGAGAAGTCTAGTTTTTATGTAAGTAGATGTCTATAGGCTGTAATATTCACGCAACATCTATGTGAGCTGTGAGCTGTGAGCTTATTTGCCACTTTCATAACTTAAAAAACGATCTGCAAACACTGTCTACGCAAACGTATAAAAAAATATATCAAAATTAAAGTAAACACAATGATTGGTAAAATCATTTAGGTATATTCTGATTAGTTTTGGAGTTTTGACAGTCAGTTAAATTGCATTATTGTTTTAGAATCTATGTAGAGACGCTATTACTGTTGAAAGTACAAATTTAAAACCAGATCCCCTCGATGTCGGTCTTACTATTTTCAAGCTCTACTTCTGTTTTTTTCTCTCACTTTCAACCATTTTTCAACCACTTTGATGGTAAATGAACAATGTAGCACAAAAACCAGAGATTTCACTATTTTGCCACTCCTGAGGTTTAAGTTATTGTGTCCTGTGCCGGAAATTACAGGGCTGTATGTCATAACCGGGACACCATAGCGTTGAACACTACCATTTAGCGGCAAATAAGTAGTGCGATAGTACCTACGCCCGTGAGTTGCGTCACTGCAGCTCTACCACCAGTAAAGGTGACATAGGTATCAAATTGTATCATATAAGTACAAAAATAAATCCGTCCTTCAGAACTACAACAATACCAACCTATTCATACCTTGATAAAATACAATGTATTGTTTATAGTACCTAGGTACTTTATCTAACGACTAAAGATTTGGTATATTCACGGTTGCGGATACAGTTATCAAGAACGTTATTATATCCACTATAAAATAATTAATTCAGTTTTTATTGTATCGCTCAATGTAATATGTGCAAACATTATCGTGTTCTAAGCACCTCTAGGTGATTTTATTTCGGAGGTTAAATTAGATAGGATGTTTGTATTAAAAATTCATTAATACCTGTGATTATTCGTACCTATCTACATGTAATTTGAGAACTTGAAAATTTAAAGGATTTGGACGTGGATGTACCTTACAGATAATGATCTGTCATTTTGTAATTTACATGTTGGTCGATATCTATTATACCTATTAATATCTACGTGAAGTAAAATGTTGTACCCATTTTTACGAAAATCACGCTGACGGAGGAGTATGAAAGAATCGTATCAAGATTTGTACCTACAGAAAAAAAAACAACGCTGTTGCACGTGGTTGCACTCCCGCAGTGCAACCCGTTGTTTTTTTCTGTAGGAACTGTAGGTTGTTTTGAATGGCAGAAGTGAAAACTTGAATATTAATTTTGTACATTTATCAAAATGCATTCTATAATTTTCGTTTACCAACATTTGTGTATATGACAAGATTTGATAAATCAAAGGAATTGGTGTTGAATAGGTACACTCGAAGCGACACCAATTTGTGGCGAAAAGTTCATACGATCATGGCACCTCTTTTGTCTTGTTATTTAGATTTATGCGGTATTCAATTACATTGTTAATAATAACTAATCAAAAAAAAATCAATTTTTTTTAACATAATTATGTGCTGTGTATCCGCTTGCTGTAAAAGGTTTCACAAAATTTAAGGATTCAGGTTAGGTACATTTCATGTAAAATTATAATAAATGTGGTCGAATTTCGAACATTGTTGAAGTAAATCACTTTAGACCTATATCACAAAAATGCTGAAATTATGGAAGCTCTTAAAAGCAGCTCTTAAGAGTGATTTAAATCCGTAATTTTGACTCCCATTTTTCCTACTAATTACGATGTCCATGTCAAACCACAAATACAACGCCATATTGCAAGATCTAACCATATTAATTGCCTTACCTGCCTATGGGTAGGTACTGATTTAAATGAAGTGCGTAAGCATATACTAAAGTTTCAAACTCTAAATCTAGAGGATCAAGATATGTCTTAACTATTTTATTGTATTAATTGTAATATGATCACAATCTTTACCATTCACAATGTGAATAATGTTCGGCGAGACATTTGGTCACAGGCTCGATTCCCGTAGGTACCGGGATAGATACTTGTATGGCCTACAGAAAATTATGTATTTCAGGTCTGGGTGTTCGTGTATTATGAGTTGTGTGTGTACACCGGCACCCACGACACAGGTTTATTCCTTGTATGGGGCTGTGAGTGTAAGCGGTATTTTTTAACGTAAAATTCTGTTACCTTTCTCAAATCAAACCACAGATGAACTCTATAGATCAGTGAGATTACGCTGAAATAGATTAATCAAATCATTATCTGAGTACCTATATTGTCTTAATTTAGTAAGTACCTATAGTATAACACACAACAAGTTTGAAAACTAGGTAATATGCCGAAGGTAGTAACTTTGTTATACATAGGTATTCCACTTCAAAATGGTTGATTTTGAAAATTCATTAAAATTGTTATCGAAAATAGCTTATACCTATATGGCTTCACGCGATAACGCAAAGTGATATTTAAATTAACGTGATAGGTACGAATGCAATTAAAAAATCATGAAGCGATCCGTAGGTACCAACTTACTTTTATGCCAAAAGCAAAATCTAAAATTATCTATTTTACTTTTCTACGACCAACTTTAGGTGGTAATTTTAATTCTAATAAGTGTTAAACATTTTTAAAATGTGTATCTATGATTTTGAATTATATTTTTGCGGAGTAGGTAAGTATGTCGATGCCCTTGTCCAACAAGGATAACTCCTAAATCTTCGCCGCTCTCGGCTAACATGAAGTTGACAACCTCGAGCAATAATGACCTCAGAGAAAGGACGAATGACTTATTGTTTTCTAATATCCCAGGCTCGTTATGTTATTTAATAAAAAAGCGAAAGAATAATAATAAAGTAATAAAAATATTATGCAATAATTTATTAATAATCTATATATATAAAAATGCAACCCGTTTTCCTTGGTCACGGCATCACGCGTGAATGGCTGGACCGATTTGACTAATATTGATTTTTGGTAGTCCAGGGAATGTTTAAAAGGTAAGAAAATATGAATAAATTGAAGGGTAATAGTAAAAACCACCATTTCTATCTATCAAACCTTTGACACATGTCATATTTCCATTCTGAGGCAATACGAAGTTTGCCGGGTCAGCTAGTACCTAATAAAATAAACTTGGCCACGTGTTTTTTAATGCAAAGAAGGTGGCAAAGAAGTGCAGTTCACATGGATGTTAAGTGACGACTGCAGCCTATAGACATCTACACAAAAACCAGAGGTTAAAATGCAAAGACCGTTGTTGTTATATCCTCGTGATAGTTATTAGGTCACTTCACGCCTGTAGTCCCCGAAGGGGTAGGCAGAGGTAGATGCATGCATTCAACCATACATGCAAACTTACTGGGGAGCTGGGTACTAGGTATCTTCCAGAAAATGGAAAAATCCCAATAGATCCAGAGATAAAGGATTTAACACCCTTATCTCTAATAGACCCGATTTGGAAATCGAACCCAGGACCCCAGCGTAGTAGTGGATAGTTATTACGGGGTTATAAAATACGGCGTTTCTGTAGTCTGATATTTGTTATAAAAATTTATGGCCATTGCTATAAAAATTTTGGGACTTCTCATCAAAATACCGCGACAAGTGGATTTGGCAGTCCTCTCGTGATATTAACCTAACATTGCATAAAGAATTCGGAAGAGACCGAAACAGGTAGAAATCTGAAGGTGCAAGGTCAGGACTATACGGCGGATGCATTAACACCTCCCAGCCAAACTCTCTTAATTTTTGCTGAGTGGCTATAGATGTGTGAGGTCTAGCGTTATCATGATGAAACACCACATCCCTTCTGTTGATCAATTCCGGCCGCTTTCTCTCAACTTCTTGCTTTAATCTCATCAGTTGTTCGCAGTAGAGTTCAGAATCGATAGTCCTGCCTGGTGGTAATAGCTCATAATGAATCAATCCTCCTTCCAATCCCGCCACACACACAACATCACCTTATTGCGAGTTAACCCGGGTTTCGCCACAGTCTGTAAAGCCTGACCGGTCTTTGACCACGACCTTTTTCGCACGTTCTTGTTGTACGTGATCCACTTTTCATCACCAGTTATCAGCTTCTTCAAAAATGATTCGGTTTCATTACGTAATAAAGAACCACAAATGAGTACACGGTTCATTAGGCTTCTTTCAGTGAGCTCGTGAGGTACCCAAATATCGAGCTTTTTTTTGTACCAAGCTTTTTTTAAATGCGCCAAAACTGTTTTGTGATCAATTCTCAGTTCTTCAGCTACATCGTAACTACTGATATGTCGATTTTGCTCCACTTTTTCAAAAATGGCATCCATTTTATCCGTAACAGGGTGACCAGAGCGAGGTGCATCTTTGACATCAAAATTTCCGGATTGAAACCGCTTAAACCAAATTTGTGCTACTCTCACAGACACTGCACTAGGTCCATAAACATCGCAAATTTTTTTCGCGGCTTGCGTTACATTTTTACCTTTTTTGTAGTAAAATTTTATAATGTATCGAATTTCGTCATTAGATTCACTTATCTTGACAGTACGAAAAACAAATGAAAATCACACATTTTCCTAATTTGAATTTGGAATTATGTTCTTTAAAATTTTAACTTTCAATGATACCAAAACCAGCCAGATACAAATACTACAGCCAAAGAGATTTTATTACAAGTTCGTACATACTATAATGCGAAAAGACTTTTTCCCCAACCTATTATATCACTAAAACCATATTTACGAAGAATTCAATAGTCTTATAACCAACTAGTGGCCGTCTTATAACTAACCCGCCCCGGCTACCCTCTCCTTTTTATGTTAGCGTGATGTTATATATCGATAAATAGGCTATCTAACACTGAAATAATTTTTCAACTCGGACCTGTAGTTCCTAAGAATAGCGCGTTCAAGCAAACAAACAAACGCTTCAGCTTTATAATATTAGTATAGATTCCAATTGCGTGGAAGGATAATCAGCTGCGTCTCGCATTTATTGTATTACCACCTACCTTCACTGCAATCGCCAATCTGCATGCCAAGCGTGGCGATTTTGGCATGTCCCCTGAAGACCCCCTTTGGGAAGCTTTTGTCCAGCAGTAGACGTATTTCGACTGCAATTAAATAAACTTAAATACTTCCTTTTCCATTTCTATCTCATTTTAAAAATCTTCCAAAAAGATTATCTATATTTAAACAGTAACCTAATATAGCAAGCAAATTAATTACGATAGGTAAAGCCCGCGGGGTCAGAAAAGTAATATAACAGCGTTATGTCATTAATTATCAATGTCACCACTGCATTGAATTTTAGTTATTATAAATATTTATACTACTTGTCAGATAAGCATTAGGTTTACCAAGGAAGGCTGATTAGTCTGTGGGTTTACCTATACACCAAGGAGCAATAGTAATGCCCGGCTAACCCTGAGGGCATCTGTTGATACCAGTTTTAAACTGTACTGTGTATTAAAATATTTACTACATACGATTTTTTTTTTTATGTATTGAAGGTGGCAAACAAGTATGCAATTGACATTGATGGTAAGTGCGTACACCTAGTCCCTTCCGCCTGGGTCCCACTTGTCGGTTTTCGCGACCAGAGCCTTAATCGAGTGTCGGTGCTTATGGAATGAAGAACTACAACGCGCCTCAAGGGCTGCTGAGGAGAGTGTGGTTAGCCCAACATCCGACGAATGTGAACAGCGTCATACAAGGCGACTAAGATTTTCTTACCGGATTTAGAACGCTGACAATACAACCGACATTTTTTTTCGGCACTAACACAATTTCAGTACGTGATTGGAACATCCCATTAAAATTTGAACCTCACATCCGACAAGTGGGAACGGGCTCTTACGCTGTAGGGAGAGAGCACGGAGCTCCAAATATATTGATCCTTACAAACCTATCGTGCGTCTCTACATCATCACTCTTTTTATACAAACAGTAGACCAAGGTAATTGATTATAGTCCGTCAAATAGGTTAGTAGATGCTTCAGCCCATGGATATTACGGTAAATTCAGAATAGACTGACTGGACTACACCATTGAAGACAAATGTAAATTAAAATTATTACAAACTTACCTAAATTTAAGAATGGTTCTAGTTAACGCCTGATATTTATCTTATAGCATTACATTGACTGGCTAAAAATAAGATTGGCTATTTATTTATAGGACAGTGTAGACGTCTTGCACCAAGACGGCCATATTCTACATCACTGTCGAGCACAGAGATCTCACAAATATTTAAGCAAGTGCCTAAGAAAGACCGCATTGAGTTCGAACCTCGGTTTAGGACGTTGCTGAAGAGGGTAAGACATATTATTAATTATTATTGTACTATTCAGGGCGTAAAAGTGCTGCAATCTTCGGTTAGTCTAAACAATTGGTCAGTAAAAGTACAAATCAGGCGCTCAACATTCAGTTATGTGATGTTCAACCACGTTTTCAACGAACGAAAACCAAAAGAGGAAGAGGTTATCATTTCGACATGTATATTTTTTTATTGTATGACTTCGCAATTCTTTAAATGTGTGGTTCGGTTTACATTGTTATTTTTTAATCGAATGTGTACCTTCAAATTTATTCCATTTCGATTTCCCAAAAAAAGCCACCTGGGTACGAAAATCGAAGATGATTTCAAATTCACGTACTTACCTTTTTTTATCGATTAACTACTTTTGTCTTCGTAGCTATTACTTTTTATTGCATTACCCGATTTCCATGGTTCTTGTCTTAATGGATAGAGTACACTTGGATACATGGAGTATTTATAGTTATTCTCATTAAATTTTGAAAAATAAATGCAACTCAATGAATTAGAAAATTTGGAGATGATTGGTGTCTCACCATCAATGTTTTATGTGATAACCATCAAGGTTTTCTGTCTAATCATGTGATAATTTTCTTACTAATTCTGTTGAAATGTGAGCTTTTCATTCATATTAGTGAAACTTAAATTCTTGCTTATTTTTTTTATGTTGCCGAGAACCGAGGGTCTGATAACGAATACGAAAGACAACCGAGGAAACTCTTCAGCAATTTTCAGTAGCAACCTCGTGTTTGAGCTTATTTCATTAATTTTAATAATGTCCGGAAACACAAATGATATCTGGGTCATAACTATCACTGAGGGTCCGAGGATGAAGATAAATGACAATTAAATGAAACTCTTCCGCGGTTAACAACAGCTACCTCATGTTTCAGCTACTACAAATAAATCTGATGTAGACTTTCGATACACTAGTGGTGGTAGACTTCAGTGTCGGATCTCGAGGGCGATGGTACACAGCATGATCTTATCTATCTGCCACCAACTAGTAGGTAGTGTTTAGGCGTATTCTGGATGTAATGTAGTATGTGTAGATGGTAATGTATGTCTATGTTATTTTAAGAACATAAATAAGTAGTTTTATGATGGTAGAGCTCCAGTGTCGGAGCTCGCGGGCGTAGGAACTTTGGACTTTGGACTTTGTGTGGGTGTCTATAGGCTGCAGTTATCACTTAACAACAATTTTTTTTTTATGTCTGAAGGTTGACAGACAAGCAAACGGGCCACCTGATGGAAAGTGGTCACCGTCGCCTATGAACACTTGCAACACCAGGGGAGTTGCCAACGCGCTGCCAGCCCTGAAGGACTCATTTGACACCATTTTTGAAGAACTCCATATTGTAGCACCTAGGGGACACCTCAGAGGGAAGTTTGTTCCACAATTTACACGTTCTGGGCAGGAACGAACGTGAAAACCGCACCGTTGAGCACTGACAGGTGTCCAGTCAGTGTGGGTGGAACTTCTCTCTTCGGCGGGTAGTACGGTGTAGGAAAAAAGACGGTGGCACCATGTCAAACAGTTCAGCAGAGCACTCACCATTGTAGAGACGGTACAACACGCACAGACTCCCAATGTCTCTGCGCAGGCTCAGATGTTCGAGCCTGTCAGTAAGTCCTGGATCGTTAACAATACGAACGGCACGTTTTTGTAGGTAGTTAAGTGGACCAAGCTGGTATTTGGGGGCTCCCTGCCCACAAATGAGAGCAGTATTCCAGATAGGGCCGTTTACATTTAATTGCACTTCGTTCGATATGTCAAAATGTGAACTGCATGCTTGCTTACCACTTTCATTACATAAAAAAAGTAGGTTGATATTTTAAAACTCTCTGGCGACTTTTCACGTATAAGTTTATATAGTTATATTGAAATTAAAATGATTCATTACATTTCCTCTTAGTAAACTTAATCTAATGAAACAGAATCAAAATCGATTTTTAGCGACTTTGTTTTATATTATTTTGTGATACTTAATGTGGTACTTAACAATGCCAATAACCCACTAATAAATGATTGAGCAATACCTACGCATAATTTTGCAGTAGCCTGCATCGAACCAACAAGCAATTACTTGTCAATCAACGTTTGCTGGACCGTACTAAATAAAACCCATGAGACATTAATTCGAACGTCATCTACTGGCCCCAATGAAATGAGATCAAAAGAGGCATGACCTTGTAGTCCTTCATTCAACCTTTAAAAATATATGTAGGTACAGTATGCATGGAATATACCCGAATCTTGATGCCGGAGTATAACGCAATTCGTCCTTTATGTGTGCGACAAAATATGATATTTCCAAAAATCACGAAGATAAGTTTAAAAAAATTACAATAAAAATGTTTAAGATCGTTATAATCTGGATAACTTGGTAGATAAAGATTAGTACCCCTATAATGGTATATTGAACGTAACTTCACGTAATCCCCGAAAAGAGTAGGCAGAGATAAATGCATTCAAGCATTACATGCAAAAACCCACAATTTGCCGATTATGTTTTGGACCATGTAAAAGGTGGCGAGGTTGTTCACATCTCCGGGCACATAACCAAACTCCAGGCTTCTGGGAAACTTCCAGAAAGTGGAAAAATCCCAATAGAAGCAGAGATAAAGGATTTTATACCCTTATCTCTGGTAGCCCTGACTCCAGCGTAGCAGCAGTGGCCTGCTGCCACTAAACTACACAGTTAGAGGCTGCCTATTAGACTATTAATAAATCAAAGAGGCAGGCTCGCTCTATGGGGACAGCTGCCGTTGTCCTGCCATCCTATGGGAACACCCATGCTGATAATATGTTTATAATACCTTGTTGTCTCTTTAACACAGTAAATGTTCAGATATTATGTGTTATACCTTACAGCATGCATACGCATATGGCTCGCGATTCACAAGACCCTTCCTTAGACCATCGGCTGCATGGCCTTGTATACGAGTACAGGTAGATATAGGTACTATACCTACCTATTATACTTTACTTGTACGTCTTATAGATTCAAATTTGAACAAAACTATACGACTATAATTCCCGAACGGATAGGCAGAGGCATAACAACATAGAACTAAGTAGTGGTAACGCATCTACACATTGACATCTCTAATTTTTAACTAGATATTTATTGGCTACAGTATATATTCACTTGCCATCATAGTGAACTGTATGTTTGTTTTTTTTTTAAGAAACGAATGTGTTAAACAAGCACATTAATGATATGTGATGACTGCAGCCTATAAACATCTACACAAAAACCAGAGGCCAAAATGCATAAGCGTTGCCACCCCTAAGACCATGTTATGTAAGGTCATATTTTTATTTTTAAAGAAAAATGGAAAGAAAAATTTGACTTCAGGCGAGGCTCGAACTCGCGACCTACTGGGAATCTAGTCCAGCCGCTCTTCCAATTGAGCTACTGAAGCCCTGCCCGATTTGTCAAATCTTTCCTTCACATCTATTCCATTGCTTTATGGTAGCAGTAGCGCCATCTATTACCAACTATGCTAGTTAGGCAACCGATATAATAGACTTTTCAGTTTATTGAATATCGTAAAGAAGTCGCTTTTACCCTTAATAATTGTTTTTATATTATTTCGCATTAACACATGCTTGTGAAATATATTTTTATTTTTAAAGAAAAATGGAAAGAAAAATTTGACTTCAGGCGAGGCTCGAACTCGCGACCTACTGGGAATCTAGTCCAGCCGCTCTTCCAATTGAGCTACTGAAGCCCTGCCCGATTTGTCAAATCTTTCCTTCACATCTATTCCATTGCTTTATGGTAGCAGTAGCGCCATCTATTACCAACTATGCTAGTTAGGCAACCGATATAATAGCGGCTGGACTAGATTCCCAGTAGGTCGCGAGTTCGAGCCTCGCCTGAAGTCAAATTTTTCTTTCCATTTTTCTTTAAAAATAAAAATATATTTCACAAGCATGTGTTAATGCGAAATAATATAAAAACAATTATTAAGGGTAAAAGCGACTTCTTTACGATATTCAATAAACTGAAAAGTCTATTATATCGGTTGCCTAACTAGCATAGTTGGTAATAGATGGCGCTACTGCTACCATAAAGCAATGGAATAGATGTGAAGGAAAGATTTGACAAATCGGGCAGGGCTTCAGTAGCTCAATTGGAAGAGCGGCTGGACTAGATTCCCAGTAGGTCGCGAGTTCGAGCCTCGCCTGAAGTCAAATTTTTCTTTCCATTTTTCTTTAAAAATAAAAATATATTTCACAAGCATGTGTTAATGCGAAATAATATAAAAACAATTATTAAGGGTAAAAGCGACTTCTTTACGATATTCAATAAACTGAAAAGTCTATTATATCGGTTGCCTAACTAGCATAGTTGGTAATAGATGGCGCTACTGCTACCATAAAGCAATGGAATAGATGTGAAGGAAAGATTTGACAAATCGGGCAGGGCTTCAGTAGCTCAATTGGAAGAGCGGCTGGACTAGATTCCCAGTAGGTCGCGAGTTCGAGCCTCGCCTGAAGTCAAATTTTTCTTTCCATTTTTCTTTAAAAATAAAAATATATTTCACAAGCATGTGTTAATGCGAAATAATATAAAAACAATTATTAAGGGTAAAAGCGACTTCTTTACGATATTTAATAAACTGAAAAGTCTATTATATCGGTTGCCTAACTAGCATAGTTGGTAATAGATGGCGCTACTGCTACCATAAAGCAATGGAATAGATGTGAAGGAAAGATTTGACAAATCGGGCAGGGCTTCAGTAGCTCAATTGGAAGAGCGGCTGGACTAGATTCCCAGTAGGTCGCGAGTTCGAGCCTCGCCTGAAGTCAAATTTTTCTTTCCATTTTTCTTTAAAAATAAAAATATATTTCACAAGCATGTGTTAATGCGAAATAATATAAAAACAATTAGTAAGGGTAAAAGCGACTTCTTTACGATATTCAATAAACTGAAAAGTCTATTATATCGGTTGCCTAACTAGCATAGTTGGTAATAGATGGCGCTACTGCTACCATAAAGCAATGGAATAGATGTGAAGGAAAGATTTGACAAATCGGGCAGGGCTTCAGTAGCTCAATTGGAAGAGCGGCTGGACTAGATTCCCAGTAGGTCGCGAGTTCGAGCCTCGCCTGAAGTCAAATTTTTCTTTCCATTTTTCTTTAAAAATAAAAATATATTTCACAAGCATGTGTTAATGCGAAATAATATAAAAACAATTATGTAAGGTCATGTCTCTGTGAAAGTTATTACGGGGCCATACAACATGATAGTGCTAAAGACTACCATTTAGCGGCAGATAGATTAGGTAATGCGGTGGTGCCTACGCCCTCGAGCTGCCTATGAAAGAATCCCCCCCCCTCCGTGCTGTAAAGTATAAAAATTAGATAAACTATAGAAATTAAATTAAAATGAAAAAAAAAACACGATAGTCAGTAAGTGATTTAATGAATTCTTCTAATAATCGTAATTGCCATACATGTAATTTTTTTCGCGAGATGCTATATGGACTCATTTTTAAGATTTTATAGGTATGTACGTAGCCAACTACTAAAAAAAAACTATCAAATTTTGCCGGCCTAGGCCCGGGCCTACTCGGCCTATAGGGAAATCCGCCCCTGGGTGGCCCTGGGAAATTTCGAGAAGATAGAAAAATCCGAATAGTCTCTTGAACAATGACCCCAATGTTGCAGTAGTGGCTTGCTTCCACTTGCCTTACTACTTAGGCATTTAAGAAGCAAATTGAAGCAAATATGAACTATGTTAAAGTGGACGTCTCATCGTTGGGCTTGACTGATCGTCAAAATTGACATAACGGTGTATGTGCTAATATTAATGAGGCTATAATTACGTTCGCATTGAATATAATCGCACTTCGTGTTTGCTTCATTAAGCGGCAGTATTTGATCGACATTCCGATCTTGTTTTTTACTAGACATACTAATAAGACTATAATTATAATATTAAATCAAAATATGGTGACGACGGAACTCAGGCATAGGTACGTGGCGTCAATTGGCGTCAGTCAAGCGTCAGTTCGTCAGTTCTTTAAACATTCTCTCCACAGAGTGTCATAGAGCATTGACAGCAGAGTTAGAGGGCACCATCGCATTACTTACTTAATGCAGTTTTTTTTTTGTGCAGTGCAATGCAGTTAAAGTTAATCTTCCGCGCAGCACTGCCGAGTTCCAGTTAGATGGTAATGTATTTCACGTAAATTCTGATACACACATAAATATTTGAGATCTACTGGTGGTAGAGCTCCAGTGACGGAGCTCGCGGGCGTAGGCACCACCGCATTACCTAATATACTTGCCGCTAAATGGTAGTTTTCAGCACTATCGTGTTCCGGTCAGGTGGTAATGTACGGCTCTGTAATTTTCGGCACAGAGGCGTAACACCTTAGGCCTCAGGAGTGGTAACGCATCTGCACTGTGACCTTGGTCTTTGTGTGGGTGTCTATAGGCTGCAGTCATCACTTAACATCAATGTGAACTGCATGCTTGTTTGCCACTTTTATTACATAGAAAAAAAAGCATCGGATTGAATCCTTTGGGTTTTATTTAAACGTTGCCGCACTTCCTTGTGGTAGGTACCTACTCATATTTAATTCCTCATATCGCTATCATGAATCTGTGAAATCTCCTGTTATTGCCGGCACAGAGGCATAACACCTTGTGACTCAGGAGTGGCAAAGCATCTACAGTATTACTTACCATCAATGTGAACTGTATAGTTACTAATTGGCCACGCAGTTACATAAAGAAACACAATTACCACTCTACTAACTTATAATAGGTTAGTATTCCACTGCAGATTACTTTATTCATCGAGATATACTGAAAACCTATTTTTACGCATATTTATGATCTGGAGTAGTAATTCCCAAAGTGGTCCATATAGACGCCCGGGGTCCATGGGACTCGATGGAGATCTACGTAGGCGTGAATAAAAATTGGAAATATGGGAATGTGATATAAATGTAGCAAGGAAGAGGGGGTCCACGGAAACCAGAAACATTTTTTAATGGGTCTACAAGAAAAAATAGTTTGGGAACGTTCTTGCTACATTTATATCACATTCCCATATTTCCAATTTTTATTCACGCCTACGTAGACCCCCATCGGGTCTCCCAATAACTACTTTGGGAATCACTAAATTAAAAAATAAATACGCTTACACTCACAGCCCCACAGTAGGTATAAACCTGTGTCGTGGGTACCGTTGTACACATACAACACATACACAAACACCCAGACCCGAAACAAATATCTGTAGGCCATACAAATATTTGCCCCGGTGCGGGGATCGAACCCCGCGACCCCGCGACCCTTCGAATCAAACGGTCATCTCACACCGCTGGACTAACCGGGTCGTCACTGGTATGATCATGTTAGTAAATTGGTACTATCAGTGTATGTGTTGAGATCTATTATCGTGGACCCCCATTTTCATTTCATGGACCCCCAAATTTTTTTTTCGCTGACGCAGACCCCTTTTACATTGTCATAGACCCCCAGGGGTCGATATAGACCACTTTGGGAATCACTGCTCTAGATCATAGTTAATAATATAATAATATGTTTGCAGCATATCTCGATGTACGAAATAATTCTGCAGTGGGATCCTAACCAATAGGTCAGATCTTAGCTCACAAAGATACGACGAAAGATACCTACTTAAATGTTTTTTTGAGTACCAATGACGTCTGTGATAAGACTCATCACACTGTCTCCGATAATCGTGATTACTAATGAGTGGTGATTTGAATAAGATAGGTACCATCATTTCGATTTACCGTAATATCATGACAATCGTTCGGCCATTGTTTCTCTCTTCCCACATAGCAAATCGTTTTTGACATAATTCGACAGTGAAGCGCCAAGAATTCGAATGTGCATGGAATATGCCACCAAAAACGTTTCCATGTAAAGTTAATTAAGACTAATAATATTAGTAGTCAAGACTAAAAGTATAAGTACATATTGCTTGCACTATTCATGAAACGAATTATTCGGGTCTGATCCACCTAGTAGTGATCCACCTCTCGTAGTTATTATTAACAAATTCCGGACTGATCCATCTTATGATTTATACGTCCGAACGGATCGCACTCAATTCTTGCAAATTACTCGAAAATATAGCCAGAATAACAAAAAAAAACATTTAACATCAAAATAATCAAATATTAAAACATGTCTTGTAAGAAACAAAAATAATCAAATAGTTACTCGTATTAAAAATAAGGACTAGTTAACTAACTCTTAAAATCATATAAATTAAAACAGGTCGTGTATTTGACGTAACATTAAGAAAAACTATAAGAGGAAAATCTATACTTATAATAAATCTGTAGAAGTGTAAATTCTGTACATTAAAAATATTGAAAAAAATTTTATCCCGGAAAAATGTCTGTTTGTCTGTGTGTTTGTGCACGCTAATATCAGAAACGGCTTATTCGATTTGCGGTTTTTACTAATATATTGTAGTAAGTTTCACTTAACATTTACCCCCTTATTCATAAACGTACATTAGATACGTTTTAGCTATAGAATGCTTTGTCTTTATCAGTTGCATTGTCAAATGTGCAGGATAGAAAGAAACAAAGGAGACATTAGCAACACTTTAGCTAAAATACGTTTATGAATAAGGGGGTTAGTGTTTGTTTCATGTGAATCAGTTCAGAAATAAAAAAAATATGTCAACTTAAAGAATTGTATCGAATATTTTAAGCTATTCTGTATCTTAGTTCTATCTTTTAGGGAGTTTAGTACCTAATAGGTAAAAACGGACCCTACGGATAACTAATCCGCCGCTGTCTGTTTGTCCGTCCGTCCGTCTGTCTGTCTGTCACCAGGCTGTATCTCATAAATAGTGATAGCTAGAAAGATAACATTTTCACAAATTATGTATTTCTATTACCGCTATAATGTAGGCGCTTAAAATTTTCACAGAATTTTTAGGTCTTATGTTGTATTGTAGCTTCCATAATAAATCTATATACATACATACAAATAAATAAAATTGGAGTGTATGTTTGTAATATTAATATAACCGCTTTTTACTAAACGCATATGTATGTATACACGGTACATATATATACCAAAACAATTTTTTTTACAATTTTTGTCTGTCTGTCTGTTTGGCGGAGCTAATCTTGGGAACGGCTTGACCGATTTTGACGGGACTTTCACTGGCAGATAGTTGATGTAATAAGGAGTAACTTACGCTACTTTTATACTAGCTGCGCCCACGACTTCGTCCGGGTAGATACTGAACAATCATACTTTTTCTCACGTAGATGAAGTCGCGGGCACAGCTAGTATGTAATATAAATAATTGAAATATCACAAACAATATACATTTTTTAAATCAGAATTAATGTAATAAGTACTTAAATTGATATTATGATGTGTGAATAAAAAAGAATTTAAGACCTAATATAAGCTGCTCCAAGCAGTGACCAACTGTGATATTACCGGACAGTCCGGAAAAAGTTGACTGGTAACATGTTCCATGTATTGGTAACAATAAATTTGATTAAAATTCCTTTTGGGTCTGGCAAAAAAGTTATTGCTGTGGTTACTACATGGTGGTTGTAGGGCTGTTACCGTATTTATTATTTTGAGAATTAATAAATTTAAGCACGGTTCATGTTATTTTTAAAAAAATAATCTGGTTTAATATTTATGGTATGATATAGTAAACCGAATTTTGTTGCTGACTGTCCGTAAAATGAGATAATTACTAGGTGGTACAGACAGGAATAGAAAATTATTAAATTAAAGTTGTTCCCCCTGATATATTACAACAAGGTGGATCAGACCGGAATATAAAATAATTTACAATATAGTTGATCTATCTGGTGGCTCAAAACTAGGTGGATCAGACCGGAATAACTCCATGAAAGAGTCAGTTTTTAGTTACTCAATTAAATCTTCATCTCAATCAAAATGAGTGGCCTGACTTGCTCAAGTCGCATAATTCATTAGTAACTATAATTTTAGTATGTTCTTAGGATTTCGCGAGCTACACTCATTGAAATAAAACTAGTTTTCTAATTTATCTCGCGTATATTGAACTAAACAGATTATTTAAAATCGAACCTGACGTTTCGGTCACTTTTCAGACCACGGAAGCTGAAAACTAGTTTTATTTCAATGAACTATAATTTTGTGGTAAAAAAAATACGACGCAACGCTTTGAGAAACCTTCCCTCGTTACCTTGTCTTGGCGAGACCCCAGATGTAATAATTGTCATGATTCCATACAACTGATAGGATTTAAAGGCGTACAGGCATCGGGAGACGAAATATAGAGTCTTCGTTTAGAGGTATTTTGCCTGATATGCCTAGTATCTAATGATGGTAAGTAATGAGTTTTTATAAATTAGGTAGGTATAAAGAACAATTTATGATCAAATCTTTCCTTCACATTTATTGCATTGCTTTATGGTAGCAGCAGCGCCATCTATTGCCAACTATGCTAGTTAGGCAACCGATATAATAGACTTTGCAGTTTATTTAATATCGTAAAGAAGTCGCTTTTACCCTTAATAATTGTTTACTATTATTTCGCATTAACACATGCTTGTGAAATATATTTAATTTAAAGAAAAATTGAAAGAAAAATTTGACTTCAGACGAGACTCGAACTCGCGGCCTACTAGGAATCTAGTCCAGCCGCTCTTCCAATTGAGCTACTGAAGTCCTGCCCGATTTGTCAAATCTTTCCTTCACATTTATTGCATTGCTTTATGGTGGCAGCAGCGCCATCTATTAGGACTAGATTCCTAGTAGGCCGCGAGTTCGAGTCTCGCCTGAAGTCAAATTTTTCTTTCCATTTTTCTTTAAATAAAATAAATTTCACAAGCATGTGTTAATGCGAAATAACATAAAACAATTTATAATCAAATGGAACATTTCTCCAATGTTAATCATTGTCTTTTTATTGACAATAAAAGGTAACCACACCCATGATGCGTTTTGCGTCCTCATTCGCCTTAGCTATACCTATAACTATGTTAACATCGTATCTGTACCAGAATTATCATCATGAATTCCATCTCGTATTATGTACTTTGCTATCTTTGATGTGATGTATTTGTTTAAATATTTTACCTCATTTCCGTCATAAAAAACGGTACGGGATTAATATAATATGCACTTTCTGTGTAATTATTTGGAGAAATGCTTGGAACGTTCGTAAAACCGAGTCTTGATTCATAGATATCCAAATATCACATTGTTAACTTACTATCATTATAACAAAGAAAGTAAATGTTTATTAACTTTCTTTCAGCCCTTTGGGGGATGTTTTTATTCACAACAACGTAACTTCACGCCTGTAATCCCCGAAGGGGTAGGCAAAGGTAAATGCATGCATTCAATCACACATGCAAACACCCACGACTCGCCGGTTACGTTTTGGCCCATGCGGTGGCGAACCTGTTGCCATCTCCGGGCACATTACTAAACTCCGGGGTACTGGGAAACTTCCAGAAAATGGAAAAATCCCAATAGAAGTAGAGATAAAGGATTTTAAACCGTTGTCTCTGATAGTCTCCGATCCGGGAATCGAACCAAGGACCTCGAGCGTAATATTAGTGGCCTGCTACCACTACGCTACTGAGGCAGTTCACAAACGGGAATAAAAACGTCCCCCAAGGAGCTAAGCTAAGAGGCATGGAAAATATATTTGATAGATAAAGATTTTATTTAAATCTTTTCGGATTTGAATAATTTGATTGCAATAAAGCTCAAAGACACTCTATACCATAGACA
Organism: Macrosoma leucophasiata; assembly: GCA_036365455.1. Classification (NCBI taxonomy): domain Eukaryota; kingdom Metazoa; phylum Arthropoda; class Insecta; order Lepidoptera; family Hedylidae; genus Macrosoma; species Macrosoma leucophasiata. Next base: position 14,806,301 of record JAWQUS010000009.1, on the reverse strand, counting down.
ACATCGACCAGCTTATTTATCATTGATTACCGGTTGACGGCCTCAATGGTAGAGCAGCAACAGATAAATTTGTATGTAATATATTTATATGTTATATCATACCTAACAACATACCATTTCAAAACTTTTCCATTAAGTAAACATAATATACTAGGTACTGCGTTTGTGAATTGAGAAGTGAAATAATTGGTTTAAGTTATGTAATCAACGTACATAATACCTTAACTGTTATTTTTCCGAAATAGGGGGAGGAGCAAAACTTCGCGAAAAAAAAATAAACTGGTAATATGTAACTTAATAACACACTCAACCCACGGCGTACCTAAAAATATATACCCATACCAATTAACAGTTTAACAGTAAATTGTTAGTACGAATTATTTAAGTTTCAATCTTAAGTTTTTTTTTCTGAACCTATCATAATAATTGATCGAGCCTTAAAATTTATCGAGATTGAACACGCAAAGTCTCCCGAATTACCCATTACCGAATGCAAATTGTGGGAGACAGTTTTTTTGTAGGTACCTCCTACCTATGCTATTTATGTGTAGAGTTCCCCTCATATTGGTAACGAACCCTAAAATATTTTATTCAGCGACTGGGTATACAAATTTATGTACATCGTGTGAAAAGTAGGTGTCCGAGCACTTTTTTGTGTTCATATTTGTGCCTCATCAAACATACCTAACAGCAAAAATAGTATGAACAATCCACACTAATAAAATCTATATACAATAGAAAGGCAAGTTATTGGGGCACTTTAAAAAGCGAGATTAAATGTGTAGTAATACATCTTCCAGTCGTCCACTAGCCCCTTGTAAACGATTGTACTCGTAAGTATGTAGTACCTAATCAACGATACGATAAGCTTTGCATTTTAAAAGATACCGCTCTCGAGCTTATGAGTTCATATTTAAACAATAGAAATATGTGTGTTGATGTATATGGGACAAGATCTCCCGGGACTTCAATGTATATGGGGGTCCCACAAGGTTCTATTTTAGGGCCATTTCTTTTCTTAGTCTATATTAATGACTTACCCTACATAATCAATGATGGCCAAGAGATGGTATTGTTTGCTGATGATACTTCTTTAGTGTTCAAAATTAAAAGACAGGAGGTAGATTTTGACTGTGTAAACAATACTCTCTCTAATATAGTACATTGGTTTAGCGCCAATAACCTTTCGTTAAATAGGAGTAAGACAAAATGTATTAAATTTACTACTCCTAACGTAAAACAGGTTGAAACCAATGTTAAGATAAATGAGGAAGTATTGGAGATCGTTGAGTCCCACGGTATTTCTTGGCATTACCGTGGATGCTACATTGCAATGGGGTCCCCATATTGCCAAATTAGCTAATAGACTTAGCTCGGCAGCGTTTGCTGTGAAAAAGATTAGACTATTAACAGACGTCGAGACGGCTCGCCTTGTTTATTTTAGTTATTTTCACAGTATAATGTCCTATGGCATTTTGCTATGGGGAAATTCCGCCGACGTCAACACTATTTTTGTACTGCAAAAGAGAGCTGTCCGGGCTATCTACGGGTTGAGTCCGAGGGTATCTCTTAGAGATAAATTTAAAGAAATAAATATTCTGACTGTAGCTTCGCAATACATTTATAAAAATGTATTATATGTCCGTAAAAACATTAATGAGTTTCCTACAATAGGTAACAATCACAGTATAAATACTAGGAACAAATACAAGTTGTCCATGGATGCAACGCGGCTGAATAGGGTCAGTAATTCTTTTAGAGGTCAATGTATACGGTTCTTTAATCAAATCCCCAAAAACGTTCAAAGTCTATCGATCAATAAATTTAAGAAAGTAATAAAAGAACGTTTATATAAATGTAATTACTATAAGACCAGTGATTATCTTAATGATAATACGTCTTGGGATTATAGCGATCGCTGCCAGGCTATTTCATGATACTGTGATTTCGTGTATTCAGTAATTAGTATCTACTATTGTTAAGGGTTGAATAAAGTGAATACCCTGGCTGAAAATGAATTCCATCTTTTATTTTGCCGTATGCATATCCGGAACAGTCATGCACGCTTAAATGTCTTTGCCTTTGGCGGCGTCGTGTGGCGGGTTGCTCACTTCCCTCTAAAATGGTGAGGGCAATGGCTGTCACATGCGTCATACTCGTGAACGGGTGCTGTTGGTGGGGACTGGTCTGTTCTGGTTTGCAGGGGCTACATCACATTTAGTAGATAGCAGTTTATTTGCATCTATGCCACGGATGGACGTTGACATTATTTGATTTTTCACGATAATCTATCTGTACTAGATTTAAGCTCTCATTTAAAAGAGCTCTTACTGAGTTTGTTGGGTAGCGGAGTTCTTCTCAGTAGTGACTGCACTTGGAACTCTACTAAGTGAATAACATTGATCATGACGAATAAGTTTTTCTTTTTCTTCATTTATTATCATTGAAGGAATTGAAAAATTTTATGATTATTATGTTTTAACCAAATAGTTTAAATTTTAATTTTTAATTTACTATTAATATGATTTTGCTTTTACTATATGTAATGGTTATTCGCTCTAGGTAGTTTATGATTTATTGACGTTTTGAAAGTATCTGTAAAGATCTATTCGAAATAAAAAAAAAATAAAAAAAAAACTTTATAATTTCCAATTCCGAAAATATTCGCTTTTTTTTTTCAAGAATGCTCTCATTTTTAGGGTTCCGTAATCCGCCTGTCTGTCTGTCAGTCTGTCCGTCCGCGGTTTAGCGCATAAACTATTGGCTTGATAAACGGTAGTTGTTAGAAATTCAAACGTTACGGCAATAGTAGTACATATCTATACTTATATTAAATCTGTAGAAGTGTAAATTCTGTACATTAAAAATATTGAAAAGATAAATATCAGGGGATGTTACTAGATCGATACCGAACACAAATATGTGATTAGAAAATTTTTTGTCTGTCTGTCTGTCTGTTTGTTCAAGCATCACACAAAAACTACCAGTCCGATCACGATGAAACTTGGTATAGTTATATAACCTTTATTATTTATAACCTTTATTTTTTATAACCTTTGGCGCATAACACTGGGTACTTTCTATCCCGGAAAATGTCTGTTTGTCTGTGTGTTTGTGAACGCTAATTTCAGAAACGGCTTATCCAATTTACGGTTTTCACTTATATATTGTAGTAAGTTTTACTTAACATTTAGTGTTTGTTTCATGTCAATCGGTTCAGAAATAAAAAAGTTATGTTAATTTAAAGAATCTTATCGAATATTTTTAGACTATTCTGCGTCTATCTTCTATCTTTTTTAGGGTTCCGTACCTAAAAGATAAAAACGGACCCTATTTCTAATCCTCCGCTGTCTGTCTGTCTGTCCGTCCATCCGTCTGTCTGTCACCAGGCTGTATCTCATAAACAATGATAGCTATAAAAAGATAAAATTAAACGACAAAATTAAATCCAAAAAATAAGAAAATGAAAGTATTAAGGGGTTCAAGGGGACATACAATAAACGTGTTTTTATTTCGTATATTTTCTATTCGATATCAACAACGGTATATAGCAAGTAGATGCTTAAAATTTTCACAGAATATGAAGTTGTATATTACCTTTCTTCCTTCCTTTGTAAATCCATACTGTCTATACTAAGATTATAAATGTGAAAGTGTGTTTGTTTGTCCGTCTTTCACGTCAAAACGGAGCATCGGATTGGTGTAGTTTTCTATGTAGAGGTACTTGAAAAGGAGAGTGACATAGGGAACTTTTTGTCTTCTTATATTTCCCACCCCCTAAAACAAGAGGTGGAAATTTTAATGGAGCATTCCACAGTTTGCATGGTACAAAGTTAAAACTTGGTACGCGAACTCTTTGAGCCTAACAAACAACACGTACGTCTTTTTTTTTAGAAGTCTTCCCGCATCTTTTTATAAGAGAGAGTGAAAATTGTATTGGGATTTATGCTTGCAAACGCCGATTATTTGCCGGTTACGTTTGGGCCCATGTAACAGGTAGCGAGCCTGTTGACATCTCCGGCCACATTACCAAACGTGGTACTGAGAAATTTCCAGAAAATGGAAAAATCCCAATAGAACCAGATATAAAGCTGCCAAAAATTGGTATGCAGACTATTTGTCACTAAAAAAAACAAATTAAGGTTAAAAAAGTTTATACAGAATTTTCTCATTTTTAGACTCTATGTAAATAGTTAGGTATACTTAAAGGTTTTGGATAACAATTGGAACTTGATTGGGACATTTCCGCGTGATCGTAAAATTTGAATTATTTAAAAACGAAATCCACGTGGGCGAAGCCGCGAGCAACAGCTAGTAACGAAATAAAAAGGAAAAATATCACACTTAAGTTGGCTTAACAAGTTTGCGAGTAATAGTCGACCAAATGTATTTTAATCGAAAATTTTGAAGAACTCCTCCTCCTCCTTTTTTTTTGTTAGACCGAGTTTAGATATTTTAAGTTCAGAACGTCGTGTGTAATCTTAAAATTCGAACACAACAATTTATACTAAGATTTCGAATTATAAAATAAATATGCTTGCACAATGCTTGTAAGGTATCAATCACACGTCCACAAGCTGCGAAATTAATGACTGCTTTTATTTACAAAGGTCATTGACATTTAAGTTGCTTTGTCGTTTGATGCTCTAGTAAGCATAATCTTATTACGGTACTTTATCCCATCATATTTATCGACTCACGAAACCAATTAATAAGACAAGTAAGCGCTTAAAAAATCGTAATGATTATAGAAAATGTTCGATGGAAGTGGTAAACAAGCATGCAGTTCACATTTATGTTAAGTGATGACTGCAGCCTATAGACACTTACACAAAGACCAAGGTCAAAATGCAGATGCGTTACCACTTCTGAGGCCTACGGTGTTATGCCCCTCTGCGGGAAATTACAGGGCCGTACATTACCACCTGACCGGAACTTGATAGTGCTATACACTACCATTTAGCGGCAAGTATATTAGGTAATGTGGTGATGCCTACGCCCGCAAGCTCCGTCACTGGAGCATTACCACCAGTAAAACCTATCAACGAAGTCCGATCCTAAGTAGTATTTTAAAGAAGCGTGATAGCGATTTCAAAAATGCTTTGTGGAATTAAGCTGGCAGTTTGAAGGTATTACTAACATTATTATATCCTCCCGAAGGAATTTCGGTCACTGCGCCGCCGGCCAAACTCAACGTAGACTACCCAACTGCGCAAGAGATATTACTGTGCACAAGTCTTTACCTACAATTCCCAATCTCTCATATCCTAATGGGACGGCAATGCAACACGATCAGAGAGAGATCAGGCGCAGAACTGACAGGTTTTACGTGCTCAAGAGCACGGGTACTAGATAGACTCCGGGCTACTACTGGAAACTTTCTCACAGAGTAAATTTAATCCTTTTAAACGTTTTTCCGAGCTGGGGATCGAATCCTGAAATACAAGGTTCAGCATCGCGATTACGACCACTGGACCAACGAGTCAATCCAAAAGTAACATTAATCTACTTCTAATTAGCCTAACAAAAACCCATTAGGAGAAATATTTCTGACATCTTTCCCTCACAAATGTATCTCTGTCGTGGCCTTATCGTAAAATTGTATTTTTTTTTCTTTTTTAAAAAATTGTCATGACTATAGATACAGAGTCTTTCAGTCGTATACATATTGAATTTCACATTTCTTTAAATTAATAAATATCCATATGGAAGATGACGATGATTAAATGCTTCCATGAGGAATATGATGAGATGATGGGGTGTCTCCAGTAAAGCGATGGGGACTTTACTGAAGTTTTTACGAAGTTTTGGAGGCAATACGAAAAATCACTTTTCACTTCATAATATCACTTTCTTACACTCGTGAACATTATCGAATGCTTTATGATAAAAATCCCACCATTTTTACACATAAAAACGCGACTATACACAAATTTCGAAAATAATATCACGCAGCGACACAGCTCTTTTCCACGTTCCCGCCAAAACTCCTCCGTAAAATTGTACAAGTCATAATGTTGCTAACACTTTTTTTTATGTTACCAAGGTGATGGTGTTACCATATTGATGTTAAGTGATGATCGCAGCCTATAGACACCCACAGCATGATACGATGCCACCCCTGAGATCTTAGATGTTATGTCTCTGTGATAGTTATTACGGGGCCATACATTACCATCTAACCGGAACACGATAGTGCTGAATACTACCATTTAGCGGCAGATAAATAAGGTAATGCGGTGGTGCCTACGGCTACGCCCTCGACTGGAACTCTACCACCAGTAAAAAGGTTTTGTTTCATCTATAACATAATTTATAACTCATAATCATGACTTTATGATAAATTATACAACATTGTAATTATAAACCAAGACAGGCATGCTTTTTATGACAAATTCTGAAGTTTTTTTTATTAATTTATTCCTACCAATCGTAATCTTATAAGTACTCATAACCAATGCTGATATTTGACAACCAGATTATAATTTGATGAATACTTATACATTACTGTCAAATCCCATTCAAAAACAATTCTTAGAAACTATAAATCCGGGACTTAAAAAAGTTTATCTTCCTTTTTTTATGACCCGAGGTCCTTAAACAGTAATGTATTGAAACCAAAACTTACATTGTAATAAATTACCTTGCAACTAGTAATAGAGTTCCAGTGTCAGAGCTGTGTGTGTGTAGGCACCACTGCAATGGTAGCATTCAGCACTTTTATGTTCTACTTATATTGTAATGTACGGCCCCATAATAAAGGTCAAAAAGGAAATACTACTTAGGCCTCAGGGGTCGCAATGCATCTACATTTTGACAATCCGTTTTGGTGTAGATGTTTGTAGGGTGCAGTATTCACTTACCATCAATATTTGCATCAATATGACCTGCGTGATTGTTTGCAAATAAAAAAATCAAGTTTTTTATTAATTAGTTTGACCAATTTACTATTTAATCTAGTGGTGTGTGATGGATACCCGTGGTCACGGTTTCAATTCTCGCACCGAAACAAATATTTAGATGTTTGTTTTGAATCTGGGTGTTTGTGTTGTTCTGTGTTATGTGTGTACAACGGCACCCGCGACACAGGGTAAAACCCAGAGTAGGCTGTACTTTATTATTAATTTATTGTGTTCATGTATCCTTAAAAATGCAATGTATAACTACTACCTTAACTTTCAAAAAAAATATTCAGTGGTGGTAGAGTTCTAGGTAGAGACTAACCCCCTTATTCATAAACGTACATTAGATACGTTTTAGGTATACAATGCTTTGTCAAATTTGCAAATGTGCAGGATAGAAAAAGACAAAGGAAATATTAGCAACCCTTGAGCTAAAATACGTTTATGAATAAGAGGGTCTAATTCTAAAACTGCCAATAAGTAAGCATTGCTCATTTAATTCTGTTTCGTGTTTTTCAATTAATTTACAATAGGTAAACAAAGCTAAATATCAATATAATAGTTCACGACAGATCATGACATGTAACATAGATATAGAGATAAATAACAACACAAAATTATGTTTAAAGTTTAGGCTCACATTATTATTATTTTTACGACACACATTTATTGGAAAATGCGGTTAATTAAGGCTGCGCTTATCTTTATTCTTATTTTATGGGCGATTTTAGTGTTAGCCTAAATATGCAATATGGTAAAAATGCATCAATTAACCACTTTCAATGGATGTTTTTGATTAAAAATGTATAATATCAATATTTTGATCTTTTTCATCAAAAGCTACTGCCGATTCCGACCATGACGATTGGTTCCGCTGCATTAACTGGCGCCATGTATAATATTATTGAGTACCTTACTTACCTAATTCGTAATAAAATATGCTGGCTACCAGTTCATGGGCCATTACACTTCTCGTGCGACGAAGAATTTCTTGCATCGTTCGTTGATCTCGGCAGTGAGTAATTCGATAACTCTTTGTACGGTACCAAATCAAATACCGTGTGAACTTTGAAAAAATAAACATCGTAAATCGCAGATCACCTTTTCGGGCGTACCGAAACAAAATGGTGTCATATTTTATGAGGCTCAATTATAATGGCAAATGTCACGCGAGTATAAAAGGAGAAAAAGCTCTGTTATCTTTCAACCTAATGTAGAGCGACAGTGTAAAAATATTAAAAGGCGCAGAGGCAAGACGCCGGAGCATTTTGCGAAGCGACTCCTTGCGTGCCACACCACACATCGCGGTAGTAGATACGCTGCAATACCGCATACCTTTCATTTCTTTAAACGTGAATGATAAAAGTTCAGTTAAAATGTTATTGAAAACAAAATTAATAATACTTTGTTTAGCTCTATTGAGCTCGATTTGCGGGAGTGTGTCTGAAGATAATGAAAATGGATTTTCCGCTAAAGATGGAGCCTTTTACACGGATGATGCTGTTTATTTGAATGGTAAGGCTTATACATAATGTTAAGTTGTGTAATTGTTTAATCATTTTTTGTAATATTTTCATGGAATGATTTCTTACGAACCTGCTAACTTATTGAGTTATATCCAAAAATCAAAACTTCATGTAGCATTTTCATGAAACTTATTTGTTGAGTGTAGAGTTTTTACTTCTTGACAAAACATTGAATATTTTTAGAGCATTTAAATGTTTAAGGAATTTCTTAAAAAGTCTTTAGCTAAATTACTTTCCTGTATATGCTTCAAAACTAATTAAATGTATGTAGGTACGTATTTTTGTAGCTTAATATCTATATGTGTGTTATAAAAATATAATAATCGTTAACAATTTAAGAATGATAATGGCGACAATAGATACATATGGATCTGTACCTGTCCGCCTTTCCTGTCAAAGTATAATTACTGTTTTATTATTTTTAGTGTAGGTATAATTATTGGATTTTACCATTTCAAGAATAAAGTTGACTATCCACAACTTATGAGCTGGAAGTTCTTTCAGTAAAATTAATTAATTATAAGTAGCATCACTAATGACAAAGGGGAGTGTTGCACAAGAAAATTGGAATATGGTGACATTGAACTTCGGTAGGTAGGAGATTCTTTTTATGCCTAATGCATTCGAGTAGATTAATTTAATTATAAGGCAATGACACTTTGCGGAATTTCCTACAAATATTAGTTGCTAGTAGTTAGGACGTTTATTTCAATGGAACATAATCAAAAAGATTTCTATGTATATGTAGGTGTAGTAGTTGTTTAGAATGTTACACAAGACACGGTTTAAATCGGAAACAATTTGTTTACATTTTCATGTTAAAGAAAAAGTGATAATCATGTATGCTCATAGTGTGGTGTCAAAACAATGCACGACACATGCGGGTATGAGGTTTTGAGGCTAGAGAAAGTTAAAATTTGCACTTGAGATGTCCGGTAGTCACAAGATGCCATTAAAACATTAGAACTTTGAATTCTCTTAGATGCTTATTAAAATCCAACTCTACTTAAGTAAATCTATGTCTGGACTATATTAAAAATTCCATAGCATTTTTTCAATTATTTTTCCTCTTCATTGTTCACCGGAGAAAAGTGGTCGTCAACCCGAAAATAAGTACATTAAGCCACGTTGATAACACAGTTGGACCATTATTCGGAAGACGCTGCGAGATCGATTCAATGCAAATTTTCTGCCCACACGGCCGCAAGACTCCACATCAATCAACCATTGTCGCCCGCAACCGTCTCTAATACTACATTTCTTGTTATATTTTTTGTGAATCACTTTGAGAAGATTAATTAGATCGGAAGAGTATCGAAGATGGTGACGCTGTTGACATTTTCCTACATCGGTCTCCTGAACCCGGAATCCTGAGCACAATTAATTGTAATAAGTTACAATAATCCAACTTGTTTATAACGCTAAATGTTATAACGTCTATCGACTCTCGATAGTCAAATGCATTTGACCAAGACCTTTATGATACGTATCTACAATAATGTGGCCGTACCAGTAATACAACATAACAATAACAATTCAATAGATGAGTAATCGTTCTTAGAACGTCGAAAATCAGGAGCCTGATTTATGCTGATTTTATTCACTTGCATTAAAGAAAAAAACTTTTTTTTTGCTTGTAGAAGACGTAAATATTATATGTTAGTCGTATTCAAAATACGAGTACATCTTAGTACGAGCAGTCAATTTATTGACTTGAATTGGCACTGGTACATAATTTTCAAGCTCTCCAGCTACAATGTAATAAGTTATTGTTGATATCAGAATCAGAGCAGCGCGATGTAAGTGTTCACATGCCACAAGTGGTGCTATTCCAAGATCTTAATAGGTCTAGTTATTGGATACTCTTTCTTGGACATCTTATATTAAAACTTACTGCAGTATGCTTGTTTTGGCGTATAGGACTTTTTTAAATGTAGTTTCTAGGAATGCTTAAAGTCGGTACATTTTCATTATAGTGTCGCAGGAAATCAGGCTTAATCACTGAGAAGTTTTGGTTGTAAGTTGAATACAAAGCGAATATACGTCCAGTTCCAAGGTCGGTTATTTACGTTATATATTTTTCTTTTTATATTTTGTATATGCCATGTACATTCGAGTATGATTGATAAAATGTAGGGTATTCAAAATCAAAAAATTGCGAGTCTTCACACAAAAGAAAAGTTTTTTACTTATCTTTTTTACTCAACAAATAGAGTTAGTCAAAGAAAATCTTACAGCCTATTACTCTACACCACTTAGTACCTACCAGAATCAGGCGCTAACTAAAACTTTTACTTATTACAATGAAAGATATAAGTTTATTATTCCATTAAATAGAGTTATACCATTAGTTCTGTCTGATGGTGGGGTCAAAAGCCTTAGGAATCGGCGTGCATATATGAAGAGAATGATGAAGGTAGACGAGGCGCGAGAGGTATGTCAGGACCGGGATATCTGGCGCTCTACACTCTTTGCCTACCCCGTTAGGGAGCTGGCGTGAAGATACATACATACATAAATAAATAAAGTGAATGAGCATAATAATTTGATTCATATAGATACACAACATGTTTCGCTACGAGAGCCTATCGTAAGTCAAATATATCACTTTTTCGTAATAAGTAACGACCAAATACTTAGTTGGATATGAAATTTCATACAAGAACGTATTAAAATCGTAATAATGCGATAAAACAATTTAAAACGTTTCATTGAAACACAACTACTTTGACTATCTTAATCTAAAAGAAAGCGTATCCTTGCACGATAATACAAAACGGGAACCGTTATGCAGCGATCCAAAACAACATATGCGTATGTAATAAGCCTGCATGTTTGGATCAATGCTTTTTTGGACGTTTCCTGAATAATAATATTACTCTTTAAATTAGTCACAACAAAACATCCCAATACCCAGGCAAGTAGGTAGGTAGTTTATTTGTTTAGAAATCTAAATTCTTTGGCAGTGTTTGGTGGTTTCATATGCAGATTTTATATTTTTTACGTTTTGGCGCATTGCCGGTATTGCCAAAATAGTTTAGCTTTGTTAAACAAATAAATATATTTAAAATACATTTAATATTGCTAACACAATGCTTAGTTATTCGATCATCATGTTTTAGTGGAAGTAGAGTGTAAACTCTAGTAGAGTAACTCAGTGTACTATTTATTTTTCGCAATAACACATGCGAGTGAATTTTAGAAATTAAAGAAAAAACAGGAAATAAAAATTTGACTTCGGGCAGGAATTGAACCTGCGACCTCAGGATAACCAGTCAGTCAGCTGCTTTACTAAGCTACCGCAGTCCCACACCGGTAAATCGGTAAAATCAAAAAAGGAAAGCAAAATTTGACGCATCGGTGTGGGACTTCGACAGCTTAGTGGTAAAGCGGCTGGACTGGTTATCCTGAGGCAGATTCGATTCCTGCCCGAAGTCAAATTTTTCTTTCCGTTTTTTCTTTAATTTAATCTCTGTCATGTTTCATATAGAAATGCGTCAGTGTAGGTAAATGCCGTAAAGACTGTACATTTTTAATTGGAAAAACTGTAACCAATGAAACGTTAGGACGAAAGACAAGTAGGTAGGTACTATCAGAGTATTATCAGAGTAAGATCCATATATTATAATGTATGATTGATTTTGGACTTTTGGTTTTGGTTCAACATGTATTGATGACTTATTATAATTGAACAAGCAGAAAATACAATTCAACAGAATTCAGATGAATTTGTATACGTATATGACGCTAATGACTGTAATATTATAAATAGCTCCAAAATGATGGTTAACACTTACCGAGATTATATATTATTCATCTTCAAGCGCGCATGGCCCGCGGCTGGTGTAGATCGCAAGTGATCTAATCGGTTAAGCGATACGGGCGTGGACGGGTGTGTGATGGGTGACCGCTAGTGGAAAAATTAATAATGCGCGTTTCCGTGCTTTGGAGGGCACGTTAAGCCGTCGATCCCGGTTGCTATCGATAGATCGCAGTCTTAACGACCTTGTCGGAGGGGCCTAATGGGGCCTAATGGGCGGTTCGAAAACATCCAACAGCGGGTTGGCCACTAACCCGTCCACCAGTCCGGATTGGAGAAGCGTGGTGGAGTAAGCTCCAGGCCTCCTCCCAAAAAGGGGAGAGACTCGTGTCCAGCAGTGGGACGAATAAAGGGTTGCCTTTATTACTATTATTATTATGCATCTTCACGCCAAGTCCCTTAATATTGAAATAATAATGATTTGCATGATCTAAAAATCTAAAATCAACCCGGTCTCATTACAAAGGTGGCAATCATAACATAAGACTCATTCGAAATAATAATTTGACTTGCATCCCATCAAAAAACACATTATTATAATTATTACTGTTGTCAGTGATAAAACCAGTTCCCCAAGCAAAGGACAATCCCTTATTTTTGTATTATTATTTGTGATTCATACTTGCGGTGCACAAAAGTAGTTTTAATTAAATTAAAATAATTAGCGAAGTAAATGTCAAGAATTAACGATATTTTAGATTTATTTAATTAGTGCTTGTTGCAGTAAATTATCATTCATTTACTGCTTATATCACTTATTTTAGATGATTTGCATAGCATTTACGTAACTTCTTGGGACACCGTAGTGGCCAAGTGCAAGTACGGTGCAAGTTCGATCTTCGTTTTCTATATTTCTTTGGACGGATGACTGCGAAAAACTAAGGCTGCTTACTTTCACTACAAATTATGATTCATTAAAAATTCTTTTAGATACTTTTAGCTTACAAGAATGAAAAAATACCTTTAAATTAGCTACTCTTGTAGGTTAGACTTTTGTACGTTTCCAGATCAGTTTCCGGTGACATAGAAAATTGTGGATAGGGTATTTCTATTTTTTCGTGCAAAACACGTGTCAGTGAGAATACGTACGTTTTTGAAGTTACGTTTTATATTTGCCACTGGAAAGGAATAATCTCAGATTGATTAAAAAAAAGATAAATATAAAAAATATGCCTAAATATCACTACCATCACTGGTCAGAAATCAATTTTTGTGAGTTGTAAGCAAATATCATGGAAATTTGGTGTATTACTGCCTATTATTGTGTTGATATTTGTAAATTAACTATCTAGCAATGAAAAATATACAGCAGAAAATTTATTACGTTTGTTATGCTGATTACATACATATTGATTGCATACATTTGCTGAGACAAAATAAGTTTGTCCAAAAAATAAGCTCCTTACCGTCAACTGAACTTGAAGTAAAAATATTTACTTGTTTGAACGCCTTAGTGATATTCCCTGCCCCTGTTTCCCTTTGAGCGATCCTAGCCCCGTTGACCAGTGAATAGAGAACAGGTCGGATGTTTGTAGTTTGGTGACAAAACAGGGACGAAGGCGAAATTATTACGTGTGGTATGTTTTCTTTTCATTACCATCAGTGACATTTTTAATATAAAGAGTAATAGTTAAAATTACATGTTCGGTGTTAACATGATACACTTTGAGTTTATGTGCTTTTTAAGTCTTCGTTCTAAACATTAATCGGTTATTTAAGGAAAAAAATCAAAAATACATGGTAAATCTCATTACCATTCCTTTCATTACCATCATTTACCATTCGCTATTTGTAAAATGGTAATGATCATAAAATTATGGTAATGGAGATTTGTTTGACAATAGAGCTACGCTACAAACGTAAGATAGAAACAGGTAAATTAAAACAGAAAAAGAAAAATTGAAAGGGAGGGAGATGTAGTAATACAGTATAAACATTTAACTTCTCTAAAGGCAACATTATCTCCCATGGGGGCTGTAGTACATATCGGATTTTCTGAAAACTATGTGGCCATTAGCTTTTATTGCTGTATAATAAAAGCAATATATTTTACAGCAATGAAAGCTAAAGCGTAGAAGCGAAAGCTGCGTAAAGCTTAGAATGAATTTGAATGATCTGTAGTTTCTATATTCTTTAGGCTTTAGGTACTTAGCACAAGTGTAATAGAAATCTCACCGAAGATATTTTTTTTACTTGTCTGACGAGATGGTGTGGGTGCAAAACTAGTTTTAATAAAAATAAATGATATGCTTTATTAATATTGCGGTATGGCCGTTATAACAAAAAACAAGTAATCGATAACAAATCGATCACTCGTGAAAGGACGTAGAACTGAGTATCCATTTCCTCGGCATCTTCTAGTCGACAATATTTTTTTTATTAAAACTCCGCAGTTTCATCCGTGATTTAAAGTTTCTCGTAAGATCGCCTTATTACACAGCCCGAGCGTAGACTTATAATGGGAGCTGCACTGCAATATTACCGAAACCCGATAGTCTTGAAAACTAGGTACCACTCGGTGGCAGATAGATTAGGCAATGCGTTCGTGCCATATGTCCTATGCTATCAAGTTCCGACACTGGAACTTAACGAGAATAAAAAAGCCGCCGACGAACACATTTGAAAATCAATTGTCATATTTTTCTCGTGACTTGACGGGTTAATAGGAACCAAGATAAATTACCACTTATAACTTATTCATCTTATATTTTCAGCGGCAGTGCCACGTGTCCGACGTGATACGAATAATACTCGGCATAGCAGGCAATTCCTGCTACTACAAGCTCGCGTATGTTTAATCTTAATAATTCGTTATAGAAAGTTATTTTCACATACTAGTGTCTGAATTGAACAAATTAACTGAAATAATATGTACACACCATAATATTTATACTTCTTAGTGGTAAATTCATTACTGGTTACTAACTAACCTATACATTTACTTAATCATCACATGCCAATGCGTCGCGTGTATAACTGATATGTACATTGCCTAGATGATACATTTAATGGCACATGTAGGTCCTATTAAATAGCAGGCACCTTTATCTCTCAAAGGTAAGGTGCCCCTGACAGAAAAACCGACTTAAACTTTGGACCATCCAGATTTTGAGCTCAAAACCTTGCAAGCTTGAATAGGCAGGCTGTGACACCAAGCTATCAAGTGAAACTTTTTAGTTGCCATGATTAAAAAAGCCTGAATGTTAACATAATACACATTTGAATCAAATGCTTTAGAAAACTGACGATGGTGCGTTTGGATTGGGCTGTGAAACCACAATGGGCAAGAAGGGTACCTGTAAAAGCTTTCGCGATTGCTACCCTCTCTTCAAAGTCGTGGATCTCTCAGGACTAGACGGATGGGTGATGGGCCATTACGATACTTGCAGCTACATTAATGGAGAAAATACTGAGGTATGCATAATTTTATTTTAAACTAGCTACCCACCCCGGTTTTGCTCGGATACAATGTGTTATTTATATTTTTAGGTTCTATGCAGTTTTTATGTTAAACTTTAAGCAATGACTGTGAACACCGCAGCAGCAAAAAAAAACTACTGTATTAGGTAGACGCTCCCTGTACAGTAATATGACTGTACTCACCGACCATCAGTTACTGTATAAATAATCTGAACCAACCTGTAATGCATGCAACTGCACTAGCGATAAATTGGAGCATTTCATGTTTGGTCATATCAAGTCGAGTGGTTTGCCTTGTGGATGTCAAGAAACTTCACACCGGGTGAGGAGTAGGAAGCTTTGTAAAAAGACCCTCTTATAAGAAAAAATAGTTCAGGGACTTTTATAAACTTAAACGTGTCGCTAACTCGTCTTTGAACGTTTCCATCTGTTTTGAATACAATGACCATTATTTTTCGCAATAACACATGCGAGTGAACTTCAGAAATTAAAGAAAAATCGGAAATAAAAATTTGACTTCGGGCAGGAATTAAACCTGCGACCTCAGGATAACCAGTCCAGCCGCTTTACCACTAAGCTACCGAACAGGCTGGACTGGTTCCCGTTTTTTTTTTCTCTAATTTCTAATGATTAAGTTATTATAGCGTACAGACGATTTGTAACAGATTTTGTTTTATCACAGGTTCCCTGTCCCATGAATCACACGTGAGCATTCACATTGTTTAAACTATTATGTTTAAAAATGGACAGGGAATGGGTTAATATAAGAAAAAAAAAGAAAATTGATGTCTGACTGTATACAATTAAATCATAAGATTCGTTTTTACTTACTTTTAGAACGGGTCTGTCCAATTTAAAGCTGTTTATTTGGTATTCATTAAAGTTCCTTCGTTCGACCATCGGTTGTCTTTTCTTGATTTTTATATATTGGGTAGGGGAAAAAGTTTCTTCGCATTTTATAAGATAATTCAAAACATTTTTTAATATAGTTTATTTAAATTTAACTAAAGTATGTATGTACCATTTTGTTCGATAACCTTTTGCCATCTTGTAGGTAGGGACTATACGGCGGATGCATTAACACCTCCCAGCCAAACTCTCTTAATTTTTGCTGAGTGGCTATAGATGTGTGAGGTCTAGCGTTATCATGATGAAACACCACACCCCTTCTGTTGATCAATTCCGGCCGTTTTCTCTCAACTTCTTGCTTTAATCTCATCAGTTGTTCGCAGTAAAGTTCAGAATCGATAGTCCTGCCTGGTGGTAATAGCTCATAATGAATAATGCCCTTCCAATCCCACCACACACACAACATCACCTTATTGCGAGTTAACCCGGGTTTCGCCACAGTCTGTGAAGCCTGACCGGCCTTTGACCACGACCTTTTTCCACGTTCTTGTCGTACGTGATCCACTTTTCATCACCAGTTATCAGCTTCTTCAAAAATGATTCGGTTTCATTACGTCGTAATAAAGAATCACAAATGAGTACACGGTTCATTAGGTTTCTTTCCGTCAGCTCGTGAGGTACCCAAATATCGAGCTTTTTTTTGTACCCAGCTTTTTTCAAATGCGACAAAACTGTTTGTGATCAATTCTCAGTTCTTCAGCTACGTCGTAACTACTGATATGTCGATCTTGCTCCACTTTTTTGAAAAATGGCATCCATTTTATCCGTAATAGGGCGACCAGAGCGAGGTGCATCTTTGACATCAAAATTTCCGGATTGAAAACGCTTAAACCAAATTTGTGCTACTCTCACAGACACTGCACTAGGTCCATAAACATCGCAAATTTTTCGCTGCTTGCGTTGCATTTTTACCTTTTTTGTAGTAAAATTTTAAAATGTATCGAATTTCTTCATTAGATTCACTTATCTTGACAGTACGAAAAACAAATGAAAATCACACATTTGCCTAATTTGAATTTGGAATTATGTTCTTTAAAATTTTAACTTTCAATGATACCAAAACCAGCCAGATACAAATACTACAGCCAAAGAGATTTTATTACAAGTTCATACATACTATAATGCGAAAAGACTTTTTCCCCTACCTATTATTTATTTTTTTATTTATTTTCAGGCAACAATGCTTACAATAAACAATAGGCCCATATAAAATATATACCTTAAAGACTAACATACATACTCGTATTATATAACTTATAACCTAACACTATTTGGTAGGTGGTGCGTCGGTACTCTTATGGTCGCTATCTCTATATGTAGCTTTCACGATACTTAAATTATTTTTTCAGAACGAAGATTTAAAAAATGTATATTGGAAAGAACATGTAATATTTCTCGATAATCCAACAGAACACATAAAAATATTTTCCAATACTAACCAGTCAAAACGCGATTATCCTGATAACTATCTGAAATGAAACGCTACCTATAAAATAATACTGATTAATATTGATAAATGAGTAAGTAACGGAGCGATCACATTTTATTTTTTATCCCATATGGAATGGCAAAAATCAACTCTACTTGTTTACTAATAATTTCCACGGACCTAAAACGTTTCTCCGTTGAATGTCCACTTTGCACCACGACGCACCAAGTGAATACATTCTAATTTGTTTGCTTGTTTCTATAGTTTCGTGTAATTTTGATTGGTGCTTAATAACATTAATATGGAAACAAACATCCTCACCGAAAATCATAGTTATAATGAACATTTAACTTTATTCATAGAAAAGACTTAAACGGGGTGGGTGCCGTGCGTGCTTGTATAATAAATACCTAGTAATAACACACGACCGGATTCGGTACGGCAGACCGAAACCGCCGACTAAAGCTACGCGAGCAGACCGCATCGGACTTGATAAATAATAATAATGTCCGCTGGACACCTCTAGACACGGCTAGATTTGGTTCGGAGCGTTCAAAATCCGCGGTCCGCTCCGTACCAAATCCGGACGTATTTTACTACTACAAGAATTTGTTCAAGACCGCTTATTTTTTAATTCAATTAAACTAGAACTGAAAGTAAGTGCCAACTAGTTTTCTAAAACAATAATACCTGAGCCACTAGTGCATACAGCCCGTATGTGCTAGGTGTATACCTAATTATAAACCTATGTCGTAAGTGCCGTTGTACACACGCAATACATACAAAAACAGATACCCGGAAGAAACACTTGTGTCCCTTACACATTTGCGAACCCGCGAGCCTCGAAGTTGTCGTTAGACACCGTTGGACCAACTGGGTATTTATTTCGCTGTAATACTATACTGAAACTTTATGGTTGTTTGTAAACAACATTACACCATCTAGCAGTGAATTATTTTTCTATTTCATTGACTACGATCTCATTTTAATCACAAGATAATTTAATGAATTTTGTTTACTTTGTTAGGTTTTTGGAGTATGTTGCACAGAGCCAGTTGGCACACCACCGCAGCAGGAGCCTGATGTCCAGCGACTTGGAATCTTACCACAACCTATTCCCCCTCGTATGGGACCTATACAATTGCCCGAGTAAGTTGATTTTGTGTGTTAAACGTTTGAAAACTTAAAATTTGTGAAAACTTCTGCATACTTTTGCAAGAAAAACTCGTAGTATAAAGATTAGATAGGTAACTTAACTGTGCAAAATTTTTTGGTATCAAAAGTCAATTAACTTACGAATAGTTTTACTGGTGATAGAGCTCCAATGACGGAGCTCATCAGCGTAGGCACCACTGCATTACCTAATCTACTTTCTGCCATATGGTAGTATTAGGTAAGCACTATTATGTTCCAGTCAGGTGGCAATGTGCGGCCCTGAAATTTCCGACACAGAGGCATAGCCACTCCTGAGGTCTAAGATATTATTGAAATCTCTGGTTTCTAGATGTTTTGAGCTGTCATATTAATATGTCAATCATGCATTTTGTTTAAGGTTTTTTCTAATCTGCTAATGTTAATTTTGTCAATAGGTTCACGCGCGTGATATCAGCCGTAGCGCCAGAGTGGATGCTGAACGCCATAAATCGGCGTCAAATTCCCGCTCAGTGGCCTCCGACCATACCCCCGCTACCGACCCACCCTCCCGACCACACACCGGCTACCCATCCACCTTCTTTAGGTATTTTTTTTACAAACTAAATAAAGATAAAATAGATACGTTGAAACTCACAGCCACACACTAGGCATAGCCTATATCGTGGGAACAAGTATTTACAAATATTTGTCCTGGTGCACGAGTCGAACCCACGATCCTCGGAATCAGGCACTCACCGCCCATCGCTGGACTAACCCGACCGTCATTGTCTGTTTACTTGAAAGTATGAATTTATAATAATAATGTGTATAATGTGTGGTTAGTTTACGCATGGCCCCGAAATAATTATCATAGGGGCAAAACAACTTAGGGGTGGCAACGTATCTGCAATGTATCTGCATTTTGATTATTCAGTCTTGAATACATTTACCCTTGCCTACCTCTTCGGAGAATATAGCCATGAAGTTTCATTTGATCGCTTTTATAATAAATAACAGTTGCTTTATTTATTTTTACGGGCGTACCTACGCCATAAATTATGCAAATTTTAGCTCGACCTATACCAAGAGAACCTGAAGCATAAATATACATGTCGAAGTAATAAAGTCGTTGATCTTTTTATGTACGGCACTTTGTAAATTAAAAATTTTCTTGATAGGTGTAACTGGTGACGCCAGTACTCCGGGTGCCACCACACCGGGAACCACTTGGGCCACCAAACCTCCGAGCACAACCAAACAGGTAAGAATATTTTACCAACAAAAATAAAAAAGTGTTAGTAAAAGGAAAACAACAATTATCTTTGAAACTAGATCTGATGGGATAAATATATTTATATGAATACGAAGCGCGGTATATCTATATATGAAGCGCGCATGGCCCCGCGGCTGGTGTAGATCATAAGCGATCTACTCGGCGCGGTCGGATGTGTGATGGGTGACTGCTTGTGGCAAATTAAAATAGCAGCAATAGTAGCAACACATCTGAATTTTTACCTCGAGTTTTTGTGTAAATGTCTTTAAGCTGCAGTATTCACTTAACATTATAGACATCTACACATAAACTACGGGTCAAAATGCAAAAATCAAAATTTGGCCGCAAGTAATTTTAGTAACATACGAGAAGTTCCCAAGTAAGTAAGGTAAATAAAACTACATTTTTAATTTAAAGATCTGCTTCTTTTATTGAACCTAAGTTATGAAATAAATAAAAAACAACATAAAATGATAGGTACCCACGTGTAATGTCACTGAAAATAAATTTAGATACACATATGTCTATATAAGTAGAATGTATCATTTCCTCTTTTACAAACTGATAACAAAGAAGTGAGGAACAGAAAAGGAGGTTGTAATACTAAATAGTTTTATAAGTGCCAGAGGTGTAAACATTATATTCTATTAATTTTTAAGTCTCATTGTAAAAGAACTTATATGTGTGTATGAGATTAAATAAAGATCTTTAAACCTAAGTGTCATGTGTAATAAATTTATTATATTAGTAAATAGCACATATAAATAATAGGTAGTATGTAATTACAATTAAATCTTTATTATTCTGTACATTTCAGTTTTGAAGTCGGTTTTTCTTAACGTAGTTATATTTATTTAATACTTATTAGTTTATTTAGACAATTAGATACCTGATTTAATTTTTTTAGGTGTGTCGATACAAAATTATTACACGACTATACGAAATCAATAAAAAAAATATCCACGAAAGAGTAAATAAGCTGCGTTGTGTCGTCGATGAGTAAATGTGTCATTACCACTTGTTGTCATCTTGTTGTCATGCGCATTAGGACTATCTAGGACGTCAGTGGATTCAACGCACTGTATGACAACTCGCTGTCTATTCTTATTCCTTTAGTCTGAGGTGAAAGTAAGTAAAAAAATGCTCATAAAATAATAACTAATGGGCCTATCTGAATCAAATTTATATGGGACCAATTTGAAACTATTCCGCATCAAACAAAAAAGAATTACGTAAATCGGTCCAGAAATCTCGGCGAAATTCGCGTACACACATAAAAAAATATATATATATATACCAGCCGAATTGAGAACCTTCTTGTTTTTTGAACTCTGTTAAAAAGCTTTATAATATCAGCTTCGTTACAGATATTCTCAGTTTAGTTATATATAACTCAGTTTCGTTACAAATTTTGCAATGTACAATTTTTCTGCAATTGACCCTTTAGCTTCTAAATATAAGGCCATGTTTTAAACGTATGGAAATGCAATGCAACGTCAAATATCTTCTGTTCAAAATAGTTGAACTCAAACAACATTTAAATTTAAGCCCTTTATTTAGTGCTGATATTTATAACTGCTACTGATAAAACTCGCGAAGATATCGCTTAATAATTGTTGTTAATATATTATAGTAAAAAAAGAATCACCTAACCTACCTAACTTTGGTCACATTTGAAATCTGTTGTCGTAACATATATAATATTCATTTTGTGTTTATTGTCTTGATGGCATACGAATCTTATTATCTTTACAGACCTGGCCACCTGTATATCCAACACAGCCGACCAAGCCGCCAACGCAGCCTGTCGTGAGCGGTGCCTGCGGTATGAAGAACGGCCCTCAGGTAGTGTAACTACTGACAATTTAGGTATGACCGTAGAAACACAACTTCATGTAGGTATCGTTAAAAAAAAAGGTAATTAGTAGTTGAATTCCATAGGATTCAGAATACAAAGCATTCGGCATTACCCAAGATTTTATTGCGCAAATCATGGCCAATCTTCATCAACATGTAACTTGATCACAATAGATTATTGTCTTCTCGAAAGTGATGATATACACTGCACAGTCAAAGTTTTTTGTCCACCACGAAGGCAGTCTTGGCTTAATCATCCAAAAAGCCAGATCCAAGATTCAACCTCCAGTAATTAAATTACATCGTGGTCCTACTTTGAATTCCTGATTTACTCCTACTCTACATTCCTGTTTTAACATGTAAGTCTCTTTCTCTCTACTTAACGAACGAAGTAGTCGGGCATCAGGTGGTTTCGTGTATAACATTATAGCCATTCTCTTTGCAGACTTATGGCAGCACTTACGAATTGCAGGACGAAGAGCGAATCGTGGGCGGGCACAACGCGGAGCTGAACGAGTGGCCATGGATCGTGGCTCTGTTCAATGGTGGCCGGCAATTCTGCGGAGGCTCCCTCATCGATGAAAGTCACGTACTTTCTGCAGCCCATTGTGTTGCCCAGTGAGTTTGTCTCTTTCAAGTCTGGTGAGGGGGAAAATGGTTGAGGTGGTGAATGTAGTTTATTAGCAGGGCAAGACGAAAAACTAATTATATATAGGCATTACGTGAAGTTGAACGAGTGACCGTAGATCGAAACTCTGTTCAACGGCGGTCGTCAGTTCTGCGAAGGCTCCATCGCCAATGATAGTCACGTACTTTCTGCAGCTCTTTGTGTTGCCCAGTTAGTTTGTCTCTTTCAAGTCTGGTGAGGGGAAAATGGATGAGGTGGTGGATGTAGTTAATATAGGCAGTGCAGGAGAAAGAATAAATTATGTACAGACATAACGCAAAATGGAATTAATGGCCATGGATCGTGGCTCTGTTCAACAGAGGCCGCTAGTTCGGTCTTCCATAATTATGGCAGCCAGCTTTTAGTTAGCTTATCGTAGTGCCAGGTTTCTTTATAATAATATAAGGATGTAGTTTATATTAGCAAAGCAAGTCGTAGAACGAATTTAAGATAAAGCAGAGCTCAACAAGTGAGTTTGTTTTTTTTTTACAAGACTGATGGGAGATAAATGCGTGCGGTGGCGGATGTATCTAGTTAATATTGGGAGGGCAAAAAAAGAATAAATTGTTGTTAGGCATAACGCGGAGCTAAACGACTGGCGGAAGAACGTTCTGCGGAAACAGCCTCATCGATGACAGCCACGTCTTTACAATAGCCCATTGTGCTGTGCAGTAGGTTCGTTACTTTATGGACGTCTGATGGGTGATAAACGAGAGCGGTGTTGGATGTAGTTATAATATAAATGTGGTCCATAATATTGACAGGGCAAGACAATGAAAGAATTGTAGTTGGGCATAAAGCGAAATTGAATGAGTGGCAATGGCCAGTGGTTCTGTTAACGAAGGCTGCCATTTCTGCGGAGGCACCATCATAAATGATAGGCATTAAAAATTAATGATAAGATTGGAGAGCAAGACAAAGCATTATAATGAGTGCATCTTTATTCAAAACTGGTGAGAGAGAAATGGATGGTGGAAGTAATTAATATAGGTATCGCAGTTTGAAGGATTATTCTTGGACGGCCACAACGCCAAGTTGAACCATGAATCGTGATTTTATTCAACAAAGGCCGCAAGCTCTGCAGAGGACATTGACTCGCAGTTTCGAAATGATTTTGTGTTGCTTTTTTAAGAGTTAGAAATTCGTACGAGGATAATGGATAGTTAAGGTTCAATCCAGGTGCTGTGATATAATTGGTTAAGTACTTCCTTTTTTTTGAGTGCACCCCATGCAGATAACTAGCGAATCGTATGTGCATTATTGCATGTTGGTAGAAGATATCGACTGCTTATATATATATCCGCACTATAAATACCGGCGTAAAGTTGTGTTCCTGTATAAAACAAAAATTATGATGTTGAAATATTTTTCAGTATGACGTCATGGGACGTAGCGCGACTGACCGCAAGGCTCGGAGACCACAACATCCGCTCCAATACCGAAACTCAGCACATAGAGCGCAAGATCAAGAGAGTTGTAAGGCACCGCGGTTTCGATATGCGCACTTTGGTAAGTGCTTATAAGCTACAAAGATCTCCCTCCATACCATCCACAGGCAGGCTCTAATTCATCAATGAGTAATCATTAGTGGAACTAGTAGATACCTAATGTTAAAAATCGTCACTTTGATATGTTGGAGCTATGGGATTAGGATGCATATGTACTTAGTGCAACTTCATAGGTACCAAAATTTATGAAAACAACTCTGAAACATTTATGTTTAGTACTATAGTAGGTATATCAGTGACGTAAATGTACAGCACCATATTATTGACACAGAAACCTTTAGCTTTAGAGAGAGATCTTTGACTTCAGGTTTAGCAAATTAAATAAAATTATTGTAGCATGAAAAGGAGAATGACCAAAGTCGGCCTGGTTGGCGTCTTAACAACTTGTATGTAGAAAATTGTTTTTTGAATTTAGATTTCACTCACATTTTTTTCACGTTAAAACGAATGGGGATTTATAAGATATTTTTTAAAAGTTAATAAATTATTTTGCAGTGAACTGCCAATCACAGACCAATAACCAAGCTGCCAATGTCAACACCATTGCATTATTTACTTTTTTGCGTTGGACACTGGTAATTTTAGGACCTTTATAACTTTGTCGAAATAAAATCGATTTAAACGATCGATGCTTTATTATCGATATTCAACGGAATAGATTATTCATGTCTACTATTTGTCTTGTATAATCACTAGGTATCGAGTGGATATAATTTGAACAGTACCTTAGTCTTGACTTAGCTCAAATTCATCATATAAATGTCTCACTTTTTATTATCATGAAGCGGCAAATAGAAAAACAATTTACATTGATGGTGCTGCTGGTGGATTGAAGTGAATATATAGCATAAAAACACCCACATGAAAACCAGATATTTATTTATTTATTGTTAAGTATTTAATATTTGTCTGGTATTCCTACCTGGAGAAGATTCATGACTACGCCATGCGGTTGAACTATAATACCTACTTAATGTAAGTAAAACAGCTAAGATGCTACACAATACTTTAAAATAGTCTTCGCTTATTTTAGTAACCTCTGGCAGGTACAGCACACAAAACTTAACCTCAAAATAACCAAAAGTTCGTAATGCAGTTTTTTAAAAACTCCTATTGATACCTTTTTTCTTTTTTACGCACGCATTTCTTAAGATATTGCCTATATTTTGCGAGTAATCCCGTCGAGACGCAAGAAGGGCGAACTCCCATACAAAATTGGTCATTCTCCTTTAGGTATTAAAAAAAATGAGATGAAAAGAAATAAATGCGGAGTGTCACATGCATACAGCTCAAATACAATATGCCCAGCAGTCCACTTACCGATTTTGTCACATAAAAACCTACCAATAGGTGACATGAAACTCACGGTTTATCTATTTATATAAAAATGCAACCCGTTTTCCTTGGTCACGGCATCACGCGTGAATGGCTGGACCGATTTGGCTAATATTGATTTTGAATGATTTTTGGAAGTCCAGGGAATGTTTAAAAGGTAAGAAAATATGAAGAAATTGAAGGGAAATAGTAAAAACCACCATTTCATTTTCCCATACAAATAGTCCGTTCTATCAAACCTTTGACACATGTCATATTTTCATTGTGAGGCAATACGAAGTTTGCCGGGTCAGCTATAGGTCGACCGTTTAATTCGCGTATCGCCTGTGGGGTACAAAGAGAGCGGGGGGAGATGTGACCGGGTGGGTGAAAGGGGTGCGCGGAGCAGAGAGCCACGTCAAAGCACGGCAGTACGCTGTCGGTGCTCGCAGCGTGCGGTTTGTATTTATTCAACGGACGCTTTGACATTGACGCACAAGGTAAAAACTTACCAAGATTAATCTCAAGATGAATCGCTTTTCCTGATTTGCAAAAAAAAATACAAATAGCGTACAACTTTTATTTCTTTTTTAAAGCCAAAAAACAAGATTATAGTTCTGCGGAGTATCTTCAAGACGATAACTTGATAGAAGATGAAGAGATGGACAGGTTTATTATTAATTTGCAAGATTCTGACTCCTCAAGCTGCTCAGACAGTGAAGACGATTCAAGCGATATGTACCTTTATTAATGATGAATAGTTCTAATCCTATATAACTTTTATTTGTGGTTACAATTCGTGAAAGGAGTTATTGTTATTTTATTATTTCGTACCTTAGAAGCTTTTATTAAAATATTTGAAAAATTATAAGTTTTTTTTTACTTAAAAAATACAGACAAGTTTATATATAATCATATTTTATACTTTTCCAACAATATATCTCGAGATAAGTATTTGGATTATTGAGTCCGTGTGTAGCGTTACCCGCCCCCGCTCCCCTAGTACAGCGCAGGCGATACGCGAGTTAAACGGTCGGTCTATAGTACTTAATAGTAACGGAAGTTGATACCGAAGTACTTTACTGCCATACTTCATACAACGGAACGTAACCATACATAGAGCAATGGTGACGACAATGGTTTATTGACTAATTACAATTAGAGAGTCTCATAACATAAGTGTTGAAGTACGGCCAAAAAATTAAGTAGGTACCAGAACAACTAGCATTTATTTTATCAGTGCAATTATTTTTTGCCATAAGTTTTTTCATCGGTTTGTTTTTGATTGCAGCTGGGATCTCCAGATTGTCTACTTAAAGAGCATTAGTTGAATATTTAATTTATTTATTGTTAACTATTCCATTATCTAAAATGCATCAATCACGACTGTTTAAAACTAATATGTTTACCATTTACGAGGCTATCACACCGTTTTAAATGTAAACGACTCGAACTAAATACTTTGTTGATATTTATAAGAACCGGTCAACCCCGAATTCCGAATAAATGGCAGTAATTCTTAATGCTCACAGTGAAAGTGAACTGATTTAAATGAGACTAATGTGTACGTTTTATTAACGTTACTTCCTTATTGAAAGTTCGCGGTACCCGCCTTGAATTTAAGTACTTGGACTATTCCATTCTAAGTACTTGATAGATGTACTCGTAGTTATTATAAAAGTAACAAATGTACTTCACATTGTTGTTAAGTGAATACTGCATCATCTTCATAAAACTAGAGGTCTCAATCCAGAGACTACTCCTAAAAACAAGATCATTGGACTCTGTGTCAGAAATGTGAGGACAATTTTTTATGGCCCGTAATAATTATGATAGAGGCGAAACAATAAAGGCTTCAATATAGGGGATGGCAACGCATCAGGATTTTAATCTCAAAGATTGGTGTAGACGTCTCATAATTTACAAGTCGAGCGCTACAATTCTGCGATAGGTACACTTAAGCAGAATTGTAGCGATCGACACCTTATTAAAAGTTATCCCGTAATTACCAAATTAGAAAGGGATAGGTCATATAGGTAAACCGAAAATAAGTTGTATTTCATATTTACGAATATTATTATATTTCTTCACAGTATAACGATATTGCGATATTGACTCTGGATCAACCTGTAACTTTCACGAAGAAAATCCGCCCGATCTGCTTGCCCGGTGGGGGAAAAGCGTACGCTGGTAACACCGCCACAGTCATCGGTTGGGGCAGTTTGAGGGAGAGTAAGTGTTTCTTTTATTTAATGTAGGGTAGACTGGGTACGGTTGAAACAAAGGACGGTTGAAACAACACGAATATCTTGCAAACCGTTGGCAGGGCAGTAAGGGGTCCAAGGAGAAAACGAAGCGGACGACCGTTCTTAATACGAACCTCAATGTTGCGTCGCACTCCGCGCGCTTTAGCGGTTTTTAAAAGACCCTATTGTGTTTTGATGACCAAAAGTAAGTTTTTTTGCTTGGAGAATTATCCAATTATTGTCGTTTCTATTTAAATAACAATACTGAGTGTGCGTTTTTGTTTGAAATTAAGCTCGTGGAATATGACATCGTGACTAGTTTTTGTGTATCATTGTTGATACAATTAAAATAACTGAATTTTACCTAAAGTAGGAGTTGGGGACGGTTGAAACATTTTTTTTGGGTACGGTTGAAACATTGTAATTTATTTTATATGCCGAGAGTACGCGTAAGAAAGACTTGTCGAAGTACAAAGACTTATGATTGATTGACTAATGAAAGCCAAAAAGAGTTTTCTTTTTGTTTTTTTTCAAATTTTATTGTTTATTTATTTATTTATTTATTCTTTTGTGCACAAATTGATGTACATAAGGCGTGCTTAATACCTAGTGGTATTCTCTACCAGCCAACCTTAGGGCTAAATGAATCTGTCGAAAAGGTGCATTAAACTATTGATGAAAAATTGAATAGAAAAAGAAGAAATTATTAAGAGGATAATAATATTAAGTACATATTTAGTAACATTAATATATATACATAAGTAATATCGATATTACATACGAATATAGTACGAAATACATATAAATAAATAAATATTATATATTTAAAAAGTAACGTTATAATATATGATAAGTAGTGATGATTAAATTTTACACACGATTTGGATCCACAGAGGCCAAAAAATGTTTTTTTAGCCTGCATTTGTTTAGTTTGCTATGCTTAAAAAACAAACAGTTGATTTTTGTTTTGTTTCTAGATAATTTACTTATTTAAATTTTATATCAATGTTAAGTATTAATTTTGTACGGCCCTGTTAATTCCGGCACAGAGGCATAACAGCTTAGGCCTCAGGAGTGGTAACGCATCTGCATTTTGACCTTAGTCTTTGTGTGGATGTCTATAGGCTGCAGTCGTCAC
Source organism: Macrosoma leucophasiata (assembly GCA_036365455.1). Lineage (NCBI taxonomy): Eukaryota > Metazoa > Arthropoda > Insecta > Lepidoptera > Hedylidae > Macrosoma > Macrosoma leucophasiata. Next base: position 14,777,158 of record JAWQUS010000009.1, on the reverse strand, counting down.
ATAACATCAATGTGAACTGTATGCTTGTTTAAGACTTCCAGTACATCAAAAAAAGTAATCTATAGTTACCGATGATTCTTAATATACATATACTTAAAAAAGTGTGCTCTAAAAACATTAAAAGCTGAAAAAACGTTACAAGTATATAAATATTGAAGACGGATTACTGTTGTCAAAGACTAATTATTGTTAGATTTAAAATAAAATAATTAATAAAACATGTTGTAATATTATATTTTGTATTATTCGCTGACCCCGATCACTGTTTCAACCGCCCCTGGTATGGGGACGGTTGAAACAAATCGGATGTTTTTTTAAATTAGATCTACTATTTAAAATAACAGACCTGGGACTAAAACCACATTGCCTATTAGTAGACAGAAACATGCTCTTTTATTTAACATATCTTTTTCATCGCTCGGGTTATAAAAAGCAAAACTATGGACGTTATAAGTGAAACTGTTTCAACCGTACCCAGTCTACCCTACACAACAAAAGAGGTTTGATTGAATTGAATTTTTGAATTGATAACAAACATATGATAACTTTTCATATATTATTTTGTACCTACTTAGTTATATATCTTTCTCATTATTTCTTTTGGAGTCCATGTGCTTTTTAAACGTACGTTAAACACAACGCTCAAACATTTTTTAATGGAGCGATTTACGCGGTGGAGCGAATACGATATTATTCATGTTTTGTAAATTAAACTGACAATGAGCCATGCAACAAACCTCTTATTTTGATTATATGTATTCTAAACTGTGATCTGTATTTTAGTGTCATATAGAACAACCATTTTTTTATTGCAATGTCCGCGGTATATAGCTGCAGCAGAAGCGGTGACTATTCAATAATAATTTAAGCCGATTGCATTCGCAGCAAGGTTAAAGTACACCTTGACCCGGCCAGCAAGTAAATAATTTAAGGTCTGCTGCTTAGACACGACAAGTTGAGAATACTATAAAAGTATCAGAAACAAGTATCAACCTCTTAAAAATCTGGTTGTGATCGATGCGGGTCATCGGTCCCAAAATGTCTAGAATCGCACCGCATGCCAGATTCGTAAGTTTTGTACATCACATGAAGGTACAATTTGTATTTCAGGTGGTCCCCAACCGTCAATTCTGCAAGAGGTATCGATACCAATCTGGACAAACTCCGAGTGCAGACTCAAATACGGCTCAGCAGCCCCGGGAGGCATCGTAGAGCACATGATATGCGCTGGCAAAGCTAGCATGGACTCGTGCAGTGTAAGTTGTCTTTCATTGCTCTATGAATCAGAAACCTTCATACGAGTATGTAGAGTTCGCAGAATACTTACCTAGTACATCTGAATAATTTTAAAAGAACTTTTTTATTCCCCAATAAAAAGATGCGTGTGTAATCTAGTGGTAAGTAATCTACAACTAACCCTAGATGTTAACAGAGGTCACTTCTTCAGTTGCATCAAATGCCAGCATCGCCTCGTTTTATGGCGTCCACTCGTTGTCGGCGGGTGGACGAAGCGATGTTACTAGTGAACCACTCGCGGACAGCAAGCGGTCCACTTGGGAACAGCGCATTGGTAATGCAAAGTCAACGCAAGACAAGCTAGTGGTCACAGAGTGGTCCACTCGCCGCCCGCGCGTTGCCGACTTCCGGTCGAGGCGATCCTGTGTCGACGTAATGAGCGCAGACCGCGGTCAGGCGCTGGTCGGATGCCGGGCGGATGAGCGAGACTGAAAGACCGCGCTACGACTTTACTTTAGACTTGGAATCGAACTTTCCATCCCAAAACAATCACTTTACTCTGGGAATCCCATCTTTACTAACAATAAGTAAAGTAAAGGAGATGTTGCAAAAATGTATGGACCTCCGGCCATGTATTGTATACAATATCATTAACAGGCAAAATCAATATAAAAACGTTTTTTTACTGCATATTTTCACTTATTAGCTTTGTTTGCAGTTACAAAACATTATTTGCAGATAGAATTGCAACTCAAATCCAACATGGCGCGAATATGGTGGACGATGTCATTTTGACATTATCATTTTTTAAATTGTTTTTTTGATGTTATAGTACTTGGAGAAAAAGTAATATTTTTTAATGTATTAGTTTTGTTTTATCTACATAGATACTGTCAATCCCAAGCGTCGGCTGTATCGCCGCCATGTTGAACATGGTTAAAAATGATAAAATCGTTGGAATTAAATAAGCTCGCAACATCTCCTTTAAAAATAATCTCGACAGAGTCGAAGGCTTTCTCATAGTTCATAGTCCACGAACGCTACACACTGGGCTGGTTATATTCTTCTGTATTCTGTGCAACCTACCGCGGCGCGTGTATGTGTTCTATGGTGATAAAACCTTTATGGAAATCGGTTTATTTTGGAGACTGGAAGTACTCGAGATGGATGGTTTGTAAATAATCTCGAAAATAGCTTCTAACGAGACACACAAGTGCAATGGGCCAATACATTTTAAAAGGGTATTATCACCTCTTTCAAAAACACTGACATTACTTTTCTGTCGTATTAATACTTATTAGATTTATCAATATTTGCAGGGTGACAGCGGTGGTCCGTTGATGGTAAACGAAGGCCGCTGGACTCAAGTGGGCGTCGTGTCGTGGGGAATCGGATGCGGCAAGGGCCAGTATCCCGGCGTCTACACACGTGTCACTGCGTTCCTACCCTGGATTCAAAAGAACTCCAAGTAGAAACTCACCACTATAATATCCAAGAGCAAATAATGATACTCATTTTTCATATCAATTATCTTGAGAAAGGCAACCGACCTTGTCTTTCTTAATAAATTGATTATAAATATGTATACGCATTTATACATTTCGTGGAATTTGTGCCAATGTAGTATAGGATTTTTAAAATAAATTAAAATTCATTATTTCATTAAACAAAAATACATTATTTTATTTTGCATCTCTTACAAGTGATATTTGGAATATATTAAAAGATACCTTGTAACAACAGACTTTTTAACTCTTTCGTTATTCCTGGCATGATATTGGTCCATTAATAAAATGTCCGCAACTAAGAGGTAATCTATAAAAATATTATTACATGGTACTATATCTTAATTTATAATACAAATTAGACTATAAATCATACAAATCAAGACATATCTAGTCAGTAGGAACGACAACATATTTAAATGAATTAGGTACTGTGTTATAACATGATTTTAACAAAGTATATATTATATTAAATATCTCACATAACATTAAAATTATTCATCAAATTAAATTGAATAATACACTAAATTCAATAACTACATATCAAAATTAGACACGTGTAACTGCTGCAAGATGTTCCGAGCTGAAACAAAGATTATTAAATACATTATTAAGATAGTACGTGACGGAGCTCGCGGGCGTAGGCACCACCGCATTACCTAATATACTTGCCGCTGAATGGTAGTGTTCAGCACTATCGTGTTCTGGTCAGGTGGTTATGGCCCTGTAATTTCCGGCACAGAGGCATAACTCCTTAGGCCTCAGGAGGTACGTAGGACCGGTAACGCATCTGCATAATGACCTTGGTCTTTGTGTGGGTGTCTATAGGCTGCAGTCATCACTTAACATCAATGTAGTTCGCATGCTTGTTTGCCACTTCCATTACATTAAAAAAAACAGTACACGTCAAGTTTAATATTGCATATCGAGCTTATAGGAAAGAGTCAATTGGCTAGACTATGATTCGACTTCGTAGAGAGTTATCTCTATTGAACACTGTATACGTAAGCACAGATGATAAGGCATTGATTATCTCAGGATAACCAGTCCAGCCGCTTTACCACTAAGCTACCGAAGTCCCACCAAGGTAGCTTAGTGGTTAAGCGGCTGGAATGGTTATCCTGAGGTCGCAGGTTCAATTCCTGTCCGAAGTCAAATTTTTCTTTCCGTTTTTTCTTTAATTTCTAAACTTACTCGCATGCGTTATTGCGAAAAATAAATAGTTTAATCTATTTTCTGTTAAATGGTAGTGTTCTATGCTGACGTGTCCCAGATGATAATATGCCGCTCCGTAATTTCAGACACAAAGCCTTATATTATAGGCTTCAAGAGTATTAATGAATCAGATTGAGACCTGACGTAGGAAGAGGGGAGTCTGGTGCCCATCCCAGAATTTTCACTCACAAAAAACCATTCTGGATGCTGAATTCGTGTCGTTATCACTATACATTATGACACGGTGTGCGATTATTTTTATGTTATAAAGGTGTCAAACAAAAGCATTCAGTTCACATTGATGCTAAGTGACTAATGCAGTCAATAGACATCTATACAAACACATAATTATAAAATGAAAAAGCGTATCTACCGTTCGATGTTTGATTACTATCGATTAATTTAATGTTATTGCCTATTGCAATGTAATATAACTGTTTAATAAGTAGTTCGGTGAAAGTTGTATCAATAATGCTTTCACTGGTGGGTTTATCTAGCTAATTTGGGGTATCTCAATAATAGTAAGTACGGACAACGGTAATGTCACTTCACGAGTGTGAAAAAAGCCAACCCTCCATGCACACATTGCATACTGTGACATCCTTACTGCTCCATCGCCGTAACAGTCAAACACCAACCCCCTTATTCATAAACGTACTTTAGCTAAAGTGTTGCTAATCTCCTTTTGTCTTTTTCTATCCTGCACATTTGACAATGCATCTGACAAAGACAAAGCATTCTATAGTTTGTTGCCCCCTTAAATGTTTAATTAGAAAGGATAAATTATAACAGACATTGAATTTTAATTGGCTACGTGATTTATATTCTATTTTTACGTGATTAATATGTTAGCCCCTAATTAATTATGTAATTCGTCTTTTTTACAACGCCCACTAAATTATTTAAAGTACAATTTGATTCTGTTCTGATCATCCTGACTTGATTGGGTTAGGTGTTTTTTTTAATACATAACATAAAATCGTGCATTAATAGTGGCTGACTTGGTAATTTAGTATGCAATTTTTTGAGGCGCATAATGCTAGTAAAAAGAAGGCGTTTTAATTACTACTTATTAGAAAGAGCATTTACATCGAAACATATTTCGAGCTAATCATGTGCAAATTGCTGTCACAACAAGACAAGCTGCTCATCAAAACAAACGCCATTTTGCGTCTAGTGAAACCACTGTTAGCGAATTGTATAAAATAGTATAAATAATAATGTCAAATCCTAAAAAAATACCAATCTTGGTGTAATGGCATCCTGCCACTATGTATCTTGTACGTTATGTGAAATTGGGACCGAAGCGGACGACCATATTAGGTCATCTGATTGTGTTGAGGTATTTTTCTTCTCCTTTCTACAATGCCTTGTGTAGAGCGCGGCTTTTAACGCCTGAACTTCCTATTGAAATATGGTAAGCAGCTATTTCTATACATACCTTGAAAGTATCCCGTGTCGTGTAGATCGTCCGGCGTGGGTATGAAGGGTGGTTCAGTATCGAGTTGGTGATCCCAGTCCACTCGGCGAAATAGTGGCATGCTTTGAACTTCAGAAGCAGCGGGTCGCAGAGACGGTTCTGTAGTTAGCAAAGCCTCGATCGCGCTTACCGCTTCAGGAGACAACGCCTCTTCCGCTTCTGGCCATTCTATGTCTGGATAGCAAGAATAGTATATTAGAAATATATGAAAAAACTTAATGAGAAATTTAGCAGATTGATTCATCAGACCATTCGAATCTATCACACATTGCATTTTTGATTCAACATTCAACTAAATATGGTCATGGTAAATTATGGTCTCAAACTAAAAAGAGCCATTCCATATGAGACTATATTTATCCGAAGCAGTGTATACACCTATGGGCACGTCTGTTAAGTAGGTGAGCCTATTGACATTAGTCAGGTGAATGGCCTAATTTCAGGGAGACCAGTTATTAATTAGGAAAAATCCAGTGTCACTTGTTTTTCCCAATAATCGAACTCAGAACTATAGAGTTCAGTAATATCAGCCTGTAAGCTACCGAGTATAGCTTATTCAACTTGTGCTAGAGCACTCAGAACTAGACTTACTTCTTGATAAAATATTCTTAAAAACAGCCTGCGGTGTCTCGTCATTGAACGGCGGCACTCCAGTCATGAATTCATACAGGCACACGCCTAATGCCCACCAATCTACCTGCGGACCATGACCGTGCCTGTAAAACAAACACATATGGGTGGTTGATAAGTGGTGAAATAACTATTTTGAATATCATCCAAAAAATACAAGAAGATACAGTATCTATAACTCGTTCCTAGATATAGTATGTTCTTAGGTGTTCGCGAGCTACACTCGTTCCTAAAGTCAAGTATTCTTTGGTACTCTCAGTACAAGTTTTAAACAAATCGCGAGGTTCTTTCTAATCCCTACTTTCCTACTAATATTATAAATGCGAAAGTAACTCTGTCTGTCTGTTACCTTTTTACGTCCAAAAGACTGAATCGATTTTAATGTAATTTGGTACAGAGATAGAGTTGATTTTGAGAAAGAACATAGGCTACTTTTAACGACATCCACGCGGGTGATGCTGCTGGCAACAGCTAGTAAAATATAAAAATTAGAAGGCACTCGAAATGTTTATAGGGCCCTGTAAACCAAATAATTGGTTAAGCTAATAAAAAATTAAGCCGATGGAACCTAAGTTGATTACCCAGCATTGATTCTTCAGCTGCCAGGCATGTCTATATCGTATGTTACTTTAGTCTATTAAAAGGGGCATTTTGAAACTTACTTTAGAAGTAGTTCGGGTGCTAGATAATCAGGTGTGCCAAGTATTCTTTGGTCTGAAATTTGATTTCCACGTCTCACACTTTTTGGTGTACGATATGGTGTCTGAACCGCAGCTAATGGAGTTTTGCACATATCAGTAGGCGATTTACTACCTTCACCCTGAAATATCAAAGTATAATATTAAATTTCGCGAATTCGACTTGCACTGCTATCTTATCGCTTAAGTCCCGGCTATTGCTGTATATCGCAGTTTCTAAAAGATTTAACTAAATGTACGGCGCGATTATCTAGCTAGAAAAATAATGGCGCATAAACAAAGTTGAACAGTTAAAGCGGTAAAGTTAATTTGTTTTGTGTCCGCGAAGCCTTGATGCAAACGTAATGAGGCTAGGGCTGCCTATTACACACCGCTCGAGGGCTCGCGAGGTGCACTGTTCGTTTGTGACAACCGCACTGTATCAGTGACCGCCGCGGTCTACCGGCCGGTAGACTATTAAAATCACGGAATAGATAAATATAGGATGGAAAGGCCTTTGCTTCAATTTAGTATTAGAACCAGTGTCGCCGCTTTTCTCCCACCATGCAATTTCTTACACAAATGCAACATTATCTCGACAATCACTTACACATAAATCCTCCGGGCAGCTATTCGTTTGCGTAAGTCTGCACACTAAGACAACGCTCGTAAACAATAGGCACTCGCACGCACACAACAATAAAATATACTAACTAATAGCGTTAATTGAGTGAGTACTTAACGAGCAATGTATTCGCTAGCAGTAACGTTTAAATAATGCAGTTTAAGTTAGAATATTCATATTCCTTTGTATAATTTAAAAAATATTATAACAATAAATGTTATTTGTGACTTACCGATGGAAATATATACCTCCTCGCTTTATACTTGAGGTCTGACATATCATATTACATGTTAAAATTGCACAACAGGACATTTTTACCAAGAATGTCGTTTAAGCAGTCTACACGCAACTACGAGCGGTGAACGAATGGCTCAGCCGAACTATGATTGTTTATGTATAGTTGCGGCGCGCTTCCCACGCCTACATTACCATTCCATCCTTATTTATCTATTCCGTGATTAAAATAGTACAAAGAGGTGGTGGTGCCTTTTAAAGACCAACACGAACGAACTTTAAGCAGTCTTCATTGACGTCCCATATAATGAAACCGTGGTATAGCTCTATAACCCGTAAGCCACTACTGTAGTAATGTGGTAATGACTTACGGGCTCTAGAGCTCTAACTGAACCTGTACTTAACTGACCTACTCCATGATCTTTTCGCTATTGGGCCTCTAAAAGACAAATGCCGCCCGGGCCCCTGATGACCTTAGTCCGCCGTTGTGTTTATATGCGCTTAAAATAATTTACAACTTTACAATTTCTTAAATCAGTCATTATTTTTATAATTATAAAAAAAAACTTACCTTACTAAGACGACGAGTGGGGAATATTTCTAAGCTGGTCGATATGTGTTTACCAAATGTTAACGACTTCTCCTTTGAATTCGAAGCTGGTTCATCTACCGGCAAATTGAAACGTGTTGCCTTATGTCTTTTCTTACTTTCCGGTGACTTGCTATTCGATACAGGTGTAGAGAATATGACACCGACATTAAAGTGATGACTGTCATTTTGGGACGCCCATCTGTGGAAATAATAACGCAGCTTAGGTACTTAGTGGTTTTAAGCAGAAGCCGAGGTTCGTTTTAGGGCAGAGTGATACTAAGCCATGGCGCATCAATTAGTAATTGGTCATTGGTACTAAAGTACTTAAGTACAGTCTGCACCGATACTTATTGCACATCGACTTCAGGAAAGAGATATCGGCTAAATTCGGCTCTGTAGAGCGTTATCTCTTTCGCACACTACCTATATGACGTTTGTCCACTACTTTGATTAAATTTTGACCAAGACCGCACTATCACTTATTTACGTTAGCAGTGTGTAACAGAGATAACGTTCTACGAAGTCGAAACTAACCGGTTGTCTCTTTCGTAAGCTCATGTAATATTTCTTGCTGGGTATTGCATCTGGAGAGATGGAACAGCCAACAATGAAAATCTTACCTCTTTTTCAAGACACCCTTGATTGGATTTTTGCGCCTTTCGGGCGTTGGGTGGATGGACATGCGTTTTGGTGTGTTGTGGCTAACTTCCAGAGCCATTATTTCCTGTGTCAGGCCACTATGATTTTCCTTTGAATCCGCGAGACTTGTGACTCCAGTTGGAGTATCCCCATCGCAATCCAATATCCTCTTTCTCTTCTTTGCACGGAAACTGAACATAAAAGATAAAAGTCATTTTAGTAATACTTGATTCAGCCTTGCGTAAAAACGTGTCTGTGTTTACGCAAATAACTTTGTATAGCAGCCTGCCAATTGACACTTAGAAAAATACACAAATGCTGTTTACAAAATGAAGATGACGAATTAAAAAGGCCCGATGGTGGAAACTGCTACTCTAAAATAGAGGCAATTAGGTAAGCGGATGTACAGTTAGTAAAACAGTTGGGTACAGGTTTTGAACATATTTTTTTTACCCTAGTGTCTCTATTATGCTTTCAGCTGTTGGTTTAGTCACTTAAAGTAGTTACCGAAAATTCCTAAAAGTTATACTGTATAGGTACTGTACCCGAAGGCGTTGGATCGTGACGACACCATCGCTCTTTAGTGGAGGAGAATTAAATAAAAATTAAATAAAATACGCTTACATTCACAGTCCACAGTAGGTATAACCTGCGTCGTGGGTGCCGTTGTACACCTACAACACATACACAAACACCCAGACCCGAAATAAATATCTGTAGGCCATACAAATATTTAAACCCGCGACCCTTCGAATCAAACGGTCATCTCACACCGCTGGACTAAATTAGTAAACATATTCCGTCCCGAGATAAAACTACCGCCATTGTGATCGTTTAATCGTGTATCGTGATGCCAAGCGTGGCGATTATGGCATATTCTCACCTAATGACGCGCAACACTGTTATTGGCGCTGTGAGGAAGGCTTTATCCAGTAGTGGACATATTTCAGCTGGAGTGATTATGATGATACTGTACCTTCTGTGGATATTATGGACGACCCGATTAGTCCAGTGGTGTGTGACGAACACTTGATTCAAAGGGTCGCGAATTCGATCCCCGCACCGGAACAAATATTTGTATGGCCTAATGATATTTTTTTAGGGTCTGGATATAAGAGTGGTGTGTGTACAACGACACCCACGACACAAGTTTGTAAGTGTGGGGCTATGAGTGTAAGCTTTTTTTTTTTAATATTTAAATAATAAATAAATAAATACGCTTGCACTCACAGCCCCACACTAGGTATAAACCTGTATCGTGGGTGCCGTTATAAACACACAACACATACACAAACACCCAGACCCGAAACAAATATCTGTAGATCATACAAATATTTGTCCCGGTGCGGCGATTGAACCCGCGACCCTTCGAATCAAACGGTGGTTTCGCACCGCTGGACTAACCGGGTCGTCAATTTATCTACTAGCTGACCCGCCAAACTTCGTATTGCCTCAGAATGAAAATATGACATGTGTCAAAGGTTTGATAGATACGGACTATTTTTATGGGTAAAAATGAAATGGTGGTTTTTACTATTTCCCTTCAATTTCTTCATATTTTCTTACCTTTTAAACATTCCCTGGACTTCCAAAAATCATTCAAAATCAATATTAGCCAAATCGGTAAAGCCATTCACGCGTGATGCCGTGACCAAGGAAAACGGGTTGCATTTTTATATATATAGATACAGGATATTTTTATATAACAGAAGTTTTAATATTTTATACCTTGGTATTCGTTTAAGTGAATGTCCCCTGCAAAGTGGCGATGTTGACTGATCATGCTGAGAATCTGTGAGAACAGTAGACTCCATTGAAGATCCATTATTGCTACTGATATCACTCGATTTGTTTTCTCTAGAATTGCTGCTGCTGTTTTTCGAACTCTCACATGTGTGATATGAACTTAGTGATTCAGATCCCGAATCCTGAGACTGGAAATAAATTATAAAATATTATTCATCAAATCTATTTTCAAAATATTTGATCAGATACCTTTGATTTACAAATTGCTCAAATTTCTATATATACAAAATTCTTAACAATAGTATTGATTATGTACATCCCTTGTAATATAACAATATAAATAAAAATAAATCGCTAAATGTGTTGCTAAACGTAAAACTCGCTAACTCTTTTTGTGTTGTACCTATTTAATATTGTCCGGAAAAAGTTAGTATGGAGGAAAATTATTAAGATTAAGAAAACTTAATGACCATATTAACTTTTCTAATGTCAACCTTATGGCGCTTGACAGAATGGTCAGTCACCAAATATTGTTTTAAACAGTTGGATCGGTAGGAATTGATGATTAAAAATAGCATTATACCTATTACCAGTAGTAAATAGTAGTAATCTACATTGCACTTGCGCTCGTTAGTGAACCTAACATAAAAATAGAAATTGCACTTTAGGTATATGCCCATAAAAATATTATAGGAACATTTTTGTGAACTATTTAGAATTTATTCTGATGAAACCCATCGCAAAAAAGAAGCCTTGTAAAGAAGTCAAGAACAGAAAAACAGATAGGTTGAAATGTTGGGGTCTTGAGGGTGTTTAGGTTTTAATCAGGTTTTAAAACCACTTGTTAATTAAACAAAAGGAATAGAAAATAAACCATGATTGTATTAAATACTTGCAGCAATCTCATCCAGATTAATACTTTCAGCACTCATAAATGGATGGATACCGGACAGCTGTGAATGCTCCATTAAAGGAGAGTTCTCCTGGGTACCGACTATTCCAAATCCTTTTAATTTACCTATAACAAAAAAGTATGAATTAATTAATATCCAACTAAGAACATATAATTCTACATCAGACTAATATAATATCCTACTAGTCTCTTTAAGTTCATCAAGGAGGTTCTCACAGGCATCAACAACTGAGTTATGTGTACTGTCTCCGCCTCCCGAACCAAAGGAAAGATGTGACGTCAAAGATAGAAGTTGGCCAGGTGTCCGCATGTTCAAGCTTGGTGTTCGATTAACAAAATCTGATATTTCCAAATCTGTAAAGAACATAATTATATTATTATTACACAGTCCAAAGGTAAAACCTATGTATATATCTTCACACCCAGACCCCTAAGGGGTAGGCAGAGTATGGAGATACCAGATATCCTGACAGACCTCCCATACTTCTTCTTTATGTACTTTACAATTTAACATTTGTAAGATACTTGCCTCTTTGCACTTCAATTTTAGATAGACCAAAATCTGTTAGCTTGACATGGCCAGATTTTGCTATCAACATGTTATCAGGCTTCAAGTCTCTATGAACAATGTTGTGTTTGTGCAAATAGTCAAGAGCCAGAGTAACTTCAGCCACATAAAAAACAGCCATGGATTCTTCTAGAAACCCATAAACACCAAGTAACGACTTGAGATCTCCGCCAACCATATACTCCATGACCTAAAAAAAGATCCGAACAAATTGAGAACCTCCTCCTATTTTCGAAGTTGGTTAAAAATAAATTAATAATGCTTTCTTTTAATAATGTTCACCATTAAAACAATAATTATATTACTTATGACCTACTGAAATATAAATAATGTTCATATTATTACTTTGCATAAGTACCTATGTACCTCCTGTATTCTCCAAAGTGGGAACATAGTTTAAAAAGATTATAAAATGCTTCCATCATTATTTTACACTATCCACCTCAGATTTAAACAAAATATTGATCAGTTGGTGCTTTGTCACATTTTGTTAGATGGAGTGCATTTCGGGAATGTTCCCAGGAATGGCACATCCGTAAGTACATAGTAGTTATAAATATGTAATGAACTAACAAAGACAAATTGTAACAGTGAGAGGACTACTTAATGTCATATCCAATGAATTAAAAATATTCTTGAACTTATGTGAACAGATAGATAAATGTATGGAATAAAAAAAAGAGAAAAAGCACTACAAACATTCTCAAATGTACATGGACGGAATATTGTTTGGTATTATATCTTACCAAATAGACTGATGATGCTGACTGCAGTGAATAAAATAAATGAACACAAAATGGACTTCTTGACAACGCTAAAGCATTTCTCTCAGTCACAACTTGAGTGACCATGTTTTTGTTTATCATGTCAGATTTCTTCATAACTTTAATAGCAAACATTTGTTCATGGTTGCTCTTCTTATGGGCTAAAAATACTTTACCAAATGCTCCTCGGCTTATGGGTTTCACTATAGTAAAATCATTTATATCTGGCAACTGAAAAGTATGATTTGTTTACTATCACATATATTCATACTGAAAGTCAATGAACTAATTACACTTGAATTAAAATACATTTTATAGAGAAAGAACTTTTTTTAAAAACTGATACAGTACCTTATTGGCGACTTTATCCTGATTAATTGCATTGATTTTATCCAATATAGTGTGACGAGAAGATATTTCCCCAACTTTTGAATCATTAGAAGTCATGATTATACTTTAGTTCTTGGGCCCATGAAATACTTAAGTATAATAATCATGAATGTTTTATATATGTAAATGAAACTATTATTTTTTATTTAACAATAATGCACCACGTTTTCACTACGATAAGTTCATTTACGCGATTAATGTAATATAAATTGTAAGAAACGGTGAATTCTTTGACTAAATTTCTAATAAATACCCAGGAAATCCAGCATTAGGAAGGAAGAAATCCTCAAAAAAGAAGAAATAAATAAAAATCAGAAAATTAAAAATCAAATCAAACGCAACTGCCAACTGCCAAGGAAATTTGTGTCATTACTGTCATTGTCATCTGTCATTTTAAGTTGTCAGTTGAAAGGGTCAGTTCCACGTAACGCCCACAACGAAATGCAACCTAGCATTTTTAGGGTGGTAGCTGACTTTCTCCAAGACCGGCGGTTCTACGTCACGGTGGAGGGCTGCGATTCTGCCCAGCATCCAATCCGTGCCGGAGTTCCACAAGGCAGCTGTCTGTCGCCGTGCCTTTATGCGGCGTACACAGACGACGTTCCCACCCTGCGTGACCATCTGCGCGAGGGGGAGAGGGACGTCATGCTGTCCTTGTTTGCCGACGACAGCGCCTATGTAGCGACATCGGCTCGGTTGCATTTAGCAATCGCAAAAATGCAACACCTGCTGGACCTGCTGCCGGAGTGGCTGGACAGGTGGCGGATGGCCGTCAACGTAGACAAGACGGCCGCTTTCGTAACACGAGTCCGCCGCTTACCGCAGCCGCTCCGACTGCGAGGCCAGGACATAGCCTGGCAGTCTACGGTGAAGTATCTGGGGTGTAGCATCGACCGCGCGCTCCGCATGGTGCCCACTGTGAATCACGTGGTGCAACAGGCGGCGACCGCGCGCTCGATGCTGCGTCCCGTTCTTCAATCGAGACTGCCACTCCGGACCAAAATCCGGCTATACAAGACCTATGTCCGCTCGAGGCTGACGTACGCTGCGCCTGCATGGTATGCACTATGCTCCGCGACGCAGCGGCGCAGGCTTCAGGTCCAGCAGAACGTGTCTCTCCGGCTGATCATAGGAGCGGGGAGGTACGTGCGCAACGACGTCATCGCCCGGGATCTAGGGGTTGAGTCCGTGGAGGAGTTCGTGGTCCGTCTCGCGCGTCGAATGTTCGACCGCGCAGACAACGGACCCCACGAGCATCTCCGCGGAATCGCCCCTCTCCACAGCCGCCCACCCGAGGGTCGTCCGTTGCCGCGCGAGATCCTCCCTCCTGCATCGCCGAGGGCGCGTCGAGCCGATGTTGCCCACCCCATTCCTCCAAAGGCCCCGATCCCCCGGATCACAGTGAAGGCCGCCCAGACATACACCTACACTGACACTCATACCACTGTCGACAGGCCCCAACCACCCGCAGATTATTGGGAGGGTTCGAGCCCCGCCCACCGACCAGGTTCGACTCCCGGTCGAGGACTTGAGACGTCGCCCGGGACCGCGGCTGCGCCGTCAGGCTTAGGCCAAGGTGACGACGTGGTCGTGTGGCCCCTTACCATCGCCAACGTCAACATATTTAACCTTTTGTAAGCGGCGCGCGGAGGAATAGCTGAGGGAGTGAAAAGAATGTACCCAAAAAAAAAAAATAAAAAAAAATAAAAAAAAAATAAACAAAAAAAAACATAAAACAAAGAAATGGGTTAAAAAGCTAAAAAAAAAAATAAAAAGGAGAAAAAAACAAAACAAAAAAAAAAAACTGTATAAAGCCTCCTTCAGCGAGTTCCTCTGCGTGCCAGCATCTCCAGTTAAAGACCACGCCTCCGACGTCTCGGGGGCAGATAGGCCCGGGGAAGGAGGACATTCCTCGACCCCCGAACCATCCCCCCCCTTTTGTTGCGCTTCACGCGCGGAGGGAGGGATGATGAATAAACAGTCAGTCAGCCCACAACGCCACAATCGCTTTGTTCAAGACAGACGTATGCGGCACGTCTCGAGACGGCACTTGTCTACTTCACCGGGCAATCGGTGAGCGGAGAAGGCACTCTAGCCTCTAGATTTATTATACTACTTGCTCAAGCCTAAGACCACGACCGCTGAAATTGCCGTTCCACTAACGTAAAAAGGCCGCGGGCGTTGAAGACGAAGCTTATATATGGAACGCGCATCTTGAACGCTGTGTGCTCGCAATATGGCGACTGGCGACATGGTGAAATCGTGCAGGGTTATGTGAGCAAAGATTTCGCATGGATTGAAGTAAAATTAATCCAACATGACTTCCCGTGTGAACTTGTGGTTTCCTTTTTGACAAACACGTTGAAAATATATGAATAAGCACAACTATTGATAGAAACGATTGGATTGGAATGAAATATTTATTTACATTCTTAAACCGTCAAGACACGAGAGACCGTCGACGGTGAATGAACAATTGAAATCAGTTGTCATATTTTTCTCGCGATCAGCTCGCGAGAAAAATATGACAACTGAGTTAATTAGTAAATGTGATAATTCGTTCCAATTTTTTTGAATAAATAGGATCTTATTCTTCGAAAAACCTCACGCATACAATAAAAAGTTAATTCTCGCTACGTTTTGGTCATCATCCCTACTGATCCGTCAATATTTTGTAGACGAAGTGGGCGCGTTGCTTGTAGTGGTGTGTGTCGTCTCACAGATGATGTAGTTAATTCAATTGTTGAAAGGAAAAGACCTAAGATATAATAGTAATTGAAAATTTAATATTCTCTTAAGTACGGAACATCACATCATAATATTCACAACATAAAAGATGATGAAAAATCAAAGTTAATGAAATGTTATTCTTGCATTTTATAAGACGATACACAGTCACTAAATGCTTGTACAACAGCCGAGCACATTAATGGTTGATGAGGATTTTCTTCATAACAACGTAGAATCTGCAACAAACATTGACACACAAACAAATAAAAACAGTGTGTCTACTTATGTATGCACGTAAGAAGTTATACTTCTTTAGCTTAACAATAATCTTCAATCGAATAATAATATACATACAGATACAGGGTACTATGGGATGTGTGTGAGTGTAATCTTTTTGTATGAAAAAAATAACTGGGATAAAAACGCGGGTATAATTTGCTAGTTTTCTACATATTATTTTAGACTGCTGGCCCACTCCGAGCCCATGGCTGACTACGCCCATGCCCAGACCCGAAACAAATATCTGCAGGCCATACAAACATTTGTCCAGGTGCGGAGATCGAATCCGCGATCTTTCGAATCAAGTGGTAGTCACACACCACTGACATTATTACATATTCTCTGCTGCTGGACTAATCGGATCATCGTTTATAAGCTGCAGTATTCACTTACCATCAATGAAAACTGTCTGCTTATTTGCCACTTTATGTCTTAAAAAACCTGTATCCTACTAATTTGTTACATTAATTAATTAAATTACCTTAGCATGCCAGTCAAAACATGGTTTCATTTTTTGCAGCCCATCTGTATTCACCTTTGGAGTATCAAATATTTGATTAACACTATGAAAAGTTTTTTCGTATTCACATTCCATAATTTTATTGATTGTTTGGTGTTCACTTCTAAGAGTTTCGATTCGATATGTCCAATAATCTTGTTCATCATCACGTGATTGTGCAAGTTCGTTACATTCTTTCATTTCAATGTCAACATTTTTATCCTGCAAAATTTTAATCTTAGTAATATATATAAATTACGGGTCACGTTGTTTGTCCGCGATGGACTCCTAAACTCTTTAACCGATTTTAATCAAAGTTTGCACACTGTAGGTATGTAGTTTGATTCAATTTCAATAAAAAGTATATCTTACATCTCAATTTATAATTGCAATATTATGTTAGTTCTTAAATGGCACACGTGCGAAGCCGGTGCAGTTGTCTAATCAAATAAAATATAAAATTGAAATAAAACTTAATTTGTTATTCGTTTTACACATCTTTACAGGTATTTTCTCAGGATTCAAACTATTTCCGTGTTTTAATTTCATCAGAATCGACTCACCGCGATTTTATCATATTAATAAAGTTACAGATAAAAATGGAGACAATACTCCTAATCATAACAGTGGAAGAGCCCGTGCGTGATGCTATTTTTGGATGTACTCGAGCGCGTTAGATTAAGACATGAATGATACATAGGCTTAACAATAGAGCAGTAGGTTAACCCTCAGAAAATGTCAATGGGTCGCTAAACTCGCTTCGATTCACTTCCCGATCGTCAGAATTTTGGATAGAAGCTTTGTTTGGGCACATTTTTAATGTAAGTAGACGTTGAAGTTGTGACAAACCGTGAAGTGGATACAGAGCCCTTTTGAAAAAAAAATGTACAAAATTAGCCAAGTATGCCAGATACTCGTAAAGGATGTTAAGTGAACCCAAAGCTCGCATCCAATATTCTGACGATCTAAATGTAAAACAAGCGTGTGGCGGAGTCCTAAGGGTTCGGCCCTTATAGAAACCTTAGATTTAAATCTAACGCACTCGATTAAATCCAAAAATCTCTTAGGTTCTCCTACTATATTAATTATACTAAGCATTACAAAACTATCGATGTCCTTAACACTGAAGTCCCACTTTTTCTTTTTAACTTATGGTAACATTTTATCAAGAGATACATAGTCTAAAAGTTCCTCTAAAAGAAAGATTGACTACCTACAGTTGTACAGATTCTCACGATTTTACTAACAGGTTATTCGAAGTGTGGCTTCGGATTTGTCTTCAGCTTTTTCGATTTGATCGTTAGAGTATAACTGGCAGACAGACAGTCTCATTCACGATATTTTTAATATAAGTATGATTACTAAGTCGCTGCTATAAATTTATCTATGTACATTACTACGGGGGTCATGCCAGAAGCGTGCACGTCGCGATCCCTGCCAGTCCTTTGGGGCTGCAATTCTGGCACGAAGGCGTACCGCAGTGCGGGTTAGGGCGTCCCCCCGAGGCGACGCGTACCGACCCGTCCCCGTCGGTACGAAAAGCGGCCAAAGCGGCGATGGGGACCGCCACCTGTCACGCCGGGCCCGATACGGCGGATCGAGGAGTGGGGAGTGCCAGATAGGCACGTGGAATGTGAGAGGTGGAATTTGTGAGAAGATGAATGAGTTGACGAACGTAATTAGTGTGAGACGCCTGGATGTTTTGTGTGTAACAGAGACTAAACGAAAGGGCTGCGAGGTCGAAGATCTCCCGGGTGGCGCGATGGCTCTGTGGGCAGGTGTGCAACAGAGCGATCATGCCAGCGCGGGGGTGGGCGTCCTTCTGTCCTCTCGTTTAGTCACTGGAGTGAAAGATTATGGTTTGGTGAACCCGAGACTAATCTGGGTCCGAATTAAATTGGGCGTCACTAGGGTGTTTTTGGTAGCAGCTTATGCACCGGTTAGCTCAGCGACGACCCAAGACCTGGAGAAGTTTTGGGAATCTACAAGGGAAGTTCTCGATATGGTTGAAGCTAATGAAAGGGTAATTTTGTGTGGTGATTTGAATGGATGGGTCGGGACCAGGCGGCCAGGATACGAGGCCGTTCTAGGTCCATATGGTGATAGAAGAGTAAATGATGCTGGTAAGCTGATACTTGACTTATGCTTGGAACGAAGTCTCCTTGTGTCTAACACAGAATTCCGTCATAAGGACATTCACACGTATACATGGAGGAGGAATGAACAAAAAAGTATGATTGATTTGATCATGGTTGATAGTCGTCTTCGGAAGAGCCTGATGGACACTAGAGCCTACAGAGGTCCCACTCTTGATACAGATCACTACTTGGTAATAAGCCGGTTTAGGGGTCTGTTCAAGAAATGGCGACATTGGCGTGTCCGTGTGCCTTTCGGAGGACTTGAAAGAATAAAGAGTGAAAAGTTACAAGACATTAGTGTAAGGAGAGTGTATGAACGTCAAGTCCGTGAAAAGTTAGACAAGGTTTGTCTTACGGACTTGGACGTGGATGAATGTTGGCAAGTTATGAAAGATAGTATGGTGGAAGTTGCGAAAGAAGTATGTGGTTATGCAAAGATACGCAAATCCTTGAAAGGGGATGCGTGGTGGGACAAGGAGGTGCAAGACTCCGTTGAAAGAAAGAAGAAAGCATGGCTGGATTATGTAGCATCTTTGCAAATGAATAATGGTATGAGAGATGAGAAGAGAGAAATTTACCGTCGGCTCAAGAATGACACCAAGATTTTAGTGAATGAAAAGCGTGAGAGAGATAAAGTGGAAGCTGATGAGAGACTGGCGAAGAGCTTTGAGACTAACATCAAACTCTATTGGAGGGAGGTGAAAAAGTCTAGAAGCTCTTCTCCAGTTTCTGGAATGAATAGAATAAAATCTAAGTTGGGTGACATTCTTGAGAACACGCAAGATGTGTTAAAACGATGGAGCGAGTATTATGGGGAAATGTATGATTATGCTCACAACCCTGACGCCGGAGTTGCTGACTTGACGGTGCCGGCTTGTGAGGATATAACAATAGATGAGATTGTAAGGGCGATACGAAGTTTGAAATGTGGTAAGGCTGCGGGTATTGATCAGGTTTCTGCCGAAATGATCAAATATGGTGGTGCTGCCCTTTGGGATTCTTTCTGGGTGTTGTGCAACCTTTGCTGGAGGTCCGGAAGAATCCCAAAGGATTGGCGGTGTGCGGTCATCGTGCCTTTGTATAAAGGCAAGGGTTCACGTATGGACTGCACCAGCTATCGAGCGATCAGTTTGATCAGTTTGGCAGCTAAAGTGTATGGGAAAGTCTTAGAAAGAAGAATGAAAGAGAAGTCCGACGGGTTGTTGTGGGATGCACAGGGTGGTTTCAGAACTGGAAGAGGATGTATGGATCAAGTTTTCTCCCTCCGCAACATCGTAGAGAAGCATCTGGCTGTGAGCCAGAAGGTTTTCTGCGGTTTTGTGGATTTGGAGAAGGCGTTTGATAGGGTATTACGAAAGGAGCTGTGGGACATTTTGCCAGAGTATGGTATTGATGGCAGTCTGCTCCGTGCAATACAGTCCACGTATGTGGGCTGTCAAGCATGTGTGCGGGTAGATGGTAACATGTCACCCTGGTTTGATGTTAACATCGGTGTCAAACAGGGTTGCGTGCTTTCGTCTAGGCTGTTTATTATATATCTGGACAAATGCCTCCAGAGGGTGAAGTTGATGGATGTGGGAGTGCGTATGGGTGACTTAGTGGTGAACTGTCTGCTTTACGCAGACGATGCGGTCATTGTTAGCTCTACACCATCTGGGCTACAAGCACTAGTCACAGTCATGAAAGAGGATTGTATGGAGAAAGGCTTACAATTGAATGTGGATAAAACTAAAGTATTAGTATTTGAAAGAGATGAACAGAGAACAAATGCAAGGGTAGTGGTAGATGATGCAGTGTTAGAACAGGTTGATGAAATTGTATATCTTGGATGTGCTTTTAGCAAGGATGGTAGGTACACCACTGACATAGAAAGAAGAGTGCTTGCTGGGAATTGCGTGAATGGAGCGTTGGGTAAGCTACTAGAATCTAAACATCTCAGCCAGCGGGCTCGACTAGCCGTACATAATGCTGTACTTACTCCAACGCTTTTATATGGAAGCGAGAGCTGGGTATGCAGGAAAGAGCATGAAAGTAAGTTGAACGCGGTCGAGATGAGATCTTTGCGCAAGATCTGCGGTGTATCACTCACCGATCGCGTTCGTAATGAAGATGTAAGAAAGAGACTTTGTGTGAATGATAGTATCGGTGTAAAAATGAAAAAAGGCATGCTCCGATGGTTCGGGCATATAGAAAGAATGTCGAATGAGCGAATGACTAAACAGATATACAATGCGAATGTGGATGGTTGCAGAGGCCCAGGAAGACCAAGGCTGACCTACCATGACCAAATAGGTCGAATTCTGTCTGATGGTGGGGTCAAAAGTCTTAGGAATCGGCGTGCATGTATGAAGAGAATGATGAAGGTAGACGAGGCACGAGAGGTTTGTCTGAACCGGGATGTCTGGCGCTCTACACTCTCTGCCTACCCCGTTAGGGACCTGGCGTGAAGATACATACATACATTACTACGTCTTCTGGTTCCGTTAAATACTAATTTAAATTTTTAGTTATATTAATTTAATTATATTTGACTTAACATTTTATCGGTTATTATATCTGACCCTTACTTTCAATGATGACAAAAATATCATTTCTTACTTCTAAGCTATCAATAGCCATTATATCATCTTCCACGGCAGCACATTTTTGTATATTGGAAACATTGGACTGTAAGGCCATTGTATTATTAAAACTAATCCGTCGAGTGTCTCTACTTGCTATTGTACCCATTATACCTATTTTAACGCTGAATTTAGAGATTTAAATATTACACAATATACATTTTTAAAACATAAAAAAGTAAAATGTTCTATTTGAAAACACAAGGTGGAATTTTATTAATTGACATTATTACTGCTAAATTGACATAACACACGTAGGTAAAAAGGACGTACACGTACATTTTTAATTTTGTAATACGTTAACAAAGAGTATAAATAAAATCAATAAAGTCGGTGGCATTTTGTTTGCTATAGGCTTATTACAGTGCCAGTGTATAGAAGTAAAATAAAGTAACAGTGCGAAAACACGTCCTCTTTTCAGGTTGCCTCCAAAACTTCAATAGAAATGTTCTGGTAAAGTAGCCATCGCTTTACTCGAATTACTGACTGTAACTCACTTGACTGACAATAAATAATTGACTTACTCGAAATATCGATTAATTGACACTGACAATATGCGTAACAGCTTAGACCATGGGCTTAGACTAAGTACCTATCAAGAAGCTTGAATCAAGCTTCTTGGTACCTATAGATGTAGCCATGTTCGCCATTTGCTTTGTGGAAGTGACACAGTTATATACAAAGAACATAAGAAAGTTGAAATAGAGCATCGTATCTTTTGTCCCTTACGGCGTGCCGGTTTTTTGCTTGGCGAACTTCGTAAGTGACAGCAAAAGTTAGCCAAACAAATATCTGTCATCGCAATTGCTGTATTAGATAACCTATCGCATACGCATTTATTTACTGTTTTCGACGTATATCGCCGATTATTAATAAGATTTTGGGTATTTATGACAAAAAGACTCAATTAGTTAAGTGATTAGTGTATAAGGTGTGCAGTAAAATACGAGGTTGCAGTATTTTAGCCTGTATAAACCATACAGAAACGAGGCCTTTAAACGACATCACTTTTCGTTTGTAACTATACAGATATGAGTAAATAATGTAATATGTCTATTGAACAAAATACACGTTGAAGCATATAACTCTAATATAATTATCAATTCAAAATAAAGCGCATTACTCATGAAATTCTTGATTTTCATTCAACGAAATCCCACATACTTATTTTGGTGTGTTGGTATAAATTTACTTCCATATTCTCCCTAATTTCGTAGACATATAAGTTTTTGTTATAACAGTGTTAGAATTGACAATAAGCCATTACAAAATATTAAGTGGCTTTGGTAATTCTTTCCAAGATGGTGTACAATAAAGTATAATGTTTTTATAGAAAAAAATGGGAAAGAAAAAATTGACTTCGGGCAGGAATCGAACCTGCAATCTCAGGATAATCAGTCCAGCCTCTTTACCTCTAAGCTACAGAGGTCCCACAACAATGCGTCAAACTTTGCCTTCCCTTTTTTTATTTTTAACCAACTGAGGGTAGGTGAACGACGAGGTTTGTTAGGACCGGGATATCTGGCGCTCTACACTCCCTGCCTACCCCGTTAGGGACCTGGCGTGAAGATATACACACATCTGCATTTAAATCGAGATCTCAATGTTTGAAAAGTTATCTATAGAAATAGAAATAGAAAATATTTTTATTTCGAATAGATCTTTACAGATACTTTCAAAACGTCAATAAATCATAAACTACCTAGAGCGAATAACCATTACGTATAGTAAAAGCAAAATCATATATTGATAGTAAATTAAAAATTAAAATTTAAACTATTTGGTTAAAACATAATAATCATAAAATTTTTCAATTCCTTCAATGATAATAAATGAAGAAAAAGAAAAACTTATTCGTCAAGATCAATGTTATTCACTTAGCAGAGTTCCAAGTGCAGTCACTACTGAGAAGAACTCCGCTACCCAACAAACTCAGTAAGAGCTCTTTTAAATGAGAGCTTAAATCTAGTACAGATTATCGTGCAAAATCAAATAATGTCAACGTCCATAGCATAGATGCAAATAAACTGCTATCTACTAAATGTGATGTAGCCCCTGCAAACCAGAACAGACCAGTCCCCACCAACAGCACCCGTTCACGAGTATGACGCATGTGACAGCCATTGCCCTCCTCGACCATTTTAGAGGGAAGTGAGCAACCCGCCACACGACGCCGCTAAAGGCAAAGACATTTAAGCGTGCATGACTGTTCCGGATATGCATACGGCAAAATAAAAGATGGAATTCATTTTCAGCCAGGGTATTCACATTATTCAACCCTTAACAATAGTAGATACTAATTACTGAATACACGAAATCACAGAATCATGAAATAGCCTGGCAGCAATCGCTATAATCCCAAGACGTATTATCATTAAGATAATCACTGGTCTTATAGTAATTACATTTATATAAACGTCCTTTCATTACTTTCTTAAATTTATTGATCGATAGACTTTGAACGTTTTTGGGGATTTGATTAGAGAACCGTATACATTGACCTCTAAAAGAATTACTGACGTTGCATGCATGGACAACTTGTATTTGTTCCTAGTATTTATACTGTGATTGTTACCTATTGTAGGAAACTCATTAATGTTTTTACGGACATATAATACATTTTCATAAATGTAGTGCGAAGCTACAGTCAGAATATTTATTTCTTTAAATTTATCTCTAAGAGATACCCTCGAACTCAACCCGTAGATAGCCCGGACAGCTCTCTTTTGCAGTACAAAAATAGTGTTGACGTCGGCGGAATTTCCCCATAGCAAAATGCCATAGGACATTATACTGTGAAAATAACTAAAATAAACAAGGCGAGCCTCGACGTCTGTTAATAGTCTAATCTTTTTCACAGCAAATGCTGCCGAGCTAAGTCTACTAGCTAATTTGGCAATATGGGGACCCCATTGCAATTTAGCTTATATAGGCTGCAGTTTTCATTTACTCGGTACCCACTTATCGATGATATTGAAACTCTTAGTTTTATTTAACTATTACTTACACGCAAATATTGAATGCCTTACCCGATACAGCAATCGTTCTGATAAACTATCTATAGGATCGCGGCCAAAGAAATAATACCCTGTAGATGATGTTTTAGAGAGCGAGCTGTGAATAATAAGAAACCTAGATTATTCACAGCTCGCAGCATAATAGATGCTAATTCATAGTTACGTAATTCAAATTATGTACATTTTCTGGATATGTTCTTGATCTTTCAGCAAAATGTATAGAATCAATTGAATGGTAGATGCACATGTTTTAATTCATCATTCAATCAATTCGTTACAATTGTGGTGAGTTTTGTCGGAAACTTTCAGGGACCTTTCAGGTTGCCTCCAACACTTCATTGTAAATGTTCTGGTATAGTAGCCGTCGTTTTATTCCATTAACTGACTGTAACTCACTTGATTGACATACTTAATAAATAATTGACTGACTATATTATACTAACTTTTACGCCTCTTAAATAATTTAAACGAATACGAATTATCGTTTTACTTGACACTGGCAATATGCGGAATAGCGATGCAATAATAACCAAAAAAAAAAAGTAAAATGTCAATGATGTCAATTTTTATGTGTCATATGTCTTTTGTTGTCATTCAGCTATCAGTTTTCTAAGATAAACAGTGAGCCACATTATAGGTAAAAAATATGATAAATTGTTGATTTAAATAAGTAGATGTGCCAAGAACACTTTGACCCAATTATTCAGTGTAAATAGAAATCTGAGTACAATATTTCGTTTAGTTACAGAACAGAATTATATGTTTAAAAATGTCACTATACGATGATCTCGATACGATCAAAGCACGCACAACAGAAAAGGTTGCAGGCTGGTCGTCAGGTATCAAATTGTTACAATCCCAATTACAGTTGAAAAAAGCAGCTGTGACACAACCCAAAAGAGAGGCCTTGCGACGATCTAATCAGGTAAGATTGACTTGAATTGATTTTACATATTGCACGTTATAACTTCACAAGTCAGTGGTAATATTTTGTATTACAATTTGTAGGTTCTAACACCGGTCATAGATTTGAAGAGTAAGTCGAAAGAAGAAGATGAAGTGGTAGCAATAAATTCACCGCAGGCCAAGACTTTAACAGCATCACTCAATGTTCAGGATTTTGATTGGAATGTAGCTAATGAATATGATCCTATGTGGCCAAATGACTATGAAAAAGTTGCAAAAGGTATGTGTGAATTTCTTTCATTAATAATTAAAACAAATGATGTTTGTTTTTATATTATTTCGCATTAACACATGCTTGTGAAATATATTTTATTTTAAAGAAAAATTTGTCTTCAGGTGAGTCTAACTAGCATGGTTAGCAATAGATGGCGCTACTGCTACCAAGGCTAAAGCAAGGCAATAAATGTGAAGGAAGGATTTGACAAATTGGGCAGGACTTCAGTAGCTCTATTGGAAGAGCGGCTGGACTAGATTCCCAGTAGGCCACGAGTTTGTGTATCGCCTGAAGTCAAATTTTTCTTTCCATTTTTCTTTAAAATAAAATAAATGATGTTTGTTTTATGTTGAAGTTTTCTAAAGTGTTTCACTTTCTGACTAAGTTCAATAAAATAAAGAAAAAAATATTAGCTTAAGTAAGGTACCATAGCTCATTTGGTTGTAAAGTATAACTCTTGATTTTGTACTGAACATTGCAGAGCTGCAGGCCAAGAGACTACAACTTGATGGGAATGATAGAAGTGACAGAACAGAAAGGAAGCGCAAATCACGCTTCGGTGATGATGAAGAAGTTATACCGGAAAAGACTCTTGTTCCAATGGTACTTCAGTCTATTTTATGTAAAATAACATAATATACTGTATAAGAAATACAATTGAGATTAATTAATATTAATTCCCTCAATTCTTCATTCATAGTTAGCTTTGAATAAAGAATTGAGGGAATTTAGAAATTAAAGGAAAAATTTACCTAAAGAGAAATTTGACTTCAGAAAATGATGAAAGTGGCAAATTTTTCTTTACTTTTTTCTTTCATTTCTATAATAAGAGGGTGGATCCAAAAGTTCGAAGCCCGACCAAGAAAATGAAAGAAAAGTGGGTCTAATTTTATTTTTATTTTTCGACATAGTCTCCATCTAGCTCAACACACTTCTTCCACCTGAACTGCAACTTGTTTATCCCCTCGAAAAAAAAAGATTCCGGAAGGTCGGCGAAATACTCGTTTACTGCGACTATCACCTCATCTTTGGTCGAAAATTTCGAGCCACCCAAATGTTTTTTTAAATTTGGAAATAAATGATAATCTGAGGGGCTAAATCCGGCGAATAAGGTGGGTGGGACAGCAATTCGTAGCCACAATCATGGATTATTAGACATTGTTTCAACACGTGCATTGTCTTGATGGAACAAAACTTTCTTACGCAACATTCCCGGCCTATTTTCTTTTATTTCTTCTCGTAGTCTTCGTAAAAGGTTACAATAATAACTAGAATTAATAGTTTGACCTTTCGGTAAATAATCTACAAAAATAATGCCCTTCGCATCCCAAAAAACAGAAGCCATGGCTTTGTTAGTCGACAAAACGACCTTAGCCTTTTTCGGTGTAGGTGAGTCAGATCTTGATATGTTCTTAGGTTTTCGCGAGCTACACTCATTGAAATAAAACTATTTTTACGGATTTATCTCGCGTATATTAAACTAAAATGATTTTTAAAATCAACCCGACGTTTCGGTCGCTTTTCAGCTTCCGTGGTCCCGGGCAGACTGAGGTGATATTTGTCTGACAGAAGTTTGAAAAATTGTATGTAGCTACCTCCATCGATTTCGTAAACGCCTTGCGTAGCGTTCAGGATTAACACAATAATTACTTATGGTATCTTGAGGTCTTGCAGACTGCTGCGGCTGGGATTTAATCTTGCTAAGTATGGGATCCCATGATGTTGATAATCGCCATCCATCTTCTCTATTGAAATTTGGGTGTTTTTTAATTTCAATAGCCTCGCGTACCATTCGTGGAATGGGTTTGTGTTCTCTAGCGAGTATTTGAATTTTATCAAACCGGATGTAATGGTTTGGCTTATCCGCTATGTGTTCACAGACTGCAGACCTTCCTGTTCTTCGGTTTTTGACATCAGCAATGTGCTCTTTAACGCGGGTGGATACAGCTCTCTTCGTTTGACCAATATATGAGAGTCCACAATCACAATCTAATTTATAAATGCCAGAATTTTGTAATGGAATATTACTTTTAATGGGTCTTAAATACTGATGAATCTTTTTATATGGTTTGAAAACTGTTTTAATGGAATTCTTTTTTAAAATGTTGCTGATTTTATCTGTGACACCCTTAACGTAAGATAGTATGGCTGGTTGTCGTTCTACTGTAGGTGGTTTCACGCGGCCTCTGTGACGGACGGGTGGTACATGGAGCTTGTTGTTATGTAGCACCTGGCGTAGGTGCTTCAGCTCCGCCTGAAGATGGTGGTCGTCACAGATGCCTCGTGCTCTCTGAAATAGAGATGAGCCAACGGCAGATAAATGTGCCGGGTGATGGTGTGATTCACCATTAGTATGGGTAGACTTCCTAAACACAGTGTGACTGAGTGTGTTATTGGTTTTTCTAATTAATAAAGTATCTAAGAAGGCTAATTTATTGTCCTGTTCCAATTCCATAGTGAATTTGATTTTATGGTGTATGGAATTGAGATGTGAAAGAAAAACAGAAACATTATTGCTATCCAATATGGTGAATGTGTCATCTACATATCGTTTATAAATGCGAGGTGTTATGGTTGTAGTGCTCAGGGCTCTCTCCTCAAAGTCCTCCATGAATATATCGGCGACTATGGGAGAAACTGGGGAGCCCATGGCAACTCCGTCTATTTGTAGGTAGAATTCCCCATCGAAACGTCGGGTTGATTTTAAAAATCATTTTAGTTTAATATACGCGAGATAAATCCGTAAAAATAGTTTTATTTCAATGAGTCAGATCTTTTCCACTGTTTAGATTGTTGCTTTGATTCAGGAATATGGTGGTGAACCCAGCTTTCATCCATGGTAACAAATCTAGACAAAAAGTCCCTCGGGATCAGTCTCAAAAAGTTCCAAACAGTCTCGCGAAATTGTGAATCGTTTTTGTTCAGCTGAAAGCAACCTCTGGACAGAGCGAGCAGAAACCTTATGGAATCCCAATTCTTTCGTCATTATGTGTTGCACCCGGCCATAACTAATGTCTGTTGTCTCAGCTATCTTACCAATGGTCAAACGTCGATCACCCAGTACGAGATCACAAATTTTATCGATGTTTTCTTTCGTGGTAGAGGTTGTAGGCCGTCCACTCCTAGGATCATCTTCAATGCTCTCACGACCGCGCTTAAACTCAGCTACCCACTTCTTGACACTGGAATACGATGGAGCAGACTCCCTCAAAGTGCTCACCATATCTTGATGGATGTCTTTTGGTGACAGGCCTTTTTTATTGAGGTACTTAATGACTGCACGATGTTCAATTTTCTCCATTATTGAAAATCGCGTCAGAATGCTTCAAACAAATAATCACAGAAAATTTATATTGTGCAGTATCGGAATGAAACTGTGCACAATAAATCAGAGACATACTATGACTATAAATTTAAAAAGATGTCATATCTCCTTGTAGTTTGGGCCACGAACTTTTGGATCCACCCTCGTATAATAATATGTATATACTTTTTTTTCTAATCGTTCGTTCGTTTTATGGCCAAACACTACATCGGAGTCACTAATTATATATGACTGTTTTAGCAACCAGAAGAAGAAGAAGCCGAAGAAATATGCAAACGATCCGCAGGAGCCGCTATAGCCCCACCACCATCATTGACTACAGAAACACCTTCGCCACCTCCAGCACCCAGTCCTGCACCATCAGTTGGATTCTCTATTGGGGGATATGGTGCTAGTTCTATTGCGGCAAAAATTATGGCTAAATATGGATTTAAGGTAAATGTCTGGCTCATTACCAGGTAACCAATATAATTTTATGTAGATTCGTCTTGCAATAAAGAATTTTGTTAGCCTTCATCTTATCATCAAACTGACTTGATTATGATAGTTTAGGGCTTGTTCAGTGCCATGTGGATGAAAAAGGCGGATGTCCGTGGCAGATAGTAAAATGTAGCAAGCCCATACAGCGCGTTCAGTCCAAGGTAGATGGAATTCCTACGCGTCGCTTATGCGCGCCGCGCGCGTGCTGCACCCTATAGTCTATACATTAAAAGCAGAGGCCTAAATGGAGATGCGTTGCCACCCCTGAGACCTATAAAGTGTTGTCTCTGTGACAGTTACCATGGTAAGGCCATGCATTACCATCTAACTAGGGAACACAATAGTGCCAAACACTTGCATTTGGCGGCAGTTAGATTAAGTTATGCGTTGGTGTCTACGCCTTCGAGTTCCTACACTTACTCCGAAACTCTACCACCAATAATAATACAAATGAAAAAAAAAAATAACGTAACTTCAAGCCTGTAATCCCCGAAGGGGTAAGCAGAGGTAAATGCATGCATTCAAGCATACATGCATACACCCACGATTCGCCGGTTACGTATTTGGCCCATGTAACAGGTGGCGAGCCTGTTGACATCTCCGGGCACATTACCAAACTTCGAGGTACTGGGATAATACAAATGATACCTTAATAATGTAACACCGCCTACCGTTATACATTATGGAGTGCAATATAGTATTGAGTATTGAAAGGTATTTTAGTAGAGAACTAAAACCCAAAGAAAAAAGAGTAAGTTTATTTTTTTTTTTCTGTATAATACGAACATACAGTTTTGTTTTTTGCTCCTCAATAATAGATGTCACTTTAATAAATACATTCACACTTCACACCCATATTCTAAGTCGTAACCTCGACCTCCACTCAAGCTTACTCAAGGGAATTAAGAAGTTGTAAATATGAACGTCAACTCGACATTCTCCTCCGTTTGAGGTAAGGAAGCAACTGTCATGAACTGTCAAAATTCAAGGTACCTCACGACCTACCTTGAAGTTTCGAGGAGTATTTACATTTCCGCCATATTCTTGCGCTCAATAAGTTTTTCGTTTCGAAATAATTAAATCAGTACCATATTTTACCTTACCTAACTAATGATTTTATGAATATGTTAGGCCATTTGACGGCTGGCTTTAAAATTTTTTTTTTAATTAAAGTACATGAATTTCTGAGATAAAGTGAGGGGACAGGGGGCGAGGAGCTGTCAGTTTTCGAACATTTTCTCAAAGAACCATAATTTCAGCCGAAAGACGGTTGCTGCTGGACCAAAGTCATCCCATAAAGAGATATTATTATGCATAAACGCCACGCTTGGCATGTGGAATGGCGATCGCAGTGGCGGTAGTTTAATCGTAAAACGCTGAGTGCTGCCCATTTTGCGTTAAAGCACTTATTACCGCGCCATTGGGATGGTTTGTCCGCCATTGTTCGGTTGACTCACTGCACACGTGTAAGGCGGCCAACCGTCCCGGATTCTGCGGGACCGTCCCGTTATTATGGATGTAATCCCGCTTTGCAAGAATTAATAAAATAGTCCCGCAGAACGTTGGATGCGTCCCGCATGTCCCGCATTCGATGCGTTGTCGTACCATGCCTATTTTTTTTTCAAGCTACTGCATAAACACACAGTCACACACATACATAAAACATTACTACACTTACACACGCATGCAAACAACAGCGGAGCATCTACGTATATTAACAACCATTGTATGAATTCAATTGAAAACTGTTTGCGTGTGTGTGTATGTGATCGCTTTGTTCCATTTTGCATTCTTGTAAAAAAGTGTCACTCTAGTGATAAACACTATTTTAAAAATAAATGACTTCAGTACCTAAGTATGTAAGTTTTGTGTTTTTATGTAATTTTGGTAAGTACATATACTGAAAAAACTTCACACTTCGCATTCAACATACCAAGCTGTGCTGTGTGGTCGATGACCATTCCCTATCTATCCACAAAAAGTCCCGCATGCTATTTTCAGAAACATGGCCGCCTTACACAAGTGGAAGAATTCCCTTCCAAAAGAAGAATATTTTTTCACTGAGGGCGGCGGGGTCGTCATATCCCGCCGCCAACTTCCATAAAATAAAATAACCATAAGACTTTATTATTTAAAACAATTAAAATAGGTTTGAAAACCTCACAATATGACCTTGCATTTAAAATGTCACAGAACAATCTTTGCGAAATAAATAAAACTGATTTATGCAAGTATCACGCAAAAGTTCTGATTCGCCGTATTCACCATGTTTAGAAAATCATTTATTTTCATCATGTATGCACAGACACAAGACTGATCCTATAAAGTGTCCTGGTATTCCTAGTGTCAAATCATCTGTCAAACCTCTTTAAGTTTTAACCTTAAAAAGTAGTCAATATCTGATTGATGCTTAAATTAATTACCATATACATCTTTTTTTTCTGTTACAGGAGGGTCAAGGTTTAGGGAAAAAGGAACAGGGAATGTCTGTAGCTTTACAAGTGGAGAAGACATCGAAACGAGGAGGACGTATTATACACGAGAAGGATAACAATGTAATGCCACCTCCTGCCTTCACAATGCCGGCTCCACCTGGTCCTGGTAATATTAAGTTCTCATTGACTCTTCAAATTCTTTATTAACATGCTGCAGTTTTTCTATGTCAAGAAAGTGGCAAACACCTGGTCCTGGTAATATTAAGTTCTCATTGACTCTTCAAATTCTTTATTAACATGCTGCAGTTTTTCTATGTCAAGAAAGTGGCAAACAATTTTTTTTTATGTTATGGAAGTGACACACATGCATGCAGTTCACATTGATGTTAAGTGCTGACTGCAGCCTATAGACACCCACACAAAGACCAAGGTCAAGATGCAGATGCGTTACCACTCTTGAGGCCTAAGAGGCATAACACATGCCTCTGCGTCGGAAATTACAGGGCCGCACATTACCACCTGACCGGAACACGATAGTGCTGAACACTACCATTTGGCGGCAAGTATATTAGGTAATGCGGTAGTGTCTACACACCCGCGAGCTCCGTCACTGGAGCTCTACCACCAGTAATATATATATATATGATATTAAATCCCTGAGGCGACCTTGCAGATGACACCCGACTGAAGGTGAAACCTGCCGACAAAATTTTTCAATCTCCTTTACCGCTCTATAACAATTGAATAGGACATTCAATTGTACCACCTACTTACAAAAAAAAACTAATTAAAATTAGGCATAAAGTATATTGTACTGTATGTTGATTGATTAGTTTCGAAGTATAAACAAATATTATTTTCTCTCATTTCAGATTCCCCATCAAATTCACCACAGCTTTCAAGGCAGGAGCCTTCAATTACAGAAATAATGAAGTCGCCCAGTAAAGTCGTTTTACTAAGAGTGGGTATTATGATTATAATTAAATCACTGCCTTAGTAGGCCGTCGGGATTAAGCTAATAACAGTTTTTCTACTACTTATTCTTCGCAGAATATGGTTGGACCAGGTGATGTTGACGAAGAACTGGAACCTGAAGTAAAGGATGAGTGTAACACGAAATATGGTGATGTCATTAAGGTTCTGATCTTTGAATTGCCAAATGCTCCTTCAGATGAAGCTGTGAGAATATTTGTAGAGTTCAAAAGAATTGAAAGTGCTATAAAGGCTGTTGTAGATCTAAATGGAAGATTTTTTGGTGGTCGACAAGTAAAGGCTGGCTTTTATGATACAGAGAAATTTAGTGCATTACAGCTAACTGAATAAAGCAAATAATATTTCACTGATTTGTTTTCTTTGTCTGAAAATAATCTTACTTGCGACTTGTAACTTATTTTCGTCTCATAAACGTAATATCGCAGACATATTGAACGCTTCTTTTCTTCAATACTAAAATAAGTAAAAAAAATCTTTATACTCCCAAATCGTAGTTGCCGTCTCCGGCATTTTAATTTAGCACAAAACCTGGTAAGTTCTTATGTCCCAATGTAAACTAGTAGGCGCTAAGCATGCCGCCTGCCTGTGCGGACGTAGCCAAATGTTAGTGTTCAGTCACTAGATTGTGACATTGCCATATAACCGGAACATGATATCTTCAGAGAATATGTAATCTTATCTTAATATATATAAATCTCGTGTCACAATGTTTGTCCTCAATGGACTCCTAAACCACTTAACCGATTATAATAAAATTCGCACACCATGTGCAGTTCGATCCAACTTGAGAGATAGGATAGCTTACATTACGCTATGACTAATAGGAGCAGAGCAGCGCGGGCGAAGCCGGGGCGGGCCGCTAGTAATACTATATTGTGTTCCAGTTAAATGGCAATGTATGGATCTCGGGGGTGGCAACGGGCAACGCTTCTGCCTTTTGATCTATGGTCTTTGTATGGGTGTCTAAACGCTGTAACATAATGTGAACTGCATGCTTGTTTGTCACCTTCATTACAATAAAAGAAACCTTTTTTTTTCATGAAACAGGCCAAACAGCGACCTATGACTGAAGTTCTGAGCTGAATCATGTTGTTTTTGAAGATCTGGTAACACTGTGACTGTGGGGTAACTGGTAACTGTCTCACTGTACTAATTCATTGTATGGAGTTTTGTATTTTGGGAAATGTTGGGAAAGAGCCTTGTCGCAGCACTAGCAGAGTGATATTATTTTCAAAACTTGTGTAGTCGTGTTCTTATGCGTAAAAATGGTGGGTTTTTTATCATAAAGAATTCGATAAAGTGCAGGGGTGTAGGTAAGTGATATTAAGTAGTGAAAAGTGATTTTTCGTGTTGGTCGTCCATTAATCACGTGAGGCTGGAAAGGGGGCGGGGGTTTAGGAAAAAAACACGAAACATCACAAGGGGGAGGGGGGAGTATATGGAAATATCACGTGTATTGTATTTATTTCCTTTTTTGAGTGTCCAAATTCAACCGAAAATTGGCGCATGATTCCGGCGACAAATTGAGAAACTTTCGTCTCGACAATCAGTATTTTTCACGCCAAATAATTTTTTTTTAGTAGATAGTAATAATATCTATGGAAGTGGCAAACAAGCGCTCAGTTCACATTGATGTTAAGTGATGACTGCAGCCTATAGACACACTTACACAAATATATACCAAGGTGAAAATGCAGATGCGTTACCACTCCTGAGGCCTAAGGTGTTATGCCTTTGTACCGAAAATTACAGGGCCGTACATAACCACCTGACCGGTACACGATAGTGCTGAACACTACCATTTAGCGGCAAGTAGGTAATTCGGTGGTGCCTACGCCCGCGAGCTCCGTCACTCCGTGACTCCGAGCCAACTCCGAGCTCTACGATTTTTTTTTAATTTTATGGCATCGCTTGTTTTGCATATTGCCAGAGTAAAGCGATGGCTACTTTACCAGAACATTTACAATGCAGTTTTGGAGGCAACCCGAAAAAACGTGTTTTCGCACTGTTATTCTATTCGAGCACTGTAATAAGCCTATATCACATAAAATGACACCAACTTTATTTAATATAACTCAAAAATACACCAAGAAAATGAAATAAAATAAGAGCACCACATGCATCTTTCAAGGTTCCCGCCAAAACTCCACGATTTTTATTCCCGATGCCGCATTTTCCGCTAAATTTAAAAAATAGGTACCTACCTATTTTATTACAAACAATACACGTGATCTTAGGTGGGGGTGGGGGGTTCACCTCAACCTCACCACGTATCACCAAGGGGGAGGAGGGGGGTCAAAGTGACGCTAAAAAATATCACGTGATTAATGGACCACCCCTTGCCTCCCCAAAACTTCGTGAAAACCCGTATATATTCCATATGGAATCATCCAATCATCATCATTATTATACACAAGAAATGAAGAATATGGCAATTGCCTCAGTATAATAACCTCCATACCTAATATGGAGGTTAAATTAAATGAAGAATATAAAAGATTGGCTGTCTGTTGAGTCCATGGCCGTAAAACAAATGATTAAAAAAAAGTCACTGTCAATGTCAAAATGTCATTAATATCATGTCAAGTAGGGATGGACAATGAAAAAAAAAAACAATAGTGTTTATTTCGATGTAATGCATCGGAAAGTGGCATCGATGTAATATCGATATATCAGAAATACATCGGTGATTTCCATACATCAATTTGTTTTCCTATTTAGGATAACAAAAAACTGAAAAGTCTATTATATCGGTTGCCTTACTAGGATTTGACAAATCGGGCAGGGCTTCAGTAGCTCAATTGGAAGAGCGGCTGGACTAGATTCCCAGTAGGTCGCAAGTTCGAGTCTCGCCTGAAGTCAAATTTTTCTTTCCATTTTTCTTTAAAAAAAAATTAAATAGGATAACTTATTTATTTTTTATGTATGTTGTTTAAAACAGAAGAAACAGGCACTTAATTAAAAAGGGTTTAATTATGCTAAGCTTCGGTTGCACCAAAATATTCGTTAAAGTTATTATTCTTGTAAACTGCATAATAGAATTTGCTTTAGCAAATGTTGTGGTGCACCATCGATAGAGAATAAACTTGAATAAAGGGACCATAGACGAGAGCAGAAGGACTGCTTTTTTACACAACATGACATGAATAAATATTTAAAAAATTACTGGTCGAAAATCAGGCGCGTCCGTGTGCCAATTTGATGATAGAAGCGTGTAGGTGTAAAGGAGATTTTGCGAGATCGGCTCTGGTTCGTACACGTCGTCAAAAAATGGGTAAATTAAAGAAGAATCCGAAAAAAACACAATTAATTTATGCAAGAATATATTTTAGAGTTACTACCACATTTAATTCAAACGATTTTATTATTTTCAACTATGTTCAACATGGCGGCGATACAGCCGACGCTTGGGATTAATCGATTTCGATAGTATTTAGAAAATATTACTTTTTCTCGAAGTACTATATAATCAAAAAACAATAAAAAAAATGAAAAAGTCAAAATTACGTCACCCGCCATATTCGCCATGTTGGTTTTGAGTTGCAATTCTAACTGAAAATAATATTTTGTAACTGTAAAACAAAGCTAAATAAGTGAAAATATGCAGTAAAAAACGTTTTTACATTGATTTTGCCTGTTAAATGATATTGTGTACAATACATGGCCGGAGGTACATATATTTTTGCAACATCTCCTTAAGTAAAAGAAAATAAAAACATTTATGAACCGTGAAATGAGTGATTCTATTTACTAAAAAACTTTTCAATAATAATTAATACCTAGCTAACCTTTTGCTTCTTCGATTCGATGCATCAAATAAAAACCTCAATGTATACTCGCTGTGGAACTCAGTGGATCTAAAAATATATCGGTTCGATTCAATGTATCGATAATATACATACATCGAGTGTTTATAAGACATCGATGTATATCGTCCACCCCTAATGGCATGTCAATCAAATCAACAAAAAGTTTATTTCAGTGAAACATGCAATGGACAATTTTTAATAAACAAAATTTTATGGATGTGGACTGTAGTGATTTGTATTAAGACATAGGGGAATGATGTAATACTGTAGAATTAACACTTGTTCTGGGTCTCTGCTTGAGTAATTGTGATTAGAATACATTGTAAATAATGGCTTTTTATTCGTGTAATCGTTATAGATTGATAGTTTTTCTCATGCTGGCACTGATTATGTGGCAAATTCTCCGTCTGGTCACTGAAAAGTCTTCTGATAAATTATATGAGGTAATTAAGTAATTAATCTGTGATAAGAAGAATACATCATTTACTACTAAATATTCACAGTGATGTTCATAACTAGTGATTAATTCATTAAAAATCTATTTTACAGCAAAACATATTGGAATTAGAAGATGACAAATTTAACAAACATAAACAAGATAAAGTTAAAATAAGAGTATACTATGAAGCTTTGTGTCCCGACTCCAAACATTTCTTTATGAAACATTTAGCTCCAGTTGCAGAGAAGCTTTTGGACTTTGTTGATATAACATTAATACCATATGGGAAGGCAACTGTACGTATAATAATCATGTAATTTCATTTTTAGTTATCAACTAGCTGTTGCCTGCAACAGACCATTCCTGTAGGAACTTTGGGAACTCCTCTCTTGCATCTCCCTTACACTCTAAGAGGAATATACATAGCATATTTCAGCTTCCTGCAATCAGTAGTTTTGGATTTGGCCTGTCAGATTCTTAGTAATGGAAGTGTTTTATATATAATTAGCATATTGATATAAAAATAGTTTTATTTCAATGTGCCTAATAAAGAGATTGTGAAGTTACACTATTACTACCATATATTTAGTATAGGTAGGTACCATACTACGTCTATGATTACTACTTGAATAATTTAATAACGTACCAAGATTAATTATAATTAATGTGTTCAAGTACACATATTGATGTGAATAATGTGGTTGAGTTTGAGGATCCCTTATCACCATACCACTTATATCAGTTAATTTTAATCATTGTTTTAGCATAATAACTATCATGTAAAATTATGTATCTGGGTACATCTTAAATCTCATACTTTAATATTTTTGTATTTCATGAAATGTTTAAATAAAATCATACTAGTATTTTTTTGTAAACAAAATTAGAAACTATGGCATTTTAATGTTGGTCTTGGAGGATATAAAATAACAAAATAAACAAACCTACTGGTCCCCATCCCAATCTGATTAATGAGTACATATAAATAAAATAAATACACAGCTGGTATTTGTCACACTCACAGCCGAGAAACAAACACCCATCTTTTCTCCCCAACAAACTTACAATTTGTAATATTTTCGTAATGATATTCCTGTTGTAATATTGTACTATCCCTACTTTTTAATATTATAACTGGGAAGGTAACTTTGTCTGTTACCTTTTCACAATCAAAGGACTGAACCAATTTTAAGAAATTTGGTACATTGATAGAGCTGACTTTGAGAAAGAACATAGGCTACTTAGTTATTTATAAAACAACATCCACGCAGGCGAACTCGCGGGCAACAGCTAGTTATGTAATACATAACTGTCTCAATTTTATAATACTCTGACTTCAAAATATAGGTACTCAAAAATTTACTTGGTGTAAATTAAATTGATATCCTACTTGAGTAGTGATAATTTCTTACTATTGAAATATATAAGAGCATTAACGCCTTAAATAACATTAATTAAGCAAAATATTATATTGTGTTAATTTCAGACCAAAGAAGAAAATGGTAAATATTATTTTAAATGTCAACATGGAGAAGAAGAATGCTTTGCAAACAAAATCCATGCATGTTCCATTGAAGCACTAGGAAACATAAGTACAGCTGTAAAGTTCACCGAATGCATGATAATAGACAACATGGACCCTGAAGAAGCATTGAAAAGGGTATTTGTTTATTACTTCCCTTAAAGTTTTCACTTGGGCTCGAAGAAAAATTGAATCAAGCAAGCAATATTTTTAGAATTGGCACAAAAAAAAAATCTATCATGCATGAAATCTTTAATTTTTTAATCCAATGAGATAGATTTTTTATTAATTAAATTCTTATTTAGTTTAAAAATCTATTACATTTTTTCTGTGTACAAAAATCTGTTAAATTTGTAAGTAAGTAAAACAGGGTTCCCTATTAAGTGAAAGTAAAAAGGAAAGAAACCATAAAAACAATTTCAAAATTAGTAATGGTATTTGGGAAGTTGTTTATAAGAAAATGGTCAGAAACTAATTTTGGTGAATTATTAATTGTTAAGTACTGTAAACTTTATTAATAAGTACATACTTACATAGTATAATACATAGTAGTAAAGTACATACTTATGTATAGTAATGTGATAATATGAATAATTATTGTTTTATATTATTTCGCATTAACACATGCTTGTTTCTTTAAATAAAATGAATAATTATACCAATAACACTTCTTAAATTTTATTTATGATTTCAGTGTGGAAAGGAAATG
This sequence comes from Macrosoma leucophasiata, assembly GCA_036365455.1. Lineage (NCBI taxonomy): Eukaryota > Metazoa > Arthropoda > Insecta > Lepidoptera > Hedylidae > Macrosoma > Macrosoma leucophasiata. The sequence goes on along the minus strand of JAWQUS010000009.1, from coordinate 14,737,768 downwards.
AAAATTGATATAGATCCAATCAGCGACTGCGCGAAAAGTGAACATGGTTCAGCATTATTGAAAAAACATGGTGATGATACAAACATATTGAAGCCTGTTTTTATACCAACAATCATTATCAATGGATCAAAGGATAACCAACCAGCGATATTGAAGAATTTCTTACTGGAAGTGTGCAAGCTGATTGATATGCCGTTACCACCACCATGTTTGTGACTGTTAAGACTGCAGCAACTAAAAATGCATTTACAGTTATGAGGCTGACAACAAAATATGGAATTTATTCTGTAGTCACATAATACCTAGATAATATTATTGAACTTTGTTAGTGAGATTATTAAGGATATTGCTCAGATTTTATGATATGACTATTCTTCCTTTAAGAACAAAAATCTTTACTCAAATTACTTACTTCCTAGAAACTATAATAAGTGGTAGGATTAATGCAGAACAAGAATGTCAATTGTTTATATGTTTATACAATATGGATTTGTATTGTGTGTAACTTTTCAACTTTAAAAATAACATATACTAAGCTGTCACAAACACTCGCAAGTATACATAACACATGAATATGCTAGTGATAAAATTTATTACCTATATTTTAATGTTAAGACAATATTAATTTATTTGGATCAGTATTTATTGAGTCTACAATTAAATCAAAATATCTACATGTAACTAAAGTTTTCCTTGTTTTAAATGATTTGTAAAATTCTTGTTTCAAGTGACTTTGTGCACTATTGGTTGTGTTCACTAAATAGGAATAATCTAGATTTATGTATTATCAGTGACTATAATAAGAAACTACAGACATTTATTTAATTGTTTTAAAGCTAATTTGTTGTACTTTTAAAAGTTTTTGCGAGGCTATGAATCGATTTGTGATTCTGGTAAAATATTGGTATCTTGAATGAGATTTTTAGATAATGATTTATTTTTGTGATATTTTTTCGTTATAACATTGTGAACTACATAGCATTTTTTGTTGTATTTGCGTAAACATTTAGATTATAATATTACATAAATATAATGACGAATGTTTGATTATATTTTTCTTATCTCCTGTGAATCAGTAATAACAACAGTTTTTTGTATGCGGTACTAATATAAAAATCAACGAACTGATCAATGTTGTGGGCACTCATCATCATCATTTCAGACGAAAGACTCCCACTGCTGGACAAAAGCACACCGCGGACACTCCGCCAAAATTCCATACAAACGCTTAATTTGGTCTCTATTACACAGACATCAATCAGTGACGTGTATTTACTCGTGCACCTGTGTGCGTAGCACGTAGAGAATACCAAACGTGTGAGAATACGAAGTGTCCATTCTATACGTAGTGTTATTACATATTCTCTGACAAAAGCCTTGTCCAAAGATTGCCACAACGTACGGTCCCGAGCCGCCCTCATCCAGCGATTGCCCGGTGGTGATGTACGGCCCTGTAATTTAAGGTACAGAAGCATAATACCTTCGGTTTCAGGAATGGCAACGTATCTACGCAACTTTGAAGTCTCTAGTTTCATGTAGATGTTTATAGGCAGTACCTATTACTGATTCTTGTTTGAAACAAAACATGCACTTTTAATATGATCTTCGTCTTGTCCATGTTTATTTTACTATCCACTCGTCCGGAGATCCTACTGAGGCCATTGAGCATTGTGTAAAGATCTTCCAGGGTCTCGGCCATGACTATGATATCGTCCACATATCAGCGGTGGAAAATGCCTACTCGTCTTTAATGATGATGCCGAGTCCGTTTCAGTTTAAAATCTTGAATACATCTTTCAATGTAGAGGCGAACAGTTTCGGAGATGTGATATCTCCCTGTCTCACACTTCTCTGCAGTTGGATGGATTTCGAGTTTCGATCCTCTGACTTGGCACATTTGGAGTGACTGTACCATGGCCCAATTCTCGTACGAATCGAAGGCTGTCTCGTCCACGAACACTAGACACAGCGAGGCCTTGCGCGCTTCAGAAAGATGAAAAGAGGATGATACGAAATTATAAATATCCGCTGTCCTGTCTCTATATACATAACTAAGTATATACGTACAAAAAAAATAATTCCAGTGGACCAAACTATGAATCTAAACCATTCTCAAAACACACACAATAATGAATCATCAAAATCGGTCCAGCAGTTACGGACGAGTTCAGTAACATACTCGTATCTACACAACACACGCACACAAAAAAAGATGAGTGAACGTTACAATGTAATTAAGAAATTTGAAATGATAATAAGAATGCAGGCTTTATTTCTTTGTTAATTAGGTACTTAAGTCGAATATTATTAATCAAAATTAATTGTAGAGAGGTTAATTTTTATAAAAAATAATTTGAAAGCTGTTTTCCCTGACAACCGGTTTCTTAGCTCATCGTATTAATTATACCAATCCAGCATTGCTAAAAAGTCGTTCACTGGGACAATTGATGGAAGAGAAGATAGGTATTGCCATAGATACAGTTCCGTAAAGCCCCGAATATTTCGAATTTTTTAGTTGCTTACGCGTATAAACATAATATTGTATGTAATGTATGTCAATAAAATTAAAACAAACTAGCAAGGAACAGCGCCAGTGGCGGGTGGGAAGGTCTCGCTTGCTTGTTCGGCCCGGCATCGCGCTGCGGCGTGTGTGTGCGTTGCCATGGATAAGAGACGCGCATGCGCAATTAAATTCCTCATAAATTCCTCTTAAATTTTGAGGAAGCGGTAGCGGAAGAGGATTTTTTTGTTTTTATTTATGAGGATGCGGAAACGGTTGAGGAACCTAATATATTGCGGAACTTCCTCATTATGAGGAAGAGGAAGAGGAATCTTCAAAAACCCTAATACATACAGGTACCTATGTATGTACCTACTTACTAAACGTCAGTTAGCAATCGCTAGAGTAGGTGCTTATTTATGCACACCATGCCTTTCTACAGATGCGCATTCAGGGCTTCAGTTGTCACACGACTCATCGAAGCGTCGAAGTTAATTGCTTTATCGGGTGAGACCTCCTTTCTGAGGGATCGGTTGAGCTTACCTCACAGTTGATGAAATCATTCCCGGTTCCTGAGTTTTCCAAGGTACCTAATGTTTTGTAAGCTATTAATTCAAAAAAGTTATGAAAAGTCAAACTGTCTTTGTGTTTCCGAATTTATTGGCCGTGATATGATTAGCCAAAAATGGTTATAGCTAAAAAGCGAATGATTGGAATATTTGATTTCGTGGCATAAAGAAAATGCAACAGCGGAAATGAAAACAATAATCTAACTACCTAGGTAGGTTGATACTTTAAAAAAATCTCATCTATAGACCGGTTATAGTGCAAAAAATATGGTAGGTATCTACTCGTACAACATTTCTCCACATAACGTTTTTACACCGTTTACACAGAAAAAAGTGAATTACCTACATCATAGTGTCCTGCCAGTTTGGGTTCGATTCCTGGAGACAGCCCCCAAGGCGTGGTCGTGAGCTCGACTATGGTTTCACGGACAACTGTGTTGAGAAAAATCGCTGCTTCCATTACGAAATAGGAGCAGAAGAAGCCAAGGCAGAAGGGGATGCCCCGGAACCTAAATCACGACGCGCGTTGGCGCGCATTAAGTAGGTATTCGAAGACAGAAAGAAATAGTTACCAATTTAGTTTTGACCTCTCAGATTTGTGGATCAAGAGTAGGTAAGTACAACAATCTAAGTAGGTACTATTTTCTGTTTTAAGAAAAAAATGACTTCAGGCGAGACTCGAACTCGCGGCCACTGGGAAACTAGTCCAGCCGCTCTTCTTGTGTTAATGCGAAATAAAAAAAAAATGTTTTTATAACAACTATTTTCCGTCTATTGTGGGATTTAATATAAACATTTCCAACTAATTTTAATTGTAAGTAACTATGTCTTTAAGGTAAACAGATATCTAAGCAGGTACTTCACGCCATCTTCATGCAGACTAATTCCAACCTTTTGTTTATTTTACAAGGGCATAATGACGAAACGCCAAATAGGTACATAAATCACTAGGTAATCACAACCACTACCCATAAATTAGCATGTTAAAATTTCGTGAGCCATGTCCCGATTGAAAGTAAACAAGCGACAGTCGATTCAATTTGAAACCTTCTGACAACATCAATTTACTAGCGTCTAAATGGCTACCTTTGCTTCGAAAACCATTTGAAACAAAACAATAAATCTACACTGAAATCACGGTCTAATTTCGTAAAAGCCCCATCTCGCTTTGCTAATTAATATGAATGGCATTTGCATCCGGCTTTTTCTCGCGCATTTCCAACTATTGTTTTGCAAAGATCCTCACAATTTATTCCTATTTTTACTAGACTGCATCGCGTCGGGGGTGGTTATTGAGAACAATAAAACATCTGCTTTTTTGGTTACGCTGTAATGAAAGCTTTTGTTCTCTTTAGACGAATTGGAGTTGTTTCTTGAGAGCAATTTGGTAGGAATGAAATTAAGTTATTCCGACCACAGTAGATATGCCTACATAAAACGAGAGAAATCTTGCTTTCTTTAAAAATGTTACTTACAATTGTGTTTTTCATAATCAGACAAAGATGGATGAATAAGAGCAGATAAGAATGCACCGTTTTCTGTTTTGATAGGTAGGTACTTCAGTATCTGTTGACATGGTTTCCTACAATTTGGAAAATAAATAATAGTGTAGCAGCCACTAACAGTAGAAACGGTGACGAAATAGTTCCTAAAAGAACTGTTTCAGTACAGCACGCATTGACGCACAAGAGACAGGAAAGTTCTTAAAAGAACTATATGCTGTACAGATGACGTTCGACAGAGACAGGATGGTAGCTCTGAAAAGAGCTGTTAGAGCTCTTCATCTGCAACCACGACGTCTCCACTTCAATACTCACCGCACGACTTCAGATCCAGCTTGAACTCATAGCCACATCAGTCTCCGCTTCAGTCTACATCTTCGGCACGCGTCGTCAGCCGGCGAGCTTTCGCGACGCGTGCGTTCATCTTGCGAGCCCCGAGCGAAAGAGCGAGCCAGCGAGCGCCGCACATACTTATACCGGCGACTGGCGCATGCGCACTGGAGTTCACCGAACTTCGAACGTATCGCGCATGCGCACATTGCTCCCGCGCTGACCTTGACCGATAAATCGACACGTGCCGGAAAAGAGACAGAAATTGAGATAGCATTATCAATTATCTAAAATCCTATTGGTTGTTAATTATTTATCTGTTATTTTATTGGTTTTTCTAATTTTCCTTTTTTGTATAAATTGTGCTGTTTTTTGTGTAAAAATATATTCTACTACAACCTTCTGAAGAGTTTCATTATAATCAAGAACGAACACAAGTAGTCTTCAACAGTGGTGACCCCGACGTGATACCAAGGAGGATTTCAAGAAAACCAGGCAAATCCCTGCCAGCCTGCCCAGCGACCTGCACACGTCAAACAAAGCGAAGCTCTGCCCGGCTGTACAGCGACTTACTGCATACAGCCTGCAAAGAAAAAAAAAGGAAGGCGAATCCCTGTCCGGCTGCCCATCCACACAACACCGTCATGGAACCCACCCAGCCACTCGTCCCAGGACGCCTCCACGAAGCCGCCACACCAACGACGTCTCACGCACCACACGCCGATGGCATAGCGCTGTCCATGCGCATACCCCCATTCTGGCGCGACAATCCACGGCTGTGGTACATAAATTTCGAGACCGCCACTGAAGACCTAAAAAGAAGTACCGCCCAGCTCACGCAGATGGTCCTCGTCCAGCTCGATAAAGGGGACGTTGAGCAGATCGCCGACATCCTCTGCAACACACCACGGGACGAGCAATATCAGGCCATCAAGAAGCGTCTGATCTCAGTTTATGAGGAATCAGATAGCCGGCAGCTACAAAAACTACTGGCTGAAATGGAGCTCGGTGACCAGAAGCCCACCCACCTACTACGACGTATGCGCATGCTAGCGAAGGACAAGGTCACCGACACAACGCTGCGCATGATGTGGACCAAACTCCTCCCAGCCCACGTCCGATCTGTCCTCGCCGTCAGCGAGACATTTAGGCACCAAACAACTCTAGAAGAGCTAGCTTTGCTCGCCGACACTATGCTCGAGCAAACCCACGATGTCGCCGCTATCTCCGTGCAACCATCATCACCACCTACCCCAGCACCAACCAGTCAAGCCGACACCCAATTCCTCATCGACGAGATCCGCAAGTTGACCTTGGAAATCAACGAGCTAAAAACAAGACCGCCGTACCACAATAACAACAACATGCACCGGTACCGCCAGCGCTCCCGCCAACGAAGCACCTCTCGTCAGCGTTCCCGGACGCCCGCTGACTCTCCGGCACACTGTTACTACCATCGACGCTTCGGTAATCAAGCGAGACGATGCACTACACCATGTACCTACAAGCAACAGTCGGAAAACTAGAACGAACGTTGGCAGAGGCGGATACCGGCGTTCCCAACTCATCATACCGCCTATTCGTCCGTGACCGGAAGACGAATTACTCCTTCTTGGTAGACACTGGGGCTAACATATCCGTGCTACCAAGGAAGCAAGGCCAGACACCAACGCCGCTCCCATTCAAGTTGTACGCAGCAAACAACACAACGATAAATACCTACGGAGAGAAAACGCTCGAACTTGACCTGAATTTACGACGACCATACAAATGGAAATTCATCATCGCCGACGTGTCGAAACCGACACTTGGAGCCGACTTCCTCAACCACCATCAATTGATCGTAGACATCAAACATCGAAGATTGATTGATGGCGTCACAAACCTACAAGTCGCCGCTCCATTAATGTCTACAAACATACCTACAATACGCAGTATCGACATCCGCGAGTCCTACCATGACATACTTGCGAAATACCCTGGCACTACGCGACTCACTTCAATGAATCTGAATTCGAAAATCAACGTCGAGCACTACATCGAAACCACCGGACAACCAGTACACTGCCGTGCCCGTCCGATACCTCCGCATCGATACGAAACCGTTCGAAAAGAATTTGAGAACATGATGCAACAAGGTCTATGTCGTCCCAGCAAGAGCCCATGGTCATCACCACTACATATAGTACCGAAGAAAAATGGAGATATACGAGTGTGTGGTGACTATCGCCGCCTCAATACGATTACAACACCCGATCGCTACCCAGTTCCCAGAATCAAGGACTTCACCTACCACCTCTCCGGAAAAAACGTATTTTCGACAATTGACCTGAACCGCGCATACGCCCAGATCATAGTCCGAGAGCAAGATATCGAAAAAACCGCTATCATTACACCATTCGGTTTATTCGAATTCCCACGCATGTGTCCCGGCTTGAAGAACGCAGGCCAAACTTTTCAACGATATATACACGAAGTACTGCGTGGACTCGACTACGTTTTCCCGTTTATCGACGACGTCCTGATCGCCTCAACCAATGAAACGGAACACCGAGAGCACCTCAACACCGTACTGTCACGATTGGAAGAAAACGGCATCACAATCAATCCCGCCAAGTGTGTTCTCGGTCAGCCGCAAGTCAAATTCCTCGGCTACATCGTGTCAAACGAAGGCATCAAACCACCTGAAGAAAAGGTCGAAGCCATCCTTAAATACACCAAGCCAAAGACAATCGAAGAACTACGACGCTTCCTCGGCATGCTGAACTTCTATCGCGATCACATACCTAACGCCGCTTTATTACAAGCTCCGCTGAACGCATACCTACACGATGCAAAGAAGCGCGATAAGACAGTCATCGAGTGGACCGACGCCGCGAATCAAGCATTTGACGCATGTAAAGTCAGCATCAGTAACGCAGCTTTACTCGCTCACCCGTCTCACCACGCCACTCTCGCAATATTCAGCGACGCCTCAGACAAGGCCGCAGGAGCAGTTCTTCAACAATACATAAACAACACATGGCAACCACTTGGATATTTTTCGAAGAAATTTTCCGATGCGCAACAGAAGTACTCTACCTACGATCGCGAGTTACTAGCTATACATATGGCAGTTACTCACTTCCGTAAAATCTTCGAAGGGCGACCACTCATCATTTTCACCGACCACAAACCGCTGACATTCGCGATGAACAAAACGCAGAGTAACACCGAGACGCCACGGCGAACGCGACAACTACTCTTCATCAGCGAATTCACCACGGATATCAGACACGTATCCGGATCAGAAAACGTTTGTGCCGACGCTCTCAGCCGCATCGAAGCCATATCCTGTCCATCATCCATCAACTACGAAGAGATTGCAAAATCACAAGAAAAAGATCCGAGCATCCAACAATTAATGCAACAACCAAACCTATGCATTAAAAAAATCAGTATACCAAATACTAACATCGAACTATACTGCGACACCTCCACTACAAACGTGCGACCGTACATACCTACCGAATATCGCCAAGAAGTATTCAACAGTATACACAACATAAGTCATCCCGGAACGAGAACAACACGGAAACTTATTACGAGAAAATACTTTTGGCCGGCAATGAACAACGACATCGGAACGTGGACGAAGCAATGTATAAATTGCCAGAAAAGCAAAATACATCGTCACACCCACAGCGAGATCGGAACTTTCCCGCCAACCGAGCGATTCACTCACATTCACGCCGACATCGTAGGACCGCTACCTACGACCGCTCAAGGACATCGCTACCTAGTAACAATGATCGACCGACACACCCGATGGCCCGAAGCTATACCTACTACCGACATCACCGCCGAAACAGTCGCCGAAGTTATCTACAACAATTGGATTTGTCGATTTGGATGCCCTACAACAATAACTACGGATCAAGGAAGACAATTCGAGAGTAATTTGTTTACAAACCTAATGAAAATAATGGGAGTAAACAGAATACGAACAACTCCGTATCACCCGCAGAGCAACGGAATCGTCGAAAGATGGCATCGCACGCTAAAATCATCTTTACGCGCCAAATTATCAGACGCGCGAAGTTCCTGGAATCAAACACTGCCGACCGTAATGTTCGGTTTACGCGCCGCTCTCCGCTCCGATAGTGACGTAAGCGCCGCCGAATTAACCTACGGACATAACCTACGTCTACCCAGCGATTTCTTCGAGACAAGCAAATCGACCACGCCTACATCAATGGACTACGGCTACGTGCAAAACCTACGAGAAATCATCGCGCAAAATCGACCGCAACAACGTAACGCACGAAACAATAAACACATTTTCGTTCATCAAGACCTACATACCTGCAGTCATGTGTTTATTAGAGTCGACGCGATACGCACACCGCTTCAAACACCCTATGAAGGTCCCTATAAGGTCGTAAATCGCACAGACAAAGTGTTTACGATCCAGTTACCTGAGCGTCAAACCAACATATCTATCGACAGACTCAAGCCTGCCTATGTTGTGAAAGACACTGAAAACTTACCTTTACCACAAGTCCACTTACCTCAAAAACCTTTACCTCAGAACCACATACCTTTACCTGAAAACCTTTTACCTTTACCTGAAAACCTTATACCTATACCTCAAGATCTGTTACCGAACACTTCGAGCACATCACAGCAATCGACTCACCGAGTGACAAGTCGAGGCCGAGCTGTCAAACTGCCGGTACGTTTCACTTGAGGGGGGTTACTGTAGCAGCCACTAACAGTAGAAACGGTGACGAAATAGTTCCTAAAAGAACTGTTTCAGTACAGCACGCATTGACGCACAAGAGACAGGAAAGTTCTTAAAAGAACTATATGCTGTACAGATGACGTTCGACAGAGACAGGATGGTAGCTCTGAAAAGAGCTGTTAGAGCTCTTCATCTGCAACCACGACGTCTCCACTTCAATACTCACCGCACGACTTCAGATCCAGCTTGAACTCATAGCCACATCAGTCTCCGCTTCAGTCTACATCTTCGGCACGCGTCGTCAGCCGGCGAGCTTTCGCGACGCGTGCGTTCATCTTGCGAGCCCCGAGCGAAAGAGCGAGCCAGCGAGCGCCGCACATACTTATACCGGCGACTGGCGCATGCGCACTGGAGTTCACCGAACTTCGAACGTATCGCGCATGCGCACATTGCTCCCGCGCTGACCTTGACCGATAAATCGACACGTGCCGGAAAAGAGACAGAAATTGAGATAGCATTATCAATTATCTAAAATCCTATTGGTTGTTAATTATTTATCTGTTATTTTATTGGTTTTTCTAATTTTCCTTTTTTGTATAAATTGTGCTGTTTTTTGTGTAAAAATATATTCTACTACAACCTTCTGAAGAGTTTCATTATAATCAAGAACGAACACAAGTAGTCTTCAACAATAGAACACGAGTTAAATATTTTTAACGGGGTAGGTGCGAGTCTCGTAAAAAAATAAGTAATGTATGGTTTATCGGCATAATAGCATTTGAAAACTGCTTGAGATATCACATTTTTCGCGCCTTATTTCATAGCTACTGCATAACAAAACGGTACAAATAACGATAGATAGTGGTAAAGCTGTTTCGGCGTATCACATGACTATTAATACGTTCAGTTGATACTGATTGCTGAATCCGCTTACTCACGGTCAACTGGCGGCTCTCGTTGCCGCCTATCCGCTTCGTCGTTTCGTATTGTCCAAAGCCAATGCACAAATCTAATGGATTTTTTTTGTTGGCAGAGTATCGTTCATATCTGTATAAAATGAAAAATGCTTTGGCAAGCAAATCGGTTAAGATAGAATTGTGTCAAATTAAAATATTGCTGATGAAATATCAAGTTTAAAAACCTAAAAATATAATATTTTGCACGAAACCCTTTTAGCATTGCTCATGTGTCTCACTTTGTTCGTCAATCACAGCCAATTTGCTTCTAACTACTTAAACTACCATTTTTCCCTTTTGCTATTTGTTAGTATGATAGCTAAAAGAAAATTAGTGACAACAATATGTACCTGCTATGGGTGCTTAGTTAATACACTGTAAACCAATGTAAAGAAGAAAAAAATCTAAACAAAGATATAATCTACCACAGAGGCGGCAAACATTCATTTACCTATGTACGTTGCAAGTGTATGTTTGGCTTACTTAGTTCCTCTATGTTTGTAACGAAAAAATACAATGGAAGTGAATATAAAATGCATCATAATTTTATTAATAATAAAGTTTAATAAATAACAGCTTGTTAACATTCTTAAGAGTTACCATGACACACTAACGCAAGCTGTAGCCGACTTGTTTGCACCGCAGTTACTCATTAGATGGTTTCTTTCCTAATAAAAAAGGATTTCCATTTCTAGCCTCACCCTAGTTTTGTGGAAAGCTTTCATAAAATTTTAGGTACGTTCTCCACTGTATTCATCGAAAGTAGAAACTTAGTAGGTTCTTCCGTAATTTTATAATCAGTAGGTAGCTTATTATCGCAAACTACCTGGTCTACGTAAGATAACTGTAGTAAATAACGTTTTCACAGGTTTTTTACAGCTTCACTTATTGTGGAAATTATATTTCAATAATAACCTTCGGCATGGACCTTCGGTCGCTTTCGCTAAGTCAACCCGTGGTGACCATGGTAGTTGGAAAACAACCGCAATACCTACTGCCTACTGTAGAGTAGTTACACGCGAGAAAAAGCCACAAATATTATTTCTACAATGTTTATGGTCATAAATCACGAGGCTAGGCTTATGATGCATTAATTCCCAATATAGGTACTAATATCACTTACTTATTTCCCGAATGCTCAAAATCTGGACCACCGGAGCTTCTCATCTATACTTATAATAAAACTGTAGAAGTGTAAATTCTGTACATTAAAAATATTGAAAAAATAAATACCAGGGGATGTTACTAGATCGATACCGAACCCAAATATCTGATAAGATTTTTTTTTGTCTATCTGTCTGTTTGTTCAAGCATCACAGAAAAACTACCATTCCGATTACAATGAAACTTGGTATGATTAAACTTTAACCTTTGGCGCACAACACTGGGTACTTTTTATCCCGGAAAAATGTCTGTTTGTCTGTGTGTTTGTGCACGCTAATATCAGAAAGATAATTCGATTTGCGGTTTTCACTAATATATTGTGATAAATTTCACTTAACATTGAGTGTTTGTTTCATGTGAATCGGTTCAGAAATAAAAAAGTTATATCCTCATCCTCCGCTGTCTGCCTGTCTGTCCGTCCATCCGTCTGTCTGTCACCAGGCTGTATCTCATAAACAGTGATAGCTAGAAAACTAAAAATGTACTTCTGTTACCGCTATACCTAGCGACAAAATTAAATACCTACTAATAAAAATAAGAAAATGAAAATATTAAGGGTTCCAAGGGGGCATACCTACAATAAACGTGTTTTTTTTCGTATATATTTTGCTCGATATCAATAACGGTAGCAAGTAGACACTTAAAATTTTCACAGAATATTTAGGTCTTATGTTGTATTACCTTCTTATACCTTCTATTACCTTCTTATATTACCTACCAACAAACGAATGGTGATGTTGGTGGTGTTGTTGGTAGTTTTGGAGGCGTTGGTGGCATTGGTTGTGGTGGTGGTTTTGGTGGCGTTTGTATCAGTGGTGGCATTTGTGGCAGAGGTGTTTGTGATCGTTGGTAGCGATTGTAGTGGTGGCGGTGGTGGAGTTGGTAGTGATGACAGTGGTGGTGGTGTTGGTGGCATTAGTGGGTAAAAATGCACAACGTTAATATTCAAATTTTCTCTTCTGCCGGCTCTTACGGAGTGCTTATGTTATGCATAGATCTATCTTTTATCTTTCATTCTCTGTTAGAAGCACTAATTGACTGAAACTTAACAAAAGTTTATAATAATTTTCTATTAAAAAATATTATGCACAGAAGTTTGAAATGGCCTTTTCGAAAATACGGTTCAGCATAAGATGGATGCGCGTTTAAACACATAATTAGCAATCGCAATCCTAGCAGCCTGTGTGCTTTTATCCCCGTTGGCCATACGTCTAATATCGTGTACAGAGAAGCATTACTGCAAAATAGATTTTTTTAGCTATCCAAATGTGTTAATGATCTAAAATTAACCAAAATGTATATCCAAAAGCGCTGCCCAAAGTCCCAAAGCCACTAATAAATGTTATATATTCTTGTGTGCATGAACCTCTACACCTGCGAGAAATACAACCATGAAATAATGTACTCTATTTTTAACCATGAAAGATAATCTAGGAACGGATTATCTCTCTAAAGTTGGTTAAAATATCATAGAAGCTATGTGGTCGATGTAAATATATAGATATTAAAATAATAATATACCTATTAAAATCGACATTCAATTCGCTACACGTATACCTGATCGCGAGTGTACCTTCCTGTTATGCAATTCACCGTAAGAGTACAAGGTATAAGTCAGTATAATATCTATCGGTGGAGCGCCAGCCGTGTAGTCTCATTAAAACTTTCCTCAGACTGGGCTTGCACGTGTTTTTAATTTTTATCGAGAGCACTCATCGTTAGGGCGGGCGCGGGGCTGCGGCTTCGGTGCTTTGATTGCGGTAATGACGTCTCTCAGTCTCATCTCTAGGCTCTCGGCTCTCACCACTCATCTCTCTTCACTATCTTCAAATTATTTCTTTACAAATTAATGCATCGCGTCATTTTAATTGAGCGCCTCTTGTAGTTTATTTTAAAGTTGATGAAAATGTTTTAATGATAGATTTTGTTTTAAGTAGGTATCTATACTATCTTTGTACGACCATGGGTATCGTGGAGGAGATAGATATAGGTAACCTTAAAAACGTTTACATAAAAAAGCAACTAATTAATGATTTACGTACTTTGTACCCTACAGATGTGTAGGTAAACATCAGAAGAAGCAAATAAAGTACAAAATAATAAATATAAAGGAAGTCTTATTTTATATTATTATCGCTTGATTAAAATAGTAATATTTCATCTTTATAAATATCCTTTGGTTCAGCTCATAGCTCATTAAGTGACATAGCCCCGTAATGCATAGCCACTAATACATTAGTTTTCAACAGTGTGCATTTTCGTAGCCTTAGTTCGTATTGAGAAAAAAAGGTAGTCACGTTTGATTCCAAAGTTTCTACCCGTTTGTTCCGCGAAAGGGTATTTATTGCGTTAGGGTAGGTAATTACATTTCGCCTATATCGTCCGCTCCTTCTACGCGAAGATTGATAGGCATTTTTTTCCATGTGACAAAAACTTTTTACATTTTGCACATCTACGGATACATTTGACGACAATGTTTGATACGATTTAATTTTTGCATTGTTAGTTCGTAGACTATAAATATAGTACGTAGGCGCAGTGAATACAGCATGAGGTCGATGATGCATGAGGTTGCAACTGTATAGCACGGATGCAGATGTAGCAGGGACCCAACAAATCCGCTTAGCACGGTCACTGGCGCCGCCTACCCGGCCCGCTGCCGACTCAAACGACCTTAATGGATTTTTCATGTCGATTGCACACTGCATAAGTATGCGTGCGAGATTATTGAAAAGTTTTCAATAGATATTTTGCCAGAATCTCTTGGTGAGAATATATTTGTTTGGGAGTGATTGAATGCACCTAAGTGCATTAAATTTCATATATTTATTAACCGACTTCAAAAAAGAGGGTTCTATATTCGACTGTAGGTATGTATTTTATATGTAACTGTGTGCACAGATAACGCCGTCAATTGTGTACTTATTTTGAAAATTCTTATGTCGTCAGAAAGGGTATAAATCCGAATTGGCCCTATGGTCACCAATTAAGTATATTGTAAGTGGTAAAATTAAATACATATACCTACTTACCATTTATGGATATGCACAAAGAGTTCCGAAGAAGCGAAGAAGCTTTGAATTCTTTGGTCACATTGCCAGAAAGAGAGGTGACAACTTTGAAAAGACGCTACTAACTGGGAAAGCACCGGGGAAAAGACCCAGGGGCAGAAGCCTATTACTACGATGGTCCGACCAAATTCGCTCCACGTTAGAATCCACAGTTTGCCAAGCCATCTACATCGCCGAGGATAGGACGACATGGCGTAACATCGTCCAATCGAGAGTTATTCGTCGAGGTCACGACCCTCAGCATTGAGGACACACGACGCAAGGAGGAGGGGACAAAGAGTTCCGATAATGTTTTAAATTGAAAGGGTTGTGAATATTAGTAATATTAACGGTTAAGCTATCAGATACCTACCAACGTAAGTGCTCAGAGAATTTGTCGATATTTTCCACAGAACAGATAATAAATATTTTCGTATGTTCAAATGGTGATAAAATTTTAGAAAAAGAGTTTAAGAGCATTTAGAGCCAGCTATATAAGGTAATACGATGGTGCCTGTGCCCCATAGCATTGCCAATATCTTCTATCTCATGTAGCAGATAGATTGGTTCTGTCACTTGAACTTAGTAAGGGTAAACCCCGATAATGATGTTTCTATAAAAATTGGAAACTGTAGTTGGTGCCTATAATCGTTCAAACGTTTCTTTTTTCGCAATCGGATACTTATTCCTGAGAGTGAAAAATTAGAAATAAATTTAAGTAGATATATACATTGTATGCTACATTTCCTACAGCAAAACGTGTTCGAACTAAGTATAAAATGATAGCACAATGATGCATAACTTCAGTAAATGCGGGTCGTGATTTTACAGGCTGTCTTGAAACCATTAATAATCATTAAGGCTAAAATCGCAGAGCTTATTGCCATCGCTACGAGGGCACGTCGCCTACTACATTCATTACGCAATTATTGTGTAACGTATAATACGAACACCTATCTGCTTTTAGAATATCATTGATGAAGTTTGTTCTCTTTAGCTGTTAGAAAATATTTAGTACTACAAATGAGGTTTCTTCTCTTTAGGAGTTTGTTACCAAATGTCGTCGTTATGTCTTATTATAACCATTTTTATGTTAGTATTTTGGGAAACTACTCTTATTTTGCAGAAACATTCGTAATAAATAAAGTTCTTCCCATGGGATATTTGTGTACATAATAAAGAAACTACTTTTCAAGAAACTTTTTGTGAAAAACAATACGAAATTAAGTTTTTTTGCTTCTGCAAATAGGTTAAAATTCCACTGCAGAATCATTTCGTTCATCCAGATATACTGCAAACCTAATTTTTACGCCTAAATATTTATAATCTAGAGAAAATATATCCACTAGGTTGCCTATTAAAATTTGGCCGCAAGTACTTTTTTATATATATTTTAAGGTTTGCAGCATATCTGGATGAACGAAATGATTCTGCAGTGGGATCCTAACCTTTATAGTTTTGTAGACTTTTAGTTACAGTAATAATATTAATATTAACGGCAACTCATTATACGTCCCACTGCTGGGCACGAGTCTCTCCCTTTTTTGGGGGAGGCCTGGAGCTTACTCCACCACGCTGCTCCAAAGCGGATTGGTGGAGATACGGGTTAGTGTCCAACCTGCTGTCGGATGTTTTCAAACCACCCATAAGGCCTCCGACAAGGTTTAACGACTGCTTTCTATCGTTAGCAACCGGGACCGACGACTTAACGTACCCTCCGAAGCACGGAAACGCGCATTTTAATTGGCCAGTAGCGGTCACCCATCACATAACCGACCGCGCCCGTATTGCTCGCTCACGATCTACACCAGCCGCTGGGCCATGCGCGCTAATTCGCATTTAGATTCATTGACGCATTTATAGTTTAGGAAGAAAATATAGGAAAATGAAACATTTATTTAGAACAAAGTTGTGTTACGAACTGAAAAATTACGCAGTTTTGGCGAAACAAAATAATATTTACCTAGTGTCGGTATTCCGTAAAACTTAATAAAAGCTTGAATAAAATATAAATTTAAACATTGTCACATATTCTAATACTGTAGAAGGACAAACCCTAAAACGTAAATAGGCCTATGATTTTATATGTAGTTTATTAAATATACTACATTAAAAAAACAGTATATTAAAGATCTATCTACAAAAAAGTGCAAGTCATTGAATTTAAAGAATCGTTCCAATAGCCTAACTCTGATATCTTACAGTGAAAGTTTTGTAAACCTTTGTTACTATACCCTAACCATTTATAAGAATTTCTGTATAGTGTCATTGTAAGAAGGACAGGAATCATGTTTTTAAAATTGAATGTAGTTATTTCACCTCAATTATAAATATAAGTACAGTTTCCTAGAATAGAAATAAAATACAACAGTAACAACTCATAACTCGAAGTCATAGTCACCATCTTGTGCCTGCTTATTCATTCATGCACCGGAAAGTTTCCGTCTCGTGATTACAGCTTGTGTAACAAAACGGTGCTGAGTAGTTAATGCGTTAATTGTTAGCTTCGCTTAATTATGGTTTCTACTTTGTCATTCAGATCAAGTTGTCTATAATATAAGCGAGCAATATACATTATGGCATTAGAGCAAAGGCAGTGAGTCGCCATGTCTACGGCGGCCCTGCCGGTGTTCTTTGCATTAATAGTTTTTGGTCACGGCGCGAAAGAGAAACCGGTGAGGTCTTTTTTGTTTTTATTCTTCTCATGTGGCGTGTTGGCTGACGTCGCGACGTGAAAACCCCACCGCCCACTGGCAGAAGAATTTTCTTCTACTAGAAGAATATTCTTCCAGTAGTGCAGTCAGTCAATCGAACAAGGGCGGTCAAATCATTCCAATGAGGCTGTAGTAAGTGTAATAACGCAAGATGGGCGGCATCCTCCTGTGATAAAACTACTGCCACCGCGATCGCCAATCCGCAAGCCAAGCGTGGCGATTATGGCATATATTTTCTTTCTTTGGTCCAGCAGTGGACATCTTACGGCTAAAATGATGATATGGCGTGTTGATCATATTAAATATGAATAATACATTTTACACCAGTTATGTAACGTCTCAAATTTAACTACCTCTGTAGTATAGTGATAGTAGGATAATGTCGCTAGGTTCTAGGGAAAAGAGGTATTGCTATTTTTCCGCTTTTCGGAAGTTTTCCATCGCTACATTTTGATAAATTGATAATGTACTCGGAGATGTCAATAGGCTGACCTATTGGGGCAAAAAGTAACCAGCGAATCGTGGGTGTTGAAGCGTATGCTTTACATTTTCCTACTCCTTGGGCCTGAAGTATCTAATATATGTGAACGTTAGCGTAATAATAGAAAATACTTGTTTACACTTACTTGCTTTTGAGCTAATAGACAATTTTGATAAAAGTTATTGAGTATTAATTGAGACCGTCATGTATGCAGTACACTTAATTGTTTAATAAAATTGTTTATCTATATGCAAGTACGTACTTATTTGTTGCATACATATAATATTAACGTATCCGTTTAATGTAACATACATAACACAACATAAGTTGTCACCACGGAATAGATAAATATCTATTCTGTGGTTGTCACCTCCACAAGCGGAGGAAAATTATATATCCAACTGATCAATGACGGTAAAACCATTCCTATATGTGGTAGTAAATACAATTACGTGGGGTGGGCCAATCCGCATTCCAATCATGTCTATTATGGTATATTCTTCCCAATGACGCACAACACTACTAGTCTAGGTCGATCTTCCCCCATCTGTTTATCGAAAGGAACATTGTTTCAAATTTCATACATAAACAAACACGTCTTGCTTAAATTGTCTATCAAAATATGTTCATAGAATTATTTTTTTTCAAGGTTTACCAATTTGAGGTTACCTAGGTTGCCTCGCAAAATATGGCTGCTAGTATTTTTGATTAAATTATTTTATCTTTAACAGTCAGCAACCCTTATTTGCGGCCAGATTTAATTTGGCACCCGTACATCATATTAATGAGAAAAAAATGCTTTAATTTGATAGTATAAAAATAATAAATGTACGTTATGAACGTGAACATGTCATTATATCGGAGCGGAAGGTAAAGTGCGCAATGGCAGCTGCGATTGAACAACGTGACGTGAACAATATTTTATTGACAAAAAGAGAAGAAATAGGTTTGCAGCATATCTCGATGAACGAAATAATTCTGCAGCGGGATTATAACCTATTATGTTAACATTTATAATATTGAATTATCAAACTAAGGTAACGCACACAGATTTTAGAACTTCACGTTGTAACTCGTCGAACTTATTGCACATTGACAGCATTCTCACATCCTCAAATATATTTATTCTAGTCACTAAACAATAACGTTTGAAGACTGGCAACATTCTAAGTGAGCCCGTAGCATTTTCGAGTACCAAAGTCAATATTTCACAATGTAGACGTGTTGTGTAGTTTATGAAACGCTTTATGTGGTGCGGGTAGGCAGTTTGATGGATGGTTGAAGGCGTGGGAAGCCTGAGAGGCGACACTATTGCTCAACGTCTACGAATGTGTAACTCAAAGTTCACTGCTATAGCTTTGTTCGCATTGTTAATACGATATGATACGTTATTATTGCAAATCAGTGACTGGGATGTGTTTATCGATGAGGATCTGATAACATTCACTGTTGTCTGTCTGTCTAACTGTATGTTTTATAACGTTTATTTTGTTTACTACAGCTACATTTATTATGTGTGTTTGTACTTTGTTTAGAAAAAAAAATGTTAAGTATTTAGTAAATAAGTTACTTATTATACGAGTAATTACTATTTTAATGACTATATATTCATAGAAGGTGCAACATATTTGTTTTAAAAAAGAAGAAAGATTTACTTTTGATAAAATACTTATTGTTTAAATCAGTGGTTCTCAAACTTTTTAAATGACGGAACCCTTTTGGGAATCAAAATACTTGATGGAACCCTACAATAAAGCAATTGTTTTTATAAGTGTTTTTTTTTATTAATCAGCATAATAAAAGTACAATGTAACAGTTACTAATTATTATTTAGTTCACCACTTGGCAAGGACAATAAAAGAAAACATTTAAAAAAGTACCAGCTATTGTAACACATGTTTCTACAAATACATATGTCTTAGGAATCGGCGTGCATGTATGAAGAGAATGATGAAGGTAGACGAGGCACGAGAGGTTTGTCAGAACCGGGATATCTGGCGCTCTACACTCTCTGCCTACCCCGTTAGGGACCTGGCGTGAAGATACAAATAAATAAATAAATAACGTTCATAGCGTTTTGTGCGGCCGCGGAGCGACCAGAGAGAGGTGTTTTGATTTTTTTTCTAAATTCTTGCGGAACCCCGACAGTGGTATCACGGAACCCTAGGGTTCCGCGGAACACACTTAGAGTATAGCTGGTTTAAATCATTCGAGGTTTAAAGGTATCTAATAGTATGTATGTATGTATGTATCTTCACGCCAGGTCCCTAACGGGGTAGGCAGAGAGTGTAGAGCGCCAGACATCCCGGTTCTGACAAACCTCTCGTGCCTCGTCTACCTTCATCATTCTCTTCATACATGCACGCCGATTCCTAAGACTTTTGACACCACCATCAGACAGAACTCGACCTATTTGGTCATGGTAGGTCAGCCTTGGTCTTCCTGGGCCTCTGCAACCATCCACATTCGCATTGTATATCTGTTTAGTCATTCGCTCATTCGACATTCTTTCTATATGCCCGAACCATCGGAGCATGCCTTTTTTCATTTTTACACCGATACTATCATTCACACAAAGTCTCTTTCTTACATCTTCATTACGAACGCGATCGGTGAGTGATACACCGCAGATCTTGCGCAAAGATCTCATCTCGACCGCGTTCAACTTACTTTCATGCTCTTTCCTGCATACCCAGCTCTCGCTTCCATATAAAAGCGTTGGAGTAAGTACAGCATTATGTACGGCTAGTCGAGCCCGCTGGCTGAGATGTTTGGATTCTAGCAGCTTACCCAACGCTCCATTCACGCAATTCCCAGCAAGCACTCTTCTTTCTATGTCAGTGGTGTACCTACCATCCTTGCTAAAAGCACATCCAAGATATACAATTTCATCAACCTGTTCTAACACTGCATCATCTACTACTAACCTTGCATTTGTTCTCTGTTCATCTCTTTCAAATACTAATACTTTAGTTTTATCCACATTCAATTGTAAGCCTTTCTCCATACAATCCTCTTTCATGACTGTGACTAGTGCTTGTAGCCCAGATGGTGTAGAGCTAACAATTACCGCATCATCTGCGTAAAGCAGACAGTTCACCACTAAGTCACCCATACGCACTCCCACATCCATCAACTTCACCCTCTGGAGGCATTTGTCCAGATATATAATAAACAGCCTAGACGAAAGCACGCAACCCTGTTTGACACCGATGTTAACATCAAACCAGGGTGACATGTTACCATCTACCCGCACACATGCTTGACAGCCCACATACGTGGACTGTATTGCACGGAGCAGACAAATCTAGATCCACCTTCACCTATCTGTTTACCGAATGAAACATTGTTTTTATCATACTATACATAAACATAAAATAATAAAATAAATGTTCCAGACGATTCGAGTCTGTACATACGAAAACGAACTTATTCGTCAAAAGACTTCAAAAAGAGCCAAAAATCTTATCTTGCACCTATTCATTGGCACTCGAATCCTAGCATCGATCGACGTATTAATTATAAATTAAAACATCGAACACTTATGTTGAGCTGCTTGCTATCTCCTTGACTACATAAATTGAGGAGTAAACGAATTAGACCTTATAGTATTTTTTTTGTCCATCAACACGGATGAAAAAGGAAAGAAAATTAGTAAGCGTAGAAATAGCTACCAAATCTATACTTTATAATATAAAGCAGAAGAGTTTGTTTGTTTGTTTGCTTGAATACGCTAATCTCAGGAACTACTGGTCCGATTTAAAAAACCTTTCAGTGTCAGATAGCTCATTTATTAAGGAAGGCCTTAGGATATAACATCACGCTAAGATGAATAGTAGAGGGTAGGTAATATTGCAACCGCGCGAATCCGGGGCGGGCCGCTAGTATACACATAAAATGAGAAGTTCCAAAATGTATGTAGCTTGGGCCCGCACCTTGTACACTTGTGAGAGAAGAAGCATAAAATACTAAATTATTTTCAGCTGTACAATTCGTTTATTATACGAGTACCTTCCATCAACTGTCGTAAATATATTTCAAAAACAAGAATGTCATAGTAGCAATATGGTGACATATTTTTGTCATATAAAAATTACATAAAATAAATATTTCCGACAAAAAACAACTATGTAAATTATTTTTTTGAGTATATCTCCAAGATTCTACATAGTGTACAAGGTGCGGGCCCAACGTGGAACTTCTCCTTTCACAATGATCGGTCCAGCTGTTTCGGGGGAGTATTGTTACAAACACTGTGACACGAGAATTTTATGTATTAGAAAGATTTACAATGCCTACTCTAACTAAATAGGAATGCAAAACATAATTCATAATTTTATTTAATACAGGACGTAAAATATTATTTAACATGACTTTTAATCGTACCACTTTTAATAATAATATTATTATAACAGCGAAAGACAAAGTAAGTGTATTTTAAATTTGAAGACCCGCTAAATGTCGTTCTAGAGAGGCGTAGAATGGAGACAAACCCACACCGTTTAAATTAATATTTAACGTTATGATACAACTTGATGCGCATTGGGTTGGTCCCCGTAGTTGTCGAGTTAATAATTTTCTTTGAGAATGTTCTTTCATTTTAAATATTGAAGTGACTTCTTTGCGTTTCGCTGTTCACAAAGGTAACGTATGTAGATCAGCAGGCTAAGAGACTGAATAATCTTACTTTATAATATAGTGAACATTATTGTGTATTTTTGTTACTGTTTTATTGCTTTCTTGTGATTATGCGATCATCTATTGAAGAATTTTCATTTTTTTAGTTTTTATACCTGTTAAAACCAGTCTAGTTAATCGGCAATCCCTATCGCCTGTCAGCCTAAAGTGGCTAACTGACGTTAAAATACAGGGCCATGCAATTAAAAAAAAAATGTTATCCTGAAAACGTAATGAGTTTCAAAAGAACATTTTTTTTTTTATTATCCAATATTAAATAATTTTCCAGTAACATTTTTTCATGTTTTTTTGGTCATGGTCATGGTCAATTTTATTTGTTCATAACAAAACAAGCAAATAAATAATATTATAAACATACAATAAAATATAATATAAATTAAGCCATAAGTGGGTTAAACCTAGGAAAAGCAACTTCTTACAATGCGTGCCATAAGGATTACCCTCACTAGGCTTTTGATCCAGCCACCTAGTGAGAGCCTCTTAAGATGTTTATCGAAGGGTTTAGCTTTGTCGCCATTTTACTGAGATAACTATCAACACTATGATTCCTGAATCTACGTCACGTTTGTCGACAATATTGGCAGTCAAATCATGGTTTCGATCAATGGTTTCGGTTGTCTATTGGAAGTGCTGCGACGCATTTATGATTGTACTCGAGTGCCACCGAATAGGTGTAAGATAAAATTTATGGGCAGCTTTAAATCCCTAAGTATATAGATTAGCTTTCGTTCAAAATCGAAACTTCTCGTGGGTCTTAGTAAGGAGAGATGACTAGACGTCTCTTTCTCAGAGATTGTCGGAGGTGACCTAGTAAATCAATTTTTTAACCATTGCAATAATTTGATCGGAACCGCTCCTACACGGAAAGCTTTGTGCATTACCTTTTCATCTCGAACTCTAGACCGTCGTATAATGGGACATATGAATTAACATTAAGATTTAAAAGCTCAATGTCTGATATCAGATTCACCCAAAAGAGATTCTTTCCTAACGAGCTTCTTTCCCATGACGTCCGTAAGTCCAGTAAACCTGGCTACATCTTTGTATTAGCTTGGGGAGTCTACTGATAAATAGCCTTCATGCTAGCATAGAATAGAGAACAATGAAAGGAGATAGAAAGAAGAATATCATATCATTTCGTCCATAAACAACCTACAATGTGTTCGAATTCAGTTTTTCCCTTGACCTGTGATTACAGGTCCGTATAAATATGGTCATGAAACACGATAGAGCTGAACATTGATGAGCGAACCTGAACCTATGAACCTTGCGATAAATACTCGTAGTACTCGTAATATCACGTAAACGTAGGTACTACATAACTTCATGCCTGTAATCCTCGAAGGCATCGGCAGAGGAAAATGCATGCATTCAAGCATACATGCAAACACCCACGATTCGCCGTTTACGTTTTGGTCCATGTAACAGGTGGTGAGCCTATTGACATCTCCGGGCACATTACCAAACTTTAATGTACTGGGAAACTGCCTGAAAATTGAAAAATTCCCATAGAACCAGAGATAAAGGATTTCACAGCGTTATCTCTGATAGCCCCCGACCCGAGAATCGAACCCAGATCTCCATCGTAGTAGTAGTGGCCTGCTACCACTAGGCTACTGAGGCAGTTAAATGGTTACGACCTACGGTTACGTGTTACGGTGGTATTTTACATAACAATGATGATTATGCGAACGTAAACGATCGTAATAGAAATCCATATTAATTGTATTTTAGAATGTAAATTGTTCTACCTCTATAAACTATAATATGTTTCAGGAATTAAGCGAGGAAATCAAAGAAATAATACATCATGTTCATAACGTGTGCGTCGATAAGACCGGGGTCGCCGAGGGTGAGTTCGCAAAGAAAATTTTATTTCCGCTCACCTTTGTTCTAGAGTCGTATGCGTGTGACGGGAAACGTTCAGGGCTAAGCTTGACACCATAGTACTATGAAGTTTTAGACCGCACTCTTATTAAATTTTTTTTTGGTTATTAGTTTAAGTAGAATTCTGAATTGTTTATATAATATGATGAATGGAAATGTCTTGTTACTTTTAAAGCTATAAATGTATAACTCCCATCAACTCCCATGTACGTAAGTAAAGATGGAGCTGTGTTACTGTTGAAAAAAAACATGCAATATTAATCTTAAATAACAAAATAATATCTGTGTCTTACGCATCGACATTTTTGTTTCTCAATTAGCTTTTCGTAAGAAAAAAACTGAATTGAGAAACATAATATCCCATGAATAGAACAAAAATCTTTCTATATTACGTTACGAACAAAATATGTTTAGATATAAGATAACTAATTTTTCGGACATAGGTATCTAGTACCTATGTCCGAAAAATTTGTTAATACCGCATAACAGTCTATAAACATCTACATAATCACTAGAGATTCCAATATAGATGAAGCGAAGCGCTTTGTCACTCTTGTGGCTTAAGCTATTATGTCTCTGTGTCGGAAGTTAACTTGCCTACGCCCACGAGCACCGTCATTGGAGCTCTACCGTCGAAAATAGTTAAATAAACATATTAAATCAACTTATCACACTACCAGCTCTATATGTTCATAGTACATTGTTTAGAAAAACATGTCTCATGTTTGCGTACATTTAAGAGTCTTTATTCTTACTTGCCCCCAGAGGATATAGCGAATTGTGAAAACGGCATATTTAAGGAGGATAACAAATTGAAGTGCTATATGTTTTGCTTGATGGAGGAAGGCAGCCTTGTGAGTTGTTTGTTTCTTATTTATTTTGATCCTTGCCGTAGGATAATTTCATTATAATACAGTATTCTTATTTCAGTTAGACCTTCTTAGTTATATATTACAGAGGCGACTATTAGACGTTTTAAGAAGAGAGAAGGCACATTTACTGTTTCGTTTAGGTATTTATGCACGATATAGGTATCTACATTCACTAGTAATGATTTGTTGATTTACATTACACGATGGAAATGATTTTTTTTTACATAATCATAAAAAGAAAGAAATTATTTCTTTCTAATTCCCAACCTTAAGTTTGGTACACGTGTTTCATTCAGAGGTTAATAGAATTGTAGTTAGACAAATAACGTAAAATTTCACATGGTTAATCATAGAAGACGTAGTCAGTTTTAGTCTGGTTGAGAATATTTTTATTCCAGGTATAGTATGATATTTCATGTACCTACTCATTTTTATATTTTTTTATTTTTTATGATATGAAACAGTCAAACAATCTTATAGTTGATAGTCTTTTAAAGTGTACACAAATATGTTGGTGCCACTCGTAAGCTGTCGTGCCTCTGTACCAGAAATCTTGAGTCTGTACATTACCGACTAACTGGAACACATTAGAAAGCGCTGAATACTACCATTTAGCGGTAGGTAGAATAATTAATGCTTTGCAAGAACATAGTCTCCTACACCGTTCACAGGCTCTGTAATTAGTAAAATCATTTATTAATTTTCAATTTGTGACATAACTGAAATTTCTCTACACGCCCTTATTAATGTTTGTACATCCGATTGCGATGAAACTTTCGATGAGATGTTCAGATCACGTCGGGAAGGTTCCTGAAAAAAAAAAGTTTCCACGTACGAACTTGCGGGTAGCAGTTAGAATGTAAAAAAGAGGAAAGCATGTATGAAATAAAAATGTGTTAATCTTACTTTGTGTTTATTTGCAGGTGGATGAAAATGATAACGTAGATTACGATATGTTGGTCAGTTTGATTCCTGACCAGTACCACGAAAGGGTTACGAACATGATATTCTCTTGTAAACATCTAGGTAAGTAATTTTAATAATATTTTTAAGATTTTAAAAGTGACAAATATTGCCCGTAGTTATACGTTTACATTTCATTATTCTTTATACCCTATACACCATTTCTCAGTACATCCAAAGATACCAATTGGATTGTAACAAATCTCAACGCTTATTTATGGTAAATTATATAAACAAATTACTTCAACTTTTTTTAGATACACCTGGCAAAGACAAATGTCAGAGAGCCTTCGATGTTCACAAGTGTTCGTACGAAAAGGACCCTAACGTAAGTTTCTAAGAAACTATAACAAGTGTATTATGAGGTAAGGGGTCTCGGGCGGGTTGCTGCCATACCCTGAAATGTTAACAATGTCACTTGTGTTGTTAGATGTGATGTAAGGTAGTAGAATCTATCACAATAATTATTATGAGATATAAGCGGATATACTTAAGATAATTGAAAGGGATTTTGTCAAATTCCTATCTTTAAAGACGTTTTTTAAGATTGCCTATTCTTTCACGCCTCACAAATCAACTTAGATTTTATTTTAATAATTTTATTGTTTTACTTCAGACGAGCAGGTTACGAATAATTAGTTCGATGCACTCATTTATTTTTGATATTTAACTAGGTACCTACTTTTTCGACAATAACGAGCCTTTTTATTAGTGTTATATAAGATAGTGGTGGGGAGAATAAATGTTTAGTGGTAGACAAATTAGAAATAGAATATTTTCTAACGTCTTTGATCAAAACTATCGCGAGGGAGTCATATTGTAAAATATAAGGGTAGGTATTAAATGTAAACTGTATGAAGTAATACATTTTTTCTTTCTTTCCAGTTCTATTTCTTATTTTAAGGATACCTAGCTGATGACAGGGAGAAGATTAAGTTATTACAAACATTATTATAATTATTTTGTAAGGACTCTACGTTGTTTCATTTACATTACCTAAGATACAATACCGATAATAGAAAAAAGGTATTAAATATTTTTAAGAAGGGATAATCATCTTTTTAAACAATATTGACCTTAGTCAGTAATTGGAATAACCCTAATTATTTTTGATCCAAGTGAAATATTGCGCGAAGTATAGCGAAATATTTTAGCTGTTTAAGTAAGACGAAAATACTTGTACATAACGAGGTAATTTGCGTTAGCCGCGGGCCCTCGGCTCGTCTATTTTTTATGAAATCCTTCTCAAGTTTATTCAGATTTTGAAAGAAGTATAATGCTCAGGAATTAATTTGCTTCTCAAGAAATAATTTCTTCGGGGAAAAATAAATGAGTTCGAATCTTGTAGAACGTGTAATTGTGATCTTTAGTGAGTTAAAATTCAAAGAATCTCCTCGGTAAAAAACAATTTCCAACACAGATTTACTTCGCTTTCGTTACACCAAGACCCAATTTACTGATATCAAAAAATGTATAGAATTTTTTAAACTATATAAAAGTATTTAATTTAAATACTTGCTAATATTACTAACGCGGTTGATAAATGATAGATGGACAGTAAACATAACACCGAGAGCTCCCCTAAAGATAACTTTTGGTTAATTCTAGATCATAAACACTTTTGGGCAGCCAAAAAATTCAACTTTACAGTATTGCTTCTCTTTATACGACGATAATAGACGTGTGGCCATCGGGGATAAAAGCACACAGACTGCTAGGATTGCTAACACGTGATAGAGTCACATATATAACTGACCATGCGAAAAATAGCTTATTATGTGTTTAAACGCGCAGTCGTGAAAATACATACAACCTACAAACGTCCATCCTATGCTGAACCGTATTTTCGAAAGGGCCATTTTAAACTTCTATTCACAATATTTTTTTATAGACAATTATTATATAGTTAATAAAATATATAGTTAATATATTATATAGTTATTACAATTATTATTAGTTATTAGTTAGTATAACAATTATATAAAGTTTTGTAAAGTTATAGTCAATTAGTGCTACTAACAGAGAATGAAAGATAAAAGATAGAAACATAAACTCATAATATATGCACCCCGTAAAAGCTGGCAGAAGTGAAAAATGTAATATTAACGTTGTGCAGTTTTAACTATTAGTGCCATCAACACCACCAATACCACCACCAACATCATCATTATTGTCATCACCACCACCACCACAGTCACACTACCACCTCCACCACCGCCACCACCACAAAAGCTACCAACGTCATCAACGCCACCACCAACACCAACGCCCCCAACATCACCAAACACCTACGCCACCAATGCCACCAATGACATCAACGACACCCAAACCACCACTACAACCAATACCACCAACGTCTCCAAAACTACCAAAAACACCACCAAGGTTACCAACGCCACCAATGCCACCATGCCACCAAAACCATCACCACCACCACCAACCCCACCAAGACCACCACTACCACCACCAGGGTCACAAAACACCTAAGTCACCAACGACACTAATGACACCAATGACATCAACGCTACCAACGACGCCACCACCACCACCATTAACACCACCAATGCCGCCAACGCCACTAACGCTACCAAAACCACCACCATCATCACCATCATCTTATGATGATATGGCTTTGTCCAGCGGAGACGGATGGACATCTTTCGGATATAATTATTTATATCCGAAAGATGTCCATCTGTCTCCGCTGGACAAAGCCTTTCCCGAAGATAGTCATACCATTGTTGTGCGTCATATTATAGCATCCCACAAGAACTTTTTTTGACAAAAAAATTTTTTGGTATAAAAATCCTAGGTGGTAATCCAAGTTATCCTCCATGTATGTGCCAAATTTCATGAAAATCGGTTCGGCAGATTTTGCGTAAAGGAGTAACAAACAAATTAACAAAAATTCAAACTTTCGCGTTTATTACGATAAGATGGTGGCAAAAAAACATGCAGTTCACATTGCTGGCAAGTGATAATTGTAGCCTATAGACATACATGTATACAAAAACCAGAGGTTACCCTGAGCCTAAGATATTTTACCTTTGTGATGGTTATTACATTACTATCTGACCGGACCATTATAGCGCTGAACCATTTGGTGGCAGTGTAAAGCGATGGTGCCTATGCACTCGAGGTCCTACACTGGAACTCTACCACCAGTAAAACATATTAGAGAATATTGAAATTTCAAAAGGCAACTTGTGTTTGTAAAATAACGGTACTCAACAATTAATATTGCACATGGAGCCTGCGAAAGAGACGATCGGCTCGTTTCGACTCCGTAGAGCGTTATCTCTATTGCACACTGCCTACGTAAGCACTGACAGTTCGGTATTGGTCAACACTCGATCAAAATGGTCGACAAACCTCAAATAGGTACGGTACGAAAGAGATAACGCTCTACAGATCCAAAATAAACCGAAGTCTCCTTCCTATGCTCGGTGTGCAATATTTATTGTTGAGCACTGTACTTTTGGACGCTTCGTATAAATATTTGACAAATCGTTAACCTTATTTGTACTAAATATATATTATAAAATTATTGTGAAATATTTTTAATCAGACAAATCTGTCACGCATATGAATGTGTATTGACGTAAGAAAGTGAACTTAAATATTCAAATTACAATAAAAGAGCACGTTATTTAACAGCAAAACGACATTCAAAAGACGGAAAAACCGAGGGTCGGAACATCTGCACATAAAGAGGCAATTTGGAGATTGCCGGGGGCGCGCAACCGCCACCGAGAATTGTACTCAAATGTATTCAAAATTAAAAAAAAAAAACGAAGAAAATATTACAAGGAAATTCATTGCGATAAAATAAACAAGAGTAGCTTGTTACCAAAGATTGTAAGCTCAATGTGCAGGACATTTGATTCATACTGTCAGGGAAGTCATGTTAAAATGATGACTATGATGAGTAATAACATTATCATAATATTGTCTCATCGTTGAATTTTAGAGACTTAATATCTACCGTCCGCCTGCTGTTTCATTATCTATACTTATAATAAAACACCAATGGGTGGAGCCATTACCATTTTTAATGGGTCCTTCCAAATTACTAGTTTTCGTCACTATTAATTGATAAAAATATTGAAAAAATAAGTACCAGGGATGTTACTAGATCGATACCGAACCCAAATATGTGATTAGAAAATTTTTTGTCTGTCTGTCTGTCTGTCGGTTTGTTCAAGCATCTCAGAAAAACTACCAGTCCGATTACAATGAAACTTGGTGTGATTATACTTTAACCTTTGGCGCACAACATTAGGTACTTTATATCCCGGAAAAATGTCTGTTTGTCTGTGTGTTTGTGCACGCTAATATCAGAAACGCCTTATCGATTTGCGGTTTTCACTAATATATTGGGTAAGTTTGCACTTAACATTTAGTGTTAGTTTCATGTGAATCGGTTCAGAAATAAAAAAGTTATATCAATTTAAAGAATTATATCGAATATTTTTCAGCTATTCTGTCTATTTTAGTTCTATCTTTTAGGGGGTTTCGTACCTAAAAGGTAAAAAAGGATTACTAATCCTCCGCTGTCTGTCTGTCGCTTAAAATTTTCACAGAATTTTTAGGTCTCATGTTGTATAGTTGGGGAAAAAGTTTCTTCGCATTTTTTAAGATAATTCAAAACATTTTTTAATATATTTTATTTAAATTTGTTTTAAAAAAAAACTGTTTTGTGATCAATTCTCAGTTCTTCAGCTACGTCGTAACTACTGATATGTCGATCTTGCTCCACTTTTTCAAAAATGGCATCCATTTTATCCGTAATAGGGCGACCAGAGCGAGGTGCATCTTTGACATCAAAATTTCCGGATTGAAAACGCTTAAACCAAATTTGTGCTACTCTCACAGACACTGCACTAGGTCCATAAACATCGCAATTTTTTTTCGCGGCTTTCGTTACATTTTTACCTTTTTTGTAGTAATATTTTAAAATGTATCGAATTTCTTCATTAGATTCACTCATCTTGACAGTACGAAAAACAAATGAAAATCACACATTTGCCTAATTTTAATTTGGAATTATGTTCTTTAAAATTTTAACTTTCAATGATACCAAAATCAGCCAGATACAAATACTACAGCCAAAGAGATTTTATTACAAGTTCATACATACTATAATGCGAAAAGACTTTTTCCCCAACCTATTATATTAGTTAACTAGCTGTTGCCCGCGGCTTCGCCCGCGTTGAAATTTTTCCTAAATTTTCTTTGCTATAAACCTCACGGAGCCCGAGACCTTGTCGACGAATGCAAAACCGTGGAAATCGGTTCGTGCGTTCTGGAGTTATAGCGTCAGGAAGGAAAACCCGACTTATTTTTATATTATAGACTATGGCTTATGCAATTAATTTTCCACTAGAGATATGCTATGCTACGTTGCTATGGATGCGTTTGATATCCACCAATCATATTCATTGGTGCACATAGCTTAGCACTGGTGGTAACGGATTCAACAAAGATATGTTTTTATATGGAAGGATGTGTTCTATGGATGCGTGCTATGGATGTGTGCTATGGGCCTTTGCGAGTGGTGTAGCTAGCCCTCGCCGGTTCCCTACTATCGATACATCGCGTAGCTCGAGCTACGCATCATTCTCGCGCAGCTCCTTTGCGGCGGCGCATCTTCATAGCGCATCTTCCTCGCACAGCTACATAGGAAAAGCACCCTTAGCATGCATGCATTCCAACGCACCAATTCTGTCCATTGCAGAACGGATATGTATCTTCCAGCATAGAGGTAAAACAACTTAGATCTCAGGAGTTACAATTTATCTACACTGAGACCTCTAGAAGCATTTTTATGTCGTGAAGTGATAAACATACAGTTTGCATTGATGATAAGTAACACCGTAGCCAATCAAAAATTACATAACACCTGAAATTTCAATATGAATGCGTTGCTGCTCCTGAGGTTTGAGGTGTTATGCCTCTGTGCCAGGACTTACAGAGCTATACATTACCACCTGACCAGAACACGATAGTGCTGAATACTACAATTTAGCGACAAGTAGATTAGGTAATGCAGAGATGCCTACGCCCGTAAGATCCCTCACTGGAGCTCTACCGTCATTAAAAGACTGATAGAAAATGCCTAGCGACATTAAGTCCACCTTATGTATCATTTTAGTGCATAAAAGATGAAGTGACCTACAAAAAACTAAGAGCTGTTTTAAAATCGTTGATAAAGATACAGGTACCTAATATATATGCAGAGCGCACGATTATTTCTTGGAAAAATATAATATAGCTTATTCGTCGTACCTTCATAGTATTGTATGTACGTATCTTGACTCCAAGTCTCTTAAGAAGTAGGCAGAGAGTGAAGCCCCTCCTCCCTTTTCTCCATTCATCACTTTTTTCAGATATGAACGCCGATTACGACCTTTATAGTGCCAATATTATTTATATACGGACATATAAACATTTAGTAGAGAATAGAATAGATGCCTTTTATTACAATGGGATTTTGTAATGCACACAACCACTATGACAAGTTCCTGTCTACAAAGAACTTGGTGCTTTGAAATTTGAAATTTCGTGAACATTGTGCAATCAATTTAAGGGCGAGTAGACGTGAATGAGGTGTATTGATAAAATTATTATTGAAAGGAAGGCATTGGATGATGAGGATAGTTTAACCAGCGCACGTACGCCCGGCCACCGCGTACAAGCTAGGACGTCATTACTGCGGCTCGGGGCCAAATTGCTACATCCGCAGCCTTTACTTACTGTACCCGCCTTACAGGTAGCCTGCTCTGCACCAATTTTATCATTATTATAGATTTCGACCATCCATCACCCACTTAATAAGGTCCTATTTATTATGTAGATATTCAGACGATACTTTTCTTCAATCATTTATAAAATAAACGTCGAATCCCGCGTACAACGGTTGCGAAGCATGTGTGATAGTAGTAGTCTAAATTTCACTGATAGTAGAGCTCCAGCAACGAAGACCGAGGGCGTAAGTACCACCGCATTTAATTTACTTGCCGCTGAATGGTAGAGTTCAGCGCTATCGTGTTCCGGACAGGTGGCAATTTACGGCCCTGTAATTTCTGGTACAGTTGTATTATAACTTACACCGCAAGATCGGCAATGGCAACGCAACTACATTGAAATCGCTGGCTTTTAAACAGATGTTTATAGGCTGTATTCAATTACCCCGAATGTGAACTGGATTCATTAATAGAAAATATTAATTTATTAATAATCTATACTTATAATCTCTACTTATAATAAAACTGTAGAAGTGTAAATTCTGTACATTGAAAATTTTGAAAAAATAAATACCAGTTGATGTTACTAGATCGATACCGAACACAAATATGTGATTAGAAAAAAATTTGTCTGTCTGTCTGTTTGTTCAAGTATCACACAAAATCTAAAGGTCCGATTACGATGAAACTTGGTATGATTATATTTTAACTTTTGGCGCACAACACCGGGTACTTTTTATCCCGAAAAAATGTATGTTTGTCAGTGTGTTTGTGCACGCTTATTTCAAAAATGGCTTATCCGATTTGCAGTTTTCACTAATATATTGTGGTAAGTTTCACTAAACATTTAGTGTTTGTTTCATGTCTATCGGTTCAGAAATTAAAAAGTTACGACAATTTAAAGAATCATATCGAATATTTTTAAACTATTCTGAATCTATCTTCTATCTTTTTTAGGGTTCCGTATCTAAAAGGTAAAACGGACCCTATTTCTCATCCTCCGCTGTCTGCCTATCTGTCCGTCCATCCGTCTGTCTGTCACCAGACTGTATCTCAAAAACAGTGATAGCTGGAAACCTAAAATTTTCACCAATTATGTATGTCGCTATAGCGACAAAATTAAATACTAAAAATAAGAAAATGAAAGTATGAAGGGGGCATACAATAACCGTGTTTTTTTTCGTATATTTTTTGCTCGATGTCAATAACGGTAGCAAGTAGACACTTAAAATTTTCACAGAATTTTTAGGTCTAATGTTGTATATTACCTTCCAACAAACGAATTTTTTATGGCATTTTTTGTACGGAACCCTTCGTGCACGAGTTCGACTCGTACTTTACTCTGTAAGTAACATTAAGCATACGCATAGCAGCATCCCGGCATAAAACAATCGCCGCTATGATCACCGTTCAGCAAGCCAAGCGTGGCAATTATGGCGTATTCTTTCCTTATGACGCACAACACTTTTAGGAGCATCTTCGGGAAAGGCTTTGTCCAGCGGAGACGGATAGACGTCTTTCAGATGTAATTATGATGATGGTGATGGTGGTGGTGTTGGTGGCATTGGTGGTGTTGATAGTGGTGGTGGTGGTGGTGGTGGCGTTGGTGTCATTGGTGGCATAGGTGTTGTTAGTAACTCTGGTGGTGGTCTTGGTGGCGTTAGTGATGCTGGCGGTGGTTTTACTGGCGATGGAGGCATTAGTGGTGATGTTGGTTGTGTTGTTGGTAGTTTTGGAGGCGTTGGTGGCATTGGTTGTGGTGGTGGTGGTGGTGGTGGTGGTTTTGGTTGCGTTTGTATCAGTGGTAGCATTGAAGGCGTAGGTGTTTGGTGATGGTGTTAATGGCGTTGGTGGCGATTGTAGTAGTGGCGGTGGTGGAGGTGGTAGTGATAACAATGGTGTCGGTGGTGGTGATGATGATGGTGGTGGTGTTGCTGGCATTAGTGGGTAAAAATGCACAACGTTAATATTCAATTTTTCTCCTCTGCCGGCTCTTACGGGGTGCTTATATTATGCATAAATCTATCTTTTAGCTTGAAAAAATTGACTGTAACTTTACAAAAGTGCAAAAAGGATGGATGCGCGTTTAAACACATAATTAGCTATTTTTCGCAATTCTAGCAGCCTGTGTGCTTTTATTCCCGATGGCCATACGTCTAATATCGTGTACAGAGAAGCATTTCTGTAAAATAGTTTTTTAGCTACCCAAAAGTGTTTATGATCCAAAATTAACCAACATGTATATGCAAAAGCGCTGCCTAAAGTCCCAAAGCCACTTTTCTACGCAAACGAAGTTGCGGGCACTGCTAGTCTTATATAAATCATTATAATTTGAGATAAAACGTTGAAACATTGTTTAGTCGGGATAAGGAATAAAGATGCAACTAGGAACCTATGTTAAAAATGAGACAAAAAACGTAGCTGGTAAATAATCAAGAGAATGTATCAATGTCATTGTTGCCTACCCCTTCAGCGAAATGAATTAGACATAACATTATCCAATAAATACATGACGAATAGAGTAAATAGATCAAAATAACATATTTCTATATCTAGTACAAAGTTTGGGTCTGAACATAACAACATGCTAAAGTTTTCTTTTCAATATGTGGCACACAATTTATATGATAATACAACAAACGTGTTGGTGCTACGAACTCTACGAAGTGGCTACGAAGAGCCATCGCGTAGCGCGGCGCGGTATCGCTCCGGAATCTGGACCCTATTTTATAAATCATACGCTACCGTGCCCCTAATTCCGAATATAGTCGAACCATTCATGTATTAGATCAGTTCTCTGAGTAAGTGTATCGAATCCCATTAAGATAATATAAATTGAATACTCAAGTATTTTAATGAGCAGTTTCCACCATTTCTATAACAAGTGATTATAGCTGGACTATTTACACAAAATTGACACAGGAAATATACATGCATAAACTATTTGAATGTATGAAGAAATAATAGTTTTAATAGATATACTAGCGGCCCGCCCCGGCTTCGCCCGCGCTGCTCTGCTCCTATTAGTCATAGCGTAATGTAAGCTATCCTATCTCTTAAGTTGGATCGAACTGCACATGGTGTGCGAATTTTATTATAATCGGTTAAGTGGTTTAGGAGTCCATTGAGGACAAACATTGTGACACGAGATTTATATATATTAAGATTAGATTTAATATTTTAAAATTAAATAATGTAAAACATTGAAACATCGTTAAATGCAAGTAAAAAAAAAATGATGATCAAAACGTGTTCAATATTTTTTATTGATTATAAAAAATATTGAACACGTTTTGAATGCCATAAAATTTAACACAATACGATTCAAACTGCATAAAGGCAATTATGACATTTCTGTA
This sequence comes from Macrosoma leucophasiata, assembly GCA_036365455.1. NCBI lineage: Eukaryota > Metazoa > Arthropoda > Insecta > Lepidoptera > Hedylidae > Macrosoma > Macrosoma leucophasiata. Next base: position 14,701,254 of record JAWQUS010000009.1, on the reverse strand, counting down.
ATCTATTCAACAAAGTGGAACAATTTATTGGTATAGAGCACGTTCGTGAAACAAGCCAATTATCCAAATAAATTGAGTTAGCCCCCCGCCACCCCCCGCGCTCCCCGCTAGCCGCCCCCCCGCATGCGCCGGCGAACCCGTCAGACCCGTCACCCGCTTCATAGTTCCCTTCAAAGGAACCGTGTTATGCTACTTCGGAAAGGTGTTTGTTTCGGAGGCGCGCCGCAAAATGAATATTGATGACTTCATGGGGGCCGGAGATGATTTGCTGAAAAATTAGCTTCTTTTCATCGTTTTATTGCCCTGCCGTTGGGAAGCGGCAGTGATGAAGACTAATATAGGCGTTAATTTTACTTAGTAACGATAAAAGATGGATTTATTACCGTTATTAACTTGTATGTTCAATGACGAGGCTTTGTTGTTATTAATTTTGTTTGGATGAATCTGCTGAAATAATTTAACGTTACGTGTCGAATATTGTTACACATGAATAAAACAATTCAAAAAGGTTTATATGGAGTCAAGGGTGACGATAATTTTATGTGTAACATAGGCCTGGTTTAAGAGAGAGTGGGGTGTAAATATAAAGTAATAGGCTTTCGGTTTGGGACATCATGGACGTGTGTCATCTTGGCGGGTGGTCTGACCGGAAGACACAATTTATATGCAAATTGAACACAAGATACAAGCCAGTGATAGCGTCGGGACGCTGACGTCGACGCGGCACCGGCAGAGGCTTATATTAACACTTCTAAAATTACTTTCGCCTACTGAATAATATTAATATTGATACACACAAATAAATCAATGTGACTAAAATTGGTTTATACTGATAAATTATTTGTAATATGACTCATTTTAAAATAATTTCAGCGTTAATAAAATTCTTATGTGTAAAAGTGATTGGAATCTACTACTAACAAGAGACATATTCCTTATAATATAATATGTGATATAAACACAAATGGCAAAAAAATGGCAGATGGAAACTTTCATGTTTTTCTTTATATATGTATATGTATACCTACTACTATGCATTTTCCATTGAATTATTACTATTTATCTGTATTTTATTCAATTATGATTCTTTTACATATTTGTAACGAATTCGAGGGTAAAAAACATGATCAATTTACTAAAACAAATCGGTATTCAGACGAAAAAATGTATTAATTACCTATTATTAATTATTGCGAAAAAGATATCATATTTTATTATTTCTCTCAGTAATACAATACAAATTCTAACGAAGAAAATATTTGTGTTCTGTCGAGCTCATTTCAGCGCTGTAAAGAACCTCCTGTTTATTTAAATTTTTCCTTACTTTCCGTGCTTGAGTAGAAGGTAATAATAGGTGTATACCTAAGTTAGCGGTTGCCTTGCGGCATCTCCGAAATTGCCCGGCTCTTATTAAACCATTTCATTTGCTTTTCTTTAAATAACATTTGAAATAGGTACGATTCGTAACATTTTTTATTAAGCTTATTATAATTCGTTGGGATATCCTTCTTTTATATTTTCATGAGCGATATACAAAGTTAACATACTGACACTGGTCACGCGCTTAGTTACAGTGATTGTCTTTGTCCCGAAGTCAACCTGACCAATTGCTTGTGTTCGGGAAAATTAAATAAAAGTTTTGGTTGGATACGGCATTAATAAGCAATTTAGTACAATCGATTTTTTTTTCAAATACATGTTTTTTTTTTCTGAATAAAAATATGTATTAGGATCAGCACGATTATGATTTGGTTGGCAGTTTTGTCTAGAAAAATATCTAATGTTGCTACATAATCCCATTTTTCAACTCTACCAAAAGTAAACATTTTCAAGTCATCATAAATATATTATTATATTTCAAAAATCATACACCCATAAGAATATATCGTGGTAATTAAGTTTCTTTTTGTCACGAAAACTAAAATCAAACATGTTACACTCGGTAAAAAGGCTGAGATTGAGAGGTAATGAAGAATATTCATAACGTAACTTTGACTTAAGTAGTATAGTTTGGTTATCTGTTCCTGTATGATCCTTCCTATCTTACGCCGAACTACGGAGTTTTCCAGCGAGTGGCTAATCACTGAACCGTGAATCCGCTCGAATTGGTTTAAAATCTGGAGCGGGGAAATGAAGTAAGTGTGATCGTTTATATGAATTTCCTCAATAAACGTCAACTGAACAATGGCGGTCAAGCCATCCCAAAAGTATACGCATGGCATGACAAGCTTGGCAATGATGGCATATTCTACCCCTTATGGCGCACAACACTGTAGTGGGCACTATGGAGAAGGCTTTGTCCAAGGTAGTGGATGTCTTTCAGATAAAGTGAAGATACTAGGGGTCTCCCTAGTATCAAAATTTTTAACCCTTACATGTTTCGAAACATTTAAGGGCCTTTGCACACCACGATTATTACATGCGCCATTGACGCTTGTTTTCTGCACTGCTAAAGACCGATTACCTGCATTGGTACAAAGGTTCTCGGAAAGCTCAGAAAATGTACGGGGATAGCTCTGTAAACGCAAGCGAAAAATAAAAAAGTATCTTTTAAAAATTGCCGCATCCAATAATTTAAGAAGCTTGTTGTTTTCACGGCGACGTCGACCATTGGCTAAGCCAATTAGTGTCCACTTGGGTAAACACCGGCTCGTTAGCGGACTTGTGTGTTTTATTCAATTCAATTTGCTAACTCCACCGCCACTTATTGATAGTTCTTGCTTTCTTTGTCCACTTTCAATTTACCGTGGTTTTCGACGGAGTGAAATTGTCGTTTTAACGTGAGGGACTATGACTTAATATATAGCGCGTGTGAGATTTCAGTGTGAAACATTTAACAAATAATTTTACGTTTATGTTTCTTCGACGGGGATAGACAGAATTAATCATTAATTAAAATTATCGATTTATTTTGAGATCCGTGTGATAGGTGGCGAGCCACTTGTATTCATTGGGTACTATTCCGAGGGTAACACTAGGAATCCCTACCTCCTCTTATGGTAAAAACTCTTAAGATAAATTCTGCATATCACTTAAATTCCTACCTAAGAACTCGCACGCGTAGTAGGAGTAATTAGCTGCTACTAAGTCATTCACACTGTTATATGATAGAACGTTAACCTGGTAAGGTAGATATGTTTTACTGGTGGTAGGGCTCGAGTAACGGAGCTCGCGGGAATAGGCAACACGTGTTACCACTTGTCGCTAAAACTGCAGCCCTATCGTGTTCCAGTCAGGTGATAATGTACGGCACTGTAATTTCGGACAAAGAAGCATAACAACTTAGACCTCAGGAGGGGCGACGGACCTGCATGGAAAGCTCTGATTTTTTAAATGTTTATAGACTACAGTTTTAATTACCATGAATGTGAACTGTATGCTTTTTTACTACTTCATGAGATAAGTTCTCAAGAATATAATTATTCCACATCTGTTTCACGGTGGAGCTTATTCCAATATTTTTGTACGAATCAATGTAACTTATCTAACCATAATTATTTTATTAATATTATAAAGATCAAAAAATAACTGTTTATCAAGGACAAGTGCAGGTTCTTGAAAAAAATAATAAGACAGACTGTACACTTATTCCATTTTATTTAAATCTTCATAAGCCGTATCACAAAGCAAAAACTAATTTGTATACTGAACAGCAACTATGCAATCTTAACAAATCAATGACACTCGACTCCCACTCTCGGGAGGATTTACTGAAACGTAATAAAACTACAATTACACTGAACGTGCCGCTAATAAAAGCAATGTTCTCAAACGGAACAAGAGAAAGTTTTATGTTTCGAATTAAAGTCCGATATGACAGGGAGATAAGTAATTGAACATCTGTTCGGTGGACCGATCGAAAGGATGTCGCGGGCGTCCCGTGGTAATCTAGTCCGTGACTTGCAAGTGGAATGCGTGATTTTATTACCACCGCCCAGGGGGCGCGGGGTGGCCGCGGCGCGCTGCCGCAGGGTTGCTAGTTACCCTTGAGAATATTGGCTTACTCTAACGCAGGTGACTTTGAATAAATATCTTAAATAATCCAAGTCAAAATTGTGAAAATGTAAATTTGAATTTATTTAAATACATTGTTAATTTATTGCGACCATGAATTAATTTCTGCTGGATGTTGTCACGAAACCATGTTATACCTCTATCTATACACCTCTCGTGCTTCTTCATCATTCTCTTCATATATGCAGGCCAATTCCAAAAATCTTGACTCTTGGAAAAGCCACTGGCCATGCACGATCGGTTAAACGTTTATTTTTAGTAATAGGAGTTTAGACCTCAAGAGTGGATTCGCATGTGTACTGGGATCTATGTTCTTTTTTTTCCGAAACCTTCTAGTTAGTTTGTGGAACACACATGACCATGTTTCCTTCCAATCACTTATTCGAAGTACGTAATTTTTCTAATTATTCGTACTACTATTTCTTCTACTTAATAATTCGTTAGTCTATCTAAAACCGAAAACAATGCAAAATTATTACAGAGTAACATGGGCTTACTGTTCTTTCTTCCCATATGTCGATACTTTAACTAGTAAATATATAAAATCGTGAACTTAACTTTTTTATGCCACGGAGTGACCTAATAAGCAATCACATTGTTGGTAAGTGAATACTGAACTGTAGATTAGGCAACGCGGTCGTGCCTACGCCCGTGAGCTCCGGAACTAAATACCAGTAAAAAAACGTAACTTTCACAAATAGCGCGTGTATTTTGTTTCTACGAAAATAAAACACACACATCTACTATTTCACATTCGTTGCTGTTCTACCTACCTAAAAGTTTTTTTTTCTTTAATTTAATAAATCTTTATATACAACAAAAACGTATATTTTCAATTTGACACAATGAAAGTTGGTATAAATTTCTCGTTGAACATTATGACAACGAGAAAATTGAGAACATAATTTTACTTTTCCGAAAAACTCCCTTAATTATGACTGTCCATGACACTTTTTCACGCGTATGACAACCCTGATCGTTACGTGTATGTATTGTTGAGTGTACCGCATTGTGCTGCCCGCCTACCGAAATCGTCGACACGACAATTACTCGCACGCGTCCTAAATGACTCGTAATTAATATCCGATATTTGATTGGGTTAGATATTTTATTTTAAGTTATGCCAATGTTTTTATTACAATTTCACACATATTTTTTTGAAGGTCGCATATGAAACATAGAAATTCAACATTCGAAATTCGCAGGTTTATGACCCATGTAATCGTATATTTCTAATTTTACTTGCCGGTATTGAGAATGCTAGGAATTATAAAGACTGTATCATAATTTTTTCTCCGCACCAGATATCGAGCCTTCGATCTTCTGCCTCAATTTTAAGGTATCATCACAATACCCCTTAACGTTTTCTATTAAATTATATAACTAATCAGTACCTAATATATGAACTAGGTACGTAAATATTTGTTCTATTTTATTGGTTTTTAGCAATAACACATGCGAGTTGAATGTTGTTACATATTTTAAAAGAAAAATGGAAAGAAAAGTTTGATTTGAGGCAGGACTTCATCTTGATCACTACTGGGATCTCTAGTCCAGCCGCTCTCCCAACAACTTACTAACTTCGGTAGTTTTTCTTTACATTTTTCGTTAAAAAATATATATTCATAAAAGTATATATTTTTATATAACAGCGTTTAAAAATGTTTAACGCAAAATTGTGGCTTTTTCAAATCACTGCCGTAGCTTCACAATAAACTTGGCGCTCATTGAATAGAAAATTGTATGCAGAATCACGGCGGAAGTTACAGGGTAATGTCGAGGTGGAACCAGGAATAATTAATGTTGTTGGTAATAGCAATCTCAAGTATTTGCCTTTTATAATAAGATACGTATTTTTACGGAAACAGATTATCCTAATTTTGTAAAACGATATTGTAGTAGGGGATTAATTTGGATCAGGGGCCACACGCTATCCAAAGCCGTTTTAAAAACATGGCGCGTCCATAATGATTGCTTGATGAGAGGCGAGTCAGTGCTGCACCCCCTCCGTCCCCCACCCCATCCTCGCGGCGGATCCTCCGCTAGATAGTACGTGATATGGATTTTCGTACAAAAATTTTTGCGACAAGCGAGTTAGATCAAATCCACGACCGATCCACTATATGTATTAATAATTTTGTTGCGGATTCGCCGATTGACGAACTAGTGGTGAATTTTAAACGTCGGAATATCCGTTTTTTATTATTCGAAAAAGCGTTATTGAATATTTAAAGCAATGTTTCAAAGCTATAACGTTTATTGATAAATGTTTCTCATGATGGTAACCGTCGATCTAAAGTGCCATCAAATTGGTAGAACCGTTCTGTTAACTCGATACACGACCTATCAAAGTTTCGAGTACTCAGCGTTGTCTGTATGGTAGCGAAAATTAGAGAGTAAACTAGTGAATACTTACAAGTTCAGTCATAGGCACTAACAGCAGCGAGTCGACACAAGTTGAGAATGTCCTAACAAGTAAACTGTCCCGGACCCGCGGCGAATAATAATGCACAAAACGCGACGTTCCACACCGACACAGCCTTTACTGCAAACCGTAACGACACTCAGAACTTCCTCCGATATCTTTGAGCGACACTTCTAACATTTAATAAATAAAGTTGAAAACAAGTGTTACGCTGTGTGTTGCCAATTGGACAATAAAAATGTAAGTTGGCCAAGTAAACTTTGTTTAATACAAAATTAGTAAGTAAGAAACATTGATCCTTCCTCTCCGACTACAGCGTGATACTTTTTACTTATTCTTTATTTTGATTTCGTTAAATAGATTACTGTGTTTTTGAAATTACCTTTTGGCACCAGTAGTTTATACAATGTTTTTTTTTAGAATTAAAAGGCCGTAAGTTGCAATTAGATTAAGACTTCCATTTGGATTTTGATTAAGTTGACACCACCCAGAAACACTCAGAGTGTGAGAGTGTAAAAAATAAATTATTGAACAAAGTTTTAAGAATATATAAGTTTGACTAGCCTAGGATGTTGGGAGATCATATCGTTTCTAATAGGAATGATACTTATTGCACCCAGGTTTAAGATGTGTAGGTGATGAATATTGTTTCATGGGATCCATTGAGAACGTAACTGGTGATTCGTATCATCTCTACCCACAGGGCTTACAATGGGGATATAGCCGATATAGTTATGTTGCTATTTTTTTCTCTTTATTTTTGGTTAAAGAACTTGGTACACAAAAAAAGCGACCTTGTATAGTTATGTTGATGATCGCAAGAAAACCAGATGGACACGTAGCATGCGTACTTAGGTAAGTAGGGACTAGACATCCTCATGTGTGTACTGCTGTAATAGTGGTAGAGCTCGATTGATCGAGGTCGATTGCGTAAATACTACTTATATGTTTGTATGTATCTTTACGCCATGTCCCTTTCGGGGTAGGCAGAGATTGTGCTTCATTCTGCATTCACTTCAGACATGCACGCCGATGCCTAAATACTACATTACTTTATTCATCTACTTTCCGTAAAATGGTAGTGCTCATCGTTATCGTGTTCCTGTTAGGTGGTAATGTTCGGTAACATAATTTCTTCGCATAAAAAATCGGCACAGAGCCGTTACCACCTTAGGCCTCATAAGTGGCAACAAATCAATATAAATATGTCTGTTTTATATGTAAACAGATATTTGTTAGCTACAATATCCACTTACCATAAATGTAAACTGTATGTATTAAGACTATATTGTCGAGTCCATTAAAAAGGCAAAATCTTGTTGGAGCTACCAGTTTCTTGTATTTAGAACAACTATATGCATAAGGTAACCGGTGTCATTCCAGTCGTTAACACTGTTGATGTTTATTGTTAGCACAAGTTAATAAGGATAGTAATAAAAGTTTACTGGTAGTTTTCCGCCGCGATAAAAAGAGATATAACAATGTGCGAATACATTCACGATACACCAGTTACATTTTTTAAATCATATGTAGGGGTCGTAGTCGACAACTTATTGAATGTACATAAATATAACTGCGTTAAGAAAAACCGACTTCAAAACTGAAAAGTAAAAAATAATAAAGATTTGATTGTAATTATATACTACCTATTATTTATATGTGCTATTTACTAATAGGTTTGAAGTCGGTGCCAAGCCTTAAACAAATAGTTATATTTTAATCACTTAAATATGAATACGAGCAAATTAATACACTGAACAAAACGTAACCGGCGAACCGTTGGTGTTTGCATGTATGCTTGAATTCATGCATTTACCTCTTCCTACCCCTTCGGGGATTACAGGTGTGAAGTTACGTTTTAATACAATGAAATGCCTACTTTAGTGATTTTGGCTTGGCACCGACTTCAAACCTATTAGTAAATAGCACATATAAATAACAGGTAGTATATATAATTACAATCAAATCTTTATTATTTTTTACTTTTCAGTTTTGAAGTCGGTTTTTCTTAACGCAGTTATATTTATTTAATACTTTTTAGTTTATTGCTGCATTGCCTATTAGATTAATGTTCACATCCGTTTAATTTGTAAAATCTGACTCTTTTAGCTTCGTGACAATTAGATACCTAATTTAATTTTTTTAGGTGTGTCGTTACAAAATTATTACACGACTATACGAAATCAATGAAAAAAATTTATCCACGAAGAAGTAAATAAGCTGTGTTGTGTCGTCGATGAGTAAATGTGTCATTGTCACTTGTTGTTATCTTGTTGTCATGCGCATTAGGACTATCTAGGACAGCATTTTTTTACTTAATTTCACCTCAGACTAAAGGTATAAGAATAGACGGCGAGTTGTCATACAGTGATGACAACTCGCCGTCTATTCTTATTCCTTTAGTCTGAGGTGAAATTAAGTAAAAAAATGCTCATAAAATAAAAACTGATGGGCCTATCTGAATTAAATTTTTATGGAACCGATTCGGAACTATTCCGCATCAAACAAAAAAGAATTACGTAAATCGGTTTAGATATCTCGGCGAAATTCGCGTACATACATTAAAAAAATATATATATATACCGGCCGAATTGAGAACCTTCTCGTTTTTTGAACTCGGTTAAAAATCAACATCATCTATCTAATCTATATATAATACCTTTAAACGAGAAATTCTTGTATATATGTATATATAGAATCAAGATCTCGGAAACGGCTGCAACGAATTTCTTGAAACTTACAGATTAGGGGTTTTTCGGGTCAAGAAATCGATTTATTTAGGTTCCAGGTCCAAGAAAAGCTCGGTTCCAAGTTAATAATAAATTTTCTTCATAACAGACGACTAACGCCATCTATTGATGAATAGAAGAACCATTAGTCTACTAACGTTAGTCGTATTTTTAGCAAAGAAGAAGTGTTTGATTTGAGGTTAGACTTTTTATTCATATTTCTTCAGTATGCAATTCATACTAAATATAATTTTCAAAAATCGCTACGGAGCGAAGCTCGGTCAACCAGGTACTTATTCTTAATGCGTCCTTTAGCAATAGTCACCAAGTCACCACTAAGTCATGAAGGAGTTGTCAAGAAGGCTATTAATAATATTTGAAGATACAACAACCATTGGCAGGTCCTCGTTTAACCTAGTTACACTTTGTTAAGTTTTATTTGACATGTATGACAAGTACACTTCCCGTCTAAGATCCAAATACTACATCTCCAGGGAAATGTAGCCCGTAAACAATTTCTCACCAGTAAATAGAGACGACAGAAAAAACTTTCTTATAATCTTCTGCATGGACTGTGAAATTCAATTTGCATAGAGGTTGTAAAGATACGGTGATACAATACAAATTTATTTTAGTTTGCCCTGCAAAAATTTATACATACAACGGTTCAAGTTGAGGGGAGTTTTTCAAAAGTTTTCTTCTTTACTTATTTTGAGGACGGTCGGAGCGAGCGTCGAACTCCCTAACTCGTGTTATTGAATTTAATGTACCCCTGCTCGTACCTAGTTCTATTCGGTGCTGAGTAAATCACTTGGACTTGCTGTTTACACTAATGTTCTACCCATATAGAATATAGACCTGTGTTTAACAAAGTTGAAATCATACGGACTGTGAATTAATAATTGTTTTTAGATATTGTGGTTTAGCTGAATTTTTGGATACGTTGTCCGTATTGAATATAGATGTTCCTTATTGATCCTATAAATTGAATGTCTAGTTTCTTAAATTAAGTATATTATTATTATTATACATATGATCCGGTGGGCTCACTACCTTTTACTACATGTGACAAAACTTAATTGGCGAGCCGTGGATGTTTGTATGAATGTTTATATTTACTTAGGCCTATTCCTGAGGGTGAACAGGTTTTGAAGTTATTCTTGTGAATGTCCATCCCGGCGAACTTAATACCGCATATGATTAAATACTCTAATACTGTAATCATTATAATGAATGTAGTAGAAAATTGTAAAGAAGTATTTTATTTTACAAATGTGTAAACATTACTTTATTTTACAATGTACACTTCACGCCTGTATGGGGTAGGTCTCTACTCATTTCCCTTAGGTACCTCTGTTAATAGATGCGTTCATGCAAACACTCATGATTCTTAAACGTTTTATAATCCCGGTATTTCAGGAAAATCAGTGCTACCGTTCTTTTTTCATAAAATTAAATTGTGTACCTACCAAACATAAATTAATTATATATAATATATATATATATATATATATATATATATATATATTTAATGTTAACGATATATAAAAATATATATATTTAAACTCGAATTAACATATAGACATCCAGGCTACAGTCACACTTAGATACCGTTCATTGATCTTCACGATCGATATTTGCCAACATTTATTTTACAAATCATGTTTGCTGGTTTTCTCGTTATCAAACATTTAAAGAGCACGCAAATACATACCGTAACCTGTAAATTTTCCCGCGGCTTCACCGCAAAAGGTTTCGTTAGGCCAACATTTACATTTGGCTTCGCGCCGCCTTCGCTCCAGACGGGTGTTTGCGCGAAACGCACTTTAATCACAGAGAACAGGTGGAAAGCTGCCGAGCAATTTTCATATTGGAATTTTTGATTAAATCACGCTACTTTTGCAAATAAACATAAAAGAAAAAATCTCAAATCTCTGAAGCGCGTCAATAACCATATAAATGCTTGTGTGCCATCTTGGAAGGGATTAATTTTTTTTTTTTTTTTAATGTTATAAAAGTGGCAAACAAGCGTGCAGTTCACATTGATGTTAAGTGATGACTGCAGCCTATAGACACCCACACAATGACCAGAGGTCAAAATGTAAATGCGCTGCCACTCCTGAGGCATTAGGTGTTATGCCTCTGTGCCGGAAATTACAGAGCCGTACATTACCACCTGACCGGAACATGATAGTGCTGAACACTACCATTTAACGGCAAGTATATTAATTATACACTTGCCGTTAAATTAATAATTTTATGTTATGGTGTGAGAATTTTAGTGGCGGCATTAAGCGCATAGGGATCATAAGTATAATCTATTTACTTACTAGCGGCCCACGCCGGCTTCGCACGGGTGCAATTTAAGTACTAACATAATATTGCAACAGTTAAAATCGGAGCGTTTTAGGAGTCCATCGTGGACATGTTTGTCCACGATGGACTGTGACACGTAATTTATATATATTATCAAGAAGAAGATGTGCTTGGTTCTGTATATTCAGGTGTAGAAGCAAAATAATTTAAAACTCAGAAGTTGCACGCGAATCCTGAGATCCACTGTTTTACATGTGATGGTGAAATTTTACCGGTTGTTTTCCCTTGGCAGAATGATTTGCCTTCAGTAGTATTATCGAAACATACGAGTTAATTAAACTAACCAAAAAAGTACTTGTTTTTTTTTGTTTTCAAATTATTTTACGAGTGTACGCACATCACCGTGCGCTGCCAACAAAGTGAGAAAACAGTGAACATTACTAAATGTTACGAGCAATATAAGCTCACAGGGCTTGTGATACGGCATATGTATCTAATAAAAAAAAATGATCTGGACGAATTGAGAACCTCCTCCTTTTTTCGAAGTCGGTTAAAAAAAATACTACAGATCTATTGTAGGTACTACTAAGACCCTATCATTTTGCTGCGGGAAAACAACCACTACAATTTCACCGTGTATATATGTCCGTGTGTAATGTGAAATGCAACCATTTCTTGAAATTCTGAATTGTTCACTGTCCATTGGCCATATCATTATGTGCCTAGGCTAGATCAATGATAAGAAATCGTTCGTCGACAAGGTCGGTTAAACGCGTGCGCTTTATAAAATATTGAAATCAATGTGATCATTGATCTCTCACGGATCAGGAGGCCAATCAATTGTCATATTTTTCTCGTAGCGGACAGAATTTGATCATGTTGTAAAATTACCCACAGAGGCACTGTAAGCTTTGTTTTTTATTAACAACGTGAAAATTCTATGGTCTATTACTGGCTATGAAAATGTGACGTTGGAAAGTGTACGTGTAGAGTATCTAATATTAAAGAGAAACTAGTACAGGTAGTCGTTTATGGTTCTAATTTCAAAATTATATTTTAACACTCGCCGGCCGTTGCTGCTACCTACACTACCATACACATGATAATCTTCCAAAATTAAGTGTTGTTTACTTTATTTATGTAACTGATTTAATTGTGACGTACATTGAAATGGAAATATTTTACAAAGAATTGACTATCTGCTAAAATAATAAACCCTTTTGGGTAACATTTGAAAACATGTCCAAAGGCTTAGATTTATCTAGCTAGAATGTGTATCGAATGCGTTTACAGTGTAACCTCCATCGAGGACACTGAAGTGACTGTGAATACCTGCACGTATTCAATTTTCCCGACAATATTTCACTCTACTGGCGTCGTCGTAGCCTTGCACGCTCTCCACAGGAATATCTTAAACATATTAATGTAAGGAAATTGAACTAAGGGTTCGCTTAACATGTGGTATGAAACGAAAGAGGAAACAGTGGAAATTATTAAAATATTCGCGGTTGGCGTTTGTTTCGTATCAATATCCGGATTAAGGCGAATCAAATTTGATTTGTAGGATGAGGATTAATGCAGTGCTCTCAATTTCCTGCGACGACAGCGGAACATCCGGCATGCAATCCCCCTACCCGCCCCCCCGTCGTGCATCGGGTGCCCTGCCACCGGCCCGGTGCAAAGCAGGCGTGAGCATTTGCATAGCGGCTCTAGAAACGAACAGACCGGCAAATTGATGTCATATCGATGCTGCTTCTATAAATAAGACGTTTAGTTATATTTTTCTTGGTCATTCTACTCTTAGCAATTTGTCTTGATTAGAGTTTATTTTTGGAGAAACATTTTTTTTATACTTAATTACAAAATATTAAGTATATAAAAAAAAAATCTAAGATAAGCATGCAAACACTGGAAAATTATGTCGTAATTTGACAATGTTCTCTACTACTCAGTTATATTAATAGGTACAGTTTGAAAGTATTTTTAAGTTCTACACAATCCTGTGTAGGCTTTTGTAGTTAAACGGCAAATATTGAAACCTCATAACTTGGTCCTGTCCTTGGTAAGCCTTTTTAGAGGCAGATTATTAAAAAAAAATCATTGTGACGATATTTGAAAGGTAGAGAAGAGTGATATAAAGATGATAAATCCTCACACAACTCTTCTCGTTTAATAGGTTCTCGTTGGATAAAAATGTTGGTACCAATGTTTACTGAATATCTATGAAACTACATAAAGTAAAATAGATTAAATTTAAAAAAATCCATTCAGATCGTTATTATATTTTTGTTTACTAACTAGGCATAGAAAGAACCCTAGAGCAATTCCATGTGAAATTTGACACACCTTGTTATTTTTTGTAAGTATTTACAACGCCTTTGTCGAAAATCCTATCAACATTTATAAGATAGACGCAGTATTTATTTTCCATCGTATAATAAACTGTCAACCATAATCGACTAAATATATATCAAGACTCAAGTTTCATGTCGGGACGGTAATTACATCGATACAAGATAATATTACGAAGAACAACTCAATAAGTTGTATCATTTACGAGTCAGAATAAAATTATGTGTTATCGACATTTATAAGTGTTACACTTTCTTAATGAGATATCTAGCACGTCTGAAGGATAAAACGCGTATTTATTGAAAACATGACCGGAATTCTTGATTTGCTTTAATTAAGTTGGTTCATTTTTATTAGGTACCTACATGAACGGTGTTAAGTGCTTATATTTTATGTTTCTGAATAATTTCAAAGGAATCTTAATCATTTAACAGAATAATAAAATACCGTGAACTATTCACGGTAGACATATCTTAATTTCATTAAGATAATATGTCTACTATTTTTTGTTTCGTTATTGCGAAAACTCGTTTCATATACTATTATGTGGTAGATTAGAATTCTGGTAGAGAAACTGATGAAGACATCATCAATTTGTTTATAGTGGTAGTAGACAAAAGGTTATGCCTACTTATCAAAATAAAATACGAGATTGTAGTAATTAATTCATTTATGAATTAATTCCTTTTTAGAAATAAGGACCTTTTTAGAAATAAGGACATTATGAATAAAATGAAATGAATTTTTCAACGAATATTCACACATAAATAATTATGTTTGTATAAAAGTTAAAATCCAATCTTTCAATCCAAACTCAGTACAATTTCAGTGGAATGCAGAATCACGTTTTTATTTTACCTTAGAGAAACATTTCGTTCGACATCGTTTTCATAAGCTGAGTACGGATCAACAGTTTCTGGCTAGAACACACATGCTCAGCGAGGTTCGTTACAGCGCTCTCGAGGAATATGTAGGGTTGTTCTTAACTTTCTATTGGAATTTTATACGAGTTGGACTAAGGACCGAATAACGTCCAATTAAAGTATATTGTAAAAATATTCGTTTGTATTTTCTTTAAAATAAATCGAAATTCGTTCTGTATCTATTTTAAGCAACAGAAACTTTACTTTCTTACGGTAACAACAATGGAACGATTCGAAGGAACAGACAGCCCTGTTTTTAGTATGATGCGTTCTGTTCCGCAGAACAGGGTCGATTTCGGTTCGTTTAAGTTTGACATCCATAACACGACTGTTTGTGTAGCTGCCCCTCTGTGTGTGGAGCACGATGACAGAATTTGCAATGAAAATTTCCTGAGTCAACGTGCATTGCAATTGGGAACTGACATCTGGTTTGTAACGGGTTTATGAACCACTGCTAACAACAGAGAATTTCCTTTGCTATTTTCCTAGTGTTACGTAAACTTACGTCTTGGGTACGAAATTATTAAGAAGTAGCCAGTCCTTATTTTACTCGTATTCAGTTTGTAAAGATGTAGTTAAGCAAGTCATTGATAATTTTGAATAAGCTGTAACTGATTTCCGAAGAGGACGAGTTCCAAAAATTTGTCAATTTGTTTTGTAGGTAGAATGGCATGTAAGCATACATTCCATTCTCATAACTTTTATTGTGATTAATACAACCATTGAAGTTTTATTTTCCAAATACAAAGGTAAGTATTTTAGTAGAATGTGATTCTCAATAATAGATATATTTTTGCAGGCCAACACGAAGTTGCAAGGAAGATGTTGCGGAAAATAGCTTTAGTATAAATGTAACACACATTTTTAGTTAATGAATATTTTATGATACTCGTATTATAAAAAGTTTAACGCACACACTGAGCTTAATTATTTGGCAATATTATATAACTTAGTCGCTTAACAATAAAAGCAAGAGGCGTTTTAGTAAAAACGGTTGTTCATAAACGGGGCGCATCACCTACCGACAATGTCAGTGACTAGCAAAATTCGATAATGAGTATACGTCTGCTGTCCCCGATATTTTATGCGTACATAATAAAATTTGTATAATATGATGACCTCATTAAATTAAATACCAGACCCGTAACAAGTTGTTATGGCACTGTTTAAACTAGATAATATACCCGTTTTACATAACAATAAAACGGTTATTATGTGCCGAGAAAACACAGCATAGCATTATGAAGAAGCAGTGTGAACTCACCTTGTAATCTTACTTACTTTAGTGTGAAACAGCCTTAAACCATAGATAATCTAGTCTCCTTAGCTTTTGTCTATGGATATTGTCACCACTAGGCGGGAACCGAACTGTCATGTCATTGCAGTCTTCACCAGAAGAACCTTACTGCTATGCTGTGTTTTCTCGGCACATAATAACCGTTTTATTGTTATGTAAAACGGGTATATTATGAGTCTTTGGAAAACACAGCATAGCATTATGAACACGTGTTTGATATCTGCTGGTGACAAATAAGACACACGCAATGTTGAAATGTAAGTTAGAATAGTCTGAATTTGTATTATTATATATATATGTTGTGAATAGGTACATTAACCTTAAAATAAACATAGTTTTTCTTTTACAAACATAATAACATGGTAATATGCTTCCAAAGCATGTAATTTCAAGAAATCAAAATCATTCTATTATATTTTCTTAAGAATTAAAATTAACTATTATCTTCAGTTAAGACAAAATTAGACATGTAATCATATTATTTTATCAAATGGCTCTTAATATTATAATCGCATCGCTGTGTATTACTTTCTCGACGATAATGTTTTTGCACAGTTCCAAGTACTGCCCAATAACCCTACTCTAGAATTTTGGGAACTGGTCTGTTCTCCAGCCAAGCCAATGATGCGACAGCTGATTGACAAGAACCAGGTGGAGCACTGATTCCTGCATCCTTTAGAACTGAACGGACCCATCCTTCTATAACTGTCCCGGAGACTGGTTTCGGATCTCCTTTTACTGTAATAAAAATATGTTCACCAGCCTCTCCAGTTCTTCGATCCTTAGTTAGATACTTCAATCCAACATCGAACCCATCTAACTGGACATAAATTTTTCTCTCTATGTGGAAGTTATTTCCACCCAGATTGGCGTCTAGATCCATTATCCGTTTTTGCTCAGAATACTGGCCACATACATACTTCGTGATGAGAAGAGATCTGAGAAGTTGGGTTCCGAAATTCCTAACAGGGTCAGATCATGGAATCTGCGACCAGCTGATAGGAGTAAAATTGTTGCAGTTCTCCTAGCAACTTCGAAAGGTGAATTATTATTAAAATTCCCCATCAGCCAGTCTGCAACCTGTCTTACGTCCCTTAAAGGTGACTTATTATTGGGAGGTGGTTTAGAAATATGAATAGCCTTTGATACTAGCCTGACCAAAAAGTTTGATGAAATCTCCTCATTCTGGTTACAATATATTGTAGCAACTGCTGATTTATTTTTTGTATTAATAGTGGTGTATGCTAGCCTCTCTTTTTAAAAAAAAAGTATCAGCCAGAAATCGAGCCACCTCTTCTGGTGTGGGTGATTTTTCATCCACCCAATTAGTACGGCACCATACTATCCATCTCCTTATGGCGGGTTCATGGGTGTTTTGAGGAAAGACAACTTCATTTAAGCAGGTTTTTGAGACCAGGAGGCAAGTCTATTGGACCACCTCCAATCTTCCACACCTGTATAGTCAATTGCTTGACCTGTGGTGGTGGCCGACCCGTCGTGAGGTCCACAAGAACTTTTCGTAGGTTGGTCACCGTCATGGGCCTGTCTAAGGCTCGAGTTTGGAGATCCGTTCCCCAAAACGGTTGCTCCCAGTCTGGTGCTACTAGGAAGTAAACACCTGTAGCCCTGTTTAAATGTATGAGTACCCTCGGAATTAGGTTTGGTGGAGAAAAAATCCACCCAAAGCGGAAATTCCAATCTCGCGAAAAGGCGTTTATGAAGCCTTTATGGAGTCTTGCGGATCTCATATAGCGTAGTTCGGTACGATAGCAAACCCCTTTTTAACCGACTTTGAAAAAAGGAGGAGGTTATCAATTCGTCTCAATCTTTTTATGCAAATAGATCCACGACTGGCATGCCCCATCGGTTGAACACCTCCGAGGTACCCCGAAGTAACACATGCCATTCTGAAATTGGGAACCTCCGAGACAGTCTGTCTGCTATGTTGTTGTATTCTACCGGGTAGACACTGAGCTGACATTGACATATTCCACTTGTCTAGCATCTGGAGAAGATGAAAGGTAAGGGCTCATAGACCTACCGAGCGAATGTCTCCCTCCTTGCGTATATACGCCATAGCAGTCCTATTGTCTGCCTGTAGCAGAATATGAGAGCCCCTGATACTCTCTGGCTGGACCTTTATAAGAAATAGCACAGCAAACATCTCTTTTTTGTTGCTGTGCCAACAAGAAAGAGTGTGTGGTCTTTGCGACGGAGACCCAGTTTTTGCAATCGTATTTTGATTTAGCATTGCACCCCAACCCACGTCCGACGCGTCTGTGGTTAGGAAGTGTTCTATCATCTTTGAATGTATTGGACATCTGTTTAAGGTTCTGGTTAAAGCTCCGTGCCACCATTTGATGTCCTACATGGCCCTCCGAGGGATGTTGATGTTCGCCTTCGGTCGGCACTGAGAAAATTGTCTCAGTATGAACTGTAAGTACCGGTAATGAACTCGGCCGGTGCAGTATTACAAAGTAAGCGAAATTCAGCTGTCCCTGCCCCCGTAGACACTGAAGTAGTCGCATTGGCAGAGCTTTTTGTCAGTTCTTGCTTGTTAGTATGAAATAACATTCTTTTGAGTATGTCAGTTTATGTTTAGAAACTCTAGTGATCTGACTGGTATCAGAACTGGCTTCTCCCTGATGATTTGTCAACCTTGAGACTCCAAGAGCTCCACAGCCTTCGAGGCCTGTGTTGCCAACCTGGAAGGGTCCTGGTGTGCCAGGAAAATGTCGTCCGGATACATCAGGTTACGCATGGCCAATAAGACGAAAATGCTTTGTCTTTACGAACCTGTTTAGGTGTCAGAGATTGAAGATGGGTCTGTACCCACCGATGATTTTCTTCACCAGAAACATTCGGGCGAAAAACCGGGGGGTCAAAGTAGCGGGTCTCTGTAAGATCCCAAGTTCTTTTTATTTCTCGATTTGAGAAGTCATCTGAAGTGACGACTATATTTCATAGCTCCGAGCTATTCGAGATGATAGATACACCAGGAGGAGTTTTTTGATTGAATGAAATACTGGATTGAAGGAATAGCAATTTCTGGAAATTGCTTTTAAAACAAATGGAGTTGCGCCGAGCTCCTTCCAATTCTGTTTTGTAATTCTCCAACTGCCTCCTCCCCCCCGACACTTGACTGATTGTCAGTTTTTATCAGGATAGTTGGTGTGGGCATGAAAGGAATTTTTACCTTTACTTTGACCCTTGACCTTGATTCTAGAATCGTAAGCGTTATAGCTGGAGGTCCTCCGAGGACGTTGTGCGTATCTTGCTCTCTTTGGAGCAATGTCAGAAGAACTTTGACTCTACCTTTATCTTAACGGCCATGGACGGCTCTTTATTTCTTGAGATACTTAACGAAGTCAGGCATTGCTGAGGCCCTCCAAAATTGTGGATTAAAGAGTTCAGTTTATTTGATTAAGCAATGAACTCTCTGAGGAGGAATATTTCTGAGAGCAAGTTGTATGCTTTTATTAGCAACCTCCTTAATAAGCCTCTCCCTCCTAGCTTCAATACATTCTGCTCCTCCTTAGTATATTATGACCTGCATCATATCTTCCGAATTTTTATAAAACAGAAGCCTTACCGAGAGCATAGGTGATTTTATCGACTAAGATTGATGCCTTTACATCCTCCGGGGACTTGGCAACCCAGTCAACTACCGATTGTAACCCACTAAGTGGCAGATCATTGCTCTCCAGAACAGCATTTGATAGAGCCGCCATGACATTCTCGGTGCTAGTTAGCTAATCTTTACCTTTGCCAACCTGGTGCAGCTCGTCATTGATTTTAAGCTTTGCATAAAACCAGACAGTAAGACTAGGGTTTCGGAGTGGCGAAAATTGCACCACATTGTCATGCCGAAATTTAGAATAGAAGATCTATAGTCTTTTTCACTCTCTCCGGAAGAGTGGTTTAGTGGTTTTTGATCTATCAATGTCTATGCTAAATAGTCCGAAATCCAAAACTGAATTAGTTGAACCTGATAGAACTATGAAAGATTCGTTCATGCTTTGACGGGGGGTTAGGCACGACTAAAGCAAAAATTTACTCCCCTGTTGGTAATTTTTGCCACAACCGAGACTTGGCCTGTACAAGTTAGACGAAAATCCTACCTGATTAACAAGCGCCGCGATGCGAGGGTTCTCTTTGGAGACCTCCCGTTTGAACGGGGTCTCTCACTGCCCCGCTGGGATGAAGTTGACGAAGAATCTGAATCCGATTCGCTCTCCATATAACTCGATGTATTCAGGTGATCTTGCGCCACCGGGGCACTGAATCTACATTTTCACTGATTACAAATGCTTAAAAACCTTACCTAAGAAAAATTTTTTTTTTAATCTACAACGTTTCAACTTCAAAGTTACACACGCAATGACATGACAGTTCGGTTCCCACCTAGTGGTGACAATATCCATAGACAAAAGCTAAGGAGACTAGATTATCTATGGTTTAAGGTTGTTTCACACTAAAGTAAGTAAGATTACAAGGTGAGTTCACACTGCTTCTTCATAATGCTATGCTGTGTTTTCCAAAGGCTCATAATATTATCGATTCCAGAGTCATTATTTAAGACCTAATCGTTTGAGAGGATTTCGTGGATAGAATAAATATTTTATCAACTCTTGCTCCCGCAGTAAGTTATGCTGTGGGAAGAATCTGTTTGAAGTATCTCAGCCGTTCATTTTAACGATTGTACAGAAAGAAACTTATATACAGAAGATAATATAAAACCTGAAAAAAGTTCACTTAATAAAGAATTTGGGCCGATAGTTTTTTAGAACAGTCCAAGACCTTGTAAATTCAAAGTTTCATTTCGCTGAAATAGTCATATAAAATATCTAGTTCTTTTTATTTATCGTAGAAGTTATTTCAAGCTTCTTTATTAGAATAAAGTCCAGCAAAAACTGGTAATTGGGTCTTTTACCTAATTTACCGATCAATACAATATTTTCCTTTGATTAATAATATCGTTGATCCTGTCAAACAAGATGACAGATAATTATGCAAATGAACATGAATATAAAACGTGAACGACTGAAAATTATTTTACCGCGCGCCATCATAAAAACTCGGATTGTTTGTCGTCATAAACATAGCAGACGAAAGTTACTCCCTAAATATTTAAACCGTAAAATCTGTTATACCTGCCGAGTGACGGTGTGTTTGAGCTGAGAGCCTAAACAAATAGCGGAATTAATGAGGCCAGAGAATAGCTGATATCGAGTTGCAGGCTTTGGAGACTGCTACAACATGCTCGTGCTACATTTTTTATGTACGCGTTGACGCTTATGAAAATAGAGATGAAAATGCAGTGTTATATTTATCTCAATTAGTTTGGTAAACATATGATATTATAATATTATCGTAAGATTAGGTACTTATGTGAAAATTTAACTTAAACATTTCTCACTTTGATGCGTTTGATTTTGAAGTTTTTAATTACATCCTGAATGAAATACTCAATGTATAGCTTATAAACTCGTAGAACGACTTGCACGCAGTTTAGGGTGCCGTATCGTAAAAGGAAAAAAAATGCGTCACTCTGTCTGTCTGTCACATCTAGTTTCAAAATGACAGGAAAACCTATACAACTCACCGCAGGCGAGTCCGATTCGCACGTGGCCGGTTTTATACCGAAGGCAGAGCTTGCATTAAAATCGCTCTATCTGTAAACATTAGAAGAGTATCAGAAATAGATAAATGTGAACTTCATGCGGATTAACCTTTTCTTTATTTAATTAAAGTGGCAAGTAACCACAGCCACGTACCGTTTCGATCAAATATAAAACTGCGTTTAGTGGTGTTTGTATTCTCATTGGCGTATTCAATTCACACGTTTTTTATGTTTGAAGGTAGCAGTTCACGTGGATGTTATGTGATGATTACAGCCTATAGACTCTCTGTGGTTGTTCCCTCATGACTGAGATCGTGATTTCGAAGTGAAGCGATCTCCATCGCATCGTCTGCGGCCATTTGCACCGTATAGTACCAAACTATTGAGGTGATTGATCATGATAAGGCAAAAGACCATTACAAACGAATTGCAGTGTTGAAGGCAGGATAAGCTTACAGTCTATATAGGTGGAAAATGAAACACAACAATCATTAAACAGCAACATTTGGCGGCGGCGATTACAAAATGGAATCGATCTTAAGGAAGTTGGAAACTGTAATAGCATTCTAAGTTTTCATCAATCCAGTGAAAGCGATATACCGCCTTGTCAAACTAGCTATTAAGCGTAGATTGTGAGTGACTTTAGTACAAATGAGGGTGTCATGATCAATGTTTGATCAAACCCTCTTTAAACATAAAGATTAAAAAAAAACATTTGGCGGAAGATAGATTGTGTACTGAGAGATGCCTATGTTCTCGAGTTCTGTTACTGGAGCTTTTGACATGAGTATGATAAGTAGAAGCGTGATGAAGCGCGCATGGCCCAGCGGCTGGTGTAGATCGTAAGCGATCTGCTCGGTTAAGCACTACGGGCGCGGTCGGGTAGTGTGATGGGTGACTGCTAGTGGCAAATTAAACGCGCGTTTCCGTGCTTCGGAGGGCACGTTAAGCCGTCGTTGTCCCGGTTGCTATCGATAGACAGCAGTCGTTAAACCTTGTCGGAGGCCTTATGGGCGGTTTGAAAACATCCGACAGCGGGTTGGCCACTAACCCACCTACCTCCACCAACCCGCATTGGAGCAGCGTGGTGGAGTAAGCTCCAGGCCTCCCCCCCAAAAAGGGGAGAGACTCGTGCCCAGCAGTGGGACGTATAATGGGTTGCCATTATTATATGATAAGTAGAAAAAATATTTTATTTTAAAGAAAAATGGAAAGAAAAATTTGACTTCAGGCGAGACTCGAACTCGCGGCCTACTGGGAATCTAGTCCAGCCGCTCTTCCAATTGAGCTACTGAAGTCCTGCCCGAGCCGAGTAGGCCGCGAGTTCAAGTCTCGCCTGAAGTCAAAATTTTCTTTCCATTTTTCTTTAAAATAAAATATATTTCACAAGCATGTGTTAATGCGAAATAATATAAAACAGAAAAAATATTTTTTCCCCCATTTTTTCATGATTCTGAGATGATCATATAGCAATATAAAATACATCTTAGATTATTGAAATATAAATGCTTTCAAATTATAGAGATGATTGCCAATTTGAAATGAAATAGGGGTAGAGCAAATAATTAAGGCACGGTGCGGCCTGCGCCGCAAGCAGAAGTACTTAAGGAACAGCCAGCTGTTGCGACTGCTGCTAGCGCGGGTGTACCGTCTGAAGAGATACACATCCATATAGAGCTGATAATGCGAATATTTTGACGTAATGTAATACAGAATAACATAACTTTCTACTAGTTAGATTATTTTATAGGTACAAAGTTATTATTTCTTGACAGATTTCTTGTGAGGAAAACAAGCTACAGAACACACAACCTTATTTATTACAGGTCTTTGGTAAGCTGACGTCTTGTCACATATCACAACTCACAAAAAAATAATAAGCGGCATATATTAGGTTGGGGAAAAAGTTTCTTCGCATTTTTAAGAAAATTCAAAACATTTTTTAATATAGTTTATTTAAATTTAACTAAAGTATGTATGTACCATTTTGTTCGATAACCTTTTGCCATCTTGTAGGTAGGGACATGATCCCATTGCTATAAAAATTTTGGGACTTCTCATCAAAATACCGCGACAAGTGGATTTGGCAGTCCTCTCGTGATGTTAACCTAACATTGCATAAAAATTCTGAAGAGACCGAAACAGGTGGAAATCTGAAGGTGCAAGGTCAGGACTATAAGGCGGATGCATTAACACCTCCCAGCCAAACTCTGTTAATTTTTGCTGAGTGGCTATAGATGTGTGAGGTCTAGCGTTATCATGATGAAACACCACACCCTTCTGTTGATCAATTCCGGCCGCTTTCTCTCAACTTCATGCTTTAATCTCATCAGTTGTTCGCAGTAGAGTTCAGAATCGATAGTCCTGCCTGGTGGTAATAGCTCATAATGAATAATGCCCTTCCAATCCCACCACACATACAACATCACCTTATTGCGAGTTAACCCGGGTTTCGCCACAGTCTGTGAAGCCTGACCTGCTTTTGACCACGACCTTTTTCGCACGTTCTTGTCGTACGTGATCCACTTCTCATCACCAGTTATCAGCTTCTTCAAAAATGATTCGGTTTCATTACGTCGTAATAAAGAATCACAAATGAGTACACGGTTCATTAGGTTTCTTTCAGTGAGCTCGTGAGGTACCCAAATATCGAGCTTTTTTTGTACCCAGCTTTTTTTAAATGCGCCAAAACGGTTTTGTGATCAATTCTCAGTTCTTCAGCTACGTCGTAACTACTGATATATCGATCTTGCTCCACTTTTTCAAAAATGGCATCCATTTTATCCGTAATAGGGCGACCAGAGCGAGGTGCATCTTTGACATCAAAATTTCCGGATTGAAAACGCTTAAACCAAATTTGTGCTACTCTAACAGACAGTGCCATAGACATCGCAAATTTTTTTCGCAGCTTGCGTTGCATTTTTACCTTTTTTGTAGTAAAATTTTAAAATGTATCGAATTTCTTCATTAGATTCACTCATCTTGACAGTACGAAAAACAAATGAAAATTACACATTTGCCTAATTTGAATTTGGAATTATGTTCTTTAAAATTTTAACTTTCAATGATACCAAAACCAGCCAGATACAAATACTACAGCCAAAGAGATTTTATTACAAGTTCATACATACTATAATGCGAAAAGACTTTTTCCCCAACCTATTATTATTAACTATAGGGCTTCAGTAGCTTAGTGGTGAAGCATCAGGCCTGGTTGACCTGAGGTTGCAGGTTCAATTCATGCCCGAAGTCAAATTCTCAATTTTTTTCCTTTAATTTCTAAAGAAAAAGTATTACAAATAGATTATTAAGATGATTAATAATATAAAATTAAAGATATCCCTACTTCCCTGCTAATATTATAAATGCGAAAGTAACTCTGTCTGTCTGTCTGTTACCTTAAACCAAACGACTGAACCGATTTTAATGAAATTTGGTACAGAGATAGAGCTGACTTTGAGAAAGAACCTAGGCTACTTTTTGTCTCCTTATTTTCTCCCACCCCTCTAAAATAGGGGGTGGAAATTTGTATGGAGTATTCCACAATTTTTAAGGTAGAAAGTTAAAACTCGTTATGCGAAATCTTTGAGCTTAGCAAACAATACGTACATCATTTTTTTTAGATAAATGCCCTCATCCTTTTAAAACTGGGGGTGAAATTTGAAGGTATTGGGCTTACCGCAGTGTTCAAGCTGGTAAGTCAAAAATTGGTATGCGGACTTTGTTACTAAAAAAAAACGTTTACTAAATATGTAATTTTTTTTTTTGGAAATCTCCGGAAACTTGATTAGGACATTTCCACGGGATCGTAAAATTTAATTATTTATAAAACGTGGATGTCCACGCTTGCGAAGCTGCGGGCAACAGCTAGTAAATAATATAATTATGCCGCCAAACTTTCAAGGCCCACTTATGTAAAACCACTATTTGTACTCGTAATATCAATTTTATGGTAAGATCAGATAAATGTACGGTAATACGAATGTATGTATTCAAGCATACATGCAAACATCCACGATTCGCCTATTGACATCTTCGGGCACGTTACTAAACTCCGAGAGTGGTGCTGGAAAATCCTAATAGCACCAGGGATAATACAACTTTATCTCTGATAGTGCTTGACCCGGAGATCGAACCCAGTATCGACGTAGCAGTAGTGGCCTGCTACTACCAGACTACTGAAAAATTAAGGAACATCCCAATTAATGTTAATAGATAAAGCCTATGAGGTATTCTTTAAATAAAATACAAAAAATATCATTTATTCACTATCCAGCGGTAATATCTGTTCTATAAATATGCCATGACATCAGCCTTTCATTAAAATCTTTCGTTTCCGAGTTATATGAACGTACTCTTTGAATACCAATGCACGTAGAAGTGCACAACTTTATATTAATTTACTTGAAAAGTTTACGACTGCTCTTACTGATTTATTAGTATTCATTACCGGTGATACACTTCCGTTCAATATTGCAAACTTTGCGGCCTGCTGAAAGAGAACTTATTGTTCATATAAATAGTTTTTTCTCTGACTACAATCCCTTCTAATATTATAAATGTGAAAGTAACTCTGTCTGTCTGTCTGTCTGTCTGTCTGTCTGTCTGTCTGTTACCTTTTCACGTCCAAACGAGTGAACCGATTTTGATGAAATTTGGTGCAGAGGAAGATTTGACTTTGAGAAAGAACATAGGCTACTTTTAGTCTCCTTATATTATCCCCATCCCCCTAAAATAGGGGGTGGAAATTTGTATGGAGCATTCCACAATTTTCAAGATAGAAAGTTAAAAGTCGGTATGTGAACTCTATGAGCCTAACAAACAATAAGTAAATTTTTTTTATTTTATCTATCTCCATCCCCCTTAAAAGAAGGAGTGAAATTTTAATTGGGCTTTCCGCAGTGTTCAAGGTGGAAAGCCAAAAATTGGTATGCGGCCTCTTTGTTACTAAAAAAACAACGTTTACTTGATATTTTTTTTTTTAAATCTGCCCCACTTCCTATCTTAGGGGGTGGCAATTAATTGGGAGCATTATACAATTTTCAAGGTAGAATGTCGAAACTTGATATGCGGACTCTTTGAGCCTAACAAATAATTTCGTACATATTTTTTTTTGGACATCTGCCCCCTTCCCCTTGAAAGAGGGGGTAAAATTTTGTATTGGACTAAAGCCAAAATTGGTGTCCAGACTCTTTGTTACTAAAGAAAACAACGTTAAAGTTCTTAAAATACATATATTTTTTGGAAATCTGCCCCCAATCCTCTAAGAGGAGGTGATAGTTTGTACGGGTATTTAGTCAGTTTTTAATTCCATTTTTTCTGTCATGAAAGTGGCAAACAAGCATGCAGTTCACATTGATGTTAAGTGATAACTGCAGCCTATAGACACCCTCACAAAGACCAGAGGTTAAAATGCAGATGCGTTACCACTTATGAGGCCTAGGGTGTTATGCCTCTGTGCCGGAAATTAAAGGGCCGTACCACCTGACTAGAACACGATAGTGCTGAACACTACCATTGAGCGGCAAGTATATTAGGTAATTCGGTGGTACCTACGCCCGCGAGCTCCGTCACTGGAGCTCTACCACCAAAAAAATTCATTTAATGTAATTTGCCTGAAAATTGGCTTACAAGCTCTTATGTTATGTACGAAAAATAGTTGCATCAATATTTTTTTGAAATCTTTCCCCAAACCCCTAAAAATGGGTAATAGAAATTGGCATGGGACTTACCGCTATTTTCAAGGTGGAATATTAGTAAACAGGCTCTTTGGTACAAAAAAAAAGATAAAGCAACACCTATAAATAAAACAAATATTAATTAATACTCTTGGCAAAAGATAAGAAGCAGTGTTACCCATGGCCTTTGATGGATGGGGTCGCAAGTTTTTTAAACGCGCTAACGCTGTCTTCTTGATCTGCACTTAAGTCGTGGCAGCGGCCGCGCTACCTATGCTCTGAATTAGATGGTTGGTTCTACATTGATTATTTATTTACTTTTGATTTTGTAATTGTATACGAAAATGTCATATGAAACTACTGTTCCTAGAGACTTAAAATTTGGTACAAGGGTTCCTTTCATGATGATTAAGAAAGGATTTTTAGAGATTAAAGTAAAGGACTATATCACAACAGGAATAAACAGTTTGGATTACAATACAAAAATATCTGTGTAGACAAAATGGACAAATTCTGTCCAAAAGAGGGAAAATGAAGTGAGAATTTTTTTCATGGAAAGTTTCTCATTCCTGAACTAAACAGTATAAAAATTGGTATACAGGCCCATGATTAGGAATAGTAAAAATGATCTGTTTAAGTGAAATGGACAAAATTTCCCCCTAAAGCGGCAAAATGGAGGGGTATTGTTTGTTTGGAATTGAGATTAAAATTTGTGTGGGATTTTTGGTAGTTTCTATGTTAGAGACTTGAAAAGTGTGGTTCCAGTCTTTCTTCTCGATTAGGAATAAAAATAGGTACTTGCTTCAGTATTTTGTCAAATCACCCCTAAACTTTCAAATATAAGGGGTTAAAATTAAATAGAGATTTATGAAGTTAAAGACGTGATCAAGTACGCGACGGGATACTTGATTAGGACATTTCTACGGGATCGTAAATTTAAATGATTTATAAAACGACATCCACGCGGGCGGAGCCGCGGGCAACAGCTAGTATTGCATAAACATAGGGCGTGATAATATACTTCGTAACGAAACTGCTAACCCTTTCGCTTCATGAATACACGTGCCTTATCCGTGTTACAGTCAAAATTGTGTTGGATATTTTAGTTTTAAGCGGACTAAAACTAAAATACTAACAATTTTGACTACAATTGTTACACAAGCCGAAATAAAGAATGGTAACCATATGGTTTGGTTACCACAAAATATTGAACAAATAAATAAATGGGATATCTTATGATTTGTATCGTATATAAGGTGCTTAACGTACTCCTAATATCAATTCAACTGAAGTTGACTGAAGTAGACATTTATCAGTTATTTTTATTTATTTATACAGTTTTTATCTACAACCGACAATGTAATCATTTTTTTTTTCCAAAAAAAAATATCCCAGAATTGATAAAGACCTTTCTTCTTTCTTTAGAATTCTGGAATAATTTTATTAGATTACAAAATATACAAGTTGCTCAAACGTAAAATAAAACGTTTATGTTTTCACATCAAAGCCTTCCTTACGTTTGATTTACTCACAAGTAAGTTGTGACTCGGACGTAGAGTTAGAAAGTGGCACTGAATCTCAAATACTGCAATTCAAGATTGCATATTTTGCAACAACATAATTTTTGTTTATTACATGGTTTTAGGACGAATTATTAAAAACATTGCAACTACTACGACACCAACTTCCTCGACTGCGTCCGGCCGTGTGTGGCTATGGCCATCGGTCGAACCCTCGCTTATCTTACAACTTTTTAAATTTTTAAACGTAGATTATAGTGAGCTTTTATCGGCCTACAGAAACTATGACCAGGGAAAGTGTTGTACTGTGACATTCATAGACGTAACTCATGGGACACGAGTTACGTTTTTACATGTTCTGCCTTACAAATACCCAAATGCTTTTAGATACGATATTTTGTATTCGTGTGCGAGGTAAAACGCATTATTTGATCACTGATAATTTCATAATTTACTCAGTAGTGTTTTAACTGGTGGTGGAGCTCCAGTGACGGTGCTCATCGTGTTTCGGTCAGGTGGTAATGTACGGCTCTGTAATTTCCGGCACAGAGGCATAACCTTAGGCCTCAGGAGTGGTAACGCATCTGCATTTTGACCTTGGTCTTTTTGTGAGTGTCTATAGGCTGCAGTCATCACTTTACATCAATGTGAACTGCATGCTTGTTGGCCACTTCCGTAAAATAAAACAAAACATGAGACAAAATGTAGATGACTCGTCGGTGTTATGCTGATGGTAATAACTGGGATTTTGGTAGAGAATTGGAAGAAATGAATAACACTACTCCGAACCAAAAAATGGCTCACAAACTTGTTGGTAATGTAAAGTCAGAGAATTACCCATACAAATAATAAAAAAGTCGTCTGCCATAAGTAATATAAACATTCTTAAAACATTTTTTTTATATTAAAAATATACCAACCTATTTTAAAATTAATAAAAATAAACGTTTCGTGTTCCTACTGACCTACCGTGCTTGCTAACGCGTCCGCGAGCACGATATGTTTCTGTATATTTTCCATTAAAATTTTAAATAATAGCGATAGTTTCAGGAATTGGCACGTTTTTTATTGAAATTTGCCTCGAATTCTCAAAAGAAGTGTCGAAGCCTTTGAATGTATTAAAAGGAGAAATAATTTACTTCACATCTTAGGTCCGAAGGGGATGGGAGGTAGGGAGATTTTAAAGGTGAAAAACAAAGTTTTTTTATCATTAAGTGGCAAACAAGCGTACAGTTCACATTGATTAAGTAATACTCTAGCTGACCTATAAACATCTACATGCAATCAGAGATTTTAGTGTTGATGAGCTGCCACTCCAGTGGCCTAAAGTATTATGCCTCTGTGCCGGAATTCACAGAGACGTAGATTGCCACCTACCCGGAACCTAATATTACTGAACACTATCAAATGATAGTAAATAGCGGCAAGTAGATTAGGTAATGCGGTGGTGCCTATGCCCGCGAGCTCCGTTATTGTAGCTCTACCACCAGTAAAAGTTGCCACAAAAGGAGCTCACTGATCCCTACAATGCTTAATGATAATGATCTTAGCAAACTCTAATAAGCACCAGAACTCTAAGAGCATTTAACAAGTGAATATCACAAATTCATTCGATGCACTTGTACACAACGTACTCGAGTACAGTTAAACATAGAGGACAAGTGTAAAATTAGAGAGCAGTAATGAAAGCGGCAATTGGAAATTTTAATTAGCTGCGACAGTTTCGTTGGGTTGTTCATTTTTGTGGCTGAATCACGAGGACAAGCCGTGAGAAGCGGCGCGAACCCAATTAAAAGCAAGGGAGTCTACGTATTGAAAAGTCGGAGTGTAGCACGTTACATTTGCGGAACACTGTTGCCGGTTGCCGCCGTGGGTTTCCGTTAGGGTTGTGCTGCATTTTCTAATGCTGTCATTGCAATAAATTTGAACCATGCTTAATGCAATTTCGTCTCAAGAAGTAGACAAAGGTTATATATATATATATATATATATATATATATATAATTATTTTGTGACAGAATTATATTATTAAATTGCATAAATACATTATTTGAATTCCATGTAATAGATGGCAATCCAAATTTACAGATTATAATAGGGATTTATGGATTTTAAACTGGCATTATTAACAACAGTTTCACAATGCTACTAACGAAGTAAAATTAAAAATATGTTTATGCTCATAATAATGTTTATGTCTATTTAGAAACAGATATGAAAAGAAAGGTGAAGAATTGATCGGCTGAATATGAAACTGTATTTTATTTTGTTATCTATTGTTGATTTACGCTGCAATACTTTTAAAGACTTATTTGGTAATAGATATCAACATCTTAAAAACAACATCTCGTACATACAGTCAGGGATCTTGCTCTCCGCTAGTCCAGAATTAAATAAAGATTTTATTACCACCGTATAAGGTTCCCATGTGGTCAAGCGACAAGTGAAGTCCCTGATAGTACATACGTTAATTTCTGTATGCTTTGATTTGATGAATTCAGTTGACTTTACATGTCGATTAAGTTAAATGTTTAATTCATTTGCATTTTACAATACGCAGCCCTAGACGCAGTTGTCTCGAACTGCATTCATTTTTAATCGATAACGTCAAAGTTTGGCACAAAACGCGTGCGTTTGCGACGTGCCGCGAATAGTCGCGTTGTTCATTAATTATTTAGACATCGTCTAGTTCATTGCGAAAGCAGACATAACTAAACATTGATATGTATATAAAATGTTTAAGCACGGGTATTTTGGCTAAAATACGTATACTTATTACTTATTAGCGGCCCACGGGAGCAATTTAGGTACTAACATAATATTGTGACTATAAATGTAAGCTAGGTGTCCTATCTTTCAAGTTGGATCAAACTGCTTGTGCAAAGTTCGATTAAAATCGGTTAATTAGTCAACGTGACTAGTAATTTTTATATATTGAGATAAGAAAATAAGATAAGATATGAGCAGGTAATTATAAGGTTAGAAAAACACATCACATATTGTGAAAATATGTCAGACAAGATACCTTTAATGTTCTCAAATCGGTATTATTTCTTTCAGTATATCTAATGATTATAATTTTTTATCTGAATACTATCAAACGCTACACAGCGTGAAGTGTACCTATTTGTCTTGTAATACCAAATAATAAATTGCAAAATATGAAATCACAAAACATCAAAACAATAAAAATACACCAATATTTACTATATTTTCAAAAGAACAAGAGGTCGTTAAGCGTTGCCAAGGGATTAATGGAGATGTTGCAAAAATTTATGGACCTCCGGCCATGTATTGTACACAATATCATTAAACAGGCAAAATCAATATAAAAACGTTTTTTACTGCATATTTTCACTTATTTAGCTTTGTTTGCAGTTACAAAACATTATTTGCAGTTAGAATTGCAACTCAAAACCAACATGGCGAATATGGCGGGCGATGTCATTTTGACATTTTAATTTTTTAAATTGTATTTTGATTATATAGTACTTGGATAAAAAAGTAATATTTTCTAAATACTATCAAAATCGATTGATCCCAAGTGTCGGCTGTATCGCCGCCATGTTTAACATAGTTGAAAGTGATAAAATCGTTTGAATTAAATGTGGTTGTAACTCTAAAATATATTCTTGAATAAATTAATTGTATTTTTTTCGGAATCTTCATTAATTTACCCATTTTTTGAGGACGTGTACGAACCAGAGCCGAACTCGCAACATCTCCATTTTATTTTATTTTTCCAGCCACGTCGCAAAGTGTCGTCACATGATCGTTGTTCACAGAGATAATGTTTGATAGCGGTCTCAATTATATGTATTCGGTATGTCTGTAAAATATCACATAGATTTATCAAACTGAATTTCATGTTAAACACGTCTAAGCTAGGGTAAAACTTTTACCCCCTTATTCATAAACGTATTTTAGCTAAAGTGTTGCTAATCTCTCCTTTGTCCTTTTCTAGCCTGCACATTTGACAAAGCAAATGACAAAGACAAAGCATTCTATAGCTAAAACGTATCTAATGTACGTTTATGAGTAAGGGGGTTAGTATGTAGGCTAAGAGCCGTTTGCCTTTGCCCGGACTAGCCCGGACAGAAGACTAGTGCTGTTTAAGTGAATCGCCTGCATACATACAAAAAAAAACGATCTAGTTGGTAGCCAACACTTATTCGAAATAATTATTTAGACTTCTGTAGCCAAAGCACACCAAAGTATATCGTGTGACTTCTCTCTAAAATACCAACAAAGTAATAAACAATAAACACGAGATACAAAATCACTGCCCAAAAATTTACGAAAATATTTAACGCTTCAAAAGAATAAGAGGTCGTCAAATGACGCCGAGGGATTAATAAATTTAATGTTATTCATCCAGCTACACAGTTTCTAAGAATTCTAAAATACACGTAGATTTTCCTTTGGCAGTATTTCCCTGGAGTGTAGGTTTCCAATCGGCGCTGGCAGGTCAGTCGGGAGTCAATGAAAAGCGGTAAAGTGGTGCCGCGGCGCTGATTAAAGCCTGAAGCAATCGCCCCGGAAAGTATTTATAGGTACACCTGTTCGTTAGCGGCTCGAGACCCGGCCAACTCCTTGATTAGGCGCCGACGCCCGTTGCTTCTCTTCCACAACAAATAAAAGTATTTTTCCCTTTACGGCCAACTGAAGATCATCGTTAACGGAAAGAATGTTCGATTGAAGGTAGCTTCAAATACGCTACGGGTTTCCTGTTGAAAGATCACGTTTAAATGTATAACATTAAAATTAAATAGGTAAATCTGACATATTTTACGTAATTATAATTATCTTTAATCGAAATGGAATCATTTGTCCTGCTGGTAATAGATAAGCGAAGCTTAGTCTCGTATTAGTTTATTCGTTTCTTATGTTTTGTGAAGATAAATCGCCTTAAAACATTTTCAAAATTAAAAAAAAAATCTATCGACCTTCGGCAGAACATGTTCGAGCAACGACAAATTAAAACAGACGAAGAAGCCAGAGTCACGCTTATTCGTTATTTTATTTGGTTATTTACGACGTTTAAGAAAATTTGCTTTATGAATTAAAATAACTACGTTAAGAAAACCCGACTTCAAAACTAAAAACTTAAAAAGATAGATAAAGATTTAATATTTGTAGTTATTTTTCTTTAATACCTTTTAGTTTATTGCTACATTGTCAATTAGATTAATGTTCACAACTGTTAAATTGGTAAAATCTGACTCTTTTAACTTCGTGACAATTAGATACCTAATTTAAATTGTTTAGATGTGCGCATAGCCCCGCGGCTAGTGTAGATCGTAAGCGATCTACTCGGTTAAACGATATGGGCGCGGTCGGGTGTGTGATGGGTGACCGCTAGTGGTAAATTAAAATGCACGTTTCTTTCGCCCATAAGGCCTCCGACAAGGTTAAACGACTGCTGTCTATCGAGTGCAACCGGGACCGACGGCTTAACGTGCCTTCCGAAGCACGATGGGCGGTTTGAAAACATCCGGGTTGGCCACCATCCCGTATCTCCACCAACCCGCATTGGAGCAGCGTGGTGGAGTAAGCTCCAGGCCTCCCCCCAAAAGGGGAGAGACTCGTGCCCAGCAGTGGCATATATAATGGGTATAATGGGTTGCCATTATAGATGTGTCGATACAAAATTATTACACGACTATACGAAATCAATCAAAATACAACTTAACTCTATGCATTCATCCACGAAGGAGTAAATAGGCTGTGTTGTGTCGTCGATGAGTATATATGTCATTGTCACTTGTTGTCATGCGCATTAGGACTATCTAGGACGTCAGTGGATAGCATTGTTATGACAACACGCTGTCTATTCTTACTCCTGTAGTAGACTAATATAGTGATCTGTGTCCTGTAGTCTGAGGTGAAAGTAAGTAAAAAAATGTTCATAAAATAGAAACGAATGGGTCTAGCTGAATCAATTTTTTATGGAACAAATTCGAAACTATGCCGCATCAAACAAAAGAATTACGTAAATCGGTCCAGAAATCTGGGCAAAATCGGCGTACATACATAAAAAAAAAATACCGGCCGAATTGAGAAACTCCTCGTTTTTGAACTCGTTAAAAATATTTATGTATCACAGTAGATATTTGGAATATAGTATGAATCTAGAAAAGATAAAATAAATGTGTAAGAACCGGACATTTTTGGCGCATCACGGTCTCTACCTACCCCGTAAGATATTTAGTGTGAAGATGTATATAAAATCAAAAACATCTTGTCTTAATTCGGGTAACAAGAATCAGTGTTCTCATCTATTAGGTACCTACGAATAATTTGAATCGGAGGAAACTCCGCCGGTGAACGAGCATTTTTCCAAATCAGTGGATTTATCCGCGTTATTTGCGGAATGTCGTATAGAATTTAGTAAGCAGTTGATTTTGCATGTGAATGGGTTGGTATTCGATGCACGCTTAGTGCGTGCGCGCCGCACATCCACCCCATCGCGACGCCGGTCACGGAACCCCTTAATAACATCACGTTTGATGCGCCTCTATTATTATATTTTCATCTTCAGCAAGTCCCATGACTGGGGAGTTGAGGCGCGTAGGTAATATACGTAGCTTGCTTAGACCTTTGATTTTTTCGTCACGTTTAAAATTTGATTTAGGATAACTTGAACACGCTCGTGCGGATTGAAAGTTACTTTAAATTAAAATATCAAAGAAGATATTGCACGGAACAGATTAAATATTGATTTTAATGTTTCTTTAATCATTTCGATCTAGTTTTGTTGAACGTAAACAAGACGAAATAAAATACGAGATATTTTTTTCCGCCCTGACGTACTACATACAATTTTATGCGTTTTTTGGATTAGTTCTAATTGTTTGAAATTTATCGTATACTAATGAAAATATAAATACAACAAACTGTTAATGTCGCTCGTCTATATATAGGTAACTTATCACAAAAAAATTAAATTTATTGTAACTTAATACGCCTATTTCAATTAGTCCTATATTTATTTATTTGAGACAGTAAATCGATGGCTGCTAGAAGAGCCCACATAAGGAAGTCCACTCACGTCCCACGAAAGAAGATGCTTAGCCGAAACTTTTTCAGCCCCCAGCACATTAACCGACCGACGAAGGTATTGCCGATTTTAACTAGTTTGTTTATACTAACTGTGTCATCCGAACAAACCCAATTATAGTTTTTATTCCTCGAACCAATATTGTTATTTCATTTGTTCTTTTAATTTTAAAGATTCATGGTCATAGATGTGGCAAACAAGTACCTAACAGTTTAAATTGATGGTATGTGAGAAACCAGAGTTAAATACGCTTACACTCACAGCTCCTCATTAGGTATTATAAAACCTGTGTCACAGTAAATATACTGTGCCTGTGTCATGGATGCCGTACAACACATACACAAATACCCAGACTCGAAACAAATATCTGTAGGCCACCGCTGGACTACACGGGTCGTCCCGGAGTTGAAGAGCTTGGGTTTAATTTATGTTATTATGGATTTCTGGTAGATGCCCAAAATAGTTAAGAAATAAAACGGTCTTGAGGAAATTCATCGGCGGCTGGACGTGACACCCCCATCGCCTGCTAGCGGAAGAATTCTCTTCTATATAGAAACCTTCAGCCTCTTTTTATGTTTTGTGATATTTCAAATATATAAATTGTTAAGTAAACTAACATTTAATAAAAAAGATTGGTTTGAGTACTACATGATCAGGAAAAGTAAACAATTAAAATAACTCCCGTTGATGTATCCCAGCGGCGGGAGGAACATTGCGTCTATTGTGCTTGTAAAGGAATGTCGTATTCGCATTCAGGCGGAAGTAGAGTCGAAAGGAAGCTATGGAACGCACGTTCCGACGAAAATGTATTTTTTCCATAGGTATGGTATACATATTATTATTCAGACAGGGAAATTAGATTGGAAAGGAATGAGGTTATACGTAGGTATGTAATTTCGAAGATATGTCCTTTCGGTTACGTTAGTCCCTTATTTGTATCGATATAATGTCAAATTTGCAGTGTTATAGCATGACCGGCAACTGTTTCGATAGTACCTGTACTTGTGGTACAGCTTTTTAACATCAAAATTCACATGCTAAATTTTAATATCATGTTGTCGTAGTGATGTTATAATCATCACAATAAATCAGTGTCCTTTTATACGCAATAAGCGTAGCGTATTATTTGTTGCTTAAAAAAAAACATACCTACGCGTCGAATTGAGAACCTCCTCCATTGTGAAGTCGGTTAATAATTAAAGTTTAATTCGTAGAATTCTAGATTTATAGTTATCCAATCAACTTTTAAAATTTGGAGCAGAAATTCATGTGATATTAATTGACCATAGTTTTTTTAAAAGGCAGCAAACACAAAAAAAAATTAATACATAAATAAATACATAAATACGCTTACACTCACAGCCCCACACTAGGTATAAACACATACACAAACACCCAGACCTGAAACAAATATCTGTAGATCTTCGAATCAAACGGTAGTTTCGCACCGCTGGACTAACCGGGTCGTCAATTTCTGAGGGAACAATTAAAATATCTGGAAAAATCATAACTAAGTACCTTTCAGAATAAAAATTGTTTCAAAAACGACCCATATTTCCTAATGCTAACGTATAAACAATATAGTTTAGGTACGTTAGAGTTAGTTTGCGCAGACGGTTGCTTAATGTAAAATAAGTGCGGTTGGAGAGGGGCCCTCGGGCCGGCGGAGCAGCGAGTTCGTTACGTACGCTCCGCTGACTCCGCGAGTGACACCACGACTCTCTCCGTGACCAAATCTCACCCGCAAAAATGTATTAAATAAAAAATACCTTTTCAACTTTCTCAACGAGTTCAAGAGGTAGAAATGTCATTAAAATCTCTCGTCGTCAAACGATGGAGTTTATATATTTGTTGTATATTCAAATAACTACATTCGCATTTATATTTTAAGTGAGATAATACATGTGAAATTTCGTTACTTTTTTGTTTTATTTTGAACACTTTGTAAATAGCATATAAAACTATGAATCTTGCACATATCTTGGTATCGAACCTCTTTTCTTTTTAACAAAAGAGTGCATGATTTCAAGGAGTCGTAATAAACAGGCACTCCTTTAAAATATAGAGGAAGTTTGATACCGAGATAAGGTATTACTTGTAACTTTCATTCGTAGAACTATAGAACTATACAATTTTACCTAGTATTCCAATCAGCTTTTAATATTTGCAGCAGAAATCCATGTGATTATTATTGACCTTGGTTTTTTCTAAAAGGCAGCAATGACAAATTGCTGTCTGAGGGAACAACTTAATTACCTGTGAAATCGGGCAAATCATAACTAAGCACATTTCGGAATAAGAACTGTTTTAAAAACGACCCATATTCTTTTTTCCATTTGATTATTCTAACGTATAAACTTCAATGTATCTGAGGTTGGACATAATAAGTTTACGTTAGAGTTAGTTTGGGCGGACGGCTGCATAATGTAAAATAAGTGCGGTTGGAGTGGGGCCCTCGGGCCGGCGGAGCAGCGAGTTCGTTACGCACGCTCCGCTGACTCCGCGAGTGACACCACGACTCTCTCCACGACCGAATCTCACCCGCAGAAATGTATTAAATAAAAAAATACCTTTTCAACTTTCTCAACGAGTTCAAGAGGTCGAAATGTTATTAAAATCTCTCGCCAGCAAACGATGCAGTTTTATTTTTGCTGCCTACTAAAACAACTGTAGGTATTTTCATATTGACATTCTCACTTACCCTTCGTTCACACGGCCATACGGTTTCCGACGGTAATGGTTGTTTGCTACATACGATAACAGGAATAGTGTGCTTGTGAAAACACCCTCAGACAAACACATGCGCCGCCAAACGGGATCCAGCATGAGACGGAAACACAGCTGTGTGAAAGAAGTAAAAAATCAATACGGTCACAATCAGGCCTTAGGTCTTCAATCACGATGATTTTAATTTCACCTGTTATTGTCCTTGAGAAAATGGTAACTCGAAATAAGTATACCTATGCAAAAAAAAAAAGTAAAATTTGTGGTCAGGAGCGATGTTGCTTACGTTTATTCTTCGACTCCGAATGTAATTAGAATTACAACCCTGTGCTGTGGTTGGGTGATAAAAAAGGGAGAGAGAGTTGCGCATCCGGCTGCGCACTTGCCTGCTCATGTGCTTATTTGTATGTAGTAGGCTTGATACACGCACGCATACACACTCAGCATACAACATTTCGCTACATGACAATTTTTACATAATCGCAGTACCTACCCGTAAGCCAGGTTAAGGAACTTCGTTCAAATAAATAAGCATTTCAATGCAAATATTTGTCTATAATTTTATGTCAATGATAGTATCACTAGTTGAGTTAACATCGTTACGAGTACATTCGACAAGTTATCAAGGGAAGCGACCGCCACCCACCGACTACCCACTAATCGGCCATCGGCGGTGATAGCTACCGGGCGATTGCTGATATGATCGACATTGATATTTAGCCTTCCGTCACGTCACGCTAGCTAATTCTCATTTCCAACAAAAACGCCCGGAAATTGGATATAAGGATCTGTGCGCTCGGATCCGGCTACGTGACGTTTGTCGAACACGTCACTTCACTATGTGGTAATTTCCGTTCGGCGCTCGCGGAAAATTACTTTAGCCGCATTAAATTTCCGATGTTATAGAAATAATATACGTAAAATATTTTACACATGATTAAATATTTTTTAAATGTTCATAATTTTATTCGACGGGTGCCGTAATGCCTATCGCTCTTTTGGCTTAAGTACCAGCCACAGAAATCTAAATAACAAGACAATAGAAATGGCATGTTGCTAAAACCGGTCGCGAAAGCCACCGGTTTGTATATTCACTACTACATACACGGATAACTGCGGTTTCTGTAGTACTAGCACAGATTAGAGGTGATCGGTGAGTACTAGCCCCCCAAAAAGTCTAAATCATAAACATCTAGTGTAAGTTATCAGAATGAAGGCGCACGCACCCACGGCAGAGAATATGCAATAATCCCACGCCACGATTTGTTCGAGGTTTAAATAAAATAAAATACGCTTACACTCACAACTCCACATTAGGTATTATATAAACCTGTGTCGTGGATGCCGTTGGACACATACAACACATACACATTATCATCGTTCGTTATCATCATTTTATGAAATAATTACCATTTTTTTTGTTTTCGGCGTTGAATTGAAATTTTAGAACATCAATTCAGTGTCAGTTGTAGGTATGTATGATTTCAAGACTTGTAGCTCGTCGCGGTGCCTAGAACCCGGCCATAGAAGTCAGATCATTGCTCTGTTAATGTAAGTATCGGCACAAATTTGTTATAGGGGTAAATACATATTTTTTATTTTATTTCAAGACAGGCCCAGGTTTTAGAAATTATAATTGCTGAAATTTTACTCACCCTATTTTACCGTTTGAAGCCTTATTTGATACGTTCGAGACTTTCCAGTTACATATAAAAAAAAATTATTACGAGATTGTTTTATTAGTTTTACATGAAATAAATATTATGCTTTACACAACAATAGCAAGTAAGATAAGTACATAGTGATTTTTTTTTTCAGAGAAAACTCTTATCTCGTTATACGATTATTAATTTCCTTAACAATAAAACCGCACCATATACCTACATTAAAGTCATTATATGTAATCGGATATGCCTATGTATATGTCTGAAGGATATATTTGTTGTTGCAATTCGAGAACACCACCTCTCACACCTTGCCCGACACCATATGAAAGTGTCTACAACTCAACATGTCGAACAACATAACAAGGGGAAATTGTATTGCTGTATTTCGACGTTCAAGTATAACTTTTGGCTGTTCATTTAGCATCCAATACAACCTAGGTAATTAAATGAATAAATTTGCGGTAATGACAATACGAACTGATCACTACACGAGTTTCTACTAACTAAACATCATCCCTCCCTCCGCGCGTGAAGTGCGACAGAGGGGGGGGATGGTTCGGGGGTCGAGGTGTGCCTCGTTCCCCGGGCCTATCTGCCCCCGATGCGTCGGGGGCGTGATCGAATGAAGGGGATGTCGGCATGCAGAGAAACTCGCTGAGGGAGGCCATTTCGGTTTTTTTTTTTCTTTCTTTTTTCTTTTTTTTTTTTAACGTTTTTTTTTTTTCCTTTTTTTTTATCCCCTTTTTTTTTTTTTTTTGAGCTTTTTAACCATTGTTTTTTTTATTTTTTATTTAATTTTTTTTCTGTGGGTTTTTTTTTTTTTTTTTTGTGGGCATAATCTTTTCTCTCCCTCAGCTATTCCCCACACGCCGCTTACATTAGGTTGAATAAGGACACGTTTTCTATAGTAAGGGGCCTCACGTCCGCGTCGTCACTCTGGCCTAAGCCGGACAGTGCAGCCACGGTCCCGAACGACGACTCCATTCCTCGCCCGGGGCATGATCCCGGTCGGTGGGCGGGGCGGGCTACACGAGTTTACGCGACATGAAAACAGGTATAAAGTTAAAAAAACCCACACAACTATATTGCTTAGCTGTTTGTTTTACATTATCTGTTTGACATACAGAACGTGAAACGATACGACACGATAAATGATTAAAAACTTAATAAATTACATCTCAAGAATCTTTGAATATTTTCACATTTAGATCGTTAATTAATCCTCGATTTCAACGAACAAACAAGACGAAGAATTTGTTGTTCATTAAAATAATTTGTCATTTTTCTTCTTGTTTTTAGTTTTGAATCTTCCTCTTAAATTCCAGTATCTAATTGATTCCAGTTTGCCCCATACCGGATAGTAGTTAATGGATAAGTTGGTATACCTACTGTGATTTTTAAGTAATATAGATAATGTTCCCTTTTAGGAATCAGAAGCAGAAATATTTAAAAAAAAAACAAGATAATAATTATAATATAACATACCTATACCTACAGGTATCGTTTAAGTATTAATTAAACTATTAAATATAATCAAATAGATTCAGTCATGGTCAAGATTAATCTTAAAATTATCCAGAGAATATGTAATAATACTGATAGCAGTATTAAATTAATAATATTCTGTATTTTGTTAAAATCAAGGTGTGAATTTCGTAGTAATAGTACTACGAAATTCACACCTTGATTTTAACAAAATACAGAAATAATTTCACGCACACAATTAAACATCTAGGCAACAGGTATAAGCCCATTTGGCCTTGTACTTTGACAAAGGGGAAAGCCTGCATATAGCTACTCCCCTCCGGTGTTGCTCAATTAGCATATCGATTATTTTGCATATCGATTTAATAGCATATCGATTAATTAGCATATCGATTAATTAGCATATCGATTATTTAGCATATCGATTGATTCACATATCGATTATTTCACATATCGATTATTTAGGACATATTGCATAAAGAGAATATGTCATTCAATCGAAATTTGAATAAAAACGATATGAGAAATACTCGATATGTAAAATAATCGATATGCTAATTAATCGATATGGCAATTAATCGATATGCTATTTAATCGATATCGATAATCGATATGCTATTAAATCGATAAGCGAATTAATCGATATGTGAAATAATCGATATGTGCAATAACCGATATGCTAATTAATCGATGTGTGAAATCATCGATATGCAAATTAATTGATATGCCATATTTATTTCAATGAGTGTAGATCGCGGAAACCTAAGAACATATAATTGATATGTCGTTAAATCGACTTATGCTGCTATTAAATCGATATGTTAATATATCGTATTGAATCGATATGCTATTTAATCGATGTACCGATCGTAAAGTAAGTTGAACGCGGTCGAGATGAGATCTTTGCGCAAGATCTGCGGTGTATCACTCACCGATCGCGTTCGTAATGAAGATGTAAGAAAGAGACTTTGTGTGAATGATAGTATCGGTGTAAAAATGAAAAAAGGCATGCTCCGATGGTTCGGGCATATAGAAAGAATGTCGAATGAGCGAATGACTAAACAGATATACAATGCGAATGTGGATGGTTGCAGAGGCCCAGGAAGACCAAGGCTGACCTACCATGACCAAATAGGTCGAGTTCTGTCTGATGGTGGGGTCAAAAGTCTTAGGAATCGGCGTGCATGTATGAAGAGAATGATGAAGGTAGACGAGGCACGAGAGGTTTGTCAGAACCGGGATGTCTGGCGCTCTACACTCTCTGCCTACCCCGTTAGGGACCTGGCGTGAAGATACATACATACCGATCGTTAAATCGATATGATATTTAATCGATATGCTAATTAATCAATATGTGCAATAATCGATATCAATAATCGATTTGCTAATATATCGATATGCTATTTAATCGACATGCTATTTAATGGATATGTTAATTAATCGATACGTGAAATAATCGATATCAATAATAATCGATTTGCTAATTGATCGATATGCTATTTAGTCTATTTGCTAATTAGTCGATATGCTAATTGATCGATATTAAGAAAATACGAAGAATCTGAAGGGCAACAATAGTAAAAACC
The DNA here is from genome assembly GCA_036365455.1 of Macrosoma leucophasiata. Taxonomy (NCBI): domain Eukaryota; kingdom Metazoa; phylum Arthropoda; class Insecta; order Lepidoptera; family Hedylidae; genus Macrosoma; species Macrosoma leucophasiata. The sequence continues at coordinate 14,657,855 of JAWQUS010000009.1, read as the reverse complement.
ACAATTTAATTTTCTTATACAAATACTCCGTATCTATTAAACCTTTGACACATTATTTCATTGTGAGGCAGTACGAAGTTTGCCAGGTCAGCTAGTACTTAAGGGGTTAAGTAGCCTGAATGACCTTGGCAAAACGGAGCTCATCAAATATTTGTCAAAATTTGAGCGATCTAGCCATCGACTATGGATCCAATAGACACCTTATGTAGGGCGAACGGTTTCTGTCAACGCATACGCTAAATCTAGCTTATATTATCCGCCATCTTAAAATGTTCATTTAATACCAACCACTTCCGTGATCTGAAAGTACATAAAATTTTCAAAAATAAAACGAATAAAAAAAACATAAGATGCCGAGTTGTAGCGTGAGATGGTGCTGTAAAATCACTAACACTTCTAATTTGAAAAAGGATGGTATTTGTTTTCACCGGTCAGTATTATAATACACATAATAAATCAATAAATAATACAGAATAATATTCATGGTAGCTCAAATTACGCTGGACATGATTTGTTCTTTGACGTATTAAAAAAAATGATATCTCTTTTCTTCGTATGCACGTAATTCGCTATTTCGTTTTTTCATAGACGTCATGAGCATTGTCAATAATTGACATTACAGACGGATGGAACTCTAGGGAGGCTCTTAAAGTCTTATCGATATAGTCGATATAATTAGGGAAAGTGGGGTAAATTGATGGAGCATGGACTATGGGATAATTTCTATATATACAATTCTCGTGTCACAATGTTAGTTAACATACTTCTCTAAAACGGTTTTACCGATTCTCATGAAATTCTGTGTGCCTATTGGGTAGGTCTGAGAATGGGCCAACATCATTTTTTCATACCTGTACGAGCCAATATTGCTCATACAGCATTTTTAATGTTAATTATCTTATTAAGCCAGTCGTAGCTTGACAACAAAAAGTGCGACTCAATAAATATTCTAGTATAATCTTTTAACTTTGGTTTACTTGGTGTGAACTCTTAACTACTTTAACCTACAACCGGGGGTACTGTCTACGGCAGAAACCCCAACAATATCCCTAAGTAAAAGGGTGATTCTAGGCAAATATTTTTTTTCAGTTTCTTGGACATACTTATTTTTTTCATACCTATACGGCGATAGAAGCTCGTCGGGGCAGCTAGAATTTATTAGGCTTTTTTTCCAGTTTTAATTAGGGTTCTTAGTGTTCCGTAGTAAACAAGGAACCCTTACAGTTTCGCCATGTCCGTCTGTCTGTCTGTCCGTCCGCGGTTGAACGCAAAAACTATTAGCACTAGAGATTTGAAATTTGACACAAGTATAAGTATTAATTGTTTTAAACTTTCACGATTTGTATTCATATTTTTATATTGTAAACGGGACTTAATCGCGTACTAATATAATCGAAGTATTTACCTCGACACTCGACGTTTCTGCCGTAATGCAACAGCCGTGGTCACGAGTAGACTGCTGCTCCATGGTGTCATCGTCTCGTACCCGCGCCAGTTCTTCGAACTACCCGCGGTTGGTCGTCATTATTTCGATTCAATACATTAAGGTCCCGACACACAACGCTCACAACATCTGACGATTTATCCGAAGATACATCACGACGTCTACATTTCCCGATAACCGGATTCCACGAAACTGACAACCTATATCCATCCTCCCGGTTGAAGTTTTTGTATTTTCTGATTTCAACCGCTTCACGTACCTTTAATTATCGTATTGTCGTAATTTTACAGTTTCTTGGGAGTTCTGATTACGAAAATGGAATCTATTTGCAGATCCAAGATAGCTGACAGATTTTTTTTTCAAAATATGACTTGGGTATCAAAAGTTATTACGTCCGCCATCTTGGATCTGAAACATGATGCCACTTTCGTAATCAGCACCCCAAGAAACCTAGAAATTGATACCCATATCATATTATGAAAAAGTAATCTGTCAGCCATCTTGGATCTGCAAATGGATGCCGATTTCGTTATCAGCACCCCAAGAAACCTCCAAATTGACACCCATTTCACAATTTGGAAAAATTATTATGTCCGTTATCTTGGATCTGAAAAATGATGCACTTTGCGTAATCAGCACCCCAAGACACTTAGAAATTGATGAAAATCTGTCAGCCGTCTTGGATCTGCAAATGGATGCCATTTTCGAAATCAGCATCCCAAGAAATAATGAAATGAACACCCATATCACTTTTTCGAAAAAAAAATTGTGTTCGCCATTTTGGATTTATTTTATCTTATTTTACTATGGTCGGGCGGAACTTGTTTCGCCGGATAGGCGGTACTTATTTCGCCGAACAAGCGTAACAATACCGCTTACCAATACAATACCGCTGTACCAACTATGTTCCGCTCTAGTCGCGGAACTTCATACAAAATACTGGAGCGAATACCGCTCCCAACGTCGGTAGCGAATATTTTCAAGGCTTTTATCCTAGCTTTTACTCGCAAGTTCGTCCGCGTGGACTTCAGGTCTAAATACCCGTAGGTACTCTTGAAACACCTTTTTTTCTCACTCGTTCTACCCCCAAAAAAATCGTTCCCTGCCAGTGAACACACCTATAAACTATATTTATACTCTAACTGAAGAAAATTTCATCGAAATCCCTTCAGCCGCTTTACCATGATTTGACCAACAAACAAACAAACATCCATACTTTCACATTTATACTAGTAAGATTGAAAAAAATCTGTAGATACCTAAATTAATTTTATTATATCTTACACAAAATAAAACCACTTACTAATATAATTTTGGTAAGTAACAATGTAGGTAAATTACACGTAGGTATAACAAGTATTAAAGAGTAATCAACTAAATACTCCTTCAGTTCATTTGTGTTTCTTTTTCTACGTCAACTATCCGTGTTGCAATGTCAATATTGTCAATGTATTTATATTCTTTGACAACAACAAGACATCAAATCGCACAAAAACATAGGCGATAGCCACTATTTAGTAAAATCTTAAGTCCGTAAACACTCGTGTTGTACAGTAATACATATTTTTTTACAGGTTTTACTCATAACTTCGCAGTAACATCCCAAAATATGTAAGTTTATATATCGGCAGCGCGCTGTGCATCCTCCCCGCACAAAGGGCCGCAGCCGACTAGCCAACTGACGATGATTGAGATTACAGTATGGCGTGACGAAGAGGCTTGCGCTCATGCACGGACAACATTTTATTAATTTTCATTAATAAATAACACCAAAATAAATAAAACTCTTAATTAAAACTGTGAGTAATTTGAAGCCTTTTCTTTTGCAATAAAAACGAAGCAAAAAGACTGTGTCGTTTTGGAGAACATTTGCATTTTAAGACAAAAAAGGGGCATTTTGAAATGGTTTTTTCTAAAAGGGGGTTAGCAAATTTAACATTCTGTTCAATTAAAAGTATTCATTGAATCCTTATCTGTCTTTGTGTATTTCTATATTGCGGATTCAATTAACAGTTTTTTCTAGAATCTGACTTAAATCATGTACGAATTTAGGCATTCACCCTACTTAAGGCCTTAAATAGATTTTTTATAAAAGTGCAATCCGTGATGAATACATGTACTTACGTGGTTTGAGATGAAAAGCTTGTATCCCAGCGTTGTGAATGACGAACAGGGCGACGCGACGTTTGTGTATTAATATTACTGAAACAGAACAGGTTTCCCAGATTACCATGATTTGCTTCAATGCATTTGAATAATGAGAACGTGTTTCGCGTTGTACCCCCGATCGGCCTTTAGATATCTATCTACGATTCTATGAAATGATCATGATACGTATTACGTCAGGGTAATTGGGTAAAAGGATATTATAACGTTTGATAAACATAAAAAGCGTCTTATAATCTTTATTCTTTTTGATTCAGGATAAATAGTATTAGTGATTACTATTTATCCTGAATCAAGATAATAATTTACTCATGATATGCTGTGAGTGTTAGTCTTTGGTGAATTGTTGTCATATACCGTAGGTGCCATGAAATACAAAAAAACAGACCAGAAAAAAATATCCAGAAGCCATACGAATATTTGCACCGTTGCGAAAGTGAACTCACGTTCTCTTTCGAACAAGCAAAACAATAGAAACCTCGAAGTAATTAGTTTGTCATCGTCGGGACGCTGGGCGTCGGGACGGGACGCTGGGCGTCGGGACGCTCGACGTCGGGACCCTGGGCATCGGGACGCTGGGCGTCAAGACGCTCGACGTCGGGACGCTGGGCGTCGGGACGCTGGGCGTCGGGACGCTGGGCGTCGGGACGCTGGGCGTCGGGACGCTGGGCGTCGGGACACTGGGCGTCGGGTCGCTGGGCGTCGGGTCGCTGGGCGTCGGGACGCTGGGCGTCGGGACGCTCGGCGTCGAGACGCTGGGCGTCGGGACGCTGGGCGTCGGGACGCTGGGCGTCGGGACACTGGGCGTCGGGTCGCTGGGCGGCGGGTCGCTGGGCGTCGGGACGCTGGGCGTCGGGACGCTCGGCGTCGAGACGCTCGATGTCGGGACGCTGGGCGTCGAGACGCTCGATGTCGGGACGCTGGGGGTCGGGACGCTGGGCGTCGGGACGCTGGGCGTCGGGAAGCTGGGCGTCGGGACGCTGGGCGTCGGAACGCTGGGCGTCGAGACGCTGGGCGTCGGGATGCTGGGCGTCGAGACGCTAGGCGTCGGGTCGCTGGGCGTCGGGACGCTGGGCAATGGGAAGCTGGGCGTCGGACGCTCGGCGTCGAGACGCTCGATGTCGGGACGCTGGGCGTCGAGACGCTCGATGTCAGGACGCTGCGGGTCGGGACGCTGGGCGTCGGGACGCTGGGCGTCGGGACGCTGGGCGTCGGGACGCTGGGCGTCGGGACGCTGGGCGGCGGGACGCTGGGCGTCGGGACGCTGGGCGCCGGGACGATGGGCGTCGGGACGCCGGGCGTCGGGACTCCGGGCGTCGGGACGCCGGGCGTCGGGGCGCCGGGCGTCGGGACGCCGGGCGTCGGGACGCTGGGCGTCGGGACGCTCGGCAACGGGACGCTCGGCAACGGGACGCTGGGCGTCGGGACGCCGCCGGGCGTCGGGACGCTGGGTGTCGGAACGCTGGGCGTCGGGACGCTGGGCGTCGGGACGCTCGGCAACGGGACGCTGGGCCTCGGGACGCTGGGCGTCGGGACGCTGGGCGTCGGGACGCTGGGCGTCGGGAGGCTGGGCGTCGGGACGCTGGGCGTCGGGACGCCGGGGTGTCGGTACGCTGGGTGTCGGGACGCTGGGCGTCGGGAGGCTGGGCGTCGGGACGCTGGGCGTCGGGACGCCGGGGTGTCGGTACGCTGGGTGTCGGGACGCTGGGCGTCGGGACGCTGGGCGTCGGGACGCTGGGCGTCGGGACGCTGGGCGTCGGGACGCTGGGCGTCGGGACGCTCGGCGTCGGGACGCTGGGCGTCGGGACGCTGGGCGTCGGGACGCTGGGCGTCGGGACGCTGGGCGTCGGGTCGCTGGGCGTCGGGAGGCTGGGCATCGGGACGCTGGGCGTCGGGACGCCGGGCGTCGGGACGCTGGGCGTCGGGACGCTGGGCGCCGGGACGATGGGCGTCGGGACGCCGGGCGTCGGGACTCCGGGCGTCGGGACGCCGGGCGTCGGGGCGCCGGGCGTCGGGACGCCGGGCGTCGGGACGCTGGGCGTCGGGACGCTCGGCAACGGGACGCTCGGCAACGGGACGCTGGGCGTCGGGACGCCGCCGGGCGTCGGGACGCCGGGCGTCGGGACGCTGGGTGTCGGAACGCTGGGCGTCGGGACGCTGGGCGTCGGGACGCTCGGCAACGGGACGCTGGGCCTCGGGACGCTGGGCGTCGGGACGCTGGGCGTCGGGACGCTGGGCGTCGGGAGGCTGGGCGTCGGGACGCTGGGCGTCGGGACGCCGGGGTGTCGGTACGCTGGGTGTCGGGACGCTGGGCGTCGGGACGCTGGGCGTCGGGACGCTGGGCGTCGGGACGCTGGGCGTCGGGACGCTGGGCGTCGGGTCGCTGGGCGTCGGGAGGCTGGGCATCGGGACGCTGGGCGTCGGGACGCCGGGCGTCGGGACGCTGGGCGTCGGGACGCTGGGCGCCGGGACGATGGGCGTCGGGACGCCGGGCGTCGGGACTCCGGGCGTCGGGACGCCGGGCGTCGGGGCGCCGGGCGTCGGGACGCCGGGCGTCGGGACGCTGGGCGTCGGGACGCTCGGCAACGGGACGCTCGGCAACGGGACGCTGGGCGTCGGGACGCCGCCGGGCGTCGGGACGCTGGGTGTCGGAACGCTGGGCGTCGGGACGCTGGGCGTCGGGACGCTCGGCAACGGGACGCTGGGCCTCGGGACGCTGGGCGTCGGGACGCTGGGCGTCGGGACGCTGGGCGTCGGGAGGCTGGGCGTCGGGACGCTGGGCGTCGGGACGCCGGGGTGTCGGTACGCTGGGTGTCGGGACGCTGGGCGTCGGGAGGCTGGGCGTCGGGACGCTGGGCGTCGGGACGCCGGGGTGTCGGTACGCTGGGTGTCGGGACGCTGGGCGTCGGGACGCTGGGCGTCGGGACGCTGGGCGTCGGGACGCTGGGCGTCGGGACGCTGGGCGTCGGGACGCTCGGCGTCGGGACGCTGGGCGTCGGGACGCTGGGCGTCGGGACGCTGGGCGTCGGGTCGCTGGGCGTCGGGAGGCTGGGCATCGGGACGCTGGGCGTCGGGACGCCGGGCGTCGGGACGCTGGGCGTCGGGACGCTGGGCGCCGGGACGATGGGCGTCGGGACGCCGGGCGTCGGGACTCCGGGCGTCGGGACGCCGGGCGTCGGGGCGCCGGGCGTCGGGACGCCGGGCGTCGGGACGCTGGGCGTCGGGACGCTCGGCAACGGGACGCTCGGCAACGGGACGCTGGGCGTCGGGACGCCGCCGGGCGTCGGGACGCCGGGCGTCGGGACGCTGGGTGTCGGAACGCTGGGCGTCGGGACGCTGGGCGTCGGGACGCTCGGCAACGGGACGCTGGGCCTCGGGACGCTGGGCGTCGGGACGCTGGGCGTCGGGACGCTGGGCGTCGGGAGGCTGGGCGTCGGGACGCTGGGCGTCGGGACGCCGGGGTGTCGGTACGCTGGGTGTCGGGACGCTGGGCGTCGGGACGCTGGGCGTCGGGACGCTGGGCGTCGGGACGCTGGGCGTCGGGACGCTCGGCGTCGGGACGCTGGGCGTCGGGACGCTGGGCGTCGGGACGCTGGGCGTCGGGTCGCTGGGCGTCGGGAGGCTGGGCATCGAGACGCTGGGCGTCGGGACGCCGGGGGTCGGGAAGCTGGGCGTCGGGACGCTGGGTGTCGGGACGCTAGGCGTCGCGACGCTGGGTGTCGGGACGCTGGGCGTCGGGACGCTCGGCGTCGGGACGCTCGGCTACGGGACGCTGGGCGTCGGGACGCTGGGCGTCGAGACGATGGGCGTCGGGACGCTGGGCGTCGGGACGCCGCTGGGCGTCGGGACGCCGGGCGTCGGTACGCTGGGTGTCGGGACGCTGGGCGTCGGGACGCTGGGCGTCGGGACGCTCGGCAACGGGACGCTGGGCGTCGGGACGCTGGGCGTCGAGACGATGGGCGTCGGGACGCTGGGCGTCGGGACGCTGCTGGGCGTCGGGACGCCGGGCGTCGGTACGCTGGGTGTCGGGACGCTGGGCGTCGGGACGCTGGGCGTCGGGACGCTCGGCAACGGGACGCTGGGCGTCGGGGGCGTCGGGACGCTGGGCGACGGGACTCTGCTGGACGTCGGGACGCCGGGCGTCGGGACGCTGGGCGTCGGGACGCCGGGCGTCGGGACGCTGGGCGTCGGGAGGCTGGGCATCGGGACGCTGGGCGTCGGGACGCCGGGGGTCGGGAAGCTGGGCGTCGGGACGCTGGGTGTCGGGACGCTAGGCGTCGCGACGCTGGGTGTCGGGACGCTGGGCGTCGGGACGCTGGGCGTCGAGACGCTGGGCGTCGGGACGCTAGGCGTCGCGACGCTGGGCGTCGGGACTCTGGGCGTTGGGACGCTGGGCGTCGGGACACTGGGCGTCGAGACGCTGGGCGTCGTGACGCTGGACGGAAGTGACGGGATGAAGTTTTGTATAATAATAATTAATATAAAGTTTCACTCAGTTAGTGCTTTTAATCGAGAATGAAAGATAAAAGATAGATCTATGCATAATATAGGCACTCCGTAAGAGTCGGCAAAAGAGAAAAATTGAATATTAACGTTGTGCATTTTTACCCACTAATGCCACCTACACCATCACCATCACCATCATCATGATTACATCCGAAAGACGTCTATCTCTCTCCGCTGGACAAAGCCTTTCCCGAAGATGGGGTGTAAGTGGCGCCTTTACCATCTCGGTGCCACAGCCAACCTTACCTGCACGTGGTACACCCTGCTGATCAACAGACAAGGCTCTGGCGACTGTTTTTTGGTTCCAAATGGTTGCTGGGTCGACACTATCAGCGTAATCCTCCCTAGTGTCCTGCATGGTGGTAAGGTCCCTTAAAGGGCCTGCCTGGCTAGCTACCACCCTCAGGTCGTAATCTGCCGCCAAGCGTCTTCGGACGTGTTCCGGCTTCCGAGCCTGAGAGCCAGTCCCCCCTCCCCTTCCTCTTTTCCCGTCCCTGATGTGTACCGTACTGTTCACCCCCGGACCGGTTGGTGTAAGGACGTCTTGTGCTCAGAGACGCAACATGTTGGCCTGGGGGCCAGGGAGAGCCGATTAAACGGTATCCGCTGCCGCCCGCCGGTCAGTAGGGGACCCGAACCCAGGCCTCACTATTAACCTCTGGCCTGGGAGGCTGTCCCGCCAACCGGTGCAAAGTCCCGTGTGCAGTCGCCGTGCCGGAGTAAGAGACCGGAGTGGGGCCAGGCGCCTGTGCACGGGGGGGATCGGGGGTCCTTCCGTCCCCCGGGCCAGCAATTTGCACCACCTCTGAGAGCAGATGATCTAATTCACCGACAACTTTGTTCGTCGGGTGAGTAATGCGGTACACATCATCCTTCCCCTTTCCCGACGCTTAAAAAAAAAAAAAAACAAAAAAAAAAAAAAGGTTAAACAAAGGAAAAAATTTAGGCTTCTCTCAGCGGACACCCCCCCCACATTTACTGTGGACATGTGCAATATTAGGGGTTTACATACCAACCTTAACGCCGTCCATCTTCATCTGGAAACGGCTAAGCCGGCCCTACTCTTTCTGACGGAGACACAAATATCCTCTCCACTCGATACTGCATATCTTACTTACCCCGGCTACACTCTGGAGAACAATTTTATTCGCCGCGCCGGGGTATGTCTGTATGTCAGAGAGGATGTCTGTTGTCGCCGTCTTGACCATTTTGAAGACAAGGACCTGTCTATATTGTGGGCGCGCGTAGATTACGGTGGTTCCAACCGAATTTACGCGTGCGTGTACAGGTCCTATAGCGGAGACGGGGAGACAGCTCGCATGTTCGAGCACATCCAACAGGTGGTCGACACGGTGCTTGCACAGCATCCTTCTGCGGAGTTGGTGATTCTTGGCGACTTTAACGCACACCATACGGAGTGGTTGAGTTCCCGAATCACTGACTTCGCTGGAAGGACAGCTTATGACTTTGCGCTGGTTAATGGTCTCACACAAGTCGTAACCGGGTTCACCCGGATACCAGATGTCGAGGGCCACACCGCCTCTTTGCTGGATCTTCTGCTGACCTCACATCCTGCCAACTATCAGGTGGTGGTCGAGGCTCCTTTAGGATCCTCAGATCACTGCTTGGTACGTACAAAAACCCTCTTGTCGGTTCGGGCGCCTCTGCAGCCCTCCTCCACACGGCAAGTGTGGCATTACAGGTCAGCAGATTGGGATGGACTGAGGGAGTTCCTGTCGTCCTACCCATGGAGGCAGCTTTGTTTCTCGTCGGAAGATCCGAGCACGTGCGCCGAAGCTGTAACCGATGTGATACACCAGGGTATGGATTGTTTCATCCCGCACTCTGTTGTATCCATTGGCGGACGGTATCAGCCCTGGTTCGATAAGTCTTGTGCTGTGGCTTCTAACCATAAGCAGGAGACTTACAGAACCTGGACTGTGGCTCACGCCTGCAAGGATCCAAATGCCTCCGACCTAAAGAGAGTACTCAACGCTGCCTCCAGGTCCTCAAAGCTGCGGATAGCCAGAGCAAAGTCCAAGCATGTCGTTAGAGTTGGCAAGAAGCTAATGAGGCATCCTCCCGGGAGCCGTGCCTATTGGTCTCTTGCCAAAGCTATCGAAAATAATTTTTCTCGGTCATGTTTCCCACCACTGCGAAAAACTGACGATAGCCTGGCCCACACGGCAAAAGAGAAAGCCGATCTCCTGGGCAGCCTCTTTGCCTCAAACTCGACTCTTGATGACATGGGTAACACAGCGCCTACCATCTCGCGCTGTGAAAGCTCTATGCCTGACGTCAAATTCACTCAGAAGAACGTCAGGCGAGCGCTGTTATCCCTTGACGTCAAGAAGTCGAGTGGGCCGGATTCCGTCCCTGCAGTGGTGTTGAAGATGTGCGCTCCCGAGCTGACCCCCGTTCTGACGCGCCTGTTCTCGCTTTCTTACGATCATGGAAAAGTACCGTCTGCGTGGAAGACAGCCCTTGTGCATCCGATACCCAAAAAAGGGGATCGCAGTGATCCGGCCAACTACAGGCCCATAGCAATAACCTCCCTACTCTGCAAAGTCATGGAGCGTGTGATCAATACACAGCTGCTGCAGTACCTGGAGGATCATCAGCTGATCAGTGACCGCCAATATGGCTTTCGTCAAGGCAGATCTGCTGGTGATCTTCTAGTATATCTGACGCACTATTGGTCTCACGCCTTGGACAAGAGTGGGGAGGCATTGGCTGTAAGCCTGGATATTGCTAAGGCCTTTGACCGGGTCTGGCACGGGGCACTTCTCGCGAAATTGCCATCTTACGGTCTTCCCGAGAGGCTATGCAACTGGACAGCCAGTTTTCTGTCTGAGCGTTTTATACAGGTCTTAGTTGACGGTCAACGCTCAGACAGACTACCTATCAACGCTGGTGTGCCGCAAGGCTCTGTGCTATCTCCCACGCTTTTTCTTCTGCATATCAATGAAATGTTGGAGCAAAACTCCAATTTTCATTGCTATGCGGATGATAGCACGGGAGATGCACACTATACAAGCCGTGCAAATGCCTCTCGGACACTTATCGAAGAAAGCAGGATTAGACTTGTGTCTGAAGTCGAGCACTCTCTGGAGCGGGTCTCAGATTGGGGTCGACTCAATTTAGTGCAGTTCAACCCCTCGAAGACACAAGTCTGCGCGTTCACCGCTAAAAAAACCCCATTCATTGTAGCACCACAGTTCCAGGGCACTCCGCTTGCCATTGGTAAGAGTATCGGTATCCTGGGCGTTGACATATCGAACGAAGTGCAATTTGGGAGTCACATTGAGTGTAAGACCAAGTTGGCATCCAAAAAGTTGGGGGTGCTTAACAAAGCGAGGCAGTATTTCACATCGGGGCAGCTACTACAGCTTTATAAGGCCCAAGTGCGGCCCCATCTGGAATACTGCTCTCATTTGTGGGCGGGAGCCCCCAAGTACCAGCTTGGTCCACTTGACTCCCTACAAAAACGCGCCGTTCGTATTGTTAACGATCCGGGACTTACAGACAGGCTCGAACATCTGAGCCTGCGCAGAGATATTGGTAGTCTGTGCGTGTTATACCGTCTCTACAATGGTGAGTGCTCTGTCGAACTGTTCGACATGGTACCACCGTCTCTTTTTCTACACCGTACTACCCGCCGAAGAGAGAAGTTTCACCCTCACCGACTGGACACCTGGCAGTGCTCAACGGTGCGGTTTTCTCGTTCGTTTCTGCCCAGAACGTGTAAATTGTGGAACGAACTTCCCTCTGAGGTGTTCCCTCGGTGCTACAATATGGGGTTCTTCAAAAATGGCGTCAAAAGAGTCCTTTAGGGCTGGCAGCGCGTTGGCAACTCCCCTGGTGTTGCAAATGTCCATAGGCGACGGTGACCACTTACCATCAGGTGGCCCGTCTGCTTGTCTGTCAACTTAATGACATAAAAAAAAAAAAAAAAAAAAAAAGATGCTCCTAAAAGTGTTGTGCGTCATAAGGAAAGAATATTGTAACGGAACCCACTCTCTCAAAAAGGGGACTCTTCAGATAAAGGATATTTTCGAAGTCAAATCTAAATCAACAAGAATATAATATTGGCCAAGTGATGTCTAAAGGGACCCTACAAGTTGTTAAATGGTAGAAACCTTAGGTTCTTTAATAGAGGTAAGAATAAAGTTAGAAATGCGATAAGGTTATTAAATATAACCCCAAAGAGTAAATTACTGAATACACAATATAATATTGGAGGGGAAAGTTAAGGAGCCCCAGACCATCGCCCCTTAGTGTGAGTACCAAGCCAGGAATTTGTACTCTCCAGACGAGCTTGGAGTATATTTGGTAGATGAGCGTATAAATAACGCTTAAATAATTACCATACAATGATGGTCACATTTATAATCAAACTGTTGTAAAACAACAGATATAAAGGCAAAGCCTCAAATTGTAGATGATGTATAAAGACAAAGTCTTAATAAGCTGACAAAGTCAGTAAGTTGTAGTAGACTGTTGTAAACAACAGATTATATGGCATAAGCCTCAAATTGCAGGTATCGTGTAAGACATAGTCTTAATAAGCTGACCAGGTCAGTATGTGGTAGTAGACTGTTGTAAACAACAGATAAAGTGGCATAAGCCTCAAATTGCAGGTACTTTGTGTAAAGACATAGTCTTAATAAACTGACAAAGTCAGTGGATCATATTTCAATATTAATATAGGCCATTAACAGGCAATCGGGTAAAATATACTCATTTGAGTATTCCAATGATGAAGTTAATATGTATATTATCAATCGTCGCAGACACCGTTAGGCGCAGTAATTGTTGCTGTAGTAGATCATGATCATAATATGGCATAGCCATTAAGTTGTTATACCGTAAACATAGTTTACTCATTCTGACATAGTCAGTAAATAAATATTTCAGGCAATGTCCTGTAATTATGGTTTAACCATATATGAGTATTATCTCATTGTATATTGTCAGTATCTGACATTGCAAATAAATGCAATATTGTAGTTTCCATAAGGTAGGTGCATAACACACAATAAATGTAGCGGTTCCATGACCGATCATCGCAACAAGGCGGATAATGATCTGTTGATCATATTATAATATTAAATATGTGTTGTGTTTGTTCTGAAGTAACACCTCTTCATCCAGATGGATATTATCTCCAACGTTAATGGAATCGACCTATAAAGTAATGTATAAGTCAAAGCAAAACCAGACCCAAGGTACACCACAGGTGAAATTACAGCACCACAAAATAACATTTGCTAGGGGCTCTGCCCATTATCGCAAGAACAGGTAGTGTGTAATTCACAGCGCACAGGTACTAGCAAGCCAGACAATGTCGATGAAGATAGGCCGACCCACAACTGCTGATACCCACAGACTAGACCAAAGGTACACTAGGCGGAGACCGCGGAGACTACAAGACTACAAAAATAATATTTGCTAGGGCTCTGCCCATTATCGCAAGAACAGGTAGTGAGTAGCTCCAGTATACAGGCCAGCTGTCAGTAAATATGTTTTAAATATTCCAAACTGAACGTCGAAAGTATATGTACAGAACATATAGAACAGTATAATGTATCAACAATACAGGTGTGATATTTATAGTGATTACCTGTATTGTGTATATATAATGTTTATGGATTTATACATAAACCATGCATTTTGCACACTGCCTTTAGGCAAAACCTTATTAGGTTTCCAGATTCAATTGAGTTTTGTAGATGTCTATAAGTAGCAGATTATTATAAAATATGTTTAGTGTTGGTTGTTCTGAAGTAGGTACTACTACGTCCAGATGATAGTAAAGAAGAGTGTAGGTGTGGAATCGACCCATAGTACCCAAGTTAATGGTGTAGGCCGACCCACATAAGTTGCTAGCGCACTAGACCAAGATACACCCCAGGAAGTATACATCACCACAGTGTTTTTCAGGCTTGGCCCTACTTGTTTTTTATGTGATAAGTAACTCCAGTGCACTGGCGTAGCCGCGGGACAACGTTGAGTGTCTTTCTGTCCTGGACGTCAGAAGTGATGTATGTAGCGAAGGAACGAGTCCAACGCCCCAACAAACCAGGTGTGTAATGTGTGTATTGTATTAATAATGATAATGGTAAGTTCATTATAATCCAGAGTCAATAATCGATAATATCGTTGTAGATATCATAATTCAATAATGACAACTAAAACGTCCATACTCGATAAATGTCCATAGGCAATTTCGTAATAAAGTATGTAATTGTACAATAGTACAGTATAGATGTTGACAGATTTTAATGTCAATGTATGTCAGTAGTCCACTAACTATTGATTATTATCATTAGATGTCCATAGGCGAAACGACTACATCCAATCCTAAATAAATGTCCATAGGCAAAGTCACTTGCAGTCAATAATTAGTAAATGTTTATAGACCAAAGTCAGTATATGATAAAACATCGGTATAAATTAACTAACAATGTCTATAGGCTAGATGAATTCTAGTTACTTACTCGCAGTAACAAAGTATGTACTCGTATATAAACAAACACCAAAATGTTCAAAGTAATTTAAATAATGTATGTTGAACATTGATGCGGTAATATTTTATTAAAGTATTAATTAATCTCAGTTTCATTGTCAAATAAAATAATATTCATCTTATATGAATGCAATACAGCACTAACTGTGTAGTATTAATATAATCTACACGTTCCTTATTGTTATATGATCAATAACTCCAGCTATGCAACAACCACCTTGCTTTGCGATGCTATTTATCAGATTATAATAATACAGAATATGTCAATTAAGACAAAACTATTTAAAATAATATAATTACTCCAAGCTTATGGGAAAATAGAAATTAAAAACCAATCGGTTAAGTATGTACCTACCTAAAATGAATAACAAAATCTGTAAGTACGGACCCTAAAGTAATAAAGGAGAAATTTATTACTTTTCAAACTAAAGATTCTTAAGATAATGGTGGCCAAATGTACGCACTTGTAATCCTAAACCCAAAATTGTTTTTGTAGCGTTAAAATGCACATGTCAAACTTGACGAATAGGAACACTTGAGATTTGTTCAACTCTCGAGTTAAAATCCATTATCTACACAAAATTCACATTAGTGATCCACTTGATAATACTGAAAACAATGTTCGTTATGGTTTTTTATTCAGAATCGTTGTGTTAAGTTTCTTATTTATGTTCAACACTTGTGCTTGCAGTACCCTTAAACACTCGAAAGGATACTTTTATGTTTCTCTAATTTTTAAATACCTTTCTCACACTCTACCTCTTAAAGATTGTGAACTAACAAAATATGTTAAACGATAAGCAAAAACATTTCAAACCTGTCAACCTTTTACCCTACGATAAATCACATCTAATAATGACCCATATGTGTTTTTGTATTTATGTAATATCCTAACTTTTATATAGTAAATAAAGAGAGAGATAACGCCAAGTGTGTTATGTATGTATATAAATGTATTTATTAATTGGATTATTAAACCGCCTAATTAAGCCTATTGCAATACGAAGCATTAAAAGTTTTACCTAATAAAGTACGTATCGATCATCTTTATACAAACGTCTACCTAAATACATAACGCCAATAGAAATACACACATGCACATGTAATTTGCATTTAACGATATACATTTGAAAATGAGAATTATCCTAACACATACCTTGATATACATTATTTGAAGATGCTGGAAAGGAATTTGATTAGTCCCTATTTAATTACTACATTACAGGTTCCATGTACATCCAAACATATATTCTCATTGTTTAGTACTTTTGATAATTTTATTATTGGTCCAGGAAATTGAATCCTGCATCATCAATACCTTTACTCACAAAGAACTAGGTAACATATCCTGATGAAATAACGACCACTGACCATTTACTTATATACGAACATCGAAGTTCGTTTACCTGTAACCCATTACATACATATAAAACACTCCTCATTGGCACTAATATTAACTGAATCGAACAGTTAACTTCAGTATGAATATAATTGTACATTCTTGAAATTATATACATAGAGTATGACTTTTAGTAGATAATTATTAAATTACCTACTACTCTATCGAAATCTACATACACCTATTTATTTGACAATTTACCAATATTATTACTAATATAACTGAATCGAACAGTTTACTTAGTAAGTATTAACTACGCATTCCTGAAATTACATTCATAGAGTATGATTTTCCTTAGATGTATTGTATATAATATTTTATTAATTTGTCATTTTTGATATTATTACAAATACCACTGATTAGATAATAACACTCTAATTGACCAGGGAATTGAACCCATAGTAAATAGTAATACCTTAAATCACACATTGCGAATATTTAATGACCAGTAAAAGATCATTTTTACTGACAATATTTTATCAATCTGTGAACTCCTAGATTTGTGAACCACATGAAAGTAATAATTTCACTTTCATTAAATGATAAATAATAATAATCATCATCATAATCATTTCAGCTGAGAGACGTCAGTGTTAGACACATTCTAAATAAATCATTCTCCACCTTAATTACGCTATTCACTAATTATAATTATTAGGCAATAATCAAATATGTGAACTACTTTTTAATAATTAAATAGTGATTGAAAACCGAAATAATATGTAGGTATTTCAGATTATCAAATCAAATATCAAAACATCATCATCAACATATATTCTATGACCTACATTATTAAACTAAGAGTATGAAGTGCCAAATATCTCAATTCTTAGTTTCTGTCTGTAGTATGATACTATTGAAACATAATTACCTGTCTTTTATACTAACGTTATTAAATAATTATTATTTCTCTGTAGTGTAACGCTATTGAGTCACTATTATTTACCTATAGTTTATTCAGTTTGTCTGTAATACAATTTTAACAGAGAATATTATTATCTACCTATAATATAATGCTGTTGAAGCAGTATCATGTGCCTTCAACCTAATAGTGTCAATATTCTGCTATCTGCCTGTAGTGTAATGCTATCACAATATATTCTCCTGTAATCTAACATTATAACAACACTAATACATGACTATAATTTAACGTCTATCTGCCTGTAGTGTAGCACCATAAAAACACTAATATCCACCTATAATTTAATATATTCGGAACACTGTAATGAGCATAAAAAATAGTCTAAATCCAGACAAATTATTGAATATTAACTCACGGTTAGTCGACGGCTCCCCGCTCTGCTGGTTGGTGATAATGCGCATACGCATTACGTGGTGAAGATAACTCGATCGCTAATTTATACCTATTTATTTCTATACACAAATGTCTATTCTAATTATTAAATTCCTGAAAATCCCTAACTTAAAATAATAGTAATCTACTATACGTTTCAATTAAGAGTGCTTTATACTGCGTGTAATTGTGACTAAAACTGGTACAAGATACTATAATGCCTACTTCTCCTTTTTCTAATCTGAAAATATAATTTTCTAGTAAAAGATCTATGGTTTCCCTATTGCATTTATACTACCTATGAATTTCTATCAGGTTTTGTTTAATTTAAATAAATGAATCTATTTTCTGTTCGCAAAACTAAATAAAGCTAATTTATATTGAAGATTATATGAAGTACTTCATATTAAAGGTTCTAATTGAATAGTATCACAACTAAAATAATATAAATTACGCTGCATCCCCTAAGAATCACACAATATAAAAGAATAACCAGAAAAGTAAAATAACATAAAATAGGTAACCTTCAGTGAATTTAGTTTAAATTAACATTATTAATTAATTAAGTTAAAATATTATATGATATTAGTGTTACCTATTTTATATTTAAAATAAAAATCACTCACCAAACGCCCCCGCTACCACTACCTAAACTCCCTATTTCGCACCCATTCGTAATAATACGTCGCCCGGGCTCTCTAACTAAAACTGTCACCTCTTCCGTCAACATTCCCTTATATCGATCCTTTTTTCTGAATTTGGGATACGGTGGGGATGTGGGCTATGCTCGCATGTTTCATGAGCGTCCTATGGTTCTCAAACATACTTTACCAATAGTGTATCTCAACTATTTAGTTATGATACCTATAAAACATAGGTATATATTCATATATATACTAGAAAAAAAAATATATCTATCGTGCTTTGATTAAATTCTATGTGACGGCATATGGATGTCGTTACAATTCACCCCCCAAAATTTTCGAAGATTCAACGTAGAAAATTTTCACATAGGGAATAGAAATGAAACCACACCAATGCGAATATACTAATAAGATAACTTAACGTCTCCATAACGTGATATGCTAGATACTTAAGGTAATATAAAAATGTGTATTTTCTTATTCTCTATAAATTAAAATTATTATCATCGGTTTATCATCTTATTGGAATTTAAAAGAATCTGAAATCACCAAATCTAGAAATCAATTTCATCATCGTTTAGTCGAATCAGCAACTATGTGCCTAACTAGTAAATAACGAGTTTGTTACTAAAGGCATAATACGAGTACCAAGAGACTTATATACACTCTCACAAACAACAAATTCATGTTTGTCTGTAATATGATAATCTTACTCATATCCTCGTTCGCGATTACGAACAAAGTTACCCTAGTCATAATGTAAAATGAAGTCTTAATAACATCAATTAATCGTTAAATAGCAATAATTATTATTATTCACATAATCCTATGATGTCCAACTTCAATATTAGTTAGTAAACCTGTTCTAAGACACAATCACAAAATAGAATACATAATGTAGGTGCGAAAACCTCCCAGATAATTTAGTATTCCTTAAAATACTTCCGCTCTCTATTTACAATTCGAAAACCCAGTATGAATATACTAATACGTAAAATATTCAAATAGGAACATTTCTCTGAAATTTTAACTATTCCTTTATCTAACTGGAATTATTGTCGATGAGATAAAAACTGAATTGGAAAAAATATTTCAATAAGTTCCAATTTCAAAAGTATAAATCTATAATCTAACGGGAATTGGTATATTATTATATGAGACTATAACTGTTAAGACCATATTCCAATAGGAGTGTCGCATTAAAATTATCCCTTTCCTAACTGAAAATGATATCGACGATAACCGAATAGGCTATTTGCCAATAGGAGTGACGCATTTAAATTATCTATTCCCTATCCAACTAGGAGTGAAACGAAAAAGTTATTCTTAATCCAATTAGAATTTATAACAATAAGATTCTGAAAATGTTTCTGAAATATTAGAATAGTAGTTTTATATTTGAATTATTCCTATTCTAACTGGAAGTGGTAACAGTAAAATTATAACTAAAAGACAAAATTCCAATAGAATTGTCATATTTAAGTTATTTCTAATTCGAACTAGAATTGAATTCTATAAGATTACATACCTATAACGTTTTGTAATAGTTTCAACGTTTTTTCTCATTTGAACTTTTAGAGACTAATAATAAGGTTTATTGCAAATTGACAAAATTAAATAGATACTGTCTAAGCTAAGTGTGCACTAATTATTGAATCACTTTCAAATTATTTTTGAAAGAAGATGGTTAATTTTAGCGTACAAAAATGTCTTAATGTTTTGCACACCCCCCAATGTACTAGTGTATTGCAAACTCCTTGCATGAGTAATTATAAAATAATAAACTAAATCTCAACTCTTTCTTAACCTTTATTCCATTTCACGGCAACAAATTGTAGGCATTACTGCCTACTGTATATATTTAAAAACAATAACATAATAGTCGTGTAGTTCTTGTTGTTTAGACTTGTATTTATATAATTTAAATTTATATCCTGGTCACGGCACCAAATTGTAACGGAACCCACTCTCTCAAAAAGGGGACTCTTCAGATAAAGGATATTTTCGAAGTCAAATCTAAATCAACAAGAATATAATATTGGCCAAGTGATGTCTAAAGGGACCCTACAAGTTGTTAAATGGTAGAAACCTTAGGTTCTTTAATAGAGGTAAGAATAAAGTTAGAAATGCGATAAGGTTATTAAATATAACCCCAAAGAGTAAATTACTGAATACACAATATAATATTGGAGGGGAAAGTTAAGGAGCCCCAGACCATCGCCCCTTAGTGTGAGTACCAAGCCAGGAATTTGTACTCTCCAGACGAGCTTGGAGTATATTTGGTAGATGAGCGTATAAATAACGCTTAAATAATTACCATACAATGATGGTCACATTTATAATCAAACTGTTGTAAAACAACAGATATAAAGGCAAAGCCTCAAATTGTAGATGATGTATAAAGACAAAGTCTTAATAAGCTGACAAAGTCAGTAAGTTGTAGTAGACTGTTGTAAACAACAGATTATATGGCATAAGCCTCAAATTGCAGGTATCGTGTAAGACATAGTCTTAATAAGCTGACCAGGTCAGTATGTGGTAGTAGACTGTTGTAAACAACAGATAAAGTGGCATAAGCCTCAAATTGCAGGTACTTTGTGTAAAGACATAGTCTTAATAAACTGACAAAGTCAGTGGATCATATTTCAATATTAATATAGGCCATTAACAGGCAATCGGGTAAAATATACTCATTTGAGTATTCCAATGATGAAGTTAATATGTATATTATCAATCGTCGCAGACACCGTTAGGCGCAGTAATTGTTGCTGTAGTAGATCATGATCATAATATGGCATAGCCATTAAGTTGTTATACCGTAAACATAGTTTACTCATTCTGACATAGTCAGTAAATAAATATTTCAGGCAATGTCCTGTAATTATGGTTTAACCATATATGAGTATTATCTCATTGTATATTGTCAGTATCTGACATTGCAAATAAATGCAATATTGTAGTTTCCATAAGGTAGGTGCATAACACACAATAAATGTAGCGGTTCCATGACCGATCATCGCAACAAGGCGGATAATGATCTGTTGATCATATTATAATATTAAATATGTGTTGTGTTTGTTCTGAAGTAACACCTCTTCATCCAGATGGATATTATCTCCAACGTTAATGGAATCGACCTATAAAGTAATGTATAAGTCAAAGCAAAACCAGACCCAAGGTACACCACAGGTGAAATTACAGCACCACAAAATAACATTTGCTAGGGGCTCTGCCCATTATCGCAAGAACAGGTAGTGTGTAATTCACAGCGCACAGGTACTAGCAAGCCAGACAATGTCGATGAAGATAGGCCGACCCACAACTGCTGATACCCACAGACTAGACCAAAGGTACACTAGGCGGAGACCGCGGAGACTACAAGACTACAAAAATAATATTTGCTAGGGCTCTGCCCATTATCGCAAGAACAGGTAGTGAGTAGCTCCAGTATACAGGCCAGCTGTCAGTAAATATGTTTTAAATATTCCAAACTGAACGTCGAAAGTATATGTACAGAACATATAGAACAGTATAATGTATCAACAATACAGGTGTGATATTTATAGTGATTACCTGTATTGTGTATATATAATGTTTATGGATTTATACATAAACCATGCATTTTGCACACTGCCTTTAGGCAAAACCTTATTAGGTTTCCAGATTCAATTGAGTTTTGTAGATGTCTATAAGTAGCAGATTATTATAAAATATGTTTAGTGTTGGTTGTTCTGAAGTAGGTACTACTACGTCCAGATGATAGTAAAGAAGAGTGTAGGTGTGGAATCGACCCATAGTACCCAAGTTAATGGTGTAGGCCGACCCACATAAGTTGCTAGCGCACTAGACCAAGATACACCCCAGGAAGTATACATCACCACAGTGTTTTTCAGGCTTGGCCCTACTTGTTTTTTATGTGATAAGTAACTCCAGTGCACTGGCGTAGCCGCGGGACAACGTTGAGTGTCTTTCTGTCCTGGACGTCAGAAGTGATGTATGTAGCGAAGGAACGAGTCCAACGCCCCAACAAACCAGGTGTGTAATGTGTGTATTGTATTAATAATGATAATGGTAAGTTCATTATAATCCAGAGTCAATAATCGATAATATCGTTGTAGATATCATAATTCAATAATGACAACTAAAACGTCCATACTCGATAAATGTCCATAGGCAATTTCGTAATAAAGTATGTAATTGTACAATAGTACAGTATAGATGTTGACAGATTTTAATGTCAATGTATGTCAGTAGTCCACTAACTATTGATTATTATCATTAGATGTCCATAGGCGAAACGACTACATCCAATCCTAAATAAATGTCCATAGGCAAAGTCACTTGCAGTCAATAATTAGTAAATGTTTATAGACCAAAGTCAGTATATGATAAAACATCGGTATAAATTAACTAACAATGTCTATAGGCTAGATGAATTCTAGTTACTTACTCGCAGTAACAAAGTATGTACTCGTATATAAACAAACACCAAAATGTTCAAAGTAATTTAAATAATGTATGTTGAACATTGATGCGGTAATATTTTATTAAAGTATTAATTAATCTCAGTTTCATTGTCAAATAAAATAATATTCATCTTATATGAATGCAATACAGCACTAACTGTGTAGTATTAATATAATCTACACGTTCCTTATTGTTATATGATCAATAACTCCAGCTATGCAACAACCACCTTGCTTTGCGATGCTATTTATCAGATTATAATAATACAGAATATGTCAATTAAGACAAAACTATTTAAAATAATATAATTACTCCAAGCTTATGGGAAAATAGAAATTAAAAACCAATCGGTTAAGTATGTACCTACCTAAAATGAATAACAAAATCTGTAAGTACGGACCCTAAAGTAATAAAGGAGAAATTTATTACTTTTCAAACTAAAGATTCTTAAGATAATGGTGGCCAAATGTACGCACTTGTAATCCTAAACCCAAAATTGTTTTTGTAGCGTTAAAATGCACATGTCAAACTTGACGAATAGGAACACTTGAGATTTGTTCAACTCTCGAGTTAAAATCCATTATCTACACAAAATTCACATTAGTGATCCACTTGATAATACTGAAAACAATGTTCGTTATGGTTTTTTATTCAGAATCGTTGTGTTAAGTTTCTTATTTATGTTCAACACTTGTGCTTGCAGTACCCTTAAACACTCGAAAGGATACTTTTATGTTTCTCTAATTTTTAAATACCTTTCTCACACTCTACCTCTTAAAGATTGTGAACTAACAAAATATGTTAAACGATAAGCAAAAACATTTCAAACCTGTCAACCTTTTACCCTACGATAAATCACATCTAATAATGACCCATATGTGTTTTTGTATTTATGTAATATCCTAACTTTTATATAGTAAATAAAGAGAGAGATAACGCCAAGTGTGTTATGTATGTATATAAATGTATTTATTAATTGGATTATTAAACCGCCTAATTAAGCCTATTGCAATACGAAGCATTAAAAGTTTTACCTAATAAAGTACGTATCGATCATCTTTATACAAACGTCTACCTAAATACATAACGCCAATAGAAATACACACATGCACATGTAATTTGCATTTAACGATATACATTTGAAAATGAGAATTATCCTAACACATACCTTGATATACATTATTTGAAGATGCTGGAAAGGAATTTGATTAGTCCCTATTTAATTACTACATTACAGGTTCCATGTACATCCAAACATATATTCTCATTGTTTAGTACTTTTGATAATTTTATTATTGGTCCAGGAAATTGAATCCTGCATCATCAATATATGCAGGATATGATATAATAAACTCACAAAGAACTAGGTAACATATCCTGATGAAATAACGACCACTGACCATTTACTTATATACGAACATCGAAGTTCGTTTACCTGTAACCCATTACATACATATAAAACACTCCTCATTGGCACTAATATTAACTGAATCGAACAGTTAACTTCAGTATGAATATAATTGTACATTCTTGAAATTATATACATAGAGTATGACTTTTAGTAGATAATTATTAAATTACCTACTACTCTATCGAAATCTACATACACCTATTTATTTGACAATTTACCAATATTATTACTAATATAACTGAATCGAACAGTTTACTTAGTAAGTATTAACTACGCATTCCTGAAATTACATTCATAGAGTATGATTTTCCTTAGATGTATTGTATATAATATTTTATTAATTTGTCATTTTTGATATTATTACAAATACCACTGATTAGATAATAACACTCTAATTGACCAGGGAATTGAACCCATAGTAAATAGTAATACCTTAAATCACACATTGCGAATATTTAATGACCAGTAAAAGATCATTTTTACTGACAATATTTTATCAATCTGTGAACTCCTAGATTTGTGAACCACATGAAAGTAATAATTTCACTTTCATTAAATGATAAATAATAATAATCATCATCATAATCATTTCAGCTGAGAGACGTCAGTGTTAGACACATTCTAAATAAATCATTCTCCACCTTAATTACGCTATTCACTAATTATAATTATTAGGCAATAATCAAATATGTGAACTACTTTTTAATAATTAAATAGTGATTGAAAACCGAAATAATATGTAGGTATTTCAGATTATCAAATCAAATATCAAAACATCATCATCAACATATATTCTATGACCTACATTATTAAACTAAGAGTATGAAGTGCCAAATATCTCAATTCTTAGTTTCTGTCTGTAGTATGATACTATTGAAACATAATTACCTGTCTTTTATACTAACGTTATTAAATAATTATTATTTCTCTGTAGTGTAACGCTATTGAGTCACTATTATTTACCTATAGTTTATTCAGTTTGTCTGTAATACAATTTTAACAGAGAATATTATTATCTACCTATAATATAATGCTGTTGAAGCAGTATCATGTGCCTTCAACCTAATAGTGTCAATATTCTGCTATCTGCCTGTAGTGTAATGCTATCACAATATATTCTCCTGTAATCTAACATTATAACAACACTAATACATGACTATAATTTAACGTCTATCTGCCTGTAGTTTAGCACCATAAAAACACTAATATCCACCTATAATTTAATATATTCGGAACACTGTAATGAGCATAAAAAATAGTCTAAATCCAGACAAATTATTGAATATTAACTCACGGTTAGTCGACGGCTCCCCGCTCTGCTGGTTGGTGATAATGCGCATACGCATTACGTGGTGAAGATAACTCGATCGCTAATTTATACCTATTTATTTCTATACACAAATGTCTATTCTAATTATTAAATTCCTGAAAATCCCTAACTTAAAATAATAGTAATCTACTATACGTTTCAATTAAGAGTGCTTTATACTGCGTGTAATTGTGACTAAAACTGGTACAAGATACTATAATGCCTACTTCTCCTTTTTCTAATCTGAAAATATAATTTTCTAGTAAAAGATCTATGGTTTCCCTATTGCATTTATACTACCTATGAATTTCTATCAGGTTTTGTTTAATTTAAATAAATGAATCTATTTTCTGTTCGCAAAACTAAATAAAGCTAATTTATATTGAAGATTATATGAAGTACTTCATATTAAAGGTTCTAATTGAATAGTATCACAACTAAAATAATATAAATTACGCTGCATCCCCTAAGAATCACACAATATAAAAGAATAACCAGAAAAGTAAAATAACATAAAATAGGTAACCTTCAGTGAATTTAGTTTAAATTAACATTATTAATTAATTAAGTTAAAATATTATATGATATTAGTGTTACCTATTTTATATTTAAAATAAAAATCACTCACCAAACGCCCCCGCTACCACTACCTAAACTCCCTATTTCGCACCCATTCGTAATAATACGTCGCCCGGGCTCTCTAACTAAAACTGTCACCTCTTCCGTCAACATTCCCTTATATCGATCCTTTTTTCTGAATTTGGGATACGGTGGGGATGTGGGCTATGCTCGCATGTTTCATGAGCGTCCTATGGTTCTCAAACATACTTTACCAATAGTGTATCTCAACTATTTAGTTATGATACCTATAAAACATAGGTATATATTCATATATATACTAGAAAAAAAAATATATCTATCGTGCTTTGATTAAATTCTATGTGACGGCATATGGATGTCGTTACAATATGCCATAATTGCCACGCTTGGCATGCTGAATGGTGATCATAGCGGCGATTGTATTATGCCGGGATGCTGCTATGCGGTATGCTTAACGTTACCAACAGAGATAAAACCGACCAAGTGCGAGTCGAACTCGTGCATAAAAATTCGTTACTGTATGCCCCCTTGGACTCCTTAATATTTTCATTTTCTTATTTTTAGTAATTAATTTTGTCTCTATAGCGATAATAGAAATATATAATTTGTGAAAATGTTAGCTTTCTAGCTATCACTATTTATGAGACAGGTACAGCCTGGTGACAGACAGACGGATGGACGGACAGACAGACAGACAGACAGCGGGGAATTAGTAATCCGTAGGGTCCGTTTTTACCTTTTAGGTACGAAACTCCCTAAAAGATAGAAGATAGATACAGAATAGTTAAAAATATTCGATATGATTCTTTAAATTGTCATAACTTTTTATTTCTGAACCGATTGACACGAAACGAACTCTTAATGTTTAGTATAACTTACCACAATATATTAGTGAAACTGCAAATTGGATAAGCCATTTCTGAAATTAGCGTGCACAAACACACAGACAAACAGACATTTTTCCGGGATAAAAGTGTTGTGCGCCAAAGGTTAAAGTATAATTATATCTAGTTTCATCGTAACCGGACCGGTAGTTTTTGTGTGATGCTTGAACAAACAGACAGACAGACAGACTAAAATTTTTCTAATCACATATTTGTGTTCGGTATCGGTCTAGTAACATCCCCCCCTGGTATTTTTTTTTTTTTATATTTTTAATGTACAGAATTCACACTTCTACAGTTTTATTAAAAGTGTAGATAACATTATACATGTTCAGGGTGAAATGTAGGGAATGAAACTACGTATTACGAATATCATGCGGACGAAGACGCGGGTAAATCAGTCATGAAAAAAAAACGATGCTTATATAATCATGCAAACGTTTTTTAAATTTATTTCAATATCCGCGTATCTTATGTTGAGTATGGATAGAGCATGGGTATGAGTTATTGTGATATTGTGGTGTCTAATATTGCCGGCAAGATTTATAGTCGCTCTAAGTAACGTGTGCTGTTACATCTTCAGTCAGTTTGTAGGTACTTCATAGACTTGCAAACATACTATGGAATAAAAAAAAACTCTACCTTAATTCTAAAACAAAGTCTCATATACTTGCGTTGGCGTTGGCGTTCCTGTTTCAGAGTTCGAGGGCGTAGGCAGAAACGCATAATCTAATCTATCTTCGGCCAAATGTGAGTGTTCAGCGTTATAATATAATTAAAACCTGTCACAGAGGCAAAAAAAACTTAGAGGTGGTAACGCATCTGCACGCTGACCTCTGTTGTTGAGTTTTAGTCCCAGTCATCGACAGTCGACTCAGTTAGTCCAGAAACGACGACCCAATTAGTCCAGCGGTGTGAGACGACCCTTTGATTCGAAGGCGACCGGAAGAAATATTTGTATGCCCTACTGATATTTGTTTCAGGTCTGGGCGTTTGTGTATGTGTTATGTGTGTACAAAGGTATCCAAGATACAGGTTTATACCTGCTGTGAGTGAGAGGACAAAAGAACACTTGAACTATATGATAACTTGCTACCATCATAACAAAGCAAAACTCACACGACGTAACCAATAAAAAGAAGGACAAGTCTGAAAATTCGCAGAAACATTGCGTACATTTTTATGTAACTGAATTTGGTTGAACGCACAAACTTGTTGGACCGAAACGAAAATTAGGACCAAAATTTCAAATTATATACATAGTTACCAGGCAAAACACTGCATTACTGCTCTCAGTTGGCAAAGTCCGCGACTGTATAATTCGGAGCAAAACGCGATCTGATTTCTATGTAAACAAGTTTGTGGTTTTGTTGAGCATATTCTCATAAACATAAAATCCGTTATACGCTAACTTTATCGATAAAAACTGAAACTTGATGTTAGACAGTCGTATAAAAACCATTAATTAGACTCAACATATCTTTTTATGTACTTACCTTTTTAATATCGATAACGTGCAGAGAGACGATAAATTGGAAACAGTTCAAATTTGGTAAACGATTTAATATCATTTTGATTTGTAAATGTATAATCGTGGTTTTAAAGAAAATCTCACGTAAAATTTTCTTATTAGTAGGTACTTTTTAAGCTATATCTATAGGTTACTTAAAAAAGTCTCCAGCGTAAAGGAGTCTTATCCTAAGCAAATTTAGATATAATCTGTAAATAGAGTTACAGTTTTTTTTTTAATTTTAATAAAAATACTCGTACGCCCAGTAATTTTTGTTCGTTCATCAGGCACATTGACGTAAAAAATAATTATTTTTTGAAAGTAAGTTCAGTAGATGAGAGTAAAGATAAAAGGATATAAAGAGAATATGACAAGTTTCTATATTTGTTACCTACTGGTAGAAGAGCTCCAGTGACGGAGCTAATGCGGTGGCGCCTACGCCCGGTTACCTACTATACTTGCCACTAAATGGTAGTGTTAATGTACGGCCCTGTAATTTCCGGCACAGAGGCTTAACACCTAAGGCCTCAGGAGTTGTAACGCATCTGCATTTTGACCTTGGTCTTTGTGTGGGTGTCTATAGGCTGCAGTCATAAGTTAACATCAATGGGAACTGTATGCTTGTTTGCCATATCATTAAATAAGTGAAGTCTACATCCGACTGTCGAATTTTTTTTTTACATTTTTTTACCATGGCCTTGGTGTGGCGGCAACGACAGTTTCCATTTTTTCCATAAAATATTTAACAAGTATGTGTTATTGCGAAAAATTCTAAAGTACCGTTTTTACTACTTTAATAGGTATGGAACCGTAAAAGCATGTACCAAATTTATAGTAAACACGAATTTTATAGTAACACGTTTATAGCAAACAGGATAGGTTCCACGTATAATTATCACGAATAACTATTATATCCCTTATTCATAAACGTACATTAGATACGTTTTAGCTATAGAATGCTTTGTCTTTGTCAGTTGCATGTAACAATGTGCAGGATAGAAAAGACAAAGGAGAGATTAGCAACACTTTAGCTAAAAAAATACGTTTATGAATATGGGGGTAAATCATTTATTTTATTGTATCGTTCGTTCATCTCGATGTGAGCTAGTCTATAATTTCAAGTTGGGTCTAGTCGATATGCAAATCTCGCCTATGGGAAGCAGTGCAATATCGACCTCCCCAATAAAACTTTAATTGCAAAAGTTGTATGTAGTATGCCGACGACATCTTGCATCAACTTATGTCAAATTTTTAATGTAGTATTTGAGTGATTGTACAGTTGAAAACTGTGAGTAAGAAAACGAAAGTTAAAGAGACAACGAAACAAAATCTTTGTTAACTAATATGGAACAGAAATCTAAAAAAAAGTAAACCTTATTTCTCTTCTAGATTTTTTGATAAACTACAAATACTCGTGGTATACAAGTACGGTACTTTTACTTTTTTAAGTTAGAAACCTTTTTGGCATTCCGGCTCTCGTTTTAGCTCCCTGAACCATGAAGACGGAAAAGCAAGTGACATTAGGATTTTTCCATTATAGAACATTTCAGTCCATCGGAGCATTCTGATGTGCCTGGTATATGCTTGCCAACTATGACACGGAATCGTGGCGAAATTTCATGTCAGTTCATTATGCAGAATTATGCATGAATACAGGTAATTAGTTCTGCGTTACCTTTCGGAGAATACAGATGAAGTCAAGCTCATTTTAAGGGTTCCGTACCTTAAAAGCAAAAAAGGAACCCTTATAGGATCACTCGTGCGTCTGTCTGTCTGTCTGTCTGACTGTCCGTCTGTCACAGCCAATTTGCTCCGAAACTACTCGACCGATTGAGTTGATATTTGATGAATATATGTAAATTGGTGACCAAAAGATGAACACGTCAAGTAAAATAAAAAATATTAAACAGTAACTCACAGCAGGTCACTTTCGGGGGATAAATCAGAATCAATAAAAAAAAAATCGTAAACTGTGTCGTGTGACATATCAAATGAAAGAAGTTGTTGTCAGCATCTCAGATATGTATGTATGTATGTATCTTCACGCCAGGTCCCTAACGGGGTAGGCAGAGAGTGTAGAGCGCCAGATATCCCGGTTCTGACAAACCTCTCGTGCCTCGTCTATCTCAGATATATTTTTAATAATTTTTGCATAAACAAATTTGAAGTTATTTAAGAAAAACGACGAAAATTGACCATTCCCCCCCGCTATGTCCGAAACTACTGAACTTAAAATTTTGAAAAAAATGTGGAAAATAGTTCTTTGCCTATAGATTACTGGAAAACCTATAAGAAGTTTGAATATTCAAATTAAATCGAAAATTCTTAATAATATAACCTCTCCTGCCGGTACCACCGTAACCGCTATGTCCCTGCATTTTAAATCTGTAATATTTTCGAAAATATTTATTTAAATTACGGAACCCTCACCACGCGAGTCGAACTCGCACTTGTCCGATTTTATTTTTTTTATTCGATGGAGCTGGCAAACACACAGCATGCAGTTCACATTGATGTTAAGTGATGGTTGCAGCCTATAGACACCCGCACAAAGACCAGAGGTCAAAATGCAGATGCGTTGCCATCTCTGAGACCTTAGTTGTTTTGTCTCTGTGATAGTTATTACGGGGCCATACATTATCCATCTAACCGGAACACGATAGTGCTGAACACTACCATTTGGCGGCAGATAAATTATGTAATGCGGTGGTGCCTACATCCTCGAGCTTATACACTGGAACTCTACCACCATTTAATTCATAATATGCCACTCATGTCACATGTGTATCCTGGGATATTCAATGTAAAAAGCTGGGTAAAATAACTTTTTGGAAAATATCTCGCTCCATGGTCTCAATTCGTATTTGCATTTATTATAAAAATTTGTAGTGTACATATTTTTCTACGTTGGAAGGCTCGTTGTGGCGATATCCTGTGAATATTTCTAATACATTATCGTTGCTCTGTTCAGTCGACTTCGTTTTGTTTTGGCTGCGTCTACGTAAACACTCAACGTCCTCTCTAGAATTTGATCGACTGATAAAATATAAAGCAGCCAAAACAGATTTAAGTTATTTGAAACAAAGACTAACAGCTGATTTATGTATGGGAAGAAAATATGAATGTATTAAAATGTCAAAAATATATACACCTACACTTATGTACATTGATATACAATGCTTATGTAGCACATTTTATATATAAAACGGTATTTGTGCTTAGAGGAGTGCATTCGAAATGGATTAACTGATTTTTTTAATTTTTTGGTTTAAATTATGGGTATGGGAACAAGTCGTTAAGTATATTCTGTTTCTGTGTGAGAGGGAAATCAATACACGATTTTATTATTATTATATTTCATCACTACGCTACTGCCTCAGTAGCGTAGTGATGAAATACTCGTATAATTCGATTCCCGGGTCGGGGACTATCAGAGATATCGGTTTAAAATCCTTTATCTCTGCTTCTATTGGGATGTTTCCATTTTCTGGAAGTTTCCCAGTATCTCGGAGTTTGGTAATGTGCCCGGAGATGGCAACAGGTTCGCCACCTGTTACATGGGCCAAAACGTAACCGGCGAGTCGTGGGTGTTTGCATGTATGCTTGAATGCATGCATTTACCTCTGCCTTTCCCTTCGGGGATTACAGGCGTGAAGTTACGTTTTATATATCATACAGAAAAGCGGCTACGGAGTTCGCCAGGACACCTAGTGATATTTACAAAATTTTGAAGGTATGAACTGCGTGCATCGTCAGTTTCAGATATTAGGTAAGCAACCTTGATTCTTTAAGATAAAAGTGCCTTTGCCTTCATTCTGATCTCAGAAGACTCCTCCGTAAATGTAACATTAGTCTCTTTTCTCAATCGAGTTCCAATGGGAACTGTCCGCCACCAAATGCTAGTTAGTATTTAATACTCTCTTCTCCAGTATAATAATGCTCCCCTAATTTTTGCACAGAAGCAATAGGTCTCAGACCTCATAAGTGGTAATCTGTTCTTAGTCCCTTGGTATTTTGTGCAAATCCCTTTAAGACTTCAGTATTCACCAAGCAACAACGTGAACAACAAGCTTGTATTATAGTTTACTAGTGGTAGAGTTCTAGTAACGGAGATCGCCGGTGTAGGCACCACCGCATTTCCTCTATCTGCCGCCAAATTATAGCATTCAGCACTATCGTGTTCCGGTTAGATGGTAATGTATGGCCCCGTAATAACTATCACAGAAACATAACAACTTAGGTCTCAGGAGTGGCAACGCATCTACATTTTGACCTCTGGTTTTTGTGTAGACGTCTATAGACTGCAGTTAGCACTTAACATCAATGTGAGGTGCATGTTTGTTTGCCACCTTCTTTAAATAAAAAATGTACTTTGTTCTTATTAATATTTATTTATGAAAATTCACAAAAAAATGGAAAAGTAAGATCCTGTCGCTATGCAAGAGCTCCATCCTGTAGAAATAATTTATAGACTATATACCTAACTACTAATCAGTACATTATCAGGTTGTCCTTACGCTTATATTCGTACATGTAAATTGATACAACATTCGAAATAGATTTCGTAAAAAAAGAACTATCCGCCGCCTTATTTCACTTTATGTATTACTAAAATAGGCAAGTTCTTTCATCTTCAGTGTCGAGAATAATTTACTGACAAAAGATACGATATTATGTTGATTCTCCCCGTTAAACTTTCTCATGAATAGTTGACACAGACTAACATCCACTAAATGTGATGAAAGTTTGAATACACTCATCATTATGTTACAAACAACCT
Source organism: Macrosoma leucophasiata (assembly GCA_036365455.1). Lineage (NCBI taxonomy): Eukaryota > Metazoa > Arthropoda > Insecta > Lepidoptera > Hedylidae > Macrosoma > Macrosoma leucophasiata. Next base: position 14,624,912 of record JAWQUS010000009.1, on the reverse strand, counting down.
GTTTTTCAGCTAAACTCTATTGTACGAATAATTAGATTTTAGAAATGGAACGGCAACATGTTTTATGTGACTAACTTTGAGCGCGCAAATAAAAAGGAAAGTTACAGGAATATTGGGGACAAAGATTCTCACGATCGTGGATCAAGTGGGGGTGAGGAATGAAATCTGGGCGGATTTATGTGTCGTGCGTTGCGGAGGTAGCCGGTTTTATCTTTGTTTACGGCGCGCCTCGCCCGGCGGCGGCGAGTCTGCGACATGCAATAAGGTGCCCGACACCGCTATATTGTAGCGTTTTTAAACCGTTTAAACTACACACAAGCTAATATCAACACAATTTGAGGCAGTGGCTGTGGCCAAAAATGAAATTTATTCGATTAGCTTCGAGGAGCTTGTGATTTTCCGATTGTGTTCAGGTGCTCGCATTTAGATGATTTTGTGTTTTTAAACAGAAAATCTCGACTATAAAAGGGCTGGGTAGTATTATTGTATATTTTCTGTTGTTGGCATGTCTTTACATATCATTAACGTAACCAACATTTAGAGCTTAATATAGGCGGATGATTGTGGTTTTTTATGTAATGCAAGTGGCAAACAAGCATGCAGTTCACATTGATGTTAAGTGAGGACTGCAGCCTATAAACACAAAGACCAAGGCAGATGCGTTACCACTCTTGAGGCCTAAGGTGTTATGCCTCTGTGCCGGAAATAACAGGGCCGTACATTACCACTTGACCGGAACACGATAGTGCTGAACACTACCCTTTAGCGGAAAGAATATTAGGTCATGCGGTGGTGCCTACGCCTGCGAGCTCCGTCGCTGAATCTCTACCACCAGTATGTAACGGCGGTAGAGCGGCGGTGTGTGTTGTGTTGAAGTTATGTGAAGGATCTTGATGGAGTAGGGCAGGGTACCACCGCATTATTAAGCTGCTTGCCACTAATTGGTAGTATTAAGCACTATCGTGTTTTGGTCAGTAGGACTACAAATTTCAGATACAGCAACTTAGGTCTCAGGAGTCGTATTTCGTTTTTATTTAGATGTTTACAGGCGATGTTGTTGAACTGTTTTGTTGTTTTGACATTAATTATACTTGAGTAATGAGTACCACGACCGACAATTTCCGAAGCAGTTACTACGATCATGCTACCCTTCCTACGTTCCTATGAACAATTGGCACATTAAAAATCTTTATATTCGAATAAAATAAATACATCACTGTCCCACAGTCGGTTGCTTTTAACCTGCGTCTTGGGTACCGTTATACTCGTACACTTGACTCACCAAGAAACATCCAGACTCGAAAGTAACATCTGTAGGCCATAGAAATATTTGTTACTGCTCGGGGATCAAACCCCGTTCCTAGGATCAATAGATCGCCACAAACATGCGACCACATGTTATATTTGGTTATAAGCTGTATTGTATCAAACTCAAATTAATGTGGAAGAAAAACAAATCTTTTTTTTTAAATAAGATTTACGACGTCTTACCTGTCATTATTTTTACATAACTTTTTACCCAATCTTTACAAAAATAAACTCAAATATAATATTTACGTTGACATAAGAAACACGAAGAATGGATATTACTCTTTCCAGCAAACCGTTCAAAATGACTAAATAAACGAGCCTTGTTCAGCGGTAATTGCGTTAGCGGTCACATTACGCTAATGTTTATTTGCAACATGAAGCTTATCTAGTCTTCTCAAACGGCACTAAAATTGTTGGTTGCAAGGTAGTTAACCCTTGCGGCGGTCGGCAGGGGCGCGCGCGACCGCACCGCGGCTCCCGCAATAGATAAAACAGTGATAGAACATGCACCGTACCGCCGCTATGAATAATTCATTAGTTTCAGTTGCCACTTTTGTTGGTATCGGTGGCTTTTCAGCGCTTCACACCGTCAAAAATGTGCGTTAGGGCCCCCTATTATCAGCTTCTCTCTTTGCGATTTCGTTAATTTAAAACACGTTCAAGGTTTTGCTTTTTGATTTTGTTTTTAACACAGTTGGTGTCCAGTTTATGGATCAATTAAATTTATGGCTAAACCGCTATTAGTAAATTAATTAATAAATGGTTTTATGGTGCTGATGTGTTACCTAAATGTGCTTTGTTCGCATTCAGCTTCATTGTGTTGATCATCAATGTAAAATTATATCACGGTAGGCATACATATTTCTGAAACGGTATCGTTAATCGGGTAACGTTCATACTGGGCACGTTGTATTTAAATTAACTTACTAGGTAGTTAAAACATATGAGATTTTTTTTCAAATAAAATTACTTAGTTCGACTTTTGTCTAATAATTGCCTAAGTATAGCGGCCACTACTGGTACGCTTCTGAGGCTCCGGTTTCCGATCGCCATATTCAGGGATAATCCTTTGGAGCCTGGTAATGTCCCCCGTTATGTCAATCGGCTCACCACTTACCTACTATATTATATATATAGTAGGTCAGTGGTGCATATGCTTGCAGGTTTGCATTCATTTTACCTCTGCTGATCCCGTCGAGAAATACAGAAGTTGGTACGCGACGTAGTTTCTTGATTGTTTGGGTAACTTTATTCTCAATCCAAACACATTTTACTCGCTGTAGAACTGTAGTAACGAACTGGCGTTACCACCTACCTATGAATTATATAATTTATCTCCCTGATGCCTGATCGTAATGTTCAGCTTTCATCTTCTGTGTTTTAGTGGGATAGTTATAGCCTTGCATTTTTGGCATAGAGGACTTGAGACCTTTAGTTGATGCATGCAAAAGGTGCATAGAGGCTAGACTCTTCGGTAGATATTAATTTGCCGTCAATGTAAACCCAGTTTTCCAATTGTATGACGTCATAAGATACATAGTTTCTTTTATCATTTAGGTAATTCACTCCGAAATGCTATTAGGTACCGTATAGGCTTGTAGTTTATTGGTTACCTACTACGAAACATTGTAATGTACCTACTAATCATCATCATCATCATTTCAGCCAAAAGACGTCCACTGCTGGACAAAGGCCTCCCCCAAAGAATGCCACAACGAACGGTCCTGGGCCGCCCTCATCCAACGATTGCCCGCGACCTTCACCAGGTCGTCGGTCCACCTCGTGGGGAGCCTGCCTACGCTTCGTCTTCCGGTGCGCGGTCGCCACTCTAGAACTCTTCTGCCCCAACGGCCATCAGTTCTGCGAGCTATGTGCCCTGCCCACTGCCACTTGAGTTTCGCTATTCGATGGGCTATGTCGGTTACTTTGGTCCTCATGCGGATCTCCTCATTTCTGATTCGATCTCGCAGAGTAACTCCGAGCATAGCCCTCTCCATCGCTCTCTGAGTGACCTTGAGCCTTCTTATGAGGCCCATAGTGAGCGACCACGTTTCTGTTCCGTATGTCATCAGTGGCAACACACACTGGTCAAAGACCTTCTTCTTCAGACACTGCGGTAAATTGGACGAGAAGATATAACGCAGCTTCCCGAACGCTGCCCATCCGAGTTGGATTCGGCGATTGACCTCTTTCTCAAAGTTGGATCTACCTAACTGGACCGTTTGTCCCAGGTATACGTAATCGTCAACAACTTCGAGTGTAGTACCCTCGACCATAACAGGAGTGGGCGTAACAAGGATATTCGACATAATCTTCGTCTTGTCCATGTTCATTTTAAGGCCCACTCGTTGGGAGGCCCTACACCTATCTACTAATGACTATCTAATAAATGGAAATGACTGGACTGAATGTTATTAATAAAATACCGAATATACTTACTTGAATGAGTGTGTCAGAGCTATTTAATAAATTTACACATTTGTACATTTACAATAAAGCAGCCGTAGGACGTTCTCATTCTATGGGCTGTTCCTGTCAAGCATTTTATGTGCAGTTTTCAGTAACTTGACATTTATTGGATTTCTGGCTTCAGCCAGTGACTTCCTTACCTAAAACTGGTGCTCTTACCATGTCATAAATCACATTAACACGTTTGATGCTAAGCCAGGTCTTTTTGGCCTGGTCTTAATCTTTCTTCAGTGCGAAGGCTAAAATCGTGTCCTCTCGCTCTGGGCGGGAGCTGTTATTTTAGTTGTACTCAAGGTACAAAAGAGATAGTTATATATCGTAGCTTCATTTTAAGAATAGAACTCAACGGTCTATAAAAAAAGATGTACCGTGTCTGTCCGACCTGGTTCGCAAGGAACGAAAAGGGACCATTCTTTCAGTGCGGTACCAGGACTTGACATCAAGGCCTGGTACAAACAGATGGTGGTAGTCTGACAGATCTAGTTCGCACTAGAAAAGAATCAACTTCCACCTTCCACTTCGACCTGGTATCAAATAGTATAATAGTACACGATAATAAGTCCCGCAGCTAGCGTGTTAATATACATTTTAATCTTATGGCTATAATCAAATCATCCCTTACTACTCCTATAAATATTCAGTTTATCTATAGAGATCGTGGATTTTATAAAATGCATATACATGCATCGCAATACCACCAACCAATATTAAACCCTAATGGTAGCGTATTCAGTTTCAATAAAAAAAGTCTGGAACGTAATACTTCTGTAGGTGGGAAGCGTTAACGGACTCTCGCGGCGGTCGCGACAGACGCAGCGCCCTCGACGACCCAGCCATAATTTACGATCATCCCCAAAAATCCCTGGATTATTTTTATTCGATAACAATAAAGGTGCCGCAGAGGGTTACCTTTATTATCACTCAGTGAGGGATGACTTTTTTACAACTTAACACATGTCACGGTCGCCGAAACAGATTCTGAGTTCATATGTAGCTTAATGTTCTTTTGATAGGACACGATATATATAATATGAAAAGATGTATACTGCTTTCATGAAACATGTATTATATATTTTGAGTATGTCATGTGAAGTGAATCCCCAATCGTACAGTAAACATATATGTACTTTCTACTTTATATGTACGATATACCTAGTTAGGAAAAAGTAGGTACAGGTATAAAGGAATTTGATCTAGGTTCAAACGGTATTAATAAAATATTTTGAAATATACTTCATAGACTACTTTATCCGGTGCTCGTCCTTATTGATGGATGACAAGTCCACCCAAGTCCAAAGGACTCCAGAAACGATCCATTATAATTTCGGGAATTGAATGAGAAAATCAGTGTAGTTAAAGTATAAATGTTAACTAACGTTAACTCCGAAATTTCAGATACTCGTGTTACGTAATAGAATAAATCTAAATAACTACAAAAATGCATCTGAATTTCTTACCGGGTCTGGTGGTATGTTATTTTAAGACCACCTAAATGATTAATGCCGAAGTACCAGTTCAAAGTGAATATTTGTGTACGAATCATTTATAAGAAGCATACGCTAATCATAGCAGAAATACTCCATGCTTTTTCGTAGTATTGGCGTCTACATACTAGTATATACCTACATGTTTATACTAGAACACCTCCAGGAGCTAATTAAATATGCAAATTAAAATGAGTATCAGAAGTGAAATGTTTTGAAATGTGCTCAACGGACAAAGGATCCGTAGCGCGGGCACGTTCGCCTTGATCGAGGCGGATTCGGATTAGAGGAGCCTGAAAGTGATCCGTTATAATTTCGAGAGTGGCCAGTAACGGCTGGTACGCACAGATTAGCCCCTTCGATAAACAATAGCATTAGTATGCGGGGACGCGCTGACCGGCGCCGATCAGCCCAGCCGTGCTCGGATTAATTTGCCTTCTCAAAATTATGGAGGCCTACGCAGAGCAGCGTAATGTGAGAGCTTTCATGACATCGATTGTTTTAGATTTTTGGTATGATACTACTTTAATTGTTGTTATTAATGAGATTTTACCAAATTATTATAAGAGCAATCGACAAAGTTATCAATGGTCATTACGTTATGCTATACCTAATTCAGCATAATAATAACGATATAAAGATGTGTCAATCCATATAATTAATTAAAGGCCCTGTAATTGCCGGCACAGAGGCATAACACCTCAGGCTTCATGAGTGGTAACGCATCTGCATTTTGACCTTGGTCTTTGTGTGGGGGGTCTATAGGCTGCAGTCATCACTTAACATCAATGTGAACTGCAAGCTTGTTTGCCACTTCCATGACATAAAAAAAATATCAGAGCTCTGCGGAGCACACTTTGAATACAACTGCTCTAGTCTAAAGACTTTAAAATTAGAAAACAATAATTCAATGTAGATTCGTCGTAATTTTTGAAGTCCAAGATGTTATATAATAATTGTTTTATATTATTTCGCATTAACACATGCTTGTGAAATATATTTTATTTAAAGAAAAATGGAAAGAAAAATTTGACTTCAGACGAGACTCGAACTCGCGGCCTACTGGGAATCTAGTCCAGCCGCTCTTCCAATTGAGCTACTGAAGTCCTGCCCGATTTGTTGAATACGATATTCAATAAACTGCAAAGTCTATTATATCGGTTGCCTAACTAGCATAGTTGGCAATAGATGGCGCTGCTGCTACCATAAAGCAATGCAATAAAAATGTGAAGGAAAGATTCGACAAATCGGGCAGGACTTCAGTAGCTCAATTGGAAGAGCGGCTGGACTAGATTCCCAGTAGGCCGCGAGTTCGAGTCTCGCCTGAAGTCAAATTTTTCTTTCCATTTTTCTTTAAATAAAATATGTTATATAATGTTACATTATTTAATAGCATTAACATTGTTTAGTCCAGGCCGGAATACAGAGTTCATCTTCACGTGGTATGTTCCTTCCAGATTAAATTATAAAGTTTTGGGATGCCACATGATCGATGTACGTTATAAAAGTTGCTATATTACTACCTAGTAACTTATTTTACAAATAATCGGTTAGAAAAGAGTAAAAAGAAAGATATGTTATACGCCAAACAATCGGATAAAACAAACCACACAATTGACTTCTAAGGTTTACAAATCCACCAATTATAAGATTAATAATGTCATGGTTACTTTACGACAGTAGGCACCCCCATGAAGTTTAAATTAAAAACAAACACTTTAATTTAAGGGTGTTTGCGACTGATGAAAACAAGCGTTAATTTTATTTGAACGTCCCACGATATCCGGTGGCAGCGGAAGTAGGTGTGCACGCCTACCGTGTCGGCGTCGTCGGGCCTAAGTAATGAACTCACTCTTACAACATTGCTTACCACCTTATCATAACGGCGTAAATTACAACGCCCTTTCACAGATTTCAAACCTTATTTAATTTGCATTAAGCTTCATGTTTATTCGCTTAAAACCAACTCAATTGTTGACGAGTAATCAACACAGGTTAAATTTGTGGTTAATTATAATGCGCTATCACAAATTTAACGGGCAATACAATTAAGAATAAAACAATAATGGCCTACACCAACAAATAATTATGCTTTACAATTATTGATATCGAAAAACTAATTAATTTATTTAATTACTGCTTGATTATTATGTAATAGTGGTGTTTGAAATTATGTTAAGTAGTAGGTACCTATTTATCCCTAAATTATCTGGTCAATGAATCGAAATTTCAGTTGACATATAAACCTTATAAAATAAGAGGATAATTAGAATAATTATATTATTATGCCATTGCTTTTAGATTTGACATTTGTATTATATTATTTCCATTATTTCAAATAGTTCAAATTTAAAGAAAATATTATCAGTTAAAATTACGATGTACAAATCTATATTTATTATTCTAAAGGAACGATAGCTATAGCTAATATTAATATTTCAGTATTTAGAACCACTAAGATTTCAATATTGTGAAGATCGTGATCTACAATTTCTACATTAAATATTTCATCTCGTGACATTATGTAAAAACATCGAGGATAATCTTTTTGGATCAAAAAACTTAAATCAAAGAAATTATTTTTACCAATACCATGATTCAGCGCCAAACTTAGATCCCAATAAATCAAAAGCTAATTTAGTTGAAGATTTGGGAGGCGGGAAGCGATGCGTGCCGTAATGTGTTCTTTACATCAAAAACACATTTAAAAGAAGTTAGATTGGCTTACGGGAGTTGGCGTGCGGCCATATATAGTTCGAGCCTTTTCGGCGCCCCAAAGCCAGCCCTAATCTTCAAAGATCCGCCGCAGATTGTTTGCAAGCATTTCGGTCCATCAAAATATGACGGATCAAAACTTTTTCTTAAATAATTTAAATATCAGAGTCAAAGTTGAAATAAGGTATGTCGACTACGTGTTTTGATGTTCATGGATGGAGACTCGTAGGATTTATGTATTTTGTAAATAAATAAATAAATAAAATACGCTGACACTCACAGCCCCACAGTAGGTATAAACCTGAGTCGTGGGTGCCGTTGTACACATACAACACATATACACAAACACCCAGACCTGAAACAAAAATATCTGTAGGCCATATTTGTCCCGGTGCGGGGATCGAACCCGTGACTTTTCGAATCAAACGGTCGTCTCACACCGCTAGACTAACCGGGTCATCAAATATGAATCAATAAAGTGCATTGGCACAACAAGAATGCATTTGGTACCTTACTAAGCCTTTGGTAGGCGAGCTTGTATCTTGATTTGAGGAAAATATTAACGTAGTGAGTGAAAAATGTAAAAATATTTTAGTATTATTCGATCACGATTCTGAAAAGGTTAATTTATATACCTATAGGATTCGCTATATTTTGTTAGCACTTCTAAAGTTAACGTTAACGTTCTAGAATAGGGAATATGCATAAAATTTAAATTGTCTCTAATATTTCTAAAATATTTTTTTCTTTTCTAAAATCTTCTCAAATATTTTTTTATTTTATACTTATCAACGTCATATTATAATTATAAAGTTTTGTTTTATTTACTAATTATTTAATGCCATTAAATAATATGTAAATAGTGCAAAATAAGGGAACGAAATTCAAACTTCCAAAACGCGCCGCCATTGGTCGAGACGAAATAACACTTTGTCTGGTGTTTTTCTAATACTATTTTTGCACTTAGGTACTATACAATACTTGTAAGATGGCTTTTTCGCTTCTTCCATGATTTGTAGAGCAATTAAAATTGAAAATACGTATGAAGTAACACAAAAGTTTAGAGTAAAAAACACTCGACGTGTGTTGTGACGTCACAATACACGTCGTCAAAATTACGGCGTTTGAAGAGCTCAAATATACTCAATGTTTTAAATTTCACTTTGAAAAATAACTATAATATTTTCAGGCCTATTTACAATTTTTCTACGACATATATAAGTAAATGATTAATTTAAGACGAAAAAAAATTTCATGAATATTCCCTATTATCCATGAACGCATGAGCGTAGTTAGATTTTGATTTCGGCATAGGTGCCGGACAAAATTAAAGTACCTAGTAGATACTGAACTTTTTTACAAGAGAAGGGGAGGGGTCGGATCAGGGTGTCGCGTTGTGTATTGCCTTTAGGTGAAAGGTGGGCATACCTACGAAGGAGTTAAGACTTCTTTTAAGCATAAGACGCATTTCAGGCTCTGTGAATCTCCAGCTTATGACTAACAACAAGCCATATCAAAACCCGCACCTCGGATTTTGATAAGGCTAGTTCAGTGATTTTTTATGCAACGAAGGTGATAAATAAGCATGCAGTTCACATGGATGTTAATTGATGACTGCAGCCTACAGAAAAACCAAAGGTCAAATTTCAGATGCGATGCTATCCTAGAGATCTCAGTTAGTTGTTATGTCTTCGTGATAGTTATTAAGGGACCATATGCTGTCCGTCATTGAATACCACAGAATATGGGACGAAAAAATCCATACCCTGGTTTATCCAATGATCAACAAAGCTGCCTCTGTTAATAAAAAGATTTCTATAAAATAATTGTACACAGGTTCCAGATAAAATGGATCGAATAAATACAACACATTAGCGGAATCTGAATACTACTTATAATAAATCGTTTTTTTTTATTACTCTACCATCACGGGTCCCTGTATCAATAAAATTGGTACCACAATTAATAAAAGAATATTTAAAACAAGCTTTATTTTATTCATATCTTACTCATTCATAGTACCATTATGTGAAATTACGTACTGTGAGGTTTTACAATGTTAAGTCTCGCTAGATGCACAGTTAAAACAATTTAATACACTCTGTTCTTATAAACACACTCCAATGCTTTGGCTTAAATTATATATTTACAACAATTTTATCTATGCAGCATTTATCTTATAATTAGCGATTTGGCAACATGTTAACGGTAACATCCACATACTCGTACTAATATAAACTTTAATTGACAGAAGAAATTTCTTTTTATGTAGATATATATTAACAATTGCATTGATATTAGATCTTACGAACTTTTCTAATTGAACATAATATCTGAATTGTTATTAAAAAAAGTGGTACGTACGTATAATAACTATTAAAACAAAAATTATTTTGACTTATTCATAAAATTATTGGAATAATTAAAATAAATATTGATTTGAAAACAACAATTAGGTAATTTAGGTGTTAAGATGAGACTATAGTATATTTAAAACGAGACGAAAGTAAGTATAGGAAGCACAGTTCTTCTCTTTATAGAGATGTGTCATTTCAAATGAATTAAAATATAGTTTTTTTACAGAATTGACAAACATCGTTAGTAAATTTAAAAATGCAATTTGAATCTTTTACAAGTATGGGAATTCTAAAAAGAATAAAGAATACTGGCACTGAACATCTTTGAAATGATATCACAGTAAACACCAGCTTCATACACAATGTAAAAAAAGTAAATAACATATCAATAGATAATTTAAATGTTTTGTGACAAAATTACAAACATTTCCTTTCAGTCTTAGTCTAACATGTTCAAATAATAAACATTACGATAGTGCACTTTATATCATATATCAATACATGTGCATCGTTATAATTATATATCACGGTGCAGCAGATTCATGAATTAAAATCGATTTATGTTTATACATAGCCGAATTAACATCTAATGCTTTAATAGGGCAATAAATTAATTTCATAATATAGCTTTACGGTAAAAATCTGCTGCACCGCGAGCACTTTTTACTTAGTCCGAGGAACTATTTTAGTATAATTAATATAGTATATAATTAACAACAACATTTATACACATATATAAATATCGTTATCTGCAGGAAAACAAAATATCAATTTTGTGTATAAGATTAAAGACAGTGTGCCTATTTATATTTTTTAAACTACATTACCTGTTTCAAGGACTATTCTGAGTTTACAAAGTAGCTAAATAATATATTTTTCCTAAGCTCATAGTAGAGTCCCATACTAAAGCGATGATTCTTAAATTATACCGAATATTACATCATCAAAAGCAAGTAAAATTAATATGTAATGTTAAGTACATATGTCATAAACTATTGTGTTTGAATATTTAATTAAAAGTGCATGTATTATTACAAAATAACTTGATTTCTATAATAGCATCTTTAAATGTACTTAATTGATTCTATCTACTTGTACAGTATCTTGGCTAGTGCATTAAAAAAGCGATAAATGGACAGTGTTTGTATGAAAGAAACTGTGTGTAAGTGATTTCCTACAAGTTGATAGTGGCGTAGAGACAAATTAACACCCATGGGTGACTTCTTCGCCAATCGGCGTCACCTGAAAATAAATATAAATATTTTAAATAATCACTGTATACTATATATATTTTATACGTTTTTTTAACACCACTCGACTAGAACTTGGTACATAATATATGGACAAATATTTTATAAAATACTCATACATAATGTATCTCGACAACTATATAATACATGAATACATACTTTATAATAATCCCATAAAAAAGATTCAAATATTGCTGTTGGAGATCAACTTAAAAAAATGTTTTTCTTTGTAATAAAACTAGTTTTCGGATTTATCTCGCGTATATTAAAAACTAAAATGATTATTTAAAATCGAACCCGACGTTTCGGTCGCTTTTCAGCTTCCGTGGTCTCGGTGTTCTTTTTGTTCTTTTTCGTTATAAGTTACAAAACGAAATCTACCTAAAGAAACTCATAAGAAATTGTATTCTATGAAAAAAAAAACAATGTATGCTTAAATGCCCCCTACTGAAATTGAAAAAAGACATAATATTTTTCATTTCAATTTCAACGTTAACACATAGACAACTTATACTCCAACGGTTTTTTTTAGCTTCAACTGTTTCACTGCTGGGCAAAAGCCACCCTAACTTTTTCCACCAATTGATTTAATATTGGTAATTTAGGCAAGGTACTAAGAGAAATCTCTAGATGTTATGGGTGGTCTTGTGATTTTCTAGGGCAGAATTAAGGTGTGAAGATTTTAACTAGCATCAAACAATCTCCAAATACATTTCGTCTACATCGGCGATACAGTTTCATATTATCACAGTCTAAAGAAAACGAACTTGTTAAATATTATGCAGACACTGAACGTGTCACCGCGTGTCAGAAATTTGACGTCTCCACGCTTGCCGGTGTGGTAGATAGAAAAAACAATTTTAGTTTAATCACGTATCGTAACATCCACGACTGAGATCGAAGACACGAACCCTCTATCACAAAATCATTATTCATCTAAACTAAAATAAAATTCAAATAAATTCTTCTGAGTGCAGACACTACCTAATGAAATAGGTAATGCTAAGTCGAGAATAGAGAAAAAGATAAAATAAAATATACCTGTGACCTGCGATGCACCTCCTACCCAGTTGAAATGCGTCTTCCCGCCACCCTCGTCTGTCTTCTGCTTCCCCTTATCGATCTCGTTCAAGTTCGATTGATACTTCGTTCCTAATAATTAAACATATATAGTAAATGTATAGTTTGGAACAGGGAATAGCTATCTGCTTAATTATGTCTCAGGATAGATCGTTTTTAGGGTTCCGTAGTAAACAAAGAACCCTTATAGTTTCACCATGTCCGTCTGTCTGTCTGTCTGTCTGTTTGTCTGTCCGTCCCCGGTTTAACGCAAAAACTATTAGTACTAGAGAATTGAAATTTGGCACAAGTATACACCTTAATTACGTCGACAAAGTGGTAGAATAAAAATGTGAAAAAACGCGGCTATTTTTTTAAATATTTTACATCGTCAAAAAAAAAATTATTACACTAATATATTAGCCAATTGACGGCGATACCTATCTTCTATGTCATGGTGGTGTAAAACAAGCATGCATTTGATGGTAAGTGAATACAGCAGCCTATAGACCTCTAAATGCTGATACTTTGCCACCCCTCAGCCTTAAGTTGTTTTTATGCTCCTGTGATTACCTAATCCATCTATTGCAGAAATATTGCGCTTAATGCTAAAACGTTCCGACTTGGTGGTGCAGGCAATTACAACTCCTTATAATAATTGACAGTTGCAGTGTATTTACATCTGATTTGTATAGATGTTTATGCTCTGAAAAAAAAAAACAGTTTACATCAAAGGAGACTTCATTCTATTTGCGATTTTGTTCATATAAATATACTAAATGCCAGCGACATATTACAAAAATAAAAAAGCAGTCTTTTCACGTTAAGGCTATTCACTACCGAAGAATTTTGCAGACAAGTTTAATTTAGGGAGAGAAAGCAAAAGTTGGCGGCGTATATACAACTCATTAAGTAAGGAAAGGATTCAATATGGCAAGGGACAGACGGGCGGCGGTGGGGCAGTTATTGAAAAGTTGCGCAATATTGTCGAGTGGCCGGGCAAGCCGTAAATTCGTAATGGACGCAAAAAATAAAACAGTGGCGACGGTCGATGTCCTCCGAGCGCCGCAGCGACGCGCTGCAAAAACAACCACCCGCAAAACTTTGGCTCGTCGTCGAATCGCCTAAATGGATTTTTCAAGTTCACAGGTGCATCCTTATGTTTTGTGTATCTCTTTTGTGCATGTATTTTTAAGCTTTAATCAGTTCAGGTTTTTGAGCAATAGCGAAAGCTAAACCTAAAAGGAGACGGATAATTTTGGGCCTGCAAAATCGTTACTGGTTAACCCATTACACAGTATATTTTGTAATATAGTTCACAATTAGCAATCTAATCCAACTTTTACTTGATCATTTATATACTTCACTCCACCAATCCGCATTGGAGCAGCGTGGTGGAGTAAGCTCCAGGCCTCCTCCCAAAAAAGGGGAGAGACTCGTGCCCAGCAGTGGGACGTTTATTGGGTTGCCATTATTATATATACTTCAATTACTGGCAATTCAAAAAATGCCCGAATTCCAAATTATATATTTTATAGTCATTTGAAAATGACATAATATTAATTTGTACAGTATTAACACCTGGGTCTAGAAATGTATGGAACAGTATCATTCTCCTTTTGGCTATGAATCCCAAATCAGTTTGTTCTAGGCATTGTCGTTGGTTTTTTTTTCTGATTTTATTCGGGTTTACTCTAAACTTATGTTAGTTAAATGGGCTCTGATACATATATCTGATACCTACATTGAAATCTCCAGTCTCATGTAGATGTTTATAGCGTACAGTATTACTTACCATCAATGTAAACTGTATGCTTGTTTGCCACTTCATAACAAAAAATCTCTAAATCTTTCATCATATTTTCATATAATACGAGTACCTAAAGGTAAGAGCGACTGAATAGAGTTACTCGTGAAAAATAACAGCCAATGTTTATATGAGATTAGGGTATAACATTTATGTTACAAGTGACCGTAATAGGTATCTCAAGATGTTGTAAGGAGACGAGACACGACACGAGCGAGAAAATGTCCGAGTTGCCAATAACGGCATGTGGCGGAGTAATGACCCGCAAAAACTGCTTATAACCCTTTCTATTACAACATTAGTATAGGAAATATGTATATTGGACAGATTGAATTGATGACCTTTGAGAAAGACTGTAATATCAATCCGTCAGCTAGCGTTAATGGTTTTAGTGTTTTCTTTATTATTCTAGATACAACGCTGATATAGGAATACAGTTCGTAAATATAGGAAAAGTATTGTCACTACAATTTAAGGTATTAAACTGGTGGTAGATTTCCAGAACGTATGCACCACCGCACTACCTAGTTTATGATCAGCACAACCTTGGTCAGGTTAGAGGTTTAGTTGAATATATGGTTCCCTATAATTATTATTATCACAAAGGCAACACAACTACGACGTCAGGGGAGCAACGCATATGTATTTAGACCTCTGATTTTTTTTGTAGATATAGGTCGCAGAAGTTACTTACCATCTATTTGAAATGCTGCATGCATTGTTGCATGCATGTTTGCCACCTTAATGTTATAAAAAAATGCTGCCAAGAGTGAGTCGAATTCACCCATGTAGCGTTCCATTGCAGTAAATAATATTTAGGTATCTCAAAAACTCATTTAAATATCTCATTTTCACTAAATTTTGTTGAACGTTTTCATTATAAACTACAGAATTACATGTATATGTCGGAGTGGAACCTGAATGTGACTGCTGGCGCCATCTGGTTTGTCGGAGACGTAACCTAATTATGACTAGGGTAGATTGTTCAATAGAGAATTCTAGGTGGCGCCACGGTCGGCGTAGGTTCTTGAAATTGTTATCTTAGAGGGGATAGTTACTAGCCGATATCGGGTTTATAAAGGCTAGAAAATAGTTCATGACGTTCAGTCATAGAGTAACAGTCAGTCAGTCACAGTCACACAGTTGAATCAAATTATTATAGCGCAGTTATGCTGCCAGTTAGAACAGTGAACGTCAGTGATATTAAAGTGATATAAAGCGGGTAGTCCTGAACTTGTGATAGTAGTACTCGTAGTATCGTATCCTGATAAATATGGTTGCCCGGTCCGAAGGGTTTCTTGCCCGTTCTTCCCTGCCGGAAGTAATCGAATGGGCGGATCTTTGGCAATATACGACTTTATTCTGCCAACCTGTGCTTTATTTCATCATCCGCTCGAGTACCCACCTACAGATGCCCACAAACACGAGTAACATGTCGGCTTATGGAAAGACACGCCCACAATACTACCCACATGTCCGGACTGGAGAGGCCCTCCTGCCGATATCAGAAGTGGGATTCACTCGAGCAAAAATATTATGAAAATATGTAAAGTGGAAAGTGACGTTACCTTGCGCCATGAAGAATCAATGGTTATTTCTTGGATCAACAAGTTGACGACCTACCCTCAACTGAAGAAAAAAAAAAGTGTCAAATTTCAAAGAGCATCAAATCGTTCAAACAATTGCTGCCGAGTTCGCTGGTCGCCTCAGCTGGGCCTCCCTTTTGGGTCTCACCTGGCTGGGTGGACCGCACTGGCCACAGAAAGAATGAGGTAGTCCAGTGCCAACCAAAAGTGGTTAACCTAGAAAACCAAACCAAAGTACTGGGATTTGAAACTACAATGGAGACTTAACACCGTAGTGCTGTGATTGCATGGTACACTACTTTGCCAATATACCTGGCTGGAAGTTGAAGTATGCAGCAGAGGTTGTGGTGCGCATACCACCGCAGATTGGGTCATAGAAATCTATGCTGGAGAGCGATGAGCGGATTTCAACGTTTCAACCGGACATGCATCGGTTTTCTACATTTGGTGAGTCGTTTTCATTTTGTTATGACCTCATGGCTGATGAATGGGTTCAATTCCCAGGTCATGGTGAATCGGTACAAATCACCAATTTGTGGCATTTCCCGTTGAAAATGTTTTCAATGTAATCCTATGCCTAGAGTTGAAATTTAACCTAACACATGGTTAAGTTTAGAAAATGGCTAATTTCATTCCGTCTATTGGGGTAGATAGTTTGAAAAAGTTAGTCAAACGGTAAAGTTGATAATGGTTTCACCTGTGGGTAATTACGGGAAGAAATTAAAGGATCCTTGTGATTTAATAAGTGTGGTCTCTCCTGCTTTAGTGGGTGACGACTATCACTGTTATGTGGTCTTTCCTGCTTTTGTGGGTAACGATCATCACTGTTCGATTAATGTGTATGTGGTCTTGCCTGCTTTTGTGGGTAACGATCATCACTGTTCGTCTAATGTGTATGTGGTCTTTCCTGCTTTTGTGGGTAACGATCATCACTGTTCGTCTGTATATATGGTCTCTCCTGCTTTTGTGGGTGACGACCTGGTTATACATCTTAATGCTGTAGGAATCTTACCTGCTATTGTGGGCTAAACAGATTCTTATGATTAGGTAGCGGACACTGAGGCTCAAGTACCAATTGATATGATGTGACGAATATTGAAAACGTTGTGTGTGAACATGTGTGTACAGGTTCTTGGTTCACGGGTTTCGTGACTATGCCAGAGTATCAGTGTGTTGACTCTGGGTGGAATATGAGATGATTTGGCATTCCTGGAGGGAAGTGCTGGTTGTTGAGTTGTTGGCCATGAACGAGGCACCTGTGTTAATTTGTTCGATAATGTAAATTTAACATGAAGTCTGTCAATGATACTTGATCTCAAAATGTTTTGTCTCTTTGTGAGGGAGTGAATAATTTGTTTAAAGCGTTACTAGTTATCTGAGATGCCGAGAAAAGCACAAGATGATTTGTGGTAGTGATAACTTGAGATCGATTCTAGTAATGTCAGGTAGGCCGAGCTAAATACGGTTACTGCCTGTCTTTTGGGCTTAAAAGCAATACCTTACTTTAGTGGTTGATAATGACGAGTAGATACAACGGCGAATTAATTACGTCATAGTTGGGCCAATAAAGGCCTAGTGAACTATCATACTCTCAGAGATGTTTCCTTGTTACAGGTAATCGCATCGCACGAGGACGTGCGAATTGTCAGTATGGCCGTGTCGGAGTGGAACCTGAATGTGACTGCTGGCGCCATCTGGTTTGTCGGAGACGTAACCTAATTATGACTAGGGTAGATTGTTCAATAGAGAATTCTAGGTGGCGCCACGGTCGGCGTAGGTTCTTGAAATTGTTATCTTAGAGGGGATAGTTACTAGCCGATATCGGGTTTATAAAGGCTAGAAAATAGTTCATGACGTTCAGTCATAGAGTAACAGTCAGTCAGTCACAGTCACACAGTTGAATCAAATTATTATAGCGCAGTTATGCTGCCAGTTAGAACAGTGAACGTCAGTGATATTAAAGTGATATAAAGCGGGTAGTCCTGAACTTGTGATAGTAGTACTCGTAGTATCGTATCCTGATAAATATGGTTGCCCGGTCCGAAGGGTTTCTTGCCCGTTCTTCCCTGCCGGAAGTAATCGAATGGGCGGATCTTTGGCAATATACGACTTTATTCTGCCAACCTGTGCTTTATTTCATCATCCGCTCGAGTACCCACCTACAGATGCCCACAAACACGAGTAACATGTCGGCTTATGGAAAGACACGCCCACAATACTACCCACATGTCCGGACTGGAGGCCCTCCTGCCGATATATATATATTTTTTTTTTAACTCTCGTATTCTAAAAGCTAGAGCGAGGTGGAAAATGTGTCCCACATTTTCCCACATCGAAAGTGTCATCTATCAAACAACTGACTTTCAGAAAAAATATACAAAAAAACTTCGATGTTATTTTTTAAATTTTCCATAGACACCAAACATGCAGCTTTGAAGAAAAATACGTTTTTTAGTTTTAGTTCCAAGTATGAAGACTCCATATATATTTCATTATTTATTTTTGTATAAAAATTCAGAGAATACATCTGCCTACCGAATTTTAAGTATGTAGTCCTAATAGTTTCGGAGTAAAGTGGCTCTGGCATACGGATGGACGGACAGAAAGACAGATAGATAGACATACATGACGAATGTAGAGGAATAAAGTTAGGGATTTAGTTTTTTGCCATTGCCCTTAAAACGTAGGAATTTACGTAGGTTCATGTAAATAAATTATTAACAATTACAAAATAAAGTAATATGCCTGAATCTTACGTTTGTTCTAGACATTCAATATCCCAATAGTAGGTAACTAGATTTATAACTACCTAATGAGGCAGATAAAAACATTACATTATTCAAAGACTAACAAACCAAAACGTTCGTTAATTTTGTCTTAATGGTTTGGATCTATCACACAGACTTTTTAATATCGCCATAACAGTATCTATAGGTAACAAACAATGCGTGTAAAAGGGTGGGCTGGAAACAAACATATTTTGTGGCTTTGCGTTTTCGTCCGACATAAACGTTAATACGGTTGATTACCACTTCGTAAAACATTTGTTTATAAACGATTTGTATTTTACGAGATACATAACATTCGAACCTAACTGCTTACAGACTGGCGACAAACAGAACGTCGTAATAGTTTATGATCTATAAACAAATATAACGATCACTAATAATATCTGAAACAGTAACAAACAATCAAAATAACGTGAACGATCTCGGGGGATACAATCCATAAAGGTATTATTATCTCTTAATAAATGAAATCGGTAGCATAAAAATTGTTTGGATGCGTTTTATCGGCAACGATATCAGAAATTAATGAACTCGTTTCACCATGGAATTCGTTGATAGGCGATACTGATTGCCGCTGTCGAAATATTTACTCAGTGGGCTATTGTAACGAATGAGTGGTCAAGAATTATTTTATACACGCAATATAAAGTGTAACATTATTCATTATATCCTATTTCACATATAATATGTCCCCGGAATGCCTTTAGCTAATTTGTTCATTTTATCAACATTGACGATGCTGATATATGTATCCAATAAGTATTTAAACTAAAAAAATATACGTATTGACTATTTATTATTGACGATTTATTTCATATTATTATATTCAATCGCATTCAGCTTTCTATTTTTATATAATGGTAATGGCAAACAAGCATAGAGTCTACATTCTCAAACACAAAAACTGGAGGTCAAAATGCAAATGTGTTGCTCCTGAAACCTAAACCTAAGTTGTTTTGCCTCAGTGATAGTAATTAATACCCGTTATAACTGTTATTATAGGGCCGTACCTCACCAACAAATTTAAGTACGAATTGAAATAAAACTACTTTTACGGATTTATCTCACGTATATTAAACTAAAATGATTTTTAAAATCAACCTGAGCTGCAAAGCGACCGAAACGTCGGGTTGATTTTAAAAATCATTTTAGTTTAATATACGCGAGATAAATCCGTAAAAACAGTTTTATTTCAATGAGTGTAGCTCGCGAAAACCTAAGAACATATCAAATTTAAGTACGCGTATCGGGTTTTAAACAAGAATAACAAACATGCACATTTTGGTGTTGGAACAAGATACAAGGTCGTGGTCAGTTTTAAAATTCGAAGTGATTATCGATATGGATTCAGAGAAAAAGTACATCTTTTCCTGAATGTTTCTGTATTTACCTTTATCAGTGAGTGGATTGTCTCGTCGCGGCGGCCGAGAAGGCGGCGGCATCGTGACTGCGTGAGGGTCTGGAGTGGTCGTTGGAGGTGATGATGCTGGCAACAAAGTAAATATATACCTTCATTTCTATTTGCCCAAGGTTAAGACAAAGGCTTAAACGTGCGTTGCATACGCCTACGAATAAATAATTGGAAAAAAGTGTAACTCTCATACAAAGCATAGTTTAAAAGTGGCACCAAAGTGGTTTTGAGCTATCAGTAAAAGTCGACAACGGGAGGAATTAAATTATTTAATTCCTCCAACTAAAAATTTAATGTAAATGCAGTTAAATATGTGCATCCTATTTTATTTTTAGTAAGTTACGAGACACACATTTGAAATATTATTCGTAAACTGTAGGTAGTTAATCCTTAGAAAGCCTGTAAATGTTGATGGTAGGTCTAACTTTGTGTTCATATTTTATTTATTGTGTAATAAACTTGATACTAATTTAAAACTTTAAAGACAAAACTTACTGTACAATCGAATAGTTCCGTCTGATTCCCCTCGAGGGTTTTTAGCTACGCATTTATAAGTGCCATAATCTTCAGTAATAATATGCCTGATCAGCAGTCTCATATGTGTTTTATAGGATGGCACTCCGATTATATTTTCCATGTGATATTTTGAGCTTTCGTGGATCATTTGGCCATCGTCCCGGGTCCAGTAATTCAATGAGTTTGGATGAGCTTCTGTGAAACATTCTAGTGTCACGTTGTAGTATAGAGGCGCACCGACAAGTTGATGAGGAATCCATAACATTGGTGGAACTGAAAAACAAACGATTGATAAGAAAAAGTCTAAGTAAAAAAGTTATTTTGTGAAACGTTCATATTTCACATAGATGGCAGAAAAAACACATACACAATAATAACTTAAGTTGATGGTAAGCTATTTAGCTTACATTATACATATACACATTTGTTTCGGGTGTGTGTGTTGTACACACATAATATACATCGGGACCTACGAATAATTTTATCCAAGCGATAATATTATACCAAAACTATGGGATATGAATTTATAGGGAGGTACGTACAAAAGCGCAAAAAGACATGGTCTGCGAACTTAAGTAGTGCAATATTTTTTATCTGTAAAGAAAATGTGCGCCCTAAGTGTGAATAAAATATTTAAATTGACAGTTACTTACAATCCACGCTGACTTTTACTCGTTTAGAAACAGTGGGTGGAACACCATTACTAGCAATGCAGAGGTAAGCGCCCATATCGAGGCGAGATATACGGGCCATTTCCAAAATCTCGCCCTCCCATTCCGAAACTGTAACAAATTAATTAATATCATAATTAATATCACTTTATAAACGTACGTAAATGTTTTGTTTGCATGTTAGGATTAAAATTCTATCCAAACTAAGAACAACTATTTCCTCACAAGTCCGCCATTGTACCTACTGTGCCTCTATACCTATTACTACCTATCTACTCGTACTATACTCAGAACAATAAATTTTACTGAATATTATTTTAGAACGTCGCCATTGTCGTTTAGGTTTGATATGATTCAAGCAATCATATTATGAAGAAAGATAAATTTAACAACAACAACAACTTCTAAATTCGTATATCTTGCCTTACAGGTTTAAAAACAGAAATTAATCGTTCAAGTACTACGTATAACTACATTTCAGTAATTAAGTGAATGTGTAAAAAATAGAACCTATCCATCATCATCATCAAATCACAATCTATCTAGAAAATTTGATATATCAGTTTTTTTTTGCAATTAGCGGGTTCCAACCTGAATGTCCTTTGCTGATGGAGATTTTTGAGTTGTCATCCCGTTTCCACTTGATGGTCGGCTTAGGAGAGCCATTAGCGCGACACGTCAGGGTGACGTTTGCGCCCTCTCGGACGATAACGTCGCTAGAGCTCAGGGCGTCATCAATTGACGGGGGCACTGCAAACATCGATAAAATTAATTTGAAGTTTCTGAACATTTCCTTTTTAGATGTTTCAGTCATTTGGTAAGAAAATCTTCTGTTAGACACACGGTGAAATCGCGCGTGTCAGAGATAGTTATTTACGACCCACATATTGTCGTCCGAAACAGTCATTTGCGGGTTACGAGTTAATATGTTAATATTACCTCATTTTGTCTGCAACCATTATGTTTGCGACAATGTAGCGACCATGGTATTAATTGGTATTTCTTGCCTACTTCTGAGACATATTATGTAGGATCCACGATACTTGTTTTATCATAGTCACTCGCGGTTTGTAATTATAATATGCGCTGACATTTAATAATAAGGGATACTTACCGACGACATGTAGGTAACCAAACTGCGTTTTGGCGGTAACGGTGTTGATCTGACACATATAGCGACCCCGATCCTCCTCGCGCACGTCTGAGATATGTAGGAACCACGTGCGATGCTTGTCGTGTGTCACTGTCACTCGTGGGTTGCGAGTTATCACATGATTATGTACCGTCAATATTGCTGATTGTTCGAAATGCATCCATGCCACCTGAGAAAATAAAAATATGTACTAGATGTAACCTAAATTTTTAATGACAACATTATTTTGTCTTGTACTGCCTAGGTAGTCTAGAGGTAGCAGGCCACTACTACTACGCTGAGGTCCTGGGTTCTATTCCCGGGTAGGGGGTTATCAGAGATAAAGGTGTAAAGTACTTTATCTTTGGTTCTATTGGGATTTTCCATTTTCAGGAAATTTGGCAGTACCTCGAAGTTTGGTAATGTGCCCGGAGATGTCAACAGGCTCACCACCTGTTACATGGGTCAAAAACGTAACCGGCGAATCGTGGGTGTTTGCATGTATGCTTGAATGCATGCATTTACCTCTGCCTACCTCTTCGAGGATTACAGGCGTGAAGTTACGTTTTTTTTATTTTGTCACTTATTATTAGCTTATAAGTCTTTAAGCCAATAATAAGTCCTTAAGCTTATAAGTCTTTAAGCTAATAATAAGTGGTAATAGTAGAATAAGAGGCTCTTCACTTGTAATTAAAGAGTGTCAGCGATTAAAAGTTCACTGGTAAATTCAGTCTGTCAGCCCATCATGGGTTTGACCTTTTGCCTCTGTTATAGTTCTCTGACCACTGACTTAAAGCTATCATGCTCTGTAGAAAGCACTGAACCCTGAACTCTGAAAACCCAGTGAACGCGAGACCGAATCGTCAAACAAGCATGGATGTTAAAAGATAACTACAACCTACAGACATCTACAAAAAATCAGACGTCAAAATGCAGATACACCTAGATCAGAAAATACGGTGGTGCGTATTCCGTCGAGCTCCGAAGCCGAATGGTTAGGGGCACATTGAATTTAATCATCAAGATCGAAAGATCTCGTCTAATGAAGTCTACGCTCCGACCTACTATTTCTCACATACAAAACCCCGAGAGCTTTCAGCTCGAATTGAAAAATCGCTTTGCTTGCCTGGAGGATTGCATCTCAGTGGACGATATGAATGACAGGTTGATAGAAACTGTCCAGTCGGTGGGGTATAAATACTTTAAAACTCGCCGACGAAATAGACCTCAAAAACTAACCGATCAAACCCTCAACCTTATGGCAGAACGACGCTCAATGACACTGCAGACCTCTGATGAAGCTGAAAAATACCGGCAACTTAATATATATACCGGCAAATAATGAGTCTCCGTGATTCACAGTGTGAAAACCGGAAGTGATCACCGAATGGTTAGGGGCACATTGAATTTAAACATCAAGATCGAAAGATCTCGTCTAATGAAGTCTTCGCTCCGACCTACGGTTGCTCAGCTCGAATTGCAAAATCGCTTTGCTTGCCTGGAGGATTGCATCTCAGTGGACGATATGAATGACAGGTTGGTAGAAACTGTCCATTCGGTGGGGTTTAAATACTTCAAAACCCGCCGACGAAATAGACCTCAGAAACTCACCGATCAAACCCTCAACCTTATGGCAGAACGACGCTCAATGACACTGCAGACCTCTGATGAAGCTAAAAAATACCGGCAACTTAATAGACAGATCCAACAGTCCTTGCGGCACGACATCAGATCCTTCAACACAAAATGTGTTGAGGAAACGATAGAGCAAAATAAAGGCTCCAAAGTGTTTGCAAGGGATCTGTCTATTGGACAGAGCCGGTTGATGCAGCTGAAGACAGAGGACGGCAGTTTAGCGTCGACTAAGCCTGAGGTATTGCGGGAGATCGAAAGGTTCTATGGGCAGTTATATACCTCGGTCGCACAACCTGCCTCTGATTTGGTCAGAGACCCGAGAGCCAAATTAAGCCGACACTATACCGAAGATATCCCGGACATCAGCCTGTACGAGATTAGGATGGCCCCCAAACAGCTTAAGAACAACAAGGCGCCTGGAGAGGACGGAATCACTACAGAACTTCTGCAAGCGGGTGGATCACCGTTACTGAAAGTCCTTCAGAAGCTCTTTAATTCCGTCCTATTCGAAGGTACTACTCCAGAAGCATGGAACAGAGGCGTGGTGGTGCTTTTCTTCAAAAAAGGTGATAAAGCCCTATTGAAGAACTATAGACCCATCTCGCTTCTGAGCCATGTCTACAAGCTGTTTTCGAGGGTGATCACGAACCGTCTCGCTCGCAGGTTTGATGACTTCCAGCCTCCCGAACAAGCCGGTTTCCGAAAAGGCTATAGTACCATAGACCACATACACACGCTGCGGCAGGTTATACAGAAGTCCGAGGAGTATAACCGGCCATTATGCTTAAATTAGGCAAATGTGTGATTTTCATTTGTTTTTCGTACTGTCAAGATCAGTGAATCTAATGAAGAAATTCGATACATTTTAAAATTTTACTGCAAAAAAGGTAAAAATGCAACGCAAGTCGCGAAAAAAATTTGCGATGTTTATGGACCTAGTGCAGTGTCTGTGAGAGTAGCACAAATTTGGTTCAAGCGTTTCTAATCCGGAAATTTTGATGTCAAAGATGCACCTCGCTCTGGTCGCCCTATTACGAATAAAATGAATGCCATTTTTGAAAAAATTAAGCAAGATTGACATATCAGTAGTTACGACGTAGCTGAAGAACTGAGAATTGATCACAAAACAGTTTTAGCGCATTTGAAAAAAGCTGGGTACAAAAATAGCTCGATATTTGGGTACCTCACGAGCTCACTGAAAGAAACCTAATGAACCGTGTACTCATTTGTGATTCTTTATTACGACGTAATGAAACCGAATCATTTTTGAAGAACGCGAATCATTGCGGAACGCGCGACTGCGTCGAGGTGTTACTTCCGAAGGTCATGGACCCATGGGGCGACGCTTTTTTATCAACGAGAGGCTCACTAGGAACAACAAATTCTTACTATACCAAGCACGTGAAGCTGCTGGCAAATCGGGCTGGAAGTATATTTGGGCAAAGCATGGACGCATTCTTGCAAAAAAAGCTGATGGTAGTAGGACTTTTTGCATTCGTGCAGTTACTGACATTGATAGTGTGTTTTACGCTAATAATCCTTAAAATGCCTCATAGCTCAAGTACCTCATATGTCCATCTATATTTTTTGTATGCTCATTCTAGTTTAAAAGCCATTTCTATTTAATTAATTTGTATGCTCATTTTAGTAAAGCCATTTCTATAATTTAGCTGTAGATGTAATAGCGTTTGGTTATGTGAAATCAACAATTTTAAACAAAAATATGTTATAATAGCAACTTTTAAAACAGTAATACAATATATATTTATTTACACTACTAAAATCAATAAAGTAAGTATACCTACCTTTTACTAATAAGTATCATTATTATTATTATTTTTTTTTATGTTCAAACTACGAACTAATCACATAAGTATTATAAACAAATATATATTTGCGTTCATTAGGTATAACAATAATGTTTGTTTTTGTATGTATATTTAGTTCATTTAATATAATTACTTGTATATATATATATGTATGTATGTAACTTCACACCAGGTCCATTACGGGGTGGGCAGGGAGTGTATATATAATTAGAAATGAGTATGATATAGGATTATCACATATATTAGATAAGATAGGCATTTTTTATTCTGATAATTAAATCAGTCATGTATATATGTCATACTGTCATATTTTTAAAATTCTTTCTATGTGTTATTTTATGTTTCTCGTTAACATTTAATTCAAACTTGTTGTTCGTAATGTTTATCTAACATAGGGCCCATCAGAATATCAGCGTTGCAGCATTTGCTGCGACATATAGCTGAGATGGGTACCATTTTTCTTGGCTTCACATAACCATACCCTTTTTATTAGTTTGTCTTGTTATTTTTTTATATTTGTATGTAAAAGTTGTGTGGGACCAAGGAAATAAAAATACATTCATTCATTCATTCATTCATTCATTCATTCATTCAAGAAGCTGATAACTGGTGATGAAAAGTGGATCACGTACGACAAGAACGTGCGAAAAAGGTCGTGGTCAAAGGCCGGTCAGGCTTCACAGACTGTGGCGAAACCCGGGTTAACTCGCAATAAGGTGATGTTGTGTGTGTGGTGGGATTGGAAGGGCATTATTCATTATGAGCTATTACCACCAGGCAGGACTATCGATTCTGAACTCTACTGCGAACAACTGATGAGATTAAAGCAAGAAGTTGAGAGAAAGCGGCCGGAATTGATCGACAGAAGGGGTGTGGTGTTTCATCATGATAACGCTAGACCTCACACATCTATAGCCACTCAGCAAAAATTAAGAGAGTTTGGCTGGGAGGTGTTAATATATCCGCCGTATAGTCCTGACCTTGCACCTTCAGATTTCCACCTGTTTCGGTCTCTTTAGAATTCTTTATGCAATGTTAGGTTAACATCACGAGAGGACTGCCAAATCCACTTGTCGCGGTATTCTGATGAGAAGTCCCAAAATGTTTATAGTAATGGGATCATGTCCCTACCTACAAGATGGCAAAAGGTTATCGAATAAAATGGTACATACATACTTCAGTTAAATTTAAATAAACTATATTAAACAATGTTTTGAATTATCTTAAAAAATGCGAAGAAACTTTTTCCCCAACCTTTTATATACTGTGCAACTAACGCCACCAAATAAGACCTAAAAATTCTGTGAAAATTTTAAACGTCTACTTACTATGTACCGTTAAATATTAATATCGAGCAAAAATATACGAAAAAAAACACGTTTATTGTATGCCCCCTTGGACCCCTTAAAATTTTCATTTTCTTATTTTTAGTAATTAATGTTGTCTTTATAGCCATAACAGAAATACATAATTTGTGAAAATGTTAGCTTTTTAGCTATCACTATTTATGAGATACAACCTGGTGACAGACTGACGGGCGGACGGACAGACAGACAGACAGCGGTGGATTAGTAATCCGTAGGGTCCGTTTTTACCTTTCAGGTACGAAACCCCCTAAAAGATAGAACTAAGATACAGAATAGCTTAAAAATATTCGATACGATTCTTTAAATTGACATAACTTTTTTATTTCTGAACCTATTCACATGAAACAAACACTTAATATTAAGTGAAACTTGTCACAATATATTAGTGAAAACCGCAGATCGAATACGCCGTTTCTGAAATTAGCGTGCACAAAATACACAGACAAACAGACATTTTTCTGGGATAAAAAGTACCTAATGTTGTGCGCCAAAGATTAAAGTGTAATCATACCAAGTTTCATTGTAATCGGACCAGTAGTTTTTATGTGATGCTTGAACAAACAGACAGACAGACAGCCAAAAAATTTTCTAATCACATATTTGGGTTCGGTATCGATCTAGTAACATAGGGGATGTTGGTATTATTTTTTTCAATATTTTTAATGTACAGAATTTTCACTTCTACAGTTTTATTATAAGTATTGATAATACGACAATCTCCCGTGTTATAATTAAAAGTATTGACTGTAAGCCAATGAATGAATTTGTATTAGACTAACGTATACAGTTACTTTATTTGAAAAAATTGGCAAAATGCAGACATATAGGATAACATAATAACGTTCCAAGATATTGTACTCTTGTACACAATTGATCGCAAAACGAAACGACAGTAGAGTGCGTTGCTCCGATGATTTCCAATCGCTCTTTAAATTTGTCGAGTGACGTAACGGAAATTAAAGAAACGTCGCCTCTTTTCGGGTATAATATTTTCCTCGGAAAAAATTACTACGTAGATCTAATTTTATTTTCAAAGAGAAAAAAAATATAATTGGATGTTAATTTTAAATGTCCGTGGGTAATGCATATTTAAGACAGGTAGTGTGAATAATAAATATTAAGAAAATTTATGTCGATTTTGAACTACTTATTACCTACCTACTTACCTATTTAAAATCCAGACTTAAGAAGTTTGATATTTCAATGTTTTGGCTTGTTTCACAAAAACTGCTTAGTATACATTAATGTATGATCTCAATTTATGATAATAGTAATAGCAACCCACATTATACGTCCCACTGCCGGGTACGAGTCTCTCCCCTTTTTGGGGGGAGGCCTGGAGCTTACTCCACTACGCTACTCAAATACGGGTTGGTGGAGATACAGGTTAGTGGCCAACCCGCTGTCGGATGTTTTCAAACCGCCCATAAGGCCTCCGACAAGGTTTAACGACTGCTATCTATCGATAGCAACCGGGACCGACGGCTTAACGTGCCCTGGCCTCCGAAGCACGGAAACTCTCAATTTATTTCAAATAAAATCACATGCGAACTGACATACAGAGAGAAAAAGAATTATCATACTTGTAGTATAAGTAACGGTTCCGTTTTCAGTTAATTTACTTTTTAACTCAAGAAATAAACGAAATACCTATATATGAGGATCCTCTTCTCGGCTATTTTAATAAAATGGCAAAGTAGTATACAGTTTATATGGAAGACAATATATTTAATAACAGATGATGCGTTATCACTTCCGGAGTTTATGTCGTTTTTCAATTTCTTCCACAATGTGTTAGAAATTACGGGGCTAAAGTTTCGGCGCAGCACGAATGATCTCTTCAGTCAGGATGCTTGTTGATAGCACAAGTATAGTGGATGGTTTGTTTTTTTTTTATTTTGTCATAATTATTGATGTCATTTGATCACCATGAAAGTAAAAGCGATGTATTTGATTGTTTTTAGACAAGGTAATGCGGTGGTGCCAAACGCACCGACTCCGCGACTGGAACTCTACCGCTAATAAAAATAAGCTATCGAATTTCAAAAAAGCTCAAAACGTACATAACGATTAGCTAATCTGAGCGGAATTGTGAGACAGATGAAACAACATTAATAGCCGGCGAAATTGAACATTTACGGGTTGCTATTAGACAGTGGTGAGCGCCTCGCGACATCTGTGTAATTGCATGGCGCTTCCATCGCGTCCCCGCTTCGCACCAATTTCCACAGCATTAACCGCTTAAAATGCATTTCACTGTGATTGTTATACTTGAAACAATCCCGCTACTTTTAATTCTTGCTCGAAATTGATACTGGAATCTTGCGATGCAATAATGTACAAGATAGGTTAAATAAATATTCAACGTGTATAGTAAGCACCTAATACTGGCTTGTTGTTAGGCTTTAGTTACTGCTAAATCTGATTCATTCCTCGCTTGGGGGAACTTTTTCCAATTAGGAAGATTGTCACTGGAACTCTCGGAGTTTGAAAATATATCAAATGAATGACTACAGGGTCGCCCGAATGAAAACTTAAGGCATCTCATTAAACCTCATAACGATGGTGAAAACTCACATTTTATTTTTAATGGACCTGTTTATTACTTAATATCTTTCGTGTCCTAGACTCTAAGAAATCAAATACCTCCATATCAGCGCAAAGCTACGCAGCGTAGTCGATCGTTATGTGTAATAATGTTTAATAGGAGTAATTAGATCACTCAATCTTTGGGTTTATTATTTTTGATTTGATGAGATCAACGAGTTATATTTTTGCAACGTTGGAATGATTGTTATGGCTATATAACAATGTTTTGATAATTGTAGATGATAATAATATAATGTATTTCATAATTAGTATGTTGTATTCATTACCCCATGTCAATCGTCATAAATAAACGTTATCACACTTGATAGTAGTGATAACATGATAACATTGATAACTCATGATACACACAAGATTTAATATAATGCCAATTACAATTATGGATAGTTTAATAAACATATCACTTAATAAAACAAAAAAGGTTGAAAATCAATATCAAACGCATATTTTATAACTAACCTAATCAAAACCAAAGAAAGATTACTTCATAAATCGTACATAATAAATCATACGAAGGAATAAGGCACTGGCGATGTTTGAATTTCTATATCTAAAGTTGGACTACACGCTTCATCTCTTAATCCAGCTTTAACTTTGAATCATGGTTAGTTCTTTTTATCAAGATTGTGGGGGCAATATAGGGCGAAGTTTGCTAGCTGAAACTCGTGCCGGGTCACATCTTACCTATCTTAAGTGATACGGCTCTCAGCCGCTGTCTAATTTATAATGGACTTGAGAAACTTCGCCCATTTTATTATGCAATGGGACGGTAACCCCTCTAATGACGACGACCTGACTCGCCTGTCGCCGTAACCTGGGGCTTTCCTGATATTAAACAAGGCTTAAACATTACAAATGATTTACGTGAAAATGATTTGAAAGTGCCTATGTAAATCGGTAACGAGGATTGGGTACGCATAAGGTGAAAGCACTAGCGCTGGCGACAGCGTTTTATTGAATTGGGTATAGCGTATTTTAAAAGAATAAATGTTAATACGTTTTGCCACGAGTTTAATTAATAACATACTAGTAGTTAGCCATTGTTAAATATATTTCTTCGACGATCTCTAAAAAGTAAAGTCGTTAAGTTTTGACACACTTGTTAAAACAATAATAATATATTCTATACGCTATTTGAATCTAACTCTACCTGCTTTATGAATCTAATTGAGGAGCAATTAAATAAATTAGAGCGCCTTCAAAATGTATGTATTAGGTTCATATTTGGACTGCGCAAATATGACCATGTCTCTAACTTTCGCAAACAGCTCAAATGGCTCCCAATCAATTTTCGCCGGAATACTCATGTTTTGTTGCTGCTGTACATAATATTATTTAACCCACAAACGCCCATTAATTTAAAAGAACGCTTCGATTATTTGTATCTCTCTAAAACTAATTTCCTTCGCTCTTCGGTCAATTTATATCTTAAAATACCTACCCTACACATTCTTCCAACTTCCTAGCGTACTCTTTTACTGTCACAGCTGTTCCTTTATGGAATGCTCTCCCCTTAACTGTGAGGCAGGCTCAAACTGTTAACACATTTAAAACACAAGTTCTAAATCATTCATTACCTGTCAGTCTAAATAGATTTACCTTTTCTTCTAAATTCTTCTATCTATTGTTTTCTGTAACTTTAAAGTAGTTATTTTTGTTCCTGTATACTTAGTGTTATAATTTTATTTTTTTTAAAGTAATTTCCTTGTAATATGTACGCCCCTCTTATTATTTATGTTGTATTCTCCTTGTTATCTGGTTGCCTGGTAGAAATCGCTGTGTAGCGATAAGGCCGCCATTTGTGCTTGTCCTCCTGCCATTGTATCTAACCTATTCCTGATTGGTGTACAATAAAGAATGTTGTTGTTGTTGTTACTATTTTTACTGGTGGTGGAGTTCTAGGGTCACAGTGTTCCAGTAAGATGGGAATGTATAGCCACGTAATAACCATCACAGAAGCAAACCAACTCAGGCCTCAAAGGTAGCAAATCTTCTGCATACAGCTGTAACTTACTACTATGTGAACTGCATGCTTGTATAACAAATAATGGAATTCGTGTTCGAGATTTTCGCCTCCATTTTAATTTTTTTATCCTCCTGATTCGTTGTCTATAATTAAAAAACGAATGTCTGCAATTGCACTTGAATCATAATCGTTATATCGCATCCGCTATCGCTTACACACCCAGCATAGTCTGTGGCCGGGCAAAGATTATTTGGTTGAAACAGCAACGACGCGATGCGACGTGATGTCGGCATCCGGGTAGCGAGAAGCGAAGGCACCGGTAGCAGGGGCGACTAACATCGCGCGGCTGCGGCGCGGCGGATGTAAATCTGATCTACGTAATTGTGGCCGGCGTCTAATCTAATCACTGCGGTGTGTCCGTCTGCACCACACTGATTGAATTACGAGCCGCAGCCCGTCTCGCCGCATGCGCCACCTGGATGCACAGCCTTATCGTTATATCAATATTTTGAATATAAATTAAGTAATAACACCGTATTTGCATAGCTATGTTTATATGCAAGTTTTACGTGTCTAGTTTCTGTTAGGTATGATAATATTTGAAGCCGTACTTTATTCAAAGAACAAAGATATAACCTTGAATTAATAGTTAGATATAAAGTCTTGCGAACTTCTATTTTATGGCTATAACAATTAAGATAAAATTAAGGTGGAATCAAAATTTTACAAGCGGTTAAGAGATAAGCTTTGAGTGTTGAACTTTCGCATCGAGCGGTCGGCGGGTCGACTCGAAATATTTTGTAACATCCCAAGTTAATTCAGAATTCTTGTAACAAAATGCGTAACTTAATGAGAGAAACTGTGAAATGCAAAGGAGTTGAAATCGCTATTTTATACAATGTCTACAGTTTTATTCAGATGTGTTTCGTGTACACAAAAGTGTACTTACAATTGTCAGAGCTTTGGTAATTTATGGCGTTTAGGGAGAGTTCTACCGTAGGAAAGATATCGTGTTTTTTTCTAGATGACTGAAATCACTCTGATAAAAGCAGTCATAAATAGTTAAATAGCTGTTTTATATTATTTCGTATTAACACATGCTTGTGAAATATATTTTATTTTAAAGAAAATGGAAAGAAAAATTTGACTTCAGGCGAGACTCGAACTCGCGGCCTACTGGGAATCTAGTCCAGCCGCTCTTCCAATTGAGCTACTGAAGTCCTGCCCGATTTGTCAAATCTTTCCTTCACATTTATTGCATTGCTTTATGGTAGCAGCAGCACCATCTATTGCCAACTATGCTAGTTAGGCAACCAATATAATAGACTTTGCAGTTTATTGAATATCGTAAAGAAGTCGCTTTTACCCATAATAATTGTTTTGTTAAATAGCTTTTATTGATATTTATTTCATTAGTTGTAAAGCTCAAATAGTGACTTTGTAAGCTTATTAATAATACGGTTTTACCGTATTACCTAATCTATCTGTCGGAAAATGGTAAGTAAATTCATTGCTATCGTGTTCCGGTTAGATGTTTATTTACAACCCCGTAATTTTTGGCACAGCATTAAGTGCAGCCCTGTAACTTTTCATGTAAACATGTGTAACTAAGTATCTGTATTTAAATTGATCAATCAATGTGCATAGTAAGGTTGTTTGTTACCATTTTAATGAAATAAGGAAATGTAATCATGGAGTCCTACAGAGAGTATTTTAATTAACAATATCAAGAATATTGTATAAAACCAAATAACTTCATTACAAGGAATTAAATTAACAAGAATTAAGCATTGATCATATCGTCCTCGGGTGAATATAAAAAAATCTGCCCAGTGCTAAACGCGTAAAGTGGGTAATGAAGCTGGCAGATGCAAATATGATACTTGAAATGTCGGCAGCGGCTAACTAATTTCATTGGGTTGTGGATCCTAAACGAGTTAAGGACAGGAACGCTGCGTCACTCGGCTACTCCCCGGCTATCTAGTTATAGTTAAGTGCTGTTTATTGTAATTCAACTAAAGTGAACATTTATGCAGTGGTAATGTAAATATCAGGCGTCATCGGTGGGGACGTCAACTCCTGGCGTCGGGACGTGACGACCCACCGCCCGCCAGCTGAAGAATTTTATCCTACTGTAAGAAAATTCGTTCACTAGTGCAATCAGTCAACCAAACCATGGCGGTCAAACTATTAATAGAGCGGTAGTAAAAAAAAGCAACTTGCGATAAAACTGCCGCCACTGCGATCGTGAATCCGCTTGCCAAGCATGGCGATTATGGCATATTCTCCCCTAAAGCCGCACAACACTGTTGTGGGCATCTTTGGCGAAGGCTTTGTCCAGCAGTGGATGTCTTTCGGCTGGAGTAATGATGATGAATGTAAATATACCTTGCAAAATAATTGATGATATATTTTTGGAACAAAATCGCTTTTGGCACTTCAATTCCTGAGGGATGAATGTTGCCAAAAACCTTAACTATTACGACATTTGCCTAGAGTAGGTTTAGTTTTGATTTAGGATTGTGTTTTGAAGTCATGAAAATGAAAACAAGTATGCAGTTCAGATTGCTGGTAAGTGAATACTATACCACTAAGGCCTAATCTGCTATAGGTACCTCTGTGCCAGAAATCAAGGGGACATACATTACTTGAGCGAAATACGATAGCGCTAAATACTACCATTTAGTGCCAAAATAGGTAGGTAATGCTTTCGAGCTCTGTCATTGGAGGTCTACAACAGGATGTCAAGCAAAAACTGTTGCCTTTTTTATTTATTTATTTATTTAATCTTCCAAGCACAATAAAAGTACATGAGGCGGACTTAATGCTAGGTAGCATTCTCTACCAGTCAACCTTAAGGTAGTGTAGAAAAGTCAATATGGTAGTGCAATTGAAAATTTCGCGAAAGAAAAGAATAAGGCAGTAAGTATAATAAACTTACATTAAACTAAATAGCCTAAAGATATATATCATGATATAAATACACATATAAATACATAATAAATATAAATATGTATATATATATATATAATTTACATACATAATAATAATTTAGTAAAAGAAAGACGAATTCAATATTGTAAAGAAAAGAACTCAAGGCATCTTAAGATAATAGTCACGGAGCTTACGTTTGAAAGTGATTTTACTAGGAGCTTTTCTTATATCCACGGGTAGCGAATTCCAGAGTTTTATTGCCGAAACTGTGAAAGAGTTTGCCATGAAACCGGTTTTGTGTGAAGGAAGACGGAGAGCAAGATATTCCGATGAACGGAGACTAAGAGTGTGAGAGTCGCCCAGAATTTGAAAATTGAGTTTTAAATAGTCGGGAGCATTAGGATCGTTAAGGATTGAAAACAATAAGCAAAGCATCCTGACAGATCGTCGTTGCCGGATGGGAAGCCACTTCAGTTTATTTCGGTAAGACGATATGTGATCATATTTTCGGAGTCCGTAAATGAAGCGAATACAATTATTTAAAATACGATCCAATTTATTCAAAAGTTCCTGGGAAATATCCGGAAAGCAGACATCAGCATAATCAATGATGGGTAACACAAGAGATTGAACATTTAATTTATTCATAATTAAATGTTTCTGTGCTGTACACAGAATTTTGTGTAGACGTATGTAGGCTGCACCTACATACGTCTACACAAAATGCATATGCGTTGCCAACCCTGACACCTAAGTTGTTATACATCTGTGATAGTTATTACGGGGCCATACATACATAACATAGGACACTTCTCCTGTCATACGAGTACTGGATGATATATATTGTGGTGTCCGATGAATGTGTGCTGCGCATACGTTCATCGGACGCCTACACTGGACAAACTCCAGAGTAGTAGATAGTAAATTGAACGCAGGAGCCCGTTTATACTAGCGTTTGTCCAGTATTGGCATATATCATCGAATGCCTACGCTGTACAAAATTTTAAGGGGCCCTTGTACGGATACCAAAGAAATAATTTATTATTATTCAAGGGTACATTTTGAATGACGCATGTTTGAGTAATTGGCCACATTTTTAAGACAAAAATATTTGGATGATTAGCATTAACACACAAAATATTTTTCTCGATCCCATAAATTAATTTTTGACAACATTTAATTGGTAGCTACACTAGCATGTAATTTGGAATATATTCATTAATTAACTTTTATCTAAACGCTACAAGTTAAATTAACCCTCAGCTTACAAACATTTACATTTGTAATGGAAGATATTTCTTATCTCAGGATAGCAATATTACACTAAGTACCTGTTCATCTACCAAAATCATGCGTTCCAAAGTTTTAGCATTAAAGTTGAGGAGCCCTATTAACTCGTTATCTTTTAACCACCTTTAATTTAGGCCCTTCTTTCTTTTTATCTTAATTGTTGAGGCATTAAGGAGGCAAAGTTGAAGTTGGGTAGCACGGCGGGAGACGTTCTCGTCCCTTAGGACATGCCTGGAAGGCGTCGTTTGATTTATAATGGACTCGTTGCAAACTTTAGCCATTCTGCCGCGCACCGCACCACACCAAACCTCCTTAACGACGGACCCCATCGCCGCAGGAGATGATTCGTAGACGTGTTTAATAATATTACGACAGATTTAATTATGGAACGTTTAGGGAGCTTCATCTTATGCTATTATCTTTACTTCGTTGCTTCAATTTATAAAGGGGTCAACTTTTGATTTTTATACGTGTTTCGGTCATTTTGATTTTTTTTCAGTGTGAAATTTGCTGTCGAAATATACCTATGTTCCCTTTAATATTTATTATCGCGGTGGTATGAAAAATCGACAGTTGGGTGTAGACTTCGGTAGCTCAGTTGGGAAAGCGACTGGTCTAGTGATCCCAGTAGTCGCAGATTCAAATCCCGCCCGAAGTGAAATTTTTCTTTCCATTTTTCTTTTAAAATATTTCAGTTATTGCGCAAATTTTTAATGAAATTAAACACCTATTAAGGATAAGGCGACAAATTTACCATACTAAAAAACTGAAAAATTTGAAAAAATTGTTGGCAAAAGATGTCGTTACAGCCACCCCAAGAAATCTAATGCAATAAAACGCGAAAGAAAAGTTACAGTTGGAGGTGGTCTTCGGTAGTTGCAAAACATCATTAAAGTATGTTTACCTTGAGGTCTTTAAAATTATACGCCTTCTATATACAAAATGTATCTTTCATTTAAAATTGTATCACATAAAAGCCACATTTAACAATATTCCATATAAATGGCGCAAATCGAATGCGCAGTGAGTAATGCAATGGCGTACACAGAAATGAGTGAACATAGTGCACGAGACGGCTTACCTTACTTCTGCTAAAAGCCCACTTAGAGATCACTTCGGGAACGGATTTACCGAGAGCCCTCTAACTTTTCGACGTTCTTCGCCCAATAAGTTATTTTTGGAATCGATGTGAGGAGCGTTGATAGTTGAAGGGATTAGTTAGTATACGTTTTTTTCAATGGCAGTGTAACAGTATCATTTTAATTTGATGTTAGACATCTTACTAATTCGTAGTTAGATGTCCAACATCAAATTAAAGTGCAAACTATAGTTATAGTTTATTATGCTATGTAGTTCAATTTTTTTTTTCATTCATGAAGTTTTTAATTGGCTAACTTGGGGGCGAAGATAAGATGTCTTTAATTTATATTCTATTTAATACATTTTAAGTTTACAGTACACACCTTGTGATTATTTTTTAATGCAGTAGATACTCTTTCATCATCAGTAGTTGCAAAAATAATATTTTTGAATACAACGCACCTGTTTGTCATATAACTCACATAAAAAAATACGAAAGTCAGCGTGAAACATTTCAAAACATAACTTTTTATATTATATATAACAGTGCGAGCTTTTCCATTTTACGTAGGCAAGTTGTCATAAAATATACTCTAGTGAAATTGAAATAACATTTAATTGGATACGAGCACCTCTCATCTTGGTCTCCAGCGTATGCCGTATAGGAGAAGTATGTCAGAATTTTGGCGCGGGGCGGCGACGGAGGCAGAACGAGCGCCGGCAGGGATGGGCCGATGCACCAAAATATCGATATAGGTAACGTATATCGATATTTATCAAAGCCAGCTATACATCGTGAAAAAATTAAGATGTATTTATATAGTGATATGTTTGTCCATGGCGTGATTATTAAAATTATATCACAAGAAACTCAAAAGTTATTGTTATTTTGTGATTCGTAAACTATGAAACTAGGCGACTGGACATGATGAACATATCGCCCAAGAAGAATTCTTACACTTGTGCAGTCAGTCAACCGAACGACGCCATTTGACCGAAATGACGATAAAATTAATTAAAATATAAGGACTGATGATAAACACTCAAGTGACTGTACTCACGGGTGTAGGCACCGTATTCTGTCACTAAATTTAATAGTAGTGTTCAGCGCTATCCTGTTCCAGACAGAGGTCATTTCGGGCACAGGATCATAGTTTTAACTTCAGGTGTCATATTGAATAAAATTCTTTGGTTTTTATTACCCGTGGTTTCGGTTGCAATAAAAAGTTTTTGTTACTTTTAATACCACCAAGAACATGTGTACAAAGCTTCATGATGATTGGTTAAGTAGTATCCGCGTGAAAATGTAACAAACACATGTACATTTGCATTTATAAAATTAGTAGGGATCATGGCCTACAATATTCACTTGCCATTCATTTGAACTTTACTGTATGCTTGTTTGACACATCATGATATGATAAAACAAAAAAAAAATCTCCTGCCATAAACATTGAAAATCGATAGATCGAAAAAATATCGATTAAAATTGTTCCTAGAACAATTTTAATCGATATTTTTCAGCCAAGCCTAGCTCGCACCGCGCCGGGCGCCGAGCGCTCGCATGCGGCGCGAGTGTAACATTGCTGCGACTCGTTGTGGCATGTTATTGCAAACCCACATACGTGCTACTGCCGACTATCTGACATTTCATGCCGATGAACCGGCTACGTGCGCATACTTGCCGGCATTCGCTTAAAATACGAAATATACTGCCAGTTATGGAATTCAGAAACATCCAAATGATATTTGCAATTGTGTAGTCAATTGGATTTTCTCGGTAAATATATTAAGCATTTACGTTTTATCCTTTATTATAAAATATTTACCTATAAATGGTTTGAAAATAGATGGTACGTATTACTAATTTCTTATATTAGTTTTGGAAAACATAATAATATAATTTTGTCCTTTAGTAGGCACCATCGATTGATAAAAGCCATACGTTGACTATATCTCTATGCTCTTGGCATCGGATTATTCAGTCAATGTATCCGATCGGAAGAGCGGGATTATAGATGTTAGCATAACAAAAAATAAAGCAATACATAAAAAAAAGATGCCAATGGTAAAGTATTTTGTCGTCTCACCGCAATATTCCTTAAATCTAAAAACGACAGAACAGGTCGAAGAGGCAAATCTTTTTAACCGATGCGGAAAACTAATGGCACAGGCGAGGCTTTCGGAGAAATCCGCTTCTTGTTGTCAATACAGGGCAACCGTGATGGCTCCCTCCGTTAAGCCTTTATTTCAGAAGTAAGAAAACACTATCTCGGCTTTTATTGCGCCCGCATCCCAGATAGCTACAGACATCGCGTAAGTAAATGCAATAAAATGAAGAGAAAAAGTCGGTCGAACAGTAAATCGATGGAAATTCTATCGATAGTTCACCATGCCATTTCTATATGACCGTTGCCGATCGGTTTTGATAAGCGAACAATCTCTTATTTCAGGGATTCTATGTCCCTGAAATCCATTTTGCTTTTTATATTTTATACGTCAACTGCATTTTGTTTATATTATTAAGTGTGTTACTTCTTCGAAATAAGTCACCATATTTTTTTTAACAGGTACTTAAAATAATGTTTGTAGTTAGCTTGACAGACATTAATTTAACATACCTATCTGTAGTATTTTTTACTTTTAGTGATGCGATTTGCGATTATCTGTAATTTAAATATTCCGTAATATTTAAATTACAGAAAAATGTCGAATTCCAAATCAGATAATCGCATCACTAAAAGTAAAAAATAACAAAACACAGTTAAAGTAGGTAGTACAAAGAGAATTGCTCGTCATACTTTACGAATATTTAGAAGTCAGGCCACCGATTATGCTAACTAAAGATCTATAGATTGACTGAGAGACATAAAATTCATTTAAATTAATTGATATAATGACAATCCTAACCAAACACCGCAACTAATTTGTTAAGCCAAAAATCTAACCGATTTATTACGGTTCGGGACAGTTCTCCGGGAAAAGCCGAACCTACAACTCGTACATAGTTTAGGTTGAACTTGAGTCACCAAATTTACCTTCTTTTCGTTCAAATTTTCGCACATTTTTGTAAAAAAATTGTTTGATAGTATTATTTGCATAACTAAATCGCTTTTCATAGAAATATTATTATTATACATCTTATAACTATTGTATTATTAGACTATTTATTTGCTTTACGTAACTTTACACCTGTGTGTTAGTAGATGTTAAGTACGTGCATTCATGCTTACACATAAATACTCACAATTTGTTTTATTAGTCATATTGAATCTCACCAATATTCAATTATTTATTTGACGTCACTGCCGGTATAATCCTTAGATTAATCATAAGGCGTTTCACACACGAGACCGTGCGCCGCCTCGGTAGGCGGTGAAGCGGATTTCATGTCGCTTGACATATCTATTAAATACGTTGATACCATTCACACTTACACCGCCCGACCGCGGTACTCTCGTCTACGGGATCGGGCGCCGCGGGGTCCCGTGTGTGAATCGCCTAAGATATTTCATATGTACTGCTTTTTTATTTTACTTAATTTATCTGCGATGCGGCGCAGCAGTTTTTTCAAACGAAGCCGTAACTGCCGCAATGTTCTTGGTCCCTATTAGTGTGATTGATTTAAAGATGTTAGTTTACATGTATTTTTAAATCAAAACTAATTAGAAATCGTGATTATTTTTAATTAATTAAGAAATCATCGGGCTCCATAATTAATTAAGTTTTATTCTAGTAATTACGATATGTTCTGTTTTGTAAGTATATTATAAGAACGATTCCTTACGAATTTATCATCTACACAGTTCCATATTACCAACACTTGTATTGTTTAGGCGTTCACTAAGCGTCGTGGCGATGTATAAGCACCTGTATAATTTTATAGCGAAAATTCAAAAATAACTGTTGTTATTGTTAAGTCGTTTATAAGATGATGATGGCAAACAAGCTTAAAGATATGCATTGATCATCTCTACCTATCAACCCCGTGGTCTAAGTTATTTTGCCTCTGTAATAATTATTATGGAGCCGTACATTACCATCTAATCGAAACACGATAGTGCTGAACACTACAATTAGGCGGAAGATAGAATAGGTAATGGGGTGGTGCTTACGCCCTTG
Organism: Macrosoma leucophasiata; assembly: GCA_036365455.1. Taxonomy (NCBI): domain Eukaryota; kingdom Metazoa; phylum Arthropoda; class Insecta; order Lepidoptera; family Hedylidae; genus Macrosoma; species Macrosoma leucophasiata. The sequence goes on along the minus strand of JAWQUS010000009.1, from coordinate 14,583,525 downwards.
AACACCGATATTGGTGCAGTGGAGTTTCAATATCGTTAGATAGCCAATTATTAACCATTTTGTAACATTCGTCCCATCAGATACTGTATGTAATTAATGAGTAGGTATGCATCAGTTTCTACTGCCATTTAACAATGTAATATTCTATTGCCATTACGCGATGTTTGGTTAAGATTATTGTGAGCTACAATAATTTTAAATGAATTTTATGTCTCTGAATACTACTAACTGAAAAATATTACTTTAACTTACTAAAGGTGAAACATTTTTTTTTATTATTAGATTTGTAATGGAATCATTGACCTTGGCTACCATTCTAGCGTGTTTATTTCTATCGTATGCCTCTATAAACAAAAAAAAAGTGTTCCCGTTTAAAGTGCTTCGTTAAAAGTGCACAAAATTAATTAGCATGTATGTATGCACGTATGCTATATTATATACCTACTTCTATATATATACCTTTATAAATATAGGTATATAAAAATACATATTTCTATGTAGAGCGACTTAGTTATACAACAATTAAACAAAATCTCAATGAAACTGTGCCCCTAAAAGTAGGAACATTTGGTGACACAAGTTTAACCTAAACTATGTACGAGTTGTGGGTTCGGCTTGTCCCGGAGAACTGTCCCGAACCGTAAAGGATCTTATAGGATAATCCTAATAAGAGAACTTTGTTTCGATTTAAGTAATAATAATAACATAACACAAACAATTTTTTATATGTCATGAAGGTAGTTACTGGTGGTAGATCTCTAGTGACGCTCGCGGGCGTAGGCACTACCGCATTACCTCCATCTGCCGCCAAATGGTAGTGTTTAGCACTATCGTGTTCCGGTTAGATGCAATGGTAATGTCATCTTTTTTTTATGTAATGGAAGTGTCAAACAAGCGTGCAGTTCATATTGATGTTAAGTGATGACTGTAGCCTATAGACATCTACACAAAGACCAAGGTCAAAATGCAGATGCGTTACCACTCCTGAGGCCTAAGGTGTTACGCCTCTGTACCGGAAATTACAGGGCCATACATTCTATCAACAGAAACATGACAACCTAGGTCTCAGGGGAGGGAAAGGATCTGCATTTTACCTCTGGTCTTTGTGTAGACGTCTATAGGCTACCGTCATCGCTTAACATCAATGAGAGCTGCATGCATGTTTGCCACCACTCTTATATAAAAAATGAAGGTGGCAAACAATCATGCAGTTCAGTGTTAAGTGATAACTGCAGCCTATAGACACCCACACAAAGACCAGAGGTCAAAATGCAGTTGCGTTGCCATCCCTGAGACCTTAGTTATTATGTCTCTGAAGATTATTACGGGGCCATTAAAATGTTTTTTTTTTATTTAATGTTAATAACATTGATTTCAATAAAAAATGTAAGAGATCAATTTCTAAGTCGCAGCAATTACCTACCAATAGTTCCTTTCAAAAATAACATGCGAAATGTTTGTTTGATTTTCTTTTTCCAGAAGTGGCAATGCAAAAACATTATCACTGCTCGAAGTTTAGTGTGTCTGCCATTGTAACGTTGATACACGTTGTTTGTTATATTTGTATAATTTTACATCTAATATCAATGAAACAGTAACGCCACATTTCCCTTGTTATTACTAAGGGACGAAATAAATATCTCAAACGAAAAATATTTTTCAGAAATCTATAAGACGTTACAATAAAAGCTTTGTTTCAACAAAGGATCAACTAGCAAAAAAAGATAAAAAAATATATTTAGCTGAAGCGTCGTGATTAATTTAAAAATAAATCATTAAGACTTATTTGTTCCTAAATTAAAATATAAGGTAAATATTTGGTAACTTACAGACCCATTATAAATTGTAGATTACCTAAACTTACTGTTTTTGTTGGCAATAGTAATAAAATTATAAACAAATAACTTGATATTTTTAAATGTTTTTTTTTTCATGTAATGAAAGAGGCAAACATGTTTTCAGTTCACAATGATGTTAAAAGATGACTGTACCCTTTTTTTATGTCTGAAGGTTGACAGACAAGCCACCTGATGGAAAGTGGTCACCGTCGCCTATGAACATTTGCAACACCAGGGGAGTTGCCAACGCGCTGCTAGCCCTGAAAGACTCTTTTGACGCCATTTTTGAAGAACCTCATATTGTAGCACCGAGGGAACACCTCAGAGGGAAGTTCGTTCCACAATTTATACGTTCTGGACAGGAACAAACGTGAAAACCGCACCGTTGAGCACTGCCAGGTGTCCAATCGGTGAGGGTGGAACTAGTCCCCATAGGAGAGCCCTAGAGGAACCTATAGAGTATCTAAGGTGTTATGACACCTTAGGCCTCAGAAGTGGTAACGCATCTGTATTTTATAGGCCACAGATTGGTGGCATACCTCTGTGCTGGAAATTACAGGGCCATACGTACGTTTGTCGTATTACTAAGTATATCTATCGTTTAAAAACTAATTATAAAATCAATTATTTCTGCTAAATTTACGCACTTCAAAATTATCGATATGTACAAAGTTATCAAACATTAGTTGGGGAAAGGTGCAAACCCCGGAGTGGGAGCGGTAAATCATATCCACCTCCATTTAAAGGGACACTTTATTACGACCGGCGCGTTCTAAATCACATGATAAAAAGCATCTTATTTTATGTTTCTTTTCGGTGCTCCACGTATTGTCATCGTCCCGTCGTAGTCGCGGTCGACGCATCGTAGCGCTACGTAGTCGACGTCTCGTCTAGTTGTTTGCTACGATTGTCCGGCGTAGCGGCGTGCTACGAACTCTACGTCTCGCCGGAGTTACGTAATTGTAGATTAGTCCCTGATGTATTTATATCAAATAGCCAAGTTACGAGTGAATTTTTAATTTTGTTCTCTAAGTAAAAAGTTTTTATCTTAAATTACTACTGACGAGAAATGATATAAACTTTTCTTACCATAATTAAAATTAAAAAGTAATATAAAATGTACCTTATAGGAGCCAAGATTTTTAACTGAGCAGGCTAGTCGGACGCTTCGGCCGGCAGGTACCGTCACGTTTTGAATGACATCGGTAAATTCTGGCTCTTCCACAACTGTAATAGAAAAACACTATAATAGTAACATATCCGTGTCTTAGCTCTTAACTATGATAAACCGATTAAATATAATTAAAACGATCGATATGAAACCTTTCAAAGATATTAAATTTAGATAAATTGTGCCAATCTTTTCTCCCTCGGTCTTATCAAGCCGTCGAGAATTTGCAGTTATGAGGACATTTTTGTGTCAGAAGATACGATTTGTAATTCTCAAATTATCAAAGCAGAACGCTTTTAAACAAATTGAGTGGGCGATAAGGAATAATGTCGTCGTTTATCAACCTCCGAGATAGATGGCTGCTGCTCTACTCTGCCCATTTTAAATGCGTTTGTCTTCGACTTGCCAAATTGGTTCTCTTTGTTTTCTTTGTGAGTTTTACTTAGGTATAGGTTGTAGAAAGTCGGATTGTACGTGGTAGTTGGAGAAAGATATTGAATGGGGATGTGTGAAGGTAGTGGTCCAAGGGTTGACTGGGTAAACATTTGTGATGTCGGTGGCGGAGTGGGTTGGAAGGGAGCGCGGCGCGGCGCGGCGGGCCAGCGTGCAGACGCGGCGCCGCACTGTTTGTACAATAAACTTGCTCAGCGGCGATAGTTCGCCCGCTCCCACTTGTTTACGTATCACAGTCTCGTTCAAACTGGCATCACTAGTTTTATTTTATCCTGCATTTGTGCAACGGATTTCGAAGAATAACACTCTTCAAACACTAACAAATCTGATACTGTTATTTGGTTTAGAAGGAATAAGGAATATGATCTGTAGATAGAGTGAGCCTTTTTAGTATTATAGCAACAGATTATATTATTTGTATTTTTTTTCATCTTTTTATTCATCCTGTCCTGTTATTTATGATACATAGTAAGAACCTAATAATGCTTCTTGGTCAGTGTATTATTATTATAACAAAGCATTGTTTAACTCATAAATGTTTATTGAAAACGAAAAAAACCTTAACTTCAAAACCAATTAAATTAATTTTAGGTAATTTTAATGGTGAAAGCTAAATGAGTACAGCAAATTTTCTTCTTGTTACTGTTCAAATGATAGTAAAATTATGTATATATCTATTTCTTTACGGGTCTATTGTATTTCACTGACTCAAAGTGAATTGGTGTTATAATAATCGTGTTCATGTGTCTAATTATAAATATATGAATCTGTGAGAGTATATAAGTGAGCATTATTATTATTCAAATTCATCAGTGTGAGCATAGCACTAAGAGATACTCGACTGAAGATGAAAGCTGTGTGTTACGTGTTTGCTCACCTGATCGTACCTCTAAGCACGATGCTCCATTTTCTGCCCCGCTGCCCTGACTCAACTGATGTAAATCGCGCATTACCATCCATAACGCACCCTATTAGCTGTGTATGTTTTCCCCCTTAGAGAAATGTAGCTATTGATTTAATCTTTATGATCACTCTGTGGCTGCAGTTATCTTAGTAGGCATTAGCAACTCATGAATGCATTCTCGTTTATATGGAACACCATAACCATGGAAAAGCTTTTAATGTACTCGTTTTTCCATCACTTGTGGCATAATATTGAAAGATCTCATACTTCGCGTCTCACAATTCTAAGAAATGTTTATGTCGCATTCTGTGGACATAATTTTAACTCTTTGTAGGGAAAGAAAGACCTTCCTTATTGAGGTAATTTTCAACATTTGACTTTTCGCTGCCTAAATTGTTTAAATTCTGTAATATTTTATTCTTTACATGGTATTTGATTGAGTATAAATCAGTAGGTACCTAATAATAATATTCTACTTAATAACATATAAGCAATTATTATATTAAATTTCGATTACCAAGCCTCTAATAAGTATGTTTCTTATTAAGTTTCATATAAATAAAATTCATTTCAAATAATATAAGGCAGATTTGATTTTGAAATCATATAAAAAAGAAATACACTTGTTCATTAGAAAAGTCACCACCTCCACCACCCGTCACTAATTAATACAGACATGAGACGTCTTAAAACGTGGCAAGAAAGTGCACGTTTGAGTTAATGAGCTCAACGAGACGAGAATGTCTATTTGTTTCAATAATAATGTACATTAAAATCAACTGGGGTAACGTTGGCAATAATCTTACACACCGCACAAGCTCGGCGCATGCAAGGGTATTTAGGGGTTAATTAAGAAACCGCAGACTACGGCGCAGTGAGGGAGTAATCCCTTTGTCACCACTGGCAAGATGTTTTGTTAACTACAGATATGTATGTTAATAGAAAATTTAATCATTCGTTTTGCTTTGTACTCATTTAACTTCGTAATAAAAAATGTTTTACTTATTCAAAGCCTATTTAGTCGAAGTAAATAGTTAACAAATGGAATAAATAGACAGTGATTGAAATAAAACTAGTATTCGGATTTATCTCGCGTATATTAAACTAAAATGATTATTTACTATCGAACCCGACGTTTCGGTCGCTTTTCAGCTTCCGTGGTCTCGGCCAGACTGAGGTGGTATTTGTCTGACAGCAGTTTATTATGTGCAAAAATTATTATGTGCAGCTATTTCGCAAATATCTTGCGTAGCGTTCAGGATAAACACAAAAGTTACTAATTGTATCTTGAGGTCTTACAGACTGTTGCGGTTGGGCTTTTATTCTACTGAGTATTAAATCCCATGCTTTTGACAATCGCCAACCATCTTCTCTATTGAAATTTGGATGTTTTTTAATCTCAATAGCCTCGCAAACCATTCTTGGAATTGGTCTGTGGGACCGAAACGTAGGGTTCGATTTTATATAATCATTTTAGTTTAATATACGCGAGATAAATCCGAAAACTAGTTTTATATTAATTAGTGTAGCTCGCGAAAACCTAAGAACATACTAAATAGACAGTGGTAAAAATATTCAAACTGAAGTTGAACTAAAATGAAATCTCCAACGTCTAGTAGAGGTCAATGTAAGTACACTGTTATAAGAATTCAAAAAGCTATTGTAACAACATATTATTATAATCGTAAAATATAAAATTAACCTTAACCTAAAATTATTTTATGCAATTTTTTTATTACTTTATCCATCTTCCAAATCTTCTTATTCCAATATTTCTTCTTATTCTTCTTCTTCCAATCTTATTACTAGTAACACTATCATGTTCCAGTAAAATGTTAATGTTTGTCCCTTAATAACTATTACAGAGGCACAACAACTTAGGCCTTGTCGGTGGTAATGCATCTACATTTTGATCTCCTATTTTGGTGTAGATGTCTCTGGGCTGCAGTCTTCACTTACCACGAATGTGAACTGCATGCTTGTCCTCATCACATAAAAAATGTTAATGTGTTTCAAATCAAACGAGTATTTTTTTATGTCTACTCCAAAACCAGACTACTGATGCGCATAATGAAGTATAAGCTTAATAGGTATTAAGACAATACATTTTTATAGGCATCTATCATTGACTAACCATTGGTAATACCTTTTATAATTCTTGGGCTTTTAAAACCAATGCAGTAATCATGAATATACGTGCTTAATTCCACAACGATATTGGCTGCTCTACCGTCGACCGCAGATCAGTGTGATCTGTACGAGTTGCGGTCGTTGCACTTAATGACTTTTAAACTGGAACGTATAAATAATGTTCGACGTGGTGTTAGAATAAACTAATGAAACTCAAGTACTTATACAGTTTAGTAATGATATGTTTCAGTGTTAAAATTTCCGTGACTCTTCCTCTTAAGGAGACCCTAACGTTACACACCTACTAGATTTGCGGTTACAAATGTGGTATAAATCCATATTTAACCGAGTTTAAAAAACGAGAAGGTTCTTAATTCGGCCGGTACCGGACCGATTTACGTAATTCTTTTTTTGTTTGAGGCGGAATAGTTTCGAATTGGTTCCATACAAATTTTATTCAGATAGACCCATCAGTTTTTATTTTATGAGCATTTTTTTACTTACTTTCACCTCAGACTAAAGGAATAATAAGAATAGACGGCGAGTTGTCATACAGTGCGTTGCACAGAGTACTATAATACGTACTGAAATAGAGACCAATTTTCGATATCAAAGAAGGCAACAGCTCACATACGCCGTTTGGCGAGTTTGGTGTTTCGTTTTGGAACTACAACCTAAGGTCAATAGCCCGTGCGTTGCTATTCACTGCTATTCCATTATAAAAACAGTATTTTGGGCCGCTTTCTGTATATCTTATCTGTGACGTGTATTCGATACATCTCAACTCGATAGAAAAATCACGGAAAACGCTTAAAAAACACTCTTTTTAAGCAATATTACATACGACGCAATAGCAGCATGACATGTATGTACCACGTCTTACAACATAATGAATGAACTTCAATGAACTCTATGAACATTATTAGAACAAATATGCGCGCCATCTGTTGTTACGTGTTAGCAACGTTCACTTGCCCTTACATTGATATGATTGCCATCGCATTAGTACTAAGTTTATACACCCTGGTGCGTTGAATCCACTGACGTCCTAGATAGTCCTAATGCGCATGACAACAAGATGACAACAAGTGACAAAGACACATTTACTCATCGACGACACAACACAGATTATTTACTCCTTCGTGGATAAAATTTTTTCATTGATTTCGTATAGTCGTGTAATAATTTTGTATCGACACATCTAAACAATTTAAATGGTATCTAATTGTCACGAAGCTAAAAGAGTCAGATTTTACAAATTATACAGATGTGAACATTAACCTAATTGGCAATGCAGCAATAAACTAAAAAGTAAAAAATAATAAAGACTTAATTGTAATTTTAAACTACCTATTATTTATATGTGCTATTTACTAATAAAAGTCGGTGCCAAGCCAAAATCACTAAAGTAGGCATTTCATTGTATTAAAACTTAACTTTACGCCTGTAATCCCCGAAGGGGTAGGCAGAGGTAAATGCATGAATTCAAGCATACATGCAAACACCCACGATTCGCCGGTTACGTTTTGTTCAGTGTATTAATTTGCTCGTATTCATATTTAAGTGATTCAAATATAATTATTTGTTTAAGGCTTGGCACAGACTTCAAACTTATTAGTAAATAGCACTATAAATAATAGGTAGTTTAAAATTACAATTAAGTCTTTATTATTTTTTACTTTTTAGTTTTGAAGTCGGTTTTTAACATCTACCAAAGAAGTATCGAGGATTTCATAGTTTTCGCTGAAAGGAGACATCGATCAAAAAAGCTTCGAAATAAAATTTTCGATGAAACGTAGCATCGGGCAAACAAAACTTTAATTTATAAATTTTCGGCGTAATAAAGCATCGCTCAATGAAGTCTTCGATGTATAGTTGTCGGCCAATGATTTTTCGATGAAACGTATTTCGCAGTTACGTAGGGAACCCGTTATTTAGTAGGACAGACAGTTATTTACAACGCATCATCACACCCATTCTCATAAGGAACATGCGTGTATCGAAGGATGAATGTCCCGTTTCTCTTAAAACTGCCTTGCTTGTTCTTTTGTCAATATGACGTTTATACACACTGACAGCAAAATAAATTTATCAGTTTCTTGTGATTTGTATTGATTGTTAATTACTCTGAGCTTAAACGTTCAGATATTATTGTATCATGAATCTGTTAGTAGAATAGAACGTTAGTGAACGTAAAATGCTCAAATCTTTGAAGATATTTATTTGATATTTGAAACTATCCGTACATAAATATGATAATGACGTTCGGGGCAGGTTAGACTAAATATTCCAAAACTAATAATGAATGGGCCCGCGTGGGCAGTCCTAACTCGAGAATAATCTCACATTAAAGCTGGCCCTTATGCAAATCCGAATCGGTCACTCGGAAGTCATCAGGAGCTGCGGAGTGGCGCGGTCCGACCCCGCAAATTGACAGCCCAGCCAAATTGATTGTGGATACACAGACACCTTGTTATCGTTTTAACTGATGTTAAAGCAATAATTTAAGAACCTATGCTGTTTTGAAGGAGTAAAATTTAGGTAGCTTTAAGAGTAATAATTGTTATCGATAGATAGCAGTCGCTAAACCTTGGCCACTAACCCTCAACTGCACCAACCCGCAATGGAGCAGCGTGGTGGAGTAAGCTCCAGGCCTCTTCCTAAGAAGGGGAGAGACTCGTGCCCAGCAGTGGGACGTATCAAGGGTTGTTTATTATTTTATAGTAACAACCATTATTATTATTTTATAGTAAGAGTAATAAAAATAGTATCAATCAAATATCATAACAATGGTCAAATTGAGACCAAGGGAGTTGAATGCAATATCGTAGTAGTTTTTCATTTTGTATTTTCGTTTTTTGGTAACAAACATAAGATGAATTTGCCATTCGTCACCGTTGTAACAGCTGATGGATCAGTAAGCGCAATGAAGGTGGTTGCATAGTGTTAAGATATTTTATATAATGATAAATTATTACTAAAACATGGAATCATTCAATAATTTGTTCAAATTATGATACTTAAAGGTTTGACTAATTATTCTAAAACTAATGAATAGGTCCGGTTCTAGTTTTGAAATAATGTCATAATAAAGTTGGCCCTTATGCAAATCCGAGGCGGTCACTCGGAAGTCATCAGAAAACGGGAATAACCCAAACTGCGGAGCGGCGCAGACCGATTTCGCAAATTGACAGCTCAGGCAAATTGATTGTGGACATCCAAATAACTCGTTATCATTTCAGAGATATACCACTCGAAAATACGCGTTATAACAAAAATACTGACGGTATCGTTCCATATTCATAAAATAGATCTAAAGTAGATGTTTTAAAACATAACAACATGAAACCAAGGGAGTTAGAGTGTACACTTTTAAGAAGAAAACTAGCTTGACGGGAGAATTTCAATTGACCGTAGATTTTTCATCGTTTGAATAAGTTGAAAAAAAAAAACAGAAAAGTGCTTGCACACTAAAGATATATTTCATTAGTTCGATTACAAAGAATTATGTCTAGTTTATTTATACTTAGTTCCAATTCTAGGGAAAGGTTTGACCGAAATTTTAATTTTTCAAAACCAGTAATGAATGGGTTCGGTTCCATAGTTATAATTCTGAAATAATCTTATATTAATTCGGGTCCTTATGCAAATCCGTGGCAGTCACTCGGAAGTCATCAGGAGCTGCGGAGCGGTGCGGACTGACCCCGCAAATTGACAGCGTAGCCAAATTGATTGTGGATACACAGACACCTCGTTATCATTTCAACGACGTGTCAATCGCAATGTTATATGACAGGATTCGTATCTAAAAAGTTGAGGTATTTTTTCACACTTACCAAAAAGCTAAGCTAAAGTTATAGAACTTATAATATGTTTCTGCTACTAAATGTAGACGATGTGGATATTTTTGGGAAACGTAAAACAAATAAAACTTTTTTTTAATTCTGTTTTATTTATTTTAAACATTTTTTTATCTAATATTTTCAGAAAAAAATGCATATTAAGTGCAATAGGATGCACTCAACATCTTTGTACTTAATTATCTCGCCTTTGTTATGAAATATTCAAATCACTTCTGTAAACTACAGAATTTTATGTTTCCAGCCAAACCAAATATTTCAGTATTTTAAATTGATTAAGTGCCTTATCACGAAAAATCAGCACCTACCACCAGCCACCACACACCACCAGCTTAGGTACCTACTTTATATAAAACTGCCGAACATCATCTAAAATGGACCTATAAATGGACCAATCAAATAACTCAGGTAAATTTTAAAAGTAGAAACTGTACAACTTTTTCCTTAAACACACAAACATAGAAGATAAATCGGTATTCTCATTTTGAGCAACGATATCATACTGACCAACGAAACACCCTTTATTATCAGAGCGTCGGTGTGGCCAAATGTTTAAGTTTATTCGTCCCTTGTCACAGATGTTGCTTGTAATATTCTCATATACGATCAAATTCTTTTAAGAGATCCGCAGATAAAGAACATGGCGTCGGATGTTCGGACGGTTCGGACTTTCACTTATTTGTATGCTTTACCCTTCGCAGGGCGGGACGTGACTATTCGAGATACATAAACCTTGAGTGAATTCAGAAAATAGAAATAAAGTAACATATTATCTTTCACTGGACGGATTGTGGAATATACGTGAATCCTGCGTTTGCCGACCGTTGTTAATTTTATATGGAAAATAGAGTCAGTAGGGTTTAAACGTGGATTATTGTGTAGGTATTTGTTTTGTTGGCGTATTATATGTGTATCTTTTCACAAAATATGCTATTTCTATACATAAACGTAGTTACTTAGATATCGGTCAGTCAGTTAAGTAATAACTATGTAAGAAGAGGATTGCGACTTAACTACTAGGGGACTGAAATAGGTTTCTTTATTTCTAAGAAAGAGCTTAGATTGTGATATATTTTTTTTTTTAGTTGGTTATATTCTATTCTATTATATTCTACACAAAGTCGGTATTTTTACCATAGATATATATAATGAATATAAATACTGCCTTTATAATTTACTTACAAAATATAAACTGTAAAATGTTTAGTCATCTTTGGTAATAGGATTTAAATACAATAAAATAATGACAATTTATACTATAATAGTGTCCATAGAAACATCATTCATACAGGTATTTCTTAGTAGGTAGCCCTCGAAAGATACTATTTTATTTGGTTTATTTCCAAGGAACTTTAATGAATCTACGACGAAATCACGTGTGGAAGTATAAAGGCGAGGTCGTGTCGTGGTCAGTTAATCGGAAGTACGGAAGCAGATGATGACAGGAATCGCCCTCCCTCCACTCAAATCGCCAAAACACATAAGTACAACGACCAATATGCGGCTCTGCTATAAAAAATCTATAATAATAGTAACTATGTATAAAAATCGAACAACCTTTTTACGAGTACGGTCGCTAAAGTTGAGCTTTTCAGGAAATAATACCTAATGATAAACGGACTAAATACGGGTAATTATTTTGTTACAATAAATTAAAGGATAGCATATAATATTTTCAACTGAAAAAATGGAAAAAGATAAGCCGAATTCAAAAAAATCTAAAGTAATGAGAATACATAACACTTCAAAATCTCAAGTTAATTCGCATACCATCTAGCAATGAAGCGTTTTCATTGTCAAATGTAATGTTATGATGAAAGTAATACCATATAAAAAATAAATTCAACGAACATTCTGATGACTCAATAATATAAAGGACACGTGTGTGAGTTTGAACGAGGTCGTGTCGTGGTCAGTTAGTCGGAAGTGCGGAAGCAGATGTTGACAGGAACCGCTCTCCCTTCACTTCGCTCACCGAAACACGTACAACAACCAATATGTTTTGATATAAACAAAACTATTATATAAAACTGTAACAACTTTTTTACGAGTTACTTTTTTACGAGTCACCAAAGTGGAAGTGCTCAGAATAAGACGATAGTAAACTGATTAATATTGGGTATGTTGAGATATGGGATAAGGCATCTTTTTGTTATTGTATTTATTTGAATTATTGATCTTCATTTTTAAAATAGGGAAGAATCCTACATTCGTACTTGTATATGTTAATGTGACCCTCAACTTTAATTAAAAAAAAAAAAAAAAAAAATGTGTTATAAGGCAAGACCAGGCATCCAGTTTGTTTTATATGGTCTTGTTTTAACTATCACAGAGACATAACAACTAAGCTCTCAGGGGTGGCAACGCATTTGCATTTTGATCTCTGGTTTTTGTGTATATGTCTATAGGCTGCAGTCATCACATAACATCCATGTGAACTGCATACTTGTTTGCAATCTTCGTTACATTTAAAAAGATGAAAAAATGGACAGCAAAAAAATTCGCTGCAAGATGCAACAATTGTCTCAAACTCAATAACTAATTGTAAACATTTATGAAAACGCTTTAATATCATATTATCTTTTTAGAGAAAAATGGAAAGAAAAATTTGACTTCCGGCGAGACTCGAGCTCAAAGTAGGCCGCGAGTTCGAGTCTCGCCTGAAGTAAAATTTTTCTTTCCATTTTTCTTTAAAAAATATTTCACAAGCATGTGTTAATGCGAAATAATATAAAACAATTATCATATTATCTGTAGAAAGCATTCGTACTATATTTCACGTGACTAGTGGTCAAATAATCCTCAGTGCGTGAAATTGCCGTGGCGAGTTGGCATCATAAATTTTAAGAAAGTACCTAGCTCGTTTTTGTGTAAAACATTATCAGAAATGTGCGTACTTTTTTGATGCACATATTGCTGTGTTTAAATCTGAGGGTTAATTTAAAATGGGCCGATTAATGTAACCTGTAATTGATTACGAGCATTTCAGAAATGTTATTTAACTGTTTAGTTTACAAAACTGTACATAAACTCTAATTTTTGGCTTTAAAGTTGTTTCTTAATGCGATGTTTTTAAAAACTATATAATGGAGTAACTCCATCAATAGAACTAAACCAAAATTTCCAGATGAAAACGTCTTCTTATTCATTTGCCTATGCGTGTTAATTAAAAGATCGTTCTCAACGCAGATGTATAAAATGAACAATAAACCATCTACAAAGCAAAGTTCAACAACTATATTACCAGTGTTAAAGCAAATCAACATTTGCATAATACAGTTTCTTAAGTCTGATCACTAATTGAACAAGTGTTTTGAAGCTCACGGCGCGTAAGTCGAGAGATGTAATTAAGGCACCTACCGCGGTGCGCCGCGATCCCCAGTCAGAGCCTATTATCACGCCTCCACCTCCTATTAGCATTGTCTCCTCGAGGGCGATACTTATCTTTATTTAAATTCACTTCTTGGTAATTGGGTTGACGAGTCGACAACGTGATTTGCATTGATGAGAATTGGCCAGTATATCCGGATCCAGTAACTTCCTTGTCGCCCCTAATTTGTTTTATTGCTCTTAGAAAACTGGAATGATTTCGGCGGTGGTCCTCATTTATTGTATAAAATTAAATTCGTAGAGTAAGAAGAGATTAGAGACATCGAAAATCTAGGTTTCATTTGAGAGGTTTTCAGTTTTTAAAGGTACACAGAATACATCCTTCAAATGCTGTCTGATAGATATCAATCTACCAGTTGACTTGTGAAAAGATAACAGGTAAATGTATTATTTAATGTACTCGTTTCAATGCTGGATATGCGAATAGTGTCATTAAGTACTAAAGGAAAAATGACTAATAATGTGCCACGAACACAAAGCTTTTTGTACATGACACGCGTAGCTTTTTTGATAGCAACTGCGTATGAGTGCAGTCAAAGAGGATGCGCTTGGTTATTTCTCATTAAGGCACACGCGATAAAATCATACAGAGTCGTTGCCTCATTAAAATCTTCTGGTACGCGCATCTGTAAGCCTTTTGTGAAGGCAGTAGCGCGCCGCTCTCGACGCCTTTCACGTGTCATTTCGGGCACAATGCCTCGTGCCGAGGGACGCCACGCCATGCAATTTTTGCTATGACATTCCAGTAAAGTTTTTGTCGGTTTATTGAACAATATTATATTTGAAAATGATTTTTATGATACGCAAACGAAAAACGTATTGAGTTTTTAAGGAGTATTAAACATTCTATTCTACATGCTTACAGAGTTTTTAACGGAAAACAATAAAAAAAAAAACGCATATTTAAAGGCCAATCTATCATCATTTCAAAAAGTCATTTACTTACTTTTTTCGGGGGTAGCAGTGAAATAAGCTTGAAACGAATTAGTAATTAAAGCCTTTTTTCTGGGTCTTTGAGCACAGAGTCACTGGCTGGCTGTTTAACACAAGTATGGAGGAATTCCAGGAGCTCAAAAATGAGACGGTATCCGAGATATCTTCCATTCTGGTTGATTGCTGATTGATTTCACCACATTCAGGTCGTTTAAATACCCTACAACATCAAGTCACTGGTGGTAGAGCTCAGCTCTCAGTAACGGAGCTCGAGGGCGTAGGCACCACCGCATTACCTAATATACGAGTACTTGCCGCTAAATGGTAGTGTTCAGCACTATCGTGTTCCGATCAGGTGATAATGTACGGCCCCGTAATTTCCGGCACAGAGGCATAACACCTTAGGCCGCAGGAGTGGTAACACATCTGCATTTTGACCTTGGTCTTTGTGTGGGTGTCTATAGGCTGCAGTCATCACTTAACATCAATGTAAACTGCATGCTTGTTTGCCACTTCCAAAAGATAAAAAAGTGGATTTTGTGGCTCAAGAGATTGATTCCTAATTTCTAGAACACTTGTACCTATAAGCCGGTCGCATCGCATGGGTCGTCAGATGACGAGCCTCGAACCAGAGTGGTAAAGTTATAGTAGTAATAAAGAGACATATTTGTTCGAGACTAGGTTTGGATTTTCAAAAACCATATTGAAAGGTGCCGGAGTAATGCAATATGAATTCCTGACCAAGAGGTGGAACGTGTGTTTATATAGGCCCGTCGACGTTTAGGCATTAATCGCTGCTGGATTTAGGATGGCATCTACGGACTTCTTTGCAAGATTTACCTACAGCATTTGCTACATTAAATGAGATTCTCTCAAATGTTTTGAAGTGGGGCATTTCGTTTGGCTTAAAAATGAACCCGTCAAAAACACAGCTTATTTTATTTGGTAGTTCTAGGTTAAAACATAAAATTTATTGAAAATATTAACAGTTTTATTTTGTTAATGTCAGCATTATTCCTTTTAATGATATCAGAAAGGCCTTACCCAGAACAATAATTACACATAATGTTCTGGTAGTTGTAACTCAAGACTTAACTGAAATAATCCCCGTATCAAATCCTATGCTTTAATTACAACATTTAAGAATATATATCAATTAGCTTAGTTAAAATGCAATTCAATATGATAAACCTAAGAATAAGTCCACTGCATAAATTCAATTGATATATCAGATATTCTCACAATTCTTCTTTCCATGTAATCAAAAACAAGGATTGGACAAATATTTGTCTCATATCTGAATCGTTATAAAAGTAATAAATTTTAGCAGAGTTGCCAGTATGAGCAAATAAAATGGAGTATTTTTCGTATGTAACCCAAAATAAATTTTAAAGTTACTTCTTATATGATTTTTGCATTCATCGTGCGAAATCTGAGAGTCGGACTCATTTCAAATTCAGAAATATATCCGTGGCTGCATTGGCGCCTTGCACGGCACTCTCTCATGTCTGTGGAACGTGGTTTCGTCATGTTCACGGTTGTCAATCAAGAATTCATTCTTCATTTTAGCGATTTAAATTTAGTTACTAATATGTCATTCCATAACTTGTAATTAATGTTTTCTTTCAAAATAATCGTACAAAGATAGTAGAATCAAGAAGAGAAGTTTTTAAAAGCAAGTGCTTTTTAACTTGATGAACTAAATAGAAGTTGAGTTTCAAAATTTAGGTTAATTTGATTTTAGTATTATTTTCTGTAGATGCCAAGATTCTTTTTTGTCTTACCTTTGTCTATATTACAGATGTATGTCTGTCTACCATCACAGAAAAACGACTGAATTTAAAAGCGATTAAAAAAGTTAAATTGCTTAAAAGTCCGAAACCTGAGAAATAAAAAATAAATTGTTACCTACCCGTACTGTACATACGAAGCCGGGCGGGGGTCGCTAGACTCGCCAGTTTTTTGATAAGATAACTGCAGTACGCAGTATCATTTAGTCACAGTACAAATATGAACAGTATGGAAACTACGTACAAAACGTTCGAAATGGCACACTAACACAAACATGCGCATCGACGCTCGATGTAGCGAGTGACTCAGTACTGCAGCACTGCGAGAACCGCTTAGAGGTCTCGTCGATGCGCATGTTTGTGTGAGTGTGACGTTTCAAGGTTTTGTACGTAGTTTCCACACTGTTCATATTTGCATAGTGATTTAGTTTCCTTTTTTATAACATACCAAAAACAATTGAGCTATGTAACGTATATTTTACTATCCAAGCATTAAAGAATGTATTATATTTAACATAAACGTGTGAATTTCACTAACTTTAAAGTAGGTAAGCAAAGAGAGGAATTTAAGCGCACATTTAGGCACAATACGGTAGTTCAATATTTAACGTGGCTCACTTTGCATATTCACAAGGTGGCGGGCGGGTTACCGCGCACCGCGCACCTACCGACCGGAATTGTAATGCTGCCCATTAGGTGCGTTGCGCGCTGCGCCCATTGCCACCGGCTTGGTCCGTTCTTATTAGCTTTATTTGTATTCCAATTATTTATTCCGCAATTTTGCAATTCTCGAACGGACTTCGTTTGCGCTTTTGCCTTTGGAGGAGACAAACTTTTTTGGGTTTACAATCATAGACGTTAAACTAATCAATTTAAGACACTTTTTACACAAGTGAACCCTATAGATTACATATATGTAGGAAATGTTATCTTTTTTTCGACTTAACTAAGATAAAGAGACAAGTCGATTTGTTTCGAATATGGAAAGCATATTTCATAAAATCTTTCTTCATTCACATCGCATGTAAAACAAGAAAGCTTTACAATATTCAAATTTTCTAAGTAATTGAGAAGGTTAAGAAATCGCCAACTATCTTTGTGTTTGTCAAATAACAATGCTTATGAATCACAACAGTGTTATGACTGTACCTTCTGTAATTGGCTTCCAACA
The DNA here is from genome assembly GCA_036365455.1 of Macrosoma leucophasiata. Taxonomy (NCBI): domain Eukaryota; kingdom Metazoa; phylum Arthropoda; class Insecta; order Lepidoptera; family Hedylidae; genus Macrosoma; species Macrosoma leucophasiata. The sequence goes on along the minus strand of JAWQUS010000009.1, from coordinate 14,565,885 downwards.
TTTCAATTATGCTTTATAATATCGAACGGAATGTAATTTGATTCCGTGCCTTTCATGAATTGAATTTTGTAACTAGTGTATAACGATGTCAGAACTCTACACCGACCGAAATATTTATGTACTTACTTGGAAATAATATCCTGTACTACACAATAAACATGCTAATACATTACCACAACATGACCGTACAATAATTATTATTGAATCAATTTTGGTTTTGTAATATTGTGATCTTTATTTTATAATCTTTAGTACTTTGGCTACATCCGCACACAATCCACAAATATAATTTCTACAATGTTTGAAGCTCGCGAAAACGTTATTAGTATACGTGTAATTTTTTCTCGCAATTTTGAAATTAAACCATCTGATAATATCTTTTGTCGTGTTTGCCTAAGCCCTCATGGCCTCAAAATGACGAAACGTTCTACCGGCGTGTCAGTCTCTTTGTAGCTTCCGTTGTCTCATCCGTAGTTCCCCTCTGCACAAACAACACTAAAATGTGGAGCAGGCCAAATCAGAGAAATACTGGTTTTCAAATAAATAAAATTGGAGTGCCTTTTTGTAATATTAATAAAATAACCGCATTTTACTAAATGCATAGTTATGTATGTATTCTCGGTACATATACCAAAACAACATTTTTTTGAATTTTTGTCTGTCTGTATGCTGTCTGTTAGGCGGGGCTAATCTTAAGGACGGCTGAACCGATTTTGACGGGACTTTCACTGGGAGATGGCTGATGTAATAAGGAGTAACTAAGGCTACTTTTATACTAGCTTCGCCCACGACTTCGTCCAGGTAGATACTGAACAATCATTCTCATTCATACTCAATAAGAATTCTCACGCAGACGAAGTCGCGGGGATAGCTAGTTGCAAATAAAAATGTGCTCATGAGAATTAGAATATCTCACGCCATCTACGAAATCTTTTGCAAGATATTTTGATGCTTAGAACGTTAAAACCTATCGGAGGAATCTATTTTAGGTGAAGAGTCTCATACTATAATTTTTAAGGACGATATTTAATCTTTTTTTGTTTGATATTATTTCGCATTAACACATGCTTGTGAATTATATTTTATTTTTAAAGAAAAACTAGCATAGTTGGTAATAGATGACGCTACTGCTACCATAAAGCAATGTAATAGATGTGAAGGAAAGATTTGACAAATCGGGCAGGGCTTCAGTAGCTCAATTGGAAGAGCGGCTGGACTAGATTCCAAGTAGGTCGCGAGTTCGAGCCTCGCCTGAAGTAAAATTTTTCTTTCCATTTTTCTTTAAAAATAAAAGATGTTTAATCTGATTTGCGAGATCGTGCGATCTTTTTACAAAAGCTGTCTGAAGAAATACACTTTGACAATCACTGGTTTTTAGTAGATAATACATGAATGTGAGTGACACAGTCACAGGGGGCGTGAATAGCAGAGCATCGCATATTGGGATGCTCCGCTATTCACGTGCCCTAGCCTATAGACATCTACACGAAAACCAGAGGCCAAAATGCAGATGCGTTGCCACCCCTGAGTTATAGTAATTTCTCTGTGATAGTTATTATGGCCAAAGATTACCGTCTAACTGGAACACGATAATGCTGATTATTACCATTTAGAGGCAAGCCAAGAAGTTTTTTTTTTCGTGGTTGAGTTTCAGTTTAGCTGCGCGAGCTAAACTGAAACTCTACCACGAAAAAAAAACTATCATAAAATATTGACCCTACAGCATTGATCTGTGAATTGAAGTTGACACACAACGCGATAAGCAAATGCATACAAGTTTTGAACAATTTTTACGTTTGACGTCACCTTTGGTATAGTAATCTGCCAAAGTCGTGGGGCCAGTTTTTATGGCTCAGGACATTTCTTCCTAATAACTTATTAGTAGTCGCCAACCGACTTCCGTTCATACATACGAGCGGTGTTTCCTTTACAAGTCCGAATGGATATTGAAGTGGTAATCAACCATATATTTAAAATGAATATTTCGCCTGGACTATAGACCAATGCGACTTAAAACGAATCTCAATACAGACGCGTTGCCAGTTACTACTCTTTAGGCCTGTCTTGGTTTGCCTTTATTATAAAAATTTCGGTGCATAACTATAAAATTGTTTAAAATAAAGTATACCTACTCGGTTCTTCCTGTCCTTGAAACTTACACGAAATATGCAATATACTATTCGTAACTAATCATGTCTAATCTTAATCGCGGAACCGTAAAGTTTCCTTTAAAAAAACTCTCAAGCTGCGCAGAACATACTTTGAGAATTGCTGGTTTAATATAAGCAATGAGAGCTTTACAGTCACAGCCAGTCACAGGGGACGTGAATAGTGGAGCAACGAATATTGAGATGCAATGGACTCCGGTCGCGACCAACTGCCAGTCGCCCACCGACCCCTGTCCACGTATCTCATACCTACTTATCAGCGATGTTTCTTTTGCTGACTTAACAGATATATAAATAATCAATAAATCACGTTCAAACATTAATGATAATGCCACAAAAGATTACTAAATGCAAGAAAGAGATTTTTCAACAATTTATGGGACATGTGCCCCTTTTATGTACCTACAGTATAAACAATATCAGTTAAAATGATTCTTTAATAAATAATTCTTAGTATTCCTAGTAGATTTTAACCCCCCCCCCTGTTTAATATTTATTATTTTACTTGACGTGTTCATCTTTGGGTCACCAATTTACATATATTCATCAAATTTCAACTCAATCGGTCAAGTAGTTTCGGAGCAAATTGGCTGTGACAGGCGGACAGACAGACAGACGCACGAGTGATAAGGGTTCCTTTTTTGATTTTAAGGTACGGAACCCTAAAAAGGAATAAAGAAGTAATAATTGTCATACCTAATAAATAAAAAAAGAACTCGATTGAACAAATCCATGGTTGTTATAATAAAAAGAACTTAATTTTTATCCAAATATTTGAAATACCAATTACCTTTTTTGGCGTACTGTATATGGAATAGGATAGAGAATGAAACAAATTCTTTCCTATCCTTAATGTCCCTTAAAACTATAAACGACCCACGGCACCCTCGCCAGAACTCGCTACACAATCACTGCGGTTCTGATACAAATATTGACTGTGAAGCTACCTATCTATTTTACTATTGAGCCAGAGTGTGTCAATAGAAAGCCACTTAAAACTGCAAACGAGATCGTTAATTAATTGAAGAGCCTTTTTGTGAGAGGTTTGATTTATAGAACTTTATCGTTGATATCTCACCTGGTTGAAAGTTTTCAGACTTCTTATAGGTCGTTCACAAGTCAAATAAAATATTAATAATAATGTGTAAATGTCTTCCTTTTTTTTTCATCAAAAGCTTGTACTAAACACAACGTCTCCGTAAACATAATAAAATCTTTACCCCCTTATTCATTAACGTATTTTAGCTAAAATGTTGCTAATCTCTCCTTTGACTTTTTCTATCCTGCACATTTGACAAGGCAACTGACAAAGACAAAGCATTCTATAGCTAAAACGTATCTAATGTACGTTTATGAATAAAGGGGTTAGTCTTTAGCCTTTTCTCAAACTGTGATATTATTCTCTTCATATAAAATCCTCAAACAGGAATAAATAGTGAAAAACTGAGATTTGTTTTATTTAAATAAATTATTTACTTAAAATGGTTTGCATTATGTCCATCGATTTATTATTAAATCAATTATGTATTAGTAATCATTTTCATAATTTCAGCGGAAAAAGATGGACAAAACTCTGACTATTTTTTTTAGTTTGAGCCTCCTCCAAAGATTGCCACAAGAATTATGTGTGAACCGATTTTTTTATTTATTATAATTCGCAATAACATATACTCTTACATGTGTTATTTAATTTTTTCTGTATGGCTTAGTAAAATATAATCGGAATACGGAAGTAGTTCTTGCTTTGCGACGCCGCGCCGCATACAGATACACGACAACATCTCTTAGGAATTAGCTTTCCTTCGCTCTTTTTTCGTAAACTTTATGATATATACTTGTACGCTTGCTCGCACATTATTAAATTGTAAGCTAATAACACTTGATTGTGTATAATATTATAAAGATAAAATTAACAGTTTCAATAGTCTGTTACCGTAAAGTGACGTAGTTTGAGAACGTAGATGTTATCATGATATTATCTATCTTATATGGTTGGGGAAAAAGTTTCTTCGCATTTTTTAAGATAATTCAAAACATTTTTTAATATAGTTTATTTAAATTTAACTAAAGTATGTATGTACCATTTTGTTCGATAACCTTTTGCCATCTTGTAGGTAGGACATGATCCCATTGCTATAAAAATTTTGGGACTTCTCATCAAAATACCGCGACAAGTGGATTTGGCAGTCCTCTCGTGATGTTAACCTAACATTGCATAAAGAATTCTGAAGAGACCGAAACAGGTGGAAATCTGAAGGTGCAAGGTCAGGACTATACGGCGGATGCATTAACACCTCCCAGCCAAACTCTCTTAATTTTTGCTGAGTGGCTATAGATGTGTGAGGTCTAGCGTTATCATGATGAAACACCACACCCCTTCCGTTGATCAATTCCGGCCGCTTTCTCTCAGCTTCTTGCTTTAATCTCATCAGTTGTTCGCAGTAGAGTTCAGAATCGATAGTCCTGCCTGGTGGTAACAGTTCATAATGAATAATGCTCTTCCAATCCCACCACACACACAACATCTTATCATCCTTATTGCGAGTTAACCCGGGTTTCGCCACAGCCTGTGAAGCCTTACCGGCCTTGGACCACGACCTTTTTCGCACGTTCTTGCCGTACGTGATCACCAGTTACAAGCTTCTTCAAAAATGATTCGGTTTCATTACGTCGTAATAAAGAATCACAAATGAGTACACGGTTCATTAGGTTTCTTTCAGTGAGCTCGTGAGGTACCCAAATATCGAGCTATTTTTTGTACCCAGCTTTTTTCAAATGCGCCAAAACTGTTTTGTGATCAATTCTCAGTTCTTCAGCTACGTCGTAACTACTGATATGTCGATCTTGCTCCACTTTTTCAAAAATGGCATCCATTTTATCCGTAATAGGGCGACCAGAGCGAGGTGCATCTTTGACATCAAAATTTCCGGATTGAAAACGCTTAAACCAAATTTGTGCTACTCTCACAGACACTGCACTAGGTCCATAAACATCGCAAATTTTTTTCGCATTTTTTGTAGTAAAATTTTAAAATGTATCGAATTTCTTCATTATATTCACTCATCTTGACAGTACGAAAAACAAATGAAAATCACACATTTGCCTAATTTGAATTTGGAATTATGTTCTTTAAAATTTTAACTTTCAATGATACCAAAACCATACAGATACAAATACTACAGCCAAAGAGATTTTATTACAAGTTCATACATACTATAATGCGAAAAGACTTTTTCCCCAACCTATTATATAAAAATCAATTTCTGTTCGTTAGTCTCGCTAAAACTTGAGAACGGCTGGACCGATTTGGTTAATTTTGGTTTTGAAATATTTCTGGGAAGGTTTAAAAGGTAAGAAAATATGAAGAAATTGAAGGGAAATAGTAAATACCACAATTTAATTTTGCCATACAAATGGTCCGTATCTATCAAACCTTTGACACATTATTTCATTCTGAAGCAATACGAAGTTTGCCGGGTCAGCTAGTTATAATATATTATTTTCTCTACGATATAAACCAAATCTATTTATTTGAACCAGTTATTATATGTTATTTTAATGGCTTATTATCTGTTTTATATCCGTATGTATGTACCTTGTATAAGTATTAGTACAATTATCCTTTATTATAAATTTGACATCCGTGGTTCACTCACTAAGGGTCCTGTTGAAAACCAGCGTCAGGTACCTTTTATATGAAGGTACCTGACATTTGCTGAACAGGACACCTTTTTGGCAGCCGTGAGACACATATTACGTGTATAGGTATGTATTAATTTTTAGAAAATGTGTTGTCTTTTCTCTGTTACCTGTTACGTTTTATGTCTGTTTTATGTGTCTCGTTGTGTGTCAAATAAATGTTTCTTATTTTTATTTCCACTATTTTACAAAAACTAAATGAATGCAGTATGGAACCTCTTTCTTCTATACTTATAATAAAACTGTAGAAGTTCAAATTCTGTACATTTGAAAATATTGAAAAAATAAATACCAGGGGATGTTACTAAATCGATACCGAACACAAATATGTGATTAGAAAATTTTTTGTCTGTCTGTCTGTCTGTCTGTTTGTTCAAGCATCACACAAAATCTACCGGTCCGATTACGATGAAACTTGGTACAATTATACTTTAACGTTTGACGCACAACACTGGGTATTTTTTATCCCGGAAAAATGTCTGTCTGTGTGTTTGTGCACGCTAATTTTAGAAATGGCTTATCCGATTTTCAGTTTTCACTAATACACTGTGGTAAGTTTCTCTTTACATTTATTGTTTGTTTCATGTGAATCGGTTCAGAAATAAAAAAGTTACGACAATTTAAAGAATCATATCGAATATTTTGAAACTATTCTGAATCTATCTTTTTTTGGGTTCCGTATCTAAAAGGTAAAAACGGACCCTATTACTCATCCTCCGTTGTCTGCCTGTCTGTTCATCTATCCGTCTGTCTGTCCCCAGGCTGTATCTCATAAACAGTGATAGCTAGAAAGCTAAAATTTTCACAAATTATGTATTTCTGTTACCGCTATAGCGACAAAATTGAATACTAAAAATAAGAAAATTAAAATATTAAGGGGGACTTTCACTGGCAGATAGCTTATGTAATAAGGGGTAACTTAGGCTACTTTTATACTAGCTGCGCTCACGACTTCGTCCGGGTAGATTATGAACAAGCATAAAATCTCTTCTCACGCGGTCGAAGTCGCGGTCATAGCTAGTTTTTAATAATTGTCATTGATATACCAAAAATGACAGGTCAGGCAATTTTTTAAAATCAATTGCTGTTTCTTGATTTTGCTAAAACTACAAGTTTATTTTTTTATCTTAACTTTAAACCGATACGAAGTTCGCCGGGCCAACTAGTTTAATATAAGCTCATTAATAATATTATTATGTAAATATATCTTTGATTGGCGAACACGCCGTTAGTATGTAGATCTATGTTCTCGTGCAGTTACGTATTCTGTCGTCGGCAGCGGATCGTTATCTGTTTCCACTAAAGGAAACTGGCTTTTCTACGAAAGAACCACCCCAAACGGTTTCCCCGCCTCCCCCGTCCGCCGCGACTTCTCCTTTTTGCGTTATTTCATTTTTCTTTGCCAGCGTGCACCTGCTAGTTAGCTGCCGCGGGCTCTCATTGCTCGTGCAATGTTAACCGGACGTTTCCTAGCATCATAAAGAAGATATAAAATTGTGTCTTGCATTTCACCGCTTTGCTAATTGAAAAATAGGAAAATTTGCCGGGAAATAAGACATATTATTAGGTATTATATTTAGATTATTAAATTTACTCGTTAAAAGCTACGTACGTAGAGTATTGTATGTTAACAAAGACGCGACGAAACATAAAACCCTCTATGAAGTTTAATGTTAGATGTCAGTACAAAGGATGGCGCTCAGAGGAGCGCTAGAACACAGTTTCCTGATACATTTGTATTCCTTACAGACAAGTAATCAATATCCGTTCCAACGTCGAGAGAACCGACAGGGATGTCTCTTATGTAGACCAATTTTTCTCACAGTAGGTACGTGCGCGAGCGCATTATGTAACATGCTTTAATTGTTATGTTATATTGATACCATTTTTATGATAAACAAAAATACAATACGCACAAAGTCATATGAATTTGTGAGGTCAAAATTGTTTTCAAATTAGATATATCGTCGGACATATCTAAATACGCTTTGCTAATTTTGAAACAAAGTGTGAAAATTCCCTGAAAGGGCTACATGATATTCTTGTATCACAGAAAAATAAAGCTGATGCGGCGTCACGCGTATGAAATAAAATAACAACGACAACATGGTGCGGATGGGGCTTGATACATATTTGAATACATTACCGAACACGCAGATAATGCGAGCAACATGCCATAGGTATTCATAACGCCTACTCGTGTCGCCTCTGAATATAGATACTCGGAGACAGGCGACACACATCTGCGGTCAATGAACGAGAAAAGTTTGTATAAAATGTATTTGTCTTCATATCTAATACCTTTAAACGAGCAATTCTTGTATATATGTATATATAGAATCAAGATCTCGGAAACGGCTCTAACGATTTTCTTGAAACTTACAGATTAGGGGTTTTTCTGGTCAAGAAATCGATTTATTTAGGTTCCAGGTCCAAGAAAAGCTCGGTTCCAAGTTAATAATAAATTTTCTTCATAACCGACGACTAACGCCATCTATTGATGAATAGAAGAGCCATTAGTCTACTAACGTTAGTCGTATTTGAGGTTAGACCAAAAAAATCAATTGTTTATATTCATATTTCCGATGACACAGTCAGTCATCGCTACGGAGCGAAGCTCGGTCAACCAGGTACTTTTATTTATTTATCAAAAACGTAACGCGGCCATAGTTATCTGTGCAATTTCAGATAAAAGATTTAACGAAAGTCTGGACTTCTAAATGGAATCTTACCAGCATGTTCAATCTGTAGATACGGTATAAAACAGTACGAGCTTGCATCGATGTTTTTTATGTATTGTCGTTATTTAACGAATTATTATTTTAATTTTAAAATAATAATTAGTAAAATAATAATTAATTATTTGTATCTTCTGAAGATATATATATATTATTTTAATTGATTTATATTGCCTGATCATGATAAAAAGCAATTATTATAGGGTGGCCTAGACACATTTACAGGCACTTAACGACAGCTTTTTTCTAGTGGTAGAGTTCCAATGTAGGAGCGCGAGGGCGTAGGCACCACCGCATTACCTAATCTATCTGCCGCCAAATGGTAGCGTTCACCAATACGTCTTCCAATTAGATGGTAATGTTAAAGCACCATAATAAATTATACAGAGACATAACCACCAAGGTCTCAGGGGTGGCAACGATTTCCTGGTTTTTGAATAGATATATTTGACGACCCGGTTGACCGTTTGATTAGAAGGCTCGCGGGTTCGATCCCTTCTGGTTTTTGTGTAGATGTCTATAGGCGTAGATATAGAATCTACATATTTGACGACCCGGTTAGTCCAGCGGTGTGAGATGACCGTTTGATTCGAAGGGTCGCGGGTTCGATCGCCTCAGCGGGACAAATATTTGCTATGGCCTACAGATATTTGTTTCGGGTCCTGGATGTTCGTGTATGTGTTGTATGTGTACAATGGCACCCACGACACAAGTTTATACCTACTCTATGGATGTGAGTGTAAGCGTATTTTATTTATTTATTCATAGGCTGCAGTCATCACTAAACATAACATAAAAAAAGCTTTTTTTTTTTCATGTGACCAAGGTGGCAAACAAGCTTGCAGTTCACATGGATGTTAAGTGATAACTGCAGCATTGACATTCAACTAACAATGCTAACAAAATCACGGTCACATCTCGCACACAAGTTTACACAAAAGAACTCCAGCAGTTTTCTCATAATCCCGCTCCAAGTTTTTGATAGGAACTCGCCCATGAAATGGAGTGATGACAAATTTATTGTGCATGAAGACGAAATGTTTACATGTGTGGCAGGCCGGGCAAAGAAGGCGTTCAGTTTGATTTCCTGTAAACACGTCCATTGTGTCACAGACGTGTTGGCAGCGCTCATTCCTTTAATATAGGAAAATGTTACGCGTAAAATGTGTGTTGTATTTCCGAATGAATAAACAACATACCCTTGAATATTTATTTTGGGTTTATTAATTTAATTGAAACAGTTTTTGATACTGATATTTTTTTCAGTAATACTGAATCGAGTTTACATGTGAACCAAATATTAAAATACATATCGCCCTTAATTCATTTGTTCACGGTACAGGAACGTCTAACATAATAAAATGAATGAACCACTAGGGTTGTACATAAAAATCGAAAACTGTACCGGAACATATATTTTTTATTATTTTAAGACCACAGTTCTTCAGTTCTTTACCTACAGATTAAAAGTAAAGTAACCTGAATCCCTGTTTTATAAATGTACAAAGCTATTTTGCTAATCAAACCATTGATTTATGAGACACTGGAAGTGTACAAATATTGAATGAGAAAGGCATTACATTGCGGAGATTAGACCCGAGCTGTCACCTTGCGAGAGAGCTCTCCTTCTCAAGAGCCTCTCGAGACGAGTCGTTCCTTCCCTGTGACATTTGGGAACAAACACAACCCTCACAAAATATGCAGAACAACTCAAATTAACTTTAATGGATGAACACACACCGAAATAGTCTTAGAGCAATGACACATCAGCGATTTAAATGCGTTTCTCCGGTGATTTTAACGAGGCGGTCTAGCATAAAAAATCGTACTGGGCACGCAGAAGGTCGATAAACGCTGTTATCAAGCTGTTATTATTAATTTATCAAGAGATAACACAATTTTTGTTCAGATCACGATTATCAAAGGTTTTATTGTCAAAAATTTCATTCTCCGCATTATCACCCTTTTCACCTACCGTTACTAATTATAGCTATACCGTTTCGATTTTATGCAGGTTCGCATTTATTGGTGTATGTGTTTCTATACGCAGGTTCACACGAGAATTCTATTGCGATATCGCTATGTTAGTTCAGAAAACCGCTACCCGCTAATCCGAATGCCCATGCGGAAGAAGGCAATGGTAGTCAACGATCATTATGATACTAGATCATACGTCCAAAAATCGCCAGTGTGAACCCACCCTTAATTTTCACAAAAATGCCATCCCTGCGAGTACCGACCTGACTACCTCGAAATATTAACATGTCATATAATGAGCTCAGATGTCGACGGCATGGGCATTTTAATATTACATTCTTGTACACGCCTAATACTTATGCAAATACGGGGGAGTATTCAAGATGCCACGAGCTCAGTTTTTGTTACAAGTTCAGACTGTTGTTATATGGGTATTAGCTCACTCCCTTTATAATAAGAAAAGAAAGAAGCATTCAAAATTATACAGTACTTTGTCTCGGTGTCAATACAATTTATATATTTTATAGCTGATATTTCATGTATCTATACAGTGATTTTTCCTTCTTCTTAGGGTTCCCTATATTATTATGAAAAAATGTAACCCTCCTTCTTAGGACTATATAACCTTGTTTTCAAGTATCAAGTAGGAAATTAATATCAATACTTAATCTCCAATGCTCTATAAACTGTGAAACAATCAGTTTTTTTAATCTAGGCAATAAAAAGGCTGTTATTTGCTCGTTATGGTCTTTTTTTAAGAGAACCAAAACTTGTGAGATATTGTCCGTTGACTCCTAAGTCGCAAAGTCTTAAGGAGCAATTATAGAAAAAAAGCCGATGAGGTCAATTTGTCACTACATCATAAAACAATCTGCAGTAACTGATGGTTACTCAGCAGGCCATTTTGTAATATAATGGTAAAACAAACACGCAGTCACATGGATGGAAAGTAAATAAATACTACCTACTACAGAAAAAACGCCTGAGGGCAAAACTCGATCTAAACTTTTACATTATCTAGAGCTTGTGCAAATACATCTAGCAAAAAGCTGAGAAAAAAGACAATTCAAATACTTCCAGACATTCAAATGTAACGTGTTAATAGTAAAGGTTTGTCCGAATTGGGGCGAATAATTAGAAATGTTCAAGAGCAGCGTCCGCGAGTGATTGATGTAGTGGAAGTCGGTGCTCCCACCGCTCCTCCTCCCGCCACTCCTGTATCACCCCCCACGGCGACAACTTGGAGACATTAAGAATATTTAAATTGTAAATTGCACCCCTGCACTGAATACCTATTTGCTGAAAGTTTGCCCTTTTTAGGTTGCTCCAAAATGTGTTTCTACCGTCACTTAGAAGTTAGAACACAGATATAACGCGTAACATTGGCATATTCAATCAGAACAAATCTTGTGTACTTTGTTCTAGATATGACGTGCATAGTTATGATATGCGTATTATTATAGAATACATTCCTTTGCCTTAGAAAAAAGCGTTGATAAAATTATTGATAACTGGGATATTCCAGTTATCAATAATTTTATGCGCGTTCTTTGACTTACTTGTTTATAAATATTTTGTCTTTGTTTTATATTAAATTATTATTTGTACAAATAATGGAAATGCTTATTTGAAACGGATGAATGAACGAAATATTGAATGATAGTAATATTTATTTTTCATTCAGATACAGATCCGTATAAGATACTTACCTTACATAGTCCAATATGCATTCGATATTCGTATTTATATTTTTGCATTGTATTGCTCATCAGTAGCTATTTTAATTTTATTTTATTTATATATTTTATTTTTATTTATTAAAACCATATTTTACCCCAGCGTTGCCGCATATTACGGGTACGTTTTATTGGAAACTAGCTGAGCTGACCCGGCAAACTTCGTATTGCCTCACAATGAAATAATGTGTCAAAGTATTTGATAGATACAAACTATTTGTATGGGAAAATGAAATTTTGGTTTTTACTGTTTCCCCTTCAATTTCTTACCTTTTAAACCTACCCTGGACTTCCAAATATCATTCAAAACCAAAGTTAGCGAAATCGGTCAAGCCGTTCTCGAGTTTTAGCGAGACTAACGAACAGCAATTGATTTTTATATATATAGATGATTGATTATAATCATATCATTTATAATCAATCATTTTCAATAAAACGTACCCGTAACTCACTCGCATCTCTCACATGGCAAACATTTCTGAAAAACCGAATAAATCGAGCAAAAAGACAACAAGCTCATAACAATAAGACTCATGGATGCCGGCCGTTACATGAATATAGCAAACTAAAGAACTAGCCTGATTGAATCATCCGGCTGTTCTTTGTCATAAATCCGACAACGGCCAGCCATCCAACAATACGTCCTGAAATCGTTCCATTTCTCATTTTGTTACTCTCCCCTTTAATCTCGCATCCGTAGAAAAGTGGATCAGTGTTGCAAAAGGGCATTGCAATGTAGACTCCTGATTAATGTATTGTGTAAGTAGATATAATCCGTCCTTGAATATTAGTTAGGCGTTGCATTTCCTGCTGTTATTTATGGCGGAAATATTTGATATTCTTTTTTTTTTATCTATACTGGTACAACAAAGTTGAGTTTGTTTGTTTGAACACGCCCTCTGGGAGCGCCAGTCCGAATTCATTTTTTTTGTACGATAGCCACATTTATACTATAACATCTCGCTATAATGATTTACAACTTGGAACACACGTGACACACCGACCTTTACGTACGACTTACTGATAGGCTCGAACATCTGAACCTACGCAGAGACATCGGGAGCATGTTCGTTGTTTACGGTATCCTCATTGCTGAGTGCCACCGTCTTTTCTACACCTCACCATCCACTAAATAGAGAGGATCTACCTGCACATCAGTGCTTTTAAAACAGTGCGGTGTTTTGCAATTATTTCCGCCTAGAACATGCAAATTGTGGATTCTCTGAGCTATGCGGTACGGCGATGCCATACATTTCGTAACATCACAACAGCAGAATCAGCATCAAATTCATCATTTACCTAATCGACCTAATTATGAGTCAGTACGCAATATAACATCGTCTGCTTTCTCGCTCCTTTATAACATTGTTATTTTACTATACAATTTTAATATACATTTTTAAATTAACATTTCTTTTAGTTCATATCCATCCGAACTACTTACATGGTCCTCCGAGCCGGATCAAGCAAAACTTGTTTTCATATTTTATCGTTTTACTTGGTTACTTGGTAGTTTGTTAAAACAGTTCTCGTAGAAGCACAATAACGTTGGATAAGTCTACATAACTTATAGGATAATAACCACAAAGCAAGATGCTTTATTATTTAGATATAAAATGACATGGATATACTGAAGTTCAGATATTCAACAATTTTGGTTAGTTAATCAAACATTTATATAATTAAATTGTATGTGGTATGGGTACCTTCCTACGCATATTTCAATACACTTACCGGAGAATTTTAGGAGGAGAACTAAGTTCGAATCATTATAAAATTATGGTCTTAAGTCAACGGAATTTTTTTTCTCCTAAAACTGGATGAGATTCACAGACCGCACTACGACTTTACCGTACCACTTTACTTTACTTGAGCCGTAGTGTGGTCTGTGAATCTTACCCTATAGTTTTTCCTTTTCACTAGTTACAGTATTTAAAAAAAGGTATTTTATTCTAAGTTTTGAGTCTAATTAATGTCGACGTTTGCTGTATTTATACAATAAACACAAGCAACGCCGTGGTCAACTCTAAGTTTCATAAAACATTAATACAATATTCGGAATCAAGTGAAAAAATATGAGATGAAGACGATAAAACAAACTACACAGATTTTTCTCTCAAGGACATACCTATCTCAAGATTCGTCAAGCAAGTTGATTCGCCGAGAAAAAGATTTTCCCATGTTTATTTGCAGATAATGTAGATTTATGGCGTAAATTATGTTTGAAAGACAAACAAACAACTCGTCTAAGAATGAAAATAGAAGAAGGAAATATTTAAAGAGCTTCATAAATAATACTTATCGGAAGAAATAAGCGCATAATTGTGTAATGGCAGATATAAGGGAGCAGCAAATCCGCGTCAGACGAGATTACAACCGTTAACCAACTGATCCCAGAACGGAAGAAAGCAGAATGTCTCGTGAGTAGGATAATGTTAAATTTATTGCAGCGCTAAAATGTTTACGGATATCGCGGGGAACGGAACGTCGGAGGACGCGAGGACGGCGAGCTCTACTCGCCCTTGTAAACACGTTTTATTGGCTTTATAATATGTTTTACGCGTGACGTTTTACAAACGATCCCGGAGGAGCGTCGAATTATTTCTACGGCACGTACTCACAGGCCGCGCGAAAACATTGGATATTTGGTGCACGAGGGATTTGTAATTACACCTCTTACACAAACAGTCTTTGACTAGCTGGTGCCCGCAACGTCGTCTGCGTGAAGGCAGTACAGCACCAAACCTATCTAAGATGCCAGTGTCGCATTAGCATAATAAGCAAACAACTTTTAAAATAACATTAAATTCAAACTATATGTTTTTTTGCAAGCGAAGCAAGTGAGGGGATTCATATGGGATTCCTGCTGAGTTCAGTCGTAAGATGTGACTGACGGAAATAGAGAAAATGAATGCAAGAATATATTTCCGGACACAAAAGAGTAAAAATACGTACAAAGGTATCAGACCTTACGACACTTTCCTATGAACTACGTTGGTAGTTATTCTGCCGGGAGCCAAAATGTAAAGAGAGTCAGGACTGGTGATGCGGTAGCAAGCGACGTACAGTTGCCCGTGTGAGAAGCAACTCGTCCTGAGGTTAATACCCGCTGACCTCAATGTCTGCCCCTGCGACTTATTGATGGTCATCGCGAAGCAAACATTCAACTTTATGTGCTTGAACTGGAATGTGAAGTTATGAGGTATGAGGGGAATGCGTGGTATAAATACTGCATCACCAATGCCACAACCCGTAAGAATTTTCGCTTCAATGGTGTGTCTGTGGAGCGAGATGGCTTTAAGGCTGGTCCCGTTATACAACTTCGGAGGAGATAAGTTCCGAAGAAGCATAATCGGGACACCTATCTTCAGCTTGATGGTATGCGATGGAAGTCCGCTTGCTGACTGGAAGTTCAGAAATGCCATGGAATAATGTGTGGCGTCATCATGTTCGACGACAGTATTTATGGAGGTGTACTGTACCACTTCTATTCTTATTAATTGCTGCAGCCTAACCAGTTTTGGGCATCAAAATGGCCCGCTCACACATCCAAAACGTTGTATTCTGCTGGTGCGGTATACGACTGATGTCCCTGTAGACACCGAGGATGAGTTCTTCTAAGCTAAAGTTTCTACTTATATCCAAATTATGTTGTATTTACTATCAAAGTCTTGTGGAATTAAATACGATGACGCTTATGTCATCGTATTTAATTCCACAAGACTTTTACCACGAAAACATGAGGAAAGATGTTTTCAATACGTTTCAGAGGTAAATGCATGCATTCAATCATACGAGTACATGCAAACACCCACGATTCACCGGTTACGTTTTGGCTCTTGTAACAGGTGCCGAGCCTATTGATATCTCCGGGCATATTACCAAACTTCGAGGTACTGTGAAACTTCTAGAAAATGAAAAAATCCCAAAAGAACCAGAAATAAAGAATTTACACCGTTATCTCTAATATCCTCTGACCCGGGAATCGAACCCTGGGGTCCTAGCGTAGTAGTAATAAAACTATGTTTTCTAATTTGTGAAACCAAAGACTAAAATATGTGTATGGGTCGAGTAATGCGACGCAGCGGAACAATTGCACGATTTAATACCAGTCAACCACTTGATGAAGGTCCGGCCACTCGCCGCCTGTCAGCACCACATAAGTACCTACCTAGTAAATAGTGATAAACACACTCGAAAGCTACATAAATAATAGTTTGTTTTATTGTATTATTGCTTCTGTTTTTTAGCGTTAGATTTTTATATCTATGAACACTTGTTTTTTCTAAAACAATGGATTTTTAGGTATATTCATTACACTACGAGTGGCACTGATCATCTTAATAATATTATTTTGAAAAACTCTGTGTCATGTATTTCAGCCCCACTCTTATTGGCAGCGCTATACGTTGCGGTTGTTTAAAAATAGTGCCAGTATGTAAAAAGTTATGTAAGCCCAGTACGGAACACTTTAAATAATATTGTATATTTAGGTACTAACATTTTAATTTCAAACATTATTTTCATAAGAATACTGGAAGCGATTTAAATAATGTGCTAATTTGTGAAATCCGAGACTAAAGTATGTGTATGGGTCGAGGAATGCGATGCAGCGGAACAATTGCAAGATTTAATACCAGTCAACCACTTGATGAAGGTCCGGCCACTCGCCGCGCTCCCTGTCAACACCACATAAGTACCTACCTAGTAAATAGTGATAAACACACTCGAAAGCTACATAAATAATAGTTTGTCTTATTGTATTATTGCTGCAGTTTTTTAGCGTTGGATTTAATAATATAATGTGTCAAAGGTTTGACAGATACGGAATATTTGTGAAAATGAAATTGTGTTTTTTACTATTTCCCTTCAATTTCTTCATATTTTCTTACCCTTTAAACCTTCCCTGGACTTCCAGAAATAATTAAAAACTAAAATTGACCAATCGGTAGAGCCGTTCTCGAATTTTAGCGAGAATAACTAACAGCAATAGATTTTTTTATTTTTATAGATATGTAGATTTAAGTACTAACATTTTAATTTCAAACATTATTTTCACAAGAAAACATAGGAAAGCGATTTCAATAATGTGCTAATTTGTGAAATCAGAGACTAAAGTATGTGTATGGGTCGAGGAATGCGACGCAGCGGAACAATTGCACGATTTAATACCAGTCAACCACTTGATGAAGGTCCGGCCACTCGCCGCGCTCCCTGTCAGCTCCACATAAGTACCTACCTAGTAAATAGTGATAAACACCCTTGGATGCCCCACAAACAGTTTTATTATTGTTAAAACGTAGTGTTGTAGTAGCTTTTTAATCGATTCCAAAAAAAGAGAGTTTGTTCTTCGACGATATGTACCTATGTTTTTAAGGTTCCATAGCCTTTAAGAAACCCTTTAAGTTCGCCATGTCCGTCAGTTCGTCCGTTTGTTTGCAGCTTTGCTTGGAGACAGCTATAATTTGGCATGAACACAAAATATCTATTAATAACGAATAATATAATTTTTCCCGCGCATCCCTTCCTATGGGTATTGTTGGATAAGATATAATTATAATAATATCTGTAACATAATATCTTTAAAAAATATTGAGGGTTTGCGAAGACATTTTTCCATTAAACGATCGGTTTGTGAAATCTTTAGCTTTAGAGTAAAAATATTTGTAAGAGTCAAGTTTTGGAATATTAAGGCTAAAGGCATCATAGCATTACATGACGACCCGGTTAGTCCAGCGGTCTGAGACGACCGTTTGATTCGAAGGGTCGCGGGTTCGATCCCCGCACCGGGACAAATATTTGTATGGCCTACAGATATTTGTTTCGGGTCTGGGTGTTTGTGTATGTGTTGTAAGAGTACAACGGCATCCACGTCACAGGTTAATACCTAATGTGGGACTGTGAGTATGAAAAACCATCAAAATAGACACAGGTGGTAGTGTACGGCCCTGTAATTTCCGGCAGAGAGGCATAATACCTTAGACCTCAGGAGTAGCAACGCATCTACATTGAAACATCCAGTCTCATGTAGATGTTTATATGCTACAGTATTACTTACCATCAATGAAAACTGTATGCTTGTATGTCAACTCATTATATAAAAAAATGCATGTCAGAAATTATTCGCGACCTATGACTCTCCAAAACTTTTGTTTAGAACCGCACCAGCATTCAAATTTGTTGACATGTGATTTGTGTAGGCAATGTAGGTAGGTACTCGTATTAATAAGGATTCAAGAATTTCATCATATTTAATACTTCCTTAAGTACAAGGGGTTCTTCGACTTCGAGACGTCTGTCACCAACAAAAGCACCGCGTATATTAAAGGTAGGGGCTGTTTATATAAATGCAAAACAGATCGGCAGCTTGTCAGATCGGCTCAGTGCAGATCCTGCCGATCGAATATGGATTTAGAATTTTCCCCATTCCGTTCACCGAACGCACCCTCGTGCCCTCTAGACGCGCTCGGACAGCCGAAAAATAATCTCTTTGCAGGTTAATAAAAAGAACATAAATATTGTGTTTTTTTTCTTAAGACTGTTTATATAAATCAGCGTTAGTGTAATTAAGCACAGAGGAAATACATGCCTTTACTATATAGGTATGTATTATAAAACTGAAGAGTTTGTTTTTTTGGTTGGCAAAAAGTTTTTTTTTTAATATAGGTACGGTTAGGTACTTTCACAGTTGCACACTAGGTCACATACACAATCACCCGGACCCGAGATACATCGGCAGGCAACACAATTTTTTGTCCGGAAATGGGGACTGAATCACGCGGTCATCACACTTCACTGGACCAACTAGGTCATCAAGTTATTTATAGCTAAAAGGTTTTAATCCTATTAACCTTATACCTACCATGTTCTCTCCAGAAATGCGTGATATCTTTAAAACTGCTGAACCAATTTTGATGAAACGTGATTTTTTTCCTAAGTTTGAACATTTAACATTAATAAGGTTCATCTCAATATGACTTAATTATTATGGTTTCTGAGAAGTTCGTAGACAACAATCAAATATACTTACTTACAAACATACAAACACATACACTTACGAATTACAGCGTACGTGTTTGAAAGCCTGAATAGATCATCATACTCAAATACATATTAGATAACCTACTTTTTTTCATTTTGAAGTCGGTTAATAATGGGGATAAAGTAGAGTCAGGCCGGAAGAACGAGTTATTCTCATGGAAATTGAAATTTAAACAAAAACTATCGTAAACATCGCATTTTCCTGTAATCTTTAATGATGATTTATTTAATCGACTTCAAAAAGGACGTGTTTCTCAATTTGGTTGGTACGTTTAATATTTAGAAGTCGGGCCACCAATCACACCAACTAAATATCCTCGAAATGTCTCCTAAATACAACATTCTTTAAATTGTTACTTTTTACTTTTAAGTGTTGCGATCATTTGGTTTTGAAGTCGGTTTATTTTCTGTAGAAAGTTTTTCTCAGTATATTGTTCAAAATTTTAGCGCCGTCGTAGGAGAAATAATCAATTTATGAAATTGTTTCAAAACTATTTATGTGTAAATAATATAAAAATGCGTTTCAAGTTGATAATATTTACCTATCACTCAGTCACACAATAAATAAATATATATATATATATATATATATATATATATATATATATATTTTTAATAAAGTGATCTCCAAATGTGGCTCTCGTGTTTATATTAATTAATTTATGTTCTACTTCCGAGTTTGGGTTATTGATTTACATGTGTGTACCAAATCGATGAATCCAATATCTTTGAACGAAATTATCTGTGACAAACGAACAGGCATTTTAGGCACAATACACATTTCGTTTTTTTAGGAAAAAAATCTGACGCTCATAAAGTTTGTTCAGCTAACGACTTTCATTGAGTTTCACTACACGTATTGCGATGAAATATATAAAAGTATATATTATTATGGGTATCTGTACATTCGACAAGTCTACATTGTAATATAAAACCATAAAGCAATACGGGCCACCGGTCGCGGCGGACCGGAGAGGAGTAGCCATATGCAGGCTTTCCCCTCTGTCAAATTACAAGCACAAGTGGTCCTATGCCTGGCGCCTAAATGTTCAAATGTGTGCGTAAAATTGTTTAAGTATTTTGTTAAAGTCAAGATGTGAGTTTCGTAGTAAAAGACGATTTTTGTAGTGTGTGTGTGTATGTGTCACACGTATTTCCCCCCGCAAAAAATAACAGACTGTTTTACATCGGTAATAAACGCTATGGCTACTCCCCTCCGGTCCGCCGCGGCCGGTGGCCCGTGTTGCTCTATGCATAAAACCAACGATATTTTTGTACGCTGAATTGTGATACATAAAGGGTGTACTTCAAAATACATCCAAAAAATTATATTAGATAAACATAATTAACTGAAAAAGAAAGGAAGAAGTACAACAAAAGCATAATGTAGTAGTTGTACCCATAACACAGCCGTATCCTCCAAAAACTGCCGCATTAGTATCAGATAGGTAAAGAGGATAATAAAACGTAGTATATAGCCACAAAATCCGAAGACGAAACGTTACAGTGACATAAACGTAAAACCGGTGACAAATCCAGTGAGTCTTAGCAGATTTTCTTATCTACCGATATTCGTATTCGTGTTCAATGGTAAAATATTTCCCTTCAATCCGTCGGCCGTACCTACGTCCTGGTTGTGGCTGAATCTAATCGGGGGGATATTAAAACTTTCCGTTGACGCTGCTCCGACCCTTTGTGCTAACGCCCGTGCCCGTACTTTCCTCATCTTCTTTTTTAAAACATCTACCAAACTTGTCTGCTTTTGTTAAATTAATAAACCTTGGCCAATACATTTAATTATAAAGTAGACTTTGTTTTTTTTTAACTGATTTAAAAAAGGATGTTACGTTAATAGGTATAAATAATACGTAGAAACGTGCGGACCCAGTACAACTGTATGTTTTTTTAACAGCGTAATCACATTTTTCATATCGTCATAATTAAGGAATGTCTATGTGAATTTTTGCTTCCTCCTTAGATGTATTTTTATCCTTTTTCTTTAATTTTGGCGCACTGAAGCAGAGTGTGTTCCTTATTCAGCCTGCACTGCATAAATAATTGAGAAGGCGTTCGACGCAGCCGTTCCCACTCGGCCCATGTGACTACTAATTAGAACAATCTTTGTGTTATCCAATACTATCCCAATATATAAATTAGAATAGGAAGGTCTCATATACGGAAATATATACATACTATACCATGAGAGTTATCAAATCTTACTTTTTTTTTTAAATACGCTTACACTCACAGCCCCACAGTAGATACAAACCCGTGTCGTGGGTGCCGCTGCACACATACAACACATACACAAACACCCAGACCCGAAACAAATATCTGTAGGCCATACAAATATTTGTACCGGTGCGGGGATCGAACCCGCGACCCTTCGAATCAAACGGTCATCTCACACCGCTGGACTAACCGGGTCGTCGTATTGAAGTCCTCTATACCTACTATTGAATGAGATGAATGTTTATCTAGTTCTATTATTTTTCAAATATCTTACGCTTACAATATATTGTAATTTCTGCCATGACGCACGCGAGAGATTTTGAGGATATTGTATAAGATTGGTAGAGTTCCAGATTGGCAGAGAGGCATAACACCTTAGGCCTCAGAAGTGGTAAAGCATCTGCATTTTGACCTCTGGTCTTTGTGTGGGTCCATAGGCTGCAGTCGTCACTTAACATCAATGTGAACTGCATGCTTGATTGCCACTTCCATTACATTAAAATAAAGAAAATAGAAAGGGAATTAAACATTTGACTTCAGGCAGAGGCCGAATAACTAACTAGGGCTAGTTATTCGGCCTTTTCTTTATCTATCGATATCTATAAACTATCGAAGCCCCACATCCGACGAAAGTAATTTTTTTGATTTAACCGCTTCTGGGGCCAGTGAATATCATACATAGACAACACAGAAAAAAACTAAGTAATACGTACTTTTGAGAAATTTTATAGTCTTACGCATTTTAAGAATCACTCAACCTATACATAAGTATAAAAATCAATTGCTGTTTATTAATCTCGCTAAAAATCGAGAAAGGTTATACCAATTTGGCTAATTTTGGTTTTGAATGTATTTCTGAAAGTCCAGGGAACGTTTAAAAGCTGAAAAAAAAATTAAGGAACTATAAGAGAAATAGTAAAAACCCTAGTTTTCCCTCATACAAATAAATTTCCGTACCTGCCTATCAAACGTTTGGCACATTATTTAATTCTGAGGCAATACGAAATTTGCTGGGTCAGCTAGTTTTAAATAAAAATATTTCACCTAATTAAAGATATAGATACGACAACAATAGCTAAAAAATATGAATAAATGTTTAAATAAATTTTCGCCACTGTAATGCCACTATATTAAAAGAAAAATACTTTAGAATATTGAGGTGAACCTTGAAGTTTTAGAGCATATTAAAATTAGGTAAGTAACGCACTCAACAGAATTGAAGGAATTTACTTAACAGTGCCCATTAATAAAAAAATCTTTCATTTAATTCGTATTCAACACACGGGCCGGCAGAAACGAGAAACTGCGCCGTTCTTAGCTTCTAAAACCAATTTACATACCAGTAACGAAATTAAAAACTTTTGCACCTTTATTGCGAGTTTTACCGAAAAGTACTTCACTCCGAATGTATCATATCGAGATTACGTTACAGTATGTGCGAAGATACTGCAGTAATTAAGAATACAGAAGAAATTAACATTTCTGTAGTAAAGCTAAAGAATTTCTGAATTAAATGGAAAGTGACGTTAAGACAGATGTTAAGAGCCGGAACAATAATTAAGAGGCGGTCGGTTTGAAACCGCGTCGTCGTCGGCGAGATTTAATTAGAGAGAGAACAATCCCATGACGGCGGTCGAGGCCCGTTCGCGTGTCACCTCGCTACATTCTGCTACCCTGCACTTTCCTTACATAACACTTGAATTTTGTAACGTCATTATTTATTTATCTTTCACTATGGATAAACTTACGAGTATTTTATTTATTACTATTACATTCATAATATAACAATTAATATTTTTTTATTCCATTCATTTGTCTAAAATTTTTTATCGATTTATTTTTTGTTTCTACCTATGAATTTAGGCAATATTCTTTTTTCACATCCGAGTTCAAGTGAATTATTTATTGAATTAATAGTAGAATATGTGAATTGAACCACTGTTTTTGATTTGTAGAAATAGTAGAGAACCAGGAAAAACAATATAAATTTACAATATGATACAAAGAAATTAAATATTTAATGCAGTGTTCATTTTGCGCACCGCACCGTAAAACATTAAACGTGTGAAATGAATCTGAGCCAAGAGAATTTAATTAGAGACGTTGGACATTTGTGGTGTGTGTATTAATTTACTGATTTTGCTCCTGCCTTTACTATGAAACATAAAATACTATTGTTCTTTTGTGTTTTTAATCAAATCTAATACTAAGCTTATGTTGGTCATATTATATTTTTCACAATAACGCTTCTTTCTTTTCACCTTTTTACTAAAGAAAAAGATAGATAGAAAAAAGGTTATAAAAAATTATATCTCTGGTTTTTATGTAAGTAGCTAAATGTCTACCAACGTGTCCACTTACTTATCTTATGTGAACTACATGCTTATTTCCCACAATATTATGATGTAGTTGAAAGGAGTCCATCCATAGTCATCATGACTCGGTAAAATTAAACTTGATTTCGGAATATTTTATAGCACAGTCTCTTGGTTTATTTATGAGGAATACATACAATAAATCTTATTTGGTTTCCTTTATTTTTATTTACTATACATAAGATATCCCATCGGTATCAGTATCTTCTCTTATTAAAATGTGATATGTTTCACAAAAAGAGTCCGATAATACGACACGTCTGGGACTACTGGTAAATCCGATTTCCCTATCTCCCCATATTTGTATTCGAAACCCGATCCATCTAATATTTCCTTCCAACTCCGCCAACGCTATCTACGTTCCTTCCTGACACTGAATCTAATCGGAATAGATATTAAAACTTCTTACAACTGACTCATTTTTTTCTAAAGATATTCGTTTCTGGTCTGGATGTTTGTGTGTGTGCAGTGTGTATGTGTTGTGTGTACAGTTGTGTGTCTGCACCCACGACCTGTGTCGTGAACTACAGACAACAGTCCGGTCGAAAACCAGAAGGTTGGCAACTCTGGCTGTGAGTGGTTACCATCCGTCCGGATTATTTCGGACATGTCCGGACTTCTAGCCCTTTGTCCGGATGTTGTTCGGCCCTACCTATTTTTTATCCGGTTTTTTTATTTAGATGGAAAGTGAGGAATATAACTAACATATATATGTAGTACTAGATGACCCGGCAAACTTCGTATTGCCTCAGAATGAAATAATGTGTCAAAGGTTTGATAGATACGCACTATTTGTATGGGAAAATGAAATTGTGGTTTTTACTATTTTCCTTCAATTTCTTCATATTTTCTTACCTTTTAAACCGTCCCTGGACTTCAAAAAATCATTTAAAACCTAAATTAACCAATCGGTTCAGCCGTTCTCAAGTTTTAACGAGACTAACGAACAGCAATTGATTTTTATATACTCGTAGACTAAATAAGTCATTAATCTTTATTAACTTCCCACTCATATGATATTTTTAAGGTTGTATTGAATCATCAACAATGATTTGACCGTCTGATGTGATATACTTTATCTGATCTAGAAGATCAGATTTTTTGAACTGTCAGGCTTTTGTCAGGACTTTTAAAATTTACTTATATTACTACCAAACAGGTAGTGGTCCATAAAATGGTTCTCCTCAACCGCAAAATTCTGTTTTAATACATAATGATATCCTTTTACGTCGGTAGTTACATAACTACATTACCCTAATGCGCACCACATCGTGGCCTTCATGTCCAGCTCATGTTCAGCCTACCTTTTCAAGGAAAACAGGCGTGATGTTACGTTTAAACTAATCAACATGTGTTAATGTGTTTTGCCCCTAAATGCATTCCCCAGACGTAGTCTTTGTGTGATATTAATTCCCGAAGTCAGCATAATGGCTCAGCTCAATACATAAAAGTGTTATCAACATGAAAAGTTGGTAAGTGCCTTGGTCAGCATGTATCCATCCTGTTTTATCTAATTTATGTAACTCTTAGCAGATTTGCTTCGAAAACAAGCGACGAATTTTCCTTCCAAAGTGCTAATTAATGGTAGGCAATTACAAAAATTACATTTATGTATTTATCTACTATCTTTAATATAAAATACTGAACAGTTTTTTTGTGAAAAAATCAAACATTCATCAAAGTTTGCTCGTGGGTATTGTGATAATTAGGTATATAAATTATACATAAAGTGCCGCCGACAGGTCGTAGTGACTTTTATGAGTATGAAAGTAATTTATTCAATTCCTACGTCGCCTAATTTCAGTTATGTCAAGGAAAAATAAAAGTGAATCAAAAGAGGAAAAATAAATGTGAAAATATAAATATAAAGAAAAGTGGAAAAAGCATAGAGCAACACCGGAGGGGAGTAGCCATATGCAGGCTTTCCCCTCTGTCAAAGTACAAGCCCAAATGGGCCTTTCGCCTAGATGTTTAAATGTGTGCTTGAAATTGTTTCTGTATTTTGTTAAAGTCAAGGTGTGAGTTTCGTAGTAATATACGATTTTTGTAGTGTGCGTGTGTGTCGCACGCATTTCACCCCACAAAAAATGACAGACTGTTTTGCATCGGTAATACACGCTATGGCTACTCCCCTCCGGTCCGCCGCGACTGGTGGGCCGCGTTGCTCTATGGGAAAAAGAAAGTTGGGTTCGGGTGGAGATGTAGCTAGAGAACTAGCACAGCCGTTTTTACCACCTAAGTTTTATATCGGCTTCGGTAGCTTACTGGTAAAAGCGGCTAGGCTAGTTACCCAGCAATTATATTTATATCTTTAAATTCGGTCGCATATTACACATATAGTGAAAAATAAAAACTTACACTATTTTAGACTTTTCTTTAGATTAGTCGAAAGTAAGGTTTATCTACCTACATAAAAATCCGCATCCTTTCGTGCTCCTTCGGGAAAATTCAGACGCTATAAGGTAATTAAGACATCTCTCAAAAAAATCCATTGCATCTGACTCAACGAGAATGAAAATGAATAAATTAATTTTCTTGTATTTTTCTAAATGTTTTTTGGTACAGTCAATCTGTTTTTTTGCAGGGTCGTCCACTTACCTACCCTCTCACCACGAAATATCCGCAACGCGTTTCTTTAACGGGACTTGCTTTCAATCTGACCCTCTCGTTTTTGTAATCCCCTTCCTTTTCAAAACAAATTCACAAAAATTACGAGACTTGGTAAACCCGGATTAGCAGAGACTTTAGGCAACATAATAATAATATATATTATTAGGTACATTCAAATTCTCTTTTGAAATCCGTTGTTGATATGTCAGTATTAGAAATTGAAAAAGGGGCGTGCTTCTTGGGCGCCCTCTGTACAGTTATTTATGGAAATTTAGTTAAAGATGATTACCTTATTTACACTTTTTGCATGCTCTATTCAGGGGTTCTCAAACTATTTAGAGCACTTTTGGAAGTCCAAATATTTGACGGAGCCCTAATATAAAACGTAACCTAGAACCTAAACTTTGTTCTATGTTGTTTGCACCTACTGTTAATAATAAAGTCATATCACTGGTATTTTTCACTTTACCTAGTCATTAGCAGGGGGATTAACTGCTTTTTGCGATAAACAAACGTACGTGACTCTCTGTTAGTTTGATTCCAATATGATATATTATCTCACGGAGCCTTGACATGTGCTTTGCGGAGCCCCAGGGCTTAAGTCATTATATTCCGATTATTTTGACAATTCCTTTGGAAGCATTACTTGAACAACCCTGCAAATTATATTATTAAATGTATGAATAATTTACTGTAGTTCAAGCGTAGGACCTAGCGGACGTAGTGGCTGCTTTCTTTTTATTGTCAGCAAAGTATAAGTTACAACTCAAGTCTATTGATATGTATAAAAAATCTACTAACTTTTATTATTGTGCGACCATTCTCATAATAAAAACAACTTCATATACTCTTACCTACCACTAAACATGAACTAGCAAAAATGTACATTTATATTTGTTCCAATTTAAACTTGAAGAAATATTCGTGTAACGCGTTGTAGACTTGCAAGGGGCATAGAATATTTATCAAAAGACTCCCGCCCGCGCCTTGCTCCCACGGGACCTTCACTATGACTACACTACCCTCTCACTACTTATCACCTCAGAATAATACGCAAGGTACCTCAGTATAATCTACAAAGCTGAGATGAGCCCATGTGGACTATTAGAATAAAGTATGTATGTATGTTTTTTTTTTTATGTAATGTAAGTGGCAAACAAGCATGCAGTTCACATTGATGTTAAGTGATGACTGCATCCTATAGACACCCACATGAAGACTAAGGACAAAATGCAGATGCGTTACCTTCCCTGAGACCTAAGGTGTTATGCCTCTATGCCGGAAATTGCAGGGCCGTACATTACCACCTGACCGGAACACGATAAAGCTGAACACTACCATTTAGCGGCAAGTAAATTAGGTAATGCGGTGGTGCCTACGCCCGCGAGTTCCGTCACTGGAGCTCTACCACCAGTAAAAATATGTATTTTCACACCAAGTCCATAATATGTATAAAATAATATTATGTATAATATCCACGTGTATATAATCAAAGAATATCCAAATCCCTGCATTCGTTCCACACGTTATCTTTATTAGAATAAAGATAACGATGTTTGTTTTGTTTTGATTTGTTCATATTTGAAACGATTTAAAAGTTAAATATTTCGTCGTTAAATGACATTCACTTTTAAATGTTACTTTAAACCAGAGGTTCCCAAACTATTTTTTCTTGAATACCCTTTACAATTTTTTCTGGTTTCTGTGGACCCCCGTCCTTGCTACATTTATATCACATTCCCATATTTCCAATTTTTATTCACGCCTACGTAGACCCCCATCGAGTCTCCCATGTTCTACTTTAGGAATCACTGGTATGATACAAGTAAATTGGTACTATCAGTGTATGTGTTGAGATCCATTATCGTGGACCCCCATTTTCATTTCATGGACCCCCAAATTTTTTTTTCGCTGACGCATACCCTTTTCTAGTTGTCATAGACCCCAGGGGTCGATATAGACCACTTTGGGAATCACTGCTTTAAACCTATTTATTGTATGACATACCTTATGAGTATGTTTATAAGATATGTCAAACAATAAAAGTATTAGTCTACGATAATACCTTAGAATGTGTATTATCGTAGACTAATTAATTACTAAACCACTGAACATTTATTTTTAATTGCTGCTAAATGACTTTTACATGATAAATATAGGTACGTACTCTAAGTCCAATAAGGGATAGCAAATCAAGCAAAAATGTGTGGTCATGTATTTTTAAATAAGACGCGAAGAGTTTTATTGGGTACGCATCCGCTTTGAAATTATTTTATTTATAGCTTTTTTATCAATATCTTTATAATCGACTGTATTTATTCATTATTACATGTAAAATTAAGTGTGGCTTTCCACTAAGCTACTGATTCCGACCAGTTATCCTGAGGTCACAGTTTCCATCCCCGCCCGAAGTCTAAACTTGCTTGCACCATTTTTTAAATTTATAAATTTGCTCATGTGTTATTGGGCTAAATAAAAATATTACATAAATATAACTAAGATAAGAAAAATCGACTTCAAAACTGAAAAGTAAAAAAAATAAAGATTTAATTGTAAATTATAAACTACCTATTATTTATATGTGCTATTTACTAAAAGGTTTGAAGTCGGTGCCAAGCCTTAACCAAATCATTATATTTTAATCACTTAAATATGAATACGAGAAAATTAATATACTGAACAAAACGTAACCGGCGAATCGTGGGTGCTTGCATGTATGCTTGAATTCATGCAGTTGCCTCTGCCTACCCCTCCGGGGATTACAGGCGTGAAGTTACGTTTTAATACAATTTAATACAATAAAAGTATACGTGTAAATGAAATCATTTACACGTATACATATTTAATGTGATTAAAATATAATTATTTGTTTAAGGATTGGCACCGACATCAAACCTATTAGTAAATAGCACATATAAATAATAGGTAGTTTATAATTTACGATTAAATCTTTATTATTTTTTACTTTTCAGTTTTGAAGTCGGTTTTTCTTAACGTAGTTATATTTATTTAATACTTTTTAGTTTATTGCTGCATTGCCAATTAGATTAATATCTGTTAAATTTGTAAAATCTGACTCTTTTAACATCGTGACAATTAGATACCTAATTTAAATTGTTTAGGTGTGTCGATACAAAATTATTACACAAATCAATGAAAAAAAAATATTCCCGAAGGAGTAAATAAGCTGTGTTGTGTCGTCGATGAGTAAACGTGTCATTGTCACTTGTTGTCATGCGCATTAAGACTATCTAGGACTTAGATTAAGTACTTAGTCTAAGATCTAGGACGTCAGTGGATTCAACGCACTGTATGACATCTCGCCGTCTATTCTTATTCCTTTAGTCTGAGTATGTAAAAAAGTATGTAAAAAAAAGCTCATAAAATAAAAGCTGATGGGCCTATCTGAATCAAATTTTTATGGGACCAATTCGAAACTATTCCGCATCAAACAAAAAAGAATTACGTAAATCGGTCAAGAAATCTCGGCGAAATTCACGTACATACATAAAAAATATATATATATACCGGTCGAATTGAGAACCTTCTCGATTTTTGAACTCGGTTAAAAATATATCTAGATGATTTTTGCGAAACTTTAACCGTTTACGCAGCGCACGCAACGGAAGCTCTCAATAGAAAAAAAATCCCCCGATTTTTAAACATAACATTTTTAAACATTGGTGCTCTGCTCCTATTGGTCTCAGCGTGGTGGTTTAAAGCATTTCTCGATAAATAAAATAAAAATGTAAAATGTATGTACCTATCCTATGTAAAATTGAAAGAATTAGGAATTCAAATCGAACCAGTGGTTCCTGAGTTTAGCCCCTACATCCAAACAAACAAACAAAGTTACAAACTTTACCTCTTTATATCATTATAGTATAGATATATATATACCTATGATTGCTTATATCTGCGATTGCGAATCTTCTGATAAAAGATTTAATCTGAGGGCAATTTAAATGGGTACACAGAATACCGATTTTTTGCCAAAGTAACCTAAGAATAAGACGAACTGCTCTCTGCGGCAGATATTACTCTACCTTTATTATCTGTGGTATTGATCCATCTTCTAGTTTGAGTTGATATGAAGAACCTATCCGAGTCAATTAGGGAATAAATTGCAAACTATGAGTTGCACGAACCGCTAACAAATGTTTTAATGGTGCAAATATAAAAACTCAGTTATCCTTAAAATGCAACACTGCAACTACAACTTCGGTAAGTAAGTTTTTAAGCAGATAATAATAATAATGAAAACCAAATCTGTCTGCCGCTAATTAATGATAGTGTCCAGCACTTCGGGCGTGTTAGATAATATTAATGTATTAGCTCCATATAATTTTTATCACACGGGCAAAACAATTTAGGCCTCAGGGGTGGTAACACATGTCCATTTTGACCTCTAGTTTTTGTAGTGTCCACTTATGATTCATGTGAACTACATGCTTGGCTACCACGTTTAATAATGATGCAACTACTCATCTTGTCGTCTTGCCCTGTGAATCCATACATAGTAGTAACATAAATAAATAGGTAAATTGCATACAAGTTTGGAGCTTTCATAATAATAGGTTGGGGAAAAAGTCTTTTCGCATTATAGTATGTATGAACTTGTAGTAAAATCTCTTTGGCTGTAGTATTTGTATCTGGCTGCTTTTGGTATCATTGAAAGTTAAAATTTTAAAGAACATAATTCCAAATTCAAATTAGGCAAATGTGTGATTTTCATTTGTTTTTCGTACTGAATGACGACGTACTGAAAACTCATCTTGAATGAGTGAATCTAATTAAGAAATTCGATACATTTTAAAATTTTACTGCAAAAAAGGTAAAAATGCAACGCAAGCCGCAAAAATTTGCCATGTTTATGGACCTAGTGCAGTGTCTGTGAGACTAGCACAAATTTGGTTTAAGCGTTTTCAATCCGGAAATTTTGATGTCAAAGATGCACCGCACCTCGCTCTGGTCGCCCTATTACGCATAAAATGGATGGCATTTTTGAAAAAGTGGAGCAAGATCGACATATCAGTAGTTACGACGTAGCTGAAGAACTGAGAATTGATCACAAAACAGTTTTGGCGCATTTGAAAAAAGCTGGGTGCAAAAAAAAAGCTCGATATTTGGGTACCTCACGAGCTCACTGAAAGAAACCTACTGAACCGTGTACTCATTTGTGATTCTTTATTACGACGTAATGAAACCGAATCATTTTTGAAGAAGCTGATAACTGGTGATGAAAAGTGGATCACGTACGACAAGAACGTGCGAAAAAGGTCGTGGTCAAAGGCCGGTCAGGCTTCACAGACTGTGGCGAAACCCGGGTTAACTCGCAATAAGGTGATGTTGTGTGTGTGGTGGAATTGGAAGAGCATTATTCATTATGAGCTATTACCACCAGGCAGGACTATCGATTCTGAACTCTACTGCGAACAACTGATGAGATTAAAGCAAGAAGTTGAGAGAAAGCGGCCGGAATTGATCAACAGAAGGGGTGTGGTGTTTCATCATGATAACGCTAGACCTCACACATCTATAGCCACTCAGCAAAAATTAAGAGAGTTTGGCTGGGAGGTGTTAATGCATCCGCCATATAGTCCTGACCTTGCACCTTCAGATTTCCACCTGTTTCGGTATCTTCAGAATTCTTTATGCAATGTTAGGTTAACATCACGAGAGGACTGCCAAATCCACTTGTCGCGGTATTTTGATGAGAAGTCCCAAAATTTTTATAGCAATGGGATCATGTCCCTACCTACAAGATGGCAAAAGGTTATCGAACAAAATCGTAAATACATACTTTAGTTAAATTTAAATAAACTATATTAAAAAATGTTTTGAATTATCTTAAAAAATGCGAAGAAACTTTTTCCCCAACCTAATATTAAAGAACACTACACTAAACCCAGTCAATAACAAAAAAAATAGAGCTAATACGTTGTGCATCCACATGAGCATTTTAGACTGATATTGATATCAAAGTAAGGCCACGTGAGTTAGGCAATTTAACGGTGCGATTTTGTTTCAATTTAAAGGTTGAGAGGCGGAAACACGGCGCAGCGGAGCGAGTGAATGGCCATTGCCGTTGCTTTGTACGCCGCGGTTTGGATGAGTGAATCGCCCACGCATCGCTCTGCCTGACTCTTGTTCAAACACACCGTGCACACATATGTACATCTCGTACACAGTTCTAATATACGTATAACTCCAAGCTACTACAAGCTTCGTATTAACGTATAAAATACAATTGCATCGACAAAAAGCTCATAGAAAAAGAATATCGAGCGAATAAAATAGACGGATTTTCGAAGCGAGTATTTTCTGGGGCACAGAAAATCCAAGTTGACATCTCATCTTATCAGCCGTTGGATCAAGATCTCCCCTTATGGGGTATATACCATAATTGCCACGCTTGGCATGTGGATTGGCGATCGCAGTGCCGGTAATTTATCGCAGGACGCTGTTGCCCATCTTGAGTTATTGCACTTACTACCGCCCCATTGGAATGGTTTGACCGCCATTGTTCAGTTGACTGACACTGCTCTAGTGGAAGAATGCTTATCCAGTAGAAGAAAGTTCTTCCGCTTGTAGGCGCTGGGGTCGTCACGACCCGACGCCACCGCCAGCTAGTTGACAGTAGTTGACACCTACGTTACCCAAATACGTCGAATACTATCCTAAGGTAGGGTTAAGAGTCTTTGGAATCGGTGTGCATGTATGAAGATTGATGAATATAAAGAGGTTTTACTGATGGTAGAGCTCCAGTAACGGAGCTCGCGGGCGTAGGCACCACCGCATTACCTAATATACTTGCTGCTAAATAGTATTGTTCAGCACCATCGTGTTCCAGTCAGGTGGTGATGTACGGTCATGTAATTTCCGGCACAGAGGCATAACACCTTAAGCCTCAGGAGTGGTAACGCATCTGCATTTTGACCTTGGCCTTTGTGTAAGCGTCTATAGGCTGCAGTCATCACTTAACATCAATGTGAACTGCATGCTTGTTTGCCACTTCCATTACATAGAAAACTACCCGTTTCTAAGGACCAAGATATTTTGCACCTCACGCTGGCACTATACTCCGTAACGGCTAGAAAATGTATAAAAAGATCTTCATCAACCAACCACACTTTTGCGTACAAACTTGAAAACTCATTTAATATTTCAATCCATAAGCAAAGGAAATTTCAAATATGAATTCGATTACGAAATAGTGAAGTTTTGGAGACAAACTGCGAGTGGAAGTTATTGCGATGTTTCAACGTTTAAGTTTGGGTCGCAGTGTTCATCTGTCCTTCTCAACTGCAGACCAAAAGTTGGTTAATTATGAAGTGGCAAATAAATTAATTTATAGGTACCTACTACTAACCATACGGTTATCTCAATAACTACAAGTCAAAGTTTGTACATATTATGAAACATGATAAAATTATACAATGATTATGTTGTTGATGATAAACAATTAATTTAAACAAACCATGAATGAAATCATTGTTGGCCACTTTGACCAAATATGAAAAAGAATTGTTTAGTTTTATTTTATTTTTCTTGCAATAATAACACGTGCGAGTGAAATATTTTACCACTTCCGAACTGAGCTACCGAAGCTCACTCCGGTAGCTCAGATAGGAGAGCGAGTGGACTAGTGCTCCTAATGGTCGCGGGTTCAAGTCCCACCTGAAATTAATTTCTATATTCTTATCAGAAGATAGATTTATAATATTCTTATGAAAAAAGTATATTAGTGGTCTACATACTCAAAATAGATGTTTTAGCTCTTCATGTGCATTTGATTCAATAGTCACCATTAAACGATGTTTTTCCAAATTGTCTGAGAGCGCCCCCTGCGCGCGCCGATTGCCCAAACATATAAAAAAAACAAAAAAAAATAAGAAAGGCGATGGAACAACAATGCTTTTTTATCTCTTCTTAGTTACGATCTCTAACTACTTGTATATCCTAGAGAAGCAGTAGGTATATGTTTCACAGTACAATAACTTTTGAGCATCTATAATCGAATATAAAACGAATATATAGCATGGTCTCAATTTAAATAAGTAGGTATTCTTAGCGCTATTTATTTGAATAAAAACAACTTCTTAAAACATAAAACTTCATAAAACTTTAATCAATGCTATAACGAAACAGCTAAAAAGTTTAGGGCGCCTCTTGTACTGCCGAGTGCCACCCGGCTTGCTCATCTATGCGGCGATCAACCGTGAACAGTTTAATTAGTTTAAATTAATAAATGGTCCAACATCTTGTTACATTGAGATATTGCTTGATTTCTTCAGTAATAATATTTTTAAATCTTATTGTTATCTTAAGTCATTTTTAATACTGCCGTCGCCAAAAAATACTCATTTTCATGATTTATACCCATGCATTGCAAATGTCAATCATCAAGAACTTTGCAATATAGGAATGGATTCGTTTACGCTAAGTAATGGTACTTTTTGCTAGTTCTTTCCCTGTGTCGTTTACAGCCCGCCGAAGAGAGGAGCTTATGCTGATGGCTTATGAACATGTGCTACTAGGTGGGTTGCATCGACAGTGATCACTCTACGGTGGCCCGTTTGCTTGTCTGTTAACATAACTTGTATCATTTGACATAGAAAAGGTTTGACGTAGTAAAGTAGGGTTACACTACTACACCTTAGCGACCGGATTTCTGCATCCATAACTTTTTCCGTACTTGAGTTTTCGTTTAGTCTGAATAGTTTGTTAAAGAATAACAAAATATGAATAAATATTCAGTGATTAAATTAAAATGTCCTACTTAATTTGAAAATAAACCAGCGTTCATGATGATTGATGGCCAATATTTCACATGCTACTTAATTTAATGTCTGGTGTAGGTCAATCTGCATCTAAATTCCATCAGTTAACG
Source organism: Macrosoma leucophasiata (assembly GCA_036365455.1). Classification (NCBI taxonomy): domain Eukaryota; kingdom Metazoa; phylum Arthropoda; class Insecta; order Lepidoptera; family Hedylidae; genus Macrosoma; species Macrosoma leucophasiata. The sequence goes on along the minus strand of JAWQUS010000009.1, from coordinate 14,530,416 downwards.
GGCCTGCAACGTATTCGTACCGCGCCATATGTAACCGTCACGGACGATTGCCCTAATTTCAACAGAGGTTTTTTTTTCAAGTTGTACTATATAATAGTTTTTCTTTATACTTAATTTCTGTCTGGCCAAACTGGTCTATAGGTCAGCACTATGAGTAAATCTCCATCAAAAATCCATCCGTTAGAAGAGGCTGCAGCGTCCCGCGCCATGTCGCGTGCGATTGCCATAATTTCACCCGAGCCTATTTTCTACAATATATTGCAAAGACATAAATTTTATTTCTTAATGCGCAATGGAAAATTTTCCGATAAATGGTTTTTCAATAGGTATACCTATAGAAACACAGTTTATCGTTAAATTTTCTAAGGAGAGTCTTTTAATTTTCATGACTTTCTTTTTGGTTTGCTCAATAGTGCCTAGAAGTTAGATATATACACAGTCTTATTATTTCCGACACAGAGGCATCACATTGAAATTTTTGGTCTTATTTATGTCAGTAAAAGTAAAGTATTCATTTATCTTCTTACCATCAATGTGAACTGTGTACTGTGTAAAGTTTCGATCTTCTCGATAATTGGAAATTTACTGATATGAAGGACTCTTTTGACGCCAGTTTTGAATGGGGTTCTTCAAGGCCGGCGTCAAAAGAGCCATTCAGAGCTGGCAGCGCATTGGCAACTCCTCTGGTGTTGCCAATGTTCATAGGCGACGGTAACCACTTTCCATCATGTGGCCCGTCTTCTTGTCTGTCAATCTTTTGGTAGACACATCTTAGAAATTCTAATACATTTGAAAGTAAATAATACACTTTCAAATCCCAAACACACTTTCAAAACAAGTTAGTGGATCATAACGTTTCTATATAAGAAAAAAATGAACCACAACTGATAGCAATAAAAATGGATAAAAGCGGATGCTCTCTGTAGTGGACTTAAATTAATGCAAATTGGATGAAATGTATTGATAGCACTTTAAAAATATTTGGTGCATCAAAGTGTTTCCGAAATATAACATCGAAATGTTTTAAAAGTCTGTTCAACAGCCTACTTCAACGATGAAGTGACTTGATTCATACGTTTTGGTGTGACATAACTTTTTGGACACAGAAAAAAAATATTTTTTAAGAGTACATAAGTAGTAAAATAATACAAATAATATTATATAATGGTCAGACAGCCAGCGAGAAGAAAAATCCAAACATATTTTTCTCCTATAGTATATTTTACAAATTGGCTTGTTAACTTGAAGACTTGACTTAGACATATTCAATATTATTTCATAAGAGAACAGGCTCAGCACGGCGAACAACTTATTATATTAGAACACAGAGTACCCGAGACAAAAACCGCAATAAAAAGTTATACTCCGTGTAGTTTCCTTCGAAGCACCTATATTCTTTGTTTAGGAAACCTGTGCAACATATTGCGAAGGAAAATTAATAAAATAGGGAAATGAAAAATGACGTCACACAGATATCTCCCGAACCAATAAGGGGCAGTACACAGGTAAAACAAAATTATGCATATCTCATTGAATTATTTATTAGATATACGGTATCAAAAAATTTTACGTAACAGTCAAGATGGAAACAATAGTAAAGTTCGTAATATTGTCATATTACAATTAATGTTAATAAATTAATCTTCAGTTCGGGAGACAAATTAGACGCAGGCTGCTCGACTAACGACGGACTATTTGGATTAAATGGAGGGTTGATGTTTATGATTTACGGAGCTTGTGTAATTGCGGCGCCCGGCAGTCGCGGCCGCGCCTACACTGCTCGCGTACTCAACGACACACCGCCGACGCTAAATCCGACACCTAGCGTACGAGCACTATTTGTTAGTGCACACTGTATTAATTTGTTAAAATGATAAATGTTAATGTCAACGATATTTTGTTTTAATTCATATCTCATAAAATTATTTTGTTCATTACTATTTTAGGGTTCCGTACCTTAAAAGGAAAAAAGGAACCCTCATAGGATCACTCGTGCGTCTGTCTGTCTGTCTGTCTGTCCGTCTGTCACAGCCAATTTGCTCCGAAACTACTGGACCGATTGAGTTGAAATTTGATGAATATATGTAAATTGGTGACCCAAAGATGAACACGTCAAGTAAAATAATAAATTTTAAACAGGAGGGCCACTTTCGGGGGGTAAATAAGTAAATTAAAAAAAAAACCTTAAACTGTGTCGTGTGACATATCAAATGAAAGAAGTTGTTTCCAGCATCTCAGATATATTATTTTTATAATTTTTGCATAAACAAATTTGAAATTATTTAAGAAAAACGACGAAAATTGACCATTCCTCCCCCTATCTCCGAAACTACTGAACTTAACATTTTGAAAAAAAATTGGAAAATAGTTCTTTGCCTATAGATTACTGGAAAACCTATAAGAAGTTTGAGTATTCAAATTAAATTGAAAATTCTTAATAATATAACCCCACCGGTAATATTTTCGAAAATATTTATTTAAATTACGAAACCTTCACCACGCGAGTCGAACTCGCACTTGTCCGGTTTTTCATAAATAATTCCTGCAATCGTGGTAAGGTGTAATGTAATATATGTAGTATGTAAATAATATACCCATTATATGTATGTGTTGTTTGTATATAACGGCACCCACGATACAGGTTTATACCTACTGTGGGGCTGTGAGTGTAAGCGTATTTTATTATTAAATATTCCTTGAAATATAATATCGTATTTATATTTGGATAGAAATATGGAATAAAAGATAATATTAAATTAAACTTAACTAAGATTGATCATAACGTATTTATTTGTAAAGCTTCGCAGTAAAAATGTGAATATTTTTATTCACATTTCTGTAAAAATTACAAATACAATTAGTAAATAACTAATTCCGACCATAAAAAGAAAATTTAGATACTTCTTCATTTTCTTATATACATCGTAAATAACTGACGCAATGTGAACACTAACACCTATTATGACACTGGTGCAAAATTAATCTACTGCTCGTCGCCTTCGCATAATGAACAATCACGTATCGTTTAGCACTTCGTTATAGAAAGTTTGTCATGTTTTCTTTTAGATACGTGAACTTGCTCATGAATATGATGAAAATAGGAGACGATAACAGTAATAAAACAATGATGATCAAGTTCACAATGTGGGAACAACCGACGTAGCCACCGTGTTGACTATTCATTACAACATCTCGCCATAAGACAAACAATCCTATGTTATGTTATTAGATTCTCTGCATAGCGGGAGCGATTCTGCTAGCTACATTCTATGACGTTTATATGAATACATGCCTATGCTGAATATTGCAATATAATTTAACCTGAAGTCCATATCGCAGGATATATGTTGTTAATACAATCTATGCTAAAGCAAGCAACATTCTGCATTCCTTCTTCATTTTAAATTTAATCAACCAATTGTTATTGATTGACATAATGCGTTATTATTTCGTCAGTAAATTACTTTTGACACAGTAGCTAAATAGAAGTGGTAAGCCTCAGCTCACAACATGAGAAATGTAATCACTGTCACACATGACATAGGAAAAGTTATCACTTGTAATCTTTTGAATTCGTAAAAACTGAATAGATTTTACTCTCTTCATGGTGAAGGGCTCAATTTGCGAACTCAGGCTTAACATACACAACATTAAAGGCTTAGAGTACGATTGTATGCCTCAATTCGAGCCTTATGGAATCATTACGATAGCGAGTTAAAGCACCGCTTAATCTGCATTTAGTTAAATATATCACAGCGACAACTGTACATCTAAGTCATTAAATTACCTAAACAAGCAAAAGTCCGGAGCAAGTTTCATTCTATTCGAGTACAAGTACATATGTATCGAAGAAACTAAGAAGACAGCTTGTTTGTCCTCGCAGACTAATTAAAAAGTTTTCAGAACTCCAGAGTGGAAGTGGCGCCTGAGTAGCGCCGGCACCGATTTGATAAAGGAATAAATATAGAAATCCGGTTTCGGAACGAGGCTTTTCTGTTTATTAGATGCATATATAAAAAAGGTAAACTCTGTTGTGTTGGTATTTCTGAAATGATTAAACTAATAAAAAATAATAAATTTTATTTTAATATGTAATTCTATTTCAGTGACATGGTATTTGGTTTGTAAGTTATGAGGAAGCATACGAACATACATGCATTCAAATACACTAACCTTTCTTTGTGTATCGATTCGGTCGAATAAAAAACCGTCGTACCAATACTGACGTAGCCGTTTAACAGACATGGGACTCACCGAACATCATATGAATATTTATGGGTGGGTTGGCACGATCCTACAGATAATGGAATATGCAGACAGAAGCGGATCCGATTAGGCCATGCCACAATTAGCGAACATATGGCAGAAAGATTTAATATCCATAACATAAATGACTCATATTAAATCTAAGTATTCCTTATTACACACGGTGAAACTTTGAACTTGATGGACCAGAATATCCTGAACAAAATATCGACCGATTAAATGATTACTTATACAATCCCTTTGAAATGCTTTAATATTATTTCCTAAATATAAAGTCTTGACAAACAGAAGAAAAATGTATAACCATACTTCTATCAGTGTCTGATAGTAGTATGGTATAGAATCCATTCTATACCATACTACTTCGACTGCCCGCCCGATTGTCATGCCTTACCCAACCTCCTCCCCTCTTATGGCGACGGTTGGTATTTTCTACGTGCTACGCACACAGGTGCACGTGTAAATACACGTCACTGATTGATGTCTGTGTAATAGAGACCAAATTAAGCGTTTGTATGGAATTTGGGCGGAGTGTCCACGGTTTGACCACAGTATAAGCACATCTACACGTTTGTTTTCTTTAGACTATGGTAGTACCTACTGTCACTCACATATGTTAACAACGACTGCACAACGTTTTAGTTAATAATGCGGTAAACTTCCACTAAGAGTTTTAAGTTTCGTAGTAAAACATATTTATTTATATCAACAAATTCCCAAAAATTATGTACAAGACACAAGTAAAACAATTTGCATTTATAGATCCAGCTTTTGCGTAACATTTGTTATGATCGTTAACGTTTAGCACAAGGGAACAATGATTTTTATTTAAAAATTATTTGTTTTTTTTCATTATCAAGATTAAAGTAAATAAGTGTGCCTAACGCTCGTAGTTTCTCCGTACTGAGAACAAAGATTTACATTTTAAAAATAAAAAAATACCTTTGACGTTGTTAAGATCAAATTGTATCGAGACCTCTGGTTTTTACTTCTGACTAGACTACTCTGAGTAGAACTGTAGTATCAATCATCATCAACATAAGCTGCGTGTCTAATTTACGGTATTATTAACTTGTTTAGCTCGTATTCACAGAACCAAATGCTTTTTTAATTGTTTAATGAAATACCTACGCAATAGTTTATTGGCATAGCAGGCCACTGCTGATAGACTTCAGAACTTGGTTTCAATCCTTATATAGATGAGTATAAAATGAATTAATATTTTGAAATTAATCTGGAAAGTTAATCTTTACCTATTTATAACGAGAAAACCTGTAAGAAGTGTATCGTGTCCAAAGTAATAGAACAATTCTCATCGTACAGAACACTATGCGCGCGAGTTCTCTCGTGCTTGGCCAGTTATATGATTTTCACAATTTGGGATTAATTTCATTCAATGGTCGGTAATTAACTAAGAAATATATAATATAAAAGGAGACCGAATAATATGCATGATAAGTAAAATTATTGTTGTATGGATAAAAGTTACACAGATCACTATTCATACAGCCAAGACCCATTGGGAAAAAGTACAGGCACAGGCGTGAAAGTATATTTCATTACAAAGCATATAATATGTAAATCAAATTACTATCCCGAACTTACAGAAAGAAAAATTGTAATACCAAATGCTTTTCACCTGTTTATCGTCGTCATATTTATTACGAAAATGGCAAGGCTATCTAAACATGGAATATAAACATGGGGTACGAATAAAGATTGGTGGCGGAGGCTGCGGCTGGGACTACGAGATAGTCCAACCCCGTCATGAGCACGTAGTTTAATCAAGTTGCAATTGCAGCTTTCTTTGCTTGCCTCTTTTAATCAAGAAACACTAATTTATATAGTAACTTTATTATACTTCCACAGTTAAGAGCAAATAAAGATTTTCGTCATAAATTACTTTATTTGTCAAATTGAAGCAACGAATTATTTAACGTGAGACAGCGAAACCTCACTCCAAAACACAACTCCTTTTTTAAAGTGCTCAATTTAATAGGTACAACGCTGTCTGAGAGAATGTGTTACTACTAAAAACGCTGTTCTAGATTCGATTCTTAGTTGGCGGATATTGCTTTTTTTTATATTTTAATAATTTAAAAGCAGCTTGGATTTCCTGCGTACAATGAAGCTAGTAAATGTTGAAATGTTGAAATAAGTGTAGCGTTTGTAGCGTTTTCCTAGCATTTGTTATGATCGTTAATTAATCGCACTCTTATTAATACGGTCAACAAATGTTCATTTTCTCGAGCATTACCGTATTGAGAATAAAGATTTATGTTTTAAACGTTAAAAATATTTGTAACATTATTAAAATTAAAGTCAAAGTTAAATTTAAACAATATTAATTAATGATAAAATTAAATCATTGCAGCACAAGTAGCTTCTTCGTGTATTGGTTATGATCGTTAACGTTTACCACTCTAATTAATGCAGTCAATGAATGTTGATCTTCTAAATAAATTTCCACGAGTAAGTTTTATACCCTAAAATGTACATAGCATATAAAATGAGGGTAAAATAACTGGCATCCGAAAGAAATGAACCTTTTTTTTAAGTTCGAATAATTATAGTTCTTTATGTATCACCTTTAAAAGTTTACAAACAATCAGCTGAGCGTGTCTGGAGTATCCAAGAAATTAATTACTTAATTGATGAGCCATATACGGCGGGGGAGGCGACAAATTATTTTAGTTGTTTGCACAGTTGACGGGCGCGAGGCGCAGCGCGGTCGCCGGCGGCTGTTGACGCCACCAAAGTGCCACTTTGCTCTTAGACAAACGACCTCTTACACTCATTTCACATACTCGCGCGCAATTTATTAGTTCCTTCCTCGTAATTATGATTGCACGACGATGTGACACCTTCGATTTTTCTTTTAGCTGTTGTTAAAATACGTTATATTGTCTTTTGTCACAAATTTTGTAAACAATGCTGCTTAATTAAACTAATAAATGACAGTTAGAGTGTATTTTATATTAACAACTTAAAAAGTTGTATTTAGAAAATGTCATGTTTTATTATGTTATAGCGAACAATAAAAACTATTATTGTTGCAATTGTAAATGGGCTTATGAAGGTGTGGTGTGTACCTATCAGCACAGAAATATGATGGTGTAGGGGTTAGCGTTCGTTATCGAAGCTGGTATTTTATTGATCTTTCACTAACAAGAAAATAATGTCGGTGATACTATTTAGAAATGTTGCCGAGGATCACTGAGATATTTTTAATATACATGGGGTGGGTTAAAAACTTATCTTAGACAATAAGACATTTGTTTACTTCTATACCTACACACATTGATGCATGTAAAGTGAAGGCAAAACAGACGGAAAATTATACAAGATTACGTATGTCTTATTATGTCAGAGTATCGGCCAGCTATCTGAAGTCAGAGCGGCGGGGCAGTGCCGCGCGCGCCGCTGCGGTGTCGCCGCCGTGGGTCCGACTGTCGGCGCTAAGCTCGCTACTACGCCCTAATAAATTGCGATTTAACTTGTCTCTCGGATAACGCCAACTTTTCCGCGTTTGTTCCGCACCCGACACTTTTTTCCGCCTCTTCATTTCCTATCTCTTACTTTTGTATTTTCCGTTCTTTCCTCGCCGAGATAAACAGGCGAGAAACGCTGAAAGGGGCTTTACAAATTCAAATTGAACTTATCACACAACTTTTTACATTTGTTTCTGGTCTCGAGTTCGAAGGAAAAGAGCGAAGAGGCATTTAATAGTACAATCTCGGGTAAGATTGATGATTTTGTATCACACCTCGCTTCGGGCGGCTCGTAACGAGTCGGATGGCTCGACGTGGGTCGTGCTGCGTCTTATCTGGAATGGGATGCCGCTTTATCTCAAATTACATATTTTACTTGGAATGTTCCTGATTCGCACACTCTTTTCGATATATTAGTCGAAAACGTTGAAAGTTGAACCGAAACGCCGCCGCGGCGTAGCGCGCACTGTGAACAAATTGCGGCATTAAGCGATTAGTTTTTTTGTGTGACTTTCGTAGCGATTTTCGTTTTCCTACCAGCTTTTCGTTTGGTATGTATATTTATAATTTTATAAGACTTTTTACTAGCTCAACCAAATTGAGATAATAAAGATTTTTGCGAACGAAGTTCTTTGAGCACGAACAAGTTAAGCTATAAATTCTTTGATACATGACTAAATAAATATGTATACAGCTGTTTTTTCCGCAGAATACATAAGCTAATAAATATTTCTTTACGCAATTTAAAGTCTGCATGATTTACTGTTAATTACTAAAGGTTGGATATACGAGTACCATCAAGCTTCGGCTCGATTCACAGGACAACACGTAAGCTACACAGTCGCACAAGACAACACGTAAGCAACACAGTCATTAATCACGCTGCAAGTAAGGAAGTTTCGCAGCATGCAGTAAATAGCGTTCACTTAATTTGAGGGCCATGTGGGCATAACCGCGGCATATTTATCCCATTATGCACGGCACGGCACGGCGGGCAGCCGCGGTGATGCGAGTCACGTCGTCTGAAACGAATCGCATGTGACATTATTTGTGAAGATCGTGCTCTATCTTCGTCGGCGACATGGTCGGGACGTGGAGGGATTACTCACAAAGAAGTACGATTTCAACGGTTCGATAAAGAAGCGAAAAGTAACGCGTCGGGTTTATTCTCTCAGGAATTAACGCACGGTTAGACGTTCTCGTTTTATTTGCTTAGCTGTTATTGATTTAATTTCCTGGATTCAATATTTGTTGGTGTTGCTTGAGGATACAATTCAACTAGGTTTTTGGTAAAGTGATTCAGTATTTTATGGATTTTTGTGTTTTAATACGATAATATTCAATTTCGTAGTTCGATAGTGTAGTTCGTTTTCGAGCTCTGTTGTTATTGTTGATCGTCCGACAAGTTTCAAAGCATTTTATTAATAATTTTTTTTTTTTATATTGCTTTATAACATATAGGTTTGATAAATAGAAAAACTAGCCATTTTAAAGCGCTTTCTTTACATCGACACATGTTTTTGAAAGAAACTTTATAATTAAATAAATTGTAACTAAAAATAAATCCAACTATATGAATAAAGAAACTGTTCTCGTAATCTTATCAGCAGAGCTGTAATAATAAAAAACGAATCCAAACATGTTATTGGAATTTTATTTATCTCAAAGGTAAAGTACATAATAAATAATGTTAAAAAATCTCTTTGCGAAGTCACAAAGGTCTTCAGGAAAAAGCTTTTCTACAATGAAGCTAAATGTATATCGGCGTACAATCCACCGAAGTCGGTTCACTTTAATTCCGAGCTACCTATTTGCTGATTTATACCTAGTTGTAGCTAGGAAAGCACGATCACAAAAGAAAAGATACCGAGTATTCACTATTCAGTTATTTTATTGGTTCGCTACGATAGAACTATTATTAGATATATTTAAATACAACAATCTTCATTGTATTCATAAAAAAAACATGTTTCAATTTTCTTATGTAACTATGAATGACAAATAGTGTCAATTTTTCGAATTTGTGAGTCTCATTATCGACACTGTTTGTATGTATTACAATACAAACTATGACTTAAAATTATATTATCAGAAAAACCTAGGAAATACTAATATTCTATTAGACTTGTATTGAGTATACCATTTTTGTGGTTTTAAATACTGGCAAACCTCAATCTTTATATATGTATTTTTTTATGGAAAGAAATATTTGATTTCGGGCTAGAATCAAACCTGCGACCTCAGGATAACCGGTCCGAAAGCTTTTTTTTTTTTTTTAATTCAGTTGCATTTGTTACATTTTCCAAAAAATAAAAAAATGCAATTCTCAATCTATATTTTTTATTTTATTTATTTAACACATAAAAAATAACATGTACAAATTGTTTTATAACAAGGCATTACTAAAAACCACTGAGGTACAGAATTAATTAACATGTAAGTTATTTAATTCACATGATTTCATCATTATTGAGTCCTCAATTACAGTACAAATAATAATATTACAAATTATTGCCCATTTGCCATATCAATCAATGTGCTATAGAAATATGTTTACATTCATAACTAACCAAAGGTATACTATTACAACCAGAACTGTCTGCCATGCCACCATATTGTGGCCATAACTATTCTGCTGTGATCACATAATTTGAATATCAAAACAAATTATTGGACCACAAATCACATCACACTCGGATGCAATTCAAATTACAACAACATTCACGATAGAATAGCTATGTGGTCCTGTTATTATTATGTTAATAAATTAATGCACACCACTTCAGAATACATTGTATGAATATTGAAATATTCGGTGTTTTTATGATGTTGCACCTTTCACCAATTTTAATATCTTAATTCAATTTTCAAATTACAGTCGAAGTCAAGAATGAAGTGAAATATCGAATAAATAATATTTACATGTATTTAATGCTTGTCGCTGTTAACTCCTGACTGCATTGTTAAATTATTAGCACGTAGGTATCTGAAATAAATACAGAAAATGTGTAGGCAGGTACAGAAACAGATGAATCGCTGAATAAACGACGCGATGGGATAATAGATACTCTTCTTAATATGAATTATATATATTATATTAAATATTAATATGGAATATATTAAAATTAATGAAACATATCTACGGTTTCATAACTTCAAGTTTTATGTAGTACAAAAAACTGAATCGTAAAAATATTAATAAAAGTACAATTACTTTAAAAAAAAAGGAATCAATGAAAACAAAAACAAGTAAAGGATAAAAGAGCGCATTAGTGGCAGGTATGTGACTCAGCACAATATTAGTTGGAGCCTTCCTCTGGGGTCGCTTGGTATTCCAGCCGCCTCTGCCCAGTGCCCGTGCAACATCCACCGCACTACACATTAATATGGGGCTAGACAACGCGCTCGATATCTCCGCATATCGCTTCTCTAATTGTAAAGTTATTTTAAATTCTCACTGCATTGTACAGCATCTCATGAATTCAAATATGTTTTCATCGTAAAGTACTAATAAGTGTGAAGTAAAATACTTACTAATGTCGCGAATAGTATTTTTAACTCGTGCTGTGTAAAGTTACGTAGAATATAATGATTTTTTTTTCTACACATTACAGAATGTGGAAATCGACAACAGCGTATATATCTAACTTTATTTAAGAAGTGAAAAGTGCATCAATAAAAACAAACGTTATCGTAGTGTAATACTTAGAAAAGTGCGACAATAATGACTTACCAACACACATGTACACCGAAATGCAATACGTCTATATGATATTTTTATAGTAATATGAAGGTGAAATAAGATGCAGTGGTTTCGCACAACTTGTCAAGCCTATATGGTTAGAGAATATCAATGAAAGCGGTACCTATCTACGCATTGTCTGCCTGGAATCGCAATTATTGCAAAATAACCATTCATTTTTCCGGCGACTCGTAGCGCGCTCAACCATGCGTGATTTTGTTTTTGTGCGTTTGTTCAGTGTCTGGGCGCTTTACTGTGGTTATTTTGTTATTTCGAAAACCATTTGTCGTGAAATAAAACAGTTTCGTGATATTTGATCAGCCATTTATTGTGCTGAAATATAACCGCATACGTTTTATGTAATTGTTTGTTTGAGTATGCAAACTTAAAATTGTAATGTTGTATGAAGCTGATTGGAATACATTTGATGATCGATTCAACTATAGTAAGGCTTGGGTGAACACAGACGTAAACCGAATATTCGCAAAACGCGAGTAAGGTGAAAAGATTGAACGCTTCAATAGATTCAATAGAGCAGATCCCTAAGTCCCAAATTAAATCATGAAACATCTCAGCACCTGCTGCGAGCGGATTGCTTCACAGTTCCCAACCCAGTCAGGCTTTCATAGTTCCTTTGATTTTACGGTTGCGATGTGACAGCCGGTTTGTTTACACGGTTATAGATTTTATAAAGATCGGCCTACAGTACACCTGACTTGAACTGCTTCCTGTAGAATCATTTTATTATTATCATGAACATTCCACGAGGATTTGTTTTTCAATTGGCGCATTAGTCAAAAACACCAGAAGGTGTGGTTATTACTTGACAAGAGAGCTTTTAGTGGTGGTATTCATGAGAGTTTTTATGAGTATTGATTCCCATTTGCGTTATTGCGATAACTTTTGAACTATGTTAAATTTGAGATAAATGTACAGATTATATATGTTATTCCCAAAGAACAGACAACGTTTTATGACAATTTTTCACGCAAATAAGGAAAAAATAATAAAATACAAATAAACTGTAGTATTTAAACCTATTTTCATACAATGAAGCTTATCAAAATGAAGCTTATTTAACCATACTGCTGTTATTATAGTTTCTTTTTCTCTTTCGTAGTACCGATGATGCGAAATATTTAAATATTCTATTTAAATAAATGTTTGAAGCGTATGATAATTATTATATAAAATGTCCGAGTATGAGGCGGTTTACTACTATACTATGAAACTTCTTAAAACCTGAATTTAAAACAAACATGTACTTAATTTAGTTCAGAAATAAGAAAAGGGTAAAATAGCGACGAGAAACGACTTACGTGAGTGTTAAGGATTTAGTCGGGTCCTTCCTTGGAAGGGACTACTATCTCTATCTGGTCCATCGAATGTGAGAAAAAGCTGCGGCTTTCGTGGGACAAATTCCTTTCGACTCAGTCACGTAGCGCACAAATGGGCCTCTTAGCAGATTTGGTAAGCGTATGTTTAGGATTGGGCTTACTATTTATTGAAAGATATTGAAACGAGCGAATAAACGTTTGTATGGACAATTTTGATATATGATCAAAAGTGGACTAAAATTAAAGTCTTCCGTTTTAGATGAATATATAATGTGTCCGTGTTACGATATAAATTATGATGATTATATTTGAATAATTTAAATGCATAATAGGATTCTCCACATTTCAATTTCAAAAATGGAATGCTTAATGGGTTTAAACAATTACTCGTATTTTAGTAGATTATAATATTGGAACCTTGCAAGAGACTAAGTATACACTTCTATTCATAATCGCTACATAAATTGGCGATGCGCTAATACAACACGTATTAGATTAACATTGACTCCCGTAAAAAAAAAAATTGAACTAAAAAAAACGTAAATTCACACCTGTAATCCCCAAAGGGGTAGGCAAAGGTAAACGCATGCATTTAATCATACATACAAACACCCACGATCCGCTGGTTACGTTTAGGCCCATTTTGTTTTGGTGGCGAGCCTATTGACATCTCCGGGCACATTACCAAACTTCGACGTACCTACTGGGAAACTTCCAGAAAATGGCAAAAATCCCGATTTTTTATTTATTTTATTTACTCTTTGATCCACATTGAGCAAATGTACGCATGGCGAACTTAATGTCTTGTGGCATTCACTCCCAGTCCATTCGGTAGTAAAGAATGATATCAAAAAAAATTACACCGTTATTTCTAATATCTCTCACCCCGGGAATCGAACCCAAGACCCCAGCGTAGTAGTAGTGTCCTGCTATCACTAGGCTATTAAGGCAGTTAGAATATGACTTGCACCAAAACCTGACTATTGGACATAAGCCTCCGCAAAGGGGGACTTGCCATAATCGCCACACTTGGCATGCGGGATGGCGATCGCAGTCCCGGTAGTTTCGTCATGGAACTCAGGTGCCTATCCCGTGTACCGTATTGCATTTAGTGCTGACTATTGAAATGGTTTGACCTCCATTATTTGAAGTCTCCTCTACCAGTGGACGGTGGTGTCATCACGTTGATACACCTTAACGGCCCTACACCTTAACTTTCACTTTCTTTAATCATCTTATAGGACCAATTTCGAAAAATACTTTTCTTACTCATCGTGCACATCGTAAAAACAACCTCAATGTAATTACCTTCTTGATCCACATTTGAATCCTGAGCGTTTATATATCAGTCAGTAAGTCAAACCAGGTCCTTTTGTATATACAGACTAAATGTGCCCGCGACTTAGAATTTGTGATTGTTCATTACCTACCCGGACGAAGTCGTGGCCGCAGCTAGTATAAAAGTAGTTACGCCTAAGTTACGCCTTATTACATAAGCTATCTGCCAGTGAAAGTCCCGTCAAAATCGGTTCAGTCGTTCCCGAGACTAGCCGGAACAAACAGACAGACCGACAGACAGACAGACAGACAAAAATTGTAAAAAATGTTGTTCTGGTATATGTACCGTGTATACATACATTTGCATTTGCAAAAATTGGTTATATTTATATAAGTACAAACAGACACTCCAATTTTATTTATTTGTATAGATAGATGTAGATGTATAGATATAGATAATGTATCAGAATAGTAGTGACCGAACTCCGGTAATATGTGGAGATAAAGTACACAAACTAAATTACTAGTTGTACGTCATTTGGCATGTAATTGCGACGCACAGCTGACGCGGCCGGCTCGTGCTACGCGGCTACGAGCTACGACAATATCGATATTGTCGCGTAGTGGGCTCGTAGAGGCATCGGACATTGGACAATATTGTCACTGCTCGAGCAAAATTGTAGGTGCCAGATATTAATACATAAACGTTTTAGACTCACTTTTTTTTAGTATGTTGTTATAGTCTTTGTATATGATATATGAAAACAAATATTTGTTATTTGAAATGGTGAATTGTAATGTTACGGCTTATAGTTTTTGATGTAGAATGAAATGCGTTGTAGGTCTTCAAATTATATTTTATGTATGTATCTTCACGCCAGGTCCCTAACGGGGTAAGCAGAGAGTGTAGAGCGCCAGACATCCCGGTTCTGACAAACCTCTCGTGCCTCGTCTACCTTCATCATTCTCTTCATACATGCACGCCGATTCCTAAGACTTTTGACCCCACCATCAGACAGAACTCGACCTATTTGGTCATGGTAGGTCAGCCTTGGTCTTCCTGGGCCTCTGCAACCATCCACATTTGCATTGTATATCTGTTTAGTCATTCGCTCATTCGACATTCTTTCTATATGCCCGAACCATCGGAGCATGCCTTTTTTCATTTTTTTCATTATATTTTACAACACTATTTTATCATATGCAGAACATTATAGACTGAGAGATACTGAACCCTCCGAGCACCGTTGGTCCTGTAAGGCAGGAAATTTTTGTAGGGATAAATCATAACACGCCAAGTACAAAAACCATCGCCTGGCAAGGATCAGCCAGTCACGTCACCAACCGCACATTTTTGAAAATGAAAAAAAAAAATAAACTTGAACATGTAAGGTTGAATTTTTTATATAATACTAGCGGCCCGCCCCGGCTTCGCCCGCGCTGCTCTGCTCCTATTAGTCATAGCGTAATGTAAGCTATCCTATCTCTCAAGTTGGATCGAACTGCACATGGTGTGCGAATTTTATTATAATCGGTTAAGTGGTTTAGGAGTCCATTGAGGACAAACATTGTGACACGAGATTTATATATATTAAGATAGTTCATATATAGTGAAGATTAAAAAAAAATTACAGGCTATTTTTATGAGCACAAGTGCCTGCCAGGCGAACCGAAAGGTGTGCTATATGTATGAATTAAAATAAACTTTCTTTTGTAAAGTTGAAATTTATATAGGTGTTTATCTAAAATATTTGAAGTAAGTAGGTTCAATAACAGGCGGTTCTGGATAGCATAAAAAATCGGCCAAGTGCGAGTCGGACTCGCGCACAAAGTGTTCCGTACAAAAAAATTGCTTAAAAAATACGTTTGTTGTATGGGAGCCCCCCTTTGATGTTTACTTTATTTTTATTTAGTTATTTGTTATGAATAATACCTAAGAAGTCTATGGTAGACTTCTTAGGTATAGGTTTTGTAATAAATGGGGAAAACACTATTTTTTGTATTATTATTTCGAAGATATTTCGGGGAAATGATCGGTTTTCATTTGTTTTCTTAAATACTTTCAAAACTGTTACGTCAAAATTATAAAAAAAAAATTTTTGAAATATCCCTACTAATATTATAAATGCGAAATTAACTCTGTCTGTCGGTCTGTCTGTTACCTTTTCACGTCCAAACGATTGAACAGATTTTAATGAAATTTGGTACAGAGATAGAGTTGACTGGACTTTCAGAAAGAATATAGGCTACTTAGTTATTTTCCACGCGGGCGAAGCCACGGGCAACAGCTAGTTTATAATAAGACCTGTCACGCGACATTAAAATAATACATAAAGTTTGAACAAATTTAATTCCCCAATTTTTCTTCCAAAAGTGTCCTATATGCCTTTAAGTAAATTCACAAATTTTTGTGACATGTTTGAATTTCAACTCAATCGATCTTGTACTTTCGGAGTAAAATCGGCTGGGACAGACGGACAAACTGACAGACAGACGCACGAGTGATCCTATAAGGAAAATAACGGAAACCTTTTTCCTTTTAAGGTGGAGCCCTAAATATACCAGTAACACAGAACTCACATAATCTACTCACAATGACGTGTATAACAAACAGGTAGAATTCGCAGAAGAACCAACGTGTGAACTAAACACTTAATGTGTCATTGTTAAGTGAAGCGCGTTGTACGCTGCTAGCTGCCGCACTATCGTTGAAACTTCAACAAACATTCCTCATGTACTTCCCTTTCCTGCAAATTGCTATTCCGCTAAGCAAACTAAATAAAAACTACTCAGAGACTTGCTTTGCCAGTTATTTCCGCCTTTTAGAATCTTCCCAAATGTAAATACACAAGACGAGCTTATATTTAAACAAACAGTGTCTATATTTATAAGGTTGGCATAGCTCGCGATGGCGGGCTACATTTTATAAATCAAAACTACTTAAACATTCAAGCTATGCAGAATCAAAAATGAAATTCAAGCAACATGTGAAACTTTCTGTCGTCGTACAAACACAGATAATTAAGAAGCATGAAACCATTTTGAATATTTTATGAATATTTCATATGTATGAGGACATGGCTACTAGATGGAAATTATATGAATTTGCATTCTTAATGAATATATTTGGTATATAACTTATTCGAGCAATATTAAGGGGTGTAAAAGGGATTATGAACCACCACAGCGTATCATGGCAGCCTCAACTGTAGGTACTATATAGCACACAGATCTCCTAACACTGATAGATATCGGTGTAATCATTATAATCTTATTATAATACTGGGGGTAAGTTACAAAGTTACTTGAAAATTTTCATTGACAAAGCTCCCGTTGAAAAATTCATGAGATTTAACCTTACTACATTACCGAGTATACTGCGGCTAAATAATACAATAGTGAATAGCATTAACCTATGTACTAAAGTACAAAATAGATTAGTTGCACAATTCCAGTATGCGAAAGTCAATTTACCACTCTTTCAAATAGTCACATTGACAGGTGGCGAGGAAACATGTGCAATACAAAAATAAACTTAAAAAAAATACATGAAATGCAGTCGTACTTCAGCTTAAATGTACTCGATAAACATAAGTTATACTTATCTTTATGGAGTTAGTTATAGTTTTACAATTATTTACCTTAAACCATGATTGAATTGGAATATTTTATAAGAAGAAGGTTTGCAACTGTTTCTACGTGTGATACATAAAAAAACAAGACATCCTTTTTCTATGGCTCCATAACAACTAAGGTCTAAGGGGTGGCGACGCATCTGCATTTTGATCACTGGTTTTTGTGGCGGTGTTTATAGGCTGCAGTCATAACTTAACATCCATTTGAACTGCATGCTTGTTGCATTAACGACCCGGTTAGTCCAGCGGTGTGAGATGACCGTTTGATTCGAAGAGTCGCGGGTTCCATCCCCGCACCGGAAAAAATATTTGTATGGCCTACAGATATTTGTTTCGGATCTGTGTTTGTGTATTATAGTGTGTTGTATGTGTACAACGGCACCCATGACTGTGATTGTAAGCGATTTTTTTTATTGCATAAAATAACCAAAAGAAAATAATCTTAACATCTTTTTAAATTATTTATAATTATTGACTTCGTAGCAAATATCTCTAGCCGGTAGTTCAAGCCATGTTAATTAGCGATTTTACTCACGTAAAAAGTTCCATCACCCACGACAGCGGATATACCAGTTAATTAAAAAAGTTGTCGACAAGTTATTGATATATACATAAAAACAGAGGGCATAAGTTAAATTTCCTAAGCAAGTATAACAAAAAACGCTTTCAGGCATTGTACTTAAATGGCAATTACATGTATTTCGAATTCCCAAAAAAAAAAACAATGTTACCCTTTTAATAAATCTGTAGATAGTTTTCAAATTCACGGCAACGTATGCATATCAAACAAAATACCCGGCTGTTTCGCTCGCGTCATTCCGCTAAACATACGTTCGGGGAGCGAACAGTGTACGCAACAAAACCATGATGCCGCCACATTGCGCGTGTAATTGTCGGGAGCGCGACGAACACGCCATTAATCTCGCTAACACTCGATAAAACGCAAGTCACCGTACAACGTTATACCCCGATTTCTGATTTTAACACGTGGCTCTGTAGGCACGCAGAGCAACTTTGTGAAATCATGACACATTATTGCATATACGTTTTATTATACATAGTATACGTTGATTAAATTGAACTAACTCCGTTTAGTGCTAGCTCGGCGTTTTGCCAAGATATCCAGGGAGGTCAGAGCCGCATATCGATTAGCTTGCTTATTAGCTTTGTAGTAAGCACACACAAGTCTAATCCAGGTAGATGGGATAAGTAACTTTAGAAACCAAGAAAACGAATGGAACACGTACAAAAAGTGACAGATAAGTTACATGGAATGGATCAATACTACACTTTCAAATGTTATCTGACCTGTTTATAAGTACGAAACAGAATAAATTGTAATATTTTTACTAAACGAACATAAAAAAAAAAATAAACTGGTGGTAGATCACCAGTGTCAGAATTTGGAGACCTAGATGCCACTTATACACCTGCCGCTAAATGGTAGTGTATGCTCATCGCGGAATACGAGTGGTAGTTAACAATCCGTATTTCGGTTACTTAAGGTAATGAACAAAAGCATCAACACCCGACACCCGACAACAGTTGGTTCCTTAAGGAACCAACTGTTGTCGGGTGTCGTTTTTCACACAAAAAACACCCAGACCTGAAAAAATATCTAAAGGCCTACCATGCAACTGTTCGGTCGTCATACACCGCTGGACCAACTAGGTCGCCAAACATCATGAAAAACGTAATGACATATTTTATTTTCTGCCCAGTCTAAAGTCTAATTTAGTCACTGGCATGTGTTAACACGTATAAACTATACCTATAAGAAAGAAATCATGTTCCCACTTTTTGGGTCATATATGGCTACATACTGATCGGCACACGCCGCATCTCATCGCCTTGCGCCGCATCACGCCGCTCTCATGAACAGAGCGTACGAGACAAATTCAATTTTCGCGAACGCCGCCGACGAGCCAGTTTGCGCTACTAACTAGCTGCGACGTGAATGCTGCCGCCCCTTGTCTTTCTATTATATCTACGTAACTATTGAAGACTAGGGGTCCCCTTCGTATCTTTATTTGTGCTTTCAAGATAAAAGTTTCATCCATAATCTCACGAGTTATAGATTAGAGTGATGGCTCGTGGCACCACCACGTTTTTGGTCAGTATGAATGTGGATTGTTTACAGAGCGACCACCTCTTTTACTCATCTGTTGTACCTACTCCTTGTTTTCTTGTAGGTTGATTTTAAAACGTCTAATAATATTTTTTTGACTATGTATAAATGTAACTTCATGTCAAGTCCCGTACGCGGTAGGCCGAGAGCCTGGAACGTCAAGCATCAAGGCCCTGACAAACCTGTAGTGCCTCTCGTTTTAAGTAAAAACAAGATACTAATAGGTACTTAAAATGAAAAACTGTCTTCTACAATAGAATGATCCAACAAATGAAAGTTTTACTTAGAACCGATGCCTGTTGGAGCGAATGAACGAATTGCCTATAGTTTTATCGGATATTTGAAGAACTGCAATTATAATAAAAAATATCCTGTTGAACTATAGAATTTCATAAAATTTACCAACAGATTTACAGAGCCAAATGATCTCCCTGATATTTTCAGTGTCTAATATCATCTAAAAGTCTGTGTGTCTGTTTTTTTTTCCATTTTTATTAAATTTCGAAAAAATAATCGTGTGAAAGTTATATTAAATTCTACCCAACTTCTTGCTGGGAAAGCCGCCCAAAATATACCATAATAAGCTATTGATTTTAATCGACATCCGGGACCGGGTCCTTGAATGACGACAGAGCGCACGCTGCGTCTAAGGCCGCGACCTAAAGAAAGCGTACAGCCGGGGCGGCAGAATAGCAATATTGTTTGTTTGAATTAGTTTGAAGCTAATCCGTTACATTATTGTTTGCTGTGTTAACTTATAAAATGTTCCTACAGATGTCAAATGATCCCGCTTGGTGAGTTTGCATTGATGAAACATTCACATAAAAACATTGTAAAATCCCTGTTTCTTGACAATGTATCGTATTGCGTTTGCACTGTCATGAAACGTGTAAAAGCAAAACACATATCGCAGAATCAATTCAAAAGACTTTAATTGCAACAAGTTTTATCAATAACAAGTCTTGGAACGTGTTGTTTGATTAGATTGTCAGATTTACACTCAGAGTATCGGATCTTATCCACTACATGTTTCGTGTTTACCAAATGCTTCGGAAAACTTAAAAAACTCTAAATTAGACAAATTGTGTGATTTGTATAGCGACAATGCAAACGTGAACTTAGAGAAATCTATAGACAAACATGAATAAAAGACATGTTTTATGTCAATGCAAACACAGATAACAACAAATCTTGAGATATGTCACTAAAATGATAGGTTTGATAGCAGTGCGAACGGAAGCACCAACAAGACATATCGTAATACATATTTTATGCGACCAGTTGCGAAACATACTCGTGTTTAATGTTTTAGTGCAAACTAGGGGTTAGTTTAACTGACAATGTCTTCATTATCAGTTACCTAATAATGTACCACTGCTACCCAAACTGTGCACGGGAACGAAATGTGTTTTAACAGCGCTTTTTTTTAATTTTACACAATTTTCATAATTAATCTGACGTGGAGATGGTAAATTTCCTTCTTTACCTCTTTTTACTGGTGATAGAGTTCCAGTGCAGGTACTCGTGGGCGTAGGTACGCACCACGGCGTAGTGTATGGCCCCGTCATAGCTATCACAGAGACATAACAACTGACGTCTCAAGGGTGGCAAGTGTGGCAACGCATCTACATTTGGACCTCTGGTTTTAGTGTGGGTGTATAACTAAAGGCTACAGTCATTACTTAACATCCATGTGAACTGTATGCTTGTTTGCCACCTTTGTTTCATAAAAAAAATCTTATTTCAGGCACCAGTCCTCTCCAATATCAAGAGTTTTGTTATTCAACGTCGTCGTATAACTAGTTAGGTTTTTTTATGTAATGGAAGTGGCAAAGAAGCATGCAGTTCACATTGTCTATAGGCTGCAGTCATCATGTTAAGTGATGACTGCAGCCTTAGACACCCACACAAAGACCAAGGTCAAAATGCAGATGCGTTACCACCCCTGAGGCCAAAGGTGTTATGCCTCTGTGCCGGAAATTACAGGGCCGTACATTACCACCTGACCGGAACACGATAGTGCTGAACACTACCATTTAGCGGCAAGTATCTTAGGTAATGCGGTGGTGCCTACGCCCGCGAGCTCCGTCACTGAAGCTCTACCACCAGTTAAAAAATTAGGTATAATGGATAATAGATTTTTAAAGTAGCATCAGCCTGCTTCCGCTCCGCTTGTCACTGTAGCTTAGACTCAGCCTAATAGCTGCCGCGAGAAAACACATTTGTCTTGTCCCGGTCCGTTAGCGTATATTACGCCGCGAGACGCTCGCTGTGTGCCCTTTAACTTCGTCTCTCCCACATAAAGGTATCTTTTTTTTCATTAAGTACACTACAAAGTCACCAACGCAACATTTTACACTTAATTTATCTATGTTGACATACACGACAGATCATAGCAAATTTAAAAATGCATTATAAGCAATCTTGTAATACACACATAGAGACCCGACTATTTGTATGGATGGTAACTCTATTTTTAGTAAATATCTCCAAATGTTGAAATTCATGAAGAAGACCACGAACTAGTGACATACATTTAGTGACCTATGCAGGTAAACGAAAACTAAAACAACTGATGAAACGTGGCTGTGTGTTACACAGCCACACAACTAATTAGTTGTTTTTTATCCACACATCTGCCAATCTCTTCCTGAATAGTGTGAATTTTGTTTTTGAAATTTTCATTTCTTAAATATTTATTTCATATATAATTCGTCACTGCTGCGTGATGAATCAATGAATTTAAAAAAGGAACATTTGTTTGAAGAAATTAATTTTATAACGTTACCCTAGTTGCGAAAATAAAGTCCCAAAAGGTTAAACGTGAATAGTTTCTGTTCAGTGCCTGCTTATTAAGTTTGTTGACAGCGTACCAAGAATGTAACACGTAACGTCGCGACTTATTGTAAGCTTATTTTTCGAATAAAGAAAACGTCGGGAGGAAGTTAACTTTGTGACAACAAGTCGCGTACAAGAGGTCTCTGCGGTAATAAAGTAAGGGAGACAGGGGGAGTGTCTTTTGATATTAAGTTGTTGTTTATGTTTGAATAATTAACGATATTAGTGGACAAAGTGCAATGCGAAAGAAAAATACAAGAAGTCATCGCCGGCATATTTTTAAACGATAGAGTCTTTCACGCTTATGCAATTCATATTGATGTAACCAGGACAGTAATCCGTCTAGCGCAACGATACAGAAAATCTGTCGTAACTTATTTTAAATTTATATTGTGCGCATCTAAGAGCATCCATTAAAACATAATAAGAACAGCCAACTTCGCACGGAACCCAAATCCACATTCGTTGATCAACCCTTTTTTCACATGGGTTTCTGATGGTAATGATTTTTTGCTGTTTACTGTACTGTCGCGTCGATACCGCAACATCATCTCGAATGAACGCTGCCATAGTAATGCATACGCCAATTAAACGGGATCCTGTAAGGGACAGAAATTATATGTGGCTGTGTAAAAACGTTATAAAATTTCAGTAACACATCAAGGTAAGAATTAACTCAATTAATTACAATTTAAATTGTGAAAGAATCTACTGCATTTAACTCATTCTCTCATTCCAATCATTATTTCCTATATCCAAACCTTCATCTCAATTAAATTAGCCAACTACCACTAATCGATCAGGGCAACTGTTATGGAAAATTACTGTTAATATTGATATTAAGTAAAATAGTAGCTAAGTTTTAGTCCTACATAATGTAGATGTACGGTTTTTTTTCATGAATGGAAGTGTTCAGAGTTTAGTCAATGGTATTATGAATTTGTGTCAATAAAAAGGAAAAGTAAAATATCTCAAAAGAAAAACTACATATAAAATGGACTGTATATTTTTGCTTAATGTCGTTTGAAAGATTATATAAAATATATATTCTATAATATATTTGGACAAATCCTAAAAAACATCATACTCAAATCGTTAATTTCAGGAAATTACTCCAACCATTTCGATAAAATATTATAACAATCAAAATGGAAAAGAGTTTTTCTTTTTTGTGCCATACCCAAAATACATCATGAAATCGTTACATGAAATGTTTTATAAACCTGATATTTTTCAAATTCAGTCTTTATTGTCCATCGATACTTTTACGAGTATTTGGCAATCGTAAAATTTATATTGCTTCACACGACTACTGTTAACCCTCAGGATCATTGTCACTTTACCTCATAACTCCGAATATGTTTTATTTACGGCACCTTTCCTTTTTAATACTAATATATAACATAGAACTTTTATAGAAAATATTAAGGAAAGTATTTTCGGTGTTCAGGTTTTTTGGGATCATGGTGGAATTATTTTAAGTTTAAAACGAACTACTCTGTCAGAGACGTGTATTTATCTATATGGATGGTTCCGTACAATTAAGAATATTCCTGTGACTTTAAATACCACAGATTTCTTAGAATTTGTGGCAGTATTCCGAGATAATCTTCTCTTTTATATATACAAATTTAAAAAAAAAATTTTTGTATAAAAATCAATTCCACTTTTCGTTGAAATTTTATAACTCAAGTGCGGGCTCACCTATCCAAACCAAATTTTTAGGCTTTGTTTGGACTATTTAGTGGATGATTTATGTGAAGTTTACACAAAATCGGTAGAGCGGTTCTTCATTTATCACATTTTTTTGTAACAAATGAATTCAATAAATGGCGGATCTTTTTATAAATAGCAGTAGGTAACACTGCACTCGTGCGAAGGCGAGGCGGGGCGCTAGTATATTACAAAATACTATATATCGTCTAGAAATTTATCTCTAGAAGGCTGTAACATTGATGTTGCTTTACAATAGGCTCTCCAATAGACTCTCTGAAAGCCGAAAATGTAAACATTATATATGTTAATGCCAAATTGGTTCTGAGGTAGACAGAGAGCGTGGAGTGCGAAATATTTATATCTTTACAAACCTCTAATGCCTTATCAACCTTTGTATTTTTTCTCACACAGTCACTTATTCGTAGCACTTAGTATATGCCACAATGTAGTCATTGTGTAATAAAACACTATACACGTAATAACTTAAACATTACCTTACATTTTTAATAATAAAGGTATTCAAAATCACAACTCAACTGACTCAAGTATTCCAAGTGGCACGCAATTAACATTTTTCTAAACGAATTAGGATTGTTCTTTCATTTTTGAGCAAGAATTATAACCAAATTATTGTACAAGTAGAATCGTAGAAGAAACGAACCGTTTCATAATGTATGAAGAATGACGGTAAACTCGCTTTGAGGTACACTTAAAAAACTTGTGGAGTTTTACTTGAAGAATTACAAAGGTTATTATTACGAAGTCCCGACCACAAAAAACTGCGGCACGAGGGATGTTTTGCTAACTTCTTGAGGGGCGATACCGGACTTTCTTTCACCGTTTCTTAACAATTTATTTATTATCTCAACGACAGTGAGCCAGAATACAATATTGTTTGAAGTCAAAAATTTAATTCATTTCCTCGTAAAGAAATCTGCAAGCTTAGAGGTGATTCGACTTCATAATTGGCTATATTTTATTAGCTGTTATATACGTAGCTATGTCTAAACGGGATACGACAATAAGAAAAGTTTTCTGATGTTTTTCTTCCAAACCACTTAACAAGCTTGGCTCACGTAGACATGTTTGTGCCTTGCTTGCATTATGACACCGTGTTGCTATAAGATTTAGAGGGGACAGATGCGCGGAGACTCCGTGGCGCCGTTCTTACTTTGTCATAGTCAAACTGCCGTGTGTTGGAAGTCTTGCGAGCGCCTTGCGATCAAGAAAATACTTAAATAATTTTCTAGTTCTACCGTATGTATTATTCAAATTTTGGACAAACGTAGGACTTCAATATGATGTTGAATAGGTTTAAAGTTGTGACTTTAAACCTATTTAGTATTTCATATGAAAGCAAATCTCAGGAACTACTGGACCGACTTGCAAAAAATATTTATGTGTAAGATAGTTTTTACTAATGATATAAAGCTGAAGAGTTTGTTTGTTTGTTTGAACGCGCTAATCTCAGAAACTACTGGTTTGATTTGAACAATTCTTTTAGTGTAAGATAGTCCATTTATCGAGGCTATATAACATCACGCTTAGATGAATAGAAGAGGGTAGACAACATTGCATTCGCGCGAAGCCGGGGCGTGACGCTAGTGAGATATAAAGATACAAAAATATGAAAAATAAGTTAGCCTTACAAAAAAATAATTTCACCTTTAGATTCTATAACGATTTGCTACATTTTTATAAATAATGTTAAAACGCAATATTGACGATATTTTAAAATATTTTGATTAAACCATACAATTATTACATCGTATCGTATGCACACTCTAGTGCAGTGCAACACTTGTGGTGTTTTTACCACGTGTGGCGTAATAATTTCTAGCACGTAACATTTTGAATAGTCATAGTCTTAAAACTTTTACTTATTGTGTAGATATTTCAAGGACAACATTTACATGTTTTTCTAATACATTTTGGAATTCCAATAATAAAAACTATTCAACATTCCTATTGCGTTTTGTACAATTTTAAGAAAAAAATTCTTGTAGCTTTCTCACTAACGAAACAATTTACCTGGCACTTAAACTAGGTAGTCCCAGACTTTAAACAAACTAGACAAATGAAGTTTATATCAATATTATGAATATGAAATATGAAATTACCAAACGATCATACCGAGTAAGGATGGGATCGAGGCATTTCTAGTTTATGTCTGCAAAGGCTGATTCAACGTTCGAGAACAATACGTACCTTGTCCTTTTCATTGGCCGTATAGAAATTAATTAAAAATTAGCTCGCATTTGTAATATATTACTACGGATACCTACGTTTATATATTATTATGCTGCGCCGAATTGGCCCAAAAAAATCAAGAAATTAAAAAAAAAAAACGCTTACACTCACATTTGCACAGGTTTATAAGACTACAGGTTTTAACCTAGTCTTATAAACCTGCAAATGTCTGTAAGTAGATCATACACACATTTGTCCCAGTGCGGAGATCGAATCCGCAACCCTTCGAATCAAGCTGTAGTCACACACCGCTGCGCTGGACTAACCGGGTCGTCAATTGCTTAGTACATTACGTCTTCGGGAGCGCCAGAAACAGCAGGTATGGTCACAAGTTTATCCTCACATCTATACATATTATAAAAATAATCATTAATATCGGAATAAATTATTGCAACAAAAAATATCTGTCATGAAATTCACAGCAAAATCTATATTATCTTGCATATTTCTAATACCTGTATAATTTTTTTTTCTATAGGATGCCAACCACAAAGGCGAAACAGGATTTGAATTCTTGTAGAAATTCACGGCTTTATATTTTTAGTAGTCCTTTAGACCCGGAAGAGCGGAAATAGTGACATAGGAAAAGGCATCTCTCGCGACGACATCAAGATGAATGCTACTTCCTGTGTGCCCATCTTGCACAATTACAACGTTATCATATGTAGCTGTGTCAAGATTGTGTCTGAGACACTTTTGAAAAGTGAAAGTCTCTTTAATAAAAGTAATGAAATTTGTGTGAACTTTATTATGAAAATAAATATAACTACGTTAAGAAAAACCGACTTCAAGACTTTTGTTTTCCGACTTTTTACTGTAGCAGAGTTACAGTGACGGAGCTCGTGGGCGTAAGCACCACGGTATTACCTAATCTATTTGTCACTAAATGTTAGTGTTCAGGGCTGTCGTGTTCCCGTCGGGTGGGAATGTACGGCCATGTAATTTATGGCATATAGGTATAACAACTAGACCTCAGACCGCTCGCGCTAGTGGCAAATTAAAACACACGTTTCCGTGCTTCGGAGGACACGTTACGCCGTCGGTCCTAGTTGCTATCAATAGATAGCAGACGTTAAACCTTGTCAGAGGCCTTATGAGCGGTTTGAAAACATCCAACAGCGAGATGGCCACTCACCCGTATCTCCACCAATTCTCATTGGAGCAGCGTGGTGGAGTAAGCTCCAGGCCTCCTCCCAAAAGAGGGAAAGACTCGTGCCCAGCAGTGGGCCGTATAAGGTTGCCATTATTATTATTATTATTTATTTATGAACATAACGTGCTTCAAACCTTTACTTCGTATGGAGACATTATTACATATTTATATTGAAACTGGTGGAACTTCTAAGTTTCTTTTTATAGATCTTTGCAAAGTGTGAATCAACCGCAAAAGACGTGTTGAAAGGATAAAAACGCCTCAGGAGACGTGTGTCCCTTGTGAATTCCATCGGGCCACGACACAATACTTGTACATCGTAGCAACGCCGCGCTGCCGCCGCACAGGGCGCGGGCGGTGCGACTGCCTCGCGACCCTAACCACGAAGGGAATATTTTTTTGTGGGGACATCATAATAATAGCTCTGTATTACTTCAGGAGAAATTCCAAGAAGTTTATAACTCGAGATGAGTTTCGTGTTCCTTGTCATAAATAATAAAGCGGTCGACGACTACAACGTTGTGCAGATTTTAAGTGAAGTAAAAATCCGAGGAATAATTTTTCATTTTCGGGTCCCGAGTCAAAAGAAAATTGTTGGAAGTTTCTTAAATTAATGAAGATTTCGTGGATATTGTGTCATGATTTTCACAACGTAGATTATTGCAAGCACAATCGTGTCGCATAAGAATAAGTTACCGCACTGAAAAAGTTTTTAAATTGGTAGGTATTATACACAATATATTATATTTCTGTAATGTTGGTTTACTTTTTTATTATTATTTTCATCAAGGTATTTATTATTTTATATGTACTTGTCTATGTACTATATAAAATAATAATAATACATATATACATAATAATAAATACCTGTTATATATAGTATAGGCTGTTAGGCATGAATTATAACGTAAATTTATAAAATAATATCAGTTTTATAATTTAAGTAAATAAGTTTATATTAGAAAACCTGCAATATGTAGGTAGCTCATCGCAAATCGGAAGCTGCACATTTGGCAATTTTTTCATTTAATTAATAATACAGATAGGTAGATATTCGATCTGACATTATGCATATAGGTACTTATACAGCAGCATGAACAGTTGGCAACATGTTCCGCGTGATCGAGCCGTTTGTTATTGTCGCATAATGTAGAAGGGTGACTCGTCGTTATTTGCCGCGGCGCTGTCGCGGAACCACATTCTTTTCATACAAACTCCATGATAAATTGCATAAGAGCAGACTAAAAAAAATGCGATGTTGTTTTCAATCCAGTAACTTTGAATCAAAAATGTTAGAGTAGATGTCAATCTGATGTCATAAATTACGTTTAACGTTCAAACTAACTGTAGCTAACACGACGGCGAAGTGGAAGCACTATTCTCTTCTATGCTGTCTACAGATTCTACTTAACTTAATGGATAAGTTACGAAGGCTCCGAGTTTACTTTGTGTTTTCAGGTAGACGGACTTGATCGTGAAGTTTTCTTCGTTAATTTGAACAAGTCAGGAGATTCACAAACCTGTCAGGATGTTTAAGGAACAATGTTAACGTATCGATTTACAATTTACAACTACGCAGCATAATTTCTCTCACCAAATTAGGTTAAAAGTATTTTTCGGCACATAATTTTACAAACGTATCATAAATCTGACAGTTTATTTAAGATAGCATTCATGGCACGACATAACAAATTACAACAGAACAAGTTATTTCCAAAAAAGCAACTCGGCCAAAACTTTCTCCGCCTAAAGAATTATGAAGATTAGCATAACAAAGTAAGCTGGAACTGTGTTCAGATGCGTCGTTTTCGCGAGGTACCAATGTTGCGCTCAATTAACTTATATAAGTCTGTGGAAAAATGTATGTTATTGAAGTATTTAGCGAATAAAAGCAACGAGGTAGGTTTGTGCTCACCGTTAAAATACTATCAAATATTCATATTATTCAGAATATAACATCGACAATCGACGTTCCGATGTTAATGACTCAATCACTATTTCCTTAATTAAGAGTGCTGAAGGGTTGTTCAGGATTTAGCAAAGTATTGTGCTTATGGAACATGCATAAAAAAGCGTAACTGGAAAATCACAGGTGCTTCCATGTATGCCTACCTATGGACGCAGGTATTCGCGGAAAACAGTAATGAAATATATTTTTTTTACTTTTATACTTTGTGAAAATAGCAATCCAGCTTATAGTTCACACTACTTGTAAGCAAATATCTGATTACAAAAAGAAAATATATAAGTACAATATAACTTTTTTTGACAACAGCCAGCATTTAGATGTATTATAAAAACATTTTGGGTTCCTGAAGCATCGATGCATCGATTCTTCGATGTTTTTTGCAATGTTTGCATCCCTAATCGCGACGGGTTCGGTAGTTCGGTCACTCGTTTCCGCTACCAATTACACTAATGGATTTTATTTCATTTCAAACTCATGCTTCTTCAACTGGTTAGTTCCGTTGTGCACTTACCTCGTATTGCAATACGTGGAGAACTTTGTTACGCAGATTGTAATTAAACTTTCGCTTATACGTCACTATTAGTTTTTGACTATGTTCGTTCCTTTTTGAGTTTCTAGTTATTGTACAATTAGTATCTGAATATGTTCAATATTTTTTATTCTATTCGTATGCAAATTACATCTGCTAAGCAATTACAAATATTTTCCTGCTGCTGAAATGGTTCAGTAGGTACCACACTCTTTCAATATTATGGTAAAGTTAAGCCAAGTCTCGTAATTTTGAGGCAATAATGATTAAATACCTAATTTAGTGAATAATGTAAAGACTAAATAATTATTATCTATTCAATACATTTGGACAATTTGTATTTATTCAATACATTTGGACAATTTGTATTTATGTAATAAATAGTGATGTTTATCGAATGAAGACAATTAAAATATTTTCAATTAGCTGTATCTCTTTAATTTATTTTAGTTTTGAGATATACGACTATCAAAATATTTAATTATTTGTAGGTTTTTCTAGCTTAATTCTTTATCTTTCCTACTATATATTTATAGCACTTATTATATTTCAAACAAAACACTTTTCTACAGAGAAACGTTTAATATTAAACAGTTAAATAGGGATGTGATCTTGGTACGAAATCATTACTTTTTATCATATCATTATGAAAGTTGGAGTGTAAAAATACAAAATTTATGAAATTTGAAGTATAAGTACGAGATTTCTAAAATGACGAAAAATAGTGTAAAAATGTTAACTTAACAATTAAAATAATTTTACACTTAGCTTAAATTTGTTGGAAATTGTACAAAGATTCTAAAAGTTAGACAAAAACAAAGTACTTATGAACACATTTTATAATTTCTTGATTGAAAATCTTATTCGTTTCTCTTATGCGATAACAATATATGTGACAATATTGCAACGGCGTTGGAAGAAAGATGACGTGTAGCACTAAACTTGCCCTCGTCGAATCGAAGTCTAAAATAAAATAATGAAAAACATTAAAAAAAAATCAAAACGCAGTAGGACCAAAGAGTTTGTACACGTTACGGTCATAAAACAATATCAATCCAGCCAATGAGAACTGGTGGGCCGGCCACTGTTGTCGCAATCATCAATCTATACTTATAATAAAACTGTAGAAGTGTGAATTCTGTACATTAAAAATATTTTTTAAAAAAGTACCAGTGGATGTTATTAGATCGATACCGAGCACAAATATGTGTTTAGAAAAAAAATTGTCTGTCTGTCTGTCTGTTTGTTCAAGCATCACACAAAATCTACCGGTCTGATTACGATGAAACTTGATATAATTATACTTTAACCTTTGGCGCACAACACTGGGTACTTTTTATCCCGGAAAAATGTCTGTTTGTCTGTGTGTTTGTGCACGCTAATTCAAAAATGGCTTATCCAATTTGCAGATTCACTAATATATTGTGATAAGTTTTACTAAACATTTAGTGTTTGTTTCGTGTCAATCGCTTCAGAAATAAAAAGTTATGACAATTTAAAGAATCATATCGAATATTTTTAACTATTCTGTATCTATCTTCTCTATCTTCAACCTTTTAGGGGGTTTCGTACCTAAAAGGTAAAAACGGACCCTACGGATTACTTATTCTCCGCTGTCTGTCTGTCTGACTGTCCGTCCATCCGTCTGTCTGTCACCAGGCTGTACCTATCTCATAAATAGTGATAGCTAGAAAGCTAACATCTTCACAAATTATATATTTCTGTTACCGCTTCAAAAACTACTTACTAGAAATTAATTACTAAAAATAATAAAATGAAAATATTAAGCGGTCCAAGGGGGCATTCAGTACCTAAACGTATTTTTTTGCATGAGTTCGACTCGCACTTGGTCGGTTTTTTCTCTGTTAGTAACGTTAAGCATACCGCATAGCAGCGTCCCAGCATAAAACAATCGCCGCTATGATCACCATTTAGCACGCCAAGCGTGGCAATTATGACATACTAGATGTAAACCCGGCTTCGCTCGGGTGAAATGTGCCTCATAATACACATCTAGGTGTAAAATGTAGGTAGATATATCTGTAGTCATGGGTTCTCAAGGAATATTAAGGGTATAAGCAAGACATAGATTCGTAAAGCTTCGTTTATTGTGCTTAAGAAATATAGTAAATAAAAACTGCAAAAGTTTTTACACAAATAATTTTAATTTGAAATAAACTAACATAAATTATGTAACAAAACATATTTCTAGTTTTTAAGTTTTATTCTCTGTAAGCCTCTTGTTATAAGCACTCAGTCTTTTTTTCTACTTTGGCAGGTAGATAAGTAACTATGAATAAAAAACCGGTGAAGTGAGTGTCAGGCCACGCGCAGTGTAGGGTTCCGTAGTTTTAAAAAATAAATAAATATTTTCTATGGAGTTCTTCAAAATTTTCGAGTAAAAAATACATTTGGTCGACTATTACTCGCAAACTTTTAAAACCAACTTCAGTGTGATAGTTTTTCTTTTAATTTCGTAATATTTAGCTACTATTGCCGTAACGTTTGAATTTCTAACAACAACCGTTTAGTTGGTAGAGTGCACTTTAAAGCTTAATAACTCACGAACGGTTAAATAAATCGAAAAATGTTAGTAGCATACCCCAAACATTTTTGAAAGACCTATCCAACGATATCTCACACTACATAGAAAACGAAATATAAAAATTTATCCATACGTTACAGGTAGGGGAGGTAGGAACCCTAATTATTTTTTTTACGTTTTTATTTTGTCTACCACTTTATCGGTGTAATTCAGGTGCATACTTGTGCCAAATTTCAAGTCTCTAGTATCAATTGTTTTTGCGCTAAGCCGCGGACGGTCAGACAGACAGACAGGCAGACAGATAGACTTGTTTACTACGGCACCATATAAAATAAAACTGTTGTTCTTTATTCAAATCGGCTAAATCAAAATAAGATTAGGAAGTAGGTATGTGAATTGTAAATTATCTGCAAAAATATATTAAACAACTAGCGGCCCGCCCAGGCTTCGCCCGCGCTGCTCTGCTCCTATTAGTCATAGCGTAATGTAAGCTATCCTATCTCTCAAGTTGGATCGAACTGCACATGGTGTGCGAATTTTATTATAATCGGTTAAGTGGTTTAGGAGTCCATTGAGGACAAACATTGTGACACGAGATTTATATATATTAAGATTAATAATGTCTAATTGTGTAGTTCATTTAATATTTGATAAGTCATTCATTATTTTATTTAAAGAAAAATGGAAAGAAAAATTTGACTTCAGGCGAGACTCGAACTCGCGGCCTACTGGGAATCTAGTCCAGCCGCTCTTAGTAGCTCAATCTTCAGTAGCTCAATTGGATTGAGCTACTGAAGTCCTGCCCGATTTGTCAAATCTTTCCTTCACATTTATTGCATTGCTTTATGGTAGCAGCAGCGCCATCTATTGCCAACTATGCTAGTTAGGCAACCGATATAATAGACTTTGCAGTTTATTGAATATTTACGATTTAAGAAGTCGCTTTTACCCTTAATAATTGTCATTTATTATTACTTGTCGGGTAGGTATAGACAAATAATATTCAGCCGCTTGTTGTCGCATTCCATACATCGACTGCGCATTTGCATTTGCTTGCAGTTTCTTGCAAATATTTTGCCATTACAAAAATTGCATGTCTCTGGAAGTAAATAAG
The DNA here is from genome assembly GCA_036365455.1 of Macrosoma leucophasiata. Classification (NCBI taxonomy): domain Eukaryota; kingdom Metazoa; phylum Arthropoda; class Insecta; order Lepidoptera; family Hedylidae; genus Macrosoma; species Macrosoma leucophasiata. The sequence goes on along the minus strand of JAWQUS010000009.1, from coordinate 14,496,425 downwards.
AAGGTACTTACAACAACAACAACAACAATACACTTTATTGTACACCAGACATAACATTATAATAAATACAGAAAAGAGAACTTAACACAGTATAATAGGCGGCCTTATCGCTATATGAGCGATTTCTACCAGACAACCTTTGGGTAAAGGAAAAGAAGTGATAGAAAATGGAACTTATTTTATTTTTTTAGTGAAATAGAATAACAGTTCGAAAACACAACCCCTCAGGTTGTCTCCAAAACTTCATTGTAAATGTTCTGGTAAAGTAGCCATCGCTTTACTCGAAAAACTGACTGTAACTCACTTGACTGACATACTTAATAAATAATTGACTGACTATATGTATATTATACTAACTTTTACGCTGCTTAAATAAATACGAATACGAAATATCGTTTTACTTGTCACTGGCAATATGCGTAATAGCGATATGCCTTATTACAAAAAAAAAACTAAATGACATTTAAACTAAAAACTATTTTTATTTTATTTTAAAGTGGCATCGCTATTACGGATATTGCTAATGTCAAGTAAACTATCACATAAAAAAAAAACAAAAAAAAAATATTTAATCACTTGTAAATAATAGAATTTGCTTCAGGCACATTGGTTATAGTTCTTTGTGATATTAACTACCCAAGATGGCGACTGCGGTTTGTTTGTCAGTGCCATTAGAATTTAACGAAATTCTCCATAACTCGAATTTTGCGGATACATGTTCTCGATTCAGAATAATTATTTTTTTACGATCTTCAATTGTAAATAGGTTTCGATCGAGTCTACCGTAGACATGCACGAAATTATTAATATAGATTATTTCCTTAAGACGCACAACACTTTTAGGAGCATCTTTGGGAAAGGCTTTGTCCAGCGGAGAGGGATGGACGTCTTTCGGATGTAATTATAATGATGGTGATGGTGGTGGTGGTGTAGGTGGCATTAGTAGGTAAAAATGCACAACGTTAATATTCAATTTTTCTCTTTTGCCGGCTTTTACGGAGTGCCTATATTATGCATAGTTCTATCTTTTATCTTTCATTCTCTATTAAAAGCACTAATTGACTGAAACTTTATACTAATAATTATGATAAAAAACTTCATAATAATTTTCTAAAAAAAAATTTTATGCATAGAAGTTTAAAATGACTTTTTCGAAAAAACGGTTCAGCTTAGGATGGATGCGCGTTTAAACACATAATTAGACAATTTTCGCAATTCTAGCAGCCTGTGTGTATCCCCGAAGGCCATACGTCTAATATCGTGTACAGAGAAGCATTACTGCAAAGTAAATTTTTTAGCTACCCAAAAGTGTTTATGATCCAAAATTAACGAAAATGTGTATCCAAAAGCGCTGCCCAATGTCACAAAGCCACTATTCCACGCTGGGCGTTCCGACGTCAAGCGTCCCGACGCCCACCGCCCCGACGCCCAGCGTCCCGACGCCCAGCGTCCCGACGCCCAGCGTCCCGATGCCCAGCGTCCCGACGCCCAGCGTCCCGACGCCCAGCGTCCCGACGCCCAGCGTCCCGACGCCCAGCGTCCCGACGCCCAGCGTCCCGACGCCCAGCGTACCGACGCCCAGCGTACCGACGCCCAGCGTCCCGACGCCCAGCGCCCCGACGCCCAGCGCCCCGACGCCCAGCGCCCCGACGCCCAGCGTCCCGACGCCCAGCGTCTCGACGCCACGCGTCCCGACGCCAAGCGTCCCAATGCTCAGCGTCTCAACGCCCAGCGTCCCTACCGACGCCCAACGTCCCGGCGCCAAGCGTCCCGACTCCAAGTGTCCCGACGGCCAGCGTCCTGACGCCCAGCGTCCCAACGTCCAGCTTCTCAAAGCCCAGCGTCCCGACGCCCAGCGTCCCAAAGCCCAGCGTCCCGACGCCCAGCGTCCCAACGCCCAGCGTCCCGACGTAAAGCGTTCCGACGTCGAGCGTCCCGACGTCGAGCATCTCGAAGCCCAGCGACCCGACGCCCAGCGTCCCAACGTCGAGCGTCTCTACTCCCAGCGTCCTGACGCCCACCGTTCCGAAGCTCAGCATCCCGACGCCCAACGTCTCGTCGCCACGCGTCCCGACGCCAAGCGTCCCAACGCCCAGCGTCCCAACGCTCAGCGTCCCAACACCCAGCGTCCCGACGCCCAGCGACCCGACGCCCAGCATCCCGACGTCGAGCGTCTCGAAGCCCAGCGACCCGACGCCCAGCGTCTCGACGCCCATCGTCCCGACGCCCAGCGTCCCGACGTCGAGCGTCTCGACGCCCAGCGTCCTGACGCCCAACGTCTCGACGCCACGCGTCCCGACGCCAAGCGTCCCAACGCCTAGCGTCCCAACGCTCAGCGTCCTAACGCCCAGCGTCCCAACCGACACCCACCGTTCCGAAGCCCAGCGTCCCGACGCCCAACGTCTCGACGCCCAGTTTCCCAACGTCAAGCGTCCCGACGCCCAACGTCCCGACGCCAAGCGTCCCGACGCCAATCGTCCCGATGCCCAACGTCCCGACGCCCAGCGTCCCGACGCCCAGCGTCCCGACGCCCAGCGTCCCGACGCCCAGCGTCCCGACGCCCAGCGTCCCGACGCCCAGCGTCCCAACGCCCAGCGTCCCGACGTAAAGCGTTCCGACGCCCAACGTCCCGACGCCCAGCGTCCCGACGCCCAGCATCTCGACGCCCAGCGTGTTGTTTTTGTATGATCCAAAATTAACCAAAAGTTATATCCAAATATGCTGCCCAATGCCACTTTTCCACGTGAACGAAGTTGCGGGCACAGCTAGTACTGACATAAAAAGAAAAATGAAATAACACACAATCGATTCGTTTACTTAAATCAATTTTATAGTAGGTATTTTTTTTAAATAAATTTTCGCCCTAATTGCAAGGAAATCAGACATTTGTCAGTATCGGCTTTTAACAGCTATCACACATTCCCGGCGTCTGATTTCATTTAATTCTAAGGAATAAAAATATATCTATCTTCTATGCAATACACGTTAGTAATTACCTAGAAGTGCTCTCCATTTTATTTAGTGGTATGAGTGACTTTTTACCTATCTAGTTTTTTGACATCATCTCAGTCATATTCGACCGCATTAACGTGGTCTCGTATTAAAACTTAAAAATTAGCCAGCACAAGACTTGTACGTGTTCTTTGTCTCAAATTTTGTACTCACCGCTCACCTCTAAGGAAGTTTCCCTTACAGCAACTAATAATAGTCAATTAGGTATTCAGGGCGCGCACCGCACACCCCGCTCGCTACGTCTGGCGACTGCGGCCTAGTCGCTTCCGCCTTTACTCTGTCCTGTAACCAGGGTTGCCAATTTTCTTGGAATCCCACGTTCTTTTTGGCAAAAATGCAATTCATTCTTAAAGCGCCTGCTCGTGAAATGTCGTTAAATCACTGGGATATTTCCTACAAACAGCCATGAGCGGAGCTAAGCCGTGAGTAAAATGATAAACTTTAGGTTAGGCATACCGAATTGTCTAATCTATGCGACGCCAAATGGTTCAAATGGTGGTTGATAGAGACTACCGATAGTGCTGAACCATGATTGCATGATAAAGTTTGTCCCTGTAATAACTGTCATGAGGGAAAACATCTGAGACCTCAGGGATGGGATGTCTGGTTTTTCTATACATGTCCTATACACATCCATATGAACTGCATGCTTGTTTGCCACCATGATTACCAAAAAATTGTACCTTCTCGTATGCCCTAATTTCTAGAATGCAGCAGCTGCGCATTCGAGAGAGATGATTTCAGTTATTCTTTAGCACACTTTGATCTAAAATATATTGTTAAATAAAACGATTTCTCTGGCTGACCCAATCCAATAGTCATACGTCACGTCTCGAATTTTTATACGACCAAGTTGACAACCCTACAATAACGTGCCGCTCCCACGTTATTGAGCTCCAACTATCAATATCACTGGCGTACCTACAGCCGCTAATGCTAACACATTGTCTTATACTAATCTAGCTTATATTAATAACCGAATGCATTGCACCTTGATTTTTTTTTACCTGGTATTTTTATAAAGACAATTTCATAGTGTAAAGCTTCTTACTCTTGTAACTATATTTTATTGTAAATGAGATTCTAACACCATTTGTGTCATTATTAGGAGAAATCTTGTATTCAAAGTTTATCGTAACAGTCTCATTGCTTATTCATCGATGCGAAGTTGAAACGGAAGTCGTAAAAGAAATCGTTCTATGATTTCGAATCTAGAAAGAAAAACTTTTAACTTGTCCTTATTCCGAATCGATGGCGTAGCAAACATGGTATATATATTTTTTAATTTGTATCCTTAGGTTTAGTGTGCGTAAAGATATTTTGTTAAAATGTTCAAGAAAACGTTGAAAAATAGTCTCAGTGGCGTAGTGTTAGTACCACAGTGTTAGACCACTATTACCAGTACTTAGGTCCCTGTCAAACCTCGGGTCGAGAGATAGGTAAGTGTTATTGGCAATTCTCCTTTTAGAAATATTTCCATAGCCACCCTGAGAGTTTGGTAATGTGCCCTGTGAATGTCGATAGGTTCGCCAACCGCTAACTGGCGAATCGTGAGTGTTTGCATGTATGCATTAATACATATGTGGAAGACACTTAGCCTGGATTGCACCAAAATGTTTGTTAAAGTTATTGTAACATTTAACATCCTGCTCTCACTTAAACAGTTTTTTTAAGTTAGAGAAGGATGTGAAATGTTACAATAACTTTAACTATAGCAAATATATATAGTGCAACCCAGGCTTAGACTCCTCTGCTAACACAATACATGCGTAGTTAGTTTCGTAAGATTTTGTCAAAATTTCCAATACTTGGAAAGCCATAACTAATCGGTGAAAAATATCAGTAGTTGCTATTGTGACGAACAACGAAACAGTTCATGCATGTACATTTCACGATATTCTGAACTTAAAATATTACAGCAATAAGAACAATAACTTCGTTTTAATTAAACTAGAGATAACTAAGCATTGACTCAAAAGTTAGGCTGTGATCAAAGTTACTTTCTTTTTAGATACTCGGTAAGGTTGGAACTTCTTTACGAGAAATGCTTTTGAGTGGATACCAAACATTTCTTTAAAATCACTCAGCCGGAAGAATCCTATTCGGAAAAATAAAGGAATGATTCTTTTCATTATTTATTCATTAAATATTAACGATACTCGCGATAAAAACTTTGATTTCGTTTTAATATATATTGATCTTCAAAAATACTTTAATCTAATATGTTGTAGGTATGTGTATTTTGCTAGAGATTACAAATTGAATATTTTTTAAAGGTTCATCCTATGATATATTGGTTGAGTTAACTTATTGACGTATTTGCATATTATGAGAATCATCACTTCATACCCTTGAGATGACGATGGAAGGCATAGTACTAACCTACTCCATATCTGTTAATAACTACCTACTTAGGAGATAAACTCCAATAGCATATTTGAGTAGGTAGATGTTTATTTGGTAGACTACACTGATATGGCTTGAATTATTGACATCTGAAACAAAATAAATTATTGAAGTAATCAATAATTAATCTGTAGGTACCACTTTCTAAAAATTTGCAATTTTCTCTTTCATAGCTTAACCAACGAGCAATTTAATGTAACAAAATCAAAATTTATTTATATACAAATACAAGTTTAGTATCTTCTCGTTTATTTTGTGAAATATCCTTCCAAAATATTTGTTAATTCTAATTAATTTACTTTCATACAATTGAGATATATATTTTAGTATTAAGTATTATAAGTACAAAGGAGAGAATTTCATCGCCTGACATTCTTTGTTAAATTATAATTTGATTATCTTTGACTTAAAATATGGTAACGAAAAAAGCATCCGTCCATTTAGACAAGCCGCTGCCAATATTAAATTCTCAAATCTTGCTAAGTAGGTACGGCCAGTAACAAAACTTATTTAATAAACAACGGTAATATTAAATATTACTTTAGTAGGTAAGTTGCAATAAATAAAAGAAATAGGTACGATAAGATACACCTACATGACTTATAACAGCAATCTGTAATGCTCGTAAAGTTTTAGAATAAATTAGATTGGTACCCTTGTAAATCAGTACATATCTATATTCTAGTATCTAGTATCTATAGTCCTATAGATTATATTATAGCCACTAGTTATTTTCCGCAAATTTGGCCGCGTGGTCTATACTTTTTCTTCAAAAAGTAACCTGTTTACATTCTTAGGATTCAAATCCATGTCTATATTAAATCTCATTACATTCTTCCCTTCAAAGCATAACAGACAAAGACTATTATTTTCATATTTCAAATATAAGTATGGTAGTATGGATAGCACAAAGGAACCCGATTTCAGTATTTACTGGGTCCACACTTACTTATCTCTCACGTTGGACTAAACTCAGCAACAATTATTTAAGATCGGGAAATTTTCGACTTCTTCGTGGACCATTATCGTGCCACGAGATTTTTGAATTCAACTAGCTGACCCGGCAAACTTTGTACCGCTAACAGATTTTTTTTTTCCAACATTCACCACATCTCCTGACAAGAACGAACACATAAAAGACGGAGACGCAGTCGCTTACAAACATATCGGTGATTCCTTTTTCATTTATACCTATAGATTATGATATTACAGAACACGTTCAACCCGAGACACGGATAAAGCAAGTGCAACATATAATGTATGGCCCTGTAATAACTATCACAGTAACATAACAACTTAGGTCTCAGAAGTGGCACCGCATCTGCATTTTGAACTCTGTTTTTGTGTAGATATCTATAGGCTGCAGTCATCCTTAAGTTAAAAAAATGCAAATAAAATACTTAAATTTCGGTTTAACTTTGGGAAGAATATTATCAAAAAAAAAATGGAATAGGAATTTGATATGTTTATATGCATGGGCCGTCTTTCTGACTCAGCAGGACCATTATAATATAAATAAGCCAATCTCCCCACGAAACGGACCGCATGCCTGTTTAATCCGGTAATAAATCATCATTTAGAAGGAATAATCATCACAAAGCCAGCGCTGGCGTCGATGGCGGGTGGCAAGTGCGTGGTTCGATGGACGATCGTCTCATACATCATGTAGCGATTACATGTATCAAATAAACATTACCGACTTGCCTTCTCATATTATATTAGGGGAACGCGTATGGTTTTTACTAATAACGTTATCGGTATTGTTCAGGGAAAAATATTTTCTGCTTTGTTTTTCCTGTAGTTACAGTAGTTTTGGAACAGTCCTAGTCAGAAATTAATGCATACGGTACTCGCATAGTATTTCTTATACTCTGAGTATAAATACCGTAGAACGCGGAATACATACCTACTTACCTACATTTACAAAGTACTATAAGTTCAATATGTGGAACTGATTGAAAAAAATAAATATTCTGTATGTAGTGACGGTGATAGTGATGGACGATGAATAGGTTCGGAATAAAAAACATATCAAAATATTTATATAAAAAATGAAAAATATATTTAATGCAATATAATCGTAAATCAAAGTAAAAGTAATAAATAAAAGTAAATCTCGCATTTTTTTACAACGCAGTTTTCGTGGAATAGATGTGAACAAACTTCGAGATGATGCATCTAAAATTGATTGTACTGTTGTTTCTAGTGCTACCGACATCAATGAGCAAGACGCAATCTTTAATTCTTTACTTATTCAATTGTTTGATGTACACGCTCCCATTCGTCCAGTAAAAGTTAAGCATCTTCCTGCTGCCTGGCTCACTGACGAAATTAAACACGCTATGTCTAACAAAAACAAAGCCAAAGCCAGATTTAAACTTTTTCCGACCGAAATTAATCACAGTAAATATAAACTTCTTCGAAATCGCTGCAACAAGATGTGTAGAGATGCACAACGACGCTATATTCATTCCTCTGTCCAAAATGTAGACCCTGCTAAGGCATGGCGATTTCTGAGAACTTTGGGAGTTGGGGAAAATTTGTCTAATTCTCTTCCTTGTGACCTAGATCCTGATCTTTTAATTCAGTTTTTTTCCTCTCCGTTGATAAAAATCAATACCTTAAATGAGCTTTCACGTCTTCCCACTCCTGACTTTCCTGCCTTTTCATTATGTCAAGTGTGTGATCGTGATGTTGTGAGGATCATTCAGGATATAGATTCTAATGCGGTCGGTAGTGATGGAATTAGTCGTAATATGATCCTTCCTCTTCTTGAATTCCTCGCTCCTGTTATCACTTCAATCATGAACTCCTCTATCACTTCCTGCTCGTTTCCAAATATTTGGAAAGATGCCAACATTATTCCTCTACCTAAAAAAACCAATCCTGTCTCTTGTTCAGATTATCGCCCTATTTCAATCCTTTCTCTATTATCCAAGCTTTTAGAACACCTTATCCACACCCACCTAAATTCCTTTCTTGCCAAGCATGCAATCCTAAATCCCCTCCAATCTGATTTCCGCATTGGACATAGTACGACTACTGCCTTAATTAAAATCACTGATGACATTCGGTGTGGTATGGATAAACAACTGTTTACTGTGTTGACAGCACTTCAGCAATGCCTTTAACACCGTAGACTTTGACATTTTGTTGACTATCCTGCGTTCTCATAACATATCTCCGAATACAATTGACTGGTTTCGTAGTTACTTTTGTGGGCGCAGGCAACGTTTGCAGACAGGAGAACGTTTCTCTTCGTGGCGTGTTGTCCCCTTTGCTTTTTGCTATTTTTATAAGCTCCCTTATTCAATATATCTCTTCTCTCTACCACTTGTATGCAGACGATGTTCAAATATATGTACAGACTTCTCTAGATGATCTGCCTAGAGCTATTGCCGCATTAAATGAAGATCTATCAAATATTCTGAAGTGGAGCATTTCGTTTGGCTTGAAATTGAATCCATCTTAAACGCAGTTGATACTATTTGGTAGCTCTAGGATAATTCATAGGATTGATTGGAAAACATTGCCTAATGTTGTATTTGATGGCCACATCATTCCATTTAATGACACTGTTAAGAATTTGGGGATCACTATGGATCGGTGTTTGTCATGGACTCCACAGATTAGTCAGGTGAGCAGAAAGATGTTTGCTGCGGTTAGTTCTTTGAGAAGATTGCAATATTTCTTGCCTATCTCCACGAAAATTGAATTAGTAAATTCATTGCTTTTTCCTATTTTTGATTATGCCGACGTCTGCTATTTGAATCTAATACAGGAGCAACTTAACAAATTAGAGCGACTTCAAAATTTGTGTATTTGGTTCATATTTGGATTACGCAAATATGACCATATTTCCAACTTCCGTAAACAGCTCAAATGGCTCCCGATCCATCTTCGCCGGAATACTCATGTTTTATCTCTTCTCTTTGGCATTTTGTTCAACCCACAAACTCCCACCTATTTAAAGAAACGATTCGACTACCTTTATCTTTCTAAAACTAATTACCTTCGTTCTACACATAACTTAAAGCTAAAAATTCCCTCCCATTTAACCGATTTTTTGGCGAAATCCTTCACCGTGTCAGCTGTTCGTCTGTTGAATGCTCTCCCCTTGTCTGTGCGTCAAGCTCAGACAGTTCAAACTTTTAGGATTCGTGTGAAAGAGTATTATATGAATCTTTAATCGTTCCATTTTTCTCTCTTTCTTGATTTTTGTATCTATCTATCCTGTTATCCTTATTTTCATTTTATTGTATCTTACTATATTATGTAAGTATCTCTATCTTCTTTCTTCCTTCTGTGTTTATTGTTGTTGTTTTTTTTTTCATGACTTGTTGTTGTTGTGTTTTTGTGTTTTGATTATTCTTTTTTTTGCGTTTAGTACACCCCTGTTGTTTTGTTTTTTATTTAATCCTACAATGTTGGTTGCCTGGAAGAAATCGCTGTGCAGCGATAAGGCCGCCATTTGTGCCATTTCCTTGTTTTTATTCTTTAATATGTTTTATTTGTGTGTACAATAAAGAGTACTGTATTTTATTGTATTGTATTGTATTGTATAATCGAAGTTCGAACTCTCTTATCTCAAGAACTTCTACTCTACCAATTGGCTTAAAAAATACTTTTTTATTTAAAGAAAAATGGAAAGAAAAATTTGACTTCAGGCGAGACTCGAACTCGCGGCCTACTGGGAATCTAGTCCAGCCGCTCTTCCAATTGAGCTACTGAAGTCCTGCCCGATGCGAGTTCGAGTCTCGCCTGAAGTCAAATTATTCTTTCCATTTTTCTTTAAATAAAATATATTTCACAAGCATGTGTTAATGCGAAATAATATAAAACAATTAAAAAATACTGTTTTTAAATATCAGTGTCAAATGAACAAAAAAAAATGTGACAAAGTTGTTAACCGAAACTGCACAAGTAGTTTTAATACCTTATACCTAATCTTTATAATTCATAGGTACTTTATTTCTGAAAGTTTTAATAATAAGTATTGTAGTAAAAGTCGGTAGGTACCTATATATATTTTTTTTGCTATCTGTAGTGAGCAGTTCAAAGTAATTTACGGAGGCGGTATGATGTGAATTTTAAATTGGTATGGGGGCTGAGTACGGTTGCAGACGGTGGTGCACCGATGCCTCGGGGAGCGCTCGCAGCAGAGTCACCGTTTCATAAACTACATCAACGATTGCGATTAAAAATTCGACAAGGGGAACCACGGTTACACAGTTGTGACAACAGCGTGCAAGTGTCCAAGGAATTAGGGCTTCCCCACACAGGAGCGTTATTATAGGTCGATAATATAGCATGCGTTACTGCGATATCTGTTTTCAGTACATTTTGTATTAGGATGGTCAGTTACACACTGTTGTGATAATAACGCCGCAATGGAAGTAGGACGTTGCGTTTCTCCGTCCTGCGATATTCTGACATGAGTTCTAGAATGTTATGTATCAGGACGCAAACGACCGTACACACACCTGCGATAATAACGTTAGTACTTGTAGGACGTTTGGTTTAGAAATATCGGACGATAAAACCGCAGCTGTGTGCAAGGAATGTAAAAGGAATCGGGACGCATTATCGCAATACCGCATGCAATATTATCGACCTATATAACGCGCCTGTGTGGGGGAGCCTTTTCAAGATTTGCAAATTAAAAAAATAATTCCCGGCACAGAGACATAACACCTTAGGCCCCAGGAGTGGTAACGCATCAGAATTTTGACCTCTGGTCTTTATGTGGGTGTCTATAGGCTGCAGTTATCACTTAACATCAATGTGAGCTGCATGCTAGTTTGCCACTTTCAATACATAAAAAAAAATTCTATGATATTCATGCAATGTTTTAATGATTTACGAGATTGGCAAACAGTTTCGTTTAGTACCACATTTTTGTAATGTTCGTGTTGGCTACAATTTATATATTAGCAATGCTGACTACATCTACTGGTGGTAGAGCTCCAGTGACGGAGATCATGGGCTTAGACACCAACACATTACCTAATCTACTTGCCGCTAAAAGGCAGTAGGAATTTCTGGGACAACGCATCTATCTACATAAAATCTCAAGTTTTTGTGTGGATGTTTATTTATAGTCTACAGTATTACCTCCCTTTTCGGCGGGTGGTATGATACAGAAAAGAAGACGGTGGTAAAGTTGCCCATCCACATTTGGGTCATTGATTTACATATATACAAATCTATTTTTTTTTATGTAATGGAAGTGGTTAACAAGCGTGCTGTTCACATTGATGTTAAGTGATGACTGTAGCCTATAGACACCCACACAAAGACGAAGGTCAAAATGCAGATCCGTTACCAGTCCTGAGGCCTAAGGTGTTATGCCCCTGTGCCGGAAATTACAGAGCCGTACATTACCACCTGACCGGAACACGATAGTGCTGAACACTACCATTCAGCGGCAAGTAGGTATATTATAATCTATATAATGTATAAATGTAGATCATGGCAAAATATTTACAAAAAAATAATAAAGTTACAAGTTTTAAAATGTTATACTCGGAATCTAAAAAATATTTTCCGATGTTTAAAATATATTAACTCCGCAGGATATAAAAAAAATTGGTGAGGACTTCTACTGTTGTGGTAGTAAAGACCATTTTTTATTTCTGTAGAGATAAAATAATTTAAAATACGTTTTTTAGGTTTTCTAGATAATATTTCAAAGCTTTTTTTACCTAGTACCATTTTTAATTTTTTCTCTACAAATCAATGAACTCACCAAGCAAGATTCTTTCATTGTATGTTCTTAGGTTATTGCAAGCTACACTCATTGAAATAAAACTAGTTTTCGGATTTATCTGGCGAATATTAAACTAAAATGATTATTTAAAATTGAAACCGACGTTTTGGTCGCTTTTCAGCTTCCGTGCCCGAGACCATATTTCAAGGATCTTTCCATTAAATCGTTGTTGAAACAATAATTGTTTGTCCTTTTGACGTACGGAAAAACCTAACCTACGTACCTGAAAATATTTTAAAAAACGTCGTTATGCATACCTACTCAATCGCTTTTAATAACTAAGTCTCACCCAACACCAATTTTTTCTGCACTTTTCTTGAATCCGTCTTGGGGTGTCGATTCATAGTCGTCGTTCCATATGTTCTACAATAACTGTAAAATTGTGTGACATTCTAAACCTGATTAATTGGTTCTAAGACTTGAAATTAAAATTCGACATTAACAAAATAACATACTTACGACTTCTTTAAAAACATAAACATAACAATAGGTAAGCAAAGACCTTAAAACTTTCAAAAGTTAAATCAGCATACCATAAAATGCGTTGCTTAAAAATGTATTCTGTATAAGTCTGGTAGCGTACGCACCCCTAATGCTCACAAATTAAAAGGCACGGTAGTCCCGGGGGACATCTATTTGGCAACGGTAAGGATTTGCGGAGGGTCCCACCGTTCATTCTCTATGGTTGACAAGCTACAATCGATCATTAATTATATTTAGTACGCTATGTTTATGCCACATGTTACCATACCTACTTTGTACATACAAAAGCCCTTGTCTGCAAAATTTATGTAATTAAATTTTATTTGGAAAAATATATTCTATCTAATTAATGATTCACAGCTTTTATATTTCTATCCAACTTTAGTAATAAATGGAGATCTCAGAGGACTTGGAGCGTAATATGATAATTCTATGTAGAACGTTATCAGTACTTATTGAATTCTCAAACCCAGTTATTAGAATTCAATATAAGTTCAAAGAAATTTGTCAGGCAATAATTTACCTAATTTAGATATCCATATTGTACCTAGGTTATATTAAAATATTGTAAAAAATATGCAAATTAATTTTATTGCCAATAGATGAATAAATTAAGACAAAATTAGTGGTTACTTGCAGTAAAGATTTTTAATGCAAGTTTTTAAATTATTTTTCATTATCTCTTTTTATTTTGTCTCTACAGTACGAAACGAGCATGCAAAAACGTGCGTCAAAAAATGTCTCTAGCAAATCCTTGCTAGAAATGAGCAACATATTATTTTCGTTACGAACAACAAAAATGTATCAATGAGCTTTAGTCGTATCGATCGCATATGACTAGTGTAGGCAAAAGCATAACAATTTTCTGCAATCATACACAACGGAGAAAATCTCGTAGTGCGTGTAGATAAGCATCTGCTGAGTGGTCCCCTTGTGTTTCTCGATCGGCAAGCTCTTTGTTGCTATTAATTTCTGAATCCTGTCACAAAGCTAATACGGAGGCTTGGACGTAATGTGATTGTATTTGCAAGTAAAATAACGGTGGTGAAATGCCTTTCAGATACGTATTATAGTTAGGCGCTCGGATTGGATGTATTTTACGGAGTTATTTCACGTCTGCTTGAAATAATATTGTGATAGATGTTCATGTATTTGATTCATCATTTTTTAATTTGAATGTTATAATATATGGGGGTGAGCTAGTTGAAAATCCAGTACGCCCCCAGTTGGCATGGTCCTCAAAACGCTGCCAGCATTGCCCCTTAGTGAGGCGAGGCTTAGCCTCTGAGCATAATAGCTGCCAGCTCAGGGCTTACCACAGCAATGGATCAGCATAACCCGAGAATTCATAAATTCATAAAAGCCGAAAATTACTTTGTATACATTTATCAGGTTTTGTGTGGTTAGTTTGTTACAAATAGGTTGCATCTATTTCTGTATGTTCAAGCGTTAAGAAATCGGGATACACCAATATGGGTATACACATATCTACATATTTTTGGGTGATGATATCATAATACATATACGTTTCCTACATTATTAAGATACTTAACTCAACTATTTACAAATCAACGAGTTCAAATCCGAACGAAATCTATACTCATCAATACTCTTTACTTATTACGTACTTATAATAATTTAAAGATTTTAAAGCTTTTGTTTGAAACGTTTGTTTGTTTGTTTGATCGCGCTGATCTCAGGAACTACTAGACCGATTAGAAAAAATTTAGTGTAAGATTTATCGAGCAAGGTATAACTAAGTTTGAAGATCACGCTAAGATGAACAGGAGGGGGTAGGCAACACTGCACCCGCGCGAATCCGGAGCGGGCCGCTAGTAGTGTTTTATAGATAGATCAATCAATACCGACTGCGGTACATAGTTTATTGCAAAATTTTAAATGAGGTATTATGAATAATTGTTTCACAGATTTTACCGAACAAGCTCTATTCAATCTATACAGCATTGAATAAAGCCTTTAGGGTAAAACTAGATTATGATTTGCGTTTTGTACGTTATACCAACGCATACCAACTTTATGGATCTTCAGGTATGGTTTTATTTGCTAAAGGTATTATTGCTAACTGTTATAATAATTGAATTATATAAATGTAACCTGTGGTAGAGATGATAAAAGATACACGAGTCGGACGTTCCAATTACGATTTCAGTGAAATTTACCCATTTTAGAACTAACGTATTCTCTTCAATGCTATAGAATGTTCAACCCTTTAACTCATTAAAATGTCGTAGGTACCATAATAATGAAACCCGTAATTTGGAGTTTATGGATAAACAATTAAGTACACATAAAAATATGAACTAGTGATCGCCCAATGGTTGAAATTCGACGGCAATACATATGCTTATAAAATATGTATAACTAAGTTTGAATTCTCTAACGAAATTGGTGAAACCGTTTTACAACAGTCTGGTAATTATGTTTGACATTTTGACGTATTCGGTGGTGACTACGCCCGCGAGCTCCTTCACTGGAGCTCTACCACCAGAAGAAATATTATGATGATAGGTACTTTTTCGTCTGTATATTATTATATAAAATCAAGAGACCTGACTGGCTTATTCACATCTTGTATCACTGGTTAACTAATTAACCACTCCATAGATCTACTTCAATTCCATCCTCAAGAAAGAATCAAATGGGGAATAATTGAACTTTCTAACTTTTTATTCTCTGAGCGATCAAATCTGTGCAATCGCATCAATCATTCGAAATTTTTTTAAAATTGTAAACAAACTCTTTTAGAGACACTTTTTGCAAAATCATCCTAAAATAGTGTATAGGTCCGTGAATAAGTCTTAGAAAAGAATACAATGAAGATTTGAACATTCGTATGACAAAATTTCGGTTCGCGATGGAAGATCAGAAAAATAATAAACAAGACCTTTTTACTGGTGTTAGAGCTCCAGTGACGGAGCTCGCGGCGTAGGTTAAATTGCATTACCTAATCTACTTGCCGGTAAATGTTAGTATTCAGCGTTATTTAGACCTCAAGAGTGGCAATGCCTCTACATTGAAATCTTGGGTTTTTATGTAGATGTTTATAGGCTACAGCATTCACTTACCTTAATATGAACTCTATGCCACTTTAGGACATTAAAAACATAATCTTGTAGTAGGTATATGCGGGTAAAGTCGATTGGAAAGCTTATGTTTGCATATACCTACCGAAATTATCTCTAAAATATGTAGTCGGTAACTACTGACAAAGTGAACGAACCACAGCAATTTAACATGACGACCGCAAAATTCAAACCATTAATAGGTTATTGTTGATCAATATAAATGGGACTGCACGTTATTTGTTCTGGATCACGGACTGCGTAATATAAATAAGACGTTTTTCTCTTCTTGCCCCTGTTTTGTATCGGCATGGAAATGCAAAATGAGGGTGAAACAATAATAAAAATTCCACACTGAAACAACAAATTAAACGAAGCCGAGCCACTCGAAAAGCCATAAGTACCTACTCATCTCAATTGCCATCGATAAGAAATCCAAGCCGTGGCAATGTATTCCGAGCACGTTTCGGTTCACGGTTTTTTCTCGCTATGCTACAGTGGCCTTTAAAACGAATTGACTCTTAAATTCTTCAGAATGAAATGTTGTTGGAGTTTTATTAAATCGAGTGTAACCATTCCTGACATTACGCAAATGGCGGGTCCTCCCCTACATCTGTCGCAGGGATGCACCCCCTTAATAAGTGTTAACGCTCGCCGGCTGCGATGAACACTCCGTCCCGGCTCAAGCTAAATCTCTACAAATTCTTGATACAAATTAATGTCGTGGGAGGACTCCGCGAACGTCTCTTGTAATTTCATTTTGTTATACCATTGCGCCCCTACAAACTACACATAACATTACAATACGTGAGATTTACTCAAGCTTACGCGGAAGCTTCTATAGATTGCTATATTCAGTATTACAACCGTTTGTTTCATTTGTATTTTATTGTTGTATTTATGTACTGGCTATTTTTCTTTATTTGTTTTGAATTTAATATTCACGTAAGTGGAAATTCCTAGTAATATCGTTGGTGTAGAGTTAAAATAATTAAGATAAAAATATTTTAAAATTATTACAGTAATGTTTACTGTATAATTTCTGTTACAGACTGACTGGTTGAGTAAATAGCCGCGTCTACACCGGGCGAATGGGCTCGCGAGCCACATTCGGGCGGGCGGTGCAGCCGAGGTTAACTCGCGAGGCATCAGTTCGACCGAGCAATTTAAAATGGACAGTCGTGTTATTGCTTTAAAGCTTTTTTGCTTTGTGCTCGCGAGCCAAGCGCCCTTTACCGTCCCCACCGAACACACAGAGCACGCTGAGGCGCCTTACCGAGGCCGAGCATGCTCGGCCGAGCCACCGTGCGCCCGCACAATCTCGATGCACGTTTACACCGACCGAGCATTTCGCTCACGAGGCTGTTTCTCCCGAGCATAAATCAGAGTGCCTAGTGCGAGATTTCCGATCGTGATCGCGTAAGAGTAAACGCAGATTTGTATGGAATTGAAGGAGCGTCATCGATTCACCGCTAGATGATTCAATTCCATACAAATGTGCGTTTACTCTTACGCGATCGGATTCGCGTAACAGTAAATAAAATCTCGCACTAGGCACTCCGGTATAGGCGCGGCTAATGACAGACAACTCACAGCTAAAACTACTGGTGGTTGAAATGAAATTTGACATGTTGGAAGTCCTTAAGGAATGTACGCAAGCACTAAGAGAGAAATTCTTGAAATTCCAAAAAAAAATATTACCTAAGTACCTGTACCTTAATATTTATCTGAATATGTTTCTTTTTCCAAGAACGTGGCCAACATGCCTACCTTTAGTTCACATGCATGGTACCCTATAGATATATCTACACAAGAATTGCCACTCTTGAGACCTTAGTTGTTTTGTCTAACTATAGACCCATACAAGTATGGCCCGTGTATACTTTAAAGCTAAATCTTAAACCTACTCTATTGAGTCACAGTCTTTCCCTAACTTCAACAATTGATATAAATACCTACTAAAACGTACGCGTAAAATGTTATACAGACAGGTACATAAAATTTTATGTCAATTTTTGATATCGTTTGAATTCAATTATTTTAAACAACTATATTAAGACTCAAATAGATCAATAAGTTTCAGTTCTCTATTCTTCGTAGCTGAATAATTTAGTAAGCTAAGTACTTAGTGGCTTACACTTTTAGCTTCTTCTCTCTTCTATTTTTATCTGTAGATGTTAATTAAAGTTCAAACATTAATCGTGTCAGACATGTGCTTTAACAGACATACAATATTCTTCAGTATACAGCGCATATGGATGTTTTTATATCTATCGTTAGTATCGTAACATGGTCGCGCCGGCCCGTACTCATACGGACTCTAAAAGTAAAGTATGTTTACATGTACAGTTATTAAACGTGTTAGATACGTATCGTGCTAATCAAAGAAATATACTATACACCTTTTAAAGTATGCGTGGAATATATATCTACCTATCACTGCTGAAAAAAACTCATATGTTTAGATCAGCACGTATAAACATGTTAAAAGTCATACCACTAGTCTTGTCATTAATTTTGGGTACCTACCACTAAACAACGCATAACTTAACCATTTTTGTGCGTGTTAATTTTTTTTTATGTGAAGGACGGTTCACGTCGATGGTAATTTAAGTGCTACTGTAGCCAATGAACATCTATATACATCTAGAAATTTCAATATAGATTCGCTACCACAACAAACAAGGTTTTAATGATTGTGCCTCTGTGCCGGAAATTACAGGGCTGTATATTTATATATTTCATTACAGACTTGGATATTATACAGAATAGCTGGCTGCCCCGACGAACTTCGTATCGCCTTAGAGGCATAAAAAAATCTAATGTACTTATAAAAAATCTAAAACAAATATTTGGAGAGAATCACCCTTAGGGATATAAACAATAGACTACAACCAATTCTCACACCCACCAAATATGCACACAAAATTTCAAAATTATCGGTCCAGTCGTTTTGGAGAAGTACTGTTACAAACACTGTGACACGAGAATTTTATATATTAGAAGATGTAAAAGTCTTAGGAAAGAACATTCGCCTTTATTATCAACTTAATATATCAACTGTACATTTCTAAGTTCATAAGTCATTTTTCCATCGAAACTTAGGTCACGTATGTTATATTATTTCACTCCAAGGTGAATTTTCCAATATTGATCTTGGAAGCTCAGAAATGCTACGTGATTAACCATTTCTTTATTTTATGCGCTAACAAAACTTCAAAAAATATTAAATGTCCAGCTTTTATCTGATAGTAGAGTTTAAACAGTAAAGCGCGATTCGCCATCAATGTTATCCCCCCCTATTCCTGACACAGAATCCAAACCTCTCATAGATATCACGAATGGCAACGTAGTTCTAACTGGTGTTAGAGCCCCAGTGACGGAGCTCGCGGGCGTAAGTAGGTTACCACCGCATTACCTAATATACCTACTTGCCGCTAAATGGGTAGTGTTCAGCTATCGTGTTCCGGTCAGGTGGTAATGTACGGCTCTGTAATTTCCGGCACAGACTCATAACACCTTAGGCCTCAGGAGTGGTAACGCATCTGCATTCTGACCTTGGTCTTTGT
Organism: Macrosoma leucophasiata; assembly: GCA_036365455.1. Taxonomy (NCBI): domain Eukaryota; kingdom Metazoa; phylum Arthropoda; class Insecta; order Lepidoptera; family Hedylidae; genus Macrosoma; species Macrosoma leucophasiata. Next base: position 14,477,103 of record JAWQUS010000009.1, on the reverse strand, counting down.
GTGGGTGTATAGAGGCTGCAGTCATCACTTAACATCAATGTAAACTGCATGCTTGATTGCCACTTCCATTACATAACAAAATAGGTACTTATACGTTCACGTAGTTATGGTAATGTGGTTATCTAACAGTAATGTGACTCTGCTCTGTCTTTGAAATGACGTGCGTACGTAAACACGCGATAAGACTGCCCACCTGAAGTATTTAAAAAAAAAATATCTGTGTCTAAGGCTTTTATTATATACACGTCTAGATGAAGTATCTAAGTTCATAAGCGTCCAAAAAAATATCAGTTAACTGTTGGCTCATAGCTTCGTTCCGCTTCCGCTCGCTCAGTAGCGATACTGTCATTGTAACGTTAACACGTCTACGTTTATGCTTTCATTATGACGATTTGCGCTATTAAAGTGTGCCGAAATTACAAAAGAAGAATGAAAACATCTAAAAACATTTCTTATTATCGGTAACTACACTTTCCATAGTCCTAAATGTATCCCAGAATTAAATCAACAATATTTAATTTTACGTCGCATTTGTCCGGTTCATTGAACGCCATGTTTACTGTGTTGCCAGTTTTTGATTTAAAATCTTCCCAGAGAAATAAAAAGTTACAAAATAAAATCTATATAAAATATTATGTTCAATATACCTATATTTATTTTAATGACATTATTTTAATAACCCCCGAAGGAAAAAGAGAGGTGTTCTAAGTTTGACGTGTGTATCTGTTTGTGGGTTTGTAAATTCCCAACTTATGTATCGATTCCAGATTTTGATTTTGTTCTTAAAAATGTATTTATTTTTCTCCACGGTAAAAGTAATTTACACTAAGAACAAATATCTAACAACGAATAACTTAAGCTTATACACGTACCAATACAAACAAAAAATTAAAAATATATATAAACGAATAACTAAAGCTACTGTGAGACGACCCGACGAATGTCGTTATATTGTTATTCATTATGAAAAAATTGAACTCGACTTAAGCTAATTTTCCCTATTTTAGGAGAAAATGTCATAAGCAAGTAACATTTTCACCAGTTGAGTAGTGTGTTAAGCGAATAAAATATACATACTAGTGTGTGTTACACTCACAGAAGAATTTTCGAGTCGGGACATTGTTTTTGCAGCGTTTGTAAGGCGACGCTCCATCTAGACGTGTATATAATCAAAGGTCTAAGGGCGGATTTCACCGTTTACTCTGAGAACAAAACGTAACCGAATCGTGGGTGTTTGCATGTATGCTTGAATGCATGCATTTACCTCTGCCTACCCCTTCGGGAATTACAGGCGTGAAGATACTTTTTTAACGTTTACTCTGAGAACTGAATTTAACGAAATGCCTTTCAGCTTAACCGAGTTTAAAATTTGATCCTATTTCAGCTTAATCACGATCAATTTTCGTCGTTTCAATCCAAATGATGACTGTTTGATATTATTTCGCATTAACACATGCTTGTGAAATATATTTTATTTTTAAAGAAAAATGGAAAGAAAAATTTGACTTCAGGCGAGGCTCGAACTCGCGACCTACTGGGAATCTAGTCCAGCCGCTCTTCCAATTGAGCTACTGAAGCCCTGCCAGATTTGTCAAATCTTTCCTTCACATCTATTGTATTGCTTTATGGTAGCAGTAGCGCCATCTATTACCAACTATGCTAGTTAGGCAACCGATATAATAGACTTTTCAGTTTATTGAATATCGTAAAGAAGTCGCTTTTACCCTTAATAATTCTAATTATTAAAAACCAAACCAAAACAATTAAAACCAAATGATGACGTTTAAGAACGTAAAATTAATTGTACATGATTTGATCGCGTTTTATTACAACGGTGAAATCGGCCCTAAGTATCACATCAACCATTCGTCACTGCAGCGCAATGGCGCAACTGTTGTGTGCCGAGCTAGTAAGAGCACGGCCTAAAGATCGTAGTAAGGACGAGCACATTATGAGTACAAACATGTTCGTTTCTTTAGACTGTGGTACGAGTGTGGACCGAACTCCGAGTTATTCGTCATCTCGCACGACTAAAATATATTTCACAAGCATGTGTTAATGCGAAATAATATACAACAAAAATTCAAAAGGTGCCAAGTCGCCCGATCTTGCGAATTATTGTCGTGCGAGATGACGAATAACATTGAACTCCGAGACGAATATGAAGACAGAATACTACAGTATTATAACATCACCGTAACAAGTTACAGTATCCAAGAATAAATATTGCACATCGATCTTAGGAGCGAGACTTCGGTTTATTTCGGGACGGTAGAGCGTTATCTCTTTCGCTATCCATTCGAACGTTGAGATAATCCAAAGATTTTTCTTCTTCTTGGTCGTTAAACTCTTGACAGAGTCGTCGTGGTTTTCACTTCAGGGTTGGTGGCTTGCTTCACAACCCGCCGCCACTCCTCACGTACCGATGCTTTTCGGGTGCACTCGTATAACGATTTCTTAGTAGCGACTTTTATTTGGTCGGCCCAGCGCATAGGAGATCTACCACGTCCTCTTCTACCGTTGAAAACTCCCTGGACGGTCAAGCGTTCTATGGAGTGTTCACATCGTCTCGAAACGTGTTCGAAAAACGTAAGAATTCGAGACTGAACCACGGAGGATAGACGCTGCTTGATATCGAGTTTTTGAAGTATGGATGCGTTAGTTCTGAATTGACAATTCTCATGACAATTTCTGTGTACATGTTAAATAAAAGTGGTGAAATAATGCACTCTTGACGTACTCCTGAACAGAGTTGGAAACTATGCGATAGAATATCGTCCGTTTTTACAGAAGCCGTGCTCGCCTCATACAGTCGTTTGAGAAGGTACACAAGATGTTTGGGTGTACCCATTACCAGCAGCTTTTCCCATAGCTTAGGCCATTTTACTGAGTCAAATGCCTTTGAGAAATCTACGTAGCAGATGTAAATTGGTGTATTAAATTCCCTTGAGAACAAATCTTGACGATCCGCCAAATTATTGAAAAAAATAATTTGGCGGATCGTCAAGATTTGTTCTCTGGTGCCTTTCCCTTTTACGAAACCAGCCTGTTCATGAGCGATTTCCCTCAACAAATATTATTTGAGCCGTTCATTAAGTATGTGCAGTAAAATTTTGCTAGCGTGTGAAATCAGTGCAATAAGGCTGTAGTTACTGCATATTTTTGTGGAACCTTTCTTATGTAAAGGAATAAATATGGAATAGCCCATGTTTTAGATGAGAGCGTTTTAGTAATGAGTTTTATTTTTTGATGTAAGTCTCTCGTTTCATGACTGTTGGTATGTACTTCCACTTCTGTGCATATGCTTTGAAGATATTTGTTGCGGTCACGTCTGCATGCAGCTTGTATTTCAGCAGATTTAGCGTCCTCACATCGGCACCTAGGGCCTTCATACTTCGCCTTTTATCTATTAGGTTCAAAGTGTGGTCCCTTATCCAATGTTGCCGCTTATAAGTGCATGTGGGTGGTTTAGAATGAGTAACTGCAGTTTCTAATAGTTCTTTTGCCCGGTTCCAAAGTTGATCGGAGGTCGCTGATGTAGCATCCATGCCAATCCATTTCGGCCAGTGGTGTTCTATGGCACTTATGAACAAAGATTTGTCAGCTGGTTGAATCGCTTTTTTCTTTATAATTTTCCTCACTGCTTTCAGCTTTAGCTGGACCTTAGCCACAAGTAGTTGGTGATCTGACCCACAATCGGCTCCAGGCAATGTATGAACATTTCTAATAGATGTTTTCCATCGCAACCCGACCATGATGTAATCAATTTGGTTTCGGTATTTGCCATCAGGTGAGGTCCAGGTGTAGAGTCGCCGTGGATGATGTTCGAAAAAACTATTTGATATCACCAAATTGTTTTCAGCTGCAAATTGTATCAGGCGCTCACCTCTTTCGTTACGCAGTCAGATGTAGCCAGCGTGTGGCCGCTCATGAGACAGCCATATGAAATTATGAGTGTTGCTAGTAAATAAAGTTTCCCAATATTCTTCCTAATCATTTACTATATCTCGGCAAGTTTTTATGTTAAACATTACAAAAAAAAACGGAAGGCAAAGTTTGACGCATTGGTGTAGGACCTCTGTAGCTTAGAGGTAAAGCGGCTGGACTGATTATCCTGAGGTTGCAGGTTCGATTCCTGCCCGAAGTCAAATTTTTCTTTCCCATTTTTTCTATAATAACAATATTCTTTATTGTACACCATCTTGGAAATAATTAATATATGTTATGGCTTATTGTCAATTCTAACACTGTTAGAACAAAAACTTATATGTCTACGAAATTAGGGAGAATATAAAAGTAAATTTATGGCAACACACCAAAATAAGTATGCGGGATTTCGTTGAATGAAAATAAAGAATTTCATGAGAAATGCGCTTTATTTTGAATTGATAATCAAGAGTTATATGCTTCAACGTGTGTTTGTTCAATAGACATACATTATTTACTAATATCTGTTTACTTACGAATAAAAAGTGTTGTCGTTTAAAGGCCTCGATTCTGTACGGTTTACACAGGCTAAAATACTGCAACCTCCTATTTTACTGCACACCTTATAAACTAATCACTTAACTAATTGATTCTTTTTCTCATAAATACCCAAAACCTTATTAATAATCGCCGATATACGTCGAAAACAATAAATAAATGCGTATACGATAGGTTATCTATTACAGCAATTGCGATGACAGATATTTGTTTGGCTAACTTTTGCTGTCACTTACGAAGTTCGCCAAGCAAAAACCGGCACGCCGTAAGGGACAAAAGATACGATGCTCTATTTCAACTTTCTTATGTTCTTTGTATATAACTGTCTCACTTCTACAAAGCATATGGCGAACATGGCTACGTCTATAGGTACTTAGTCTAAGGGACGTAGGTATTAGACCCAGATTCGGGTCCGTAGAGCATTATCTCTTTCGTACGTTATCTAAGTGATGTTTGTCGACCATTTCGATCAAGTTTTGACCAATACCGGACTATCAGTGATTACATAGGCAGTGTGCAGCAGAGACAACGCTCTACAAAGTCGAAACTACCCGACTGTCTCTTTCGTAGGCTCGACGTGCAATATTTCTTGTTGGGTACTGTACATGTATATTAGACTAGATTTTTCCCGCGACTTCGTCCGCGTGTACTTTCAATCATTGCAAATTGTAGCCTATATGTTTTTACAATGTATAACCTATTTTACTATAAAGATTCATCCAAATCCGTAAAGAAGTGTTTTTATGAAAGAGTAACAAACATCCATTCATCCATCTATTCATACTCACAAACTTTCGCATTTATAATATTAGTAGGTTTAGTAGGATGTATTAACATCAGGCTACTATTTATTAAAATTATACCTGAGCTAAAAACAGCTTCCTAAACTCAATAACTATTTTAGTAGTCCGCGCAAAGGGTACTTTTACAATAAATGAAAGTGGAATGTCTCGAATGGGGATTAAAACATTGACATCGTAGATATTGCAATTCATTTCCATTTTTCAGACCATTAACGCCGGACAATAACATGGCTACGGAGCCGGAGAATAAAATAAATGCCGGACGAAATAGTTCGAAACTGGTATCATCGTTGCAAATGTAAATGAACAATTAAAGCGTTCGCCGTGGCCAGGGACAATGATGATAATTATTTTAGTTTGCTGTCGGCGCGGTTGTCAGTCGGCGCCGGTGACCGCCCGCCGCCCGATGGAATGCTCCTCGGACCCCTATTTTCGCTATTAAATAGCGACACTTCTGCTGTTCGTAAATTATTATCAGCTAGCGCTTTCATTACTCGGCTCTATAACAAAGGAACTCTACAAATGTAGGCACGTCGTGATTCAACTTCTACAACTTTGATTCTAGCGCCTCCAGCTTCATTGTTCGCCGCCAGAAAGCTCATATTAGGAACGAGGTTAAGCGTTGATTAATTCGTTACCTTGTTATCGGTGCTTCTAATAGGGGAACTTCGATGAAAAGGCTGTTTGAACTTTGTAATAATTCCATTGCTACATTCGCTCCACATACCGTTCCAACTCTATGCTATGTGTAGGTACTACTCCAGTCATTTAATATAAGTTTTCTTTACATACTCTAAGGTTTGTAAGTCTGTAAGTGATATCACACGGTTACGCAGTAATATTTAATGGTCTGAACAAAAACGTATATGCTATCTACTATGCGATGCATAAAACTAGTAAATTACTAACTCCCATGAATCAAACCCGGGGACTTAAGGCATACAGTACCTAACACAAAACATTAATAAAATATGCCTCTTATTATTAGTTAAAGTATCAATAAACAAATATAAACCTGAAAAATACAGAATGGAGAGAAAAAGTATAATAATGGTCAAATGACACATTAATTGCAAACGATTCGTTAATTAAATTTCATTGATTCAAAGCTCATTTGTGAAGTGCGTCGAATGCCTACATATCAGTTGACGCGTGAGAATGAAAATGGTTCGCATTCGACTGTGGCGGAATGCTTTCAGCGGCGTAATTTAGTTAAACATGTAATTTATGACTGGCAAAATTACTAACATGCTAACGCCCGTATCTAATATTACAAGTGTTATCTTTTTCATTTTATTTCAAAACTAACCAAAATCTAGTGGCTCAACATGGGCTCAACACTTAACGTAAAACATATTATAATAACATTTTACCTTTTTAGGGAATAAAATGAAATATATACGTATAATGGTTAAATCTACAAAAAAAAATATTCTGTCAATTATTAACATTTGTTAATATTTGACAGAATATTTTTTTTTTGTATTCGAATTTCACCTAAGTGCTAGAGTAAAACTATGAGGTGCAAGCAGTTAGTGAAAAATTATTTCATTAGAAGCTATAAAATCAATTAGATCAACAAATACTTGAACAGACAGACAAATGGCAACAACAGTCAAATGACACATTAATTGCAAACGACTCGTTAATTAAATTTCATTGATTCAAAGCTCATTTGTGAAGTGCGTCGAATGCCTACATATCAGTGGACGCGCGAGAGTTGTAGGGGAATGAAAATGGTTCGCATTCGACTGTGGCGTAATGCTTTCAACAGCATAATTCACTTATACGTGTAATTTATAACTGGCAAAATTACTGGCATGACTACGCCCGCGTATCTAATATTATCCATTCCTAATACCTTTCCCTTTATTATACAACGTGTCCAGGAAGTCATGGATAACATTTTACCTGGTGGTGTGTGACATTGTGGTCTATCTATAAAAAAAATATGACCTCAGTAAAAGTGACATGGTTTCAAAGTTATTAGTTGTTTTTTGAAATTTTGAAAAGTCTCTACCTTCAGTAATTTTTTTTTATGCCGTTTCTACAAATGAAAACCTCTACTGTTTCTGTTTTTTTTTATTTTATCTTGAATCATTCAGCTACCGGTAGATTAAAAGAAAATTTCAGTTTTTGTTTCAAAACATTAAAAATATATCTAAAACATATTTCATTCAAAATTATCTATTAATCTACTTTTTGACCAGCCCTAGTGAAAAAAAAAGTACTACGCGTGCTTATTATCTTGAAAACTTAATTACTTAATAGGGATTTGAAAATGGTATAATAATTAGGTTTTGAAAAAAATTTTTTAGTTGACATTGTTATAATAACACAAATTTATATTGAAAATGTCAAATCTTAAAAGTTATCGTTCTTGTTTTGAACCATTATGTACGAATACTACAAAAACAACTCCTGCTAAAATGTTTTTAAATGTTCCCCAAGATGAAAAACATCGAAATAAATGGTTTCAAGCAGTGCACCGTGATAATCCAGAAATGAAATCGATTTTTTTTGTTGTGAAGATCATTTCGATGTAAGTAGGAGTATTTCATAACACCATTTTTATTACTTACTTGCTGTGCCCGTGACTTCGTCCACGTGAGAAAAAATATGATTGTTCAGTATCTACCCGGACGAAGTCGTGGCCGCAGCTAGTATAAAAGTAGCCTAAGTTACTCCTTAATACATCAGCTATCTGCCTGTGAAAGTCCCGTCAAAATCGGAGACACTCAAATTCTATTTATTTGTATGTAGGTATGTATGTATGGAGATAAAAGTAGCCTAAGTTACTCCTTATCGCATCAGCTATCTGCCAGTGAATGTCTCGTCAAAATCGGTCCAGCCGTTCCGAAGATTAGCCCCGCCAAATAGACAGACAAAAATTGTAAATTGTATGTACCATACATTGGTTGGTAATAAAAGTAGCCAAAGTAAATCCTAATATTACATCAACTACCTACCCGTGGAAGTCCCGTCGAAGTCGGACACACTCCAATTCTACTTATTTGTATGTAGGTATGTATGTATGTATGGAGACAAAAGTAGCCTAAGTTACTCCTTATCGCATCAGCTATCTGCCAGTGAATGTCTCGTCAAAATCGGTCCAGCCGTTCCAAAGATTAGCCCCGCCAAACAGACAAACAAAAATTGTAAAAAATGTTGTTTTGGTATATGTACCGTGTATACACATACATATGCATTTAGTAAAAAGCGGTTATTTTAATATTACTTTTTTATTTAACTTACTTACTTTCGAACTTCAGCAGAATTGAACTGAACATCAGTTGTCAAAAAATTGGTTATCATAAATATATCAACATCAGGTATATTATCAGACTTTGCCTTTATAAATCCTTTGTCACACATAACTACACGGAATCAACTAACAAATTTTTTAGCAATAAATTTACGATATTATTGTCAAGTCACATGTAGGTAATTGCCGTAAACGCTGTACTATTCTTGAACAGCTATAACATTATGACGTCACAATTAGGGGTGACCAATCGTGGCGCGCTCATAGTCACGTCATTTTTATTTAAATTCAATCACCTTTAATGGCTTATAATGAATTGAAAAAAAATTTTTTTTCAGTTTTTCGCATGACACATCAATATAATTAATAACAAAGTTTTATTAAACATAAAAAAAAATCAATACATTTTTTATTTTCAAATTCCCAATTACAACTTTTAGGTGTTCTTTAAATTTTAATCACTTCGACGGGAAATGACTAAAAATGACTTTCACTGGCAGATAGCTTATGCAATAAGGAGTAACTTAGGCTACTTTTATACTAGCTGCGCCCACGACTTTGTCCGGGTAGATACTAAACAATCATAAATTCTCACGCGTACGAAGTCGCGGGCATAGCTAGTTGTAAATAAAATTGGGTGTCTTAAACATTAATTGTGATAGAGTAATAGTTCTTTTTTACGTCTATGCTTTCTTTTTTATCATCTCATTGTAGCTCTACACGTTTTGGTCGTAGCGTGATATTATAGTCTATACCTAGCTTTGCTTTGATAAATTGACTTTAAAAATATATGGATATTTTTTATTTCTTTTTAGAGATATAACTATCCATCCAACACAAACGTAAAAGTTTTTAAAATTCGAATCAGAATTTCCTATGATTAGCGCGTTGAACCAAACATACTCTGCACAGTTACTTAATTAATATAATATTATTATACGTTAAAATCCTCTCCTGTACGTACCCGCAGAATCTAGCCAAAAACAGTATTAATATGCATTTCCCCGTACTTCTTCTAAATCACTCATAAGATGCATGCACGCTGGACAAGGTTGTGTACCTAGGTGTAAATATTTTACTCGTGTTCAAAATACGTGCAAGTTCATTGTTTATACTAAGTTAATTGTTTCTAACGGTCCTCTCCTTCTTCCCGTTTTAAATATTTTCATACAAATAGGTTATATTTCTTTTATCTCCTTGCAGAGCAATTTCCCTTTCTGCAACCATCAACATTTTATTCTAAAGTTAAAAACAACGTGCTATGCATTCGCGTGATGTTTTGCTACTCCCATCGCAACGTACTCGTAGTTTAGTTCCGTAAAACCGAATGTGCAGATTTTTCGTAATATTTATTTTGCGGTAAAGGTATGCTTTGGCCTTAAATCATATCCCAAGCACGAACCACAGTGCGTTAGTTGTCACAAATTAAACAGTATTCTAAACGTGATTTTACACCTGTATTCCATGAAGAGGTGAACAAAGGTACTGAATACATCATTCATGCATCATCATCATCATCATTTCAGCCGAAAGACGTTTACAGCTGAACAAAGTCAAGGATGACCCCAAAGATGCCCACAGCACAGCCCACAGTGAGAAGTAGAGGCGCGCATGGCCCCGCGGCTGGTGTAGATCGTAAGCAATCTACTCGGTTAAGCATTACGGGCGCGGTCGGGTGTGTGATAGGTGACCGCTAGTGGCAAATTAAAATGCGCGTTTCCGTGCTTCGGAGGGCACGTTAAGCCCTCGGTCCCGGTTGTTATCGATAGATAGCAGTCGTTAAATCTTGTGGGAGGCCTTATAGGCGGTTTGGAAACATCCGACAGCGGGGCCACTAACCCGCATCTCCACCAATCCGCATTGGAGCAGCGCGGTAAAGTAAGCTCCAGGCCTTCCTCTGAAAAGGGAAGAGACTCGTGCACAGCAGTGGGACGTATAATGGTTGCCATTATTTTGCCTAAATCGCGTTTGGCAGGCGGATTGGCGATCGGAGGGCCGGTAGTTTTACCGTGGGAAATTCATGCATAGTATGCATGAATGCATGATGGATGTTTTTATGTGGAACATTTACAATTCGCCAGATTTATGGCGTTAACACAATATAATCATGTTTTGGTGGTTATCAGCATTACCCACCAGAAGTTATATGGCTATACCAAGTAACAGTAAGTATATATATATTTTTTTTTATGTAAAGGAAGTTGTAAACAAGCATGCAGTTCACGTTGATGTTAAGTGATGACTGCAGCCTATAGACACCCACACAAAGACTAAGGTCAAAATGCAGATGCGCTACCACTCCTGAGGCCTAAGGTGTTACGCCTCTGTGCCGGAAATTACAGGGCCGTACATTACCACCTGACCGGAACACGATAGTGCTGAACACTACCATTTAGCGGCAAGTATATTAGGTAATGCGGTGGTGCCTACGCCCGCGAGCTCCGTCACTGGAGCTCTACCACCAGTAGAATATAAAAAGACATAAATAAAATAAAATACTCTTACACTTACAGCCCCACAGTAGGTATAAACCTGTGTCGTGGGTGCCGTTGTGCATATACAACACATACACAAACACCCAGACCCGAAACAAATATCTGTAGGTCATACAAATATTTGTCCCGGTGCGGGGACCGAACCCGCGACCCTTCGAATCAAACGGTCATCTCACACCGCTGGACTAACCGGGTCGTCATATAAGTTGCATAAAACTTAAGAAATTGATAAACTGAGGAGTACAGTTGTGTATTTTCTGTGAACTTATAATCTAAGCTGTATGAAATCCCCAGACTTGATATTCAAATACATTGTTAATATCTATCATTAAAAAACACATCAATGAAGTTCAAATACTTTATCGATAAAGATAGGCTGGTAGGTACTATATATATTATTATTACTATAGTAGTTAGGTATAAACCTCTATTTCAACCTAACTAGATATAAGTCCCTGTTTCACTTAAAGGGTTGGCAGAGCGTATTGCAGTAAAAAAACTTACAACGATTGTAAAGTACATCTTTTTTCTCTTATTTCTAAAGGGCTAAAAAAAGATATTTCGTTTTCATTTAAGACTATTCAAAAGAGGGTCAAGTAATATTTTTTAATTTATATACGAAATGAGTAGGTGTTGTTCTAATTCGTTACCGCCCACCGACCCAAGTTTAATGAAATTTTACCCACAGAGATATATTCAAAAGTTCTCTGAAGAAACTAAAATTAATCTATTTCTGTCCATTTAACATCCAGAAATGTAAAATTCTATTAACTATACAGTTTCCAGTAATTCATTGTAGGTACAAGAGTAATTCATTGTAGGTACAAGAGAAATTAAATAAAAGTAAATTATATTTTTTTTATCAAAAGAGAATTTAAACAATTCATGAGTTTTTAAATTATATTATATAAATAGTTACCATAAGATATTTAAATGTTGTACAAATATCGCTCTGGTTTATAAAAATATTCCAACAAAAAAAACAGATAAAAAAATTATCAGCATTCACGTCAATCTTCAAAAACCTAATTAGATCCCATGAAATATAGTAAATTAATATACCTTGTTATAAACTTTATCTTTTAAAATAAATATCAGATACCTACGCTGCCAACGATTTTTTATTTCTCAAAAATAACCAACTTGGACATCGAAATGTTAAATTATTTTCTAATTTTTCGACCATCAACCGTTATCAAGTGATTTTTACTAACTGTAATTAAACGTATATTAAAATTTACTTGCACTTTTTGAAACGCGGCTATTTCACAATGGTGGAAGCTTTCAAATAGAGCAATGTACGAGTATACTTCTGGGCTGGTATGTTTTGGTAAACAAGCTTAAAGTTCACATTGATGGTATGTTAATGCTGTAGCATATAAATATCTACTGTTATTTGTCGAGAGCGTAGACGCCACTGCATCACCTAATCTATATTCCGCCAAAGTAGAAAAATACCATTTTTAAACTTGCTAATAGAGAAAACTCGAAAATAACTCGATAATACCGTATTCCCTAATCTAATTTTAACGCTGTTTGGTTAATGATCCGAAATCTGCCTACATATCATGTTCGTAAGACCTACAGTGTTCACTTCTATATAAAACATACGCTATTAATGTTCACTGCATACCCAGACATATTTTATCACAAAAACTAAAAAAAAACTCAATTGGCTCTACATCTACTGGTAAGTAGACTAAGGCATAACTTATTTTATGTAAGCTTAGCTGACTCGAATTAAAATTTATACATTTTTAATCGGAATTACCTTTTTTTAATAACCCTTTTTATGTTTTTAATATTATATGTATTTATCTTCACGCCAGGTCCCTAACGGGGTAGGCAGAGAGTGTGTAGGGCCAGATATCCTGGTTATGATATCACATGATACGATGATATACATACGCCTTATGGATTCAGTACCATAATATGTTAAAAGTTATTATGTCAGTGGGTATACATACCTGTACATTAAAGTAAATTCTTGAGTTAATATTTTATACTACTTGTACTTAACCCACTTAATGCTGCAAAGTCACAACAGTCTGCTGAACAAAAAAAAAATCGCAACAATTGTGCACAAGGTTGTTTGTTTTTTTTCAGTAAATAGGTAGGTACTTAGGCGCTTATTCCAAACTCTATGACTAAAGGCAATATAGATATATCATACAAAGTCTCTTTAAAAAAACATATTTTTACGTGGAAATGATAATTATCTTCATCTTACTACCTGCAACACTTGTGCCCCTTTTTCTAATCATCTTATACCGCAGTTTTGATTTTATCACAATATTTCACATCAAATGAAATACTTCAGAAGAAGAAATGTACCTCTTTTCAGGCATTTCACATCGAAATCTTTTATATAACACAATAGTGGTAAACTTTTTTTATATCGTGGGTACGTACATCTGATATAGATTAATACCCGTAGGAATAAAGATATAATCTCAACTTGTATTAAAATTACACAGAAATAACTAACTATTTACGTAGCCACGATTATAATTTATGTATGTTTGTATGTATCTTCACGCAAGGTCCCTAACGGGGTAGGTAGAAAGTGTAGAGCGCCAGATATCCCGGTCCTGACATACTTCTCGTGCCTCGTCAACCTTCATCGTTCTCTTCATACATGCACGCCGATTCCTAAGACTTGATTATAATTTATGTTATATTTTATCAAATACTACCTGTTCCTACGAACTTGATTTCGCTTAGCTCCCGTCCCGTTACTTTCTTTGAGGCTGGTATATACTAAAACCCTTTCTTAGCGGATGCTAATACAAACACCCGTAGCAATTCCCTTGAAACTAAAAAGTAAAGTGTACAATCAAAGAAGTCTTAGGTCATCCAATGTCAATCAAATATAGTTTTAATTGCCACCGCATGAAATGTTCCTGGGTACAACTAACGGACTATTGCCTGGTACTACGTAGGTATTTAATGTAGGTACGAAGCCTACGACAACCTGGGAACGAATATATTTTTGTGTGAGTACCTCAATAATCAGTGTAACCTACTTAGTAATAGTATTTCATTAATAATATTTTATATTAATTTTATTATTTATGCAAATGTAGAGGAGAATTCCAATAAAACAGACGGAAAACAAAAGTTAAAAAAATATTCACCACGCCTAAAAACCTAATTTCATTATACCATTCTAGCACTTAAGACGCAAAATAACATACACAGGATCAAGATTTCTGTCAAGAAATAATGAACGTGAAAAAACCAACCTGAATTAGTGAGCGTATTGTCTCCAAGGCCCGTAGAGGTGTCTACGTCGGCGTGCGCGTCGGCGGCGGCCGCAGCCAGCGCGCATGCCCAGGCGCACCCCGCCACCACCACGCGCACTGACCACGCGCCCCGCTCGCTGCCTCTCCAGCGTTTAGCCATCGCACATCACCAATTAAAAAAGCCGTTGTTGTATACAAGAAACACTAATCTACAAAAAATAAAGTTCGTCTACAACATGTTTAATTTATCTACTAAGCAAAAACTTCTAAAACTTTTTTGTCGGACGAATCTATTGTTTCAAAGAAATAAGTTCGAGCAATGGGAGTTTTCGAGTGCGTATATAGTTCGCGGGAGCCGGCCGAGTCGGCGGCGAGGGTGTTCTGGGAGCGACGGCGTGGCGGCGTAGTCGCAGCGGCACTGTCCGCGGCCCACATTGCGGCCACGACCGGCTCCTTCGGAGTCCCATCGTCTCACACCCGTCCGCGAGGAGGGCCGGTGCGCGCGCACTCCCTTCGCCAGCCAATAGCACTACGGGGGGTGGAACCGCGCGTAAGACGCACGGAAGTATATGCGAAGGCCTATGTACAATGATGATAGCGGACAGGTGGTTTCGCGGCCGTAATTAGGCTTTGATAAGTTATTGCCAGGTACATAAATACGTTTAAAAGCCTTAACGATTAAGATAGCACCCTTAATGGCCCTCTCAGTCGAAGATATCGCCTTCAAACCCAACTTATTAAACGCTTACCTAGAGGTACCCTTATCCTAATCGTACTTAGAATTACTTTTACCAAGTTTTATTAAATGTTTAACTTGTAATAGCATACCTACTTTATACTCTTTTATGTGTAGAAATGAACATGAACACTGTTCTAGAATTATAGAATGCTCAAAATATGCTGTTACACATATTTAGTGCTTCATTTGTCATAAGAAGTCTGTTCTGATCTTTAGTAGCATTAAATTAAGTTTGTGTGCGAAAAGTGCGAATTCCCAAACAAATTTCGACCATTTATAGGAATGATTGTATGAAAATTTTCAATGTTCAAACAGGTATCCATTTTCAGACCTCCAGCATCAAAAGCTACCGAAGCATGTATTAGAAAATTTATTTTAGGAGATAAAAATTCAAGTTTATGATTTTTAGGGTTCCGTAGTAAACAAGGAACCCTTATAGTTTCGCCATGTCTGTCTGTCTGTCTGCCCGTCCGCGGTTTAGCTCAAAAACTATTAGTACTAGAGACTTGAAATTTGGCACAAATATACACCTTAACCACGCCGACAAAGTGGTAGAATAAAAACATGAAAAATAAAATTATTTAGGGTGTAGGGGAGGTCCTACATGTAACGCGCGGATATTTATTATTTTTCGGTTTTCTAAGTATATAGTGTGGGATATCGTTGGATAGGTCTTTCAAAAATCTTAGGGGTGTTCTAAAATCATTTTTAGATTTAATTAACTGTTCGTGACTTATTAAGCTTTAAAGTGCCAATTTTCATTAGACTCAAGTGTGTCCCCCTCTACCAACTAAACGGTTGTTGTTAGAAATTTAAACGTTACGGCAATAGTAGCTACATATAACGAAATTATAAGGAAAACTATCACCTAAGTTGTCTTAACAATTTTGCGATTAATAGTCGACCAAATGATTTTGAATTTTTTTTTTTTCATTACATTAACATTCGTTTTCCACGGTCAAATGTAAGCTGAACTGAAAGAACTGCAATAAACAAATAGATTGCGGGTGCGGCGGCGGGGGGAGGTCAATAAAAAGAGAGAGAGAGAACTGCTAATTTTATGTTTTTTTTTTATTTCTCGACTTCCCGGGTACTCGACCAATTTTTTCCCGTCCCGACTAAGACTAAATTTCTTGGGAATTCCCGCTTCGAAACTTCTCGATGAGAAACTCTAGGACCATGGTATGGCTGCAGCATGGAGCTCTTTCGCTACAGCTTTACCAGGTGTTTATAGGCTGCCGTAAGTATTCAACAATTTACTACGTAGCATAGAGGAAAGCGTTATAATTCTGTGCTACGTAGGTATTTATTTTCGTGATAATCTAAATAGATATTTTAGCCGTGCTAAAATACAAAATGATTCACCTATACTTTTATTCATTTTTGTCAATTAGCATTTCAAATGTGGGAATGAAACAAAACAACACTCTTTGTTTCTATTTATTCTGAGCGTGTCACAAAAACAAGAAAATAAAATGTATAATGGTCACCATACTTTCAAATTAAAAAGTACTATCCAATACTTCAAAATACGTAAGGGATCAAGTTATCACAATTTTGAAGTAGGTATTAGGGTTCGTTTGTTCTTCAGACTTCAGAAGGTACGTAGATACACATAAAAGTACCACATTTAAATCGCTGACCCAAAGATCGACGTGTTACTTAAACAGATGAATTACCTAGTTATTAATATTTATAATTTTGCAAAGGATGTACATTGTATTGTGTAATAATTAATTATATCTATACATATAATAAGACTGATACGTGCTATGTTATGACGCCAAGACGCTTAAAAATTAAATTAAGTGAATTTTAACTGAAAAATCTTGCTCATCAATAAAATGTTACTTTTAAGATTTTTTTTGATATTCCTGAAATTATTAGAGTACCTACATTTCATGTACTTATCTATGTTTGTGTTGGACACGTTTCCACGTCAACTATCAATACATTATTATATGTATGGAACTGGTATGAACATGTGTTCAAAAGTTCCTTTTAAAAATTAAATATAGACATCGACGACACAACGCAGCTTCTCTAAAAAAAACTGTCAATATATGATTTAAATATATAGATAGATTGAAACAGATTCTTTAGTAAGACTGTGGTACAGCCCTGTAATTTCAAGATCCGAATACAATTATATTTTCGTCTTCACCTATGTAGGACCACAGTATAAGTACATACAGTAGTTTATCGCCTTTGAAGTTTTGCAAAATGCCGCCTTCCTTCACATATACCCAAATGCTTCAGGGTTGCCAAATTTAGTTTTTAGTTCAATTACGGTCGTGTTTCACGTCAGTTTATGTTGCAAGGTAATTAATTGAAATACTAAGTAAAAAGAATAAAAGAAAAAAGCCCGTAATAACTATTACAGAGAAAAGAATGGGCGATGTGACGCCTAAAGGTTGGCAACGCATCTACATTTTGATCTCCGGTTTTGTGTATATCTCCGGTCTTTAGGTTGGAGTCATTATTTAAAATCAACGTGAACAGTATGCTTGTCTGCCACCTTCATAAAAAATGCTGCTTTAAATTTGACATACGTAAAACTTGAGGCCTTTTGAATGATATTGAATCAAAAAACCGGATTTATTTTCTGAAATGTTTACCATATCTCAGTCTTTCATATTAAAATTCTGCCAGTCTACCATTCTCCCAGTCTACGAAGTATTGTGCCGGTTTTCCAGTTCACAAGTTTAACATTCTACCAATCTTCTTATCTACAGATCCATGAGTTCAAATGTCCATCCGAATAACAAACAAAAAATAAAATATCTAAAGTAGAGATTAACTAGAAATAAGACTCGTCGAAGAAATCTATTCAGTATGTATAGATTTATAATATAAAAAAAACACTAAAAACGCTGCTAATAACTATAATGTAAATACATAGAGTAAAAAATAAAACAGACACAATTAATAAATGAAAATAAAAATAAATATTTTCAAATTCTTCAATATCTTCTTTCCAAAAACTTAGCCCATGCAAATATTTAAATCTCGCACCCCTTATCGCTAAGTACCAAGTAGTTGACAGTTTTTGTATGGGCTACTTGGCTACTGACATTACACGTCCGAACGAATCTTCATCATCCCTCCCTCCGCGCGGGAAGCGCAACAGAGGAGGGGGGATGGTTCGGGGATTGAGGCGAATCCTCGTACCCCGGGCCTATCTGCCCCCGAAGCGTCGGGGGCGTTGTGGCACGCGGGGAAACTCACTGAGAGAGGCCATATATATTTATACAAACTTTTTTTTTTCCCCTCCCCTAAGTTATTCCCTCGCGTGCCGCTTACAAATGGTCTTGATTTATAGAATTAAATATATTTACATTCTCTATTGTGAGGGGCCACACGTCCGCGCCGTCTCTTTGGCCTAAGCCGGGCAGCGCAGCCGCGGACCCGATCGGCAACTCCGTTCCTCGACCAGGGCTTGTACCCGGTAAGTGGACGGGGCTCGAACCCGCCCAGTAGGATGCGGGTGAGTGGGGCCTGTCAAGTGGTATGTGTGTGTTAGTGTGATTGTATGTGTTGGTGGCCCTCACTGTGATCCGGCGTATGGGGGCCTCCGGAGGGATGAGATGGGC
Organism: Macrosoma leucophasiata; assembly: GCA_036365455.1. Taxonomy (NCBI): domain Eukaryota; kingdom Metazoa; phylum Arthropoda; class Insecta; order Lepidoptera; family Hedylidae; genus Macrosoma; species Macrosoma leucophasiata. The sequence continues at coordinate 14,458,478 of JAWQUS010000009.1, read as the reverse complement.
GGCATCGGTTCGACGCGCTCCCGGCGATGCAGGTGGGAGGACCTCGCGCGGCAACGGACGACCCTCGGGCGGCCGGCTGTGAAGAGGGGCGAATCAGCGGAGATGCTCTTGGGGTCCATTATCCGCGCGGTCGAACATTCGACGCGCTAGACGGACCACAAACTCCTCCACGGACTCAACCCCTAGGTCCCGGGCGATGACGTCGTTGCGCACGTACCTCCCCGCGCCTGTGATCAGCCGGAGAGATTAGTCGGAGGATCTTTGCGCAGCTCGGACGGGGAGATAAAGTCTTCTCCCCGGAGCGACGTGGCAGGGGCCGACAGGAGTTCCCTCACTCGGCGCTCACAGTCATCTAAGTGCTCAACGACAGCGCCATTGGCGGGGTTGGGGGTAAACACCCCCTCCAGGTGGTGAGCCATAATTTCGGCGCGGTCCTGTGGCCTGTAGCACCGTCTACCGCTGCTATCAAGCAGCGGATAGATAGGTGCGGCTTCGCGCGTGAGCGCATAGAGATTTTACACGTCCGTTGGATGACTGTAGCTAATTAACATGTTCGTTTTCTTTAGACTGTGGTAGGACTCAGTTTATTGATACCTACCTGTCATTTACCAGTATATTCGGAACCAAAAGTTTGAGCACCCTGAAAGGGTTAGGTTAGGTTGTAGGCACGAGCTACGTTGGTTGTTAAACGATTTAGATTGTTGTGTGCGAGCTTTTCGTTTTAGGTTCTATACTTATTTTTTTATGTCATGAAAGTGGCAAACAACCATGCAGTTCACATTGATGTTAAGTGATGACTGCAACCTATAGACACCCACACAAAGACCAGAGGTCAAAATTCACTTCTGAGGCCTAAGGTGTTAAGCCTCTGTGCTGAAAATTACATAGGTATTATACATTACCACCTGACTGGAACACAATAGTGCTGAACACTACCTACCATTTAGCGGCAAGTATACCTATTAGGTAATGCGGTGATGCCTACACCCACGTGCTCCGTCACTGAAGCTAGCCACCAGTAAAAATATTTATAATTATACATTTTGTAATATTTTAGGTTATACCTATTATTGAGGTGTTGGGAATAAACTATTATGTGAAAGAGCGTGTTCTATGATCTGCGTTTATTGTGCGACTGATTTATTAGGCGGACGCAGCCGCCACTATGTAGGTACCTACACGCATTCATACAATTATAATGTTAACACATGTCATATATGTGACCCTACATATTCGTATGGGAGTCGTGTCAGCGTGCACGTCGCGACCCCTGCCAGTCGTTAGGACTGCAATTCTGGCACGAAGGCGTACCACGATGCGGGTTAGGGCGTCCCCCCGAGGCGACGCGTACCGACCCGTCCCCGTCGTTATGAAAAGCGGCCAAAGCGGCGATGGGGATCACCACCTGTCACGCCGGGTACGATACGGCGGGTCGAGGAGTGGGGAGTGTCAAATAGGCACGTGGAATGTGAGAAGTGGAATTTGCGAGAAGATGAATGAATTGACGAACGTAATGAGTGTGAGACGCCTGGATGCTTTGTGTGTAACAGAGACTAAACGAAAGGGCTGCGAGGTCAGGGATCTCCCAGGCCCCAGGTGGTGTGATGACTCTGTAAGCTGGTGTGCAACATAGTGATCATACCAGCGCGGGGGTGGGCGTCCTTCTGTCCTCTCGTTTAGTCACTGGAGTGAAAGATTATGGTCTGGTGAACCCGAGACTAATCTGGGTCCGAATTAAATTGGGCGTCCCTAGGGTGTTTTTGGTAGCAGCATATGCACTGGTTAGCTCAACGACGACCCAAGACCTGGAGAAGTTTTGGGAATCTACAAGGGAAGTTCTCGATATGGTCGAAGCTAATGAAAGGGTAATTTTGTGCGGTGATTTGAATGGATGAGTCGGGACCAGGCGGCCAGGATACGATGTCCATATGGTGATAGAAGAGTAAATGATGCTGTTAAGCTGATACTTTACTTATGCTTGGAACGAAGTCTCCTTGTGTCTAACACAGAATTCCGTCATAAGGACATTCACACGTATACATGGAGAAGGAATGAACAAAAAAGTATGATTAATTTGATCATGGTTGATAGTCATCTTCGGAAGAGCCTGATGGACACTAGGGCAGAGAATATGTAATAATACTACGTATAGAATGGACACTTCGACGTCCTGCCCGGTTTCCCCGTCTCACCCAACCTCCTCCCCTCTTATGGGCGACATTTGGTATTCTCTACGTGCTACGCACACAGGTGCACGTGTAAATATACGTCACTGATTGATGTCTGTGTAATAGACCAAATTAAGCGTTTGTATGGAATTTTGGATAAGTGTCCGGGGTGTGACTAGGGCCTACAGAGGTCCCACTCTTGATACAGATCACTGCTTGGTAATAAGCCGGTTTAGGGGTCTGTTCCAGAAGTGGCGACATTGGCGTGTTCGTGTGCCTTTCGGAGGACTTGAAATAATAAGGAGTGAAAAGTTACAATAAATTAGTACAAGGAGAATGTATGAACATCAAGTACGTGAAAAGTTAGACAAGGTTTGTCTTACAGACTTGGACGTGAATGAATGTTGGCAAGTTATGAAAGATAGTATAGTGGCAGTCGCGAACATATATAGGTAGGTACCAAAAGTAAAAGACCAATATACGAAATTCTTCTGGTTTTGTGAAAGTGCTTTAGCCAAGGCAGAGAATATTATGTACCTACTACTCCGACATACACGACTGGATTTTTTAAATCTCTATGAGCTGTTCTAGTAGTATCAATTACTTACTTACACACCAGTATTTTGCAGAAAGGACTGGTATTGGTACCTATCATATTAAGTAAGTACAGTCAGAAAACTGTCTGCTTCATTCATTCAAAATCAGAGCGATAAATAGCTTTTATTACCACCGCATAAGATTCCCGTGTGGTCAAGCAGCTAGTAACTTAGAGTAACAGTAGTAAGATTTAGTTACATAATAAACAAGGTAACATAACTTCGTAACTTCACGGCTGTAAACTTAGATAAATCCATGTATTCTAACACCCACGATTCGCGAGAAACGTTTTCTCCCGTGTAATTCCAAGGGGGCACTGGGAAACTTCTAGAAAATGGAATACTGATTGTAAAATGAGTGCCTCAATAGTCGGGGAGACAAGTGCTTAATATTGCGTTTTTCAAATTATCTTAAATATCTACTTACTTACGCCTTTGACTTTGCTTCAGCCACAGAACAGAAAATTTCTGTTCTGTTCTGTGGCTTCAGCAATAAGTCACGGTCGCATCCTCTGAAAAGATCAGCCAACAGACGCGGGCAGACATATATACATGCAAACACCCACGATTCGCCGGTTACGTTTTGGCTCATGTAACAGGTGGCGAGCCTGTTGACATCGCCGGGCACATTACTAAACTTCGAGGTACTGGGAAATTTCCAAAAAATGGATAAATCCCAATAGAACCAGAGATAAAGGACTTTACACCATTATCTCTGATAACCCCCTACCCGGGAATCGAACCCAGGACCTCAGCGTAGTAGTAGTGGCCTGCTACCACTAGGCGAAGCAGTTAAAGTAGGTACCTGCAATCACAAATTACGATATTCCCTTGTAGTTAGTGATGTAATGCGAATGAAATGAGTTCGTGTGTTTAAACCATAGATTTATTATCTACGTTTAAACATATTTTCTTGTACCTATATTGTCTTCATTCGCAAGGAAAAAAGCATCTTCTATTGATTTAATAAGGTCAACAAAGGACTGCCACTGTTGCCCTTATTACAGATTATAAGTATTATAATCTAGTTAGGGTACAGTCGTGACTATTTTATTCTTAAGCCTTCGATATTTTACTATTTTTGGCATATTATATAGTAAACATTTTTGAATCCTCATAGATTACAAAATTAAGTTAAATACATATAAGAGTTAAATACTAAAAACCCACGGAAGTGTTTACGTGAATCACGAAATGACCTCATAATTTTGGCTGAGATGTAGAGTTAATAGAATAAGAGAAAGTAAAGGCTTTCCATGAGATGCTATTTTTAAAGCGCAAAGTACGTATTTACCTAATCGAAAAACACTTGTATGGCCCCGTAACAATTATCACAGAGACGGAACAACTAGGGTATCAGGGTTGGCAACGTCTGTTATTTTACCTCTGGTCTTTGTGTGGGTGTCTATAGGCTGCAGTCATCACTTAACATCAATGTGAACTGCACGCTTATTTGCCATCTTCATTACAAAAAAAAAATTAAGTGGTAAGTAATGTAAGTGCGGCCCCGTAATTACCTACAGGTCTATTATTATTATATTGCACTTTGTATCATCATTGAAATCTTTACTTTTTATGCAGATGTTTATAAGCTATAGGTACCTAGTATTTACTTACAATCCATTAAAGTGACCTATAATGCTTGTAAAAACTTTTCATATTAATTATCTTACATGAATGATGAATGAAAATCAGACATCTACCAAAGGAATGTTTTAGAAATAAAATATGTAGATGCATATGTATTTACAGTTTATTTAAAAAATAATGACGTTACTTACTAATGACATATTAAACTACAACCACACTATAGTAACGCTGCGCACTGCGGCAGTGAGTTTCAAAAAAGCAACAAAAAATATCAGAAATATTTTTATAAGATGCAGGACATAATTTATTGGAAAATAGCACTACACTAAACGTCAAAAATATTTTGACATGCACACAAAACGCCGCGCCACTGTAGTCAGTCCATTAAAGAATAAAACTTACATAAACAAACATTACACTAATGAAAAACCAGATTATCCTCCCTTCTTCCATTTTTCACCAGGTGTATACTCTGTCATAGGCCTCCCAGATATTCCACATGTCCCTATGCCAACACGTCCAGTCAAATTATCAGGTGAAGCAAATATACTTTTTGTACGCACACCAGGCTTCTTCGATGCTTTAGTGTGGAAATTCAACCATTTATTCTTTTCACTTTCTCTATCCTCTTCTAGCTGTTTAAATCTCTGCTGTTTTTTCTGCTTTTTCTTCTTTAAATATTCTCTGTTGTAGCCCTTACCAGATCTGAAATTAATAAAACCAATATGGGTCAGTGTTGTTGCAATAGTAATAGTCTATCGATAGTATTGTGAACTATCGTGACCTCTAAAAAATATCGATAGTTTCGATAGTATCGATACTAGCTAGTAACGATACTAGCTTCGATAGTATCGATACTATTGACCTTATTGACTATTGTTTATAACAATACTATCGATACTATTGATCTTTGGAAATAGTATTGCTTATTTTTAACTATCGATACTATCGATAGTATTGCAGCATGGCGATATTTTCGATAGTACTATCGCGCTATCGACTATTTTTCGAGGTCAACTATCGATAGCGCAACTATCGATAGTTTAGCAACACTGATATGGGTTTAAATTATAACCACACTAACAACTATTGTAATTAACTATACCCGGACCCGGACTTTTAATTCGATTCCCAATTTGACATTAGCTACTGTCACTTCGTAAAATAATGATACCACATTTTTTTTTAATTAATTGTTTTACGGTCACGGATTCAAGTCCTTAAAAGCCAATCTTCAGTAATTTTTATCTTAATTTCTGATGATAATGAATATCCATATGGAAGATGACGATGATTGGATGCTTCCATGTGGAATATGATGAAATGGCTCCAGTAAAGTAATGGGGACTTTACTAGGATATTTGACGAAGTTTTGAAGGCAACATGAAAAATCACTTTTCACTTCATAATATCACTTTCCTACACCCGTGAACTTTATCGAATGTTTTATGATAAAAAGCCCACCATTTTTACACATAAAAACGCGACTATACACAAATTTCTAAAATAATATCACGCAGCGACACAGCTCTTTTCCGCGTACCCGCCAAAACTCTGATAACACATTTAACATAGTAGTGATGGACCCAACAATCGATAAAAAATCGCGATTTTATGTTTATGTAATTATAATATTGGTGTGCCAGTTTTAAGATTTATTGATCGTTTATATTGAAAAAAATACATTATTATTCACAATAATTATTTATTTATTAGTAACCATTGCAATATTATATTAAAAGTTAATGTTTAAAAAAAAACAAAACTTATAATAAAAGAGCCCAGAGAGCTAGTTTTTTTTTTAACTTTAAGTGTATTTATTTGTTTCGGTTAGCCATCAAAATCCTCATCCAAGCCAATCCTCAGCCAAGTACATCACAAAAAGACGTAAACATTGTCGGAGTTTTGGCGGGAACGCGGAAAAGAGCTGTGTCGCTGCGTGATATTATTTTCGAAACGTGTATAGTCGCGTTTTTATGTATAAAAATGGTGGGATTTTTATCATAAAACATTCGAAAACGTTCACGGGTGCAGGAAAGTGATATATGAAGTGAAAAGTGATTTTTCATGTTGCCTCCAAAACTTCGTAAAATCTCCTAGTAAAGACCCCACCACTTTACTGGAGCCATCTCATCATATTCCACATGGAAGCATTCAATCATCGGCATCTTCCATATGGATATTCATTATCATAATAAAATGAAGATAAAAATTACTGAAAATTGGCTGTTAAGGACTTAAATCCGTGGCCGTAAAATAATTATATAAAAAAAACACATTGTACTCAAAGAAAAAAAAAGTTAACGAAAAGTTTTGACGGTTACTGAATAAGTAATGTTCCGCAACGCCTTTAAGTACCTACGTGAAAAACAAAACAACTGCGCTAAAATAGAAGTTTTTTTTTAATGTCTATTATTTATTAGGACTCACTTTGAATCGTCGATCGACTATGCCAGCCCCGTGGTTGCTAATTCATGTCGCCTAATCAAGAATTTATAATATTAGGTTAGAGAAAAAGTTTCTTCGCATTTTTTAAGATAATTCAAAACATTTTTTAATATAGTTTATTTAAATTTAACTAAAGTATGTATGTACCATTTTGTTCGATAACCTTTTGCCATCTTGTAGGTAGGGACGATCCCATTGCTATAAAAATTTTGGGACTTCTCATCAAAATACCGCGACAAGTGGATTTGGCAGTCCTCTCGTGATGTTAACCTAACATTGCATAAAGAATTCTGAAGAGACCGAAACAGGTGGAAATCTGATGGTGCAAGGTCAGGACTATACGGCAGATGCATTAACACCTCCCAGCCAAACTCTCTTAATTTTTGCTGAGTGGCTATGGATGTGTGAGGTCTAGCGTTATCATGATGAAACACCACACCCCTTCTGTTGATCAATTCCGGCCGCTTTCTCTCAACTTCTTACTTTAATCTCATCAGTTGTTCGCAGTAGAGTTCAGAATCGATAGTCCTGTCTGGTGGTAATAGCTCATAATGAATAATGCCCTTCCAATCCCACCACACACACAACATCACCTTATTGCGAGTTAACCCGGGTTTCGCCACAGTCTGTGAAGCCTGACCGGCCTTTGACCACGACCTTTTTCGCACGTTCTTGTCGTACGTGATCCACTTTTCATCACCAGTTATCAGCTTCTTAAAAAATGATTCGGTTTCATTACGTCGTAATAAAGAATCACAAATGAGTACACGGTTCATTAGGTTTCTTTCAGTGAGCTCGTGAGGTACCCAAATATCGAGCTTTTTTTTGTACCCAGCTTTTTTCAAATGCGTCAAAACTGTTTTGTGATCAATTCTCAGTTCTTCAGCTACGTCGTAACTACTGATACGTCGATCTTACTCCACTTTTTCAAAAATGGCATCCATTTTATCCGTAATAGGGCGACCAGAGCGAGGTGCATCTTTGACATCAAAATTTCCGGATTGAAAACGCTTAAACCAAATTTGTGCTACTCTCACAGACACTGCACTAGGTCCATAAACATCGCAAATTTTTTTCGCGGCTTGCCTTGCATTTTTACCTTTTTTGTAGTAAAATTTTAAAATGTATCGAATTTCTTCATTAGATTCACTCATCTTGACAGTACGAAAAACAAATGAAAATCACACATTTGCCTAATTTGAATTTGGAATTATGTTCTTTAAAATTTTAACTTTCAATGATACCAAAACCAGCCAGATACAAATACTACAGCCAAAGAGATTTTATTACAAGTTCATACATACTATAATGCGAAAAGACTTTTTCCCCAATCTATTATTACATATATACGACGACTGAAAATAGTAGTTGTTTAGATAATACCATAGAGCAACGCGGTCCACCGGTCGCGGCGGACTGGAGGGGAGTAGCCATAGCGTGTATTCCCGATGCAAAATAGTCTGTCATTTTTTGCGGCGGGAAATGCGTGCGACACACACGCACACTACAAAAATTGTCTATTACTACGAAACTCACACCTTGACTTTAACAAAATTCAGAAACAATTTCACGCACACGTTTAAACATCTAGGCGACAGGAGTAAGATCATTTGGTCTTGTACTTTGACAGAGGGGAAAGCCTGCATATGGCTACTCCCGTGTTGCTCTATGGATAATACTATAAACGAATTGAATCGATTCGGAAATATTTCATTTTCGTATCGATTAATTTCGCAACGTCACTATTTAGCAGTTGTCATTACGTTGAAACACTGAAAATGTCAAACCAGGAATCTTAACTAAAATTCCGGATATAATTACTATGTAATAATTAAATAGTGTAATAAGTAATTCAATTAATTCCGGCTTCACACAGATGCAACATTGCCTACATTAGATTACTACTACTAATATGGTACTAATCATACTAAAATTTTAATAAAAAATAACTAGTTGTACCTATTGAATTTATTTATGTAAAGGTGAGCTGGGGAGCTTTCTACGAAGACGATGTCTACACCTTTTGAGATATAACAAAACAATGAATGGTGCAAAAAAATTGGCATTGACATACCTATTTTATGGATAGCTTACTGTACCTATATGTAAGAAGCTACCTAATAATGACTTCCAAAAAATTGGTTTCTTTACAGTAGTATCAGAAGATTATTACTTATCAGTTATCACTTACTTGCTTTCATCTCCACTAAGTGGTCTTTTTACTCCAGCTCCAATCATTTTGACATTTTCATATGATACCACTTCAAGAGATGTGTAACCATCAAATTTTACTTTTAAACCATCCTCACCAACATCTTCTATGATAGCTTCGTAGAACCTTGAAATACAAAACAGAAAAACTAGCAGAGGGCTTTTATTAACATTAAATAATGAATCGAATTTTTTTTTTGCGTTTTTACTTCCTCCATTCTGTTACCTTCTTTGGGACATTCAGCAGGATGATGGTTAAATAAAAGAGGATTTTTGATTTTTTGAGTTTTCTCCTTAAGGAATAGTTTGAGTAATAATGCCTGGTATGAAAATTTTATAAGGAGTAAAATCAAGTTAAACAAAAGTTGAGGTGTAGGCTAGTGTGCAGCCGAGTGGACGTGTTTCACTCAGCCGCACACTAGTGATCTCCTTATGGACCCCAAGTATCATACCCGCTGTCGTCAGTCTGAGCTGATACACACACTTTTTTTATTGTATATACATTTCATGATAAAATATGTTCATAATTAGAGAGGAGGGGTGGTCGAAAATATCGATATTTTTCGTGACGTTTATATGAACGGCCCCTTATTCTAATCACTGAAGCACTAATTGCAGTAAATAGACATTGGAGAACACATACATGCCATCCGATTTCCACTTCGCAAGGCACTTCTCACCGACGTGCCAGTTGGAAACGTGCCTTTCCGCGCCATCGTCTTCCTCCGCGGCCAGCAGGGAAGCTGTAACATCATCATTATTACTAGCACTATGAATATTAACGTTAGAATCACCCTCTTGCGTTTTTATTAGATCTTGTGTCAATTCAATTACTTCCTCCAAATCGGATTTCAATTTCAAAAGTTCTTCATTCTGAGGATCAGTGAGTAATGCTGCTTCAACCTAAAAAAATATGCATCACAAACATTTATGCGTGTTTTTATCGAAGTCGGGTATGATCGTTTATTTTAATCAAATAAATACCTGTTGTAACTGTAATTTATAATTCCTCAGGTCTTCAGCCATCGTGTTTCACGTGTTTTAGGTCTTGTTACTTGAGTTGCTGCGACTTGTCCGACTGTTTTGGTGATTCCAGGCACCTTGCATACACATGTACTGAAGTGGATAGCAATAATAGATACCTAAGAGGCTCCGATTTCTACCTTTTTATAACTATTTTCTTGTACTTCAGGCTAATAAAATTCAACTATCCACAATGTACTTATTCCTTAAATCAAAGAGAAATCACTAAAATAAGCAATTTAGGTAATTGCAACATATTGACAGTTGAAATTGATGGTTGACAGTTGACGTCAGTTGACAACACATGACACAGACCACAGACCAATAACACAGACTGTCACAGACCAATCACAATCACAGACCAATAACCAAGTGACCAAGACGAGTTTTTGGCGGCAAGATGCGTGTGGTGCTCATATTTTATTTCATATTTTTGGTGTATTTTTGAGTTATATTAAATAAAGTTGGTGGCATTCTGTTTGATATAGGCTTATTACAGTGCTTGTGTATAGTGAAATAGAATAACAGTTCGAAAACACGTTCTTTTGCGTTGCCTCCAACACTTCATTGTAAATGTTCTGGTAAAGTAGCCATCGCTTTACTCGAATTACTGTGACTCTTGACTGACGGACTGTTGAATAATTGACTAACTGACTCTGACTTTTACGTTGCTTATTACGAATAAGAAATATCGTTTTACTTGACACTGGCTATATGCAAAACAAGCAATGCCATTAAATTATAAAAAAAAGTGAACCCAACCAAGACCAAGAGAGTTTTGGCGGGAACCTTGAAAGAGGCATGTGGTGCTCTTATTTTATTTCATTTTCTTGGTGTATTTTTGAGTTATATTAAATAAAGTTGGTGGCATTTTATTTGATATAGGCTTATTACAGTGCCCGTGTAAAGTGAAATGGAATAAAGTGCGAAAACACGTCCTTTCGGGTTGCCTCCAAAACTTCATAAATGTTCTGGTAAAGTAATTCGATGACTGTGACTCTGACTGACTGACTGACTGACTGACTGACAATTGACTGACTGACTCGTGAATTTTACGCTGCTTAAGCGAATAAATTATAGAACTAATACGAAATATCATTTTATCAGAGGCATTTGGAGTGACCCCATAGTCTCTGCCGTACAAGTACTGACAGACAGACGTTACCTTAGGGCCCCTCGGCACATTAAGATTGGCCGAGGGCGATACAAGCTTAGGGCTCACCAATAGGACACACCCCCGCCGGGATAGGCGAGGAGGAAACCTCACCTCACACACTCCCGGGTTGTCCCACCCGGGAGGTAGAGATAATACCCCGCGTTATAGGCGCGTCTAAAGACACGATTTCCCAGGGTTTGTTGTGGGTTCTTCCCGGGGAACGTGTTCGATAACCGAACCCTCTTGTTTCATGCGTTTTTAGGTCGAGATAGGGATAAAAACCACCAAGTCCGCAAACAGGCGCGACCATTTTCCCCATTTCGCTGAGTCCTTTCCTCCACAGACAACATGTCTGAGGAGAAAAGGAAGTATGAGGCAGCCTTTGCCATCCTGCTGAAAAGCAGCAAAATTAACTCGAAATTCACCCGTATTATGCAGGAGTTACCAGACCCCTTGCCCTCACAAATGGATTCAAGGAATCCGTCCTTGAATCCATTTGTGAGGGCTCAAAACTCCCAAAGTCCCGCTCACGCTCCCCGCGCTCTCGATCGCCCACCCAGGGCCGCTCTGCCTCGGACCATTCTGAGTCCGTTTGTTCTCCGGACGCATCCCAGTCCGCAGCCTCCCCACTCTTGGACCAAGAGCAGAGTCCGCCACCCTCGCTCCCACTACCGGCCAGGATCGCTCCACAGACTCTGACGTAATGTCCGTAGGACAAGCGTCCAACGAAGAGTCCGCCTCCGACTCCGACGACTTCACACTCGTCAAAGGAGGCAAGCGAAAGCGGAAGACCCGCAAAACCCAGTCCGAGGAGCCCTCCGTTCCCGCCAAAGCTGTGAGAGTCACAGCCTCTCCCACCGCCCCCGCGGTCACCTCTCAAGGTAGCGCATCTCCCGCGCACCTCTCCCAAGCCAGCACGCCCTCAGCGAGCTCACAGGCTAGCGCCCCAGGAGCGCCAAAAGCCAAACGCCCCCCCCCCCCCCCCCTCCCCCCACTCAAACTCCTTGGGTCCGATAAATTCACCTGGACCGACCTCTCAGCATCGCTGAAGGTCAAAGGGGTCGTCCCCCTCCACACCAGGTGGAACCCAAAAGAAGGATGTTATCACATCCAACTGGAGTCTTCCGCCCACTACCGTACGGCCACTGCGCTCTTTGACGCAAGGGGCCTACAGTACTTCACGTACGCCCTCCCCGAGGAGAAGCGTCGTCGCGTAGTAATACGCAACATCCCCATTTTCCTCTCTCCCGAGGAAATTATGGCCGACCTCAAAGAGGTCAAAGCCCTTCCAGTCCTGCAGGTGCACAGGATGCACAAGGGACAAAACGGCCACCTTAATATGGTGCTAGTCGTCCTCGAAAATACCAAAGAGGCCAACGGCATCTTTTACATTAAAGAAGTCGCGGGCCTCAGCGGCATTCACATCGAGCCTCCCAACAAAAAGGGAAACTTAGGGCAGTGCCATAACTGCCAGAGATACGGCCATGCCTCTGGTCGGTGCAGGATGCGCCCCAGGTGCGTCAAGTGCCTGGAAGACCACGCAACAGCCGAATGCTCGCGCCCAAAAGACAGGGCTGCATGCACGGAACCCCCGAGCTGCATTCTCTGTGGGCAGGCAGGTCACCCCGCCAACTACAGGGGGTGCAAAGAAGCACCCAAAGCGGCACGAATCCCATCCAGGGGTCGTCGCCCAATCCCACAAAGAGCGGCCCCTCAATTCGAGAGGACCCCCAACCCCATCCTGGCCCCCGCATGGAGGACCGGTCCTCCGCCCTCTCTAATGAGTACCACTCATTACCCCCCTCTTAAGGGAGCAATCCCCCGCCCACCACCTTCCCGGTCGCTCAGGCACCCGCGGTGGCCCCTCAGGCCGCCCCTACACCGGCCCCAGCCCCGGCCCCGGCTCGCGCCCCGTCCCCAGCTCCGGCCCCCGCCCCGGCCCCTGCGCCAACCCCCATTAGGCCTCCGCTGGCCGCTACTGCCGCACCTCGCCGCAAACCCACCCAGGCCCCTCAGGCCGCCCCCACGGCCCATCAGGCTCCCGCCCCCGGCCCCCCTCAGGCGCCGCTCGACCTCATCAGCGAGGTACTCTCCTTCTCGCTCATGTTCGAGATGAGCAAACTCCAGCCCCTGCTGGATAGATACTTGTATTTCAAGTCTTGTCCCCCACCTTCCCAACGCCATGGTAGAAATGGTCCTGGCCGCAGCCGACGTCAACCGGCTGATAAACAACACCCCCCGGTAAACCCAAAATGGCAATACGGCCTTTAAATAATTTATCAAGCAGGATAAAACCCTATTCACTTAGAATAGGGTTTTTTAACGCCAATGGCATGTCAGGCCTCCGCGATGAGCTGGGAGAATTTCTCCGCGACAAAAATATTGATGTCTTCCTCATCCAGGAGACTTTTTTAAAACCCGCCCGCCGTAACCCAAGCTTGGCCAATTATAGGTTAGTACGAAACGATCGTACAGACGGTGCCCTCGGGGGCACCCTTATATATTACAAGAGGACGCTGCATTGCACGCCTCTCCCCTCCCCCGACGACCTGGACAACATTGAAGTCTCAGTTTGCCTATTAGCGATGACCGGTCATCAGCCGATCACTATAGTGTCGGCGTATCTATCCCCCCAACGCGATCTCTTAGTAGGCGACCAAGATCGTCTATTCAATCTTGGCGACTCCGTCATAGTGGCAGGAGATCTCAACGCCAAGCACATAATGTGGAGCTGTAACTCGTCTAACGCACGAGGGACAGTTCTAGAACGTTATCTTGACAGAGCACCTATAGACATTTTAGTGCCACTCGAACCCACCCACTATTGTTATGACGACAGCATGGGACGACCCGACATACTCGATCTAAAACTTGTAAAGAATGTAAACCTGCGTCTACACTCAATTCGAGTGCTACACGAGTTAGACTCTGACCATAGACCTATTATCATAGAATTTATCCCCCATAGTGGTCCCACTGATACAGGTCGTAGCGACATCCCGATGAGAGTGGTGACCGACTGGTCTCAAGTGAGATCCAAGTTGGCCGCCACCACATCCGCAGACTTAGATTCGATCCCCTCCCTGATAGAGACCACTGACGAAGTCAATAGTGCAATCCTTACTCTCACTAATCACGTACAATCTGTCGTAGACGGATGTTCAGAGGAAAAACCCGCGACTGTACCCAGTCACGCCGTTATCTCTGAACACGTACGGGAGATAGTGAGGGAAAGGAATGCAACTACCAGAGCTTACTACTCTGCCCCAACGGCCGATAGAAAATTCACCATGCGATACTGGCAACGTCAGGCCAAGAAATGCAAGGTGGAAGTCTATAACGGCCGCTGGGAGCAAAAGCTCATTGACCTTGATCCCTCTCATACAGAGTACTGGAGGCTTTTCAAATGCTTCAAATCCCCTAACGAGGTATCCATGCCTCCCCTCATTCGCCCTAACCAACCGCCAGCCTTCGATGACTTCGAAAAGTCCGAATGCCTGGCAAGCGAACTCGAGACTCAATGCTCTCCAAGTACGATGCCGATAGCTGCCGATCATTTAGATAAGATTAACTCTGAAGTCGAAAGTAGGAACGCGAGACCGCCAACCCCTCCGCGCGAAACCGGTCCAATTCCCGACACGCAAGTCGATGAAAACGCTAATGGTAATAGCGAAAATAATGATGATCATCTCAGACCTGTGACAGTCGCAGAGGTGTCAGACCTGATCAAGCGTCTAAAAGTGCGGAAAGCGCCGGGTGCGGACGGCATTTCCAATCGCACAGTTAGAAACTTTCCCCCTTTGCTCATTGCCCTTTTGGCTGCGATACTTAACGCAGCGTTTAAAAATAGTATGTTTCCACCCGCGTGGAAAGAGGCCACAGTTATCGGGTTTAAAAAACCCGGTAAGCCGAGCAACCAGGCCTCGTCATACAGGCCGATAAGTCTGCTCAGTTCTCTAAGTAAGCTTTACGAGCGCGTCGTGTACGCTCGACTCTTAGATTTCACCCGAGTGCGGCACTTGATCCCGGACGAACAGTTCGGGTTCCGTGCTCGCCACTCCTGTGTCCATCAAGTAAATCGAATCACTGAGCATATACTCAGTAAATTCGATAGAAAGATTATGACGGGAGTCCTCTTCTTTGATATCGCTAAAGCGTTCGACCGCGTGTGGCACAACGGCTTATTATATAAGCTGTACACTCTCGGAGTGCCCACCCAAATCGTGCACATCATTCGCGATTTTCTGTCGGACAGAGGCTTTCGATATCGAGTCGAGGGTACCCTTTCGAACCGTCACACCATAACAGCCGGTGTTCCCCAGGATCCGTACTCTCCCCCTCCTGTTCACGCTATACACTAGCGATATCCCTGTCCGCCACGGCGTTCAGGTGGCAATGTACGCTGACGACACTGCTATTTACGTCTCTGGCAGAAAGCCAGAGATCATAAGGAAAGCCCTGCAAGCGGCGGCCAAAGACCTTGAGTCTTGGTTCCTATTCCTTGGTTGGTATAGAGGTAAATCCTAGCAAGAGCGCTGCCATTCTCTTTGTACGGGACCGCGCTTCCAGACCTAACGTAGCCCCAGTCCAAATGTTTGTCGAGCCCATCCCCTGGATGGACAAAATCAAATACTTAGGAGTGACGCTTGATCGGCATCTGACCTTCGCTGCACATGTAAAAGCAGCGCGCGCAAAGGCCGCAAATTACACGGTGTTTCATTCGAGCTGCAACAGGCGGTCCCCACTACGCCCCGATACCCCACTATACCTCCATGCCTTACGTATGATAGGTAGGTAGGTACACATTTCACCTGAAAGTAGGATTGGGATCATTATTTGGATAGGTACTGAAAATATTCGAAATATAAATTATTTAAATAAAAAGTGGTTACATTTTTATTTCATTAAAATTAGAAATATACAATAATCTCAAATAAATAGGTAATACAATTTTAACTACGCCTTATAGTGAAAACCTCGGGCATGCATTTTTGCTAGAATTTTTTTTATTGCATTTACAGGAAGATTACCTTGAAAGACCTCACTAATTTGTCAATTTAATACCTTTAGCGCTCTCTATGACAATAATTGAGAACCTCGTAAACACTTGCATCTGCCAGTTAAGCGTGAATACCTTGCAAGGAACGTATTGTTCCGTGTTAGAAAATGTATTTATTGAGTACATCTTACTGTACGTGAATAATTTTGCGTTTTCCTAAAGAAGGAAAAAAAAATAAGTTGATTATAGTAAAAAATCAAATAAAAATAAAAAGATTGATAAAATCGATTTTTATTCTATTCTAAACTATGAAGTATTAGTACTTGCTCGCTTTAGGTCCAGTTTTTTGTACCGAATACCTTGTAAGTAGCATTTTATGCATTTCGAAGAATCTTACGGAATGTAACAGTTCTGGATAGGTATAAAAGTGGACTAAATTTTCACATAAATGAATAAAACAACATAAACAATCCCATACGAAAGTTTTCAGTTCGCAGTTTTTTCGCCTTCCTGAAAAGTTACTTATTTTACACTTACGAGGTTTTCGCTATAAAGCGTCGATAAGTAGAAAATAAGACGGGTTTTAAGCCAGTACCACTTCCTTAAGATTAAACGTTTCCTTTACAAATTTGAACTGCTATTTTTTCTTTACTGTAATGATTTTAAACTCAGAATTACTTAATATAGCCCTAATTTACGTACTTATTTTCGCCCGTGTAATAATATAATAATAAAATTCCCTAAAAGTACGTTGTATTTACCTGAAAATAATCGACTAATTTACGCATGTAGTAGTGCGTGCAACAGAGTCAGACTGACATTGCGAGAACAAAATAGCAATACACACCAACGTCACCAACGGCGAGGTGTTCCCTCGGTGCTACAATATGGAGTTCTTCAAAAATGGCGTCAAAAGAGTCCTTCAGGGCTGGCAGAGCATTGGCAACTCCCCTGGTGTTGTAATGTTCATAGGCGACGGTGACCACATTCCATCAGGTGGCCCGTCTGCTTGTCTGTCAACCTAATGACATAGAAAAAAAAGGTATTCCCGAGACTTAAAGACGTAAAGCTTTTATACAAAGTTCCACAATTTTAGAACATATGTGACTGTAGCTTCAAATGTGTAAAAAGGAATTTCAGAGTTGGAATAAAGAGTATGTTTGTACAAAACCTTTAATATTTATCTTTAAAAATTTTAATATTCGTCCAAACTATAGGAATGTAAAATGTTTCGCGATTTTTCCTTCGCTTATAGATATGACATGTATTTAGTACCAAGCGGCAGGAGCCCGCGGGCTGCTAAACTATGTCATCTGCGTAAACACGTGTCTTATAAATTTTTGGGCAAAGAGCATTTCAGTATAACGATTCATTGAAAGGTTCCATAATACCAGACAAAAACTTCGTTGATAAATTTTTGCAATGACGATAGGTCCTAAATATAACAAACACTATACAAATTCACATACCTACTTGCAATGCAACAATCCTATTTGGTTTAATGCCTTTATCATCGATTTACAAAACCATCACAGCAAATACTAATAGCGAATAATGCACATTACGTGTTATATTTTAGAACTAAAATAAGGATCAATTATACTTCATAACAAAAAATATATATTAACCATAGCAATCGGCAGGTTTGTAGATAGCTATGTTTTAGACTTCAGAAGTTAAACATAGTACACAACCCGGAAGTCTATACACATCAATCAAATTTCAATATTACTATCACTATACAAAGTAGCCGTAATCACTATAAAATATAAAAAAATAGATCTACACATTAAAGTCATCGATAACTTAACCTTATTAAAAAAAAGGATAGGATGATCTCTTAAAAATGTGAAAGTAGAATACCTTACTTGTCAGAAAGAATATAACTTCAAGTTTTTAATAATGAAATACATTTTTTTTAAACCAAGAAAAACCTTTCCCATAACCTATTTAACACGTAGGTTAAAAATGGGAAAGTAGTTGGTATTCCAATGGTAAAAGTCAAAGTCGAAAACTTTTATGTCAAATCCATTATTAGTTACAGCGGTTCGTTAAATATTGTTAACCATTCCAATCACTAACAACTCATTTACTTGATCCTAAATACTTTATTTAGTACACTGATCATGTGTCAGTACGCCTTAGTGTTTACATTAATAGGTCACATTAAAGTTTTTTGATAATACGCGATAAGGCCGACAGGTCTTAATAATAGAAACACATAAGGTAAACACTTAAGCTTGCGTTTAAGGCAGCGTGTAAAATAGTGGGCACATATCAGCTAATAAGATTGCTATATCTACTTAATATCATTGCATAAGACTAATCTTCGAATAAGTATGTCATCAGTGCATCTGCTCTTTGAGGTGACAATACGACCTAAATCCCTATTTGGTTCTACGGGAATAGTATTCTGTAAATCGCCTAAAAGTTTTATTTCAGCGACTATCTGATATCATCACTGAATGATCAAAATCTAGGGGAATTCTATTTAAAATTTGAAGTGATTGTGTATTATTAACCATTTTTAAATCAAAGATAGCTAGCTTTTATTATATAATGTTTGAGGGTCAGATTATAGATTGATATCTTAGTGATGCCTCAAGACAAATTATACGTAATTTTTAGGCGTTTTTAGGGTAATTAATAAAGCTTATTGATATTTATTATTAAGATACATGTCGCCTTACAACACGCGTAAAACTTAGATGGCACTGAATCAAGTTGCCTGCGTCAATTTTGCGCCAGTCTCATAGCTCGCGACCACAGACGAGGAGAACGAGTTTCAGAGTTGACCTGACGAAAGTGAACACTTGTCACATTTTCTGCCATCTTCCTCGCATATCCCATTATACTCGTATTATTAAGTATATTGTTTACCATAAAATCACATTTTTCGCAGCGACTTGTAGCTAACGTCGCGGACGCAGCTAAGTTTTGCGCGTACTGTACTTATATTGGCTTCAAAGTTTGGCGCATTATATCGCCCCACTCATTGTCCTGGACGCCCATTTACATCCTATGCACAATAATTAGAATGTACATCAACGTCGAACGTTGATTCTTGAACCTTAAATTAAATATTATCTTTTGTTCTCACAAAAACTCCTATTTTAATAAATTACGTTTTATACTACTACGCCTTCGTTGTATCTACGTCTTCCAACCAATATGCGATGGCAAGTTAGGAAAGACACGTTCCTGGCGACAATGAATGGGTAAAAAAGATTTCTATTAAATTAATAATTTGTTAACATCACAACTATAACATATTCTAACTATCAACGGAAACCAGATGGCTTTGGAGCGCCGTGGATTGATGGTAACGGCGGCGCGAAGCAAAGTCTTCGTTGTCATCGTTCAATCGCTCCTGTTCTACTGATATATCTGCATGTACCGGTGTTACGACCAACTGTTCATATTCT
Organism: Macrosoma leucophasiata; assembly: GCA_036365455.1. Lineage (NCBI taxonomy): Eukaryota > Metazoa > Arthropoda > Insecta > Lepidoptera > Hedylidae > Macrosoma > Macrosoma leucophasiata. The sequence goes on along the minus strand of JAWQUS010000009.1, from coordinate 14,438,862 downwards.
AAAGGCCGTTTTCTAAAAACAAAGAATAAAAAGACTTTTAAAACTCTTCTAGGACGATAACTGACACACTACAAAGTTTGACATTAATAAATTATTTGAACCCAAAAAATCTTTAACATATTAACAAAAATTGTTGTTTCAGAAAGTATGTCCAAATTTTATAAATACTGCCCTGGGCACTTCCAGTCTTTAGCTAATCAATTTCAAGATTTATAACGAATCAAAACGCTATTCAATTATTCAATTAGTTGTCAAGAAATCTCTAATCATATACAATTACAGTGTATGACGTCACCGCATGGTGATGCATGGATCTAGGAATTGCATTGTGAAATAAAGACTTTTTAAATTATCTTCCCTAAATACTTAAAAGGTGAAAATATTGTTATTTTTGAAGACTTTTTTTTGTTTAATTTTTTTCATACTACAGAAATTTTCACAATTTTGGCACCATTACAGCCCATTTTTTGAAAGCTCATGTAAGAAGCTTTCTTTCTATGTGATACAAAATAGTGACAAATGATTTTATACTAGTAAATTTTTAAATCAAAATAACAAAAATATAACATCCTCTATTACTTAGTTACTTTTGATTCACTCACCCAATAGCTTGAAGGAAGGATATCTTGAGCCAATGGAAGAATCTGAACTCTGATGCACGACCAGGCTTAACTGCAGGATTTGCTGCACCAATATACAGCCAGAGAAGCCACAAAATGGATAAACAACCCAGAGCATATACCCAGTTCACCAAGAACATCAATAACAGCTTTATTGCTACCTGAAAGATAATAAAACATACTTCTAATTATTATTTTTGGGCGATGATGACGGCAAACGATCATGCAATTCACATAGTAAGTACCGCAACCTATCAACATATAAACAGGAGATTAAAATGCAGATGCGTTGGCAACCCTGCGGCCTAAGACGTTAACCTCCATAATAGTTAATACGAAACCACACAAATCAATAACTTTTAAGAATAAATTACTATATTTTAAAAAAGGATTGCCGACTACATCTTGTGGCAAGTTAATAAAAGGCCTTTTCATAAAATATGTTCGGCCTGGCACTAGGCCGGAAAAAAATTTACAATTGTTTCCCTTTTTTATTTAATCTTCTCTAGGGCTGTCTTTAAAGTGTAAAGGTCAAAACACACGATCAGTCGCTGCTGAAGACCACATAAACTAACCAGTACATTTTCTCTATGGTGTGCATACTATCCTATAGTATGTACATACGTACGTGTCCTTGTGTAATCAGATGTTCGAAAGCGATTTAGCTCTCTGAATGTTTAATTAATTACTGTGCATACATGTCGGACGCATGCTTCAGCCGCGGGTGATGACCGTGTCCGATGATATGTTCTGCCCTTACAAATATGTGTCATTATTTTTTTTTAATCTTTTTTTTTTTTTTTATTATTATGGCATCGCTATTACGCATATTGCCAGTGGCAAGTAAAACGATATTTCGTATTTATTTAAGCAGCGTCAAAGTTAGTATAATATCAAGTATATTAAGTAAGTATCAAGTATATAAGTTATCAAGTATAATATGTCAGTCAAGTGAGTTACAGTCAAGTAATTCGAGTAAAGCGATGGCTACCTTACCAGAACATTTACAATGAAGTTTTGGAGGCAACCTGAAAGGTCGTGTTTTCGCACTGTTATTCTATTTCAGTATACACGGGCACTGTAATAAACCTATATCAAACAAAATGCCACCAACTTTATTCAATATAACTTAAAAATACACCAAGAAAATGAAATAAAATAAGAGCACCATACGCCTCTTTCAAGGTTCCCGCCAAAACACTTTTTTTTTTTTTAATCTTTGTATACTTATTATTATAAGTTATGTTTATCTCTTCCGTTCATCGCAACACTCAATAATAATACATATAAAACATGTAACGGGAATAATTCACACTCTCAAATATACCGATTAGAAAATCGAATTATAATCGTAATACATGAAATTACATGTATTGAATATTTTTTATTTAAGAAATAAGTTGTCCTCAATTTGTGCGAACGATATGCACCCCCACTCAGACTTACCCTGTCTCTACCTACGGCCACACATGAAACAAAAACCTACTCATATATGTACGCACATCATATATGTAGCGTAATCTGTGCAATTGTGCATCCCTTTTTAACACTCGCTAGTAATAAGATTCATTTTCACTATTTCATTGCTTAAATTATTATTTAAAATAAAATGTATGTCTCAACGAGCCCTATTGAACATATTGAGACTAGCATTATATTTTGGGACGTTAGTCTCATTTTCGTTTGTATTGACTGTGCATCAAGTGGGTGAACATAATTTACTGAATTCTAATTAATTTTGGGATATAATATTACCTATATCAAAAATACCTGAAATCGATTCAGTTATCGACTCTGAACAAACTAGTTTCGGGTTGTACATTTAATCCTGTTACACGTTGTATATGTATAAACATTGATAAGTAAAAAATGTTCTACTTACGCCAACCAGCGAGAGCCATCTATTGCAAAGAGGGGAGTACCAATTTTTGTTCTTTGAATGAACATTCACATTTGGTCGATGAGCATCTCCATTCGACATTCGCCCATTCATGATAGCTGGATCAGTTGGAGATGGTGTGAAATCCTAAAACGTTTTTTATCTTAATATATATAAATCTCGTGTCACAATGTTTGTCCTCAATGGACTCCTAAACCACTTAACCGATTATAATAAAATTCGTACACCATGTGCAGTTCGATCCAACTTGAGAGATAGGATAGCTTACATTACGCTATGACTAATAGGAGCAGAGCAGCGCGGGCGAAGCCGGGGCGGGCCGCTAGTTTAAAATAAAGAAATGCATTTTTAAAATTAGGACAGAAATGTAAATAATCTGAATTTAATGCAGACACATTCCACATTTGATGGGAAGAAATTGTTTCACTTGAAACAAGTCCTAAATAAATGCATATTATATTCAAATTAATATTACACAGTATGTTTTTATCTACTTATATATTAAAAACTGAAGAGTTTGTTTGTTTTGATAAGATTGTTTAATTTTCCATGACTTTCTCGTCAGTCCGCAGCGTCCGTACGTTGTATGTTGCCAGGGCCAGTTGTCGTCGGGTGTGGTACCCTGGCATCTCCCGGTGATTCTTAGCACCCCCTGCCCCACCGTTTTTTTCAAGTTTAATTTTACGCACTAATAAATATATTTTTTTGGATATACTATATATCACGGTAGGCTATGTGGTACATCACGCTATGATCAAAAGGAACATCAATGAAAAATATTACAAAAACGATAAAATAGTTTCACTACGTAGACGACATCGCAGGTACAGCTAGTGCACATTTGTGACGTGAAAGAGCAATACGCTTTAACGAAATAACAAGCGGGCCATTTTAATTAAACTAGTATGCTAGGCTTGTGTTTCGCTCCCATTCAACGTATCCTAGTGTGCATAATGAAGAGGTATACAGATCAACTTTATCTGTATTCGATGCATCTGAGACTTTCTTTTTCTATTCAATTATTTCATATAGAGAGGAATCATCAATTATAATTTATTATAATGACTCTAAAAAACTTACTAAAAGGCAAAGATGAATTTTAACATTGAAATAACTCTTTGAGTCATCATGACATGTACCTATTTCCTGGTTATCTATGTATTTGTTGCAATTAATTGATACCTCTCTAATGAACTTTGATTATATCTCTCATCTATTCATTATGTCTCTCTATCGTTGTTCAAATGGAATGTTTTAATTGACTAGACTTCATAGATTAGTTTTCTTAGACTGAGTAAAATCAATCTTTGCAAGTAGACTATAATGGCCCTTTGTGGAAAATAAAATATATTTAATAAAAACTTACGCCAACATTTTTATGACGTATTCGCTCAGGAAACAACAGATCAAGATCACTTCCTGTTGCTCCATAAACCTGCGTATCTCTCTGTGCAGTTCCTTGAAATCTGCAAATCAAGAAGGGTTCACATATTTTATTACATACTCATAATGTTTTTTTTAAATTATTTCAATAATATGTAAAAGGTACTAAAATGAAATGTACAAGATTTGCATGAGTTTATCAATAAAAAATATAAATTTTGAACGACAAAAGATGAAAATAAAAGCTATTTTATTTAAAATATCAAGCATTTAATCAATTGCAGTTATAATTAAATTAGGTTAGTTAAAAAACAATCATACCTCATTTCACGCTTATGTTGCAAATCAAATGTCTGAGCAAGGGCAAAATAAGAGTAATCAATACTAGCATATGTGATGAGGAAGGGCATGGTCACTATTGGTGCAAGTTTGTTGATGTCGCCGATTATGATAAATGTGACTGTTACTACTGCAACTACAACCATTGAATAAATAGGAACCTTATTTGGACCTCTCTGTGAAATGTGAATAAAAGAAAAGTGAGCATAGATGAAAATAATTATTTAAATAAATAATAAAAAACGTGACTTCAGTACATACCCCATGGCCAAGGGCTTCCAGCCCTGGAATTACTTTCTCATTAGCTATACTTTGTAGCACTCTAGGTGTTCCATACATGGCTCCGAGACATGAACTCATAGAACTTACATAAAGGCCTGCAAGAAGAAGGACCTTAGATGCTGATATGTCAGCAGTTATTGAAAAATTTGTCAAAAGAGCCTCTCGAGTGACTGTTGCTGCTAATGTTATTATAAACATTAAGTACAGGAAAGTTCTGCAATCATAAAATAGATAATGGTTGAATAATGTTCACTTTTTATTTTATTTAAAAATACATTATGTAATAAATAAATTATATTCCTATATCAATATATAGAAGTGATTTTAAGATAAATGATTGTATTCAAATAATCGGAAACCGTTACTTCTAACATTTCATAGACGCTAACACCATCTAGTGTTCATTAAATAAACTACTCCGATAAAGCAAGCGCAAGTGCGCTGGCGTTCAGAGGACTTTTGACAACTCCTGAACCAATTCTCACTAGAGGGCACTTTAACAAATTACGAAAAATGGATAACATGGATGAAAATGTAACGGTACGAAAACCTCTAACAGAAACAAAATCAGAGATGGACTTATCTAGCATGACATTGGACGATACCTTCCTGAGCTCCACCCTTTCAGAAGGATTTAATTTGTCTACAAAAAGTATTCCGTCGATTTCACAAAAAAAATTAGATGATTTTTTTAAATTAAAGCAAGATTTTTAAAAACTTAAAAGCGAAAATGACAGTGCTCATGAAGAGATTGCCAACTTAAAATTTGAGTGCACACAATTGAAAAAGGAATTGATGGAAAAAAACAAAAAAATAGAGTTCCTGAAAAATATGAATACAAATTCGCTTCGTTCTCCTGCCAATAAAACTCCACGACAGGAACCACTTACGTCGATAGCAAAGCAATTGACCCATATTAAAATGACAACACCCCGTCTTTCACCAATTAATGACCCTTCAAGTAAATACCTTTATGAAACACCTAAATCTAGACATAAAGCAATATTACAAAGTGAAAAACTAAAGAACAAATTCATAGCGGCGATAACTACGCCGCTTAAGGCGACCTCAACATCAACAATCGAGTGTGTATTGAAAACTTATACATCGCCGCAGAAACCTGACAATAGCTTACTCGATGAAGACGTACCGACAGATGGCGCCACATGTCGCCACAAACGGAATCAGAGAAATATGATTTATGTAATAGGTGACACAGAAGCTCGTGGCTTAGCTGCTCAGATTAGTATAGACAGGGAAAGAAAAAATGATCATTCCTACGGTGTATTTGGTATGATCAAGCCAGGCGCAAAAAGTTCAGAAATGCTGAAGACATGCGAAAACGTGAAACCTCTTCTAAAAAGTGGCGATGTTATCTTAACTACTGGATCAAATGATCAGGATCCTTATAAATTATTATATAATTTAAGCAATGCGTTATATGTCTTACGAAATCATTATGTATTTGTTATAAATGTTCTGCAACCCATACCTAAATGAATGGAAGATAAACCAAGAGTACAGAATATTAATAGAAAAATATAAAAAACTAGCTGTTGCCCGCGGCTTCGCCCGCGTGTATGTCTTTTTAAAAATATTTTTTCCTAAATTTTCTTTGCTATAAACCTCACGGAGCCCGAGACCTTTCCAACGAATGCAAAACCGTGGAAATCGGTTCTTGCGTTCTGGAGTTATAGCGTCAGGAAGGAAAACCCGACTTATTTTTATATTATAGATGTAAATTTCTTATAACTAATTGTAAACAGTCCCTAAAGGCGAATGTGAACAAATATATAAGATATTTATGCTTTAAGTTACATATTGAAATCAACTTCTTAGCTCATAACACGCTGGTTAATTTTTTTTACAATTCCTCAAGTTTTAATTTTGGTCACATTACAGACACTTTTGAACACAAATCCCACGGGCAAAACTCAAACAAAGGCACAATTCCATTTTATTTCAGAATACAACAGTCCACTAAATCAAGCCTCTCTAGCGTTAACGCAAATGTCAATAAAACAGAGTTATCTACTCAGAGAAACACATCCTTATTGGGTACTGCTAGGTGTAAAGAGGATTCCTTTGATATTATACTACCAGCCTCAAATGTTCGTTTTTTCGTAAATAAAACTACTTATCTTAGAATTCTGCATCAAAACATTGCTGGTTAAAACATTGCTTAATAAGCAAACGGTATTTATTGGAATTACATCTTAATGAACTTCTAGAAAATAATAAAGATGTTGACATATTATGTTTAACTGAAACATTTATACAAAAAGGCCATGAACGAATGGTGAATATATCTGTGTTTTCCTAAAACTAGAACCAAAATATCGAACAAATTGCGTAAATCAAGATGGATAACGAAAGGTCTTAAAGTCAGCTGTAAAACAAAAAGATCGTTACGGTTCAAATCTTACGAAAATAAAAGTAAAGAAACTATAATTAAATACAAAAAATACACGAAAGTTTTGAGAAAATGCATCGAACAATCTATCAAAAATCAGAATCTGAACATCATATTAAATTCAAAAAATGTACGTAAATCGTCTTGGAGATTAATAAAACAGGAATCTGAGTCTGTGAAAATGTTGGATATCATAGACAGTGTCAACAAGGATGGTATATTACTGAATGACCCATACCAAATTGCAAATGCATTTAATGAACGATTCTCCAACTCAACTGTTGTGACTTCCAATTCTTTACAAAATACTTGTAAAACTAATACAAGCAGTAGCATATTCTTAGACCCTTTTTTACCTGTCATGAAATTTACTCAATAATAATATATTTAAAAAATACCAACTCTGAGGGCTATGACGAAATATGTACGAAAATACTGAAATACTGTGCAAAAGAAATTACTCCAATACTCACATCCATCTGGTCAATCTATCATTTAGTGATGGTCGTTTTCCTGAACCTCTTAAATTAGCCGTAATAAAACCACTATATAAGAAGGGAGAAAAAACATGTTTGGAAAATTATAGGCCCATTTCATTGACCCCAGTCATGTCGAAAATATTTGAATTAGCAATGCATAGACGCTTGACTAATTTTATTAAAAACACAATATTTTAAAGGATCAACAATACGGCTTCCAGAGAGGTAAATCAACAACGTTAGCGTGCTACAATTTAGAAAATCTAGTAACTGAGAATATACAGTGACAGTAATAAGACGGTAATAGTTGTATTTTTTGACATGTCTAGGGCATTTGACCTGGTGTCTCATGACCTACTATTACAAAAACTACAAAGATATGGTATTAGAGGCCCAGCTTTAAGTTGGCTTGATACATATTTAACAGGCAGAAAACAAACAGTTATAATACAAGTATAAATGATAAAAAGGAATTACAGACGATCAAATCTGACTTGATTGTTGATAAATTTGCTGTACCCCAGGGCAGTATCCTTGGCCCTTTGCTATTCTTGCTGTATATTAATGACCTACCTGACATTACTTCTAATTCATGTATATTATTATTTTATTTTTATTTTTTTTATTGGCAACCGCCAGATGTATATTATTTGCTGACGATTTTTCATTAATTATGACATGTGATAAAAATACTGACATTAATCAAGAGTTTTTTTTCCAGTTCTTCAAAATGAATATAATAGATCTATATAAATGAACAAAATGTAAAATAATAATAATATTTGAAATAAGGTTCCTTCTATTTTGGCTCACATCTTTGACATCCGTTTAACTTTATTTTTATTAAATTATTTTTTAAATTTTGACATTATAAACGCAATTTGACATTATAAACGCAATTTGACATTTATAATTTTATTCACAATAGACAAACATTATGATATTTTTATTGACAAAAATGTTACATACAAAACATTGATTTAATTAGGATATTTGAAATTGTCTTAACTGATTATATTTATATTATGATGATATTATATTTAATGTATCAATATATTGTAAAATAATTATAATTGTAACAAAACATTGTATAGCTATCTATATATCTATTATATCTATATATAATAGAAAATATAATTGTAAGATAATATTGTAAAAAAAAATATTTGTACGTCGTTTCACGACAAAATGTATAGGGTCACCAATGTATCCCTTTACCATCATTGTAACCTACATTTTGAACAAATAAATTATTCTTCTTCTTCTTCTTCTTACACATTGCAAGTTTAGAATTGAATGTGCCAAATCTCAAAAAATCAAGAAAATGACACTCTTTCATCAAACAACTCAAAAACATGTAATCTATCAAATTATTAATAATTTAATAGTAGTTATTAATAGTTTAACAAGTAATCTATCAAATTATTTATAAATTGTTCCGTAATTTAAATAGGTTACATGTTTCTAAGTCATTCAATGTACAAAAGTCACTTTCCCAATTGCCTGAGACATGCCACTTCAATTCTTAAGGTGCAATATAATGTATTAGTCTTTAGATTGTGAATTCTGATTTGAACCTGGAACTCACCCAGTGCCAATTGCAGCTAAAGATCCATTGGGAATGTTCACTGAAGGATTCCTAAGATCTCCACTCATATTGATGCCTGCTAATATTCCAGTTATAGTAGGAAAGAATACACCAAAACACTTAAACCATGTGTAGTTATCTTGATAGTCTGCCCAAGTGTTATTAGACATGGTGCCACCCAACCATCCTTTGAATTCAAGGCCTATAATATATAAGAAATAGTATATAATAATAAGTAGTAGTTATGTAATAAAAAATACATAATGTAATTACATTTAGAAGAAAAATATATAACTAATTTATATTTATTTACCAGGAGTACTTGTGAAAGATCCAACGAAAAAGTCCAAGGCAGCCAACATAATAATTAAAAGTAATGCAAACTGCAATTTTATAACCCACTTGACACCTGCAACATTAATGGTACCCAACAAAAGCACAGCAGATACAGCAAACCCCCGAGCGGCCCACATGTTGTCAGTACCAACTAAATCAGCCATGGATTCTCCAAAACCAAAAACATTGAGAGCACAACCTACAGCCTGCAATAAAATGTTAGTTTAATTTTTATCTAAAACATGTAAAAATACTATAACAATGGTAGCATTATTCAGCAATTCTACTGTACTTATTATAATATGTTGGCTATCTATATAATATGTATATCATGCACATTGAAAGAATATAGTTGATGTAATAATCACCGTAAATAAATGATAAATACCTGTCCAAAACAATAAACCATGCCTAATGCTCCACCCATTCTCGAGCCTAATGTATGGGCTAGCAAAAAGTAAACTCCTCCACTTTCTATCCGACATCTATCACAAATTCCCACGGCAGACAGCACTGAGATCAAGGCAACAAAAACTACAAAGGAAACACAATTATTACTTTTATATTATTTATAAGTGTACATAAGGATTAACCATTACTAGCATTCAATAAAACAAATAAAATTGAACTATTTATTGATAATTAGCAATAAGATTTTAAGCAATCTTACATACAGGTGTTTAATTTTTTATCCTGTGTATTTGTGCAAACAGAAGAACAGTAGCTTGGGAAATTTGAAGTTACACTGTAGAGAACTCATAAAAAAATCAATACCTGTAAATATTACTATGAATACTGCATTAACTAGACCAGCTTGTGCAACCATCCATCCTGATCTCAGGAATACAATTACACCAAATATATTTATCAGACATGAAGTGAAAACACCATCCCAAGTGCCAAAGAGGACTGGTTGTGATATAAAGAAGTTGGATTTCCACCAGGGAACGTCACCCTGGAATTATCAATAATGGAGAAGTCAAAATAGGCTTACAACAATTGGTAATTTTGATAATTCAAGTAAAAATGGCCATCTTTGGTGAAATACCTGCACATCAGCAAAAATCTCATTAGCTCCTGAAGCTTGATGACCACCACTACCATATTGTGATTCGTTACCAAAATCTACGAATCCACCGGATTGTCTTCGCATTCGAGCTCTATCGTAACCCAAATCCTCACTGCGAAAACTATCCACACTTAAATCATTTCTCCTGGAATTACTCGGATCCATTGTTAACTATCAATTGTTATTTTATTAATAATGATTCCATTTCAATATCAATAAAAATTGAAATAAAGTGATTCAGTAAAATTGATATGACGAATATTGACGATTATGACGTTATGACTACTTTTGACGTACAAAAATACAGCTGTGATTGTCTGTTTAGGGATGCAAACGATACATCAATGTTTTAAGATATCGAAGTATCGATCATTTATCTCGATGTTTTAACATCGATGACAAGAAACATCGATACATCGTTAATTATAAACTATTTTTAAGCACGACGTTCTAATGCAGCGCTGCTAGTGCTAGCGCCATATCTTTGTAACCTACCTAACTATAAGCTATGTTTGTTTGTCATTTCAACTACGCATTTGCGGTTAAGTAGGGACTTTTAATTTTAATTATTTTAAAGTTTCAAAAGTATTTACTTGAAAAGGATGGCCTATTCTTATTGATATTTATATTATATTCTATAGTACTTATCAAAAGAAATGAGAAAAAGATAAACAAAAATACTTTTAGCCTCAAAATAATGTTTTCTGTAGACAAATTAGTTTTCATTGAACATTTTCAGACACAGTTAAGTGAAATCAATTGAAATATTAAATTAATTTATAAATAGTAAACAAGCTTCAGTTGGCAAATAAGCAATGGGTTTTTTGCTGTATCCCCGTACCACTTAAGTAGGTACTAACGTGGCGGTACCGCAACAAGATGCTCGTATAAAAGAAGGGTCACATAGAAAGTGATTGACTACTACTGATTTTAGACATTTATTTAAGAACTAGACATTGCCCGCGGCTCCGTTCGCTTGTAGGTCGCTTTTCACGTAACCTGTGGAAACTCATCAAATCATCCCATGGCATCCCATAGGAACATTTTTCGGGATAAGAACTATCCTATTAGTTAATCCAAATTACCTTCTATGTGTACAACATTTCATGAAAATCGGTTCAGCAGTTTTTGCGTGAAGGAGTAACAAACAAACAAAAAACAAACATGCAAACTTTCTCATTTATCATATTTGTACGATATACGAATAAACATACAATGCACATGCCTTGCTTTCTAAGGGTTAACTTTAAAAATGATTGTAACTGAAATTAGTACATGGAGTCGTAATCTACCATCTAACCGGAACACGCTCTATCATTAATAGTACCTACATACTCGTAGATTATGTAACGCGGTCGCGAAGGAACCAAATCTACCTATTTAGGCTGAGATTTCATCAAAAGTAGAGCCCTTAATTAATCAAAATATACTATGTTTACTATGTTTTTAGGATTTCGCGAGCTACACTCATTGAAATAAAACTAGTTTTTGGATTTATCTCCCTTACATTGAACTAAAATGATTATTTCAAAATCGAAACGACGTTTCGGTCGATTTTCAGCTTCCGTGGTTTCGGAACTCTCTCTTCTCTTCTTCTCATTTATACATTATTGAAATAAGTATTTTACGAATACAAAATCTAATGTTGACATTTGTGAGGAAATAATAGTATTTTGGCCTCCCCCTATAAAAAAAATAGGGGAGAGACTCGCGCCCAGCAGTGGGAAGTATAATGGGTTGCCATTATAAGAGCATTTCACAACACACTGCCTGGTCTAGCTCACACCGCCAAAAGTTGACAAAAACAACCATCACTGAGACATAACCAGCAATTTTTTAAGTAGGTAGACTTTTTTACGTTAATTGAACCATACATTTACTTAACGCTGCTTCTGGATGCAAGACGAATCTAAACATATCAATAAATTATAGAGGAAAAAGCTTTTTCTCTATTTTTAAAGGCCGTACTTGTTAACTCTGCTTAAATTAAAAAAAAAAACATCGATATATCGTTCATAAACATCGATACTTACGACATCAATATTTTTTTTAAAAACATCGATTCTTTGATCTCGATGTTTTTAATTAACGATGTTGCATCCCTAGTCGTGTGCGTGTGTGACAGGAGAGTCAAGTAGACGTCCGATGTACTCTCATTTGCACAGCATCAAAGAGTACATTATATATGCACAGCATCCAGGGTGTATAAACTTAGTACCAATGCGATGGCAATCATATCAATGTAAGGGCAAGTGAACGTTGCTAAGGCGTAACAACAGATGGTGCGCATATTTGTTCCAATAATGTTCATAGAGTTCATTGAAGTTCATTCATTATGTTGTCAGACGTAGGCAGCACATGTCATGCTGCAATTGCGTCGTATGTAATATTGCCTAAAAAGAGTGTTTTTTAAGCGTTTTCCGTGATTTTTCCATCGAGATGAGATGTATGGAATACACGTCACAGATATACAGAAAGCGGCCCAAAATACTGTTTTTAAAATGGAATAGCAGTGAATAGCAACGCACGGGCTATTGACCTTAGGTTGTAGTTCCAAAACGAAACACCAAACTCGCCAGAAGGCGTAAGTGAGCTGTTGCCTTCTTTGATATCGAAAATTGGTCTCTATTTCAGTATATATTATAGTACTCTGTGACAGCATCTCTTGCTGTGGTCAACCTCGGTCGGGGCAATTGCCCCCTACGTGGGGTTCTCTGCGCCAGTCGTGAATACGGCTGGGTCCTTTGGTTTGCCGTCTTGGCTGGGTACAATCCGAGTGTGTGACCCACTTGCGTGGGTCATGGTCAGTCCGAGGTGCGACTTTAACACAGCGCGCGGTCAACCATCAGGTGTCCTACAGCAGCTGTGTTTCCTCTTGTGTCAATCCGTGTATTTGTCTGTCTGTCCAATAGCCACACGTCACTCCTCCGCCTGGTCGACGAGGAGCTCACGCGGTAATCTCTTGCCCTCTGGTGGGCGCACGTGCAGTGGTGCGAGGTTCCGGATGTGTACAAGGTTCGACACATCGGCCCGCGCGAACATCGAAGTGGTGAGGCGACTTACGAATTGCTCGACGGTTTCTATTTCCAGGTCCCTCTGGATCGTAGAATTCTTCACGTAGCGAGGGGCGTTTACAATTAGGCGGATGATGGCCATCTGGGCTGCTTTCATATTTTTCCTAGATGTGTCGGAGGTGAGCGCATACCACGCCGGCGCCGCGTATGTGAGGCGGGGCCTGATGTAGCATTTGTAGACCCCTATCTTCACCCTCAGAGGGAGCCTGGAGGTCAGCACTGGGCGGAGGAGGAATATGCTGGTCTTCACCTGTCTCAGGATGTTCTTGACGTGCGGGCACATTGTGAGACTGGAGTCGAGTGTGACTCCGAAGTATTTCGCTCGGGTCCTCCATCTAATCTCTTCTCCATGTAGTTTGAGTGGTGACGTTTTGTGTGTATTTCCTATAGCGATGGCCTGCGTTTTCCCGACGTTCACTGTGAGGCGCCACTGGGAAAGCCATTGAGGCTGGAGGTCCAGGATGTTCTGTATTTTCCACACCACTCGTATGTTCCGATCGGTTAGGAATGATTGTACCACACGAACGACTCGACGGGGTGCCTCTGTGAGGGACAGCTTGTACAGCAGACCATCGTGCTCTGTCAAACGCTTTCTCCATGTCTAGTAGCGCGACGGCAGCTTTCTCTCTTTTGTTTTTCGCTACTGTTAAGTTGTGTACAATCCTCGTGAGTTGCTGCGTCGTGCTATGTCCCGCTCTGAAGCCGAACTGCTCCGCTCTCACTGGTAGGTATGATCGCAGGTGTCCCTCGAACACCTTAGAGATTGTAGGCAGCAAGGTTATGGGTCTATACGATGACGCTTTTCTTTTGTCTTTCCCCGGTTTTGACAGCATAATTACGTTCCCCGTCTTCCAGATGGATGGAAAGTGCCCAGAGCGCAGTATGCCGTTGTATAATCTAGCTATTGCCGCGATGGTCTTGTGTGGCAAGCGTCTCAGAGTGGCATTTGTGATGCCATCTACGCCCGGGGCCTTCCTGGGTTTGGTCGTTCTGATCGCTCTACCTATCTTAGGTATTTACGGACTTCCTCTGCCGAGGATTTCCGCTTTACGCCAAAAACTCACGGAGGGTTTTTGACTCGTGCCCGCAGAGACACCACGCCCGAAACCGGTTATTTGCGCGGTTACGATGCCGCCGCGGTTGAGATCATCGCCCGCAACGTGGCGAACGATGAACGCAAGTCGGGCGGTTAACGATCAGTTGACTGCCAGAACTGAAAAGCTGAGTCACCCGCCAACTGATCGCAGAACGCGCGGGTGCAACCCGCCGAGGCTGCGGATCACCGCCGCCCGCGTAATTCTACTAGCTGCCCGCCGGTGCATCTGGACCCGCAAACAACCCAATTGTGGACGTTAAACGCATCGCGAAATGTGTTTTAATTTTTTACATAAAAGTATAACTGCATTCTACAGAAGCTGCGGGCCCGCAACCGCAGCGGTCGCGTGTGGACATCGCTCCGTGAGTTCGTAGCGTTAGTAGGCGGAACCTGGGAGCCAACCACCTAACTGAAATGCTTTCGTTTAGGACAGTGATTCCCAAAGTGGTCTATATCGACCCCTGGGGGTCTATGACAACCTGAAAGGGGTCTGCGTCAGCGAAAAAAAAATTTGGGGGTCCATGAAATGAAAATGGGGGGGTCCACGATAATTACCAATTTAAAGTAGTTAGTTTTTAAGATCGATAACATAGCTGCATAGCACATCTCTGGTGGAAAAGCACCCCCTAAGCCTAGGTTGCACCACGATATTTGTTGAAGTTAAAGTTTTTGTAACATTTCGCATCCTTCTCTAACTTAAAGAAATCTGTTAAAGTTAGAGCTGGATGTGAAATGTTATAATAACTTTAACTTGAATAAAAGTCGTGGTGCACCCCTGGCAGAGAATATGTAATAATACTACGTATAAAATGGACACTTCGAGGTCCCGCCCGTTTTGCCCGCATCACTCAACCCCTTCCCCTCTTATGGGCGACGGTTATTTTGTACGAGCTACACACACAGATGCGCGTGTAAATACACGTCACTGATTGATTGATGTCTGTGTAATAGAAACCAAATTATGCGTTTGTATGGAATTTTGGCAAAGTGTCCGCGGTGTGCCCCAGGCTAAATCTGCGATTGTACCTAAGTAGGTAGGTCTCATTTCAATCGATGGTGTAAATACCTAAATCAAATAATAGAATTACCTTTAACGACAGTTCTGGGTGACTTCTTTTCTGGATAGTCACCCTTCGCCAGATAATGTAAATCTTAACCTCGCTATAGTCTATACCAGAGGTTTCCAAACTATTTTTTCTTGAAGACCCTTTTCAATTTTTTTCTGGTTTCCTTGCTACATTTATATCACATTCCAATTTTTCCCATTTTTTCCCATTTTTCCAATTTTATTCCGCCTACGTAGACTCCCATCGAGTCCCTTGGATCCTAGGGGGTCTATATGGACCACTTTGGGAATCACTGGTCTATACTATAATAAAACAAACACAGTACACAGTTACTGTTCAATAAATAAATATTCTATTCTATTCTAAAAACTGTAGAAGTGTAAATTCTGTACATTAAAAATATTGAAAAAATAAATACCAGGGGATAATACTAGATCGATACTGAACCCAAATACCTATGTGATTAGAAAAATTTTTGTTTGTCTGTCTGACACACTTAATGATAAGTTTCACTTAACATTTAGTGTGTGTTTCATGTGAATCGGTTCAGAAATAAAAAAGTTACGTCAATTTAAGGAATCATATCGAATATTTTTAAGCTATTCCGGATCTATCTTCTATCTTTTAGGGGATTTCGTACCTAAAAGGTAAAAACGGACCCTACGGATTACTAATCCTCCGCTGTTTGTCTGCCTGTCCGTCCGTCCGTCCGTCTGTCTGTAACCAGGCTGTATCTCATAAATAGTTATAGCTAGAGAACTAACATTTTCACAAATTATATATTTCTGTTATCGCTATAAAGACAAAATTAATTACTAAAAATAAGAAAATGAAAATGTTAGGGGGTCCAAGGGGGCATTACAATAAACGTGTTTCTTTTCGTATATTTTTTGCTCGACAATAATAACGGTAGCAAGTAAACGCTTAAAATTTTCACAGAATTTTTAAGTCTTATGTTGTATAATAAATAATTAAATAAAAATAAAGTTAAGATTAAACCCATACAACAATCGTAATTTTTATGCAATGTTTTGGACAGAACTCTTCGTGCACGACTTTGACTCGCACTTGGCCGATTTTTTCTCTGTTAGTAACATTGCATACTGCATAGCAGCGTCTCGGCATAAAACAATCGCCGCTATGATCACCAATCAGCACGCCAAGAGTGGCAATTAAGGCATATTCTTTCCTTTTGACGCTCAACACTGCTATGAGTATCTTCGGGAAAGGCCCAGTCCAGTGGAGACGGATGGACGTCTTTCGGATGGTGGTTATGATTATGATGGTGGTGGTGGTGGTGGTAGTGGTGATGGTGGTGATGATATTGGTGGCGTTAGTAGCGTTGCTGGCATTGGTGGTGTTGGTAGTGGTTGTGGTGGTGGCGTTGGTGGCATTGGTGGCGTAGGTTTTGGTGATGTTGGTGTTGGTGGTGGCGTTGATGGCGTTGGTGACGTTTGTGGTGGTGATGGTGGAGGTGGTGACGACGGTGGTGATGGTGGCGGTGGTGTTGATAGCATTAGTGGTTAAAAATGCACAACGTTAATATTCTATTTGCATATTTATTATGTATAGATCTATCTTTTATCTTTCATTCCCTGTCAGTAGCACTAATTGACTGAACTTTACAAAACTTTATAATAATTATCTATAAAAAATATTAAGCATAGAAGTTTTAAATGACCTTTTCGAAAATACGGTTCAGCGTAGGATGGACGTCTGTTGGTAGGTACGACTAGCGTAATACACATAATTAGCAATTTTTCGCAATCCTAGCAGTCTGTGTGCTTTTGATTCCCGATGGCCATACGTCTAATATCGAGTACACAGAAGCAATACTGTAAAATAGATTTTTTTAAGCTACCCAAAATGTATACCCCAAAAGCGCTGCCCAAAGTCCCAAAGTCACTATTCCACGCGAACAAAGTCGCAAGTACAGCTAGTTGTAAATAAATGATACCAAGTGACGCGCCGTGTTCCCCACGCATTATTTCTGCGGGAGAAATGGTAGCTACCTATATTGGCACAAGATTCAAAAACATGTTTACGTCATTAACTACGAATTGTGCAATATATACCTATATATGCCTAACAATGTGTGATTCGTTCCCAGTTGCAGAAAAAAATAGGTACTTAATAGCTGTAACTATCGTTAATTTTCAGAAGGATTTCGGTGTTAATTTTACTTAAATGGATTAATTAAACATAATTTATCATTTCAGTAGTAATAATTGGTTGATGAAAGTAAATAGAAACCTTGATAAGCTATTTATAAGAATTTATTTTACTACCTACGTACCTAATTGTTAATTGCAGTGGAAACTTAGGTATATTATTTTCTGCATAAAATATAAAATTTTAACGTAATAATATTTTCCAACTGAAATAAAAAAAAAATTGCAAGTTTTGCAAATGAGACCACTTGCGTGTCCATGCACGAAGTCGATATAATATATTTTTTAGTTTTTATTTTTTAGACTTATTGTGTAAATGTCGACAAGTTACATACTTACAAGTACAGGTCTGTCCAAACACTGTTCATTTTTTCCTGTCAACGTATTGCGTGCAGTAGCGTGAAATGATGATATTAGTAGATAAATTAAGAAAACACAACTAAAACCCTTCATGTCCATACACTTATTGAGGGTTTAACATTCATATCGGTAAACATACATAAAAAAGCGGCCAAGTTCGAGTCGGACTCGTCTTCACAGGTTTCTGTACAATTAATGAATTTTCCAAGTTATCATAAATCTATATATATAAAAATGCAACCAGTTTTCCTTGGTCACGGCATCACGCGTGAATGGCTTTACCGATTTGGCTAATATTGATTTTGAATGATGTTTGGACGTCCAGGGAATGTTTAAAAGGTAAGAAAATATGAAGAAATTGAAGGGAAATAGTAAAAACCACCATTTCATTTTCCCATACAAATAGTCCGTGTCTATCAAACCTTTGACACATGTCATATTTTCATTCTGAGGCAATTCGAAGTTTGCCGGGTCAGCTAGTAAGTGATAAATACTAAAGAGTCTTTTTAGGTTTTCCTGTAAATCTATAGGTAAAGAACTATTTTCTAGATATTTTTTCAGAATTTTAAGCCTAGTAGTTTTACAGATAGAGAGGAGTGGTAAATTTTCTTAAATATCTTATTTTCATATATTTTTTTTATTTCTTCCCCCTAGTTCACCACTGGCAAGGAGGGACATATGGAAATAGTGAAATTAAAAGGCTTCCTTGTAGGCTCTACGCATTTCTAATAGCCCTACCTCACTAGGACACCATGGCGACGTCTCGTCGCCGGCTACGTATCCAATCACTTAGTTTGCCGTGGCGACGTCACCACAACATGGTGGCCAGTGGCCTGGTGAGTTAACCAGTCAGTAATCATGATTTCAATACCAACTGCTTGGATACGTGGCCGGCGACGTAGTAATAGAGGCAAAAATATCACTATTTCTTCTACGTCGATTGCAAAGCATTAAGTAAACAAGCAAAATTAAAATTGCTTGCAAAATTCAAATTATGTTGTAAAAGTTACAATATTCAAAACTGTTTTGTAACTAAACTAAAGCAAATCACTGGTCATTGATACTATTATAAACTTATATGTTACACGGTCGAGCGCTGATTGGCATTTACTCGTATTAATTAATGTTTCCAAATAGAAAAAAAAACACTTCTAGTCTTGGAGGAACCTCCAGTCAAATTCAGGACCTCAATCCTAGCCTGAGTGGTCCCCTACAGTTAAGCCACCTAGGCAGTTACTTAATTATGTAGATAGCATAATCACCAACAGAACTTACCTAAATCGATATTACTCAGAAACGGACTATTTTACGAATTAAACTAAATGCTTTGACGCAATAACAAGAGCGCCGATATCACAGACATTACCACCCCAAACCACCCAACCCCTCCACATCTACCTTCTGATATTATAATATTATTAGGTAATTTACCATCGGAGCTATTTACCTGTTTCAATTTTGTTAAAACATGGACTAGCCATTATTGCAAACATGATTTATGGGTGCTCCGTCCTCAAGGGGTTGACATTATTGAAGCTCAATTTATGAGCTAATAATATGTTTAAAGAAATCAAAGTGCGCCAAATTTTCCTCAATTATTTGAATCTGGTTATTGTAGAATTGTGTAATTTATATTTTTCGTGTTTTACAAGACGTATGTATTTCGTTATTTACCTAACTGTTCGCTTCACGTGATCAGAAGGTTGGGCTATTCTTTGCAAATAAGAGTGTCAATTTAACATCCTGGTAATTCTTGTGCAACATCCGCAGAAGTTCTGCGGATGTTACCAGGAGGAGAGCGATGTAGAGTTCTACGATGTATGAAGGTAAATTTATTGATTTTCTTAATTTATGTAGACAGATTTTTAATAAATATACGGTACATTTTGTGCATAGTCTAGTGATAGAAGACCACTACTACTACGCCGAAGCGTAGTTCCTGGGTTTGTTTCCCGGATCGGGAGCTATCAGAGATAATGGTGTAAAATCCTTTATCTCTTGTTTAGGGACTACAGGCGTGAAGTTACTTTATATAAAACCCGAAGTCTCGATTCAGACAAGCTGCCACCTTTCAGGACCTAAGATGTTTTGGGTTTTGGCAGAAAATTATAAACCAACTAGCTGTTGCGCACAGCTCTGCCTGTGTAGATATGTTTTTACCTGAAAAACACATATCTAATACTCACCGAATCATTTTACATGAGACAGGCTCTTCGTCATCAAATCTTTCAGCTCATTGCCACATGAATCTCACCGAATCCCAGCTCCCGACTAGAGAGTTACCTACTGTTACTAATCTATATTTTAAATGAAGACAGGCTATGCTTTTTCATCTTCCCACCGAGAGTCAGTCTCAGTACAAATATCGCACAGAATTCCCGCTCCACTCTGAAGAGTCACAGTTACTAACCAATATCTTACATAAGGGGAGAGGTCCAACTTCACAGCCTAACATAATTAATCATCATTAAACACATCACTCAACACAACCCCCTAATCCGGCCCTAGCGCAGTATCAGTTCTTAGCGGACGTCTACTCCTTTCCTATACAGAACTTCCCTACTTACCAGAAGCGGCGTAAGGCGTGGGCGGTGTGGGCCCCTGCCCACGGTCTCCTTGGAGTCCGTCTCCACGGAGTTTGTGAACCTTTACGGTTCACAAACTCCGCTTTCAATTTCCAGGAACAGCCGAGAGCAGGGGCGTAACTATCGCCGTATCTGCCGTATCAATTGCCCCCGGGCTAGGAGGCCCCCCAATTTTATCCAATTAAGTACCTACCAAGTCCATTACAATAAACAATGTAACTGTAGCGGTGCCAACAGTATACAGGCTATGGAGGATTTTTCGAGGGCACGCAGGGCCAAAGACTTTTTTTTTTAGATCGCGCGCGTTTGCCGGAGTCCTGTTTAAAAAACAAATTTTTACACGGGGCTCCGCCAAGGCTCGCTACGCCACTGGCCGAGGGCCTCGCAAAATATACCTTAATGCATGTCAATAGTCTAGTTCACAAATTGAAAATGGTAAAATTAGATATTATGGTCGTAAAAATACGTGCAATACTAGAAAAATGTGCTAAAACCGTTTTTCAGCACATAAAAAAGATGTAAAAAATCATTAAACAAAAAAGGTATTTAAAATATTGCAAATATTAACTTAATTTATGAAATTGAAACAAAAAACATTTAGCGATACAATTTCCAACTAAAGTCTTATATAAAAGCTATAAATATAGAAAATACCAACAAACCCATTTAGAAACAATAAAGTTAAATAATGCTGTAAAGCCTACGTACGCTCTCGAGTTCCATCTGTAGAACTCTACCTCCATTGATATTTTGTCTAATGTGCGCACTAAATGATAAACTACAACAATCTATAAACAGTCACTAGTAACAGTAACTCATTCTAAAATATGGAGAGAAATATACATTAAAGTTATGAGAGCTTCGCAACTACTTTTACTTTTTTGCTACGCGGCGTTGCTATAGATTAGTTAAGATTATGACGTCTCACCACTTATAGATGTCAATATGAACTACGCCTTCGCCCACACAATTGAATAGACAAAATTTTACCACGTCTCCACCCTCACTTAATTTCAGAGAAGACACCTGAGATCTGCAATGCGTCATTATGAAGACTGATAAATTTATTTAAAAAATACCCGATATCTTTGAACAAAAATAATACTACGGATTTTCTCACATATCTATAGTTCTGAGTTAATTTATTTGTAACAACAAAATATCTGTATTGGTGCGCATTGTTCTTTACATAAAAGTATTGCAAATTCAATACTATTTTCGCCTGTACTTTAGTGTGGATATCGAACACTGCAATTTATGTGCTCGTTGAAAACCATAAATTACTATCCTTACGTATAGGTATCTCTAAGACTACAGAAAAGGTCAATCCTCTCGAGGTTTCTCTCCACATTACTAACTTTTCCAAGAAATATATTTTTGTACAGATTTAATATAGACAAAAGGTACATCAGTTTTCTCAATACAAAAACAGAACCCGATTCAGTACAATGGGTGCGAAATATACAAAACAGTTTTCATTTTCAACCCCAACAAAGTGAGGTCCGCTCTTTTTCAATAAAGGAAAATTATTCGCTTGTTACTTTTTATGAAAATGTGTAATCCCAGCATAAATTGAAGAAAAAAAAATAGATTGTGAATTGAATATTCAGCATGTGGATTGAATATTCAATTTACGATCTATTTTTTCCGTTACGGTGTGAATTCGAGAAGGGCACTATGACCTGGATAGTAAGAGATGGTCAGCAATTAGAATTAGAGGTGTGCAGGCTGGGGTAGGCGGGCGGCGCTGGTTGGGGCGGGCGATACGTGACGCGAGCGGGGTCGCGGCGGCGGCGGCGGCACGGCACTCGGCACACGGCAGTCGACGCCCGCCACCCGCGCGCACTGGGAACCGCGCCGCGCCGCCCGCAGCCCGCCGCCACCGCGGCCGTCAGCACCGGCGACTATTATGCCGGCGCTCCGGGCTCGCTCCCCACGCGCCGCGCGCTCGCCACCGCCACCGCGCCGCGCTGTCCCCGCTCCGCCGCCGCCGACGTCTACGCGCTTTGCTCGTAGCCCGTAACGCACGCAAATACGCGTTTCACGTTATAGACCGGAATGTAAATATTTATGGATGTCAGTTTTCAGTTGTTTAGATTGGCTGTGAAATTCAAGGTATGTAAGTAATGTCTGGTGTTTCGATTTTTTTTCACGACAATGTTTATGTCAGTATATCACGTTTAGATTTTGCTGAATATTACAAATAAAATTAATCTCTAGGTAGAGCATGTCTATTGCACCGTGCTTATTGTCTTTTCCTTAATACCGATTTACAACGACAAATTTTAAATGGCGCACCGACTGCCTCTTTGTATTGAGATCGATAGTTTACTATGTATTAATGTAGGCAGTGCATGTATACAAAGAATTTACTCCTTAAATTATGCGAATAAAGCACGGCAGTGGTGGCGATGAAAAGCTCAGTGCGCCGTCGCGAATATGTCAATTTTTTACATAGTATCATGGAATAGGTAAGTAGGTTTGTATGTATATTGTTACTATAGGTAACTTAATTTAAAAATATAAAATTCGCAGTTACACGTCTACTTTATGTAGCCTGTAAATACAAATACATAAATTAACACATATATTTATTGTGATTTTATTTGATAGCATTATTTATGCATTTATCTGAACCAATTGTTACCTATAGGTACTACAGACATTACTTTTATACAAACCAAACAATACTTTCACATGCATAATTTACATAGGAACTTCCTTAATTATAAGAAAAATTACATTAGTTTATTGTTATTTATTGAGAAATCACTGGCAATGGTGATGTATCATGAATCAATTTTTGAATAATTTAACCTGATGTACATTTTCCATTGCTATTTTTATACAAATATGAATAAAATATTGCTCTGTTTCTACACTTATACCGTAAAAGATTAAGATGATTTAAAAATTTGAAAATAATTCAATACGTAATATCCATCTGCACTGATTTATGGATAGTGTGTAAGGAATTATCTTATTCTTAAAATAAAAATTTCAATGTAATTTTAATATACATCCATAAATTGATTAGAATCGGTAATTCGTCTAAAATAACCTACTGATTGGCATAAAATGTTTAGGTGAAAATGAAATCAGCAAGGCGTGTTCGGGTACATGAAGATGCTATACGTCATAGGTAATGTTTTACAATATTATTAATTTATTTCTTTTTAAGGAGTAATTAGTCATCGAGTAGATTTTGATTTGACTTTGTTTGTGAAAAAAAAAACTTTAATTCCCTTAACTACATCCTTTATTTGCTATCGTAGTTAGAATATAAAACTTATAAGTAGTTCCGAACTTTATTACACGTGTACTTGCTCTTTACACCACTTCATATTAAAAATTACTTACTAACATTTAATTTTATAGTACCTACGTCTTCAAATTAACTTTACTTCATTATCACATCGATCTATAGCAATATCTGACTACCAGCACATTCAAACCTTCGAAACCGCTAAGTAACACTATTTGATACATAACAGCGACTTTCCTACCGATATACCTATTCTATTCAGATAAGCTTATATTCATGCATGAGATAATTTTTTATGAGTGGAGTCGATAAGAGATAAAATAATCTAGTTAAACCAATTCAACAATCATTCCCACTTATTATATTTACCTAAAACTTACAGCTTTTTACTTTTTTATTTTGAAGGATCTCCATATTTGCTGTACTATTTATACTAGATAGAGATATACCTAACACTGATATGGAAAATATTCTTGTGACACAAAAACAAAATAGGAAAAAAACCATTGCATTTGCTATCTCTTGTAAGTATGTCTTCCCTATGATTATGTTCTTAATGGTAATGGATAATACGAAAAAAAATCAATGTTTTTAAATGTATCATTTCGGTTTATTGAATAAATTTACAATCACTTTTTTATGTAATGAACGTGGCAAATAAGCATGCAGTTCCCATTGATCTTAAGACCCTCACAAAGACCAGAAGTCAAAATGCAGAAGCGTTGCCACCCCTGAGACCTTAGGTGTTTGTCTTGGTGATAGTAATTACCGGGCCATGATTTACCATACCATAGTGCTGAACACTACTATTTGGCGGCAGATATATTAGGTAATGCGGTGGTGCCTACGCCCTCGAGCTCCTACACTAGAACTCTACCACCAGTAAAACCTTTGTATATAATAATTTTGCTTTCGTAATGAGCTTTTAATTTGTTTTTTAAAAGTCCGTATTTTTTCAATTAGGTATATTAAATTCAATATTAAATTAAACTTCCCTTGACCGATAAGTTCTTCTGTTGTTTATTATCTATTTTGAACATTTGTATCCGGAAGCGTACCTAACTTATTATAATGTAGTAAATATTTAATAAGTATATGTGTAGAGGCTACTTAATAAGAACGTCTTATATAATGCAGATGAAACATGCACAGCTGGTTACATAACTATATTGATATACCTAAAACTTTGAACACCACCTACTCAAACAATAACTGAACTAAACTAATCAAGAAAGTAACGGGCCCGGGTCAAGCAAGAATATATAATATATTTACTATAAATAGAACATAAACACTGCTTTATATAATAGCTTTACCTATATAATATACCTAAATACCAATTTAATAGTCCGTACAGAACATCGGCATCGCCTCAATCATGAACTACAAACAATCGACAAGGAGAATGAGGTCATTACTGCGAAGCTACATAATATTATTTATTTAGTAGGTAAATATACTAAAATGGATAATATCGATTAAATGATATGATACGGTATGTTCATATTTTTAGGATGTTTATGATACCCAATGATGGTAAAGGTATCGTTATAGTATAGGTAGGTATTTCTCGTAACTTTACAACTGTTGTTTGCAAGATGGCCATCTATCAGGAGAGCTAAGTTTAGCTTAGGAATATAATAAAAATATGTATACATAATCCTAAGGTACCTGTAAATAACCAAATGGGAGAAACCGTGAGAACGTAATGTAATTTCATCAAATGCGGCAGCGGTTCTTGTGATATTAATTTTATAGCGATTATACTTTCCCCTTTTTATAAGCAATTTTATAGACATCTACATTCGTTGATCTTTTTCGAGTAGCAGACAGTCATAAAATATATATCCACATATCAAGCATCGAAACAGCGATAAACAAGCCATAACGAAGACAACGAAAACTGTTTTGTAAACTTCACATCTCCAAATATGCACAGCAATATATTGTAGATACCTATTTTTAAAATAGGTAATATCCAACTACTAAACAATTACATTGTTAAGTATAAGTAGATTTAATGTGTGTCATAATCATGAAACAGAGCACCTCTACTTTTTTCCGAAAAAAATGTTGATATGTCTGCTTGTAACATGAATGTCTGGTTTTGATATTGTTGTTAAACGAAGCGTTTGCCAAATGAAACGTTGCCAAATGTTGTCCAGGAAATGAAAATAAGCTAAACAATTCTGATATTATACAAATTTTAATAAGCTTTAATATTATTATGAGAATTTCATATCATATAATATCCGGTAAGGTAAAGTTCGTATATAACGTAAAATACAAAACTAATGACAACACTGTCCATTTGAAATAAATTCCACTTAACAACATCTATACACAAATGGAAAAAAAAAACATTTCGCTCTCGTTAAGAACTATTTGTTTTATGTAATGAAACTGGTATGGTAATGAAAGTGATGACTGCAGTCTATAGCCACCAATACAAAGACCAGGCCAAAATCTGTGGTTTTTATGTATACGTTTATAGGCTACACTATAACTTACCATCAATGTGAACTGTATGCTTGTTGGCCACTTTATGACATTCAAATCAAATCAAAAAGTTTATTTTTATCATTTGGGATTACAAGAATCGCGTATGATGTTATAAATTTATTACTATTTTACAATCCATTAAAATGCACAGCAATCAGGAACGATTATTTCGAATATGTCGAAGCTTTCCGTATTTCAAAAGCCCTGGATTAACTAAATTTTAACTTAATATTGTAAGTGACGAGCGACTCGCCCTTACTCTGTAGGAGGAGCTTTGAAGTCATTAGATTAAGAATTTAACCCTGACGCAACGTTGCAAAGATATTTTAAATTTCTTATCAACCACTGACCTGATTTGGGGAAGAGCAATTATTAAATGTATGGAAAGATTTGTAATTTAACTGTATAATGGAGAATATACTTAGTAGTGCCTAAGTAGAATATTTTAAGATGATAGTACCTAATTAAATACAATTCACTTTTAAAACATAGTGCTTGCCCCAAAGTACGTTATAAATACATTGACATCTTGTGTAATGATATTTTTTTAAATAGTGTTCTAAGTGAATTCCTACTACAACTTATATGCATTTACCCAAAAATCAAAGATTCTAACGGATATCTGTAACGGATTTAAACTTATCAGGACGTTGCTTCGGCGCAAAAAAAATACAAAGATAAAAAGTCTAGCCCGAAAACCCAGAAACAGGTAGTGGTGAATACTGCCATAAAAATACGGGTAGATTAAGTATTATGGTCCCTATATCCTGGATGTCCATTACTGAAGTGTAGAGCTCCAGCCCCAGGAAAATAATTGGAGCGCTTGATTGTATATTTTTTTTTTTTTTGCATTCTGAATATTAATTAGTGGCGGCAGGTTTGGACTGAACTTGGACTATTGGATGGGGGAAGCTAGGCTCTGCTCTACTGTTTATAAGTAGTTAAACGTTATTGAATCAAAATCTCTGCACCTGTGTTGAACAAGACCATTGTGCGTTTAGTATAAATACCGAACTATCGAATAAAAAATTTACTGTCACATCCGAACAGATATTTCGATACATATTATTTTAAAGTATTAGTACATTGGCAATATGGAATGCCCTAGGCCTTATTTACTTATTCGATCCTTATTAACTTCTTTTGTGTGCTACACTTTAAATCCGCGTTAAATATATACCTATATCCTAAATACAAAGCCTAATAAAGAATCTGCAACTAAATAAACAACTTCTTGCTCTACTTTAATTGCTATTTTTACAGAGGAACTCTAGTACTAACTCTCCTTTAATCTATCCAGAGATAACAAACGGAAGATTTCAAGAGTTTGTTGGCATCGTCGCAGTTCACTTATATATCGCTTCTTATAATAGTATTCCTTGTTCTTATTGTGTGATGTGGCTATATATACATTTGCAATCAATCGCACATTATCTTAAATGTAACTATGGGCTATGGCTATGGGATCGATGATATAACTCATTACGCCAAATCAAATGTTAGCCGATTTTAGAAATGTAAAATTATTCTTCGCTGTTACTTAATAGAATATCCTAATTTTTTTTTGCAATTTGGGATGAATCCAAAACCTTTCCTACCTAAAGTATGTAGAAATTTTATGACAAAAGAGGATGTTGTTCAGGAAATTAAGCCTATATTAAGCTTTAAAATGAAGAGTTTCGCTCATTTGCTGCTTTTAATGAAGCAAATGAGCGAAACTCTAGCATATTCTCCCCATCCTTTGTGTGGCATGACGTACAAACACTGGGGGCCTCTTTGGGGATGAGTTTTGTCCAGCAGTGGACGTCTTTCAACTTAAGTGATGATGATAACACTAATATTTTATATTAGGATTAGTAACTACCTACATGAAGAAACATTATTGTGTATAATATTTTTAAGATAAGTTTATTTTTTTAAATATGGTCTGACTCACACAAATGTTTCCGTACACTGTGGAATGTCCTACGCTACTTTAGATACCATAGACTTCTCGCAGGTTTTTTCGTGACTAATGTCTAAGGAAAATTATTGTTCTCTGTATTTTGGTTCATAATTTTAGATATATTCGTTTTAGAAATAAAAAAGGGAATTTGAAATACTTTGCATTGCCCTTTTTATTAAAGTAGCTAAAAATTTACGGTTTTTGTGCTATAAGATTGTTACTACCGTGACTCGTGTGTTCTTGATTCCTCTACAAATGTTCCAATTTGCACTTAAACGATCGTATATTTTATTGCGTTTACTTATAAATTATGTCGATTTTCTTTGCCCCTATGGAATTCAACTTTATAATTAATTTCAATTCGATTTACACACTACCCCGAAAAGGAGTCTTATCAGACGGACAGACGGACAAAAAGGTGATCCTATAAGGATTCCTTTTTTTCCTTAAACCAAAACTCTAAAAAAACAGTCGCAGGTTCAATCTCTGCCCTAAGTATTTTTTTTTAGAAAGTACGATACTAGTCTCCTACCCTTTGTATTATATAAAACCCTATTTACATACCATCATAACAATATTGCGCTAAAACTCATTTACAGACACAACTAAATTTCACGTCAGCCGAAATTAACTTAGCTTTGTAACGTATTTACGTCCCATGTATATGCATACGTGCAAGAATAATTTATGCTGATATCAAGGGAAAGTTTGATGATGACCGATTTTATAACTTGCTGTCTACTGTTTCGTTCTTGTTACTGTCGGTAGGTATAATAAGGTACTGATTTGTTTTCCTTACTCATTAGCATTATGCGATCAAAAAATATGCAGATATAGTATTATGGAAATAAAAACCAGTTCTGATAGTAATCGCGATCCGTGACTCGCGGCTATCAGCCCAGTACTCCAATATTTTATTTCATTGTCTGTGTATGTACCCATCACGAATTTCCTTTACATAGCACGTTAAAATGTGATTAATATTTTTAAAACAAGTCCGTTCACAATTCTGAACACACTTACCAATTTAGACATAATAAAAGGTTAATTAAAACTCTGTCCAAATCTATACTTATAATAAAACTGTAGAAGTGTAAATTCTGTACATTGAAAATATTCAAAAAATAAAGACCATCCCCTCGTCTTAGATCTGTTACTAGATCGATACCGAACCCAAATATGTGATTAGAAAATTTGTCTGTCTGTCTGTCTGTTTGTTCAAGCATCACAGAAAAACTACTGGTCCGATTACAATGAAACTTGGTATGATTATACTTTTACCTTTGGCGCACAACACTGGGTACGTTTATCCCGGAAAAATGCCTGTTTGTCTGTGTGTTTATGCACGCTAATATCAGAAACGGCTTATTCGATTTGCGGGTATAAATTACTAATTCACTTATATGTTGTGGTAAGTTTCACTTAAAATTTAGTGTTTGTTTTATATAAATCGGTTCGGAAATAAAAAAGTTATGTCAATTTAAAGAATCATAATAATATCGATTTTTTTTAAGCTCTATCTTTTAGGGGTTTTTTTTGTACCTAAAAGGTAAAAACGGACCCTACGGATTACTTATCTTCCGCTCTCTGTCAGTCTGTCTGTCCGTCCGTGCGTCTGTCTGTCACCAGCCTGTATAGCATAAATAGATATGATAATGATAGCTAGAAAGCTAACATTTTCACAAATTATGTATTTCTGATACCGCTGAAAATAAAAAAAATAAAAAAGACAAAATTAATTACTAAAAATAAGATAATGAAAATGTTAAGGGGTCCAAGGAAGCATACAACAAACGTGGTTTTTTTTTCGTATATGTTTTGCTCGATAATAATATCAATAGCAAGTAGACGCTTAAAAATTTCATAGAATTTTTAGGTCTTATGTTGTATATTACCTTCCAAAGTAAATCTATACATTTATACAAATAAATAAAATTGGAGTGTCTGTTTGTAATATTAAAATAACCGCTTTTTACTAAATGCATATGTATGTATACACGGTACATATGCCAAAACTACATTTTTTACAATTTTTGTCTGTCTGTCTGTTTGTCTGTTAGGCGGGGTTAATCGGAACGGCTGGACCGATTTTGACGGGACTTTCACTGGTAGATAGCTGATATGATAAGGAGTAACTTAGGCTACTTGTATCTCCATACATCCGTATATACATACATACCTACATACAAATAAGTAGATTGGAGTGTATCCGACTTTGACGGGACTTTCACGGGTAGGAAGCCGATGTAACAAGGAGTACGTACGTCTTGGCGGGAAAGTAATTGTAATAACAAAATATCTGACTTCAACATAATATATTTAAACTGTGTAATGACATCGTCGTCTGATCGATAATATCTATATGAGAAAAGTATTACATATTTTTTTCGGTAAATTTTTGGACGGTATATCTAATAAACAATTCTACATTCGAAACATTAAATACGTGGTTATTTTAATAAAAAGATGTGTTAGATCCTATCTGACACGTTTTCGCCCGTAAATAGGCACCCACCCGTGTACTGCACTCCGCTTATTTATACTCCGAGAACTCTATGAAGTAGATGTCTCTTCCGCCGCAGCACAATACAACCCGCTTGTTACTGCAAAGCTTACTTTCAAGCATTGTGCTATTTGGTCGCAAGCAAGTTCTACAACGTTCGATGAAAGTTAGAGGAATAAGCCTACTTCTTTTGTGTTAGAACAGTTTGCACTATCTTTTTACAGACTCTGTACAGACACGCGGGACTCAGAATCTGATCTATCTAAATCTAAATAAATAAGAGTGATATAATGATCATAAAAAAGCAGCGAGGATAGAGGATATTTTAAGATAAGCTTCTAACATTGTTTAAATTTCTTTTTCGGAGACAAAAGAGAATAGTCAATTTTCGCCTGTTTTCCTTAATAATCAACTCCAAAACTATTTTAAAATTATTTAAATAAATATATTTGGGATTGGATCATTAAACTTTGCAGAACTTATGTTTTTTAATTGGGAACCGGCTACCTCAGAGTTTTCACAAAATAAAAACACTCAATATTGTTCTAATAGGTATAAAAAATAAACCGAGTTGAAGGACATACTTACTTTGCCGTACGAAAACTGTTTGCCCAATACATAATACATCGTTTTAGGTTGCTGTCAATTTACTAACTCGAAAATTATTTGGTACAGTTTTTAGATTGTCCAATATTCATGTTAACGATTTGCCCATTTCTTCTGATGAAATTTCTATTAATTTCACCTCTGTATAATATACTGGCTCCTGAGAAAAGGGTCTTGACAGACAGACAGATGGACAACGAAGTGATGAGGTAGGACGTATCGGGGATCCTTTTTTACATTAGGCATAAAACGCTAAAACAAAACTGGCATAACGCTATACCTGTACTCTTTATAGGAAATATGGGTTATTATGTTTGTACTGTGGGTAAGTGGTTTGAATTCAAAGTGCTTGTATTGAAAAACATTTATGTTGAATCAAAAATATCTAAACTTCTTTTATTTAAAACACAGAATATTAAAACTAATTTTGCCATTTACTTTTAGTACATTACGCTTTAACATTGAAAACGTTGGCGTTAAGGGAATTTTGGAAGAATAGTCATTTAAATAGGTACATTCTTTCGAACTACCCAGTTCAGTGACTACCCACAGCAAGTGGGAATTAAGGGAGAAATTTGAAAGAAGACTTGTAAAACAGATTTAATACACCGGAATTATCTGGGTGTACAAATTCGTACTTACGCTAATGGGGCAAAAAATAAAGGACCTAAAACTGAATAAATGAAGGGTGTCGTAGTATCAAGTAATATTAGACTACTTGTTCACCACTATCATTTTTAGCAAAACTGCAATCACAACATTGGCATGCACACCTAACATACTCGTATTATTATGAATTACAAATAAAATTATTTAAATTACTAATATTTGTAGCTTTTGAAAATGTATCAAATACTATCTCAAAAACTGTTTAAAATATCTTAGTTCAAATTAAATTTCATTCTTAACCGACTTCGAAAAAAAGAGGAGGTTCTCAATTCGTCCGGATCTTTTTTTTTTATGTATGTTCCCCGATAATTCGAAAACGCCTGTACCGATATCGATAATTTTGGTTTCGTTTGAAAGGGTGTGCCTCTCAGTTGGTCCCATTGTAACCATGTCAATATGTGATGATGGGATCCTGGAGAAATCGAGGGAACTCTTCAAATTTCATAGCACACTTGAAAGGAGATGATGATGGAGGTGATGATGATGAAGGTGATATTGATGAGAGGTGATGATGACCGTGGTGATGATGGTGATGATGATGGTGGTGATGATGGTGATGATGATGGAGGTGAAAATGATAGAGGTGATGATGAAGATGATTTTTATGGAGGAGATGATGATGGAAGAGATGATCAAGGTGATGATGATGATGGAGGTCATGATGATGGAGGTGATGATGGTGGAGGTGATTTTGATAGAGGTGGTAATGATGAGAGGTGATGATGACCGTGGTGATGATGGTGATGATGATGGTGGTGATGATGGTGATGATGATGGAGTTGAAAATGATAGAGGTGATGATGAAGATGATTTTTATGGAGGGGATGATGATGGAGGAGATGATGATGGAGGAGATGATCAAGGTGATGATGATAATGGGGGTCATGATGATGGAGGTGATAATGATGAAGGTGTTGATGTAGGTGATGACGATGGAGGTGATGATGATGGAGGTGACGATGATTGAGGTGATGATGATTAAATAGATGATGATAATATCACTACACTTTAAATTTGCCTTTTGCTTGACTGCCTTAAAACCAGCTACTGGAATAGATAGTTTTCGAAACTGCTATTAGAGTTCAATAGCGGTTCGTTGCCATTCCAGAAAAGCCGCTATTATACACCTCTAGAACTGATCATAAAGACTATAGATAGTACTTTCGTAGTTGAAATACCTACCTACTTTTACTGTAATACTTAATATCAATAATAGTTACACCACTGAAAAGCAAAAAATAAATTAATTTAAAACTAAAAAAAAACCGCCTTCAAAAATAATTCTAAACTGAACAGACAAAAACACTAAAAAGCGAAAAATAAACTCAAACTGAGTTTATTTTTCGGGCGACATTTTTCCGCATTAGATCATCAGACAAACGGTTTACTTTGGAAAAAAAAATTGTTTTAGAAACACACACAATGTCATTTTCAATTATTTTCAATTCACCTATATACATCCCACACGTATAGGTTTGATGAAAAAAAGTTTCTTAATTCACTTGCAAGTATGGAGATCCTCCAATTTTTTTATCTTTATGTAAAATTATAAAGCGATTCACAGAATACATGTACCTCCCAAGTTTCAAGGATGCAATCCTAATAGTTTCGGAATAAAGTGGCTCTGGCATACATAAATACAGACAGATAGACAAACTATACGGATGTACGGACATACAGATGACGAATCTATAATAGTTTCGTCATTTAAAATTTAGCTACGGATCCCTAAAAAGACTTCAAATTAAAAAGACGACTATCATAATTAACCAGAGAACAACGCACTCACTGAAGTAGAGTTGGACGGGGCTTCTATTTCTAGGTACCTAATTAACAGTCGTCGCAAACTCATTTGCTACAATATTGTACTTGGCACAACAGCAGCTGCACAAATCCCTCCCTCATTAAGCACCACTGACTTTAAACGGCTGCTTAGTTTTTTGTCCGTGATTCAAAACAACTTTAATAATAATGTTATGATGACGCATAACTGTGACGAATGTTCTATATATTATTGTATACATCTATATATCATATACTCTTAAAAAAGGACAATGTTTGCACATCATAATCAACGCAAAACTTCAAAATACAAACACAAAATATCTCAAAACTTTTTAGATTAAAATACAAATGTGCTGCTAGAAGATCAAGCGGCACTTTTTAGATGAGTTAGGAAATGTTGTTTTTTAACCTATGAAATAGGTAAAAAAACAACTATCGATCGGGCTTCGTCTTATTTATATCCCATTTTTATTCGATTAATTTACTTGATACCTATCCATCGACGCAATGCCATTTGTATCAAATAGCTAAAGAATAATAAACTGCTCCTGCTATGTCAATCAGACCGAAATCGATCACATGTTTGGCTGGTAAGATGACAGACACATAGGCACACAGAAAGATAAACATATTTAACTGATAACATACCTCTATTTCTTCTACCACTAGACTAATAAGGCAGTAAATTTTTTTTTAGATTATAAAAACATCTGTGGTGAGATCATCAAAGTGCTGAACTTTTACACCACATAGATAATGTACCTAAATATTTTTTTTAAATTGTGATTGTGCAGCCCACTTCTTTTTCATTTTACCAGATTGTAGCCCTTCCCTGCAAAGGTTACCGACCGTTGTCTTGACTAATATGTTGTAGACTCGTAGCGACAAGTTAAGTAAGTTAAGGGCGCGATTTCGTAGCACACAGCTACGTCGCGTAGGCAATGATTATTCATTGTACTAGCGGCTGGCCCCGGCTTCGCACGGCTGCAATGTTACCTACATTACTACTATCATATCAAATATAGCCTACAGCACTCCTGAATAGTGTAGCTGTAGTAGTGTAGCTTTCTGGTTGTAAAAGAATGTTCATGATCGGTTCGGTATTTTCGAACATTAGTCTCTACAAACAAACAATCAAAGTTACAAACTCTACCTATTTATAATATTAGTATAGATTAGCAAAATCTGTGTAAGACGGTAAAATTACATACCTAATGTCCTGTTACTTAAAATATTTTTTTTTATGTTTTAAATTTAATTCATCTTCTTAATTTTTTTTTCTTTAATCTATAGTTTTAAGAACTATTTTGTTGTACCTATTAGATATTGTAGAACAAATTACATTTATTAGGATGAGCAGAAATCGTCCCGTTATCTGTGGAAAAAGCATAACTATTATGTGTAATATCTATTGTACCAAATATATATTTATTTCTTATTTTCGCATTTTTTCATTATTAAAAGGATGATATTATTATTACCAAATGCATCGCACCACAGTATGTTTATTTACTACATCCTAACTTAAACTTAAATTATCGTACTAACTTATTTATCATCAAAATCACTGATTTTCATTTGTCTTCCCTTCACGGACAAACCTGAGATCGTTACTAAAAATAGAAATTGATACGCTAATATTCTTCATCATCGCTCCAGATGAAAGACGTCCACTATGAAGTCCGACAAATCCCTCCCCAAAGACCCCCAAATCTCCTAATGATGAACAACAGCGTTGTGCATCATTAGGGGAGAATATACCATAGTTGCCACACTTGGCAAGTGGATTGGCGATCGCAGTAGCGATAGTTTTATCGCGGGACGCTGCTGCCCATCACGCGTTGTGATTACTACATTGATTTTTTTTATGTAATAAAGGTGGCAAACAAGCTTGCAGTTCATATTGATGTTAAGTGAGGACTGCAGCCTATAGACACCCACACAAAGACCAGACGTCAAAATGCAAATGCGTTGCCATCCCTGAGACCTTAATTATTATGTCTCTTTGAGAGTTATTACAGACTCATATTATCGTCTCAAACTGCAATTCTTATGAAAGGGTTGTTTATTATAATATTACTTAAACTCAAATAAATATTAATTTAACACGTGACTAATTTGGGTGACAAAATCTCCGGCTTCTATTTTTTCTTCACCGCGGCCGCGGTCATTTAACCGCATGATTATGTGAATCCCCTTGACAACACATACAAGTGAACAAACTGTACGGTGGATTTTAAGCCATTTTTAGCGATTTTGCAGCTACCTGCAAAAGCGGCTACCCGCTCGGGGGTAGGTACAACCATACTAGAGTAAAGAGTCAATACACACACTACGACATTTAGAGGCGCGTTCAAACAATAACATTAAATATGATAATAACTAATTGGAGGCCAAAAATTTTATGCATGTATATCTTTTATCTTTAAAACTTCAATCAATGCTTATATCTGTCTAGAATGATTAAAAATCGAGATCAAACAGAAACAAAGCGTCGCATGTATTTGACATGAAGGACATCGTTTGATCTTTAGGTTAGATCAATGCCTTTCTTTGTCATTAGATATCTCATTAGTAAAGACAGCTTTCCACTTTCCTCATTTTATCGGCATTAATGGTTATGGGCCAGGTAATTTACATGATATACACACAAATACAATAAAGCATCCCGGACGAAACGCCTTGTCCATTAGTGATAATCAAAATGAAATCCGTCCAGTAATCATGGAGAAAGACGGAAAGGAACATTAAATTTTATATCATACTTACAGCCGCTCGTGACTTCATTCTTTTTATTTTTCAATTTTTCACCAGATGAAATAGTATACACCTTCTATTCCAGGCTATACTAAATTATATAATTAAAAAAACCATGAAAACGCAAAACATTCATTGCAACAATTGTTGGTTGATCCAGTATCGTACGACATTTTTCTTACGTAATAACAATCGTCAACAAGTGCATAAAAAATATTCGTACAAATATGCATAATACGAGTATGATACAATTGGAAACAAAATATAATTCGCCTAAAAAAGTAAAGGTCCTATTTTAAAAAGTGAACCTTTATAGCATTAACTTGGTCGCTTATTAAGTTTAGTTTGGTTGTCTAGTGTCCATTACATAGATGGATCTATTACTTCTCTATGAATTACTGCTAAGAGGTCAATAATGTCGTATGGTCAAAATAATGAGATAAATGAGGATTTTTTAAGATATCTAGAATTTCTAGAGTTAGAATTTAAGCTCCATAATTACTTTTAAATAATATTTTGTGTTTTATGCAACGAGGGCCACCAATCACACTTTGAACATACTCGTAGTAATAGTTATTAACGCGATTTTTCTGTTTCCCGAACACCAGAACACTGGTTGAAAATACGATGCTGCGATTCTATTTTACAGCATGCTGCAATTCGGTATCATTGATTTATGACTACAGTTCTTACTTGTCGATACTCACCGGTTCTCTGCTGAAATCGATCTTATTGGCACCTGACTGAAATTCAGAAAGTTTTATAGCACACGTTCACGCCAAGCACAGGTGTGCTAGCTAAGTGCAAAGTTCTGTTTCGATTTGCCGATGTATATTAGTAATATTTATGTTGTTATGGATATTTTTGTACATTTATTCATAAGAAACCATAATTACGAGTATTTTAAAAAGTTTTTTAATCTTATGAACATATTATAGAAGATTAATGATGGTAATTTCAAAAAAAAAACTGGTAAAAATTAATTATTATCAAAATTATTTTTTGGAATCAAAACTTCTTTAGTCTCGTTGTGCACTTTTTGTGATGGGTATAAAATGTTAAACTCGCGTCAGGACATATGACCTGATCGAAAATTCGTTCGAAAGACAGAAGGCGGAAGGAGGAAGAGGAGACCGCCGGCACGGAGTAGGAGAGGAAGTATCCCTTTCTCTTTTTACCCAGCGGCGAAACAATAAGCGCCTGCGCCTGATGTTTCGTTTAGGCGACGCAGGGCACTTGCGTGAATGTGCGTGTGTGTTTGTTACAGTGGTGTTAAATTTTTAATGTAATATCAATTGTCACGTTTGTGTACGATAGCGCAATAAATAAATATTGTATTTTACCACAGAAAGGATAGCACTTTTATACTGATAATTAACGCAATTCGTCCAAAATTATTCCCTTAACATTCCAAAATACCAAAAATATAGGTCGCGCCACGTAAAAAGAACGCTGGAAGAAAGTAGAAGGGATGTGTTCGCGCATCGGTACACTCGCGCACGAAAGTACTAGCCCTATTGGTTTATTTTTGAACTAGCTTTCGCTTGCGGTTTCGTGTATTGGTAGGCAGATTGAAAACGCCGCACCTCATACCACCAAATAGATCGATAAATCGTCTACTGCGCAGCTTGACCGCCAGCGTTCTTTTTACCTGGCGCGACCTATATCAAACGTTAATATTCAAGTTTTAATAAAAAAAAATAAATAGTAAAAAAAGTTCACTTCTGCCGTCTTTCCCGGAGTGCAAACCCTTGGTTTTTTGATCGTGTTTGTCAATTTTGTACATGTTATCAAGAGTAGCTCGCGAGAACTTATTTTATTAAAGCATTTTACTATTCACCAAACTATCAGTTTAATGAATTTATCATTGAAATTTGGACAGAACAGCGTCAGTTGGGTTAGCATTTTTAAATGCTAACCGATTTGTTTGAGTAATAGTTTCCGTATACACTCCTCTATAATAACAAATTACCGATTGCTTTATAATGAAGCGATTCAATTCAAATACACAAAGAATAGTTGTCTGTTTCCTTCGACTTTGATTGAGATATATTCATAAAGCGTCCATTCGCACACAATTTACAATATACTCGTAGCTTGTCTCACGAACTACAATTGTTTACATAGTGGCCCGTCTGTGGATAATTAATTTCATAATGTTTTTTATTTAACTGGCTAGTACCATAAAATAAATTTTGTAAATTTGTAGTGTGTATAGTTTGAAAGGAAACGTCGTTTTTGTTACGATGTCTGTGTTGATTATAAATAATGCTGAATCACATAATTCTTTATTGAAGTAATCATTCGTGTAGCTGAAGTTGTAGTGGATGGACACTTTTTTAACCATACTTGATTCAGAATGAGGTATGTAGAGCTTTTAAATTATGAAATTAAATCTGTGTATGATACCTTAACAAAATCCCTTTTATTTTTTAACGTAATATGCACATTATTAATTCCATTTCTGAATATGATTATGATACCTACTTCATAATGTTTAAACATTTCGTAGCCTTATATTTGTATTGTAAATGTTTTGTATTTTATTTTAGCTCTTAACGTAGATGCATCCACGACGTTATAATGGTATGTTAAATATTATTTCATAAGATTTGTGATATCCAGCTTTGATCATATGAATGCTATTATTCAAATTTACGTACAATCTGATTACTTGCTTTCGGCAAAGAAAAATACGTGCAGTAGGTATTTAAGAAAAACGAGGTACGCGATTCTGATGTAATAAGACAGTAATAAGCTTTGTTTCACGTAGGTGTAATCTTCTTATGAGTGCCAAAAAGATATGATATATATTTATTATAGGTAGTTGTGATAAAAGTATAGTTACATTAATCTGAACATAATCTAAAGGTCATCCAATATTAGACAGTTAATGTAACAATAATGGTAATATAGCTCAGTTGCAAAGGTTATTGGAGGTAGAGTTTCAGAGGTAGCTCAAGGGCGTAAGTACTAGCGCATTACTTTCTACATTGTAATATTTCGATAGCGAAATACAAGAGATTTAATTTAAATTATATTAATAATTTATCTAAGTTTTAATAACATTAAAATAGTAGTAAATTAATTTAAAATACGTTTACACTCACAGTTCCACATAAGTGATAATGTAAACCTGTGTTGTGAATGCCGTTGAACACATTCAACACATTCAACACCTTAACCCAAAACAAATATCTGTAGGCCATACAAATGTTTGTTCCGGTGCGGGGATCGAACCCGCGACCCTTCGAATCAAACGGTCGTCTCACACCGCGGGACTAACCGGGTCGTCAACTACTATGTCTTTTGATAGAACCGTCAATATAATTAAATTACCGATGATAGCTGAGAACCTTGTTTAGACGTATCTAGGTCCAGCATAGGGTTGCCACTGGTATTCTAATTTTCTTATAGGTTTACTCAATTTCGTGTAGGTGTACTTTATAATAATACTATACCAATAGAGTACCTACTTACGCTAAAATACTCAATTTAGGACGTAGGTAACGTAACGGTTACCGACTTGTAACGTGTAATTATTATGTACTTAAGTAAGTACCACAGTTAAATAACTAAAAACAATAAGTAAAGCATTTGATTCAAATTTCTAGAAGTATGCAATAAATTCAAATCAACTGCAAAATATTTCATTTTGCATAATATTTGCCGGTACAGTAAGACGTTAACACTGTTCAAAACTGTTTTCTCCCCTAAGAGTATAAAATGGAGAGACTAAATGGACAAAGCTTCATTAAAACTATAAAAGTTAATAAAAACAAGGTAATCGTATTTAATGTAATATAAGTCTTTATTCCGAAATTACTGTTACTAACTACTTAACTTTTTAATGATCATAGAGTTTGACGGTGTAGACGCTACCGTATTACCTAATTATGGTTAAATGATAGTTTTTTGCGCTAATATATTATGTTGCTTTTAGAAATGTGACGCTACGTTATTTCTATAACAGAGGTAAAACAACATTTAGACTTCAGGAGTAACATTTTTTTGGGTATAGTGATCTCTAGTTTTTGTGTAAATGTCTATAAATTGCAGAATTCACTTACCATGCTTACAATCATTGCCGGTTATTTTCATTAAAATTCATTACGCTGATTTTACAAACCGGGACGTGACGCAATATAGATATTTCGTAAAACACTTTTTAACCTTTAATCCCACGTTTCGGCTCGGTTGCACAAGCCAACGTCGCAAATGGACTGTTGTATTAGCAAAATATCAAATTGCGGGTAGCTTGATTTTCTTGAACATCAAGCCACGTCGCCGAGCCGAAACGTCAGAATAAAGGTAAAAAAGTGTTTTTACCCACTATCTATCTATCGTGTCACGAGCTGGTTCGTAAAATCAGTGAAATGAGTGTTAAACACGAGTGTTTATAAAGTTCATTGAAATTATATAAAAAATATAATGGTTTTTAGATATTGTGTTGAATATTCAATAAATGTTGCGAAATGTTACAAAAAACTATATATGTAGTTACACTTTTATATTTAGTACTAGCTGTGCCCGCGACTTCGTCCACGTGAGAAAAAATATGATTGTTCAGTATCTACCCGGACGGCTTGGGCGCAGCTGGTATAAAAGTAGCCTTCTTATTACATCAGCTAACTGCCAGTGAAAGTCCCGTCAAAATCGGAGACACTCAGATTCTATTTATTTGTATGTAGGTATGTATGTATGTATGGAGATAAAAGTAGCCTAAGTTACTCCTTATTACATCAGCTACCAACCCGTGGAAGTCCCGGCAAAGTCGGATACACTCCAATTCTACTTATTTGTATGTAGGTATGTATGTATGTATGTATGTATGTATGTATGGATGGATGT
Source organism: Macrosoma leucophasiata (assembly GCA_036365455.1). NCBI lineage: Eukaryota > Metazoa > Arthropoda > Insecta > Lepidoptera > Hedylidae > Macrosoma > Macrosoma leucophasiata. The sequence goes on along the minus strand of JAWQUS010000009.1, from coordinate 14,397,217 downwards.
ATGGAGATAAAAGTAGCCTAAGTTACTCCTTATTACATCAGCTACCTACCCGTCAAAGTCCCGTCAAAGTCGGATACACTCCAATTCTACTTATTTGTATGGTATGTATGTATGGATGTATGGAGATAAAAGTAGCCTAAGTTAATCCTTATCACATCAGCTATCTGCCAGTGAAAGTCCCGTCAAAATCGGTGAAACCGTTCCCAAGATTAGCCCCGCCAAACAGACAGACAGACAAAAATTGTAAAAATGTTGTTTTGGTATATGTACCGTGTAGGTATACATACGTATGCATTTAGTAAAAACCTGTTATTTTAATATTCCAAACAGACACTCCCATTTTATTTATTTGTATAGATTTTTTATTTGTATAGATTTATTATAGAAAGGTAATATACAACATAAGACCTAAAAATTCTGTGAAAATTTTAAGTGTCTACTTGCTACCGTTATTGATATCGAGCAAAACATATACGAAAAAAAAACACGTTTATTGTAGGTATGCCCCCTTGGACCCCTTAATATTATCACTTTCTTATTTTTATTAGTATTTGATTTTGTCGCTATAGCGGTAACAGTAATGTAAAGTATGTACACATTTTTAGCTTTCTAGCTATCACTGTTTATGAGATGCAGCCTGGTGACAGACTGACGGGTGGACGGACAGACAGCGGAGGATTGGTAATAGGGTCCGTTTTTACCTTTTAGATACGGACCCTAAAAAAAGATAAAGGATAGATACAGAATAGTTTTAAAATATTCGATATGATTCTTTAAATTGTCGCAATTTTTTTTTTCTGAACCGATTGACATGAAACAAACACTAAATGTTAAGTGAAACTTACTATAATATATTAGTGAAAACTGCAAAATGAATAAGCCATTTGTGAAATTAGCGTGCACGAACACACAGACAAACATACATTTTTTTCGGGATAAAAAGTACCCAGTGTTGTGCGCCAAAGGTTAAAGTATAATCATACCAAGTTTCATTGTAATCGGATTGGTAGTTTTTCTGTGATGCTTGAACAAACAGACAGACAGACAGACAGGCAGGCAGACAGACAAAAATTTTTCTAATCACATATTTGGGTTCGGTTACGATCTAGTAACATCCCCTGGTATTTATTTTTTCAATATTTTTAATGTACAGAGCTTACACTTATACAGTTTTATTATAAGTATAGATTTTTTTAAACTAAATTAAAAAACTGGCCGAGTACGTGTTATGCCACTCGCATTTTGTAAGTTGATTGACTATAAATACTTCAATGGTCACAAAAAAGGTCGGTCAACCCTAGTCCAGCACGTAGAGAAAGTGGCAAGGATTGTAGCATCAAGCGATTCAAACAAAACCTTGCCCATCCCTCATCGGCGGACATTATGAACGATTGCTATAAACAGATTATAGTATTGCATCCTACAACGTTTATGTATATTGTTTGAAATATTTTACCTACGCAAGACGAACAAGCAAAACATCGTTCATTTTATAATTACCGAAGTAAGTGTTGAAAAGTTCGAATGTAAACACTACCACATTATCCAATTTGTCTGCCCCTAAATACTTATATTGCTGACTGCTCACAACCAGATAAAACTTGGGTAGTATTTTGGCATACCCACTTGTATTTATATTTTTAAAATGGCAGACAGAGTCCTACATCATGTGTCTGCCATTTTGAAAATAACAGGCGAGCAAAAGGTTATATTTTTGCACTCTTTAAGGGGACACAGGGGAATAGGAGCCAACGGGTAATAAGAACTACCCTAGTTTACGTATATCTTAACAGGATAGTTTTTTTTGCCTTTGACGAAGTATAGAAAGACCCGGGAGGGGTCCATGTGACTGGTTTTATGAATGCCTGTTGACTTTTGGGGCACTAACAGACTATTTGTCGGATTTTAGACGATCATGACGATATACAAATGCAAATAGTTCGTTTCAAATTATTTTATTATTGGTATTGGCCCTTTTGTAATGATACGTGGTCATTAAAACGTTTGAAACAAAAATTTATTTATTTAAATAGGTGGAAAAATATATTTTGAGAATTGGACAAAATAACGAGAATGGACCCAAGTAACGAGAATGGACCCCTCTGTCCCCACTCCACTTCATTATTATTTATTAATTTGTTCCATATTCCTCGTAACTAGATAAAATAACTGAGAAATATAAATTAATGGCAATTCTCTACACAATGCTCTTATAGAAATCTCAAATCTCTCTCAATCTCTTAAAGATATTAAAAGAATTATTATTAAAGTCATTTTTAGTACTTTCCAAAAAGAGATGTTATTCCTATTAAGGTTGTATTAATTTTATTGATAGAAAGGACAAGTTCTAAGTTGGGCCCTCACCTTGTACACTATATCAAACGATAGAGAAAAATACGTAGAATCATGGAAAAATACTCAAAAAATAATTTTAATCGTTGTTTTTTAACGACAATTAATTGATTAAAATATTTGAATAGATTCTGAAAATTATTAAGTAGTTAATGCTTCTTCTCTCAATATAGTGAACACAAGGTGCGGCCCCAAGCACCATACATTTTGCAACGTCGCCTTTGATCATGAAATTGAATAAAATTCGGACGCAGAGCCTGTTATGAGCAAGAGGCAAGAGGGTTTATGTAGGGGTTATTTAGGATATGATTGATTTGAAATTCATAAATCTGACTGACTTTTTATAATAATAAAGTTAATACAGTGTCACGTTTAGATGAAATGTCATATTACCTAATTTAAATAAAAATCAATTGCTATCCGTTAGTCTCGCTAAAACTCGAGAACGGTTGGACCGAATTGGCTAATTTTGGTTTTAAATGATTTTTGAAAGTCCAGGGAAGGTTTAAAAGGTAAGAAAATATGAAGGAATTGAAGGGAAACAATAAAACCACAATTTCATTTTCCCATATAAATAGTCAGTATCTATCGAACCTTTGACACATTATTTCATTCTGAGGCTATACGAAGTTTACCGGGTCAGCTAGTTATGTATAAGAATCAAAGAAATGTTTGTTATGGCATAACTGGCAAACGACTACACCAAATTGGATAAATCTTTCTTTTATGTGTTCGTTATTAATGTATGAAAAATTATAATAGCATATAGGTAAATAACGGTAGGAATTTCGCCGGGTCGCTTGTATAAAATAAATTTCAGTTAAAATAAGCAAGAAAAATATATAAGTATATAACATTTTATTCTGGTTCCCTTTACCCCGTACTCTAGAGCAATAGATAAAAAGTGGTTTTAATAAGAATTAATTCGAGTTTTATCTAAAGTGGCGCCAATCCCCCCTTTCTCCTCTACATCTTGATATTATTATGTATCATGAAACATCTATTGTTTACCTACTCTATATGTGAATAAGATGAGTACCCACCAATGACACTTTCTCAAGTTTTATGGCGTACTATGTACTTATAATAAAACTGTAGAAGTGTAAATTCTGTACATTAAAAATGTTGAAAAAATAAATACCAGGGGATGTTACTAGATCGATACCGAACCCAAATATGTGATTAGAAATTTTTTTGTCTGTCTGTCTGTCTGTTTGTTCAAGCATCACAGAAAAACTACCAATCCGATTACAATGAAACTTGGTATGATTATACTTCAACCTTTGGCGCACAACACTGGGTACTTTTTATCCCGGAAAAAAGTCTGTTTGTCTGTCGTTTGTGCATGCTAATATCAGAAACGGCTTATTCGATTTGCAGTTTTTACTAATATATGGTGGTAAGTTTCACTTAACATTTAGTGTTTGTTTCATGTGAATCGGTTCAGAAAGCCGCTGTCTGTCTGTCTGTCCGTCCGTCCGTCTGTCTGTCACCAGCCTGTATCTCATAAATAGTGATAGCTAGAAAGCTAACATTTTCACAAATTATGTATTTCTGATACAGCTTTAAAGATAAAACTAATTACTAAAAAAAATTAGTAAATGAAAATGTTGAGGGGTCCAAGGGGCATACAATAAACGTGTGTTTTTTCGTACATGTTTTTCTCGATAGGAAAAACGGTAGCAAGTAGACGCTTAAAATTTTCACAGAATTTTTAGGTCTTATGTTGTATATTACCTTTCATAATAAATCTATATCCATACATACAAATAAATAAAATTGGAGTGTCTGTTTGTAATATTAAAATTAGGGTTGTTGAGGATACCTCTTCCTCTTCCTCATAATGAGATAATGAGGAAGTTCCGCAATATTTTAGGTTCCCTAACCGTTTCCGCATCCTCATAAATAAAAACAAAAAAATCTTCTTCCGCTACCGCTTCCTCAAAATTTAAGAGGAATTTATGAGGAATTTCATTGCGCATGCGCGTCTTGTATCCATGGCAACGCACACAGCGCGATGCCGGGCCGAACAAGAGAGCGAGACCTCCCCTCCCGCCACTGGCGCTGTTCCTTGCTAGTTTGTTTTAATTTTATTGATATACATTACATACAATATTATGTTTATACGCGTAAGCAACTAAAAAGTTCGAAATATTCGGGGCTTAACGGAACTGTATCTATGGCAATACCTATCTTCTCTTCCATCACGATTTTTTAGGAATGCTGGATTGGTACCTTTTATACGATAAGCAGAGAAAACAGCTTTCAAATTATTTTTTATAAAAATTAACCTCCCTATAATTCATTTTGATAAATAGTATTAAATTCTTTTATTTTGATTAATAATATTCGACTTAAGTACCTAAGTAAGAAAGAAATAAAGAATGCATTCCTATTTGCATTTCAATTTCTAAATTAAATTGTATCATTCACTCATCTTTTTTTGTGTGCGTGTTTTGTGTAGATACGAGTATGTTACTGAACTCGTCCGTAACTGCTGGACCGATTTTGATAATTCATTATTATGTGTGTTTTGAGAATGGTTTAGATTCATAGTTTGGTCCACTGGAAAATGCCCTTTGAATTTTTTTTTATGTATGTACGTATGTAGTTATGTACATAAAGATAGGACAGCGGATTTTGGGGGTTGGGTCCGCTAGTATTTATAATTTCGTATCATCCTCTTTTCATCTTTCTGAAGCGCGCAAGACCTCGCGGCTGGTATAGAACGCAAGCGATCTACTCGATTAACTCGGTGCGGTCGGGTACGGGTGACCACTAGTGGCAAATTAAAATGCGCGTTGCCGAGCTTCGAAGAGCACGTTAAGCCCGTTTATTCCCATCGGCCTCCTCTGAGACCGGCAACCGGCACTAATAGTGCCAACGGCCACCCCAGTGGTCGTTAGTTTCATTTGCCCCCTTCATAGTTATACTGCAATGGTTTATTCGCATTTCACATCGGACATTAGGTACCATTAGTCGAAAATTGCCACCATCTTAGATCCATATTTTGACACCACTATCGAATTCAACACCCACAAGAACCATGAAAACGACACTCATGACGAAATAATTGACAAATTGCCAAATTGAAAAATTGTCACCTAAGTCAATTTTCGACTATTGGTACCTAACGTCCGATATGAAATGCGAATAAACCATTGCAGTATAACTATGAAGGGGGCAAATGAAACTAACGACCACCGGGGTGGCCAGTCTCAGAGGGGGGCGATGGGAATAAAGGGTTAAACCGACGGTCCCGGTTGCTATAGATAAATAGCAGTCGTTAAACCTTGTCCCAGGCCATAGTATGGGCGGTTTGAAAACATCCGACAGCGGGTTGGCCACTAACCGTTATCTCCACCAACCCGCATTGGAGCAGCGTGGTGGAGTAAGCTCTAGACCTTCCCTCAAGAAGGGGAGAGACTCGTGCCCAGCAGTGGGACGTTTCAACGGCTCATTATTATTATTATATCATTAACTGCCTCAGTAGCATAGTGGTAGCAGGCCACTACTACTACGCTGGGAGTCCTGGGTTCGATTCCCTGGTCGGGGACTATCAGAGATAACAGTTAATCTCTCGTGCTATTGGGATTTTTCCATTTTCTGGAAGTTTCCCAGTAGGTAGCTCGGAGTTTGGCAATGTGCCCGGAGATGGCAACAGGTTCGCCACCTGTTACATGGGCCAAAACGTAACCGGCGAGTCCTGGGTGTTTGCATGTATGTTTGAATGCATGCATTTACCTCTGCCTACCCCTTCGGGGATTATAGGCGTGAAGTTACGCACATTCTTCCTCTTCCGCTTCCTCATCCGCATCGTCTTCCTCATTAAAAAATCCTCTTCCTCATCCGCATCCTCTAAATTTGCGCGTCACAATTCCTCTGCCTCCTCCTCTTCCTCATAATCACTTCCTCAACAACCCTTATTAAAATAACCGCCTTTTACTAAATGCATATATGTGTATACACGGTACATATACCAAAACCACATTTTTTACAATTTTTGTTTGTCTGTCTGTCTGTCTGTTTGGCGGGGCTAATCTTGAGAACGGCTATACCGATTTTAACGGGACTTTCATTGGCAGATAGCTGATGTGATAAGGAGTGACTTAGGCTACTTTTATCTCCATACATCCATACATACATACATTGACGTTGGTGGCGTTGGTGGCATTGATGGCGTTGATGGCGTTGGTGACATTGATGGTGGTGTTGGTGGCGTTTGTGGCGTTGGTGACATTGGTGCCGTTGGTGGTGGTGATGTTAATGGCGTTGGTGATATAGGTGGCGTTGGTGGTGGTGTTGGTGGCGTTAGTGGAGTTGGTAGCGTTGGTGGTGTTGGTGGCATTAGTGGCTTTGGTGGCTTTAGTCTTATAACGTGTACAGAAAAGTATTAATGTAAATCAGATTTTATAACTATCCATAAGTGTTTTTGTATAATCCAAAATTAACCAAAAGTTATATACAAGAAATTCTGCTCAGTCACTATTCCACGCGAACGAGGTAGCGGGCACAGCTAGTTACTAAATAATCTCGAGCTGTAAATGTCTAGTACTCCATATATTATTCCGCAAACGTATTAAATTGTAATTATGATTGGTTCACGTGACCCTCGCAGAGGCCAATTACTGAAGCGAGCGACTCTATTATTTCTCCTATAGGTAGGACACAATAGGTACTGCTTTACGTTCATATTATCCGCACTCTGTGCTGTATAGTAGTAAAACTAGTTGTCGACCGCAAACGAAACTCCGACTCGTATGAGTTCATTAAAATGACACATTATTTGGTTTCCCCATTTACGTGTACCTACTTGTATTACCTACACTGTGTTTTTTCTCTACTTTAATCAGCATATAGGGTAAAATGTAGTTTTCTCGGCACTCCTCCAAAATGTATAATTATACGTTAATTTTAAGTTTCAGTGTAATCGAACCAGGAGTTATTGCGTGATGCGTGATACTTGAACAAACAGATAAAAAAATAATCACATAAATGGGTTCGGTATCGATCTAGTAACAATCTCTACACTATTTATTACTTAATATTATTAATGTACAGAATTTAAATTTCTACAGTTTTAATATAATGTATTGAAGTTTATTTCTGCATGTTCTTTAAGTTCTCGACCGACCTTTTCTCGAAACACTACGTCGTATTTTTGAAGCTGCATAACTTGGATTGTGATAATACCAGGCAAGCGAAATTCTCTCTTTAAAAAAAAACCCAACGCCACGCATTTTAACTGAGGTGTAGAGTTTGTAAAGTTAGCACGTGTAGAGTAAGCAACTAGGCTCTAAAAAAGATCTGATAACATTTTGACAGTGAGAGCGATATAAAAAAAAACATGTGAAGTGTTGGCAAGACGGCTTGTCTTGGGTGGGATCATTATATTCCAAACAATTTTGAGTTTGGGTTTTTTCATGAACAGACAGACATACGCATCGGCGAAATTTGTTTTACAATATGTATAGACATTGCTGAACCAAAAACAAAATTATCTCTCGAATCCATATAACTAAATATGCAAATGCCATTCTGATACATGATGTATATTATACTTAGTGTAGAATTTCTAACTATGTTTCTCTAAGCCAACTAAGCGTTCTCCCTTTTATGGGGACGGTAAAATACAAGGCTGGAAGCATTGCAGAAAGTGTAATAAATTATTATTACTTCACATGTTTCTCTATAGGTAGGAGGTCTAAACGCAGCTTTATTTTATTACTCTGAAACGGGCACATATCACAATGATTAGGAATTTTCAGGTTTGTACTTTTACATATATAAATTAAATAATATATTAAATTTAATAATAGTGTAATAAACCTAAATTGTAATACATAGTAATTGTATAACGTAGTAATTTTTATCGTACCTTGTATAATTATGTTTCTGGAGGTTTTCTAATTGTTCTTAATATAATGTGTAGTTTTTTTCAGCCTACTCTTATTTAAAAATTGTGTACGCTAACAATGGAATAAAGGGCTCTTAGCGTGATAGTACTTCAGCGTTCAATTAGTTGATCGTTCAGTGACACTCATTGGCACTCCGACAGATCAATGAAACCACTAAGTGATGATTTGTTTGTGATTTTACTACGTTTTTATGTTTGTTATGTAGGGAATAACTAGTTTTTTTTTTGTGTTACGAAAGTGGCGATCAAGCATGCAGTCCACATGGATGTTAAGTGATGACTGCAGCCTATCTTAGTGCAAAAGCCAGCCCTGAGACATAAGTTGTTATGGCTCTGTGATAGTTATTACGGGACCATGCATTACCATCTTACCGGAGCACGATAATACTGAACAATACGATTTGGCGGCAGATAGATTAGGTAATGCGGTAGTGCTTACGCAGTCCAGTGCCTGCAGGAACTCTACCACCAGTGATCTAGATTACAGTATCTTATTGTATAGGACACTACTTAGTAGTACTTTTTAGGATACCTATATCAGAAACTGTGTTCTATACTAACGATTAATGCACCTCATCCAAATTAAAATTCATGAAAATAAACCGTATTAATATCTACTGAACATATTATATATACATAATACAATAGAGATACATGCACATTCTATAATTATATAAATAAAATTAATGAGTTATAAACCAAAGTGGTGCAAAAACTTATCATCTATCAAACTAAGTAGAACGGACCCTTAACGATTATACCGTAAATGACAGCCATTCCTCCCCTCGGTCATTTTTCAGGGAAGGGAGCACAACCTGCCACAAATCGCCGAAGGCAAAGACATTTAAAGGAGCATGACTATTCCAGTTACCAGTCATTCTAAACAAAACAAGATGTTTTATATCCATGACATTTATATCACCAAGGTTGATTTGTTTCTCTGTTTATCATTGCGAAGTAACAAAAAAGGACTATCTTTTGTTATACATGTCTCAACTTGCTATTCATTTCTTTATAAGAAAAAATATTTTTTTAACATAAATTGTGAAACATGTTATTTTAAAAAACTTTTTAACTAAATACCGACATATCCTGTCGATGACTGCTGCCTGCCGAATTTACTCTGCCTGCCTTTACTCAGTCATACTGGTGATAAGGTATTTCTATGTTCCATTTCTTTTGATCCAGATACACATTATAGGTAATTAATAACACGCGAGGATAAAGTCGAATATGATCTTCCCATACGAAATTAATAGAAATGAATTTACGCTTTATTCAAATCGGTTTATCTCTAGAGTAATTTTGGATTTTTGCACGCATTTTCACGATTTAACCCGCTAACCCACGTTTCCCTTCTTCAATCTTGATCGACGTTGATGATCTTGTAGTCGAATAAATTCGACCACCGATCGACCGTAGTAATTATTATGTATGCTATAGGTATTATATTTTTATGTAATGAAGGTTGTTAATAAGCATGCAATTCACACGGATATAAAAGTGAATATTGCAAATCGTATTTAGATACCTGGGGCACAATTGTTATGAACACTACCATTAAGCAGTAGACTAGGTAGAGCGTTGACCACTCCCTTTATTCATATATGTACTATGCCCGAGAGGGTTTCATGATTGTTCTTAAATAGGTATGTCCAATTACCTACCGTCTTTATCTACCGCACATGATATGCAATAAAAAAACTTGAAACTTCAGCTCTAACGCTAGAACTCTCCCACCAGTAGAAATGAGTATTTTTACAATTAATTGGGTATTTATCGTTGGTTGCAGTGAGTGTAAGGGTGGCGGCGACCGGCTGGCGACGCCGCGGATGTCGCTGCTGGGCAAGCCGCTCAGCTACCGCGCAACGCGACGCGACGCGCGCTACCGACGCCTGCAGTCCAAGTTTTATAATTTCCTGGAACGGCCAAGGGGTAATAAGGCCGTCCTATATCATATGATTGTGTAAGTTTTTTATCTTCAAACAATATTATAACGTCATTAAATAAGCTACAATTATAATATATTAATATTACTACTTACTCTAAAGTAACGAAAAATGTATAATCCAATGTACTTACGAAACAATACTTGCATTTCTTTTTGAGGTCAATGCCTTCTACTAATTACCTTTGTTTAGTAGGTATAGAATAGAATAGAATAGAAAATATTTTTATTTCGAATAGATCTTTACAGATACTTTCAAAACGTCAAGAAATATATAAAATACCTAGGGTGAATAACCATTACATAAAGTAAAGCAAAATCATATATTAATAGTAAATTAAAAATTAGAATTTAAACTACTAAGTTAAAACATAATAATCACAAAATTTTTCAATTCCTTCAATGATGATAAATGAAGAAAAAGAAAAACTTATTCGTCAAGATCAAAGTTATTCACTTAGCAGAGTTCCAAGTGCAGTCACTACTGAGAAGAACTCCGCTACCCAACAAACTCAGTAAGAGCTCTTTTAAATGAGAGCTTAAATCTAGTACAGATTATCGTGAAAAATCAAATAATGTGAACGTCCATAGCATAGATGCAAATAAACTGCTATCTACTAAATGTGATGTAGCTCCTGCAAACCAGAACATACCAGTCTCCACCAACAGCACCCGTTCACGAGTATTACGCATGCGACAGCCATTGCCCTCCTCGACCATTTTAGAGGGAAGTGAGCAACCCGCCACACGACGCCGCCAAAGGCAAAGATATTTAAGCGTGCATGACTGCTCCGGATATGCATACGGCAAAATAAAAGATGGAATTAATTTACAGCCAGGGTATTCACATTATTCAACCCTTAACAATACTAATTACAGAATACACGAAATAACAGTATCATGAAATAGCCTGGCAGCGATCGCTATAATCCCAAGATGTACTAAGATAATCATTAAGATAATCACAGGTCCTACAGTAATTACATTTATATAAAAACGTACTTTCATTACTTTTATAAATTTATTGATCGATAGACTTTGAACGTTTTTGGGGATTTGATTAAAGAACCGTATACATTGACCTCTAAAAGAATTACTGACCCTATTCAGCCGCATTGCATGCACGGACAATTTGTATTTGTTCCTAGTATTTATACTGTGATTGTTACTTATTGTAGGAAACTCATTAATGTTTTTACGGACATATAATACATTTTCATAAATGTACTGCGAAGCTACAGTTAGAATATTTATTTCTTTAAATTTATCTCTAAGAGACCCTCGAACTCAGCCCGTAGATAGCCCGGACAGCTCTCTTTTGCAGTACAAAAATAGTGTTGACGTCGGCGGAATTTACCCATAGCAAAATGCCATAGGAAATTAAACTGTGAAAATAAAACAAGGCGAGCCATCTCGACGTCTGTTAATAGTCTTATCTTTTTCACAGCAAACGCTGCCGAGCTAAGTCTACAAGCTAACTTGGCAATATGGGGACCCCATTGCAATTTAGCATCCACGGTATCTCGAAGGCCATAGTGATATAACTTTCTGACCAATGTTTCATGCTGAACGCAATCAAATGCTTTAGATAAGTCACAGAATACCCCTAGTGCATTATGTGATTTTTCCCAAGCTTCAAAAATGTGTTTGACAAGTTCAACACCTGCATCGGTAGTGGAACGACCCCTAGTAAATCCAAACTGACGACAATGTAAAAGTTTATTATGGTTAAAATGTGCAAGTAGTTGAATTAAAATGAGTTTTTCAAAAATTTTACTTAAGACAGGTAGTACAAAAATTGGTCTAAAGTTTGTGGGGTCACTTGTACTACCGGATTCAAATAACGGAATAACTTTACTTTCATTAGATCAGGAAATAAACCACTTACAATACTATTATTAAACATAGCCGCTAGGTAAGGTGCAATAACATCCATTATTTCATATGCAATTTTTACAGATAAGCCCCATAAATCAGTTGTGTTCTTAATATTAATAGACTTAAAGGCATGTATAACATCCGCAGTATTAACTAACTTAAAATTAAATATAGTTTTACTTTGATGTACATTTTTTTTCAATAATGATTCGGCGACGGTTGGCGATGAAATGAGGTCTCCAGTCAAAGAAACTGGAATATTAGCAAAGAATGTTTCAAATGCTAAAGCAACTTCTTCGTCAGTAGTAACATGTTTATTGTCAATTATTATTTAAAATCAGAGTTGCGTTTAGCTTGTTTCCCAGTTTCACTATTAATTACATTCCAAGTCGCTTTAATTTTGTTATTTGAATTTTTAATGCGAAGTGCCTTGGCTGCAAAACACACTTTCTTGAATATTTTCGAATATAATTTAACATGATTTTTAAACGAATTTGTGTGATTATATGACTTTTCTCCATACAGGTCATACAATCTCTGTCTACTCTTATGTATTCCAACCGTCGCCCATTCATTGAACGACTTATGACTTCTTACATTTATTGTCTTATTGGTAAAAACTAAATTATATTCTGTTAAAATTGTGGCAAAAAAGTCATTGTATAATATGTTAGGATCGTTATGGTATTGCATGTTTGCAAGTTTTGGGACAATATTTTCTCTGAATTTCTTAATTCGCTTCGCATTGATAGGAACAAATACTATTGCTCGTTTATTTTTATCATTCTGTAATTGACCACAGAATGAAACTAGCTGACCACAATGGTCGGAGCTTAATTCAGTCAAAATATTTTTATGTGTAGGTTCAAAATCGATAAAAATATTGTCTATGCATGTCGCTGAGTTCTGTGTAATTCTAGTAGGTTCTGAGTACAAATTATGCAGATTAAATGACATAAGTAACGATTTAAACCTAACAGTTGTTGGAGTTTCCTCCAATAAATTTATATTGAAATCGCCGCAAATAATGACACGTTTTCTTGAAGCAGTTAGATTGTTTAGTACAACATCTAATTTTTTTTCAAAACATTCATAAGATCCACTTGGAGGTACACAATAATCAAGCGCTCAAGCTCCACACAGGCTATTTCTGCAGTTCGTTCAACGGAAAGACTCATTATATCTCTGCGTTCTTTATGTTTAATGTCTTTTTTTAACAATATAAGAAGAGAGCCACCACGTATTGCATGTGACTTACAGAACGAACTGCCTACCTGGTGCCCACTAAAATTGAATATTAATTCGCTATTTTTCAACCAATGTTCAGTAAAACAACAAATTTGTATGTCATGAATGTTTAAAAATAACTCAATTTCTAATTCTTTACCCAATATTCCTTGTATATTTTGATGCACCAGGTTTACAATGTTATTATTATGTCTCTCGTCAGCACGGGGTCCAATTTGAACCCCGGACCTTTGTCAGGCTTGCGCGGGGACATGGCGGGTCCAACACGTAGAGGCCCTTTCGAGAATTTTGATCTACTTTGTAATGGGTTATATTCGGCGGGACCTCTCTCTGACTGCATCAATAGTTAATACAGACACAGACAGACCCCGCAGAATATAATGGGACTATTGTAATGAAAAGTGATTTGCCAAACTTTGGGCTATGTGGGTGAACTGGGGGGACTAGCTGGCTGGGCCTATGGAGTGAGATCCGGCACCTGCCTATATTCAACATCTCACATTATCGAATCCTACTTTAGGCAGGTGGTGACTCGCCTCTCCTTGGTGGGCCCCCCAAACAGCCAACCCGATGGTCGACAGGGGGCAACACTGTTGAGAGAGGCTGGGGGTGTCGAGAGGTGTGGCCCCGGTTTCACCATCACGAGCGAGTAATCTCGAGCTCGGAGCGGGCTTCCCCGCTATTATGCCTTTAGACACTTCCACCCCCGAGTGTATGGCTCTTATCAGCAACAACAGCCTATTATCTAAATTTCTGCAAATGCCATACCTCTAGCGCCCCACTCTGACCGGCCAATGAAGGCAAGCCAGAGGTGAGAGACCTGATGCTCTGTCCGGCCGTACCTCTGTGTGGCGGACGAGGCGGAGCCCAGTTCTCTCGGAGGAACTCGAGATGATGGTAGGGGGTGGTGTCGCTACTCACCAACAGCTCGCCACAAGCTGCTCTGCCCCCTTATTATTATTATTATTATGAAACAACATACTAGATTTATAAACATTTTCCTTTGGAAAATGAGAGCAAGAGGCTGTCTCTTTTGTCTCTAAATCTAATTTAAATGATTTAATTGAATGTCCACATTATTAGATGTCATTTGTGAAACTATTATTCACAGTATTGGTAGTAAAACTACTCAATACTGATTTGTCATTTACTATGCTAATATTTGGAATACTTTCCAAACTCTGTATATTCTTATGCAATTGCCCAAGAGAGGCAGTCGGCATAGCCAAATTTTTGGCTATATGGTCAATATAATTTGATAGCGATACAGCTATCTATCGTTTCAAAAATTTATTAAGATAGTAATTATCTTTGGTCAAATAAAAATTATTTCCAAGAATACAATTTATGTCCAATTTATAAAACTTGTTATTATAACAAATTAGGTTATCTAACGTCAAATTTAGCTTATATCTAATATTATTTTCTATATTTGACAGACTCTTACTGTATAGTAATGTAAATAAAATAAAATAATGAATTTTTAAGGTTTGTTAATTGTCAAAGTACTCAATTAATTGTTTTTTATTTACATTGCCTCTGTTTCCAATACATATAATTAAGGTGGTATCCTGGTCGACAACAACTTTTGATAGAATTTTACCAATTCGAACAACGTTTAAGAAAATAATCAGTTTGTCAAATATCGATTGACATGATTTTCATTTGATCGAATATTTATTTGCAGTAGGTATCAACATTTGCGTTACTGATCATAAAATAGAACGCTCATTTCATGAATTTTATTTCATCGAATATTAATTTCGTATAATGTAGTGTAGCAAAGAAAACGCGGTTTTGTGTGTGTGGGTGTGTGTTGGGCGAGATGAGGACTATGGGCGTCCCCGACTTAAGTAGGTTAGGACGAAGGGTGCGGCGCTCGCTTGCCCTACCGTTCGATGTAATTTTTTTTTTGCTGACAGTATAAGAACCGATCACACCTTACACAATACCAGAATTACAAATTACAAAAACATTATTATGTCATTTATTTAAAACTAGCTGTGCCCGCAACTTTGTTTGCGTGGAATAGTAGCTTTGGGACTTTGGGCAGCGCTTTTGGATATACATTTTGGTAATTTTAGATCATAAACACTTTTGGGTAGCTAAAAAAATCTATTTTTCAGTAAAGCTTCTCTGTACACTTTTTTGGAGTGAAAAAAAGCTTTATTTTCTATTAATTTTAAATTCCTTATTATTTAATAAATGTTTTATCACATTTTAGTTATGTTTGAACATTTTTATTGATAAACTATGATGTCGGCTAATCAATAAACTAAGAAAGATGTTAAAAATTTAGAAAATATCGTAAAAAAAAAACTAAAGCACGTCACGCGTATTTATTAAAAAATTTAAAAAATCGTTAAAAAAACCAAAGCCGGTAAGTTCCATATATAAGAGTAATTATCCTTAATTTTGTACAAATATTCGAAAAACGCCGGGCGGTCACTTATCCCTGGGACACATTGTATAAGTAGTTTTTTTTTGTTATAGGTACCTACCAAACAAGGGTAAACCGCCTTTTACATTGTATTCATAGATTGCTGATTCTATAATTTTACATAATTGTTAGTTACGGGCTGTATGAATGTTGCATTTAAAAGACAGATAGATTAGGTAATGTGGTGATGCCTGCGGTCTCGAAATCCGACACTGGAACTCTATCACCAATAAATCCTGCACAATCACTTCAAAAACAAAAGTGAACCGATTTAGTCGAAATTTTACATACACTAGCTGACCCGGCAAACGTCGTTCCGCCAAAACATAAATGTTAAAGCTCAGCCATATAGTTTGATTTATAATAAATATGTATAGCTATATATGAGTATAGATCTATAGATGGATAGATACAAGATTGTTAATGAACCTTAAATCACCTAAGGCACCGTGACATTTGATAAATAGAACGCCACTAAATTGACCGACCATAAATGTTTACTCATAAATGATGTTCTTTATTTTTTGTTCCAATTGACATTATTCTATAATTAAAAATAAATCATCATATATTCACGATTAAATTTCTCCTGCTTGAGACAAAACAATGTACCTATGGTGAAATATTTTCTCCTTTGTACATCTACGAAAAAAGTCCGCGATAGCATATATCTATGTTTTATGGATAGCCTATCCATTATCACTGGAAAGCTATTTAGACCAATACAGTATTAATCATCCACAAATTAAATACTTTTGTTACCTTAAGAAATTCATGCACATTAATTAAATATACTAAATACACTACCTAAATAATTTAAATAAATATCTTAAAAGTGATCACGAGAAATTCCGCCCATGAAAAATTAATTTAATTCCAACGCATTGCACACACCGACGATCACAACCCCTTTTTTGTGCGGTTTTGGCTTTTACATTTATTGTATGGAAGAACGACGTTTGCCAGGTCAGCTATTAAGGAATTAAAGCACGCCTTTTTCGTGATTTATGTGTGTTACGTCATGCATATAATACATATCAATAATATCACCTTAGAAAAATGTCCCATAATAATTAAAAACCCTTGAAAATTGTATTATATGTACTCGTATATCTAGCCAAAGACAGCAAACCGAACACAAACCGAATATGCATGGCTATTATGCGTTCACTTTGACTAACAATCGGTCAAGTTACCCTTTCTAAATGCGATTCAACCGCCACGTCGGGTATATACGACTGAGAACAAAGTCACACAAATTGTTACACATAAACCAAACATTTAATTAAATAACGAGTAGGTAAATCACACTGTCTTTTATGCATTCTCAATTTTTGTCTAGAAATTATAGAACAAGAAATGGAAATCAAATTTATTTTTCCGTTTTTTTTTTTAATTCCTAAATTTACTTGTATTTGTTATTGCGAAAAAATTATATGTAAATTTTTCCCCCCTCACCTCCAAAAGTAATCGAAGTACATTTCGTAGAAGACATGTTATAAAACAGGAAATGTATCACACATTTTTTGGATTCCGTACCACAAAAGGTAAAATGAAATCCTTTTAAGATCACTCGTACTACGTCTGTCTGTCCGTTTGTCACAGCCGATTTTCTATAAAAGACCGATTGGTGTGTACCAAATTTATTTTATTTTTCAAAGAGTTTCTTTCAAAAATTAAGTGACATTAAGGTTTCTAAAACCATTTTTTCTTTTGAAAGACTTTTAACTGGTGGTGGAGTTCCACTCGAAAACAAAGGCACCACCGCATTACCTAATCCATCTGCCGCGATATGGTAGTATTCAATATCGTGTTCTGGTTAGGTGGTAATGTATAGCTCCGTTATAGCTATCATAGAGTAACCTAATAACTAAGGTCTTACATTTTTTGGCGTTGAGTGTAAAGTTTTAAAGCAAGGAAAACTTGGTATACCTAATTAGGAGTGAATTAGGCTGACATACATTTTGGGCCACAAGTCAAAAAAAATCGTAACAATATCGCAACGTTAAAGAAGCAGTTTGCTCTGGGCGCCCTAAATAGATAAAGTCAATGCAATATCTGAAATTATAGAGCAATATCGGCATATTATTATAGTCACTATAGTTATATCACTGTCCAAGAACACAGACTAAAATAATTTTGTCATGTTACATTGATTAAAGTTTTTTGTATTGCTCTTAAAATATGTTTGCTCTAGTACTTTATTGGTCTTGATCGGGAGCCAAGCTCGTAATTCTATTAAAAATTTGCACTTTAAAGTTTAATATTTCAAACATTTCAAAGGTTAATTAAAAAATGTTTTCCTCAAATCCCCAATATTTTATTTTAAAATTCCATCCAACGAACGCTTTACACCACGACCAAAATAAATTCCGGAGGTACTCTCATTTTATTTTTCATGATTTTATTTTATTATGATGTTGACATGATTGATTAATTTTAATATTAGAATTAAATAATAGTTTTGCAGCTGCGAATAGAGGGAAAACAGACATGGCTAAATTACGAGGGTTCCTCGTAGGCTGTAGAACCCTAAAAACTAACAAAAAGAACAAAACTCAAACTCATAAATTTATTTAATCACTTGGAAATAATAGAATTTGCTTGTGATAGGTCAAATTTCAAAATATAAAATTAAAGCGAATAACAACTGATACGTTGATCAATATGTGAAAGTAAACAAAATAAAATAAATAATGGTCCAAAACTACTTATAATAAAAATAGGTATCAACAGAATGTTCCATACTCTCTTTTACGAACGTGAGATGATGGTCAGATTACTGCGGGTAACTACCATGTACCTATAATGTAATGTAATGATATGATTATATTACGAGTATTATACGTGTGGTGAAAAATCTGGGCATCGTCTATATATACAACTTTCTCGGGATCACAAAATTATTATCGGTTTTATTCTCTATTGTCAATGGCTCATGGAACCAAATTAGAAATAGAGGTGAAATACCTCGGAATTTATAAACAGTTGTCTCATCATTCATAGTAGTCATGATAATACCGCTAAACCAATAAATACATCTTCAGTCTCTCAACAAAAATTAAAGCAGCTTGACTGAAAGCTCTTAAGAATAGGTTGGGGAAAAGTCTTTTCGCATTATAGTATGTATGAACTTGTAATAAAATTTCTTTGGCTGTAGTATTTGTATCTAGCTGGTTTTGGTATCATTGAAAGTTAAAATTTTAAAGAACGTAATTCCAAATTCAAATTAAGCAAATGTGTGATTTTCATTTGTTTTCGTACTGTCAAGATGAGTGAATCTAATGAAGAAATTCGAATCATTTTAAAATTTTACTACAAAAAAAACAAAAATGCAACGCAAGCCGCGAAAAAAATTTGCGATGTTTATGGACCTAGTGCAGTGTCTGTGAGAGTAGCACAAATTTGGTTTAAGCGTTTTCAATCCGGAAATTTTGATGTCAAAGATGCACCTCGCTCTGGTCGCCCTATTACGGATAAAATGGATGCCATTTTTAAAAAGTGGAGCAAGATCGACATATCAGTAGTTACGACGTAGCTGAAGAACTGAAAATTGATCACAAAACAGATTTGGCGCATTTGAAAAAAGCTGAGTACAAAAAAAAGCTCGATATTTGGGTACCTCACGAGCTCATTGAAAGAAACCTAATGAACCGTGTACTCATTTGTAATTCTTTATTACGACGTAATGAAACCGAATCATTTTTGAAGAAGCTGATAACTGGTGATGAAAAGTGTATCACGTACGACAAGAACGTGCGAAAAAAGTCGTGGTCAAAGGCCGGTCAGGCTTCACAGACTGTGGCGAAACCCGGGTTAACTCGCAATAAGATGATGTTGTGTGTGTGGTGGGATTGGAAGGGCATTATTCATTATGAGCTATTACCACCAGGCAGGACTATCGATTCTGAACTCTACTGCGAACAACTGATGAGATTAAAGCAAGAAGTTGAGAGAAAGCGGCCGGAATTTATCAACAGAAGGGGTGTGGTGTTTCATCATGATATCGCTAGACCTCACACATCTATAGCCACTCAGCAAAAATTAAGAGAGTTTGGCTGGGAGGTGTTGATGCATCCGCCGTATAGTCCTGACCTTGCACCTTCAGATTTCCACCAGTTTCGGTCTCTTCAGAATTCTTTATGCAATGTTAGGTTAATATCACGAGAGGACTGCCAAATCCACTTGTCACGGTATTTTGATGAGAAGTCCCAAAATTTTATAGCAATGGGATCATGTCCCTACCTACAAGATGGCAAAAGGTTATCGAACAAAATGGTACATACATACTTTAGTTAAATTTAAATAAACTATATTAAAAAATGTTTTGAATTATCTTAAAAAATGCGAAGAAACTTTTTCCCCAACCTTATACGAGGGTGGATCCAAAAGTTCGAAGCCCGACCAAGAAAATGAAAGAAAAGTGGGTCTAATTTTATTTTTATTTTTCGACATAGTCTCCATCTAGCTCAACACACTTCTTCCACCTGAACTGCAACTTGTTTATCCCCTCGAAAAAAAAAAGATTCCGGAAGGTCGGCGAAATACTCGTTTACTGCGACTATCACCTCATCTTTGGTCGAAAATTTCGAGCCACCCGAATGTTTTTTTAAATTTGGAAATAAATGATAATCTGAGGGGGCTAAATCCGGCGAATAAGGTGGGTGGGGCAGCAATTCGTAGCCACAATCATGGATTACAGACATTGTTTCAACCGAAGTGTGAACACGTGCATTGTCTTGATGGAACAAAACTTTCTTACGCAACATTCCCGGCCTTTTTTCTTTTATTTCTTCTCGTAGTCTTCGTAAAAGGTTACAATAATAACTAGAATTAATAGTTTGACCTTTCGGTAAATAATCTACAAAAATAATGCCCTTCGCATCCCAAAAAACAAAAGCCATGACTTTGTTAGTCGACAAAACGACTTTAGCCTTTTTCGGTGTAGGTGAGTCAGATCTTTTCCACTGTTTGGATTGTTGCTTTGATTCAGGAATATGGTGGTGAACCCAGCTTTCATCCATGGTAACAAATCTAGACAAAAAGTCCTCGGGATCAGTCTCAAAAAGTTCCAAACAGTCTCGCGAAATTGTGAATCGAACTCGTTTTTGTTCAGCTGAAAGCAACCTCGGGACCCAGCGAGCAGAAACCTTATGGAATCCCAATTCTTTCGTTATTATGTGTTGCATCCGGCCATAACTAATGTCTGTTGTCTCAGCTATCTTACCGATGGTCAAACGTCGATCACCCAGTACGAGATCACAAATTTTATCGATGTTTACTTTCGTGGTAGAGGTTGTAGGCCGTCCACTCCTAGGATCATCTTCAATTCTCTCACGACCGCGCTTAAACTCAGCTACCCACTTCTTGACTCCCCCAAAGTGCCCACCATATCTTGATGGATGTCTTTTCGTAACAGGCCTTTTTTATTGAGGTACTTAATGACTACACGACTCAATTTTCTCCATTAATGAAAATCGCGTCAGAATGCTTATGTATCGGAATGAAACTGCGCACAATAAATCAATAGAAGACATACTAACAAATGACGGTAAATTTAAAAAGATGTTATGTCTCCTTGTAGTTTGGGCCACGAACTTTTGGATCCACCCTTACATAGCCCTGACTTTGGTATTGAAGTACATTTCTTCATTTATTAGTACCTACTTTATTATCAAAGCAAAATACATTTCTAAAACTGTTTTGAAAAGTATCATATTTCTATCATATCTACATGACTAAGAACTTTTTAAAAATATTAATGTGAACGGACGCAGGAGCCAAAATTTTTCAGTGCTTTCTGTCTTATCAAAGTTTTAACTAAATATTTGGTTGTTATTATATAGCTTCGAAGTCTACAATATACTCGCACAGATTAAAAAACGTATCTATTAATTGGCATTATATGTCCGATCGGATTGGGTTCGATCGTAAATTTGCTTCTGATATTATAGATATTCATGATATTAATGGCGTACCAATATGTGTAACATACTGAATGTTTCTGGCTATGGTCACTTACAATAGAAGCTCGGAACATAGGATAGAAGAAGCTGCGTTGTGTCGTCGATGGATAGAAGTTGGTAATTAACATGTTCGTTTTCTTTAGACTGTGATAGAAGTATGAAAAAAAACAAATATTCGTGCGAAATTGGCACTCTTTGGCAACACGTTACTTTTTAATTAGCGAGGTTGTCATTGTTCTTCACAGTCATCCACAGCACTAAAATTGTGTGACGCTATCAAAGTGAACTCGTGAATATTTTCGTTCAATATTTTTTTTATTTTCCCTGTGACATAAATCAACAACTTACCAGAGACTTCAATTGGTATTTGGTGACGTGGGACGAAGTACGGTATCGCAACTCTGGGTACTCGTAGTTTAAAGAATTTAGACGTGGACTTTATCATCTCCAGTATGAGGTACGTAAAGGTAGGCCGGTGACTGCGGTTACAGAATATAATATTGATATCGAACAACCACTTATCAAAACAGAGAAAAACACACTTGTCGGCAAATTTGGATTTCGTTAGTAATTAGAATGAGCCAATCGCAAAACATTTGACATGTACATCTGAAGGTTCAGGAGTTTTGCTCATGATGGATACCGCATGACTTAACGAAGGACCACAGCGACTGTGGGCCTGTGTGACCTCATTGGACATACAGGCCTTTTTGCCATAAAATTATAGTTTGACGGAAGGCAGTCATTGGCTGTCTAAAATATCGCGACATGTTACAAAACCTATGTATACTTACTGCCCGAAAGAAAGAACCAGTCGGCAGAGTGAGTCTTTCCTTTGAAGTTTTGTTGAAGAAAATTAAGAAAAATCGAATCGTAGGTCTACTGGTGGTAGAGTTCCAGTGTAGGAGTTTGAGGGCGTAGGCACCACCGCATTTTTTTTATGTTATGGAAGTGGCAAACCAGCTTACAGTTCACATTGATGTTAAGTGATGACCGCAGCCGATATAGGTATATAGACACAAACACAAATATCAAGGTCAAAATGCAACTCCTGAGGCCTAAGGTATTATGCCTCTGTACAGGAAATTACAGGTCTATACATTACCACCTGACCGGAACACGATAGTGCTGAACACTACCATTTAGCGGCAAGTATATTAGGTAATAGGTCCGATGGTGCCTACGCCCGTGACGGAACTCTACCACCAGTAAAGCATTACCTACCTAATTTATATCGTGTTCCAGTTAGATGGTAATGTATGGCCCGATAATAACTATCAGAGACATAACATCTAAGGTATCAGGGGTGGCAACGCATCTGCATTTTGAGGGTATTGTATATATTTAATCATTCTGTGGGTATCTATAGGCTGCAGTCATCACTGTAAACTGCATTCTTTGTTTGCCACCGTCAATTCATAAAAAAGGTTACCGAAAAAGTATTTCGGTAAATCAGGACAATCGGTACAATTTATCTCGCACCCGTTACTGAGTAATGCGGGCTTAAGAAAACTACCACTACTGACTTGACATCCAAATATGATATCATAAAAAAAAATCATCAACCACTTTAGAAATTTGTAAAGTATTTACACACAACAAAAGAAAACTTTTAAGCAGTAAGATCTGTGAGAACAAATATAATTAGATCTGAAAACTAAAACTTCAGAGACTAAATTAGAAATGGAGGGGAGGAAAAAATGGTTGCCCAGCATTATGCCAGTACCTTTAATAGTATACTATTATATTTATTAGCTTTTTTTTTTTTAATGTAATAGAAGTGGCAAACAAGCATGCAGTTCACATTGATGTTAAGTGATGACTGCAGCCTATAGACACCCACACAAAGACCACGATCAAAATGCAGATGCGTTACCACTCCTGAGGCCTAAGGTGTTATGCCTCTGTGCCGGAAATTACAGGGCTATATAAAGAGAAACGATGTGATGCTACTATATCATTCAAACAATGTTATAATATTAGGAACTTCAACCTACAAAGCTATATTTTGATATTGCTATACTTACCCCATATAGAGCAAGCTTTAGTATACAGTTCCCATTGATAGTAAGTGAGTACCTAACTGTTACCTATAAACATCTACATAAAAACGGAGATTTCTGTTGCTACCTTACGGTACTTGATTTTCTTTCAGTCAATAATTGTATATCAATTCGAAACTCCTGACTAAATCCAAGAGCACATCCTGGTACTTTGTTATCCCCACTAATTAAACGATTTTAAAGCGAATAAGTACATAACAATTTGATAGTTATTATATGCATTTATATTTTATATACATTTGACTATATTAACGGTAGCAGACGTAAGCCCGGGTCAGTATAAGTATTTTCTTCTTAAAAGTACAATAATCTCGAAGTTTGCGAGTGTGATAAATGGCGTAGGCTCGCTCTCATAACGATTTGACATACTATAGTGTTTGTGTTTGTGTCCCGGATTCTATCTTCAAGGCATAAACGTTTTTTGTGTCATGAAAGTGGCAAACAAGAATATAGTTCACATTAACGATAAGTACAACCTATACATTTTAACTAAAGGTCTTTAGACTGTTGCCTTTACTTCATAGGAGTGAGATGTTTTGTCTATGCTAGAAATTCGGTGATTCACATTCACACTCCCTAAGGAAGGACTAAGAGGGGATTGCCTGAAATTCCTATGGGAACGGGCATTAAGTGCGTACGAAATAGTAATAGTCAAAGCTAGTGTTTTCTATAAAATTTTGAACTGAACAATTAATCGAAGTTCGGCTACATAAAGCATAAACGCGCCTCCAGGCTCTACCTATGATAGTGGGAATAAAGGTAAAAAAAGTTTAATAATAGCGTAGGAATCCAAATACGATATCAAAAAAAAAACGTCATCAAAGCTAGTATTCAACTGATGATCAACTGTGTGATCAACTGAACAAACTAAAACAAAAGAACAACAACAATAAATAACTGAAAAAAAGTTATAACTTCCAAAAGGAAACTTGTTACAAAATTGGGCATTATTTACGTTTTATTTTTACTTTTTTTATCGAATTACAGTCGCGTTATATGAAAAATATTTAACGACTTTATTCGAACCCAATTAAAACCGTTGATTGTTAGTTTAGATTTTCTTTTCCTGTATGATCGATGTCGTAGAATTCTACAAACTAAGACTGGCATCATCTTACTTTAACTTCAATAAATTTTTTAAATTACCGCATAACTCTAAAAACTAATTGCACTTCTTGAAAATTGTTAAATGACATCATAAAACCATCCAAGAAGCACTGGTTAAGTCAATTATCTGTCAGTTGTTGTTACAGTGCCACCAACTTATCTCTGAAATGGCAAAAAAGGAACTAAAGCGGCCATGTTGAAGTGTCATTGGATTGTCAGTGTCTACTACTTTCGGGTGCTGTGTTTGTTTTATTGCTTTATTTCTTGATTTTAACTATTGAATATGCCGAAAGCTATGAAAAGTGATGCCCGGAATATTTCATAGCATAGCATAGAAAGGTTAAATCCTTTTTTGAAGAAGAATCTCGACAGCAGGCTCCCTTATAATTCCATTTAGTCAAATATACAATCGAATTGCGGCAGCTACAGGTCCGTGTTGCCCGTTCTTATCACACAAATTACCCAATTTTAATAAGTCAGTTAAATTGAGACAATATCTACTTACCTAAATTTAATTTACAGAATATTCTTTATATTTTTTATTTACGATAGCAGCTTTGGCTTGATTTTTATTTGAACAACTTGAAATAATCTGTATTTACGATTACGTTTTTAATTAAATTAGTAATAATAACAGTTTCTTTGTTTCTACCCTATCTTTGGAGTGAGCCAGCTGACCTGCTAGATGTATACTGAATTATTTTATGTTATTACAGGTGTAAGCTTAAGAACAATATCTAATATTGTCAGAGAGGGGCAAGAAGCAGAAAAATCAGATACTAAAATTCGCACACCAGGCAAGAAACGAACACGTAAAGGTGGATTTATTTTAGTTGATGATTTTGACCGGAGAGTTATTAGACGGAAAGTTCATGAATTTTATTCTGCCAGGAAGGAAGTGCCTACTGTCAATAAGGTTCTAGATGTCTTAAGGACTGAAATAAATTTACAGGACAGAGAGAATCTCTTCGAAAACTGGTCCATAAATTGGGATTTCGTTTAAAAAACGCTGTCTAATCGTAAAGTATTGATGGAGCGCAATGACATTATCAGCTTGGAGAGCTAGATACTGGTTTCCAATAAATTTTAAAAACAATCAATTTGTTTTTTTTAACGTACATTTATCATGCTGTAGCCACTATAGTTATAATCTAGACAGGCTTTAGCATAATAACTTAAACAAACACAGTTGTTTTTACTCATTTAAAACTTACCCAACATTTCTTTCATCCCAATCTTAAGCAAAACAAAATTAACTAGCAACACCGATACGACGGTGACGACATCCTTCATTTCATTCAGAGATAAGTTGATGGCACTGTACTTCACAAGTTACTAGGGTTGTAACCTGGTAACTTTAACAAAATCAAATATACGCTGGTGCATCGCATTCCACGGTAACTGTTAAAGTCAAATTTACCAAAAAAACAACCAATATTTTGATGCAACCGAATCTAAGGTGTTTCACGGCCTCTCTATTAAATACGTTGATACCGTTCACACGACACCGCCCGACCGCGCGGACTAGTTTACCTACCTCCACCGCAATCCGCGGTGGCGCGCGGTCTCGTGTGTAAATTGCCTAAGCGCACGTCGTTTGCAGCGTAGCGCTAAGCTACGTATCGTGTAGTCACAATGTATCGTAGTGACGTAGTAGTTACCGTAGCGCAGTCAATTGTCTACCTAGTTAAAAATTTCATACTATTGGCACAGTCTAGGAATACATGAAAATTTGTATTATTTTCTTATATATTAAAATTTATGCTGTGCTATTTATATTTTTAATCGACTTCAAAATCATTAAATATTTTTCCAGAAAACTAATAGAGGGCGATTAAAAAAGAGTAACAGAAACCAAAAAAACATTTTTAATTTTTGTCTGTCTGTCTGTTTGGTACGTTATAACTTCGAAACTGCTTAACGGATTTGAACGAAGTTTTCACATGTGGATTATCTAAATCTAAACTAATATTATAAAGCTGAAGAGTTTGTTTGTTTGTTTGTTTGAACGCGCTAATCTCAGAAACTACTGGTTCCGATTTAAAAAATTCATTCAGTGTTAGACAGTCCATTTATCGAGGAAGGCTTAAGGCTATATATCATCACGCTAAGACCAATAGGAGCGGAGCACCAAACATGAATGTTTCAAAATCGGGGAATTTTTTTTTCAGGTAGGTAACGACTTTTTTATGTACTTAATCAAAGTGGCAAACAAGCATGCAGTTCACATTGATGTTAAGCGATGACTGCAGCCTATAGACACTTACACAATGACCAGAGGTCAAAAACCAGATGCGTTGCCACGTTATGCCTCTGTGATAGAAATTACAGGGCCGTACATTACCACCTGACCGGAACACGATAGTGCTGAACACTACCATTTAGTGGCAAGTATATTAAGTAATGTGGTGGTGCCTACGCCCACGAGCTCCGTCACTGGAGCTCTACCACCAATAAAAAGACTGGACCGATTTGTAAAACTATTTTAGTGTAAGATATTCCATTTATCGAGGAAGGCTATAACATCACGCTTAGATAAATAGGAGAGGAGCAGTAATAAAAAATATTGCGAAAATGGAAAATTTAGAGCTTTCCTTGCGTGCATAAACGGTGAAAGTTACACAAAAATCGTTAGTTGTTGCGTTGCATTGTGTTTGTGGTTGTTGGTGGTATTGGTGGGGTTGGCGGCGTTGATGGTGTTAGTGGCGTTGGTGGCGTTAGTGGCTGGCATTAATAGCGTTGGTGGTAGTGGTGGTGGTGGCGTTAATGGCGTTGGTGGCGTTTATAGCGTTGGTTGCATTGGTAGCGGCAGTGGTGGGGATGGTGGTGGTGGTTAATCTGTAGTTAACCTAATTATAGGAGCGTTGTCATAACTTTGTTTCGTCAAAATCGATTAACTATTTTGTTTAAGAATGTAATTGTAAAACAAAACCTTATTCAGAAACGGATTTTAGTTGAAGAAAAAAGAAAGATATTAATTTTCTTGGGAAAAAGAAGTAATGGTCAATTGAAAATTTACTTCAAGCACTGCTTCAAAACTTTTAAACAGAGTTGAATGCGATTTACATAAACGTTTTTAATTTAGACTAGCTGTGCCCGCGACTTTATTAGCGTATAATTTAGTACAATTATGGTTCAGTATCTACGCAGACGAAGTCGTGGGCACAACTAGCTAAAAATGCAACACAAAAAGAATTAGCGAAATCGGACCAGCCGTTCTCGAGTTTTATGCTTCGCAACACATTTAGAGATTCATTTTTATTTATATAGATTAAATAACCCTTTTACTTAATACTGTGAGTTCAAGAATACAAAAATATTTTTGTTGAAACATTTCTGACAAGCGTTGAAATTTCGCAAATTTGACTTTTCTTCCTTATCGAATACTGCCTTTGTGTTATTTAATATATTAAAAAAATATATATATTTGTCGAACATAAAACCTCCTCCATTTATGAAGTCGGTTAAAAACTACACTCACGTAGTATTTGTATGCTCTTTGCTACACTCAATGTACTTAAAGTACATAAGATAATACTAGATGAAGAAATATTTGTTATTGAACCATAAAATATATGAAAAATAAGAAACAATGATATAAAAAGAGTAGCGAGCTATTCGCTATGGACGAGCTTACAACGTTTAATTGGTACAAGGACGAACATGTCAGCCTCACGGTAAAATGATAAAAGTAATTTTGTTGGAAAATGTCATCCTGTCCGTACGCTCACAATATCTACCTTTACCTTTCAATTGGGACAAGGCTATATGGCTGGTGTTTTAGTTTTATTGGAAGCTATATTATTATTATTCCGATGGAAAAAATTAAAGAGCAGTTGAAAGTGGAGACCTAATTGAAAAAATAACTAAATATTGGTGACATGAATGAATTATAAACCACAACCGAGGATCAGATGGCAGTGGTAGTAGCCGTAAGTAATCTCGTTGTTATTAACGACAACATGAGAAGATTAGAACTAAATAAGTACTATTAAAAAACACCTACTATGGGTACACCCACAATAGGTATTTCATACAAAAATCATGTCTGTCCCCCAATAACAATAATTGTGTCGACTTCAACATTAGGTACTAAAACGAAGCAGTAAGTAATTGAGGTTATTTTTGATTGATTTTTCTTATTGGTGCAGGTTCCTGATGGTGTTCATGTGCCTGTCGCTATCAGTATTCTCCACAATAGAAGAATACGAAGCTAGAGCTGGGATTGTTCTTTTCTACATGGAGACTGTGGCAGTCATCTGGTTTGCTATTGAATTCTTTTTAAGGTGAGTACATTTTTTCAATAAAATTATAAGTTAAACAAAGTGTAAGGTAGATAACAATATAGTGAAATTTATCCAATAATAAGTGAGAGTTTAAAAAAAAATCATGTGAAGTTAGTCAAAACAAGTAGGTGCCTAATTACTTTGCACTTTAAAAGATATTACCTGATCTCATGGAGAGCTAAGCACCTAACTTTACACGCTCATACGCTCCCACTCTATTGACTCTACATCTTACACTCTTACTCGTCATGTAACAGTAAATAATATATTATTATACTACACTAACCCATGTTAGCGTGATATTGCATTTTTACATCTCCCATTCGTGGCAAGGTTTTTATATACAAACTAGACGGATGGGATCTACTCGTGGGATCCGCTTGTATATTTCAAAAACAGTATTACGGGCCTCACTTATCTCAATCCCATAGATTTATTAATCTACTTATGCTCAATCCTCACTCATCTAGGCATAGTAGCTAAACTCTAGACTGATTCTCAGTTTTTCCGTAATTATAAACTAGCTAAGGAACAGTTTACCACTTACCTTTTACTCACAAGGCCATTTTCTTTCTGACGGTAACTGTTTTATTGCTATATCACCGTTACTCCGCAACAGTATGCATGCCTTTATAAACATATCCCACTAAACGGGATCCTGTGCGTGCCGAAACGGTATGTGAAAGGTCTGTTACTTTATACTAAACTAGCTGTCCCGGTGAACTTCATATTGCCTCAGAAGATAAACATAAATCTATAAACCTGATTTGTGAATCAAACCAGGGCGCCACCCAAACGTATACGAAAAATAATCATTGCAATCGATCCGTTTTGGAGGATTTCAGTGACATATACGCACACAAGTAATATATATATATATTAAGATTTGCAGAAGTTATCTATTAAAAAAAAATCTATTATTATTAATAATCTGAATAAGAAAACCCTTTAATAAAATAAAAAAATATTTTTAAGAAAATAACGTATATGAAACAAATTGAAGTTTTGCAAAGTTTGTCGGTATTCCGTTTTCTAAAATGGAAATATTATTTCTTATTTTATTAAATTTTGTTACTGGTCAAATTTCATTCTTTATGTAAGTCTATATAAGTAAGGAAGAAAATTGACTTGAAAATTGCATTGAAAATTGACGTTACCTACACCTAGTAACGCTTTTATCTAATAGCACTTAACACGTTCGTTTTCTTTAGACTGTACTGAGCTATCGAGTTTTATGTTTAGTTAAAGTACCTATTAAACGCATGTCATAAATACGTACGGATTTTTTGTAAAAATCCAAGTACCTAATTAATTAAATTAATTACACGGTATCTGGTGAAAAAACTGCAAATATAACTAGGACAAACAGTGAAAATCATTCATAACATTGACCACAAATCCTTAATTAATTGCCATAATGCGACATAAATCCATCAAACCACAGACCTCAACACGTAGTTCCCACAAAATAGAACTGGGTGGACTCCATCAAACATAATGATTATTTCATTTCGTTGCAAATTGGATGTTTTATTGGGTTTTTTCGTAAGAGACGCTAATTTAGAATCATTTTTAGGGTTCCGTACCTTAAAAGGAAAAAAGGAACCCTCGTGCGTCTGTCTGTCTGTCTGTCTGTCCGTCTGTCACAGCCAATTTGCTCCGAAACTACTCGACCGATTGAGTTGAAATTTGATTAGTATATGTAAATTGGTGACCCAAAGATGAACACGTCAAGTAAAATAATAAATTTTAAACAGGGGGGCCACTTTCGGGGGGTATATCAGACAATTAAAAAAAAATCGTAAACTGTGTCGTGTGACATATCAAATGAAAGAGGTTGTTGTCAGCATTTCAGATATATTTCTTTTATAATTTTTGCATAAACAAATTTGAAGTTATTTAAGAAAAACGACGAAAATTGACCATTCCCAACCCATCTCCCAAACTACTGAACTTACAATTTTGAAAAAAATGTGGAAAATAGTTCTTTGCCTATAGATTACTGGAAAACGTATAAGAAGTTTGAGTATTCAAATTAAATCGAAAAATCTTAATAATATAACCCCCCCTGCCGGTACCACCGTAACCGCTATGTCCCTGCATTTTAAATCTGTAATATTTTCGAAAATATTTATTTAAATTACGGAACCCTCACCACGTGAGTCGAACTCGCACTTGTCCGGTTTCTTTTTTGAGAGAGTTATCAATATACCTATTATACCCAACTTCGTTCTGTCATCTATACCGCAATCCGGCTTCCGAAAAGGTCATAGTACGGCTAGCGTTCTTGTCAAGGTAACGGATGATATCAGACAAGGAATGGAGAATCAAAAGTTAACAGTGCTTACTTTACTAGATTTTAGTAATGCTTTTACCAATGGAGATTTCGACATCTTGCTTGCGATTCTCCGTTCTCTTAACATATCTCCGACAGTAATTGCTTGGTTTCGTAGTTACTTGTTTGGTCGCCGGCAACGCATTCGTGTGGATGATTCCTTTTCTTCATGTCGCGATGTCACGGCCGGCGTACCACAAGGCGGCGTGTTGTCTCCATTCCTGTTTTCTACTTTCATTAATTTAATAACTCAGAATCTATCTTCTCTCTACCACCTTTATGCAGATGATCTTCAAATCTATTGTCAGGCTAATCTCGTTCATCTGCCGGAGGCCATACGGACTGTCAATGATGATCTTAAACGTGTTTCTCTCTGGTGTGATGCATTTGGGTTGCAGGTTAATGCTTCCAAAAGCCAAGCGATCATTATTGGCAGCTCTCGTGTGGTCTCTAAATTAGATATGTCAGACGTTCCATCAGTTGTACTCAATGACACGTGTATTACTTATTGCAACAAAGTTAAAAACTTAGGGTTAATCATTGACAACTTGGAAGCCACAAATCGCTGAGGTAAGCCGGAAAATGTTTGCTGCTGTTGGCTCCCTCAGAAGACTCCATAATTTCTTGCCTACTTCCACTAAAATTACGCTGGCTCGATCACTTCTTTTTCCAATACTAGATTATGCCGACATATCTTATCCAGACCTAACACAGGAGCAATTAAATAAACTTGAGTGGCTTCAAAATTTATGTATACGATTCATATTTGGACTACGCAAATATGATCATGTTTCTGATTTTCGCAAACAGCTCAAGTGGTTACCCATTCGTCTTCGCAGGAATACACACATTCTCTCTTTTCTGTGTTGTTTATTGTTCAATACGCACACCCCTACCTACCTGAAAGAGCGTTTCCATTTTCTTTGTTCTACACATTCCTTGTCCCTACGTTCTTCCGACAATCTCCTTTTAATGACTCCTTCTCACTCTTCCTCTTTTTATTCTAATTCATTCACGGTGGAGGCTATCCGACTCTGGAATTCCCTTCCGGTGGATATCCGACAAGCTAAGTCTGTAGAGGTGTTTAAAAAAAGAACCTATGATTACTATGTTTCCCAGTCCCTTTCTTTATCCAGCTGATACCTGATCACTAGTTTCTTGCCTACTGTTATTATAAGTTAACATAATATTTATAAGTTTCATATAGCAGGGTACACCCCCATTGTTTAGTATCTGCACTGTTTCCTAAACCCAAAGGTTGTCTGGAAGAGATCACTGCTTAGTGATAAGACCGCCTCTTATATATTGTGTCTCTTATTTCTCTGTCACTTATCATAAGTTGGTGTACAATAAAGAATATATTATTATTATGTCTCTCGTCAGCACGGGATCCAATTTGAACCCCGGACCTTTGTCAGGCTTGCGGGGACATGGGAGGTCCAACACGTAGAGGCCCTTTCGAGAATTTTGATCTACTTTGTAATGGGTTATATTCGGCGGGACCTCTCTCTGGCTGCATCAATAGTTAATACAGACACAGACAGACCCCGCAAAATATAATGGGGCTATTGTAATATTAAGTGATTCGCCAAACTTTGGGCTGTGTGGGTGAACTGGGGGGACCAGCTGGCTGGGCCTATGGAGTGAGATCCGGCACATGCCTATATTCAACATCTCACATTATCGAATCCTACTTTAGGCAGGTGGTGACTCGCCTCTCCTTGGTGGGCCCCCCAAACAGCCAACCCGAGGGTCGATGGGGGGCAACACTGTTGAGAGAGGCTGGGGGTGTCGAGAGGTGTGCCCCGGTTTCACCATCACGAGCGAGTAATCTCGAGCTCGGAGCGGGCTTCCCCGCTATTATACCTTTAGACACTTCCACCCCCGAGTGTATGGCTCTTCCAGAAATTTAGACAACAGCCTATTATCTAAATTTCTGCAAATGCCATACCTCTAGCGCCCCACTCTGACCGGCCAATGAAGGCAAGCCTGAGGTGAGAGACCTGATGCTCTGTCCTGCGACCTCTGTGTGGCGGACGAGGCGGAGCCCAGTTCTCTCGGAGGAACTCGAGATGATGGTAGGGGGTGGTGTCGCTACTCACCAACAGCTCGCCACAAGCTGCTCTGCCCCCTTTATTATTATTATTATTATACTTATAAAGCTTGTGTCATATACCGGGTGTCCAAAATTAACGCAAGATTTGAATTTGACGTCATTAATCCAATCAAAAACTTTACTAAATATTTAATATCTTAAAAATCGGTTAGTAAAAAATGGAATGTTATACGTTTCTATAAGAACAAACAATTAAGTTTTCCTGACCGAGTGCCGTCTTGTTTTGCCAAACAGAATTGATTCTCTAGATTGTGCAACACTTTTGTTTTGTTTTTGTGGGGCTATTCGAAATTGAAGGTTTATGCCAACAAGCCTACTACCGCCTGTGTATTAAAGGAAGAAATGAAGTTCTACCATATCTACCTACCCAAAATGGTAATGGAAAATTTTGACAAAGAATCCATGTCTGCCAGCAAAGCATTGGAAGCCATTTGCCCGATGGGTATCCCCACACACAGCCCTACCTATGTACTTTATTATAAAAATACAAACTAAACAAAAATACCTATTTTCTACACAATTCAAATCTTGTTTTTATGCCACCGTTTAGAAAAGAATAATAAAATCTAGGTTCACTAAGCTCGTCATACTTTTCAGATTCAGTATGTCGTAACCACGAAGACATGGCCCCTTAGGAGGCGTAGAAAGATGCGAAAGGGTGCAGAAAATGCTTACAGTTTGCGAAGAAAAAACAATTTAACGCTTACTTAGTCTGTCACAGTTCAATAACGCGATGTTTGAAAGAATTACTTCGTATAATTTAATCATAATTTTATTTTTAATGAATATTTTTTTCAAGGTTTCGTCTACAAAAAAAACATGGGATACCTTCGTAACCCCACAATGTTTAACCATTTTAATTTCAACGTTCCCTGCCTACCATCTAAGATACTTTGGATGAATATATACAGATTAAACACGTCAAATTTCAACGTACTAATGTTTGTAATATTTATTTTTCGCAATAACACATGTGAGTGAACTTTAGAAATTAAACTGTACCGATGTTACTCCATCTAAGTGAGCTCATAGTGCCTTCAACCAACAGCGCTTCTTACCGGTAAACGCACAAACATATTAGACAATCTTAGGAAATACATGCGCAAATGGTTTATTTATTCGACGTTCTAAATACGGCCACGAACGTATTTTTAGTGACGTAGAATAATCGCAAACACACTTCATTACATCACACCGCGCATCAATGTTGTATAAACTACTACCGTCTTTGCATAAAGGCCGGACTGGTTACAGACTGCGGCATACATAATTATGCATGATGGATCGTACCAACACTGACGCATGTGTGGGTATATATTTTATGTAGCTTTTATTGCACTAGGGAGACTAACTAACCAACCAGATACGTGCCTTTATCATTAATAATTATAGCAACCACCCATTTTCTCCCTAGAACATTGTCTTTTAAAAAAAAAAGGTATTTTAGTCAATTTCCTCTAATAAGTAAACTGCCTGTTTCATTGATAGTCCCAAGAATAATATCTTTCTCGGCAAAACAATTGTCTTCAATTAAACCTAAATTCATCATCTATTTATGAATTGGTTAAAAGATTCGCTCATATCAATGAAACAGGTATTAAAACGCTTAATTTATTAAGACACCTACAGTAAATCTCGTAATTTTGTTCACCAAGGTTGTGGTCTTCAGGATGCAGGTCCCGGTACCAAGGATCAATGGGTCGCCTCAAATTTTTGAGGCGACCTTTCTGTATAATAGGTAAGCTTTAAAATAATGTACTTAGACTTAATCTGTAGTCTTACACCATATTCTAAGACGTTACTTGAAACATTGCTTTGACTCACATACCAGCTTAAGATACTTTATAAGAACGCCTCTAAATCCTTATTCTTAGTTGTATTTTGACAGTTACTCATGTGTAGGTACGGATTATCAAGATTATTCACAAAGTCTTGAAAATACATTTTTATAGAAAAATATGATATTTAATTATGTTTCCAGACGGTTCCGTCACGAAAAACTTATTGAGCGCAAGAATATGGCGTAAATGTAAATACTCCTCGAAACTTCAAGGTAGGTCGTGACGTACCTTGTAGTTTGACAATTACTTTTTTACCTCAAACGGAGGCAGAATGTCGAGTTGACGTTATTAGTTATAACTAAGAATACGAATTCCATTGAGTAAGGTTGAGTTAAAAAAAAAAGGTCCAGGTTACGACTTAGAATATAGGTGTGAATGAGATTTCTACATCCTAAGCCATCTAAATGTCATGCCCTATTTAATTCTTCACAAGTCCCAAGTAAACGTCAAGTTTCGTCTACAAGCCGTGTCGTACTGACCCTATTTCAAGTGCTACCAATCTGTTGTGACCTTCGCATTTTCGGCCTCCTTACCCTCAACACGAGTATCGTGCGACCGCTGTTTTGTTCTCTAGGGAACCACCCCGTCCCTAGACCGCGCTACAGCCGACAAATATTGCTACACGCTTCACCTACTTGCCTTTTTAATGCAGCTTGTATATATGCCATGAAGTTAATCATTAATTTTGGTGTCTTCATTGTTTTTCGCATTATACGTATTTATTATACGTAGTATTTAGGTAAATTCCATGATTCATGTTATTTTTAATTTTGTAAGTTTTGAATTTTTAGGTGTAGTACCAAATTTATTCTGTGATTTTTTTCCGTGTTAACTTCAATAGGATACAAAAGTCTCAATTTTTTCTTATTCCAAATATAATATGTCTACTCACCTGCTGTCAATACATTTATGTATCAATATCAAAAGCAGCCCGAGTTAAACATCCTCTTGTTAAATTATGGGAATGTTAAAATATGTTGTTATCCACCAAGAAATAATGCACATCGACCTCGGAAGAGATGTCGGCTTATTTCGGATCTGTAGAGCGTTATATCTTTCGCACCTTACCTATTTCACGTTTGTCGACCATTTTGATCAAGTGTTGACCAATACGGGACTACAGATGCTTACGTAGGCAGTGTGCAGCAGAGATCTATAAAGCCGAAGCTAACCGATTGTCACTTTCATAGGCTCGATGTGCATTATTTCTTGATGAGCACTGTACATGGTAAGCTTAAAAAACTATAAAAACGTACAATATGTACCTCTTTGGCTTCAGCTTCATATAGCTGTATTCCGTAAGTTTATTGATAGCAATAACCTATTTCATTAACAATGACTTCAAAACTCAATGCTTCAACCACGGTCGAATCCAATATTAGGAACATGCGTCACAGACTATGATATCATTAGGTAAACCATAATACAAAACCTAGCGAATTAGCTCTACGTAAAATAAACAGCGAGCTTTAACGTGAAATTAGAATAAAATTATAGTTTCTTGGAATATTCACTAATGCCTAATACCTACTTATTCAATATCAAAATTATTCATTTCATATCTTCGCTCAAATTAATAGAACGTTCGATTTCTCATAAAGACTATTAGTCTTTACATGATATTATCCCTCAACGTAGGTGGATCATTTTATGAAAAACCTAATATGCAAATGTGGTGTTAGTAAAATAAATTGAGATGCAACGTCATGTCATTCTTTATTGACAGTATAATACATATGGTACAATTTAACAATCGGGATTAATAAAGTTAGGATTATATTACATGCACAGACCAATCAGCCTATGATTGCATGTGAGCGAAATACAGGTTACTTATTTACTTACATTTTGAAGTAGGTTAAGGCTTAATAAGCCTACCAAAATGTAAAATATCTAGTACGTTCATAAAATGTTTTTGAACTCTGTCAATTTATGACTCATGAAACGTCTTCTCAATATTCTTTTGTCTTTTTGTTAAATTATATTATCTATTCTGTACACTTTGATTATATACACGTCTAGATAGAGCATTTGAGTTCCTAAGCGTCCAAAAAAATATCAGTTAACTGTTAGCTGATATCTTCGTTTCGCTCGCTCAGTAGCGACACCGTCATTGTGACGGGAACACGTCCGCATCTGTGCTTTCAATATGACGAGTTGCGCTATTAAAGTGTTCCGAAATTACAAAATAAGAATGAAAACATCTAAAAACATTTCTTACTACCGGTATCTACACATTTCATAGTCCTAAATGTATCCCAGAATTAAATCAACAATATTTAATTTTACGTCGCATTTGTACGATTCATTGAACGCCATGTTTACTGTGTTGCCAGTTTTTGATTTAAAATCTTCCCAGAGAAATATGAAGTTACAAAATAAAATGTATATAATGTTCTAATATATGTTTAATATACCTATATTTATTTTAATAACATTATTTTACTAACCCCCGAAGGAAAAAGAGGGGTGTTCTAAGTTTGACGTGTGTATCTGTTTGTGAGTTTGTAAATTTCCAACGAGTGGATCAATTCCAGATTTTGATTTTGTTCTTAAAAATGTATTTATTTTTCTCCACGATAAAAGTAATTTACACTAAGAACAAATAACTAACAACGAATAACTTAAGCTAATACACGTACCAATACAAACAAAAAATTAAAAATAACTTAAAACGAATAACTAAAGATACTGCGAACGACCCGAAGAATATCGTAATATAATTATGTCACACATGATGAAAAAATTGAACTCGACCTTAGCTTATTTTCCCTATTTTTAGGGGAAAATGTCATAAGCAAGTAACATTTTCACCAGTTGAGTAGTGTGTGTAAAGCGAATAAAATATACATACTAGTGTGTGTTACACGCACACAAGGATTTTCGAATTGGACATTGTTTTTGCAGCGTTTGTAAGGCGACGCTCCATCTAGACGTGTATATAATCAAAGTCTGTACATGAATACATTTATTTTAAGACTCGAGTCACCTACACTGTGTAATTTATAAATCTATTTTTTAGTATTATATTATTGATTTCCATACAACTCAGATGTTACGACAATTCTGGCGTCGCTGGTGGTGCTGGGAATGGGTTCTTCGGGCCAAGTTTTCGCCGCATCGGCCCTCCGTGGCCTACGCTTCTTCCAAATCTTGCGCATGGTGCGCATGGACCGACGCGGCGGAACATGGAAATTACTTGGCTCAGTTGTTTATGCACATAGACAGGTATATTTTATTCTTCTTTTAGTTTTAATATAGATAGGGACGCAATACAATAACATCACGATTATTACACCTGACTTGAAATATGTTTAAGTATTCATTAGAATTTTAATTATTTTTTTCATTTAAATGTAAAATTAAAAATTATTTCATAATCTTAATTAAATGGACCGTGTCAGTAGTGATAAGATATGTAATATAAATGTGACAAAAGCGAAGAAAATCAGAATATTGGGTACAGTGTAATTTTATTGTAGTCTTGTTTTTTTTAGCCGATCTAGAAGCCTTTAATTCTCAAACATCTTCATAATCATCTTTAGTGAGAGTAGTGGGTCCTCGGAAATTGCTTAGGTCTAACTGTATTTATCCAGTATCCACCTAGCACATTACCCTTCGACCCATCCTTAGGGAGCTAATAATGTCTTTCGGGATCCTTTTTAGTTGCCTTTTACGACAGCCAGAAGATGCAGCCCTATTCTATATGCCCGGTACTAAGGCACGCCTCGCGAGAACGTAAGGACAAAAGAAGTCAAAGTTTATCAGAAAATATTTCAATTAGCATATACTCGTATTAATAAAAACATTCTTAGTATCTGCCGCGAAATTATAGGTACCTTAGTTATTTTCTTTAGCTACGGGGAAATACCTGCATCAACATATATTATCAATTAAGAACTTTCTTTACACTACATTGGTAAAAAGGTATTGAAGTGTAGGTGAAGAGCAAGTAGTTGAAATTTGGCACTCATAAAAATATAGATGTGTATATTTTTTCTTCCCCTGAGCACGTCTGACTTTTGACCTCTTGTTTTTGTATAGATGTCTAAAGGCTGCAAGCCCAGTTCACATGCACTTAACATGCATGTGAACAGAAGACAGACAGACAGACAGACAGACGGACATGGCGAAACTCTATGGGTTCTTTGTTTACTACGGAACCCTAAAAATCACGTTAAACTATACCTTCACCAACAAGAATGAAACCTACTCATTCACCAGCACCACATGCTCTGTTATCTATTTACTACTTACGTATTTTACGTGTATACTTCCTATAGGGAATATTTATACTATGGCCAGTAAATATTTATATTTCCAGTCAATTTGTTTTTTTACATCAAATATTTTTAAACGAAACTTGAATTGGTTATCTTTCTAACAGCAGAAATTTATTTTCATATTGAAAGCTTAACTTAAAGAAACAAATCACAGGGTTACTGAGAATCAAGTGCTAAAAATGTACTAAGTAATACCTACTTTAAAAAAAATGCTAATGAAATTGCTTATCTGTACGGATATATGCAGAGTTCAAATGAACGTTTAGGTATTTACCTACCAGTATTAAATTCATATACGAAATACGAGGGCAATATTATAATTACGAATAGAAGGAGTAAGACATTGTGTTTCGATAGAAAGGCGTACCCATTTACTACATGACCTGTAGAACGAATCATAAAATAATCAGCACACCATGTGCATAACCTAATTAACCGCGAGAGTAATTCAAAGCAGATGCCACTCATCGACTGATTTATCCACATGGGTACTGTTAATAACGCTTTTGTTTAGATCATAATTTTCAGCGACTTTCTTAATAATTATCATGAGTAGGGTTATCTCTAAAGAGACTGTGGTATATATCTGTCTCTGTAATTTATACGCCTATCCATTATATGTATCTCGTAGTGGAGTCAGGGAGGACTAAGAGGCTCAAGCCACTCAGCCATCTCCATTTAACCCAAGTCTCACCCAACCAGAAGAAATCGTACCTACTTAGTGTTTAGTTTTAAACTCCCTGTTCTTTAATGGTCAATAACGATATCATAAAATATCATTCAAAACTGTGGAACGTTATGTTACGTTCGTGTTTCTCATCTGTCTTTATCTATCACTAGCGGCCCGCCCCGGCTTCGCGCGGTTGCAATGTTACCTACCCTTTCCTATCCATCTTAGCGTGATTTTATATAAAGTCTTCCTCGATAAATGGACTATCTAACAATTTTTCAAATCGGACTCGTAGTTCCTGAGATTAGCGCGTTCAAGCAAACAAACAAACAAATAATCTCTTCAGCTTTATAAATTAGTATAGATTTTGTTCTGACTATCCATAGTAATTTTGTTGCTGTCATTTCATACATAAATATTAGTAAATTATTACCTATTCTCGTACGTTTAAGCAAGATTTCTTAAAATTTGACTCGTCATAGCATTGTAAATTATTTACAAACTTACTCAAATTTTCGGGCTACACTATTTAAATATTATATTACTTTCATTAAGTATATTTCGTTTGTTGTAACATAATGTGCGTGTGTATCTGTACAAGTAGGTAGATAACAGAAAAACAACCTAGTTTGTCTGCTAAAAAATCCAATTACAAAATGAGCCGAAAAAGTAATTAGGTAAAGCCCGCTCAAGACCATTAATGCGATTTTCCCTGTAAAGACCAGCCGATTAAGGAATTTTCTTAAAAACAAGTAATTTAGCTGAATCTTTCTATCTTCCAATATTACTATAAATACTATCCTTATTTAATGGCTACCTACAGTATTTTGTTAGAAAATAAAGAAAAATGGGAAAGAAACATTTGACTTCGGGCAGGAATCGAACCTGCGACCTCAGGATAACCAGTGTAGCCGCTTTACCACTAAACTACCGAAGTCCCACAGGACAGGTGGGACTTCGGTTATCCTGAGGTCGCAGGTTCGATTCCTGCCCGAAGTCAAATTTTTCTTTCCGTTTTTTCTTTAATTAAATCCGTAATAACTATAACAAAGAAAGCTACTCAGACCTCTGGGGTGGCAACGCATTTGAATTTTGACCTCCAGCTCTGATTTTTGTATGTATGTCTATAATAGGGTGGAGTACATATTCACCATCAATGTGAACTGGATGCTTGAAAGAAAGAAAACATTTATTTGGACAGCACAGAGACATGACGAAGCGAAATTTCCAGAAGATTAGGTACATAGGTACAATTATACAAGAAAAAAAAAACAATAATAAAAAATAGAGATTAAGTCTCACGGCTGATCCAAATAAGTAATTCTGTTACATATAAATATCTCTCCAATGTATAAGTCCGAGATGCACGCGATCGATTTTTTAATACCGACGCAATTCATCACAAACTACTCGTCTCCTAAAAAAAGTACAAAAATGTTTCCAATTAGTGGTATAATAAAGAGATTAAGTAGGTACTATAGAAACAATTTATATCAAAATGAGTAATGAACAGGCCTCGGGACAGAATTAGGGCTATTTCTTGCACAATAATGATGAACAGGCAAAACGGAACTGGTCGCAATTTCCTTCGGACCCGAAGTAGATATAAACACAAAACAAGGCGCGACTCAATATCTACTGAGAATCGCTTCAGGTTAAAGTTGCATGATCACAATGCAGAGCAAATAAAGCGATGCCCACACCCGCATTTCGCGCTCCTTCTGCAATATTGACTAAGCAAATAGGTATCTCGTTCCTAAACAATGAACTTTCAAACAAACTCGTTGCATTAACAAAACTTATCCAAATAGATACAAATCTGAAATTAGAACCATTCGGAATGTCTGATATACTATTTAATATTTAATGACTGTATTAGTAACACACTCGTTTCTGTATAAACACTTCTCTCATTTTATTGCCACTTTTATATCAACGCGTAAAACAAAATAGTATCTTGAATCAGTGTGCTATTGTTTGCACAGTTCGCCCCCCGTGACAACGGTTGGGACGCTTCATTTTTATAAATCAGATCTTTTATTACATTCAACTTGTGTAATGTACTAGAAGAATCCCTTGCGAAGAATGTAGGAGTTTATTTGATAATAACTCTATATTTGTCATGCTGCTTGTTCGCTGTTAACCGCCGAGATGAAAAATGTACTCTCTTATTGAAATTCAGTATGTACTGGATGAGCAACATCATTCAGTAATCACAGTTGGAATATTTTTTACGTTTCTTAAGATACATTAAACCAATGGTCCTTATCTAATGCAAAAAAAACCTTTTTGTGTTGTGTTAAATCAAGTACATTATCGTTGTTTCAAGTAAAGTTCTGAATAAATTATTTTTTATATTAGACCGCAATAAAAGAAACTACAAAGGATCTTATTGAGGAACATTTAGCATTTAATTATTTTGATTATCTGATATTTTTTGACACTCAATGGTCATAGAATAATTATTTACAATCCGAGAGGAAATCATCGATATTCATCGTAGAGCAATTATAATATTCATGACATTCGTGAAAAGAACATGTGTTTAGCTCATACCATTTAATTTTAAGACCTTATAATGTAACCATGTAACAAGCAAATAAATTGAAATTGAACGTTTTCTTTTCCAACAAAATTAAATACAACAGACTATAGTGTAGGTAGGTTAGAATAGAGGCTTTTGTTTTTTTCCGTCGCCGGCGAATGAGACTGGCACAAATAAAACTATGAAAACAAAAAATTGTACTCGAGCCCAAGTACTACCAACACCGTCCATTTGTATACGAAATACAATAGTGTGCTTGTTGTATACGCTAACCGAATGAGTATTGCATTTGTAAATTATGGCTGTTTCAGGAATTAATAACCACACTATATATAGGATTCCTGGGCCTGATATTTGCATCGTTTTTGGTTTATTTAGCAGAAAAAGATGTCAGTGATACCAAATTCAAAAACTTCGCTGAAGCCTTATGGTGGGGAGTTGTAAGTAATATTTTCTAATCAAATTAATTGTAAGAGAAATTAATGTTTCTTCAATTCAGTAACAAGTAAAAAGTGTTCATCCATAGTAACCGTAAAATTGATTTTTCCATATTATTGTTTTTTTTACTAAAATACGTAGTAAAATGCAATAAAAAACAATATCGCATGTAAATCACGTAAAAGATGAGATCGGTACTTTCCTAGAGATATGAAGTAATTGTTACCGATGAGGAGTAAAAATCCACAAAACAACCCTGGAACAACAAATACAGAGGCGTAAAATTTCTAAGTGAATATTAATTATAATCTCTATAGTTACCTGATATGTCCATGAACTGTGCAATCACATATCATAAACGTTTGCTGCTATGCAGAAATTAAAAGTGAAAACTGTAATCGTTCAATATCATTATTATGAAAATACTTCTTATTTCAATTAAATTATGTTTTCAGTTATTAGAAAATAGAATTGTATTGCCTTAGATCACGCTGTGCACGGTGGGATATGGCGACATGGTACCGCAAACCTGGCAAGGAAAATTCATCGCCTCCTTCTGCGCGTTACTGGGAATATCTTTCTTCGCACTGCCCGCTGTGAGTAACACTTATGTTCATTCGACGTTACTTAATTTGTTTATTTCCTTGACGCGAAGTTTAATGTGTGGTTTCTATAACAGGGTATCCTTGGGTCAGGGTTTGCCTTGAAAGTTCAACAACAACAACGACAAAAGCATATGATTCGAAGACGACAGCCTGCTGCTAGTCTCATTCAGGCATTATGGAGATGTTATGCAGCAGATGAACATTCTATGAGTGTGGCTACGTGGAAAATGCACCAAATTCCTCTTCCGAGCCCACAGACAAGGTATTCATTACATAAATTCTAAGTGCCATACATGCCTACAAGACTTTTTGGCTCTTTGGTTTGACATTAAGGTTCGATTGCACCAAAATATTTGTAAAAGTTATTGTTATTGTAAAATTTTACAAAAACTTTAACTTCACAAATATTTTGGTGCAACCGAACCTAATTTTACTAATGTCACATTATAATAATAGGTTGGGGAAAAAGTCTTTTCGCATTATTAGTATGTATGAACTTGTAATAAAATCTCTTTGGCTGTAGTATTTGCATCTGGCTGGTTTTGGTATCATTGAAAGTTAAAATTTTAAAGAACATAATTCCAAATTCAAATTAGGCAAATGTGTGATTTTCATTTGTTTTTCGTACTGTCAAGATGA
The DNA here is from genome assembly GCA_036365455.1 of Macrosoma leucophasiata. Taxonomy (NCBI): domain Eukaryota; kingdom Metazoa; phylum Arthropoda; class Insecta; order Lepidoptera; family Hedylidae; genus Macrosoma; species Macrosoma leucophasiata. The sequence goes on along the minus strand of JAWQUS010000009.1, from coordinate 14,352,540 downwards.
GTGAATCTAATGAAGAAATTCGATACATTTTAAAATTTTACTACAAAAAAGGTAAAAATGCAACGAAAGCCGCGACAAAAAATTGCGATGTTTATGGACCTAGTGCAGTGTCTGTGAGAGTAGCACAAATTTGGTTTAAGCGTTTTCAATCCGGAAATTTTGATGTCAAAGATGCACCTCGCTCTGGTCGCCCTATTACGGATAAAATGGATGCCATTTATTAAAAGTGGAGCAAGATCGACCTATCAGTAGTTACGACGTAGCTGAAGAACTGACAATTGATCACAAAACAGTTTTAGCGCATTTGAAAAAAGCTGGGTACAAAAAAAAGCTCGATATTTGGGAACCTCACGAGCTCACTGAAAGAAACCTAATGAACCGTGTACTCATTTGTGATTCTTTATTACGACGTAATGAAACCGAATCATTTTTGAAGAAGCTGATAACTGGTGATGAAAAATGGATCACGTACGACAAGAACGTGCGAAAAAGGTCGCGGTCAAAGGCCGGTCAGGCTTCACAGACTGTGGCGAAACCCCGGTTAACTCGCAATAAGCTGATGTTGTGTGTGTGGTGGGATTGGAAGGGCATTATTCATTATGAGCTATTACCACCAGGCAGGACTATTGATTCTGAACTCTACTGCGAACAACTGATGAGATTAAAGCAAGAAGTTGAGAGAAAGCGGCCGAAATTGATCAACAGAAGGGGTGTGATGTTTCATCATGATAACGCTAGACCTCACACATCTATAGCCACTCAGCAAAAATTAAGAGAGTTTGGCTAGGAGGTGTTAATGCATCCGCAGTATAGTATTGCACCTTCAGATTTCCACCTGTTTCGGTCTCTTCAGAATTCTTTATGCAATGTTAGGTTAACATCACGAGAGGACTGCCAAATCCACTTGTCGCGGTATTTTGATGAGAAATCCCAAAATTTTTATAGCAATGGGATCATGTCCCTACCTACAAGTTGGCAAAAGGTTATCGAACAAAATGGTACATACATACTTTAGTTAAATTTAAATAAACTATATTAAAAAATGTTTTGAATTATCTTAAAAAATGCGAAGAAACTTTTCCCCAACCTTATTATGTAGTACCTACATTGAAATTTTGTTCTATAAAACACGTCCTATCAAATTACTCTTAAAACATAACAAATGACCGTTTTAAAAAGTATTTATAACTGCAAACTTGATTCAAATTTGAATAATAGTAGGCAAATCTACCTTTTTTTATACTTCAAATGCAGCTTAAGTAGGTACATTCAGCTCTTCGTCAACAGTATTAACTGAAATTTATGACGATTTTATTCGTTTGACAGTCGGGTCATGAGTGCATCATTCAAGAACAATGCATCCTTTGTGTCTCGACTGCCGACGATCCGACGACACAAAAGTACCTCCCTGCATTCCCCCGCACCACACTCCAAGCCAGCGCATCGATACGACGTCAACGCCAGTGCTGAAAACCTCGGTAAGCCCTTTAACTGAGATATCATCACATACACTATCAATTTGTATACTTTAATAAATGGGTATTTCTACTTGTTTGGCACAAACATTTTATTATCATTATTTATAGTTATTATTTTATTTTACACGATAACCATTTCATGAAAACCAATCAACCCCATAATTTATAACCTAGTATGCTATAAAATACCTTTAAACACGAACAAATACAATCATAACTGATTGTAACTCATTAAAGTGCATACTACTGGACAAATCGCTTATCAAATATCACGCCGGTTACGTTGTAAATCTGCCATGAACGACACAAATTGTAAAATTACACTTCAATCTTTAAACTGGACTACATTTAAATTAAACGTACGAGGCCTTATTAAATTTCTTGTCAAAAATAAATCGCACTATATTCGTGCTCATTGGCTCAATAATTTATCAAAAAAGTTACATAAAAGCAGAACCTATGATTGGAAATTGAATATGAAAATTGTATCATTCGTAATCAGGACCATTTTAAAGACACCGTGAAACGAAGAACAAAGAAAGTCAGACCACGAACGCCATACAAACACGTCTCACGAACGGACTATCATCATATCGTCATAGTGAACACACCCGAAGCAATAACAGACTCGCTGGAGATAATCAACCACATACTATACCACAGAGCTGTGCAATGTATATTAATATTTTTTAATAGATTGAAGCGTGACATGCTATTGCCCTGTTTCATAGATAATCGTACATCGAGCGGGGACCATGCGTGTTGTCTACTCCATTGTTGGAAAAGCTGCTTCCAAGGTTCTTTTCTTCATCTTTTAGAAGGCACTATGGCATGACAGTTACAGTCGATAAACTTTGCTGCGTTTCTATTAATCTTATTAGTACAAACTTTCCAGAAAAATGTGAATACACGAAAAGCGAACATGCAACATCAATGTAGCATCATTGATACCGGATGAAGTATCCGACTTCCGGCGATAATGGCTACGTCTCTTAGCTCCAGACACGATTGCTGATATTCCTACCTACCTTCTACTTCTTTCTTTTTTTTTCACTTTTTTTAAATAAAAATGCACCCGCATAGATGAGATACGCTTCGAAATATCTTACAGATATTGCAGTCAGAAGCTTCACAAACATACATTTAAGTGATAAAGTGGCTTCTACAATTTATGATCGCTTCCGCGTAAATGCTGAGGTAGACTAATGAAAATATAAATATTCATTAACTATGAATGCCAGACTTGCGTTCGTTTAGCATTATAGAGCCCGGTTCACACAATGGATTTCCAGAAATATTTAAATCATCGATTTAGTGTACCTAACATAATCTTACTGGAATGGCTTCCTACAAAGCTTGTTTTTTAAGTTCGGTTACATAAAAAAAGGGTAACTAAGTTACATACACTGCTTTGCATTTGTTTATGCATGCCAGATAGTAAATAGGAATAATGTAAAATATTTTGTCTATCTACGATTGGTAAAATTAAATTACCATTTATTGATTTACTGAATTAAAATAATATGATTTGACCTGTATATACTCGTATATATTCATGAGTTAAAAACCGTTGTCCGCCTGTCTATGCTTTGTCTATCCTACAAAAGTAACAAAGAGAAAGTTGCACAAGTGTTTGAAATAACTGAAAAGCCTCATCGAACAGAACATTTGAATATATTACATTAAATTTATAAATTTTACGTCGTATTCAAAATAATAGAATCTGATTTCAAATAATCTAACTGTTTTGTAAAATGAATATATTATGTTCCTACACAATAAAGTTATTCAAATTTTTACTTTTTCTGTAAATATGTTTTGTATGTCCCCGTAATTACTCACAGAGACAAGAACTAAGGTCTCAGAGGTGGCAAAGCATCTGCATTTTGACCTCTTGTCTTTGTGTGGGTGTCTATGTCTAAAGGCTGCAGTCATCACATCAATGTGATCTGCATGCTTGTTTGCCACCTTCATTACGTTAATAAAAAAAGGTATTAAGGTCCTATACCTATATTCTGAAACATCGATATTTTGTTTTGTCTAAGATTTGTGAGCTTCTTACATAGGCCTATGTGGATAGTCCATAAAATATATATGCAGACATTTTTAAATCTCTATACTTACATATACTGTTTCTGGTGGTAGAGTTCCAGTGTCGGAACTTTGGAGCGCAGGCACCACCCCTAATCAATCTGCGACCAAATGGTACTTTTCTGCACTATCGTGTAACGCTTATATAGTAATGTCTGTAAGTGATTTCTATGTATGTATGTATTTTCACGCCAAGCCCCTTTCGGGGTAGACAGAGAGTGTGAGCGCCAGATATCGCGGTCATGACACAGGCAAAACAACAAAGGCCTTAAGGATGAACAACGCATCTGCATTTTTTTACCTCTGGTTTTAGTGTGAATTTCTATATGATATGGACATGGATCATTTAACATCCATGTCTAAATGCTTGTTTGTCACCGTCAATATTCTCAGTCGTTCACTCTTGGTAGAGTGGTCGTAATTATGGGTGTCTCGGTGTTGGGCGCAACCAATGAGCTTATAAATACTATCATCATTGGCCGAAGCATTCGCGATTGCTACATACATATAACATATTTCTATCACGTTGTTTCAGAATGGATTGTCCCAATTAACTTATAAAAATATTATTTCTTCTGTCCCAAGGCCTATCATTTGTCTTGAATAAATAAATAATTGAATTTCATTATACAACAGCTAAAGTACCTACCAACCACTGGACGTGTTTACCGAAATTAGATATGGAAATGTTTCAGAGATAAATCGCCATTAAATTGTTTCACCCATCAGCTTACTGTCAGTGATTAACCATTATGATCATATCGGACACTACTAAAACTTCATCGGGCTTCTGTTGGTTTAGCTCGGGATAATATCGGTGATCAAATTAAAATCACCCTTAAGTTAACGTTTAGACTATAGATACTTTTAATCCAGAAGAGTAACAATTACCAGATCGATACGTAGGTATAAATTCTTCAATAATGGTAAAATTTTATAAATCTTATCAAAAACAATACATGTGATGAATGCTTCAAGTCTCGCTACGCAGTCCTACAAATATTATAAGTCAGATGTAATGTAACACCTAATGTAAAATACACACGTAAGTATGCATAAATTTTGGCCGCTAAGGCTTTGTGTAATAGAGTAAGATCCCAGAGCGATAAGACACAACTTATTTTCTAAAGCATAGAACTTTCGGTTCTAAGTAGTCTCTCGTGTACTTTTTAATACCTGTACGCTTGTGGAGTTGGCTCGGTGACACCTGCGCAGGTACCAGGTGAGAAAGGTAACTAAAAATCAGAGTTACTTAAGTCAAATTTAAATGACTGATTTTTATACATATTTTGTAGAATATTACTCTGAAGTAATATCAAAAAAGTCAGACGTTTTCCATGCGCCAGAACTTTTGTCAGACGCTTTAAAGCTCTACAAAAAATAAATGAACTTAATTTATTTTTAAATGTCTGATTATTATATATGTTATTCAAATAAATAGGTGACGCTAAACGTCAAATGTTCATCTCAGAGTGTGAATTGGATATAAGCAGGTTTGAAAAAAGTATAAAAAAAAACACCACTGGAAAACTGGATTATTAAAAAAAAAGAAAACGAAAGTAGGTAGTAAAGTGCAAGAAGTACGGATTCAAAGATATTTTTTTGGGCGTGTACTTGGCATATCTATAGATCATAAAGTAGATATGGCCAAAATTCTATCCTATTCTATTACTCCAGTGCCATTATCCATGTGCCATATTGATGGAGCCATTTGTAAAACTCAGAAATCAACCTTAATGAAGTCCTTAGAAAAAAGTTTAGAGCACAATCCACCTGATCGAACAGATATTTTATTGATTGATGTTTTTTTTTTACTACATACTATGAAAAATGTCCCGAAAACTATTTAAAAAAAAATGCTGCTAATGGTAATACAACTCAAAGCGACAAGATACGACGTTATTATTGATCAATACTTCTCTCCTTCGATTAAAGATTACGAAAGATCTCTCCGCCAAGAATCTACACAACTGGATTTTAATATTGCTGCTCCCGATCAAATTAGACCGTCTGATTTCTTAAAAGAACTCAAAAACATCCATTTTATAAATGAAATTGAAAGCAGTAAGTATTTTTCAAATATTAAGGTATTTTACTCTGAGGCGCATGCGCATAGTGCTCTCGCGCTCATACTCATAGTTGAGTAATTTTTGTGTTGGGGATGTTTGGTCATTACAATTTGTCTGACTGATTAAATATAACTTTGTAATATTTATTTGAATAACATATATAAAAATCAGACATTTAAAAATAAATTAAGTTCATTTATTTTTTGTAGAGCTTTAAAGCGTCTGACAAAAGTTCTGGCGCATGGAAAGCGTCTGACTTTTTTGATATTACTTCAGAGTAATATTCTACAAAATATATATAAAAATCAGTCATTTAAATTTGACTTAAGTAACTCTGATTTTTAGTTACCTTTCTCACCTGGTACCTGCGCAGGTGTCACCGAGCCAACTCCACAAGCGTACAGGTATTTAAAAGTACACGAGAGACTACTTAGAACCGAAAGTTCTATGCTTTAGAAAATAAGTTGTGTCTTATCGGTCTGGGATCTTGGACTATAATGTCTACTGATTAAGTCTTAGAAAAAAAGAGCTTCAATGTTCAATCATTAAAAATACCTATGACCTTATACATTTTCTGACTGACCAAAAACGATCAGTTAAATATGAGTTAAATTTTTGCCTACACCAAAATGAAATACTTAAATAAAAAAAATAACCTCGCACTTACCTCAGTGAGAAACCTTTATAAGTTTAACTTCACAAAATGCCGTTCTAAATTCTGCCAAAAGCTTATATTCGAAATGCGCTTAACTTAGTTAATTTCTCACATAAAATATATTTATAAGAGATGAACACTAAGGCTGAGATTCACAGACCGCACTACGATTTTACTTTCAGCAAAGTATGCTTAGAACTTTAAAAAAATAAAATACGCTTACACTTACGGCCCCACATTATGTATCAACCTGTGTCGTGGGTGTCGTTGTACCCCTTCACAAACACCCAGACCCGAATCAAATATCTGTAGGCCATACAAGTATTTGTCCCGGTGCGGCGATCGAACCTGCGACCCTTTGAATCAAAAGGTCTTCTCACATCGCTGGACCAACCGGGTTGTCAAACTGTCAGTAAAGTATGAGTTTTGACAGTTCTAAGCGTACTTTGCTCAAAGTAAAGTCTTATGGTGAGATTCACAGACCGCACTACGACTTTACTTTGAGCAAGGTATGCTTAGAACTGTCAGAAATGTATGGGTTTTGACAGTTCGAAGCGTACTTTGCTCGAAAGTAAAGTCGTAGTGCGGTCTGTGAATCTCGCCCTTAGTTCGGTCTGTGAATCTTCACGAGTGTGCAATAAAAATAAAAAATGAAATGTTTACCGCACCGCGCATAAACAAGTTTTCCCGTGTACAAAATATTTTAAATTTTTCGAGTGTACTTTTTTATTCTCACTTATTCAACCACTAGTTAGGTATCTTTGATTTTTTTCTAATTCTACTATCCTGTGCTGCGTGACAGCTAATAAAGTGAAAGAAAATTGTGGTTCTAATTACTCCATAGAAGCGCAAAAGCCATAAACTCGCGCTTACTCGTATATTTACCTGAAGATAGAGGCAGATTTCAAGACGTATTAATTAATTTATAATATTAAAAACTTTTTATTAATTCTAAACTATGACTACTTGAGATAACATGTTTATATATAATAATATATGTAGATAATCAATTTATATGTACCTGCAATAGTATGATATTTACCTATATATTCAGTAACTCCTAAGGCCACCTGGTTAGTAGATATTCATATTCATTATACGTGCATACATCTAGTTTTGCACAATACGAGTATATTACGTATGAATAACGTGGTGCGTGTTATAGTGGTTGAGCCCAGGTGAGCTTTTAGGCAATAAACGGATACGTTGTCAAAGTCAGGCACAAAGAAGTATTTATTGAGAAAAAAACAAAGCTCACTCTACACCATCGAACATAGAGCCTTCCTCAGATTTAAGGTCGATGGGTAACCCATCGACCCACCGACTTATTCCTCAATTGAAAACATAATTATACTTATAGATAACAAATACATTTATTTCGTCAAAGGACTAATCAGAGGTGATTTACATGCATTAATTTTATTCATGTTTGCATGGATCCACAATTTACGATTTACGATATTATTTTAAGACCCCAGTTATGGGTGGCGAACCATATAGCAAATTGCCAATAGGAGAGATCACCTAATAGAAAACATTCCCTTTCACAATCCAAAATATCCAATCCAAGATCTATTTAGGGACCTGATTTCTTATAGATATCTGGTCAGGCATTTATTGCTAAATGCTTGACCTGCGATCTATTACCAAAGCAATTACAAACACTTTTTTACAAAATCAGCACATGTTTGTAAGTATGTATGTATGTATCTTCACGCCAGGTCCCTAACGGGGTAGGCAGAGAGTGTGGAGCGCCAGATATCCCGGTCCTGACACACCTCCCGTGCCTCATCTACATTCATCATTCTCTTCACACATGCACGCCGATTCCTAAGACTTTTGACCCCACCATCAGACATGTTTGTAAGTAATATTAAAAAAGGATTGAATAAGGTCCAAAGGCTTAACATATTACAAGTATATTAACATTCACTAAAGTAGTAATATCCGTAGGTTCCTGTTGTACCTAACAACATTTCAACTGTGCATGTCGAATCAACGTCGAAAATATAACCCATCTACAAAAAGCTATTAAAGTATCCCAATGAAACGCCGGTGTACAAAACGGTAACTATCAAACACCAGATTTAGCGTAACTTTTTTAAAATTTATAATAAATGAAACAAAATTATTTATTATTTTTACAACAGGTCATGTTCTAATCAATGCTTTCGTTCTGATCAAACTCACCCGTACGGTCGTAATTCTTTAGCTCGTATTACACATGATTGAAGTTTACTAGTTCATGAATTTAGTTATAAAGTCGCTTTTAACTAGAGCAAACAGTCTTAAAACTAGATTCATGACTGATTCTCCTTCTTTATACGGTATTTAAAATTCGATTAAATGTAAAAACACCCTAATAAAACGTCTGTGTACAAAACGGTACCTATGAAACACCAGAATCCGCATCAATTTTTAATATTAAGAGGAAGAAAATTACTTATTATTTTTATAACAGGTCATGTTCTGATCAATGCTTTGTAAAGTATAGTTTTCCAATTAATTTTATTCCGTTATACTAATATTGTTTTCACATACCAATGAATAATGACTTAGATGTATCAATTGGACAAAAATTAACATGAATGGGCACCATGCCCCAGTAACATGTACAAAATATTGATCGGACGTATTAAAGTTTTGTATAATTAGTTTTTTTACCACTTAGGTACTTCAAAGAACTCCCCGTGCGGTCGTAATTCTTTAAGGTGCTTACACAAAACTGCGATGCGATGCGACTAGCTCGCATTACACATGATTGAACTTTACTCGTTCATGAATCTAGTTTTAAAGTTGCTTTTAACTAGAGCAAACAGTCTTAAAACAAGATTCATGACTGAGTCGTCTTCTTTATACGGGCTTTAAAATCCTATGAAATGTAAACTGAACAATGATTAAGAAATAGGTAACATAACATATCTGGTTGTTCATAAAACTTATAAAATGGACATAACAAAATAGTAGGTAGGTACCCGAAAACGATTCCTGTATTTTCGCCTTATCTACTTTAGCAGTTGATGCCTAACAATAACGTTAATTAAAAAGTAAAGGGAAAAAATTAATTACTTAGGTACTTAGTGCCTCCATGTCGGCAAACATTTTAATAAAATTAATATTTTTATCTATCTCATGACACCGCCGTCCTGATGTGTGATAAGATTAGATTAAAATATTAATAATTCAGACTATTTATCCCATGTCAACAATTAATAAAATATTTATTATGATATACCTACCTAATCTTTTAATAAAATTGGTTAAGAAAATACCTTCTTCTTTGAGACAAGAAACAAAATTAATTTAGTTACTTTATAATAATATACCACCAAAAATATAAATGTAAAAAAGGAGAGCCAAGTTCAATACAAAAATTATGCTTGAATGTGGGCTTCGCCGCAAAAAACTGGAGATCTGAATGAGTGCCAAGTTCTATGCAAAATTCAAATATGTATTTATAGGAACGAAATATCATTATGAATGAGTATTAACTCGAGATACCTATATTAAATTGCTGTTTTTGAAAAATGAGAGATCTTAGGGTGAGATTCATAGACCGCACTACCCTATACTGTACTGACAGTTCTAAGCATACTTTGAGCAAAGTATGCTTAGAACATTCGTGCAATCGACCTACGCTGCCAGGCGCCGCCTTTCTAAACGAAACAGAAGGCGTAGGCATCTAGGCAAACATTTACGCCGCACGGTACAAAAGATTGGGAGATGCTTGCTCTCCTACGCCGCGCCGGCGGTCTACTGTCACTCCACCTGACGACGTGTTTTGACGCGAGTTTAACATTTTTCACCCAACACAAAGAGTGCACAACGCTACTGAAGAAGTTTTCATTGCAAAACTTTCATAAAAATCGGTCAAGCCACATCGAAGAAGTTTGGTTAGAATCTAATATACAACGTGTAACGTAATAAACGCACACCCTGTAAATAGTTTGTTCTAAATCGATGACCGAAACGATTTCAGGCATCATTAATAAGGATATTTTTTATCCCAAAACTAGCTGACCCGGCAAACTTGTCAAAGGTTTGATAGATACGGACTATTTGTATGGGAAAATAAAATTGTGGTTTTTACTGTTTCCCTTTTTTATGTTATGGAAGTGGCAAACAAGCCTGCAGTTCACACTGATGTTAAGTGTTGACTGCAGCCTATAGACACCTACACAAAGACCGAGGTCAAAATGCAGATGCGTTACCACTCCTGAGGCCTAAGGTGTTATGCCTCTGTGCCGGAAATTACAGGTTCGTACATTACCACCTGACCGGAACACGATAGTGCTGAACACTACCATTTAGCGGCAAGTATACTAGGTAATGCGGTGGTGCCTACGCCCGCGAGCTCCGTCACTGGAGCTCTACCACCTTCAATTTCTTCAACTTTCTTACCTTTTATACCTTTCCTGGACTGCCAAAAATCATTCAAAATCAAAATTAGCGAAATCAGTTCAGCCGTTCTCGAGTTATAGCGAGACTCAATTGTCCGTAACTTCTTTTTCCCTTAACCGCAATTGACTTGGACTTAATCCACTTGTGAAAACCGCGTTTAAATCCGTTTAGTAGAGTCGAAGTTATAGGGTACCAGGCAGATAGACAGACAGACAGACAAAAATTACAAAAATTGTTTTTTTATTTCTGTTACTCTTTAATCGCTCCCTAACAGTTATTTGGCAAAATATGTACCTACATTACATATTTTTGCCAAAAATAACTGATAGCGAGTGACAGACACTCGTTTTTTACTATCATATTATAGTAATAATAGATAATATTAAATTTAAAGAAATAAAGTAGTAAAAATGAATCATATTACCTACTAGCGAGTGTTGAATAGCAGTGTTGCGCAAGTTACACTACCGAGTGTGCGTGTATGAGAAGGTTTGTGTTTTATGTGCGGCCGTTGGTAGAGTGTGTAGAATGTGCGCGGTGCATACTATTCGTACAAATTGTAGACAAGTTATTTTTAAATAAACGATATTTAACACATGAGACAAACATGTAATTTCAGTTCACGTATTAAGATTATTGAAATAACACACCTGCGTTATTGTAAGTTAAACGTTGTATAACATTCTCGTGTCCCAAAAAATGGGTTAAATTGGTGTGTTTTCGCGTAAACCTGGTGGTAGTGGTTGAAAGTCTTTGCTAAGTTGCTCTTGATTATTTACATATATCATCATCACTACAGCCTAAAGATATCCACTGCTCGACAAATCCTCCCCCAAAAGCCCCCACGACAGTGTCGTGCGTCATCACGTACCTGTTTTATTTTTTTGTTTTGCTTAAATTTTTAAGAAACCTTTCAATTTGACACGTGCACGAACAGTGGCGAGAACACGCTAAGCACGTGCACTAATAAATATATGATTCTCATCAAAACAACTACTGATCATAAATTACTAACATAAGTAATAGATATGAGTAGAAGTTGAAACGAATAATATAGAAACTGTACAGAACATTCGTGAAACCAATTATTCGTTTTTATTAATTTACACTTCATCTAAATACATGGATAAATACAAAGGCGAACAATAAAAATCATTTCACAAAATGGATAGCTGTTATAAAATTTTATTCGATTGAAAGCTAGCAACAAAAGACCGTTAACACTTTAGCAAGAAAGAGATAACAAACCGATCGATAGTTTGCTTAGACATTAAGTGGCAACCACTGCATTGACCTCATTATTTAGGTTATTTCTTCAATGCAGACAGTAATTAAATAAATATTTACTTGAATACAACAAAGTACTTATTACTTTCTTTAGGTATATATATATGCCATTACATATACTATGGAGGTATACAAACAGACGTAGACTCCAAACATGAATTCTCTGTTTGACTAATGAAAGACTTAACAATATTCTTTGTTCTATTTATTTCTATCTACCTGTTGTTATCGCGCTCTTCATAGAAATTATCTAACTATATTTAGATATATGCCAAATCTATGATAAATAATAACATATATTGAACATTTAGGATTGAGTTGTACATCTAAAATTTATAGGTAAGCTGTTATTTTCCCGATCTATAAGATATATTCAATTATGTAAAATAAATTGCTTAGCAAATCACTCTAAATCTTCTTTGACGTTTTATGCGTTAAATCCAGCAATCTAAAAACAAGATGAAAGAAAACCCCTACTTAGCATAAGCTATAGGATGCGGCAATCGGCGGAATTAGGGAACTTCGCTTAAAACATTCATCCAATTTAATAGATAAACGTAATGTTTGTTGAAGTTAACTAGGTAGGTATATTTACAAAGTTTTAAATACACAGTTATATGACGATATCTATTGGGCGAGCTACAACTGCCTGAGATTATGCAAAAATTTAAACGTCTGTTTAAGAAAGAGTTATAGGTACGTATGCAGAGCTTATTTATGTAGTTATTAAATATGTGATAATAAAATATTAAGTGCATTCATAGGTATCAAATAAACAATGGACTGACAGGCAGACGGGCGGATGTGAGTGGATTCCAGTATGAGTATTAGCAACCGAACTACGCTAATCTAGAATCTGATGATAAAAAGTTTCGTTCTTCGTTCAGGGCGTCGTCTATTCTAGAGGTATCAAATATAGTATGTAACGAATAACTTATTTGATAGATCATGAACCAAGCTGCCAAAGACATTCGTTAGACACGGTGCACGAAATAGAATGGGTCCAGTGTTCAAGTGAGCGTGTGTGTGGATTGGCAGGCGCGACGAATGGCCGCTCTGGGCGCACTCGCCCCATCAACCCTTCCTACAGCGAGGACTCTGTGGCCGAGACGGCGCTCTCCAAGAAAAACTCTGACGGTAAGAGAAGCAATGATCAAAGGCCTGACATGTTAAAACTAATAGTGGTCCTTTCGTATGAAATTAGTACTTTGTCTTCGATATGTTTTCACTTTCGCTTTTAGTGATAAAGTCCTGTCCGTGTTTCGTCTAATAAATGAATAATGACTGTACACGTGATTAACATAGATATCATTTCATTGTTTATTTATACACATTTCTTATCACTTTTCTAATAGACGATTGTTCACAAAACTAATACAAAGTCTTTGTAAATGTTGTTTATCACATTTTCACGTTTAAATTAAAAGTTTATACCGCAAGACGAGTGTAGTGATTCGGTGCATATTTTTTTTGTCTAATATTTTGTGCTGTACCTTATTATTTTAAATAGGTCATATATCCTGTTAAACATTCAAAATTAAATATTAAACAAGATTACCTAAACTAAACATAGTTCTTTAACATTACATAAATCTTCTCTGTCTCATAAATCATTTACCTTTAGTGAAATGTCGTCATGTAGTTTTACCAAAACCGTGTACGGTCGAGCAAAGAATTGTTATCAATTTGTGACATATAGTGACATGCCTGCACAAAAATGTGAGGTATTTTTTACTCATACAAACATAATGTGTGATGGAAGGCAAACCACCAGGGCTCTAATTCTGTTAACGTCATTATTGTCGTTGGATCGCCATTGTATCGTTTCGCTCTCTTGCTCTAATATAAGCAACACCGGAGCCATGCTAAAACGATCCAGTGACAATAACGACTAATTATACGTTAGCAGAATAAGGCCCCTGTTCTTCGATTAAATGTTCGTTTTGCCTGTGACTGGTCAGCCATAGTTTAAGAGTACTACATATTTTTCTACTCATGAAACTGGCATTCCACTCAATGTCGCATTGTCATGGGTTGATCCAAATATCAAAATGGAGCTTAGGTATATTGAAACATCAGACTTTCGACATGTAGGTACGAGTTTTTTTTCGAAACTGAAAGACAACTCATTTGGGCGGCCGTACAAATCTACGAACATTTTCATATAAAATAGATACCTATCCTTTAGATTAGCATATTTGTTCATAATGCCTTGTGTTTTATAGACAAAACATGATGTTATATACTATCCAGATACATCGTCAATATCAGTGCATTGTACATATTATTGTATAAATTCACTTTACTCATAATGTGATGTAAAATATAGGAGCACTATACTCTACTTATTATATTCTGTTTAAATGTAGACGCTAACAAATTATACTTATTTAGATCATACTACCTAATCTGTAACTACACTAAACCTATGTTACAAAAAGCTAAATTTACATTAGACTACGATAGGTTCCCTAGTTTTTGTAGAACGTAAATGCATGTTTTATTGTTCATAAAACTTTTTGGAAATGCAATGTGTGGACTGCGGCATCATTTTTAGATACCTACTATCTTTCTTTGCACTTAGATATTTCATATAATTGTCATAACTTAAAGACCGCTTTCACCGGTCCTTGATAAGGTCTCAGAAATCTCCTAAGAATCCAACAGATAACTAACATAAATTATGAATTATTTATCTTTAGTTAATTTTCAGTATTGTGACTTTTTAAATGTATTTTAATTTTAATTTAAATATATTATGTTGAATGTGTCGTTATTAAAGGAAAAAACAAATATCTTTTGGGTAATATTTCTAGTTATCAGGAACTGGTGGAACATAGAGAAAATCTTAATTACGTCCCTTATTAGTTTAATAGTTAATTATATACTTGTTAAATTACCATTCATGCCTTACCTCGTTGATATAATTATTCCTGAGTTTATCAGACAAATAGATAGAAAACGTAGTTTTAAAACAGCTAAACGGATTTACATTGAGCCCGGGACGATTTTAAAAGTGAAAAAAACAAGTTTTGCATGAGATATCGATAAGGTTTTATCTTTATTTGAGAGCCCTATCAGTGACAGTATAAAATATGTTCAAATGACCGCCGCGGCTTCGCTGGGTGGCGTGCATTCGAAAGGTCCAGTTTTCGATTACTTTGGGGCATAAATCAAGCTGAATTTGACCGATGGCATCAATTATGTTGTCTTTGAGGTCCGCAGTGGTTTTTGGCTTATTCGTATCGACCTGCAATCAAATCACACGATCTTGGAGGCAAATTCACGTCACCTTTTCGCGAGATTACCACTCCATGAAGCCGCTCGTGCAGAATATCGATTGTGTCTCGAGCTGTTTCTTCAAGTCTCGAGCTATTATGGTCCAAATTAATAAATTGTGGATTTTTTACTTTTGAAACCATATTAATATATCTTCGGTGTTCATATCATCCAATTTAGGCCACAAGAAGTTGGTAATCATCGACCTATAGCGATCGCCGTAAAAATACGGACCGATGACGCCTCCAACCCAAAATCCACATCAAACATTAACTTTATTTGGATGCATTGGAACCTCGTGAATCTCTCGTGGATTGGTGTCGTCCCAAATAGATAGATTTAAGTAAGAACCTAGTACCTACGTGCCTGGTTGTGATGCATCTAGAGATATTTCTATAAAGGTTTTTTTTAAACTACTTACATTTATAAATTTATTTTAACGGTAATATGAGTTAATGTTTAACCAGAAATGAGAAAGAAACTGGAAATAGGAAAAAAATTCGAAACATTAAAAATATCATATCACACACAACCAGATCGTTTAGATAAACTCGTAAGTAGATGAAGATTTTATATAATGTACATAATTTATTTTGACATGAAATATTGAGATTGATTAATTGATGCAGTTTAAAAGAAATAAATAGTTTCAAATCAAAAAAAGACAAAAATATTGTAAAATATCTTCTTTTAAAAATATATAATCTTGCAACGTCCCTCATCTTAGAACCGAGGGTCACGAGTTTGGTCCCCGTATCGGGACGAATACTTACATTGAATGGCCTACAGATATTTATTTCGGACCTGGGTGTTTGTATGTATTGTATGTGTACAACGGCACCTACAACACAGATTACCCACAACTAAACTTTGATTGAAGATAGGTATAGAGCTCCAGTAACGAAACTCGAGGGGGTAGACCCTACTGTCTATGCAGTTGTATCTAAACGCACTCGTAAATCTCATCTGTTTGCCGCGTGTTCAGAGCAACCACGTTCTGATCGAGTAGGTATTATGTACTACTCCATAATTCTTGACTTAGAGGCAAAACAGCCTAGGTTGTATATCACCTCAATGTGACCTATAAATATACGAGGGTGGATCCAAAAGTTCGAAGCCCGACCAAGAAAATGAAAGAAAAGTGGGTCTAATTTTATTTTTATTTTTCGACATAGTCTCCATCTAGCTCAACACACTTCTTCCACCTGAACTGCAACTTGTTTATCCCCTCGAAAAAAAAAATTCCGGAAGGTCGGCGAAATACTCGTTTACTGCGAATATCACCTCATCTTTGGTCGAAAATTTCGAGCCACCCAAATGTTTTTTTAAATTTGGAAATAAATGATAATCTGAGGGGGCTAAGTCCGGCGAATAAGGTGGGTGGGGCAGCAATTCGTAGCCACAATCATGGATTACAGACATTGTTTCAACCGAAGTGTGAACACGTGCATTGTCTTGATGGAACAAAACTTTCTTACGCAACATTCCCGGCCTTTTTTTCTTTTATTTCTTCTCGTAGTCTTCGTAAAAGGTTACAATAATAACTAGAATTAATAGTTTGACCTTTCGGTAAATAATCTACAAAAATAATGCCCTTCGTATCCCAAAAAACAGCAGCCATGACTTTGTTAGTCGACAAAACGACTTTAGCTTTTTTCGGTGTAGGTGAGTCAGATCTTTTCCACTGTTTGGATTGTTGCTTTGATTCAGGAATATGGTGGTGAACCCAGCTTTCATCCATGGTAACAAATCTAGACAAAAAGTCCTCGGGATCAGTCTCAAAAAGTTCCAAACAGTCTCGCGAAATTGTGAATCGAACTCTTTTGTTCAGCTGAAAGCAACCTCGGGACACAGCGAGCAGAAACCTTATGGAATCCCAATTCTTTCGTTATTATGTGTTGCACCCGGCCATAACTAATGTCTGTTGTCTCAGCTATCTTACCGATGGTCAAACGTCAATCACCCAGTACGAGATCACAAATTTTATTGATGTTTTCTTTCGTGGTAGAGGTTGTAGGCCGTCCACTCCTAGGTTCATCTTCAATGCTCTCACGACCGCGCTTAAACTCAGCTACCCACTTCTTGACACTGGAATACGATGGAACAGACTCCCCCAAAGTGCTTACCATATCTTGATGGATGTCTTTTGGTGACAGGCCTTTTTTATTGAGGTACTTAATGACTGCACGATGTTCAATTTTCTCCATTATTCAAAATCGCGTCAGAATGCTTCAAACAAATAATCACAGAAAATTTGTATTGTGCAGTATCGGAATGAAACTGCGCACAATAAATCAAAAGAAGACATACTAACAAATGAAGGTAAATTTAAAAAGATGTCATGTCTCCTCGTAGTTTGGGCCACGAACTTTTGGATCCACCCTCGTATATAAGTTTTTTCTTTCGTATCTAATACGAAATGTTTTAACCCAGGTTTGTCTCAATTAAGGCTTGTAGACTCTGGCTCTAGGTACGTTGTATATTTTGAAGCATTAAGTACTTATGTGTTTTTTAAGAGTCTTGCCAAATGACCTATATTTAAGATTGAATTCTCATGCTTAATTTACGCACAATGACAATTATTGTGATAAACGAATTATTCACTGTTTCAAAGTGCTTCGCTACGAATGAAACTGAAATGTTGTTGTACAATATGGAAACATGAATCCGCAATCATATAGGTAAACAAAACATCAATTTAATAAATCAACCACTCGGGAGCTTTGATATTTGGATTAAATGTTTATGTATCATAAACATGCATCCGGTTCCGCTTAGGTATAATATTATATTGTCATATAAACAAATAAGTATATCAATCAGGTCTAAATTTCATTTAAAAAAGGGAAAATTCTGTATCATCATCATTGTTTTTTAATTTTCAATTTCGTTTTAGTCATACTTATTTTTGTGGTGCTGAAGAAAAACTGACTAATATCACTTATAAATTATACATCGTGAATTAATGAAAAAACCGGTCAAGTGTGTGTCGGGCCACGCGCAGTGTAGGATTCCGTAGTTTTAAGGTTTGATTAAAGTAATGAAAAAAAAATTTTCTATGGAGTTGTTAAAAAAAATCCAGTTTTACATTGGGTCAACTTTTACCCACAACCTATAGGGTACCAAATTAAAGTTGCTTCTATTAATTTTATTTATAAGTGTATCTACATTACAGAAGGTACAAGATTTGCCTAACCATTGGCATATTTTTGCTTAATTTTTCTAAAGTTCCTTAAACAATATTGATATTGTGCAAGCAAGTGGTTTACGTGTATACTCACAGGAATAACCACAAAGCTTCGAATTGAGTGACAAGTTGGCAATAATAAAAGAAAATTTTACGTTTACGTTGTGAAAACTTCCTTAAACCAAAACAAGTTATTCTATGTAGCCCATGTGTATGTCGTAGCGAAATCGTAAAATTGGACATATCATGAAATAATCGATAATTTCACAAAATGGTGTCATTTTATGAATTGTCCATTGATCACATGGTGATGTGTCTTGTCCCGCACCATATTGTCACGATTCCAATCCTGGTTATCTATATCAATGAACGTGTACCTATACGATTGAACGAAAAACTCCATATCATGGAATGGTCACATTTCATGAAATGATCGAATAGGTATATCATGATGCCAATTACACGATAGGGCCACGACACGACATTGTAGGTATATTACGCGACATCGTAAAGGCTCTAAATATTGTAAACTGCAACAAATCTGTAAAAAAGTTACAATAAATAAATGTTCTTAATAAATCATTTTTTAATTGTTTTCTTTTTGTTAGTATGACAAAGACAATGTGTAAAAATAATATCAATGAGTAGACAAAATATAATAATCAATAACTTATATTGTTAGCAAGTAACATATCGACACTTAATGAATTAAAATATGTTTAAGTTGAAATATTTTTAAGTAATAAATAAAAAAAGAAAATTGAAATATATATTTTTAATTCAAATAAACGTAAAATTAAAGCGTATTATGATTTTTTTTAACACAACTAATATTTTATTGAAACTATTCACTTTCCATTGAAGTTAACTTTTGATGTTTCGGTTACCGTCATAAAATTAAAGACTTAAAGTCTTACCCCTAAAAAAATACCGAAATAGTATGTATATTATTATATTTAATTTACTCATTAAACGCTAATTAAAACTTAAACAAATATTGTTACCAATTTTCTTTCCATTGTTTTTACTGTGATGCGCCGAATAGTGGTTTCACCGAATAACCGAATACCGAATATTATTCGGTTTAACCTATACCGAACCGAATATTCGGCCGAATTATTCGGTTTACCATTTCACTGTTTGGCCGCGTAAACGCGGTTCTTACATGTCGCTGCTTGCTAAATAGCCGCGTCTACACTGGACGAATGCTCGGGCGATGCAGCCTCGTGAGCGAAATACTTGGTCAGTGACAGTCAGTGTGGAAGTGCATCAGGGTCGTGCAGGCGCACGGTGCCTCAGCCGAGCAGCATGCCTCGGAGCCGAGCCATGCGGCGGTGGTAAAGTGCGTTCATGATGCGTTCGGTGGGGACGGTAGTACTATAAATAATAGTAATAATAATGGCAACCTTTGAAACGTCCCACTGGTGGGCGAGTCTCTCCCCTTCTTGAAAGCAGGCCTGCAGCTTACTCCACCACGCTGCTCGAATGCGGGTTGGTGGAGATAAGGGTTAGTAGCTAACCCGCAGTCGGATATTTTCAAACCACCCATAAGGTCTCCGACAAGGTTTAAAGCCTGCTATCTGTCAATAGCAACCAGGATCGACGGCTTAACGTGCCTTCCAAAGCATGGAAACGCGCATTTTACCACTAGCGGACACCCATCACACACCCGACCGCGCCCGTATCGCTCAAACGAGCAGATCACTTGCGATCCACACCAGCCGCGGGGCCATGCGCGCTTCAGCATCACAAAATAAAATACCCAGTACCACAAAATAAAAAGGTATTATATTTTGTGGTAGTACTGAGAGTAGACTGGGATGGCTCGGGATAGGTTGATTTTAATTTATGTTTAAATATAAAAGTTGAAAAATAAATGCTGATTTAAAGTTTACAATAAAATATTGACTGCATGTAACAGGGCTACAGGTTAAGAATATGTTGATTTGAGGTTTCAAAATAAATGTTGATTTGTAATTTAATGCAACGTAACTTCACGCCTGTAATCCCTGAAAGGGGTAGGCAGAGGTAAATGCATGCATTCAAGCATACATGCAAACGCCCACGATCCGCCTGTTATGTTTTGGCCCATGTAACAGGTGGCGAGCCTGTTGACATCTCTGGGCACATTACCAAACTTCGAGGTACTTGGAAATTTTTAGAAAATGGAACCAGAGATAAAGGACTTTACACCATTATCTCTGATAACCCCCTACCCGGGAATCGAACCCAGGACCTCAGCGTAGTAGTAGTGGCCTGCTATCACTAGGCTACCGAAGCACTTACCTAAGTGTATTGGCTTTATTCAACACATTCTTCATAGGATATCTTTGGCTTATAAAATAACATGAGAATTTTTATCTTGTAGTTAAGTATGTACTCGTAGATACCGTGTCGTGTAGCCAATAAAATAGAAATATTCGAACCGAATATATTCGGCATCGCAACCGAATAATTCGGCCGAATACGAATAGTGGAAATGATGCCGAATATGCCGAATACCGAATACGAACCGAATATTCGGCGCATCTCTAGACTTTTTACGATTTTACTCGTCTATCCTTTTCCTCTTAGGTTTACCTACCTATGTATTTTATTTTGATAATAATTTTATTAAAATGTTATAAAATTAAGTATTAAGTGCAACAAAATTGCAATTTCTAAAAGAGTCCAGTTGTAAAGTTAATCTCAAGTCTAACAAAGGTTTGAGGTTTGACAGCACCGAAGTTTCGAACAAGTCATGAGATGTGTATCAGGTTACATAATTAAATTACCAACTGATGCAACTAACTTTCATAAATTCGTTAACTTTAAAATAAATTTTAATTTGATTTTAATATTAACTAAACTTACACAGCACATCGTGGTTGAAACATATAATTGAAAACGACTTATATACCCTTCAAAATCTTATAATATTTCAGTAGTAAACTATATTTATTGTAATAATTTTGTGCAGATGAGGACGAAGAGCCACGTTGCGTATCATTAACACCGCGACACAAAGCGGCCATTCGATTCATAAGAAAGGTATGTAAGCACTTTATTTTTTAAATGCTTAAATATTTATGATTGTATATGTATTTTTATAGATTAAATTTCTGTCAATATGCATACACAAATTGATTTTTAAAAGTTCTTGCGCAAAAGTAGACACTCAAGAATTCAATAACAACAAAAACATATCATTTTATCGTATTTTAGGAAACCGCTAACATAAATTGATAGCACTTAATTTTATAAGAGCGGCACACTATCTACTACCTACCTAACTATAACCTAAGTGAATAAAAAAAACATATTAAATAACGTTTTCGCAAGTTTTCGCGAGCAACATAATAATCTATCGCAAAACCTATCGAGTTCAAGCTTAAGTAAAAATAGGACGTCCATGTTTTAGGCACTGCAAAGAGCATTATAAATACGAGTACTACGTGCTCGGTACACTCTAGGTATACTGGTCCTTATTAATATGATGGGGAGTCTGAACCTCGAGGCGTAATTTAGCAAGACTATTTTATTTTATTGCATAAATGAAGGTGCAAAATTGTTTTTTTTTTATCTCTACTTATATCATTTACGTAAATAACTTTGACAAAGAAATCGAGGAATAGGTAGAAATAAAAATGTCCAAAACTGTACAGAAAATCTTTTTTTTCTGTTCATTATCATATGATATAATCATACTCTACGATATTCTTAAAACTATAATGGTGTTAATTAACCGACTTCGAAAAAAGGAGGAGGTTATCAATTCGTCGGAATCTTTTTTTTTTAGATGTAAGGTTTCTAATTTGAATCCATCCCTGGCGTTACCCAAACGCATACAAAAAAATCATTTAAATCGGTCCAGCCGTTTAGTAGGAGTTCAGGGACATACACACCCACACAAGAATACTAGCGGCCCGGCCCGGTTTCGCACGGGTGCAATGTTACCTTTTTTATATAATGAGGATGGCAAACAGGCATGCAGTTCACATTGATGTTAAGTGATGACTGCGCTCTATAGACACAAAGACCAGAGGCCAAAATGCAGATGCGTTGCCACTCCTGAGACCTTAGTTGTTTTGTCTCTGTGATAGTTATTACGGGGCCATACACTGTATTATCTGGCCTATCAAAATTTGGTTTACACGGTTTACTAGTTTCAATAATAAATGAGGTACACTTTTCTGGTATTGTTGATTGATAATATGTCACACTTTGTGCCGGATCCTCATAAGTCTATCGTGCCTCTCTGAGACATAAAATAAATCAAAGAATTCTTTTTACTAATATTTTATGAACTACGCAAAAATGTGTGACATGTAGAAATTAGGACTTGTCAATAATACTTATCGGGTGCAATGAGATTTAAATACCTACCTTTGATTTTGATACTTTTTACATCAAAAATACAAGATTTGTGTATTATGGTTATATAAAAAACCTAACACGAGCAGCAGAAGAACTAGCCCTCTCTCTCTCACTCCTTGCTCCTATATTTTCTCGAGTGTCTACGTTTGCGCACTTTTAGATATTTTATATTATGCATACTATGTTCAAAACAAGAACAAAATATTTTAATTTAATTATAATAATCATGTACTATGTATACTCAAACACATTATATTAAAAAAGTGACCTAGATAATTGAAAAAAATATTTGAATTATTATTTATATTTTGTTTGAACATTACATGCTGATTAAATAGAAAAATACAAACTTAGATTACAAGTGTACCTACATTCAAAGTAATTTAAACATTTAAATATTTGAATGAGACTGGAACTGAGAAAAATAAAGTAACATTGTCAAATAAACACTTAATACTGTACTCACTGTGTATCAAAACAAAGCAGCCTGAAGACGAATAATTGCAATAGTCTAATATCTATCAATAAGTACCTAATTTAAAGTATAAATTAAATGTAATTGAAGCGCTCTACAATTTAAAAACCGAGCATTCAGTTGCTTATCATACACAAAACGATCAACTCTATAATAATTATCGATTGCAATTCACCGACTTCAATCTTCCTTCATCTACTCCAAAATTTCTGACAAGAAAAAATAAGAGTAAACCCCATACAAGACCTTACTTCCACTTTTATATAGAAACAATAAAAACAAGAAATCTGATAAATATTTCGATCACAAACCTTACAACATTATTCACGACATGTTGAGGTTTTTTGACTGTTTTCGATAGGTATTATTACAATTTAAAGTAAATGGTATCGAATTATCACATCAATCTGTGATAGTATAGAAAATATATATATTATATATAAACAAAAAAAAAACTTTTTACAGAAATACACCAACGGCAATGTACTTTTGTTTACAAACATATACCTACCAACAATAAAAAAAATCATAAACGTAGGTACTTATTAAATATGTAAATTATTTTGTCATTTACCAAATGTTTGTAAATTGAAATATAGCCTTACAACAATATAAACGTTTTTTTTAATTACTTTTATGTAAGGAAGGTAACAAACAAGCATACAGTTCACATTGATGTTAAGTGATGACTGCAGCCTATAGACGATAGACGTCTATACAAAAACCCGAGGTCAAAATGCAGATGCGTTGCCACCCCCGCGACCTAAGTTGTTATGTCTCTGTGATAGTTATTACGGAGCCATACATTACCATCCAACCGCAACACAATAGTACTGAACACTACCATTTGACAGATAGAGATAGATAATGCGGTGGTGCCTACGCCCGCGAGGTCCGTCATTAGAGCTCTACCACCAGTAAAAAAGCCCACCTATAAAAAAACGCAATTTGACGCATTATCCCATCAGAATAACTATGTACGCATAAAATTGTAAGCTTCGATTCAACCTACGCTTACTACATAAAAGATCACCTGGGTGAAAGAACCAAGTTAAGTAGTCATTGGAGCCCACTGAATTTTTAAATTGTTTGCAATGTCCAAACTTTATGACTTGACCTCGGGCTTTCGTTCGTGTATGCGAAGTAAATTTTAATGAACCCAAAATTGTATTAATATTTTTTAAATTGCTATCTACTTACATTAAAGTTACTTGTCACGTGCGTATTATAGGTTGATATAAAAATGCTGATAGCGTTCATATCTTTAGGAGGTTCAATGGCTATTGACAAGTTTATTTCATGCGTTTCCGAATTGGATTCGAAACAAATTTTTAAATACTATTTCTCTTACAAAGATTTACCTTCCAAACTTTCACTTAGTAAAAATAAAAAATATATTTTATTCCCTAAGTAACCTATATGTACTCAATGGATTAACACTATTATTAATCATATGGCAGATGAAGTATTTTGTGGCTCGACGTAAGTTTAAAGAAGCGTTAAAGCCATACGACGTAAAGGACGTAATAGAGCAGTATTCCGCGGGACACGTGGACCTGCTGGGGCGAGTGAAAAACGTCCAGACTAGGTAGTACACAGCACACCTGACCACAGACCTTCCGCCTGCACACCCATTATCTCTTTACTCTATACTCGTACATTCTTTGTATTCTTCTATCGTCTGGACTGTACACTTGTGTCTTGTAACCTTTGTAGTTGAATTTAGCTTTGGATCTAATATAATTCTTCTACCAGTAGTATTTGCGTAGTTTATGTAATGCTATTTTTAAAAGTCGCATTTACTGCATCACTGCAAACTTCCTATTCAAAGATTTTGCTTCGTTGCAGTGTTTATTTGTACCTGCTTCATTATAGAATGACTGTTCAGGAAGTTTTCGATGATCAATTAAATTGCGATTACTATTGTGTTTTAATTTATTCAAGTAAATACCACTAGTAGAGTTAACAACCAAACATCTGGCAATATAGGTAGAGGTTCGCATTCTTAAAGCATGAGTGCCCTTTATTCATCAGGACGCAATACCATAACGTCATTAGTAACACCAGTTCTAGATTTACATGACCAATTACTCATAGTTTACGAACATTTTTTCTCGTGTGTCAAACCATAATGTTTATATATTTCACTAATAAACACCTTTAAGTACTATAACATGAATATCTTTTATCAAAAATTATAAACTTTTACACATTTAATTTTGATTATAGTATGAAAACGTATAAATAAATACATGTAATAAATTTAATGTAATAAATGTAATAAATTTTTCAAAAACATAATGCTTAATTGTATTTGAAATTGAGAATTGTAGTTAGACAAATTAGATTTTGCCCTCCAGTCATATTTTCAGTGCCATAAAGATGTTGTAGACAAGTTAATTTTAGCGCGATTGTTTAATTAAGATGAATACCTCCTGACGAAATTAGACATGAGGATGTGTTTTATTTCCGTGTAGCTCAAGTATTTTGTGGCACGCAAGAGATTTAGAGAAGCGTTGAAACCGTACGACGTGAAAGATGTGATAGAACAGTACTCGTCCGGGCACGCTGACCTGCTAAACCGAACCAAGAACCTGCAGTACAGGTGAGAAGTGACGAACTACCACCTCTAGGGTATGAGGCGCGTAAAATGCACTGCCGGCCCTGACGCCGACGCTTCTTCCACTGTTCCTTATCTAGGCTAAGCCCTTGTAAGAACATACCATTAAGTGTAACTTAAATTGTTCGCCTAAACTTGTAACACAATACTCACCATAATTATTAAAACGATTCAACGTCAGGTAGAAATGGTTTACGGTCAACACCAAAATGCGTTGAAAATATTTTCTACCTGTTATCAATGTTGAGTTTTATTTTAATGCTTAATATTTTATGATATTATTATTTAACTCACTTTATTAGTAACTTTCTAGAGTAGGCCTAGTTAACCAGCTTATGATACATTAGGTGATACATACCTTTTACTTTGTGTTTATTGCTGGAAATGTTGAAATTATGTTTTCATATACCGACCACTTATCAAAATAGAGAAATTCATTCTAGAACTGTAATAATGTTCATTTAACACCAGATATAATTTAAAGATATAGTATTTACGCACTATTGCATATTATGTACACCTTCACCTATTACTTTTATATTTTATTAGAACCTTCATATAAAATATAAAAGTAATAGGTGAAGGTATACATATATTATAATTGAATAAACAGAGAATACTATAATTATGCAAGTACGCTTTATAGATCTGTAGGCGCTACGCTATTACTCGTAACCCACTACATACGTATATTGATCATAGAATCCTACGAAACCAATAGCATGTTTTCGCAACTCTTAAGCATTGAAAGAGATATTTTATTTTTTTATTTACTGGTATAATAACCAAAAAGTACAAGCAAATTATAAATTTAATATTATCTTAGCAATACCTGATCAAAATAAAAAACTAATAGTTTTGAGATATATCAATTCAAAAAAGTTGCCAGTATTGAAATAGTTTACATACAAATTGCACGATATGACGTGATCGCGTGGTAAAACGCTTGTCAATGGTGTAATGAAATCATGAATATTAAAAAACATATATCTCCGTTAATATTACGTTTTTTAACAAACTTTATATGCAAAAGTTGTTGAAAATTGTATGGAGTCTAAAAGTGAATTAATAATTATTATTACTTATACAGTTATTATTTTAGAGTTAACTTTTTTGTTCTCTGGTTTTCGAAATTGTTAAATTCTTTGTACTTTTATCTATGATAGTACCTTTATACTCCATTATAATTCATTTTCATATATTATAAAAAAGTACTAAATACGCTTAGACACATCCCTATTTTAGAAAAATAATGTCGTATTTAAATGTCACGCTATTGCCAAAAAAAGCATTCTATTAGCATTCTATGATCATCCCTTTATATATGTATTTATATTTCTTGCAGCCTAATAAATATAGCTTCAGAATAATATGCACGTAATATTAATATGTGTTTATCTTATCACCGTTACAAACTCTTCTACTTCATACTATTGTATGTACTTAGTGTTTGTATATTATTATAAACGTGCAATAATAAAATTAAGGTTAGATTAAAATTACTTAAACATGTAAGCAAGGGAATTTAAATGTTTTATTAATGAATCACTGCTTTTAACATATCAAGATAATACAGCCATAAACTGTTAACAATAAAATTGTTTTGTTCTTTAGCATTTTAGCAAAAAGAATCGATTTAGGGTCATAGCTGATTAGAGCCACCCAGCACCCGACCAGCGCCCGACCGCCTCGAGCGGTCTGCAGTCCAGACCGCTTGAGGCGGTCGGGCGTGCAGACTCTGCACTCATTACACCAACTCCGCTCCGTATCGCCTCAACCGCAAGCCGTAAACGCGCGGGCGGCGGACGGTTTACGCGCGGACGGCGAGTGGACCACTCGGTGATCATTAGCTTGTCTAGCGTTGACTTTGCATTGCAAACGCGCAGTTTCTAAGTGGACCGCACATCGTCCGCGAGTGGTTCACATGTAACATCGCGTCGTTCACCCGTGGACCAACCGTCGATAACGGGTGGACGCCGTAAAACGAGGCGGTGCTGGTCGGGTGCCGGGTGGCCGTAGTGAGCTATGACCCTTGTAGGACGGGGTCCTGAAAGTGTGAATACACATGCGTTTGCCTTTTCACATTCTCTGAATCTTACAAATTATTTTGGATGGATTCCTTTACTTATAATATTGTTTATTTTGTAAGTCTTAATAGAACGAAAAGACCACTGAGCGAAACAACGAGAAAGTCGTTTAATTTGAGTTATTCGTAGCTGTCTAGTAATTTTTTCTTCGTTTTTTCTCTGAGACGTTTAGTGAATGGCATAATAAATGTGTCACAAGTAATCATAGAATATTTTTTCTTTAAGCGTTAAATGAATACAACGTATCTACCCACAAAATATCTTCGAGGGATATAATGGATTAGTGCAGATCTCAAATTTCATTGAAGGTGGAGTCAGCTAAACTTACATTATTTTTCCGCTCTATAAGCTTTTTCGTTCCAGAAAAAGCTGTCTGCTAAAAATGCATAGTATAGATAGATGTGCCTACATTTGTAGTCATATTACCTATAAAGATACTCGTATGAGATAGAAAAGGGTTTTACTACATAAAGTTTATTCAATGTAATTACGATTAATTCTTACAAATTAAGTAAGTATGTATGTATGTATCTTCACGCCAGGTCCCTAACGGGATAGGCAGTGAGTGTAGTAGATTAAGTAAGTCTGAATGGAAAACTGAAATGGAAAAGTAAATTGACAAAATAATATCCTAAAATAAACTAGTTGATTTTTCGTGAGTAGCTTCATTTCGACTGGACGCCCAATTTTTACCTTACACCAATTTTGCGGAAATAGTAGCAACAGGAAATTCGTAAGTCGGAATATGAGTATGTAAAGTTTTTAAACTTATTATGACTTAACATAGCCCTAATTTGCGTCTTGTTGGTAATAAAAGGTGAAAAATCCAGAGATCCCGTACTATATATATCTAATACATTAAAATACTTCTTTCTTTAATTTGAATATTTGCGTTTTCAATTAAAAAATATATATATATATATATATATATATATATTGTTATGGAAGTGGCAAACAAGCAAGCAGTTCACATTGATGTTATGTGATGTCTGCAGCATATAAACACCCACACAAAGACCAAGGTCAAAATGCAGATAGGTTACCACTCCTGAGGCCTAAGGTGTTATGCTTCTGTACCGAAAATTACAAGGCCATACATTACCTACCACCTGACCGGAACACGATAGTGCTTAACACTACCATTTAGCGGCAAGTATATTAGGTAATGCGGTGGTGCCTACGCCCGTGAGCTCCGCCACTGGAGCTCTACCACCAGTAAAAAGATAGAAATTCAGCTGTATATTATGCCTGCAATCATTTGGATCAGTAGATTTTACGTGAAATAGTAAAGTTCTTGAAGATCGAGCGGACGTTATCGTCCGCATAACAATAGAAGATCAATTGTCATGTTTTTCTCGTGAGCTGTCGGGTTAATTAATGTTAATAATATATAATATTCCTTCATGACCATTTACTTAATTTAACAGTCTAGATTATATAACGTCGAATACGCACAAAATATGGATTTTATCGATCAATGAGTAACGTGACTACGTCAAAATTCCTTAAGTTTTTCTTGGGTTCGCGCGAAGGTGAAAGATTTTCTGAAAAAAAAAGTTCATTGAAGTAAAATGGTGGACAAAAATAAGTAAATTATAAAAGCTGGTTATTTTCATTTCAAAAGACGCAAAGGAAGAATTATTTGAAAATGATATTCCAAAAATAAAGTATTTCCGTCGTTTTGTGACATTTTATGTTGCTTTAGAAATCGAAAAAAAATAGACACACTTACAATGTTAATGTTCAAGCTTAAATACATTGTTTAATAAATAATCTCCTTTAACTCATCCTTGTTTAATAAATAAGTGCCTAAATTTTGCATTACTTAACATTTTCATGGACACTACGTAAACGTCTACAGACGTTATAACAATAAAAAAATTCTTGTGTCTCGTATACTGTCCGAGAATGGGTTAATATTTATATTTAATATGTTTTAATAAATACTTTTTGAAGCTATATCTCTTTAAGCATTGGAACAAATGATAAGAGTTTTTTTTTAAAGTGTCCGAAGCGTGCCACTGTTTCTATTTATAACCACATTATAACCCCTGAAAAAATTATAAATTAATGTTTTAGGCAATATTCCTCTTTATAAATCTATAACCAAAAAAAAACGTAACCGGCGAATCGTGGGTATTTGCATGTATGCTTGAATGCATGCATTTACCTCTGCCTACCCCTTCGGGGATTACAGGCGTGAATTTACGTTTTATAAATCTATTTAAAAAATGTTGCACAGTGTTAATATTATTTAATTTACTTTAATTTAATTTTTTCAAGAATTATTTACCTACATGGTATACTTAGCCTGAGTTTCACCATGATATTTGTTAAACTTTAACTTTAGCAAATATCTTGGTGCAACCCAGGCTAAATATGCTAAATCGAATGACAACTTGTTCAAATTTTTTCCGAGATTATTGAATGTTGATCAGAAAAGTGATTGTTGACTAGATTGTGACTGCTACGATCGAAAAGAATTACAAATAGTATTGACATGAATAAACATCACATCTTCATGCTTAGAAAACAGTATTGTGAGTTTATAGTCAGTAGATCGCGTGCCAAGTAGGCGCAGATGGTATACACAAAGCGATAATCATTTAGCAGCATAAACGAATCGCTCAAAATTAACGAGTTGGTTTATAAATTCAGGCATGGCTTTTAAATGAAAAATAGGTATGTATTGAAATATTATTTTATATAATGTAGTCGCATTAGTTTCCTCGTGTCAATCTATTAGGTCTTATTAAGTATACACACGAATACAAGACCCAGCTTCTAAAACTTATTTACACACTATATTAAAATTTGTCCCGAAGCGGTAATTATGATGACCCCAGGCTCTCGGACTCGTAGCCTGTCATTTATTTTTCAAATAAATAACTGAGGAGTATATAGTTCAAATCTTTGTACGAGTAGTAGATCTTCAATCATCCATCTCGTGGGTGTACGCACCACCGCAGTCCATCTAATCTTATCGCCCCTAAATGGTAGAGTCACAGAGGTACACCTTATACCTTAAGTCTCAGGAGTGGTGACGTATCTACACCGATTTTGCCGATCTTAAGCGTCATAATGCATATTATGACGCTTGCAATTTTTCGCATCTTTATATCTCAGTAACGGTGGCTCTTAGGAAAAATAATGTTGATATAATTTTTATAGATAATTTGATGATCAACTGAATGTCTCAGGTAATTTTACGATATAACTTACCGTTTTAAAGAAAATCGCGATTATTCCATTGTTTTAACCTTTGACCTCGAATATATTTTTTTTCCTTAAGCCGGGACTATGGGAAATTTAATAATAATGTTTTTGATTGTGTTTTGAATAATTTTACTTATTTTCAGCTGATAGCGAATTTATGTAGCTTCACATTTTTTGGTCTAATTTGACCGGACTAAACTGTCGTTGTTCCATTCAGTAACATGAAATGTTACCGCGAAGGATATTGCGTAAATAATCATGACAATATGTATGCAATAGGTTCCATACATAGTATGTTCTTATATTTTCGCGAGCTACAATCATTGAAATAAAACTAGTGTTCGGATTTATCTTCACGGAAGCTGAAAAGCGACCGAAACGTCGAGTTCGATTTTAAATAATCATTTTAGTTTAATGTACGCGAGAATAATCCGAAAACTAGTTTTGTTTCAATAAGTTCCATACATTCCTTAACTTGTATAAAAATTATGAAAAAAAAAAGACTCAAGGTGTAACATCCATGGAGTGTTATCACGTAAAACTATTTTCTATGTAATATAAATACTTTACTCAATTTAATAATATAACCCGATGCCGCGCCTCTCGACATTCCCAGCTTCTCACGCTAATGTTGCTCCCCGTCTACCATTGGGTGGGCTATTTGAGGGGTTTTTTTTATTTGATCACCGAGTCATCATCCGCCTAACGTAAAAATGTGAGATGATGAATATAGGCAGGTGCCGAATACCAATCACTCCATAGGGGTATATACTCCATAGACCCAGCCAGCTAGTTCTTCCAGTTCAGCCACATAGCTTAAAGTTTGGCAAGCCAATTCTCACTACAAAAGCCCCATGTAGGTACTCTGCGGGGTCTGTCTGTGTCTGTATTAACTATTGATGCAATTAGAGAGAGGTCCCGCCGAATGCAACTCATTAGAAAGTAAATCAATAGTTTCTAAAGGACCTCTATCTACGTGTTGGACCCATATTCCCGTGTAAGCCTATCAAAGGTCCGGGATTCAAATTTGACCCCGTGCTGACGAGAGATGCCATATATTACATATGAGATAAATTGGTAAAAATAATTTTGATTTTAGGTTTATTAGCTAGCGAAAATCTAAGAGCATAAAAATGTTCTATCCTACCCACAGTAGAAACATGGTAGTAACACGGTCTAGAACGCGTGTAGTATAGGTAGGTACTTCCTGTAAACTGTGGTGGTAGCGTCCATTTTAAAAATTTAATTTCAACTCCTTATTCCGACGAGGTAAAATTATCATAGGCCTATATTGGAAAATGTTCTTTGGGTTCATATGATAATATTTTATTAAGATAGATACTATAAACTGTCACACCTTGGCACTTTTTATTGCACGAATCTTGCCTCGATCCTTTGTGTAATATCACCTCTGCTATCACACTACTAAACATTATTTTTTTATTTTATCGCTCTTTATATAATATTAAATTTGCTTTTAAAAGCTTCATGTCCTTCTACTTTTGCACGTGTGTCAAACAAGCTTCTTCCAGCTTAAATAATACCTAATAAAACTATAAAGTATGTTATTGTTTAACGAAACTAATTTAGTTGTTACAAATAACAGTTATTTCCGTTCTAACACAAAATAACAATATTATTGCCAATGTTTTCACGTGTTTTGTATACAGAATGGAAAAAGTAAAGTGGTCTCCGTAGAGAAGTAGTACAAATACTGTAGTAGTATAAAATATATCTAA
The DNA here is from genome assembly GCA_036365455.1 of Macrosoma leucophasiata. Taxonomy (NCBI): domain Eukaryota; kingdom Metazoa; phylum Arthropoda; class Insecta; order Lepidoptera; family Hedylidae; genus Macrosoma; species Macrosoma leucophasiata. Next base: position 14,319,600 of record JAWQUS010000009.1, on the reverse strand, counting down.
GATAAACCTGAAATCACAAAAATATTCTTTCAATATGTCTGTAATTCAGATTTGTCAGGGACATTATTTTCCATCCTGGCCGCATATTCATGTAGGCAAATAATATTTACTCTAGTTAGTAATAATTAGTTTCAGACATCCATTGCTTCTGTTTATAAATAATTATACTCATTCTCTATATTTATGATACTCTCTGATAGACAGACAATACAATAAACTATATTCTGACAATTATAAATCCACAGGTTAGACCAAATTCTCGGCAAGCAGGGCTCAAAGGCTAAAGATGTCTACGCATCTAAAATCAGCTTAGCTTCCAGGGTGGTTAAAATTGAAAGACAAGTAAGATGAACTGAAATATTACAATTGTATTCACTTTTCATGGCGTAGCAAGCTTTTTTGCCAATAGATTCAGACCAATGTTTAGATTAATAAATTTTTCGATAGTTGGTTGTTTAGTCATGATTTGAGCGCTCTCTTAGATTGCAATAATTATTTATTCCAATATAGATAAAATACGAATAATATTTTCAGGTAGATGATATAGAAAATAAGTTAGTTCATCTAATAGAAATGTATGAGGAAGATAGGCGAGCGGCGAGAAGAATCGGCGGCGGGGCGCACGGAGGCACTGATAGTGGCACGTCCGGAGAGGTGATGAGAGTGCGGCCGGCCCTCACCGATAAACAGTGCTCTGAGCCCAATTCGCCGGTGTCCAGAAGCTTTGACCAGCCCATGGGCTCTGCGCCACCCTTACCTCACAAGCGTCCTATGAATAGAGGTTATTCAGACTTGGGTTCAAGATTTATGCGCAAAAAAGTCATAGTCAAGTGAGTTGTCATATTCTTATTAGTATACATTTGATATGAAAATGACTGCAATCACTTTTTGTTTTTATATCATAACGATTTCAAAATGCATATCCGATAATTATTCAGCATCCCTGCCATACTAAAATTCCACCAGAATATAGATAACTACCTTACACTACTGCAAGGTGCTAAAATACTTGAAATACTGGCTAAATAAATTCAAATACCTGTAATTCGGCCATATATATGGCCGAATATATACTAAGTACGGTTTTATGTACTTATGTTTTATTGCCAAGTCTTGACAAACATATGATTACATTTTAGTATATATCTGAAAATATAGCTTACAAACGTTTTTTACAGAACGTCGAGTCGTTGTGGTGAATTTCCAAGAGATGATGAAGTAGTAATAGTAGTACCGACTGACAGAGAAGACACGCCACCGCGCCTCGTGACCGACAGCTCAGGTAAACGATGAGGAAACTTCTCACTATACCCTAACCGAAAACATCTCAACTAACGCACATTTTGTATTGTTGTATATTACGTATTTACTTATAACAATTTACTGTAATCTACACAGACACATTATTTGTTTTTGTTACATTTATACATACTCATGTGGGTAAGAGTATCCTTGTCTTTTATGATTTCCTAAGTAGGTATGTATGTAACATCATAAAGATAATGAGTAAGTAAGAACAATTTACGTATTGTAGGTACAGTATTATTATAACATTGAGCATCAGTGGAACAAAATATATATATATAATATTTACTTAATAGGTACACTTGTATTTTAGCAGACATTTTAAACTAACAATATTCTGTTCACTTCTTACTTATTTTGTATTTGATTTGATATAATTATAAGAATAGTAGCTGCCCCGCTGAACTTCGTATCGCCTTAGAAATATGAAAAATAATGTCGAAGAAATAGAAACAAAATATTTGTTGAGAATCAATCACCTTATCACTTAGGGGCATGAAAAATAGATGTTAGCCGATTCTTAGACCTACCCAATAGGCACACCAAATTTCATGAGAATCGGTCCAGCCGAAACGGAGGAGTATGTTAACTACCTAACATTGTGACACGAGAATTTTATTTAGATAGAGACTATAGAAGAAAAATAATAAATTGTAGAATCAAAATTAAAGGTCTTTGGTGTACCTAAACATTCAAAATGTGATCAAACATATGTATTTTATGTATATTTATGTGGTCATATTATTATGTCAACAAAAGCACGTTTAGGGTTTATTCCACGTATTTTTCGTACCGTTCGTCATGATAGCGAGTGGCATTAGATACGATGATATGAAGTACCTACACAGCACAAACAGCGTTTCGACTTAAAAATGTACATAAATAGATATCGTACCAGTCTTCACCAATTTCACTCAAACATACAGTAAGCATTACACAGCCTTCATTGATATATTTATTTATTAACATTATTTATATAATTATGTAACCAAATACAATCGTTGCCATAGGTATAAATATGAGAATATTACAAAATTGCAGCATCTTATGAAGACTATTCATCGTCGACCTCTCTCTGACCAACATCTCGGGAGAGCCCGATTGTAATCGGTCACCACCATCTGCGTGAGTCCTAAGTCTTCCCCTATCGATGTGTGGAATGTGTACTCGTATAATAGTCGTTATATTATTATTCTGTGTCCTCCCACTCGCTGCTGCCTATGGAATGTACAATGTATATTGAAGGTGTTGTTCTAGATCTACTGCATCTCTCATTTTTTTATCTTTGAGCTCTATTACTTTAACATTATCTGTCCTTATTTGTAAACCTTTTGGGTGTTTCATTTTGAAAAAGTTATAATAAAATGAAGATAATATCTACTGAATAAAATGACCCCATGACCATCACGCCTTACTATACCGGCGGTTTATACCCACATTTTAATTTATTGTTTTTATACTTTAGTTCATTAGCAATTCACTCCTGTACAGCATGATTTTGTGATGTAGTTTTGTAGCTACCGAAGAAAACATACCGCATCTCAATCGCATGATACCTTATATACAATAAGTACCAACCTATACGTTCATTATGATAACTCGCACTCAATAATACTACGTTTTTTTATTTCATGTACATGTCTATGGATATAAATCAATACAAAACAATTGAATTCTTAACATATTTAATTGTCAGATATAACATAAGCCTTAAAAACGTACATTTACTGAAAGCTAATCTTCATTCAATAATATTTTACGTGATTCAAAATAACATCAGTTTTCCACCTTATTATTGGAACGAATGACATATGTATATTACTGCCTCAGTAAAAATGTAGAGTACACTGCGCAACACTTGAATCCTACGTTTGACCCCCGGGTAATAACCCGGGGTTTCCCAGTTTGGTAACCCTTGGAGTTTGGTAATATGCCCGGTGATGCCCCCTGTTATATGAAACAAAACGTACGTGTCGAATCGTGGATATTTGCAAGCGTTTCCCTCTGCCTACCCTTCGGGAAATGCAGGCGTCCAGTCACGTTTACTCAACAATATCTAACATTCTGTGATGCAAATCGATTTTGAAAGTAATCGTAAAATTATTGACAATTAAGTAATTGCGCATACGAAACACTGACGTACATATTAATTATATTACTTAGCACAGTTGAAATTTCAGAAGTATGTGCAAGTTGTTCGGTGGAGGTGGAGACCGAGGCGGGCGGGACGCGATCGGGCAGCTCGGGGTCACCGTCATGGTGCGAGGGCGACGGCGCGGACGCGGGCGACGAGCGCGGATATGGCTCCGGCGACTCCCTGGCCGAGGACACGGCGCTGCTGGGCGACGCCACGCAACCCGCACACCCGCCGCGCATTATCCGCACCCAGCGCCGCGACGTCTCCGTCGACCTCCATCTCCTGCGACCCGACGTCTAAACACGCTGTTACACGAGCAACTTTTATTATTATTATTCTTTCATATGGACGTTCGGTTTCTGAGGGTAACGTTTTTATACTGTGGCGCCTATTCAGTATTAGCGCGGTGATACCACAACAGTGTGCTCGTGTAAATACGCCCATAGAAACACATACGCCACTAAAAATCTTGCATTTGACTGAAACCGTAGGTATAGGGCTGGGTGAAAAGGCTTTTAGTATGACAATGAATTTCAACGCTCTCGCTGTAAGATCATATTTACAGAATGCCCAATACTCAGCTATTTGAGTTGCCCGTGTAACTGCATTTTAATTAGCATTCGCCGGCCGCGTCATTCTTTCGCACAAGGTCGACAGTGTCCATTCACAAGTATTATACCTAAGTTTAATTATAGTCCATTTTATTAGATTTAATGCCATGCCCGCCAAACAATAATTTAGCACGCCTCATGTGCATGGTTTGTTCGGTAGTTTTTTATCTGTTCAAAGATATTTTGCACGAACTTAAAGATAAGTACCTATGTAGTAAATATTTAGTAAAAAGAAACAGACGTGAAACGTGGTAGGTAACTGCGTAAATAGTACTTACTATTTGGGGTAAATATTATGGGTGGCATGAACGGCGCCGTGAAAACAATTAGACTTACCTATTAATCGCCGGTGTGGTCTTCTGTAATATGTAATGAATACTGAGTCAAACCCAGTGCGACTCCAATGAATAAACTGTACAACGATATAAGTAATGTGGTAAGGTATCGATTCCACTCGTTTTAGGTGTATATTATGTAATAAAGACCAAAGACTCGAAAGTAGACATGGTATATAATAAATATTAGTGACTACGCTTAACTTGTTACGTCGTGTTGCTTATTTAACTAACAGTACCTACAGAAGCTTCTGATTTTAAATAGATAAATTTTAATCGAATTGTACATATACATTTAGATATATTTCATATATTAAGTACCTATTAATAAATCTTACATAATTTAATTATTTGACATCCATCACACTAAGATGAACCCGCATAGTGGGGTCGGCTTAACTTAGATCTATTAATAAATAAATAGTTATATTTAATTATTATGTATAAGAAAGCGTTTTTAATATGTTCTTTTTCATGACAATAAAATTACAATGTATCGAAATAACCATTGACTCTTTTATGATAATTACGCTACTTGACGCTACTTGTAAACAATTGTGTACATACTGTATAAGTTTTGATTCATTGTTTAAAGCAATGAGTTGAAATAATAAATTTAACTATTTATGTATATATAGAAAAAACTAATTGTCAACTTAAAAAAATGAGGAGGAAATACTTCAATAAATTAAAGATATGAAAAATGATAATATTTAAGTACATCTGCAACTACAAAAGAACATCCGGGTGATTTATTCAAGTATAATGTTTACCATACATTACGAACACTGACCCAGTTTTATATCAACTTAATGCCACGTTTATGACATTATGTCTCGCTTATTCTGTGCTTTCATATTTTATATGTCATTTTAACTGTGTTTGCCATTTGAGAATGAATTGTACACTTTTGCAAAAACCTGATGATCATAACAAAATCAAATATAGTAATAATAATTAAAAAAATAACATAATATATAAATAGCTATCGATAGGTACTTGTTTTCGTTTCGCATACAGTACAATTAATAATATTACTTTTACACAGTAATTTACATATTTGTTTATTATTAATTAGGGACATTTACCAGCAATAATACTGTTTTATACTATTTCTTGATAAACACCAAAACAATTGAAGTGCTTGGCTGCACTTGTCAGTCAAAGACGCGAGCCTACGCAAAGGCCTACGCCACTACGACAATGCCTACGCGTATGTCTACGAGCGATGCGACTACGTGACCATATTTATAAAAAATAAAAAACCGGACAAGTGCGCGTTCGACTCGCGTGGTGAGGGTTCCGTAATTTAAATAAATATTTTCGAAAATATTACAGATTTAAAATGCAGGGACATAGCGGTTACGGTGGTACCGGCAGGGGGGGTTATATTATTGAGAATTTTCGATTTAATTTGAATACTCAAACTGTTTATAGGTTTTCCAGTAATCTATAGGCAAAGAACTATTTTCCACATTTTTTTCAAAATTTTAAGTTCAGTAGTTTCGGAGATAGGGGGGGAATGGTCAATTGTCGTCGTTTTTCTTAAATAACTTCAAATTTGTTTATGCAAAAATTATTAAAAAAAAATATCTTAAATTCTGACAACAACTTTTTTCATTTGATATGTCACACGACACAGTTTACGAATTATTTTTTTTAATTTTCTGATTAATCCCCCGAAAGTGCCCCCCCCCCCCCCCTATTTAAAATTTATTATTTTACTTGATGTTTTCTTCATTGGGTCACTAATTTACATATATTCATCAAATTTCAACTCAATCGGTCGAGTAGTTTCGGAACAAATTGGCTGTGACAGACGGACAGACAGACAGACAGACAGACGCATGAGTGATCCTATAAGGGTTCCTTTTTTCCTTTTAAGGTACGGAACCCTAAAAATCGCATAATTTAAACTCTGCTGTATTTTACTGCCCTGTCGAACTTCGCATGGCCTTTTCGGTATGAAATATACTTTACAACCTATTCTCATACCTAATAAATATTTTTAAAGAATCCCAAAAGTCGATCGAGCAAATTGAATAGAACAAGTCATTTTGTTCTTATAATACGAGTATTTAATTAATACCACTTCACCTGCTTACTCACCAATACCAAACATCCAAAAATTTATAAATACATATTTTCGTAACCAACATACAAAAACATCCTGAGTTCGCAGGTTAGATCCCTGCCCGAAGTCATTTTTTTCTTTTTTAAAGAAAATGGAAAGAAAAATTTGACTTCAGGCGAGACTCGAACTCGCGGCCTACTGGGAATCTAGTCCAGCCACTCTTCCAATCTATAATATTCAGTAGCTCAATTGGAATAGCGGCTGGACTACATTCCCAGTAGGCCGCGAGTTCGAGTCTCGCCTGAAGTCAAATTTTTCTTTCCATTTTTCTTTAAAAAACATTTCACAAGCGTGTGTTAATGCAAAATAATATAAAACAATGTTTTCTTACCGATTTTTGTTTAATTTCTAAATTAACACGGATGTGTTATTTCGAAAAAATTAAAATACATTATTAGCCTAATGCAAAAAGAATCAATCCCATAATTCGTTGCACCAAATTTATCGAAATGATCTTATACGTAAAGACGATAATATGCAAAGAGACTTGGAACCGATTTCATCGTTAAAAGTAAACACGATCAAATCAAGATAAACTCGTACAACGTGTTTAATTGAGTTCAACTACAATATTTGGGTTTGACCGACGAAAATTGATCGCAGTTAAGCTGAAACGCGTTTAATATTCTGAACGTCCAAAAATGCTCGTTCAACGCATTTAAACGGGTTGAGAAGCTAGCAATGTAAGTAACTTTGTTTTAACTTCGATTATGCACTTAGACAGCATTTTTTTTTTTTTTAATTGGTTGAAAAGTTGCGGCGTTGCGAACAATTGTTTTACTGTACTCTATGTCGTTTTTGTCTTGATTACCTAAACGTGGTTTTACGGAATTATGTCTTAGGAACACGGATGAAAATAGATCGACCTTGATCGCAAACGGTGAGGTGAAATCAGCCCTTAAACGCATCCTTAGGATTAAAATATTCGTTTCATATTTTAGGAATGTCATCTCTTTGTGTGCTTGGATTCTGATATAAAGAGTAAGTTTTTCCATGATATATTTATATTAATACTAAAAAAAAATCTGTATCAAACAATATTTGTTTGTATCATCACGCCAAGTTCGGTTTTCGGGGTAGGCAGAGAGTTTGATACAAATTGATAGGTATAACATAGATGCAAGTTTTGGCCTATTAGGAAAAATCCAAATAGACGATTTTTACAATCAGACCAATCAAATTTTACACACATATTTTATCACTTAGTCATTTGTGAATACCGCTTACAAAACAGATTGTTAAATAAATGTTACTCTATCTATATGTACCTATTAATATTATAAAGAGGCAACTTTTGTGTATTGTACAAATATATTGTACCGTTTTAACACAAATACTACTGGACAGATTAAATATTCTTTCACATTAGAAATCTACATCTTCACAGTGTGACATAGGCACTATACCTACATTCATTGCACCCGTGCGATGCCGAGTCGAGCCGCTAGTAGTAAAATATTCTAAATTGACTGGCAAGAAACTTTAATTGTCGGACCATTGCGATCGAAAGCATTTGAATATGAAATGATGTTTTTTTTAATTATAATTTATACAACGTGTAACGGGTACAATGCACACCCTCAAACACCCCAATTAGAAAATCGGTTTATATTTATATTGAAATAAGATGTTTACGAGTTAAATATTGTTAAATTAGAAATAAGTTGTATTCAATTTGTACCAACAGGATGCACATCCTATTTATTTACCAGCGGCTGCACACAAAACACAAACCTACTTACACATGCATACTGTCGCAATAAGATGTAGCGTAACCTGCGCAACACCGCTGTACTTGCTAGTAGTAACATAAATTTTTCAGTATTTTATTTCTTACATTATTATTTGTAACTAGCTGTGCTCGCGACTTCGTCCGCGTAGTAAATGTGATTGTTCAGTCAGATCTACCCGGACAAAGTCGTGTAGTATAGTCATGAATAAAAGTAGTAGCCTACCTTACTTCTTATTACATAAGCTATCTGCTAGTGAAAGTCCCGTCAAAATCGGTCCAGCCGTTCCCGAGATTAGCCGGGACAAACAGACAGACAGTCAGACAAAAATTGTAAGAAATGTCATTTGGCAGTCCTCTCGTGATGTTAACCTAACATTGCATAAAGAATTCTGAAGAGACCGAAACAGGTGGAAATCTGAAGGTGCAAGGTCAGGACTATACGGCGGATGCATTAACACCTCCCAGCCAAACTCTCTTAATTTTTGCTGAGTGGCTATAGATGTGTGAGGTCTAGCGTTATAATGATGAAACACCACACCCCTTCTGTTGATCAATTCCGGCCGCTTTCTCTCAACTTCTTGCTTTAATCTCATCAGTTGTTCGCAGTAGAGTTCAGAATCGATAGTCCTGCCTGGTGGTAATAGCTCATAATGAATAATGCCCTTCCAATCCCACCACACACACAACATCACCTTATTGCGAGTTAACCCGGGTTTCGCCACAGTCTGTGAAGCCTGACCGGCCTTTGACCACGACCTTTTTCGCACGTTCTTGTCGTACGTGATCCACTTTTCATCACCAGTTATCAGCTTCTTCAAAAATGATTCGGTTTTATTACGTCGTAATAAAGAATCACAAATGAGTACACGGTTCATTAGGTTTCTTTCAGTGAGCTCGTGAGGTACCCAAATATCGAGCTTTTTTTGTACCCAGCTTTTTTCAAATGCGCCAAAACTGTTTTGTGATCAATTCTCAGTTCTTCAGCTACGTCGTAACTACTGTTACTGTCGATCTTGCTCCACTTTTTCAAAAATGGCATCCATTTTATCCGTAATAGGGCGACCAGAGCGAGGTGCATCTTTGACATCAAAATTTCCGGATTGAAAACGCTTAAACCAAATTTGTGCTACTCTCACAGACAGTGCACTAGGTCCATAAACATCGCAATTTTTTTTCGCGGCTTGCGTTGCATTTTTACCTTTTTTGTAGCAAAATTTTAAAATGTATCGAATTTCTTCATTAGATTCACTCATCTTGACAGTACGAAAAACAAATGAAAATCACACATTTGCCTAATGTGAATTTGGAATTATGTTCTTTAAAATTTTAACTTTCAATGATACCAAAACCAGCCAGATACAAATACTACAGCCAAAGAAATTTTATTACAGGTTCATACATACTATAATGCGAAAAGACTTTTTCCCCAACCTATTAGATGAAATGCAAGTCTCAACGAGTTCTATTGAACTTGTCGGAGACGTGACTATAATTTACTTAATTTTAATTAATTGTGGGAACCAAAAATTATACTCTATATTAAAAATGCCTGAAATCGATTCGGTTGTCGATTCTGAACAACTGAGTTCAGGGTGTGCATTTATTATGTTACACGTTGTAAACTTTTCTACATTTGCAATCTCCAATGAATTAATTCTCCTTACATTACGTACCTACCTACTTATTTTGTAGTAGTACTTACCTTCAATAAAACTCCTATTCTTGAACCAATTTTTAAAAATTTTGGATACATTTCTTAATAAAAGCAGGGTAAATATTTGCCTGACATTCAAAATAATAATATTAAGGGATTTATATGTAAGTATTTTTAAATAGAATGTCACGATCACAAAGACCAGGTTTACAATGGTCAATGAGCTAATAAACTCAAACTATACATAATATGGCTTTTGCCTAGTACCTATAGCAAAGAGTCAGCTACAGAGGGACCTAGTTCTGCCTATCTATAGAATACTATAAATATATGTATTAAAAATAATCTTTAATTGTAATTCGTCAGTGTTTCATACTTAATGTAAACAAAGACAAGAATGGTCCAATTTCAATGCGTGCCGCTTTCTTCACTAAAAAATAATATGTAAGTACTTACTATATTTCTATAATTTCTTTTTTCAAATCTACCTGTAAACGTAATATTCTTCAAAGGGTTAAATAAAATCAATATACCTAGATAGTTTTAAGTATCACAAACCACCATGCTATTTTGTACTTACCTACCTATTTATTTATTTTACATTTTTTATTCATAGATAGGTTTATTGGTAGTTTACCCAAAGTAAATATTTAGAGTAATTCAATAAGTAAATATAAACCTAAATAGCAATATAATATATTTATTACAATAAATGTAAGACAGCTGACCCTTTGACCACGAGGCGTTAACAAAACTAATAAATAATTATTATGTATGCACTATCTGTATGTGTATTCTGTAATCGGATGAAGCTGTAGTTAAATCCAAAGTTGATAAACGGATCAACTTAAAAATGTCTTTTAATATTGTCTCGAAAAATTCTGAACTGCAACCACAATCTATAATTGACTTAATATACCTACATAACAATGTATAAGATACATTTCATTTAGTTTGTTCATAATTAAATCACAAACACAAAAATTTAACACGTTCCCGTACTTTGTAAGTAGACGCTCCATAAATAATATAATATAACACATCATCATCATCAATGGCCTTTACATCTGCGAAAGATGTTATGAACAGTGTCCCCGGTCGGAACATTTTTTAGAATGGCTAAAAAGGCCAATTCGGGAGAGGCAGCGACGTCCGCATATGGGGCAAACATGAGACCCAATGGTTGAAGACTGATTATCTCGCTGATGTCGGACAGCACGTTGGTTTGCTAGACGCTCGTGTAATAGTCGAATATCTCGAGTCTTGGCTCACGAGGCTATCGTGAGCCAAGACTCCCAATCTAACACATAGTGTCATAAATAACACAACCCTATAGGAGCTAAGGGCTCGAACACATAACTGCGAACTCGCATCGCTTCACAAATTTCTGCGAGCTCGCACGAATAGGTAGGTACATAGCCTGTGATGCGGCGTTGCATCGCATCGCATCGCAGTTTTGTGTGGCCGCCATTAATGCATGTTGATCTCTGAAAATTTTTACTTTATACTTACTATTATGTAACATAAGCTGTAAGTAAAATTCAAAGATATGTAATATTTATAATGAGATAACATCAATCTTGTTAAAAACTTTTAAATAGGTATGTATTTAGATTTAAAAGAGGATTTGATGCCGTTATTTAGGTATATTGTAATTACAGTGCTATTAAATTATTATATGTGTGCCTACATTTTTGAACTACTTATTCAACAGAAACACTGCATTGTGATTTTTTGTGCTACATATCTACAAGTTCCTTTGTTATCTTAAACAAAAGCTCCATTTTGTATTAAATTATTTTCTTTTCATTGTTTTACGAACATTTGTAGATACCTTTACGATAAAACATCGGACATCCCCGTAAGTTATAGAATGTTACTTGCAGATTTTTTATAAAGATTATAAAAAGTGAGCTATGTTGAGGTGTCTGAACTGAAATATAGTTGTTATGAGTTCCAAAAGATGTTTTATTTTTTGGTAGTTATTTAACGCACCTACTCGTAAGTATCTTGAAACCTTCATTTGTACAATTACTAATTAGCCGCGTCTACACCGAACGCATGCTCGAGCGAAGCAGGCTCGTGTCGGGAACGTAATGCTCGGATTGCTCGTGCTCGGTCGGTGTGGACGTACATGGATCAGGGTTGCGGGCGCACGATGGCTCGGCCGAGCCATACGGCGTCGGTAATTTACAAAACAAACAAAAACGGCTAAAAAGCTACTCAAAAAAAAAAGTTAATGATTTATTATGTAAAGAAAATAAATAAAAGAGGAATAATAATAATGAGTGGCTGGATACAGGATGTTGAAAGAGGGTGCGAACCATAGTTTATTATACTACTAAATCTATGGTGCGAACCAATTCAAGAAATGAATTCTATAAATATAACAGAAGAAGACATAGCCAATGTGCAGTCCGTCCGATGCCGAACTGGAAATCGCCGGGACCGGACGGACTGCATAATTTCTGGTTAAAGTGGCTGCGAAGTTCGCACGCTCGTTTAGCAATTCAGTTTCAGTCATCTCTGGAATCAGGCTCACTTCCACAGTTCCTAACGACTGGTGTGACCCACTTGCTCCATAAAACAGGTAGTACCGCGGAAACCATCATTGTCCCGATAGTCGTATCGGTGAACGGGCTGATAGCGAAAAACCTCGACCAATAACTTGTCTTCGATCGTATATAAGGTTCTAACATCCATTCTGAGAGTTAAAATAACTAAACACATTGAAGACTCCTCCATCTTGTCTCTCTCTCAGAATGGATGTAGGCGTGGGTCCCTCGGTACTAAGTGGGTACTCCTCATAGACATGGCAATTAGCCAGCAGGTTCGTCCTAACCGAAAGAGTCTGTCGACTTGCTGGATAGATAATAAGAAGCTCTACGATTCCGTGCCGCATACTTGGCTCTTGCAGATCCTGGAGTTGTATAAAATTCATTCAGCTCTTCGGGCCTTTCTGGGCTCATGTATGTTGCAGTGGAGTACGGTTCTTCGCTATCCAGAATCTCGGCAGCCTCTGGCGGTTGGCGAACCTGTGAGAATTGCCAGGGGAATTTTCCAGGGCGATAGTCTGAGCCCCTTATGGTTTTGCCAAACTCAAACTCAAAACTCAAAAATTCATATACTCGTTTAAATTATAACACTGAATAATGTGACGCTACAAAATGATACTTTAAACTATGTTTTACAATAAATATCTAGTACAATGCATTCATTAATTTCACCAAATTATTGTTTAAATTCTTGTGGAGCTAGACCAGTAGTTGGATGTAGATTTCTTAGCTTCTGTGGCTTGGCTATGATTCGGTGAACTCTTTGGGGAAACCGAAGGTTTTGTTTGTGCAATTATGGACAAAGTGGTAAAGACCAACAACTACCGGAAGTTTATTCGGAAGAATAGAACGGTCAACATATGTCGGGCATGCCATCGACCGGGTAAATCAATCAGGCATATTGTTTCCGGTTGTTCGAGTCTTGCCAACGGCGAATACTTGCACAGACACAACCAAGTGGCCAGGATAATCCATCAGCAACTTGCCTTGAAATACGGTCTTATAGCCGCGGAGGTGCCGTACTACAGGTATGTGCCCGACCCAGTTCTAGAAAATGACCATGTCACGAATAATTGGGACCGATCTTTCATCACTGACAGGACTATTGTTGCCAATAAGCCTGATATAGTAGTGATAGATCGCTCGTAGCGCCGCGTAATGATGATCGACATCACCGTCCCGCATGATGAGAATCTCGTGAAGGCCGAAAAAGACAAGGAAATTAAATATATTGATCTGGCTCAAAAGGTTGTCGCCATGTGGGATGTGGATTCGGCCATCATTGTGCCGATAGTCGTATCGGTGAACGGGCTGATAGCGAAGAACCTCGACCAACATCTCAAGAGACTCGCTAGGTGGATGGATCAAGGGTCTGATACAGAGAGCAGTAGCTACTCCTCTGCACAATGAGGAGGTTCCTGTCTCTGTGTCCCTAACCATCGGCAGCTTGGACCCTGCCCCTGCTGCCGGCTGTACAATATTTTTTTAATTTGTATATATATTTGTTGTTTTTTATACTTATACAACATGTAACGGGAATAATGCACACTCTCTAACACCCCGATTAGAAAATCCAGTTACAGTTATAATACATGAACTAAAATTACATGTTTATGTATTTAATATTTTTTATTTAAGAAAAAGTAAAAAAAAAAACGTAACTTCACGCCTGTAATCCCCGAAGGGGTAGGCAGAGGTAAATGCATGCATTCAAGCATACATGTAACAGGTGGCGAGCCTGTTGACATCTCCGGGCACATTACCAAACTTTGAGGTACTGGGAAATTTCCAGAAAATGGAAAAATCCCAATAGAACCAGAGATAAAGGCTTTTTCACCATTATCTCTGATAACCCCCTACCCGGGAATCGAACCCAGGACCTCAGCGTAGTAGTAGTGGCCTGCTACCACTAGGCTACCGAGGCAGTTAAGAAAAAGTAGTCCTCAATTTATACGAATAGTATGCACGCCCTATGCATACTTACCTTATAACCGGCCGCACATAAAACACGAACCTACTCACACACGCACACTGTTGCAATGTGATGTAGCGTAACCTGCGTACCCTTATTTAACATGCGGTAGTAATAAGATTAATTTCCACTAGGTATTTTATTTCTTAAATTAGTATTTATAAGCATGTCTCAATGAGTTCCAATAAACTTGTTGAGATTTTACTTTGGATAGAGACCAATAGAGACGTTAGTCTCATTTTCGTTTGTGTTGACTGTTCACCACTTAGATTAAGTACCTATAGATGTAGCCAGCGTGTGGCCGCTCATGAGACAGAAATCATGAGTGTTGCTAGTAAATAAAGTTTCCCAATTTTCTTCCTAATCATTTACTATATCTCGGCAAGTTTTTATGTTAAACATTCCTAAGCATTTTACTTGAATTTTACTTCAGATTCGTTGAATTGTAACGAATTGATTGAATGATGAATTAAAACATGTGCATGTACCATTCAATTAACGTAACGTAACTTCACGCCTGTAATCCCCGAAGGGGTAGGCAGAGGTAAATGCATGCATTTAATCATACATGCAAACACCCACGACTCGCCGGTTACGTTTTGGCCCATGTGGCGAACCTGTTGCCATCTCCGGGCACATTACCAAACTCCGGGGTACTGGGAAACTTCCAGAAAATGGAAAAATCCCAATAGAAGCAGAGATAAAGGATTTTAGACCGTTATCTCTGATATCCCCCGACCCGGGAATCGAACCCAGGACCTCCAGCGTAATAGTAGTGGTCCAGCGTAATAGTAGTCAATTACTAATAATTATTAATAATGTACCATTCAATTAATTCTATACATTTTGCTGAAAGATCAAGAACATATCGAGAAAATGTACATTTGAAATAGGTAACCATGAATCAGCATTTATTATGCTGCGAGCTGTGAATAATCTAGGTTCTAGATTATTCACAGCTCGCACTCTAGAACATCATCTACAGGGTATTATTTTTTTCGCTGCGATCTTATAGATAGTTTATCAGAACGAATGCTGTATCGGGTAAGGCATTCAATATTTGCGTGTAAGTAATAGTTAAATAAAACTAGAGTTTCAGTGTGATTATCGCTTTATTATTCAAATTATAAATATAAATCATTATACAATTATAATGTTAGTGTCCTGTCATGAAATGTCAGAATGTGGGAATGTTAGTACTTCCGTGGAATGAACGGAAATACTCAGTTCAGAAGGGTCTCGACCATTTTTAATGCTAGCCCTTAAAACATTAAAAGCAAGCAACATTCACTGGCAAACAATGATCAACAAGTTCACATCGATAAGTGGGTACCGAGTAAATAAAAACTGCAGATTATAGATAACTTTTTAAACATTGAGATCTCTAGATCTCGATTTAAATGCAGATATGTGTGTATCTTCACGCCAGGTCCCTAAAGGTGTAGGCAAAGAGTGTAGAGCGCCAGATATCCCGGTCCTGACAAACCTCGTCGTTCACCCACTCTCAATAGATTAAAAAAAAATGGGAAGCCAATGTTTGACGCATTGGTGTGGGACCTCTGTAGCTTAGAGGTAAAGCGGCTGGACTAATTATCCTGAGGTTGCAGGTTCGATTCCTGCCCGAAGTCAAATTTTTCTTTCCCATTTTTTTCTTTATCAACAATAATCATTATTGTACACCATCTTGGAAAGAATTACCAAAGCCACTTAATATTTTGTTATGGCTTATTGTCAATTCTAACACTGCTAGAACAAAAACTTATGTCTACGAAATTAGGGTGTGAATATAAAAGTAAATTTATGGCAACACACCAAAATAAGTATGTGGGATTTCGTTGAATGAAAATCAAGAATTTCATGAGAAATGCGCTTTATTTTGAATTGATAATCAAGAGTTATATGCTTCAACGTGTATTTTGTCAATTCAACATTATTTACTAATATCTGTTTACTTACGAATGAAAAGTAATGTCGTTTAAAGGCCTCGATTCTGTACGGTTTATACAGGCTAAAATACTGCAACCTCCTATTTTACTGCACACCTTATAACACTAATCACTTAACTAATTGAGTCTTTTTCTCATTAATACCCAAAAACTTATTAATAATCGCCGATATACGTCGAAAACAATAAATAAATGCGCATACGATAGGTTATCTATTACAGCAATTGCGATGACAGATATTTGTTTGGCTAACTTTTGCTGTCACTTACGAAGTTCGCCAAGCAAAAACCGGCACGCCGTAAGGGACAAAAGATACGATGCTCTATTTCAACTTTCTTATGTTCTTTGTATATAACTGTCTCACTTCCACAAAGCATATGGCGAACATGGCTACGTCTATAGGTACTTAGTCTAAGGTTCACCAAATGACCATATTTTTTTTAAATTCTTAATTGTAATTAATTTTGGGACAAAGTATTACTTACCTATATGAAAAATGTTTGAAATCGATTCGATTATCGTTTCTGAACAAACTAGTTTGAGGTTGTACATTTAATCCTGTTACGCGTTGTATATGTAAAAAATATTGAATATAGTAAAAAAATAGTGACCTCCCTCAGTGAGTTTCCCTGCGTACCAGTATGTTCTATAAATAACGCCCCCGACACTTCGGGGTCAGATAGGCTCGGGGAACGAAAACTTCCCCGACCCCCGAACCATCCCCTTCCTCTGTTACGCTTCGCGTGCGGAGGAAGGGATGATGATTATTCGTTCGTTCGGCGTCGGGAAAGCGGGCATGCTCATAGGCGCCACAGCATTCGCTGGGAGTTCGGTGGGACGGGAGAGCGTTTGGCTCGCGAGCACGAAGCTTCAAAGCAATAATACGATTATCCATTTCAGGAGCGGCTCTACCTCGTGTAGCGCCCGTGTACAATGAAACCCTGGCGCCCCCTATGCCTGACCATGAAGATATAGTCTAAGACGATGCTCTTAGCTATCTCAGGGGAGCGCAGCGGCGCTCCCTTAGACGGCGGCGGCCGTGTGCATTGCACACCCTGCACTATAGGTTAAGCCGCCCCTGCGTTCTCTTTTTTAATGTATTCTTCCTGTCTCATCTTTCTCATTTGTCTCATCTTTCACAAAACATTGCGGGACTTATTACATACATTACTTAATTTCACTCTTTTTTTATTGTTAATGAAACAAAAAGATCGATCCTTGAGTTTCCAGTGTATTATTTATTATATCTATGTACTAGATCGAACCAGGGCTGTATCCTGTATCTTATCTTTGCTAATCGATTAAAATATTTTTTGTGGTCCAAAAGATCGTTCTTTCGATTAATCGACCGCAGATCGACACATCGACATCCCTATTATTCCCTATGCAGTGTTGCCAACTGCACCGTAATTACGGTAAAAACACCGTAATTAGCAAAGATTACCACCTACCGTACGTTTGCAACTACGGTAGCAAAAAACACCGTAATCTGTAATAGGTATTAGATCAATTAATAAACATTTGTATAAACGATAGTAACAAACCTGAAATATATTTATGTAGTTGGGTACCCACCTACATACATGTTTTAGGAGTATTAGTAGTGTTACAATAGGGTATTCTCAATAATTTAGAGGCATAATGTATCCTCACCAATAAATACCCCTAGGGAGAACTTGATGGGAGATGAGAGATATTATACCTACGTTACAAGTTTGGTAGAAGTAGTGTGTATTTTAATTTAGATGATTACTCGGAACTTTATAATTCGCTGTGTTAATATCATTTTTATTTCACTTGATAGTACATACTTTATTTTGTCATCTCTTGTGTTATCTGAAGTTTTTAGTTTAGAAGATGGAGTGGCAGAGGGGGGCAGGTGCCCCTCTCTAGAAAACAAAAATCAGCACAATTTAAAGCAAAGACTGACAATAATATGTGCCATAAGAATAGGTACCAACCTGGCTCCTCCACAGCCAATCTGCCCTCCCCTATAGTCAAACTGCCCTAAATGTTAAATCGTTGGCTGACGACACTCTTGGTGGACTGTGAATGGCATCGTAAAGGTAACATAATTAAGGCATTTTCATAATATTGACAATAGTTTCAGTGCCGAAAGTAGTGTAAAGAAACGCCACAAAGAAAGAAATAAATAAACACGGTAATTTTACCGTATTTCAAACTATAGATACCACATAATTTTGAGCGGCCTCATGGAGCGATAAAATCGCTAGTCGCTCTGACGTCACGCGGTCTGACGCTGTCACCAGCTGTCACGTCATATGTAGTGATAAAGCTGAAAATGTTGAGCTTTATCTGGTCGCTCGTCTTATAATGGCGATCTATAATAAAGTTGATTTGTATGGAAATGAAAAACAGTTTTGAGTGTGGGTTATTAACTAGTTATTGTGATATTTTATGTTTTGCTTTGTGTTGACTAATTATGCCCTCGTATTGTATAAAATAGAAGGACGCAAGAAAAAACGAAAATAATCTTGAATTGACCCTTGTGAGGTTAGGTACAAATTTTCAGATTGTGTCGAATTCTGTGGGATTTTCAAATGCAGTGTATAAAGTGATAAGTTTCATTAAGAGTTAAGACCTGTTTAAGTTTCTTAATATGACTTTTAGTGTTAGACATTCATTTTCTAGAAATAGCATTGTTTACATAGTGATGTACGAACCTAACATATCAAAGTATCGATAGTATTTATTTTTTATACTATTTTAAATATTGTAGTATTATATTGTATTATGTACCATTGTAATCGATAGATTTCTCGTATCTTAATAAAATATTATATTGGCAATAACATTTTTGTTCTTTCTTTTTTTTTTGCTATATATACAGCATGGAATATGATGATTTAAATTTGGAATATTTAGCAACAATATTTACAGAAATCCTTTCACACGCTGCTGGTCGTCATGTCAAAGTCAAAAAGTTTTATTTTTTATTTAATTTTTTTCAGTTCAGGTTTAACCCAGATCCTTTCACAAGGGGCGTCACCATGAGACTCACATTTGAAGTTGACCCCAAAACTCAGTTAGGATATCGAAAGAACTATCGATGGTATCGTTACAACCAATACTGTTGATTGTATCGATAGTACAAAACATGGTAATACTATTAATGATCTACAATATTATCAATGCTAAGGATATAATTTAACTTCGATAGTCGATACTATCGATAGTCTTACTATTGACACACTATTGATAGACTATCGATAGTACAAAACATGGTAATACTATTAATGATCTGCCTCGGTAGCCTAGTGGTAGCAGGCCACTACTACTACGCTGAGGTCCTGGGTTCGATTCCCGGGTAGGGGGTTATCAGAGATAATGATGAAAAAGCCTTTATCTCTGGTTCTATTGGGATTTTTCCATTTTCTGGAAATTTCCCAGTACCTCAAAGTTTGGTAATGTGCCCGGAGATGTCAACAGGCTCGCCACCTGTTACATGGGCCAAAACGTAACCGGCGAATCGTGGGTGTTTGCATGTATGCTTGAATGCATGCATTTACCTCTGCCTACCCCTTCGGGGATTACAGGCGTGAAGTTACGTAAAAAATCGAAATAAAAAATAAAACTTTTTGACTTTGACATGACGACCAGCAGCGTGTGAAAGGATTTCTGTAAATACTGTTGCTAAATATTCCAAATTTAAATCATCATTTTACATGCTGTATATGTATATAGCAAAAAAAGAGAAAATAAAATTTTATTGCCAATATAATATTTTATTAAGATACGAGAAATCTATCGATTACAATGGTACATAATAGAATAAAATATTACACGTTTTAAAATAATATAAAAATAAATACTATCGATACTTTGATATGTTAGGTTCGTACATCACTATGTAAACAATGCTATTTCTAGAAAATGAATGTCTAACACTAAAAGTCATATTAAGAAACTTAAACAGGTCTTAACTCTTAATCAAACTTATCACTTTATACACTGCATTTGAAAATCCCACAGAATTCGACACAATCTGATAATTTGTACCTAACCTCACAAGGGTCAATTCAAGATTATTTTCGGTTTTTTCTTGCGTCCTTCTATTTTATACAATATGAGGGCATAATTAGTCAACACAAAGCAAAACATAAAATATCACAATTACTAGTTAATAACCCAAACTCAAAACGGGTTTTCATTTCCATACAAATCAACTAGATCGCCATTATAAGACGAGCGACCAGCGATAAAGCTCAATATTTTCAGGTTTATCGCTACATATGACGTGACAGCTGGTGACAGCGTCAGACCGCGTGACGTCAGAGCGACTAGCGATTTTATCGCTCCATGAGGCCGCACCCTTAAGCCGCGAGAAATTTAAAATGAGTCGCGGGCAATTTAAAATGGAGTCAAGTGACCAGATTTATCGCTGGAAACCAGCGTCTAGCGACTCCATGAGGCCGCACCGGGGTATTTTTGTCGCTAGCGACTAGCGACGCTTAAGACGCGGTAAATTTAAATTAAGACGCGGGAAATTTAAAAATGGGGTCACTTGATTGGATTTATCGCTGGAATTGAGCGACTAGCGACTGCAAGAGGCCGCACCTTAAGGTTAAAAAAAATTGTTGTCTTTCATGACTTTGTTTTAGACTTGAGTCGATCACTTCTTCGTCGGGATTCGGGTCGATTGCGACCCATTGACAAGGTGATCGAGTCTAAATGACTCGATCGTTTGGGTCATTTGGGTCGCGACTCGATTTCGCTCAAACGTATACTGTAGCTCATGATTCTCGTGATTCGAGACCTATCTGATAAGGATGCGAGACTCGAGATCGAGATCTACACATTATGTCGCTGGCTATTTTTCATTTTAATACATTTCAATTAATTATCACTATAATTCGCCGGTTAAAAACCAGATGAACGTATCTACAATTTTGTCAATGTTGAGAAAATGACCTCCATTTCTGTTCAGTTAATTGCGTTTTCTCAACATTGACAAAATTGTAGATACGTTCATCTGGTTTTTAACCGGCGAATCTCATTCTTAAACTTTATAGGTGTATAGCATAAATTTTACAATTAGATGACATGGTGCAGGGAAGCTTGATCGATAAAACTAAACAAACTGAAGTGTACCTTATGCTTAATGTGATAGAGTTCACGAGAAACAAAGTACCCAATGACCCAAATGATCGACTTTTTTTGTACGTCACGACCCGATCACTTGTGTTTGGATCGTGATTCAATCAAAGTGATTCTATCGCTCGCGATCGACTCAGGTCTACTTTGTTTTGTTGTGAATGTAATGTAACTAAATAAATAATGTAAGTTTGTGTGAAATTATAAATAATATTATTTACTGAAGCATTTCCTAAATATTCGTGTTCATTCACAACTGTAATAATGCCAAGTCAATACGAAGAAGAACGCGTTTGGGAGGGATCTAATCACAATCAATACGAAGTAAGTAATGTATTATTGTGTAATTTTAATTAATACTTGTCATTTCTTGATACTTACCTTATATCTTTAATGTTAATTAGGATGAAGGCGCCGAAGACGTTATTGATAATCCTGAAGAAGTTTTACAAGAATGCCTCGAAAAGTTCAAAACACCGGATTATATCATGGAACCAGGAATTTTCGGCCAACTCAAAAGATACTTTCAAGCCGGAGGAAACCCTGAACAAGTTATTGAACAATTGTCAATCAACTACAATGCTGTGGCTCAAATGGCTAATCTATTGGCAGAGTGGCTCATTCTTGCTGGTGATTACATCTTAAATAATATAGTATGCGCAACATACATAGAGCAACACGGGCCACCAGCTGCGGCGGACCGGAGGAGAATAGCCATATGCAGGCTTTCCCCTCTGCCAAAGTACAAGCCCAAGTGGACCTATGCCTGTCGCCTAGAGGTTTAAATGTGTGCGTGAAATTGTTTATGAATTTTGTTATAGTTAAGGTGTGAGTTTCGTAGTAAGACAATTTTTGTAGTGTGTGTGTGTGGGGTCACACGCATTGCCCTCTGTTTTGCATCAGTAATAAACGCTATGGCTACTCCCCTCCGGTCCATTGTGGCGGCCGGTGGCCCGCGTTGCTCTATGGCAACTTATATATTCCCCTGAGTAAAATTGCCTCTGTAAATATAATGCCCGTCTCTTTGCTTGCATGATACAGATGAGAAAGAGAATAAGTTTCAGTGTAAGCCTAATGGAAGCTAACTATTGCCATATGTTCTCCCTTGTGTATCCTTGTTTAGCATAAAATCTTCTTGGTGTATAGTACTTAAACTAATGTCTTAATTTTATATTGACTACTTGATTATTATTTAATATTAGAAGTAACATGCCTTATGTTACTTGTCTTGATCCCCCACATTAGGAAAGACTTAACTATTGTCTTAGTTTGGACATTGAGTAACAGTTCTTCATGTTTTTAGGAGTTAAAGTAACAGAAGTACAAGCAATGGTTGAAAACCATTTGAAAGATATGATTCTTAAAACTTTTGATCCCAAGAAAGCTGATACAATATTTACTGAAGAGGGAGAAGTGAGTATTTTATCTTTTGTTTTATCAAAGTTATAAAAAAGAGGAATTTAGGAAGTTACTGGTAGTACAATTCCAATTTAGGGACTTGAGGGTGTAGGCACCACCGCATTACCTAATCTATCTACCACAAAATCGTGGTGTTCAGCACTACTGTGTTCCGGTTAAATGGTAATGTATGGCCACAAAATAACTATCATAGGGACATAACACTTATGGTCTCATGGGTGGCAACACTTTGCTCCTTTGCCCCAAGTGCATTTTAACCTCTGATTTTTATGTAGATGTCTATAGACTGCAGTCATCACTTAACATCAATGGGAGCTGCATGATTGTTTGCCACCATCTTTACATAAAAAAGTCACATCAATGTAAACTGCATGCTTGTAGGCCAACACAAAAAATATTGCTATGACAAAAATATTATCTGGTATCTATTGATATAAATATTGTATCGCATTACCCACAGATGAGTTATCATTGTTTTTTTTTACTATTATAGACACCAGCATGGCTCACAGAAATGATTGAACACCCAACATGGCGATCTCTGATATACAGGCTAGCAGAAGAGTACCCAGACTGTCTAATGCTCAATTTCACAATTAAGGTTTATTTTCCATAATTTTTTATTCAACTAATTGTATCACATACTTACACTTTCATGTAATTTTTTTTTTTCGTTGCAGCTAATTTCAGATGCTGGTTTTCAAGGAGAAATCACTAGCATATCTACTGCTGCACAACAGATAGAAGTGTTTTCAAGAGTTTTGAAGTCTGCTATTGTGGGATTTCTGCAAAGTTCAGATGACTGGCAGAATAGTGTGACAGAATGTGCTGTAAGTGCTGCAATAATAAAACTTCATAATTGTAGGTAATAAAACCCAACAAAGAGAGTTACCTAACATAGGTATTATTATGATCAATGTAGAATAGAATTTTATATTTTTTTATTTAGCTAAAATAATTTATGGATATCAAATAATATCCAATTTTTGAAGTAGAAGTCATTATTAAATTCCACTTGGCTCATTGGTTCTGTGACAATGAAACTCATAATTTTTATTTAATTATAATACTGCTCTATGATGTCTAATCTTACATTTTCAATTGACATTATTAATTACAGAAAATGGTTTGTCATGGAGCCCATACATATGTATACAGCCAAGTTATAGTGCATATTCTTTCTCAAGAACCCAGAGGAGGAGCTATAATGAAAAGACTCAGTCAAGAAATAACTCGATGTGCTCAGCAAAGGTACAATCAATCATATTTTAAATTCACTAGTGTCAACTTGCACTTCCACAAGCAGGATTTTTATAAGTGATAGTGAACACTAGCAGCCATTTTTATTACAAAAAAAAATACCAAGAAATGTTCTTCACATTTGCTAGACAATATTTGTTGCAAAACAAAAGCTGTTTTACGGTGTGGACCCATATGGACCGTGATTCTGTTTTTTCTTGCTTCGTCGTCTTAGTAACAAGAGTAAATTATTACGTCTTTAGCGGCTATATCAAGATAAAAACTCATAGAAGGGGAACCCAGGATGCTATTTTTGTACTACTCAAGCGCGTCAGATTAAGACATGGGAGATAACTTGCACTCTGTTGGTTACCTCCACTAAATCTAAGGTTTGTATATAGAGCCACAACCTAAGGGTGGCCCTGAAAAAATCAAAGGGTCGCTACAATCTTATTAATTTTCTGAATCATCAGAATCTTGGATAGGAGCATTGTTTGGGCCCACTTTACATCCTCTCAGAATATCTGCTACGCTCTTGACCCATAACGTTGATGCCACGCCCTTTACAAAAACATTTGATTCTTTCAAAAATGAAGGTGAAAAATTACTTAAGAATGTCAGATGCTCAGAGAGGATGTAAAGTGAACCCAATCAAAGCTCCCGTCCAAAATTCTGACGATTTGGATGCGAGGCAAGCTTGTGGCGGAAGCCCTAAGGGTTCGGCCTTTTATGGAAATCTTAGATTTGTTGGAAGTACTGAAGAGAGTGCAAGGTATCTCCTAATCTTAATCTGACGCGCTGAAGTAACCATGGTTGCGGCAACTAACGAAGTACGATGCGTTCCTACCACCGTACACGGTGCCGCGCCGGCATCTTTATTATTATACTATAGTTGCTTTTCACACTCATTCCCATGTAGCATCTGGGTTGTGTAGACACTGATTTTATATTGCAATGGAAAGTCGTATTTGACATACGAATGCGCAGTGGGCACGACGTGACGCCGATCACGCTGGCGCTGACGGCGGGCGAGGCGTGGCGAGGCGCGCGCACCGCGCTGGCGGCCATGTTGTCGCGCGGCGCGCTCAACCCCGCCGACATCTCCGTGCTGTACCGCGCCTACATGCAGCCCGACCCGCCGCCCGTGCATCTGCTACGGATACCACAGTTCTTAGGTAATTTAGAGAGAAATGTGAAGTGTCACTAGCCAGGTACCGACATGCGAATCGTGGAACTATCGTACTCACCCCTGCTGACACCTGGTTTACGAGTACATGCAGCCCGACCGCCAGTGTATATGTGCACTTTATACGGTGGTAATAAAAGCAATGCCGTCTTACCATACCCCATTCTCAAAGGGCCCCGAAGGACCGACAATTTCTGTCACATAAATATTATGCACGGGTGTATTGTACGGTTGTACCTACCTGCTTTTCTCGTTGCACGAACGTCGATCA
The DNA here is from genome assembly GCA_036365455.1 of Macrosoma leucophasiata. Classification (NCBI taxonomy): domain Eukaryota; kingdom Metazoa; phylum Arthropoda; class Insecta; order Lepidoptera; family Hedylidae; genus Macrosoma; species Macrosoma leucophasiata. Next base: position 14,293,989 of record JAWQUS010000009.1, on the reverse strand, counting down.
TTCGATCGACGTGATAATCTAGCTTTTACCCACGGCTTCGCTCGCGTGTAATTTAGTCTGCCACATTATGTTTCGTGACGGATTATTTGAAATATATACCTATTTATTTAGCTACTCGTACATCATGTTCCGTAATAATTTTAAACTAAGTATTCTGTCTATTTACTTGTTGTAAAAGACACAGTTTATCTACATGAAATACTTAAAGCTACAAATGTAGCTATTGATTTTGATTAGAGTTTGATAAATATACTAAAATGTGCATTGTAAAATAGTATCTCAATCAATTAAATTTATTCACAATTTTGATCATAATGGCTTCCACATAGAAGGTACCCAGGTAGCAAGACTAGACATATTGCACACCGATGCCTACGAAAGAGACAATCAGCTAGTTTCGCTGCACACTGCCTAGCTACGTAAGCACTGACAGTCCAGTCAGATAATATGTAATAATACTACGTATAGAATGGACACTTCGCCCATTTTTCCCGCCTCACCCAACCACCTCCCCTCTTATGGGCGACGGTTGGTATTCTACAGCGAGGTTGCGAGCGGCCTAGTTTTGATACATTTTAAATTCAATATATTATTTATTTACATAAAAATGGTGGTTGTGATGCTGTTGTGTTCCATGGTAATACGGTGATAGAGCTACAATGAACGAGCTCGACAGCGTGAATACCTACATGTTACCTATTTGACTTGCCAGTAAGTGGTTATCGGTTTTCTCCAATGTAAACCGTTATCATGTTCTGGGTAAATTATATACTGTGGTAGAGCTTCAGTGATGGAGCCCCAAGGCGTACGAGCACCGCCGCATTTCCCAATTTACATTTCCCTAAATAGTACCTAACGATAATACTATGTAACCATAAGTTACCATCAGGTGATGATTATTATTACAAAAATGGTACCTCTTTTCTAGTCAAAGATGGTGGATATAATCATTTTCCAGAAATATGTATGGATTTTGCGTTGCGTTGAGGTGCAGATTTTTCAAATCCTAGAGTTTGTTTGAAATATGATATGTGTATCAATGACGAACAGGTTTTTTCTTTCAAAATAGTGTAAAATTGTTTTAGGTAATTTATCTTTTACTTTGCACTGCTGATTACGAAAATGACATCTTTTGTGAGATCCAAGATGGCGGACATAATTATTTTTCTAAATTGTGATATGGGTGTCAATTTCTTTCTTGGAGTGCTGATTTCGAAAATGGCATTCGTTTTCTGATCCAAGATGGAAAACAGTTTTTTTTTTAAATACGATATGGGTATCAATTTTGAGATTTCTTGGGGTGCTGATTACGAAAGTGATCTTTTTTTGAGATCCAAGATGGCGGACATTATTATGTTTCCAAATCGTCGAGGTTTCTTAGGGTGTTGATTACGGAAATGTCATCATTTTTCAGATCCAAGATGGCGGAAATTATTATTATCCAAATTGTAATACGGTTGTCAATTTCGAGGTTTCAATTACGGAAATGTCATCATTTTTCATATCGCATACCATTTTCGTAGTCAGCAACCCAAGAAACTATTCGCCATCTTGGCTCTGAAAACGGATGCCATTTTTGTAATCAGCACCCCACGAAACCTCTAAAGGAGATGTTGCGAGCTCGGCTCTAGATCGTACACATCCTCAAAAAATGGGTAAATTAAAGAAGAATCTGAAAAAAATGCAATTTATTTATTCAAGTATATATTTTAGAGTTACTACCACATTTAATTCAAACGATTTTATCATTTTCAACCATATTCAACATGGAGGCGACACAGCCGACGCTTCTTTAAATTGGAAATCGATTAGTTTAAGTTCTAAGTATTAACACATGAAATCGATTTCGTTAGTATTCAGAAAATATTACTTTTTTCTCCAAGTTCTATATATTCAAAAAACAATTTAAAAAAATAAAATGTCAAAATGACATCGCCCGCCATATTCGCCATGTTGGTTTGAGTTGCTATTCTAACTGCAAATAATATTTTGTAACTGCAAACAAAGCCAAATAAGTGAAAATATGCAGTAAAAAACGTTTTTATATTGATTTTGCCAGTTAATGATATTGTGTACAATACATGGCCGGAGGTCCATACATTTTTGCAACATCTCCTTTATACCCATATCATATTTTGAAAGAAAAAGTTTTACCGCCATCTTGGATCTGAATAATAATAAACTAATCATATTATCGTTCGGTACCATTTAGGGAGATGTAAATTGGGAAATGCGGTGGTGCTCGTACCCCTTGGAGCTCCATCACTGAAGCTCTACCACAGTATATAACCTAGCCAACATGATAACGGTTTACATTGGAGAAAACCGATTACCACTTACTGGCAGGTCAAATAGGTAACATGTAGGTGTTCACGCTTTCGAGCTCGTTCATTGTACCTCTTTCACCATATATTACCATGGAACACAAAAGCGTTACAACCATCATTTTTATGTAAATAAATATTAAATTCAATTTAAAATGTATCAGAACTAGGCCGCTCGCAACCTCGCTGTAGAATACCATCCGTCGCCCATAAGTGGGGAGGAGGGTGGGACGTCGAAGTGTCCACTCTATACGTAGTATTATTACGATTGTAGATCACGCCCCAAAAATTCTATTAAAAAAATATTTAATGTACCTATAGTTGTATGTAACCTATACATTGGAATGAGATAGATCGAGATTACCACATAGCATGGCAGGGAAGAGACGTGTGTGTGTGTGTGTGTGTGTGTGTGTGTGTGTAGGTATGTGAATGTGAGTGTATGTATGCATGAGTGATTGTATGTAGTGTGTGTGTAATAAAGCAGATCACAGTGAAAACAACAAGAATAGTTCGCTTTTTTTACATATCCAATAGGGCCCCGAATGCTTGTGTGCCCAAGGGCCCCAGCATAGTTTAAGACGGCCCTGAATAAAAGCTGTATTTGAATACGCGGAGAGTTCCCCAACTGTACATAATTACGTGAGGAATATGATGTGAGGACTAATTCATTATATGTTTCGTCTATCGTTAGAGCTAGTCTAACGACAGTCGAAACGTGGACTTATGGCACTCAACACCACAGATATGTCCATATTGTCCATGCTGGACCTCCTCCGCGCACAGTTTCTACGGATACCCCAATTCTTACGAAACTTACATTTAATTTTGCGTCTTACATACTAAAATTACATCTTCTCTTTCAGAACTCCTCGTCGATTCTTTGTTCAAACTGGGAAGTAAACTAAATCCTGAACATAAATCAAAGTACATGTACTTGCTGGCCTACGCTGCGAGTGTTTGCGAAGGAGTGACTCCTGGACGACCAGTGAAAGATGAACTAAAAGCGACAGTTCAGGCCATCGAAAAGATTCACGCAGTTTGCAGCACTTCCGCTAGTTCTAGCGAGTTAATCGCCGAATTGCCTTCTTTGTACCATTGTATAAGGTACGATTTGAGCTGTACATTACTCGTCCTTTATAAGGTGCCGTACCCAAAGAATAAAAACGGGACCCTATTAACCTACCCCCGGTCCTAAGACCCCGCTGTTACTCTGTCACCCGACTCGCCAGGCTCATGAACCGGGACTGTCTAGAAAGTTGAAATTTTTACAGATGATGTATTTATGCTGTCGCTATAACGTATTAATCTGTGTTAATTTCAACTCAACCACCACCAACCACTACTTAAACCTCAAGAGTGGCAACGCATCTACAGTATCCAACAAGAAATATTGCACATCGACCTTAGCAAGGAGACTTCTGCTTATTTCGGATCTGTAGAGCGTTATCTCTTTCGCACACAACCTACGTGACGTTTGTCGACCATTTTGGTCAAGTTTTGACCAATAGCGGACTTTCAGTGCTTACGACAGTGAGCAGCAGAGATCGCGCTCTACGAAGTCGAAACTAGCCGATTGTCACTTTCGTAGGCTCGATGGGCAATATTTATTGTTGAGTACTGTACATTGAAATCTCTATTTTTTTTCTAGTTATTTATAGGCTATTAATGAATTGCCTATAAAGGCATTAGATGGTAAATGTACCATCAATGTGAACTGTATGCTTGTTAACCACTTCGTTACATAAAAAATACAAAATAGATGTCGATTTAAAGAGTAAAATCACATAATAAATGCTTTCAGATTTCCAGTAGTTGGAATGGGCGTGCTAGTGTGGGTAGAATGTGTAGTAACAGAACCATCATATTTTAAGCTTTGCACAGAACATTGTCCAGTTCATCTTGCCCTACTTGATGAAGTAGCATCGTGTCACCAGTTACTTCACCACAGACTGTTAAGATTACTTGTGCAGTTATTCGAGTCTCCACAGGATGAGTTGGAGATTCTGGTTCAGGTATGTAAATTTCAAGTAAAATTTACGAACCTATAAAGTGGGTGATCCATTGACGATATTTTACCGCGGTCTTAAGATTTCAAACAGGCACGAAGAGCCAACGAACCAAACCGCGAACTTTTTTAATCCTTCAAGGATCGTACGGCCACCGGCGGCGAGACACAATTGAATTTCAATTGTCATATTTTTCTCGTGTCTGGAGAGATTAAAACCGCGGTTTTGTCTCTGCTCCATTGGCGGTTTATACCTTTAGCTCGCAGGCTCGTGACGTTCCAGCGGTATAAGGTCGCAAATGGATCACCCGCTTAATATTTAATGTTTTAAAGTATGTACCAGCGAAAAAACGTCCAGAAGTGTGTATCGCGTCGGTGCCTTATTCATGTGGTTATAAAGTCTAATTTGCAATGTTTTTGGATGACCAAAAACTCCTTCGATGGTACATTGTTTTTTAATTGGCGGAAATGGCAGCCTAAATTCTAAATATTAAATACTATTCGGAATTATTTTGCTAACCTAAGTTTTTAGTAGGGTTTTTTTTTATTATATATTTTATTTTTCAGTTGGAATTGAAAAAAATGTTACTAGATCGTATGGTAAACTTACTAAGCCGCGGTTGTGTTGTTCCTGTTCTACGCTATATCAAGCAATGTTGGCAACGTGGCGATACTGATATATCTCTTATAAGATATTTTATAACAGAGGTAAAAGCAGTCTCATTAAAATAGAATCCAGCTAGGCTTATTGTTTAAAAAAAAAATCTCTGCAATAATTTTGATGCTTGTTTCACAGCTAAATATACAAATTCTGAAATTAGCAGTTCAATCATGCGTTAATTGCGTATTTTCGATACACAAGAACCATTCGTATCTTTAGCGCAGTGTATCATAAGTTACGCAAACAATATTTAAAAATGTTGCCGTCTCATCAGTGGCGGACTAAGGTCATCAGGGGCCCGGGGCGGCATTCGGCATTTGGAGGTCCACTAGTGTGACGCATGACCATAAAAAAAAGGTTCGAAGTAAAATTAGGGTCCCCAAGCCAAGCCCTCCTCTCCCCCCGTATGATTGATACGGTAGATAGATTCTTAAATACACATCAAGAAAAACACGCGACCAAAAAAAATACGACTTTTCTCCGTAAGCTCTACAAATCTTTCATAATTCCCAGTGACCACCCACTCTTATGAGGCCCCCAGAACCGGAAGCCCGTGGCGGACCGCCCCCCTCCCTACCCTCCCCCACTTATTCCGCCGCCACTATTATTTAAATATATTGAGGATTAGTAAATTCGGGTAGAAATTATTGATTGGAGCTTGGTGCTAAGAGTGTTGAGAACTATTGATTATATGATATATTTATCTTTTAGGTATTGGATGCTATTGCTCCTCCATACACTCCAGAGTTTGTGCAGCTTGTATTACCAATGGTGGAGAATGAAGAAATAACTGGCACAATGAGAGCTGAAGGAGAGAATGATCCAGTTTCTGAATTTATAGGTATGTAAAAATACAGGAATAATAATATAAGAGGCTTTTTGTGAATGAGAGTATTGATGTAAAAATGAAAAAAGGTATGCTCCAATGGTTCGGGCATAAGAAAGAATTTCGAATGAGCGAATGACTAAACACATACATGCGAATCTGGATGGCTGCAGAGGCCCAGGAAGAGACCAAATCCAAACCAAGACCAAATAGGTCGTGTTGTTTGAAGGTGGGGTCAAGTCTTAGGAATTAGCGTGCATGTATGAAGAGAATGATGAATGTAGAAGCACGGGAGGTGTCAGGTCAGGACCGGGATATCTGGCGCTCCACACTCTCTGCCTACCCCGTAAGCGACCTGACGTGAAGATACATACATGAATACATAATAATACATATTTATCAAATTACAAAAAATATAATGGGAATAGAAATATCAGGCACGGGTATTACACCCAGCAATTACTCTCTTGTAAACCAAATTATTGGGAAAGCTAGAAAATTTTTAAATGTAATAATATTTTAGTAAGTAATAAAAATACTGCTTAGTTTTGTTATATGGTAATTCTGTGTTTAATTTGATAATATTTTTGTTTCAGTTCACTGCAAGGCACATTACGTTGTGTAGCAGAATATCTCATTTAAATAAATAATTACAATTATATGATTGAAGATTTATTATTATATATTATCACAATAATAAAAAATACACTTACAAATTAAGTACTTGCATTTTCATTATTTACACTTTTATAAAACAAATAAATTATACTATCAAATACCCCGTGCAGCTTTTCTTTCATAATATCTTTTTAAAGCTTGATCAAATACTTCTCCCACAGTTCTCTTTTTCCAAATATCGATTTTTATTTTAGGCTTTTCTTCTGTGGTGATCTCACTTTCATCATTTTCTTTAATTTGTAAATCAGAATTGTTAGTTTTATTACTGTCTGCAACCAAAGGCTTCATAAACTTATCTTCACTTGATGGTTGTTCAATTTTCTTTGGTTCACTCTCTTCTTCACTAGACTCATCAATTGAAAAATCAGAGTCAGCATCAATATTTTCATCGATTTGTTTAGACTTCTTAGAAATCCGGATTTCTTCAAGATTGCATCTATTTATTTCTTCATCAGAATCTTCGATTTCTCCTTCTGATAATTGTGTTTTATTATCAGATGACATTTTTCTTTTACGGTAATTCCTGCTCTTAGGAGATTTCTGTTTATGTTTTTTTTCATCTCCTTTATTTTTGTCAAGGGATGCAGTTTCAGGCTCCATCAAATCTTGATTAACTGCTTCATTATTTAAGATATCAGATTTTTTAGGACTTGTGCCTAATTTTTGCTCATACAAATGTCGATAAAATCCACCTGAAACAAACAACATTCTCAGTTTATTAATATCATTATCATTTACTCGTGGTAGAGCTCCAGTGACAGAGCTCGCGGGCGTAGTCACCACCACATTACCTAATATACTTGCCGCTAAATGGTAGGGTTCAGCACTATCGTGTTCCGGTCAGGTGATTAAGTACGGCTCTGTAATTGCCGGCACAGAGGCATAACACCTTAGGCCCCAGAAGTGGTAACACATCTGTATTTTGACCTTGGTATTTGTGTGGGTGTCTATAGGCTGCAGTCATCACTTAACATCAATGTGAACTGTATGTTTGTTTGCCACTTCCATTACAATAAAAAAAAATCATGAATAGCTAATTACGTTAGCTGCCGCCGATGGATGGATTCAGAAAAACCTAAAATGACTTAATGAAACCGGTTCGAAGTATGATCACGGAATATTGAAATGATTTTTAATGTTTTATCTGCTATACAACTTATAACAGGATTAAATGTACAACCCAAAACTAGTTTGATCAGAATCAATGACTGAATCCATTTTAGGCATTTTTAATATAGGTAATATTTTATCCCAAAATTAATTAAGTAAATTATGTTTACCCATTTGGTGAACAGAACAAACGAAAATGAGACTTAACATCTATCCAAAATAAAATGTAACCGCCTTATTCATAAAGTATTAAACATACTTTAGATACGTTATAGCTATAGAATGCTTTATCTTTGTCATTCGCAGTGTCAAATGTGCAGGATACAAAAAGACATAGTAGAGATTAGCAACACGTTATGTTTATGAATAAGGGGGTAAGTTCATTCAAAAATCAACAAGTTCATAAAAAAATAGAACTCATTGAGACAGGCTTTTTTTATTTAATAATAATTTTGGAAATAATAGTGAATAGTGAAAATTAATCTTATAACTAGCGAGTCTTAAATAGGGGTGCGCAGGTCACTCTACATTACATTGTGTGAGTAGGTTTGTGTTTTATGTGCGGTGGTAGGTAGTACAGTAGGGTAGTATGCGTAGGGTGTGCATACTGTTAGTACAAATTGAGGACAACTTATTTCTTAAATAAAAAATATTTTATTAAATGGTATTTTAATCCATGAATTATGATTATAACTCGATTTTCTAATCGGATTGTTTGATCATGTGCATTATATTCTCGTTACATGTTGTATACACAAGCCATCCTCCTGTGTCGACAATGATGCCTCAGGATCCTAATTAATTATCTGAGGACTATGTGTTGTATGTGATCATGTGCAGTCTACATGTTGTACGTGAGCGGAAATACAGCACCTACAGTCTGCATGTCTAAGGCTTATGTAATTAGCTATACAGACTTGTTTACCAACACAATATTGACTTAGTGTAAACAAACGAAAATGAGACTTAACATCTATCCAAAATAAAATGTAACCGCCTTATTCATAAAGTATTAAACGTACTTTAGATACGTTATAGCTATAGAATGCTTTATCTTTGTCATTCGCATAGAAAAAGACATAGTAGAGATTAGCAACACGTTATGTTTATGAAAAAGGGGGTAAGTTCATTAAAAAATCAACAAGTTCATCAAAAATTAGAACTCATTGAGACAGGCTTTTTTTTTTTTATTAATAATAATTTCTTTTTTGTAATAATTTGAGTTTGTAATAATAAATTCTTCATTGGACTAGAAAAATGACAGGATTCAAATTACCTAAATCTTGTTGACGGGTAACATCTCCAATACTCTCTAAATACTCCTCATATTTTTCTCTTTCTTCTTCTTTCTTCATTTCTTCTAGTTTCTTCTTGTATGCTGATGTTACAAAAACTTCTTTATCAGCAAATTCGTCGCCTTCCTTTTCTCTTTCCTTTTGAATCTGAGAAATTATAATTAATATTAATATTATTTACTTACATATCAGTAAGGCAACAGATTGTGATAATGTGTCGTAAAACAACAGTATGGCACAAACCTGTCTCTCAACACGTCTTTCATTTTCGATTTTTCTTTTATTGGCAGTTTTAATTAAATTCTCAATATATTTAGGCTTTTTTTCTTCTTTACCCTTCACTTTTTTACTTTCTTTTTGAGCAACCATGGAATCATAAATTTCATCATATTGGTAAACTGTGGGATCTTCAATTACAGCCTTTTCTTGGTTTATTTTAGACTGTAAGTAAAAAATACATTTTTAGTCAATTGGTTGGTAAAGCTGCGACACGGAACCAGAGAATATGTAATAATACCATGTATAGAATGGACACTTTGACGTCCCGCACAATTTCCCTGTGTCACCCAACCTCCTCCCCTCTTATGGCAGACGTATGGTATTATCTGTGTACTACGCACACAGATGCATGTGTAAATAAACGTCACCGATTGATGTCTGTGTAATAGAGACCAAATTAAATTAAGCATTTGTATGGAATTATTGCAGTGTCCGAGGTGTGCCAGAACTGTCTCTACTGGTGGTAGAGCTCCAGTGATGGAGCTCGCGGGCGTTGGCACCACCGCATTACCTGATATACTTGCGGCTAAATGATGATATACTTTTATATTATGATATACTTACACCAGTCCTCACATCCATTTTTAATTACTCTCTCTCTTCTGGTACATTTCCCTCTATTTGGAAAGACGCTAATATTATCCCCTTACCCAAAACATCGAACCCAAGCAACTTTTCCAACTATCGTCCCATTTCCATTCTACCCTTCCTTTCCAAAGTTTTTGAGCGTCTCATTTATCAGCAACTTAGTACCTTCCTCTCCAAACATAATCTACTAAATCCCCATCAATTCGGTTTCCGTCCTGGTCATAAGTACGACCACCGCTTTGGTCAAAATCACCGACGACATTCGGCTCGGTATGGACAAGCAACAGCTCACAGTGTTATCGTTACTAGACTTCAGTAATGCTTCTAACACTGTTGACTTTGATATTTTACTTGCCACTCTACGTTCACTCAACATATCTCCAATGGCAATAAACTGGTTTCACAATTATTTGAATGGTCGCCGGCATCGAGTACAAATTAAAGACAATTTTTCCACGTGGTGTGATGTTGAAGCCGGCGTACCTCAAGGTGGTGTTTTGTCTCCTCTCTTATTTTCATTTATTCAATTAGTCTTCCTCTTACATCTCTCTACCATCTTTATGCAGACGATCTCCAAATATATACGCAGGCCCGATTGAATGACTATCGAATGCCATATCTGTTATTAATAATGATCTAGCTTATATCTCGCGTTGAATTAAAAATTAACCCCGAGAAGACCCAACTCATCATCATAGGTAGCAAAAGACTGCTGAATAAAGTAGATTGGGTCAATTTACCTCAAGTAACTTTTGATGACATCGTTATACCATTTCGCGATAAAGTTAAGAATCTGGGTGTCACTCTAGACAGTACTTTTTCATGGACACCTTAAATTTGCGAAATAAGTAAGAAGGTCTTTGCGTCTATCGGCTCTCTGAGGAGGTTGCGGAACTTGTTACCGATTCCGACTAAAATTGCGTTAGCACACGCTCTTCTTTTTCCAATACTTGATTATGCCGACATATGTAATAGGTTAAGATCCCATAACACAATCATTTCGTTCATCGAGTTTATGCTGCAAACCCATTTTTACGCATATTTATGATCCAGAGAATATAAATCCACTAGGTTGCCCATCAAAATGTGGCCGCAAGTATTTTTAAAATAATATTTTATTTATTTAATTTTTGGGACAAAATTTTGTTGACTTGTTTTTTCAATAAAATATCGTCCACTTCACGCCAATATATGTAAAGACTCTGAAAAATCACGGCAGCCGTTGCGCACTTGGCCGCACCTCTTCGCAGCCAGGTGTAAACAGGTATGATCAAGGAAACGTTTTTACGTTGATGACGTACATTAATTAGTTATATTAGGTTGGGGAAAAAGTTTCTTCGCATTTTTTAATATAGTTTATTTAAATTTAACTAAAGTATGTATGTACCACTTTGTTCGATAACCTTTTGCCATCTTGTAGGTAGGGACATGATCCCATTGCTATAAAAAATTTGGGACTTCTCATCAAAATACCGCGACAAGTGAATTTGGCAGTCCTCTCGTGATGTTAACCTAACACTGCATAAAGAATTCTGAAGAGACCGAAACAGGTGGAAATCTGAAGGTGCAAGGTCAGGACTACATTAACACCTCCCAGCCAAACTCTCTTAATTTTTGCTGAGTGGCTATAGATGTGTGAGGTCTAGCGTTATCATGATGAAACACCACACCCCTTCTGTTGATCAATTCCGGCCGCTTTCTCTCAACTTCTTGCTTTAATCTCATCAGTTGTTCGCAGTAGAGTTCAGAATCGATAGTCCTGCCTGGTGGTAATAGCTCATAATGAATAATGCCCTTCCAATCCCACCACACACACAACATCACCTTATTGCGAGTTAACCCGGGTTTCGCCACAGCCTGTGAAGCCTGACCGGCCTTTGACCACGACCTTTTTCGCACGTTCTTGTCGTACGTGATCCACTTTTCATCACCAGTTATCATCTTCTTCAAAAATGATTCGGTTTCATTACGTCGTAATAAAGAATCACAAATGAGTACACATCGCAAATTTTTTTCGCGGCCTCCGTTGCATTTTTACCTTTTTTGTAGTAAAATTTTAAAATGTATCGAATTTCTTCATTAGATTCACTCATCTTGAAGAAAAGAAAATAAGACGAATTTTATAAATTTTACAGAACACAAAAAGTAAGTAAAATTTTAATAGAATTTAAAAATAACTAGCTGTGCCCGCGACTTCGTCCGCGTAGAATTTAACAAAAATATTGTTCAGTATATACGAGGACGAAGAAGGCACAGCTAGTTTAATATAATTCATAAATTAATAAAAGTAAGTTAGGGGAAGGTCGGGTAATGTGGACACCCTAAGCTTCAAACGCATGCTAAACTAATAAATGTCAACTTATCTGTATTAGGTTTTATTATTTATATCGTCTAACTAATAAAGTTTCGAGATTGCCTAGTTTTAAAAACAACATTTTGTTAATTTTAGGATATTTGAAGATGTAAACCGAAAAGGGAAATTGACCACTTTACCTAGCCTGGTCGGGTAAATTGGCATATACAAATTCCTGAAGAGGTAAAGTGGCCTACATCAAATAAAAAATCAATGTTGTGATAATCAAATAGAGATTTATTTAAATTTTGCATACAAAACTTATTTTATGTAAGAGACATTCTAGTAATTCTTCAAATAAATGTATATTAAATAAAAATACTTGTATGTTAGTTTACATACCTACAAGCAATAACAATTCACAGCAATCAACAGACTTTTATTTTTTAACTTATAGAATAATTGACTCTTACTTATCACCAACAGCCTTAATTATTCATAAACAGGCTTTTATTTTAATTATGCAAAGTAAATCTTAACTTATTCTTATATAATGTCAGTCTTTAGAATCAACAAGTACTTTAATAGTTTACCATCATAAAGTTATACTTTTAAAAAATATTAACTACATGTAACTCTTCTCAAATTGTTCATTACCAAATGACAAAATTAACGAAAGTTTTAAATACTAAACTATGAAATACAAGTAACAACCTCTTCATATTTCATCATAAACAGTCTTTATGAACAGAATTCGCAATTAAAGATATCATCATTGTCATTACAACCCGAGCATGCTTCATGGGCCCATCGCTTACAATAAGAACACTGTATCCATCCATCTTCATGTTTTGATTTCGACCAAACTTCGCCACAGTAAAAGCATTCAGGGTCATCATCTCTGTCGTCATCATCATCATCATTGTGGTCAATTTTCTCATTTTTAGCATTGTTAGTATTTTTTCCACGTTTCTTAGTTTTAGGCTTAGATTTTTTGGCAGTTTTAGCTGGTGCAATAGTAGCTTTGGTCACTCTCTTTGGTGCTTTCTTTTGTTGTTGCTGTTCTTTTTCTTTCTGCAACTCATTTTTGTATGGGCTGCTGGTTAAAATTGCTGTACGTCCCTTTTTTCTAGTATTTATTTTTCTAGTTTTAGGCAGTGCTTTAGGAATAGGAAATAAATCTACAGGTGCAACTGCAAAGGATGTGCTGGGTTTTGGATTAATGTAAGGGTTAAATATTGGAGGAATAACTGCTGGCGTTTTCTGTAAGGTGCTTCTATTTTCTTCCTGACTCAATGTTGGTGGGTTGACTGGAGATACTCTTCTTAAAGTTGCTGGTGTTTGCGGATCTGAGATTTGTGGCGTAACTGCTGGCGTTTCTTCTTCTTCTGTATCCAGCATGGGTGGTGTCATTTGTAATGTATCCCAACAGTCTTCGTGTAGAATAGATGGAGACTCTACATTATCAGGTGTCTCAGATAACGACTCACCCCTATTAGGTGCCTCATTCTCTTTATCAGGCACATTTTGTAGCTGTTCCGGCTCAATAAGAACGTTATCTGTCGTGTCTGCTGGCAAAAAATCATGATCCTTGAAGACGTGGCGATCAATTGGCTCTATCCCACATTTACGAGATCCATTGATTGCAATGGATTGTTGTGCAGCCTCGCTGTAGGCTTCGGCAAAAAGTTTACTGAATTGGAAAACAGTCAAAGCTCTTCCTGGGTTATTGCGAAGATACTTCTCAACAGCTCGAATGTAATATTTATTCACAGGCCCCATAAAAGACACGTCCAGGGGTTGCAACCTGTGACTGCAATGTGGAGGCAGACACAAGACTGTCGTGTAGTTTTTTCGTGCCATTTCGATGAAGTCCAAATTTTTTGTGTGTGAGTTATGTCCGTCCAAAATGAGCAGTACTGGATCATCTTCTGTTGGCTTGGCAAATTTAAGGAAATGCTTAAACCATTCTGAAAATATTTCCAACTGCATCCACCCTGATGAATGACATGCAAAACCAGTTCCTGGTGGCGCTCCATCCTGAAGTTCAACCTTCATTCTCTTCCGGGGAAAGATAATAAAAGGAGGAATAAAGTTGCCTCCAGCGGCCATGCAAATCACGACGGTACTTAATACACCTCGCTCTGCGGAGGTGATGGCACCCACTTGCTTCTTCCCCTTTTGTGCCAGTATCTTAGAACTTTTGCTCTGCACAGTGGTAAAGCCAGACTCGTCCACATTAAAGATTCGATGAGGTGGATAGTTTATTTTAGACCTTATATTTTCGAGAAGGTCAAAAAATTTCGAGACACTTACTTTATTGAAGCCTTGTGCTCGGGCAATAGACGTAGCTTCTGGGCTTCTCAGTGTTAACTCTGGATGACGCTTTCTAAAAACGGAAGTCCATGCTTTTCCAGCCATTTCAGTGTCCTTATTAAAGTTATGTTTTATGTTATTGCGTTCAGCTAGCTGAAAGGCTAATTTTCTTACATCCCGTAAAGTTAGTCCGAAAAAACGTTTCTCCAATTCCAAAATATGTTGAACTAATTCTTCTTCTTGTTCTGGACTGAAAATGGGACGTCGAGACCCCAATATTTTTATATTTTCCACAGCATGTTTATTTTTTCCTTGTACTCGCCTTTTGAGTGTTGATCGAGGAACACCGAAAGTTTTGCTAGCTTTGAGGTAGCCCATTTCGCAATTTCGAACAGCTCTTATAGCTTTTTCCATCGCCTCCGAATCCCATGTCTGCTGCTGAGATGTCCGAACATATTTATTTGGCATTGGTACCTAAAATGTTACAAAATGTTATTTAAGTTTGACGATAAAAAATAAGCACTTAAGGGGTAAAGTGGCCTACTAGGTCAATTTACCTTACCTATTGGTAGGCCACTTTACCCGGATTAGCATGTGTTGAAAAAAAAATCTATATAATTGACCAAAGAAGTTATGTTGATCTACTTTGTAGTGGAATGAATTCCTCAATTCATACACTAAACCGATAAAATCGTGCAGTATTTTTAATTGAAACTGATGACAATAATTTATTAATAAGTTTAAAGCACTCACCTTAGATCAAAGACCACTAAAAACAATTTTTTCACAATAATATCTGTAAACGTGCACCGACCCAGTTGAAGTTTACACAGCCAATATGGCGTCTACCAATGAATTACTTCATTATGCCATTAACAGATGGCGTTCATTTGTTCATTATTAAACAGAAGGTGATCACTTTACCTGCCTGGGTCACTTTATCGATCCTTCCCCTACTCCTCATTACACGGGCTATCTGCCAGTGAAAGTCCAATCGTCAAAGTCAAAATAGGTCCACCTGGCACCTGGTCCCGAGATTAGCCGGAACAAACAGACAGACAAACATTGTAAAAAATGTTGTTTTGGTCTATTTACGTAAAAACAAAACAACATTTTTTTACAGTTTTTGTCTGAAATTCTATGCGGACGAAGTCGCGGGCACTGCTAGTTATTCTTAAATTCTATTAAAATTTTACTTACTTTTTGTGTTCTGTAAATTTTTTAAAATTCATCTTCTTTTCTTCAAAACTGTTTTTTTAACAGCCGCCTGCTGTGCCTACGTTATATATTGTTGTTAATGTTCCTTTATGTATGATGTCTTTTTGTGGTGTACAATAAAGAATATATTATTATACCACTCATTTATTAATAATCCATATTAATTATTTTTTTACATATATAAGTAACTTAATTAAATATAACAAAAGATAATATTAACAAAGCACAAATATATATAAAAAAAAAAAAAATAGTGTGCCACCGTGTAAGTCCGTTGACCGTGACGACTATCGGCACAATGATGGCCGAATCTATGTCCCACATGGCGACAATCTCGTGAGCCAGATCAAGATATTTAAGTTCCTTATATTATTATTATTATTCACTAATTTATTCATACTCTCACTATATATTTTTTTACATATACATGTATATAAAGGGGAAAAAAAACAACGTATAATTATATAAAAAAATACAAAATGGTTGCCGCCGGTAGCGGGAGCAGGGTCCAAGCTGTCGGCGGTTAGGGGCTGAGAGAGAGGAACCTCCTCACAATACGTGCCGTGTCGAGAAGAACCGCTTTCTGCACCAAGCCCTTGATCCAACTTCCCAGCGAGAGCCTCTTAAGGTGGTGGTCGAGGCTCTTCGCCATGAGTCCGTTTACCGTGACGACTATCGGTACAATTACAGCCGAGTCCACATCCCACATGGCGACAATCTCGTGAGACAAGTCGAGATACTTAATTTGTTTATCTTTTTCCGCTTTCACGAGATTCTCATCGTGAGGTTATTATTATTAATTGAGTATAAATCATCATCTCACTGCGGTGCCCAACAGGGTCCATAATCCTAATGTTGTAGGTACATTATGGTGCAATAAAGTATTGAGTATTGAGTATAGTGTTCAGCACTATCATGTTCCAGTCAGATGGTAATGTATGGTCTTGTAATTTCCGGCACAGAGGCATAACACCTTAATCCTTCAAGGATCGTACAGCCACTGGCGGTGAGACACAATTGAAATTCAATTGTGTCTGGGTGCCGATGGCCTTACGATCCTTGAAAGATTAAGCCTCAGGAGTGATAACGCATCTGTATTTTGATCTCGGTCGTTGTGTGGGTGTCTAAAGGCTGCAGTCATCACTTAACATCACTGTGAACTGCATGCTGGTTTGCCACATGCATTACAAAAAAAATAATCTTTAACTGAATATCACATTAAAACCTATCAAACCAAACCCAACTTGGCCAGAAGTATATTTTTATAAACTAGATATCTAATCAAAACCTTGCTACCACTATCATACTCTCAAGAGGGATGTTTGAATAGCAAATCGTTACAGAATTGCAGTACAGAAAACTAAGAGAAAAACAAATCTTCAGGAATACATAATATACATATCCACTACAGTTTGCATTAACCCTACTTATATTATTAAAAATGTGAATGTAACTTTGTTTGTTACATTTTCATGCGAAAACAACTGAACCAAACATCAAGAAAATTTTTACAGATATTCTTGGAGGTAACATAGGATACTTTCTAAATGCGAGTGAAGACGCGAGTAAAAGCTAGTTTCTAAATCTTAATCTTCTGATTCGTCTTATCAATTATTTAAACATTACTGACATTAAATTATGTACCTGTCTGTTTATATTATGACTTGGTCGCAGCAATTGTTGCGTTTTACTTGTTTCATCTTCAGAATCCGAATCATTGCCAAATACATTACGTGAAGCTTGGAAACTCAATTGTGGCTTAGTTTTCTCGGGCAAAATAAGGCCATACCTAAAACAAAATGTCAAACAAATCAAAACATGCGTTTTGTATATCAATGTGTGAGGAGTCATTTTTTACTAACTTTTTACTCGACATTTTGAGGCACAGAACAATATACTCACAAGGAGTTTTGAGTTGAGACTTTTGAGGCCAAAAAAAAATATTAAACACAACACACACAACCAACACAGGACAACCATAGAGTAGGGATGTGAAAAAATAATCGATTATTTTTTCTGAACAATCGATTTATTTGTTCGATTATTTCTAGAATAATAATCGATTTTTAATTTTGATATTTTACGCATAGAGCAACGTGGTCCACCGGTCGCGGCGGACTGGAGGGGAGTAGCCATAGCGTGTATTACCGATGCAAGACAGGTTAGATTAAGTATCTATAGATGTAGCCAGCGTGTGGCCGCTCATGAGACAGCAATATGAAATCATGAGTGTTGCTAGTAAACAAAGTTTCTTGCTAATCATTTACTATATCTCGGCAAGTTTTTATGTTAAACATTCCTAAGCATCATACTATTATTCAGATTAGTTGAATTGTAACGAATTGATTGAATGATTAATTAAAACATGTGCTTCTACCATTCAATTAATTCTATACATTTCGCTGAAAGACCAAAAACATATCGAGAAAATGTACTTAATTTGAAATAGGCAACCATGAATTAGTATTTATTATGCTGCGAGCTGTGAATAATCTCGCATCTTGATTATTCTCAATCTCGTGTTCTTGATTATTCACAGCTCGCACTCTAGAACATCATCTACAGGGTATTCATTCTTTGGCCACGATCTTATAGATAGTTTATCAGAACTATTGCTGTATCGGATTAGGAATTCAATATTTTAGTGTAAGTAATAGTTAAATAAAACTAAGAGTTTCAGTGTGATTATCGCTTTATTATTCAAATTATAAATATTAAAACAATCATTCTTCTTCTTCTTTTAGTGCCTCTCCAACTAGTGAAGGTTGGCTGTCAGTTCGGAAAACTTTAATCTGTCCTTCGCGAGACGAAATAGTTCAGCGGCGCTGTTGATACCGGTCCACTCGCGAATATTGCGTAGCCACGACTTTTTTCTTCGGCCTAATGGTCTTTTTCCAGCCACTTTGCCCATCATTATAAGTTGCAGCAGTTGGTATCTGTCATGTCCCATAATTAAATAACCAACTTTTCTCTGTTTGATGGTTTGCATGATTTGGCGCTTCTGACCAGCTCGACGGAGAACTTCTTCGTTTGTCACTTTGTGTGTCCAGCTAATAACCAGCATGCGTCTGTAGGTCCATTTCAAAGTCTTCAATTCGTTTCCGCAAGTGCTCTTTAATTGTCCAGGCCTCACATCCATACAATAGCATAGGCCATATATAGCACTGTAGCAACCGTACGCGTAGGGACATCTTTAACTGACGACCGCATAGTACCTTTCTCATAGAATTGAATGCACTACGGGCTATTTCTATTCGAGTTTTCACCTCAAGATCGCTCTGGCACATATCATCCATCCATGTACCTAGGTATTTATACTTGTGCACCCGTTCCAATCGTTTACCTTCCACAGTGGTACCAGGGTCGGAACTTGGTGTCTTTGAGATGATCATGACTTTGGTTTTGTTGACATTCATTCTAAGGCCGGCTCTCAGGCTACACTCATTTACCCGGTAAACAATTTCCCGCAGCTCAGACGCTGTGGACGCTATTAGGACGGTGTCGTCGGCATAGCGGAGGTTGTTAATATACCGTCCGTTCACTTGTACACCACCCCTTAGTCCCTCCAATGCCTCTGCGATAAACTATTCCGAGTAGAGGTTAAAGAGTATCGGTGATAATATGCATCCCTGCCAGAGGCCTCTCTTTATACTCACTCACTCTACCTCACTGGTTTCTTCGCCATCGACACGAACAGTAGCCTTTTGGTTCCAGTAGAGGTTTCGAATGATCCCTATGTCTTTATCATCTAGTCCGATGTCGTTTAAGAGTAGTGCCATGCGGTCGTGAAGTACTCGATCAAACGCTTTTTCGTAATCGATGAAACAGAGAAAGACGTCCTGTTGCATATCTTTGCATTTCTGCACCAGTACCTGCACCGCAAATAGAGCTTCTCTGGTGCCCACTCCAGATCGGAATCCAAATTGGCTATCTCCCAGTTGTTCGTCGCACTTGAAATTTACTTTAACTAATTTAATTAAATCATTATACAACTAAAAGGTTAGTGTCCTGTCATGAAATGTCAGAATGTGGGAATGTTAGTACCACGTTAGTACTTCCGTGGAATGAACGGAAATACTAAGTTTAGAAGGGTCTCGACCATTTTTAATGCTAGCCCTTAAAACATTAAAAGCAAGCAACATACACCGGCAAACAATGATCAATAAGTTCACATCGATAAGTGGGTAACGTGGGTGCCGAGTAAATGAAAACTGCAGCCTATATATAACTTTTTAAACATTGAGATCTCTAGATCTCGATTTAAATGCAGATGTACTGGCACATACCACTAAAAAACTATGCCTCTGACACCGATACATGGCATAAAGTACACCAGATTATATATCAAAATGGCTTAAATCATTTTAACAGTTGGCTCTCAACAAATGCCATGAAACAATGTAAATAAAACATGTTACATGACTTTCTCCGTTATGAAGCTAGCAGTGCTTCCAGCGAAATAGTCAGTTATGTCTGCAAAACTCTTATGAACATATTTCTAGCACATCAACAACAATAATATTTGTAATATTTTATTTTTCGCAATAACACATGCGAGTAAAAATTATTGTCCATTTTTTCTTCAATTTCTAAAGATCACTCGCATGTTTTATTGCAAAAAATAAAATATTTCAATTATTAAGAGCACAGCGATATTGACGAATATCTTATCGATATTGCATGAACTGCAAAGTTATATATATATATATAACGGAGTGCCAGGATGACGATTCGAAGTTTCCTTTATGTGGTGCGTATCTTTGTCGACACGCGCCTTCATCGTGGGCGTTGTCTTCCAGGAACACGATAAAATAATAAGGCTGCTAGTTAGTTCTTTCCCTAATTTAATTATTACAACGCTTAAATCATGGACTTATAATGAGATTACAATAATATCTTACAATATTGAACAAATAGGTTTTCGAGTGACAGTAATGTACGACAGCTCTTCAAAAAGTGAGTGACGTTTGCTCAGTATAAATAGTGTACTCTTTGGTTCCCGTCATTCCAGCCAGGCTTCTTTCGGTTCGGTCTTCGGTCGTCGGATTCGGTAATCTCTCGCCGTTATATATATATATATATATATATATATATCATAATAAATCTATGTATATATCGGTTGTATAGTTAATAATTAGTTATCAATGGATGTCATTCACCCACCCTCAATCGGTTAAAAATGTACGGCCCTGTAATTTCCGGCACAGAGACGTAACCTTAGGCCTCAGGAGTGGTAACGCATCTGCATTTTGACCTTAGTCTTTGTGTGGGTGTTTATAGGCTGCAGTCATCACTTAACATCAACGTGAACTGCATGCTTGTTTACCACTACCATTACATAAAAAAAAAAAACAAAAGGGAAGGCAGAGTTTGACGCATTGGTGTGGGACCTCTGTAGCTTAGAGGTAAAGCGGCTGGACTGATTATCCTGAAGTTGCAGGTTCGATTTCAGGCCGAAGTCAAATTTTTCTTTCCCATTTTTGTCTATAATAACAATATTCTTTATTATCTTAATATCTTGTCTTAATATATATAAATCTCGTGTCACAATGTTTGTCCTCAATGGACTCCTAAACCACTTAACCGATTATAATAAAATTCGCACACCATGTGCAGTTCGATCCAACTTGAGAGATAGGATAGCTTACATTACGCTATGACTAATAGGAGCAGAGCAGCGCGGGCGAAGCCGGGCCGGGCCGCTAGTATATTATATTATATATTATATACTGAAGATCTTATTAGCTATCTTATTAGCTATATTATATACTGAAGATCTTATGTACCTACCATACTCTTAGCAAATAAATAAATTCATTCATTCAAATGATCTCATTGATTACCAGCAGCTTGCGAAAGGTTCTCAACCAGAACTCGAGCTAAAAAGTGCACATTGTGGTAATGTTGAATTTCAGTAGGATTTTCTATAGCAGCCTTCAAATGTGAGTCTTATGCTGACCAGCTCTTTGGAATGCATCTTTGTAAATATTGTTGCTATTTATTCCAAATTTTAATCATTATGTTTAGTTAATTTGAGTAGCACGATGACGCTTCGGTCAATTTAAAGGCCAATTAACACATTTGATTTTTGTGCATTCTCGAAAGATCTTCTACTTACGTGTTGGACTTGAGTGCAACAGGATCTTTTTTTATTTTTTCATTATTACTATACCTTAAACAATATTATAAAAGTAGCAGGAACGGCTCTAGGTATGTTAATGATTGATGATGATGAGTAATTGAAAAGAAATGGAACCAGCTTAAATTTTCAGATGATACGCATGTAGAAGTTAGAGACACAGATCTGTACGGCCCTGTGATTTCCAGCACAGATGCGTAATATCTTAGGTCTTAGGAGTGGCAACGCATTTAGATTGAAAGCTCTGGTTTCGTGTAGACTGATAGGCTATTACTTACCAATGTAAACTGATACCTGTTTGCCACTTCATAAATTGAAAAAATAACTGTGTTATGTTGTGCTTATACTTATATAACACTCTAACAATCTCTGAAAAAAATCCATGCTATATCGGGTGCAAAAAAAGGAGAAAACAGAAACAATTTAATTTAGATCAATTTCTTCTTCGATATTTTATTAAGAAACAAGAAATTCTATCGAGTATAATGCTAATACAATATAATATTACATAATTTAAATTGATATAAAAATAATTTTATATCGATACTTTGATATATCAGGTTAGTTTCCTACATCACTATATAAAAATGCAATTTTAGAAAAGAATAAATAGGTTGCATTAAAAGTCGTATAAGTCATACGAAACTTACACAGGTCTTCAAAACTCTTAATAAAACATATCACTATATATCACTGCATTTCAAAATCCCACCGAATACGACACAATCCGTGAAAATTTGTACATAACCTCACAAAGTTCAATCCAAGATTATTTTCGTTTTTCCTTGCACCACTCTGTTTTAAACAGTACGAGAGCATAATCAGTCAACATAAAGCAAAACCTAGAATACCACATTATCTAGTTAAAAGGTTTAGTTTTCAAGAAAACAGCAAAAATATTACGAGCACCTGTTTGTTTAACAACAGATGTACCACAAATCGGGCGCATACAATGGCGCCGACGGGCACGCGAAGGCATAAGTATGACGTCACATCAAATCATTTCCAAAATTGATACTCTGCATACATCTTGTGTCTCTTTTTACAAAGGGAGCTACTGGTTAGTTAGAAAGAGTCAAAACTGCTTTTGTCAGACATGTGTCGATTTTACCCATTATTGTATAACTACTGTTTCTATCTAGTTTCTATAGTAGAATGTGCCTTCTCCATGTGTATTAACTCTGTGGTCATGACAGTCTATATGTATTATCTATGGTCATGACTAAGGTGTCATAGATTGTCTTGTTGGTGTGTGATAGATGTCACTCATGCACTCAACCGCACTCAATGTCCTGTTCGTAAAAATACCACCACACTCAGTGGTGGTAAACAGGTATTTGTTAACCGCGAGAGCAACTGTTCTGACTCTCGTAAACTCCTTTCATACATTCGTTTTTTCTTAGGGAGTTGCGCCAGACTGTCGTAGACTAGTATAGTGATCTGTGGTGCATACATCCAAGATTCAGGATACTGGACCCTGGACACTTTGGACAGCGACAGGAAATTAAAAAAGAAAAACTTCCACTTCCAAATCGACGTCTGCTAAAAGAAAGTTTTACCATTAAGCCTATTATTCTGTTACATACCAATCTACGTAAATAAATTTAATAAATTAAATCCAAGATGGATAAAGCAAGACGTCAAATACCCAATACACCAGTTGAATTCTATATTCAATTATATTGCAAAAAAAGATCTATTAATCAGGTTAGAAATGTAAAAATATGCTGTTTTTGTTCCTTATTTTCCTTAGCTTCATAATTGTTGTTGGATAAAAAACTTTCAAATTCAAATTATTTATTTGTCATATGGGTACTTAGGTGGTTTTGTACAATGACATCCTGTTAGGGCACAACAACGTAAACCCTCCAGACAGGAGAAAAATATGACAATTGAAATTCAATTGTGTCTGGGCGCTGGTGGTGAGGCCACGTTCCTTGACAGGTTTAAGAGGGGAAATTTATGTAATAAGGGGAAAGTTAAATGTTATTATTTATTAAGATTAGAAATTTACATAATTTGAAGGTTTCACTCAAATAATCCTCAATATTTTAGTAACATTTATCGATGAGTAATTGTCTGACATTTTTAATTAATGTTTTGTAGTTTGTTTTGTTTTTTAATGGTGTTGGTAATCTATATATATAAAAATCAATTTCTGTTCGTTAGTCTCACTAAAACTCGAGAACCGCTTCACCGATTTGGCTAATTTTGTCCAGGAAGGTTTAAAAGGCAAGAAAATATGAAGAAATTAAAGGGAAATAGTAAAACCCACAATTTAATTTCTAGGACTATTTTAAAATATAAATTTTTAAAATAGTCACATATCTATCAAAATAAATATTTCGAATTTGTACATGTATATGTGATTATTAAAATGTTCTTTTCTCTTGTAGGATAGTGAAATTATTACAGAAGCAACAAAGTCCTGGGTATCATTAAATAAGGATGAGAAACAGAAATTCCTGGATAAATATAATAAATGTCAATCAAAATTCAAAAATTCATTTGCCGATTATTTGAAAAGAGCAGAACCATATATGAAGAAAAAACAGAGCAAAGGAATTCAAATTAACAGGTAGTTTATCTAAACTTTTAGTTAGATAGTAAAACAAAAAAATATATAATTAATTTATTAAACCTTCAAGAAACATAAACATAAAGCCGCCTGCTAGACACAATTGACAATCAATTATTATGTTTTTCTCACGACTTAAGGGGTTAAAAGAAATATTTAATATTTTAACTATACAACTGGCACACATTTTTGTTATGGATTTATATCCAAGAAGCATTACTGCGTATGAGAAATTGTTATGATTCTAAGGAAACAAAGGGACTGCTGTTTTGTAGCTTTAATTTTTTTTTAAATTTTTTACTTGGGTGTCACAATATCTTGGGTTAATTTAATTATTTTTCTACAGTGTGAAATTGTGCAATGGCATGTTCTGAATATATAGCTTCCACTGTCTGTATAATGTGAATTAAACTCCACGTTATACCTATTTACTGATCTGTATACATTGTGTAAAAGAAACACTACTGAAAACAAAACTGGTTAGTGTTCATGATTCTAGATAGGTGTAGGTATACCTACATTAACATAAACAAAATATTTTATAATTTTCGTATTTTCTTTATTTTTTGTATGTCTCATCCAAAAGATTAAAACCGGTCAAGTGCATGTCGGGCCACGCGCAGTGTACGGTTCCGTAGTAACAGAGTAAAAGATGAAATAAAAAAAAAAATAGTAAAGTACATTTGATCGACTATTGGCCGAATACTCAAACGTCACTCAATTTTAAGCAACCCTCAAATGTGCGCTATCTCTATCGTTTGAACGTGTTTTATAAAGACAGAAGACTTTTAAGTCCCACTTAGATTTGAGTGATGTTTGAGTATTTGGCCGTATTACTCGCAAACTTGCAAGGCCAACTTAATTGTGATAGTTTTCCTTTTAATTTCGTTATATATAGCTACTATTGCCGTAACGTTTGAATTTCTAACAACAACCGTTTAGTCTGTAGGGGGGGGGGACACTTGAGTCTAACGAAAATTTGCACTTTAAAGCTTAATAAGTCACGAACAGTTAACTAAATCGAAAAATGATGTTAGGACACCCATACTATTTTTTAAAAACCTATCCAACGATACTACACAATATATGGAAATCGAAAATAAAAAAAAATATCTGCGAGTTACATGTGTAGTACAAGTTACAAAAATATGTGCGAGGTTACCCTAAATATTTTTTTTTTCATGTTTTAATTCTACCACTTTGCGGCGTAATTAATATGTATACTTGTGCCAAATTTCAAGTCTCTAGTACTTATAGTTTTTGCGCTAAACCGCGGACGGACAGACATACAGACAGACAGACAGACGGACATGGCGAAACTATAAGGGTTCCTTTGTTTACTACGGAACCCTAAAAAATAGTATGCATAGATATACGGGTTAATTTAAATTAGCGCATAACCTCCTGCAGGCAGCCTCTCTAGATCAATCCCAACAACATTTTGTTTAACGACTTTTTACAAATAAATCTTGATAAATAAGTTAATACCCCAAAAAAAAACTAAACAAAAAATTATTTCATAAGTTCAGAAGAGCATAGCCGCCGCCGCTGCGTCACCCCACAACCCCGCTCCCCGCTGCACGTGGCGATATTTTGCCTAGGCAAAGGTGCGTGGTATACCTACGCTAAGAGTAAATGCCACTTTAGAGGCAAAAAAAAATGTTGAATGGGAAAATTTTAATTTTGATAACTATGTATTTTAAAAAGTCGTAGAGCAAATGTTGTTGGGATTGATATAGAGAGGCTGCCTGCAAGAGGTTATGCGCTAATTACAATTATCCCGTATATTATGTATAGATCTATCTTTTATCTTACATTCTCTGTTAGTAGCACTAATTGACTGAAACTTTATATTATTGACTATAAAAAAAAATATTATGCATAGTTTAAAATGGCCTTTTCGAAAAAACGGTTCAGCATAGGATGGAAGGTTTTGGTTACTTACACGACTGCGCGTTTAAACACATAATTAGCAATTTTTTGCAATCCAAGCAGCCTGTGTGCTTTTATCCCCATATATGGCCATACGTCTAATATTATGTACAGAGAAGCATTACTTTAAAGTAGATTTCTTAAGCTACCCAAAAGTGTTTATGATGCAAAATTAACCAAAAGTGCTGCCCAAAGTCCCAAAGTCACTATTCCACGCGAACACAGTCGCGGGCGCAGCTAGTAATTGTAATATGTATACTGTATAAATACCTAATTTCAACTCAATGGGCCCAAAACTTTTGAAGAACATTGGCTGTGACACACAGACGCACGAGTAATCAATCTTATAAGGTGCCTGTTTTTTTCCTCTTGAGGTAAGGAACCTTAAGAAGGACACAGTATTAATAAAATTGATAGTTGAATAAGTAATGTTTATTCGATTTAGTGCATCTACATACGGTACTTCTCCTTTGTTTTAAGCCGCGTGCACCGTGTCCGTTAGTTAAATGACGAAAAGGAGTTTTCAAATTTAACTTATATTTTAAAAATAGATATGATTATCATACGACTTTCTTCCCCTTAGATCAAATCTTATGGCCCCACAAAATGATGGAAATTTGTCATTATTATCAAAGCTTGAAGACGATATATTGGAAAACAATGAATATGACAATGAAGATAATACCGAAATTAACCAGATAAGTAATAACAACAAGTAAGTGTATTAATAAATTACAGTTATAGCCCGACTTACACTACCCCGTTTCACGTGAATTCCGACATACGCGGTTTTTTTAATTATACCGCTCGCATCGGCTTGGCTTCCCCACTCCTCTCTGTCTGTACGCTTGCTGTTAACTTAACTGTCAAAAATCATACCGTACTAACAGTTCTAAGCATACTTTGCTCAAAGTAAAGTCGTAGTGCGGTCTGTGAATCTCACCATTATTTAGTATAGACACTACCGCGTCTACCGCATTAACTTATTTAGCTGCCGCCGCTAATAGGGTATTTGATAATGTAATTTTTTGCTGTAAATGACATAGCCCGTAACATGGCAATGAAAAGTATATACATAAAAAATAATAAAATCGGTGCATTATTACAGAAAATTATTAAAAAAAGTGAAAAATAATAATAATAATAATGGCAACCCATTATACGTCCCACTGCTGGGCACGAGTCTCTTCCCTTTTTGGGGGGAGGCCTGGAGCTTACTCCACCACGCTGCTCCAATGCGGATTTTGGAGGTGGAGGTGGGGGGTTAGTGCAAAGATATTATAAGAACAGATTGACAATACACACGCTTTTCAATGAAAACTGCTACAACCATTCAAAGTGGGAGGAGCTTATCTTGGAGCGCAAATAAACACCAATTAGGCGCGAGGTCAAGTCAGGTCAACACACCTGACTTCACCTGATTAGTGTTTGGTCGCGCCACAAAACGTCACAAATATGGCGTATTAACAGTTCGTACAAGAGTTTAAAGACGTGATTATACTACAAAATCTAGATGTCCGTTATTTTCCGTGTAAATAAATGAGTTAGCTGGCAGTATTCCCTGTTTTGACATGATATATTTGATTATGCGCGATGTGATATCGTGTTTAGCAAAAATAACAAAATTATGACTCACTGGTGATAAGTAATGCTACTGAGTGGTTTAGTTTGCTTTACTGTTCGGTTTTTACACCAAAACACTGAATAATTTGGCATTTTCAACGGTTTTTTCTCACTAACTTTGCGCTCGGCGGGTGAATGCACAATTAATGGATGATTCATGACGCGTGTGCGGGAACGGTCACCTGACCTTCCGCGAGACTAAACGAACGCTCAGCGGCCGGTGCGTATTGGCAATCTAATTAAATTCCTCCTTAATCTAATTCCTCTAATATCTTTGGGTTAGTGGCCAACCCGCTGTCGGATGTTTTCAAGCATCCCATAAGGCTCCGACAAGGTTTAACGACTGCTATCCATCGATAGCAACCTTGACCGGCGGCTTAACGTGCCCTCCGAAACACGGAAGCATGAATGAAAAAAAAAAGAATAATCTATTTTAAAAATATTAGATTCCTTGTACAAATCCCAACAATTTTACTATGCAAACTATTTACAAAAACGCAATATTACCGAATACATTTTAAGATTTATTGAATTCGTAATTGTTCGTAATTAATTTCGTAGGTACAACACAATTTTCTTAATTTTATTTCATAACTGCCTCGGTAGCCTAGTGGTAGCAGGCCACTACTACTACACTGAGGTCCTGGGTTCGATCCCCGGGTAGGAGGTTATCAGAGATAATGGTGTAAAGTCCTTTACCTCTGGTTCTATTGAGATTTTTCCATTTTCTGGAAATTTCCCATTACATCGAAGTTTGTTAATGTGCCCGGAGATGTCAACAGGCTCGCCACCTGTTACATGGGCCAAAACGTAACCGGCTAATCGTGGGTGTTTGCATGTATACCTCTGCCTACCCCTTGCGGATTACAGGCGTGAAGTTACGTTTTTTTATTTCATTCATACTCGAATCGCATATAATTTAACTGTTTGTGTTAGACTTAAGTCTCATTTTCGTTTATATTGACTGTTCACCAAATGAGTGACTAATTTACTCAATTGTAATTAATTTTGGGATAAAATATATCCTATATTAAAAATACCTAAAATCGGATTCGGTTATCGATTCTGAACAAACTAGTTTCGCCTAGTACATTCAATCCTGTTACATGTTGTATATGTACATATATATTTTTTTCAGGGATGCGGATTATACTACGCACGATTCTTCTAATATGTTGACCGAACCAGTCCCTCCAAGCGTCTTGTAAGTTTGACAAGTTACTTTTTATGTTTATTGTGATCAAGTCTAATCTAAGGTCTATCTTTTCTAATTTCCCGGATTGCCAGGATTCGGCCAAAACTGCGATGGGACGCCGCGGCCACTCCCCAGTATCCATTCATCAAAATCAGAAATGCATTTAGGGTGACAAGCACAAACAAACAAAATAAATAATATTGAACAACAATTATATACTACCTACATATCGCATTACAAATTAGAGAAATTGTATTGGAGAAAATCACTAAGATAAAACTAAAAAGAGGGCGTAGGCACCACCGCATTACCTAATTTATCTGCCGCTAAATGGTAGTGTTCAGCACTATCGTGTTCGTGTTCCGGTTAGATGGTAATGTATGGCCCCGTAATAACAATCACAGAGACATAAAAGGTCTCAGGGATGGCAACGCATCTGCATTTTGACCTCTGGTCTTTCCTAAAGTAAACCTTATGGCGCTTAACGCAGTCGTCAATTATCGTTTTAAACAGATGGATCGGTAGGAATTGTTGATGGAAAATGGCTTCTAAATGCCAGAAAAACGCGAAGCCGGGCTAAAAAAATAAATAAAAGCGGATCGATAAAAGCTAAAAGCTATATTCGACGGACGGATAAAAGTTATATTCGATTGATTTGCCTGGCTGTACCTAATGAAGATAGTGGATGGTAAATATTTTTTTTTTGCTTCAGGTCAGCTAAGGAGTTGTTTGAAAAAATCAATGGATCAGAACCAGATCAATCATGGACTACACTGCCAAACGATAAAATAAGGCTGTACCAAAATGCACTACTGTCAATTAAAAGAAATTATATAAAAAATTACAGGATGTATTTAGAAAGTTTGTCATCCCGACAGTTATTTGACCATTACAAAGTTGTAAATGCTTCTTAGCTAGAAAATAAATGTTTTAATTTTGTGTAAAAAATATTTTTAATCCCAATATTTTTATGGTAAAACTCAAAGATTAGATGAGTTTGCCAATACGCAACGGCCGCTGAGCGTTCGTTTGGACTCGTGGACGGTCAGGTGACCGTTTGGGCTCACGCAGCAAGAATCATCCATTCATTGTGCATTCGTAGATAGACCATAGACCATTCGCTATTTCGACAGTTTGAGACATTGACCAATCGCTATTTTGACCCATTGCGATTTAGACGGTTTTTAATCACTTGACCGATTGCGAATTTGACCAATCGTGACGAAACCCAACTGTTTTGTTTTATGACCTTAGGCTGCACTAATTCGCTTACCATCAATTCGAAATATCATGCTTATTAAAGAGAACAATAACAACTTCTAAGTATGTACTAATTTATATGAGCATAATTAGGTTAATACTGGAACATTTAAAATACAATAGTTACAAATATTAGGTGCCTAAATCCTAAAAATAAGATTTTTAAATACATAAACAATTATTTTCACAACAAACTATCTCATTAAAACATTTGTTTATTGGTGAAACTGGCTCCAATAAATTTAGTTGCCACAGATCAGTCCAAGGGCCATTCCAGCAGCAAATGATGCCATAAAAACTTGTGTTTCAGTTGCGCGATAATCATCATCTCCGATAAAGCTGTTGTACCAACGTTTCGCCTTCTTTTCTTTTTTCTTCAACAGATCCTCAGCTTTGTCGATTTTCCGGTCCACAAATCTTCCCATCTGTAGATGATAAATTACATTGTTATTAACCTATAAGTAGATACCATCGTAAGTATCTTACCTTCTACCAGAGACTATGTAATAATACTATGTATAGAATGGACACTTCGACGTCCCGCCCGATTTCCCCGCATCACCCAACCTCCTCCCCTCTTATGGGCGACGGTTGGTATTTTCGTCATATTATGCTTCAAAAAAAATTACACGGGATCTCGTGGGATCCCGATCGGTATAGCATTCCCTGATAGGTAGGTATGGCATCGTGGACTTTTTTGTAGATCTATTAAAATAAAATTAAAAACCGGTCAAGTGCGTGTCGGGCCACGCGCAGTGTAGTTCCGTAGCTACAGAACCGTAATGAAAAAAAATATTTCTATGGAGTTGATCGAAATGTTCAATCATTTTTTTTAGTTTTTGAGTCAACTTAAGTGTGATAGTTTTCCGTTTAATTTCATCATATACCTATAGCTACTATTTCCGTAACGTTTGAATTTGTAACAACAACCGTTTAGTTTGTAGATGGGAGGGAGGGAGGGACACTTGATTCTAACGAAAATTGTTTTTTTTTTATTTTAAAGCTTAATAACTCACGAACAGTTAATTAAATCGAAAAATGATATTTGCACACCCGTTTCGTTTTTGAAAAACCTCCAACGATATCCGACACTATGTGGAAAACGAAAAATAAATATCCGATCGTTACATGTAGGGGAGGTACCATAAATTAAAAAAAATATCATGTTTTTATTCTACTACCACAGTCTAAAAGTCTAAGTCTTTATGTACATACTTACTTCACTTAAAACGAAAAAATGTGGGTGTCGGATGTGGGAATCGGAACCCTAGGGGCCAGAGGCTGGCCAACTTTCTGGAGAAGGAGGAACTTTTTATGATGAACTCCTTTTTCAAGAAGCCGCCTCATAGGAAATGGACCTGGATGAGCCCCGACGGTTCCACAAAAAATGAGATAGACTTCATTATGACCACCAAGAAACACATATTCAATGATGTCTCCGTGATTCACAGGGTGAAAACCGGAAGTGATCACCGAATGGTTAGGGGCACATTAAATTTAAACATCAAGATCGAAAGATCTCTGATGAAGTCTACACTCCGACCTACTGTTTCTCACATACAAAACCCAAAATCGCTTTGCTTGCCTGGAGGATTGCATCTCAGTGGACGATATGAATGACAGGTTGGTAGAAACTGTCCAGTCGGTGGGGTACAAATACTTTAAAACTCGGCGACGAAATAGACCTCAAAAACTTACCAATCAAACCCTCAACCTTATGGCAGAACGACGCTCAATGATACTGCAGACCTCTGATGAAGCTATAAAATACCGGCAACTTAATAGACAGATCCAACAGTCCTCGCGGCACGACATCAGATCCTTCAACACAAAATGTGTTGAGGAAACGATAGAGCGAAACAAGGGCTCCAAAGTGTTTGCAAGGGATCTGTCTATTGGACAGAGCCGGCGGATGCAGCTGAAGACAGAGGACGGCAGTTTAGCGTCGACTAAGCCTGAGGTATTGCGGGTAGGGGTCGAAAACCGGGATCCCGGATACCGAAAATACCGGGATACCGGCCCAAATTTAGCTTTTTCAAATACCGGTTTTAATTTCACTTAAACCGGTATTTTCAGTATGCAGTAACATATGCATTAATGAAAACAAAACAAAGTTGCGCGCAATTAAATTCAAGCCACCGTGAGAGATACAATGATTTTATGCAGCGGGGTACGTACTATTAGTAGGGGAGTCCAAGAGGGGATTTTTTTATTTACTCCAGCGTGTTAGATTAAGATAAAGGAGATACCTTGCACCCCGTTCAGTACCTTAACCAAAATCTAAGATGCCCATAAAGGGCAGAACCCTTAGGGCTTCCGCCACGAGCTTGCCTCGCATCCAAATCGTCATAATTTTGGATGGGAGCTTTGATTGTGTTCACTTTACATCCTCTCTGAGTATCTGACATTCTTGAGCAATTTTTCACCTACATTTTCGAAAGAATCAAATGTTTTTGAATAGGGCGCGGTATCAACGCCATGGTTCAAGAGCGTGTCAGATATTCTGAGAGGGTGTAAAATGTACCCAAACAATGCTCCTATACAAAATTCAGACGATTCGGAAGATGAGCAAGATCGTACTGACATTTTGAATTTTTTGAATAGCTACCCTTTGGGAGCGGCTTTATATACAAACCTTACATTTAGTGGAGGTACAGGTGCAGGGTTCAAGGTATCTCCCATATCCTTAATTTAACGTGCTCGAGTAGAGTCGAGTCGAGAGAGTATCTATCCCCATAATTCCGACCTTGTACGGCGATAGCCGCGTTTAACCGACCTAGCAAGCGAGCAAATAGCGTGCTGCGGCGCAAAGAACGTTAAATCCTCACCGTTGAGCACTGCCAGGTGCCCGTCCAGCCGGTAAGAGTGGAACTTCTTTCTTCGGCGGGTAGTGCGGTGTAGGAAAAGAGACGGTGGCACCATGTCGAACAGTTCAGCAGAGCACTCACCATTGTAGAAACGGTACAACACGCACAGACTCCCAATTTCCCTGCGCAGGCAGATGTTCGAGCCAGTCAGTAAAGACCTGGATCGTTAATAATACGAACAGCGCGTCTTTGTAGGGAGTCGAGTGAACCAAGCTGCTATTTGGGAGCTTCCCGCCCACAAATGAGAGCAGTATTCCAGATGGGCCACACTTGGGCCTTATAAAGCTGTGGTAGCCGCCCCGATGTGAAATTCTGTCTCGCTTTGTTAAGCACCCCTAGCTTTTTGGATGCCAACTTGGTCTTACACTCAATGTGACTCCCAATTTGCACTTCATTCGATATGTCACCGCCCAGGATAGCAATACTCTTAAGAACGGCGAGCGGATTGCCCTGGAACTGTGGTACTACAATGAATGGATTTTTGTTACCAGTGAACGCGCAGACTTGTGTCTTCGTGGGGTGAACTGCACTCAATTGAGTCGACCCCAATCCGATACCCGCTCCAGAGAAGTCTAATCCTGCTTTACTCGATATGTGTCCGAGAGGCATTGCACGGCTAGTGTACTGTGCAGTGTGCATCTCCCGTGCTGACATAAAGCGTAATAGGTAACAGAGAAAAGACAACACATATTCTAAAAATTAATACATACCTATACGGGTAATATGTGTCTCGCGGCTGCCAAAAAGGTGTCCTGTTCAGCAAATGTCAGGTACCTTCATATACAAGGTACCTGACGCTGGTTTTCAACAGGACCCTTAGTGAGTGAACCACGGATATCAAATTTATAATAAAGTATAATTGTACTAATACTTAAACAAGGTACATACATACGGATTTATAACCGATAATTTAATAAGCCATTAAAATAACATACTTAATAAAACGATAAATGTAATACATACTAGTAGGTACAAACAATAATAAATAGATTAATACCAAAGTAAATAAAATATAAGTAGATAAAAAACATCTTATTAATATCATAATAATAATATGCAATCAAAGAATTATAACGCAATTGTGTGGTGGCGCGTCGATCGCCGGGAGCAGGGAGTGGTGCGTCATCCCCACCTCAGGCATTACAGCATTTACAGCGCGATAACGACCGGCCGAGCGCAGGCCTTATCTATTGCGATGCCGATGCGCCGGTGTCGCGTACGTGAAACCGCGTTGAGGTAACTTACGTCCGATATTTGTGGGCATATTAAGTATTTAATATTTCACTCATGGTACCAATCCATACAAGTGATACGGCGTAGTACGTGTATACAACGTTACAAAAGTTTGTGGACTCATCTTGTATGAATTAATTATGAGAACAATTCTCCTTATGATCACTATGTACCTATACATATATCCTTATTATGTAATTTACAGAGGAACGCTATGGCAGTTAATGATATTCATATGGAAAGGGCGGTGCATAGTGAGAGAAAAATAAACAAAGTTAAAAACAAAATGAGTGGAGAACGTCCTTGTTATATACTTACTACTGCATTATATGTTTGAAGGCCGCAAATACAAGGTAACTTTTTTTTTTAATTATAAACTGCTAATGGTTAATTAGAATTAATTAGAAATTTATTTAATTTATATTTTTTTATATTGATATAATTTAATATTGTATAAGAGGAAAAATGATATATAAAATAATTTGCCAATGCAAAAATATGAATACCACAGCCTAAAGAAAGTGGTAATACCATTGCTGTTGGGAGGTAGGTAGGTATTAACGTTCAAAAATACATCAACTGCTGTCGACGATGTAGTCATATTTGACTTTTTTCTTCATATTTGACTTCATATTTGATTAGTTTTTTATTTAATTAACTTTACCATTCACTTATCACGTTACGTACTATCGATCACCAACCTACCTACCTATTTTTCTTTTTCTATGCGTAACTCATAAAAGTGACGTATTATTGGTCACGAAAGAAGCGAGCTTCCGCTGCTCTTCTAGTAGGTATTGTTTGAGATATTTCTTAAACGTACTACGTGATAGGTGAGTCTGTCTGAGCGCTGACCGTCAACTAAGACCTGTATAAAACGCTCAGCCAGAAAGCTGGTTGTCCAGTTGCAAAGCCTCTCGGGAAGACAGTAAGATGGAAGTTTCGCGAGAAGTGCCAGACCTGGTCAAAGGCCTTAGCAATATCATGGCTTACAGCCAATGCCTCCCCACTCTCGGCCAAGGCGTGAGACCAACAGTGCGTCAGATATACTAGAAGATCACTTGTAGATCTGCCATGAAGAAAGCCATACTGGCGGGCACTGATCAGCTGATGATCCTCTAGATACTGCAGCAGTTGTATAGTGATCACACGCTCCATGACTTTGCAGAGTGAGCATGACTGCAATCCCCTTTTTGGGTATCGGGTGCACGAGGTCTGTCTTCCACGCGGACGGTGCCTTTCCATAATCGTTCACTCGACTTTTTGATGTCAAGGGATAAGAGCGCTCGCCTGACGTTCTCCTGAGTGAATTGATGACGTCAGGCAAAGAGCTTTCACAGCGCGGGATGCTAGGCGATATGTACCATGCTGTGTGCTTGATGACCCATGTCATCATGAGTTGAGTTAGAGGCAAAGAGATTGCCCAGGAGATCGGCTTTCTTTTTTGCCGTGTGGACTAGGCTATCATAAATTTTCCGCAGTGGTGGGAAAGATGACCGATGGAAATTCTCTTCGATATCTTTGACAACAGACCAATAGGCACGCCTCAAACTGCCTCATTAGTGTCTTGCCAACTCTACTGACATGCTTGGACTTTATTTTGGCTATCCGCAGCTTCGTGGACCTGGAGGCAGCGTTAAGTACTCCCTTAAGGTCGGAGGCAATGGGATCCTTGCAAGCGTGAGCCATAGTCCAGGTTCTGTAAGTTTCCTGCTTATGGCTAGAAGCCATAGGACAAGACTTATTTAACCAGGGCTGATACCGTCCACCAATGGATACCACAGAGTGCGGGATGAAACATTCCATTCTCTGGTGTATCACGTCGGTTACAGCTTCGGCGCACGTGCTCGGATCTTCCGATGAGAAACAAAGCTGCCTCCATGGGTAGGACGACAAAAACTGCCTCAGTCCATCACAATCTGTTGACCTGTAATGCCACACTTAACGGGTGGAAGAGGGTTGCAGAGGCGAACCGACAAGGGAGTTTTCGTGCGTACCAGGCAGCGATCTGAGGTTCCTAAAGGAGCTTCGACCACGACCTGATAATTGGCAGGATGTGAAGACAACAGAAGATCCAGCAAATATGCGGTGTGGCCTTCGACATCTGGTATCTGGGTAAACCCGGATACTACTTGTGTGAGTCCGTTAGCCAGCGCAAAGTCATATGCAGTCCTTCCAGCGAAGTCAGCGATTCGGGAGCTCAACTGTTCAAGCATCTGTTCTCTGCTCTGCTCGGACAAGCTGTCTCCTCGTCTCCGCAGTAGGACCTGTACACGCACGCGCAAATTCGGTTGGTGTCACCGTAATCTACGCGCGCCCACTATAACGACAGGTCCTTGTGTTCAAAATGGTCAAGACGGCGACAACAGACATCCTTTCGGACGTACAGATATACCCCGGCGCAGCGAATGAAAGTGTTCTCCAGAGTATAGCCGGGTTAAGGTACGCAGTGTCAAAAAGAGAGGGTATTTGTCTATCCGTCAGAAGGAATAGAGTTGACTTAGCCGTTTCAAGGTGATGATGGACGGCGTTAAGGTTGATATGTAAACCCCTGATGTTGCAGATGTCCACAGTAAATGTGGGAGGGGTAATAAATATAATAATATTCTTGTGCTTCTTATTTATATGTTACAATATAGAGTAAAAATTAAGAACTCTATTCATATCCCGAAAATACCGGGATACCGGGATTTTTCATAAGTGTATGTATGTATGTATGTATCTTCACGCCAGGTCCCTAACGGGGTAGGCAGAGAGTGTAGAGCGCCAGACATCCCGGTTCTGACAAACCTCTCGTGCCTCGTCTACCTTCATCATTCTCTTCATACATGCACGCCGATTCCTAAGACTTTTGACCCCACCATCAGACAGAACTCGACCTATTTGGTCATAGTAGGTCAGCCTTGGTCTTCCTGGGCCTCTGCAACCATCCACATTCGCATTGTATATCTGTTTAGTCATTCGCTCATTCGACATTCTTTCTATATGCCCGAACCATCGGAGCATGCCTTTTTTCATTTTTACACCGATACTATCATTCACACAAAGTCTCTTTCTTACATCTTCATTACGAACGCGATCGGTAAGTGATACACCGCAGATCTTGCGCAAAGATCATAAGTGAATACCGAAAATACCGGTATTGCTTCAATGGCTCGGTATTGCGACCCCTAATTGCGGGAGATCGAGAGGTTCTATGGGTTCTATGGGAGTTATATACCTCGGTCGCACAACCTGCCTCTGATTTGGTCAGAGACCCGAGAGCCAAATTAACCCGACACTATACCGAAGATATCCCGGATATAATCTCGTACATCAGCCTGTACGAGATTAGGATGGCCCTCAAACAGCTTAAGAACAACAAAGCGCCTGGAGAGGACGGAATCACTACAGAGCTTCTGCAAGCGGGTGGATCACCGTTACTGAAAGTCCTTCAGAAGCTCTTTAATTCCGTCCTATTCGAAGGTACTACGCCAGAAGCATGGAATAGAGGCGTGGTGGAGCTTTTCATCAAAAAAGGTGATAAAGCCCTATTGAAGAACTATAGACCCATCTCGCTTCTCAGCCATGTCTACAAGCTGTTTTCGAGGGTGATCACGAACCGTCTCGCTCGCAGGTTGATGACTTCCAGCCTCCCGAACAAGCCGGTTTCCGAAAAGGCTATAGTACCATAGACCACATACACACGCTGCGGCAGGTTATACAGAAGTCTGAGGAGTATAACCGGCCATTATGCTTAGCGTTCGTAGACTATGAGAAAGCCTTTGATTCGGTTGAAACATGGGCTGTGCTGCAGTCTTTACAGCGTTGCCACATTGACTATCGGTATATCGAAGTGTTCGTATAAAAACGCCACCATGTTAGTCCGAGTACAGGACCAATGCACGAGGGCGATTCCTTTGCAGAGGGGAGTAAGACAGGGAGATGTCATTTCACCCCTGCTCTTCACCAATGCAATGGAAGACGCCTTCAAGCTCCTGGAATGGCAAGGACTAGGCATCAATGTCAACGGCGAATACATCACTCACCTTCGGTTTGCCGACGATATTATAGTCATGGCAGAGTCGCTGGAAGATCTCAGCACAATGCTCGAAGACCTCAATCGAGTGTCCCAAAGAGTGTGCCTTAAAATGAACATGGATAAGACCAAGGTCATGTTCAATAACCTTGTATCGTCAACTCCAGTGTCCGTTTGCAACTCGATCCTCGAAGTTGTCGACGAATATGTCTATTTAGGACAAACCATACAACTAGGCAGGTCGAACTTCGAGAAAGAGGTAATTCGCCGAATCCAACTCGGCTGAGCAGCGTTCGGGAAGTTAAGGAGCGTTTTCTCTTCAAACATCCCGCAGTCCTTGAAGACGAAAGTCTTTAATCAGTGCGTTTTGCCGGTGATGACCTACGGTGCCGAGACGTGGTCTCTCACTATGGGGCTCGTACGAAAGCTCCAAGTCACTCAGCGGTCAAGTGGAAAGGGCTATGCTGGGCGTTTCCCTACTGGATCGAATCAGAAATGAGATCCGTAGGCGAACGAAAGTCGCTGACATAACCAAGCAGATTTCCAAGCTGAAGTGGCAATGGGCAGGGCACATAGCTCGGAGAACCGATAGCCACTGGGGCAGAAAGCTAAGCTTAGCAAAAAAAGAAAGCAGAAGAAAGCTTAGCAAA
Source organism: Macrosoma leucophasiata (assembly GCA_036365455.1). Lineage (NCBI taxonomy): Eukaryota > Metazoa > Arthropoda > Insecta > Lepidoptera > Hedylidae > Macrosoma > Macrosoma leucophasiata. The sequence goes on along the minus strand of JAWQUS010000009.1, from coordinate 14,254,898 downwards.
AACTTAAGTTATGTGAATTTAATTAATTTGGGGAGAGATCCCCGAGCTCTTATTAATTTTTCTTTTCTTTTTGGGTTTTTCTCTTTAAACAATTGAAACTTCTCCTGCAGAAGCCGCCCAAGTGGTGGCATTGCTGGATTCTGGACTTAGTCAGCGCGTTGTGGCTGCAAGATTGCATTTAAGCCTATCATCGGTTCATAGAGTCTATAAACGCTTTCGGGAGACTAGTTTGTTGACGCGGCGTTCAGTTTCTGGCAGGAATCGGGTCACATCTAAGCGAGACAATCGATTTATTGCAATGACTTCTTTAAGAAATCGACGCCTCAACGCTTTCCAACTGCAGCGGCAGCTAAGTGCTGTACGAAGGATGGCTGTAAGTGACTCTACAATAAGAAAAAGATTGAAAGAACATGGATTGGTACCGCACAAGCCAGCAAACGGGTCGAAATTAACTGCAGACCACCGAAGAGCGCGCTTTAACTTTGCACGTGGGCACTTGAATTAGTCATACTCACAGTGGAGCAAAATTCTCTTTTTTGATGAGTGTAAAATCATGCTGTATGGTAACGACGCAAGGAACAAGGTCTACAGAAGAACTGGAGAATGCGTTGCGCAATGCCGCATTTAAGAAAAGGTCAGCTATGGTGGCAATTCGTGGACGGTTTGAGGAGGAGTCAGCGCCGAAAGCAAGACATAGCTTGCCTTCGTATCCGGGCCTCGTCTGCCTACACTTTACGGTCAGCGAGACGTCGAACAATGTCTTGGGCCTCATGTGATGCCCTATACACTTTTTGTTGGCAATGGCTTCATATTCATGCACGACATTGCTGGGGCTCATACCGCGGGCGTCATGCGAGATTACCTTACCGAAGTCGGTATCCCCATTATGGAGTGGCCAGCAAGAAACCCGGACATTAATCCAATATAAACATCTATGAGACGAATAAAAAAAACGAATTCGAGCAATAGAAATGACTCCAGAAACATTTAGCCCGCTGCGAAATGCAATTCAAGAGGAATGGGACAACAAGCCACAACAGGTGACCCCGACTCTCATCCGATCGATGAAGAACCACATGGAAGCAGTAATAAGAGCTCATGGTCGAATTCACGTTACTTAGTTTTTTTTTTTCAATAACGTGTGTTTTTTTTATCCATGGCGCTTAACTCCATACAGGGTAAAAATGACTCTTTAAACAAAACACGAAACTTATGAAAATGTAATTTGAATTTAGAACATCAACATCAGGATTTTAAAACACTATGCACTATAAAACGACATTTATTATTTTATTTTTAAATATACACAATAGACCTGAGTCGATCACTCCTTCGTCGGGATTCGGGTCGATCGCGACCCATTGACAAGGTGATCGAGTCTAAATGACTCGATCGTTTGGGTCATTTGGGTCGCGACTCGATTTCGCTCAAACGTATACTGTAGCTCATGATTCTCGTGATTCGAGACCCATCTGACAAGGATGCAAGACTCGAGACCGCGATCCACACATTATGTCGCTGACTATTTTTCATTTTAATACAATTCAATTAATTATTCAATTATTTCACTATAATTTCATTCTGGTAAATAGGATTAATTTATATTCAACTTTATTGGTAAGTAGGATTAATTTATATTCAACTTTATTGGTAAGTTGAATATAAATTAACATCTAAACATCTCAGCCAGCGGGCTCGACTAGCCGTACATAATGCTGTACTTACTCCAACACTTTTATATGGAAGCAAGAGCTGGGTATGCAGGAAAGAGCATGAAAGTAAGTTGAACGCGGTCGAGATGAGATCTTTGCGCAAGATCTGCGGTGTATCACTCACCGATCGCGTTCGTAATGAAGATGTAAGAAAGAGACTTTGTGTGAATGATAGTATCGGTGTAAAAATGAAAAAAGGCATGCTCCGATGGTTCGGGCATATAGAAAGAATGTCGAATGAGCGAATGACTAAACAGATATACAATGCGAATGTGGATGGTTGCAGAGGCCCAGGAAGACCAAGGCTGACCTACCATGACCAAATAGGTCGAGTTCTGTCTGATGGTGGGGTCAAAAGTCTTAGGAATCGGCGTGCATGTATGAAGAGAATGATGAAGGTAGACGAGGCACGAGAGGTTTGTCAGAACCGGGATGTCTGGCGCTCTACACTCTCTGCCTACCCCGTTAGGGACCTGGCGTGAAGATACGTAGGATTAATTTATAGGGAAAAAAATCGGCATTCAAGAACTGCACCGGTAAAGCTATTGCATAGAATGCAATGCGATTATATAGAATAAACAACATTTACAAATTGACGATTTATAAAAACGAATATATAAAAAAAATGTGTTTAGATTACTTACTGGGATTTGAACCCGAGCATACCGGTCACACTATTATGCAATTTGTCTGTTTCTTGACACAACGAATATTATATATTATATATAAATTGTTTCATTTTTCAACCGATTCCAAAAAAAGGAGGTGGTTCTCAATTCGCCCAGATATTTTTTTTTACAGTTTATTTTTATTTGTATGTTTGCAAAATTCTAGTTCACGTAGGTATTCTGCTCGCAATACATAGGTACCTACATGGTAAGCGGAGTGGGAGGTAATAGGTTTAATTTTCTTTACGGAGTTATACAAGCATCCCGAGCAATCAAAATAAATTGACAACATTTCAAAGGAGATGTTGCGAGCTCGGCCCTGGTTCGTACATGTCCTAAAAAAATGGGTAAATTATAGAAGAATCCGAAAAAAATACAATTAATTTAATCAAGAATATATTTTAGAGTTACCGCCACATTTAATTCAAACGATTTTATAATTTTCAAGCATGTTCAACACGGCGGCGATACAGCCAACGCTTGGTATCAATCGATTTCGATAGTATTTAAATTTTTTTTTTTCTCCAAGTACTAGATAATCAAAAAACAATTTAAAAAATGAAAATGCCAAAATGACATCGTCCGCCATATTCGCCATGTTGGTTTTAAGTTGCAATTCTAACTGCAAATAATGTTTTGTAACTGCAAACAAAGCTAAATAAGTGAAAATATGCAGTAAAAACGTTTTTATATTGATTTTGCCTGTTTAATGATATTGTGTACAATACATGGCCGGAGGTCCATACATTTTTGCAACATATCCTTTTCGAAAAATGGTTAAACACGGGTCCCCTAGTTTTAGATTAACTTTTGAATAATGTAATAAAACATGTGGGTTAAAAATATGAGATGTTCTCAATTATGTTCATGAAATGAACATAATTATTATGAATGCTGTAATATTCATGCAATTTAGATCAATCTAGCTAAAAATTTAAAATCCTAATCCACTTCATAACTATGTTAACTATAATCGTATAATAAAAGTGTTTTTATGCATGTGTCTTCAGGCCAAATGCTTCACGTGGTAGGAAACTTAGAGAATGTGGAATCAACCAAACACACACAACATTCGAAGCATCTATTTTATTGCCGAAATTTAATAAACATCAAAACGATATGTAATGGGTTTTTGTGTATTTCATCAATTATCATTATAGTCTTTCTAACAACTTTATAATGATTAATATTTTATGTAAGATGGCGCTATTCTACAAAATAAATACACGACATCTAATGAATTATGTGTGAAGTATTTCATCAACTATCATTCTAGTCTTTCCAACGACTCTATCATTTTATGTTAGATGGCGCTATTTTATAAATATCGATCGCAAAAGATCATCGCGCTGCGCTGGCTGCCATTGGTTCGCGATCGCCATTGGACAACGAAGTAATGTTCTGTTTCACTTTAATCGCCCGTATTAGAGTGAAACAGAACATTACAATTCGTTTTAGTATCCTTCTCCGTTGGAAAGAGACAAACTTAAGTGGAACCATGTGAAAGAAAGAAATAAAATATGATCAACGCCTGTACCATGACCTTTCTTTGTCACCATAAACTGCATCGCTTTTATCTTTGTCTCGTTTTGTCATACGCGGTATCATACACGACAAAATGAAACAAAATTTTGGTAGCGCATACATTTTACAATTAGATGACATGGTGCAGGGGAGCATGATCGATAAAACTGTAAACAAACTGAAGTGTACTTTATAAGTATTGTAATAGAGTTCACGAGAAACAAAGTACCCAATGACCCAAAGGATCCAAATGATCGACTTTTTTTGTACGTCACGACTCGATCACTTGTGTTTGGATCGTGATTCAATCAAAGTGATTCTATCGCTCGCGATCGACTCAGCTCTAATACACAATTTGTTGTATTCTTCTTACAAAATATAAACTTGCAAAGATGTTTCGATTTTTTGATCAGAAGTGTATTTCACCGTAAGCATTGTTTTGTTATATTACTTACATTATTATCTCAAAGGGTTTATAAGGCAGCGTCTTCAATGAATGCTCCCAAGCAGTTAGATTTTTTTCCGACGCCTCAAACTTTTATCGTTATATTCCAACCAATTTATCCAATACTTTAACAAAGTATATACACAAAACTTCCCCGAAAATCACTATCCGTGCAGTACATACCTAGTCTTTGAGTTTATCGCGAACAGACACACAGACGGACAGACACGGCGGGGGTTTTAGGTTTTATAATAAGAGTAGATATAAATAGACAGATAGAAGGTCCCCAACTCGTGCTCGCCACTCGTAAAAGCCGTCACTCAACATCTAAGTACGTTAGGTAATGTTAGGAACGCCCATCAATAAATGAAAACACTTTTATATTTGACCAGTCGTCTTTTATGATTAAAAATTATGTACCTACCTACAACACTATTCATGCAAATGGTTTAATATTCACTGACGAATATATTATTTATATTACTTAATTATTGCACTTAATAATAAACACTAAAACAAAATATATAAGTATAAAATTTCATGAAGATGCAATTCCAAAAAAGAAACCGCCTGTGAAACCGGCAGAATAATAGGAATTACTTTTGACAAATAGTAATACCTGCAACAAAAAATGACTTATTGAATAATGTGTTAGGTTACGTTTTAGCACTATAAGTTTGTCTCAAAATTTTTTTAGGTATTGGGCCAAGTGGCCTAATGGTATATAAAGTTATACTTTAAATTAGGAAGAATTAACCTGGTCAAATATATAAGTGATAAACGTACGAGGCTTAACAAAAGAGCTCTGTTGGCATTTATCGTAAAAACATATCGCAATAACTTATTCTCTTATATTCATAATCTATTCTCGTTCTCTCTCTATTTCTCTTTGCCTGTTCTCGCTCTTTCGCTCGTGGAATGATACCGTCTGCGTGAAAGACAGCCCTCGAACACCCGATACTCAAAAAGGGGGATCGCAGTGACATGGCCAATTACAGGCCAATAGAAATAACCTCCCTACTCTGCAAAGTTATGGAGCGTGTGATCAACACACAATTACTGTTGCGGTATCTAGCTAGAGGATCACCAGTTGATCAGCGACCGCCAATATGGCTTCCGTCATGGCAGATATGCTGGTGATCTTCTAGTATATCTGCCGCACCGTTGGTCTCACGCCTTGGACAAGAGTGGGGAGGCATTGACTGCAAGCCTAGATATTACTAGAGCCTTTGACCGGGTCTGGCATAGGGCTCTTCTCGCAAAACTACCATCTTACGGTCTTCCCGAGAGGTTATGCAACTGGACAGCCAGCTTTCTGTCTGAGCGTTTGATACAGGTCTTAATTGACGGTCAGCGGTAAGACTACCTACTAACACTGGTGTGCCGCAAGGCTCTGTGTTAACTCCCACGCTCTTTCTTCTGCATATCAATGAAATGTTGGCACAAAACCGCAATTTGCATTGCTATGCTGATAATAGTACGGGAGATGCACACTAAACTAGCCGTGCAAATGCATTTCGGGCGAATATTAAGGAAAGCAGGACTAGACTTGTGTCTGAATTTGAGCACTCTGGAACGGGTTTCGGAATGGAGTCGACTTAATTTAGTGCAGTTCAACCCATCGAAGACACAAGTCTGCGAGTTCACCGCTAAAAAAGCTCCATTTATTGTAGCACCACAGTTCCAGGGCACTCCACTCACCATTGGTAGAAGTATCAGTATCCTGGGCGTTGACGTATCGAACAAAGTGCAATTTGGGAGTCACATTGAGTGTAAGACCAAGTTGGCATCCAAAAAGCTAGGGGTGCTTAACGGAGCGAGGCAGTATTTCACTTCGAGGCAGCTACCACAGCTTTATAAGGCCCAAGTGCGGCTCCATCTGGGATACTGCTCTCATTTGTGGGTGGGAGCCCCCAAATACGAGCTTGGTACCCTTGACTCCCTACAAAAACGCGCCGTTCGTATTTTTAACGATCCAGGACTTACTGACAGGCTCGAACAACTGAGCCCGCGCAGATACATTGGAAGTCTGTGCGTGTTGTACTGTTGCTTCAATTGTGAGTGCTCTGCTGAACTGTTCGACATGGTGCCACCGACTCTTTTTCTGAGGTGTTCCCAAGGAACTACGAAAATTGCGTCAAGAGTCCTTCAGGGCTGGCAGCACGTTGGCAAATCCCCTGGTGTTGCAAATGTTCATAACATTTGCAACACCAGGGGATTTGCCAGGCGATGGTGACCGCTTTCCATCAGGTGGCCCATTTGCTTGTCTGTCAACTGTCAGGTATAACAACCGCGGCTGCAAGCCGCATAATATAGGAGCAGAGCATCAATGAAAATGTCGAAGAAAAGTGAAAAAATCTCCGAGCGAAGCCGGGACGATTCGCTGGAATGTGTATTTAAATAAGAATAGGTGCACTCGGTATTGATGTCTCAAGGGTACTTACCTATCTAGTACATATATTTGTACGAAATGATGACGTCATTTCTTTAACTACTTAATGGCAAACTAAAAAAGTTTACTACCTAATTGATCTACTAATAGATACTACCTAAATTTCGATTAACGGTTGGGCTTATTTTGGTAAATTTTTAACTAACGTGATGGAGACCCAAGTATATCACAAAGAGATTTGAGAAAGATTCCCTAAACAAAGTGGAGAGAACTACCTACTATTAGATTCCCTAGGCTACTGTAAAATGTAGGATTACAATTATAAAACTCTTATGTGGTCAAACTGGTATGGTTGTGCTGCTGGAGCATTGCATTTCAGCCATGTAGCGCAGCCCGGGAGTATCTAGCACCCATCCAGATGGGAACCATTAGCAACACACACGCGACGGAACAGCAAAGTCACAGTTTAGTTACAAACAGTAAGGTAACTACGAACAAATCGTTCGAAACGGCACACTCACACAAACATGCGCATCTACGAGGCCTCTAAGCGGTTCTCGCAGTGCTACAGTAGCGAGTGTCGCGGACTGTCGCGTCGAGACGAGCGGTCACGTTGCGATTTGTTTTTGCTTCCACGAGTGTTTTAAAGATGCCACGAGCGTATTTCGTGGTATACGAGTGTTTGAACTCTGCATCATCAAAACCGGAGGTATCGTTTTTTAAACTTCTTGGTGATTTTGAAAGGCAAGAATAATGTATTGTTATAATATCGAACATATCAAAAAAATCTCGTGTGATAGTGTTTGCAACAATACTCCTCCGCAGCGGCAAGACCGATCAGTATGAAATTTTGTGTGTATAGTTGGTAGGTATGAGAATCGGTTGTAGTCTTTTTTTATATCCCTAAACGGTGAGGTGATGATTCTTACCATTTTTTTTTCGATTTGTTTGGCATTTAATTTGTTTATACCTCTAAGGCGATACGAAGTACGTCGGGGCAGCTATTTATTAAGATTGTACTGTCGTAAGAACTATCAAAATCACCCAAGTAATTAGTTTTGTTATTTTTAAGAATTATAATTTGTTAAAATATTTATTAAGAATAAAGTATTTTTTATGTTATGGTTAAAAACAAAGATCTACAAGTTATATCAATATTAAACTGTTATAAGATCAAGGTTGGATCATGGGTCTAATACAGAAGGCGGTACTCCTCGGCACGGCACGTATAGTGAGGAGGTTCTTGTCTCTGTGACCCTAACCACCGATAGCTTAGACCCTGTGCCCGCTGCCGGCGGCGTACTATTTTTTAATTTCTTAAAGGTATATGTTTGTTTGTTTTATAACTACTTATGTATGTAAAAATATTAAATAAGAACAAGAATAAATGAGTGAATACTAACATAGTAACTTTTGCTGGGATTAATCAACACGATAAGATTATGTACATAGCCTACATATTATTATTTGTAAACTGTTGTACCGCGGTGTGACGTCATAACGTGCTGCAATTTTAGATAGAATAGAATAGAAAAACTTTATTTGTAACAACATAAAAAAAACTAAAACTAAGAACACAAAATCATATATAGGCCGTTTTGAGTCATTTCACTATTCGCAACATTTTGAATCGTTATATCTTGACAACTTTTAAGTACTTATTGACTATATGTTTCAAAGACACATAGTATTTATTTATCCAATACTATTACAGGGTAACCAATACAAAAATAGTCAACATCCCAATACGATTGATTAAAGGTCAGTAAATGCTAAAATAATAACACCATTATTTAAAAATATAGTGACATCCCTATTGCTTCAATGGAGTGTAGGTAAATCTTAATATATATAAATCTCGTGTCACAATGTTTGTCCTCAATGGACCCCTAAACCACTTAACCGATTACAATAAAATTCGCACACCATGTGCAGTTCGATCCAACTTGAGAGATAGGATAGTTTAAATCTCAAATTATAGTCGCAATTTTAATTTATTGCTAATTATTTGTCTGTTATTATTTGACAGTCACAATTATCTGTTAACTCCAAATGATTCTAACAGATGTCGATACCTTTCGACTGGGTTGAGTAAGTAATCAATAGATGGCGCTGCTATGGTAAATCTACAAACGTGTCATATAAGCTACATTTTAACAGCATAATTACCACGTGTTGTTGACGCTATAAAATTAATTAAATTAATTTTGTAGTGAACGAAATGCCGTACAATTCAATAATTTCCACTTTTTAAATTTTTGATGTTAGCATAGCCGGCCACGTCTATGTATATAAAAATGCAACCCGTTTTCCTTGGTCACGGCATCACGCGTGAATGGCTTCACCGATTTGGCTAATTTTGGTTTTGAATGATTTTTGGAAGTCTAGGGAAGGTTTAAAAGGTAAGAAAATATGAAGAAATTGAAGGGAAACAGTACAAACCACAATTTTATTTTTCCATACAAATAGTCCGTATCTATCAAACCTTTGACACCTTATTTCATTCTGAGGCAATACGAAGTTTGCCGGGTCAGCTAGTAATTTATAAAATGGGCTTAGTTTCCATACTGTTTGTATCTATACTGTGGCAAAGTGGACCGTTCCGTCGCGAATGGTCAAATTCGCAATCGGTCAAGTGGCAAAAAACCGTCAAAATCGCATACGGTCAAAATAGCGATTGGTCAATATCTCAAACTGTCAAAACAGCGATTGGTCCATATCGCGAATAGTCTAGTTAAAAAATAACAAATAGTCAAGATTGCTGATTGCACTCGGTCAATTATTTTAATTTTGAATTTGGTCCACTTTTGACCATGAGAGGGTTACCTTTAAAGTCATAAATAAATAACAAAAGTGGGCATCCCGAACTGTGCCAGGTTAAGTCGGTAGGTATTTTTTAAATTAATTCAAAGGAAACCTTATAAAATGCAAAGTGGACCAAATGCGACGAAATGTACACAAGATCAGCTATTTTACCGGTTTGCTATTTTAACGGTTTGCATTTTTGACGATTTGCTATTTTGACGGATTGCGATTGTCATGAAATTGAACAATTGCGAATTTGACCATACGCGACGGAACGGGTTGGCTTGCTAATTCGCCACTTCCTTAAATAAACTATGCCCGGCATTTTAATTTGATTCCTGATTTGACATTTTTAGTGTTGCAACGTAATGACAACTGGTAAATAGTGACGTTGCGAAATTAATCGATACGAAAATGAAATATTGCCGAATCGATTCAATTCGTTTATAGTATTATCTAAACAACTACTGTTTTAGCGCAGTAGTTTCGTTTTTCACGTACTTCTAGGCGTTGCAGATCATAAATAAATCACAAATCAATACTATTAATGTTAAAGAAAACTAGCTATCTACACAAACCCTCTAATAGTATCAAATATTAGGTTTTTAAGATAATTCAAAACATTTTTTAATATAGTTTATTTAAATTTAACTAAAGTATGTATGTACCATTTTGTTCGATAACCTTTTGCCATCTTGTAGGTAGGGACATGATCCCATTGCTATAAAAAATTTGGGACTTCTCATCAAAATACCGCGACAAGTGGATTTGGCAGTCCTCTCGTGATGTGAACCTAACATTGCATAAAGAATTCTGAAGAGACCGAAACAGGTGGAAATCTGAAGGTGCAAGGTCAGGACTATACGGCGGATGCATTAACACCTGGGAGGTGTTAATGCATCCGCCACACTCTCTTAATTTTTGCTGAGTGGCTATAGATGTGTGAGGTCTAGCGTTATCATGATGAAACACCACACCCCTTCTGTTGATCAATTCCGGCCGCTTTCTCTCAACTTCTTGCTTTAATCTCATCAGTTGTTCGCAGTAGAGTTCAGAATCGATAGTCCTGCCTGGTGGTAATAGCTCATAATGAATAATGCCCTTCCAATCCCACCACACACACAACATCACCTTATTGCGAGTTAACCCGGGTTTCGCCAGTCTGTGAAGCCTGACCGGCCTTTGACCGCGACCTTTTTCGCACGTTCTTGTCGTACGTTATCCACTTTTCATCACCAGTTATCAGCTTCTTCAAAAATGATTCGGTTTCATTACGTCCTAATAAAGAATCACAAATGAGTACACGGTTCATTAGGTTTCTTTCAGTGAGCTCGTGAGGTACCCAAATATCGAGCTTTTTTTTGTACCCAGCTTTTTTCAAATGCGCCAAAACTGTTTTGTGATCAATTCTCAGTTCTTCAGCTACGTCGTAACTACTGATATGTCGATCTTGCTCCACTTTTTCAAAAATGGCATGCATTTTATCCGTAATAGGGCGGGCGACGAGAGCGAGGTGCATCTTTGACATCAAAATTTCCGGATTGAAAACGCTTAAACCAAATTTGTGCTACTCTCACAGACACTGCACTAGGTCCATAAACATAGCAAATTTTTTTCGCGGCTTGCGTTGCATTTTTACCTTTTTTGTAGTAAAATTTTAAAATGTATCGAATTTCTTCATTATATTCACTTATCTTGACAGTACGAAAAACAAATGGAAATCACACATGTGCCTAATTTGAATTTGGAATTATGTTCTTTAAAATTTTAACTTTCAATGATACCAAAACCAGCCAGATACAAATACTACAGCCAAAGAGATTTTATTACAAGTTCATACATACTATAATGCGAAAAGACTTTTTCCCCAACCTATTATGAGGAACTTGACAAAAGTGTGAGAAGATTGGTTCGTCATACTAGAGACAAATGGTACAAGTGCGAATACGTAGAAGAACTCCTTAAAAAGCACGATGCGTTCAATATGCATAAAGAAATAAAAATGATGATCGGTCGTAATCACGTATATTACAATTTGGTGGATGACAACAACCTGCCTATTTTGTGTCTTTCAGCGAAGAAAGCTGTATGGGAAGATTACATTAGAACCATGTTTGCAGATGAATCCAGACGTACGACACACTACCCTTAGCAATGATGGGCCCGCTATACTCAGGGACGAAGTTTGGAATGCACTGTGCAAAGCTAAAGTAGGAAAATCTGCAGGCCCAGATGATGTATACATCGAGATTCTCAAGCTCATCGATGAGAAGAACGTGGATACCTTAGTCAAATTATTTAACCTTGTGTATGATACTGGGGAACTGCCTGATGATTGGTTGAAATCGGTTTTTATTACTCTCCCAAAGAAGAAGAACCCGAAAATATGTGAAGAATTCAGAACGATAAGCCTTATGAGCCAAGTGTTAAAACTGTTTCTAAACATCATACATAAACGCATCAGAATCAAGTGCGACGAACAACTGGGAGATAGCCAATTTGGATTCCGATCTGGAGTGGGCACAAGAGAAGCTCTATTTGCGGTGCATATATCTTTGCATTTCTGCACCAGTACCCGGGTGCAGAAATGCAAAGATATGCAACAGGACGTCTTTCTATGTTTCATCGATTAGGAAAAAGCGTTTGATCGAGTACTTCACGACCGCATGGCACTACTCTTAAACGATATCGGACTAGATGATAAAGATATAAGGATCATTCGAAACCTCTACTGGAACCAAAAGGCTACTGTTCGTGTCGATGGCGAAGAAACCAGTGAGGTAGAGATAAAGAGAGGCGTCTGGCAGGGATGCATATTATCACCGATACTCTTTAACCTTTACTCGGAATCGATTATCCCAGAGGCATTGGAAGGACTAAGGGGTGGTGTACAAGTGAACGGACGATATATTAACAACCTCTGATATGCCGATGACACCGTCCTAATAGCGTCCACAGCGTCTGAGCTGCGGGAAATTGTTAACCGGGTAAATGAGTGTAGCCTGAGAGCCGGCCTTAGAATGAATGTCAACAAAAACAAAGTTTGAGATGATCATCATCTCAAAGACACCAAGTGCCGACCCTGGTACCACTGTGGAAGGTAAACGATTGGAACGGGTGCACAAGTATAAATACCTAGGCACATGGATGGATGATGTCTGGCAGAGCGATCTTGAGGTGAAAACTCGAATAGGAATAGCTCGTAGTGCATTCAATTCTATGAGGAAGGTACTATGCAGTCGTCAGTTAAAGATGTCCCTACGCGTACGGTTGCTACAGTGCTATATATGGCCTATACTATTGTATGGATGTGAGGCCTGGACAATTAAAGAGCACTTGCGGAAACGAATTGAAGCCTTTGAAATGTGGACCTACAGACGCATGCTCGTTATTAGCTGGACACAAAAAGTTACAAACGAAGAAGTTCTCCGTCGAGCCGGTCAGAAGCGCCAAATCATGCAAACCATCAAACAGAGAAAAGTTGGTTATTTAGGGCATATTATGCGACATGACAGATACCAACTGCTGCAACTTATAATAATGGGTAAAGTGGCTGGAAAAAGATCAGTAGGCCGAAGAAAAAAGTCGGGGCTACAATATTCGCGAGTGGACCGGCATCAACAGCGCCGCTGAACTATTTCGTCTCGCGAAGGACAGATTAAAGTTTTCCGAGCTGACAGCCAACCTTCACTAGTTAGAGAGGCACTAAAAGAAGAAGAGAAGCTATCTATAGGCTATTTAATTATAAGTTTTGTTTTTAATATAATTGAAACAAAACATTAACTTTCAATAAAATATTGCAATGGTTTGCAATTCATTATTTTACGAAGTGACAGTAGCTAATGTCGAATCGGGAATCGAATTAAAAGTCCGGGTATAGATAGACTGTGACAATGTTCATTTGACTACTTGGTTTTTATACACAAACATATTAATATATACAGTACTCAACAGTAAATATTGCACATCGAGCCTGCGAAAGAGACGATCGGCTCGTTTCGACTTTGTAGAGCGTTATCTATGTTGCACACTGCCTACGTAAGCACTGACAGTCCGGTATTGGTAAAAACTTGATCAAAATGATCGACAAACGTCAAATAGGTACAGTGCGAAAGAGATAACGCTCTATAGACCCAAAATAAGTCGAAGTCTCCTCCTAGGCTCAATTTGCATTATTTATTGTTCAACACTGTAGATAAGAGTATAACGCCCAAATACCGAAACGTCACTTAAGTCTTTTGAAAAGCATCTTTTAAGAGTTTTACACCCAACAGCATAAATAGCGTAGTTTCCATTTAATTAGGAAACTCTACTCTCTAATTTTTAATCTTTATTCAACATCAAACATTTCTAATTAAATGTTGTTGTAATAATATTCATATTTAAAGTTGATCAACTTACTTTTTCTAACCAATCTGGAGATTTCCCTGTAGCCTCCTTCTCAATTTTGTCAGTGATTTTGTCAACTTTCTTGTTGATTTTATCCCAGTTTATATCAATGTATCCTTTTTGACTTGCAATATGTAATAGGATTGCACCACCTCCAAGGCCAACAGCAGCAATCTTTCCTATTTTCATAGTCATGAATCCTGTGATCCTACAACAGTTAGAATAAGGTTTCAAAAAAATGGAATAAAGTTTCAAAAAAATGGAAAGATAAATTCAACTTCAGGCAGAATTTGAACAACAACTGTGACATTTGAAACATTTTTGATAAGTGTTTTATATTATTTCGCATTAACACATGCTTGTGAAATATTTTTTAAAGAAAAATGGAAAGAAAAATTTGACTTCAGGCGAGACTCGAACTCGCGGCCTACTGGAGCGGCTGGACTAGATTCCCAGTATGTCCCAGTATGTCAGTCCCACATGCTTGTGTAAAAATATTTCACAAGCATGTGTTAATGTGAAATAATATAAAACAATTATTAAGGGTAAAAGCGACTTCTTTACAATATTCAACAAACTGCAAAGTCTATTATATCAGTTGCCTAACTAGCATAGTTGGCAATAGATGGCGCTACTGCTACCATAAAGCAATGCAATAAATGTGAAGGGAAGATTTGACAAATCGGGCAGGACTTTAGTAGCTCAATTGGAAGAGCGGCTGGACTAGATTCCCAGTAGGCCGCGAGTTTGAGTCTCGCCTGAAGTCAAATTTATTCTTTCCATTTTTCTTTAAAAAATTATTGATAAGTAAGCTACTTTACCACTAAGCCACACCGCAGACCCTCCTCCAAAATTCCATACAAATGCTTAATTTGGTCTCTATTACACAGACATCAATCAGTGACATGTATTTTCACGTGCACCTGTGTGCGTAACACGTAGAAATAATAACTGTCGCCGTACTAACAGGGGAGTAGGGTGGGTGATGCGGGGCGGGACGTTGTAGTGTCCATTCTATATTATAGTATTATTACATATTCTCTGACTAAGCTACCAAAATCCCACATGGAACATTCTAGTGCAGTGATTCCCAAAGTGATCCAGTTGGACCACCTGGAATCCAAAAGAAACTCGATTGGGGTATACGCATAATTAAAATTGGAAATATGGGGATGTGATACAAATGTAGTAAGGAGGGAGTCCACCAAAACCAGAAGAAAATTGAAAGGGGGGAACAAGAAAAAATAGTTTGGCAACCTCTAGTGTGTCATAATAGAGAAATCTGTGGCAGTGTTGTAGCAAGGCATCTGGGGTAATAAAGATGTTGCAGATTCAAATCCTGACCAAAGCCAAATTAACCTAGGCATTTTTTTTTTATTTACTTGCTTGTGGAAAAAAAATTGTATGCAAAATGTATTATGTAAAATACAATTAAAAAAGGAAAAGAGTTTAATTATAGTAACTTTGACAATCTACACTAGTTCGTTAAGGACAAAGAATACTAAACAGATATAAATGTTTACCACCAACTAAGCTAATTTATTTTTTATAAAGTTATTACCTATTTTATTATAGTGGCAAGATATTGACTTAAAATGAACAAGTTTGTGTGCTATCTACAATCACTGAACATTAAACAAAGGACACAAAGTACTATTACTTGAGCATTTTGAAATCAACGAGTCAACCAGGTCAAGGCAACAAAGGTTTTTAATGATTAAAACAAGATACAATTACAAACAATGTACAGGGAGATAGGCCTACCACAAACCCATAACATTATGTATTTAAAAAAAATAACTAATAAAACACTGCTATAAAATATTTCGAAGAGATAAGTTGTATGTTATAACAATCAAGACAATGAGTAATACGATGTTGAGTAAATAATAAAGTGCATACCATCCTGACGCAGTTCCTAAAATTAGCTGCTTAGTTGCGGATGTTTTACCAATGTCTGCAATTGCTTTCTCGATGAAATTTTTGGCGTCATCTACAATTTTTTTTGCATCTTCAGATGCATCTTCTGGTTTAGGTTTCGCCATCGGACAAATTAATTTTGTAACACTTAGCCTGTACTTCTGTCTGAAAGATTTCGATTTTGAGATTTTTGATTTTGATGACAAAAATCGTGAAACTACGTGAAGTTTGTGAAGTATTGTGCTAGGGGTGGACGATATACGTCGATGTTTTACAAACACTCGATGTATTTTATCAATACATCGATACGAACCGATGTATTTTTAGTTCTTCAACATCGAGTACAAATCGATGTTTTTTTTTTTCAATACATCGAACTGAAGAAGCAGTTTAAAAAACATTTATAAACCGTGAACTGAGTGATTCTATTAACTAAAAAACCTTTCATTAATAATGAATGTCTAGCTAATAAAAATTGATACCTAGCTAGTAAAAATTGGTTAGCTAGGTATTCATTATTTAAAATCTGTTTCTTGGATTCGATGTGTCAAATAAAACATTTATAATACATACTCGATATTGAAGTACTAAAAATACAAACATCTATGCGATGTATCGATAACCAAAATTGGTTAGCTAGGTAGTCATTGTTATTGAAAGGTTTTTAAGCTATTGCATAGCTTCTATCGAGGGTCTTGAGCGCGGGGACCGAATTCAGAAATTCCGGAACGAAAACATCTCACGTTCCCCACTCCTACGGGCACGGAGGTGTGGCTTGAAGGCCGTGCATTGTCTAACGTCGTTTCTTTTCGGCAGTCTTCGACACGGTGTTTGTGTGCGTACAACTAGACGTATTGTACGACTCTACGAAGCTCGCACCAATCGAGACGAGCTGCTCCGAAATCGGACGAATACATAAGCAGCTGTTTATATGTATTGTAAAATAATAAAAATATTTCAAACAATATTAACTTTTTTATTTAATAAAAGAAAAAAAATGGTTTCTTATCGGTCACCACGCTCAAAAAGTGTAACTTGAATTAAAATCAAAGAAAAAATTATTTTTTTCTTTGATGTTATACTTTTGATATATTACTTTTTTATTGATTTTATACTGCATAAATAAAATATATAAATAATTATAATTGCATAAGTTGATACAAAATGCTATGCAATAGCTTTACCGCGGCAGTCCCCGAGTGCCACACGTCGATTTTTTACTAAATAGAATCACTCAGTTCATGGTTTATTAATGTTTTTTTTTTCTTTTACTAAGTCTACACGCTTCTATCATCAAATTGGCACACGGACTGACAAAAAGAATGGGTTGCATAGAACATGTTAGGGTTACTGCTCTGGCAAGTGCAAACATTTTAGACCCTCGATTAAAAAAATGCACTTTAATGATGCAATAGCTTGAAGCAATGCAGAAACAGACTAAAATGGGAAAAGATTGGTAAACTTTTGGTTCTTCAAAGTATCGATAAGAAGTATTGCAATATGTGAACATCATTTTATTGTAATTTTTTTACCACAAAATTATAATTTTTTGTTTGATTTACGACTATGGATTTAAGTCCAAGCCAATCATCATTAGTTTTTATATTCTTCATTTTATGTAATGAATATCCATAAGGAAGATGACGATGATTGGATGTTTCCACGTCGAATAATAATATGATGAGATGAGTCTAGTAAAGTGATGGGGACTTTATTTGGAGTTTTTACGAAGTTTTGTAAGCAACATGAAAAATCACTTTTCTACACTCGTGAACTTATCGAGTGTTTTATGATAAAAAGCTCACCATTTTACAAATAAAAAACGACTGTACACAAGTTTTGAAAATAATATAACGCTGCGACACAGCTCTTTCCCACGTTCCCGCCACAACCCACAAAATTGATATCAGTTTATAAAATGTAAGGTTCGGTTGCATCGAAACATTTGTTAAAGTTATTGTTAGTGCAATTTTTTAACATCCTTTTCCCTACGTTTAACAAAGTTAAAGTTAGAGAAAGATGTAATTGTTTTTTTTTACAAAAAAAATACTTTGACAAATATTTTGGTGCAATCGAACAATAAGTGTAATTAAACCCTTTTTTTTAAATTAAGTGCTTGTTTTTCATTTTGAAATTATAAACCTATATTAAATATATTTTCCTAATTAAAAAAAACAATCGATGTATGAAAAACAACGATGTATTTTCTAAAATATCGATATTACATCGATGCAACTTTACGATGCATTACATAGAAAAAAACATCGATGTTTTTTTTCAATGTCCATCCCATGGACATATTATACCTTTAGAGGTATAAGTCCATGGTCCATCCCAAGAAGCTTGTAGGTAAAAATGGAGACCACACAAGGCGTACCTATTTGAAGCAAACCTAAATATAGCTATCTCTCTCTCTGGGGGCAGGCAGTCTCTTTCTAAGTAGGGTGACCATAAAGTTACAATTTTCCTAGGACATGACTGTCTGTCTCACCAGGCAAGAAACGAACACGTAAAAGTGGATTTGTTTTTGTTGATGATTTTGACCAGGGAGTTATTAGACGGAAAGTTCATGAATTTTATTCTGCCAGGAAGGAAGTGCCTTCTGTCAATAAGCTTCTAGATGTCTTAAGGACTGAAATAAATTATACAGGACCGAGAGAATCTCTTCGAAAACTGCTCCATAAATTGGGATTTCGTTTCAAAAAAACGCTGACTAATCGTAAAGTATTGAAGGAGCGCAATGACATATCAGCTTGGAGAGCTAGATACTTGCATGAAATAGACAAAAATAGTAAGTCGTCTAATCCTAAGCCTTTAATTTATTTAGATGAAACTTATATTCACTCGTCTTATACATCTAGCTCATGTTGGCAAGGAGAAGGCGTTGAAGGCGTCCTAGAGCCTGTATCAAATGGACAAAGATATATAATCGTCCATGCTAGTGGGAATACTGGATTTGTTGAAAATGCACTTTTAGTGTTTAAGTCGAATTCAAAAAGTGGAGACTATCATGACGAAATGAATAGCACAAATTTCAAAAAGTGGTTAATGGAAAAACTAGTGCCTAATATAAAAAAAACATCGATTATAGTAATGGACAATGCGGGAGCATTGTCCATTACTATAATAGGGATATCATCGTATTTGCGTTAACAGAGTCCCAAACTCAAATTCATTAAAAAACGAAATCCAATTATGGCTTACGCAAAATAAAATTGATTACGACGAAGGCTTAACAAAACCTCAACTCTTAGAAATAATCAAAAGAAACAGGACAGAACCCATATATGACGTTGAAAAGATTTTAGCTGAAAATGGTCATAGATGCTTGTATTTACCCCCTTACCACTGTGATCTTAATCCGATCGAATTAATATGGAGCACAATGAAAAGAAACGTGGCTAAAGTACATATTGATCACAAAAATAAGGAAATCCCTCGCCTTGTCAAAGAAGCATTTGATTCCATTTCAGTTCATGAATGGGTAAAACATTGTAAACATGTTCGTAAGTTAGAAGAGGAGTATTTGAAAGAAGACTCGTATTTAGATGAACCTTTTATAATTAATGTGGCAAGTGACAGTGAATGCGAAAGTGATTCGGATAGTGTCAGTTGTGAAATTGACGGAGTATGTCCTCTTGACCAGGTTAATATTGCTTAAAAGGGTAAAAGCGACTTCTTTACGATATTCAATAAACTGCAAAGTCTATTATATCGGTTGCCTAACTAGCATAGTTGGTAATAGATGGCGCTACTGCTACCATAAAGCAATGCAATAGATGTGAAGGAAAGATTTGACAAATCGGGCAGGACTTCAGTAGCTCAATTGGAAGAGCGGCTGGACTAGATTCCCAGTAGGTCACGAGTTCGAGTCTCGCCTGAAGTCTAATTTTTCTTTCCATTTTTCTTTAAAAATAAAATATATTTCACAAGCATATGTTAATGCGAAATAATATAAAACAAATATATAATATTTTAGCTAGATTTGTTTTATTAAATAATATTAAGATTTAATTCTATTGTTTCTCATTTTATAGGTCCTTGTAGCTATATGTAAATATTGTTTGTATTATAATTTTATTCCACGCTGTCCTTAACCGAATGTTCCTTTCCAAATTCCGACATTTCCGAACAATTAATCTTTGTATAAGTTTCCCCCGTTTGTGGTTGGCATGAAGTACAAACGTACATTGCCATAACAACACAAAAAAAAAAAAATAAGGCGTACGGTAAGTACAAATGTAAATGAAAATAATTCAAATGAAGATATTAAAAAACTGTACTTTTCTTTATCGAAATACAATATGCCGTCGAAATAAAAGCAGCTTAGGACTGTGGGTGAGTATTTTATTCATAATTTGTTTATACGACATAATCTTATACATATTTAGATAACCTAAACGATGAATTTAAATGTATTTGGGTATCTTGTATTGTTTTATTTTATTCATTTATTATAGCAAATCACCACTTTAGGCACAACCATTTCACATGTCTATTTTCGAACTTCCACGATAGGTATAGGTTAAGATCCCACTGCAGAATCATTTCGTTCATCCAGATATGCAACAAACCAATTTTTACACATATTTAATTTAGGTATAATCTAGAGAATATAATAATATAGGTATCCACTAGGTTGCCTATCAACAAATGGCCGCAAGTATTTTTTTTATTTTAATTTTTGGGATATCATTTTTTTCAGTTGTTTTTTCAATAAAATATTGTCCACTTCACGGCAATATGTATAAGGACTCTGTAAAATCAAGGCTGCCGTTGCGCACTTGGCCGCCCCTACAGATTTTCGTTCCGCCCCCATAACTTTTTACGTCCATAACGTATGTACTATACGTACTGTGTGTATTATATATTAAACAAATTAAAGCAATTTTTTCTCTTTTTATGATATACGGGAGCCAAATTAAAGCTGGCTGTAGTTATGTTACGGCGGAAGGATTTGTATAAAAAAATATATTTATTAACTGAAGTACAAGTTTATTGCTTAAATAATTCTACAAGACTAAATTACAATTAAAAAGATATCTATAAAGTAAACTAAAATACCAACTTAAAACTAGGTTGCCGAATAAGCACTGTTCGATGCGTAATCAGCAGGATCGGGCGTCGGGCGATTGCCTAACTCTGTTCAAGATAAAATAATTTAATTAAAAATACTTGCGGCCAAATTTTGATAGGTAACCTTCTGGATATACCTAAATTAGATTTGCATATCTGGATGAATGAAATGATACTTTAAAAAAAGAGTTAACTTGACGCTACTATTTCTCCAGGGACTGTTTGGGTTACATGGCACATCATAATTTTATACTTGTACTTAAAGCTATCTTTTTGCATAATTATTATACAGATAGACCCATCAATTAAAAAAAGTTTTTCTAGGCGAATGTTAGTGCAGCAGAATCCGTTTATCTATACTAATATTATAAAGCTGAAGAATTTGTTTGTTTGTTTGTTTTAACACGCTAATCTCAGGCACTACTGGCCCGATTTGAAAAGTTTTTTCAGTGTTAGATAGCCCATTTATCAAGGAAGGATATAGGCTATATATCATCACGCGATGGCTAATAGAAACGGAGCAGCGGGGGCGAAGCCGGGGCGAGCCGCTAAGCTTAAATAAGTCTGAAGCTGTCGGAGGCACAAATAAAAAAATTTTGGGACATTTACACTATATAAGGCACTTATTATCGGCATCATTCAATTCCTGAAAGAACAATACTTTTTTCTGGGTGAACACACCCAGGTACTTAGGAAATTTGTAGAATAGTAGTAAGAGAAGTAACTATATTGGTCATGTGGTCGTGAGTGTCATGACAAAGGCAAGGAAAATTCATGAAAAATTCAATTCATAGGTATATCATTAACGGGGTGATAGACTAGGTTATTCAATTCATTGTTCATCTATACATTGATTTTTCGAGAATTTTCCTCGTTTCATGTCATGACACTCATGACCAGATGACCAATATGGTTTCTCAGGAGAAATCTATTAATGAGAATGCAAAAAAAGTCATAAAACCAGATTCACTATGAGTGAATGATGCTCGGAATGAATTTGCATTCATAAGTTCTACTAACTCGTCATTACTATTATTCACAGAATGAAAATATTACAACAGAAATAAAAATGGATATTGAGAAGCATTGGGCTACAGAAGCTCAATCAAAAAAACCTCGTGTTAATGGTGCACCCTATTATATACTACCTATGTTTCCTTATCCCTCTGGAAACTTACATATGGGTCACGTTAGAGTCTACTCAATATCAGACACAATTGCCAGATTTCATAAATTTGAAGGAAAGAATGTTGTGCATCCTATTGGATGGGATGCATTTGGCTTGCCCGCAGAAAATGCTGCTATTGAGCGAAATGCCTTACCACAAGTTTGGACTAATTCTAATATTGGAACAATGAAAAAACAACTTGTAGAACTTGGATACAACTTTGATTGGGATAAAGAACTTAGCACCTGTGATCCGAAGTACTATAAATGGACACAGTATATTTTTTTGAAGTTATATGAAAAAGGATTAGCTTATCAAAATAGGGTAAGTATTTTTGAATGAACATAATAAAAAAAATGTACTGAAGATAGGGCAAGAAAGCCAAGAAATTTACAAGTTGGCACTATCATGTTTCATAATTATTTATCTGCTAATAAATGGTAGATGGTAGTGTCTCTCTCTGTAACTCTACTGTGGTCTTTTTGAAATCTACAGTGATAAACACCCCCATTATTTATGGTAAACAGGCAAAATATCTGTAGCTATCTAATTTTGGACTTATCTAAATTCATCAAATCAGTGTACTACAGATTGTACTGTAGGTGGTACATTTTCATATTTTTATCGATATACTTATTTTTTATGTCATGAAGTGGAAAACAAATGTTGGTTCACATTAAAGTGTAGTGTAAGTGTTCACATAATAAGTTAATACTGTAGCATACAAACATTACTTACATAAAAATCTGAGATGAAACCATGGCGGTATTAGTACGCGGGATGGACAGAAGCGTCCTGCGTTAAAATTGACAGTACTGCGATCGCCACCCCACATACCAAGCGTGGCGGTTATGGCATTTCCCCCCTTATGACACACAACCTTAAAAAATGTCCCCGGCGGCCACCCTATTTCTGACCATGGTGGTACCGGTCATGGTAACAGCGGGGCAAAGGGTGCGAAAAATCCACCCAATGCCAGGGTACCTCAAACAACGACAATTGGCCCTGGCAACATACAACATTTGGACACTGCGGACCGACGAAAAAGTGGGGGAACTAGAGGCAAAATTGAGCGGGTTACGGTGGCACATGGTTATCTGAGTTCCGAATACGGAGGACTCGATAACTCTCAAGTCTGGTAACCTGCTCTTTTTCAGGGAGGGTGAACATCTGTCCCAGGGTGGTGTCGGGTTCATCGTCCACAAATTCCTCGTGAACAACGTTGTCAAGATCGGGAGTGTGTCGTCGAAAGTGGCGTAAGTACCTTATACTCAGAATAATCTAACGGTATTCGTTGAAGGTCATACAGGGGTGCTACCGCCTATCGACATTGCTGTCAAATTTTCATGTCGATTTTTGCTTTAACTAAATAACAGTAATTGAAATAATCTACCACTATCATCGCTTGTTTCTCACCTACGAAAGCAAGAAAAACGATCAGATAATCACTACTGCTTTTGAAGGAGCAACAAATCGACATGAAAATTTGACAGCAATAACAACGACAATAGCAATGTCGATAGGCGGTCGCACCCCAGGTCTACGCCCCGACCTCCCCACACTCCGATGATAAGGTAGAAACTATGTATGAGGATATTTCCCGAGCCATACATAGTTCTTAAACCCACAACAACGTTGTCATGGGGGATCTCAACGCGAAATTAGGTGTTCGAGGTGACCATGAGCTGAAAGTGGGGCTATTGACACTGCCTGACTTCATGGAGAAAGAGAGCCTCTATATGATGAACGCTTTCTTTAAGAAGCGGGCTTGCCGGAAGTGGAACTAGATCAGTCCTGACGGTGCGACAAAATATGAGATAGATTTCATTATGTCCACGAGGCGGAATATATATTCAATGATGTCTCTATGATAAATTCGGTAAAAACCGGAAGCGACCGCCGAATGGTAAAAGGCACACTGAAAACATGTAAAAAAATTAAATGTCAAGATCGAAAGATCTCGACTAATGAAATCTACGTTCCGCCCAGCACCTGTCCAAATCCAAAACCCTGAGAGCTTTCAACTCGAGCTACAAAATTGCTTTGAATGCCTCAGTGAGTGCGTAGATGTGGACGATTACAATACCAGGTTCGTGGAAACTATCCGCACGGCGGGCTCTAAGTTTTTCAAGATCCTTCCTACGAATAAGAGTAAAAAGATCTCCAGGCCAACTCTCAAGCTTATGGAGGAGAGGCACGGTATGGTTCTGAAGTCCTCTGAAGATGCTTTAGTGTATAGGCGGCTCAACAGACAGATCTCCAAGTCATTGACTCGCGACCTTCGGCACTCTATTACTGGTAGTATTAAAGCGGCCATAGAGCGGCACAAGGGCTCTTAAGTGTTCGCCAAAGATCTGTCCTTAGGGAAAAGCTGTCTCATTAAGCTGAAGATAGAGGACGACAGAATCATATCGTCGAATCCTGAGCATGCAGAAGGGATTGAACGGTTTTACGGACAGTTATACACGACAGCACGTCCACCTGCTAACAGTCCGGCAGCAAATCCTAGAGCCAGACTGACCCGGACCCCGGACGTCAGTTTAGACGAGATTAGTACGGCTCTCAAACAGTTCAAAAACAACAGGGCGCCGGGTGATGACTTAATCACTGCAAGCAAGCGGAAGGCCAGTATAAGAAGCTCTTCAGTTGATGTTCAATTCCGTCATATCCGAGGGCAAAACGCCACAGGCGTGGCCGAGGTACAAAAGTGTGGTGGTACTGTTCTTTAAAGTGGCTTCATGAATTTTGTTTGTTTTTGACGTGTCATAAGCGGTGCTTGTCACCCTAAATGAACAAATTAATTTCTGATTCTGATTTTTAAAAAAGGTGACAATACCCTTCTTAATCTCATCCGCTCATCGCACTTCAAGTCACGTCTATAAGCTGTTTTCGAGAGTGATTACGAACCTCTATCTCGCAGAGTCGACGACTTTCAGCCATCCGAACAAGCCGGTTTCCGTAAAGGCTTTATCACCATCGACCACATTCACATGTTGCGGCAGGTTATACTGAAGACAAGAGTATAACCAGCCCCTATGTCTAGCCTTTGTAGACTGAGAAAGCTTTCGATTCGGTCGAGATTTGGGCTGTGCTACGGTCAACCCAGAGGTACCAAGTTGACTATCGATACATCGAGGTCCTGAGGAGCTTGTATGAAAAAGCCACCACGTCGGTCCGGCTTCAGGGTCAGGGCTCGAAACCTATCCAACTGCTGGGACAAATGGTCCAGTTAGGTCGGTCCAACTTTGAAAAAGAGGTCAATCGCCGAATTCAGTTCGGAAAGCTATCAACTCATATACATCATACATCAACTCATCCAACTTACCGCAGTGTCCCAAGAAACAGGTATTTAACCAGTGTGTATTGCCAGTGATGACATTTTCCCACTATGGGCCTCATAAGAAGGCTCAAGGTCAACGGAGAGAGCTATGCTTGGAGTTTCTCTGCGAGATCGAATCAGAAATGAGGAGATCCGCATGAGAACCAAAGTTACCAACATAGCTCACCGAATAGCAAGACTCAAGTGGCAGTGGGCAGGGCACACAGCTCAAAGAACTGACGGCCGTTGGGGCAGAAGAGTTATTGAGTGGCGATTGCGTACCGGAAAATGAAGTGTAGGTCGCGGACAATCGCTGGATGAGGGCGGCCCAGGGCCGTTCGTTGTGGCAATCTTTGGGGGATGGGAGGCTTTTGTTCAGCAGTGGACGTCATTAGAATGAAATGATAACAGTGATATTGAGATTGAACATCAGATTCATAAAATTATGTAAATAAATTAGATAGTGACTTTTCTACAAGAACCAACGAATACCTAATGACAAATAGCAACAAATTTTGACGATCTTCTAGGCATATGATGAGTGACTGAGAACGTCCTTCATCTACCATATCGACATATATAAGGTATAAAAACCTTCTTCTCCACTTTGACGACCCGGTTAGTCCAGCGGTGTGAGATGACCGTTTGATTCGAAGGGTTGCGGGTTCGATCCCCGCATCGGGACAAATATTTGTATGGCCTACAGATATTTGTCTCGGGTCTGGATGTTTATGTATGTGTTGTTTGTGTACAACGGCACCCACGACACAGGTTTATACCCACTATGGGGCTGTGAGTGCAAGCGTATTTATTTATTTCAAATGGTCTCCATTTGAAGGTTTGTTTCAAAAGGATTTGTGTTAAATTTTAAATTATAATTTATTCTTTGTAGGCCAAAGTTAATTGGGACCCTGTAGATAAAACTGTGCTAGCAGATGAACAAGTTGATGATAATGGATGTTCCTGGAGATCTGGAGCAAAAGTAGAAAAAAAAATTCTAACACAATGGTTTATAAAAACGACAAAATATGCTAAACAGTTGTATGATGGATTAAACAGTGGGCATTTAGATAACTGGAAAGATATAATTAATCTACAAAAACATTGGATTGGTGAATGTAATGGTGTCATAGTTACTTTCCTATTGAAATTGGACGACAAAGTTATTGACTTTGATGTGTGGACTTCTGATCCTTATAAATTACTTCACGGAGAGTATTTATTGTTAGATAAAAATAATTTAGCTGTACAAGAATTGGTGAATATTAATACAAATAAAATTAAATGTTATAATCCAGTCAGTGATTCAGAATTACCAGTATTTGTGACCAGTAGTTTTATATATCCTGAAGGTAGAGAAGAATATTTAGCCTGTCCATCTCTTGATCCAAAAGATAGAATAATTTCCAAAGATTTTGATTATACTGACTATGAGTGTGCAGAGCAAAGCATTGACTTTGAAACGGAAAATAAAAAAGCAGTTAATATTGCTCTTAGTAAAAATTGTGGGGGTCACTTTGTAAGTTCAAAGCTAAAAGATTGGTTGATATCAAGACAAAGGTATTGGGGTACTCCTATACCCATCATACATTGTTTGAAGTGTGGTCCAGTGCCTGTGCCATATAACGAGCTTCCAGTGCAATTACCAGAATGTGAAAATATGGACAATGATATACCATCACTATTAAAAATTAATGATTGGATAGCCTGTAAATGTCCCAAATGTTCAGGTAGTGCGAAAAGAGAAACCGACACTATGGATACATTCGTGGATTCTTCATGGTATTACTACAGATTTTTGGATTCAGAAAATAACAACATGCCATTCTTAAAAGAGAAATTGAATGGATATACTCCAATCCACTGTTACATTGGAGGTAAAGAACATGCAGTGCTTCACTTATATTATGCTCGATTTATGAGCTACTTTCTTTATTCACTAGGATGGACTCCTACTGCAGAACCTTTCAAAAAATTACTAGTTCAAGGAATGGTTATGGGTCAATCTTTTAAAGTGAAATCTTCAGGGAAATATATACCTAAGGAAAGTGTAGAACAAGTTGGCAAACAGTACACAGAAAAAAATACAAGTGAACCTGTGATTGTACAATGGGAGAAAATGAGTAAATCTAAACACAATGGTGAAAATCCACATAGATTGTTAGTTACATATGGCTGTGATACTACTCGACTTCTTATGCTTTCTGATGTACCGCCTGCAACAAGTAGACATTGGTCCGATGCAAGTAAATATGATACATGATTATTAAAAATGTTTTTGTGGTTTTGTTATATTTTTAAGTGTCTTGTATCCAAAGTTGTATCTCATTTACAGCTTTACCTGGTGTTTTGAATTGGCAACATCGATTGTGGATAACTTTACGAGAGTTTTTAGCGCACAAAAACAATACAAATCTAAAAACCCAAGAGAAAATTACTGAAGAAGAATTTAAAAACCATGAGAGAAAAATTTGCGAGTCTCGTAATTTTGCTACTGCTACTACAACCTACCATTTCAAATACACTCAAAAATTGAGTGTAGGTATATCAAGATTACAAAGTTTAACGAACACTTTGCGGGTATGTGAAATGTTCTTCCTGAATATTATTGTGATGCTAATAAGTAACGAAAAATATTGACTAGTGTTGTCCAAAGGAATTTCCTTCCTAGAATCCTAAATATTACAAGAAAACTTGGCGGAATACTGAATCGTTACAAATATTTTTAGTTAGGTACCTAGGTATTAAACCTCATTATTTCTTTTCTGTCGTTTATAGCCAGTCCGGCCGCTTTACCCAAAGACAGAATTTGTAACTAATGTTCTGTTCTGTACTACGTATAGAATGGCCACTTCGACGTCCCGCCTAATTTCCCCGCCTCACCCATCACACCCCCCCCCCCTCGAGAGGCAGTTGAATAAACTTCAACAGTGAGGTTGCAAACGGTATATTTTTAATAAATTCACGTAGTCATTTTTTTTAAAAGTCATTATAGATAAGCAGATGGGCCACCTGGTTGAAAGTGCTCACCGTCGCCTATAAACATTTGCAACACCAGGGGAATTGGTTTTGACGCCATTTTTTAAGAACCCCTTAATGTGGCACCGAGGAATCACCTCAGAGAGAAGTTCGTTCCACAATTTACACTAAACTGCACCGTTGAGCACTGCTATTTGTCTAGTTGGTGAGGGTAGACCTTGCTCTCTTCGGCGGGTAGTACGGTGTAGGAAAAGAGACGGTGGCACCATGTCGAACAGTTCAGCAGAGCACTCACCATTGTAGAGATGGTATAAGTCGCCGACGCCGAGTGTCCGGGGTGTGCCAAAGATACCAAAGCTGCTTCGGTAGCAATTTTTTCTTTCCATTTTTTCATTAATTTCTAAATTCACTCGCATTTGTTATTGCGGAAAATAAAAATATGACAATGTTTACGAAATCAGTTTTATAATATCCATAATTACACGAACTTTTTACCTTTAATTTGGGCTTGGAAGGAAATTGTTGAGGAAAAGTCCTAAAATCCTATTTTTAATGTACCAATTTTTTACAATTACAGAATAATGTACCTGCCGAAGTTATTGCCAATAGTATAGAATTTGAATTGGCATTAGCACATTTAATAATCATGATATCACCGGTGACACCACATTTTTGTTCAGAATTATGGGCAGGATTTCTCAGTGCTTCAAATAACAAATGTAAAACAACGCATTTGATTGAATGTGACAAGAATGTATTAGAACAAACATGGCCCAAAGTTGACGAAAACTACAAACTCTCTTTCTTGTGTAAAGTAAGTATTCGTATAAGGTTTAAGTGAAAGATGTTAGAAGAATTAGATTAACAATATACAGGCTTTTCTATGACACCTACTTTAAACATTGTACTGTACCCAACAAACCCACATCGAGCCTAAGTAAGAGACAATCGGCTAGTTTCGACTTTATACGGCGATCCGAATTAAAAAAAACCGGTATCCGGTATTGAAAAAAACTTGATGAAAATGGTCGACAAACGTCTCATAACTAAATTGCTAAAGAGATAACGCTCTACAGACCCGAAATAAGCCGAAGTTTCCTAAGATCGATGTGCAATATTTCTTGGTGGATACTGTAAGTGGGTGGAGCCTATCGTGGCGCGAAAATACACACCAATTAGGCGCGAGGTAAAAGCATCTGATCGGTCTTTGTTCTTGCGTCACAAAACGTCACAAAAATGGCGTATTTTCTCATTGTTTTTTTTTTCTATGTAATGAAGGTGGCAAACAAGCATGCAGCACACATTGATCTTACGTGATGACTGCAGCTTATAGACATCTACATAAAAACCAGAGATCAAACTACCATTTAGCGGCAGATAGGTTAGGTAATGCGGTGGCGCCTACGCCGTTACTTTCATAAACAATCGCCCTTCACTATAATCCTATTACCGCATTTTGTCATTTTTTTTTAAAGTTAATGGGTAATAAATGGTTATGTAAGCTACCCATAAAACATATTATTATGCTATCGCGGACTTTTTCGTAGATCTAGGAAAGAGAAAACATTCCATCATACATTGTTTTGTTATATTTTGTCTCAAAGGCAGCGTCTTCGATGAGAGTTCCCAGGGGGCTTGATTTTTTCCGACACCTCCAACATTTATCGTTATAGTCCAACCAATTTGCACAATACTAAATTATACACCCAAATCTCCCCCGAGAATCACTCTTCTTTGAGTTTATTGCGAACGGTCAGTCAGAAACCGAGAAGGATTTTGTTTTATAATATGTATAGATAGATGTTGAGGAGGTACCTACATTAGCTTACAAAGAACCCTTTTAGTTTCGCTTTGTCCTTCCGTTCGTCCGTCTGTCCTGTAATTTGGCATGATTAAACATATTAGTAGAGATGCGCCGAGTAACGAGTACCGAGTTTTACTCCGCTCAATTTATTTTCAACCTAGTAGGTACTTGACCGAGTAACTCGGCTCTATCAAATTACCATTTTGCGCGCGTAAACAAGTACAAACAGGTTCGCGACGGTCGGGAGGCGGCACGAACCTGTTTCTAAAGTAGATGTTGCAAAAATGTATGGATCTCCGGCCATGTATTGTACACAATATCATTAAACAGGCAAAATCAATATAATAACGTTTTTTACTCCATATTTTCACTTATTTAGCTTTGTTTGCAGTTACAAAACATTATTTGCAGTTAGAATTGCAACTCAAAACCAACATGGCGAATATGGCGGGCGATGTCATTTTGATATTTTCATTTTTTAAATGTATTTTGATTATATAGTACTTGGAGATAAAAGAAATACTTTCTAAATACTATCGAAATCGATTGATCTCAAGTGTCGGCTGTATCGCCGCCATGTCTTACATAGTTGAAAATGTTAGTATC
This sequence comes from Macrosoma leucophasiata, assembly GCA_036365455.1. Classification (NCBI taxonomy): domain Eukaryota; kingdom Metazoa; phylum Arthropoda; class Insecta; order Lepidoptera; family Hedylidae; genus Macrosoma; species Macrosoma leucophasiata. The sequence continues at coordinate 14,224,091 of JAWQUS010000009.1, read as the reverse complement.
GTTTGAATTCAATGTGGTTGTAACTCTAAAATATATTCTTGAATTAATTTTTCGGATTATTCTTTAAATTACTAATTTTTTGAGGACGTGTACGAACCAGAGCCGAGCTCGCAACATCTCCTTTTAAATACTGATTATTTTTATTACTGTTCTCATAATTTTGTCTCACTAACTACTCATTTATTAGATGTTTTTGATTTTATTAATTGAGATTGTCAAAGATTTCCTAAATTAATACTATATAATACTTTTTGATTACATAACTCTGATGTTTTGATTATATTGCTTTTCTTTAACAATGTATACTCGGCATTCAAACCGAGTTATTCGGCCGAGTACGAGTATCAAAACTTAGTACGCCGAGTACCGAGTATCAACCGAGTACTCGGCCCATCTCTACATATTAGCTTTGCTGACAAAGTAGTGAAATAAAATATTGAAATAATCTCATAAGTCAGTGTTTATTAATTATCCTTAATTTATTTTAAGGTCGACGGTGCAGATCGCTGTATCATTGGAGTGGAGGCTGCACATTTAAGAAATTTAAGCCACGATAAGGCACTAGAAATCATGTTGAAAGAAGACAGCGTCGTTCGCAGAATCAAAAAAGGAATTTTTAAAACTAAATATGAATTGTATCCAGATTGCCGGGCAATTTTACATATTTTCACAAAAAGAAAAGAAACCCAGCCAGATACTGCAGTAAAAATTTCCAACTCCAATGTATAATAGTTCAGTTACTCATATTTGCAGGTTATCGAAAACGTTCGCCAAAAATATCGGATCTAGTAGAATCAATGAATTAATTTGTTGAGTTTAGAATAGATCTCTTTTTTAAGTGCCATATGATTATAGAAAGTAGAGGATATGCCATAAGGTCACGTGATCTGAAGCCGAAGGGTAAATCTAAAATGGCGGCGGCCCGCCCACCAAAAGTAGTGATGTGATTGTTTGTAATTTTCTAATGTCAGTCTGATATCACCGATACTAAAATATCAGTTATAATATTGTAAGATTTTATGAGTATTACATGTCACAGGAACCTTCGGCTAATAAAAAAATTGAGAACCTCCTCTTTTTTGAAGTCGGTTAAAAAGACGTCCACCGCTGGACAAAAGCCTTTCAATGATGCTTACAGACCTCATCATCTGGGGGACATGCTATAATCGCCACGCTTGGCATACGGATTGGCAGTCACAGTGGCGGTAGATTTATCGCAGGGCGAGAGCTATGCTCGATAATGTTAATACACATATTATAAAATAGACTTTGACCTATAAGAATTCACAAATGAAGATTTAAATTTGTATTTTCAATTAGTCATTATTTTCTCATGGTGAATAACAATTTATTGTGATAAACATAACATTAATAATCAATTTTAATTTGAATTTTGTTACATAAGTGAGTAATTATAATAAATTATATAAATTTTAGAAATATAAATATTTGACCAAAAAAATAGATTGGAAAAGAGTTGAAATCACATCCTTAAATCGAACCACCATAAATTCCTATTAAAATTTTTTGTTTCGAAATGTTTAGAGCATATTCTGATATTTTTTCAAGATTTAATGTTTTTAATTATATAGGCATTGATTATCAGCCCACAACTTATTCAGGGATTTATTCTTTGGGAATGTAAAGAAATAAAAATCAAAATTTCGGTCTGAAAAATAAAGAAATTATCTGCGCGTTACATGTTACCCTATTACCCTAAATAATTTTATTTTTTATAGTTTTATTCGACCACTTTGTCGGCGTGATTAAGGTGTATAATTGTGCCTAATTTCAAGTTTCTAGTACCAATAGTTTTTGTGCTAAACCGCGGACGGACAGACGGACCGCCATGTCCGTCTGTCTGTCCGTCCGCGGTTAAAACTATAAGGGTTCCTTGTTTACTACGGAACCCTAAAAATTATGTTCCATCGTCATGTTTCCGCGAATCTGAAGTACACGATCTAATCACTTAGGCATTTTGATTCCTTCTCAAAAAACTCAAATGTAAGAGTTGAGAGTTCCAAAATAATCACCACCAGACCGAAAAACTGAAAATAATCTTACTTAACACTTGTAAGTGACAGGTCAACTCTATCCCTTTCAGCACGAAAAAGATTTTTTTGATTATTTTACTTATAAATTGCATAATTCAAAATGGTTAGTCTAACAGGGCTCGAAAAAATGGGGGAAAAAATTCCCCCCTCTCGAAACGCCCCCCAAATTTGCGCCCCGGCACGTTCGTGTGTTGTCGTTTAATTTTGTTGTAGCTCACGATCGTGCTTTAGTAGGATAAAAGGAAATAAAAACCAATCATGACCTATCAATTTTAATGTGTACTTATTATTTCAATATTAATTCACATTAAAAATCATAGCAGAGCGAGATCAAATAATATCAAATAATAATTGACTTAAAATTATATCTATCTTATCTCTATACTTATGCTCCCTGGTATATAACAAATCAACGGTTACACCGCGAACTTGGAGTAAGAACAGTCAAAGATGAAATTTAAATACTTGGCTACATCATACAGAGACCGAATTAGTTGTCATCCAAATAAACTAGCCGCACATTTAATGAATAGTTCAATATTTTAACGACTGAAAAGAAAGTGCCCTCTAGATTTATTACCGTTTGCTGAATGTTCCATACAGAACAGATTGCAATAAATAAATATATTTTGATATAAAAATTATATCAAAAGGCGACTACATGAAAAATCAAAGTTAACCGTAAGTTATTTGCAACAGCACCTAAGTTAAAAACAGTTCTGATGACGAAGAATGCACAAATATGCAGGAATTACAGCCTTCGAGCCTACATTTTCTGCCTCTTGAGATGTTTAAAATAAGAATATATATAAATATTGGGAAATGTCCACATTTATCAACCATTTACAGTGGATTAGTGTTGCCTAACGCAATTGAAAGAAACGATCATGTATAATCGCATGCCAGCGCGCCATTACATATGAATGCGAGGATATGGTATACAGCCCGAGAAAAGAAATATACCAAACACATTACCCATTTCTGGACTATTCGTGTTCAAAATTTCACCAGTATGTCGAAGGTAATATAAATTCATTCAAGTGGCGAGATTTTCATAGAATTTTTCGTTGAAGTAGGTATTTATCGAAATACTGTAGCAGAGTCAGCACTTCAACTGCTTGAGAACGAGGAGAAAATCGTGACTTGCATCAGCAGACGTGGTCGATTTCCAAGGACTTGATCTTTTCATTAGACTGCGGTGGTTGTTTCTAGAAATCGTTGGATTTTCTGGTGTGATATCCTTGTACTTCTTGTTGTGATCGAACCCGCGACCCTTCGATCTCGGTGCGGGCCTACGAGGCAGTCCTCTTTGCCCGGGCTTGATCTGCCCCCGTTACGACGGGGGCGTGTTCCACCTTTCTTGGTTTGGACGCCGGCTGTGGAGTGCCGACACAAGGTTGCAGCGACGCAACGTCTCATTAGCCTTAGCCAGGCATTGCGATCGCTACCTCAGGGAGAGATGCTACTCTGGGTCGGGGATTGAACCCGACCGCCAGTGGTGTAGGTGGGCGTAGTTACCCGAGCTTACCAATTGGTGGCGTATCCGAATACGTGGGACAGGGACAGAGCCTTCATTAGCGTTTGCGTCATCGTCTCGACGCGCTCTCGGCGAGGCGCTGGAAAGTAGTTCGCGTGCCCTCCGGTGGTCGTGCGTGCAGCGGGGCGAATCCGCGGAGATGACGATGAGGTCCGTTGTCGGCGCGATCGAACATTTTTCGCGCCAAGCCGACAACGAACTCTCTCACGGATTCGACCCGTAAGTCGCGGGCGATGACATCGTTGCGAACATACCTCCCCGCGCCGGTAATCAGCCTGAGAGTTACGTTCTGTTGGACCTGAAGTCTACGTCGCTGCGCGGCGGAGCATAATGCATACCATGCCGGTGCTGCGTACGTTAACCTCGAGCGGATGTAGGTTTTGTAGAGCCGTATTTTAATACACAGTGGCAGTCTAGAGCGAAGCACCGGATGCAGCCTCGCCCGCGCCGCCGCCGCCTGCCTCACTGCGTGATCGACAGTGGGCGTCATGCGAAGCGAGCGGTCGATGCTACACCCAAGATACTTAACCGTAGACCGCCACTCTACATCCTGACCTCGCAACCGGAGGGCCGGTAACGAGCGGCGGACACGCATTGCGATAGCAGCCGTTTTATCCACATTCACGGCCATCCGCCACTCATCCAGCCACCCCGGCAGCAGGTCCAACAGATGTTGCATTTTCGCTATTGCGATATGCAACCGGGACGATGACGCTATGTAGGCGCTGTCATCGGCGAACAGGGACAGCATGACGTCTTCCTCTCCCTCGCGCAGAGTTGCGCGCAAGGTGGGAATATCGTCCGTGTACGCCGCATACAATGCCGGCGACACGCAGCTGCCCTGTTGTACTCCGGCTCGGATGGGGCGCTGTCGTGAGCTGTCGTCAGCGCCCTCCACCGTTACGAAGAACCGCCTGCCTTTTAAAAAGTCGGCTACCACCCTGTATAACCCGAGTGGTATTCGGTCCGCCAGTTTGGCTAGTAGGCCTGTGTGCCACACTCGGTCGAAGGCCTTCTCTATGTATAGAAAGACTCCGACCGAGTAACGGCCCTTATTAGCCTCACTGGCGAGGTGGTCTAATACCCGTGTCAGCTGTAGAGTTGTCGAGTGCCCGGCGCGAATGCCAAACTGCTCCCTACATGGTAGGTGCGGTCTCAGCCTCCGCAACAGCAGACGCTCGAACAACTTGGCGACATGGGATAATAGCGTAATAGGGCGGTAACTCGACGGTAGGCGACGATCTTTGCCCGGTTTCGGGAGGACGATGACTTTCCCCAACTTCCAGATGTCTGGAAAATGTCCGGTCCGGAATATGCCATTGAAAAGCTTGGTTAGGGTTACCAAGCTTCTCCATGGCAGATGCTGCAGCGCCGCGGTCGGAATACCATCTGGTCCGGCCGCTTTTCGTGAAGGTAGCCGTACGACGGCTCTCCGTAACTCTGAGGGAGATACGAAGTTCTCCCCGGGCAGCGGCGCGGCGGGACACGATAGTAGTTCCCTCACACGGCGCTCGCAGACATCATGTTGCTCGATGACAGCGGGGTCCAGGGAGGCAGGGTGGGGGGTAAATACCCCTTCCAAATGGGCGGCCAATATTTCGGCCCGATCCTTGGGTCCGTAGCACCTTTTACCCGTGCTGTCAAGCAGGGGGTAGATGGGGGGTGGCTCGTGGGTGAGGGCTCGCGTGAGAGCATATAAGCTGGTATCGCTTTCAGCCGCCCGGTCAATAGTTTTATCCCAAGCGGCCCCTCGATACGCTCTCGCCGCGGTGCTCACTTCGTCGGCGAGCCAATTTAGGTCGCGCTTGATGTCTGGACATCGCGTGCTCGCCCACAGTTGGCGAAGGCGGCGCTTTTGGCGCAGCTTATTTAGGAACGAAGTGGGCGCGGCGCCCCTGCAGTGAGTGGGCGCTGGTCTAGTGGTCGTGGCCGCCTCTGCGGCGGTCTTTATTTCCTCCGTGATTCGGCAGACTGCCTCCTCCACCTCTTCGGAGGTCTGTAGGGCGCCCAACGGCTCCACCTCGCTCATGGTGCGCTCGAAAACGCTCCAATCTGTGCGGCGGAATGGCGGGCGCGCAATCGCAAAATCCGTTGACAACGTTAGTGCAACCAGTATGGGGAGGTGCTGCGTGTCCATGTCGTACAACACCTCCACGTGGATCGGGAATGGCACGTCCTTGGTGATTACCACATCCAGTACGTCCGGATGGTGATTTGGGTTTGACGGGATGTGGGTCGGAGAATCCGGCCCCAACACCTCGTAGCCCTCGCACTGACTGTCCTCGTGGAGTTGTCTGCCTGCCGGGCTGATGACACGTGACCCCCAAGCAGGGTGCTTGGCATTCAGATCACCAGCGACAATAGATGGCTTGGCCCCGAGGACTGCCCGGACATCACTGGAGTGGAATGCCTCTCCCGGCGGACGGTACGCGGCGTGAACGCAGAGCTCTATGCCGTCCGCGCTTACACATACTCCCTTAGTGCGCATAGTCGCGAACGGTGGCACATCCAACTCCTCATGTACGATGTCGCGACGCACTAACGCGGCCGTACCACGATACGCGAAGCCGCGCGGCGATATCTCGTCGTGTCTGTACGCGTAGAAATTAGGCAGCCGGAGCTCCTGGTTCGGGCGAAGTTTTGTCTCTCCCAGGAGGACAACATATATGTCCTGCGACTGGGCGAGGTCCCTTAAAGCCTTGACGTGCCCGGACACCCCACCGGGGTTCCAGTACAATATTTTCAAAATCTTTGGCATTGTGATTATTAATAAGACCTTATTAGTTTGGTTGGTTCGAGTTGGTAAGCTCGGATAGCCCCTGAATAAGGGCCGGCACAATATCTTGCCGAGCGGCATAAGCCGTCAGTATCCCAGTGAGCGTTTTGATAAATATCCCGATAATTTGGGATACTGACGGCTCCCCCTGGCGAGCGTGGGATGATGGAGCAGCACTAGCTCCCTGTTGCGCGGGCGCGTAGCTGACTTGCGGGAGTGAGTACGCAGGCCTCCGATCAGTTACGGACGCATACAATTCCGCATCAGCCCTCCATGTCGGTTGTAGCTTCGGTCCAGGTGCAACTAGATCTCCAGGCTCATTTGGCCGCGGCGTTTTCGTGTGAAGCGGTTGCGGGGCTAGTGCGGTGGTGAGTGCCTCTTGTCCTCTAGTAGAACGAACACGGGGGTCTCGCCTGGCGGGCGCGAGAGGCGCTGTGGCAGGAGGCAGCTGTGGCTCGGTGCAGTTTCCAGCGGGGGGCATTGGCGTTGCGCGCTCAGCGGGAACTGGGGGGGCTAGTTGAAGATGATTTGGTACTTGTGCGGTTGTGGCTTTTTCGGAGGCACCGCGGGCAATAGGTGGCCTTGTGTCGATGACGTCGCCAGCGGAGTTTTTGCGGCGCGCTGGCGTCGGCGTCTCGTTCCCCTCGGTCTTTTTCTCCGTGGAGGGACATCATTTGTTGGTGGTGCCAATGTACTATGCGCCACTGGGTTGAGAGCCTCCGGCTGCGCCGACGCTTGCTGCGGCGCTGCTGGTGGCACGATGGGGTGTAATGGCGCCAGTGTCAACTGGGCCCGGGGTCGGGGTGGTACGGTGCCGGGGAGGGACGGGGGAACACGCTCGTTGCGTCGTCTTGCCTCCTTCCGAAACTCCGGGCATCGACGGTGGCTCGCAGCATGTGGCCCGGTGCAATTGGCGCATCTGGGCTGATCCCGCGGTATGACGCATTCGGCGACAGGGTGGTCGCCGGCGCATCGGACACATCTCATGGGACGATGGCAGTTTCCAGAGGCATGGCCGAACGCCTGGCAACGATGGCATTGTGCGGGGCCTATTCGCCCGCGCCATGCCCGGATGGTGACGCCCCTCATGAAGAGGAGCGTGTCGACTGCATACAGCCGGGCCAGTTCGGTTTCGCTGAGGTGGTCTAGCTGTACAAAGAAGGATTGGCCCGGTCGACCCCTCTTTCCTTCCAGGGGGCGGGCGAGGCAGGCGTCGAAGCCCTTGTCTTTTAAGGCCTGGACTATTTCTTCGGGTGGGGTTTCCAAGGGTAAGCCACTCAGGAAGACTTTAGTTGGTCGGTCTGCTGTCGGTGAATAGCAATACCACTCTATGTTTTTATCAGCTGCGGATGTGGCGATCAGGTAGGCTTGTACAGCTCTATATTCTTCTGCAGACGTCGGAAGAAAACGCACGCCGGTTCCGAAAGTCCTAGCATGCGGAGTATAACCTAGACGTGAAGCTATCGCGGCCATGTGACGTGACCAATTTGGCATCCTCTCCACTACCAAGGGCGGGTATGATGATCTCGGAGGCTGCGGTTCGGCCGGTGCTGTTGATGGCGAGGGACGTGTATGAGGACTGGATGGCGCTGCCGCGACGGCGGCATACGATGTTATGGGTGGTGGGGATACGGCGCGTGGCGGCACGGCGGCGGAGTCCAGCGAGTGAAGGGTAGAGGAGACTGCAGCCTGCGACTCTAACTCCATCTCATGCCGGTCATTTCGACGCGGTGATTCTATGGCCGCATAACTCGTCGATGGGCTGGGAGAGGGGGAGAGGGGCGCCTGCCGCCCGTTCGAGCTACGGCTATCTTCCTCCTCCGCCTGGATGAACTCCTCTTCTGACGACGCACTGGCCCCTTCAGAGGACAGGGTGGGCGTATTCTGGTGACGAGGGCGCTTGTCACCTTGCGTCACTGACCCCTGAGTTGACGTCGACGACTCAGCCTCGCTTCTGCGCCTCTTTGCATTCTCTGTGCCGCTTGCAAGCTCAGTTGCAGGCACGGAGTGCTAGAGGGTGGCGGCGGCGGATGTCGGCGGCGCCGGCTAGTCGATCCAACCATCTGTTCTGGGACGCGTGACTAGAGACACCGCCGGCGCTCTCGGCGCAGCAGCGGTGGGAACCATTACATCGGGTGATTGGGCGGTGGGGTGGCTACAATCCGAAGCATGCACCCTTTCCTGTGTAAATGTGTCCCGCGCGACGACTTGCCGCAAGGGGAGCCTAGTTCCCCGCGGCCCGGGCCGGTCGCGTTGGTCACCTTTTTCCATAGTTCTTTTTTTTTTTAACCTTTGTGACCCAGCATAATAAAAATGTTCAAGGGTGGCACATCACTATAGTGTTTTGAGTCCGGTAGACTGCTGGTCACTTTCCGCGTACAACACTAATTTGCACTACGAAAGTGGAGCAGCACTACTTCGCTCCCGCATAAACAAACAACGCGTCCTGTCACTGTCACTGAGTCACTATCTCTATGGCACCTTTCCGTTCACGAAGCCATGCGCTTCATAACCCCTAGCACTACACATACACAGCACCGGGGATAGAAAGGAAGGCTACACGCGAGGGGGAGGGCAGGATATATCGTGACTACGCGAGAATGTTAATCGTGCGTCGGGGGTAAAAAAACCCGCACCCTACGACGAATTCGCAGCGGCACGAAAGCGGTTGCGTCTGGTCGCACTGGGGTCCAGACGTAAACTTCGAATCAAACGGTCATCTCACACCGCTGGACCAACCGGGTCGTCAATCTGTCAGTAAAGTATGAGTTTTGACAGTTCTAAGCGCACTTTGCTCAAAGTAAAGTCATAGTTCGATCTGTGAATCTCACCCTTAATCTTCACGAGGGTTCAATAAAATAAAATGTTTACCGCACCGCGCATAAATTAGTTTTCCCGTGTACAAAATATTTTAAATTAATCGAGTGTAGGTACTTTTTTATTCTCACTTATTCAACCACTAGTTAGGTATCTCTGATTTTTTTGTTAATTCTACTATCCTGTGCTGCGTGACAGCTAATAAAGCGAAAAAAAATTGTGGTTATTATTACTCCATAGAAGCGCAAAAGCCATAATCTCGCGCTTATATTTACCTGAAGGTAGAGGCAGACTTCAAGACGTATTAATTAATTTATAATATTAAAAAACTTTCTATTAATTCTAAACTATGACTACTTGAGATAACATGTGTAACAATATATATATATATATATATATATGTATATATATATATATACATATATATATATATATACATATATATATATATATACATAAATAATAATAATATATAAATATATATATATATATATATATATGTCGGAGTGGAACCTGAATGTGACTGCTGGCGCCATCTGGTTTGTCGGAGACGTAACCTAATTATGACTAGGGTAGATTGTTCAATAGAGAATTCTAGGTGGCGCCACGGTCGGCGTAGGTTCTTGAAATTGTTATCTTAGAGGGGATAGTTACTAGCCGATATCGGGTTTATAAAGGCTAGAAAATAGTTCATGACAGTTCAGTCATAGAGTAACAGTCAGTCAGTCACAGTCACACAGTTGAATCGAATTATTATAGCGCAGTTATGCTGCCAGTTAGAACAGTGAACGTCAGTGATATTAAAGTGATATAAAGCGGGTAGTCCTGAACTTGTGATAGTAGTACTCGTAGTATCGTATCCTGATAAATATGGTTGCCCGGTTCGAAGGGTTTCTTGTCCGTTCTTCCCTGCCGGAAGTAATCGAATGGGCGGATCTTTGGCAATATACGACTTTATTCTGCCAACCTGTGCTTTATTTCATCATCCGCTCGAGTACCCACCTACAGATGCCCACAAACACGAGTAACATGTCGGCTTATGGAAAGACACGCCCACAATACTACCCACATGTCCTGACTGGAGGCCCTCATGCCGATATATATATATATATATATATATATATATCAGTTTACATGTACCTGCAATAGTATGATATATACCTATATATTCAGTATCTCCTCACCCGGCCAATTACAGGCCCATAACAATAACCTCCCTACTCTGCAAAGTCATGGAGCGTGTGATCACTATACAACTGCTGCAGTATCTAGAGGATCATCAGCTGATCAGTGACCGCCAGTATGGCTTTCTTCATGGCAGATCTGCTATTGATCTTCTAGTATATCCGACGCACCGTTTTGGTCTCACGCCTTGGAAAAGAGTGGGGAGGCATTGGCTGTAAGTCTGGATATTACTAATGCCTTTGACCGGGTCTGGCACAGGGTACTTCTCGCGAAACTTCCATCTTACTGTCTTTCCGAGAGGCTTTGCAACTAGACAACCAATTTTCTGGCTGAGCGTTTTATACAGGTCTTAGTAGACGGTCAGCGCTCAGACAAACTACCTATCAACGCTTGTGTGCCGCAAGGCTCTGTGCTATCTCCCACGCTTTTTCTTCTGCATATCAATGAAATGTTGGAGCAAAACTCTAATTTTCATTGCTATGCGGATGACAGCACGGGAGATGCACAGTACACTAGCCGTGCAAATGCCTCTCGGACACATATCGAGTAAAGCAGGATGAGACTTCTCTGGAGCGGGTCTCGGATTGGGGTCGACTCAATTTAGTGCACTTCAACCCCACGAAGACACAAATCTGCGCGTTCACTGTTAAAAAAAACCCATTCATTGTAGCACCACAGTTCCAGGGCACTCCGCTCGCCGTTGGTATCCTGGACGTTGACATATCGAACGAAGTGCAATTCGGGAGTCACATTGAGTGTAAGACCAAGTTGACATGCAAAAAGCTAGAGGTGCTTAACAAAGCGAGGCAGTATTTCACATCGGTACAGCTACCACAGCTTTATAAGGTCCAAGTGTGACCCCATCTGGAATACTACTCTCATTTGTGGGCGGGAAGCCCCCAAATGGCAGCATCGTCCACTTGACTCCCTACAAAAACGCGCTGTTCGTATTATTAACAATCTAGGACTTACTGACTGGCTCGAACATCTGAGCCTGCGCAGGGACATTCCATTCCATTCTATTCGTAGTATTATTACATATTCTCTGGTAAAGTACAAGGTCGGGAATTACGCGGGTAGATACTCTCTCGACTCGACTCGAGCACGTCAGTTTAAGATATGAGAAATAGTCTTGATTCAAGACTATTTCCCATCTTGAACCTTGTTGGTTACCTCTTCTGACCTCTTCTAAATGTAAGGTTTGTAAGAGCCACTCCCAAAGGGTAGCCATTAAAAAAATTCAAAATGTCACTACGATCTGGCACATCTTCCGAATCGTCTGAATTTTGTATAGGAGCATTGTTTGGGTACATTTTACACTCAGAATATCAGACACGCTCTTGAATCATGACGTTGATGCCGCGCCCTTTTTCAAAAACATTTAATTATTTCAAAAACGTTGGTTAAAAATTACTCAAGAATGTCAGATACTCCGAAAGGATGTAAAGTGAACCCAATCAAAGCCCATCCAAAATTCTGACGATTTGAATGCGAGGCGAGCTCGTGACGGAAGCCATGAGGGTAATCTTAGATTTGGTGGAGGTACTGAACAGGGTACAAGGTATCTCCTTTATCTTAATCTAACACGCTGGAGTAAAATAAAAATCCCGTCTTGGGCTCCCCTACTAATAGTACGTACCCCGATGCATAAAATCATTGTACCTCTCACGGTGGCTTGAATTCAATTGCGCGCAACTTTGTTTTGTTTTCATTAATGCTTATTTTACAGAATATCGAAAATCCCGGTGTTAGTGTAATTAAAACCGGTATTTGAAAAATCCATAGATTTATTATTTGAAATTTGGTCCGGTATTTTCGGTATCCGGGCTCCTGGTTTGCGACCCCTAGACTAAGGGCTTCTCCATGTTTATATCTCAATGAATGGAACGCACCAGTCACAATTGACAATTTCAGCACTGACATTGACATTTGTGATTCACACATGTCAAAGGCAGGAGCATGGGGCATGTAGTAGGGATTGAGAAATGGGAAAAATATATCGATATATATTGTATCGATAGTTTTCAAATGTATCGAAACATATCGACAAATAATGTTAATATGTCGATATGTTTTTCAAATAAGCGATTTCTTTTTTATGTCATTAGGTTGACAGACAAGCAGACAGGCATGATGGAAAGTGTTCACCGTCGCCTATGAATATGTATTTGCAACACCATTTGGGGAGTTGCCAACACGCTGCCGGCCCTGAAGGACTCTTTTGAAGCCATTTTTGAAGAACCCTATATTGTAGCACTAAAGGAACACCTCAGAGGGAAATTCGTTACACAATTTGCACGTTCTGGGCAGGAATAAACGTGTAAACCGCACCGTTGAACACTGCCAGGTGTCCAGTCAGTGAGGGTGGAACTTCTCCCTTCGGCGGGTAGTACTTTGTAGGAAAAGAGACGGATGCACCATGGTCGAACAGTTCAGCAGAGTACTCACCATTGTAGAGACGGTACAACAAGCACAGACTCCCAATGTCTCTGTGCAGGCTCAGATGTTCAAGCCTCTCAGTAAGTCCTGGATTGTTAACAATATGAATGGCGCGTCTTTGTAGGGAGTCAAGTGGACCAAGCTGGTCGAGCACTTTCTGGAGCGGGTTTCCCGCTCCAGAAAGTGCTCGACTTCAGACACAAGTCTAGTCCTGACGTCAGGAACTCCCTCAGCCCGTCCCAATCTGTTGACCTGTACTGCTACACTTGCCTGGTTAAGTAAGGCTACAGAGGCCCCCGAATCGACAAGGGAGTTTTCGCGCGTACCAGGCAGTGATCTGAGGATCCTAAAAAGAGCCTCGACCACCACCTGATAATTGGCAGGATGTGAGATCAGCAGAAGATCCAGCAAAGAAGCGGTGTGTCCCTCGCCATCTAGTATCTGGGTGAACCCGTGTACGACTTGTGTGAGTCCATTAGTCAGCACAAAATCATATGCAGTCCCTCCAGCGAAGTCAGTGATTCGGGAGCTCAACCACTCCGAATGGTGTGCGTTAAGATCACCAAGAATCACCAACTCCGCAGAAGGATGCTGTTCGAGCACCGTGTTGACCACCTGTTGGATGTGCTTGAACAAGCGAGCTGTCTCCCCGTCTCCGCTATAGGACCTGTACATGCTCGCGTAAATTCGGTTGCAACCACCGTAATCTACGCGCGCCCATAATAAGGACAGGACATCCTTGTCTTCAAAGTGGTCAAGACGGCGACAACAGATATCCTCTCGAACATACAAACATACCCCGGCGCGACTAATGAAAGTGTTCTCCAGAGTATAGTCGGGGTAAGTAAGGTACGCAGTCGCCAGAGGAGAGGATATGTGTGTCTCCGTCATAAAGAGTAGGGACGGCTTAGCCGTTTCAAGATGATGATGGACCGGGCCAATATGTTGCGTCTCTGAGCGCAAGACGTCCTTGCACAAACCGGTTCAAGGGGTGAACTATATGGTACACATTAAGGAAGGAAAAGAGGAAAAAAATTCAAAAATCGATATATTGCGTAGAAAAATATCGCCGACACATATATCGATTATTTTCTGACAAAATATCGATACTTTGATATATCGATATTTTTATCCGTCCCTAGCAACTAGCAGATATTTCAGAAATTCAGAAAAAAATTGTAAAAATTAACTTTAAAGTGAGAATTTCAAATACAGTACCTAATGTGCCTATGTAATGTATTAAATACTGTTAAATTTTAGGCTCTAGTGAATGTGGCTCTGTGGCTTGAAACTAGCGCTAAGAAAAGATAGAGAAAACTTTTCTCTATTACTATGGGGCACTTTCATCGCTGTGATTGTGTTCGTTAATTTGAGTGAGAATTGAGATGGATTAGAAGTAATAGTAAACTACCTACCGTCTACCAACAGAAGTCCGAGAGTCCTTAGTAATCGGCTCGGCCGGTCCCTTTCATAAATTAGAGAGAAACAGTAATTATGCAGGCAAAGAAACGTTATGTGCTTCTTATTTTGTCTTGTGCGTTCATGATCTATTGTTATTTTGGTGGATACCATCTAAAATCAGAACTGATCCAGCTTAAACGTCGCGACCAGTTACCCTCTTTTGCAACAATTGAAGAATTGTCCGAAGCGCCGTCTCGACAGAAAAGAAATCCACAGTTGGCAACAAAATCTTGTCGAATGGAAACATGTTTTGATTTTTCCAGCTGTGGCAGTGATCCCAAAGTATATGTGTATCCAACTGATGGTCCTGTTAGTGCTACTTACCGTAAGGTACTTTCAGTTTTGCGAGAGTCGAGATATGCTACAAGAGATCCAAATGAAGCATGCTTATTTTTACCAGCAGTTGATACACTTGATGCAGATCCCTTGTCTCCAGAACATATACCAGATGTAGCTACTCGTCTTTCCCGTTTGCCATTTTGGAAAAATGGAAGGAACCACCTCATATTCAACCTGTATGCCGGCACATGGCCTGATTATGCTGAAGGATCTCTTGGGTTTGACCCAGGTGAAGCTATTTTGGCACGAGCAAGTGCATCAGAAACAATATTTCGTGATGGATTTGATGTGTCACTGCCTCTATTTTATAAAGAGCATCCTGAACGGGGAGGGGCTGCACCTGCAGCAACTGCAAACCCTTTTCCTGCTCCTCGTCGGCATTTATTGGCCTTTAAAGGAAAGAGATATGTGCATGGTATAGGGAGTGAAACCAGGAACTCATTGTGGCACTTGCATGATGGAACTAATTTAATTTTAGTGACAACATGTAGACATGGGAAGTCTTGGAAGGACTTAAGAGATGAAAGGTGTGATGAAGATAATAAGGAATATGATAAGTGAGAATACATTTACATTATTTATAGGTGGCCTCACTCGGTACATTCACTAATTTAAATTATGTAAACATTCATCTCCACTATATTGTTTCTAAATTACTTACTTTGATCATAGTGAGGTTCTTAAATATTTTGTCTGCAAGCTTTTTCAGTTTTGGTTGAATGAAATTTGAAGTCTAGTTAAATAGCCTATTTGTTTGTCAATACCTATCTTTTTTCACAAATTTATTTCTTACCATACTAAAAGCTAAATGAAGAATTTAAAACATAGTTTTATATAGATTTCAGCTGTAACTCTGCTACATTTAGATTTGCATAATGTTAATCTTCATTCTTTGAAGACAAAACTGAAAACAGCTAATAATCTTTGGATTTTTTTTTGTTAGTTAACTCCAATGATGTTATATGTTAAGCGCATTGGGTAACTCACTGATTTCTTAAATTAATTTTGTTCTATAGCAAATGTTTTGTGTTTACCTTTAAGTTGTTTACGCATAGATTACTTTGTATTACCTAAAGCTAAATGTTCCAAAAACAGATTGCTGAGCTTAGCAGGATATAAAAAAAAACACTTTGTATTACCTAAAGCTTCTGTAAACGAGAATGTATTGTGTATAAATAGTTGGTAATCCTTTTCTCAAATAAATAAATTGAGGTGGAATTTGTACAAAATAAATGCAAGTCTGCCTGTCTATTTGTCAACTACACTGTCACTGCTAAACAACATCACTGATTTAGATGAATTTTGGAAACCCAGGGTCAAAATAGAGGGGTGCATTGCTTATAGGCAAAGCCTATCTCGGAATCTTGCAATAGAATTAGATTGGGGTAGGTACTTGTTTTGTGTTTTGACGCCGTACCGTATGCGGCGACGCCGCACCATGGACATGGTTCCACACCGTAAGGTTTAAAAAAAAAATTCAATATTATAGGTTTAATTAAGTTCTAGTACATGTACCTATTTCTAAAGAAAACAAGTAAAGTTACTCTGTGGTGGCGGCACGTCACCGCCGCCGTGGCACGACGCCATTGTACGGTGGCAGGGACGCACCGCACCTTGTTAGCTGCTGTAAGCATTGTTTTTATCTTGATATGGTCCGCCATTCTGTTTTTTCTTCATTTGTCGTCTTAGTAACAGGAGCAAAATAATACGTCTTTCGCGGGCCATATCATGATAAACACTGAACCATGGTTGCGGCAACTAACTAGGTAGGTGCGGCGCGTCCCTGCCACCGTACACGGTGCCGCGCCACGGCGGCACCGTGTACGGTGGCAGGGACGCTGCACCGGCACACGGCGGACCGTGCCTCGCCGCCGCGCCGTGGACATAGGGCCCTTACTGCCATACAATATACCTACCTATTTTGAGAAACTTTGTTTTAAATAGACTTATTAAAAGGTCCCCAATTCTTAAATTTCATTTCTTTTCATTAAGCATACCTACTTGTTTGTATTTCGGGTCCCTGATTTACATATCATAATGTGTACCAAATTTCAACTAAATTGTCACAGTATATTCAAAGTCAATCGGATCATTGAAATATTGATACATTTTCAGAGCAAAATAAGATCACTTGTGTATTACGCTAATTTAAGGCAGAAGTTATGTAGGTACCTACTTATGTCACGTTCATGTTTTAGATTCGATTATGAGCAACTGTTGGCCAATTCAACATTTTGTCTCGTGGCTCGAGGAAGACGCCTCGGATCTTACCGTTTTCTGGAAGCTTTAGCTGCCGGTTGTGTTCCTGTATTGTTGAGTAACGGATGGAGGTTGCCTTTTGACGAGCGCATTGATTGGCGCCGTGCTGTTATTTGGGCCGATGAAAGACTGTTATTGCAGGTAGGTATAATCAAGAAACACTGTAAATATAGGTGTAAATTAATATACACAGTATAATCTACTACTATTATCTAACGTTCCTCATTTTTTACAGGTTCCAGAGCTTGTACGCTCAGTTCCTCCTGAGCGTGTTCTTGCTCTAAGGCAACAAACGCAACTTTTGTGGCAGCAATATTTTTCTTCAATAGAAAAGATCGTTTTCACAACAATTGAGGTTCATTTACGATTATTTTTATCCGCTTACACTCCTTCAGATATCTATAAACTCATGTATTTGCTGTTGAATTACATCTTTAAGTAATGAAAGTAATAACTATGGCATTTTTTGTAGATTATATTGGAGCGCATACAAGCTCATCGATATTCACGTCAGCGTGAGGCTCTTATATGGAATGCATCGCCCGGCGCTTTGGGTACTCTGCTTAATTACGGCGACTCACGAGCACACTTACCAATGGGGATACAAGCGCCGGAAGCTCCCTTAGCTCCCTCGCCTCCAACGATACCACTCCCGGTCCCATCTGTCCCACTTGTCTCACCACCTGTTACTCCAGGCAACACCTTCACGGCGCTGTTGTATGTTCAAGCAACGTCGCCTGGATTGCACAAGCTTTTAGCAAATATTGCCAGCAGTGAATTTTGTGAAAAGGTATGCAGTAAATCTAAACAGATATTGTCAATAGATTCATACTGTGGCAGCTGCATTAAACTAAGGTTTTATTTTAATTCTGTGTTTACTCATGAATGCATATTACAAAAGGTGGTGTTGGTGTGGGACAGTGAGCGTGCAGCACCGTCTCTTAAGTCACTTGCGCGGATGGCTGGCGACTTGCGTGAACCTTTACCAGTAATGGTCATTGATGCTACTACACATTACCCAGGGTACAAACATTTTTTTTTTAAAGAAATATGCAGGTTTATTTGTAACTGGCGCATAATTCTTAAAGGGAGGCTTTGGCTCTTCAAGACAAACCCCCTTATTCATAAACGTATTTTAGCTAAAGTGTTGCTAATCTCTCCTTTGTCTTTTTCTATCCTGCACATTTGACAGTGCAACTGACAAAGACAAAGCATTCTATAGCTAAAACGTGTTTAATGTACGTTTATGAATAAGGGGGTAACACTTTTGTTAAGCAACTTTTTCTAATTCAATTTTTCTTTTACCATACAAAAAATAATAAATAGAATTTGCAGTTCTAATACTTCTTAACTTCACGTTGAGTGTCTAAGTAAACACATCACGCTATGATATGCTGGTACCTAGACCCTGTAGTTGATAGAAGTCCCATTTGAAACGATTTTATTTCTTATCATGTGATGTATACTGCATTTTGGCAAAAGTCATAGAACAAAAGTTGTTAGTCTATTAACGTACCTAACTCACCTTTGACGATTTATGCGTTAGATATATTTAACCCTGTATATTTATATTATAAGCAAGGCTTTTTACCCCGCGTAGCATTGTTTAATACATGTATCATGTCAATTTCAATACAATATTGACGTGCCAAATCTCTATGGTTGCATACCCAAATACCCACCTAATTATTATTAAGATTTGCAATGGAATAGCAATAAGAGTTAAGCGTCTTTATACAACATGTAACGGATATAATGCACCCTCTCTAACACCCCGATTAGAAAATCGAGTTATAATCATAATTCATGAAATAAAATGACATGTTTGTTTTTTTTTTAAAATTTTTCTTTTAATAGATAAGTTGTCCTCAATTTGTACGAACAGTATGAACGTAGGCCCTAGGTAGAAGTAGGGTACTTCTACCTAGGGCCGCACATAAAACGCGAACCTACTCACACACGCACACGGTTGCAATGTGATGTAGCGTAACCTGCGAACCCTTATTTAACACTCTAGTAATAAGATTGATTTCTACTATATATTATTTCTTAAATTATTATTTATAATAAAAAGCATTCGAACAAACTGGTTTCGGATTGTACATTAAATCCTGATATAAGTAGGTATATTTAACCCGCGCGCGAAGTATAAGTACAAAATATTTATTATGTATTATGTCTATTCTTGTATGAAGCAGCATTCATTAAATGAAATGTATTACCTTAAACATTGAACTTTTGTCTATCTATGATGTCTTAATCTTAATGTTTTATTCTACCTAATTCTGTCGTTATTTTTATCCTTACTAATTTGAATGGACGATATTTCTACGAGTATTAAAATATTTTGTTCCAATTTAGAGAAGGTGTATCAGCAAGATGGCAGCCTCTGTGGGCCATCCCAACTGCTGCAGTTTTCTCGCTGGACGGTGACGCTCCCCTCCTGGCTGAAGAACTAGACTTCGCATTTCGTGTGTGGCAACAATTTCCTGACCGTATTGTTGGCTATCCAGCACGAAATCATTTCTGGGATCAATCAAAGGTAGTAAAAATGTATAACTTTTGTTACAATAATCGCATCTATATATAACCTATACCTACATGATACTCCTATGCCGTAGCTGACAAAGTTTTTACCCGACCGCCGATATTAAATATTTATTTCAATTCTTGCTTACAACCTTTACATATGTTTTAATTTTTGTATTTTGCGGGTGGCACGTGCATCCAGTTCCCAAGGAATGTCAACTACTGCAACCTATAGATATCTACACAAAAACCAGACGTCAAAATTATGCTTTGCCACCATCTGAAGCGTTAGTTGTTTTGCATCTTTGACAGAAATAAAGAGGTCATACTGATTATGTTACCACCTAACTGAAAACGGTAATGCTGTACACTATTTGGCAGATATATTACTTAATAAGGTATATTAGAGAAATAATGCGGGATCGCCAGCAGCGTTCCACGATAAAACTACCGCCACTGCAAATGCGCTTGCCATATTATGGCATATTCTCCCCCAATGACTCACAACCCTGTTGTGGGTATCTTTGGGAAAGTCTTTTATCCAGTAGTAGACATCCTTCGGCTCAAGTGTTTTATGATATTAGAGCAAATACGTACATATCTTCATGCCAAGCTCCTTACGGGGTAGGCAGAGAGCATGGAACGCCATATATATCCCGGTCCAGACAAACGTCCCTCGCTTCTTCTACATTAATCATCTTCTTACTGGTGGTAGAGCTCCAGAGATGGAGCTCGCGGGCGTAGGCACCACCGCATTACCTAATATACTTGCCGCTAAATGGTAGTGTTCAGCACTATCGTGTTCCGGTCAGGTGGTAATATACGGCCCTGTAATTTCCGGCACAGAGGCGTAACACCTTAGGCCTCAGGAGTGGTAACGCATCTACACTTTGACCTTGGTCTTTGTGTAAGTGTCTATAGGCTGCAGTCATCACTTAACATCAATGTGAACTGCATGCTTGTTTACCCCTTTCATACGTTATGCGTATAACACTACGCTCGCCTTCTCACAGCATGACATGCGTGTCGTTTAGGGCGCGTGGGGGTACAGTAGCAAATGGGGCGGGACGTACTCGATGGTGCTGCCGGGGGCGGCGCTGGTGCACCGCGCGCTGCTGGCGCTGTACGCGGCGGCGGCGCCCGCGCTGCGCCTCGCCGTGCGCCGCGCGCGCAACTGCGAGGACATACTCCTCAACTGCCTCGCCGCGCACCTCTCGCGCCGCCCGCCGCTCAAGCTGGCGCAGCGCCGCCGGTACAAGCCCGCGCACCACCGATACAGGCGAGTCTTTCCCTATCCTGTTGTTAGTGAATTTCGCTGAAAAACAATCCGATTTTTTTAATCAAAACGTAGTTGGCAAGATTTTACAAACCTCTAATCCCGAATAGCTTTGCTCACTAGGAGCGCTGTCATCGTGCACACGGCGAATAAGGATAGCTACAAGCTACTTTGTCAAATGTCTGCTGAAGACAAACGAAGTTTTCACACGAGTTGCCCTACATAATGCAACTTCCCATCGTTAATAGGCCGTAATTAGGCCGCGGCTCGCCAGACGCTATCACCTCGCCGATACAAGTCCGCGCACCACCGATACAGGCGAGTCTTTTACTACCCAGGTCGCACTAGAAGGGGCACCACTACATCTAGTCGACTGCCTAGTCGAGGAACGGTCGCGTCGCCCGCCGCTCAAGCTGGTCTATTGCCGCCTCTATCACCTCACCTGGTCGACGAATTTACGTTACGTAATTATTTTAATTCGTTATCTCTGATAGCCCCCGACCCGGGAATCGAACCCAGGACCTCCAGCGCAATAGTAGTGGTCTGCTACCACTACGCTACTGAGGCAGTTATGAATATGAGTTTATTATTTCAGATCATCATGGAGCGATCCTGAACACTTCGTTCAAAGACAGTCGTGTTTGAATACATTCGCTACGGCCTGGGGCTATATGCCGCTCATGCGTTCCGTTCTTCGACTCGACCCTATTCTGTTCAAAGATCCCGTGTCTACGCTAAGGAAGAAATATAGAAAAATGGAGTTAGTGACGTCTTAATAGTTTTATCTCGTTATCTTTATTTAAGGACACACTGTAGTTTTAACGTACACGCATTTATCGACTTGATATACATGTCAATAATATGGATATCATGCAATCATTGTTACGTAATTTTAAAATATGTTATTCTAGTCTTACGTTTTAATTGTTCTTTTTCGTTATAAATAAGTAGGGTACTTAATCTTCATGACATAATTTTAAATTTTGCCAAAAATAAGATGTTTCGAATGTGAAATGTAATAGGTACATACCTACTTATTCATGTGGGCGTGATTGCGATTTCATAAAAACCAGTTTACATATTTAGTATAATCTAGGACATTTGAACGTTTTTGGCAAGATAATCTGTTTTTGTTAAAAAAGGCATGTTTTGAGGGGCGTGTAGATAAAATATCAATATAATACAGAAAATGGCAAATTCAATTTATAATCTCTAGGGCCTTCCTGGAGACGCCCATGCTATGTCCATGCGTCGATCACAGCGCCCAAGTGAGACCAACACTGACCTGGATGACCGAATAAGTCGCACATTATTTGACTAAGTATATTATGTATTATTGCATAAGAAGAGTAGGTTATTAATTTCGGATGGGACTTGACATGAATACATGAAGATATCGATATTACTTTGATGTATCTTTATCATTATATTATGTACCTTTATGTATATTGTAATGACGTATCAAGTGATTTATCTATACTATAATATTATGATGAGAAAACATTTATTACCTTTTTTGTATGTATATAAACATATGTAAGGAACGCTTTCACACAAAATTAATGGACCGGTTTCAAAAATTCTTTCACCATTAGAAAGCTGCATCTTCACTGAGGCTGACATAGGTTATGTTATCGCTATGTTACGTTCATTGCACCCGTGCGAAGCCAGGGCGAGCTCTAGTTAATCGAATCGAACAGCTTTATTAAAAAGTTATTCGATTCGAATCATTTGACGATATTATTGCACTCAAGGAAGATGAGCAAATATATTATATTATATTATTAATTTATTATGTAATGTAATTAGTATACCTAAAATCCTGATGTATACTTATTCACTACGGTAGGGTAGTATTAAATCATAATAATATTCTAACATTCGACTTGCAATATGCAAATATTTTAACTTTTGAACTATGTACTACTACTTGTTGCGTGCTTGTTTGCCACCATTATTACATTTTAAAAAATCATATCTTGAAAATCCTGAAAGTAAGTCGCATGTTCATAAGTATCATTGTTGTAGGTACCTACTTGCGAATTATTGCAGCTATGTTGTATAGAGGCTCATTAAAACGATTTTTTACAAGAATATAATGATTTTATTGATACATAGTTTTACACCTGCCTAAATGGTAACAAAATGTCTGTCCGGTGCAGCCCATTATCCATGATATTGCCAGGCACCATTCGTGAACCGTACTGATGGATCATCATCATCACTTCAGCCGAAAGGCGTTCCTTGCTGGACAAAAGCTTTCCCCAAAGGTGTCAACAAGAGTTGCGCGTCATTAGTGAAGAATATGCCAATATCGCCACGCTTGGCATGCGGGTTACGGGACGCCGCTGCCCACCCCGCGTTATTGCATTTTCTACAGTCCTAAACTAAAACTCTTTCGAAGTCCATTGGCAAGAACGAATTACAGTCAGATATATCCGTGTATTTTCTGGATTTGTTTACTTCCGCCCCAGTATCCTCTGTAGACGCCTGTGCACACAAGGCACGGAGACATGACGGAGCTAAAGTATCAACTCACAAGACATCGACCCTGCCGCCAAGGAATGAGCGTCACGCCATCGTCAGATCACTCAGATCAAACAATATTGTTTGGTTCTAAGTGCTAGGTAAGTACTTTTTATTATTATACATTCTAACTATCTATAGAATAGGCGTATTATTACATATTACCTATCTGGCATAGGTCTTTAAAAATGCTAGAGGTTTGGTATGATCATTTTTCGATCATACGATCCGTTTCTGAAATATTTAACTTTATAGTGAGAATTTCAAGGCTAGTTATAGGTATGTACTCCACAACTTTACGAGTAATAGTCGATCAACTGAAATTACTTAATATTACTTATGTGGGTACATACATAAAAACACGGAACCCTACATTGCGCGTGCAAAGATACTCACTGGGCCAGTTTAAAAAAATGTACTTATCTTGCCATGATTCTTTAATCCTTTAGGTTAATAATAAGTGAATATTAGTCTTTGGTATAAGCAAAACCAACTAGATAAATACTTACACTACACTTGACACTTTACTTACTTACTTGTCATCATTTACATGATTTTAACACTGCGACATGGGACTTAACTAAGTACCTACTAGGTAAGTAATTGTCTTAATTTGTTAACACACTGCAATATGGGACTTAACTAAGTACCTACTAGATAAGTAATTGTCTTAATTTGTTAACACACTGCAATATGGGCCTAATCTTTCAAGAATCGTAAGGCCACCGACGCCCAGACACAATTGAATTTCAATTGTCATATTTTTCTCGTGTCTGCAGGGATTTAACTAAGTTCTAGGTAAGTAATTATCCTAATTTGTTTCTAAAAATATATTTGAGGCAGGTACTTAACAATATACTGACATCCATTGCCAAATATTAAATTCATTAGTACGTAAGTGAAAATTACTGGAGGCATGAATCAACAATAAGTTACCCACCTACATTAGCCAATAATGAATACCTACACTTTAATTTCCTTAAAATTATAACGTAGGCAGAGAATATATACATAGTATAATTATAACATATTAATTTATTTTATTAGATAACAGAGTGTGATTTAAAAGATTCGACAAAACTAAATGAAGACCATCCCGCTGTACCCTGATCAAGGACTAGGCCCGGCACTGTCTTAATACATTTAATTACCTTTACCGGCTTTATTTCTTCTTTTCTCCATACATACACGAAGTTAGTTAAGAAAGGTCAGACTTTTCTTTGAAGTTGCCATATTCATTATTTATTTTTCTCGATAGGTACCTACACGTTACGTTAATCGCAATAGCTTTAAAGTTCAACAAAACCTCGTTCTCGGACCAGCCTTAGAACTGTCTTTGTGTTTCTGCCAGTCTAAGACTGTTTTATTTATCATTCCGAATAGGTTTGTGAATTGGAGCTAGACTAAAAGCTACTAAGCTAACCTAACCTTTAATATTTTTTCTTCAAACGCCATTTAGCTAGGTAGCTAGTAGGCGGCCTCATGGACCACGCGTAGATATCGATCACTAAGTTACTACCTAGAGTACCTAGATAGGTAATAAAATTAGCGATCGGTGCTCCTAGCCAGATTGTGAGTACCGTTCACTAACCAATACTTCTGCTCTCAACATAAAATTTTGATAAGTAGGTATAAAGTTCTTAGCTACACCCATTAATTGCTCAATTAAGACTCACTAATAGGAACTGTTTTGGAGCACCCTCAGGGGTCATCTAACTGCATTAAATTGGTAAGCATTGCATAAGTAGAACGCAGCTGACATAACGAAGACTTCGCAACAACTCAACCAACGGCCTTGGCCCGGATGGTACCGCAAACTGTACGAGCGGCCGCAGCGCGGGAAACACCGTGCGCTCACAGTGCAACCGAGTTGACCGCGCGCGAACCTGGTGCGCCTGCGCACACACTGTGCTTAACGATTTTTTTATGAATGTATTTTAAAACATTCTGATTTTACGGCTATGTACGATGTATCCTAAACTTTTAATAATTTTAACAAGTGTCCAGGAATTATCTGTGATATTGAATTTTAATGGTTTTTGAAAATAAGTTTTGGAGTTTTGGTTTTTTATTCGGATATTTTTATTTTACAACTAATAGGTCAGTATTAACTTTAATTTACGGTATAAGTAGGTACAGACTTACTTCAGTTTATACCCATTATTATTGCTACAAATTAAATAGACCTGAAAATTTAAATAGATAGGTACCTATCTAGGTGATAAAATATTTTTAAAGTAAGCATTGTTTTGAAGGGTTTGTCTAATGGTCTGAGGTGATGTCTAATTTTGTACCTACGTAGCATAAAAAACCTGTTAGATACATATCTAAACAAAAATAGTGATATATTTTTGTTTATGATAACCAGTAATGCAAAACATAAAGCTCCCATATTTTTATTATTATCATAACCGTAGTATTATTACATTCTTTTTCATGACCTAGGTATGTCTCTATCAGCATTTACTAAATCCGGAAAAAGTCCAGCACCTTTCGATTAATGACCTTACCAGCGCTGTTGTAACTAACGCAAGAACTTGTCAGACTACCAACATGTATGTGAACATAACACTATGTCCTTATTACAAAGTGTGATTTGTTATATTAATATCCCTAGATACGTTCGAAGTTCGAAAGTCGCTGAGTAGTTTGTCTCAATCTCCTTACCACTTAAGAAGTACCTAGATAGATAATTTTATTGCATCTCCCACGCTTTCGAACTTTTTTTGACCCAGCCTTCAAACTAGTCTGCAATTCAAGTAGGTGTTTGATTTCCGATGAATTTAAAGGTTTGCGTCCACAACGCTTCTGAAGACGAATTCAATCGCAGAAATTCGTCTCCTAATTTAGGTAGGTAGGTATATTGTACTTTTTACACACACATAGGTACACAACATACCTACCGTACATTTACGATATTTAGGAAGCCGAATCGCATTGCACGGCTGTTTAATTTCTTCGCCGATGCGTTTTTCCATTCGACCCGCCACACCGAGCCGAAACGTCGGTATAAAGGTAAAAAAGTATTTATTTTTATCGAAAATATTATCGCGTAACGACCCGGTTTTAAAAATGTGTGTGATTATTTAGGAAGTTCTATTTTCTAAAAATGTATACTTAGATACCTAGGTAATTGGTCAAATTGTCTATCAGAAAGCAACAGCGATAATCTGATTGTATTACTTTCACAGGCGGCCGAAAATATAAAATCATATCTAAACCTAGTTTTGACTAGGTTGACACAAGCCAAGGTATAGGTAGTCGAGCCGCAGAACTTACCTATCTCAGTTTGGGCGATTGCCATTTATGTTCTCACTCTGTTATAACTGTTGTAAGTTGATAGCAATTAATTGTACTTATCTTTTTTGTTGTGTAATATAAAGAAAATCTACCTAGTAATATATACTAACTTAATATAGCCAAAAATCATAAGTCAACGCCAACAATTGTCCTTACATCCTGATGGGAGGTTTTAGAACAATTTATTATTAGCTAATCGGTTAAAATCTAAATATGGTGCCGCGGTTTAGTCAGAAAAAAATTACGAAAACAGATCACAATCATTCAAGTCTGCTTGTGCAAGATACACAGAATTGGTCTATATCGTACCTATACCTACTTATTATATCTTTTTTCGTCCCTTAGGTACTAGACCAACGTAATTATGTGGTTGAGATTTTAAATCTTAATTTGCCTATGGAATATTATCAAGAGTCGGATCCAACGGGCTGAATTGGTTGAATTCATACTAGTGGACAAACTTTTGCACAAGGGGTAAGGTTTTTATACGTACCTAATAGAAAACATTGCAAAATTTGAAATGACTATAGGTACTATAAGTAGGAACCTACCTACTAGCTATATAAGATAATAGTCATGGTGCTTATGAAAAGTTATATAAATTTTATCTCAATATCGTTCTTTTTTTACACTAATAGTGGCGGCAAGGTCAGCTCGGGTGCTTAATATGCAAGACCTCGGTTTCTTAATCTTTCAATTTGTAGTTAAGTAGTTATTTTTGCACAAACACAACACATGCTTGTGAAATATTTTTTAAAGAAAATGTTAAGAAAAATTTGACTTCAGGCGAGATTCGAACTCGCGGCCTACTGGGAATTAGACTGGCTGGACTAGATTCCCAGTAGGCCGCGAGTTCGAGTTCTCTCTACTTACTACTTACCCCTCTCGCCTGAAGTCAAATTTTTCTTTCCATTTTTTTTTAAAAGTTAAGTAGTTACCTACCACCAACGAAACGTAACTTCACGCCTGTAATCCCCCAAGGGGTAGGCAGAGGTAAATGCATGCATTCAATCATACATGAAAGCACCCACCGCACCCATTCGCCGGTGACAGATGGCAAGCGTATTGACATCTCCGGGCACATTACCAAACTTCGAGGTGCCTATTGAGAAACTTTCAGAAAATGGAAATCTCAATAGAACCAGAGATAAAGGATTTTACACCGTTATCTCTAATACCTATCCTCCGACCCGGAAATCCCAAGACCCCAGCGTAGTAGTAGTGGCCTGCTACCAACAGGCTACTGAGGCAGTTACTAACCTACAAATGCCAAAGCCAGAAATTATATAGAACTTTGACCCACTTGAAAACAGTTATTTACCAGCACGGCAAATACCTCTTTTTGCTGAGATTTAATCACTGATTATTTACACACACATTTAATCACTTTTAAACTTGTAGTTTGTGTGTAAACTTAAGACATGTCATGCATGGCACGGCCGCAGTAATACACATTTGGTAAAGTACACACAGTAAGGCAAAAGACATGGTCCATACAGACTGGAAGTATAAATCATTCTGATTTCTGCAAAACTTTACGTTGAGTATAAATAAAGTATTTTATATTTAAAGAACAGTTCTTTGATATAAGTACCTAGGTTTGTTGTTGCTATTTTATTTAAGTACAATCGTTTTTCGGGTAGATCGAAAATCTATGACAGTAGTAATGTTGACCGATACCTACATTGTCAACGTTTCAATAGTAAACAGCGCTTGTAATTATTTAAAAATAATTTTATATTTATTACATATACGAAAATAATATGTTTGGATTAAAACTAACTTTGAGGGATTAAAACTTGAGTTAGAACGTTTTAAAGTACTTGATTGTTATTTTGAGTAACGCAATTGATTGCGATTCTAATTAGGAACAACCATATTCAAGACTTTTTTAACGTAATTATTAACCTCAAGTTATACAGAAAAAAGATTTATTAACTAAGAATTCTATTTTCATAACATAGTTTTTCTTTAATTTACATTTCGTGTAAATGGTGGGTCACAATCTGTCATTGTCATTTAACGCCAAACGATAAAAGGTAAACGCCTTGAGTAGCCTGAACGCTACGCAAGGCGTTTACGAAATCGATGGAGGTAGCTACTTAAAATTTTTTCAAACTTCTGTCAGACAAATGTCCCCTCAGTCTGCCCGGGACCACGGAAGCTGAAAAGCGACCGAAACGTCGGGTTGATTTTAAAAATCATTTTAGTTTAACATACGCGAGATAAATCCGTAAAAATAGTTTTATTTCAAATTGAAAGATATTTACTTTTATGTTATCACGGAATAGATCAAACTTTTCCCGAAGCCAGTCAACGAAATTAGACAAATTTTACTAAGGTAAACTATTTAATAATGGCAACCCTTGATATGCTTCAAAGCGGGTTGGTGGAGATACGGATTAGTGGCCAACCCTCTGTCGGATGTTTTCAAACCACCCATAAGGCCTCCGACAAGGTTTAACGACTGCTATCTATCGATAGCAACCGGGACTGACGACAGCTTAACGCGCCTTCCGAAGCACTATAACGCGTATTTTAATTTGCCACTAGCAGTGGCCCGTCACTATTTTTACCGTTTTCTTTTATGTAATGGAAGTGGCAAACAAGTATGCAGTTCACATTGATGTTAAGTGATGACTGCACACTATATATGCGTACCACTATACAGATGCGTTACCACTCCTGAGGCCTAAGGTTATGCATCAGAGACGTACATTACCACCTAACCCTAATACAATAGTGCTGAATACTACCATTTAGCGGCAAGTATTTATTAGGTAATGTGGCGGTGCCTACGCCCGCGAGCTCCGTTGCTGGAGCTCTACCACCAGTGAAAATTGTATCGGCATAATCATATTATTTTACCTGCCTATTTGGATTTTTGAAACCTAGTTAAGTAGATTGATATTTATTGATCTAATATGAAGGGTGAATACGATATTTTTGAACTTGTATCTACTTAATATTATTAAAGGTCGTGGTTCCATTCCCTTTAGAGCACTACAATTCCAGGGAACTCCTCATTAGTCTGAGTTAACCTTTGCAGCTTCACAAGCTTTGAGGCGTCGTGACGATCCCACCAGCGGTGAATTCCCGTCTAGCTGAAAATAATTCTGCTAGTGCAATCCGTCAACCGAACAAGGGGGTAGTAAGTGCAATAATGCAAGATGTCTTGCGATAAAAAAACGCCACTGCGATCGCCAATTAGCATGCCAAGCGTGGCGGCTATGGCATATCCTATGGAGAGGCTTGGCAGTGGACGTGTTTCGGCTGTCCGGCTGGGGTGAGGAAGAGACGTAGACTTTTGATGCGTGCGCATATTCGACGTGTGGAATCCATTACCAGTCCAGTCTTACCACTTCTTGGTATGTCAAGAGGCAGTAAATGGATTGCCCTTTTGCCGCAAAATATTGCAGTTTGCAGGAAACAGCTTTACCGATGATCGATGCTTCAAAAGTTATACGATTATTTCTCAAATATCTAATAACTGAGAAATAACAATGCTAGTCCCCTGATCCTGCGGCTTGATCCAAATATGTAATAGATGATTTTAATTTTACTACTTACTTCAACAGTAAACCTTATTTTTGTGCCTACCAAATCCTTAGGTAGGTACACCACTCACAAATTTAAATTGGAACCTCTTAGTTATTACTTTCTTGTACATTTTGTTTCAGTTCTGATTCGGCAACTGAAGGAGAAGATTTGATATTTTACACAGTCGACAATGGAATTTTGTTGAAGATTTTTTTTTATTCCGTGTTTATTTATTATTAACATTCAATTTTGTTTATAAAAACAGCAGTTCAAAATATTCGATTTTAAATGAAACAAATTTATATTATTAGACTCGCGGGCAGGTGTGACCTATGTACAGGGTACAGGTGGATACTACGAAGTGATATAATAAATCTTTGGATACTACCAATTTGAAAATGCACTTAATCCGCCTACTAATTACCACAGTTGCAGTTGCGGTTTTGAGCGTGCAATTCCCATTGACCGTGGTCCAATAGGTACTGCAGTCTCTAGTATGGGTACCTACTAGAGGTCTATACATAAACACCTCCACGTTTATGCAGATACCTAGCCACTCCTAGGGTCATAGCTCACTACAGCCACCCGGCACCCGACCTGCACCGCCTCGTTTTACGGCATAGAGCAACACCGGAGGGGAGTAGCCATATGCAGGCTTTCCACTCTGTCAAAGTACAAGCCCAAATGGGCCTTTACCTGTCGCCTAGATGTTTAAATGTGTGCGTGAAATTATTTCTGTATTTTGTTAATAGTCAAGGTGTGAGTTTCGTAGTAATAGACGTTTTTTGTAGTGTGCGTGCGTGTCGCACGCATTTCCCCCCGCAAAAAATTACGGACTGTTTTGCATCGGTAATAAACGCTATAGCTACTCCCCTCCAGTCCACCGCAGACTGTGGCCCGTGTTGCTCTATGTTTTACGGCGTCCACTCATGAACGATGTTACTTGTGAACCACTCACAGACTGCGCGCCCCGCCGCGACTTGACGGCTTGCGGTCGATTTTTTATGGAGTAGAGTTGATGTAATGAGTGCAGACCACTCGAGGCGGTCGGGCGCTGGTCGGGTGCCGGATGGCTCTAGTGAGCTATGACCCTTCAAGGTTAAGGCCTTGTACCTACCTGTGCGCATTACCGCAACTTGATAGCGCTCTATAATTTCGATAACGGCAGGTAGCTTACGGTAATGTACTTTTTAATTATGTATTAATTAAGTAGTTTGTACCATATTTCAGGTCCGAATTCAAGGAGGATCCTTAGTGTAAATGGTGGTTTGAATTGAAAAAATGCTACTGATTTGATGATTGAATGAAACAAATCATGCCACTTAGGTAAATCGAATACAAAGTGTAAGTGTTTTGAAGTTACTTTGGAATTAGGTAATTGTCCGTTCATCATCCAGATCTTCGTAGATTTAATAAGTTTATAGGAACATACCTATATATTTTCTGTCGTGAAGTGGCAAATAAGCATACGGTTCATATTGACGGTGAGTAATACCATTTTACATTATTCTATGCTATACCTAAGTTACATAGGTACCTACCTATTTTATGTTCTTTAGCCTGTGCTATGGTTTAGAAGGCGTACCTATTGTATCTCGGTTAACATCATTTCGATAGCCACTTTGCAGTACATTGCTGTTTTCACGTAACATATTCGATTTACTATTACGATCATTTTTGACAAACTGCAATGTGCAGTACATTGTAGGTACCTAGTAGTTGTGGTAGGTTCCTACTCGTGGCTACCTCTTTTTCTATTCTGAACTACTTATTCATTTCCTTATTTCCCTTTATCCTTCGTCAGTTAAATAGGTACCTTATAAAACTCTCCTTGAATCGTAGACAAGTACTTATAAGTAGGTAAATGGAATGTGTGATATTTATTAAAAGTTAAAAACAATTTTATTGATAATAATACAACGATCTACATTACACATTACCTAGGTAAATACTTAGGCATGCCTATATTTAATTTTAATCTGACAAAAAATTTTTAGGTGATAAAGCGAGCATTGAAGACGAAGATGTTATACAAAGTGCAATACATCGTGCTACTAGCAGTTGTAATCATAGCTGTATTGTTGCCGTTATTTAGTGCACAACCAGTAAGTACATTATGAATACCTACGTAACAAGCACATACCTTTAACATTCTTGTAACAATCACAATTACTAAAATTAACAGCCCAATAACCAGTAAGACTTAGCACACTTGACGTAATAGATTATTCTTATATGGAACTTTATAGGCCTTCCATACAACGAGGTGTGCGGTGTGCTTAGTGGCTCTAACCAGATTAAATACGAAATGTAGTGTAGCTCAGTTTGAGGTCAAAATTCCCGGATACCTAAGATAATAAAAATAGGTAATAATCAAAAATCTTTTTTACGTCCCTCTGCAAGCCGTCGCTTCACACCTTGTAATCTCAACTCAATGTAGTGGACTACCTGCCTCTCATTATGTTAACTGATTACCTACCGTGTAGGTAGTAAGTAACTAAAAACTAAATAGAATAAAACAAACATACTTTATACTGTCAGTTGCTTGAAGGATATAAAATATAAGCCTGACTTAACGATTCATGAGAAAAATTATCGAAAGCTCTAGATTTCTTTTTGCGGGTTTTTCGAACCACTACTACGTAGTATTATGACATATTCTCTGCCACTACTAATAAATATATCGTCAGAACATAGGTACAAGAAAAAGCTTTAGTTAAAGTATATATCATTCTATTTATATTGCATTCCAATTTGTAGGTAGTTATAAGCTAAAATGACACTTCACCGTCGATATGTAGTTAGAGAATATAGCAACAAAAAATCAAAACGTCACAACCCGTATGCCAAGTATGACGATTATGGCATATGGGGGATATGCCATAATCGTCATACTTGGCATACGGGTTGTGCCGTTTTGACTTGTGGCGTTTTTTTAGTTTATAATAATATGATGCAATCTTTTGGGGAGACTTTTGTC
The DNA here is from genome assembly GCA_036365455.1 of Macrosoma leucophasiata. Taxonomy (NCBI): domain Eukaryota; kingdom Metazoa; phylum Arthropoda; class Insecta; order Lepidoptera; family Hedylidae; genus Macrosoma; species Macrosoma leucophasiata. The sequence goes on along the minus strand of JAWQUS010000009.1, from coordinate 14,191,073 downwards.
CAAAAGTGGATATCTTTTGGATGAAATGATGATGAAAATAATGAGTGTCTGGGGCTTAGCTATAGCGGGGCGCAATGCAAATAAGACATGAGGGGTGCAACGTCGCAATCTTCAAGGGCTGCTCTCGCTGACCCGTGACATACCTATCGCTTTTCTTCGTTGTAATTACCGAAGTTGATAATGTATGTATTGGTGGTAGAGCTCCAGTGACGGAGCTCGCGAGCGTAGGCACCACCGCATCTACTTGCCGCTAAATGGTAGTGTTCAGCACATCGATATCTCAACCTTGTCGCTGGTTCAGCACTATCGTGTTCCGATCAGGTGGTAATGTACGGCCCTGTTATTTTCGGCACAGAGGCTTTAGGTCTCAGAAGTGGTAACGCATCTGCATTTTGACCTTGGTCTTTGTGTACGTGTCTATAGGGTGTAGTCATCACTTGACATCAATGTGATCTGCATGCTTGTTTGCCACATCCTTTACATAAAAAAAGAGAAAAAAATGACCTATAATGATACACTTAGCTTAGGCGGTCCTAGTTCTAAGTTCTGACCATACCTACCTCATAACATATTAAATTGAGTGTTTTTTCGATTTTCAGCCGACTGCTGATGCATCTATTGGCAAGGACCGAACATTGAGACAGTCCGCATTAAGATATGGTAAGAGTGTCCCAACAAAGCCAAAGTGGGGATTCTTCGGAACAATATTTAACCTGATTTTAGAAGTGAGAAACGTTGTTATTTATATTAAATACATTTTAATTACTATTTTTTTTACTTTATATTCAGTGGGTAAGCCTCAGAATTATGCAGACAGTTGGCTCAAGATTTTAAAAGTCATAACAAATTATAAATATCCTTCACTTTAAAAAAAATGCATCAATTGCAGCCAAGTCGCGATCTTTTCATTGAGCGACACGTACCTATTAGTTAGTAAACCAATACGACTATCCATATTTTTAAGATAGACTGTTTTATTAAATCATGAAGATATCATGAAATGGATTCAAACACAAGGCTCACATTAAACCTATTTAAAAAAAATCACAATTGAAGATAGAAAGAACCACCTACACAAACGTTATAGGAGTGAATTTCAACAACTACAATTTTTGCCTAATTTTCGTCGAAATTTTTGTTTTTGAATTTATCAGTAATTCTTATGATGAAAATAATGAGTGTCTGGGGCTTAGCTATAGCGGGGCGCAATGCAAATAAGAAATTAGCGTGCAAAGTCGCAATCTTCAAGGGGTGCTCTCGCTGACCCGTGACATACTTGTCGTTTTTCTTCGTTGTAATTACCGAAGTTGATAATGTATGGTAGAGCTCCAGTGACGGAGCTGGCGAGCGTAGGCACCATCGCATTACCTAATTTACTTGCCGCTAAATGGTAGCGTTCAGCACTATCGTGTAACTATATTTATTTTCAAGAAATACTTATTGAGTTTTATAAAATGTAAGAGAAATCTATTTAATACTAAAAACTTCTAATATATTGTCAAAACCGGAATTTGTAATACTTACACCAAAATTGATACCTGACTCCACAATTAGTATATATGACAACAAAATTGTTTTACTTCAACGTAATTTTAATAAATCAACAAATCCTCATAATGTTCACTTTCTCTTTCTTTTTTTCGTAATTTTTCTAGATTCACTGGGGTCATAGCTATTTTTTTTCTTTTCTCCTCCTTGCTGCAACCCTTTCCTCTCCATGTACTCCGCGTGTGTTAACATCGACTTTTTCCGAGCATGCAGAAATATTAATAATTTTGGTGTACCTAGCTAAAAATTCTTGTCATACGTAAAACACCACCAAAATCACCAAAATTGAACCACCAAAATAAGAAACTTGTACGAAATATTTATTTTTAAAAATATCACTAAACATCCAATAATTATGTTTGTGTCATTTTGAATTAATACCAAACCTTTATATTATAAATAGGTATGTATTACAACACATACTTATAAAAGGAACGATTTAAAACATCACACCAATATTCCACTTTATTTGTCCGATTACTTTGAAAAGACTTACTTTCGTTTTTGACTGTTAAATTATAAATACATTAATTAGTATTAGGTACCTACACAAAATCTTAACCAAGGTCTGTAATACTCTGTAACCGAAATATAAGTACTTACACACCGAACACTTGGTACCTTTCTATATATTTTAGCCGTTCGTAGTACCTATGCTACCTACCTACTCGAATTAAATTTACTTGTGCTTTTTTATTTCAGCAAATTAACGACACGAAGAGTGCTTACACTCAAGTATCTGATTTGGTAAATAATCAGTTCTCTGATGATAATGTAAGTATTATTTAGTAGGTACCTACTGAGCAAGAATTATATTAATAGGTACGCATAAATGTAATTATTTCAAATTAAATAATCACAAGCTAAAGAATACACTGAAATATTTTAGAATATCCAGCTAATATAAAAAAATAGACAGAATTTATTTAAGTACCTACCTATTTAATATCAAGTAAAGGATATATATAGGTATAGGTAATAAGTAAGTGATTGCCGCAAATACCTATTACCAACGAATTATATTGACCTTAAACTCTCACGATATGTTACCCTTGATGCTACTTTTTATGTCGCTATAAAGTACTTAAAGTAGGTACCAATACTTAAACTGTAGAACTATCGCTATCCATGTACCGATCTATCGGTATATCGGAATTATCTAACGATAATATTTTAAGAGTAGGTACTTATCGCTTCCCGGCAAAAAAATGGTAATAAAATAAAAATAATAGTTTCGAGAAAATGTTTTTTTAGTAGTTTTTGTTCATTTAAAAGTCAATATTTTAAAAACTATAATACCTAGTTAAATTAAAAAAACCTTTATTAGATTTAAAAAAAACTTTTAAAATATGACACTATTGCCGGGAAGCGTTATCTATCTAACGAAACGTAATAGAATGTATTTTGCACCTTTAATGGTGTAATTTTTTTAAAATAATACTTTCATTATCTGTGTTAACTTGAGTAATTGAGAAGGTTCACAAAATAAGTCTACCTACCAAGTTTCAAGACCCTATGTATGTAATCCTAATTGTTTCGGATTAAAGTGGCTGAGATTGGTACATATCATACATATACCTAATATCCAAATTTTGAATTGAATAACCCAACGAGTGCAATGTAATGATTCCAGGCAAATGAAATGAAACCTGCTCTAACTTCTAACGAAACTACTACTGAGAGTACAAAAATTTCGAGGGCAGAATTCCTTAGAATTTTAGACCGCAATTTGAAGGGACTTGCACGTCTTCGAAACTTAGAATGGCGGGAAGCAAAGAAAGTATGTAAATATTACCTAAAGTAATTTATACTTAATTAAAAAATAGAAATCGACGTGTGGCACTCGGGGACTTCCGCGGTAAAGTTATTGCATAGCATTTTGTATCAACTTATGCAATTATAATTATTTATTTATTTTATTTATGCAGTATTTCTCTTTTTCTTTGATATTAATTCAAGTTACACTTTTTGAGCGTGGTGACCGATAAGAAAACAATTTTTTTTCTTTTATAAAATAAAAAAGTTAATATTGTTTGAAATATTTTTATTATTTTACAATACATATAAACAGCTGCTTATGTATTCGTCCGATTTCGGAGCAGCTCGTCTCGATTCGTGCGAGCTTCGTAGAGTCGTACAAAACGTCTAGTTGCACGCACACGAACACCGTGTCGAAGACTGCCGAAAAGAAACGACGTTAGACAATGCACGGCCTTCAAGCCACACCTCCGTGCCCGTCGGAGTGGGGAGCGTGAGGTTTTTTCGTTACGAAATTTCTGGATTCGGTCCCCGCGCTCAAGGCCCTCGACAGAAGCTATGCAATAGCTTAAAAAACCGACTACAAAACTATATCCAGGTACCTCTCATACATAATGTACATGTTTAAACTAACACTATAAAGTTGTAAATATTATTTTTATGATTTCAAAATAAAGCTTTATTAAAACGAATTAACGTAATTACTGAAAATTATATAAGTACCTATTTACTATTTAAAATCCGTTTTTATTGGAGTTTTAGTGTTAGTTTAAACTTTTACATTAAAAGGTAGCTAAATATAGTTTTGAAGTCGGTTTTTTAAAAATAATTATAGGTTTTCAGTTTAAGTTTGTACATTCGATTTGTCAATTCAAAACTGATAAGTACTAAGAGGCAAGCAACAAATCTAAAAAAAATACCTGACACCGAACGGTGCGGCGGGCGTCTTAACCTGTCCAAGTCGGGGGCGCCCATTGTTCCCAGGTTCCCATCTATTGGCATTGAACTACATTACTATGCCTATATGCAATGTCTTTTGCGTTTCGTTGTCAACCCTTAATTAAATACTGCACATGTCAGCAAATAGTCGCATAATATACCTATTATCCTCTTGCCTGTTAAAATTGTCGAAAACATTTTTTTATTTAACGACGGTGGTAAACAAGCATGCAGCTAGCTACATAGGCTAATGGAACACATATTAATGTACTTACACATAAAACCGGCTAAGTGCGTGTCGAGCCACGCGCAGTGTAGGATTCCGTAGTTGCATAGTAAGAGATGTATTAAAAAAATATATTTTCTATGGAATCGTTCAAAATTTTCGAGTAAAATAATTTTTTTTTTATGTAATGGAAGTGGCAAACAAGCTTGCAATTCACATTGATGTTAAATGATGACTGCAGCCTATAGACACCCACACAAAGACCAAGATCAAAATGCAGATGCGTTACCACTCCTGAGGCCTAAGGTGTTACGCCTCTGTGCCGAAAGTTACAGGGCCGTACATTAAACATTACACATACATGGCCGTACATTTGGTCATAATCATTTATTTACGAGAATATTACATAGTTTTGTACAGATGGTGAGAGTACAGCTTAATAAGATTATAATATTCTACCATGACAATGGTGTGTAAAAACAAAGTAGAAATAAAGACATTTTTTCTATTGAATTTCAAATAGTAGATATTATCACAGTCTAAAAACGTATGTATATAAATTTTAGTTCAGTTAGTACATTTAGGAAACAACGGAGAAAGTCATAAAATGTACAATATTATTACTATTATTTTAAACATAACAATTAAATTTATTGGTTTTATTAAAAAATTGTAAATACCTGTAAAATGTCATGATTTTGCATTTAAGTTTGGATTTCAATTATTAAAGTCAAATTAAAATAAAGTAATTATGTCAAGTTGTGTGATTAAATATGTCAAAAAAAAAAGAGTCAGAAATTCAGATTAATAAGTCTCAAATTAATATTCGATTTACTAGGAAACAATTAGGTAATTACAGTTTTATTTTATTTGTCTTATATTCATTAATGTCATAAAAACAGTGCTGTGCACCCATTGTGTCAGCCTTTTTTTGAACACTGGTAATCGCAATTGTTTAAAACGGTCCGGTAACTTATTATAACGAAAATTTACACTTTAAAGCTTAATAAGTCATGAACAGTTATCTAAATCGAAAAATTTGTTCCATAATATTTATAAAAGACCAATCCAACGATATAAGGAAACCGAAAATAAAAATATAATCGCGCGTTACATGTACCTAGAGAGGTTCCCTAAACATATTTCTTTCATGTTTTTATTCTACCACTTAGTCGACTTGATTAAGTGTATACCTACTTATGCCAAATTTCAAGCCTGTTTAAAAATATAATCGCGCGTTACATGTACCTAGGGAGGTTCCCTAAACATATTTCTTTCATGTTTTTATTCTACCACTTAGTCGACTTGATTAAGTGTATACCTACTTGTGCCAAATTTCAAGCCTCTTTAACTAATCGTTTTTGCGTTAAACCGCAGACAGACGAACAGACAGACAGACAGACAGACAGACGGACGGACATGGCGGAACTATAAGGGTTCTTTGTTTAGTACGAAACCCTAAAAAGTAGGGGTGCATTAGATAGGTATACTAGGTTGTACCTACTGCTTGACGAGACTTGAATATTCTTGTCATAGATGTTCTAGCTCAGAAACCTTACATAATGACAACTTGTTTATTGTTTTTTCAGGATTCGTGGACAAATCTACAATCATATTGGAACGAGCTTTTTGGAGGGAAGAAACCAAAAAATGCATGATAATACAATATACAAACGATTGCAGTACAGCAATTGATCCAACATTAGAATTTACACATTTATTTCATGGAATAAGTTCTATAGACAATTGATATAAGTACCTACATACTTGATAAATAGTGATCCCTCAGTGGTTGAAATCTTATTCTTTATAGGTAATTGATTGTTGTTGAGATTCTTATCAGATAATATTTACAATACATATGATTATTTAATTAAACTATAATGTTAGGTACCTACATACTGCATTCTTTGTGAAAATAGAACACGCACACATTCTCCCGTCCGCGCCAGATTGCGTCCAATTAAACATCATTTTATTAAGTAGGTATACGGTGATTGTACATAAATAATATAAATGTTAAATATACGTAGCTCAGACAATACGCAGTATTTTACTTTTCCTGTGTACATAAAATGCACCTTAATTGTCCTCAATAAAAATATAAAGGAGACGTTCCAAAATGTATGGAGCTTGTGCCCGCACTGCACCTTGTACATGTACACTTTATTGAGAGAAGAAGCATAAAATACTAAATCATTTTCAGCTATTCAAATCGTTTGTATTCAAATTATACCTTAAATTACTTGTCGTGAGTTGAGTATTTTTTCCATGATTCTACATATTTTTCTCTATCTTTTGATAAAGTGGACAAGGTGCGAGTCTGACGGACTGACGGACTGATATCACAGAGTTGTCACAGAGTACTATATTTGATATCAAAGACTATACAATTAATACGTATGAAGCTTAGATTAAGTACCTATAGATGTAGCCAGCGTGTGGCCGCTCATGAGACAGCCATATGAAATCATGAGTGTTGCTAGTAAATAAAGTTTCCCAATTTTTTTCCTAATCATTTACTATATCTCGGCAAGTTTTTATGTAAAACATTCCTAAGCATTTTACTTGAACTTTACTTCAGATTCGTTGAATTGTAACGAATTGATTGAATGATGAATTAAAACATGTGCATCTACCATTCAATTAATTCTATACATTTTGCTGAAAGATCAAGAACATATCGAGAAAATGTACATGATTTGAAATAGGTAACCATGAATTAGCATTTATTATGCTGCGAGCTGTGAATAATCTACACTCTAGAACATCATCTACAGGGTATTATTTCTTTAGCCGCGATCTTATAGATAGTTTATCAGAACGATTGCTGTCGGTAAGGCATTCAACATTTGCGTGTAAGTAATAGTTAAATAAAACTAAGAGTTTCAGTGTGATTATCGCTTTATTATTCAAATTATAAAATTAAATATCAAAACATAAATCATTATACAATTATAATGTTAGTGTCCTGTCATGAAATGTCATAATGTGGGAAGTACTTCCGTGGAATGAACGGAAATACTAAGTTCAGAAGGGTCTCGATCATTTTTAATGCTAGCCCTTAAAACATTAAAAGCAAGCAACATACACCGGCAAACAATGATCAACAAGTTCACATCGATAAGTGGGTACCGAGTAAATGAAAACTGCAGCCTATAGATAACTTTTTAAACATTGAGATCTCTAGATCTCGATATAAATGCAGATGTATGTGTATCTACACGCCAGGTCCCTAACGGGGTAGGCAGAGAGTGTAGAGCGCCAGATATCCCGGTCCTGACAAACCTCGTCGTTCACTCATCCTCAGTCGGTTAAAAATAAAAAAGGGAAGGCAAAGTTTGACTCATTGGTGTAAGACCTCTGTAGCTTAGTGGTAAAGCGGCTGGACTGATTATCCTGTGGTTGCAGGTTCGATTCCTGCCCGAAGTCAAATTCAGATAAAGATCTTTTGGCACATCACGGTCATTCATAGCATAACATTCACAGGATTTCACGAATAAAAATCAGCCGCCCTATACATTTAATCACGTGCTAAGTGTGGAAACGGAGATGTTATATTTTTTTTTTTTATGTAATGGAAGTGAACAAGCATGCAGTTCACATTGATGTTAAGTGATGACTGCAGCCTATAGACACTTACACAAAGACCAAGGTCAAAATGCAAATGCGTTACCACTGCTAAGGCCTAAGGTGTTATGCCGCTGTGCCGGAAATTACAGGGCCATACATTACCACCTGACCGGAACACGATAGTGCTGAACACTACCATTTAGCGGCAAGTATATTAGGTAATCCGGTGGTGCCTACGCCCGCGAGCTCCGTCACTGGAACTCTACCACAAGATGTTGATGTTAGATAAAAACCTTCTATCGCTCTAAACGTGGCACTAGAAAAAGAATTGACGTCTCCCCGCAATACTAATCAAGCCTGCGCCAGAACAGTAGGTACATCAGTTATACGATCAGCTATACTATCAGCTGATGTTGAAAATATTGTTGGGGCCTTATTGCATTGGTTATTGCTTAGTGCAGTTGGTACGAAGCAGAACCTAATTATTTATTCGTATAGTGCAACGGTACAAGTAAATAAATAATATAACGTAACTTCACGCCTGTAATTCCCGAGGGGATAGGCAGAGGTAAATATATACATTCAAGGACACATTCAAACACACTCAGCCAGTTACGTATCTGGTGGCGATCCTGTTGACATCTCCGAGTACATTGCCAAACTCAGAGGTACTGGGCGACTTCCAGGAAATGGAAATAATCCCAATGGAATCAGTGATTAATTAATTCACACCGTACTAGCATTTAATACATAAACTAGCGGCACGCCCCGGCTTCACACTACAATTAACATTAGCCGCAAGGCTATATTACAGATTTTTTGCCGTTTTCGCAAAATGTTTTATTGCTGCTCCTCACCTATTTATTTAAAAAAAAAAATTGGTAACCATAAAAAAAGTTATAGTGAGCAGCCTATAGCATTTCTCAATGAATGAGCTATCTAACAGTGCAAGAAATTTTTACATCGGGCCAGCAGTTTCTTATACGAGGCTGAATCCAAAAGTTCGTGGCCCAAACTACAAGGAGATAAATATCTTTTTAAATTTATCGTCATTTGTTAGTGTGTCTCATATTAATTTATTGTGCGCAGTTTCATTCCGATACTGCACAATATACATTTTCTGTGATTATTTGTTTGAAGCATTCTGACGCGATTTTCAATAATGGAGAAAATTAAACATCGTGCAGTCATTAAGTACCTCAATAAAAAAGGCCTGTCACCAAAAGACATCCATCAAGATATGGTGGGCACTTTAGGGGAGTCTGCTCCATCGTATTCCAGTGTCAAGAAGTGGGTAACTGAGTTTAAGCGCGGTCGTGAGAGCATTGAAGATGATCCTAGGAGTGGACGGCCTACAACCTCTACCACGACAGAAAACATCGATAAAATTTGTGATCTCGTACTGGGTGATCGACGTTTGACCATTGGTAAGATAGCTGAGACAACAGACATTAGTTATGGCCGGGTGCAACACATAATAACGAAAGAATTGGGATTCCATAAGGTTTCTACTCGCTGGGTCCCGAGGTTGCTTTCAGCTGAACAAAAACGAGTTCGATTCACAATTTCGCGAGACTGTTTGGAACTTTTTGAGACTGATCCCGAGGACTTTTTGTCTAGATTTGTTACCATGGATGAAAGCTGGGTTCACCACCATATTCCTGAATCAAAGCAACAATCCAAACAGTGGAAAAGATCTGACTCACCTACACCGAAAAAGGCTAAAGTCGTTTTGTCGACTAACAAAGTCATGACTTCTGTTTTTTGGGATGCGAAGGGCATTACTTTTGTAGATTATTTACCGAAAGGTCAAAATATTAATTCTAGTTATTATTGTAACCTTTTACGAAGACTCTGAGAAGAAATTAAAGAAAAAAGGCCGAGAATGTTGCGTAAGAAAGTTTTGTTCCATCAAGACAATGCACGTGTTCACACTTCGGTTGAAACAATGTCTGTAATCCATGATTTTGGCTACGAATTGCTGTCTCACCCACCTTATTCGCCGGATTTAGCCCCCTCAGATTATTATTTATTTCCAAATTTAAAAAAACATTTGGGTGGCTCGAAATTTTTGACCAAAGATGAGTCGCAGTAAACGAGTATTTCGCCGACCTTCCGGAATCTTTTTTTTGAATGGATAAACAAGTTGCAGTTCAGGTGGAAGAAGTGTGTTGAGCTAAATGGAGACTATGTCGAAAAATAAAAATAAAATTAGACCAACTTTTCTTTCATTTTCTTGGTCGGGCTTCGAACTTTTGGATCCACCCTCGTATTTGTCCCTACAAACAAATAAACAAAGTAAACTTCACCTGTCAGGCACGACACTTTACTATTGTCTGGATTGAAGACGCACGCCGTATGGCGGATAAAGCAGCGCAAGCGAACCAGGGTGACACGCTCTACCGGTCTTCCAATAAAACGCTTTTTCACTTTTCACTATTATTTTCCTTCTGATTTTTTTTTTTTTTTTTAGTTCGTGCTTTATGTAGGCGGCCTGTCTCGAGACGCCACTAGTCTATTTCACCGGGCAATCGGCGAGCGCAGAAGGCGCTCCAGCCTAGCAAAAAAGTTAGCGCAACTGCCTAAGGGTGACCCATGCGGGTCCGTGCCTCGGCTTAGGGCGTTACGGAGGGACATATGAGACATATGCGATTATGGGCGGTGCAACTTTCGCTCTACTCCATTCGGTTGGTGATAACCGGAATGTCATCGGCCTCGCGGGGCCGGGGATAAGGTCGGGATCAGGGGCGGGAGCGGCGCGAAACGCGTCGGCGCGTTGTATTGGCGGTTTGTGGAGTGTGATTCTGTAGGTGATTTTGCATAGCGGCGATGGCCAACGTGGTCTCATCGTCCGGATCTTTTAAGACGTGCCTTGGACGTCTCCTTTTGGCGCGATCAAAAGGAGTGTAAATGGCGGCCGCTCGGATTAGCGGATTCAGGTGGTGACTCGCCCGATCGAAATAGCGAGCAGAAGCTCGCTTCATAAACTGCCGGATGGTAGGCAGGTTAGCATCAATGTGCAAGTTTTTATTACGTACGTACCAAGGCGCGCCTACGGCTCTACGTAAGAATCGGTTTTGCAAAGATTGAAGCTTGCGTAATGTTGTGTTTTTCGCGTGGGCGAATACCGGAGACGCGTAACATAGTATGGGCCTTATGCAGGACGTATAGGCACGGAGTTTGTTCCGGGCCGATAGCTTGCTCTTTTTATTTAATAAACAATGTAGTTGGGACAACACGAATGCAGCCTTAGCGCGCGCTGCTTTTACATGTGCAGCGAAGGTCAGATGCCGATCAAGCGTCACTACTAAGTATTTGATTTTGTCCATCCAGGGGATGGGCTCGTCAAACATTCGGACTGGGGCTATGTTAGGTCTGGGAGCGCGGTCCCGTATAAAGAGGATGGCAGCGCTCTTGCTAGGATTTACCTCTATACGCCAGCGGCGGAACCAAGACTCAAGGTCTTTGGCCGCCGCTTGCAAGGTTTTCCTTATGATCTCTGACTTTCTGCCAGAGACGTATATAGCAGAGTCGTCAGCGTACATTGCCACCTGAACGCCATGGCGGACAGGGATATCGCTATACACTAGCGATATCCCTAGTGAATAGGAGGGGGGAGAGTACGGATCCTTGGGAGACACCGGCTGTTATGGTGTGACGGTTCGAAAGGGTACCCTCGACTCGATATCGGAAGCCTCTGTCCGACAGAAAATCTCCCGAGAGTATACAGCTTATATAATAAGCCGTTGAGCCACACGCGGTCGAACGCTTTAGCGATATCGAAGAAGAGGGCTCCCATCATAATCTTTCAATCGAATTTACTGAGTATATGCTCGGTGATTCGATGTACTTGATGGACACAGGAGTGGCGAGCACGGAACCCGAACTGTTCGTCCGGGATCAAGTGCCGCACTCGGGTGAAATCTAAGAGTCGAGCGTACACGACGCGCTCGTAAAGTTTACTGAGAGAACTGAGCAGACTTATCGGCCTGTATGACGAGGCCTGGTTGCTCGGCTTACCGGGCTTTTTAAACCCGATAACTGTGGCCTCTTTCCACGCGGGTGGAAACATACTATTTTTAAACGCTGCGTTGAGTATCGCAGCCAAAAGGGCAATGAGCAAGGGGGGAAAGTTTCTAACTGTGCGATTGGAAACGCCGTCCGCACCCGGCGCTTTCCGCACTTTTAGACGCTTGATCAGGTCTGACACCTCTACGACTGTCACAGGTCTGAGAGGATCATCATTATTTTCGCTATTATCGTTAGCGTTTTCATCGAACTGCGTGTCGGGAATGGGACCGGTTTCGCGCGGAGGGGTTGGCGGTCTCGCGTTCCTACTTTCGACTTCAGAGTTAATCTTATCTAAATGATCGGCAGCTATCGACATCGTACTTGGAGAGCATTGAGTCTCGAGTTCGCTCGCCAGGCATTCGGACTTTTCGAACTCATCGAAGGCTGGCGGTTGGTTGGGACGAATGATTGAGGCATGGATGCCTCGTTGGGAGATTTGAAGCAGCTGAAAAGCTTCCAATACTCTGTATGAGTGGGATTACAAGCGGCCGTTATAGACTTCCACCTTGCATTTCTTGCAGAGTAGTAAGCTCTTGTAGTTGCATTCCTTTCTCTCACTATCTCCCGTACGTGCTCAGGGATAACGGCGTGACTGGGTACAGTCACGGGTTTTTCCTCTGAATATCCGTCTACGACGGATTGTACGTGGTTAGTGAGAGTAAGGATCGCGCTATTGACTTCGTCAGGGGTCTCTATGAGTGAGGGGATTGTATCGAGGTCTTCGGATGTGGTGGTAGCCAACCTGCGTCTCACTTGAGACCAGTCGGTTACCACTCTCATCGGGATGTCACTAGGACCTGTATCAGTGGGGCCGCTATGGGGGATAAATTCTATGATAACAGGTCTATGGTCAGAGTCTAACTCGTGTAGCACTCGTATAGAATGTAGACGTAAGTTTACATTCTTTACAAGTGCTAGATCGAGTATATCGGGTCGTCCCATGTTGTCGTCATAACAATAGTGGGTGGGTTCGAGTGGCACTAGAATGTCTATAGGTGCCCTGTCAAGATAACGTTCTAGAACTGTCCCTCGTGCGTTAGACGAGTTACAGCTCCACATTATGTGTTTGGCGTTGAGATCTCCAGCCACTATGACGGAGTCGCCAAGCTTAAATAGACGATCTAGGTCGCCTACTAAGAGATCGCGTTGGGGGGATAGATACGCCGACACTATAGTGATCGGCTGATGACCGGTCATCGCTAATAGGCAAACTGAGACTTCAATGTTCTCCAGGTCGTCGGGGGAGGGTAGAGGCGTGCAATGCAACGTCCTCTTGTAATATATAAGGGTGCCCCCGAGGGCACCGTCTGTACGATCGTTTCGTACTAACCTATAATTGGCCCAGCGTGGGTTACGGCGGGCGGGTTTTAAAAATGTCTCCTGGATGAGGAAGACATCAATATTTTTGTCGCGGAGAAATTCTCCCAGCTCATCGCGGAGGCCTGACATGCCATTGGCGTTAAAAAACCCTATTCTAAGTGAATAGGGTTTTATCCTGCTTGATAAATTATTTAAAGGCCGTATGGCCATTTTGGGTTTACCGGGGGGTGTTGTTTATCAGCCGGTTGACTTCGGCTGCGGCCAGGACCATTTCTACCATGGCGTTGGGAAGGTGGGGATTGGACTTGAAGTACAAGTACCTATCCAGCAGGGGCTGGAGTTTGCTCATTTCAAACATGAGCGAGAAAGAGAGTACCTCGCTGATGAGGTCGAGCGGCGCCTGAGGGGGGCCGGGAGCGGGAGCCTGATGGGCCATGGGGGGGGCCTGAGGGGCCTGGGTGGGTTTGCGGCGAGGTGCGGCAGTGGCGGCCAGCGGGGGCCTAATGGGGGTTGGCGCAGGGGCCGGGGCGGGGGCTGGAGCCGGGGCCTGGGCCGGGGCGCGAGCCGGGGCCGGGGCTGGGACCGGTGTAGGGGCGGCCTGAGGGGCCACCGCGGGTGCCTGAGCGACCGGGAAGGTCGTGGGCGGCGGGATTACTCCCTTAAGAGGGGGGTAATGAGTGGTACTCATTAGAGAGGGCGGAGGACCGGTCCTCCATGCGGGGGCCAGGATGGGGTTGGGGGTCCTTTCGAATTGAGGGGCCACTCTTGGTGGGATTGGGCGACGACCCCTGGATGGGATTCGTGCCGCTTTGGGTGCCTCTTTGCACCCCCTATAGTTGGCGGGATGACCTGCCTGCCCACAGAGAATGCAGCTCGGGGGTTCCGTGCATGCAGCCCTGTCTTTTGGGCGCGAGCATGGTCATCCAGGCACTTGACGCACCTGGGGCGCATCCTGCACCGACCAGAGGCATGGCCGTATCTCTGGCAGTTATGGCACTGCCCTATGTGTCCCTTCTTGTTGGGAGGCTCGATACGGATGCCGCGACTTCTTTAATGTTAAAGACGCCGTTGGCCTCTTTGGTGTGCTCGAGCACGACTAACACCATGTTTAGGTGGCCGTTTTGTCCCTTATGCCCTCGGTGCATCCTGTGCACCTGCAGAACTGGGAGGGCTTTGACCTCTTTAAGGTCGGCCATAATTTCCTCGGGAGAGAGGAGGATGGGGACGTTGCGTATTACTACGCGACGACGCTTCTCCTCGGGGAGGGCGTATGTGAAGTATTGTAGGCCCCTTGCGTCAAAGAGCGCAGTGGCCGTACGGTGGTGGGCGGATGTCTCAAGTTGGATGTGATAACATCCTTCCTTTGGGTTCCACCTGGTGTGGAGGGGGATGACCCCTTTGACCTTCAGGGATGCTGAGAGGTCGGTCCAGGTGAATTTATCGGACCCAAGGAGTTTGAGTGGTGGGGGGCGTTTGGCTTTTGGCGCTCCTGGGGCGCTAGCCTGCGAGCTCGCTGAGGGCGTGCTGGCTTGGGTGAGGTGCGCGGGAGATGCGCTACCTTGAGAGGTGACCGCGGGGGCGGTGGGAGAGGCTGTGACTCTCACAGCTTTGGCGGGAACGGAGGCCTCCTCGGCCTGGGTTTTGCGGGTCTTCCGCTTTCGCTTGCCTCCTTTGACGAGTGTAAAGTCGTCGGTGTCGGAGGCGGACTCTTCGTTGGACGCCTGTCCTACGGACATTGCGTCAGAGTCCGTGGAGCGTTCCTGGCCGGGAGTGGTAGAGGGGGTGGCGGACTCTGCATGGTCCGAGGGTTGGGGGGCTGCGGACTGAGATGCGTCCGGGGAACAAGCGGACTCAGTATGGTCCGGGGTATAGCGGGCCTGGATGGGCGAGCGAGAGCGCGACTGCGAATGATCGCGTGGGGGATGCGCGGGGAGCGCGAGCGGGACCTCGGGAGCTTTGGTGTGTTATTACAAATGGATTCAAGGAATCCATCGGGCAGGGGGTCCGGCAACTCCTGCATAATGCGGGCGAACTTTGAATTTATTTTAGTATTTTTGAGGAGGATGGCAAAAGCTGCCTCGTACTTTTTCTTCTCCTCAGACATGATGTCTGGAGAGGAGTCGATCGACGTTAGGGAAAAAAATGGAAATGGTCGCGCCTGTTTGCGGACTTGGTGGTATTTATCCCTATTTCGACCTAATGCGCACGAAACAAGAGGGTTCGATTAAACGAACACGTTCCCCGGGAAGAACCCAAACCCGGGGTAATCGTGTGTTTTGATGCGCCTACACTTACACGCGGGGTATTATCCCTACCTCCCGGGTGGGACAACCCGGGAGTGAGTGAGGTGAAATTACCTCCTCGCCGGGATAGGCGAGGAGGGTGTGTCCTATTGGTGATCCCTAAGCTTGTATCGCCCTCGGCCAATCTTAATGTGCCGAGGGGCCCTAAGGTAACGTCTGTCAGTCAGTACTTGTACGGCAGAGACTATGGGGTCACTTCAAATGCCTCTGTTCTAACCGTACACTTCCGATTTCGCCTTAGCCTGAAGGGCGCAGCAACGTCACGGGTCTTCGTTCTCTAAAGGCACTCGCGATAACGCTCTACCAGAAGGGAGAGCGAGAACAATGGGAGCGTGCGTTCGAGACGAGCGCACGAACCGGAATGGGTACCGGTCATACAAAACTGCCCTACTTTTATTCTAAAATCTCGAGGTCATCGAGCTTAAGAAAACCTCTGGTGATTGGTTATTGGTTCAAGTAACCAATCACAAGAGATATTTAAATTTCAAGTAAACAAATTTTACTATCCATGATTGGTTGATTCGAACAACCAATCAGCTATCAGATCTATTTGGCCAATTAAAATCTCTATGTATCTCAGATCATTACCGAAAGGAAACAAACGACATCAAAAATCTTTATTTTCAGATAAAATAAACACATTACAACTATAAAACTTACATGAAACTATTACAAATGTTCAAAGATACAAACAGAAGTCAAGAAAAACAAACATATTCAAAAAACTATAAAATTATACACGAAAAACTGTTAAATTATACAAAATAAAGTAATATTAAACACAAACGAGCTTTAAGTGACACAAGACTATTAATTACACTCTAAATTACACAAATATTACATAAAAAAGACAAAATCTAAAAATAGAAGTTATATAATACTCTACTAAAAAATACTTGTAAGTTTTTTTGCAGAATAGGCACTTTCAGGGGAAATAAATCACAATTATTAATAATACGTCGATTCGTGGGTCTTTGCATGTATCATTGCATTTACCTCTACCTACCTCTTCGGGGAATACGGGCGTGAAGTTAATAACAACACGATGCCCAACCGTCTTGGTTTTGCAAGGTTTACCAAAAAAATACTTGTATATACTTGAAACAAAAATATTTTATTATGTACTTAATTGAACTCTTTTGCATGAAAATATGAATGACAATCGCTTAAACTGAAAAAGACTCATGCCCGCAAGTATTTACTTGGTTGCGGAGTCTGGTAAATACTTTCAAAAATACTTTCATTGGGAATTGAACTCAGTTCCATAAAGATACGAGTCTCAATCGCTTACACACAAAAATACTTAAACAGCCCCGGTTTCAAGAAGAACTTCAAAGGCTCGTAAAAATACTTTCATAGGAAATTGAATTCTGTATTCTTAATAATATGGGTCACAAACGCATGAAAAAAAAATACTTTCATGCTTCCAAGTATTTGGTGCGTTTTAAACTTGTTAAGTTTTAGCAGAAATATTTTGTTTTTAAATGTTTAAAAACAGTACAGATTTATATATTTCCATGGATTTGATTTAATTTACATCTAACTAAGTTTATGTAAAATACAAATAAAGAACTTAATTAATAAATATTACATAAAACCTAAGTACATAAAAGGAGATGTTGCAAAAATGTATGGACCTCCGGCCATGTATTGTACACAATATCAATAACAGGCAAAATCAATATAAAAACGTTTTTTACTGCATATTTTCACTTATTTAGCTTTGTTTGCAGTTACAAAATATTATTTGCAGTTAGAATTGCAACTCAAACCAACATGGCGAATATGGCGGGCGACGTCATTTTGACATTTTCATTTTTTAAATTGTTTTTTGATTTTAAAGTACTTGGAGAAAAAAGTAATATTTTCTAAATACTATCGAAATCGATTTCATGTGTTAATACTAAGAACTTAAACTAATCGATTTCCAATTTAAAGAAGCGTCGGCTGTATCGCCGCCATGTTGAATATGGTTGAAAATGATAAAATCGTTTGAATTTAATGTGGTAGTAACTCTAAAATATATACTTGAATAAATTAATTGTATTTTTTTCGAATTCTTCTTTAATTTACCCATTTTTTGAGGACGTGTACGAACTAGAGCCGAGCTCGCAACATCTCCTTTGAGTGAACATCCGGTTTCTGAACGCACGTAAGGGAGAGGAAGATTAACCAATGAGAAACCTAGTCTCGACCACAATGTCAAATACAGCGTCCAATAGCAACACAATATTTAATATCGTACGAATACCGCGAAATTCAACGCGCCTCGAAGCGACTCGACGCGCCATCTCTTGCACATCTGGCGGAATGTGTCAACCGCGAGCGTGACCTATGGAGTAGTATGGAGTGTAGATGGCATAGATGTATAATACTAAGTAGATATTAAATCTATGGTAGATGGTGTAGAGTTAAGTTTTCTGTATCGATATGGTGCATGGTAGCATGGTGCACTTTACAAATTGTGCGTTAATTAGTTGGAAGTCATTAAAACAATAGAAAATACATTGAAATATTTTATTTTTCACATAACACATACGAGTAAACTTTAGAAATTAAAAAAACTGGTTGCCTGTAAAGTTTAGGTTTTACGGGCGAAGATTTTACGTGACAACGTCTTTTTCTCGGTAGAAAGGCATTCGCCGGTCCGGCAGGCCTCTCTCTCGTTCGGTGACTCATCGTTACGTTACTGGGCGTTACACTTTTTCATGAGTGACTCCGAGCCGCAACCTAATTTAAGACGTTGTCACGTCAAAAAATGGGAAAGACAAAGGAGATGTTGCAAAAATGTATGGACCTCCGGCCATGTATTGTACACAATATCATTAAACAGACAAAATCAATTTAAAAACGTTTTTTACTGCATATAATCACTTATTTAGCTTTGTTTGCAGTTACAAAACATTATTTGCTGTTAGAATTGCAACTCAAAACCAACATGGCGAATATGGCGGGCAATGTCATTTTACATTTTTATTTTTGAAATTGTATTTTGATTAGATAGTACTTGGAGAAAAAAGTAAAATTTTCTAAATACTATCGAAATTGATTGATCCCAAGTGTCGGCTGTATCGCCGCCATGTTGAATATAGTTGAAAATGATTTGAATTAAATGTGGTTGTAACTCTAAAATATATTCTTGAATAAATAAATTGTATTTTTTTCGGATTCTTCTTTAATTTACCCATTTTTTGAGGACGTGTACGATCCAGAGCCGAGCTCGCAACATCTCCTTTGAGTTCGGGCCGGCTGGCAGCTACTTTGGTAGCAACAATGTACTCTGTGTTCGGTAGCTTAGAGGTAAAGCGGCTGGACTGGTTATCCTGGGGTCGATTCCTGCCCGAAGTAAAATTTTTCTTCCCCATTTTTTTTTTAATTTCTAATGTACACAAAATTAAATGCTTAGCAATGTCTTGAAACACTGTGCTAGCAAAATATGTTTAAATTGGAATGAAAACTCAATTCACTTCACGCATTAAACAACAGTTAAATAAAAATCATATCTCGATGGTACTCCTTGACTCCTTATCTCTACACTCCATACCCTGATTGACTTCGGACGCCATTTCGATTTCAATAAATTCGCTTTTCTGGTTGCAAAAATGTATCGATCTTTATCAAAATCAATGCTTTTAATATAAACATAAAGATTTTAAATTTACTTTACAAACAATCCAATAAATTGACTAACGTCACTTCTTATTTCGCGCGCAAGTTATCCAAATTAAGTTTTAATCTATTTGGATGTTGTGTTTGCCGGAAAGGGGAAAGACCTAGGATTGAAAGATTAAATTAAACCACAATTATCTTCCACTGAAAATGATTCGATTTTTAGACTTTATATATTTTGCGTGTTATGTTAGGATTTTATGGGGAAAAATAACATACATTTTAATAAAAAAAGTATGTAATGTTTTATTTTTGAGAAATAGAGTCGCCGCGTCGTTGAAGAAATTATTGATTTTTACATATATTTTTTTGTAAAACAAGCTAATAAATCTTATATATATAAAAAAAACAAGGTTCACAATAACCAAAACAGGCATTACATAAAAAGTTTAAAAATATACAAAAGACGGGCTGGACGAGCGCATTCGTGACCCGTTTCTGCAACTACTAAAAGTCTCACAGACAAGCGATTGAAATTGAACTTTGAACCGATATAAATACACAATTGTATAAATAGAAAAAATACTTCCATGCCGCAAGTATTTAGAGACTTGATAGCGGAGGCTAGTTAATACTTTAAAAAATACTTTCATAGGAAATTGAACTCAGTAATTATACGTATACGAGTCACAATCGCTTAAGCAAAAAAATACTTTTTTACAGCCCCGAAGCGAGCAACACGAGTTTAACGAATCTCGTACAAAATGTGTGTGCATAGAGTACATTATACTTTGTGGAATAAAATACTTTCAAAGTCTTGCGAGTATTTCTTACTCGTACCAGAGCGCCTAGTCCGAGATTTCCGATCGCGATTTTCGATCGCGATCGCGTAAGGGTAAATGCAGATTTGTATGGAATTGAAGGAGCGTCATCTAGAGTGAATCGATGATTCGATGACGCTCCTTCAATTCCATACAAATCTGCATTTACTCTTACGCGATGATCGAATTCGCGTAAGAGTAAATAAAATCTCGCACTAGGCACTCAGGTTGACGCACTTGTTAGCAAATACCTGGTGCAAAAACCTGGTCGCGTAAATACGTCCCATCTCTAGTGGCTAGGTTTATGTACTCTGTGGTTGTTGGTCTGTGAGCAGTTGCCCGATCGCTAGTTACTACTTGCTTGACTGCTTGACATGTGAGCGAAGAAGAAACGAATTAAATCTGAGATAAAGTGAAAAACTTAAACCTTTATTACGTACTGTTACCTACGGTGAGTCGTTTGAGAATATAACTATCGACAGATAAAGAATTTCCTTGCCTTGCCAAACCTAATAAAAAGTTGCGACCCACATCCACGATTCACGGCTCACCACGGCTTCACGGCTAACGACGCCATTTTAATTAAGCTACTCTACCGGTCCGGCTAGACCGGCTAACCTCTTGTAAATCAGCCAGACAAGTAATGTGATGATATTTTATTACTGAAATTGCCGTAAACACTCTTACCATCATCTATTATTTTACTGAGTCTGATACATTCCGACGTGACCCTTGGTGGTTCTTAGCGTCTTGACGCATAAAACACGCTACCAGGTACATAACTGCGCGACGTAGCGGACCTTTCATCGACTGATTATAAGCCATAGTGGTTTACAACATTATTTCACGTAGGTACCTACTGTTACTGTTTACTCTTAAAGCTTGCAATCAATGTCGTCTTGGACAGCAAACCACTCCTTGCTCTACCTACTCTCTAAAAACTATTAATATTCTATAAATATATAATTACTACTATTATAATATATTCATGACTTGTACATTTAAAAATAGTGTCAATATTGTTTTTTTGTTTCATTACCAAAGATGTCTTCTCGTGGTCGTGGCTATGGGGGCTATGGAGGGAGAGGTAATTATAGCGGCCGGGGCGGAGGATACCGAGGCTCATATCGTGGAAGCAACAGAGGTGGTTATGAAGGCCGGGGAGGCAGAGGTGGTGGCTACTCATCCTACAACAACGAGTCTCGCTACAGCAGTAGCAGCGCTAACAGATATTCATCAAGCCGTGACCGGATAGATGACTCCTACAAGAAACTGTATCGATCTGTTAGTATATTTGCAATAAACTCCTTTGGGACACCGATGAAACAGCAACCTTAATTAATCTATTTTTCTGTCTGTAGGAGAGCTCAGCAAGTTATTCTAACAGAGATTATGGTGGACGATCAGGATCTCCAGAACGTAAAAGAATGAGAATGGAGGTCAGTATCACAGCTATTACATATTTAAAAAAAATCTTTTATAGATACCTACCACATAGAATTTGAAGAGGAAGTTTTATATTGGTTTAACCTTACATGGCCTGGAATAATAAATTGGACATGTAGAATAAATGTGACTCATATCAATAAGAATGAGCACTGTATTATTTCAAGATACATTTGGGTTGAACTGATTGTATTGTTTCCATGATTATCCAACAGTAGTTTACTAAAAGAAAAACTACAATAAGATATGTTGGTCCATATTTCAATGTGAGATGTAAAAAGGTAAGAAGATGAATGTCTTAAAAATGGAAAATGAACACTGATAAAAAAATTCTTCTGTTGAATGAGATGGTGAGATGATCCAAATGATATTTACAAAATATATTTAGACTGTAATACATACCCTAGTCAACACCAGAGGCATTTGAAATGTCAACATATACTGTGTACTGTTACTACATCTTTTACTTGTAGACGGTCAAGATATTTATTAAGACAGACTGGTAATTATTAATTTTGGTGTAAGAAAATGACCACTTGAAATATTGAAATGAACTTATTGCATCAAAGCAATGTCACTTTTGAAAAGAAGTAGCCATAATAATATGTTATTTGTCATCGCATCATACAGTGCAGTTATGCATTTTTGTATAACTTTAACAAACAATTGATGCTACACTTGAATGTTATCATGAAAAATATTCACAAAATGTAGACTTCAGTGTAAGGATTTATTTATTACAAAGAATAGATTAATATCAGAAACAGAAGTTTAGGCACCAGAATAATAATGAATATTTTCAGAGGTTCCTTTATAAATATGGTGTGAACAGCAAATGTTATTTTGTCACTAATTCATAATTTTCATGCGCTTCCATTTCAATAAAACAATGCAAAAGAACCAAAAAGAGTTATCAACAGGGTTCGTCGAGCGATAGACGTAGCCACGATGGCGGCGGCCATTATGGTGGTTCGTACGGCGGTAGACAAGAGAGTTACGGCGGCGAGAGAAGGTCTTTCGGTGGCGAAGAGAGAAGACGATCGCCAAACCGAGACGGATACCGCAAGCCTAGTGGTATGGGTCCGCCGCGAGAGCCGCCCCGCACTTCCGTGCGACCGCGGGCGCCCCGCCGCTCCTTCAGGGGCCGCACGTTACGATCACGTGCCTCTTACCGCGGCGCCCCGCGCTCCCGAGGCACTTTTTCGTCTAGGCGATTCGGAGAAAGATCGCTTGGATACACCAGAGCATTCCGAACTATCAAAGGGCGAAGGTAATTCAGTACATAGGCCTAACCTATATTTTGCTAATATTTATATTCAGATTAAAATTAAATGATCAGACTACACTGAATCGGAGGGAATTTCTGAGAAAGAATATTCACTGGACTGAACACAAAATATTCTGAAAGAATGTTATCACTACAGTTTAATAACAGATAAAATCATCTGAATTGATACTTTGAAAGCACAGTAGGTACGTCTGAGAGAAATATTTGGATTTTTATTTATACTTGTAAATAGCACATTTATTGCATGAGACAATATGATCCTAAAAGATGATGATTTTATTTTAAACATGGAATGAAAACCATCCGGAGAAAAATGTGTTATCTATGTTACAGTTTTATTAAATTACTTAAATGTAATATTATTTCTCATGAAACTACCTGCTCAATTAAAAAAAATGTTGATAAGTAACCAACATGATCTTTATCAGTAAGAGAAATAACAAATTAGGTGCCATGTACTGTGACTCACTTGGGAGTCTGACAAAATTATCTAAATTTACTATCTGGTTATAAACACATACATACTTTGAAAAAAGAAGTTCTTATAGCATCTTGATTACCTGAGGAATGAAAAAAAAAATACATATATATATAGGTACCATAGTATAGCCATACCTGATAGTTGGTGTGATGTTTTATGCCTTTGAAGTTGTCTGTACAACTGTCCCATGAAAAGTAACATTATACACAAGCTCAAATTTTAAGATGACCGTCTACAATGCTAACTCATCCTTCTACACCTTTATGCCTCTTCCTTACCATGTGGCTACCACAGGTGTTGATACACTAGTGACCCTCACAAAGGCATTATTTTGTAAAAATTGGTAAGTCATAATTTATAAACGTATGTACCTACTTATTAAAAAAAATTGCTATTTAACTTACTCCCTGAGCCTCAATATCCTCTCATTTTCTTCTCTGATGGCTACTGTCTGTTCAAATTAGTTGCATAAGTATTTCTAGCTTGGACCAATGCTGAAAGTAATATTTTGCTTGCTTTAAGCAGCTGCCTCTTTGGAAACTTAAAAATGCCAATGGAAAATAAGGCTCTCTCTCATATATTTGAAGAAGTTAGGGAAAGTGAGGTCCTTTTCTAACCCAGTAGGCCTTCGTCAAATTATGGGATTGCTTTAAGGCAAATTAGATTTAAAAAAAACGCAACATGAGCGTATCTTTACAGTTGTTTCTATATTAATGTACTTTTGCGTTAAAAACGGGCCATTAAATAGTTTTATATTATCATAAATACCATAGACTTCTGATAGGTTTTACTGTAATCTGTAGGAACTATTTTCTGAATAATTTTAACATTTAAGGCGCAGTAGTTTCAGAACACAAAGGGGAATCGTCAGATTTCGTCTATTTGCTTTATTAACATAAGCTAAAATTATTTTAAAACAAGTTGTCTCCGCGACTTCGTCCGCATGTTGTTTTAATAATTACAAATTGTAGCCTGTTTGTTATTCCGACATTTAAGATTATATATTACTGTTAAGTTTCATCCAAATCCATCCAGTAGTTTTTTCGTGAAAGAGTATGTAATATCCATCCACCCACACTCACTAACTTATTCATCATCATCATTTCAGCCAAAAGACGTCCACTGCTGAACAAAGGCCTACCCCAAAGAATGCCACAACGAACGGTCCCGGGCCGCCCTCATCCAGCGATTGCCCGCGACGTTCACTAGGTCGTCGGTCCACCTCGTGGGGGGCCTGCCTACGCTTCGTCTTCCGGTACGCGGTCGCCACTCTAGAACTCTTCTGCCCCAACGGCCGTCAGTTCTGCAAGCTATGTGCCCTGCCCATTGCCACTTCAGTTTCGCTATTCGGTAGGCTATGTCGGTTACTTTGGTTCTCATGCGGATCTCCTCATTTCTGATTCGATCTCGCAGAGAAACTCCGAGCATAGCCCTCTCCATTGCTCTCTGAGTGACCTTGAGCTTTCTTATGAGGCCCATAGTGAGCAACCACGTTTCGGTTCCATATGTCATCACTGGCAACACAAATTGGTCAAAGAGACCTTCTTCTTCAGACACTGCGTTAAATTGGACGAGAAGATATATCGTAGCTTCCCGATCGCTGCCCATCCGAGTTGGATTCAGCGTTTGACCTTTTTCTCGAAGTTGGACCTACCTAACTGGACCGTTTGTCCCGTTGTATATATATATAGGTATATTCGTCAACAACTTCGAGTGTAGTACCCTTGACCATAACGAGAGTGGGCGTAACGAGGACATTCGACATGATCTTCGTCTTGTCCATGTTCATTTTAAGACCCACTCGTTGGGAGCCCCTACTGAGGCCATTGAGCATTGTGCCAAGGTCTTCCAGGGTCTCAGCCATGACTACGATATCATCTGCAAATCGGAGGTGGGAGATGTACTCGCCGTTAATCGTTAATGTTGATGCCGAGTCCGTTCCAGTCCAGAAGTTTGAAGGCATCTTCTAATGCAGCGATGAACAGTTTCGGAGATATGACATCTCCCTGTGATAGGTTTCGAGTTCTGGTCCTGAAGGCGAACCGACATAGTGGCGTTTTCGTACAACCTCCTGAGCACCTCGATGTATCGGTAGTCGATTTGGCACCTGTGGAGGGACTGTAGCACAACCCAAATCTCGACCGAATCGAAGGCTGTCTCACAGTCCACAAACGCTAGACATAAGGGCTGGTTATACTCTTCTGTATAACCTGCCGCAGCTTGTGTATGTTGTCTATTGTGCTAAGACCTTTACGGAACCCGGCTTGTTCGGGAGGCTGGAAGTCGTCGAGTCTGCGAGATAGACTGTTCGTAATCACTCTCGAAAACAGCTTATAGACGTGACTTAGAAGTGCGATTGTCACCCTTTTCTTGCCACGCCTGTGTCATAGAAGTGTGGTGGTACTGTTCCAAACCTAACTTTTTATGTCACACAAAGGAGAAGTTCCACGTTGGGCCCGCACCTTGTACAATATATCAAAAGATAGAGAAAAATACGTAGAATCATGGAAAAATACTCAAAAAAATATTTGAATCGTTGTTTTTTTGTCGGAAATATTTATTTTACGTAATTTTTTATGACAGCAATATGTCGCCATATCGCTTCTGTGACATTCTTGATTTTGAAATATGCTTACGACAGTTAATTGAAGATTTAATTAACGATTTGAATAGCTGAAAATGATTTAGTATTTAATGCTTCATCTCTCAATTGTACATACTGTACATGGTATGGGCCCAAGCTCCATACATTTTGGAACGTCTCCTTTGTATTTTTTTTTGTATTACTCAAAGTGCCTCTTTTCTTTGAAATTCACCTAATTTTATTACTTTTATATTTGGGTCACTGATTTACATGTTTGAGTTACCAATTTCAACATGGGTCCTGTACTTTCGGAATAAATGGGACAGACAAAAAAACGCACGAGTGATCTTTTAAGGGTATTTTTTCCCTTATAAGATCACTTGTTAAAGTACAGTAGTACCCCAACTTACGCTACCCTGTTTTACGCGAATGCCGAGATACCTACCTACGCGGTTTTTTATCATACCGCGTGCATCGGCTTACCCCTTACTCTCCGCTGGGTCAGTGTTCGGTTTACGAGAAATTACTGGTGGTAGAGTTCCAGTGTAGCAGCTCGGGGGCGAAGGCGTGGTAGAGTTCAGCACTATCGTGTTCCGGTTAGATGGTAATGTATGGCCCCGTAATAACTATCACAGAGACATAATAACTAACGTCTCAGGGGTCGCAACGCATCTACATTTTGACCTCTGGTCTATGTGTGGGTGTCTATAGGCTGCAGTCATCACTTAACATCAATGTGAACTGCATTTGATTTACCTATAATGATGTTATCCAAAAGACCAAAAAACCTAGTAGGTCCTTTATATGCAATGGTGAACTTACGCGAATTCGACTTACACTGCAATCGTTTGGTCAATCTTGGTCCCACCTATCACGAAGTCCGGGGTACTACTGTACTGTTAAATATTGTAGCATGCTGTTGTCATTAATAATATGGTGTCTTTTTACACCATTATTAGTATTGTAATGTGAAGTTACACTTTTCTCCTGAAGGTATTCATTAATTTTCCCCACATCAACAACACACTTTTAAGATTAATGGCATTTTTATTATTATTGCTATAAACATTTGAAATTTACGACAACTGCGATGACAGATGCTTACTATGTAATTCTATAAGTAAACTCAAGTTAGCATTTTCAATCGATAAATATTTGAGTATATTTTTTTTAAAACGATTTTTCAAAAAGTATCAGTAAAAAAAATTGCTTCACAATTAAACAAATAATTAAGTACATATCAATTGTATTACATAAGTATTTTCTGATTACTCATTTAATTGCAAAATAAATAACGTTTAGAAAATTGCTTACATGTTATAGTGCCTTAATTATATTGTATTATATAGCTCAATCAAGTCTAAGGATGAAGCCTCATCTACTGAAGAAGATTGGGAAGCAGATGAGAAAGATGACGCAATGGAAGAAATGAAAGAATCAAAGTCGAAATCTCCCAAGGTATGTATAAACAAACCTTTTTTAATTCAGTTTAGAATTCACAGCAATTTGTCATTATGCTTTAGTAAAGGAGAAGTTCCGCGTTGGGCCGCACATTATACACTCTATCAAAAGATAGAGAAAAATACGTAGAATCATGGAAAAATATTAAAAAAATAATTTGTGTCGTTTTTTTGTGAATTTTGTATGACAACAATATTACTTGTTGACTTGTTTTTGTACTTACGGCAATTAATTGAAGGTACGAGGGTGGATCCAAAAGTTCGTGGCCCAAACTACAAGGAGACATGACATCTTTTTAAATTTACCGTCATTTGTTAGTATGTCTTCTATTGATTTATTGTGCGCAGTTTCATTCCGATACTGCACAATATAAATTTTCTGTGATTATTTGTGCAGCATTCTGACGCGATTTTCAATAATGGAGAAAATTGAACATCGTGCAGTCATTAATCCTAGGAGTGGACGGCGTACAACCTCTACCACGAAAGAAAACATCGATAAAATTTGTGATCTCGTACTGTGTGATCGACGTTTGACCATCGGTAAGATAGCTGAGACAACAGACAATAGTTATGGCCGGGTGCAACACATAATAACGAAAGAATTGGGATTCCATAAGGTTTCTGCTCGCTGGGTCCCGAGGTTGCTTTCAGCTGAACAAAAACGAGTTCGATTCACAATTTCGCGAGATTGTTTGGAACTTTTTGAGACTGATCCCGAGGAATTTTTGTCTAGATTTGTTACCATGGATGAAAGCTGGGTTCACCACCATATTCCTGAATCAAAGCAACAATCCAAACTGTGGAAAAGATCTGACTCACCTACACCGAAAAAGGCTAAAGTCCTTTTGTCGACTAACAAAGTCATGGCTTCTGTTTTTGGGGATGCGAAGGGCATTATTTTTGTAGATTATTTACCGAAAGGTCAAACTATTAATTCTAGTTATTATTGTAACCTTTTACGAAGACTACGAGAAGAAAAAAAAGAAAAAAGGCCGGGAATGTTGCGTAAGAAAGTTTTGTTCCATCAAGACAATACACGTGTTCACACTTCGGTTGAAACAATGTCTGTAATCCATGATTGTGGCTACGAATTGCTGCCCCACCCACCTTATTCGCCGGATCTAGCCCTCTCAGATTATCATTTATTTCCAAATTTAAAAAAACATTTGTGTGGCTCGAAATTTTCGACCAAAGATGAGGTGATAGTCGCAGTAAACGAGTATTTCGCTGACCTTTCGGAATCTTTTTTTTTTCGAGGGGATAAACAAGTTGCAGTTCAGGTGGAAGAAGTGTGTTGAGCTATATGGAGACTATGTCGAAAAATAAAAATAAAATTAGACCCACTTTTCTTTCATTTTATTGGTCGGGCTTCGAACTTTTGGATCCACCCTCGAATTATAAACGATTTGAATAGCTGAAAATTATTTAGTATTTTATGTTTCATTTTTTTTATCTCTCAATTTAGTGTACAAGTTGCGGGCCCAAGCTCCATACATTTTGGAACGTTAGCTTTGAATATATTTTATTTTTTCCTGGATCTAAAATGAAGTGTCGACAACGCCTATGTACGACTATGACAAAAAAGACACGTCGGCAAATTCATTTTTTAAACAGTTTTCAGACTTGGGTTCGGTTGCACCAAAATATTTGTTTAAGTTTATGTTAAATTGTACATCCTTTTAAGTTATAGACTACAAGCCCATGTTAAAAAATTGATGGGTCATTTGAACCACCAGGTGACCTATCTAGAGCGATATAAGAGCATAAAATAATAAGATTCAGCACTATGCCGTCACTTGTAAGCTGTCCAACTGAGTGCAGGTGAGAATTCAAAAGTACAGGTAGACTCAGTACATTTTGGTCACATATTTTCGTACGGCATTCTTACCAACGATAGACCCATTAAAAATAATAAGAAAGCGCACAGTGCCGTACAAAAATGGTGCGCCACGAAGTCGGAATTTTTTTTTATTTTCCGACAATTACCGGGGTAAATTTGGTCATTTGATTTTGTACGGCATCTGTGTCATACTATTTCAATAATGCTCTCAATTCATTATTCCGCAACGCCGTACAAAAATCATGCGACAAGGGGAAAAAATCGAGAGTTGCAACCCCCTTTCTGTCCGTAGTCCAGGGGGTGATTTGAAAAAGTACGGCATCGGTTCCAAAACATTATGTAGCACTCAAAAGTACTATTAAAAGTAATGCCGTCAAAAAATGATTGTTCCCTTGAATGTATATCAATAATTATCTTAATTTCATCGTATTTTTGATTTATAAAGCTGTAAAATCATTTGAACCTGTACGGGAACTTTTTTTTTAACATGATATTATAAAATACAATTGTTATATAGTATTGCCGTTCAAAAGAAACCGTTCTAAAAAAAATTATAGAGAAATGCAAAAACTGAAATTTTGCAAATTATTGTAAAAATTTAAATATCATTGATTAATGAAATATAATAGTTTTATACATTTTATTTCTTGTTTTAAATAGTATTAACATAGATGAATTAGGAAAAAATGATGCCGTACATTTTTGTGCAAACCATATCTTTTAGGCTGATGAAATCAACGCTTCAATTTTGAGGGTACTTTATGGCCATCTGATACAGTACGGTATTAACATATTTTTGAAGAGGACAATTGATAATATGATAAAATCACTATGACGTCTAACTAAACTGAAACGGTGTGTATATTATGTCCAAGAATTGAAACTGTCAATCCCAGTATCAACAGTTTTA
Organism: Macrosoma leucophasiata; assembly: GCA_036365455.1. Taxonomy (NCBI): domain Eukaryota; kingdom Metazoa; phylum Arthropoda; class Insecta; order Lepidoptera; family Hedylidae; genus Macrosoma; species Macrosoma leucophasiata. The sequence continues at coordinate 14,160,893 of JAWQUS010000009.1, read as the reverse complement.
TATACTTTTTGGTTTAATATATACTTCAAACATTATTGATACATACATATAATTGATTTGTTTCATTGTAATGATGTGAATAAATAAAACAATCACTTTTTTTCGAAAAATTCGATAAATTTAATGATAAAAATACAAAATACGGGTTCTCTTTCAATTAATCATTATCGGAGTCAGTCATTTTTTTAATCAGGGATTACACAACACCATACAAATCCGTATGGTAAGACCAAAGTTAACAAACTACCCTCACATATTTTATTATCAAAATATAAAGAAAAATTCACCTTACATTTCGTTATATGGAATTTTTCTTTTTGATTTTTTCTTTTTCGGTTTTTTTTCCCCTTTGAACCAACGAAAATGTACGGCACATGAAAAAATATTATCTATGCATAAAATAATTTCAAAATAAGTTTATTTCATGTTGTGTCAAATCACCCCCTGGACTACGGAAAGAGAGGGGGTTGCAACTCTCGATTTCTTCCCCTTGTCGCATGATTTTTGTACGGCGTTGCGGAATAATGAATTGAAAGCATTATTGAAATAGTATGACACAGATGCCGTACAAAATCAAATGACCAAATTTACCCCGGTAATTGTCAGAAAATAAAAAAAAATTCCGACTTCGTGGCGCACCATTTTTGTACGGCACTGTGCGTTTTCTTATTATTTTTAATGGGTCTATCGTTGGTAAGAATGCCGTACAAAAATATGTGACCAAAATGTACTGAGTCTACCTGTACTTTTGAATTCTCACCTGCACTCAGTTGGACAGCTTACAAGTGACGGCATAGTGCTGAATCTTATTATTTTATGCTCTTATATCGCTCTAGATAGGTCACCTGGTGGTTCAAATGACCCATCAATTTTTTAACATGGGCTTGTAGTCTATTAGAGAAGGATGTACAATTTAACTTCAACTTTAACAAATATTAATTGAAATAAAACTATTTTAACGGATTTATCTCGCGTACCTATATTTAACTAAAATGACAAATATTTTGGTGTAACCGAACCTAAGTTGCTGAAAAGCAGAGAAGTGGTTAAGTAATTTAAAAAGAAGCGGCCAAGTGCGAGTCGGACTCGCGCACGAAGAGCTTCGTACCATCACATATAAAAGAAAATCACGTTTGTTATATTCACGTTTCTACCTTTATATTAACATAGAGTAAAAAGATGCTTCAAAATTAAGTTTGTTGTATGGGAGCCCCCCTTTAATATTCACTTTATTTTTATGTTATTATTTATTTTAAAAGGTTATATCGATGGTCTAGCAGACAAACATGCTAACTACAGACCTACATTCTTTTCGGTAGGACAGTTTTTCGTTACTTAATAGAAAAACATATTCTTACTAGAGAATTCCAAACTTCTATATATACTTCAAACTATACATAGAAATTGGATATATACACAATTTCTATCTAATATTTTTAGTATCTAGAAATTCTAGAAGTTTTTAATTCTCTAGGCTATATCTATTATAAATGTTTGGAATCAATAAAAAATATCCTCCCGAAAAAAATGTAAGTCTGTACTTAGCATGTTTGTCTTCAATCTAGACCATCGATATACAACAAAATATTCTGTGAAAATTTCAGCTTTCTAGCTATCACGGTTCTTGATATACAGCGTGGCGACAGACAGACAGCGGAGGCTTAGTAATAGGGTCCTGTTTTTACTTTTACCCTTAAAATAAACTAACTTATTTTATTTAGTTGGACGCACCGGGCTCGGACGGCGAGCAAGGCGACGGCGGGGAGGATACTGATAAGGAACCGGACGCAGCATCTGATGCAGCGGCCCCCAGCACTGTAACTCAAATTGATCTGAAATGTGTCCACTGCAAAGAAAAATCATCGAACTTTGCCGTTAGTATCTCGATCTTTCATCTTGTCATTAAATACGCATAATAAAATAAAGCAAAACAATCCCCATGAACAGATTACTACAGAAAATAATAACGTTCAAATAAATATCGAATTTTGCTATAAAGTAGTAAAGTGCAATTTAGATCTACAGGTAAAGGTCTCGTCATTATATTAATTTTTCAAGGGTGAATTACAAGAACAATATCTACTTCAGTAAGTTTTTTGATAGGTCTGGTATCTTTGACGACGCGTGTTTAATGACGAATATGCGTCTGAATAAGCCGGCGATCTTACGTTTTATTTGGGGCAATTTACCCAACAATGACGCTTATTGTCTGCGTTAGTGCAAAAATTGTAGCCACACAATTTTTCTTCGTGAAAGCTTAAAGCCCAGTTAACGTAACGTTTATCGTTACCATTACGGTTATCTTTCCGTGCAGAGCTACGCGCGTCACCTGATGTCGAACAAGCACCGCGCGGCGATGAGCACGGTGGCGCGGCGCCACAAGGCGCAGCTGCTGCGCATGCGCGTGGCCCAGCGGGGGGCGCAGCGCGAGCTGGAGGCGGCGGCCGGCGCCGAGCTGGCCGCGCGCACCACCTTCTGCCTCGTGTGCCGCCTCAACCACCGCACCACGCGCCACGCGCACAACCTCACCGACACGCACCGTGCCATGAAGCGCTTCCTCATGCCTTTCTGCCGCATCTGCCGCCTCACCTTCCGCTCGCCCATGATCTACGAGCATCACATCTGCTCCATCGACCACCTCAAGGTAACTGTAATCTTGAAGTGCCATTTTCATTGTCATTAAATCTTTTATGATTCTGTTAATTCGATAATGTCGTAGGGTCCGCACACGCTAAACAAAGTAAACAACAAACTTTTAAGCAGTTCATTATCCTATTTATTCCTTTGAATAACTTTATCTGCATATAAAATCTTTTGTGCATCTTTCTCATCTCAACATTTAATAATCAGCGACGTTCAATTGTATATGAAGGAGAGCCGTCCCCCAGGATTGTACTCTTTCAAGTTGGGAGTACGCGTCAAACATTTGCAAATGCAAGGCCCAAAGGTTTAAGTTTTTTGAGAGATTTTAGGAGGTGAGACATACTCTTCAGAAATAGTGTCTGGTGTTTAGTATACCATTGAAGAAATGTCCACTCAGTGCCTTATTTCAGTAATTTGTGTCTAATTTGTAATATTTTTGTATTACTGGAAACTTCTTTGTTGGTACATATTTAAAAGATAACAAAGTATTATGTTTTCTTATTTGTCTTTTTTTATTTGTGTTTACTGTATGCGTCTTGTTGCCTGAATTACATCGTTATATTAATGTACCTTGCTGTTAGGCATTTTAGTACAAAAGACTGATAAAGTATCAGGCTACTTGAAATTTTCATAAAAAATAATTGTCCTAACTCTATTTTAAATACTAGGGACCTGGCGTGAAGATACATACTATTATACCTATTTTAAATACTTTTAACAGAAAAAGGCCAACCAGTTGACTCGTCGAATGAGTCCTAAAGCAGAGGGTAGTGGCGACGAGGGCATGGATGTCGATCTGGACAACTTTATGACTCTTGATTCCGTGGGTGATGTTGATGGTGAGTTCAGATTTATTCAATATTAGCTGTGCCCGCGACTTCATCCGCGTTATAATTTATGATTGTTCAGTATCTGCCCGGATGAAGTCGTGGGCGCAGCTGGTATAAATGTAGCCTAAAATTTCTGTTTCTCTATGTTTTTGTTTCTTTTTTATATTGCACCCCCTACAATATTGTCTCACTACCACAAGGTCGACTGGTAGAGAATGCCTTATGGAATGAAGTCCGCCTAATGTATCTGGTGCATTAAAGTTCTATATAAATAAATAAGCTATATGACAGTGAAAGTCCCGTCAAAATCGCTCCAGCCGTTCCCGAGATTAGCTCCAACAAACAGACAGAATGTTGAAAAAATGTTGTTTTGGTATATATACCGTGTCTACTTACATATGCATTAAGTAAAAAGCTATTATTTTTATATTACAAACAGACTCTTCAATTATTATTTTTTTGTATATATATCAACATTTATTTTTGTACTAGCTGTTACCCGCGGCTTGGCTCGCGTGGATGTCCATTTATAAATAACTAAGTAACCTATGTTCTCAAAGTCAGCTGTATCTCTGTACCCAATTTCTTTCAAATCGGTTCTGTCGTTTGGACGTGAAAAGGTAATACTATCGACAGACAGACAGACGAGACGAGAGTTACTTTCGCATTTATAATATTAGTAGGGATTATTTCCACGCAACACTGGGAGAACCTATGCCTCCCATATACTATTTCATGTTTTTATCCTTTCCCATTTAATTTCAGAAGTAGGAGATGACGACTCTGGAACTGAAAAGAAAGATGAAGCTGCTCCTAAAAAGCCGAAAGTTGAGATCAATATTGGCATTGAACACATTAAGAAACTTGAGGTTTGTTTTATTCGGAATTCACTGTAAAGATTGTTTGTACTTGTGTCAGCATAAATATTTATATAAATTGGTTCCTATTGTATTTATAGTTATAGGTCTTCTATTAATCCATTTAATTATTGTTTTCATTTCCGTGTTTTAGTGATTAGGAATGTCTTAATCTCTATTTTTGTAACTGTCAAAACAAAATGTTCAAATTACAATGATTAAGTTTCGTCGCATTTGGTCCACTTCTCAAAACGTCCATTTCGCAAAAGGTCCACTTCGCCAAACATTCATTTCGCAATAGCTGTTTGGTATTTTTTAATTTATTCGTAGGAAACTTTATAAAATTCAAAGTGGACCAAATGTGAAGAGGACTAAGGCGATTGACTAACGGGACCGCGCAACGCAACGTTCGTCGTCTACGAAGTGGACTAAGGGCGCCCACACAAAACTGCGATGCGACGCTGCATCGCAGAAACTTGCGATGCGAATTGCTGCGGTGCGATTCAGTTGACCATATTTTTAATATGACAGACGAAATCACGCACCGCATCGCAGTTTTGTGTGGACGCCTGCTACGTCTCAGGCCTTTGGGAATAAAATAAATAAAACCTAAAGGGCCCCAGCTGACGAGCATAAAAATCTCGGCCGGACTTCACGTCATCAGGGGAGTACTGCGCTGATTCGTTACACGCCGTAAATGCTAGGTGGACCAAAAGCGAAATAGACACGCTTTTGTCTAGTAGACCCCGATGCAAGCAAACACAATGATTTATAGTCAGTAAACAGATGATATAAAGAACGAAACATCCAGCTGTGTATTACATGTAGATAGGAAGATATGAGTGATAAAATGATCAAGAGGCCCAGCTGCGGCTCTGTTGGGTCAGGGCTAGAATCAATTGCTCTCTATGCAGAGATTGATCAATCGGCTTTCACTCTGTTGTTTCTATGTATTTATCAGTGCATTGTACGTGTAGGTGTGGTGGTGCGAACTGTGCCGCGTGTACCTGCCCCGCGCGGAAGCGGGCAGCGCCGAGGAGGCTGAGGCCGCGCGCCGCCACTGCCGCCTGCGCATACACCTGGGCCGCTACGTGCAGCACCGGGACACGCGCACTCTGCGCAAGCACGCCGAGCGCATACATCGCCAGCTGCATCAACACAAGGGTACGTGCGCCCTCCCCCTCCCCCGTCCCCTTCCGCTCACGCACACACCTGGGCCGCTACGTGCAGCACCGGGACACGCGAACTCTGCGCAAGCACGCCGAGCGTATCCATCGCCAGCTGCATCAACACAAGGGTACATGCGCCCTCCCCCTCCCCCGTCCCCTTCCGCTCACGCACACACACCTGGGCCGCTACGTGCAGCACCGGGACACGCGCACTCTGCGCAAGCACGCCGAGCGTATCCATCGCCAGCTGCATCAACACAAGGGTACATGCGCCCTCCCCCTCCCCCGTCCCCTTCCGCTCACGCACACACACCTGGGCCGCTACGTGCAGCACCGGGACACGCGCACTCTGCGCAAGCACGCCGAGCGCATACATCGCCAGCTGCATCAACACAAGGGTACGTGCGCCCTCCCCCTCCCCCGTCCCCTTCCGCTCACGCACACACCTGGGCCGCTACGTGCAGCACCGGGACACGCGAACTCTGCGCAAGCACGCCGAGCGTATCCATCGCCAGCTGCATCAACACAAGGGTACATGCGCCCTCCCCCTCCCCCGTCCCCTTCCGCTCACGCACACACACCTGGGCCGCTACGTGCAGCACCGAGACACGCGCACTCTGCGCAAGCACGCCGAGCGTATCCATCGCCAGCTGCATTAACACAAGGGTACATGCGCCCTCCCCCGTCCCCTTCCGCTCACGCACACACACCTGGACCGCTACGTGTAGCACCGGGACACGCGCACTCTGCGCAAGCATGCCGAGCGCATCCATCGCCAGCTGCATCAACTCAAGGGTACGTGCGCCCTCCCCCTCCCCCGTCCCCTTCCGCTCACGCACACACACCTGGGCCGCTACGTGCAGCACCGGGACACGCGCACTCTGCGCAAGCACGCCGAGCGTATCCATCGCCAGCTGCATTAACACAAGGGTACATGCGCCCTCCCCCGTCCCCTTCCGCTCACGCACACACACCTGGACCGCTACGTGTAGCACCGGGACACGCGCACTCTGCGCAAGCATGCCGAGCGCATCCATCGCCAGCTGCATCAACTCAAGGGTACGTGCGCCCTCCCCCTCCCCCGTCCCCTTCCGCTCACGCACACACACCTGGGCCGCTACGTGCAGCACCGGGACACGCGCACTCTGCGCAAGCACGCCGAGCGCATACAAAATCAAAAACATAAAAAATCACATCACTAATTTTTTCGGTACTCCATATTTATTTACCTTTTTTACCAAGATAATTGAATGGGGTATAGTGTGCGTAGGGTGCATACTGTTAGTATAAATTGAGGGCAACTTATTCCTTAAATTATAAAAATTAAAGTATTAAATTCATTGTTACATGTTTATATACACAAATTACGTGTTTAATTTCAGTTCATGTATTATGAATATATGTAACTCGATTTTCTAATTGGTTTGTTTGAGAGTGTGAATTATTCCCGTTACATGTTGTATATTCTCTAGATTAGTCCAGATCAAAAATTTTTAATGTGAGTAAAAAATAGGTTCGCAGCATATTTCGATTAACAAAATAATTCTTCATTGGGATCCTAACCCACTAATTTGACGACCCAGTTAGTCCAACGGAGTGAGCCAACCGTTTGATTCGTCGGGTCGCGGGTTCGATCCCCGCACCGGGTAAATATTTGTATGGCCTACAGATATTTGTTTCGGGTCTGGATGTTTGTGTATGTGTTGTGTGTGTACAACGGCACCCACGACATAGGTGTATACCTAGTGTGCATATTATTATTTATACTGTGAGTGTAAAAGCATATTTATGTATTACTAGCTGACCCGGCAAACTTCGTATTGCCTCAGAATGATTATATGACATGTGTCAAAGGTTTGATAGATACGGACTATTTGTATGGGAAAATGAAATGGTGGTTTTTACTATTTCCCTTCAATTTCTTCATATTTTCTTACCTTTTAAACATTCCCTGGACTTCCAACAATCATTCAAAATCAATATTAGCCAAATCGGTCCCGCCATTCACGCGTAATGCCGTGACCAAGGAAAACGGGTTTCATTTTTATATGTATAGATTTATTACTTATAAAAATGCACATTGGATTGTAATACTTAAAATCATTAGTCTGGAATTCTTAACTTTGAAATTAGTTCAATCATAGCTCATTGTGAATTTGTTATCTATTCTACATTGAAATTCTTAACTGTATTTAAAGTATGCAAATTTTTATCCCTTTTAGAAGAAGAGAAAGAAGAAGCTAGTAAGGAGAAAACAGAGTCAAAGGTGAAGGAAGAAAAAACCGAGACTGTAAATGAAAATAAAACTAACTTGGAAAATGGAACAGACGTGAATGTATCTGGTTAGTATTGTTTTGATTCACTTAGTAACATAGTTTTCTAGTTGTTTCCTAGTAATATGAAGGACAGAACTAAGTTTTTTTTTTCCATAAAATACTTTTTAATACTCATTGACATTGAAACATATTTTTTAAATATATACAATACTCCCTTTAAAATAATTATTTATTTTAAGTAGGTTGATATATTAAAAATTGAAATTATTTGATCTAATTCATGCTGCTTGGGACAGGTAGAATTTACAAGGAAAGCCCTTCGTTATCTGAAATTACCACTATGTTACTTAAAAAAGAAATTAAAAACGTGGAAACTAAATTTTAATTTTATTGTAAGACAAATTAGGTTGGGGAAAAAGTTTCTTCGCTATTTTTAAGATAATTCAAAACATTTTTTAATATAGTTTATTTAAATTTAACTAAAGTATGTGTGTACCATTTTGTTCGATAACCTTTTGCCATCTTGTAGGTAGGGACATGATCCCATTGCTATAAAAATTTTGGGACTTCTCATCAAAATACCGCGACAAGTGGATGTGGCAGTCCTCTCGTGTTAGGTTAACATACCTAACATTGCATAAAGAATTCTAAAGAGACCGAAACAGGTGGAAATCTGAAGGTGCAAGGTCAGGACTATACCGCGGATGCATTAACACCTCCCAGCCAAACTCTCTTAATTTTTGCTGAGTGGCTATAGATGTGTGAGGTCTAGCGTAATCATTATGAAACACCACACCCCTTCTGTTGATCAATTCCGGCCGCTTTCTCTCAACTTCTTGCTCTAATCTCATCAGTTGTTCGCAGTAGAGTTCAGAATCGATAGTCCTGCCTGGTGGTAATAGCTCATAATGAATAATGCCCTTCCAATCCCACCACACACACAACATCACCTTATTGCGAGTTAACCCGGGTTTCGCCACAGTCTGTGAAGCCTGACCGGCCTTTGACCACGACCTTTTTCGCACGTTCTTGTCGTACGTGATCCACTTTTCATCACCAGTTATCAGCTTCTTCAAAAATGATTCGGTTTCATTACGTCGTAATAAAGAATCACAAATGAGTACACGGTTCATTAGGTTTCTTCCAGTGAGCTCGTGAGGTACCCAAATATCGAGCTTTTTTGTACCCAGCTTTTTTCAAGTGCGCCAAAACTGTTTTGTGATCAATTCTCAGTTCTTCAGCTACGTCGTAACTACTGATATGTCGATCTTGCTCCACTTTTTCAAAAATGGCATCCATTTTATCCGTAATAGGGCGACCAGAGCGAGGTGCATCTTTCAATCATCAAAATTTCCGGATTGAAAACGCTTAAACCAAATTTGTGCTACTCTCACAGGCACTGCACTAGGTCCATAAACATCGCAAATTTTTTCGCGGCTTGCGTTGCAATTTTACCTTTTTTGTAGTAAAATTTTAAAATGTATCGAATTTCTTCATTAGATTCACTCATCTTGACAGTACGAAAAACAAATGAAAATCACACATTTGCCTAATTTGAATTTGGAATTATGTTCTTTAAAATTTTAACTTTCAATGATACCAAAACCAGCCAGATACAAATACTACAGCCAAAGAGATTTTATTACAAGTTCATACATACTATAATGCAAAAAGACTTTTTCCCCAACCTATTACATACAATAATGTGATTTATTTTGTATTCAATGTTTTTTTTTTTTAGTAATTGTTGAATAATAGATAGAAGTTGAAGATAAAAAATGTTAAGGGACTAGTTTACCTGCGCAATTTTGACAATGAACCATTTATTTTATGTAATTTTTGTATGACAACAATATGCACGATACTGCTATTCTTGTTTTTGAAATGTACTGTACGACATTTAATTGAAGGTATAGTAAACGATTTGAATAGCTGAAAATGATTTAGTATTTTATGCTTCATCTCTCATTATAGTGTACAAGGTGTGGCCTCAAGCTCCATACATTTTGGAACGTCTCCTTTATATTTTCACTTATTTTAGGGAGTGAAGACAAGCTGTGGGCTGATGTTGATAAAGACATTGGTGAACTTTTGAGAGAAGTGGTCCCGCAAGGGAATGAAGGAAGTGATGACGACGAAGACCTTGGAAGGTAGAGTGATCATAGTTTATTTTATTATTCTTTTTTTTTATGTAATGGAAGTGGCAAGCAAGCATGCATTTCACATTGATGTTAAGTGATGACTGCAGCCTATAGACACCCGCACAAAGACCGAGGTCAAAATGCAGATGCGTTACCACTCCTGAGGCCTAAACTGTTATGCCTCTGTGCCGGAAATTACAGGGCCGTATATTACCACCTGACCGGAACACGATAGTGCTGAACACTACCATTTAGCGGCAAGTATATTAGGTAATGCGGTGGTGCCTACGCCCGCGAGCTCCGTCACTGGAGCTCTACCACCAGTAATTCGCCTGGCATGCTGGCTTGGGCAATTTCTCACTTTTCAGATCCTGATACGGAATTCAGAATCTGAAACCTAAATGCTCGCTTTACAAAATGTTTAAACATTTGCACACGTTCTTGTATTTTACGAACGAAAAAAAAACGAAGAAGTTCGTTCTGAAAACGAGACACTGTTCGGGTTCAAACGTCTGCACAAGTCTCAAGGAATTCCGTATTATATGTAATTAGGAAATTGTCAGAAAAATGAAGTTTTGTTAATTTATTTAATAATATTAATCATATTGACCTTAGTCCTTTACACAACCTGTTCAAAATCTGTTGCAGATAGGAATGACATAGTTGAATAATGTTATATTTAAATAAATATATTATTTTATTTCAGGTATGATAAATTTCGGAAGAGTGACAAAAAATCAAAAGCTGGCGATACAGAAGAAAATGGTGTTAAGACTGTTGACACCACTGCAGAGAAAAATACTACTGAAGTTAATGCTGCAACTTAAAAAAAGTACTTGACTAATTGGGGAAACATTATTAATAGAATAAAGAATAATAAGTGAATATTTAGCTCTTCAGTTTTATGTACTATTGATTAAATAAATTACATAGAACAAAAGAATTCGAATTTTCATTATAACAAAATGTGGATGGCTGCAGAGGCCCAGGAACACCAAGACCTTGACCTATGATCCTATCAACCTAACTCGCGCGCTGTTTTTACAACCTAACCAATTTTTCTGTTGGAGACCAAGGAAATCACTCTTAAATCTTTTTCGTAAAGTCGCTGGACAATTATACTTATGTGTATTGTTCATCCGGGCACTGGCAGAATAGTCAAAATATGCGCCGCTTCGCGCAAAATATGACCTTTTATATGGTATATCTTCTCGTACATGAGCAGTAGATATCGATATTTTATTAACCACAAGTCTTATTCTTTTGAAGTATGTATGCTTAGTTAAAAGGCTATTACACGACACGGTATTCAGGGTCCGGCAGATAGGGGAGCGTCATAGATTTATTATCTACTTCGTATACATCTATGGGGGGCGTGGTCTTGAGCCGGGTGCCGCTTATTACACGATCCGGTCGTCAGGGCCCTAACTAGTGTTTCTAAACTTTCATTAGTTGCGCTATCGATAGTTGACCTCGAAAAACAGTTGATAGCGCATAAGTTCGATCGAAAATATCGACATGTTGCAATACTGTTGATACTATCGACAGTAGCGATGTAGAAAATAGTAACTCGACATATTGTCGATACTATCGACTGGGAATAAAACTATACCTGGGGTTCATCCCAGTTATAGTTTTATTCCCTCTTTGTTTTCAAACAAAAGTATGAATATTTACAAAGAAATGTGACCAGCCAGTCGTCAACAATTACCTTTTAAAAGCAAGCTTTAGTATCGATAGTATCGTCAAGTGTTGACAGTTTCGATAGTCCTATCGATAGTGTGACTGTTTTTTCGAGGTCACGATAGATCACACGTCTTGCACGCTTGCTATAATGGCACCTAGATTGTCTAAAATGGAAAAAAATGCTTTCCCTTTCTGATTTAGGGTCGGTGAACGACATCCATTGATAACTAATAAATAGCTTTATACTCGTATATGTACCCTTATAATTGTAATATTTTTATTTATTCAATTCCTGTCTGAAGTCAAATTTTTATTTCCATTATTTCTTTATTTTTTAAGTTCACTCGCATGTGTCATCGCGAAAAATAAAAATATTATAATTCTATAATGTTATTCAGAATTTCCTTATCTCTGTTAAACGATATCGTGAACAATTTCACAGTCGCGCGCGGGCGCTCGTTTTTGCTTGACGCGTCGATCCATCGTGCGATACCTTGTCGCTTCGAACGGCTCGTTTTACGGATACCCACGTGCGATTTTGCTTTTTGCGATGAATTTAAATTGTTTACTATTTAATAATAAATAGTAATCAAGGAAGAATGGCAGAAGACGAGACTGGAGTTTATAGCGAGATTGAGATGACGAGAAGTATAGAGAATTTAGACGAGTTGTGTAGTACGGAGAATGTTAGCGAGATGAACGAGAAGAGAGCGGAAAAAAGATCCCGAGAAGTTAATGAAGAGGAGATTTGGACAACGCAAGGCTAAAAAGTACGGGCGAACAGAAACGGGGGATGATACAACAATAATTCAAGACGATAAAATAGAGGTATGTATCACATGTACTGAAAAATTACCTAAACAATTTGGTTTGGCAAAAATGTTACGAGATGAAAAAATAGGTAATGTGTCGAAAGTAAAGTACATTAATGCATATAAGGTACTGATACACTTTACGGATGACGAAAGCGCAGATTATATAGTGCAGTCCGAGAAATTTAATAGTAATGGGTTTAAATGTCAAAAAACGTTCGAAGTTAGCCAATGTTTCGGAGTTATAAGAGACATAGACCTACATTTGAGTGAGGAAGAAATCTTGGAAGCCATTACGAGGGATAACACCACAGTAATTCTTGGGGCTAAAAGGTTAAAACGTAAAAATACGAATGATGGTCACTGGGAGTTAAGTGAATCTGTCCGGATATGTTTTAAGAGTTCTTCCCTGCCCTCATACATCTATATTTATGATACTAAAGCGAATGTCAGCCCCTATGTATATCCAGTTACACAGTGCTCCCGTTGTTGGCGATTTGGGCATTCCCTCAGATTGTGTCCTTCTTTGAAAACAATTTGTGCTAAATGTTCGAAAAACCACACTAATTGTGAAACTACACAATTCACGTGTAACAACTGCACGGGAAGACATATGGCTATGGCAAAAATTTGTCCGGTTTACATTAAAGAAAAACTTATCCGAGAGTTGATGGCCGAATTTGGTTGCTCATACAAAAAAGCCCTTACACTCTACGTCCCACCATCTCCTCGGACAGTTGACGTGCCACAAATTTCTCCCACTCCCTTTTTACCTACAAATACAATAGATATTATACAAGATGTGGAAACAATATCAGAATTAAATAGCCCCCTGAGTTACGCTAATGTAACGAAGAGAAAAGCCCAAGAAAAAGCAAAAAAGAAGTCAAAAAAAGAAGGAAAAAGGAGTAAGAAACAAGTCTTAACAGGGAAAGAGCAGAAATTTTTTGAATCTAGTTCAGAAATATACGAAGAAGATGTGGTAGACGATCAGCCAAGTCAGAAGAACGATTCGGAAAGCAAAGACCGGGCCAGTTGGAAATCCCTGCTGAAAAAACTTAAAGACAAGATATTTGAGGAAGGTAACAGGTCATGGGAAGATAAGATTAAAAGCTGCATAAACATAATTATTGAGGAGTTATTATCACTTGTATTGCAATATATTTCAGATCAGCCTTGTTGTAATCTTATTAAACAATTATGGATTACAACAACTCACTAACTTGTATAAATATACTACAGTGGAATGCACTAAGTGTTCGTCCAAAGCGAGTGGAATTTGAATGTTTGTTATACCAAGAAAAAATACATGTTGCCATTATTAGTGAGACTTGGTTGGATGTAGAGAGCCCATTCCACTTAAACGGCTATAACATATTTAGATTGGATCGTGATGATGGCTATGGTGGGGTAGCAATAATAACCCATAAGTCAATAATGGCACAACAATATAATGCTACAGTGTCTAATACACAAATTGAAATTCTTCATGTTAAAATTGGGAACTGCGACCATCTACAAAACGTAATTTCTTTGTACTGTCCGCCAAATATTAGAACTACTGGAAGAGACTGGGATGAAGTCCTCACACTGGCTAGTACAAAGACTCTATTAGCCGGAGATTTTAATGGCCATCATTCAAATTGGTCGACCAAGACCGACTCTCGAGGAGATCAAATTTTTAATTCTATTCTCGCCTGAAGTCAAATTTTTCTTTCCATTTTTCTTTAAATAAAATATATTTCACAAGCATGTGTTAATGCGAAATAATATAAAACAATTATTAAGGGTAAAAGCGACATCTTTACGATATTCAATAAACTGCAAAGTCTATTATATCGGTTGCCTAACTAGCATAGTTGGCAATAGATGGCGCTGCTGCTACCATAAAGCAATGCAATAAATGTGAAGGAAAGATTTGAAAAATCGGGCAGGACTTCAGTAGCTCAATTGGAAGAGCGGCTGGACTAGATTCCCAGTAGGCCGCGAGTTCGAGTCTCGCCTGAAGTCAAATTTTTCTTTCCATTTTTCTTTAAATAAAATATATTTCACAAGCATGTGTTAATGCGAAATAATATAAAACAATGATTTTGTTTCACTGAATAATAATACGCATACAAGAATCAAACTAGTAAACGGTACAATACAGAAATCATCACCCGATCTTACGCTGGCTTCAGTGGATATAGCCCTAAAATTCGAGTGGACAGTCTTAAATGAAAGCCTTGGAAGTGACCACTTGATGATAAAAATTAAGACCAATATTAATGTTTGCAAAAGTTATAGGAAAAAACGTAATTTTAAAAAAGCCGACTGGAAAATATACATGTCTCACATAGAGCGACAGATGTCGAGCTTTGTATTGGTTGATGATCATCAATCTGTTGAGGTTCGTGTTTTAATGAAAAATAATTGTTTATTAATTTTCACAAGATCGATTTTATTCGTAACTAAGACGTAAAAATTCTAACAAAAATGTATATGACAATGACATTCTATTTTTATAAACAATTAAAAATAAATCGACGTCCAAACTCCTTTAACATCCTCCCTTTTGGACTAGCCCTATATTTGCTGATATAATTGCCATTCTTGGCCTATGTAGAGCTTTAGTCAGGATGTCAGCCAGTTGGAATTCCGTTGGCACATATTCTACGCATATATCGCCATTCGTCACAAGTTCCCTGATATAGAAATGTCTTATAGCAATATGCTTGATGCGTCTATGCATATCAGGATTTTGGGAAATTCTGATGGCAGCTATGTTATCAACCTTAAGCTAGGGTACTTCTTTCAGGCTTGATATTTCACCGAATAATCTCTTAAGCCATACAATTTCTCTTGCTGCTTCACTAGATGCCACTAATTCAGCTTCAGTGCTCGATATAGCAACACAGGTCTGTTTTCGACTACACCAGGATATAGCAGCTCCTGAGTACATACATATGATGCCAGACGTCGAACGTCCTGTTGTCATATCTCCTGCGTGATCTGAGTCGCTGTAGCATTCTAAAATGCCTGTCTTGTAGCCTTTCTTATAAATGATGCTCGAGTCTAAAGTTCCTTTTACATATCTTAGAATACGCTTGACTTTGACAACATCATCTTTTGTAGGTTTATCCAGAACTCTGGATACCACACTCACAGCGTAAGCTAGGTCTGGTCTACTTCCTACCATTAAGTAAGCCAAGGCTCCCACAGCTTCTCTATAAGGAAAAGAGTTTACCTCTTCAGTACCATTTTCAGATTCTGTAGGTCCATCTTTTATTATTGGTGTTGATACGGGCTTACAGTCCGTCATTCCAAAGCGATCTATGACTTTGGATGCATAGTGCTTTTGTGATAATCTCACGCCATCTTCCGTTTTGTCAATCTCGAGACTTAAAAAGTATGTAAGTGGCTTTGCAGTTATCTTGAACCTTCTCTTCAGCTCTAAAATAAATTTATCTGAGTCCTTAGGGTTCTTACTTGCTACAAGTCCGTCGTCAACATAGAGAGCCAATATAATTTTATTGCTACTAGTGTTCCTTGTGAACAAGCATGGATCATTATCACATTGATTAAATAATAATTCATTTTTCGCCTTTACCATCTCGGTGCCACAGCCAACCTTACCTGCACGTGGTACACCCTGCTGATCAACAGACAAGGCTCTGGCGACTGTTTTTTGGTTCCAAATGGTTGCTGGGTCGACACTATCAGCGTAATCCTTCCTAGTGTCCTGCATGGTGGTAAGGTCCCTTAAAGGGCCTGCCTGGCTAGCTACCACCCTCAGGTCGTAATCTGCCGCCAAGCGTCTTCGGACGTGTTCCGGCTTCCGAGCCTGAGAGCCAGTCCCCCCTCCCCTTCCTCTTTCCCGTCCCTGATGTGTACCGTACTGTTCACCCCCGGACCGGTTGGTGTAAGGACGTCTTGCGCTCGGAGACGCAACATGTTGGCCTGGGGGCCAGGGAGAGCCGATTAAACGGTATCCGCTGCCGCCCGCCGGTCAGTAGGGGACCCGAACCCAGGCCTCACTATTAACCTCTGGCCTGGGAGGCTGTTCCGCCAACCGGTGCAAAGTCCCGTGTGCAGTCGCCGTGCCGGAGTAAGAGACCGGAGTGGGGCCAGGCGCCTGTGCACGGGGGGATCGGGGGTCCTTCCGTCCCCCGGGCCAGCAATTTGCACCACCTCTGAGAGCAGATGATCTAATTCACCGACAACTTTGTTCGTCGGATGAGTAGTGCGGTACACATCATCCTTCCCCTTTCCCGCCGCTTAAAAAAAAAACAACAAAAAAAAAAAATGGTTAAACAAAAGAAAAAAATTAGGCTTCTCTCAGCGGACAACCCCCTCTAATATTGCACATGTCCACGTTTACTGTGGACATGTGCAATATTAGGGGTTTACATACCAACCTTAACGCCGTCCATCTTCATCTGGAAACGGCTAAGCCGGCCCTACTCTTTCTGACGGAGACACAAATATCCTCTCCACTCGATACTGCATATCTTACATACCCCGGCTACACTCTGGAGAACAATTTTATTCGCCGCGCCGGGGTATGTCTGTATGTCAGAGAGGATGTCTGTTGTCGCCGTCTTGACCATTTTGAAGACAAGGATCTGTCTATATTGTGGGCGCGCGTAGATTACGGTGGTTCCAACCGAATTTACGCGTGCGTGTACAGGTCCTATAGCGGAGACGGGGAGACAGCTCGCATGTTCGAGCACATCCAACAGGTGGTCGACAAGGTGCTTGAACAGCATCCTTCTGCGGAGTTGGTGATTCTTGGCGACTTTAACGCACACCATACGGAGTGGTTGAGTTCCCGAATCACTGACTTCGCTGGAAGGACAGCTTATGACTTTGCGCTGGTTAATGGTCTCACACAAGTCGTAACCGGGTTCACCCGGATACCAGATGTCGAGGGCCACACCGCCTCTTTGCTGGATCTTCTGCTGACCTCACATCCTGCCAACTATCAGGTGGTGGTCGAGGCTCCTTTAGGATCCTCAGATCACTGCTTGGTACGTACAAAAACACTCTTGTCGGTTCGGGCGCCTCTGCAGCCCTCCTCCACACGGCAAGTGTGGCATTACAGGTCAGCAGATTGGGATGGACTGAGGGAGTTCCTGTCGTCCTACCCATGGAGGCAGCTTTGTTTCTCGTCGGAAGATCCGAGCACGTGCGCCGAAGCTGTAACCGATGTGATACACCAGGGTATGGATTGTTTCATCCCGCACTCTGTTGTATCCATTGGCGGACGGTATCAGCCCTGGTTCGATAAGTCTTGTGCTGTGGCTTCTAACCATAAGCATGAGACTTACAGAACCTGGACTGTGGCTCACGCCTGCAAGGATCCAAATGCCTCCGACCTAAAGAGAGTACTCAACGCTGCCTCCAGGTCCTCAAAGCTGCGGATAGCCAGAGCAAAGTCCAAGCATGTCGTTAGAGTTGGCAGGAAGCTAATGAGGCATCCTCCCGGGAGCCGTGCTTATTGGTCTCTTGCCAAAGCTATCGAAAAGAATTTTTGTCGGTCATCTTTCCCACCACTGCGAAAAACTGACGATAGCCTGGCCCACACGGCAAAAGAGAAAGCCGATCTCCTGGGCAGCCTCTTTGCCTCAAACTCGACTCTTGATGACATGGGTAACACAGCGCCTTCCATCTCGCGCTGTGAAAGCTCTATGCCTGACGTCAAATTCGCTCAGAAGAACGTCAGGCGAGCGCTGTTATCCCTTGACGTCAAGAAGTCGAGTGGGCCGGATTCCGTCCCTGCAGTGGTGTTGAAGATGTGCGCTCCCGAGCTGACCCCCGTTCTGACGCGCCTGTTCTCGCTTTCTTACGATCATGGAAAAGTACCGTCTGCGTGGAAGACAGCCCTTGTGCATCCGATACCCAAAAAAGGGGATCGCAGTGATCCGGCCAACTACAGGCCCATAGCAATAACCTCCCTACTCTGCAAAGTCATGGAGCGTGTGATCAATACACAGCTGCTGCAGTACCTGGAGGATCATCAGCTGATCAGTGACCGCCAATATGGCTTTCGTCAAGGCAGATCTGCTGGTGATCTTCTAGTATATCTGACGCACTATTGGTCTCACGCCTTGGACAAGAGTGGGGAGGCATTGGCTGTAAGCCTGGATATTGCTAAGGCCTTTGACCGGGTCTGGCACGGGGCACTTCTCGCGAAATTGCCATCTTACGGTCTTCCCGAGAGGCTATGCAACTGGACAGCCAGTTTTCTGTCTGAGCGTTTTATACAGGTCTTAGTTGACGGTCAACGCTCAGACAGACTACCTATCAACGCTGGTGTGCCGCAAGGCTCTGTGCTATCTCCCACGCTTTTTCTTCTGCATATCAATGAAATGTTGGAGCAAAACTCCAATTTTCATTGCTATGCGGATGATAGCACGGCAGATGCACACTACACAAGCCGTGCAAATGCCTCTCGGACACTTATCGAAGAAAGCAGGACTAGACTTGTGTCTGAAGTCGAGCACTCTCTGGAGCGGGTCTCAGATTGGGGTCGACTCAATTTAGTGCAGTTCAACCCCTCGAAGACACAAGTCTGCGCGTTCACCGCTAAAAAAACCCCATTCATTGTGGCACCACAGTTCCAGGGCACTCCGCTTGCCATTGGTAAGAGTATCGGTATCCTGGGCGTTGACATATCGAACGAAGTGCAATTTGGGAGTCACATTGAGTGTAAGACCAAGTTGGCATCCAAAAAGTTGGGGGTGCTTAACAAAGCGAGGCAGTATTTCACATCGGGGCAGCTACTACAGCTTTATAAGGCCCAAGTGCGGCCCCATCTGGAATACTGCTCTCATTTGTGGGCGGGAGCCCCCAAGTACCAGCTTGGTCCACTTGACTCCCTACAAAAACGCGCCGTTCGTATTGTTAACGATCCGGGACTTACAGACAGGCTCGAACATCTGAGCCTGCGCAGAGATATTGGTAGTCTGTGCGTGCTATACCGTCTCTACAATGGTGAGTGCTCTGTCGAACTGTTCGACATGGTACCACCGTCTCTTTTTCTACACCGTACTACCCGCCGAAGAGAGAAGTTTCACCCTCACCGACTGGACACCTGGCAGTGCTCAACGGTGCGGTTTTCTCGTTCGTTTCTGCCCAGAACGTGTAAATTGTGGAACGAACTTCCCTCTGAGGTGTTCCCTCGGTGCTACAATATGGGGTTCTTCAAAAATGGCGTCAAAAGAGTCCTTCAGGGCTGGCAGCGCGTTGGCAACTCCCCTGGTGTTGCAAATGTCCATAGGCGACGGTGACCACTTACCATCAGGTGGCCCGTCTGCTTGTCTGTCAACTTAATGACATAAAAAAAAATAAAAAAAATCCAATACTTTTCAAATAATCTACTATGCATCGGTTCCAACATCTAGGTGCTTGTTTTAATCCATAGAGGCTTCTCTTTAGTTTACAAACTTTACCTGTGCCATCACTATAGCCTTCCGGCTGTTTCATATAAATTTCCTCATTCAACGTACCGTTAAGAAAGGCTGTAGAAACATCGAATTGAGTTAAATTTAGACCTTCATTTGCAGCAATGCTCAATACTGATCTTATTGTAGTCATTTTGGCCACTGGACTAAATGTCTCCTCATAATCTATTCCTTTCTTCTGTGTGTATCCTCGAGCAACAAGCCGAGCTTTGAATTTGTCTAGAGATCCATCAGCATTGGTTTTAGTCTTGTATACCCATTTACAGGAAATCGTTTTTCTGTCTTTTGGTAGTGGTACTAAAATCCACGTCTTCATCTCTTTGAGAGATTTTATCTCACTATCCATAGCTTTTAGCCATTGTTCTCTTTGAGGACTTGTCACAGCTTCTTTGTACGTAGTTGGATCTTCTTGACACAAACTTTCAGCGTATGACATCATTACATAGTCATTATATCTGATCGATGGTCTTATCTTAGATCTATCCCTTAACTGAATAGTCCTTTGACCTTCATCTTCAATTTCTCTAAAAGATATTCCACCTATCTGATCTAAATCTTCTGGCATTTCAACTACTTCATTTCCTTCTTCAGTACATTCGTACTCCAAGGATGTAGGTAAAACTGATTGATCTTCAGATCTCTGGTCGCAATGTCTAGAGGTCTCTGAAACAGGTTCTATAATAGAAGAGACTGGAACTGAAGCTGAATCACCATTTCTTACAAATAAATCATTCGATTCAAGAGGCACATCAATAGAATTAGGTTTATCATTTGTACGAAATTCTCTATGATTACTTTTATCCTCCCTTGCTTCATGCATTGGATGATTTTCTGTGTCATTTGGTACATAAATGTCTATCACTTTCTTATGTTCAAGTTCTTCTTCTTCTAGACCTACAGATTCAATGACATTTTCTTTAAATGTTACGTCTCTAGATCTGATCAGGTTATATTTGCCATTTTGATTAGACAAAAGTCTGTACCCATCGTCTCCGTCATAACCAATCAATATACATTTCTGAGCTTTCCTTGACAACTTTTTTCGCTTCTGCTTGGGTACATGGGCGTAACACTCGGTGCCAATTATCTTCAAATGTTTAATTGATGGTTTTTTATTAAACCAGAGTTCATGTGGTGACTTCTCTTCTTCAGAAGTTGGAGCAGTTCTGTTAAAAATATAAGATGCTGTCATAATTAGTTCTGCCCAAGATGCAACGGGTAATTCTTCATGAGCATGCATCATACTACGAGCGGCCTCAACCAAAGTTCTATTTTCTCGCTCGCTACACCCATTTTGTTGTGGTGTGTAAGGCATAGTCAACCTTTGTTTTATACCTTCTCTATGTAGTATTTGTCTTACTTTTTCATTATCGAATTCACCTCCATTGTCACTGATGATTTCTTTAACAGTGTGTCCATTTATTTTATATTCCTTTATCATTTGTTCTAGCTTCATTAGAACTTCAGACTTATGTCTTAGGAAGTACACATGTCTGTACTTACTGTAATCATCTTTGAACAAAAGAAAATATTTAAACTTATTGAAAGAATTAGGAAAAGGACCACAAACATCCGTATGTATTCTTTCTCCGGGATTATTAGCTCTATCTCTTGTTCCGAACTTCCTTCTGTGCATCTTTCCATATATGCATCCGGTACATAATTCAGAATCTAGATTAACCTTAATACCGAATTCCTTTTCTATTACTTTCTTTACATGTCTTTTATTCTGATGAGCAAACCGTTCATGGTATAGTTGCAGGATATTATTATCTGTCGATGTAATAGTGTTCAAATTTGGAGTTATGTTCTTCAGTGTATGAACATGTAGTTTATATAAACCTCCATTCTTCACTCTTTTACCTACGAGCATAACTTTTCCATTAACTTTGAGTGAACAGGTTTCTCTATCTGACATAAACATGCTTTTGTTTAATACGTCTTGTGCAGCCAAAACCGAAAATAGATTTCTCTTTATATCAGGAACATACCATACATCAGTCAATCTAATTCTTGATGTCTTACCATTGACTTTAGCTTCTATATCAACTGATCCTTTGCCAATTACCTTAATTACACAACCGTTTGCTATTGTTACTGTAAAATTATCTCTGCAGGATTCGAAATTGACAAAAATATCATTTCTGAAAGTAACATGGCTTGTCGCACCGTTGTCCACATACCATGTGTCATAATCTTCAGCAATAGCAGTATTTAAAGCTGGTTCTGTGTTAATATGCATTAGCACTAGATTTAAGTTGGTACTGTTGTTAGTAATCTTTGGTGGTTTTCCGTCAGAAATCCATTTCTTACATTTCCGTACTCTATGCCCAATTTCTCCACAGTAGTTGCACTTACAATTCTCAAATTTCTTTTGTACTTGCTTATTCTTTTTAACTTTCGTATTGACATATAAGGCTTCCTCTTGACTTGTGCTAGTATCTGTTTTATTCGTCAAAGCTCGTTCATGGGCGCACAACTGTGTTGTCAGACTTTCTAAGTTTCTATCATTCTTCGACATGAGTAACCAACTTGATTTAAAAGTGAAGTAATCTTCTGGTAAAGTTTCCAAAATTTTGCATAGTATCAAAATTTCTGGTAAATTTTCTGTCATTTGAGAAGATAATTCTTTATTTAAATCATGCCATAGATTTTTCATATATGACATATGAGTCGCCATATCATGAATTGGATCTTTCGTGTACTTAAAGAATTGCATACATAAATCGTAGGCACGATCATCTGAACAACCATCATATAGTCTCGCTAGTTCATCCCACATCATCTTTGCACTTGAGCACCTCATCACTTTTTCTAGAGTATCCTCAGTCATATTCGTAGTTATCATAAGCAATGCAATACTATCGACCTTGCTAAAATGTTCTAGTTCTGCATTGTAATCTGCAAGAGCTTTAGCTGAACATTCTTTGTCGGGAGGGTTTGGCTTTGTTAGAGTTCCATTTACAGCCTCTAACGCTCCAGGTGCAGTACGTAACAGCAATTGAATTTTATATTTCCATACCTTGTAATTATTCCCATCTAGGTTTCCAATCTCCATCTTCATGCCTGACTGCATGATGACTTGTTTGAGGGTCTAACCGTATGTGAACTTTCCGTAAAACAAAATATACTCATTCAATTTTTGCTGCAGTAAGCTTTTATAGCGAACTTTACTTATCGATCTGAACGCTCTGCTACCATGTTGAGGTTCGTGTTTTAATGAAAAATAATTGTTTATTAATTTTCACAAGATCGATTTTATTCGTAACTAAGACGTAAAAATTCTAACAAAAATGTATATGACAATGACATTCTATTTTTATAAACAATTAAAAATATTTTTTATAAATAACCACGCTCTGCTACCATGTTGAGGTTCGTGTTTTAATGAAAAATAATTGTTTATTAATTTTCACAAGATCGATTTTATTCGTAACTAAGACGTAAAAATTCTAACAAAAATAAATATGACAATATGACAATGACATTCTATTTTTATAAACAATTAAAAATAAATCGACGTCCAAACTCCTTTAACACAATCTGCGTACGATAACTTCATTGATATGATAAATAAAGCTGCAGATGAAAGCATACCTTACATTAAAATTTGTAATAATCCTCTTCGCCTAGGAAAATTCAAGCCTAGACCATACTGGAGTCAGAACATATCGGAATCTGTGGCAAAGAGACGTAGAGCGCTTGCAGAGTTTAGGCGGAATCCTACTCCGGGTAATCTTGACGTACTATTGAATAAGGTCAAGGTGTCCCAAACAGTAATTCGGAGAGGTAAATCATCGTCCTGGCATGGTTATTGTGATAGTGTTAACAGTGAGACTTCGTCAAGTGATATGTGGAGTAAAATGAAATGGCTCAAAGGATACAAACTAGCAACGCGTAGCATTAATCCAGAAGTAGCTGAAACCTTGCTATGTAATCTTGCACCCGACTACGTTACTCCATCTCCTCCAAGGTTCTACGCTGAAAATTCCTGCTTGTCGTCGCTGATTTCGGTACAGGAATTATCAAATACAATTAAAAAGACAGATACTTCATCAGGCACCGATGATATATCATACTCTATGATCCGAAATTTACCTCTATCTGCCAAAAAAATACTAATTTCACTATTTAATAGATTTTTAATGTCAAGTTTTGTCCCAAAACAATGGAAGGATGTTAAGATAGTTCCTGTACCGAAATCAGGTTCGAGTGGCACTACAGTTTCAAAAATCCGACCCATTGCTCTTTTATCCTGTCTATGTAAGATTTTGCATACAATTATTACACGTAGACTAGAATGGTACTTCGAGAGCAATAACCTTTTTTCAACGGAAACAATCGGTTTCAGAAGATCAAAGTCCTGCATGGACAATTTGACTAGGTTGATATCTCGAATTCAGACTGGATTTAGTAAGGGATTAGCTACAGTCGGCTGTTTTGTTGATGTTGACTCTGCGTACAATAACTTAGATTTAATTAGTCTTTTAAACACACTGGATAGCCTTGGTGTGGGGGCCTCGATATGTAATTATCTCTGGGAATTTTCACACTCACGCCGTTTGACAATTGAATTAAACGATAGTAAATATTTCAGTCGAGTTTCAGGAATAGGTATAGCTCAAGGGGCTCAAGGTATATCCCTTGTCACCCTTGTTGTTTAACGTAGCTACAATTCACATCTGTAAAAACATGTCTGATATATTTGTATCTCAATATGCAGACGATTTCGTATTGTACGCAGCCCGTGAAAACATAAGTGATACAATAACTGTTATCCAGAATGCGGTTAATAAATTTAATACTATGATTCAAGGGATAGGTTTAAATATTTCCCAGAGAAAAAGTAAGGTGTGTGTATTCACAAGAAGCTACACTAGAAATTTAAATAGATTTAATATAGAACTAGCCATAAATGATTGTAAAATTGAACAGGTGGATACTGTCAAATATTTGGGAATGTGGTTGGATAGAAGCTTAAGGTGGGGTAAACACATCAATGAAACGCGTAGCAAAGCCTACAAGTTTATTAATATTTTTAAAGCTTTAGCTAGCTCAAATTGGGGTGTCCATCCTAAACATCTTCGACGAATTTATATATCTACGATTCGGAGTAGGTTGGACTACGGTAGTTTTTTATTTGACAATAGCGTGAAAGGTAATTTATATAAATTAGACTTAATCCAGAACCAGGCATTGAGAGTTATAGGTGGTTTTTTAAAAACCTCCCCTATTCACGTCATGGAGAGTGAACTATGTCTGCAGCCTCTACACATTCGGCGAAGATATCTTGCAGCAAAATTTTTGTTAAGATCAAAATCGATTCATGATAACGTCACCGTATTAGACTTAGAAGAATTAAATGTGTTTTGTGAGAGAGAATATTGGTTAAGGAAGAAATTACCATTACTGATACAAATTCTAAGGCAATTTTGTAATTATAGTATATATTCAGACTCTATACTTCCGCTTTACTCTTTTGATAGATGGATAAATAGCTTCGATTTAACTAAAAATATTAAGGTATCGATAGATGGTGTCGATAAAGCAAAGAGACATAATAATAATAATAATGGCAACCCATTATACGTCCCACTGCTGGGCACGAGTCTCTCCCCTTTTTTGGGGGGAGGCCTGGAGCTTACTCCACCACGCTGCTCCAATGCGGATTGGTGGAGGCAAAGAGACATATAAGTATAGAAAACCTACAAAATGTATCATCTAATTACATAAATACTAACTATAGTGCGTTCTACACGCTTTATACGGATGGATCTAAGGATGAAATAGGATGTGGAGCTGCTTTTTTCGACCCGCAGCAGAACAACAGTCAAAAATTTAACATAAGTGCCAACATATCTATCATGCACTGCGAACTAATTGCCATATCTAAAGCACTAACGTATGCAGCATCTTTGGAAAAAGACAAATTTGTTATATTGTCGGACTCTAAAAAGAGCACTGTTACATTTGGCTCGGCTTCCCTCGAGTTATCGAGGATACCCGATAGCCTATGATGTTTTAGATTCTATTCGTAGTCTCGGTGCCTCAAATAAAGACGTGGCTATCCAGTGGATACCTTCACATGTTGGAATACTAGGAAATGAAGAGGCTGACCGAGCAGCGAGGGAAGCTGTTCCTAATGGCATTCCTTGTAACATATTACCGATTCATAGTGAAGTATTGGGTGAGGCTAAGACTAGATGTAGACTTTTATGGCACGAATATTTTAACGAGAGATCTCTTACGAAAGGCATATGGTATAACACAATTCAATGTCAACCACCCAGATATGCTTGGTTTGATCAACAACATATTAGCAGAAAAGATGTAGTATCCCTATTGAGGCTTCGCTCTGGACACATCCTATCAAACAAATTTAAACACTTAATGGGCATAACGGAGTCCCCAAACTGTCCTGAGTGCAATAAACAGGAGGATGTTCTCCATGTGTTGATGGAATGTGTCCGGAACGATGCATTCAGACAAGAAATAATGTTTCTGAACAATCAAAATGTTGGAATTTGTAATAGTGTTTTGGCTTTTCCTTTATCCGGTAAAGCCAAAATACTACTAAAATTATACAAGAAACGGTTGTAAGTACCTTTAAGTCAAAATGTTAATTTGTAATGTTTCCTATGGGGGTGACATAGTCACTGCGTGACAAAACCCCTTTCTTAAAATAAAGATTAAAAAAAAAAAAAAAAACAATTTCACAGTTTGTTGAGTAAGGCGAGCAAGCTAAGCTATTGTTATTTTTTATAGATAATCGCTTATTGCGCAGATAATACCGATATATCAACATATCAATATTTATCGACATATCGCATGCATAATGGAACACTGACCTATTAGTAGATAGGTCACAATTGAGTTACGTACAGATACAGGCTTATGTTTGCGCCATCTATCGTCTACTGTTCGAATTACGTTCAAATTGCGCGTTGTTGCATCCCCAGCGATATATCGGTCTCTTTCACTTTTGTGGGATGTCTCATCGTGTTTTCACCGAATAGCGACTCATGCCAGTTTGCGCCCAACACTTGTGTAGTGAGGTTATTGTTAATTTATTGAACGAAGACCCATTCGTTGTTGAGTGTGTTTACGTCTACATTAAAAGGTAAGTTTAATTGAATTGTGTAATCATATATTGACAAATTAAATGTTAGGTCAGTTTACTACATATTTTTATAAAGTATTACGTATGCACGTCGGCATGGAGAATCAACAGCTGACTGTGCTTGTCTTGCTAGATTTCAGCAATGCTTTTAGTAACGTAGATTATGACATATTACATGCTATTCTCCGTTCTCTTAACATATCTCCGACAGTAGTTGATTGGTTTCGTAGTTACTTGTTTGGTCGCCGGCAGCGTATACAAGTGAACGACACTTTTTCTACTTGGTGCGACGTTACTGCCGGTGTACCGCAAGGTGGCGTGTTGTCTCCCTTCCTTTTCTCTACTTTCATCAACATCATTTCTCAAAATCTTACGTCTCTCTACCACTTGTATGCTGACGACCTACAAATTTACCACCATACTAAAATTGCTGATTTGCCTGCAGCCATCCAAGTTGTTAACAATGATCTGGGTCGCATTTCCAAATGGAGTCAATCCTTTGGTTTTAAAATTAATCCCTTAAAGACCCAGGCAATCATAGTTGGCAGCCCTCGAATGCATTCAAAAATTGACTTAACAAAAATACCACAAAAAAATCTCGACGGTACAGTAATACCATTTTGTGACAGTGTTAAGGACCTTGGCGTGATTATCGATAAGGGTTTGACGTGGATTCGGCAGATATGCGAAGTAAGCAAGAAAATATTCAGTGCTGTTGGTTCTCTTAGAAGATTGCAAAACTTTTTGCCTACTTCCACTAAGGTTGCGCTAGCTCGATCAATCCTTCTCCCTATATTAGACTATGCCGACATATGTTATCTTGACCTAACACAGGAGCAACTCAACAAACTTGAGCGTCTACAAAATCTTTGTATACGGTTCATATTTGGCTTGCGCAAGTATGACCATGTCTCTAAATTTCGATCTGAGCTCATCGTGGCTTCACATTCCCCTTCGCAGGAATACGCACATTCTCTCTCTTCTTTACTGTCTACTATTCTTTTCCCAAACTCCTAATGATCTTAAGAGTCGTTTTAGTTACCTATGCCTATCCAATTCTCTTTCCCTCCGCTCTTCTGAAAATCTTCTTCTTCAAATTCCTCTTCACTCCTCTTCCTTCGTTTCTAAATCTTTCACAGTTACGGCAGTGCGTTTGTGGAATTCACTGCCGTTGGAAATACGTAAAGCACAGACTCTTCAATCATTCAAAAAACAGCTGAATGAGTACTATCTCAGCGAAAATACGAGTAATGTTTAATGTTCATCGCATCGTTGTGGTTATATGTAAGCTTCAAATTATTATTATTGATAGTATTATGTATGTATTTATGTATTTATGCAATATAAATGTATTAGTATTTACTACTTTAGAGAATGTACACCCTACTGCTGCAATATTAGCGATGATTCTCCTTCCACCTTAAGGTCGTCTGGAAGAGATTGCTTTCAGCAATAAGACCGCCTTATTGTATTGCCTACTATTATTATAACAGCATCTGTATTTCCTACAATTCTGGTGTACAATAAAGAATATTCTATTCTATTCTACGTACAACATTCAGTTTTAAGCCAGTTTATCATTGAACGTTATCATTTTTGTCAAGGCACATACTGACTTAAGTCAGTTTACTATCAATAACTATGTATTATTAAAGATAACTCTTTGTAATATTCAATTATAAGACTGTTTACTACTAAAGGTTACTGTTACTAATGAGCCCCATTATTGGATGAGTCTTTGTTTGTATAAAAAATAATGTAATGTAATGCATACTTTTTTAATTGCCTGTAAATATTTTATATTAAGTCTTTGTTAGTTTAAATATTACTTACAATTTTTATTTCGTACAAGAAGTCTTATTTATTTTTTTTTGTTTTAGGTTTATAATGTCATCCAATAGGTCCAGAAAGATGATTGAACTTGTTCAGGTTCCAATAGCGACACAACTTGCAACACAAAATGAAGGAAATGAATTGGTGCCAACAACTGAAGTAAAGGTAACAATTTGAAGTCACTGTTTAAATAAGGTTTGTATAATTGTTATTCATTTTATTATTTCTAAAACAGGTTCTTTTCTTAAAGATGTTGGCTGATGTAACAAACAAGCCTGAAAATCAGCGTTACTCAAATGTACAGGATTATTTTGAAATTTCGGAATTGGCTTCAATCCGCGACGAAAATCGTCATCCTAACACGTCAATCGTCCACGATTACACTGATGAGAGGCATTCGAAATCTGAAAATAGCGATGTCGATTTAAGTGATCAAGATCCAACATATGCAGTTCCATCTAAAAAGCAAAAGCAAATACCAGTATATCCAAGTCGATCAAAAACATCTGGGAGTTCCTCGTCTTCTGCGTCTTCTTCATCATCGTCATCTTCTGGAACTTGCAGTGAAAGTTCCGATACAGATTCTAGTGGTAAACAGAATAAAACAAACGATAAAATAGTTCAACTAGCTGCAAAGAAACACTCAGAGCAAACAGACATTAATGAACCTGCGACAACAGAAGTTTGCCTAAATCAAAGAATCGGAGAAAACAATACAGAACAAGAAGAAAAGAAGAAGGGATGGAAACGTAAACTAAAGACGGGAGAACTATTTCATGGAATGACCTAAAGGTTATAAGAGTGAGCAAAGATACACCTTTTTTGTTTTTTGTTATAACCTCGTACAAAGATTGCGTATACCAGGAAGTGAGTATCAGAAATAAAAGGAAGAAAATGCTTCCTCTGTGTGTTTTTTGTACCAACTGTCGTTTACAAACAAAGGCAAGAATTAAGTGAGAATAAAAAGAAAGATCTCAGAGAGTTATTATCGAAAAAAATTGATCCCACCTTTTTATTCGGACTTTTATGATTCTATTATTTAATTGTGGTCTTACATTAACAATGATTAATTACTGATTATATACCAAAGTTAATAAGAAAGCAATGGTCCCTAAGTTTGATTATATTTGCTTGGAAGTTTTTATTTAATATTTTACAGAGATTTAACTAAAGTTGATTATGACGTTGTTTTATTAAATAGGTTATATATATCACTAAAGTGAGTTTATTTTTTTTTAATAATTTAGAACTTATTTCGCGATTTTTGCATTAATGGGGCGGAGCATTCTTCGGCTTGATTTTATATTGGCTTAAGGAACCTTTAAATAAATGTGAATGATGCTGCAATTAAAGACTGATGATTATATTTTTTTCTTTTAATTTATTTACAAACGCCAATTTGAGGTTTATTTTTGTCCTGATAATTTTAATAAAGTGACCCAATCTTTAAATGTGTTTCTTAAAGTAATCATATACAGACTAAATACTGAATAAGTCATTATAAATAATAAATAATTTAAACTGAAACAGGCTTAAAACTTGATGAAACATATTCATTTTAACATATTTGCTTAACTTTTTATAAAAAACCGACTTAACTTAGAATGTACTTTTTGTAATATTTTTCAAAAATAGATTTAAGTTATTTTCATTTGTTTTTTTACTCAGTACTTATCAGAAGTTTATCAAACTTTCAAAATATAACCATACATGATCAACTAAATGAGCTATTTTAATTTTATTCATCAACAAGTTCGACAAGTCCTCATAGCAAGATCTTCTTTTGCGATTTCCCAAAAATCGTCTTTTTTGAGTTAAGTCAGTATTCGATTAAGCATGCGATATATCAACATACCAATATTTATCGACATATCAACATATCAATATTTATCGACATATTAAAAAAATATCGATACTATATATTAGGTTGGGGAAAAAGTTTCTTCGCATTTTTTTAAGATAATTCAAAACATTTTTTAATATAGTTTATTTAAATTTAACTAAAGTATGTATGTACCATTTTGTTCGATAACCTTTTGCCATCTTGTAGGTAGGGACATGATCCCATTGCTATAAAAAATTTGGGACTTCTCATCAAAGTACCAATAATTGGCAGTCCTCTCGTGATGTTAACCTAACATTGCATAAAGAATTCTGAAGAGACCGAAACAGGTGGAAATCTGAAGGTGCAAGGTCAGGACTATACGGCGGATGCATTAACACCTCCCAGCCAAACTCTCTTAAGTTTGGCTGAGTGGCTATAGATGTGTGAGGTCTAGCGTTATCATGATGAAACACCACACCCCTTCTGTTGATCAATTCCGGCCGTTTTCTCTCAACTTCTTGCTTTAATCTCATCAGTTGTTCGCAGTAGAGTTCAGAGTCGATAGTCCTGCCTGGTGGTAATAGCTCATAATGAATAATGCCCTTCCAATCCCACCACACACACAACATCACCTTATTGCGAGTTAACCCGGGTTTCGCCACAGTCTGTGAAGCCTGACCGGCCTTTGACCACGACCTTTTTCGCACGTTCTTGTCGTACGTGATCCACTTTTCATCACCAGTTATCAGCTTCTTCAAAAATGATTCGGTTTCATTACGTCGTAATAAAGAATCACAAATGAGTACACGGTTCATTAGGTTTCTTTCAGTGAGCTCGTGAGGTACCCAAATATCGAGCTTTTATGTACCCACCTTTTTTCAAATGCGCCAAAACTGTTTTGTGATCAATTCTAAGTTCTTCAGCTACGTCGTAACTACTGATATGTCGATCTTGCTCCACTTTTTCAAAAATGGCATCCATTTTATCCGTAATAGGGCGACCAGAGCGAGGTGCATCTTTGACATCAAAATTTCCGGATTGAAAATGCTTAAACCAAATTTGTGCTACTCTCACAGACATTGCACTAGGTCCATAAACTTCGCAAATTTTTTTCGCGGCTTGCCTTGCATTTTTATGTTTTTTGTAGTAAAATTTTAAAATGTATCGAATTTCTTCATTAGATTCACTCATCTTGACAGTACGAAAAACAAATGAAAATCACACATTTGCCTAATTTGAATTTGGAATTATGTTCTTTAAAATTTTAACTTTCAATGATACCAAAACTAGCCAGATACAAATACTACAGCCAAAGAGATTTTATTACAAGTTCATACATACTATAATGCGAAAAGACTTTTTCCCCAACCTATTATATCGACATTTTTTCCACATTTGCCCATCTGAATGCTATTATACAAGCCGGTAGTAAAGGAGTTAGGGCGTTAGGCTGACCGAGCCGCTCCGGTCGCCCTAATTAGGGACCCTAACTCCCTAAATGTTATTACACTACCCTCACCTTTGCTATTGTACCCTGAATACCGTGCCGTGTAATAAGTCTTTTAGTAAAATGAGGGTCTTATGATTGATTATCTTCTACCTAGCAGCTTGTGAAAGTATCTTAAGTGGTGCTTGTCACCCTTAATGAATTTGTGATTCTGATTGGCAAGCATTACTTTAAAACAAGGCGGAATGTTGCGACCCAGCAAGTGGGAAATGCTGGTATCAGGCTAGACGTCTTGATAATGAATATAATGATCACACTAAAAAAGTGTGTTCATTAGATTTCCTCGTCCGTGGTCGCGAGCATAGATTTATTATCTACTTCGTTAGATAGATTGGCAATACAAAGAGAAAGAATATATTATACGCATGTGTGAGAGCGAGATAGCTAGGCAGGACCATTTACAGACACGTTCTCGGCCTGAGACACCCTGGCGTTAGTCGTGAACACAACAATTTCCTTTTATTATTATTAAATTTAAGGTTTACTGGTGTTTATTGTAAATAAATAATGATGGTTACATGTGCAGTACCTGAATATAACTCATCTAAGAATGAAAACCCACATAGTCATTAATTTCACATGTAAGTACGAATTAAATGTTTGGCTCTCTAAATGCAAGGATTTAGTTCTGATACAACACTTTTATACATAAACGGATACACAAAATTAACAGGTTTTATAATATGAATGGTTTGAATGCATAAGAATTAACTATAAAATAATAACAAATACGTGAATTACTTCTATTTTATAAACTCACCTTTGTAGGGATTTTACCAACGATAATTTGTATATTAGGTTGGGGAAAAAGTTTCTTCGCATTTTTTTAGATAATTCAAAACATTTTTTAATATAGTTTATTTAAATTTAACTTAAGTATGTATGTACCATTTTGTTCGATAACCTTTTGCCATATTGTAGGTAGGGACGTGATCCCATTGCTATAAAAATTTTGGGACTTCTCATCAAAATACCGCGACAAGTGGATTTGGCAGTCCTCTCGTGATGTTAACCTAACATTGCATAAAGAATTCTGAAGAGACCGAAACAGGAGGAAATCTGAAGGTGCAAGGTCAGGACTATACGGCGGACGCATTAACACCTCCCAGCCAAACTCTTAATTTTTGCTGAGTGGCTATAGATGTGTGAGGTCTAGCGTTATCATGATGAAACACCACACCCCTTCTGTTGATCAATTCCGGCCGCTTTCTCTCAACTTCTTGCTTTAATCTCATCAGTTGTTCGCAGTAGAGTTCAGAATCGATAGTCCTGCCTGGTGGTAATAGCTCATAATGAATAATGCCCTTCCAATCCCACCACACACACAACATCACCTTATTGCGAGTTAACCCGGGTTTCGCCACAGTCTGTGAAGCCTGTCCGGCCTTTGACCACGACCTTTTTCGCACGTTCTTGTCGTACGTGATCCACTTTTCATCACCAGTTATCAGCTTCTTCAAAAATGATTCGGTTTTATTACGTCGTAATAATGAATCAAAAATGAGTACACGGTTCATAAGGTTTCTTTCAGTGAGCTCGTGAGGTACCCAAGTATCGAGCTTTTTTTTTGTACCCAGCTTTTTTCAAATGCACCAAAACTGTTTTGTGATCAATTCTCAGTTCTTCAGCTACGTCGTAACTACTGATATGTCGATCTTGCTCCACTTTTTCAACAATGGCATTCATTTTATCCGTAATAGGGCGACCAGAGCGAGGTGCATCTTTGACATCAAAATTTCCGGATTGAAAACGCTTAAACCAAATTTGTGCTACTCTCACAGACATTGCACTAGGTCCATAAACTTCGCAAATTTTTTTCGCGGCTTGCCTTGCATTTTTATGTTTTTTGTAGTAAAATTTTAAAATGTATCGAATTTCTTCATTAGATTCACTCATCTTGACAGTACGAAAAACAAATGAAAATCACACATTTGCCTAATTTGAATTTGGAATTATGTTCTTTAAAATTTTAACTTTCAATGATACCAAAACTAGCCAGATACAAATACTACAGCCAAAGAGATTTTATTACAAGTTCATACATACTATAATGCGAAAAGACTTTTTCCCCAACCATAATAGGTTGGGGAAAAAGTCTTTTCGGTCAATCAAGGATATTTTATATAATAAACCTCTTTAGTGTTCATCACTAAAGAGGTTAATTATATAAAATATCCTTCAACCTTATTTAATGCATTTATTAAAAGTTTAGAGTTTCATAGCCAAACTGCGCTGTTATAAATATTATAAAAATAATTTAATAACAATAGAAAAATGGCCAACAATGATAAAAATAAATCGACTATATTATAATGCAGCAAGCACTTCGAACAAAAAGGTCTTTGAATAAAAATATCCACGTTGTTTCTTTATTATTTACTATCTGTCTCTTTAACTCCTTCTTTGCTGCCTTTTTCTTCTTAGTAAGTTCTTAGGTTTTCGCGAGCTGCACTCATTGAAATAAAACTAGTTTTCGGATTTATCTCGCGTATATTCTTCTTGTTGATCTTTCCTTGAAAACTGTTATCAGATTTATTTATCATCATAAGAAGTTTTCTGTTATCCTTGCTCACTTATCAGGTCACTTACTGTTTAATTATTATTAGATACTTATTTTTACTATGTCTCTCGTCAGCACAATTTGAACCCCGGACCTTTGTCAGGCTTGCGCGGGGACATGGGGGGTCCAACACGTAGAGGCCCTTTTGAGAATTTTGATCTACTTTGTATTCGGCGGGACCTCTCTCTGACTGCATCAATAGTTAATACGACACAGACAGACTATTGTAATGATAAGGGATTCGCCAAACTTTGGGCTATGTGGGTGAACTGGGGGGACTAGCTGGCTGGGCCTATGGAGTGAGATCCGGCACCTGCCTATATTCAACATCTCATATTATCGATTCCTACTTTAGGCAGGTGGTGACTCGCCTCTCCTTGGTGGGCCCCCAAACAGCTAACCCGATGGTCCATGGGGGGCAACACTGTTGAGAGAGGCTGAGGGTGTCGAGAGGTGTGGCTCCGGTTTCACCATCACGAGCGAGTAATCTCAAGTTCGGAGCGGGCTTCCCTGTTATTATGCCTTTAGATACTTCTACACCCGAGTGTATGGCTCTTGCAGAAATTTAGACAACAGCCTATTATCCAAATTTCTCCATATGCCATACCTCTAGCGCCCCACTCAGACCGGCCAATGAAGGCAATGAAGGCTCTGTCCGGCCGTGCCTCTGTGTGGCGGACGAGGCGGAGCCCAGTTCTCACGGAAGAACTCGAGATGATGGTAGGGGGTGGTGTCGCTACACACCAACAGCTCGCCGCTGCTCTGCCCCTTTTTTTATTATTAGATATTTATTATAAGATTTTTGTTTATGTTGTACACCCCTACTACTTCCTGAATTTGTTTCTTTACACGTATGGTTGCCTGGAAGAAATCGCTGTTAGCGATAAGGCCGCCTGTTGTACTATAATATTATTATTATTATTATATATTCTTTATTGTACACCAGTAAATAGGAAAGACATAACAAAAAACAGAAATTACAGAAAATGGTACAGTGAGCGGCCTTATCGCTCAGGCAGCGATTTCTTCCAGGCAACCTGGTATAGGATAATAAATGAAGAAGCAGGTAGGGTGTACTAAATTAAAGTTAAAGCTATGTAGCAATATACAAGTAAAACTAAAAATAGCTTTAAAAAAGAAAAAAAAAATCTTAACATTTACAAACGAGACAATGAATACAGGTATACTGAAGAGGCACTAAGCGGATGAATATAGCAAAAGGCAATAGGAAAATATGCATAAATGTTATAAAATAAGGTAATAATATTTAACTTGGTTCTTGAAAGAAGCGATGGTCTGAATTTTACGAATAGATACAGGTAAACTGTTCCAAAGAAGCACAGCTTCCACAGAAAAGGATTTGTGATAAAATTGAGAAGAATGAGAAGGGATACTTAAGGACAAATTATGAAAAGAACGAAGTGAAAGAGAATGAAGGTCGGATACATAATTAAAGCGGTCTTTAAGATATTGAGGAGATGCAGGGTTAAATAGCACATTAAACAAGAGAGAAAGAATGTGTGTATTCCGGCGAAGATAAACTGGGAGCCACTTGAGTTTCTTGCGGAATTCGGAGATGGGGTCATATTTCCGTAAACCAAATATGAATCTTATAAAAACATTTTGGAGACGCTCAAGTTTGTTAAGTTGCTCCTGGGTCACGTCAAGGTAACATATGTCGGCATAATCGAGTATCGGGAAAAGAAGAGCATGGGCTAGCGCAATTTTCGTGGAAATTGGTAACAAGTTCCGCAACCGCCGCAGGGAGCTGATTGATGCAAATACTTACCTGCTAACTTCGCAAATCTGAGGTGCCCAAGAAAAGGTACTGTCCATTATAACCCCCAATTTTTTTACGGTTTTACTGATAGGTATTTCGATTCCATCAAAAATAATACGTGGTAAGTTGTCCCAGTCTACTTTATTAAGCAAACTTCTACTTCCTATGACAATCAGCTGAGTTTTTCCAGGATTGATCTTTAGTCCATTGGCTCTGCTCCAACTCGAGATGTAAGCTAGGTCATCATTGATAATAGAAATAGCACGAGGAAGATCATTCAAGCGTGTCTGTGTGTAAATTTGGAGATCGTCTGCATAGAGATGGTAGAGAGAAGTAAGAGGAAGACTAATTGAGTTAATGAAGATTGAAAATAAGAGGGGAGACAATACACCACCTTGAGGTACACCGGATACAACATCGCACCAGGAAGAAAAATCTTCCTTAATCTGCACCCGATGCCGGCGCCCAAACAAATAATTATGAAACCAGTTTATTGCCGTAGGAGATATGTTAAGTGAACGTAAAGTGGCAAGTAGTATATCAAAGTCAACAGTGTTAAAAGCATTACTGAAGTCCAGTAATGATAACACTGTGAGCTGTTGCTTATCCATACCGAGCCGAATGTCGTCAGTAATTTTGACTAAAGCAGTAGTCGTACTATGACCTGGGCGAAAACCGGATTGGAGAGGATTCAGTAGTTCGTGTTTCGATAGGAAGGAACTGAGTTGCTGGTAAATTAGACGCTCAAAAACTTTAGATAAAAAAGGCAGAATGGATATGGGACGATAGTTGGATAAGGTACTAGGGTTCGACTTTTTAGGTAAAGGGATAATATTAGCGTCTTTCCAAACAGAGGGAAAAGTACCAGAGGAGAGAGAATAGTTAAAAACGGACGTGAGTACGGGAGTTAGGATATCAAGTAGAGGAATGATCATATTACGACTAACGCTGTCTCCGCCAACAGCATTCGAATCGATAGCCATGACGTTCCTCTTAACATCACTATCGGCAATTTTACTGAAGACGAATTCACAGAAGTTAGATGTGGGGAGAGCAGAGAGACGAGACAGGGTATGATATTTAATCACCCGATCAATGGAACTTGATGATGAAAAGTGCTGATTAAGCATCTCAATGTCAGTATTATTGGGTTGAGTCTGCTCGTGATTTTCCCACTCCTAATGTTTTAAGGAATTTCCATACCTTTTCAGGGTCTTCTTTATGAACGGAATTGTAGATGTGGCGTTGTCTAGAATCTCTACACTCTCTATTACAGTGATTCCGTGATGCAAAATATTTCCGTTTGTTTTCCTCGGTTGGAGCACATTTATATTTAGTTTTGGATATGATTTTCTTTTCCATAAGCTTTTTTATAGGATCAGTGAGCCAAGGCGCGGGGAGATGTTTTAGCCTAACAGGTCTGATGGGAGCATGCAAATCATATAGCTGAACAATAAGAGAATTTAATAAAGCAATTTAATAATATTATTTATTTATTTTGTATACTTATGCGCAAGGTTATGCACATAGATCAACACGGGCTACCGGCCGACTAGAGGGTAGTAGCCATAGTGTCTGTAGTGGAACTTTATGTTGTGTACCTATTTTGTAAACGGTAATTTAAATTTATTTATTTTACGTTAAACAATTATTAATAATATTTACAAACTTAAAACTAAATATAAACATTGTATGAAACTAAATATAAACATCTTATAAACTAAATATAAACATTGTATAATAATAATAAAAACTAATAAAATGTAAAACTATTAATAAATAATCATTAACATACATTTTGTACAGTATAAAAATATGTTTACATACATGCAGAAATCCGTATGGATTTTATTAGTAGTGATGCGAGGCGGTGCTCGATGCACCCGAGACGATCCCTTCCGAACGGCGACCGGCTACCTGCGCGTACGCTGTCGCCAACACGGCAGGCGGCAGGACAAACCAGTCCGATCATAACTTGTTCCGACGCCTGACGCATGTAGCTTTACGCTCGGTCGCTCGCTATTCTATCAGCTTTGCTAATACGCGAAATTAATAACGCGATAATATCTTATGTGCTTATGACTTTTAAACTGTGCTTTGTTCTTTCTATTTCTCTGCTGTCCCATTCCTTCTGTACTTTCGTGTGTTTTTATATGTGAAATGAACTTTTGGTGTAAAGAAGATCTTTCTTTGTTTTGTTAGCCATCACACGTACGTACCGCTAAATGTCTATTACCGATGCAAAACAATCTGTCATTTTTTGCCGGGGGGAAATTTGTGTGACACACACGCACCATAAAAATCGTCTATTACTACGAAACTCACACATCGACTTTAACAAAATACATACACACAATTTCACACACACATTTAAACATCTAGGCGACAGCGACTTCTCGGAAACAAACTCTGATCAGTCGCTCGACCGATCCGCGTATCGTATAAGGTATACCTATCAGTCCGAAACAAAACTGCCGATATTATCGCATTATTTAGTTTTAAAGAATCAAATAACAGTTTTATTAGATATTAAAAATTACTTACATATGGAAGGTAACGCTATCTTTTTGGAAACGTTATGTGTCAGATTTCTTTTTAAATCAAAAATACAGAGCAAAGGGGCATTTTTAGGACGTCTGTTCAGTCGCACAACTAGAGCTAGTCTAATGAGCAGTCCGGCTGCAACTAGTTTTTATTTACGCATAGGACTATTTGGGCTTGTACTTTAGTGAAAGTACAAGCCCAAATATATTATATATTATATAAAATAGTGTACATAAGTGAAAGGTCCGGAGTGGCCGGTGACCCGTGTTGCTCTATGGTTGTGCATGACATGTCTTCTAACGTGTACTAGCTAACAGTTTATTTTTTGTTATAGTTTCTATGTATTTATTGCAATACACTATTGTGATGCATATTCATTGCAGTTGTTATTAGATACAAAATGATAGGTACTTTTGTTGGCAGGTAACAATGATACCAAAACGGAAAGTATCGTCTTAAGTCTACAGAGATATATCGCTAGTGCCCAGCACCTCCAAAGAAAATGTGTCTGATCTAGGCAACACACCATTTCTTCCAAGTCTACGGCATTTCTATAGTAAATAATTATGGTTGGAGGAAAATAAAAATAATTTTGTTTGTAGTTTTATTTATATAAAAACTAGCGGCCCGCCCCGGCTTCGCCCGCGCTGCTCTGCTCCTATTAGTCATAGCGTAATGTAAGCTATCCTATCTCTCAAGTTGGATCGAACTGCACATGGTGTGCGAATTTTATTATAATCGGTTAAGTGGTTTAGGCGTCCATTGAGGACAAACATTGTGACACGAGATTTATATATATTAAGATATTCCCTGGTTGATGTGTGTAAAATCAGAAGATAGATTGCATCGATCATCGATATTGATATTAAAATCTGAAGTCTTGGCACTATTTTGCTCGCACACAAACACATGTCACGCACACTGACGTAATCCGAATTTGGTCTCGTCCTGACCACAGACCAATAACCAAGACAGACGGCCATCTTCATACAAGCCACCTATAACTTTATCTAGGTATGCAGTGAAGTAAAGAGGGAGAGGGCATATACTATGGATCCCATTCATGCCTTTTCGCTTTGTCACTTTCAGATACATTACTTTTATATGGGGCCAAACATGGCTATCGATAGTGCTGCAAGTTGCTGCAAGGAATAGTGAATCGGTAAACCGTTACACAGCAAAAATCGCTTATTCAGAGTTCTTGAAAGATGAAATATAGCCATTGCTTGTAAGAAAAAATTATAAACAGACTTTAAGACGTGTATATAGTAAGCGAAAAGAAGCTATAGAAACATTTTATTCGCGAATTTATCTGCTGTTCGTAAAAAAACCGATAAGTAGGGTTGTTCATAGAGAGCATATTTACAGGTTTTGATCGATAAATTGATTTGATCGTCTACTGGACTATAGATGGCGCTGTGATCGATTTAGGAAGGTTGGCAATAAAGATTCGAGTTTCAAATAAATCTTTTAAGCGTTTGTATGGAATTTTGGCGGAGTGTCCGCGGTGTGTCAAAAGTCAAATCAATATTAATGTTGAGTCCGGCTCATTCATCATAAACATTTAGAAAATAATACTTCATTTAAATTAAACAACCTACCCCGTTAGGGACCCGCGTGAAGATACATTAAATTAAACAAAATAATTTATTAATGTTTGTTTATTTTATTTTCACTTCTTTGCTTTCCCTTCTTTTACTGCTGTAGGGGCTTTAGTGACGTCATCAGGATTTTCTGCAGCATCCTTCAATCTCTTAGCACGAATACCAACAAGCTTAGCAATGGAACGCGCCTGAAAGAGATACATTTTTATGAGTATAGTATTATCTATACATACATAATATTATAAAGAGGAAATATTTAGCTGCTTTAATATGTCATAAGTACGAGGGGCGACCAAAAGTTTCCTGTTATCAATATTTTAAACTAATATTTGAAGGCAGTCGTATTTTTTCTGACGACACCATTATCCATCAACTGCCTCAATAGCCTAGTGGTAGCAGGAGGTCCTGCGTTCGATCCCCGGGTCGGGGGCTATCAGAGATAACGGTTTAAAATCCTTTAACTCTGGTTCTATTAGGATTTTTCCATTTTCAAGAAGTTGCCCAGCCTCGGAGTTTGGTAATTTGCCCGGAGATGACAACAGGCTCGCCACCTGTTACATGGGCCAAAACGTGACCGGCGAATCGTGGGTGTTTGCATGTATGCTTGAATGCATGCAATTACGTCTGCCTGCCCCTTCGGGGATTACAGGCGTGAAGTTACATTTATCCATCATAGTTGTGGTAAAAAGTTGAGTGCTACTGTGCAAAGTTTTTACGATAATTTTAATTCAGATTGTCGCAGTATTATGAATAAAATGGATAAAAATGAAATCCGCGCGATGACAAAGTATTTTTTTATAAAAAAAAATGGCCACAGAGCTTTTTGACTGCAGCAATTAACATAGTCGGAACTACATCTATGGACATTCTAAGACTTCTAATGCAATAAAACAAAATTGGCCAAAATGTAGTTCCGACTATGTTAATTGCTGCAGTCGATATGTTTAATGAACTTTTATCGATTTTGGGTGACATTGCTCCGCCTTATTCTACTACGGTTCAATTTTGGTGCGAACTGGTAGAACCAGACGAAGACGAAAGCCGCTCTGGACGTCCCTGCACCTCAACCACCGAAGAAAACAAAATCAAGTCGAACAAATTGTTTTGAATGACAGACGTGTTACAATTCGTTATATAGCGGAGACCCAAAGATTTCTTAAGGCAGCGTTCAATCGATTTTAACGAAGTATTTACACTTCAAAAAGGTTTCTGCAAGATGGGTGCCATTCTAATTAAATGCCATCTAATTCTAATTCAAAAATCAATTATTTAGATAAAAGTGTGACAATTACTGACAATATTATGCATCATAGATAAGGAAACTCCGCGAAGAAATAAAAAAAAACGCTGTGGAAATTTGAGCTCCGTCGTGCTTTTTCATCACGATAGCACCTCCTCATCGGTCTGAAGTAACCTTCGCTGCCATCCAAGGTGACTTCTATTTTTTTTCCATTTTAAAAGAATACATCGGAGTTATATTGTATTTGATAGTAATGAAGAGATTGTGGCCGCTGTAGAGGGGTTTTCCGAGGCCCAAGAAAATTATTTTGATTTCTAACAGAATTAGACGTCTTAAAAAACTTTACATAATGTGTATTGATGTAGAAGATTACAAATATATTTTTTTATGACATAGGTTGACAGACAAGATGTCCGCCTGATAGAAAGTGGTCACCGTCGCCTATGAACTTTGCAACACCAGGGAGTTGCCAACGCGCTGCCAGCCCTAAAATATTAAAATTAAAATATTTTTTTCATATTACTAAATAATTTTATTTTATGAGGGGAACCTTTTTGATCGCCCCTCGTATAATGCTATCGTAAAGCATTTAAATTTAATAGGAAAGCCATTTCATTTTTATTGACGTCGCGGTAAAGGATTTTTACCGTGGACTAATGATTTTCGACCTTATTTCAATAACTTTACAATAATATTATTTTGTTTTTTTTTACAAATAGTGGTCGATTCGACCATCTAGGATAGGATATTGCGGCAAGTAGCATCTAGGATAGGATATTGCGGCAGGTCGCGACTTTCCACAAGATAAACCAATTTGAAACGCCTCCAAATCGTATTGACCTCTTTAAAAAAATTATGTTTGCACAATACAAGTACATAATAAATTACCGCTTGAATGAAGACATGAGACAAATCGTAATCGATTCTTATCGAAATTAAAAGGTATGCTTAATTATAGATGTTGCTATTCACTAAATGAATTTTATGACGGCAAAATTCTGACATATTTATAAAATAATAAAATTAAATCGAACATTAATCTAAAATCCTAAAACTAATATAATCTCCACCGAATAAAATTATCTCAATTAATAAATTCTTATTCTTCTGACATTATATTAATGATAGGAATATATTGACATACCTAATAACAACTTTTTACAAGAAATTAAGTCTGCTGCACACTTGCAATAATATTTTATAAGTTAATTGTCATATTGTAATTCATATGGTTTCATGAAATGGTTGCTATGCCCAAGAGGGTTTTATGATTGTTCTTAAATTCGATCATTTACCATCTGTAATGATTTGTATATGTATACACCACACATGATCTATACATATATAAAACAGTAAAACCCGCGTGTCTGTACATTGTATATATTTACGAAAAACTAATTGGGGATGATGTTAAAATAGTATGAGAACACTTTTCAATGATTTTTTATTTTATTGTCTGTCTGTTTGTCCCTTTGTCCAGGCTAATCTCTGAAGATACTGGATGGATTCGAATGAAACTTTTTGTGGTGTATAGATACAAAGCCTGGCCAACATTTAGGCTACTTTTTACTGCGGGAAAATCACTCATTCTCACGGGAATCTCTACATTTAATAAAATCGTAGGAAAGTCAAAACTGTACATTGAATATTTTTTAAAAGAATACTTGGGACGTGATCTGCAATAGAAATCGAAGCCAAAAATATTGTTTTCAGATTTTTTGTCTGTTTGTCTGTATGTATGTCCGGGGTAAACTAAAAAAGTACCTGCTAAATGGCAACTGTTAGTAATATTCATGCAAAATTAACTTCAAAACAGGTCCGGTCAACATATAGGCTACATATTATCACGCTTATCCTACGGGGGAAGAGCTGTAAATCTTTAAAATCGTAGGAAAGTCAAAACTGTACATTGATTTATTTGTTTTAAAGAATACTTGGAGCATGATCTACTATGGAAGCCAGGAAATGTAGTGTTTGTTTTGTATGTTGTT
Source organism: Macrosoma leucophasiata (assembly GCA_036365455.1). Lineage (NCBI taxonomy): Eukaryota > Metazoa > Arthropoda > Insecta > Lepidoptera > Hedylidae > Macrosoma > Macrosoma leucophasiata. The sequence goes on along the minus strand of JAWQUS010000009.1, from coordinate 14,117,030 downwards.
GTCGGTCTGTATGTATGTTCGAGCTAAACTCAAAAAGTAATGGATCTTAATTAATGGATTTACTTCAAATTTTGCATGAATATTCGAGAATTTTCAAGGACACCGCATTGAGTAAGGTTTATATATAGGTACCGTGCATCCAAATAATGGCGAAAGCTATTTCCTGCGATTGTTACTTCACACGGTCCGAGGCCCAACGTATTTCACTTTTCTGAGGACATTTGATGTCGTGCAGTATCCCACTTACCGCACAGCCTGCGTGGCACGTCACCTTCTCAACGGTTACCAAAACTGGGATTACACCCTCGCGGAGGCAAGCGTCAGTGACGGAGAAGTATCGCCATCATCTGTCTGAAGATTTTCTACGAGCTTTGAGACACGTGCTACTGGAGACGAAGACGAAGTAACTAATGAATGCATGCTGAACACCTGTATTAGTTCATTTCAAGATGTGGTAATTTCCACCACCGATTGAACTATCGAATATGGGTTACCAGCTCCCCAAATCATCACCGCATCAAGACCGTAAAATTGGGAGTATAACGCTGAGACAAATTACGATCCGGGCGAAATGATCATGTCGCTTTGTTCTCTTTAGAGCAAAAACAAATTTATGATACCGTCCTTGAAAGCGTTGGGCGAAACCAGGGTAAAATGTTTTTCTCCTGGATTTTGAATGCTCCGGGTGGAACAGGAAAAATATTTAGTAAGTTAAGGTCAGGAGGCAAGGCAAAATTGCTATTGCTGTAGCGTCGTGGGGAATGGCTGCCACACTGCTTCCGGATAGCAAGACAGTACATGCCATGTTTAAAATTCCCTTATTTTTAGAGAGCGCCGAAATGACTGTTATTAGTGTGTCATGTAACAGTGATAAGTGACACGATGGCCAATAGAAAGGCAGTTGAGGCCGTGGAAAGAACCCTGCAGGACATCCGCAGGAACGAACATTTGAGTGGGTGGTGTCACATTACTGTTCACTGACGATTTCCGGCAAACGCTTCCCGTGGTGACGCGAAGATCGAGGGCTGACGAGATGAATGCTTTGTTGAAACGATCTTAACGAGTTCGTTCCTACGCTGCGCTTGACCATTAATATGAGAGCTCGGCTCGGCAGAATTTTCCGATGTCCTTCTAAGTCTTCGCGGAAGCACTCTACCAGAAGAGAGAGGTGGATAGGTGGTGTTTCCAGAGTCTCTCGACAGAGATGTATCCAGGTGAGAAGAACTCATTCTCGGTGTCTACGGGGACATTAGTCGTATACCCCACCAGCAGAATACGACGTTTTGGGTGTGTAAGCGGGCCAATTTGACGCATAAAAATGATCAAGCTGCAGCAATTAATAGGCAATGAAGTGGTCTATACCTCAATAAATACTGTCGTCGAGCAAGATGACGCCACACTAATGTGTGGCGTCATCTTGCTCGACGACAGTATTTATGTATATGGGTTTAATATATTGTATGGGATAATTCCCATGGCATTTCTGAACTTCCTGTCAGCAAGCGGACTTCCATCGCATACCATCAAGCTGATGGTAGGTGTCCCGATTATGCTTCTTCGAAACTTATCTCCTCCGGAGTTGTATAACGGGACCCGGCATTGGCGAGGCAGTATTTATACCACGCATGCCCCTCATACCGCATAACTACACATTCGAGTTCAAGCGCGTACAGTTGAATGTTTGTTTCGCGATGACCATCAATAAGTCGCAGGGGCAGACACTGAGGTCAGCTGATGTTAACCTCAGGACAAGTTGCTTCTCACACGGGCAACTGTACGTCGCTTGCTACCGCGTTACCAGTCCTATCTCTCTTTACATTTTGGCTCCTGGCAGAATAACTACCAACGTAGTTTATAGGAAAGTGTTGTAAGGTTTGATACCTTTGTACTTTTTTTTACTCTTTTGTGTCCGGGAATATATTCTTGCATTATTTTGTTTATTTCCTTCAGTCACATCTTATGACTGAACTCAGCAGGATTCCCATATGACTCCCTTCACTTGTTTGCTTGCAAAAAAACTTATACTTTTAATTTAATACTATTTTAAAAGTTGATTGCTTACAATGCTAAAGCAACACTGGCATCTTAGGTATGTTTGGTGCTGTAGAGCCTTCACACAGACGATGCTGCAGGCAGCTGCTAGTATACAATAAAGAAACTTGAAAAATTTCACACATATTGTATAATCGAATTTACTTACTCCTCTTAAGTATTGATAAGCCTTGAAGTCCTTCTCCTCTTCCGTGATTACTCGGGCAACAGACTTAGGTGCTGGTTGCTGCACAGGCATCAGTGGTCCGCGCAGCTGTGTCGCCAGTTTGCGCTCCTCTTCATTGGCCTCACCCTTCAGTACCTGTAGACAATTTACGACAATTTGCAATCAGTCAGAAAAATGCAATCAACATCTGAAAATACTAAAATTAAATTTTCACAAACCTTCTTGCCCTTAGGGAACAGAATGAGACGTGCGCGGTATTCTTTCAATCGCTGTACATTTGTTTGTAGAGACTCAACGGATTTGTTACGACGGCGAGGATCTACAGCAATCCCAACAGTTCTTGCGAAAGCGGGATTTAAACCAGCAGCCTGCAATTGACAAAATTCGAAATATTCATTATTACAAATTGATAATGCCAGGCTGTGAACCATCATTTACATGAAATTTAAATTTAAGAAAAACTATATTATGAAACTAGATTACTAGTGGTAGAGTTCCTGTGATGGAGCTCGTGGGAGTAGGCACCACCGCATTACCTAATATACTTGCCGCTAAATGGTAGTGTTCAGCACTATCGTTTTCCGGTCAGATGGTAATGTAATTTCCGACACAGAGGCATAACACCTTAGGCCTCTTAAAGTGGTAATGCATCTGCATTTTGTTCGGTCATAATGTAATCGCAACAGCTAATACCCAATTAGAAAGACTGGCAATCTGAGTGGGATCAAGTTAAACTTATTACGGGTAAGCACTACGGTCAAATCCAACCCATAATACCTACTAAGCCTTGGTTTTTCAAACACCGGAAAATTGATAAAAGATCTTGCGCAGTCATTTGTAGGCTATGTTTGGGGCATGTATGTTCACTGGTCTTTCTCCACAAACTTTGCATAAGAGATAACTCTCTATGTGAATGCAGCTTGGACAAAGGCACTCCAGACCATATTTTCTTTAACTGTCCCTAATTTCAACTTCCTTGTATAATCTTCTTTCTGACAAAATCCCCCTCAACTTCAAATCCCTCCTCATGTTAGTTAATTCCTCTTTTGTATATACTTTAAGGAGGAAAAGTTTTGCTTGGTCAAAGACCATGACACTATACGTTCACATGAATTAAATTCTTCATTTAAAAAAAAAAAAATAACTAAACAACATTAGCACATTGACAATTGATATGGTCGCAACAGTATTCTGGCGTCATCTGTAGTAGGATCCGCCAGGACACTGTTGCAATGTCCTATTTCTAATGCAGCCCTGCGATGAGCCTCACCCCGAACACATTTAACCAAAATATGGTATACGTCTTCCACTTTACCACATATACTACATTTAGGGGTATCAGATTGACTCATTATGAATTTAAACTTATTAAATGGCACATGTCCGGAGCGAAGTCTCATCATTGTGACAAGTTCTTTCCTAGTCACAATGATGAGACTTCGCTCCAGACATCATTGTGACAAGGAAAAGTTAATGATGCCTATTAAAAGTTTGAAACAAAACTTCGCAGTTGTTTAGATTTTTTTTTTAACCCATTCCATGTCCCATGTACCACATGTGTCCTTTTGCATTGTTTTAACTATTGTGTCTGCTTGAGGACAGTGAACGTGTTAATGTCAAAGTGATTGACAGACAAGCAGACAGGCCACCTGATGGAAAGTAGTCACCATCGCCTATGAACATTTGCAACACCAGGGGAGAACTAAGAGGACTCTGCGTTCAGTATAATTTTAAGACCAGAGAGATAGGTCAGGAGTAATCTGGTATCCTTTTCATCTCCAGTCTACTATAACATAACCCTACTCTGTCTTGTACACTAGTATGGTAATAGTTAAGTAAATAACCTATTAAATAAAATAGCCAGAGTACCTGGGGAACATGTGAAAATGGATATCATACCCGAATTTCTCGTAAGGTAAATCCACGACCGGCGCGGATCTTTGTATGATAACGAACGGTCGGGCACCGCACGACCGGTCGCAGCGGTCCCGCTGCAGGACGAGGAGCTATGGCTTTCGCTTTCTTGATTCTATTTTGCTTCCTGCGATGTCTTCTTGCAGGCTGGTTAAACCAAGTTTTCACAAATCTTTGCCAATCTTTGTGAAAGTGGCCATTTGGTATCATATTATTTCCCTTCCCCATGTTTAAGTTTTAACCTGCTTCACCTGTAAACAAACACGGAATTGAAACAAAATGTAATGGGAATCCAACTCACAGATAGTTTGTGTCTCATAACAATTACTTGTTTTACGATAAATGATTGGGATTGTAAAGAAAACTTAGGATTTTATTAAAACACTGACCGCAGCCAAACTGTACACCTCAAAAAGAAAAAAAAAAGATAAACTAAAATCAATGACATTTATGACATGACAACATGACATACCATATGACAATGACATTGATAATTTAGGGGTGCAGTGTATTAGCGATACATTGAATCGAACCGATATACCTTTTTTTGGTTTTTCAACATCGAGTATACATCGATGTTTTTTATTTTACACATCGAATCGAAGTAGCAAAATTAATTTTATGTATGCGATGCATAGAGCAACATGATCCACCGGCCGCCGCGGCGGACCGGCCCGTGTTGCTCTATGATGCGTTGTAATGACTCTGTATCTTCTCAACTTAATTTGTCTAATAAATAATAAAATCTAAGTACCTATAGACGTAGCCATGTTCGCCATATGCTTTGTGGAAGTGAGACAGTTATATACAAAGAACATAAGAAAGTTGAAATAGAGCATGGTACCTTTTGTCCCTTATGGCGTGCCGGTTTTTGCTAAGCGAACTTTTTTTTTTTTTTTTTAGTATAAAGGCTAAGGCTGCTTCTCTATTACGCATATTGCCCGTGTCAAGTAAAATTATATTTCGTATTCGCAAGCAGCGTAAAAGTAAGAGTCAGTCGGTCAATTATAAGTCAGTCAGTCAGAGTCACAGTTATTCACAGAGTCACTCTTATTTTATTTCATTTTCTTAGTGTGTTCTTGAGTTATATTAAATAAAGTTGGTGGTATTTTGTTTGATATAGGCTTATTACAGTGCCCGTGTATAGTGAAATAGAATAACAGTGCGAAAACACGGCTTTTCAGTTTGCCTCCAAAACTACATTTGAAATGTTCTGGTAAAGTAGCCATCGCTTTACTCGAATAACTTGACTGTAACTCACTTGACTGACATATTATACTTGATACTTACTTATCATACTTGATGACTATAATATGCTGGCTTTTACGCTGCTTGGATAAATACGAAGTATCGTTTTGAGAGCGTGACAGCAAAAGTTAGCCAAACAAATATCTGTCATCGCAATTGCTGTAATAGATATTTATTTATTGTTTTCGACGTATATTGGCGATTATTAATAAGTTTTTGGGTATTTATGAGAAAAAGAATAGAATAGAATAGAATAAGAAAGACTCAATTAGTTAAGTGATTAGTGTATAAGGTGAGCAGTAAAATAGGAGGTTGCAGTATTTTAGCCTGTATAAACCGTACAGAAAAGAGGCCTTGTAACGACATCACTTTTCATTCGTAAGTAAACAGATATTAGTAAAGAATGTTTGTCTATTGAACAAAATAAACGTTGAAGCATATAACTCTTGATTATCAATTCAAAATAAAGCACATTTCTCATGAAATTTTTGATTTTGATTCAACGAAATCCCACATACTTATTTTGGTGTGTTGCCATAAATTTACTTTTATATTCTTCCTAATTTCGTAGACATATAAGTTTTCAAATTCAAATTCAAATAATTTATTGCATCACATATGGTTTTTTAGGATGTTACAAATAGTAATATGGTGTACAGCACATGCACCCTGTAAGGTCATAGCAAAAATAAATCTTAAAATCTAATTCTTATCTAATTAAACATGCTCATATTATTCTTAATTGTATAATTATTTATGAATAACTTATAATCTACTATAATATTACCTATATTATTTTTATTTATCTAAGTATAAATATAATTCTTATTTTAATTTATATAATTCCAATCATTCATAATATTATTATATTCTATTGCACTTTGGTATAATATTAATTTACTTTATCAAGCATCTGATATTGAGAAAATCAGTCAAAGTTATCATATTTATCAACTTAATTAATGTAATTGGGGAGAGTGTTATATAGTCTTATTGACATAGAATATGGTCCATTTTGATGTATCTCTAAATTACTGTTTGGTAACAATAACTTATTTCTTTTCCTTAAGCCTATTGTTCCTGTAAATCTGTCGTCAGCATGTTCAAAAGTTGATATATTTTGCTTAACAATTTTACAGGTCTCCAGTATGTAGAGAGATGGAAGGGTTAATATTTTATATAGCTTAAAGTATGGTTTACAGCTTTCCATAGGTCCTATATTGGCGAGTATGCGTATACATTTTTTTTGTAAAGTGAACAATCTTGTCACATCAGTGCTGTTTCCCCAGAGCGCGATGCCGTATCGTAGCCAAGATTGTGCATAGGCATTATACGCTAGTTTTGCAGTATTAGTGTCGGTTGTTCTTTTTAGTTCGTTTAATGCATAAATGAATCGCGATAACCTTTTGCATATATTTTCAACGTGACTTTTCCAATTCAGATGACTATCAATTATTATACCCAGTAGAGTAAAAGAATCAACGCATTCGATACTTTTATTATTTAGAGTGAAGTTAACGTATAGCGGTCGTTTTTGACGTGGCCTGAACACCATTAATTTTGTTTTATTTAAATTCATGACTAGATTGTGATCCTTTAGCGAAGATACTACTTTTATGAAGACGGTGTTCAACTTCTCAATTAATTGTACTTCATCTTTGGCTGGTAATATAACTGACATGTCATCTGCAAACAAGACACTAGATTCGCTTATATTTTCGGTAAGTCATTTATATAGATGAGAAAAAGGAAGCACCCTATTACACTTCCTTGAGGAATAGATTTTGTTACTTTGATTTCTTTCGACCGGATAGTACTTATTTGATTACTTTTCGGGCATATATGTTGGATCTCTACGTATTGCATGCGATCTTCGAAGTAGGAGGTTAGCCATTTGTGAGCCTCACCCCTCACTCCCACCCCGTACAATTTCTGCAATAGTATACTTGGCAACACGCGGTCATATGCCTTACTTAAGTCCAACAGGATACCCACGGCATAAGCCTTGGAAATCAAAATATCTAAAATGTTTTTAATGTATCTAAAGACAGCAGTAGTGGTAGAGCGGTTTTTACGGAAACCATTTTGACTGTCATTGAAAACCTTAAACTTTTCACAAAATGAATACAACCGGTTGGTAATTGCAGTTTCGAATATTTTAGAAAATGATGGCAATAAAGCTATTGGTCCATAATTGTCGCTTACTTTGGAATCACTAGTTTTATGTATGGGTTTTATTATTGATACTTTTAGCTTAACTGGTACCACACCTTCAATAAATGACTGGTTAATTAGTAGAGTAAGGGGCTCAGCTAACTCATGCACACAATGCTTTATAAGTGACCGTGGTATTTCATCAAAGCCGTAGCTATTTTTATTCTCCATGTTACGGATAATTCGCGCCGTTTCATCGATATCAACTGGTCTAAGGTACAGAGAATTTTCAACCCGGGTGATTACTGGACGGCCGCATGGAGGTGCAGTCTCATCATATGCGCCCACCGATACAAAGAAGTCATTAAAAGTGTCCGCAACTGACTGAGGATTTTCAATCATATTTTTGTTATGCTTAAGAATTATATTTTTCCTTGAACATATAAGTAATTTATTTGTTCTTTCCTTAATAATATGCCACATAGTTTTGCTTATATTTGGAGTGGTTACGTTACGTTTTTGGCTCTTGGTTCATAGGATCTTGCGTGTTGCTGACATCCGGGTCCGGTAATAAAGGCTGCTCTTTACCATTTATAATTAGGGTACCGTTTCTAATTATGGCGTGTTTTCCTTGTCGACGTGCTTCTAGGAGGGCTTTCCGGGTACTTTTTTTTTCCTGAAGGGATTTTTTATCTAAGAACTCGCTGATTGCAAGTCCAGTATGTCTAAATAGGTATCTGTTATTGAGAATGTATTTTGTCTTCTGTTTACTAAGCAATTCAATTATGAGGGGTCTCGCATATCCATTTTTCCCTAGTCTTTTCAGGTCTTCAATATATCCCGAAAGATCAACTTGCATGATGTCCTGAAAGATCCAGGTAATACGATCGTGTAGATCATCTTCCGATTCCCAGTAGTTTTCTTGTAGACCGTACAGTACTAATTTCTTTGAGTTTTCTAACTTATTTTCTTCTAATGTATTATTATATGTTTGGCTGTAATAATTGTGAGACAGATTTTCTAACTCGCTTATTCTATTCTGCAGTTCTTGATTTTTTGCATGTAACAATGTAATTTTCTCATTTATTCTACTAATTTCAGTTTGTAATGTGTCATAGTTTTCACGAATATTGAAGATTTTATCTATTGTCTCTAGCATAAATTCGTTTATCGCATAGATTGAACCATTAGTTCTAAGAGTTCTAACTCTCTACAAAAGATGGCAGCACAAACTAAGAATAAAAATAAATGCGCAGGATGTCTTCAAATATTACCAAATAAAGAATTCCTAATTTGTTCAATTTGTAATAACAAGTATGATCTCGAATGTGCAAATGTGTCATCCCAACGATTCTACAATACGCTCACAAAAGAACATAGAGAAAAATGGAAATGTCTATTATGCAAAAACAAAATCCCAAAGAGGGACAATTCTGATACCCCTATACGGCCTCAACAACCATTAACGACTGATCAGAACGTAACACTGAGGAACAAAAGCAATGCAAACAAAACATCATCTTCCTCTGAAGAAAGTCTAAATGCAGGAGATACAATTAATTCCATAAATAGTCCATCTCATAGCCTACAACTTGACCGGGAATCGGAAACGATGTTTGACAAATTGAAGCAATTTTTAAACAAATTTGATTGCAATAACCATACATTAGTGCACGAATTAAGATCTTTAATAAAATCAGAGATTCATATGGCTGTCTCATGAGCGGCCACACGCTGGCTACATCTATAGGCACTTAATCTAAGCCATATATATACAGAGCTTAGATTAAGTACCTATAGATGTAGCCAGCGTGTGGCTGCTCATGAGACAGCCATATGAAGATCAAGAACATGTCGAGAAAATGTACATAATTTGAAATAGGTAACCATGAATTAGCATTTATTATGCTGCGAGCTGTGAATAATCTAGGTTCTAGATTATTCACAGCTCGCACTCTAGAACATCATCTGCAGGGTATTCTTTCTTTGGCCGCGATCTTATAGATAGTTTATCAGAACGATTGCTGGATCGGGTAAGGCATTGAATATTTGCGTGTAAGTAATAGTTAAATAAACCTAAGAGCGTCAGTGTGATTATCGCTTTATAAAACATAAATCATTATACAATTATAATGTTAGTGTCCTGTCACGAAATGTCAGAATGTGGGAATGTTAGTACTTCCGTGGAATTAACGGAAATACTAAGTTCCGAAGGGTCTCGACCATTTTTAATGCTAGCCCTTAATGCTAACCCTTAAGACATTAAAAGCAAGCAACATACACCGGCAAACAATGATCAACAAGTTCACATCGATAAGTGGGTACCGAGTAAATGAAAACTGCAGCCTCGATTTAAATGCAGAGGTGTGCGTATCTTCACTTGTAACGGGGTAGACAGAGAGTGTAGAGCGCCAGATATCCCGGTCCTGACAAACCTCGTCGTTCACCCACCCTCAATCGGTTAAAAATAAAAAGGGAAGGCAGAGTTTGACGCATTGGTGTGGGACCTCTGTAGCTTAGAGGTAAAAAGGCTGGACTGATTATCCTGAGGTTGCAGGTTCGATTCCTGCCCGAAGTCAAATTTTTCTTTCCCATTTTTTACTATAATAACAATATTTTTTATTCTACACCATCTTGGAAAGAATTAACAAAGCCATTTAATATTTTGTTATGGTTTATTGTCAATTCTAACACTGTTAGAACAAAAACTTATATCTCTACGAAATTAGGGAGAATATAAAAGTAACACGCATAGCAACGCACAAAAATAAGTATATGGGATTTCGTTGAATGAAAATCAAGAATTTCATGAGAAATGTGCTTTATTTTGAATTTATAATCAAGAGTTATATGCTTCAACGTGTATTTTGTTCCATAGACATACATTATTTATTAATATCTGTTTACTTACGGTCTGTTTAAGTATCTGTTGTACGGTTTATACAGGCTAAAATACTGCAACCTCCTATTTTACTGCCCACCTTATACACACTAATCACTTAACTAATTGAGTCTTTTTCTCATAAATACCCAAAAACTTATTAATAATCGCCGGTATACGTCGAAAACAATAAATAAATGCGTATACGATAGGTTATCTATTACAGCAATAGCGATGACAGGTGTTTGTTTGGCTAACTTTTCGAAATTCGCCAAGCAAAAACCGGCACGCCGTAAGGGACAAAAGGTACGATGCTCTATTTCAACTTTCTTATGTTCTTTGTATATAACTGTCTCACTTCCACAAAGCATATGGCGAACATGGCTACGTGTTTATGTACTTAGTCTAAGATATATGGTCTAGACCATTGATTCCCAAAGTGGTCTATATCGACCCCTGGCCGAGCTATCGATACCTGGACAGCCTATGACTACATGAAAGGGGTCTACGTCAGCGAAAAAAAAATTTGGGGGTCCATGAAATGAAAATGGGGGTCAACGATAGTGGATCTCAACACATACATTGATAGTACCAATTTACTTACATCATACCAATGATTCTCAAAGTGGTCCATGGGAGACTCGATAGGGGTCTACGTAGGCGTAAATAAAAATTGGAAATATGGGAATGTAATATAAATGTAGCAAGGACGGGGGTCCACAGAAACCAGAAAAAATTGTAAGGGGTCTACAAGAAAAAATAGTTTGGGAACCTCTGGTCTAGACATTGAGCTAATAATTACAAAGGTCAATGGGTCTAGAGCACTCCTTCTGGTCTATGGTCAAGAAGCTTGAAGGTAAAAATGGAGTCCAAACTCCAAACAAAAGTTTAAGTCAAATACCTACATATCTCTATCCTCCTCTTGGGGGGCCGACCTCTCTTTTTAGTGTGATTTGTGGTATTGCTATCTTTTTATTTATATCTCCTACGAAACTTTGTGAAAGAAACACCACAGTTACAGAATCACATGATAAACATTACTGCATAATTTATTTATAACTTATTAATTTAACTGTTTTAAAAATTATTAATAATATATCTCACATTGACTATTTTCAGTTAGTGTATCAGTTGAAATTATACACCGACTTCTATGGACTGTACGGAAATACATAGCACGGCAACATTGAATCTGCTTATCAGTAATGTCAAAACCAGATCGGTCTAATATGGCGGATGTTCACTATTTAGTTTTTATGTTTTCGTTGTGTTTTCGATTGTAATTCGTTAAAGTTTGTAGCAATGGTAAATAATTGCATAGTTGGAGGTTGTGCTAGCTTATCGCATCCAGGAAGTGACCAAAGATTTCACGTGAACAAGTGTTTGAATCGTAATTTTTGTGTCGAATCACTGTAGACATATTCTTGTTGTAATTTCGCTTAATATCTTGCTAAAAATATAAGTCAGTGTTTTAAACAAATTAATGAATGTTAACTTTAGTAATTTCTAAAAGTCTTACATTCAATTATATTGATTTATGCAATTTAAAATAGGTTTGTTTCTATCATATCGTTATCAGTAGTGTTGAAGTAGTGTGACAATAAAATTTTATTAATTGAGAATGTCTTAAAGATTCGAGTTTTTTTACAAATACGAACTAACATATATTATTTTCAATCAAACTAAATATAATATAAACTATGACCGGGTAGGTATATAGTTTCTAAGGGTATATAATTTTCTCGTTGCTTGAGAGGCTAACCCGAGCGTGAAGTTACAAGTTGTATTTCATCCATAGATTTAAGTAGATAATAAATCTATGATTTCATCCACGAAATTTTAGAACAATAACTTTAAGTAGTATGTATTAATAATTCAATAATGCAAGACGTTTGCAGAAAAAATATTTTTTTATTGATTTTGTTATTCTTTAATATATACATTATAATCTAAACTTACATTGTAAACCACTATAAACTTTGTTAATAAATTGATTTTAATGGCTGTATGTCCATTTTATTTTATCCCTATTTTCTTTAAGCTTAATTTAAAATCATGGACTCGTAGCTGTCTGTTAAACTCATTTCGCTATGGATTTTTGCAAAAATAATCAACTAGAAAATACAATTATCGCCAAACCCATACAGTATCTACACATAGTATGATACCATGGAATATTTCAAACTTAATGTTTAATTATTTCAAGTTTAATGTACGGCTCCGTAATTGCCAGGACCAGAGGCATAACACCTTAGGCCTCAGGCCTTAGTCATCACTTAACATCAATGTGAACTGCAAGCTTGTTTGCCACTTCCATTACATAAAAAAATGCGATTTACCACAATTCTATATATATATCGGCACGGACGTATTATTAGTTTTATCGTCCGACATAGTGGGCGTATAAAGTCGAGCAACGAAACAACGAATTACACAATTAATTACACTCACAAGTCACTGTACACAACCACAACACAATATCAGACCGAAACGACAGAAACAGTTCCTTGCTTGGAGGAGAACTTATCACGAGATCGATCAAATGGTAAGTGAGCCTTGATCCGACCTCCCTCCAACGGCTAGGCTCTGTTGTAGCACGAAGTTAATTGCAACATGGCGACGGTGGCGCCCTTTCACCGGAACTCGTGCTTTGTCAGTTATCGGTCCGTACTAGTGACTGTCTCCGACAGATTATATATATCATATATAATATCTATATCTATCTATACATAATAAACTTAAACACTCTTAAATTCATAATTTTTACTTCATTCAATGTCTTGTGTACCATAAGAGATTTCGTCTTAAAGTTTGGGATTCATTGATAAATGCTTCATTATCGACAAGATTTTCATTCTTTTCCTATGCTCAGTTTCAATAAATTACTAACGTAGGTAGGCTTACATAGCTTACTATCCGTTATAATTTGACATTTCATCCATACATTAACGCTCACAATCAACAGTTCCTAAATATACGTACGGAATAGTACGGATGTTGGTAAGTTATCGGAACCCGGCCCTAGTAATGCCATCTAACCAGAAAGAAGGTTTTAACAGACTGTTATAATGGGGATGTTCGTATCAACGGAGATCTTCGAAATCCTTCACTACCACAGAGGCAGATGATCTTAAGCCTTAGGGGTGGCAACGCATCTGCACATTTACCACTGGTTTTTGTGTAGGTGTCTTTAGGCTGCAGTCGTCACTAAACATCCGTGCTGCGTGTTTGTCACCTTCGTTACATAAAAAAAAGATATATGTGTAGTTATGTTTTATGTGTCAAATATGTGGGATTTTTATCATAAAGCAATCGATAGAATCCACGGGTGTAGGAAAGTTTTTTCGTGCTCCTCCGAGACTTCATAAGAAGGTCCTACTCCCCATTAGTTCACTGGACATCCCATCAACTTCCATATGGAACCATCTCATCATCGCGATCGTCATCCTCCATAAATATATTCATTCACTATTTTAGAGATTTATGAAATGACCAGTTGTATGTAATTATAATATTACTTGATCAATAGCGTTATAGTCTATAGCTGTTTCTTTGCCAAACGAGAAGAAAAATTAAAACATTTTATCATCTTAAATAAAAATGACAGTCATGTCTCAGGAAAATTGTAACTTTATGGTCACCCATATATACTTAGTCATACTTAGAAAGAGACGGCCTGCCCCCGGAGAGAGAGATAGCTATATTTAGGTTTGCTTCAAATAGATATGGATTGTGTAGTCTCCATTTTTACCTTCAAGCTTCTTGTCTATGGTCCATGGTCCCTTTTTTATCAAATTATGGCATCGCTATTACGCATATTGCCAGTGTCAAGTAAAACGATATTTCGTATTTATTTAAGAAGCGTAAAAGTTTGTGTAGTATAGTCAGTCAATTATTTATTAAGTATGTCAGTCAAGTGAGTTACAGTCAAGTTATTCGAGTAAAGCGATGGCTACTTTACCAGAACATTTACAATGAAGTTTTGGAGGCAACCTGAAAGAACGTGTTTTCGCACTGTTATTCTATTTCACTATACACGGGCACTGTAATAAACCTTTATCAAACAAAATGCCACCAACTTTATTCAATATAACTTAAAAATACACCAAGAAAATTAAATAAAATAAGAGTACCACACGCCTCTTTCAAGGTTCCCGCCAAAAATCCCCCATGGTCCCTTTATTCCATGGTACTCATATTATTTTGAGTACTTTGGACTAGGGGTCGCAATACCGAGCCATTAAAGCAATAACGGTATTTTCGGTATTTGCTTTAGAAAAATCCCGGTATCCCGGTATTAATGAAATATTGGAGCAAAACTCTAATTTTCAGAGAGATACACAGTACACAATCCGTGCAAATGCCTCTTGGACACATAACGAGTAAAGCAGGATTAGACTTCTCTGGAGCGGGTCTCAGATTGGGGTCGACTCAATTTAGTGTAGTTCAACCCCACGAAGAAACAAGTCTGCGCGTTCACTGCTAAAAAAACCCATTCATTGTAGCACCACAGTTCCAGGGCACTCCACTCGCCGTTGGTAAGAGTATTGCTATCCTGGGCGTCGACATATCGAATGAAGTGCAATTCGGGAGTCACATTGAGTTTAAGACCAAGTTGGCATCCAAAAAGCTAGGGGTGCTTAACAAAGCGAGGCAGTATTTCACATCGGGACAGCTACCGCAACTTTATAAGGCCCAAGTGTGACCCCATCTGAAATACTGCTCTCATTTGTGAGCGGGAAGCACCCAAATGGCAGCTAAGCCCACTTGACTCCCTACAAAACCGCGCTGTTTGTATTATTAACGATCCAGGACTTACTGACTGGCTCGAACATCAGAGCATGCGCAGGGGCATTGGGAGTATGTGCGTGTTGTACCATTTCTACAATAGTGAGTACTCTGCTAAACTGTTCAACATGGTGCCACCAACTCTTTTCCTTCACCACACTACTCGCCGAAGAGAGAAGTTCCACTCTGATCGGCTGGAGGGACACCTGGCAGTGCTCAAAGATGAGGTTTTCACGTTCTTCGTTCGCTTGCTAGGTCAGCTAAACGCGGCTATCACCGTACAAGGTCGGGAATTACGCGGGTTATCTACCCGCCTAATTCCCTACTCTCTCAATTCGACTTTACTCGAGCACGACAGATTAGGATATGGGAGATAGTCTTGAACCCTGTTGGTTACCTTCTTAGTGGAGTAATGTAAGGTTTGTATCTAAAGCGGCTCCCAAAGGGTAGCCACAAAAAAATTCAAAATGTCACTACGATCTTGCTGATCTTCCGAATTTTCTGAATTTTGTATAGGAGCATTGGGGTATATTTTACACCCTCTCAGAATATCGATACGCTCTTGAAAGTCGTAGTGCGGTCTGTGAATCTCGCACCTAGATAGTAGATACCTACTCGATATTTAGTTTCAAAGTATCGATACTAAAAGTACTTGGTGTATCGGAAGAAAAGTATCGAGTATGTACTTGTTTTTACTCGTATTCTCGTATCGTTTCATCCCTAGTTTGTGAAACTGGATTTTAACCTATGCTTATTCAGCACAAAATTACATTTTTTCAATTTAGCTGAATTAATATTAGACATGGAAGTTAACAAAAATAGTCAAGCAAGTGAGAATCAAAAGTTAAACGATGATAAACAATCGAAAAAGAAAAACAAGAATAAAAAAAAACGGAATGGTGGTGATGGAGACCATGGTGGTTCGGGATCGACCGAGGGACTTGTGGCATTACCACCCGGTGATGTCCACCAGAATATATCTCTGAAAGATTTGAAAATGGCAATGGAAGTATTAAATATACAACAAAAGCCAGCAAAAACGACCGAGGAGGCCTTGCACAAGTCATATCAATTTTGGTCTACACAACCTGTTCCAAAAATGGATGAAAAAATTGTATCAAATGAACCAATAGAACCACCAAAATCAGCAGAAGAAATACGATCAGAACCTTATACATTGCCTGATGGATTTCAATGGGATACATTAAACTTGAATGAGCCTTTAGTGCTCAAAGAACTTTATACACTGCTTAACGAAAATTATGTGGAGGATGACGACTGCATGTTTCGATTTGACTATCAGACTGATTTTCTGAAATGGGCTCTTCAGCCTCCTGGATGGCGAATGGATTGGCACTGTGGGGTGCGTGTCATTAAATCAGGCAGATTAGTTGGGTTCATATCTGCAGTGCCTGCTGAATTAAGAATATATGACCATGTACAAACAGTGGTTGAGATTAACTTTTTATGTGTGCACAAAAAGCTGCGTGCCAAAAGAGTTGCCCCAGTATTGATAAGAGAAATTACCCGTCGGGTAAATTTAACAGGTATATTCCAAGGTGTGTACACTGCTGGTATTGTACTCCCCAAACCCATTGCTACTTGTAGATATTGGCATAGGTCTTTGAACCCCAAAAAGCTCATAGACATTAAATTTAGTCATTTATCAAGAAACATGACAATGCAACGAACACTCAAGTTATTTAAGCTGCCAGACTCACCCAAAACAAATGGATTCCGGAAAATGGAATTACATGATACTGAGAAAGTTGTGAACTTATTGAATGAATACTTGAAAAAATTTGATTTGGTGCCTATTTTTTCCGAAGAGGATTTTAAACACTGGTTTATACCACAAGCAGGAATAATCGATAGCTATGTTGTTGAGGCGTCTGATGGGTCTATTACAGATTTTGTTAGTTACTACACCTTACCATCCACTGTTGTCTATCACCCAGTCCACAAAACATTAAAAGCTGCATATTCCTTTTATAATGTGTCTACAAAGACTCCTTGGATAGACTTGATGCTTGATGCATTGATAACTGCCAAAAACTCAGGATTTGATGTATTTAATGCTTTAGATTTAATGGAAAACAAGGAGTTCTTGGAGCCACTTAAATTTGGAATTGGTGATGGAAATTTGCAATATTATCTGTACAATTGGAGATGTCCTAGTATAACCCCTAATAAAATTGGTTTAGTTCTTCAATAGTACAATTGTGGTGATGTATATGAAATGCTAGCGATCGCTTATTTTGTTTTTATCACTTAGTGTAGTATTTTTATGATTGAAAAATATAGCTTTTAGTTAAAAAATGTGTATGTATGTGTTATCAATTGGATAATATTCTCCCTATTCTTTTATTTATTTATTAAATAATTTTGAGTCATCTTATAAACAGTCATTTAAGTTTAAAACCCTTATGCCTAAAACTATACTTTAGTGGTGCAGTCTGTCAGCAGAGCTGGGTGTTCAATGTTCCTAACATGTAGAAATTACTATCCTCCTAGCTGTCCCAGCAAACTCTCTTTCAACTTGCGAGATAATAGTTTATACAGACAAGTGGCACTAAGGAATGTAACTTTGTGACCAGTGCTGGACTATGACTTCTTGATGCCCTAAGCAAACTATGCCTGTAGAAATGTTTGGATTGTAGAAATTAAACTTGCGGATTTTCTCGCGTATACAACACTCCCAAACTTCTTCATAACACCCGACGTTTCAGTCGCTTTCCAGCTACCGTGGTCACGGGCAGACTAATTCGACGATGTTCAGAATGTTCTTGTTGTATACGCAAGAAAATCCGCAAGTTTAATTTCTACAATGTATGAAGCTCGCGAAAACCTACGAAAACGTTATGTCTGTGTGGCTAATCCTCCCCCCCACATCCAAGTTTTTTTATTTTAAAAGAGGAAGTCAGGGGGAGTCAACTTGTAAGAGTGACTGGGATTGGTCGGGGGCAGAAAAAGTGACAAGAAAACTATAGATACTTGCTATCTCTGTCACAACACTGACTCAATGGTAATGTCAGAGAATATGTAATAATACTACGTGAAGCAACCGGGACCGACCTCTTAACGTGCCCTCCGAAGCACGGAAACGCGCATTTAATTTGCCACTAGCGGTCACCCATCACACTACCCGACCGCGCCCGTAGTGCTTAACTGAGTAGATCGCTTATGATCTAAGTACACCAGCCGCGGGGCCATGCGCGCTTCTACCCATATTACTAGCATATTTGCGTGCCTTCGAGCTCTATCATTGAAGCTCTACCACCGTACGTTACCACTATCACTTAGCAGGGGCGTTTAACCGTGACCCATTACCGGGTCCGGTAATGGGTAATTTTAATTTCCCGTGGTTCCATGGTAATAGGGATTTTTCTCTGAACTTCTGACTATATCGATATATTTAAAAAAAAAACGTAACTTCACGCCTTTAATCCCCGAAGGGGTAGGCAGAGGTAAATGCATGCATTCAAGCATACATGCAAATACCCACGACTCGCCGGTTACGTTTTGGCCCATGTAACAGGTGGCGAACCTGTTGCCATCTCCGGGCACATAACCAAACTCCGAGGTACTACCAGAAAATTGAAAAATTGCAATAGAACCAGAGATAAAGGATTTATATACCATTATCTCTGATAGTTCCCGACCCAGGAATCGAACCCAGAACCCCCGGCGTAGTAGTAGTGGCCTGCTACCACTACACTACTGAGGCAGTTATTAATTAGAACCAAATACCAATATTTATAAAAGCATATTAGGTTCCTATGTCAAAATGCTCAATTCTCTTCAAAATAGTCGAAGAGAGCTTAGAGAGCAATGGCTGCCACATGCGTCATACTCGTGAACGGGTGCTGATTGTGGGGACTGGTCTGTTGTGGAATGCGGGTGATATCTTCTATAACGGTATTCTCAGTGTTAAGTTTTGTTGAGTATATGCATGTGTATGTATTTATGTACGCATATGCCATGGACGTACTATTTGGAGGTTCTGGATGGATTAGATCTAAGGTTTTTTACTAGAGTAACATTCGGTAGTTCAGTTTGTTCGGTAGCAGAGTTCTTCTCAGTAGTGCCAACACTTGGAACTCAGCTAAAGTTTTGTTGATTTATCGTTTCAATTTTGTTTATAAATTGATTATTATTAATACCTATTGAATAATAATAATAAGACGAGAATATCGTGAAAGCTGAGAAGGATAAGGAGTTAAAATACCTTGATCTAGCTCACGAGATTGTCAGCATGTGGCATGTGGATTCTCCGATCATTGTACCGATAGTCTTCTCGGTAAACGGCCTTATCGCCAAGAGCCTCGACCAACACCTTAAGAGGCTCACGTTGGACGGCTGGGTCAGGGGCCTGATGCAGAAGGCAGTGCTCCTTGACACGGCGCAAATAGTGAGAAGATTCCTCTCTCTGCGTTCCTAACCACCAGTAGCTTGGATCCTGTTCCCGCTTCCGGCGGCAAACTATTTTTTATTTTTTTATACATAATATATTAGGTTGGGGAAAAAGTTTCTTCGCATTTTTTTAAGATAATTCAAAACATTTTTTAATATAGTTTATTTAAATTTAACTAAAGTATGTATGTACCATTTTGTTCGATAACCTTTTGCCATCTTGTAGGTAGGGACATGATCCCATTGCTATAAAAAATTTGGGACTTCTCATCAAAGTACCAATAATTGGCAGTCCTCTCGTGATGTTAACCTAACATTGCATAAAGAATTCTGAAGAGACCGAAACAGGTGGAAATCTGAAGGTGCAAGGTCAGGACTATACGGCGGATGCATTAACACCTCCCAGCCAAACTCTCTTAATTTTTGCTGAGTGGCTATAGATGTGCGAGGTCTAGCGTTATCATGATGAAACACCACACCCCTTCTGTTGATCAATTCCGGCCGCTTTCTCTCAACTTCTTGCTTTAATCTCATCAGTTGTTCGCAGTAGAGTTCAGAATCGATAGTCCTGCCTGGTGGTAATAGCTCATAATGAATAATGCCCTTCCAATCCCACCACACACACAACATCACCTTATTGCGAGTTAACCCGGGTTTCGCCACAGTCTGTGAAGCCTGACCGGCCTTTGACCACGACCTTTTTCGCACGTTCTTGTCGTACGTGATCCACTTTTCATCACCAGTTATCAGCTTCTTCAAAAATGATTCGGTTTCATTACGTCGTAATAAAGAATCACAAATGAGTACCTACACGGTTCATTAAGTTTCTTTCAGTGAGCTCGTGAGGTACCCAAATATCGAGCTTTTTTTGTACCCAGCTTTTTTCAAATGCGCCAAAACTGTTTTGTGATCAATTCTCAGTTCTTCAGCTACGTCGTAACTACTGATATGTCGATCTTGCTCCACTTTTTCAAAAATGGCATCCTTTTTATCCATAATAGGGCGACCAGAGCGAGGTGCATCTTTGACATCTAAATTTCCGGATTGAAAACGCTTAAACCAAATTTGTGCTACTCTCACAGACACTGCACTAGGTCCATAAACATCGCAATTTTTTTCGCGGCTTGCGTTGCAATTTTACCTTTTTTGTAGTAAAATTTTAAAATGTATCGAATTTATTCATTAGATTCACTCATCTTGACGAAGCGCGCATGGCCCAGCGGCTGGTGTAAAATAAGCGATCTGCTCGGTTAAGCACTACGGGCGCGGTCGGTTAGTGTGATGGGTGACCGCTAGTGGCAAATTAAATGCGCGTTTCCGTGCTTCGGAGGGCACGTTAAGCCGTCGGTCCCGGTTGCTATCGATAGATAGCAGTCGTTAAACCTTGTCGGAGGCCTTATGGGCGGTTTGAAAACATCCGACAGCGGGTTGGCCACTAACCCACCCACCTCCACCAATCCGCATTGGAGCAGCGTGGTGGAGTAAGCTCCAGGCCTCCCCCCAAAAAGGGGAGAGACTCGTGCCCAGCAGTGGGACGTATAATGGGTTGCCATTATTACTCATCTTGACAGTACGAAAAACAAATGAAAATCACACATTTGCCTAATTTGAATTTGGAATTATGTTCTTTAAAATTTTATCTTTCAATGATAACAAATACTACAGCCAAAGAGATTTTATTACAAGTTCATACACATACTATAGTGCGAAAAGACTTTTTCCCCAACCTATTATATTTGTTTTTGATACTTATTTGAGTTTTAGAGAGAGTTACATTTAATTTTGGTTGGTTAACAAATATAAAAAAAACTTGCTTAAAAAATGGATACATACAATATTTTATTTGGTGAACAGATAGGTTAAGGTCGACCTAGATTCGTCTCCCCTACTAGAAGGACGAGTCATTGTTCATAAAATGTACTAATAATAATTGACAGTCTATAACAATGATGTTATATGAATTTATAAGCTCATTGGTCTATAATATTTAAAAAACTTGTCTGGTCAAAGTCGCACATCTTAGATCAGCTTGACGAACATTAAATATCCCCTTCAATAATCTCTGAGAGATTATTGGATCAACCCAGAACTTTCTTTTTTCACTTCTGTTCCTCAAAAGCCAACCTTCCTCTGTAAATCCACTTTCCTCCTTATACTCATGAGATTCTCGCAGCTCTTTGTCTATGACGTGCTGCTCCACCGACAAAAAAATGGACGTGGGCGTTGAGTCGGTCACAAAATTGGACCGATTATCTGTCCTACAAAAAGTAGGACGTGGGCGAGAGCCCTAAAGATGGAATGGTAATTGTGGACGTGGCAAGCGCACCACAACAATGCGTGAACCTTAGACTAAGTACCTATAGACGTAGCCATGTTCGCCAATTCGCCATATGCTTTGTGGAAGTGAAACAGTTATATACAAAGAACATAAGAAAGTTGAAATAGAGCATCGTATCTTTTGTCCCTTACGGCGTGCCGGTTTTTGCTTGGCGAACTTCGTAAGTGACAGCAAAAGTTAGCCTAACAAATATCTGTCATCGCAATTGCTGTAATAGATAACCTATCGTATAAGCATTTATTTATTGTTTTCGACGTATATCGGCGATTATTCATAAGTTTTTGGATATTTATGAGAAAAAGACTCAATTAGTTAAGTGATTTGTGTATAAGGTGTGCAGTAAAATAGGAGGTTGCAGTATTTTAGCCTGTATAAACCGTACAGAAACGAGGCCTCTAAACGACATCACTTTTCATTCGTAAGTAAACAGATATTAGTAAATAATATATGTCTATTGAACAAAATACACGTTGAAGCATATAACCACAGTCTAAAGAAAACGAACGTGTTAATTACCTACAGTCATCCAACGAACGTGTAATGACAGAGCAATCGTGCGGGGCGCGCGACGCGAGGGACGGAGGGGGCGGTACCAAGTAGCCCATACAAAAACTGTCATCTACTTGGGACTTAGCGATAAGGGGTGCGAGATTTAAAATTTCTTTTACTAAGTTTTTGGAAAGATGATATTAAATAATTTGATGTCAACTTTACTGTTAATATTTTATTCTAATTTTCATTCATTAATAATATCTGTTATATTTTACACTTTATGTACATACTTACTTCACAAAACGATTTTTTTTTTAAGAAAACTCTTAATTTATTTTTTTGTTGTATGTATTTGATATTCGGATTATATTGGACGGAGTTAAAAAGGAATGGATTAATATTAGGTTCGGTACATTATAATTGTTACAATTCTGGAGTACCAACTGATAGACCGCCCAACTGGAATACTGGTAGATTGATGATAGATCGGTAAATTGTTAATAGGTTGAGATATTTATGGTTTGATAGATTTTTCTATTTTCTGGAGGCTTCCCAGTACCTCAAAGTTTGGTAAAGTGCCCGGAGATATCAACAGGCTCGCCGCGTGTTACATGGGCCAAAACGTGACCGGCGAATCGAGGATGTATACATGAATCCGATTTACCTCTCCCTACTTCTTAGGGGATTACAGGCGTCATGTTTTTAGGATTTTTATATATGTTCAACGTAAACTGACGCGTTACAAACAACGTAAATAAAAACCAAAAACCTGACAACCTTAATGAATTTGCGTTTTTATGGGTGAAGGCGGCATATTGCAAAACTTCAAAGGCGATAAACTACTGTATGTCCTTATACTGTGATATAACTCTTGATTGTCAATTCAAAATAAAGCGCATTTCTCATGAAATTCTTGGTTTTCATTCAATAAATCCCACATACTTATTTTGGTGTGCTGCTATAAATTTACTTTTACATTCTCCCTAATTTCGTAGACATATCAGTTTTTGTTCTAACAGTGTTAGAATTGACAATAAGCCATAACAAAATATTAAGTGGCTTTGGAAATTATTTCCAAGATAGTGTACAATAAAGAATATTGTAAAAAAATGGGAAAGAAAAATTTGACTTCGGGCAGGAATCAAACCTGCAACCTCAGGATAATTAGTCCAGCCGCTTTACCTCTAAAATACAGAGGTCCCACACCAATGCGTCAAACTTTGCCTTCCCTTTTTTATTTTTAACCGACCGAGGGTGGGTGAACGGACGAGGTTTGTCAGGACCGGGATATCTGGCGCTCTACACTCTCTGCCTACCCCGTTAGGGACCTGGCGTGAAGATACACACATCTGCATTTAAATCGAGATCTCAATGTTTAAAAGTTATCTATAGGCTGCAGTTTTAATTTACTCGGTACCCACTTATCGATGAGAACTTGTTGATCATTGTTTGCCGGTGTATGTTGCTTGCTTTTAATGTCTTAAGGGTTAGCATTAAGGGTAAGCATTAAAATGGTCGAGACCCTTCTGAACTTAGTATTTCCGTTCATTCCACGGAAGTACTAACATTCCCACATTTCATGACAGGACACTAACATTATAATTGTATAATGATTTATGTTTTGATATTTATAATCTGAATAATAAAGCGATAATCACATTGAAACTCCTAGTTATAATTAACTATTACTTACACGCAAATATTGAATGCCTTACCCGATACAGCAATCGTTCTGATAAACTATCTATAAGTTCGCGGCCAAAGAAATAATACCCTGTAGATTATGTTCTAGAGTGCGAGCTGTGAATAATCTAGAACCAAGATTATTCACAGCTCGCAGCATAATAAATACTAATTCAACTAATCTGAATAAAAGTAAAATGCTTAGGAATGTTTAACATAATAAAAACTTGCCGAGATATAGTAAATGATTAGGAAGAAAATTGGGAAACTTTATTTACTAGCAACACTCATGATTTCACGTGGCTGGCTCATGAGCGGCCACACGCTGGCTATATCTATAGGTACTTAATCTAAGGCGTGAACACACACAGTTCGGCCGAAGTCGGCCGAACCATTCGTTCGCCGCTCGTAGTGTCGTGTAGACAGCTTAGAACAACACATCTCTTTATCAATTTTAACATGTAAAATGAAAAGTAAGACCTCCAGTAAAGCGAGGAGGTATAGTTATAGATATTTAATACCACCGTTACCCTTAAAAACCCTTTAATAATTATTAAATTGAACTAGAACGAAAATCTTCACTAGTGTTGTGATATATACAATATCGATATTTGTATTGTGTTCCAAATCGATATTTGTATAGTTTCTTAAGTAGATTCTTTTAAATATGACAGTGGTGGGTAGGCGTGGGAGAAACGTCTCACCTTTGTGAATGGAACATCAGCATCTGAAACACTAAACTGTTCCGAATCATTTTATGCATCATTTGGAACAATTGGAACATTGCGTCAAAGATATAAAATACAGATAAACTGCATAGTTCCGGGTAGTGTACCCGATGGTATGAAAGTGATAATAAGTTAATGTGACAATGTTTCATTATACTTCTATATCTATACAATTTTTTGAAAGAACTCTCAACACCGATTACCTATAGACAGTTGTAGACTGTTTACCATCTTGGATCTGAAAACGGATGCCATTTTCGTAATCAGCACCCCAAGAAACCGCGAAATTAATACCCATACCATATTTTAAAAGAGAAAATCTGTCCGCCATCTTGGATCTGAAAACGGATGCCATTTTCGTAATCAGCATCCCAAGAAACCTCGAAATTGATACCCATATCACATTAAAAAAAAAGTCTTTACGCCATCTTGGATCTGAAAACGGATACCATTTTCATAATCAGCACCCCAAGAAACCTCAAAACTGATAACCATACCACATTTTGAAAAAAAAAATCTGTCTGCCATCTTGGATCTGAAAACGGATGCCATTTTTGTAATCAGCACCCCAAGAAACCACGCAATTGATGCCCATATCATATTTTGAAAAAACAAGTCTGTCCGCCATCTTGGATCTGAAAACGGATGCCATTTTCGTAATCCGCACCCCAAGAAACCTCGAAATAAATTTACAATAAATAATTATGTCTGCCACTTGGATTCGAAAAAAGATGTCATTTCGCCATTATCTAAAAACACCTGTGAATGTGCGACCACCTGCGACAATTTCACCTACTGAGCACGGTTTTCTATATACATCTCAATAGAGGTCACATTCAATACTCTTAAATATAATAAAAATAATTCATTCAAAATATTATTTAACAAAAACATCAATTTCGATAAAAAGATAAAAAGTCGATAAAATATAAAGAACATCTCTTAAGCTGGGATACCATATAAATAAAATTTCCACGAAACAATATTGGATAACGTAAAAAGTATCCCACACATTTATTATCATTAGATCAATGGATTAATGGCATTTTTTAAAATATTTTAAATGTTATTTATGGTTCAGTAATTGCACGATCATTGTGGAAATGTTAAAAACTGGTAATACAGTTTGTGGAAATTATGACATTCGAATCAAAACGTCTTAACTTTGCGAAATCAGAGCATACGAAAAGCAACCGAGTTACTTAAGCATAAAGAGTTAGTTTTGTGAGAAGTAAGTGTTTGGGCGTGGTCTATTTCAATTGACCAATTGCAGTTTGAATTGTCTCTGTAGTGACAATGTCAATGTGTGCAACTGGCGACAGCGGTTTCAACTTAGACTAAGTACCTATAGACGTAGCCATGTTCGCCATATGCTTTGTGGAAGTGAGACAGTTATATACAAAGAACATAAGAAAGTTGAAATAGAGCATCGTATCTTTTGTCCCTTACGGCGTGCCGGTTTTTGCTTGGCGAACTTCGAAAAGTTAGCCAAACAAACATCTGTCATCGCAATTGCTGTAATAGATAACCTGTCGTATAAGCATTTATTTATTGTTTTCGACGTATATCGGCGATTATTAATAAGTTTTTGGGTATTTATGAGAAAAAGACTCAATTAGTTAAGTGATTAGGGTATAAGGTGTGCAGTAAAATAGGAGATTGCAGTATTTTAGCCTGTATAAACCGTACAGAAACGAGGCCTTTAAACGACATCACTTTTTATTCGTAAGTAAACAGATATTAGTAAATAATGTATGTCTATTGAACAAAATATGTACACGTTGAAGAATATAACTCTTGATTATCAATTCAAAATAAAGCACATTTCTCATGAAATTCTTGATTTTCATTCAACGAAATCCCACATACTTATTTTTGTGTGTTGCTATAAATTTACTTTTATATTCTCCCTAATTTCGTAGACTTATAAGTTTTTGTTCTAACAGTGTTAGAATTTACAATAAGCCATAACAAAATATTAAATGGCTTTGATAATTCTTTCCAAGATGGTGTAGAATAAAAAATATTGTTATTATAGAAAAAAATGGGAAAGAAAAATTTGATTTCGGGCAGGAATCGAACTTGCAACCTCGGGATAATTAGTCCAGCCGCTTTATCTCTAAGCTACAGAGGTCCCACACCAATGCGTCAAACTCTGCCTTCCCTTTTTTATTTTTAACCGATAGAGGGTGGGTGAACGACGAGGTTTGTCAGGACCGGGATATCTGGCGCTCTACACTCTCTGCCTACCCCGTTACAAGTGAAGATACACACACATCTGCATTTAAATCGAGATCTAGAAATCTCGACATGTTTAAAAGTTATCTATAGGCTGCAGTTTTAATTTACTCGGTACCCACTTATCGATGTGAACTTGTTGATCATTGTTTGCCGGTGTATGTTGCTTGCTTTTAATGTCTTAAGGGTTAGCATTAAGGGCTAGCATTAAAAATGGTCGAGACCCTTCGGAACTTAGTATTTCCGTTAATTCCACGGAAGTACTAACATTCCCACATTCTGACATTTCATGACAAAAAAATAATACCCTGTAGATGATGTTCTAGAGTGCGAGCTGTGATTAATCTAGAACCTAGATTATTCACAGCTCGCAGCATAATAAATGCTAATTCATGGTTACCTATTTCAAATTATGTACAATTTTTTCGATATGTTCTTGATCTTTCAGCAAAATGTTTAGAATTAATTGAATGGTAGATGCACAAGTTTTAATTCATCATTCAATCAATGGTATACTTAATTTGCTAGCAACACTCATGATTTCATATGGCTGTCTCATGAGCGGCCACACTCTGGCTACATCTATAGGTATTTAATCTAAGGGTTTCAATATTAAAATGAGTCTTTAGCCCTTAAATTAAGTACCTATAGTCTAAGCTTTAGCCATTCTATCCTTACTTATCTGTTCTGTGCTGAGTAGTGTACGTTGACCATTGACCTTGGAAATATATGGACACGAAATACCTACAAAAAAAAGGTGCATACCTAAACTTCAGCAAGAACACAATATGGCTGCCGTTGATAGAGATGTTACCCAAATGCTTGCCGAATATCGATACGGAAAATGTTTCGATAACTCGATACATTTTCGGCAAGGTGTATTCTTCGCTATAAAATATTACAATATTAAATGTAATTTATTATATAAATTCTAATTTAACGGCTTATGGCACTTTAACCTCCTATGCCTCTAACCTGACTGGAATACAATAGCGCTGAACACGGCACGCCATTTAGCGGTAGTTAGATTAGAGCTCTACTTCAAGTAAAAATGTATTCGGAGAAACGGAACCTACGTTGCGCGTGTGGGACCATACGTACTAGATAAGTTTTTTACGAGGTGGAAATGTCTACACAACAGGTCATCTAGGGGCAGGGGCATTCCCAGTTGCCTCCGCGGCGATTGCCTCCGGAGGCAAATATCTAGGTCCAAGGCCGGAATATTGGCCCCACTGAAATAACCTTATTTGGCATCACTGCACGTGCTTCTTGCCCCAAGGAGTATTTGTCTACTCTTTTCCCCCAGGTTGAGAGGTAGTATATGTATACTCTTTGGTTGACAGCCATCTGCGCTCGCCGATTTCTCGGCGAACTAACTAGAGCCGTCTCGACACGAACCGCCTACGTAAACGCAATAGATCCGCAGCCATAGTTGCCACGATACCAAGGGGCGGGGAACGATTCAAGATCCGATTAGCCTGGTGGTAAGGCTCCAGTGACGGAGCTTGCGGGCGTATGCACCACCGCATTACCTTACATACTTGCCGCTAAAACATAGTGTTCAGCACTACCGTGTTCCGGTCAGGTGGTAATGTACGACCCTGAAATTCCCAGCACAGAGGCATAACACCTTAGACCACAGTAGTGGTGACGCATCAGCATTTTGACCTCTGGTCTTTGTGTGGGTGTCTATAGACCGCAGTCATCATTTAACATCAATGTGAATTGCATGCATGTTTACCTATTTCATTAGTACATTTAAAAAACCAGATATAGGCTTTGAAGAATAGTTAAACAGACAGGGACACCCGTTCGGGATTTTGCGCCATAAAGGAACAAACATTGATACTACATTGACTGATGAGCACATTACCCTCCTCCACGTTCCGCAGTCACGTAAATAAAACAAACATGTGGTTTTAGAAAATTATTTTAATCAGTACTATATATAAAGCTAAGTAACAACGGAATCAAAAAGCTGACGCTGACATTGATTAAAAAAATTTGATAGATTCACAAAGTTCAAGACAAAATGCAACAGGACTTCCCTCATAATAATATGTAAATGGGCATACGACTTTGGTCTGGTAATTAATGTATAAAAAAAACTAAAGGAACCCTTGTACGGCCCTGTAATTTCCGGCACAGAGGCATAGCACCTTAGGCCTCAGGAGTGGTAACGCATCTGCATTTTGACCTCGGTCTTTGTGTCAGTGTCTATAGGCTGCAGTCATCACTTAACATCAATGTTAACTGCATGCTTGTTTGCCCCTTCCATAACATAAAAAAATATATATCCACTACTTATCACATAACATATCTGCAATCACCACGATCGTGGCCCACAGTCACCACTGTCTGTACTCACAGATTTGAGACCACTAGTGTCAGCTAATTGTATTTGTAGATAAAAAAATATAAATTGGACTCATCATTGAGTAGAGAAGCAACTGGAGCCTACAAGATATATGCAATAACCTTCGAATAAATATGTCATATATGTATAAGCTACCTTTCTATGGCTTACGATGATGCTGAATTACAAATGTAATTCAACAAACAAATCGTCGCTTTGATTTTGGTTTAATTTACGCAAACAAACTAACTGCATTAAAAAAAGTCAGATTTACAAGTCCAAGTGCATAGCAACGGAAAACAACGGATCAAAATTATTTTCATTAAATATTAATTTTATGATTTTATTTAATTTTACCGTCGACATAAGAATTATCCCGCGCTATTCGTCGGGTAAGAAGAGTGTGAGATTATAAAATGAATGAAAATGAGGAAGAGGAACCATTAACTACGTCAAAAAGTAGCAGTTTGTTGTATAAGTCGGAACAAAATTTATCGCCAAAGAATATTTTGTCACAGGAAGATATGACTTTATTAAAATGCAGTGAAGTGAGACGTGAAAAGAGGAAAATAATTGAGGATACTAGCGATGAAATTAATGACGAAGAATTTATAAGAGTTACGAGACGAAAAGGCAAACGTTTTATTCGGAGCGACTCGATAGAAGGTGAGGAAAACTTGGGCGTAAACGGAAATAATAATGAAGAATTTAAGAAAGAACCGTACGTTGTAGGTGTTACTTCACAAGAAAAGATGCCTAAACCTATTTCATTTGCGAAATTGCTAAGATCTGAAAATATTATAGATGTGTTGAAAATTCAATATAAAAATATGTACAAAATTTACGTTCATTTCAACACTAAAGAAGATGCTATTAAGTTAACTCAATGTCCGAAACTACAAGAGCTTGGCTTTAGATGTTACATGTTATTTGAACAGTCATTTTCATATGGAGTTGTCAAAAATATAGACCTTGACATAAACGAATCTCAATTGATGAGCATTTTCGAGTCCGAAATGGAAATAGTAGCCGTAAGAAGACTGAGAAGGTTGGATTTAGACAGTAAATGGATCGAAAGCGAAGCAGTTCGAATTTGTTTTAAAAGTAATACTTTACCGTTATTTATACGAGTATATGGATGCCGTTTTGCTATTGAACCTTATTCATTTCCAGTAACACAATGTAGCGGATGTTGGCAATATGGGCATATTGTAAAATATTGTCCCAAAAAAACTATTTTGTGTCCTAGATGTGGTGGTAAACATGAGATCTGTGATTCCCAGAATTTGAAATGCCTAAATTGTAAAGGTGATCATTGATAAAAAATGCCCTGTGTTCATTAGAGAAAAATTAATAAGAGATATAATGTCAAAAAGTCAAGTGACATATCGTAGAGCACTACAGATTTACCTAGAGAGAGAAAGGATTGAGAAACTTGAATTTAATAATGAGATAAATATGGATATGTCCTGTGGTACACAATTGAATATTCAAACTAGTCGTAAAACATATAGTAGTGTAGTAGCTGAAACGTGTTCATCAAGTAAAATTGCTGAAGAACAGTCTGAACATATATTACCTAACGAAGATCATAATGTAGAACAAAGTTTCAATCAAACATCGCGACAGAAAAAAACAAAAAATAAAAAAAGGAATAAACAACAGACTGAGAATTTAATTAATAAAGGTGAAGACAGTGAATTTTCATGTGCAGAGAGTTCAGGTAAAAATCAAAATGAAAATGGAGAAAATGCGTCAAATAGCTTTTTAAAAAATAAATTTGATCATAAAATGATTTTAATTAAATTGAAAAATATTATAATGTCGACAGAAAAATTTGAAAATAAAATTGTACAATTTTTTAAAGTGATTTGGGAAGAAATTAAAAATGTTTTAGTAAATTTAATTGTTGGAGAAGTAATGGTTTAAGTTTGTATTGGGTACGATGGGGTTGACATGTCGTTAGACAAAACCCCTTTAAAAAAATAGAATAAAAAAAAAAAAAAAAAAAGTCCAAGTGCCTCTAACACTCAGATATCCATGTATTTCCTTGATATAAGTAGCATACGCTACGAATAATAATGTAAAGAAGTGTAACTAAGCCAGAATAAATGTTTTGACTGATGTGGTGGACCGTGGGCGGGACTTAACGGTTATGAACTTATGGTCCACCGCAGCGCATCCGGCTATTGGACGTTTCCTTGCTACTCGGCGATATAATAAATGTTAACGTTTGTATGTTTAAATAACAATGACGCAATTACGCAACGGGTAGACCAAATAAGAAACTATGTTATTTATTTAAACATAAGGCGGACTTAATGTGCCCTATGGCATTAAGTCACCT
Source organism: Macrosoma leucophasiata (assembly GCA_036365455.1). Taxonomy (NCBI): domain Eukaryota; kingdom Metazoa; phylum Arthropoda; class Insecta; order Lepidoptera; family Hedylidae; genus Macrosoma; species Macrosoma leucophasiata. The sequence continues at coordinate 14,085,232 of JAWQUS010000009.1, read as the reverse complement.
CTACCAGTCCAACTATCAATACAAGGATAAAATATATCAGATAAAATTATTATATTTACGTATCATAAATAATATATACATAACTTATACCATATATAGAAAAAAAAAAATATATATACATATATTAAACATGCATAGCACGACACAAAGTTAAAACTAAGACAACGATTCCAGGAAGTGACTATAGAGCTTTCATTTGAATGAAAACTTAGATGGAGACTTACGAATGTCAAGGGGTAGCGTGTTCCAGAGCTTAATCGCAGATAATATCCAGCAATAGTCTTCAAACATCAAAAACTAGTACGACTATCTTAATCAGTGTCACCAGCTAGTACAGTAAGATCTCTGTAAGTAGAACCCAAAGAGAAGTTCGAGTAATAGAATTTTTGATCGATTTCATCTTAAAGAGGTCTACTGTATAGTTATTATATGTTGCTATCCGAAAATCCAAGAGCAACAGGTATATACTACACATGAATATAATTATGTATATTTTTCGAAACACATTATTATCACATGTCATGATATACAGGCAGTAATTGTGTCTGGACTATACATACTATGACGACCAAATTAATTCCTTTTCTCATTTTCATTTTGGAAAATGGGGTCGTTGGGAAAATGGAGGAATTTGTGACTAATTATTTTTTCCATATAAATCGTCATCGCTCTCGCTATCACTGTCTGTAACATTGATTATAAATGTGTCTGTTATGTTGTCAATTAATATATCTAGCCTACTCATTTTTTCCTCTTCTTTTACAACATGGGATACGCATTTAGACCATTCGGTAGCCGTAATTTCTTGAACGCCTTCCTCAAACAAATTTCTCACGTCTGTTAATTTGAAGGTTTTATTATTTTGGGCTACATGCCCCTTTACCTACGCCCATATTAATTCGATGGGGTTCAGATCGCAGTGGTAAGGGGGCAGTCTTAAAACTGTGATCCCATGTTGAGCTGCCATTTCGTCTACAGCGTACTTATTAAAGGACTCGTTATGTGGAATTAGTTCTAAAAGAGTAGCTTTAACTATGTCTGGTTCGTAATTGATATTCTTATTTGAAAGCCAGTCTTGAATGGCAGCTTTTTCCAGATCATTTTCGGTGTCGTTTCCAATTTTCGGGAGTGGTAAGGAGCATTATCAATCACCACAATTGAGTTTGGTCTTAATTTTGGTAAGACTGCAGCGAACCACTCCTCAAAACAAGCTGCATTCATCTCATCGTGGTAATCTTCACAATTTTTCTTAGCTTCAAATATCATGAGACCTTCTTCCAAGAAGCCTTCTTCACTTCCTATATGGCTAATTATGAGACGCTTGCCTTTGCCTGATGGATTTTTTAATCCAGTGGTCAGTCCTTCCAAAAATGCTTGCCGAGATGATATCACTTTCTTGTCCACCAATTTTTTTTTAACCACCCAGTTCTTTTAGGAGGAAATGGCGGCGCACCTTCATTTGATTTCTTCCCAATATATCAGCAACTTTGCTAATATATTCAATTTCCTACACAACTTCGAAGTCCTCCAATTTGCGCATGAGTTTCGTTCTTCACGTACTTGTAGGCGTTGCGGATCATTACCTTTTCAGTAACAGTAAAAGCTTTCCGAGGACGTTTTTTGTTTGGGGACAATGTTTCCACGTCTTTTAGTGATGTACTTGGCTGAGGATTCATTTTGGTGGCAAACCGAAACAAATAAATACTCTCAACGTTCACAAAAAGCGTAATAACAAACACAACGTAACAAAACTTAACAAAATAAAACGTAACAACAAACACAACGTAACAAAACTTTAACAAAAAATCAACAGAATAACAAAATACCGCAATGAAACAAGACATCCGTGCAATCAGACTGTGAGAATGACAAGAAAAACAAAACGGCGGCGGCTGCACGAGCCCGCGCGGGTTGCGAATACAGAAAACGATCTATCTGGGCTCTTTTATTATAAGTGTTGTTTTTAATATAATTGAAAGAAAACATATGTTATTTAATAATGCAATGTTCATTAATAAATAATTATAGTGAATAATTTTGTATTTATTTGAATAAAAATAAATACATAATTATTCACCGTGGGTAGGCGCGAAACAAATCTGACACGTTCTTATGAGCTCTTTTTAATAAATAAAATTAAATATAAATACATAATAAATATTCTTGATTTCTTAAGCTAATATTAACAATAATATTTACATGTGATACAAACCTGAAGTGCTCTTAATTTCCTTTTAAATTCCTCAACCACACTGCACCAACACTCATAATATGGAGTCTGTTAAGGAGTCACTTATATCTATGACTGAACTGTTCAACGCACGGATATGGACGAATTCCAGCAGGATCTGCGTAAGACCTCCCCTTCATCTGCAACTTCCACTACACTAGCGACTGATTTTAACAACTTTCGCAAATTCATTCTGGCCGCTATGAGCACCCTACAGCGGCGGGTTGAGTTTCTGGGCAGGGAGCTGGATAGGATGGAGATGAGCAGGCGAGGAAAAATGCTCCTCCTCCATGGTGTGCCTGAAGAGAAGAACGAGAACACGTCGAATGCTGTGGCTTCAATTGTTGCCGAGAGACTAAAGGTGTCCGACTTCGCAGCTTCCAGATGTCACCGGTTGGGGCGGCCTCTGGAGGGCAAACCAAGACCCATCGTAGTCAAGTTCACTGATACATCCACTCGTGATGCGGTTTGGTTCGCGAAGACGAAGTTAAAAGGCACGGGTGTCACACTCTCGGAGTACTTGACTAAAACGAGGCATGACGTTTTTCTTGAAGCCAGGAGACGTTTCGGCAATACGAAGTGTTGGACACGGGATGGCTGGATCTGTCTGGTTGCGCCGGATGGAAGTCGTCATCGTGTGGAACGTATGGCGGACTTGTCTACTGTCGCGGCTAGTAGGATCACCGAAGTAGTCAAGACTGGGTCTGCCTCTGCGGCCTCGGTCAAACAGTCTTCAGCTCCGTGAGATAAGGTAGCCGTTGAGAGATCGAAGAGGAACATCTCTAAGCAAAAGTAAACTAAAAAATTGTTTAGGTACTAAGTGTTTGGGTAAAACTTTCCAACAATTACCGATGGTTTGTGGGGGTAAGGGGGGAGGGGGGGAGGGTAGGGAGGCAACCAACCCCCTTATACCTCCCCCCTCCCGTCGAAACCCCAGATTTTAGGAGATATGCTATAGCACTGATTCCATTAAAAATACTCAATTTTGAAGTAAAAGGGGGGCTATAGGGCATGATAAAAGGTGTGAAGGAGGGTGTACCCTTCCCTCCCCAACACTACACTCCTCAATCTACAAGAAACGCGTAGTTTTAAAAGAAAAAAAAAATTGTAGCTTGTATTTCCTAAACAACAGTTTGGTTCTGGCGCTTCGCCGGCCGCTGCCGCGGCACGCTCGCTTCGCTCGTTCGGCTCGCGCGCTTTTTTTACATATACAACCTAACCTAACCAACTCTTCATGGGAAACATGGGTAGGAGACGCCATGGTAGTCACTCGTTGGAAATCTTACAGGAGTACGTGAAAACGATCACAACTGCTAGGGCAACAAATGCTGACTGACAATTAACTTGACACAGCTGTCACTGCATGTAAAACAAACAAAATGGCGTCCGTTGCGTTCCGTTCCAAACAAAGTAAAAACGAATTTGTATATTATATGTGTAAAAAAAGTAAAAATATACTGATAATATGTTCTACAGAAGTTATTATTTACACAAAACATAATGAATACTTATAATAGAACAATATTAATTATCGAAATCGAAAAATACGTAAATAAGTAACATGGTATGAAATAGAACTAAATGCCGTTGATGAGTAATGAAACGTTTTATGTCAATGCTGCCACCAGACATGACATATAAACAAACTTAAAATGGCGATCTAGTCGATTTGTATGGAAATTTTGAAAAAATATATCTTAAGAACTGTGCATTTTCGAAAAGTAAAACTTCACAAAACGCTTTACGAGTACTATCTTCAAAAAAAATATGAACTTCCTAATCGCTGCCAATCGTCGGAACGTTTAGCCAGTGTTTGTATTGTTACATTTTCCACAGTTACCTCCGTCTGTAATCACTTTAGTTAATTTATTATTTGTCCACCTCACTTGTATACTTTTTTTTATTTTTTTTTCTCATTACTCACTTAAACGCTCAACATGAATCTTGAACAATACCAGCCATTTTACGCGGGGCTCGAGTCGCCTCGCCGTATAGTTCCAGACGTCGATATGTCCCAGGCTGTACAAGCCGGGACCACGCACCAACATGAAATAAAGTCACGTTCACCGACGCCGCCGGCGATATCGTACGCCGCCGCCGCGGCCTCACCTAGTACTAGGTCTCATCCCATCATGGTGACGGAAACACAACCGCCCAAGTCATCGTACCCACCGATTATAGTAGAGAAGCTGCCAAACTGGCCGCGTCATCTGGCTGCGCTGGCCAAGAAGTTGGGCTACACACCGAACGCTCGTACATTTGGTAAGGGCGTCAGGTTCATCCCCGCATCAGCCGAAGAGTACCGGGCCGTTCAGGCCTACATGATTGCCGAGTCCACCGCCGACGTATCGATTGAGTGGTACTGCTACTCACCGGCGGCGGACCTACCCACCAAGGTGTTCCTTCGGGGATTGCCGACAGACACACCTCCCCAAGACATCCTCGGCGCCCTTCAGCAAAAGGGATTCGACGCGCAGGCAGCTAGACCACTGGTTGGACGAAAGGGAAGTCCGAGCCAGGCCTTCTTTGTCCAGTTGGGGCACCTAAGCCACGAAGAGCTGTCCCGATTATATGCCGTCGATACCTTATTACATCTCAAAGGAATCACCATCCGGGCTTGGCGGGGCCGTATAGGCCCACCGCAGTGCCATCGCTGCCAGGCGCTCGGGCATGCGTCTGGGAACTGCCACAGACCTATGAAGTGTGTCCGATGCGCCGGTGGCCACCCCGTAGCGGAGTGCATAGTCCCGAGGGACCAACCTCGTTGCGCCAATTGCGACGGGCCTCACGCTGCAAGCGACCGACGATGCCCGGTGTTTGTGAAGGAGGCGAGAAGGCGCGGCGACCGCATCCCTCCGCCCCTCCCCGACACCGCCAACCTCAATCAACAACCCCAGGCGCATCCTGCGCCGGGGCTACAGACGTCAACTATCGTGCCGCCGGTAGCGCCACCTAGAGTGCAGGCGCAACCGGCGGGCGCTCCGACCCCGCTTAGCGCTGCAGCGACTTGTACACAGGCGCCACCAAACTACAATGCGCCGAGGGGTAAGAAAAAGAAGTCCCGCTCCTCTCGACGCCGACAGCAGCGCGCGCGGACTGAAGCACCGCTCGCCACCTCTTCACCATTTTTACCGCTGGCCCTCCGCCTACCGCTACGCTGGCGAAGCAAAAAGAGACCCACGCCCCAGCTCCTACCATCCGGAGGACGTGGAGGAGGCAACCAACCGCCTCGCCGCAATCATCAAGTCTGCCAAAGAGGCGGCCACTACAACCCTGCCGCCGAAGTCATACCGCAGGGGCGCCCTACCCGCCTCACTCGAGTCCATGCGCCAGCGGAAGCGTGCGCTGCGCCAATTGTGGGCGCGCACCCGTTGTCCGTCGGTGAAAAGTGACCTCAACCGCCTGACCGAGCGCTTGAGCGCTGCCGTGAGCGCGTACCGCGGGTCGACGTGGGAAACCACCATCGACCGCGCAGGTGAGAAAGATACGAACCTCTACGCGCTCACGAGAGCGCTCACGCGCGAGGCACCACCCATCTATCCGCTGCTTGACAGTAGCGGTAGACGGTGCTATAGGCCCCAGGACCGCGCCGAAATCATGGCCAACCACCTGGAGGGGGTGTTCACCCCCAACCCCGCTAGCGGCGCTGCCGTCGAGCACCATGATGACTGTGAGCGCCGAGTGAGGGAACTCCTGTCGGCCCCCGCCGCGCCGCTCCGGGGAGAAGATTTTATCTCCCCGTCTGAGCTGCGCAAAGCCGTCCTCCGACTACCTAGTAGGAGGGCCGCCGGGCCTGACGGAATCCCAATTGAGGCGCTCCGGCATCTACCGTGGAGAAGTTTGGTGTCACTAACCAAACTTTTCAACGGGTACTCCGGACTGGCCATTTTCCCACTGATTGGAAGCTGGGAAAGGTTATCGTCCTCCCGAAACCGGGCAAGGACCGCCGACTCACGTCCAGCTATCGCCCTATAACGTTGCTGTCGCACCTGGGCAAGTTGTTTGAGCGCCTCCTGCTGCGGAGGCTGAGACCGCTCCTCCCGAGTAGAGAGGAGCAATTCGGCTTCCGCGCGGGACATTCAACCACGCTCCAACTTGCCAGAGTGTTGCATCACCTAGCCGACGAGGCCAACAGAGATCACTACGCGGTCGGAGTTTTTCTAGACATAGAAAAAGCTTTCGATCGTGTGTGGCACGTTGGCCTCCTCGACAAGATAGCAGCCAAAATGCAACCTGGCATTTTTAGGGTGGTAGCTGACTTTCTCCAAGACCGGCGGTTCTACGTCACGGTGGAGGGCTGCGATTCTGCCCAGCATCCAATCCGTGCCGGAGTTCCACAAGGCAGCTGTCTGTCGCCGTGCCTTTATGCGGCGTACACAGACGACGTTCCCACTCTGCGTGACCATCTGCGCGAGGGGGAGAGGGACGTCATGCTGTCCTTGTCATGTAGCGACATCGGCTCGGTTGCATTTAGCAATCGCAAAAATGCAACACCTGCTGGACCTGCTGCCGGAGTGGCTGGACAGGTGGCGGATGGCCGTCAACGTAGACAAGACGGCCGCTTTCGTAACACGAGTCCGCCGCTTACCGCAGCCGCTCCGACTGCGAGGCCAGGACATAGCCTGGCAGTCTACGGTGAAGTATCTGGGGTGTAGCATCGACCGCGCGCTCCGCATGGTGCCCACTGTGAATCACGTGGTGCAACAGGCGGCGACCGCGCGCTCGATGCTGCGTCCCGTTCTTCAATCGAGACTGCCACTCCGGACCAAAATCCGGCTATACAAGACCTATGTCCGCTCGAGGCTGACGTACGCTGCGCCTGCATGGTATGCACTATGCTCCGCGACGCAGCGGCGCAGGCTGCAGGTTCAGCAGAACGTGTCTCTCCGGCTGATCACAGGAGCGGGGAGGTACGTGCGCAACGACGTCATCGCCCGGGATCTAGGGGTTGAGTCCGTGGAGGAGTTCGTGGTCCGTCTCGCGCGTCGAATGTTCGACCGCGCAGACAACGGACCCCACGAGCATCTCCGCGGAATCGCCCCTCTCCACAGCCGCCCACCCGAGGGTCGTCCGTTGCCGCGCGAGATCCTCCCTCCTGCATCGCCGAGGGCGCGTCGAGCCGATGTTGCCCACCCCATTCCTCCAAAGGCCCCGATCCCCCGGATCACAGTGAAGGCCGCCCAGACATACACCTACACTGACACTCATACCACTGTCGACAGGCCCCAACCACCCGCAGATTATTGGGAGAGTTCGAGCCCCGCCCACCGACCGGGTTCGACTCCCGGTCGAGGACTTGAGACGTCGCCCGGGACCGCGGCTGCGCCGTCAGGCTTAGGCCAAGGTGACGACGTGGTCGTGTGGCCCCTTACCATCGCCAACGTCAACATATTTAACCTTTTGTAAGCGGCGCGCGGAGGAATAGCTGAGGGAGTGAAAAGAATGTACCCAAAAAAAAAAAAAAACAAAAAAAAAAAACAAAAAAAAAAAAACAATAAACAAAAAAAAACTTAAAACAAAGAAATGGGTTAAAAAGCTAAAAAAAAATAAAAAGGAGAAAAAACAAAACAAAAAAAAAAAACTGTATGAAGCCTCCTTCAGCGAGTTCCTCTGCGTGCCAGCATCTCCAGTTAAAGACCACGCCCCCGACGTCTCGGGGGCAGATAGGCCCGGGGAAGGAGGACATTCCTCGAACGAATCTTCATCATCCCTCCCTCAGCGCGGGAAGCGCAACAGAGGGGGGGGATGGTTCGGGGATTGAGGGGAATCCTCGTACCCCGGGCCTATCTGCCCCCGAAGCGTCGGGGGCGTGGTCCTAAATGGGGGATTGTGGGACGCGGGGAAACTCACGTTATTCCCTCGCGTGCCGCTTACAAATGGTCTTGATTTAAATAATTAAATATATTTATGTTCTCTATTGTGAGGGGCCACACGTCCGCGCCATCTCTTTGGCCTAAGCCGGGCGGCGCAGCCGCGGACCCGATCGACAACTCCGTTCCTCGACCAGGGCTTGTACCCGGTAAGTGGGCGGGGCTCGAACCCGCCCAGTAGGATGCGGGTGAGTGGGGCCTGTCAAGTGGTATGTGTGTGTAAGTGTGATTGTATGTGTTGGCGGCCCTAACTGTGATCCGGGGGATGGGGGCCTCCGGAGGGATGAGATGGGCGACATCGGTTCGACGCGCTCCCGGCGATGCAGGTGGGAGGATCTCGCGCGGCAACGGACGACCCTCGGGCGGCCGGCTGTGGAGAGGGGCGAATCCGCGGAGATGCTCGTGGGGTCCATTATCCGCGCGGTCGAACATTCGACGCGCTAGACGGACCACAAACTCCTCCACGGACTCAACCCCTAGGTCCCGGGCGATGACGTCGTTGCGCACGTACCTCCCCGCGCCTGTGATCAACCGGAGAGACACGTTCTGCTGAGCCTGAAGCCGACGTCGCTGCGAGGCCGAGCATAAAGCATACCATGCTGGCGCAGCGTACGTCAGCCTCGAGCGGACATAGGTTTTATAAAGTCGGATTTTGGTCCGGAGTGGCAGTCTCGATTGTAACACCGGTCGCAGCATCGAGCGCGCAGCAGCCGCCTGCTGCACCACGTGGTTCACAGTGGGCACCATGCGGAGTGCGCGATCGATGCTACACCCCAGGTATTTAACCGTAGACTGCCAGGCTATGTCCTGGCCTCGCAATCGGAGCGGCTGAGGCCAGTGGCGGACTCGTGTGACGATTGCGGCCGTCTTGTCAACATTGACGGTCATCCGCCACTTGTCCAGCCACTCCGGCAGCAGGTCCAGCAGGTGTTGCATTTTTGCGATTGCTAAATGCAACCGAGCCGATGTCGCTATATAGGCGCTGTCGTCGGCAAACAGGGACAGCATGACGTCCCTCTCCCCTTCACGCAGATGGTCGCGTAGGGTGGGAACGTCGTCTGTGTACGCCGTATATAAGCACGGCGACAGACAGCTGCCCTGTGGTACCCCGGCACGGATTGGATGCTGGGCCGAATCGCAGCCCTCCACCGTGACGTAGAACCGCCGATCTTGGAGAAAGTCAGCTACCACCCTACAAATACCGGATGGTAGTCTGGCGGCTACTTTGTCGAGGAGGCCAACGTGCCACACGCGGTCGAATGCTTTTTCTATGTCTAGAAAAACTCCGACCGCGTAGTGATCTCGGTTGACCTCGACGGCAAGGTGATGTAGCACCCGGGTCAGTTGGAGCGTGGTTGAGTGTCCCGCGCGGAAGCCGAATTGCTCCTCCCTACTCGGGAGAAGTGGTCTCAGCCTCCGCAGCAGGAGACGCTCGAACAACTTACCCAGGTGCGACAGTAGAGTTATAGGGCGATAGCTGGACGGGAGTCGGCGGTCTTTGCCCGGTTTCGGGAGGACAATGACCCTTCCCAGCTTCCAATCGGTGGGAAAATGGCCAGTCCGGAGCACTCCATTGAAGAGTTTGGTTAAAGTCACCAAACTCTTCCATGGTAGATGACGGAGCGCTTCGATGGGGATACCGTCAGGCCCAGCAGCTCTCCGACTGGGTAGTCGGAGGACTGCTTTGCGCAGCTCGGAAGGGGAGATAAAGTCTTCTCCCCGGAGCGGCGTGGCAGGGGCCGACAGGAGTTCCCTCACTCGGCGCTCACAATCATCTAAGTGCTCAACGACAGCGCCATTGGCGGGGTTGGGGGTAAACACCCCCTCCAGGTGGTTAGCCATAATTTCGGCGCGGTCCTGTGGCCTGTAGCACCGTCTACCGCTGCTATCAAGCAGCGGATAGATAGGTGCGGCTTCGCGCGTGAGCGCTCTCGTGAGCGCATAGAGATTCGTGTCTGTCTCTCCCGCTCGGTCGATCGTGCCTTCCCACGTCGACCCGCGGTACACGCTCACGGCAGCGCTCAGGCGCTCAGTCAGGCGGTTGAGGTCACTCTTCACTGATGGGCAGCGGGTGCGCGCCCACAACTGGCGCAGCACACGTTTCCGCTGGCGCATGGACTCGAGTGAGGCAGGCAGGGCGCCCCTGCGGTACGTCCTCGGCGGAAGGGTCGTGGTAGCCGCTTCCTTGGCGGCCTTGATGACTGAGGCGAGGCGGCTAGTGGCCGCCTCCACCTCCTCTGGAGATTGCAGGGCGCCCAGAGGTTCGGCCTCACTCATAGTACGCGCGAAAGCGTGCCAGTCGGTGCGCCGACGCGGCGGGCGCGCAATGGTAAAGCTGCTTGACAGTGATAGAGTGACCAATAGAGGGAGGTGCTGAGTGTCGAGGTCGTACAGCACCTCTACATGGACCGGCCATGGCAAGTGTTTGTGTATGACGATGTCCAAAACGTCCGGCTGGTGGGCTGGGTTGGTCGGTACATGTGATGGTGCATCAGGCCCCACCACACTGTACCCACCAACCTGGCTATCCTCGAAGATCTTTCGACCTGGCGGAGAAATCACCCTTGACCCCCAAGAGGGGTGTTTGGCGTTTAGGTCCCCCGCCACAATGGTCGGTTTGTCCCCGAGAAGAGCATGAACGTCCCGGACACCGACACTCCCACCTGGTGGTCGATAGGCGGCGAATATGTTGAGCTCCGTGCCGTCCGCGTTCACGCACACTCCCTTGGAGCGCACGGATTCGAACGGCAAAACCCCCAATTCGTCGTGCACAACATCACGACGCACGAGGGCGGCAGTACCTCTGTATGCCAGCCCCCGCGGCGAAACCTCGTCGTGACGGTACACGAAGAAGTTAGGTATTCGGAGCTCGTCACCGCTGCGGAGTTTGGTCTCGCCCAGGAGAACTACATGGATGTCCTGCGACTGGGCGAGATCCCTCAGTTCCCGAATGTGACCCTTAATTCCTCCCGGATTCCAGTAGAGTATCCGCAGGTGGTGTGAGTGTAATTGTGTGGGTGAATTCTGTATTGCGGTATTTGGATTCGTGGGGATGTTTGTGTTTTGTGTGGGTGGGTTGTCATCATTTACCGTGATTGGAGCTGTGTCAATTCTGACAGGCCCCGTAAGAGTGCTGGAACAATGTCCTGGCCCGCGTTGTAGGCCGTCAGTATCCCTGTCAGGGTACTTATGAATATCCCTAATAACTGGGACACTGACGGCTCCCTCTGAAAATCTGGACCAGCAATCGCCGATCGGGACGCGGCTACGGGCCCGGCCATCGGCTGCGGTTCAGGTGGCGGCCCGTGTGGCTTCCAAATATGGGGGGTGGGTGTTATCTGCAGATGCGAGGGATATGACAGGACTTCTGTGTCGCGTGTGCGGAGCGTCCTTTCACTTGGCGGCTGGCTGACGACTGGCAGCGGCGGCTCAGCGCGTTGTGTATGCCTCAGTCGCGGGTCACGCGCCGTCAGGCCGGACGTGATTGGATGCGGTGGCATAGTGGCTGCAGGGGTTGCTGCTGTGGGGGGGTCCAGTGTACCCTCTTGGTGACTGGGCTGGGGAGCCTTGCTTCGCCCCTCGTTTGTGGTGAGTTCAGCCGGCACAGCGCGCGTAGCCTCAGCCGCGCGCTGTCGTCGTCGACGAGCAGCACGCGACATCGTCTTCTTCTTCCTTGGTGCGTTATGTGCCAGCACGAGTTGGTGATGGTTGTGAGCAGGCCCCGGCACGGAGTGCACCAGGGGCTGAGAGGGCCCCGGCACTTTATGCGCCAAGGGCTGGTAGGGTTCCGGCGCGCTCTGTGCCTGGGGCTGGAAAGGCCCCTGCACCGACTGCGCCAGGGATTGTTGATATGGCCCCGGCACAACTTGCGCCAGGGGCTGGAAGGGTCCCGGCACGACCTGTGCCTGGGGCTGAGTGGGCCCCGGCACGATTTGCGCCAGGGGCTGGAAGGGTCCCGTCACGACGTGCGCCTGGAGCTGAGTGGGCCCCGGCACTGATAGCGCCTGGGGCTGAATGGAGCCCGGCACTGTTGTTTGGGGCTGAAATGGCCCTGACGCGACGTGCGACTGTGGTTGGGAAGGTCCCGGCTCAAATTGCGCCTGGGACTGGAGAGGCGCTTGGGCGCCCGGGAGTGGCGGGGGGATGCGGTCCTTGCGCCTCCTCGCCTCTTTGACAAAGACCGGGCATCTCCGGTCGCTTGCAGCATGTGGGCCGCTACAGTTGGCGCAGTGCGGTTGGTCTCTTGGGACCACACACTCCGCCACTGGATGGCCGCCGGCGCATCGGACACACTTCATTGGCCGGTGACAATTAGCAGAGGCATGCCCGAGCGCCTGGCAGCGGTGACATTGTGAAGGCCCGATACGGCCCCTCCAGGCGCGGATGGTTACCCCCCTCATATAGAGTAGGGTGTTGATGTTGTACAGCCTGGCCAGTTCTTCGTGGTTTAGGTGGCCAAGCTGTATAAAGAATGATTGGCAGGGTCGATCGCGGCGACCCTCGAGGGGGCGCGCCGATTGCGCGTCAAACCCTTTGGCCCTCAAGGCGTCAATAATTTCGTTGACCGACGTGTCAATCGGTAACCCGCGGAGGCAGATTTTGGTTGGCAAGTCTGCCTCTACCGAATAACAATACCATTCTATGGACTTATCTGTGTTGGACTCGTTCACTAGGTACGCTTGAATAGTACGGTACTCTTCGGCTGTCCTCGGTAGAAAGCGCACCCCTGTGCCGAAGGTTTTGGCATGGGGCGTGAACCCTAGTTTTTGGGCTAAGGCCGCCAAATGTCGCGGCCAATTTGGCAGCTTTTCCGCGATAATCGGTGGATAGGTAGATCTGATGGATGGTACGGCATTATCGGTTGTTGCTTCAACGTGCTGCCGTGGGCTTGAAGGCGCTGCGGCCATCGCTGCGTAGGATACTGTCGGCGGTGGTGTCGCGAGCCGCTCAGGAGTTGATGTTAGTGGTGGCGTCTCGCCTTCTTCGGCGGGACGCATCTCCACGTCGGCGGTTAGTCCACGCGGGGATTCTAGTCCCGCGTATGATGTTGAGGGACTTGGCGTAGGTGAGGCCTGGGAGGGACGCGAGCTATGGCTCGCTTCTACCTCGTCGGCCTGTTCCTGGGAGGTGTTGTAACTCGATGATGAAGAATTTCGGCGTCTAAGACGTTTGTCTTCTGGGACAGCCGAGTTGTTGCTACCAGAGGAGTCTGCCTCGCTTCGGCGCCGTTTGATGCTATCGCCGCCAGCCTCAGCCAAAGTTGCGGCCACGGCGGGATGAGCTGGTATCGACGAGGCACGGCCCTCTTCCTGGAGCTCTGACAGTAGGTTGGGGGAGGCCTCAAGAGTGTGCTCGAATGAGGGCGTTGGTTGGGGTATAGGCGACAGGATAGGACCCAAGTCCTGGCCCACCGCCAGGGTTGAAGATGCTGTCGTGCTGGTGGTGCTCTCCAAGGCTACTTGCGGGGCGGGGCGGCTCACTACTTGGCGAACGGGGAGCTTAGTTCCCCGCGGCTCAAGTCGCTCTCGCTCGCGCCGTTGCATGGTTCGGCCCGAGACAACTTCAGTTTGTATATATACACTTATTGGGCATGTTCACTCTATTTGGATATAAGTGACCCGGCTTTAGCGATTTCGGAATGCACTGTTGTCTGTGGTCGGTCGTAGCACTGCCGGTCACTTCCCGCGTGCAACACTACGTTTCACTATGGAAGTGGGGCAGCACTGCTTTGCTCCGCGCTACTTCGCGTCCTGTCGCTCAATTTGTCACTTTAACGTCACAACAATCCCCTCGCGGGACACACGCGCCTAAAGGTTTCCCGGCTTTTACGCCACCGGGATACGATAGTGAGGTCACACACGAGGGAGGGGAAGCAGGGATACACGATTCGACGCGGTTGTGGGTCGTACGCCAGGGATTGGGTTCCGCGCCTGGCGGACGTCACAGCGGTTCGACACTTGGGCGATGACTGGACATTCCTCGACCCCCGAACCATCCTCCCCCTTTTGTTGCAATACCAGCCGTCAAATGTCATGTGTCATGCATGTCATGTCATCTGTCACTTTTTCTTTTTTAAATTTGTTTTAACCATAGACAATTGATTTGTGTTATGCTCGGTCTTCGTATTGTTTTTTATGTGTATAGTAGTGTGTTGAAATTGTTATGACAATTTTTTTTTCTGTTGTATGATATATGTTACATAACGAGAGCCGTTAGGTTATTTTAGTTTATTTTAGGCTTATTTTTGTAACTTTATTTTATTTGATTTGTAGAATTTTTAATTTGTAACTTTTATACTTAAGTGTTAGGTAAAGTTAGTACTAGGAATGTCAACTGATGATGACAGTAATCATTTCCTTTCCCTATCTTCGTCAGGATTAAGTTGCAACGATAGTTTTCAAAGTCTCCCATCGTTACGTGAAAATCTTGATTCAACCTTCTCAGATGTTCTGAAAAACTTTAACATCGTACACATAAATGCTCAAAGCATTCCGGCACACTTTTCAGATTTGTTAGCAACTTTTTCTGACACCAATATCCACGCCATATTAATTTCGGAGTCATGGCTTAAACCTTCTCTTCCCTCAACTTACTACTCGTTGCCGGGTTTTAATTTAATCCGTAATGACCGGTGTAACCGCGGTGGTGAGGGCGTAGCTATATATCTTCGTTCCCATATATCATTTTCAATTGTTGACGTTTCCACCCAATCACAAGAGGGTTGTGCCGAATATTTGTTTGTTGAGGTTAATTTTCGCTTACTAAACTTCTTTTGGGTGTATTCTATAGCCCATCAATTACAGTGGACTATTTTCTGTCCCTTGAAAAGCTGATAGAAGATTTAATTCCTCTATATAGTCATACTGTAATAATGGGCGACTTCAACACTTGCCTCATTAAAAGTAACGCAAGATCGTCTAAGCTTCAATCTATTATTAATTCTTCTAATATGCATATTCTTCCCCTATCTCCTACTCATAATTTTCCAAATTGTACTCCTTCGCTTTTAGATTTGATATTCGTTTCCTCTTTAGAACATGTTGATAAAAATGGTCAGCTTTCCGCTGACGCCTTCTCCTATCATGACCATATCTATGAATAGAATAGAATAGAAAATATTTTTATTTCGAATAGATCTTTACAGATACTTTCAAAACGTCAATAAATCATAAACTACCTAGAGCGAATAACCATTACATATATAGTAAAAGCAAAATCATATATTAATAGTAAATTAAAAATTAAAATTTAAACTATTCGGTTAAAACATAATAATCATAAAATTTTTCAATTCCTTCAATGATAATAAATGAAGAAAAAGAAAAACTTATTCGTCAAGATCAATGTTATTCACTTAGCAGAGTTCCAAGTGCAGTCACTACTGAGAAGAACTCCGCTACCCAACAAACTCAGTAAGAGCTCTTTTAAATGAGAGCTTAAATCTAGTACAAATTATAGTAAAAAATCAAATAATGTGAACGTCCATAGCATAGATGCAAATAAACTGCTATCTACTAAATGTGATGTAGCCCCTGCAAACCAGAACAGACCAGTCCCCACTAACAGCACCCGTTCACGAGTATGACGCATGTAACAGCCATTGCCCTCCTCGACCATTTTAGAGGGAAGTGAGCAACCCGCCACACGACGCCGCTAAAGGCAAAGACATTTAAGCGTGCATGACTGTTCCGGATATGCATAGGGCAAAATAAAAGATGGAATTCATTTTCAGCCAGGGTATTCACATTATTCAACCCTTAACAATAGTAGATACTAATTACTGAATACACGAAATCACCGAATCACGAAATAGCCTGGCAGCGATCGCTATAATCCCAAGACGTATTATCATTAAGATAATCACAGGTCTTATAGTAATTACATTTATATAAACGTTCTTTCATTACTTTCTTAAATTTATTGATCGATAGACTTTGAACGTTTTTGGGGATTTGATTAAAGAACCGTATACATTGACCTCTAAAAGAATTACTGACCCTATTCAGCCGCGTTGCATGCACGGACAATTTGTATTTGTTCCTAGTATTTATACTGTGATTGTTACCTATTGTAGGAAATTCATTTATGTTTTTACGGACATATAATACATTTTCATAAATGTATTGCGAAGCTACAGTCAGAATATTTATTTCTTTAAATTTATCTCTAAGAGATACTCTCGGACTCAACCCGTAGATAGCCCGGACAGCTCTCTTTTGCAGTACAAAAATAGTGTTGACGTCGGCGGAATTTCCCCATAGCAAAATGCCATAGGACATTATACTGTGAAAATAACTAAAATAAACAAGGCGAGCCGTCTCGACGTCTGTTAATAGTCTAATCTTTTTCACAGCAAATGCTGCCGAGCTAAGTCTACTAGCTAATTTGGCAATATGGGGACCCCATTGCAATTTAGCATCCACGGTCATGCCCAGAAATACCGTGGACTTTACGATCTCGAATACTTCCTCATTTATCTTAACATTGGTTTCAACCTGTTTTACGTTAGGAGTAGTAAATTTAATACATTTTGTCTTACTCCTATTTAACGAAAGGTTATTGGCGCTAAACCAATGTACTATATTAGAGAGAGTATTGTTTACACAGTCAAAATCTACCTCCTGTCTTTTAATTTTGAACACTAAAGAAGTATCATCAGCAAACAATACCATCTCTTGGCCATCATTGATAATGTAGGGTAAGTCATTAATATAGACTAAGAAAAGAAATGGCCCTAAAATAGAGCCCTGTGGGACCCCCATATCCATTGAAGTCCCGGGAGATCTTGTCCCATTTACATCAACACACATATTTCTATTGTTTAAATATGCAGTCATAAGCTCGAGAGCGGTATCTCGAAGGCCGTAGTGATATAACTTCCTGACCAATGTTTCATGCTGAACGCAATCAAATGCTTTAGATAAGTCACAGAATACCCCTAGTGCATTATGTGATTTTTCCCAAGCCTCAAAAATGTGTTTGACAAGTTCAACACCTGCATCGGTAGTTGAACGACCCCTAGTAAATCCAAACTGTCGACAATCTAAAAGTTTATGATGGTTAAAGTGTGCAAGTAGTTGAATTAAAATAAGTTTTTCAAAAATTTTACTTACGACAGGTAGTACAGAAATTGGTCTAATGTTTGTGGGGTCACTTGTACTACCGGATTTAAATAATGGAATAACTTTACTATGTTTCATTAGGTCAGGAAATATACCACTTACAATACTATTATTAAACATAGCCGCTAGGTAAGGTGCAATCACATCCATTATTTCATATGCAACTTTTACAGATAAGCCCCATAAATCAGTTGTGTTCTTAATATTAATAGACTTAAAGGCATGTATAACATCCGCAGTATTAACTAACTTAAAATTAAATATAGTTTTACTTTGATGTACATTTTTTTTCAATAATGATTCGGCGACGGTAGGCGATGATATGAGGTCTCCAGTCAAAGAAACTGGAATATTAGCAAAGAATGTTTCAAATGCTAAAGCAACTTCTTCGTCAGTAGTAACATGTTTATTGTCAATTATTAATTTAAAATCAGATGTCTCCTACAAAATTCGTCCTCCCAAACTAAAATCCAAAATTCTTCTGCAGCGCAATTTTAGTAATATGAACACAGACAAATTCATTGAAGACGCAGTTAAAATTGATTGGACTGCTGTAACTAGCGCAGGTCATATTGATAATCAAATTTCTTTGTTCAACTCCTTACTGATTGGTCTTTATGATGTGCATGCCCCTGTAAAACCTATACGTGCATCTATAAAGCATCTTCCTGCACCGTGGATCGATGATAATCTAAAAAAACTGATGAAAAAGAAGGTTAACGCTAAGGCAAGATTTAAATCTGTACCAACTGAAATAAATAAAATTAAATATTTGTCTACTAGGAATCGCTGTAATAGAGTATGTAGAGATTCACAACGACGCCATATTCATAGTTCTGTGGAAAACGAAGACCCAGCAAAAGTCTGGCAATTTTTAAAAACACTAGGAGTGGGGAAATCTTGCTCCGACTCTCTTCCTAATGATTTAGACATTGACTTGTTTAATCAGCATTTCTCATCTTCCACGTCAATTGATGATGTAATTAAAACAAATACCTTGTCCACTCTCACACAAATGCCCACTCCCAGTCATTCAGAATTCATGTTTAGTCCATTTGTAGAACGTGATGTTAGGAAGAGCATATTGTCTATCAATTCGAATGCTGTCGGATGCGACAGCATTAGTCGTAAGATGATCATTCCTCTATTAGATATCCTTACTCCTGTGATTACTTCCATTCTCAAGTCCTCTATTTCCTCTGGTGTGTTTCCTACTCTGTGGAAAGATGCAAATATAATTCCCATTCCAAAAAAATCTAATCCCGCTACCTTTTCCAATTATAGGCCTATCTCTATCCTGTCATTCTTGTCTAAAATCCTTGAACGCCTTGTTCACCAGCAGTTAAGTTCCTTCCTTTCCACACATGGTCTTCTCAATCCTATGCAATCCGGTTTCCGTCCTGGTCATAGTACTGCTTTAGTGAAAATTTCCGATGACATTCGATTTGGTATGGACAATCAACAGTTAACAGTATTAACATTGTAAGACTTTAGTAATGCTTTTAATGCTGTTGACTTTGAAATTTTACTTGCGACTCTGCGCTCTCTTAACATATCTCCGTGTGCAATTGACTGGTTTCGTAATTACTTGTATGGCCGCCGGCATCGCATACAGGCTCAAGAACATTTCTCGACCTGGTGTGCTAGTCCTGCTGGTGTGCCACAAGGTGGCGTGTTGTCTCCTCTGTTATTTTCTATTTTCATTAATTCTGTTTGCCTCCATATATCTTCTCTCTATCATCTCTATGCAGACGATCTCTAAATTTATACTAGGTCTTCTTTAAAGGAACTACCTAATGCTATCTATGAAATTAACGACGACCTTAATCGCATATCATCATGGAGCAAATCTTTTGGCCTTACAGTGAATCCCGAGAAAACTCAACTTATTATCATTGGTAGCTCTAGGCTGGTGAGTAAAATCGACTGGGATAAGTTACCTCGGGTACTGTTCGATGGCATACATATAACGTTTCTTGAGAAGGTTAAGAACCTGGGAGTATCGTTTGATCAACATCTCTCTTGGGCTCCTCAGCTTTGTGATGTTAGCAGGAAGGTGTTTGCCACTGTAGGTTCTCTGCGTAGATGATATGATGGTAGGGGGTGGTGTCGCTACTCATCAACAGCTCGCCACAAGCTGCTCTGCCCCCTTATTTATTATTATTATTATTATAAAATCGATCGTTTATTCTTAAAATTGGTACACCAATATTATAATTACATAAACACAAAATCGCGATTCTTTACCGATTATTGGGTCCATCACTTTTAGGTTAAATGTGGTATCATTATTTTACAAAGTGACAGTAGCTAATGTCAAACGCGGAATCGAATTCAAAGTCCGGGTATAGTCACATTCAAGGGTCCTATTGAAATAGCAATCAACTAGCCCCCCAGTTCCCGCTGAGCGCGCAACGCCAATGCCCCCCGCTGGAAACTGCACCGAGCCACAGCTGCCTCCTGCCACAGCGCCTCTCGCGCCCGCCAGGCGAGACCCCCGTGTTCGTTCTACTAGAGGACATGAGGCACTCACCACCGCACTAGCCCCGCAACCCCTTCACACGAAAACGCCGCTCCCAAATGAGCCTGGAGATCTAGTTGCACCTGGACCGAAGCTACAACCGACATGGAGGGCTGATGCGGAATTGTATGCGTCCGTAACCGGAGGCCTGCGTACTCACTCCCGCAAGTCAGGTACGCGCCCGCGCAACAGGGAGCTAGTGCTGCTCCATCATCCCACGCTCGCCAGGGGGAGCCGTCAGTATCCCAAATTATCGGGATATTTATCAAAACGCTCACTGGGATACTGACGGCTTATGCCGCTGGGCAAGATATTGTGCCGGCCCTTATTCAGGGGCTATCCGAGCTTACCAACTTAAACCAACCAAATTAATAAGGTCTTATTAATAATCACAATGCCAAAGATTTTGAAAATATTGTACTGGAACCCCGGTGGGGTGTCCAGGGGCACGTCAGGGCTTTAAGGGACCTCGCCCAGTCGCAGGACATACATATTGTCCTCCTGGGAGAGACAAAACTTCGCCCGAACCAGGAGCTCCGGCTGCCTAACTTCTACGCGTACAGACACGACGAGATATCGCCGCGTGGCTTCGCGTATCGTGGTACGGCCGCCCACCCTGCCTCCCTGGACCCCGCTGTCATCGAGCAACATGATGTCTGCGAGCGCCATGTGAGGGAACTGCTATCGTGTCCCGCCGCGCCGCTGCCCGGGGAGAACTTCGTATCTCCCTCAGTTGCGGAGAGCCGTCGTAAGGTAGCCACCTTCACGAAAAGCGGCCGGACCAGATGGTATTCCGACCGCGGCGCTGCAGCATCTGCCGTGGAGAAGCTTGGTAACCCTAACCAAGGTTTTCAACGGCATACTCCGGACCGGACATTTTCCCGACATCTGGAAGTTGGGGAAAGTCATCGTCCTCCCGAAACCGGGCAAAGATCGTCGCCTACCGTCGAGTTACCGCCCTATTACGCTATTATCCCATGTCGCCAAGTTGTTCGAGCGTCTGCTGTTGCGGAGGCTGAGACCGCACCTACCATGTAGGGAGGAGCAGTTTGGCTTTCGCGCGGGGCACTCGACAACTCTACAGCTAACACGGGTATTAGACCACCTCGCCAGTGAGGCTAAAAAGGGCCGTTACTCGGTCGGAGTCTTTCTAGACATAGAGAAGGCCTTCGACCGAGTGTGGCACACAGGCCTACTAGCCAAACTGGCGGACCGAATACCACTCGGGTTATACAGGGTGGTAGCCGACTTTTTAAAAGGCAGGCGGTTCTTCGTAACGGTGGAGGGCGCTGACTCACGACAGCGCCCCATCCGAGCCGGAGTACCACAGGGCAGCTGCGTGTCGCCGGCATTGTATGCGGCGTACACTGACGATATCCCACCTTGCGCGCAACTCTGCGCGAGGGAGAGGAAGACGTTATGCTGTCCCTGTTCGCCGATGACAGCGCCTACATAGCGTCATCGTCCCGGTTGCATATCGCAATAGCGAAAATGCAACATCTGTTGGACCTGCTGCCGGGGTGGCTGGATGAGTGGCGGATGGCCGTGAATGTGGATAAAACGGCTGCTATCGCAATGCGTGTCCGCCGCTCGTTACCGGCCCTCCGGTTGCGAGGTCAGGATGTAGAGTGGCGGTCTACGGTTAAGTATCTTGGGTGTAGCATCGACCGCTCGTTTCGCATGACGCCCACTGTCGATCACGCAGTGAGGCAGGCGGCGGCGGCGCGGGCGAGGCTGCATCCGGTGCTTCGCTCTAGACTGCCACTGCGTATTAAAATACGGCTCTACAAAACCTACATCCGCTCGAGGTTAACGTACGCAGCACCGGCATGGTATGCATTATGCTCCGCCGCGCAGCGACGTAGACTTCAGGTCCAACAGAACGTAACTCTCAGGCTGATTACCGGCGCGGGGAGGTATGTTCGCAACGATGTCATCGCCCGCGACTTACGGGTCGAATCCGTGAGAGAGTTCGTTGTCGGCTTGGCGCGAAAAATGTTCGATCGCGCCGACAACGGACCACATCGTCATCTCCGCGGATTCGCCCCGCTGCACGCACGACCACCGGAGGGCTTCGCCCTCCCACGCGAACTACTTCCCAGCGCCTCGCCGAGAGCGCGTCGAGACGATGACGCAAACGCTAATGAAGACTCTGTCCCTGTCCCACGTATTCGGATACGCCACCAATTGGTAAGCTCGGGTAACTACGCCCACCTACACCACTGGCGGTCGGGTTCAATCCCCGACCCAGAGTAGCATCTCTCCCTGAGGTAGCGATCGCAATGCCTGGCTAAGGCTAATGAGACGTTGCGTCGCTGCAACCTTGTGTCGGCACTCCACAGCCGGCGTCCAAACCAAGAAAGGTGAACACGCCCCCGTCGTAACGGGGGCAGATCAAGCCCGGGCAAAGAGGACTGCCTCGTAGGCCCGCACCGCGTCGCGCGCTTCGCACGCGCCGCGAGGTGAAACTACTACTACTACTGAAATAGCTTTCTTCAAAATAAAGTGAACAGATAAACCATTCTTTCTGTCTACTATTAATATATTCAATCCTTATTGCATCAATCCACATTTTCTTAAAGACTTTGTAGGCTCCTTTCCTACATTTGACACAAATAGTATAAAAAGTATTATACATACCTACTAAAACATATTTATAATTTATACAAATTTATATTGTTTATCTATTACTTGAATATTTATCTATAACACAATCATTAACTAAACTGGTATACACCCGATACCTGATTTCTGGTACCGGGTATCAACGACAACTGGTACCGACCACGCTACAACACTAGACGTATCGGTACATAAATACTACATAACGCGCGATGTGTTGCGCGCGCACGCTGCGCGCGCATACGGCACGGACCGCGTTGGCGCATGGCGGCAAAACCAGTCTCGACTCTGATTTGACGCGGAACGCTTGTCTCTCGCCCGCGTTTATGCCTAACGTACTTTAGTTTACATATAAGTTTAGTTTATGTAACCCGCTTTCTCTTCCATTTCTCAACTATTCTTTCTACCGAACTATTATATCTCTGTGCTTGTACTTCTACTTCATCTAACTTCTTGCACCTTCTAACTTAGTGAGTGTGTTATGTGTAACGGTCAGAACATTATATTCATACCAAAAACTGTAAGTGTTTATGTTATATACCTTTACACCATCTACATTACATACACCTCCTTCCCGCCAAACTGGTGACCCCATAAGGACAATACAATGGAGAAGTTTCTAGACGCACATAAAACCACGCCCGGTACTAGTGATGGGACACCGTCGACGAATGATACCGATATCTGCAAAGTTGGTGTTCGTGTTCCACCCTTTTGGGCGGAAGAGCCTGAGATTTGGTTCGCGCAAGTGGAAGGGCAGTTCGCAATTTCTGGTATCACAAGTGATTTCACCAAATTTAATTATGTGATCAGTCAACTTGACAACCTTCACTCTAGAGAGATTAAAGACATAATTATTAATCCTCCAACGACGGACAGATATGCTAAATTAAAGAGCGAATTAATTAAAAGGCTAAGCGCGTCAAACGAAAAGAAGATCAAACAGTTATTGATGCATGAGGAGCTTGGAGACCGTAAGCCCTCACAATTTCTTCGCCACCTCAAGAGTCTTGCCAGTGTCGACGTGCCTGATGATTTTCTGAGGACCATCTGGGTCAGTCGTCTACCAATTAGTCTCCAGACGGTGCTCGCAGGTCAACCAGCGTCATCTACCCTCGAGGACCTGGCTGATCTCGCCGATCGAGTTAGTGACGTTGCTGTTTTGTCGCCTCGAGTTGCAACTTTGACTGATGGAGCTTCCAACTCAGTCCTCCAACAACTTCATGTGGAAATCGCCGAGCTTCGAAAGCAGTTTCAGAACCTGTCTTCTGATAGACAGGGTAGATCGCGATCTCGTACTCCTAGAGGAAATCAAAAATCTCCACGCCAGAGGTCGCAGTCTAGCTACCGCAAGCACCCACTTTGCTGGTACCACAGTAAGTTTGGCGAGAAAGCAGCGCGGTGCATCAAGCCTTGTAACTACAAGTCGGAAAACACCAACGGCAGTCGGTAATGGCGGCTGACGACTGCCCTGTTTCTTCTACTGGTCGCCTGTTTATCACCGATCGTTCTTCGAAGATGCAATTCCTGGTCGACACCGGTAGCGACCTCTGCGTCTTCCCACGGTCGGCTGTAAGTGATCGTCGCTCTCGGACAGACTATAACTTGTGTGCGGCAAACGGTTCTACCATTTACACGTATGGTTATATAAATTTACATTTAGATTTTGGTTTGCGCAGAAATTTTGAATGGCGATTTGTTGTAGCCGATGTAACCAAGCCAATTATAGGTGTAGATTTTTTAAATTTTTATAGCTTGATTGTTGACTGTCGTAATAAGCGTTTAATAGATAATGTTACTTCTTTAGCAGCTATTGCCTTGTCAGCCAAATGCAGCGTGTCGTCGATCAAAGTCGTGACGGGTGAGTCCCGCTACCACAAGATTCTCAACGAGTACTCTGAGATAACTCGTCCGGCAGGTAGATACCCACACACTACACCACACAACACTGTCCATTATATTCGTACGACACCAGGCCCTCCAGTATCTTTACCCCCTCGTCGATTAGCTCCTGATAAATTGAAGATAGCGCAAGCAGAGTTCCAGTCTATGCTGGCCAATGGCACAGCTAGACCTTCGCAGAGCCCTTGGTCGTCGCCTCTTCACCTGGCGCCAAAGAAGAATAACGGATGGCGTCCGTGTGGCGACTATCGCAAGCTCAATGCCCGCACAATCCCTGATAGATACCCGATTAAGCATATTCATGACTTTACACATAATATTGCTTCGTGTAAAATTTACAGCGTTTTAGATTTAGAACGGGCTTACAATCAGGTACCAGTCAGCGCCGAGGACATTCCGAAGACCGCCATCACAACCCCATTTGGATTATTTGAATTCCCTTTCATGACATTTGGTCTTCGAAATGCGGGCCAAACTTTTCAAAGGTTTGTCGACGAAATGACAAGGGGACTCGATTTCGTGTACTGTTATTTAGACGATTTTCTAATTTATTCGCGCGATGAAGAGGAGCATGAGAAGCACCTCCGTATTGTTTTCGACAGACTGAAAGCATACGGGATGCTAGTTAACACTTCTAAGTGCATTTTTGGTGTGAACGAGGTAAACTATTTAGGTTACACAATTTCTGAGGCAGGATGCAAACCTTTAAATTCGAAAGTTCAAGCCATAATTGATTTTCCCACTCCTACGAATGTTCGTCAGTTGAGAGGTTTCTTAGGTATGCTCAATTTTTACAGGAGATTTATTCCTCTAGCTGCCCCAATTCAAGCACCACTACACGCTTTATTGACGGGATCCGTTAAAGGTTCTCA
The DNA here is from genome assembly GCA_036365455.1 of Macrosoma leucophasiata. Classification (NCBI taxonomy): domain Eukaryota; kingdom Metazoa; phylum Arthropoda; class Insecta; order Lepidoptera; family Hedylidae; genus Macrosoma; species Macrosoma leucophasiata. Next base: position 14,060,093 of record JAWQUS010000009.1, on the reverse strand, counting down.
GCCAATCAAATTGTCAGGTGTCACACTAGAAGCTTTTCAGGCCTGTAAGGAAAGTCTTTCCAATGCCACCCTTCTAGCTCACCCAGAATGTACTGCCAAACTCGCCGTAGTGACAGATGCGTCTGATAAGGCTATCGGCGCAGTTTTACAGCAATATAAAGACGATGCATGGCAGCCTTTATCTTTCTTTTCTAGAAAGTTGAGTCCTTCTCAAGTCAAATATTCGCCATATGACAGGGAGTTACTGGCTATTTATGAAGCTATTAAATACTTTAAACATATGCTTGAAGCAAGGCATTTTGTAATTTATACTGACCACAAGCCAATCAGTTTCGCATTCCATGAACGGAAGAACAACTGTTCGCCTAGGCAGTATAGATATTTAGATTATATATCACAATTTACGACGGACATTCGGCATATATCCGGCAAGGACAACGTTGTTGCCGATACATTGTCACGAGTCGAAGAATTAGTAGCACCCGTCAGCGTCGAAAATTTAGCCAATAGCCAAAATACAGACCCTGAATTGGAGAAACTCATTGCAGAAGGCTCTTCATTGCAATTGCGGAAGCTACATGTCCCTGGATGTCAAATTCCTCTGTACTGCGATGTCAGTACAATGAATTCCAGGCCTTATGTACCTAAACCTTTTCGCAAACAAATATTTGATAGTTTGCATTCGCTAAGTCACCCCGGTGCCAACGCTTCGGTCAAATTAGTAGCCGAGCGCTTTGTTTGGCCCGGCATGAGAGCAAACTGTCGGGATTGGGCGCGTGCCTGTCTACCATGTCAACGAGCTAAGGTCACTCGTCACGTGACTGCCCCCGTTGGCACCTACAAGACGCCGCGCATGCGATTCAAGCAGATCCATATTGATCTGATTGGACCCCTTCCTCTATCTCAAGGCTATCGATACTGTCTTACGGCCGTAGATCGATTTACGCGATGGCCGGAAGCAGTACCGATAGAAGATATAACAGCGGAAACCGTTGCAAAAGCTTTGTTGTCAACCTGGATTGCTCGATTTGGCTGTCCCACAGACATCATAACTGATCGTGGTCGACAGTTTGAGTCTGCCTTATTCCAATCTTTGTCAAAGATTGCAGGGTTTGAGCATAAGCGGACAACAGCTTACCATCCGGCTTGCAACGGCCTCGTTGAACGCTTTCATCGCCAGCTCAAGGCCGCGATAGTTTGCCACTCGAACGACAGGTGGACAGAGTCATTGCCGTTAGTTCTGTTAGGCATAAGAACTGCCTTTAAAGAAGATTTGCAGTCGTCTTCGGCTGAATTAGTCTATGGCGAGCCGTTAAGATTACCTGGTGAGTTTTTTGAGTCCACTACCAGCGGTACTACTGATATATCTGAATTTTCTGCGAGGCTCAAAATTTTAACCTCTAAGCTGCAGCCAGTCCCAGCTTCACGGCATTGCAAGCCAAAAGTATTCGTTTACAAGGAACTTGAAACTTGCGATCACGTTTTCCTCCGCGAAGACGCATTGCGAGGTTCTTTACAGCCTGCCTACACTGGGCCACATAAGGTTCTTGCCAGAGGTGACAAAGTATTTAAAATTTTGTTAAATAATAAGGAATCGAATGTATCTATCGATCGGCTGAAACCAGCTTATATACTTTGTGTGAAGGATGAAGAACCCGTTCCTGAGGTTCCTCAGGGGTACGTCACTCGTTCTGGTCGTAAAATACAATTTACAGATTTTTATCGCCCTTGACGGTCTCTGGAGGGGGGTGGTGTAGGCTCCTTTCCTACATTTGACACAAATAGTATAAAAAGTATTATACATACCTACTAAAACATATTTATAATTTATACAAATTTATATTGTTTATCTATTACTTGAATATTTATCTATAACACAATCATTAACTAAACTGGTATACACCCGATACCTGATTTCTGGTACCGGGTATCAACGACAACTGGTACCGACCACGCTACAACACTAGACGTATCGGTACATAAATACTACATAACGCGCGATGTGTTGCGCGCGCACGCTGCGCGCGCATACGGCACGGACCGCGTTGGCGCATGGCGGCAAAACCAGTCTCGACTCTGATTTGACGCGGAACGCTTGTCTCTCGCCCGCGTTTATGCCTAACGTACTTTAGTTTACATATAAGTTTAGTTTATGTAACCCGCTTTCTCTTCCATTTCTCAACTATTCTTTCTACCGAACTATTATATCTCTGTGCTTGTACTTCTACTTCATCTAACTTCTTGCACCTTCTAACTTAGTGAGTGTGTTATGTGTAACGGTCAGAACATTATATTCATACCAAAAACTGTAAGTGTTTATGTTATATACCTTTACACCATCTACATTACATACACCTCCTTCCCACTAAAACTTCATTAATTGGAAACCTTAAAAATAAACAAATAAAATAGCAGTTTTCATTATTACTGGTATCAATAAAGTTACAAGTGCTACAACATCAACATATCACTAGCGAAATGTCATACTTTTTACCTAAACCAACTTATTGGATACATTGAAAATACAGATGTTATTTATCAATATGATGCTATATACATGGATTCTGTGTAAATACATTTCCTTTGAAAAGGTATTCTTCAGCCACAATCACAAAATCATCCAGCTATCGCATGAATACTGGCTACAAACCTGTAGAGTCAATTAAGGTTGACTTTTGGTATTTTTGCTCCCACACTGCATTGTACAACATATTGGCATCTTGTATAATAATTCCTGCACACTTATGAGTCAATATTTCATGTATTTTCAATAAATAACAAGATATTTTAAAATATGCACAACCACTTGACATCGAATGTACCACAAACATCTTAACACAAAATGGCAACTAGGCACCCGAACAAAAAATGTCATAGAGTAGTGTTAACGACTGTGACATTGAAAATAAACAAACATAGTGTCGTCTCTTTTTCTATAGTCAATTTTTACATTAAGTAGAGAGAGATCAACTTATATTATCTTTTTTTATGGAAATATTTCTTATATATATATAAATAAAATTTTGTATAGATTATAAGAGCACCTCCATGTAATTATCAGCTCAATGGCGTTGACGCATACATTTCCGAACGTTCCATTTTTCACCCATTATCGGTCGCGATATTTTTCAGACTTTTTGTTGGACGTGGGCGTTGCATAATGGCTATCCGTACGTTCTATTTTCCTGCTAACAAAAATCGGTCACCGATTATCGGACGTGGGCGGCCCTCATTGTGCATTCGAGCGCAAACTTAGTGATGCGCGTGGGAGCAACGTCTTACCTTTGTGATTGGAACATTAGCATCTGAAACACTAAACTGTTTCGAATCTTTGTATGTATCATTTCGAACATTTGGTACATAGCGTCAAAGATCTACTGTAGCGAAAGTCCAAAACAAACAACTCGGCTCATAAAAGCAAAATAATGCAAACGAAAAACGCTCTTAAATTATTCGTCTTACAAATGCCAGTCGTTAATATTACGTGCTTAAGGTACCTACTGTATAGGCGCAACGTAATAAGTAGACTAGTGATCTGTGGGTATAAGTTACAAAATATTAGGTTGGGGAAAAAGTTTCTTCGCATTTTTTAAGATAATTCAAAACATTTTTTAATATAGTTTATTTAAATTTAACTTAAGTATGTATGTACCATTTTGTTCGATAACCTTTTGCCATCTTGCAGGTGGGGACATGATCCCATTGCTATAAAAATTTTGGGACTTCTCATCAAAATACCGCGACAAGTGGATTTGGTAGTCCTCTCGTGATGTTAACCTAACATTGCATAAAGAATTCTGAAGAGACCGAAACAGGTGGCAATCTGAAGGTGCAAGGTCAGGACTATACGGCGGATGCATTAACACCTCCCAGCCAAACTCTCTTAATTTTTGCTGAGTGGCTATAGATGTGTGAGGTCTAGCGTTATAATGATGAAACACCACACCTCTTCTGTTGATCAATTCCGGCCGCTTTCTCTCAACTTCTTGCTTTAATCTCATTAGTTGTTCGATGATTGATAGAGTTCAGAATCGATAGTCCTGCCTGGTGGTAATAGCTCATAATGATTAATGCCCTTCCAATCCCACCACACACACAACATCACCTTATTGCGAGTTAACCCGGGTTTCACCACAGTCTGTGAAGCCTGACCGGCCTTTGACCACGACCTTTTTCGCACGTTCTTGTCGTACGTGATCCACTTTTCATCACCAATTATCAGCTTCTTCAAAAATGATTCGGTTTCATAATAAGGAATCACAAATGAGTACACGATTCATTAGGTTTCGTTCAGTGAGCTCGTGAGGTACCCAAATATCGAGCTTTTTTTTGTACCCAGCTTTTTTTAAATGCGCCAAAACTGTTTTGTGATCAATTCTCAGTTCTTCAGCTACGTCGTAACTACTGATATGTCGATCTTGCTCCACTTTTTCAAAAATGGCATCCATTTTATCTGTAATAGGGCGACCAGAGCGAGGTGCATCTTTGACATCAAAATTTCCGGATTGAAAACGCTTAAACCAAATTTGTGCTACTCTCACAGGCACTGCACTAGGTCCATAAACATCGCAAATTTTTTCGCGGCTTGCGTTGCAATTTTACCTTTTTTGTAGTAAAATTTTAAAATGTATCGAATTTCTTCATTAGATTCACTCATCTTGACAATACGAAAAACAATTGAAAATCACACATATGCCTAATTTGAATTTGTTCTTTAAAATGTTAACTTTCAATGATACCAAAACCAGCCAGATACAAATACTACAACCAAAGAGATTTTATTACAAGTTCATACATACTATAATGCGAAGACTTTTTCCCCAACCTATTATCATTATCTCGCTCTCTCGCTTCGGTAGCGGATTCTCAGATTCAAATGTCAAGTGTCTCGGTTGCGGTCTCAATCACTCGGGCGACATGAACGCGCTTAACAGATAGCAATAATGTTAGAGTTCAAATTGATGCATTTGAAACAATATTGGTGTTCCAATATTTCAGAACATCGAAATGTTTCGGAAAAGTGATTCGAAACAGTAGAGTCACACACGTCTACTTAGTGAGGAAAACCGTTAAAAATGCCAATTATTCAGCGTTTTGGTGTAAAAACCGAACAGTAAAGCAAACTAAACCACTCAGTTGCATTGCTTATTACCGGTGAGTCATACTTTTGTTACTTTTTTTAAGTATACCACGGTATCACATCGTCCGTTATCAAATAGGTATATCGTGAACGTCAAAACGTGTGTATTTCAATCTATTCTTATAATTTAATATCTTTGCTATTACCTATCATACCCTATCATATTAAATTAGCCTCCACAACATCATCCCAATCGTTCATCGCATGATAAGGAACTTGAGGATAATAAATAAAACAGCATTATTGAATATTCCATAGAATATAATGTAACAATTTATTACAAATAATAAAATCAGTTACATTGGCGACCAAGTTTTCAATACAAGGTAGATAAGACATATCCAATGTAAAACTGACACAGAGAAAAAAATATGAAACACAGGTAATAAGAACAAAAGCCAACTCCATTTCGTAAGAAATTAAAAGAAAATTTAAAGACTAAACTTAAATTATTCTTGGTCAATATAGAAAGTCAAAGTGCCCAGTATAATATAACTCTTTAATTCATATTATATAGAAATGTTGATAGTTGCAATGTTTTTGTTTGCAGATATGCACTTCCAATGCTTAATAAATGTTATATATTTTGGAAGAGTGCATCCCACTTTTTTGTTTCTTTTTCAATTTTTATTATTTTAATATTTTTTTTTAGACCGGGACTGTTACTTATAATAGTAGATAGATGTTCAAAGCATTATAATTAACAAGAACACAGTAGAAAAAATAAGGTTAACCAGTACATTACTGGTCGAAACCATTCTAATCTTTTTTAGTGGCTTGCTGTTTAGCTTGGTGAGCCTGCAATACAGCAACAGCCTCATCTACCTTTGCTTTAAGAGACTCTCCATGCTCCAACATATGAAGGAGTTCTGAATTATCAATTTCCAAAAGCATACCTGTTATCTTTCCAGCTAATTCGGGATGCATTCTTTGAATAAGTGGGAAGAGACGTTCACCTAGCATTTGTTTTTGTTCTTGAAGTGGTGCAGCAGCTAACATTGTGGCTGTTAAAGGTTCTTGACCTTGAATGTGTACAGCAGGCTGTGGAGCAGGTGGATTGCGCATGTTAGCAGTATATTTATATCCTGCAGGGCGACCACTAGCGACAAGTGGTGCACGGATAGATGCAGCCGCAGCCACACCTTGCTGTCCAGTAATAGGTCTAGCACCAAGTGATGTACGCATCGCTGCTTGAGTTGGACCTCTTGGTGCTGGGCGGAACGGTGCCTGCATGTTGGGATACCCGGAAGCGGCAGTTTGCGTACTGGGTCTTACTGGTGGCTGTGCTGTCCAACGTGGTGAAGGTCTTATTTGAGTCATTTGAGCAGGGCCATAGAAACGTTGCGCTGGTGGAATGGTGGGTACAAAGTACCCGCCAGCTCCACCTGGTTGGAATATTTGACCCATTTGTTGCATACGCATACTTGCCATACGTTGCATGTACTGCGATGTCAAATGTGCCTTACGATCTTCTTTACGTTGCGCTAAAGCCACATACAGTGGTTTTGTTCCAACAATGCGTCCATTCATTTCAGTCACTGCCTTTGTAGCTTCTTCTGGTGATGAAAAACATACAAACCCAAAACCTTTACTGCGGCCATCTTCCAACATTACCTGATAATAAATTATATTTTTTAATTATATATTATTTTTGGTATATGAATTATTCAAAACTATTTAATAGTACCAGTAATTATTAAAATAGCACAGTACTTAATGCAAAAGGTAAGATTTTATTTACAAGAATTATGATTGTCAAGAAATCAAAACTATTAGGCATATTAAAAATCAAAGGATCATGGCAAGATTTGTAAATTTTTCAAGGTGATACTTTTTGAAAAAGTTAAAGATAAAGAATATACCGATTTATATTAACAACCACCAGACCAGAATACAAAGTTTATAATAAAAGATATATTATTAAGGATGGCTCACACTGTGGCATGTTAGTAGGATTATATATGATATATACTCCGGTTTGATAAAAATATTTAAATAACTGGGAAATAATATTCCCCAGCGGATTCACCTAAGACCTTTATTTCATTCCATTTGTATGCATCGATCTGTGGAACTTGACATGACTATAATAAAAACAAAAAACCGGTAAAATGCACCTACATCAGTCCGCCAAGTGCGAATCGAATTCGCTGACTGAAGTGTTCGCAAGTCCGCTTCTAAGACCAACAGACACCTCCAGTACTCAGTCAGTACCTCCACCTTAACTAAGCGACAGAATTTACAACAAACAAACTGGTAAAATTTTGTAGACGAAGTGAACTTCCAACTACTAGACCTTAGTTAATACCTGATATGATATGAACCAAATATGTATAATTTCGAAACCATCTATTGCGGAATTTCTATGGAGTTTTCGAGTAAAACACATTTGGTCGACGATTCCTCGCAAACTTGTAAAGCCAACTTAAGTGTGTTAGTTTTCCTTTTAATTTCATTATATATGGCTACTATTGCCGTAACGTTTGAATATCTAACAACAACCGTTTAGTCGGTAGAGGGGGAAGGGACACTTGACTCTAACGAAAATTGGCACTTTAAAGCTTAACAAGTCACGAACAGTTAACTAAATCGAAAAGTGATATTAGGACACCCATAACATTTTAATTATGAGATGAATAACAGAGGAGCAGCAATAAAAACATTGCGAAAATACAAAAATTCTGTGATATAGGTAGCCTTGCTGTTAATGTTAAATTATTGTACCCATGCGAAGCCGGGGCGGGCCGTTAGTATTTTATATGCTTAAATTAATATAGTGAAAATGAATCTACTAGCGAGTGTTAAACAGCAGCATTGCGCACGTTGCGCTACATTACATTGCGACAGGGTGCGTGTGCGAGTAGGTTATAGGTTAGGATCCCACTGCAGAATCATTTCGTTCATCCAGATATGCTGCAGACCTATTATTTACGCAAATTTATGATCAAGAAAAATATATAATTATCCACTAGGTTATCTCTCAAAATATGGCCGCAAGCATTTTTAATAAAATAAATTTAAATTGAGTACTGGAAAAAAATAGTTTAATTGTTTTTTCAATAAAATAGCGTCCACTTCACGGCAATATATATTAAGACACTGAAAAACCACGGCTTCCGTTGTTTACTTGGCCGCCCCTTCACTCTTCACAGCCAAGTGTAAACAGGTATGATCCTGATACATATTTAGGTTCATATCGTACATTAATTATTTATATATCAAACTAGCTGACCCGGCAAACTTCGTATTGCCTCACAATGAAATAATGTGTCAAAGGTTTGATAGATACGGACTATTTGTATGGAAATATGAAATTGTGGTTTTTACTATTTCCCTTCAATTTCTTCATATTTTCTTACCTTTTAAACTTTCCATGGACTTCCAAAAATCATTTAAAAACAAAATTAGCCAAATCGGTAAAGCCGTTCTCGAGTTTTAGCGAGACTAACGAACAGCAATTGATTTTTATATAATATATATAGATTAAAGCTATTTTTTTTTCATTATTATGAAATATTTAAATTAAATGTGGCCGCAAATAAGGGTTGCTGGCTTTTAAAGATAGTAAACATTAAAAGTAGAATGAAAAAAAAGGTAGCGCGTAATATCACCGGTCAGACGCGAATAGCGATTGCCAGCTGTAGTAGGTGTACGACGCGACGTTTTAAAGCCATTGCTCGCAACCAGAACTAGCTCAGTAGACGTTACACACGTCTACTGAGCTAATAGAGACTCTTCACTGTTCCGAAACATTCCGTAAAGATTGGAACACCAATAATATTTTAAATGCATCATTCAGAACATTTGGAACTCGAACATTATTGCTCTCTGTTTAGCGCGTTAATGTCGCTTGAGTGATAGAGTGTGACAGCATGACCGCAACCGAGACACTTGACATTTGAATCTGAATCAGCTAGCGAAGCGAGAGAGCGAGATAACAATACAATATTAAGCAAGTGAGAGTGGGATACCAAATGAGATGATATTTTGTTACTTATGCCGTTGCGCCAATACAGTACCTTATGCACGTAATAATAACGACTATGGCGTTTGTAAGACGAATAATTTAAGAACGTTTTTCGTTTGCATTATTTTGCTTTTACGAGCAGAGTTGTTTGTTTTGGACTTTCGCCACAGTAGATCTTTGACGCAATGTTCCAAATGTTCGAAATGATGCACACAAAGATTCGGAACAGTTTAGTGTTTCAGATGTGTTCCAATCACAAAGGTGAGACGTTTCTTCAACGCCTATCACTCAGCTCTCAACAGAATCTACACTTCTACAGTATTATTGTGTATAGATCTATACATAGATGTATACATTTTTCCGGGATAAAAAGTACCCAATGTCAGAGAATTTGTAATAATACTAAGTATAGAATGGACACTTCGACGTCCCGCCCGATTTCCCCGCCTCATCCAACCACCTCCCCTCTTATGGGCGACGGTTGGTATTCTACAGCGAGGTTGCAAGCGGCCTAGTTGTGATACATTTTATAAAATCAATATATTATTTATTTTTATAAAAATGGTGGTTGTAACGCTATTGTGTTCGATGGTAATATCACGGTATCACCGTATATTACCATCGAACACTCCAATGAACTAGCTCGAAAGCGTGAATACCTACATGTTACTATGTTACTTGACCTGCCAGTAACTGGTTATCGGTTTTTTTATGTCAAAGTATTGACAGAAGCAGACGGGCCACCTGATGGAATGTAGTCACCGTCGCCTATGAACATTTGCAACACCAGGGGCGTCGCCAACGCGCTGCCAGCCCAGAAGGACTCTTTTGACGCAATTTTTGAAGAACCCCATATTGTTGCACCGAGGGAACACCTGAGAGAGAAGCTCATTCCACAATTTACACGTTCTGGGCAAAAACGAACGTGAGATACGCACCGTTGAACATTGCTAGGTGTCCAGTCGGTGAGGGTGGAACTTCTCTCTTCGGCGCGTAGAACGGTGTAGGAAAAGAGACGGTGGCACCATGTCAGTTACGTCACGTACGTCTTACTGCCAGTTTGCGTCTGTGTATTTTGCTTGTTTTAAAATCACGAACTGTTCAAATCACGCGGGAGTTGTAATTGTTGTGCGGAACCAAGTTCGATTCACCCGTGTGAGTGTTTGGGGAGGCTATCTCGTTCCATTAAATGTGATAAGAGGCTTCAAACTGCACTATCAACCGGTACGTTTTTTACTGAGTGAGTAGGTAGTTGCATATAACAATTTAGTCAAGTGCCGTTCTATGCTGTGCATTTAACTGTTTACTGCGCCATCTGTTGGTTAGTGATCCCACTTTATTGATATATATTGAACTGTGTGTTGCTTGCAACGATGTCAAGCAACAAGTGTGCAGCATGCGGCAAGTTCATGTCGGCTTCGGTAGGTGGCGTTAGCTGTACGATGTGTCCGCTCGCTTTTCATAAGGGATGCGTAGCGATACCAGAAAAAGGCGCTGTTTCACGTGATTGGACTTGCCCAGAATGTAAGAAAAAGCAGCGTAAGGGCGACAACAGCAGTACTCCCGTGAAAGCAGTATGTGGCACTTCCTCGTCGATTTCATCAGTAGACGAGAGCACTGACGTCCGTGCTATGCGCCTCGAGCTTGCTCAGTACATGGCTGAGCAAAGGCAGTTCCGTGAGGAAATACGAGCTACGTTGGCAAGCTTGACCACCCGAATGGATGGGATCGAACGTCGCCTAGATGTGCTAGAAAGCCGTGAAGCCGTTATGCAGAAGAAAAAGCGTGGGAGATAACTCAGAGCCTTGCGGCACACCAGCGTTGATAGGTTGTCTGTCTGAGCGCTGACCGTCAACTAGGACCTGTATAAAACGGTCAGACAGAAAGCTGGCTGTCCAGTTGCAAAGCCTCCCGGGAAGACCGTAAGATAGAAGTTTCGCGAGAAGTGCCCTGTGCCAGACCCGGTCAAAGGTCTTAGCAATATCTCTAATGTAAACCGTTATCATGTTCTGGGTAGGTTATATATACTGTGGTAGAGCATCAGTGATGGAGCTCCAAGGCGTACGAGCACCACCGCATTTCCCAATTTATATTTCCCTAACGATAATACTATGTTAGCAATGTGGGTGTCAATGTCAGGGTAAAAATAATTACCACCGCAACGATGAGGTCATAATAATTATTACAAAAATGGTACCTCCTTTCTGGTCAAAGATGGCGGACATAATAATTTTCCAGAAATATGATACTGGATTTCAATTTTCTATTTCTTGAGATGCAAATTTTTCAAATCCATCTTGATGGCTAACAGTTTTTTTTTTAAGATTATGTGTATTAATTTCAAGGTTTCTTGGGGTGCTGATTAAGAAAATGCATCCATTTTTAGATCCAAGATGGCGGACAGACTTCTTTTTTCAAAATATGATAAGGGTATCAATTTCGAGATTTCTGAGGTGCTGATTACGAAAATGACATCTATTTTAAAATCCAAGATGGCGGACATAATTATTTTTCCAAATTGGGATATGGGTGTTGCTTTTATGTATACGAACAAAAGTGTCGGATTCGTCAGTATTTTGCAGTTTTTATTCAAAGTAAATATTTAAAATAAAATGAGAAAAGAAGTAGATTGTTTTTTTTTAACCTCCACTAAAAAAGGTCAAGAGCCGCCTATCTGCCTAACTTTAAAAAAAATGCTTTATAAACTTTGAAAAATGATATGTACTAAGTTTGAAGGACTTCTTTTTCAGGATTAGCATACATTACAATATGCTAATCCTGGATCATCTGCGTAGTCATTGATAAAATTATAAACTAATTTTGGGATCTAGCTACATTTTATTAAATACCTTTACACTGTTAAGCACTCATTTTAACACTGTAAAGGTATATTTTATTCTCACGTTAGGAAAAGGAAAGATCTGTTAGAAAATAAAAATTAAAATGGAGTATTCTAGTTATGACAAAAAAATCATAACATAGTTCACTCCAATCTTGAAAAAAAGGAACATGTCTAATTAATCCAATTACACAGTCATAATAGTTCACTCTATGAAATAAATCTTTCTGAAAAAGAGTTATCTAATTATGACGAAAAAATCGTAACATAGATTACTCTAAACCTGTAAAAAAAATGCTTCTATGGTCTGGATTAAGCATTAGACTAGACCAGAGTATTAAATTAGTTCCCTTGTTTTAAAATCACTGGGAACAAATGTTAACAACAAATCTCAATTTTCCCTGACTTTTCAGTTATTCCTTCGATTTCACTGACTTTCCCTGACCACCTTGAGCTTCCCTGACCTTTCCCTGACTTTCCAGAATGTGGACACCCTGAGTTTTATTATTTGTATAGATTTGTAAATTTCAAAAAAAGATATTTTATTTATTTTGGAATATTTATTAAGTTGTCTCTACTACCAGTGGTTGAGAGCTCTAGCTTCCGACGCATGCGCAATGGCTTTAAAACGTCGAGTCGGCAATCTGGCACTTGCATATCGTAATAATGAGAAAAAATATAGCTTCAATATGATTTTTTAGTCTCTATACATATTGACGTGAGATAAACGAATTTTATTAAAAAAACAAGTAAAAAAAAATTATGTTTTCTCTAGATTATAAAATATTCATAAAAATTACGTTTGCAGCATATCTGGATGAAAGAAATAATTCTGCAGTGGGATCCTCCTAACCTATAAGTAACATATTAAGAAAAAATATATTTATCTGCCTACCCCGTTAGGGACCTGGCGTGAAGATACATATTTTTTTATGTAAGGGAAGTAATAAACACGCATGCAGTTCACATTGATGTTAAGTGATGACTGCAGCCTATAGACCCCCACACAAAGAGCAAGGTCAAAATGCAGATTACTACTTCTGAGGCCTAAGGTGTAATGCCTCTGTGTCGGAAATTACAGGGCCGTACATAACCACCTGACCGGAACACAATAGTGCTGAACACTACCATTTAGCGGCAAGTGTATTAGGTAATGTGGTGGTGCCTACGCCCGCGAGCTCCGTCACTGGAGCTCTACCACCAGTAAAAATATATTTTAGACTTTTGGCAGTTACCTTACACAACTTACTCAAAATTAATTGTTACAAAATAAAAAAATTACCTTGGCTGATGTTATTGTACCAAAAGGTGCAAATTCTTTACGAAGTCTTTCATCGTCAATTGTGTCATCTAAATTCTTAACATACAAATTGACACCTTGGTAACGAGTCAAACGTTCTGATTTTAACTGTTCGAATTTACGTTTCAATTCTTTTTGACGCTCAGCTTTCTTTTGAGCGCGTCCTACATACAAAGGTTTTCCCTCTACAAGCTCTTTGCTGTTCAATTCCATACAAGCTCTTTCAGCTGCATCAGGATCTTCAAAAGCAACAAATCCAAATCCTCTAGAATTGCCGTCGTCTTTATACATTACTTTGTGGCTTGTAATACGACCATATTTTTCAAACATATCCTTCAACATTTCATCAGTGAAATCTTCACCAAAATTCTTCACATATACATTAGTGAACAGTTTAGCCCTTTCTCCAAGTTCCTTTTCACGCTCTTTACGAGGGATGAATCTGCCAACGTAAACTTTCTTTCCATTCAAAAGCATGCCATTTACTTTGTCAATTGACTTATTGGCAGCCTCTTCAGTTTCAAAATGAACAAATCCATAGCCTTTTGAAGCTCCAGTTTCATCTTGGGCAACTTTACAACTCAAAATATTACCAAAAGCAGAAAATGTATCATACATAGCCTTGTTATCTATAGTTCTGTCAAGATTTTTGATAAACACATTTCCAACACCTGATTTCCGCAGAGAAGGATCACGTTGAGACCACATGATCCTTATAGGCCTTCCTTTAATTAAATCAAAATTCATAGTGTCCAATGCTCTTTCAGCTAAAACAAACAATACATTTATGTGTATTTTTAACCAACTTAAAAAAAAGGAGGAGGTTGTCAATTTGTCCGCATTTTTTTTTTATTACACAAGTATAATTTACATACATATTCATTAAATTTCTGATATCGATGTTAGTAGAATACTCCATATAGAATTATTTTTACATACAAAATATGATTAGAAAAGATGTTTTTTTTTTTCAATCAAGTAACAAAATCCCAGATGGGCTTGTCTATTATTGAGTTCCTGATCTATGTCATTACATTGGTTTTGATTTTTATAGGTAAATAAATAAAGTATAACTTTGAATATGTAACTGTATGAAGTTAAAAAGTAGCAGTCTTATTCATAAAAAATTATAACACCTCTAAGAGCTCGCTATAGTATGCTTTAAGAAAAACGTTATTTATAATAGCATTTTAGCACTTAAGCAGTCTATAAACCCTCTATAAAGTTATAGAGGCCAGAACCCTACTATAACAGTGCTATAAGAAAAAAAGATGGCCGACATTCAACAGCTGATTGTTGAAATTGACATTGAGCGCGTTCCATCAATCTACCACAACGACCGTAACGCCCTGTGTATTGTTCCACCTGAGGTCGTCGCGAGCGGTCGTTTGACGTCATAAATAACGTCACTGTTCGCGACCACATGGAGTCCACTCCGATCCACCAATATTTTGTGCTTTCACCAAAACGGCAATTTCAGCGGTCTTGGTCGCGGTCGATGCGGTCGATTAATGGAACGAAGCTAGGAATTACTTGACATGACTTTATGTCACCTGTGACGTTGATTTTTTTCCTTTTTTTCGAAATAAGGTCATTTTCACATGTAATTTGTAGACAATTTGGCGTGCTTGATTGCTTGCTGGATCCCTTAGATCATTACTAAATTATCTAAGCTGGATCCATTTGTCCACAGAATTCCTAGCACTGGCAACATTTTGTCTATAAACAGAATTTTAACTATGGAAGGTTTATAGAACATCTATGAATAAACAATTTTATAGAACGTTATATAGGCTTATAGAGCATTTTAACTAATGAATGCTATAAACCTTCTATAAGCGTTTTTTATGAATAAGACCGTAGGGATATAAAATCACATTTTTTTTTTTTTAAAGAAAAATGGAAAGAAAAATTTGACTTCAGGCGAGGCTCGAACTCGCGACCTACTGGGAATCTAGTCCAGCCGCTCTTCCAATTGAGCTACTGAAGCCCTGCCCGATTTGTCAAATCTTTCCTTCACATCTATTGCTTTGCTTTATGGTAGCAGTACCGCCATCTATTACCAACTATGCTAGTTAGGCAACCGATATAATAGACTTTTCAGTTTATTGAATATCGTAAAGAAGTCGCTTTTACCCTTAATAATTGTTTGATATTATTTCGCATTAACACATGCTTGTGAAATATATATTTCTTTTATTGTAATAGATGGCGCTACTGCTACCATAAAGCAATGCAATAGATGTGAAGGAAAGATTTGACAAATCGGGCAGGGCTTCAGTAGCTCAATTGGAAGAGCGGCTGGACTAGATTCCCAGTAGGTCGCGAGTTCGAGCATCGCCTGAAGTCAAATTTTTCTTTCCATTTTTCTTTAAAAATAAAAAACTATATTTCACAAGCATGTGTTAATGCGAAATAATATCAAACAATTATTAAGGGTAAAAGCGACTTCTTTACGATATTCAATAAACTGAAAAGTCTATTATAGTGGTTGCCTAACTAGCATAGTTGGTAATAGATGGCGCTACTGCTACCATAAAGCAATGCAATAGATGTGAAGGAAAGATTTGACAAATCGGGCAGGGCTTCAGTAGCTCAATTGGAAGAGCGGCTGGACTAGATTCCCAGTAGGTCGCGAGTTCGAGCCTCGCCTGAAGTCAAATTTTTCTTTCCATTTTTCTTTAAAAATAAAAAAATATATATTTCACAAGCATGTGTTAATGCGAAATAATATCAAACAATTATATAAAATCACAGGCAATTATTAATCCACAGCAAAATAAGGCACTTGCTACTTCCTATTACAATCAGAACATTTTCTAAACAAGTGAAATCCAATTACTATTATTTTTTAAATGAAATTAAAGTGGCAAACGAGCATACAGTTCACATTGATGTTAAGAATTGGCTGCAGCCTTTAGACACTCACACAAAGACCAGAGGAAATACAGATGCATTACCACTTCTGAGGCCTAATGTGTTATGCCTGTGCCCAAAATTACAGGGCCAATTATTAAAGCTTGATTGTGGTCCAATAATTATAGACAACATACATATACATGCTAAACATTATATTACAATGTAAGTCACATGCTTTAGAACTGATAGTTTCATAATTAATAATCATGGAATGCAATATTGACTGACACACCACTACGCTTTGGCTTATAATACTTGTGAAAATAACCAATTAAAAATATGGTATTACACCTATGGGGGCCTCCAAAAATCTAATGGTCGCTGGAAATCATGAAGTATTTTTTTTGCTTGCACCGTTTTTTAGAATCTATTTACCATAAACATTGCTTGTATGGCTCTGTTATAACTACCACAAATGCAAAACAACTTAGCCTAACTTAGGCCCAAGGGGTGGCATCACATCTGGATTTTGACCATACATTTTTGTGTAGATTTCTGCAGTATTCACTTACCATCAATGTGAACTTGTTAGCCACAAAAAAATACTTACAATCAGAGTCAAAGTGATGTGTCAAACTGTTATGTTACTTTATAATAATGGCAACCCTTGAAACGTCCCACTGCCGGGCATGAGTATCTCCCCTTTTTCGGGAGATACTTATTTTTATTACTTTACTAATTTCTTACTTAGCAAAGATGTGCTTCCCTGACCAAAGAATAGTTTTAACACATCTATGAAACAAAATTAATAATGGAAGTGAGACTTTCAAAGTTTTTAAATAACCTTCATTCTGCTAGTACAAGGATTGCCAGGTCTCAGATTTCAGGATAAGAAGTACATTGGAATTTTAAATGGGAGGATCTTCATTGGCATTTGATGAGTAAACAATAAATGTCATTAGAGAACCATTATGGATGCCTTTTGCCAATTAAATCGATGATTCAGAAGTTCTTCCTTTTATCTATTAAGAACCATCCACAACAAGTTTACAGATGGGAATGTTGAAATGAGTTTTCCACCAGCGAGAGTCCATTGGTGGGCAAGGTCATCTACATCAACACATTACTTGAGTTATTAACTATTCATGTTAAATAAAAATTTGATGAAAAGTTAAATCTAATTGTCTGAATTTAAGTAACCACTTTATCACTAATTTAATGATGACTCAATAGAAAATTACAAAAGACACAATTTGGCTTCTTGTGAAATTCTTCAGTTATCTCTTCAGTGTACTTGATCAAATGGACACTAGGTAGTAGTAATGATAGTTATATTTGATTGTGAAAGCAGCTTCCCGGACTGTACAATATGTTGATGGTGACTGAGGCATTCCAAGAACATATACAAAAAAGTCCAGTGGAAGTTTGTGGTCATAAGCACAATGTTTCTTTCTGCTGATAATAAAAAGTTTAGCATATGCAGTATTCTATACTTATTTTTGTGATAGTAAAAGTAAAATAATTATATTGGCCTTGAAACTTGTGTAATATTCATGTAGGTACATAAACTTAGGTAATAATTGTCATACAAGTTTTGAATGGTTTTAAAATTATTACAACATGGAATAAAATATACATAATTGTTATAGGTGATTTGGTTAGTAGATAGGTTCATGAGGACATGGTGTAACAGCAATGAGGAAATAGTTTTCTGCTATGTTATTATGTACCTACACGAATTAATTGTAAACCTAATTAATACACACGATTATTCATATCGACATTGACTTCGCGTGTTATGAAATTTGGTTGATTGGTTATGTTCCACTTCACAAAAATTTAAAGCAGATAAAATAAAATTGACTCACCATCGGCAGGTTGCTGAAAATTTACGTAAGCATATCCTAACGATCTTCGAGTTATCATATCTCGGCATACACGGATAGAAAGGACGGGCCCAGCAGTAGAAAATTTTTCAAACAACGTGGCCTCAGTTATATCGGAATGCAGGTCTCCGACATACAGGGACGCCATGGGGTAATTAGGTGGACCAGGATTCATCGTGGAAAACTTTTTATGACCGTATTATTAGAAGCATTAAACAATCGTACGCGAAAAGCAAGTTCACTTTCTCTTTACGATTACCTATCGCATTCCTTAGACCACGTTGCACGCTTACGTACACTAACTTAAAAGAGAATATTTCCCGTTTACTTTTTAATATTTTACTATTTTTTTGGATTTTTGTTAATTTTGTGCTTTTTTTTTTATTTTACTACAATATTTCACGAAATTCTGAGGATTGTGTGACCTATTTGCGAGGGACCACACAACCTCACGTGAACACACCTTGCTCACCAAAGGAAAGGTGACGTTTGTGAATTTGTAAAAGATAAAACAAAATGGCCGACTGAAGCAATAGCATGGGTACTTTCCATTAATCGACGGCAAAGACCGTGACCACAAGCTTCGTTCCACTAACGTAACGGCCGCAAAGATTGAACATTTTTTTTATGTAATGGAAAGGATAAACAAGCATGCAGTTCACATTGATGTTAAGTGATGACTGCAGTCTAAATACACCCACACAAAGCCCAAGATCAAAATGCAGATGCGTTACCACTCCTGAGGCCTAAGGTGTTATGCCTCTGTGCCGGAAATTACAGGGCCGTACATTACCACCTCACCGGAACACAATAGTGCTGAACACTACCTTTTAGCGGCAAATATATTAGGTAATGCGGTGGTGCCTACGCCCGCGAGCTCCGTCCCTAGAGCTCTACCACCGTATTAGTACATAACGCCGTTTGCATCGATCCACCTAAGGCCCGTGGTCGTCGCAAACGATCGTTCGACGTCATAGATAACGTCACTGTCCGCGACCGCATCGTCCACAACACACTGGGTCGGAGTGGGCATTCACCAAAATGGGAAAAAAGAACGATTTCACTCAGGGGGGCTTAGTACTCGGTGGTTGGCCTCACCGGCGAAGCCAAAAGGAACCCAGAGAGGGAGCGGCGTTTGGCGTGGTTTTGCCCGCCACTCGATGCTGTTGTGAGGAGACGGCTGGGGAAGAGTTGTACGGGTATGTCATTGGCCCTGCACCCCTTTCCCAAGCCGCCTAGCGGTGGTCCCTCTGTAAGATGAGGACGTGCTGGGGAAGAGGTGTACGGGTAGGTCATGGGCCCTGCACCCTATCGCCAGCCGCCTAGCGGCGGTCCCGCCGTAAGATGAGGGCGTGCTGGGAAAGAGGTGTACGGGTATGTTGTTGGCCCTGCACCCTATCCCCAGCCGCCTAGCCGTAGTCCCGCCATCAGATAGGGACGTGGTAGGGCCGCGGGGGGTCGGTTGAGGGTCAGTTCATCATTGTCACTCCCGCTCCCCCAGGGCCGGACTGTGTGCCCCTGGACTCCCCCAACCGGGTGTCTTGGGACGCCTGGCGTTGGTTGGAGCCGAAAGGCTCCGAAAAGGGCTCGGCAACAAGCAGCCGCCGGTGAGGTCGCGGATGTGTTCGATTGCGTTCCCATGATCCCGCCACTGATGGCGGACGAGTCGGAACACCCAGGAATTTTTAGTGGGTAGACGGACGCCTTTCGCGGAGTCCCACATAACCCAACCCCTCTCCCCAAGGGTGGATATGCGTAACGCATTTTCCCCTGATAAAAAAGATATCTGTCCGCCCGTTTTGTTCATTACATTGTTTGCATAAATAATCTGTGTCTGCTTGTGAGTATATAGTATATGATTCTGTGGTCTGTAGTTGCTCTGTGGTCTGGTCAATGCCAAAAAAAAAGTTTAGCTGTTTTAAAAACTCGACCAATGGCATTATGGTCTACATCCGACCCTTTGCCAGAAGAAAAGAAAAAAAAAAAAGTTTAGTTGTCATCTGTCATTACAATTTCTCGTTCTCTCTCGCCCGTTCTCAAAACTCAAACTTAGCAAGTTTTCTACGAAATAAACGAACGATAACTACATAAAATTACACGTAACGATATTTTTTCTCATATTAGTTTATAAAAAAAATTACTGTATTTGTTTTTCAATTGAAGCAGTTAGGCATATTTAATGATTACATACCTAATTGCATACCTACCTAATTTTGTAACTTCAGATTTCTCTTGCTTACGTGCTACACAGTCTGTATGAATAACAAAATAACAAATATTTGTTTCAGACGTGAAGATTAATTGGATAGACAGATGATTTAGTCGACATGTAATCTTTCTGTGTTAAAATACACCTCTTTCGGGGCACTAGTGTGCTGACGACAACATAAGTTATAATATTGTACAGGTATGCGAAAGTTCGAGTTAATTCATTTTTAACTATTTTCAAAATTTATTTTAACTATTTGCACTAATATCACTGTATGTGAAAATAGTGAAGAAGAGGCAAGCTTTTTGTGCACAAATAAGCTTAGCTCCCTTAAAAAAACATAATACTACACCAATGTGTGACTGAATGGTCTTGTGAAGTGTTATTATGCTTAAATCATTCATAATTCAGCGATGCATCAATGTTCTGCTGTAAATTGTGCAACATGTTGGATGGTCAGCAGTTCAATTTAATAGCTATTTTATTATATCCACTTATCAAAAAAAATTATGTTCAATTAATATTTATTTAGTGTATGCCTTAGTATTAAATTTACTGCCATAGTAGGCTAGTGGGCCACTGCTGTTATATTAGGGACCTGAATTGGAACCTGGGCCAGAAGTTCAACTGCCTATTGACAAATTTGCTGTCAAATTTTCAAGTCCAATTTTCACCTTAAACTAAATATAACGAAATAATAATAATCTACTGTTATTGCTTGTTTATTACCTATTAAAGCAAGAACATCAATCAGACAATCACTAAGTACTGCTGTTTTTAAAGGAGCTACAAATCAATATGAAAATTTGACAGCAATGACAACGAACAGGTTTGTTTGCATGTACGCTTGAATGCATGTATTTAAATATCTCCTTGAGAACTACAGGTTTATTATATTATATGTACAGTATCATCTTTCTATAAACAAAAATATATGAATAAAGAAATTAATTTTATTTTAATACCTTTTTGTGATGTCTTATTGTATTTATTTGACTAGGAACTTGAATTGGAATAACATTTTACATTGTATCTGCACTTCCGAATTAAAAATCTTGTGAAAACTCATCTGCATTTTGATCTCTGGTTTTCGTGCAGATGCCTAAAGTAGTATTAACTTTTTGCAAATAAACTTGTTTTGAATGTGAGTTTAGCTGTTCAATTATATTATTTAAGTAGGTACTGTTTTGTCTACAGTGTATTACACAATGGCTGACAAAGAGCAAGTGATTCAAGCTCTTCGAGCAACTTTACTTTCTGTGAAGGGAGCATTAACTATAAAACAATGTAATCGTAAGTATGTTTTAAAAATCTTATGTCTACATTGTTTGTTAACACAAGGCTAAAACGATGGCAAATATTGCAATTAGACCAGAGACACTGATTCAGGAGTGGAGTATTCTGAGGCTGAGAGGAGAGTATTTGCTGAAATACCTTCTCTAGGCAACACAAATTAAGCCAAAAAATCTGATTATGGCTGAATAGCTGATTGCAGATGAAAAAGGTGTCACATTTTTTTTTGATTATTTTGTGCATATTGGGTTGGTAAAAATTTGCCTACAACTTATTTCAGACACATAGGCTAATTTTTAAATCAATAAGGAGATAATGAAGTTTGCGGGCGATCTCTAATTGTTGTTTGATAATTTCCGATTTAGCTAATTTTGGTTTACAATTATTTTGGAAGTCCAGGGAAGGTTTATACGGGGAGAAAGTATGAAGAAATTGTAAGGAAAATAGTTGAAGCAACAATTTAATTTTCCATACAATTTGTAGCTCTGTGAATCTTAAATCTTTATTTTAAACATAATGGACGCGTTCCACTAAACGGCCGCAACGATTGTAACGCCCTTTGTGTCATGGTCGTCGCGAGCGATCGTTCGACGTCATAGATGACGTCACTGTTCGCGACCGCATCGCGCCCACTTTTCGCGTCACGATTCAAAACGTTGCCAGTTGTGAAACGACTCATTTAAAATGATACTTTATCCTGACGTCACGTTAGAGTTAAATCTTGTGAATTGTATTGTAAAATCAAAACATTTTGAAAAATCTTCATAAATACTGCGTTTTTGGGAAAAACATCTGTTATTAAAATTTGTTGGATATCGTACAAAGAATGTAAAAGTGAAACGATTATTAATTTACACTAACCTCTTTTTCACGAATTTTCGTCACTTTACTTCTATCTCATGCGATTCAACTCGAATTTTCGTAATTCTTGTATATTTATATCTCACTAGCTGTCCCGGTAAATTTCGTATTGCCTCACAATGAAATAATATGTCAAAGGTTTGATAGATATACAGATTATTTGTATGGGAAAATAAAATTGTGGTTTTTACTGTTTCCCTTCAGTTTCTTTTTAAATCCTCCCTGGACTTCCAAAAATAATTCAAAACCAAAATTAGCCAAATCGGTCCAGCCGTTCTCGAGTTTTTAGCGAGACTAACGAACAGCAAAAAATTGTTTTTTTTAAACATAGATTTTCAAGTCGCTTTCATATGATATGATACAAAGTTTTGAATTCAAACCTAGTCATCGTCCCTGCTGGGTCAGCTAGTTGTTGAATGTATCAAATTATTGACCTATATGTACTAGGACATTCCCTTGGTAGTATGGTTCCAGTTTTTTGCATTCAATTAACTACACTCATCGTCCCTATGGCTGCGTTCCGTTCGTTATTGGTATTGTTTTATACTGAACTAATCGACCGCAAGGACCGCGACCGCTAAAATAGCCGTTCTACAATATAAAAAGGCCGCAGGCGTTGGTGGGCGCAAGTAGTTCTTTTTTCGAATGCCCGCGACGTTTTGGTGCAAGCCCACTCCTTGGTGGGTACCAATATTTTGCGAAAAGTGGGCGCGATGCGGTCGCGAACAGTGACGTTATCTATGACGTCGAACGATCGCTCGCGACGACCACGATACAAAGGGCGTTACAATCGTTGCGGCCGTTTAGGGGAACGCGTCCATTATGTTTAAAATAAAGATTTAAGATTCACAGAGCTACAAATTGTATGGAAAATTAAATTGTTGCTTCAACTATTTTCCTTACAATTTCTTCATACTTTCTCCCCTTATAAACCTTCCCTGGACTTCCAAAATAATTGTAAACCAAAATTAGCTAAATCGGTCCAGCCGTTCTCGAGTTTTTAGCGAGACTAACGAACAGCAAAAAATTGTTTTTTTTAAACATAGATTTGCAAGTCACTTTCATATGATATGATACAAAGTTTTGAATTCAAACCTAGTCATCGTCCCTGCTGGGTCAGCTAGTTGTTGAATGTATCTAATTATTGACCTATATGTACTTGGACATTCCCTTGGTAGTATGGTTCCAGTTTTTTGCATTCAATTAACTACACTTTGTCATAGTAACATGACACCTGACGTGAAAATGTCTTACTAAGCGTGGGTTCAATAACTTTAACAAATATTGTGGTGCAACCCAGGCTAAATATCTGATAATCTGTCAAATCAATTAAAAAACGGAACCGGTTGTTTGTTCCCAGTGTTTACTCTATAAATTGACCTCATTGTATCAATTTTTTTGTATCTGTTGTTTATTTTATTTTATTTATTAGAATTGCTCTATTAATACTTTCTTGCATTTCAAAATGTATGCATTACCTAAGATTAATTTATGAAAATAAAAAAACCGGTCAAGTGCGTGTCGGGCCACGCGCAGTGTAGGGTTCAGCAGGTTCTCGGTTTTTATATCAGCCAAGTGCGAATCGAATTACTATTAATTAGGGTTGTTTGGATGTAATTAGGGTTATATTTATAAGCTTTTATTTGACTTAATTAGTTAATAATTTAAATATAAATACATATTGGTACATGTTGTTGGTGGTAGAGCTCTGGTGACATAGCTCGAGGGCGTAAGCACCATCCTTTTTATCAGTATACCTGCCGTTCAATGATAATAGCTAATGGTAGGTAATGGTACCTATGTGACTAATATGTGTACCCACCTACCTATTTAGAGATTTTGGGATAACATAAATGTTTCTTTGGGTGCTAATTCTAAAAATGATATTGTTTTCAAACTCATGATGACGACTTTTTGCCAAAATGTGTTATGGGTGTCAATTTTCACTTTACCTGTGGTGTTATTTCTAAACCTCTCCTCTATCTTGGATCTGAACAAAGATTTCTTTCCGTTTATTTTTTCATTTTGTTGAACTATATTTTTGAATATTAGATGACTTAATTTTTTTTTTACCTTTATTAGGTGATTATCGGGAGTTACAAGGAGAATGGATACCTTTCAAAAAGTTGGGTTATCCAACTTTGGAAAAACTTTTCCAAGACGTACCTGGATTCAAAATAACACAAACAAATGGAGAATGGTTTGTAGATGCTATTGCAAGTCAAGAAACTCAACACATAGCATCAATGGTTGCTCGTCAAAAATCAAGTAAAAAAGTGTCATTGTACTATCCAGTAAGTAATAAAAGTCAATTTATTTTTTCTATTAAATGATAAAAAGTAATATTAATAAGTAAAAGAAGTTGAAGACAATTTTTAGCTAAAAATATCTAGTATATTTTAATATTTACGAGATATAGCGCGAGAACTCTTTTCCCTTTTCAAGATGGCGGCCGGGGAACTACCCTACAAACTTGAACCTAAGCTTATACTAACTCCTCCTAACATAAAAAAACACTAAAATTGCGTCCTAGGTAAAACGCACACTCACGCCTCAAAAATGTATGTCATTAAAATGGACTAGGTATTATACCTACATATTGAACAAATAAAAAATATTCTATTCTATCAAATCAAAAATTTGTAACTATGGTAAAAAACAATAGATACACATACAGCATACACATGTCATATCAGTTTACAAATTATTATAATTTATCAAGAATTAAAAATTCTGAATAAAAAAAATATGTAGAATGTCTCACTTTCTCTCCTGAGTTTAGTTAAAAGAAAAGGAGGCATTCTTTGTGATTCACTGTTAGGGTAGAAGCCGAAGTTTAAAAGAAGAAAATAAATCCTAAATAAACGATCCCTATCAAAAAATGTCGATGCCACGGGAAAATACCTGCGAACTAAAATTAAAGATAATTTGATTCTGTAGGTAATACTAAACTTTCATATTTATTTAGGTTACATTTTTAAAGTTTACAAATAAATTTGAACTGTGAAATGTGGGTGCCAACAAGCACCAACCTACAAAATGTCTCTATTTTATATCTATTTTTGATTTCATTTTTTTCGGTGAATTTATCGAACACATCGCTTTCAATCGCTCTTCTGCGTCAAATGACTTCTTTACTTTATTTGACTGTCCGGACTGTAAATGTATCGTATTGCCATCATCGTACAACTTATCGTGATTATTGAGATATTAAACATTAAACATTAGTAGATTATAGGCTTATTTTTCTTTCAGAATCGATTTCCAAAAAAACAAGGTTCATGGCGGAAACCAGCGCCGCCAACCAGTTACCCGTCCAACTATAACAATCAATACTCCAACCAGTATTATAGAGTTAAATCTAGTGCACCATTTAATAATAATTATTATAACAAGGTAAGAGAAAAGTTTTCTTATTCTAAAATTTCAAGAAGAAGTGGAATGAATAATTTGACTTTGGGCGGGATGTCAAACTAGTTTTTGACGGTTAAGCTATTAGCTCAACCGGTGACTAGTTTTTATACAGTGTCAGAGAATATGTAATAATACTACGTATACAACTTGTAACGAGAATAATGCACACTATCTTTCGACGACCCGGTTAGTCCAGCGGCGTGAGATGATTCGAAGGGTCGCGGGTTCGATCCCCGCACCGGGACAAATATTTGTATGACCTACAGATATTTGTTTCGGGTCTGGGTGTTTGTGTATGTGTTGTATGTGTACAACGGCACCCACGACACAGGTTTATACCTACTGTGGGGCTGTGAGTGTAAGCGTATTTTATCTAACACCTCGATTGGAAAATCGAGCTATAATCAGAATATATGAACTGAAATTACATGTTTATGTATTTAATATTTTTTATTTAAGAAATAAGTTGTCCTCAATTTGTACGAACAGTATGCACACCCTATGCATACTTAGACTACTTCTATCTTCGGCCACACATAAAACACGAACCGAAAGAAAGTGATGTAGCGTAACTTGCGTACCCTTATTTAACACTCGCTAGCAATAAAATTAATTTTTATTATCCACTTTTTAAACTATTTTATAATAAAAAGCACGTCTCAACGAGTTCTAATAAACTTGTTGAGACTAGCATTTTATTCTGGATAGACTTTAGTTTCATTTTCGTTTGTATTGACTGTTCACCAAATGGGTGACCATAATTTCCTTAATTGTAATTAACTTTGGGACAAAATATTACCTATATCAAAAATGTCTGAAATCGATTCGGTTATCGATTCTGAACTAACTAGTTTCGGGTTATACATTCAATCCTGTTACACGTTGTAGAATGGACACTTCGATGTCCCGCCCGATTTCCCCGCATCACCCAACCTTCTCCTATCTTATGGGCGACGGTTGGTATTTTCTACGTGCTACGCACACAGGTGCACGTGTAAATACACGTCACTGATTGATGTAAACTGAATGATGAATAGAGACCAAATTAAGCGTTTGTATGTAATTTTGGCGAAGTGTCCGCGGTGTGACAGTTTGTAAAAAATAAGGTGTACGAGCACTTGTGGGCGTTTTGTGACTCATTAAAGAAACCGGGAAAAATAGAATTACGATTTAATTAATTTTTCATAAATTAAATACTCTTTAACTACTCTTACTCTTTTTCTCGAAATTTGGATTTTTTTCAACTATTTGTTTAGCTGTGTCTTATTAAAGTGATTTATGGTTTTTTCACCATTTTCCAATGGACGATTTTTCACGTATCGAAGGTAGCTAGATGTTGCAAATGTCCGTAGGCTGTTAACCAGGTACTTGTCTGTTTGACTTTTAACCAAATGACTTAAAAATTAAAAAAAAAAAACTGGTTGCCTGTAAAGTCGGTTTTACGGGCGAAGATTTTACGTGACAACGTCTTTTTCTCGGTAGAAAGGCATTCGCCGGTCCGGCAGGCCTCTCTCTCGTTCGGTGACTCATCGTTACGTTACCGGGCGTTACACTTTTTCATGAGTGACTCCGAGCCGCAACCTAATTTAAGACGTTGTCACGTCAAAACAAATAAATCCAATTTTAATCATGTTATGTAATGTGTTCGTAACTCGGTACTGATTACCACCCTTCAAGGTCGGACACTTGTTTTTTACGCTCTACTTCTACGCACCAAAACAATAAAACAACAAACATAACACAAAGAAAAAACAACCTTGATGAAATTAATCTTATTAAAGTCGAATTTTGTCTTCACTTTTTATTATAACCGGGCTGACGATATCAATTGATAGCCTATTGAATAATTTTGAAAGTCTTCTTAATCTCTTATTAAGCTGAGTAGGTAAATTACAGTAACGGTAAAATAAGATTCTTTCTATCAACTCTCATTATATCTCAATGGTTGAATGTATTTTAGCAGGTATTTTGAATCCTAATAATTGAATTGCGGAAGTATGTATGACCATTATATTATCTGCCTTTTTTTCTTCTTGTCCTTCTTTTTCTATTCATCAGGAGAAACTGGTAGCACTGATAGCTTTACGTAAAATTATCAATAAACAGTCATCAGTTAACATGTTTTACATTGAATTACACACGTGAAATATATTATTACCTAGTATGTAATCTATTATATTGTTTGCAGTATAATAAGTATAACAAATCAATTGAGGTGAAAAATGTAGGTCCACCTCCAAAACAGGCTGCTAAAACTATTCCTGATCATTTAGAAAAAAGTTCTAATGGCACTAGAAGTTTTAATTCGTCTTCGCAAGGAGTAAAAGACAGTCACATAGTCTCTGAAGAGGTATGTTTCTATATTTATTTGGTAAATTATGGATTGAATGAAGTGGTTTTCGGAAATAATCACTTTAAACCCCCCGGGCGTCGACCCATTCTTTGTGTGTTAATCTCATATGAATCCAATGTAATCGACAATCTAAATCAGTGGTTCCCAAACTATTTTTTCTTGTAGACCCCTTTCAATTTTATTCTGGTTTCCGTGGACCCCCTCCTTGCTACATTTATATCACATTCCCATATTTCCAAATTTTATTCACGCTACGTAGACCCCCATCGAGTCCCATGGACCACTTTGGGAATCACTGATCTAAATCGTTTTCACTGGATAATTCCACATATTTTTTGATCACATAATAATATTATAGGTGAAAAAAAAACACGGTAGGTATGATTTGTACAAAAAAAAAGAAAAAAGGTACAGGGTAAAACAGCTTTTAAAGATGACCTAGGGAACCTAAAGAACAATTGGTAGTATTTATAATATTGCAAAGCTGTTTCACCTTGTACTTTTTTTTTTCATATTTTTGCACTAATCTTGCCGAGATATCTTCTTCACTAAATTTTCGCGATGCCTGTTCGTATTGTAATCATTTGGTACCAAATTCTAAAAGCACGTTGCGCAAGCTCCCTTGTCAAATCAAAACGACATCTCTGCGATGGGCGCGAGAGATTGTATTCCGCGCGCTGGGCCGGTACGGATTTTCGCGGGCGTTAATGATGTTTCTATAAATTTCAGCAACATTTAAATGTTTTTAATTTTCAGTCGAATAAGCATTCCATTCGTAAAGAGAAAGAGACTGATGGAAGAAGTGGTAAAATCTCAGCATCACAAAGACTCTCCAATCTGAGAGACCGTTTGAATACTGTGGATTTAATACCACTGCAACTTCCAGCACACAACGCGACTATATTTGAAAAGGTATTTTAAAGGTCCTTTTTATATAAATATTAACTGAACATCTATAATATAAAAATGAATAGCAAAATGTGTTGGTAAGCGCATCACTCAACAACGCCTGAACCAATTTGGCCAATTCTTTTTTAAAATGTTCGTTGAATTTCAAGGATGGTATTTACAGCGAAAAAAAATCGAATAATTGCCGGCAAAACCCTAAAAACAGCCCTTTTTTTATCCCATACAGACGTTTTCTAACTAAAACTTATAGTCAATTTGAGCTTTATTGCCATTATATAAAGTTCATATTAAATTACAAGCACTCACTGTTGTCTAAGCAATGTAGGTGTGTTCCTAACGTAAAGAGTCAATTTGCACTTTATTACAGCTATACAAAGTTCATACTAAAGTAAGGTTCAAGTTCTTAAGATTTGACTTTTTTTGGAAATGTGCGCTCCCTAAGAGAGGAGGTGATAGTTTGTACGGGTATTTTGTTAGTTTTTAATGCCTGCGAATTGGTTTACAGACTCTTTTGGTGCATCAATATTTTTTATACCCGATATTTCCCTACCCTCTAAATGTGGGTAGGGGAATTGGTATGGGACTTTCCGCAATTTTCAAGGTGGCTCTTTCAATAAAACAAATATAAATACTCTTGAGAAAAGAGGTTCGCGACGGGAAACTGGATTATTTTACGATTCCGCGGGATCGTAAAATTTAAATTTAAATAATTGAAATTGAAATATTTTTTTTTTCTTACCACTATACACATAACAAATTCATTATTATTTAAATAATTTATAAAACGACATCCACGCGGGCGAAGCCGCGGGCAACAGCTAGTTAATTATAATTTTATGTTTATCTTCAACACTTTATATGTTACAAATGTTTCTTGTTTTTTTCTAAACTCAGGAAAGTACTGACCCAGTGACCCATATAGCACCAGCTCACAATTTAGAACCCCCGCCCGATTCATCTTCATCGTATATAAAACTTGAATGGACTTGTAGAAAACTTGGATTACCCCAACCAATCTGTATAGTACGTGATCTAAGGCCTAAACATGGTCCAGTCAGTTACCACTGTACCATAAAAGTTAGTATACACCTGTTTCCTTCTTATTTTATATGTTAAATTTAATATGCATGTGTCATTATTTAAATGCTATGTATATTCCACTGTGATTTGATGGTTTATATTATTATTAAATGTTTTAGTGAAGATCAAATGAGGTATTTGTTGATTTCCTGTATACCAATGATAACAAGAGTCATAATTTAAACCTGATAACAACTACTGTTGTGTAGTACTATATTATTCACATATTATTTTATAACTTGGCCGATGTAATTCATAATTAGGTTGAAAATACATACAACTCTTCGTCATATCCGGAGTCATCGCCGACCGAAGATCTAGCGAAGGATGTAGCAGCAGTGAAGCTCCTAGCTATAATTGAGAGTTCTGAGGCGGGGGGTCTGCCCACATCGTCTAGTAGTAAAGCAATATCTTGTTTGACAGACCTGGTTTCTGAACATGAGGCAGGGCTTTGGGCTAGTACTGTGCCACATATGTACAGGTAACTTCATTTGATTAATCATATTGATAAATATACTGCGTATGGTCAAACTTTTGCACATTAGTTTGTTACAATTTGTTAAAAAGTAAAAAAAATCTAGTAAACTTTTTTCTTCCAGAGAAAAATACGGCGAAAATTTACCCAATAATTGGCTAGAGCTGGTAGAAAACTGTCCACGAATTATTAAAGACAGAGTTGTAAATGGCCTATTAGTCCTATTGCCGAATGTAGAAGTAAGTTGGCATTGTGTTTTAGAATTTTCGCGACTACTGAATCGGTTATTTACAGTAACACATTTTAGTAAATGAGAACTAAATGAGTAGTGCAGTAGCATTACTTCTAATGTGTAAAGATGAAATTGGTTTAATATTCTTTTAGACATGTGTTCATTTTCCTCAGGAGGCAACAACACCAATCATAGACACTACTATAATCCTGGACGAGACAATAGACAGTGAACTGCCACCATTGCAGTTCCCAGAAGATGACTTTTGGAATGTATTTATCACAGTAGCTAATTCTACCCTTGAAATCTGGGTCCGAATTATCGGACCACAATATAGCGTAAGTTTTTATAACCTTCTCCGAATGTGTTAATTGTTTAGTGTATGTGTTTATGTAAAATGTTTATTTCCAGGATATGTTCGAAGTTCTTTTAGCAGATATGGCAAGTTATTATAAACATTCAGGAACATCAGTAGATAAGTCAATGATAATAACAAATGCATGGTAAGTTTTTAATTTTCTTTTCAAACTGGATTAAAGTATAT
Source organism: Macrosoma leucophasiata (assembly GCA_036365455.1). Classification (NCBI taxonomy): domain Eukaryota; kingdom Metazoa; phylum Arthropoda; class Insecta; order Lepidoptera; family Hedylidae; genus Macrosoma; species Macrosoma leucophasiata. The sequence goes on along the minus strand of JAWQUS010000009.1, from coordinate 14,028,732 downwards.
TCAAAATAATCACACTGTGATAAAGTAACAAAAATATGTAGTTAATTAGGGTACTAAATCTTCATAGAAAGTGTAAGGTTTTATCTGCTGAAAATTTTCAGCAGATAAAACCTATACGAAAACTCCTTTCTCCTTTCCAAAATTTCTCAACCATAATATACGTAAGTGTGGATAAGCCTAGGAACAATTTATTTAGTTATATGACTCATCTATACTTCTATACTAATACTTAATAAAAATAGTTGCTAATCTCAGGAACTACTGGACCGATTTGAATAATAGGGATGATGACTAGTTTTTTAATTGGAATTTCAAAAATATAGGAAAAATTAATATTGTCTTTGAAACGTCTGTTCAATAAGATTAAGAACTTTAAAGATATTATAACGATTCAAAATGTTGCAAGTTGTGAAACGACTCAAAACGGCTCATATATAATGATGCTTTATTATGACGTCAGGTTAGAATTAAAACCTGTTTATTGTATGGTGAAATACAATCATATTAAAATATCTTTGTCAATACTGCGTATTTGTAAAAACATTTCTTATTGTTGCATATCGTATAAAGAATGTAAAAGTGAAATATTTTTTATGTTAAACTCTACTTTTTTTGTTCACGAATTTTCGTCACTTTTAAGTTCTTCTATCTTATACGATTCTACTCGAATTTTCATAATTTTGTATCTTTATATCTCATTTGCAAGTCGCTTTCATGTGATATGATATGATACAAAGTAGTGAATACATATATAGTCATCATTCCTATTCTTTTAGTGTAAGATAGTCCATTTATGCGAGGAAGGTCATAGGCTATATATCATCACGCTACGCGGACGAAGTCGTCGCGACAGCTAGTCTCAGATATGTCATTCTTTATTTTTAACTAGCGGCCCGCCCCTGCTTCGCGCGGTGCAATGTTGCCTACCCTCTCCTATTCGTCTTAGCGTGATGATTATACATAGATATAGCCTAAAGGCATCCTCGATATCTTTTATAGTTTAGGCAGCGTACGCAAAATAAGTAACTTTTCTGGTTGATTTTTTACACCTTGTGTCTGAAAAACCCAAATATCTTACGGAACCCTATTTTTTCCAAAATAAAATATAGCCTATGTTACCCGTGGATAATGTAGCTTTCGAATAGTGAAAGAATTTTTAAAATCGGTCCAGTAGTTATTGAGCCTATTCATTACAAACAAACAAAAAAATATTACCTCTTTATAATATTAGTTTAGATAATAACAAAGTTTAGATATTTAAGAATAACAAAGTTTGTTTAGTTGTTTAGTAAAATACAGGTGAACAAGCTCACGCACGAACAGCTGTTAGGGAACGTGCTATTCTAGTCTAGAATTCTAGAAATTGAAATAATTATATATTTTTGGTTAATTTATATCAATAAAAAAGTAACTTATATAGAAAACGAGTTTTGTCTCCCTCATTTTATATTATAAATACCCTGAAAAAAAAGCTAGCAAGCCACAGCATTATTTAAAGTTTTAAAATAAATTTAAATATCCAGTTTTATACTTTCAGGTATGCTGTAAATTTGGATGATGGCGGTTGGCAACGAGCAAAGATTTTACAAATAGAAGACGACACCGCGTCGGTTTTTTTAGGTGACCACGGAGACGATGACATCGTGTTTTTGGACAAAATTAAAATTCTAGAACCTCAGTTCAGACGCATTCCTGCGCAGGTAACAATAATTGAAGCTTAAACAAACATTACAGTGTGATAATTTTAGTTTGTATTGGCACTTGATTTGAGATTCTGATTTATTTAGAATGTTTTAGTAACATATTACTTCATAAATATTAGACAGATTTTAAAACCGGTTAGTTGAATTGTTATTAGCTTTTAACTAAATATTTCTAATCATAATATAAGTATATCTGGTCCAGCCGCTTTACCTCTAACGTTCGATTTCTGCCTGAAATCAATTTTTTTTCTTTAATTTCTAAAGTTCACTCACATGACATGTGTAAAATATTACAATATTTATATCTTTTATTTTCTCTTACCATAACATCCTCTGAACAGTGCTCAAATTGTATTATAATAACCAAACATCACATGGTTAATCTTGTCTTTAATGATATGGAGACATTTAGAAAAATGTATCACAGTAATAGCAATGTTGCGATCACTTCAACAACTGTGGGTTGAAATGAGAGTGGTGTGTGGTGCAGGCGGTGCTGTGCCGGCTGGACGGGTGCGAGGAGCTGGCGGCGAGCGAGGCGGGCGCCGAGCTGGTGCGGCGGCGGCTGCCCGGCGAGGTGCTGGTGGCGGCGCCCGGCCCCCGCACCGACCCCGCCGACCCCTCCGTCGCGCTCGTGCTCTACGACACCTCCACGCAGCGCGACCTCAACCTCAACAAGGAGATCATCCATGACTTCTGCATCGCCGGCGCTTTCACCGTCACTCAGGTTACAATGCAACGCTTTGTTCGAACTCCGTGCTGTAGCGGATTCAAGGGGCTGAAGTTCCATCCGAAAACATTCAAGTCTGATGCGGTGGCGGCTGCTCGGTCCCGCACCGACCCCGCCGACCCTTCCGTCGCGATCGTGCTCTACGACACCTCCACGCAGCGCGACCTAAACCTCGACAAAGGGACCATCCACGACTTCTACGTCACCGACGCTTACATATTCAGTCAGGTTAGAACTCGACGCTTTGGTACTGCCCAACTCTCGTGCTGTAGTGGTTATCATATAAGGGCTGAAGGCCCTTACGAAATCATTCAAGTTTAGTGCGGTGGTTGTCTCTCTGTCGCGCTCGTGCTTTACGACACCTCCACGCAGCGCGATCTCAACCTCAAAAAGAAGATCATCCATGACTTCTGCATGGCTGGCGCCTTCATCGCCACTGAGGTATTAACGCTTCGTTGCAACTCTCCGTGCTGTAGCGGATCCAGGGAGACTCAAGTCCCCAATACATTGAATTCCAGTAACATGTAAGTTTAATTTAATTTTATGGGAGTAGTTAATCGCTCTTTTGTCTTTTTTTCCACCTTAACCAATTGGCAATTCTATCATTTCTGCATAGATTCAGTCTGAATAACTATGTTTTCTAATATATATTATTATCTTCATGAGTAAAAGGGCTTATATTTAATAATTGCCTTGATAAAGTCTGGTGAATATCCTTTCCAAATAGAAAGTCCGAGTTGTTCGCCACAAGGCATACTGTTTGGTTTGTGCAGAAACCGTGCGAAGTGGAGGTGGGATGCGTAACGGACGAGGGGCGCGTGTGGGTGTCGCGGGCGGGAGGCGAGGCGCTGGTGCGCAATGCGCTGACGCTGCTCACGGCCAGCCCCTACCGCCGCCCGCTGCCCGCCGCGCCGCAGGCCCCGCCGCCCGTGCCCTCCACGCTCTACATCGTGCGCACGCTCGCCGGCGACTGGTAACTGGCCTAACCTCACACTAGCACTCGGCGGCTCCTGTCACGACACTCGATGCTTTACAACGCACCTAGTCACCGACTGGTAATTACCCTGGCCCTTTTAGCACTCGGCGTTCGGCGGTGACTGGTAATTGCCCAGAGCCTACTAGCACGAGGAAGCCCCTATCACGGGCTCCTAGCTCACGTTTCTTTGTAATGTACTTTTACAATGACTGGTAAGTTGACAACAGCAGAGTTATTAATACGACTACTAGTAGTCACTCTTGTCGTCGCTTGCCCGCCCTCATTGCTTAGGCTCTCCATTGTGCTTTTGTTCCCATCCTTTTTTTTTAATCTAAATTTATTTGGAGGCTTTTGTCCACTGGAGGATATGTCAGCCCCATCGTATCCTAATCTACAATATACACTTATTCATTGAGAAAGACACTTATTTATGTAATGATTTTGCTGCATCACTAAACGGTGGTCCTAATAAAGCTGTTATTGCTCTTATTTCATTCTTATCTATTGATTTTATATATTTGCATAAATAATTTTCTTCCTTTTACAAGTTTTACACATTCTAGAGTGTATGATGGACATCATCCCTCACCACAAACATCACAGTTGGGAGAAGCTACTTTCCTTATTCAAAATCCGAATTGATTCGAGGGATAGTGGCCAGAACGTTACCTATGTGCTATTATAATAAAACTTCTGTTAACATTACGTTGCATAAACCAAGGGATTTGAGGAGGCTGATGTTGTATAGTTTTATACCATATACCCATCTCTTTGCTTCTGTCGTCAAAATATTCTTTAAACTTTTCATAACATTTAATTTTGAATTTTGAGAGAATTTCAGAGTAGAATGGAATAATGTTTAATTCGGCGCCTTCTGTGATTGCTCACTTTGCCAATCGATCAGCTTCTTCGTTCCCACACAAACTAGATATTTTATTATTAAAATATTCTTATCTCACTGAGACGAAAAGTTTAGACTTTGATATAGATGGCTATGGCTACTACTGTTGGTGGTATAGAACATGTCATTGTATATTCAGTTTAATTTTATTGGATAATTTGCAATTACACATGCGAGTGAAATACTTAATACCTACCGAAAACAGAAGTCCCTAACTAGGGAAGTTGTAGAATGACTAGTGATCCAATGGGCACGGATTCAAGTCCCGCCTGAAGTATATGTTTTATTGTTCCTTTTGAATGTTTATGCCGGTGAAAGAAATAACGTGAACAGTTTTTCTGTATGAATATTTTTTGTGTTAGGGTGCGATGCACGATCATCAGTGGGTTGGACGGTGAGGGCACGGTGCGCACGCAGCTGGTGGACAGCGGCCTCATCCTGCGAGCGCCGCTCTCCTCCCTAGTGCCGCTGCAGGCTTTCTCGCCTGCACTCAACGGCTATCCATATCAGGTTAGACAATCATTTATTGTGCGCAAAACTTAAAATTATTGTTTAGTTTTATGACTACTACACGCAGAAATCAACTTGGCACCTGTGCGGAATGCGCACCATACCCCACCGCCTACCGCCCTCGCGCGCGACACGTACATTTTGCAGTTGGTACATCATTAAGACGTCATTACGCGCGGTGCCTAGTTAACTTCCGCGTGTAGTAAATATTATTTAGTTGTGTCTTCGATATCCACGAGGAGGTTCACAAAAGAATCAAAACAAATGCAATAAAATATCCATATTTTGCGTTGCTTATCAGGTGTTTAGTGGGGTTCACACTTACATATACACAGAAATCGCTCTATAATGCCTTGGTACGGAGCGTGATCGATTACGGAAGCTTTTTACTGGAACCGTGCAATAAAAGTTACTTTGATCGTTTGGATTAAACATAGTTAAAAACTAAGGATTATTACAAGAAGCATGAGAGCGTCTCCTGGCAATGTTCTTCGTGTCGAATGCTGTGATCTTCCATATCACTGCAGACAATATCTGTTGGATCGCTTTGTTTATAAGGCTTTACAGTGTAGGTTTCATCCCCTGAGATCAAGATTAACCTTGCTGGCTGAACTAGTTCAGGCTGATAAATATTGGTCAAAAACACAACCCCACGAACTGTTTCCAGTTTTTCACGTTTACAAAAGTTAAAATATCCTATAAATAAATATTCAGAATGTTCCACTTTTTTACATAATTATGATGTATAATGACAATCTACCGCTTCCGCGACTGTTCCTGGTGCGGTTGTTCATACCTCGACTACCTCTTCCTGCTGCCTCACTACGACTTCTACCACGACTACGCAGCTGTTGAAGTGCTGTTGAAGCAGCAAATCATTTTCCGACGACAAAGGAAGTATCCGAAGTTGACTCTTGTTTCTCCTCTTCTCGATTATTGGAAAAAAACTCGTCATCGGTACCAAGATCTTGGAAGTCCAACTCGTCATCTTCAATTTCGGAGTTATTGAGATAGGCTAGAATGGGACTGTCATTAAGTCGTTAAAAAAATATTTTGAATAAAAATTAAGAGTATATTTGTTGTTGAGTTTCGGTTTGAAATTCGGCTGATTTGGAAACAATCGTTAAAATAATTGATTTATGTAATGATTTGGTCTTTTCTATTCTGATTTACACTAAAACGTACTGAGTAAAACTTAACATTTACAAGATTAAAGAAGATTTAACATAGCTCTACGTCGCTAATACCATAGTATTTGTAGTCTGACGCAAGTCTCTAAGAAAAAACGGATATATGAAACGTGCATCCTTTTAAATGGCGACTATACACGTTTAAAACGCGAAGAAAGCTTTATTCTAGAATACTATTTTTTCTAAATTAGACAGATTACGTGTACAATGCCGCCATATTGCAGTCAACAATAGTGTCACATTTCAAGTGTCACATTATTTTATTTATTTTTATTTTCTTAGGAGAACAAACAGTTTTAAATCTAGATAGGTAAAAGTAATTGCTAATTATTATTATTATCATCATCCATATTGAACTCAGCCGCGTTTTGCAGTTTGTTTAATAAACGTGAAAATATATACAAAAGTGCTACGTGCGCTTCGCAACCAAGTGTCTTCAACCGAAATATTAAACTACCCACAAAAAATATGATATTAACTTATTAACCTACACTTCTAAGAACTTTTTGATTCACCCTCGTATGTATGTTTTCTAACTACAACGACTCCGGTTCAGGAGGATTAGGGGCCTCTCCTAAACCTTCCGTCCCTCTGCCCCTGACCCCGAGTCGCGTCGCCGGTTCCTTTGCTCGGGTCATCGGTAATTCTTTGGCGGCCAAAATTTCCGTAAATATGATTTTCGTCGTCTTTCGCCTGAAATGATGCACCTCGACTGTATGTATGAGTACTCGCTGGTCTAAACAACGTGGGCATTCCGCAGGCGTTACAAGTGCGTCTCGGTGGGGTGGAGCGCGCGGCGGCAGCCATGGCGACGCGGCTGCGGGAGATGGTGGTGGGCGCCCGCGTCCTGTGCCGCGCCGCGCCCCCCGCGCCCTCCGCCGGGCCCGCGTCTCTCGGCCCGCCCCAGGTGGAGCTGTTCGTGCGCACCGTACCGCAGAACATACTCGCCTCCGTCAACAACTCTATCAACATCGAATACGACTTGCAGCAGTAACGTATACTCTCAATATTTTCGGCCCTTATTCTGTTAATGTAATAAGTCGCAGTTGTATTGGGATCAGGATTGAATCGCTCCAATGTCTCGCTTTAACCGTTGCGTGCGGCCTATGTTGGAGCAAGACAGCGAAGCGCGCATGTGTCTACCGTTGTTCTACAGAGGGCTCTCGGCGTAAATATTTAAGCGACTGCTTCAGTTCCGAACCTCGACTTAGGTTCGGAACCTAAGGGCCGGCAGATGGTATGTGTCAACTATATTTACTAACTCGAATTTTGTCTCACTCCTTGCCGCCGTAGCGTGTCGTTGAATACTGAATGTGTGGACCTTATATATCTAACAAGACTGAGCAGTCGCACCAAAAATGCGAGCCCATAGATGTAGATGGATCTAAGGTTGTCTCTTTTTATTAGGGTGACCACATTTATGATAGGAAAATAGAAAATTGTTCATATTTTATAAAGTAAAACTTACTACATGTGATTGGTGTCCAGGTCTAAAAGCCCAACCCGGATTCGATTAATTAAAGATTAAATAATTTATACTTATTTGAAAAAGGTCTGCACATGTCGGTGATCATGTTTTAGGCATGAAATCAATTACCTGATAAAAAGCGGAAAAGAAGATGCCATGACACCATTTTTCAAAGAAAGACATGCTATATCTCTAGGCTCTATGCTGCTACTAAGTCATGCTTTGTTCCGTTCAGAATTTAAATATTTGATATGAATTACATGTCGTTCGATAAGGTTTTGTAATTTTATTATGACATACGCGAAATAACAGTAGCATAAGTGTCATATTTAATCTGAGGTAACTAAGATATGTTTTTGAATGAGCAGTAATTGTACTGTGTTAATTGTAAAACGTGAGACATTTTTCAAAATCAGTAGGCTAAAACACCTAAGCCACCTTTGCTTTATTTTATTTTATTTATTTTCTATATAAATAAAAATGAAACACTAAATGTGTTGCTAAGCGCGAGATTCGAGAACTGCTGGCCCGTTTTCACTAATTCTTTTCGTGTTGTATTTATAATTGACCGAAGATGGTTTTTAGAAAAAAATTGATGTTTTAACGACAATTTGAAATTTTAAGAAAATTTAACGACCATATGAACTTTTCTTATGTAGACCTAGCCTTTGAATTTTTTATTATTTCTTTTTTAATGTAATGAAAGTGGCAAACTAGCATGCAGTTAAGTGATGACTGCAATCTATAGACACCCACATGAAGACCAAGGTCAAAATTCAGATGCGTTACCACTCCTGAGGCCTAAGGTGTTATGCCTCTGTGCCGGAAATTACATGGCCGTAAAATATAAAACATAACGGTTAGTCGTCAATTATCGTTTTAAATAGATGTATAGGTAGCAATCAATGATTGAGAATGGCATCAAATTCATCACCCGCGCGAAGCCTGGGCGGGTCGCTAGTAATGAATAAGTATCTACGTTCAATATCGTTTTCCGGGGCAATGAACTTGCGATGCCAACAAAACATTCGAGTGACTTGAGCATTGACGTTTGATTATAATGCAATAATGACTACCAGTTAGCATTTATCAGAGCGTGACCGCGTTGCACTGACTTTCACCACTACAACACACGCGAAGCGTCCGGCATCATTAGGCGATTCATTGCTTACCGAGATTGCAATCTATAAAACATACAGAAATTTCGACGGCTGTACGTTATGAATAAAACAATTAGTGCCAGTTTCATGACCATCCGTTTGTTTTGTTGAATAAACAAGAATTGAAATGTGTATTTTACTTATTTAAACCGTATAAAAATTATTTGGAGGCCCTATTTAAGGGACGACACGCGAGCAAAAAAGGGACATTTTACTCCATAGCCTCATATTTTATTTATTTATTTATTTATTCTTTATTGATTTAACATTGAATACAAGTTAAAACAAAGGGCGGACATAATGCCTAGTGGCATTCTCTACCAGTCAACCCTCATCATGATGAAATATTGTGGTAGGTATTACAACTTATGAATAAAGAAAACTTAATGTAAAGAATACAAATATATGATCTAACAAAAAAATAAAAATAAATAATAATAATAATAAACACGTAAATACGTATATAAGTAAATAAATATTTAAATACATGATATATATTTATAGGTATATTATAGTACATACAAAAGCTACAAAACATATATATGTATACATATATATATAATATAAATGATGATGTGACGATCTTTACGAATCAAACTGTAGATAGTGCTCTCGGACAAGTCTTTTAAAAGAATTTTTACTCGGAGCTTTTCTTAAGCGTTCGGGTAAGCTGTTCCAGAGGAGTGATGCCTGAATAGTAAAAGAATAATGGAGAAAATCGCTGTTATGCGGAATAATGGATGTTTGCAAGTTTGATGAAGAACGGAGAACTTTGTCATGAGTGTCGCAGAGGTATGAAAATTTTTCTTTGAGATAACAAGGCGTAGTCGGATCATTCAAAATAGAATAAAGAAGTAACAGAATTCTAGAGCAACGCCTTTGTCGAATAGTAAGCCACTTAAGTTGGGCACGAAAATGGGAGATATGGTCAAACTTACGAAGACCGAAAATATACCGGATACAATTGTTTAGAAGACGCTCTAGCTTGTTGAGAAGATCTTGATTTAGGTCCGGGTAACAAACATCTGCGTAATCTATAATGGGCAGAATAAGGGTATTTACCAGCACCAACTTAGTTTTGGATGGTAGAAAGTATTTCAAGCGATTAAGAGACTGGAGGGCGGAATTGACTTTACGACAGATTTCAGTGATCTGCACACGCCAGTTTAATGAGTTGTCAATAAACAGACCAAGATTCTTAACTACATTTGATAGCGGAATTGTAATGTTGTTGTACTGCACTGGGGGCAGATCAGTAAAATCTATCTTGGCTAGTAATCTCGAGCTTCCAATGACAATAGCCTGGCATTTCGACGGATTTACGGATACGCCAAAACGGATGGACCAGTTTTTTACCGCGTTCAAATTGAAATTAACTATGTTAATGGCATTATTAATATCATCCCACTTGGTTTCTACATACAGTTGCAAATCGTCGGCATAAAGATGGTACGAACAACTAAGATTTGAGACCAATGTGTTAATAAAACATGGAAAATAAAATTGGAGATAATATACCGCCCTGAGGAACGCCAGTATCAATATTTGCCCAGTCAGAAGAAAGTTCACCGCATCGAGTGGATTGCTGGCGATCGCAAAGATAGGATGATAACCATTTGAGGGCTAAGGGACAAAAATTTAAGTAGGAGAAAATGGCGAGAAGGATGTCGTGATCAACTGTGTTAAAGGCATTCGAAAAGTCTACAAGCGCCACCACTGTCAACTTTCTCTCATCCATACCTTTACGGATGTCATCAGTGACTTTAACAAGAGCAGTAGTGGTGCTGTGACCAGGACGAAACCCAGACTGGAACATGCTCAGTAGGTTATGTACATGAACATGGGTTGAAATTTGCTTATGCACACAGGCCTCTAAAACTTTTGAGAGGAAAGGAAGAATGGATATCGGTCTAAACTGACTAGGAAGTTTGGGTTGAGGAATCTTAGGCAACGGACGTACATAAGCTCTCTTCCAGATCGTAGGATAGCAACCAGACATCAATGAGAAATTAATTATGTGGGTGATAGAAGGCAGCAAACAATTTAAAAGATTAACAATCATAATTCTACTAATATTATCACATCCCACCGCCTTCGAATTTATAGCCAGTATCGTCTTCTGAATCTCATCCTCATTCACAGCAGTAAATTCAAACTTAGGTATATTATAAGATTTCAAGGATGAAATGTAATCTAGTGTTTGGGACAGCAAAAACGGGTCAATCGGTGAAACATTAGTAAAATGTTGGTTAATATCATCTAAAGGTGGAAGAGAGTTCGTATCTGGAGTTGTCACTTTACAGATACCAATAGATTTAAGAAATTTCCACACATCGGCAGGGGAAGAGTTGTTAACATTATTATGGATGTAATGGCGTTTAGCTGTTCGTATCATCTGATTGCATTTATTTCTTACAACTTTAAAGGCGTTCCAATTCTGTTCAGACCGATCGTTTTTATATTTACGAAAAGCACGATCCCGCCTCCGCATCGCTATCCGCACAACATTCGTCATCCAAGGTGCAGGAGGTCTTCTGAGCTTAACGTCATGCTGTGGAGCATGGGTATCATATAATGTGAGCACGGCAGTATTCAGAGAATTTACTTTGTCGTCCACAGAAGTTGCTTCGGAGATTAATTTATAAACGTTGAGACTAAAAGCATGTTCCATTAGTTTATTTACATCCATTCTTGCAAAGTTACGAATTTTTAAAATGGAAGGTTTAAATTTTGGAGATATAAGCTTGTATGATATATAAATAAGGTCATGACGTGAAAAGCCAATTGCAGAAAGTTGGCCGTAAATGTTGGTGCAATCAGGCGATCCAGTTATTACAAGGTCTATCCACGAATCATCTGAGTCAACGTTGTGATGAGTAGCATTTAGAGGTAATATAGAAAGATTGACTGACTCAAAGATAGACCGAAGCCTTAAAGAACGTGTAGAAGATTTTAAGAGGTCAGTGTTAAAGTCGCCCATTATAACGCAATGTTCGTACTCGGACCCAAGAGAATCGATTACCGATTCAAAGCTATCAAAATAATCAATGGACGGAGGACAATACACAACTCCGAGAACTGCCTTAGCACCCCTTAAATCTATTTCTATGAACAAATACTCGGCACCTGCTGAAGAAGGAGATTCTAATATAATTTTGTAAGAAATAGATGCCCGCAGATAAATTGCCACACCCCCTCCCCTCTTTTCCCTGCGATCGTTACGGATAAGCACAAATCCTGACAAAGAAAAAAAGGCAGAGTCCAAAGAAGGTTTTAACCAGCTCTCAGAAATTAATATCCCATGTATATGAGTAGTAGGTAGAACGGCAGTTTCAAGTTCCGAGTAATGGCTGGGGATGCTTTGAGCATTTATGTGACAAATGTTGAGAAAATTTTGATGTTTCATGAATATGTCGTTTAACTGAGTGCCAATAGTAGCCGTGGATTCATCTGAGGAATCGTCACACGTGTCATAAGATGGGCTATCTGAATCGGCGATGGAATGAAACGTATCATCATCTGACATAATTTAACAATTAATATAATAATACTTAAATAATAAAATAGACTAATATAATATGTATATATAAAATACAAATAATTATATATTTAATAGCTTAAAATAAGATTTTTAAGATAACTTAAAAAAAAAAAATAATAATAATATACTATTACAAGTTAAACAAATATTATGGGGGCAGAGCAGCATAATATACTATTACAAGTTAAACAAATATTGCATACTTGCCGGTCGACTCAGAACAAAAAAAGATAAAAATAAAATAAATATAGCATAGCAACACAGAACTCATATTCCATAAACTATCTACTTGGCATGAATAAAAATAACCATTTTGAATACATACGTATCATAAACAAAAATATAACTTGGAAATAAAAAAAAAACGCTAAGAAATAAGGCTTCTAGATATCAGTGACCATAGAGAAAAAGAAAAAAAAAAAAAATTATATGACAGTGACAGTGTAGACTTTAACATTGACAACAACGATACAATCTTGAATCTTGTACGAAAAAAAACAAAAAATAATTCAGTGATTTGTTAGTTGTTTACCAAAACGACGAAAATTAGTAGGTAGTATGAAAGTGCATTTAAGTTTTAGCAAAAGTAAAGTGAACTATGGTCGACGGAGCACTAGAAATTAAAACAACAGAAAACAGTGACGACAACAACTAAAATGAACGTATTAGAAGTATTACGATTCAAAAATTAATTATTTGTGTTTAATTGTTCTCTTCGAACGCGATGGAGCAGTTTCTTGTACGGTTTTAACCTTGATACTTGGATTTTGGATACCGGAGTCTGTCGAATGGCTTACTGATTTGCCGAACTCCGTTGCTAGAGCGTTGAGGTCATCTAAATCCTCCAAACGATGTCGTTTGCCATTTGGAAGCTTCATAATTATATTACCATCCGCCGTCCAAACGTTCACCATGCCGAAGAGCTTGCGCGCCAAGGAGAAGTTCGATTGCCGCTGCCTTGTGAGGAATTCCGAAATGACGAAATCAGAGCCCTTCAGTTTCGACTTCTTGCCCCAGACGTCATTTCTAAGAGCAAGAGTAGAGAAACGTAATAAAATAGGCCTAGTGCGACCTTCCCCACTGCTGCCCAACCGATGACACACAGAGATGGAGTTGGTATCCAGATTAGCGAGACCCAAATTATTACGGAAAATATCCAACACAGAAGCACCAACGTTTTCATCACTTTTCTCGGGCACCCCTCGAAGTATAAGGAACTTTTTCCTGTGCCGCATTTCGATTGAGTCTACAATTTTATTCAAATCTGCAATCTGTTGCTGGAGTAAGTTCAAGATGGACCAAACATGATCCTTAAATGCACTGAAGTCCTTACTAAGTGAACTCAAGTCAGATCCCGTTGAAGTCTTCAGGTGGGACTCAAAATCAGCCATCCGTTGACTCAAGGCAGCCATGGTTGTCCTCTGGAGCTCCGCAACTTGGGCAATGGTAGTCATTGTTGTGATTCTTAGACCAAATAACGAGTAGTGGCAAGTGAGACTTGATGACAGATAGTCGCCGGCAAGAGAGTGCTAACTTAACACTTTAGGACATAAATAAATATTTGCCCACACACTATGTGCAAAATAAGGTACTGTAAATATTAATTGTATATAAAAATTATATTGAATCTGAGCAAAAACTATTAAAATTACTATAAGATTCTAGAGCACATGTGTTCAATTATTCTACACCTATGGGTAAGTCTGGGTATTTGGGGGGCCCCCTATAATTGATACGGCGGTAGCTACGTCCCTTCTCTCGGGTCACCTCGTTACTGACTCAAGAGGCAAGATTTTTTAAAATATAATGGAGGTGACAAACAAGCTTGCAGCTCACATTGATGTTAAGTGATGACTGCATCCTATAGACATCTACATAAAAAAAAACAGAAGTCAAAATGCGGATGCGTTGCTACTCCTGAAACCTAAGGTGTCATGTCTCTGTGACAGTTATTACGAGGCCATTCATTAACCGGAACACGATAGTGCCGAACACTCCCATTTAGCGGCAGATAGGTTAGGTAATCCGGTGGTGCCTACGCCCTCGAGCTCCTACATTTGGAACTCTACCACCAGTAACAATCTTATGTCATATTGTTTGAGTCTAACCCCCTTATTCATAAACGTACATTAGATACGTTTTAGCTATAGAATGCTTTGTCTTTGTCAGTTGCATTGTCAGAAATAGAAATAGAAAATATTTTTATTTCGAATAGATCTTTACACATACTTTCAAAACGTCAAGAAATATAAAATACCTAGAGTGAATAACCATTACATAAAGTAAAGCAAAATCATATATCAATAGTAAATTAAAAAAAAAATAATTAAACTACTTAGTTAAAACATAATAATCACATTTTTTTTCAATTCCTTCAATGATGATAAATGAAGAAAAAGAAAAACTTGTTCGTCACGATCAAAGTTATTCACTTAGCAGAGTTCCAAGTGCAGTCACTACTGAGAAGAACTCCGCTACCCAACAAACTCAGTAAGAGCTCTTTTAAATGAGAGCTTAAATCTAGTACAAATTATAGTAAAAAATCAAATAATGTGAACGTCCATAGCATAGATGCAAATAAACTGCTATCTACTAAATGTGATGTAGCTCCTGCAAACCAGAACAGACCAGTCCCCACCAACAGCACCCGTTCACGAGTATGACGCATTTGACAGCCATGTTGCCCTCCTCGACCATTTTAGAGGGAAGTGAGCAACCCACCACACGACGCCGCCAAAGGCAAAGACATTTAAGCGTGCATGACTGCTCCGGATATGCAAATGTGCAGGATAGAAAAGGACAAAGGAGACATTAGCAACACTTTTGCTGAAATACGTTTATGAATCAGGAGGTTATTATGTAGTCATTACATAGATGCTCTAATAAATTGGCCTACCATCTTAGCTTCGCTGTTTTTCTAGATTTTACCTAAATCATAAATGTAGGTACTAAAAATTGTTATTATTCCTTTGTCCACATTAAGTGTTTTTTTTTGTAATCAATTTAGTGTATCACCTTAAAATTAATTTGAAGAGAACCGGTTATAATTCTTGCTTAGCGTGCACGATATTTTTTGGGAAAGTTGTTTTTGTGACATAAGTCTCAATAAGCTCAAGGTCGCTTGCAAATCTATATATATAAAAATGCAACCCGTTTTTCTTGGTCACGGCATCACGCGTGAATGGCTGGACCGATTTGGCTAATATTGATTTTGAATGATTTTTGGAAGTCCAGGGAATGTTTAAAAGGTAAGAAAATATGAAGAAATTGAAGGGAAATAGTAAAAACCACCATTTCATTTTCCCATACAAATAGTCCGTATCTATCAAACCTTTGACACATGTCATATTTTCATTCTGAGGCAATACGAAGTTTGCCGAGTCAGCTAGTATGCAATAAAATAGGTTAGGTGTTGGAATTGTTTATTATCGACCAGCTGCACCCCGCGGTTTCTATCTGTATAAAGTATAATACTAAATGTTTTCTCAATATCAAACATAATAGGTTGGGGAAAAAGTCTTTTCGCATTATAGTATGTATGAACTTGTAATAAAATCTCTTTGGCTGTAGTATTTGTATCTGGCTGGTTTTGGTATCATTGAAAGTTAAAATTTTAAAGAACATAATTCCAAATTCCAATTTGGCAAATGTGTGATTTTCATTTGTTTTTCGTACTGTCAAGATGAGTGAATCTAATGAAGAAATTCTATACATTTTAAAATTATTCATTATGAGCTATTACCACCAGGCAGGACTATCGATTCTGAACTCTACTGCGAACAACTGATGAGATTAAAACAAGAAGTTGAGAGAAAGCGGCCGGAATTGATCAACAGAAGGGGTGTGGTGTTTCATCATGATAACGCTAGACCTCACACATCTATAGCCACTCAGCAAAAATTAAGAGAGTTTGGCTGGGAGGTGTTAATGCATCCGCCGTATAGTCCTGACCTTGCACCTTCAGATTTCCACCTGTTTCGGTCTCTTCAGAATTCTTTATGCAATGTTAGGTTAACATCACGAGAGGACTGCCAAATCCACTTGTCGCGGTATTTTGATGAGAAGTCCCAAAATTTTTATAGCAATGGGATCATGTCCCTACCTACAAGATGGCAAAAGGTTATCGAACAAAATGGTACATACATACTTTAGTTAAATTTAAATAAACTATATTAAAAAATGTTTTGAATTATCTTAAAAAATGCGAAGAAACTTTTTCCCCAACCTAATATTATTATATATGTTACATGGACCAAAACGTAACCGGCGAATCGTGGGTGTTTGCATGCCAAAACGTAACCATCGAATCGTAGGTGTTTGCATGTATGTTTGAAAGCATGCATTTACTTCTGCCTATCCCTTCGGGGATTACAGGCATGAACGTGAAGTTACGTTTTTTATTATTTCAAATCATAGTATTGGTATAAGCAATTCGTCACATTTATGATGTCTGTACCTATAAATATATTTAATACTAGATGTTGCCCACGGCTTCGCCCGCGTGGATGTCGTTTTATAAATAACTAAGTAGCCTATGTTCTTTCTCAAAGTCAGCTCAGCTCTATCTCTGTACCAAATTTCATTAAAATCGATTCAGACGTTTGGACGTGAAAAGGTAACAGACAGACAGACAGAGTTACTTTCGCATTTATAATATTAGTAGGGATGTAAAGTGGCACACAATCATTTTATCACATTGATAACGTTGCAACGTTGACTCACATTGAACTCACCCCTTATGGGGATGCTTTGATCCAGCTGTGGACATCTTTCAGCTTAGACGATACGATTATAATCAATTAATTATTATCAATATAATAATTGCATATGTGGCTTAGTTTTTTTAGGCTGATATAAGTAGTCCTATTTTCCTGAGTTTGATCCAATTCCCCTAGAGGTTGTAAATATGCCCAAATTATTGAAATAGACGTTAATTATGACATGGGACTCTTATCAAAATATAATAATAAAATAACTGCATCTGCTCACTCCCAAATTTGGGCATGGAATAATATTTACAAAAATTCAAAAGTTCAAAATTAAAATCTTTCATTTCAAATTGGTCTACAAGGACACTTTTGCATTGTCGGGTTATAAGCTACCTAGAGAGAATGACTTATAATAATAATACAATAGGTATTAATTACTAAATACCAATTATATTTAATAATAATATTTAACCGATACGTGAATCATCAATTTTTTCAATTCCTTCATAGAAGAAAATGAAAAATCAGTTCTTTTTTTTTTTTTTCTGTATTAATAGTGGCAAACAAGCATGCAGTTCACATTGATGTTAAGTTATGACTGCAGCCTATAGACACCCACACAATGATCAGAGTTCAAAATGCAGATGCGCTGCCACTCCTGAGGCATTAGGTGATATGCCTCTGTGCCTGAAATTACAGGGCCGTACATTACCACCTGACCGGAACACGATAGTGCTGAACACTACCATTTAGCGGCAAGTATATTAGGTAATGCGGTGGTGCCTACGCCCGCGAGCTCCGTCACTGGAACTCTACCACCAGTACAAATTTTAATTCGTCATAATCATAGTCATTCACTTAGCAGAGTTCCAAGGGCAGGCACTACTGAGAAGAACTCCGCTACCCAACAAACTCAGCATGTTGCTCTTTTGTCAAAACCTTAGATTTAATACAAATATTATTAAATAAAATAAAGATAATGTGAACGTCCATGCCATAAACATATATGTATATGTATCTTCACGCCAGGTCCCTAACGGGGTAGGCAGAGAGTGTAGAGCGCCAGACATCCCGGTTCTGACAAACCTCTCGTGCCTCGTCTACCTTCATCATTCTCTTCATACATGCACGCCGATTCCTAAGACTTTTGACACCACCATCAGACAGAACTCGACCTATTTGGTCATGGTAGGTCAGCCTTGGTCTTCCTGGGCCTCTGCAACCATCCACATTCGCATTGTATATCTGTTTAGTCATTCGCTCATTCGACATTCTTTCTATATGCCCGAACCATCGGAGCATGCCTTTTTTCATTTTTACACCGATACTATCATTCACACAAAGTCTCTTTCTTACATCTTCATTACGAACGCGATCGGTGAGTGATACACCGCAGATCTTGCGCAGAGATCTCATCTCGACCGCGTTCAACTTACTTTCATGCTCTTTCCTGCATACCCAGCTCTCGCTTCCATATAAAAGCGTTGGAGTAAGTACAGCATTAACATTGCCATAAACATATTTGCATATAAACACATACGCAAATACCCATCAACAGCTTAATATCAAATAATATTATAGACCAGTCCCCACAATCCGCACCCGTTCACGAGTATGACGCATGTGGCAGCCATTGCTCTCCTCGACCATTTTGAAGGGAAGTGAGCAACCCGTCACACGACGCCGCCGAAGGCAAAGACATTAAAGTGAGCAAGACTGTTATGATTACCAGTGCAAAGATAGCAATATAGATGAAAAGAAAATCTGTTTGTGGCCAGAGCATACACAATATCAATATCTATTAACATAAGTACAATTTTATGAAATAGCCTGGCAGCGATCGCTAAAATCCCAAGGTGTACTATCATTGAGATATTCACAAATTTTATAGTAATTACATTTGTGTAAACGTTCTTTAATTACTTTTTTAAATTTATTAACAGATAGACTTTGAACATTTTTTGGGACTTTATTATAGAATCGTATACACTGACCTCTGAAAGAATTACTTACTCTATGCAGTCGTGTTACATGTATGGATAACTTGTATTTGTTCCTTGTGTTCATATTATGATCATTCGTTCTCGTAGGAAAATCATTAATATTTTTCCGGACATACAATAAGTTTTTGTATATATATTGACAAGCAACAGTCAAAATGTTTATTTCCTTAAATTTATCTCTCAGAGACACTCTCGGGCTTAGCCCGTAGATAGCACGTACTGCTCTCTTTTGCAAAACAAAAATAGTATTGACGTCGGCGGAACTGCCCCATAGCAAAATGCCATAGGACATTATACTGTGAAAGTAACTAAAGTAGACCAGCCGAGCCGAGCGAAAGAAGATAAGATTATTGACGGACGTGGAGACGTCCGTCAATAATCTTATCTTCTTTACTGCAAATGCTGCTGAGCTAAGTCTACTGGCCAATTTGGCAATATAGGGGCCCCATTGCAATTTAGCATCCACGGTAATGCCAAGAAATACCGTGGAGTCTACTAACTCCAATACTTCCTCATTTATTTTGACATTGGTGTCCACAAGTTTTACATTAGGAGTGGTGAACTTAATACATTTTGTCATTTTACTATTCAACAATAAGTTATTGTCACTAAACCAATGTACAACATTAGAGAGAGTATTGTTCACATCGTCAAATAAAGCCTGTTGTCTTTTAATTTTAAAAATAAAAGAAGTGTCGTCAGCAAACAATACCATATCTTGACTATCGTTGATGATGTACGGCAAGTCATTTATATAGACTAAAAAAAGAAACGGTCCTAGAATAGAGCCTTGCGGGACCCCCATATCCATTGAAGCCCCGGGAGATCTCTTTCCATTGACATCAACATACATTGTTCTATTGCTTAAATATGAAGTCATAAGCTCAAGAGCGGTATCGTGAACACCATAGTGATATAATTTTCTGACCAAAGTTTTATGTTGCACAGAGTCAAATGCTTTGGATAAGTCACAGAATACCCCTAGAGCATTGTGCGATTCTTCCCAAGCTTCGAATATATGTTTTATAAGCTCAACACCTGCGTCAGTAGTTGAGCGACCCCTGGTGAATCCAAATTGTCGAACGTGTAAAAGTTTATTGTGATTAAAATAGGCTAGTAACTGGTTTAGCATTAATTTTTCCAAAATTTCACTAAATGTGGGTAGTACTGAAATAGGTCTAAAATTTGTGGGGTCACTTGTACTACCAGATTTAAAAAGAGGAATCACTTTACTATTAAGTCAGGAAATATACCACTTACAATACTATTATTAAACATAGCCGCTAGGTAGGGTGCGATTATGTCCAATATTTTAGATGCAACTTTAACAGATAAGCCCCAGAAATCAGCTGTATTCTTAATGTTAATAGATTTAAAGGCATTAATAACATCTAAAGTGTTTACTAATTTAAAACTAAATCTAGTGCTCCTTTCATGTACATTTTGTTTCAATAATAATTCGGCGACGGTAGGAAAAGAAATCAGGTGTTTGGGTGTAGAAACTGGAATATTAGCAAAAAATGTTTCAAATGCTGACGCAACTTCCTCGTCAGTAGTAACTTGTTTATTGTCAACAATTAATTTAAAATCAGAATTGCGTTCAACGTTTTTTCCACTTTCACTATTGATGACGTTCCATGTCGCTTTAATTTTGTTACTAGAGTTTTTAATTTTACATTTAATATGTAATGCCTTGGCTGCAAAACACACTCTCTTAAATATTTTCGAATACATTTTAACATAATTTTTAAACGATAATGTGTGATTAAAATACCTTTCCCCGTACAATTCATATAATCTGTGTCTACTCTTGTGTATTCCAACAGTCGCCCATTCATCAAACGACTTATGACTTCTCACATTTGTTGTCTTTTTGTAAATACTAAATTATACTCTCTTATAATAATGTTAAAGAAATCATTGTACAATATATTTGGATTGTCATGGTGCTTCATATATAAAATTTTAGGCATAATATTTTCCCGTAATATTTGTATTCTCTTCTCATTAATAGGAACAAATACAATTTCTCGATTATTTGTATCATTTTTTATTTGACTGGGGCAGGAAACTAACTGTCCGCAATGGTCAGAGCTTAATTCGGTCAGTATATTTTTTTGAGTATGTTCAAAATTAATAAAAATATCAATCCAAGTCGCCGAGTTATGTGTTATTCTGGTAGGTTCTAAAAACAAATTATGTAGGTTATATGACTTAAATAATGATTTGAATCTAATACTTGTTGGAGTTTCCTCCAACAAATTAATATTAAAGTCACCACAGATAACAACATCTTTTTTTAATACGGTTATTTTTGATAGTATCACATCTAAAATTGTTTCAAAACAACGTTACGTTACGTGAATGAATTCGGCTCGCGAAGCTCTTAAAACAATAGTTGCCGTAATTATTTGGATGGCTCGATCAATAGGTCCGATAATGAGTGATTTCATAGATTAACTTCAAATTTTCAGTGGCAAGCAACTAAAAGAGGAAGAAAAAGTGACTACCGACCACGTGGAGGCGATAAACAAGAAGAAGGAGCGCATATTCCGCAACCCGTCGAGCAACGCGCTGGCAGCGGTGGCCGCAGGGGCCGCAGGGGTCACTACTGCAGCGGCCACTACCGCAGGGGTCGCCAGTGCGGTTGACGACCGGGTCGCAGCCCTACCGCCGCCCGCGTTGCCGGCGCCCGGACGCTGCTTTGACGTTTACGTTGCTATGGCTGCCAACCCGTGGAATTTTGTCGTGAGTCTATCATGGAATATATATAGTGCAGGCTATCATGGAATAGAAGTTTATTCCATGATAGCCTTAGGATAGATTAGGATAATGGCTTTCCCATTGAGCTGCATTTTATGTAATATAATCCTGCCAATCCTGGATCCTTCACACGATTCTTGGGTGAGCAATTAAAGTTTAGGTGGGCCGCAGTCAGATGAAGCCTTATCTTTTTCAATAGGCAAGAGAATTTTATATCCAAAAAATTATGGAGAAGTTTCTTAAATGAACAGAAAAACTGTATCGAGAAGAGATGGTCCAAAAATGTATGGAGTTGTTCCCACTTAATGTACAGTTCGTAAAATAATAGTTAAAACTATTCAGAACAATTTCCGACTATCAATTTTAGATAATGTTGTGTAGTTTTTTCCTTTAAAAATAATGAGTGTACACAAAATGGTAATACAAAAATATGGCGATGGCGATTGACAATTCTTTTGACAAGTTTGTCATCTCATGTCACTGGGTTCTTGAGTGTACAAATTGCCATAATCAGTAAAAAGAACTCGAATTAAACAATTTCACCTTGGTTTTAATCAAATTCATTTTATTTTTCCTTAAATTTTTGTAATTTTTGCTTTCTTTTGATGTAGTGTACATCCACTGGTTGGTGTCAACACCACGTTACAACTTCTTTTAATATCTAAAAACACAATTTATGTGTTAAACAGCCGTGCTCCGCTCAAAGACCCTGTCTCAAAACCTAAAGGCAGGTTTTATAAACATCCAAATAGACTGCTATGCTGGAGTCAAGAACATTATTCAAGTTGTTTCTGTTTACTTGCAGATCCAGCCGAACAGTACCCGACACACATTGCAGGCCATGATGTCCACTTTGCAGACGGAATGTCCCAAGTTCTCAGAGGCGGACGCGCCCGTCAATCCTGCCAGCGGAGAACTGTATACCGCATATTACGCGAAGGATTCTTCTTGGTACAGGTGAGGAAGATTTGCATGGAATTTGTATAAGGCAAGAAGAACTAACAATACCAGATGGGTATTTACATAATTGAGTAATTAAACAAGAGTATAGTTAATTTTAACCACGGTTATCTGTACATATAATAAGACAGTAAAATTCGAGTATATGTACATTAAATATTTTTCCAAAAAACAAATGGGGGGCAATTAAAGAGTAGCGGAAAACAATTTTTTTTTTTTAATTTTGTCTTTCTGTTACGTTATAACTTCGAATCTACTCAATGGATTTGAACGCGGTTTTCACAGGTGGATTACATATAATTAGGAGCGTTTAAGCATTCAACGCTCCTGGTAAATGTTCAAAATAGGTAAAGGGAAAAAGAAGTTATGGTCAATTGAAAATTAACTTCAAGCACTGCTTGAAAGAGTTGAATGCGGTTTATCTATATATACGTATTTAATTTAGATAAAGCTAGAATTTCCACTTCGTTTTAAAGAAATCAACAAAGACAAAAACACACTGCAGTTTCTATTGAATTTTAATAAAATAACACATTGAATCTGGAATCATACGTCCAGTAAATCAGCGCCATCTATTGAGGTATTATGTAACTAAAGTCTATAAAACCTCAAAAGACGGCGCCGACTTACTTCAGAATATTTTAGAATTAACTATAAGCAAGTATTATTATACATGTCATATTCTCTGCTATAAGTCTATTATAGGTCTGGATAGTTGAAGTTTCCACAGGTTATGCGAAAGAAACCTACACGCGGGCTCGCGGGCAACAGCTAGTTTAACTAAAAATCTATTTGTTGTATCGGTGTGGTCTCTTTAAAAGTAACTCTTGCAGTGGCGATTTTTCTAAGATAGCGCGTATGGCGCTGTCATACCATAATTTTTAAGACCATATCTAATTACTTAGACCTTAAAGTACAATAAATAATTGCATTTTACGAGCACTGCGGTCTTCTATCACGAACGCAACTCGCGATTGTCGTCGCGTTCGGTCGGCGCCGAACGCGGCCAAGGCGAGCGATGCGCTTCTGCCAGCGCATGTGGAGTCCATACAAAGTCGTTCGCCGCCCGCGCCCCGCCCCCTCAATCGCCTAGTATTACTCACGGAGTTTGAAGCGCGGGTATGGCTTTGTGAATGGCGCACTACCTAACGATTTTTCGTATGTTTTACGTGATAGTGTAGATTTGTTAGTGTTTGTTACGTTTTCTATCTTTCTATTGATTTAATTGACTTTTTATTTAGTAATTGAACCCTAAAATCGCGAAAAAATATGAGCTTTTTCATACAAAATGAAAATGTTAAATTGTATCTTTTTTGCAAAGTAGGTACCTACGTTCCTTAATGAAAGACTGAAAGTTGTTCAGATTGACCGTCTGAAAAAACGGTTTTCAGGTTTAAAAGCTGGAGCCACCCCAATTATAATCACCAGGAATCGCCACCGAACTCTTGTATATCTCTGATCGAGTAAACAAAGATATAACTTAAGTGACGTTATCAAGCACTTTTCCTTCCAACCAAATACTTACTCCTGGACTGCACCTGTCGAGCCCCACACCACAAAGCACCAACCACTAGAGTCACCAAGGCAATAAAGTAGGTGTTTGTTGTAGGAGTATTTAGGACAATTTCATGCCTTACTTCCTGAACTCCAGGCTCGAGTCTGCTCGATTAGAACTGCATTCAACCAAACCATGGAAAAAAGGTGTATTGTACACAACAATACTCCTTTATTTTTCCATGGTTAGACTATTTTTATTTTTTGCAATATCACATGCGAGTGAATTAAGAATAAAAAAAAAAGTGTGTGTGTACTATATTCGCAACGTAGGAAGTTATACTTCTTTAGCGTAACGATCCAATTTACCAGAAATAAAACAAAACTGCTTAAAAGTTTGGCAACTAACTTCAGACTGTTGCTTTTATCTGTCGCCTCGTAAAAATTCATTCTCATATTTTTTTTAAATCGCGGCAAAGAAAGTTTAACTTCAAAATGACTTCGAGGTCAGGGATCGAACCTGCAACCGACCCGAAGCCTCAAAAGTGTTTTGGTTAGGGTTGGATTTGGGGATTATGCAGCAGGTCAAGGAAGAGGAGGTGTACTATAAATTGTTGTTTTATTTGTAAAAATAAATTAGGAACCTCCGCTTATTGTCCACATGACCTCTAAATCCGGCCTTGTGTATCGTCGCAGGGTGACGGTGGCGGGCACGGTGTCTGCGGATATGGTGTCGGTGTACTTTTGCGACTACGGCGACCTGGCGGTGTTCGCGACGAGGGCGCTGCGGCCCGTGCCGCCCGCCGCGCCGCTCGCCCGCACTCTGCCTCCGCAGGCTATCAAGGCGCGCCTCTACGGTACCTTCACAGTTCACAACTTATCTATACTTCTATACTAATATTATGAAGGAAAGATTTGTGTTTTCATATGTATGTTTTTAATGTTTTCACACAAAGACTACTGGACCGATAAAAAAGATTATTTCACCATAAGAAAGAATTGCACCCGTGCGAGCCTCTAGTCTATACTTATTATAAGTCACCCGCTGCGTCTGTTGTGCGATATTTATAATAATAAATACGCTTACACTCACAGCCTCTGCTCCTTGAGTCGCATGTAATAAGTAGAGAGCTTATTGATATTTGCCAAATTACCAAACTATGGGGTACCGCTGGAAATCTTCGCAATTGTATTAATATTTAATAAATAATTGTAGTAATTCATTCAGTACACCACAAAAATTGTTATAAATTATTTTCATTTCAGATGTATGGCCTCTTCATCAAGACTGGACTGTAGAAGACTGTGTTAGGTTTCATGAATTGTGTGTGGAGCAGCAATTTGTTGGTATTTGCAAAGATGTCGGCAAGGATCCTCTCAATCCTAACGAGCCATTACTCACCCTCGACCTCATCGACACTTCTACCGAGGAAGACTTGTATCTAAATAAACAATTAGTTGCTGAAGGTAGAGCACGCCTCGCTTCTGCTTCCTAAATAACAATTGTTTTTATTCCCTTTCCTATGTTTTGTTACGTTATATGTTATTTAAGCTTAAAAGTATTATTACTGGTTGGACGCTTTTCAGTTTAAATATTCGTTTATGTACTGCAAAATATTTTAAGTACTGTATTGTTTATTTTTTATGTAGTTATTCCTTTCTTCCTTTTTTTTTAATATTCGTTCTATTGCGTCTTGAACAGTGATATTGATGTATTTCCATATGGAAGAAACGAAAATACTCTCTACTTATAGAAAGAGGAAATGATGTTGGCGTTTTTAAAGTGTGTAAAGTGAAGATAAATATAAAACAATCACATTATCATGCGATGCCCATCTCAAAATCTTGTAATTGTCTTCGGTCTTTTATTTAGAATTTCGTCGTTTATCCTTAGGAAATGAGAAGGACTTTTTGATCGAAATAATCTAAAAAACATTTTTATCACTACTTATATCCAATTAAATAATGTTAATTATACATATAATGGCTTTCTTAGGACGGTCGCTTGGAAATTACTTTTCCGGGCTGATAGATATAATCAAAGATATTAGATGAAGTTAGATTGACAATACACACGCTTTTCTTTTCTATGAAAACTGCTTCAACCATTGTAAGTGGGTGGAGCTTATCTTGGCTCGAAAATATACACCAATTAGGCGCGAGGCAAACACACCTGACTTCACCTGATTAGTGTTTGATCGCGCCACAAAATGTCACAAGATGGCGTATTATCAGTTTGTACAAGAGTATAAGGACGTGATTATACTACAAAATCGAGATGTCCGTCGTTTTCTGTGTGAATGACTTAGTTAGCCGTATCCCTGTTTTGACACGATATATTTGATAATGAACGATGTGATATCGTGTTTTTACTTCATAAAATAACAAAATTATGGCTTACCAGTGATAAGTAATGCTACTAAGTGATTTAGTTTGCTTTACTGTAGGGTTTTTACACCAAAACACTGAACAATTTGGCATTTTTAACGCTTTTTTCTAACCAAATTTGCACTCGGCGGGCGAAAGCACAAAGAATGGATGATTCTTGCCGCCTGACTGACCGCGCGAGTCTAAACGAACGCTAACGCTCAGCGGCCGGTGCGTATTGGCAATCTAACTTCATCTAATATATTTGGGATATAACTTATCGCTATGGTCGCACTACGATTTTTTACAACGAGCAGATAAGCCCGACACTGTTTACCCGAAATTGTCCCGAGAAAGAAAACCGCAAGTGTAGCTGCTTGTACAAGTTTCCTCGTCTTACAAAATCATATATGTTTGTGTACTTAGTTTAAAAACCGGCCAAGTGCGTGATAGATACGCATGCACAGGGTTCCGTACAATTAGTAATTTCTTATGTTACCTTAAATACGATAAACTTAATAAAGGTTTGTCTGTAATGTATGCTTAAAAGAATATTTACCCAATATGGTTTTTAAAAAAAAGAGACGGAAATAGTCAAGTTTCGTAAATTTTCTTTAAAAGTCACTTATATTTGATTGTTGGTAAATTATAGGTTGGCCATTTTCAATTTACGATAAAAATATATTTACTGCAAAATAGTTCCACTAAGGCCAATAATAATGTTAAAAGTATCATTGGATTCTTAAAAACCCATATTGGATACATTTATCATCTCTTTTAAATTTATAGACTTAACGTAGATTCTCAACCGATAAAATTAAGTATTGCCTGTATAAGACATTAAACACACTACTTGCTTGATTATTATAACAATACTTCAGTTAGTCCATATAACCGTATTAATATTGTTAAATACATCACAAAGTTAAATAGTGTTTATTGACAAATAAGGAAACTTCTTGTTCACTTCTATTTAGTTTTGAGATGGATTTCAATTGGTTCCTTGACATTAATAATGTTTGTGTATAATGTATGTGCACCCGCGAAATAAACATGTATCTTTGACTAGAATTTTATTTTAAATTTATCCTATAGTTTGTTTTTATATTATTTCTCACAAAACACGACATGCTAGTGAAATTTACAACGTGTAATAGGATTAAATGTACAACCCGAAACTAGTTTGTTCAGAATCGATAACCAAATCGATTTCAGGAATTTTTGATATAAGTCATATTTTGTCTCAAAATTAATTACAGCTATGGAAATTATGGTCACCCATTTGGTAAACTGTTAAAACAAACGATCCCTTTTTGTCGGTGGAGCAGCACGTCATAGACAGAGAGCAGAGAGAATCTCATGAGTATTAGGAGGAAAGTGGATTTATAGAAGGTTTGTCATTGGCTTTTGAAGAACAAAAGTGAAAAAAGAAAGTTCTGGGTTGATCCAATAATCTGTCAGAGATTATTGAAGGGGATATTAAATGTTCGTCATGCTGATCAAGATGTGAGACTGACCAGACAAGTTTTTTAAATGTTATAGAATGTCAATTATTATCAATACATTTTATGAACAATGACACGTCCTTCTAGTAGGGGAGACGAATCTAGGTCGACCTTCACCTATCTGTTCACCAAATGAAACATTGTATGTATCCATTTTATTAACAAGTTTTTTTTTGTATTTGTTAACCAACCAAATGTTTTTGAAACCAAAAGTTTTAAACATAAAATAGGTGTTTGAGGTTATTGGTAACAGATCGGTGCAGTCACTTATATTTGCATACCTGTTTACACCTCCTTGCCAGGTACCTAGTCATGAACATAAATACTTAGGCAATACCTTACAGACGTATTTTATATGTTTTAAACTTTTAGTTTCAAACACATTTAATTGGTTAACAAATTGGTGAAAGCTGCTAATAATTTTTTTTTTTTTTCAATTTATCATACCCATGAACATATTTCTATAGGCAATACATGCAAGACGTGCTTGTTCATGTATGAAATTTGTTAAAAAAAAATGGTTAATTCGGTAAACAGATAGGTGAAGGTCGACCTAGGTTCGGCTCTTAGGGTGAGATTCACAGACCGCACTACGACTTTACTTTGAGCAAAGTACGCCTTTGAACTGTCAAAACCCATACTAAACTGACAGCTCTAAGCATACTTTGCTCAAAGTGAAGTCGTAGTGCGGTCTGCGAATCTCGCCATTAGACTATTCCCTTGCGGTCGACTGTTGGTGAGTCAGTGAGTAGTGTGCGTTGACGCATTCATTTCCGAACGTTCCATTTTTCACCAGACTGTCTGTCGGGATGCACCGATTTTTATTTTTCACCGACTTTTTGTAGGACGTGGGTGTTGCACTATGGCTATCAGTACGTTCTATTTTTCTCCTACAAAAAGTCAGTCACCGATTATCGGACGTGGGCGGGAGCCCTTAACTCAATACAAAAATGAATGTTAATTCAAATTCAAAATTGAAGGGTAGGGTTATTTGATTGTAATGCTATATGTTATTTTGTTGTAGCAAGCAAGTATTACTTCAACTAACCATATGTGAAAACATGTAAATGGTGCTCTGTTACTCAATTATTCTAACTACCAAACTGTTATAACTGTTTAATTTCCGAATAAAAAAATAATAATAAGTCTATACATTTAGAGTACCGCTTTTCTATTTTTCTAATTCCTTCCGAAAAAAAAATCACGATCTTGGCTCTCAAAAAAAACTCGTCAACGGCAGCCATAACGACGTCGTCATCCTCAAATTTAGTGCCACGATATGTTCCTTTAATTTGGGGAATAGGTCAAGAAGTAAACAAAGCAATTACCTACTTAGATTTTTGACTTCCATTCATTTAAAGAAAATTTCAAAGATCAATTAATTATTTGGCAGTTGACTTAAAGTTTAGTGACAGAAAAAGGGATCTTTAGGGACCAATTAGCTACGTATTAATATTACCAAAAATGCAATAACTATTAGTGCATAGGTAGTATTCACTGCAAGCTGCAAGATCAGATGTGAAAAAGAAAAGTACTTACATTGTAAGGGCAATTAAATTTATTCGTATCTTACATATAAAAAGACTTAAGATAATACACGAAATATACAGATTATTTCCGAAGATCCTCCGATGATATGCCATACTTCTTTTTTAATGTATCTAATTCCTCTTGTTTCTTTTCAATATCCATACCTTTGAAAGCCTTATTTGACCTGTAATAAAGGACCACCAAATATCTGTTACATACATTAAAACCAGACAGGTGGTCACATGCATTTTTTGCATCAAATATATCTTCATAAACTACAAAAGCTGTTCCTCTGGTCTCAGGAGTATTTCCCCTGAAAGAAATAATTATTATTTGATTAATATTTTAGGATTGTAGGAAAAGATTTTGCTAACTTAACTGGCTGGTACATAACGTGTAAAAAAAACATGTTTTTTATGTAATGGATGTGGCAAACAAGCGTGCAGTTCACGTTGATGTTAAGTGATGACAGCAGCCTATAGACACCCACACAAAGACCAAGTCAAAATGCAGATGCGTTATCACTCCTGGGGCCTAAGGTGGTTATGCCTCTGCCGGAAATTACAAGGCCGCAACTCAGTTCTTCTACCGTAAAAACTTGTGAGATTCATGATACCAAGTCGGTTAATTTATTCAGTCCCTCATCCAGGGTCTTTCTGTCATACTCGATTAAACATATAACGTGATTAACTAACCTAACAACATGTTTTTATAGTAACCATAGCAATATTCAAAATCTTTTATGCAGTTGGTGTGGTGTGCCTATCTAGAAAACTGGAACGAAATTACAAAATATTTTAGTATTTTCCTGATTGATTAAATCTATACAAATAAATAAAATTGGAGTGTCTGCTTGTAATATAAAAATAACCGCTTTTTACTAAACGCATATGTATGTATACACGTACATATACCAAAACAACATTATTTACAATTTTTGTCTGTCTGTTTGTTTCCGCTAATCTCGGGAACGGCTGGACGGGCTTTTACTGGCAGATAACTTATGTAATAAGGAGTAATTTAGGCTACTTTTATACTAGCTGCGCCCACGACTTCGTCCGGGTAGATACTTAACAATCATAAATTCTCACGGGGACGAAGTCGCGGGTAGCACGCACAGCTAGTACCAAATAAACATTTTTTCATTTTTTGCTGGCCGGCTGTATGTTTGTCTTTTTGTTCCGGCTAATCTAGGGAACGACTGAACCGATTTTGACGGGACTTTCACTGGCAGATAGCTTATGTAATAAGGAGTAACTAAGACAACTTTTACACTACCTGCGCCCACGACTTTATTCGCCGGATAGATACCTAACAATCATAAATTTTCACACGGACGAAGTCGCGGGCACAGCTAGTCTATCATAAAATATTATTTAATCATTAGGTATGTATTGAAATAAAACTATTTTTACGGATTTATCTCGCGTATATTAAACTAAAATGATTTTTTTAATCAACCCGACGTTTCGGTCGCTTTTCAGCTTCCGTGGTCCCGGGCAGACTGAGGTGACATTTATCTGACAGAAGTTTGAAAAAAATATATGTAGCTACCTCCATCGATTTCGTAAACGCCTTGCGTAGCGTTCAGGATTAACACAATAATTACTTATGGTATCTTGAGGTCTTGCAGACTGCTGCGGCTGGGATTTAATCTTGCTAAGTATGGGATCCCATGATGTTGATAATCGCCATCCATCTTCTCTATTGAAATTTGGGTGTTTTTTAATTTCAATAGCCTCGCGTACCATTCGTGGAATGGGTTTGTGTTCTCTAGCGAGTATTTGAATTTTATCAAACCGGATGTAATGGTTCGGCTTATCCGCTATGTGTTCACAGACTGCAGACCTCCCTGTTCTTCGGTTTTTGACATCAGCAATGTGCTCTTTAACGCGGGTGGATACAGCTCTCTTCGTTTGACCAATATATGAGAGTCCACAATCACAATCTAATTTATAAATGCCAGAATTTTGTAATGGAATATTACTTTTAATGGGTCTTAAATACTGATGAATCTTTTTATATGGTTTGAAAACTGTTTTAATGGAATTCTTTTTTAAAATGTTGCTGATTTTATCTGTGACACCCTTAACGTAAGGTAGTATAGCTGGTTGTCGTTCTACTGTAGGTGGTTTCACGCGGCCTCTGTGACGGACGGGTGGTAGATGGAGCTTGTTGTTATGTTATGGAGCTTGTAGCACCTGGCGTAGGTGCTTCAGCTCCCCCTGAAGATGGTGGTCGTCACAGATGCCTCGTGCTCTCTGAAATAGAGATGAGCCAACGGCAGATAAATGTGCCGGGCGATGGTGTGATTCACCATTAAGGTACCTATCAGTATGGTCATTTTAGTTTAATATACGCGAGATAAATCTGTAAAAATAGTTTTATTTCAATGAGTGTAGCTCGCGAAAACCTAAGAACATATCATTAGGTATGTATCCTACGTATCAAGCAATGTTAGCAAAAAACTAAGGCTTAACATTGCTTATTTTCAAAAATAATTAAAAAATATTGTTTACTTACGGAAATTTATGAGAGTAAAAGAAAATTATCAAACTCTTGTATTTTTAGGGTTCCGTAGTACACAAGGAACCCTTATAGTTTCCCCATGTCCGTCTGTCTGTCCCTCCGCGGTTTAGCGCAAAAACTATTGGTACTAGACTTGAAATTTTTCATAAGTATGCACCTAAATCACGCCGACAAAGTGGTAGAATAAAAACAAAAAAAAATATTAAGGGTACCTCCTCTAAGTGTAACGCGCGGATATTTTATTTATTTTCGTTTTCTGTATAGTGTGGGGTATCATTAGATAGGTCTCTCAAAAATGTTAGGGGTGCAACTATCATTTTTCACACTGTTCTCTCTCACAACTGTTCGTGAATTATTACCTAAGCTTTAAAGTGCCAATTTTCATAAGAGTCAAATGTACCACCCCATACCACCTAGGCGGTTGTTCTTAGAAATTAAATATAATAGTAGCTATATAGAATGAAATTATAAGGAAAACTATCTATTGCCAGTGTCAAGGAAAACGATATTTCGTATTCGTATTTATTTAAGCAGCGTACAAGTTAGTATAATATAGTCAGCCAAAGCTTTATTTATAAAGTATGTTAGTCAAGTGAGTTAGTCAGTTATTCGATTAATGCGATGTCTACTTTACCAGAACCTTTACAATTAAGTTATGGAGGCAACTTGAAAGGTCGTGTTTTCGCACTGTTATTCTATTTCACTGTACTAAACCAAAATGCCACCAACTTTATTCAATACTAGCTGCCCCCGCCCCGGCTTCGCCCGCGCTGCTCCGCTCCTATTAGTCATAGCGTGATGATAGCCTATAGCCTTCCTCGATAAATGAGCTATCTAATACTGAAAGAACTTTTCAAATCGGACCAGTAGTTCCTGAGAGAAGATAGCGCGTTCAAACAAACAAAATATTAGTTAATATAACTTAAACATACACCAACAAAATGAAATAAAATAAGAGCACCATAACATACGCTTTTTTTCAAGGCGCTCGCCAAAACTGACACTTAAGTTGGCTTTACAAGTTTTTCGAGAATAGTCGATCAAATGTATTTTACTCGATATTTCGAACTCCATAGAAAATATTCATTAAGTTTTTTCACTACATCTTTAGCAGTAAATTATTCCGTTAAAATGTTTACAATAGCTTTATTAATAAGCTATTATTAAGCTGTTACAAGTATTGCAGAAGAAATATAAATGATTTAAACTTGTTGAGACTAGCATTTTATTTTGATATAGATGTTAGTCTCATTTTCGTTTGAAATGACTGTTCACCAAATGGGTGACCATAATTTCCTTAATTGTACTAAATTTTGGGACAAAATATTACCTATATCAAAAATGCCTGAAATCGATTCTGAACAAACTAGTTCCGGCAATGAGCTTATAAATAATATCATTGAGTTCCTGGTTTTACATTTACTCCTGTTACACATTGTAGAAAGGATCTCGGGTAACAAAAGAATCTTTGATTAACGGTGGTAGAGGTAAGTTGAATTCGATCTTCTTATAACAAGTAGATGGTGTTTGCTGATTATAAGGAAATAAGTTATGTTGCTTTAATATACCATTCAGAATAAATAGCTGACTAACCGAGAGAACATTACTTATTTTATATAAATCAACTAGCGGCCCGCCCCGGCTTCGCCCGCGCTGCTCTGCTCCTATTAGTCATAGCGTAATGTAAGCTATCCTATCTCTCAAGTTGGATCGAACTGCACATGGTGTGCGAATTTTATTATAATCGGTTAAGTGGTTTAGGAGTCCATTGAAGACAAACATTGTGACACGAGATTTATATATATTAAGATTGTTGGACAACAATATGTTTGGAGAAAACAAACCTAAGAACTGCTCCTTGTGCTCGTTCATATGCATCAAGTCGATAGTATCGATACTATTGATTTTATTCAACTATCTGTAGCCTATCAATCGGTAACACTAATCGATACTACCGATTATAATATCGATAGTCCTTCTATCGGACTACTATCGATAGAATTTCGACAAAAATAGGGTCACGTGATCAGATTTATCGCAGGCGACGAGCGGCCTTTGATTATTGAGCAGCGAAAAATTTATAATGGGGTCACGTGACCAGATTTATAGCTGGAAACCAGCGTCGAGCGGCTGCATGAGGCAGCACCGGTGTTTTTTAGTCGCTAGTCGCTAGGAATTTTGAGACGCGGGAAATTTAAAAATGGGGTCACGTGACTGTATTTATCGCTGGAATCGAGCGTCGAGCGACGATCGTCAAAACGATAAATATCGATATTTATTTCATGACTCGACGGTACAACTCTATATCGATGCTACAATTAGTTTTGACAATGCTGACAACATAAAAACAATGTAAATTTGTAGCTTCATGTTGGTATGAGTTCCTAAAACGACGAAAACTAAAGGTCTGGCATTTTCTATGGCAGATCCGTCTCTTCTTATATAGTATTTGTATACTTTTTGCCATGATATTGTCATTTCATTTTTAGACATCAGCTTCATGTACGTAGTATTAATTAATTTTTATATACCTACCACACATAATTAATAAAGGAGAGATGATGGCATACTAGAACGAATATATTATAAATAATATTATAAAATTAGTTTTAAAATATTTTTTTTTCCCCTTACATTTCAAAAACTCCTGTCCCTAAAATTGTTAAACAAATATGATGAAATAATGGCAGGCAAATTTTACATGAAAATGTATTTGGTAGGATTTAAATTATTTTTGTAACATACTTATTTATTTCTTTACTAGCTGACCCGGCAAAATTCGTATTGCGTCAAAATGAAATAATGTGTCAAAGGTTTGATATCATCTTAACTCAGGTTATAAACTTTTCGCTGCTGACTGGAACTTATCCGTCTGCTTGGCGTAAAGCTTATATTTTACCTTGTCCAAAAATAGCCAGCCCAAGTCTTCCTTCTCATTTCAGGCACATTTCCATACTCCCATTCCTCTCTAAGGTTATAGAAGTTGCTGTTCACTCTCAATTTTCTAAATTTATCTCTGATAATAATTTACTCTCCCAATACCAATCTGGATTCCGACCTGGGCACAGCACATCTACAGCCCTGCTTAAAGTTTTGGAGGATGTCAGGTTAAATATGGAGCACTCTCAAGTAACAGTTTTGGTCTTAATAGATTTTTCTAACGCGTTCAACACTGTTGACCATGACATTCTTCTTAGCTTACTTAAATACATCGGAGTCTCATCACTGGTTCAGGACTGGTTCTCTTCATATCTTCGCGGTCGCCAGCAGGCTGTTCGCGCTGGCCAGGATTCCGACCTGGGCACAGCACATCTACAGCCCTGCTTAAAGTTTTGGAGGATGTCAGGTTAAATATGGAGCACTCTCAAGTAACAGTTTTGGTCTTAATAGATTTTTCTAACGCGTTCAACACTGTTGACCATGACATTCTTCTTAGCTTACTTAAATACATCGGAGTCTCATCACTGGTTCAGGACTGGTTCTCTTCATATCTTCGCGGTCGCCAGCAGGCTGTTCGCGCTGGCCAGGAGCTATCTGACTGGTGCGATCTAGTTGCTGGTGTACCGCAAGGCGGAATTCTCTCTCCACTTTTATTTTCTTTGTTTATAGATCTTATAACCTCCTGCCTCCAATGCTCTTACCATCTGTACGCTGACGACTTACAGATATATACCCGATGTCTCCAATATAGATCTTGCCATTGCTAAAATCAATAGGGACCTACAATCTGTATATGAGTGGTCACTAAGGTTGGGAATTTTTGTAAACCCTGCTAAGTGCCAAGCTATTATAATTGGAAGTACTTATTTTACTAACATTCTCGACACTGGTCATTTGCCTCCAATTTTATTTGACAATTCAGTTATTCCATTTGTCGACCATGTTAAGGATTTAGGGCTCTACATCGATTCCAACTTAAAATGGAAAAAACAAGTTAGTAAAATCAGTCAGAATGCTATTGCCTCATTGCGGTCCCTTTATAGATTTAAGAACTTCTTACCATCCTGCACGAAAATTCTCCTTGTACAATCTCTTGTCATACCCATTATTGATTATGCAGATGTTTGTTTCTCAGATATTACCCAGGAAAATCTCAATAAACTGGATCGTCTACTTAACAACTGTATACGTTTCATATTTGGCCTACGTAAATTCGACCACATCTCTCTTTACCGTTCCAAGCTCAAATGGCTTCCAATCCGCCAGAGAAGGTCCTTACGGACGCTCTGTGTACTATTCTCTGTTATTAACGACCCTTGTTTCCCTAATTATCTCAAATCTAAATTTAATTTCCTGGGCGCCTCTCATAACCTTTCCCTCCGTTCATCAGAAAATCTTATGCTTCAAATACCGTCTCACCGCTCTGGTTTTATTTCAAATTCTTTTGCTTTGAATGCAATTAAACTCTGGAACACGCTGCCCCTTGACATTCGTAGATCTCCCTCCAAATTATCATTTAAGCGGAAAGTATGTCGTTACTTTCTGCAATCATTTTCTTAATGTTGGCTCTTCATCGTCTCATACTTATTTGCGTTTTGTTTTAATTTTATTGTTAGTTATGGTATTATATATTTATATTTATTTATTATATATATATTTATATATGCACAGATTTATTAAAATTTATTATACATTATTTATTATTATTGTTACATGATAATATAGTATTTTATTTATATTATATAAATATAATTATAACATCTAATTTAAGGTAGTTATCTTTCTATTTTAAATACTTTCTCTCCAAGGTTTTTTTATTTGCACTCTCATCATCTTGTCTCACTACCCTAAGGTTGACTGGTAGAGAATGCCTTACGGCATTAAGTCCGCCTTATGTGCTTACATTGTGCATTAAAGCTTAAATAAATAAATAAATATAATATACCTACAGACTATTTGTATGGGAAAATGAAATTGTGGTTTTTACTATTTCCCTTCAATTTCTTCGCATTTTCTTACCTTTTAAACCTTCCTTGGACTTCCAAAAATCATTCATAATCAATATTAGTCAAATCGGTAAAGCCGTTCTCGAATTTAGCGGGACTAACAAACAGCAATTGATTTTAATATATATATAGATTTGTAACACACATTTTTAATTTGTAAGAAGTGTACTTGAATTATTTTCAGAAAATTTGCAGCAGTCTCAAGCAAACTTCCCTTTGCTTAAGGAGTTGGGGTGTTAAAAGTGCATAGTTTAAGGATTTTTTTTGTAGTATTAATAATAATACTAGCCTAGCTATAGGAAGTAACTTAAGAATTTTGATGATCATCATTAAGTGAGTGACAAAATCCCGTTCTTTTAGATATCAACAATATATAAAGCAAAAAGATATCAAATGGAAACTGCATATTTAATCTTTCTAGCAATAAAGCTAAGATTATAAGTAAGGCAACACACGCAGTTGCAATAATTAATCATCACCTCTAAAGCTAAAGAGTGTATGAGTAAAACAACCAACTGCATATTAATTTATAGTTAGATGATGAGTCATGGAAAAAAGTTATTCATTACATCCAAAATGCTCAATTTTCTTATACTTACACACGTATTTGTCGAATTGCTCCATATTTACCGAATATATCGTACATTTCTTCAGCTGATATCTTATACGGTAAATTTCTGACATATAAGATTCGATTAACTTCTGGAGGTAGACGTACCTGAAGTTATAATTCATAAACACATTTTAGTTTGATGTCAGTCATTTTCAAAGAGTGTATTTCGATAAGACAAAAAAAAATATTGTTTAATTGAGAAATTGTAAGTAAAGACATAGTGTACGCTCCCCTGAAAATTGATTCAATTAATTAAATTAGAGGCCTTAGATTTTCCAAGCAATCGCTATATTGATATTAATGTGGATTTCTAAAGGCCCTTACAATTAATTTACTACTTAAGTGAAATACATGCATATAACTTATATTCAGTAAGTCTAGTATGTACTTACATTCGTGCTGTAAACGAATATTTTATGAGCATGTAGATTCGTAAGATAAGTGTAGGATTTATCAATGAAAACTCACATTTGCACGCCTTTGAAGAGCTAACGCCATTTTTCAACAAAACTTTCGCCGTTTTAAAATACAAATCTTCGGTATCGGGCTTTTTTCACGCTTTCGTCACTTATTTAACGACGTTTTAGGTTGTTAAATTACATTGTAATTTTACTATAATCGGTATTGACTCGGTATCGACATTCAAAATCTAAGTTCGATTGATTCAATTTGATTCGATTTCGCATTTGACATTAGCTTTTTTTTTTTAATAATGGCATCGCTGTTACTCGCATTGCCACGCTAGGTACGGCACACAATTGACAACATTTCATATTTTTAACCTACATGTTTTATTAAATTATTCAAAAGTTAATCCAAAACTAGGGCACCCGTGTTTAACCATTTTTCGAAATTTTGTACTTTTCATTCATAATTTCTACTTTGAAAGTAAGTGTATTCTAAAAAGACGTATGCGCCATATGACGTCACACATACGGTGGAATGGCGATAGAACCATTGCCTTGAGCCGTGACCCTAAAAAAAAGATAGATGTGTCACTGTCTTGTCGTTGTCAGCTTGTCAAACTCGATGTAGGGCTATGATCTTTTTA
Organism: Macrosoma leucophasiata; assembly: GCA_036365455.1. Classification (NCBI taxonomy): domain Eukaryota; kingdom Metazoa; phylum Arthropoda; class Insecta; order Lepidoptera; family Hedylidae; genus Macrosoma; species Macrosoma leucophasiata. Next base: position 13,990,083 of record JAWQUS010000009.1, on the reverse strand, counting down.
TTTTCAAAATATCCAGTGTTCGATATATCGAAAGAATTATCGATATATCAATATAATTTTAAAAAAATTCTTAGACCCTGCGTGTCGTCGATTAATCTCTTCCTTGATCCAACTACAAATAAAAAATATCAATAATATATCAACAGCCTAAGGGCTAAGTCATTGTTGAAGACTTTAAAACTTGTTTTTTTTTTAATAAATAAGTCTTAGTTCGTAGCAGCATTTCATAGACTTAGTAGAAGGGATGGCGATTCTTTCTGAAATCAATCAATGTTCGAATCGAAGTGTCCAAAATCCTTTGACAATTAAATCGACATTGAAAAAATCGATCTTCGATTATCGATCTATATTTGATTTGCGATATGTAATACTAAATTTCAAGGAAAACAGACGACCAAAAATAAGTAACTCAACAGTGTTCAACGCTGGTATAATGCTTCCTATACTCACGTTTAAACGTTAAATCTTATGATCTGTATGTTTCCTATGTCCCTATGTGAATTAACCAAAAAGATCGATCTTCGATTTTCCAGGGTATAGTATCGATTCACTAAATCAATCCGGTACTGTGGATCGATTTAAATAAACTATTATAATTATTTAAATAAGAACCGATTTTTTGGTTCCTAAGGATCGCTTTTCCGATTAATCGATCTCAGGTCTCGGATCACCATCCCTTCTTCCTAGTTTTATACTTTGACATTGACGTATCCGTATCAATTTGACACATCTTTTTTTTTTTTTTAAATAATGGCATCGCTATTACGCATATTGCCAGTGTCAAGTAAAACGATATTTCGTATTTATTTAAGCAGCGTAAAAGTTAGTATAATATAGTCAGTCAATTATTTACTAAGTATGACAGTCAAGTAAGTTACAGTCAAGTTATTCGAGTAAAGCGATGGCTACTTTACCAGAACATTTACAATGAAGTTTTGGAGGCAACCTGAAAGGTCGTGTTATCGCACTGTTATTCTATTTCACTATACACGGGCACTGTAATAAACCTATATCAAACAAAATGCCACCAACTTTATTCAATATAACTTAAAAATACACCAAGTAAATGAACTAAAATAAGAGCACCACACGCCACTTTCAAGGTTCCCGCCAAAAAAAAAACTCTTGACACATCTTGTCACAGAGTATGTAACAATAATGTTTTCATCTAAAGATAAGCAATGGTAACTACTTCATTCCACCATATAAGTGACCAGGGACTGAATTACCGCTACTTTTTTGGTATCGATACTTATTACCGCTACCCTTAACGTTAAAAACTACCCAAATTATTAACGCTACCAGTAAGCCACTTAACGTTATCTCGTTACCAGTATTAGTAGCGGTAAAAGTAACAAAATTTTACCGGTAATTATTCCGCTATCTCTTTCTAACATCGCTAGCCTGTTTCTTTCCGTGTTATTGGGTCTTTGGTACCCTACCTATAAAATGCCGCTTTTCATGAAATAAATGAAGCGTATTCTTTTTCTTTATTTCGTCATTATTAACCAAAGTTTTCGGACGACCACGGGGTTAATTTTTTAAGTCAAAAATTCCAGAATGGAAGTGGGCAAACCAGTAACGGGTGGTGCGTTCATATTCACCTAGTGTTCGCTGCGTAAATGTCGTTGATGTTGCGTGTCGCTTGTGCCGCTTTGCTGATGACGACGAATAATGTTCGAATGCGTTAAATCAAAACACCTATACCTATCTATGAAGAAACAAATGTTTTTTTACTGGTGGTAGAGCTTCAGTGATGGAGCTCGAGGGCGTAGGCACCACCACATTACCTAAGTTATCTGGCGCCATAATGGTAGTGTTCAGGACTACCGTGTTCCGGTTAGATGGTAATGTATGGCCCCGTAATAACAATCACAGAGGCAATAGATCTTAGGCCTCAGGGGTGGCAACGCATCTGCACTCTGACCTTTGGTTATTGTGTAGATGTCTGCAGGCGTGAACTGCATGCTTGTTTGCTACCACCATTACATTATAAAAATGAAGATTTTAGAAAAATTTTAGACCACCCAATTGGCGCATCGGTGTGTGACAACCGTTTCAGCCGCAAGGTCGCGGGTTATATATATATATATATATAATTCATAATAGAATTTGTCATTTAAAGCCTGAGTCATTTTATACCTACCTAGTGTTCCTGCTGTGGGTGTATGAGTATTTTATTTATTATTTAATATGATATGTAAGTTTAAAAGAAGATGGTCCAAAAATATATGGAGTTGTTCCCACTTCATGTATAGTTGTACAAAAAATAGTTTAAATTATTCTAAATAGTTTTCAACAAACAATTTCAATCAAAGGTGGATGGTTTTGTCGTTCATAGACATTACTTTTATTTTACAAAATTTAGGTTATGGGGCGAAAAACACGGCGATTTTATGTTTCTCATTGGAAAAATAGCATGTCAGGTGCCAAAAATGATGTCAACTGTCATTTTATAGGTAAAACTTCTTTGTAATTAATTTGACAGTGGGCGCATAGCTTGAAAAACCGACAAACCACCGACTGTCGTTCATAAGATCTCTTGAGTGGCGACCACGCACCGGAAGACGAAGCGTAGCCAGGCCTCCCATGAGATGGACAGACGACCTGGTGAGAGTCGCGGGCAAACGTTGGATGAGGGCAGCCCAAGACCGTTCGTTGTGGCAGTCTTAGGGGAGGCTTTTGTCGAGAAGTGGACGTTATTCGGCTGAAATGATGATGCTGATGATTTTCTGCGCAGTTAGTGATGTTAGCGAAGTGCAGTTAGTGACTCTATTTCCTGACACGGTTCCGAAAGTGACCTAAGCGACCATCCACGATCTGCTTGCTATTCTGCAAGTATTTAGAAGGTTACATAGGGACTAACAGGAAAGTACTATTACGTTCGCACAGCAGAGCCGTGGGTCGCGGCATGCAACCCCTCTGCGAACCATGCGCTCCATAGGTAGGTATTATTTTGGTATCGTTTTTTTAGTTCTAATTTTAAACTGGTGGTCTTTTTTACTGGTGGTAGAGCTTCAGTGATGGAGCTCAAGGGCGTAGGCACCACTGCATTACCTAATCAATCTGCCACCATAACAGTAGTGTTCAACACTATCGTGATCCGATTAGATGGCAAAGTATGGCCCCGTAATAACTATCACACCGGCAAAAGATCTTGGGCCTCAGGGGTGCCAACGCATCTGCACTCTGACTTCTGGTTATTGTGTAGATGCCTATAGGATCTTTTAGGTTTTCCCGAGCTGCACTCATTGAAATGAAAGTATCTGCTATTGATTTAACTCAATAGATTTCAAAATAATAATAATATAATTTTGAATCACAGATTAGATAGCTACTGGATAGTTCGTAATGGGTAACCCGGAATACCAAGTCCCCGTAAGTTTATTAATACGAATCGCTTAACAACGAATGCACGCTAACACGCTATCACGAATAACCAGATCTGTGAGCACCCTGACTTTGATAGAAATACGTCTTTAAATTTGATACCATATGGGGCAATCGAAAAAAACTAATGATAACAAAATCGGGGGATAAGGTTTGGCTTTGTAGCTTCGAAACTATCCTCTACATACAAAATAAAATTATACCCCTGGATATTCATATCAAAGGCGTCATTACATACATTAAATGAGAACAGTAATGCATCTCGTGCGGCGGAGGGGGAAGTGCCGCCATTTTGAAGATATTTTGGTGCATTTCCAGATTTGTAATTAGTATAACTTTTGACTCGGGGAAGTTACGACGTTAAGTTTAAACTATAATCGTCAGCTAAAATCAAAATTTTTCGATTTTATATGAACAATATAAAATTCGGCCTGTATGCATCGAAAAGCCAATAACAAATACAGGGATAGTATAGGTACAGTTGGAAAGGGCTTCTCAAGAACAATCGAATGGTATCAATATTATATAGAAAATAATATCAGTTAAGAAACGTATTCTCGTAAAACACACGGACGTGTCCATGACACAACCGCATCTTAATTTTTTTTTGTTTTTTTGGACCAGTCCAACCTGCATCTGTTTGATAGCGTGGTTTCGGTGCTAAGTTTTTCGTGGTGCCGTGTATTCGTTGTTATGTGATTCGAATTAGTAAACTTACTGGTACGTGGTATTCGGTGGTACACTTTTCGAAGTCCGGTATCACATCCGTTCGAAATGAATAGGTATCTTTTATTTTGATTAGAAAAATATACAAATAGATACATACAAGGGCGGATTCACGGGGAGAATCATGGGTTATTTTTTCTTTATAATTTTATTTATGACCACTTTAATTCTACGCAACTTCGTCCGCGTAGAATTTAACTTTATATTATAGTCTCTATCTTACTAATAAATAGAACTGCAGTGTCTGTTTGTAATATTCTGAAGTTACCGCGTTTTACATATCTAGTTATATATCTACGGTCGATATAATTCTATGCCTACTGTACTTAATTAAACAAAAAAAAAAAGATAGTAAGTAGGGTAAGCAGGGGTAATAGCGCTCACTGGGTAATGGCGCTCACCACTGTAACTCAGTCAAATTAGAACGTAGCAACATGTCAGGCCCTGTGAAGCGCGAGGATAAAGGTCCACTAATAGACAGCAATGCACACGGACAGTCAGCTCACGTCATGCAACCTGCATTTCTTCGTTTGCGGCCGCACTGATCTAATTTTGGGATAAATGTTTTTTGGTTGTAAGTCCAAAACTTAACTGCTTATAAATAACAATTTTATTTTTCTGACAAAAGACCTATTCTAGTTTGTTATAATACAATCAATTTTCAATAATGATATAGGGCTTTTTTATAATTTCAAATTATTGACAACACGACCACGTTTGGGGATATACCGCTCATGTGAGCGCCATTACCCCTTAGTGGCTTATTATTTTTTATTGTTGTAGAAATCGTCAAAGAGCCACCGCTTAGACCAAAAAGACCTTCAATCTGTTAAACTTGCGATTGAAGCAATATAACTTACCATTTAGTTTGTCCATCAGTTAGTTTTTACAATAAAATCTTCAGAAAGTAAAGATGAACAGCACCTTTGCGATGACGGCAGTGCTAACAAAATGTATGTAAACAATGAAAATTATAAAAAATCTATTATTTGGGAAGAATTTGGTAAAAGTAACAAGTTGTGGTTCGCAGCACCATCTGCGGCTCATGCTATATGATCAGAGCGAGATTCGCCAGAGGGATACATCTGTGATTTATGTGTCCAAAAGTAAAATATTACTATTTGTAATTTGTATTACCCCTAATGGACATTTTTTTTCATATTATATTAAAATAATTGAAGTTGCTTTGACATCAAAAACTTTACTGTATTTGTAATCAAAAAAGGCTAATCTTACGTGCAAATGGGGATATTTAATGCTAATTTGTGACTGTACACTGTGCTTTTATTGTATAAAGCAAATCTCATTAAGATTTCCTTTCATTTGAAGGTGTCTAATATTATATACTATAACTCTCGAGCCTGAGCGTCATTACCCCAAGTCAAGGGCAATCACGCTCAAACGCGTTTTTTTTTTTAATGTTTTCCTACTACTAGTAGGTCAAAGATATATGTTATTGTTGTAAAACTTTTTATTCCTAGATAATTAGATTTTGATTTTGTTACTTGTCTTAATTTTGATTTATAATAAATAATTTATAAAATACTGCATATTTTCCTTAAGTGAACGCCATTACCCCTGCTTACCCTACCTAAATATTATGTCAGCATGTAACGTCAAAGCAGCAATGTAAGTACCGACTATAAAATCGCTATCTAAATTGAGAGCACCAAAGATACCGAATATGTACGGTAATACACCATGGACATAATATTGTCCTGGTGTGGGAATTCATTCGGGACAGCCCCGAATCACCTCTCGGATCCTCTTACCGTTACGAAACCTTGGACCAACGTAGCACTAAAAAAAACAATCTCCAGCACTCAGACCAATACAAAAACATTTTATTGGTCTGAGCTCCAGCAATTTCAATAGTAGACAATTATGGAAAGTAACAAAACAAGTATAGAAAGGAGATTGGCGGGTTTCTTTACGAGTGTACCATAATCATAACGATACCTTTTGGTAGTTTTACCGGTAATTGTGAAGTATCGTTAACAGTCCATGTAAGTGACGTCATCACATGTTTTTCCGTTTTTATTTTTTTTTCACATAAATTAGGAAATAAAAAAAACAAAAAAAAATATTTGAACTCTGAAAATAAAAACAAACAAACGGTATTTTTCTTTTAGGGTCGTGTCAAAGGAGATGTTGCAAAAATGTATGAACCTCCGGCCATGTATTGTACACAATATCATTAAACAGACAAATTCATTATAATAACGTTTTTTACTGCATATTTTTACTAATTTAGCTTTGTTTGCAGTTACAAAACATTATTTGCAGTTAGAATTGCAACTCAAAACCAAATGGCGAAAATGGCGGGCTATGTCATTTTGACATTTTCATTTTTTTAATTGTATTTTGATTATATAGTACTTGGAGAAAAAGTAACATTTTCTAAATACTGTCGAAATCGATTGATCCCAAGCGTCGGCTGTATCGCCGCCATGTTGAACATAGTTGAAAATGATAAAATCGTTTGAATTCTTCGTTCGTTTGAACTCTAAAATGAGTAACGACCACATTTCATACAAACGACTTTATCATTTTCAACTATGTTCAACATGGCGGCGATATTCTTGAATAAATTAATTATATTTTTTTCGGATTCTTCTTTAATTTACCCATTTTTTGAGGTCGTGTACGAACCAGAACCGAGCTCGCAACATCTCCTTTGAAATGTTGTCAATTGAGTGAGTAGGTATTAGTAGGTACTCGACTCGCTTCTATTGATAGTTCTATCGCATAAAAATCGAAGTTCCTCCAGCAAGTAATAATGCATGGTAAGCCAGTAGGTACAGATATTTATTTAGAAAAATAGTTACTGGATTAAATTAATCTAAAAAAGATGAAAATAAAATTAAAAGAAGAGGAAAAAAAAATAATGGGTGATTTGAGGTCGGGAAGCAGGAGGTTTAAAACGGGTTTATTACGATTTCAGGAAAAACTACAAGTCCTACTATAAAGCCTTGAATGGCAAAGTTGTAGGTTATAAAAAGAACTACTTACAACTTTTATCTTCACACTTTTTTCACATAACCTCAAAATAATTACCTAATAATAATTGCGAAATAGCCAAATAACCGACATTATGGTTTTTTATTTTTCTCTCACACAAAACAAATCGGATTTTTATGAAACTTTTATGTTACAAATGTCCAGTAGCTAGATTTTTGCAGAATCGTGATAAACCAATTTCAAACCTAAAAAGCTGATATCCTCCTACTTCCTGACCTCAAATCGCAAATCGTAATTTACATTTGAATGAACAGACCTGGGCCGCCCTCATCCAACGATTGCCAGCGTCCTTCACCAGGTCGTCGGTCCATCTTGTCGGGGGCCTGCCTACAATTCGCCTTCCGGTACGTGGTCGCCACTCGAGAACTCTTCTGCCCCAACGACCGTCACTTCTTCGAGTTATGTGCCGTGCCCACATAGCTCGAAGTCTAGCAGTAATAGTCTCGCTATTCGGTGAGCTATGTCTGTAACTTTGGTTCTCATGCGGATCTCCTCATTTCTAATTCGATTTCGCAGAGAAACTCCAAGCATAGCTCTCTCCATTGCTCTCTGCATGACCTTGGGCCTTCTTATGAGGCCCATAGTTAGCGACCACCTTTCTGTTCCCATATGACTGTAATTGGCGATAAAGGACGTATAAGATCTTTGGAAGTGGAAAATCACATGGAAGTTCCACAGGGCTCATGCCTTTCGAACACGTTGTTCAGTCTCCTTTTAAATGATTTACCGGATACCGTGAACAATGCAGAGATCTTCATGTACGCAGACGACGTGGTGGCTATCGTCTCCGCGCTCACAGACCGTGAGTTAGAAGAAAATTTAAATTCAGTCTTTCAGAAGTTCGAGCAATGGTTCCGATCAAACGGGCTAGCTCTAAACAGAGATAAAACCTGCGTTATACCTTTTAGATTGAATAGTCATTCACCACCACATTATAACGTCATCGCTGGGGATACCGCACTACAAGTTGTGAAATGCACTAAACTGCTCGGTATCTATATCGATAGCGGCCTCACTTGGGACACGCACATCAACGAACTGTGCTCAAAGTTAAGCCGCACATGTTTCGCGCTGCGCCGCCTAGCCTGCACCGCGGCTCGCAACGTGGTAAAACAATGTTACTACGCAACCGTCCACAGCACCCTCACCTACGGTGTAGAGTTGTGGGCACGAGCTGCAGACATTGATAGAGTGTTTTCCATGCAAAAACGAGCGATCCGCGCTATAGCAGGGGCACGCGAGGTCGAGTCATGCAGAGACCTATTCAGAGAGCTTAACATCATGCCACTTCCGTGCGAGCTAATTTTCCAAATGGCTATGTTTACCCACGAAAACATTGAAAAGTTTAAGTTACGTGGTATCAATTCATCATTACTAATGCTCCGCAGTAATAAGCTTGCTCATCTACTGGCTACGCCGGATCATAAGCTTCGCAAATCGGAGAGGTCCGTGTACATAATGGGCCCTTCAGTGTATAACAAGCTGCCGGATGCAATAAAGAACGGTGCAAACTCCACCAGTATTTTCAAAAATAGATTACGTAAGTGGCTTATCCAACATTCTTTTTATTCCGTCAAAGAATTTTTTGAATCGCAAATGCCAATGTCTATTGCTTGAATGAAACTTATCTGTAATCTGATTCTGTAATAATTAAATGTTTTTTTTTTTAACGATAATACTAATTAATAATTTCCACGTATTTAATAAATGAAATAATAATAGTGTAATAATATTTTAATTTTAATTGTATGTAGACCTAAATGTGTGCACATATTTTTTTCTGACTTGTATCTCAATTATGTTATGAATAAAGAATCTGAATCTGAATCTGTCATCACTGGCAACACACACTGGTCAAAGACATTTTTATTGAGACAGGTAAGTTTAGGTAAGTCGTATGAAAAGATGTATGGCAGCTTCCCGAACACTGCGCAACAAAATTGGATTCGGCGATTGACCTCTTTTACGAAGTTATACCGACATTTGACATGATCTTCGTCTTGTCCGTGTTCATTTTAAGGCCCACTCGTTGGGAGGCAAATCTGAGGTAGGAGATGTACTCGCCGTTAATGCTGATGCCGAGTCCGTTCCAGTCCAGAAGCTTAAAGCATCTTTCAATGCAGCGGTGAATAGTTTCTTAGATATTACATCTCACTGTCTCACGCCTCGCTGCAATTGGATAGGTTTCGAGTTTTGATCCTAAAGACGATCTGCCATAGTGGCATTTTCGTACAAGCCCCTCAGCATCTCGATGTATCGGTAGTCGACTTGGCACCTCTTGAGTGACTGTTACACAGCCCAAATTCCAACTGAATCAAAGGCCTTTTTATAGTCCAGGAATGCTAGGCATAGGACCTATTCTTCGGTCTTCTGTTTGACCTGCCGCAGCGGGTGTCACATACACCCTATACGTCTATGGTACTAAACTCTTGGCTTATCCAGGAGGCTGAAAGTCGTCGAGTCTGCGAGATAGACGGTTCGAAATCACTCTCAAAAACAGCTTATAGACGTGGGCTTTAAATTTTTAGTAGAGTATTGTCACCTTTAAAAAAAAAACAGTACAGGCGTTTTCCCTCGAGTATGACGAAATTGAACAACTTTTAAAGGACTTCTAATACTGGTCTTCCACCTGCTTTCAGGAGTTCAGTAGTAATTCCGCCATCACCCGCCGCCCTGTTGTTTCTGAGCTTTTTGAGAGCCGCGCTAATGGTTAGTCTTTTATATTTAAAATGTAACTTAAAAATATCACGGAGTAATAATCAAAGGCAAGTAGGCAGTAGGCCGGTAAAGTCTGACCGACAATTGTTGGAGCAGATGTGTCCTAGAGAGGAGACCACGTTTTTTTTTTTTTTTATGTAATCGAATTGGCAAACAAGCATGCAGTTCACATTGATGTTAAGTGATGACTGCAGCCTATAGACCCACACAAAGACCACGATCAAAATGCAGATGCGTTACCACTCCTGAGGCCTAAGGTGTTATGCCTCTGTGCCGGAAATTACAGGGCCCTACATTACCACCTGACCGGAACACGATAGTGCTGAACACTACCATTTAGCGGCAAGTATATTAGGTAATGCGGTGGTGCCTACGCCCGCGAGCTCCGTCACTGGAGCTCTACCACCAGTAAATCGTAAACGTAACGTAAACGTCTAGGCCGCCGTAGTGTAAGAGTCTTTGTACTGACAACTTAAGGAGGATAGAGATTTGTGGCGCGACCTGAAAGAGGCCTCCAGCTGTGGACGCTAATAGCCTATTGATTGATTGACTGATAAGAAATGTAAATGTGAAAGTACTCAATGATTTCCAAATGTATTCTTTCGATCATTATTCTTAATTAATATATTGTATTCAACCTCTTTGAAATACCTAAAGTTAAATAATTTAATTGACAAAAAAATGTGCGATCCTAACTTTTGTTGAAAGTTACCTAAGGGGAGGCGTGAAAATATTATTTTTGGCTCGGGGAGGCTCGGTAAAATAAAAGTTGGGAAACCTTGGTCTATAGGAAGGCTGATTGGTCTGTGTAGGTGTACCACGGGTAGAAAATTTTACCCCTGATTCACCCAGGTGGACTAAGAAGGTGTACCACGGGCAATGACCGGTTCTGAACTAACTAGTTTCGGATTGTACATTCAATCCTGTTACATGTTGTATACAAACCATTTTTATTTATACAATTTATAATATTAAAGATTGGCAATTGAATAATTAGGACGAGGCCCATTTCGGACTACCTCAGTGTGCGTGAGATGTGTTTGTGTGCGAGCAAAATAATGCTGCAAAGACTTAAGATTTTAATATCGATATCGATGATCGATGCAATCTATCTTCTGATTTTACACACATCAGCCAGGGAATATTTTAAGATAAATAAAACTACTAACAAAATTATTTTTATTTTCCTCCAACCATAATTAATTTACTATAGAAATGCCATAGACTTGGTAGAAATGGTGTGTTGTGTAGATCAGACACATTTTCTTTGGAGGTGCTGCGCACTGGCGATATATCTCTGTAGACTTAAGACAATACTTTGCGTTTTGGTTTCAATGTTACCTGCCAACTACTTATTTAGTACCTATCATTTTGTCAATGAATATGCATCACAGTAGTGTATTGCAATAAATATATAGAAATTATAACAAAAAGTAAACTGTTAGCTAGTACAGGTTAGAAGACATGTCATGCACAACCATAGAGCAACACGGGTCACCGGCCGCTCCGGACCGGAGAGGAATAGCCATATGCAGGCTTTCCCTTCTGTAAAAGAACAAGCCCAAATGGTCCTATGCGTATAATAAAAACTAGTTGCAGCTGGACTGCTCATTAGACTACATCTAATTGTGCGACTGAACTGACGTCCATCGATTAGTCTTTTCTTCATAATTGAAAATTATTAGGTGGACCATGGGCAATACATTCAGCTGAATTATCTAGCAGGTGGACCACCGGAAGTAAAATTTACCTTTGGTACACCTAACTCACAAGAGGTGTAACATGGGCAGAAAATTTTACCCTTGGTTCACACAGGTGGACTAAGTAGGGTGTACCACGGGCAATGACCGATTCAGAATCGATAACCGAATCGATTTCAGGCATTTTTGATATGGGTAATATTTTGTCCCAAAATTAATGACAATTCGGGAAATTATGGTCACCGATTTGGCGAACAGTGAATACAAACGAAAAAGAGAGTAACGTCTATCCAAAAAAGAATGTTTGTCTCAACAAGTTTTTTAGAACTCGTTGAGACGTGCTTTTTATTATAAATAATAATTTAAATATTAGGTTGGGGAAAAAGTTTCTTCGCATTTTTTAAGATAATTCAAAACATTTTTTAATATAGTTTATTTAAATTTAACTAAAGTATGTATAAACCATTTTGTTCGATAACCTTTTGCCATCTTGTAGGTAGGAACATGATCCCATTGCTATAAAAATTTTGGGACTTCTCATCAAAATACCGCGACAAGTGGATTTGGCAATCCTCTCGTGATGTTAACCTAACATTGCATAAAGAATTCTGAAGAGACCGAAACAGGTGGAAATCTGAAGGTGCAAGGTCAGGACTATACGGCGGATGCATTAACACCTCCCAGCCAAACTCTCTTAATTTTTGCTGAGTGGCTATAGATGTGCGAGGTCTAGCGTTATCATGATGAAACACCACACCCCTTCTGTTGATCAATTCCGGCCGCTTTCTCTCAACTTCTTGCTTTAATCTCATCAGTTGTTCGCAGTAGAGTTCAGAATCGATAGTCCTGCCTGGTGGTAAAAGCTCATAATGAATAATGCCCTTCCAATCCCACCACACACACAACATCACCTTATTGCGAGTTAACCCGGGTTTCGCCACAGTCTGTGAAGCCTGACCGGCCTTTGACCACGACCTTTTTCGCACGTTCTTGTCGTACGTGATCCACTTTTCATCACCAGTTATCAGCTTCTTCAAAAATGATTCGGTTTCATTACGTCATAATAAAGAATCAGAAATGAGTACACGGTTCATTAGGTTTCTTTCAGTGAGCTCGTGAGGTACCCAAATATCGAGCTTTTTTTTTGTACCCAGCTTTTTTCAAATGCGCCAAAACTGTTTTGTGATCAATTCTCAGTTCTTCAGCTACGTCGTAACTACTGATATGTCGATCTTGCTCCACTTTTTCAAAAATGGCATCCATTTTATTCGTAATAGGGCGACCAGAGCGAGGCAAAATTTCCGGATTGAAAACGCTTAAATCAAATTTTTGCTACTCTCACAGACATTGCACTAGGTCCTTAAACATCGCAAATTTTTTTCGCGGCTTGCGTTGCATTTTTACCTTTTTTGTAGTAAAATTTTAAAATGTATCGAATTTCTTCATTAGATTCACTCATCTTGACAGTACGAAAAACAAATGAAAATCACACATTAGCCTAATTTGAATGTGGAATTATGTTCTTTAAAATTTTAACTTTCAATGATACCAAAACCAGCCAGATACAAATACTACAGCCAAAGAGATTTTATTACAAGTTCATACATACTATAATGCGAAAAGACTTTTTCCCCAACCTATTAATAAAATAGTGGAAAATAAAAATGAATCTTATTACTAGCGAGTGTTAAATAAGGATACGCAAGTTACGCTACATCATACATCACTTACTTTTTTCGGTTCGTGTTTTATGTGTGGCCGTAGTGGCCGTAGGTAGAGGTAGGGTAAGTAACTATAGGGTGCGCATACTGTTCGTAAAAATTGAGGACAACTTATTTCTTAAATAAAAAATATTAAATACATAAACATCTAATTTCAGTTCATGTATTATAACTCGATTTTCTAATCGAGGTGTTAGATAGTGTGCGTTATTCCCGTTACATGTTGTATATAAAATTCTCGTGTCACAATATTAGTTACCACACTCCTCCGAAACGGCTTGACCGATTCTTATTAAATTTTGTGTGCCTATTGGGTAGATTGGTGAGAATCAGCCAAAATCTCTATATTTCATACCCATAAGTGATAAAGGTGGACCACCCCAATTTCTTAAGGCGACACGAACATCGCCGGGGCAGCTAGTAAAATTTACACATATTTCATATATACATATATCATTGTTTGATTTTGAAACACCACAGGTAGGTACCTATTTACAATTTTCAAGCTCCTATTAAAGTAAACTAGTTTTAGTTGTTTCATATAATTATATTTAAAACATAATTACCTATACTTAATTGCAACGATTAACTATGTAGGTAAATCTCCATCAACTATCGTAGGGCGATATACACGTCTCCTATGCAAAAGTATAGCGCTTGCAAACAATAGTAACAGCAATATTACACAGACACTACACATCGCTAAGACCCCGCCTCGTAAACGCTCTTCGCCTGTTAACAAAGAAGTCAGTTATTAGCTTTTCTAATTCTATAGGCACAGTATGAAATCAAAATACATAATCTCCCTCATCCATGTCGGCGGCCGATGACCTTTGGAAGAACCAAAATCAAGAGGTCTCTAAAATTAGGTGACATATGGCCGAATACTCAAACGTCACTCAATTTTAAGCAACCCTCAAATGTGCGCTATCTCTATCGTTTGAACGTGTTTTATAAAGACAGAAGACTTTTAGTCCCGCTTAGATTTGAGTGACGTTTTGAGTATTTGGCCGTAAATTATTTGTCGGTATAAAAGTAATTTTCTAATATATTAAGTATGTACGGTCCTATAATTTCCGGCACAGAGGTATAACACCTTAGGCCTCAGGAGTGGTAGCGCATCTGCATTTCGACCTTGGTCTTTTTGTTAGTGTCTATAGGCTGCAGTCATCACTTAACATCAATGTGAACTGCATGCTTGTTTGCCATTTCGATAACATAAAAAAAATTGGCTGACTCATGTAGGCGGCACGTCTCGAGACATCACTAGTCTACTTCAGCGGGGCATCGGCGAGGGCAAAGGGCGCTGTCAGCCTTAATAAAAATTAGCGCAACTGCCTAAGGAAGACCCCGTTGGGTCCGAACCTCTGCTAAGGACGTTGCGGAGGGAATAAAGTGCAACTTTCACTCTAGTTATCGGTTGGTGATAACCGGAAACGACCATGCTAGGGTCGGGGCTGGGGGCGGAACTCGACTGCGCATTTGTGGAGTGTTGTAAGTCAGCATTAATTGCGGCGTTGGCCAAAGTGGCTCGAACATCTGAGCCTGCGTAGAGACATTGGGAGTCTGTGCGTTTTACACCGTCTACAATGGGGCGCGCTCTGCTGAATTGTTCGACATGGTACCGCCGTCTCATTTCCTACACCGTAGGTACTACCCGCTGAAGAGAGAACTTCCACCCTCAACGACTGGACAACTGGCAGTGCTCAACGGTGCGGTTCTCACATTCATTTTTGTCCATAAAGTGTAAATTGTGGAATGAACTTCCTTCTGATATGTGCCCTCGCTACTACAATATGGGGTCCTTCAAAAATGGCGCCAAAGGAATCCTTCAGGGCTGGCAGCTTGGAAATTCTCCAGGTGTTGCAAATGCTCATAGACGACGGTGACCACTTTCCATCAAATTCCGTCAGATGGCCCATCTGCTTGTCTGTTAATCTAAACACAATAAAAAAAATAATAAAAATCGTAACCAATGCTTTCTCAGCTAATTATGTCATGGAACGTAAAAACAAAAGTCATTATTTTTTAAAATAAAACAAAATGTGGTCCTGAAACTCTATAAAACGGGCCGTGTGAGAAAATAATGTCATCAGTCTAATAATTCACGCCATTATTGGGAACACAGGGAGGAAAGAAAATGGAAACCACTCCTGCAGAAGCCGCTCAAATTGTCATCTTCATCCAGCAAGGGTTGTCTCAGCGTACTATCGCTCGTCATCTTCATCCGAGTCAGATTTCTGTCTCAAAGTATTCAAGGGGTTCAGGGAGACTGGAAATTTTGTGCGAAGACCAGGTTCTGGCCGGCAGCGACACACTTCTGTGAGAGATGGCCGTTTTGTTGTCTCCACCATAGGTACTCCGGAATCGACACCTGGCCGACCTTGACGTCCAGCAGCGGTTCAGAGAAGTTCGAGGGAGGTCAGTTAGCGAGTTTCCAGTGAGACAAAGACTTAGCTTGGGTTGCACCACGACTTTTGTTAAAGTGATTGTAAAATTTCACGTCCCTCTCTCATTTTAACAGATTTCTTTATGTTAGTAACTATACTATAACTTAAACAAATATCATGGTGCTTAAAGAAGCAAACTTGACTCTAAAAATGCCAGTCACCAGACCCAAATTGACTGCAGTCCACCGATAATCTCGGCTTCAATTTGCCGATTTTGCGATCACTTAGATTGGGATATAGAGCAATGGAGCCGAGTCTTGTTCTCGGACGAAACCAGAATGTGTATGCATGGTAGCGACCGTTGACGAAGAGCTTACAAGGACCGGGGAAGCGATTTGCACAATACTGATTTGCTGACACCGTGGCATATGGGGGAGGCTCCTGTATGATGTCGGAGGGTATTTCTATCGATGGAAAAACAGAGCTGGTATTCGTACCCGGTGGAGTTAGGGGGCTAACCGCAGAAAGGTATATCAATGACATTCTGCTAGGCCATGTGCTTCCCGTGCATTATGCCGGTTTCATTTGCCAAGATTTCGTTTTAATGCACGATAACGCCCGCTGCTGCACCGCTGCGAAGGCAAGACGTCGGGACTCCCACAATAGACTGGCCAGCTCGCAGTCCTGACTTGAATCCTATTGAACATTTGTGGGATGAGTTGAAAAGGCGGGTACGAGGAAGATATCCGGCTCCAACGTCAATTTAACCGAAGAAACTACACGAGAATCCACCAGGAAACTCATCCGGTCAATGAAAAACCAATTGACAACATTTCATATTTTTAACCTACATGTTTTATTACATTATTTAAAAGTTAATCCAAAACTAGGGCACCCGTGTTTAACCATTTTTCGAAATTTTGTACTTTTCATTCATAATTTCTACTTTGAAAGTTGTGTATTCTAAAAAGACGTGTGCGCCATATGACGTCACACATACGGTGGAATGGCGATAGAAGCATTGCCTTGAGCCGTGACCCTAAAAAAAAGATAGATGTGTCACTGTCTTGTCGTTGTCAGCTTGTCAAACTCGATGTAGGTCTGTTGATCTTTATAATTAAAAAATATCAGTACCAGTGTTCGATATATCGAAAAAATTATCGATATATCAATATAATTTTAAAAAAATCTTTGACCCTGCGTGTCGTCGATTAATCTCTTCCTTGATCCAACTACAAAATTATAAAAAAACGAACGAGCAAAAAAAACACAGCGTAGCTTCTCAAAATATAAAAATATTATCGAATGTATAAATCTACATTTTAATTAGTTTTTAATATCGACATATCGAAAAAATATCAATATTATATCAATAGCCTGAGGGCTAAGTCGTTGTTTTAAACTTTAAAAATTGTTTTTTTTAAATAAATAAGTTCGTAGCAGTTTTTTATATACTTCGTAGTAGGGATGGCGATTCTATTTCCGATTTCAAAGTGTCCAAAATCCATCCACGATTAAATCGACATTGAAAAAATCGTTCTTCGATTATCGATCCACTTTTGATTTGGGCTATGTTTCAATTCAATGTTATGTTTAAATTTCAAGGAAAGCAGACGACCAAAAAAAAAGCAACTCAACAGTGTTCAATGCTGGTATAATGCTTCCTATACTCACGTTTAAACGTTAAATCTTATGATCTGAGTGCCTAGTGCGAGATTTTATTTACTCTTACGCGAATTCGATCGCGTTAGAGTAAACGCAGATTTGTATGGAATTGAAGGAGCGTCATCGATTCACCGCTAGATGACGCTCCTTCAATTCCATACAAATCTGCGTTTACTCATACGCGATCGCGATCGAAAATCGCGATCGGAAATCTCGCACTAGGCACTTTGTATGTTTCCTATGTCCCTATGTGAATTAACCAAAAAGATCGATCTTCGATTTTCCTGGATATAGTATCGATTCACTAGATCAATCCAGTACTGTGGATCGAGTTAAATAAATTATTATAACTATTTAAATAAGAATCGATTTTGTGGGTCCTAAAGATCACTTTTCCAATTAATCGATCTCAGGTCTCGGACCACCAACCCTACTTCCTAGTTTTATACTTTGACATTGACGTATTCGTATCAATTTGACACATCTTGTCACAGAGTATGTAACAATAATGTTGTCATCTAAAGATAGGCAATGGTTGATGGTAACTACTTCGTTACACTATATAAGTGACGTCAGCACATGTTTCTCCGTTTTATTTTTTTTTCACAGAAATCAAGAAAAAAAAATACAAAAAATATATAATTGAACTCAGAAAAGAATAATAAAGAAACGGTATTTTTCTTTTAGGGTCGTGTCAATTTTGAAATGTTGTCAATTGCGAGCACTCATTAGAGCTAAGGGAGGCGTACAAAATATTGAAGGCGAAGAATAAAAACAAAATCATACAATTTTAATATCTTTTCATTTTATTCAATTCTTTTGGATTTAGATGATCACTCGATCTGTTGTACTCATTCCTAAAATTTAAGAAGGAAATTCAAAAAAACGTTCGCAAGCCAATAAAAAGCCCTCATTGTATTATTATGTGAACAATTAAATAAATAAATAAAATACTATATAAATCCTACGATTGGGGAGTTGATATAACCAGACTGAAGAGGATTTAATTGAATCGCAAGTTTGGTAAGATGATGAAACTACAAGTGAAGTAGTTAATCTTCTAAAATCCTCAAATCATCAACACTTATATTCTAAAAACACAAGAAACAGAATGGAACTGTTCTTACCTTTGTCGGCTGCAATATGTTCTGCATATTGACTGAACGAAAAAGTTTTAGAGATTTGCGGCAAATATTGTAGCCAAAACGCAACTTCCTTATTTATACTGTTTACTTTACATACATCGATATTTTCATCACAAATATCTTGTATATTTGCATCGCCAACCATGTATCGTGGCCATTTTTCTTGTGGTCCTGGTGATCTAAATAAACAAATAGCATTTCAATTTTATACAATAGGTAATGTCGTTTAATCTTGTAACTAAACTAGTGACTTATCTAAAAGTGTGTAATGAAATTACCCATATTTAACGAAGTTAACTATGTATTTCTTGAAAAAAGCTGAAATTTTCTTTTCACTATTAGTTGCAGGTCTTCGTGCTACCTGAAGCATTAAGGTATCGCCGAGAAGAGCGATTAAATCTGAACCGTGTACTGCACCTGCAACAGTTTAAAATGTTTACTTCAACTGCTGCGCTGTAATGAATGTGAATTTAATTTTGCATAAATATTATTTATTAATTTAATATAGCAACATGCTATGCCCAAGAGGGTTCATGTTGATCTTTTTATGAATATTACCACCTGTGTATACAGCTACACATGCTATACCTACAGGGTTAATTTAGATAAGCGCACCCCTTGCAGACAGCCTCTACACATCAATCCCAACAACATTTTGTTTCTACGACTTTTAATAAAAATAGTTACTTAGTTTATACAATATTATTTTTTTGCCTCTGAACGGGCATTTACTCTGAGCGTAGGTATTCCACCCACCTTGCCTTTAGGCAAAATTAATATCGCCACGAGCAGTAGCGGGATGCAGGGTTACGGGGTGACACAGCGACGGCAATGCTGTTTTGAACGTTTGAAATATTTTTTTGGGTTAGGTATATATAATGTGACTATTTTTTATCGTCACTCAAGACGAAACATTTTCAAAATTAACGGGACACCCGACGAGCTGCGGAAACGGGACGTATGGTCACGTTAGGTAGGTATAGGTATAACAAGATTTGTAAAAAGTCGTAGAGCAAAATTTAATGTTATTGGGATTGATGTAGAGAAGTTGCCTGCAAGAAGCATAGAGCAACGCGGTCCACCGGTCGCGGCGGACTGGAGGGGAGTAGCCATAGCGTGTATTACCGATGCAAAATAGCCTGTCATTTTTTGCGGGGGTAATGCGTGCGGACACACACGCACACTACAAAAATCGTCTATTACTACGAAACTCACACCTTGACTTTAACAAAATACAGAAACAATTTCACGCACACATTTAAACATCTAGGCGACAGGTGTTAGATCATTTGGTCTTGTACTTTGAGAGAGGGGAAAGCCTGCATATGGCTACTCCCCTCCGTGTTGCTCTATGGCAAGAAGTGATGCGCTTATTTAAATTAAACCTGTATATTCTGGCGTCGGCACGTGACGACCCCACCGCCCGCTAGCGGAAGTTTTCTTCTATTGGAAGAGAATTCTTCCGCTAGCGCAGTCTGTCAACCGAACAATGGCGGTCACACCATTCCAATGGAGCGGCAGAAAATATAAGAACGCAGGATAGGCAGCAACGTCCCGCGATAAAACTACCGACACTGCGTTCGCCAATCCGTCTGTCGTGGCGATTATAGCACATTCTCTCTAATGACGCACAACACTGTGGGCGTCATTCGGCTGGAGTGATCATGGCACATTAAAAAAGATTTAAACTACTTTTTTAGTATAACGAACGTGGCAAACCAGCAAGCAGCTCACATTGATGTTAAGTGATGACTGACACAAAAACCAGAAGTCAACATGCATATGCGTTGTCACCCCTGAGACCTAAGCCGTCATGTCTCTGTAATAGTTATTACGGGGAACATGAAAGTGCTGAACACTATCATTTAGCGCCAGATAAATTACGGCAGTGGTGCTTACGCCCTCGAGCTCCTGCACTGAAACTCTACCAAGAGTAAAGGTTACTATGTCAGAGAATAATAGAATAGAATAGAAGAGAAGAATAGCAATACATTTATTTACCTGACAACACACAACATACATACATAAAATAACAGAAAAGAGAAGAAAAAAAAAATAAAAAAGAGTAGACAACTATCATTAACAAACTTTAACGGTATGGTCATGTGAAGCCAGGAAAAATGGCACCCATCTCAGCTATTTGTTGCAGCAATAGCTGCAACGCTGATATTCTGATGGGTCCTTTGACGAACGTTGCAATCTGCAAGTGTGGTGTACCTACATGTGTGCAAAAAATAATAAATATAGTAATAATATGTAAGTAATAATGTATAAAAAAATACAATTTTAGATCTAACAATCGTTTTATTTTTTTTATGTGAATTTTTGGGTATTTTTTACGTAACCCATTTTATTTCACAAATAACAGTTGCAATGCAATTCAAAATCATGAATAAGGGAAAAAATTATATTAAAAATATTATATTAATGATAAAACTAATTGGAATTGTACAAAATTCCAATTAGATTAGGAGAAAAGCTGGTTTTTCTAAGCCTAGGTCTCGCCCATTAGTGCTCAAATGTTATTATCTATACTTATAATATAATCAATCTGTAGAAGTGTAAATTCTGTACATTAAAAATATTGAAAAAATAAATACCAGGGGTTGTTACTAGATCGATACCGAACACAAATATGTGATTAGAATTTTTTTTGTCTGTCTGTCTGTCTGTCTGTTTGTTCAAGCATCACAGAAAAACTACCGGTCCGATTACAATGAAACTTGGTATGATTATATTTTAACCTTTGGCGATCAACACTGGGTACTTTTTATCCCGGAAAAATGTCTGTTTGTCTGTGTGTTTATGCACGCTAATATCAGGAACGGCTTATTCGATTTGCGGTTTTCACTCATATATTGTGGTAAGTTTCATTTAACATTTAGTGTTTCTTTCATGTGAATCGGTTCAGAAATAAAAAAGTAATGTCAATTTAAAGAATCATATCGAATATTTTTAAGCTATTTTGTATCTTAGTTGTATCTTTTAGGGAGGTCGTAAAAGGTAAAAACGGACCCTACGGATTACTAATCCTCAGCTGTCTGTCTGTTTGTCCGTCCGTCCGTCTGTCTCTCACCAGGCTGTATCTCATTAATAGTGATAGCTAGAAAGCTAACATTTTCACACATTATGTATTTCTGATATCGCTATAAAGACAAAATTAATTACTAAAAATAAGAAAATGAAAATGTTAAGGGGTCCAAGGGGGCATTCAATAACCGTGTTTTTTTTCGTATATTTTTGGCTCGATAATAATAACGGTAGCAAGTAGACGCTTAAAATTTTCACAGAATTTTTAGGTCTTATGTTGTACATCCATAATAAATAATTAAATAAAAATGAAATAAATATTAAACCCATACAACATACGTAATTTTTATGCAATTTTTTCTTCGTGCACAAGCAACTTTTCGCAATCCGAGCAGCCTGTATGCTTTTATCCCCGATGGCCATACGTGTAATATCGTATACAGAGAAGCATTACTGTACCTTAGATTTATTTAGCTACTAAAAATTTATATCCAAAAGCGCTGCCCAAAGTCCCAAAGTCACGATTCCACGCGAACAAAGTCGCAGGCACAGCTAGTACCTAATATATATACATTAAAAATAGCTAAAGATACATAAATAGATGTATACATACAAATTACTATATTAAATTATATTAGGCGTACCTACATTATGCGAACCCAAAACTAACTACTATAATGATATGTAAACTATGTTACCCACCCGGTGCATAAAAAACGAATATTTAAGAATATGTAATATGTTTTCTCCTTTAAGGTCAGTAATTACCGACATAACCAAAGTAACCGACATAGCCCGAATAGCGAAACTCAAGTGGCAGTGGGCAGGGCACATAGCTCAGACGGACAGACGGATAGGGCAGACGAGTTCTGGAGTGGCGACCGCGTACCGGAAGACAAAGCGTCGAAGAAGCGACGAAGCAGGCCCCCCACGAGGTGGACCGACGACCTGGTAAAGGTCGCGGGCAATCGCTGGATGAGGGCGGCCCGTTCGAGTACGTAGGACCGTTCGTTGTGGCATTCTTTGGAGGGAGCCTTTGTTCAGCCGTGTCGTCTTTTGGCTGAAATGAATTACCTACAAGAAAGACACCTACCTGAAAAGTTTAAATGTCGTCCGTAGAGGTCAATATTAGTTGGTCGAGAATAACGATAAACATATAATTTTGTGACTAGGCGAGCAAGCCGAGCAGCTAAAAGTGCGCTGCCAGCGCCCCATTTGGCTGATGTTTCCATTCTTGAAAGTGTTTCTAGTGTGTCTAAATTTGCTATATCCATATTACGTGTGTTGGGACCCCAGAACTCCCAACGTATGGTTTGCGTCAGCTGATAAAAAAAGATAACATTATTTCTTTAAAATTCAGAATACATAACCAAAAACAGAAGAAGCTCTTTGACCAGTGTGTGTTGCCAGTGATGACATACGGAACTGAAACGTGGTCGCTCACTATGGGCCTCATAAAAAGGCTCAAGGTCACTCAGAGAGCAATGGAGAGGGCTATGCTCGGAGTTTCTCTGCGAGATCGAATCAGAAATGAGGAGATCCGCATGAGAACCAAAGTAACCGACATAGCCCACCGAATAGCGAAAGTGGCAGTGGGCAGGGCAGGGCACCTAGCTCGCAGAACTGACGGCCGTTGGGGCAGAAGAGTTCTGGAGTGGCGACCGCGTACCGGAAGACGAAGCGTAGGCAGGCCCCCCGCGAGGTGGACCGACGACCTGGTGAAGGTCGCTGGCAATCGCTGGATAAGGGCGGCCCGGGTCCGTTCGTTGTGGCATTCTTTGGGGGAGGCCTTTGTTCAGCAGTGGACGTCTTTTGGCTGAAATGATGATGATGAACCAAAAACAAGGTAGGTACCGTGGCGTAGATCGTTTACGCCAAAAATTAATCTAATAAGAATGGAGAAATAAGGTGCAGCGACCAGCAGTTCACGCCGGAAGTACCTATAAAATAGGGTTGAGCTAACTTTTATAAAGTATAGAGAGTATAGTATTATCTAGGTATCCGTGGGTTTGCATTGTAGAAACATTCACATAAAAACATGTCAAAATCCCTGTTTCTTCACAATGTATCGTATCGCGTTTGCACTGTCATGAAACATGTCATGTAAAAGCAAAACACGTATCGCGGAAACAAATCAAAAGACTTGAATTGCAACAAGTTTTATCATTATGAAGTCTTGGAACATATTGTTTGATTAGGTTGTCCGATTTACATTCAGGCTATCGGATCTTGTACACTACATGTTTCGTGTTTACCAGATGGTTCGGAAAACTTAAAAAACTCTAATTTAGACAAATTGTGTGATTTGTATAGCGACAATGCCAACGTCAACTTAGACATGTCATAGACAAACATGATTATAAGACATGTTTTATGTCAATGCAAACACAGATAACAATAAATCTTGAGATGTTTCACTAAAATGATAGGTTTTACAGCAGTGCGAACGCAAGCAAAGCACCAACATGACATATCGCAATACATATTTTATGCGACGAGTTACGAAACATCATCATGTTTAATGTTTTTAGTGCAAACTAGGGGTAAGGCTAACTGACGACATGTCCGTGAAATGCCCACCCGCCATTTTGTTCTCATATAGACAGTCTTGTCTAATGTGTGCACTGGCTATTCCTAGCGGACACTTTCTGCCTGAATAAGGCAGTGTGATTTGTAGGTCAGTTATGGGTAGGAGGAGTAACTCCCAAGTAGTAGTGTGGGACTTCGGTAGCTTAGTGGTAAAGCGACTGGACTGGTTATCCTGAGGTCGCAGGTTCGATTCCTGCCCGAAGTCAAACTTTTCTTTCCGTTTTTTCTTTAATTTCTAAAGTTTACTCCCATGTGTTATTGCGAAAAATAAATATTACAACTCCCAAGTACTTCGGATATGGATAGCGGTCGATTCTGACCTGCTGCTAGGTAACGTTAAGTGTCCGATTAGCGAGCCCGTTGCGGAGATGAAAAGCGCAAACTTGGGACTTCGAAGGGTTCGGTAGGAGTCCATTGTCGTCGTAATACTGACCCATTACTTTAAGTGAATCTGTAAGAGTTTCCTCTATAGATTCAAAGGTAGAGGCTTGGGAAGTCAGCGCCAGGTCGTCTGCATATATGAAGCGATGCGTATTGACAGGGCAGGGTTGGTCGTTCGTATATCTTATCTTAATATATATAAATCTCGTGTCACAGTGTTTGTCCTCAATGGACTCCTAAACCACTTAACCGATTATAATAAAATTCGCACACCATGTGCAGTTCGATCCAACTTGAGAGATAGGATAGCTTACATTACGCTATGACTAATAGGAGCAGAGCAGCGCGGGCGAAGCCGGGGCGGGCCGCTAGTATGTATATATATATTGAAAAGAATTTGTGCCAGAACACTGCCCTGTGGGGACCATTTTTCGAAAGGCGCAATCTGCTCCTTTCAGCATTCAGACTGACTTGGGAGAGATCGGTTCGTCAGTTGTTCGCGAAAAATATCGACCCTTAAGACCCTTATCCTCATTATTATTTGCCTCAAAATCTTAGATTACCGCCACACTTTAGGTATTTTTGCCGTCTTCAATTATTCGTTGAATAAAGTCAGGAGCTATGAGACTGACAAAGGGCTGAGGTGTTTGATTTGTTCAACAGTACCTAACATCGTCGATACGCGCTGCTTTTCCAATCTTGAGCGACCTGATACCCAGAACCATCCCATCCACTGTAAAAGGTATTGTCAGGCCGCAAGAGTCATGAATAGGATGTGGTTGGCAAAGGGATCGTTTGTTTTTGGTACTGGTAATCATAACAGTCATACTGACTTTAATGTCTTTGCCTTCGGCGGCGTCGTGTGACGGGTTGCTCATTCCCCTTCAAAATGGTCGAGGAGAGCAATGGCTGCCACATGCGTCATATTCGTGAACGGGTGCTGATTGTGGGGACTGGTCTGTTGTGATTTGCGTGTGTTATTTTCTTCTATCACGATATTAAGCTGTTGATGGGTATTTGCTTATGGTTTACTTAAAATTGTTTCTGTTTCTTCTCTCTGTGGAAACAAATTAAGTGATATTTGCCTCCCCTAGATGAGATTAGATCAGATTCAACTCGACCCCCCTTACCCCCTAACATCTCGCATTATCATGCTACGATTAGACTTCGTCTATCAGATAAATCTAAATGGACTATCCAAAAATTTTTTTTTCAGTTCGAACCAGAAGTTTCCTAAGATTAGCACTTTCAACCAAACAAACGTCAGCTTTAAAACATTACCTAGTAGGTAGTTAGTTATAGATAATTTCTTACCGCAGGTAGTATTTCTTCTTTATCTAAAGCTAAAAGTCGCAGAAGTTGCGGGATAGCTTTATTGTTAACATATTCCTCGAATTCAGGTTTTCCCGCTACCGTTAATGTTTCATAATCAATGTCGCCTGAAAAAATAATATTTTCGTTAAGGAATATAATTATAGTGATATTATGTTTCAAACTTTTATAAATACCTACTACAATCTGATAAAGCCTCCACGTACGCTTCTATTATTAATAAATAAATAAATATATTGCGGTAGTTTATAGGCAGGTTGTACCAGACGTTTAAGTAACTTATAGTTATAATATCATTGCGTTTAAGGGTCATACCTACCTACTTATGAGTAAGATTAATAAATAGGTACTTAATAACATGTACTTTATTCAGTACAATATTCCTACCACTATAATATAATGCTTCCAGATTTGTTGTGCCCATCAGAAAATCTAATTCTAAGTTTAGTGATTTTGATGCAGCCAATGCCGCCGATAGTGACATTGGCAAATATTGTTCTGGTTCTGGCAAGAAATTATCCGGGATCGGTTGAAAATCATTGTCTTTCGTTGTGTTCTGAAAACGAAAATACGATAAGAACATAAAAAATAATATCTACTGTAACAAAGAGGGTAGTAGGGACAAGTGACACCACTCACTCGAGTTCTCCCGAGAGAACTAGGCTCCGGCTCGTCTGCCGTATCGCTGGGCTGTGCATCAAGTCTCTCTTACTTCGAGCTTGAGTTCCCTGTCTTGCTATGAATTCACCTATCCAATATAAGCGGAATATTATATATATTCCGTTACTTCTCGCTCGACACCGCATCA
Source organism: Macrosoma leucophasiata (assembly GCA_036365455.1). Classification (NCBI taxonomy): domain Eukaryota; kingdom Metazoa; phylum Arthropoda; class Insecta; order Lepidoptera; family Hedylidae; genus Macrosoma; species Macrosoma leucophasiata. The sequence continues at coordinate 13,963,467 of JAWQUS010000009.1, read as the reverse complement.
CCCGGTTGGTAATTTGGGAGGCCTAGTAGGAGAGGCGAGTCGACACCTGCCTAACTTAGGATTCAGTAATGTGAGATATTGCGTATAGGCAGGTGTCGGATTTTGTATATAGCCCATGCCAGCGACAAGGTTCAGAAATCGATAGCCCATGCAGTAGCCAGATGTATTCAATTCTGTCTGTATTAATTATTACCGACTTATTATATTATTGTTACTGCTGTCATAGAGGTCCCGCCGCGCCGTATGAAAACAATTTAGCGAAAAACTTTCGCAAGGGCCTCAACGTGTACCCGAGCAAACCTAATACATATTATATTACTAGCTGACCCGGCCACGCGTTGCTGTGGCTAAAGTTTTTGTTATATTACATTATAGTAAACAATCTAAGAGGAACAATAAGAGAACATCAGTCACGGAGTCCACTATGCTTTTTCACACAGACGGTATTTGTAAAAAAATTTGGTGATCTCCTTATTTACCTACCTCTCTTGTAAAACAGGATTAATTTCACTGTATTATCTTCATTCATTATAATATGAATTCAATTTACACTTCAGTCTATGTAACACGTGGCCGGCTATGCTAACACCAAAAATTTAAAAAGTGGAAATAATTGAATTATACGGTATTTCGTTCACTACAAAATAAATTTAATTAATTTTATAGCGTCAACAACACCTGGTAATTATGCTGTTAAAATGTAGCATAAATGACACGTTTGTAGATTTACCATAGCAGCGCCATCTATTGATTACTCACTCAACCCAGTCGAATGGTATCGACATCTGTTAGAATCATTTGGAGTTAACAGATAATTGTGACTGTCAAATAATAACGGACAAATAATTAGCAATAAATTAAAATTGCGACTATAATTTGAGATTTAAACTATCCTATCTCTCAAGTTGGATCGAACTGCACATGGTGTCCGAATTTTATTATAATCGGTTAAGTGGTTTAGGAGTCCATTGAGGACAAACATTGTGACACGAGATTTATATATATTAAGAAGATTGTGCCCGGGGTGTAAATACTCCGTGTTGACAGGACGCTAACCAATAACTAAATAAATCCTTGAAAAATACGGATAACACAGTACTTAACGGATAATACAACACTATACATACCTACTACGGATAATACGGCAATTAGTTATATAGGTATCTAGTAAGTATTAAGATCTAGCCCCCTTATTCAGAAACGCTAAATAATACAGCACGTTAACGGTTATTCTGTACTTTGTGAGTTGAATTGATTAAAATAGGTAGTACTCACTTCCTAGTACTTAATTAGTTCTTAGCTTTTACGTTTTTTGTGTGAACTGCATGCTGCCTGTCTATAGACACCCACACAAAGATCAAGATCAAAATGCAGATGCGTTATCACTCCTGAGGCCTAAGGCGTTATGCCTCTGTGCCGGAAATTACAGGGCCGTACATTACCACCTGACCGGAACACGATAGTGCTGAACACTACCATTTAGCGGCATGTATATTAGGTAATGCGGTGGTGCCTACGGCCGCGAGCTCCGTCACTGGAGCTCTACCATCAGTAAATAATGTCATTATTAATGACGTAGTAGTTAAATAATACTTTAAAAGTATGTAGGTATTTTGATACTTACCGAAATTAAACTAATGATGTCTGAAAGAGACCGGGATCGCATACATTGTAATATTTCACGGTCCGAATTACTTGAACAACCGATTAATTTCGCAACAGTCCGCGATTTTCGTTCAATTTCAGCAGCGTCTACTGCTATGTCAGGATCTATCGCTTTCCATATTTCTCTAGGTGACATGGCTATAGCTTTGTGAAATAGACCTACCGATTGCGAATGATGAAATTAGAATTAGGATAGATGAACATTACTTCCAAGAAATAAAGTACCTGCATTTAATTTGTCTGTATTACATTGAACCTTTCAAATCTTGATGACATAATATTCAGATGAACTCTTATTTTATATAGGTGCTTACATTAAGAGGTTACTTATGACAAAAAATACTGTAAATATGGAATTACCAACGGAACGTGGTGATATTATGTGATGAAGCACACTATCTGCACCGGCAGAGTGGCCGAGAAGAGTGATGGCAGTGGCATCTCCACCGAATGCTGCTATGTTTTCTCTGACCCATAATAATGCCAAATACTGATCAAGCAGTGCAAGGTTTCCACGAGCAGCGACTGATCTCAACGTAAAGAAAGCTAGAAAGTGTAGACGGTAAGCCACGGTAACTACCACTACTCCTTCTGAAGCCAGATCCTGACATGGCAGGCTCACACCTCCTCGGGACCACGACTCACTGTATAGTATTACTATGACTGGCTGCAATTTACCATCTCCTCGCTATCTAAAAGAAAGCATTTGACGTAATTATATTTTATGTGAAAAGATAACTTAGTGATAAATTACGGAAATGATCTAACCCGTGATGTCCATATGTTAAGAAAAAGACAATCCTCACTATAATTGTCGCTATTATTGCCAAGTTGCGGACAACGCGGTGGTATCCGATGTGCGTAAAAAGTACGTCTCCAGCCTGGATGTCTCTCAGGAGCCTTGCAATAATTAAGGGTTGAAGGGAGATCATTGAACATACATTAAGAACAGTACATATTTATAAAACATAAGTATAAAAACAGGCACACTTCTTATTAAGAGTAAGTACTCACTGAAAATCGAAATCTTCCGACAGGCGGAGTTGCATAAGGAATTCCAAAAAATATTTCTACTGGATCAACTGAACCTTCATTATAAACTTTTATCTGAAATTGAATGAGGCAAGTCATCATTTAAATCAACACAATTAAGTTATTACCGACATTAGGTAATACAGGAAGTAATTATTATTTGTAATTAACTTACTCCTACAATACGTCCTTGGGGTAAGTTTGCTACAGGATCTTGTGCGAATACGTATGACATAGCAAATAACCACGAGAGATTCCAAGATAACATTTTGTCATTAAATACGAACGTACTTACTAATTGCACAAATAAAAAAAGGATGTTACACGTAAAACCATCGCGTCGATTTGAATGCGGTCATGGGGCGAAACTGATGTTTGTGCATTATGTTTGGCTGGACGTTGGCACAATAAAAATTTGATTATACAATGATTGCTCTTTAGCCCATGACGAGTAAAGCGTAACGACTAACGGATGACATTGTTCTATATTCATCATATGACGAGATTCGTGATTCTAATAAACTGATTATTTTTACAAAAACACCGAAATAAATAACTGGTGTGCCTGTGTACCTATGTGACACGGTAACAGACTTCCTGAAGCGATTTTCGATATCAAGGGGCTCGAAGTGCTTCTTTTAGGTTAAAGAAAAAAGTTTTTCGGTCTCACGAATCTCTTTGCTCGCTGTGGAATAAAAGGAAAGAAGGTAACTAGGACAATGGTAGCACTACATGGTGTGAATTAAAATGACCCTGAAGTTAGCACACAGCCCACAAAAATATTTTGTCGACACGGATATCGAGAGTATAAACCGACCTACAGTAAATAAAGAAAGAAAGCGATGTTTAGCGCGAAAAAGTCTACATGTACAAAATTCAGAAACCATTTTGTTTATTTTTCTAATTTTTTATATTCAAAAATAACTTTTGGGAAGCTCTGCAAAAATACTGGAACATCCGAATTACTCAAAAAATGATAGGTTTACTTGATTTTTAGTTTCTTACTATTTTTTTTTTATATTTGATATTGCAGAAAATTGCATAATAATTATAAAAAATAGATTTTTAATAAAAATCATATAAAAAGAATAACCTTGCTTATAATATTTATTTATTGAAGAAAAGTCGATTATAAAAACCTTAAAAACAGTTTTTTTATAATTACTATGCAATTTTCTGCAATATCAAATATAAAAAAAAATAGTAAGAAACTAAAAATCAAGTAAACCTATCATTTTTTGAGTAATTCGGATGTTCCAGTATTTTTGCAGAGCTTCCCAAAAGTTATTTTTGAATATAAAAAATTAGAAAAATAAACAAAATGGTTTCTGAATTTTGTACATGTAGACTTTTTCGCGCTAAACATCGCTTTCTTTCTTTATTTACTGTAGGTCGGTTTATACTCTCGATATCCGTGTCGACAAAATATTTTTGTGGGCTGTGTGCTAACTTCAGGGTCATGAATTAAAAAGGTAAAGGTATAATGAAATGTAAATATACAGGTCTCTAATGTAAGTATATTTTTTATTAACGATCCAATGTAATTTCAAAAATCACATTTACTGCATTTAGTGGAGACGTTAAAAACATTACTGTTTATAAATTGACACTACTTCAGAACATCTTCAAACTGTCAACAATCACATAACTTTTAAATTACTATACGCAATGTCCAATTTCTTTAACAATATTTTGTAATAATAGTTCACGGGTTGGTTATTCGCGAAACCAATTGTTGCCAGCATAAGTCCATATCCAAGAAGTATTGAAAATAATTTATGCCTGGCTAGCCACTGACCCATACCTCCATCTAAAATGAAAAAGTAGATAAATACATAGGAAAAAAAATTACAATACGTTTTACTGACGTCTAAATTTGAATGCTTAAAATTGCCTAAAAAAAGAAGTCAATCTGCCAAAAAACCTTCGAAAAATTCATAATAAGCAAATCATAGGGCTCTACGTAGAGCTTATAGAGAGCTAAGTGATAAGACGGAGTGGATAAATAAACTGAAAAATAAAAGAGGCAATATATGTTCAAGATAATCAAAAGTATCGCCCCGATACTGTAAATGAAGGCACACAACACAAGTATTCTTGGAATAAAGTTGTCTGATAAAATAGTTTTTTTGTATATCAATGGATAAAATTGAGAATGATTACATTAGAGGAAAAACAAAATTAATAGATTGAAAAAGAATAAGGCTACTGAAATGGCAATGAGCAGGTCATGTCTGCAGAATAAACAAAAACCGATGGACAAAACGTCTAACAGAATGGGTACCATGGAATAGAAAAAGAAAGGAAGGGAGACCAAATAAAAGATAAGAGATATTTTTTTTGCAGATTGATGTGGGTCTCGTTAATTGCGGACGGCAGGGAAAAGAAAAGTGTGGAAAGGCTTAGGAGAGGCCTACGCCGTAGAGGCGACTACTAACACTAAATAAGGGGAAATACCTGCATGATATGCTTGGTATAGTGACTTATGTTTTCACTAACGGAAAGGCCATTTCACATTTATTTTTCATGAGTAAAAATACATAATTTTTCACTTTTATATTCTGTGATGTACATTCATATATCCGGTAAGGTAGGTATTTGCAAGGCTGTTAGGTATTATCGTAATAAAAAGTATCTCACCATTTCTATTTGCACTGACTGTTGAAAATCGCATTGAAGTTGGTTGTTTGGCATAAACTAAGAAATATCGTACTCTTATTAAATCACAATTCATCACCATATATTGTGTTTTTTGTCTATCGTCGTTTTGGTCCGTGATATTTCTCTTTCCATCTTCAAAGACATCACCTTTGAAATTAAATTTCAAATTATGAACCTCATAAATAAACAACTAAATAAGTTTCTTTAAACATAATTCATAATATTTTTTAATATAACTTGTCTTATATCTTTCACCTATTCTATAATTCTATCTATTTTACAAATGAAGCGATTTTGGAAAATAATTACTGCTAATTGAATAAATTTAAATACTAGCAAGTTTTAAATTATACTTAGATCCTTTCTACGCATTAGCGGTAAACCATATTTTCTGAAGTGGGATTAGTTATTATTACCTTGATTATATATATTATCTAAGCAGATTTATTACAATTCTTTACCCCCCCCATCCCCCTTGTCAGCAAAAGTAAGCAAAGCTCTTACCCCCCCCCATGCTTACGTAAACATTTTTCAATTATTGTATTGTTTTTTTTATCGTTTTATTTTTTGTAAATGATTTTTTATAAGTGCATTTTTGGGTATTTTTACGTAACCCCCAGCGCGCGGTAGTTCCTCTACTCGGTTCTAAAGCGAGTGCCTAAACGTATGCATTATTTGCGGGAATCCCCGAAAAAGCGTTTCGTTTTCAAGCAAAGGCAATGTGAGGGTTGCCATTCCTGTAAAAAAGTAAATAACTACCATCGATATCTCAGTGGTTCTGTAGTCGCTGATAACTACCGATGACGTAATCATCATCTAGACTCCCCTACCCCCCATGTCATCCAAAATAAACAGAGCAAAGACCCCGCCCCCCTTAATGCTCACGTAATACTTGAACGGCCCCATAACTTAATATCGATATGATATATTCCTCGATAAATGGGCTATCTAACACTGAAAGAATATTTCAATTCGGATTAGTAGGTCCTGAGATTAGCGCGTTCAATCAAACAAACCACAGAACAGAAAACTTCTGTGAAACAAAGAAACTCTTCAGCTTTATAATATCAAAGTATAGATCAGATATCACATACTTAAATAAAAGTCAAATCAAATTAGACCAAAAAATACGAGTAAGTATGAAGCTACATAAATTCGCTGTCAGCTGAAAATAACTAAAATTATAATATTTTATTTTTCGCAATAATTTTGCCTTCTCTTTTTGATTTTTAACCGAAATTTGACGTATCGGTGTGGTACTTCGGTAGCTTAGTGGTAAAGCGTCTGGACTGGTTGTCCTGAGGTCGCAGGTTCGATTCCTGCCCGAAATCATTTTTTTTCCCATTTTTCTTCATTTTCTAAAGTTCACTCGCATGTGTTATTGCGAAAAATAAAATATTACAATTATTAAGGGCACAGTGTTATTCCTCTATTGGCCAAATACTCAAACGCCACTTAATTTTAAGCAACACTCAAATTTGCGCTATCTCTATCGTTCAAAGTGTTTTATAAGGACAGAAGGCTTTTAAGTGCCACTTAGATTTAAGTGACGTTTGAGTATTTGGCTGTATGTGGCATAGCTACATACATCTTAACGATATTGTTTAAACTACAAAGTCTATCATTTATAATTTTTTATGCAATGGAAGTGGTAAACAAGCGTACAGTTCACATTGATATTAAGTGATGACTGCAGCCTAAAGACACTTACATATAGACCAAGGTCAAAATGCAGATGCGTTACCACTCCCGAGGCCTAAGATGTTATGCCTCTGTGCCGGAAAATACAGGTACTACTACTACAGGTACTACATTACCACTTGACCTGAACACGATAGTGCTGAACACTACCATCCATACTAGGGCAAGTCGGTACACCGCGGGGTTTTAGTGAGTACGATTCTCACACTACCCGCTGTCTGTTCCCGTAGACGGCGGTTGCCCATGAGGGGTTTCCCTGCGTAATAAAAGATACCAACCGAAAAACATCGAAAGATATGTACGTTGTAGGTATCTGTATTCGTACAGAAAAGATAGGTAACTCAATACTTCCTTGATGGCATCAATTTTTGTGGTTGGACCGATCAAATGAACGGCATTTTGTTTTATGGAACAAAATGCCTTCGATCGGTCCAACCACGTAAATTGATGCCACGCATTGATATACAAAAATATATCAATGATGCCACGTAAACAGGCTGGGCTTAAACGAGCCATAGATAGTCGGTCAACCGCTAATGCAAACTGAGCGCCTACTAAGGCACGTGTGGGTGAGTAGATGAAAACACCAAACACATGACATATTATAATATTATATTAACATAAATAGAGAAAATTGTATTTAAAAAGAAATGGAAAGAAAAAATTGACTTCAGGCGAGACTCGAACTCGCGGCCACTGGGAATCTAGTCATAGCATAGCGGGGCAACAGATGGCGCTGCTGCCACCATAAGGCAATGCAATAAATGTGAAGGAAAGATTTGACAAATCGGGCAGGACTTCGGTAGCTCAGTTGGAAGAGCGGCTGGACTAGATTCCCAGTAGGCCGCGAGTTCGAGTCTCGCCTGAAGTCAAATTTTTCTTTCCATTTTTTTTTTTAAATAAACATATTTCACAAGCATGTGTTAATGCGAAATAATATAAAACAATTATTAAGGGTAAAAGCGACTTCTTTACGATATTCAATAAACTGCAAAGTTTATTATATCGGTTTCTTAACTAGCATAGTGGGGCAATAGATGGCGCTGCTGCCACCATAAGGCAATGCAATAAATGTGAAGGAAAGATTTGACAAATCGGGCAGGACATCGGTAGCTCAGTTGGAAGAGCGGCTGGTCTAGATTCCCAGTGGCCGCGAGTTCGAGTCTCGCCTGAAGTCAAATTTTTCTTTCCATTTTTCTTTAAAAAATATATTTCACTAGCATGTGAATATAAAACAATTATTAGGGGAAATTGGTTTGGCTAGTTTTCCATGAAAAATTACTGCCGTGCCAGCTGGCTATATTTTTAAATGAAAAGGTTAGTACATAGATACTCGATTTTTGAAGCAATACTTTTTTGCGGGATAGGAAAAAATTATGACTGAATTTTAAAGATGCGCGCGCAAACCGACAGGCCACAGCCTGAAGTTAGCTGCTTAACAGATTTACAAAAGCAACAGTCTGAAGTTAGTTACAAAACTTTTTATTAATTCAATCGTAAATAGATATTTATTGATAATTTCTCAGTAAAAATATTTACAATTTAATATTAATTAAAAAAAAAAACAACAGGATTAAAGAATTTGATACCTTAGTAGACAGTCTTTCTTACCGAAACCGGGAAACAACATCGATAAAATTAAATTATTTTATTGGCAGCCTACCCAAACCATATAGGTACTCCCCCATTTAATTTGTTTTTGGTTATCTAGGTTTAAGATCTTGTAGCCGGATCTCAGGACATACATACAAGGAATTTTAAGAAATGAAATGAAATGAAAATATGTGAAAGTATTCAAAATAAATTAGTAAACGTAGTTTTCAGTAAAATGTGCTATGAAAGTGAAATGAAATGACAAAAACTACGTAAACCTAAAATACCTTCACTCGTGACTGGTTTTTGATAATTTATTCCTTCAGGAGCATTAACTACTTCACACAAAGCCACACAAGACAAATGACCGCCAATACAACTAGCACCCCATCCAAAACCACCATGACTATATGGTAGACTAATGCTCAATTCTGGTGATAAATAAACTCCATTGCTAGATAGATGATTCTGTAAAATTTACATTTTGTGAGTAGAAATAAATCCTTTGCTTGAGCTTAATTATGGCATGTTTACCTTATTGAGATATGCCTGAATGCCAAAATTTAGAATTGAATAAAAAAATTCTAAGCGATTCCCGTGATAAGCCCAGAATATTTTATGATTTCTCGATATATCTTTCCACTTTGGTTCTGAATTCGACTTGTACGAACTGGCGACTTGAAAGATATACTGTGGTTTTTGTGCTGGCAGCAAAGATTGAGCATTTGCCAAAATAGTCTCGTGCTAAAATACGAATAAAAATATAATTTGTAAATAAGTAGGTAGGTAGTAGGGTTTTGACGCAGAACGTCACTTTCGCAAAACGTCATCTCAAAAAAAATGGTCACTTTCGCAGAAAGTCATTTTCGCAAAAGGTCAATTTCCCAGAAAGTCACTTTCGCAAAACGTCACTTTCGCAGAATGTCATTCACAAAATTATTTTTTCTGTAAGTAGGGTTTGAGATATTCAGTTTTAACTACTTCCTGAAAAAGCGCGAAAACGCATGTACGCGATTTTTACAAAGTGCAAATAAAAAAATAAATAAATTAAAAATATTTTTTATAAAAATTTGCGAACTGATTTATATTTTAAGTACACATTTTCGAACGGAAGATATATTTCTTACAGCTTAATCACTATCTCTATCACTATCACTTCACTTCATTATCACTATCACTACATATTATATAGTCCCCCTATTTTCTCTGTCTGTATGTATGTACTAATCTCGGAAAGTTGTGAACGGATTTTGTTTCTGTTTAAAATGTTGGAAAGTGGGTTTTCCTAGGAAGGTTTATATCTATAATAAATGCTACCTGTTCGAAGCCGGGGTGGAGTCGCTAGTTTTTATAAAACCAGCTGCCCCGAACCTTCGTATCACCGAAGCGCCCTAACGCACTAGCGGTCAGCCGCGGGAGCGAGTAGCCGACGGCTACCCGTTCCCGTCTAACTTCTACGACTTCGTTTAAATAGTTTTGGTTACTGATATTTGTGTTATTTATTTTACCCTGCATTAGGCCTACTTAATAATACAGAAAAAAAATGTGAATGACATTCTGCAAAGGTGACTTTTTGCGAAAAAGACTTTCTGCGAAAGTGACAATTTTTTTAGAGATGACGTTTTGCGAAAGTGACGTTCTGCGTCAAAACCGGTAGTAGTACGTACACATTATCCAGAGACTACCGGGTAGAAATGGCTGTTATTTTACATTTTTGTAAACAACCGCTGAAAAAAATTCAGCCGGAATGACATAGGTAAGCGGGACTACGGTGAAATGAAATTTGAGAAGTAAAACAGGATAAAAGGTATCTTCATTCTCGATAATATACTTTTAAATCAGAGGTTCCCAAACTATTTTTTCTTGTAGACCCTTTACAATTTTTTCTGGTTTCTGTGGACCCCCGTCCTTGCTACATTTATATCACATTCCCATATTTCCATTATTTATTCACGCCTACGTAGACCCCCCATCGAGTCTCCCATGGACCACTTTGGGAATCACTAGTATGATGTAAGTAAATTGGTACTATCAGTGTATGTGTTGAGATCCATTATCGTGGACCCCCATTTTCATTTCATGGACCCCCATTTTTTTTGTCGCTGGCGCAGACCCCTTTTAGTTTGTCATAGACCCCCAGGGGTCGATATAGACCACTTTGGGAACCACTGTTTTAAATCATAAAAATGTACTCACCGATTCTATTGGTACCGTTTTCAAACTGGGCTCTTTTAACCGGACGAGAACATAAAATAATAAATCAATGATATGGCTAAAGTTTGTTAAATTATCTAGTAAATCTAATTGTTGTAGAACCAAATCTAACGCCGGAACATCGGTAATAACTGTAAGCTAAAACAAAATCTTAGATCATTTCACTAATTAAATTAAAATAGATATTGTAAACATGCATTTTTTACAATATTGAACACATAAGAGTGACTATAGTGGGAATTGTGCTCAAGATAATATAGTCAGATAAGAAGACACCAATCATTTTAGTATAAATATCACGCCTTTGGTGATCCTGTTACGTTCCATGCAGTACCTGTAGATGTCCGATGGATTCAAGTTCAGTATAATAATAATCTATGTTCAGTATCTATCGCGACAACCTAGCACAGGGTAGAATGTAGTCCATGTTTTTGTGATTTTGATCTGACAAAAGTTTTGTTAGCTCTTTTGTTTCGTGGTGAAAATATGCGTAAGATAAGGATTTTGAGGATAAACTAACTTGTAATGTTTACGTAGGATTATTAAATGATAAAATATAATATCGATAAATGCATATTTTAATCTCAAAGTTTTTGTCAAGAGAATTAAAATTAAATTTACATGTGGGGTAAGATGACATACAAGATGTGGGTGTAAGATGGGATAAGTTCTATTTCATCTTACTTTTAAGAAATGAGAAATGAATAGTCTGTTATTTAGATTAAAAATGAAATTGTTGTTTTTGGATCAATATTCAAAAATTTAAACCATAAAGGCACAATGTAAGTATAGAAAAAGGGCAGGGAGGAGGGGCATCGCTGAGCGTGACAAGATGTGACAGGGGGGTACGGGGGTTCTCTGGCAACTAGACGTTCGCAGACATCGCAGTTTATTGAAATATTCGTTCTATAAGATTTATTAAAATATTTTAAAAACGTTTTCAAAATTTGTGCACTATCGGTGATCCGTGAGAGATTAATTGAAATTTATCATATTCCGGTGATCTTAGTTTTTCGTGACATTATTTTTAGAGAAAGTCATAGCGACACAGCGTGACAATAGGGAGGAGGGGGTCAGAAAAAGCTTTGAGCATAGCAGCAAAATAGCCACTTAAAACCGATTTCGCGGGTACCACATTACACAATAAGAGCTGGTTATTATTTGCAAACTTGACATTTACAAATTATGCTCGTAATTTTTAATTGTACTTAAAAGATGACACAGTATGTAATTTTACCCAATAGTCAGTCATTTTATTCTTTAATTATGTCGTCTTAGACATGTCAACCAAAATGCGATTTTAGTAAGTTTTTTAATTTAAAATGAATATAATTTTGTTGACTCATTTAAGAACATACGCAATATCCTGATCTCTCATGACTGTATTTATTTCATATACATATTTGTTTTTTAAAAAATGAGATGAGTATGTCATCTTAAGCACGATTCCCCCTAATGCCTTTAAACGTAGTTAGGTAATAATGAATCATTTTCTTTTGAGTGGTAACGTATTATAGGTAGGTATATATGCATATACCTACCTACAGGTATATCTAGGTATATATGTATATGCATACCAATTCATCCATATCCTTGATTCCATTCTTCAAAAATATGGGGGGAAAAGGTCTGAGACAACTTTCATATCGAAAACTGAAAGCAGCGGCTACAAATAAACTCCATTTGAAATCGGCTGCCTTAAAATCCTTTTCAAGAACTAACCTGTGAAAAGTGATGTTACAATGGGCTTTAATATACAAGCGTTCTTCTCATTAGAACCTGCTAGCCCGGTCACACGGTACGGTCGTCGATTAGATTCCATAACTGCACAGTTGCACTGCGCTGGTAAGACTATATCGCCGCCGCCGTAGTGAAGCCACGTCAAGGGGACCAGATTGTAAATAAATGATCTGCTTATGATGCTCCCTAAAATATGCTATAGGTGCATAACTTTAAATGTATTACAAAATGCTAACAGATTGTACTGTACCTACCTACCTACACGCTACACGTAATATTAAACGATGCATGTAGGATAGGATATAATATACGGCGGCTTAGTTCGATTTGTTACCATAGCTAGCTACTTTCCGATATCGGGTCTATAGGTACTTAATCTAAGGGGTTTATAAAAACCATAGAGCAACACGGAGGGTAGTAGCCATATGCGGGCTTTCCCCTCTGTCAAAGTACAAGACCAAATGTTCTTACGCCTGTCGCCTAGATGTTTAAATGTGTGCGTGAAATTGTTTCTGTATTTTGTTAAAGTCAAGGTGTGAGTTTCGTAGTAATAGACGATTTTTGTAGTGTGGGTTAGTGTCGCACGGATTTCCCCCCGCAAAAATGACAGACTATTTTGCATCGGTAATACACGCTATGGCTACTCCCCTCCAGTCCGCCGCGACCGGTGGACCGCGTTGCTCTATGATAAAGACTAACAAATAGTTCATGGGACACAGTTGAATTGAATTATAGGACAGTTAAGCTGTCATTACTATTCTCTGGCCTAACCGTCCGCGCATCGATGCCCCACCCCCCACTCCCGCCGCGTCACCCACTATGTAATGCGGCATTATTTTATCTAAATTGCCAAGTTCGTTATATCTTTTGAATGGAAAGTCCGATTCTAATAATTTGTAAAGTAGGTACCTATTTACCGTATGGCGCGTAAATCTGAAGTTTGGTAAAATGAGAAACGGGTGAACTCTGTATGGTGTTTAATATACAACTCAGTTTAGTTACAGCCGCAGTAGCCTAGTGGTAGCAGGCCACTACTATCACGTTGTCCTGGGTTCGATTCCCGGGTTGGGGTTATCAGAGATAATGGTGTAAAGTCCTTTATCTCTGGTTCTATTGGGATTTTTCAATTTTCTGGTAATTTCCCAGTACCTCGAAGTTTGGTAATGTGCCCGGAGATGTCAACAGGCTCGCCACCTGTTACACGGGCCAAAACATAACCGGTGAATCGTGGTTGTTGCATGTACTCGTATGCTTGAATGCATGCTCTGCCTGTCCCTTTAGAGGCGTGAAGTTACGATTTTTTGGTTACACAAGGCGACCTTATTTATTCCAACAAGAGTAGTAACAAACCAATGGGTGACACGCTACAAGTACTTTGCAATGGTTGAAACGGTCTTTAGTAAAATATCATTTAATTTTAATGCCTCCACCCAAAAAGGGGAGAGACTCGTGCCCAGCAGTGGGACGTCTCAAGGGTTGCCAATATTATTATTATTATGTCTCTTGTCAGCACGGGGTCTAAATTTAACCCCCTTTGACAAGCTTACGCGGGGGCATGGAATGGAGGGTCCAACACGTAGAGGCCCTTTCGAGAATTTTGATCTATATATCTACTTTGTAATCGGTTATATTCGGCGGGACCTCTATCAATGATGACTGTATCAATAGTTTACAGACACAGACACACCCCGCAGAGTATCTACATGGGACTAGATATTGTAAATAAATGACTCGCCAAACTTTGGGTTATGTGGTTAAACGGGGGGGAAAGGGGACTAGCTGCCTGGGCCTATGGAGTGAGATCCGGCACCTACCTATATTCAACATCTTACATTATTGAATCTTAATTTAGGCAGGCCGTGACTCGCTTCTCCTTGTTGGGCCCCCAAACAGACAACCCGATGGTCGACGGCAGACAACACTAGCGTGAAAGGCTGGGGGTGTCGAGAGGTGAGGCACCGGTTTCACCATCACAATCGAGTAATCTCAAGCTCGGAGCGAGCTTCCCCGCTATTATGCCTTTAGACACTTCTACCCCCGAGTCCACATCCCTTACAGTTTAGACAATAGCCTATTATCTAAATTTCTGCAAATGCCTTACCTATAGCGGACCACTCTGACCGGCCAATGAAGGCAAGCCAAAGTTGAAAGACCTGATGCTCGGTCCGGCCGTACCTCTGTGTGCAGACAAGGCGGAGCCCAGTTCTCTCAGAGGAACGGACAGACGGACAGACGGACAGACGGACAGACGGACAGAAGGACATGGCGAAACTATAAGGGTTCCTTGTTTACTACGGAACCCTTAAAATGGACACACTGTTTAAACGATACGGCCAATTTATATGTATTTGTTTACATCGTCAAACGTATACGATGGTCAAGTTAGTTTAAAATGGTCGAATTTCATGAAATGTTCGAACATATCATGAAAAGAGCAATTTTTCGATAGGGCCACGACATATTCATCATCAATAATTCGCTACCTAACCCAGGAACTTACCTCAAATGCAACGCTTTTTTCTCTAACGTATCTAATTTTGCTTGATTATTTTCAGATACTGTTTCTGAAGCTGAAGGTAAATAATAATTCGTTGCAGTATCGGATAAAGCTTCTGGTTCACCGTCCATAGTATTAATACTTTTAATTAGCATGTCCAATTAATTAGTCGGTAGAAATCATAATTTTGATTTTAAATAAATATAGAAAAATAAATTGCAGTGGAACTGTGTTGTAGTTTGTACTGTCATTAAAATTCAAATACTTAAATTATTATTGTAAAAAATGTGAATTAGCCAGTATATACTTAAGAATATGGAAAACTCCTTGGTAGTATTAGCAGCTTTCAGGCCGGGCTATAGGCACAGCATAAGAAAAACATTATTAATTTATTCTAAGACTATAGTTAAGGGCTATATTTCACCGAGACACCATGGCGGCGCAACCAGTCGCTCTACCGTGGGAGAGAATAATGTTATAATTAAATCTAACCGTGGTGTCCGGACTGGCGGCCGAGTGAGTAAGACAAAATTAAATTATTATTATTTCACTATTCACTAACTGCCTCGGTAGCCTAGTGGTAGCAGGCCACTACTACTACGCTGAGGTCCTGGGTTCGATTCCCGGGTAAGGGGTTATCAGAAATAAAGGTGTAAAGTCCTTTATCTATGGTTATATTGGGATTTTTCCATTTTCTGGAAATTTCCCAGTACCTCGAAATTTGGTAATGTGCCCGGAGATGTCAACAGGCTCGCCACCTATTACATGGGCCAATAATAATTTTATTCAGATACATTTTTTTTGTTATAATAATACTTACTTATTGCTAATTTATTATATATAAAACAACATTATACAATATAATAAAAGAAATATAATAATAGCGAAGAACTGTTTCTTTTTACCTTTGACCTCGTATAACTTCCGATACAGACACGAGATTATATGAGTCTTTTGAGACAACGCCAAAATAAAGGTATATACAAATATTTAGCTCATTACCCCACATTCAGAGGTTAACTTACCCATTTTATGCTAAATTGACTGGATTAACTAGTGGTGGCGCTACCAGCGTGGCGCCAGTAACATTGTGTGAAGGTGTCCGAGCTGGTCGCGCCGCCAAAATTGTTGCGCAACCAGACGGACACCAATTGAGTAACGCTCTATAGAGCTGCATATATTTTGTGCCATGGCGGCGACTGGTGACGCCAAAGAGTATACAAATATGGATGACGCCGCCATGGCGCGGTGTCCCGCTGAAATATAGATAATACATTTTCAGGGTTTTTGAAATACTTTCTAGGCATAGATTTAATAAATCTATGTTCCACCAAGCCTACCTACTTCATTTTCAAGTTTTTGCAGTTTTTTTTTTTTTTTTTATTTATGATGGCATTGCTATTACGCATATTGCTAGTGTCAAATAAAACGATATTTCGTAATCGTATAAAAGCAGCGTTAAAGTTAGAATCAGTCAGTCAGGTAATTATTTATTATGTCAGGCAAGTGAGTCACAGTCAGTAATTCGAGTAAAGCGATGGCTACTTTACCAGAACATTTACAATGAAGTTTTGGAGGCAACCTGAAACCTTTTCGCACTGTTTCTATTTCACTATACACTTGCACTGTAATAAACTTATATCAAACAAAATGCCATCAACTTTATTTAATACTAGCTGTGCCCGCGACTTCGTCCGCGTGAGAATTTATGATTGTTCAGTATCTACCCGGACGAAGTCGTGGGCGTTGTATAAAAGTAGCCTAAGTTACTCCTTATTACATAAGCTATCTACCAGTGAAAGTCCCATTGAAAGCCGTTAAGCCGTTCCCGAGATTAGCCCCGCCAAACAGACAGACAGACAAAAATTGAAAAAAATGTTGTTTTGGTATATGTACCGTGTATACTAATCATAATAAGGTAAATCATAAAATTCTGATAAAAAAAATGCATTCATCTGGTTTAACTGATAATATGCTTAAGTGGTGTGCGTCTCATCTCTCAGGTCGAACCTTAAGGGTCGTAGTGAACGGCAAAGAATCCTAACATTTCATTGCCCATTCGGGTATACCTCAGGGCTCTATTCTGGGGGATCTGTTTTTCAATGTTTTTATCAATGACATAGTAAGTGTTGAGAACTATAGCGATGTATATCTATTTGCTGATGATCTTAAATAGGTAAAGTCAGTGAGAAATGTTTCTGATGTAAAATGCCTGCAGGATGATGTTGATAACATTCAGAAATGGTGTATCAATAATAAAATGTCCCTAAACTCATCTAAATGTCTACTTAGAAAATACACACGAAAGAGTTGCAGGCTGCAATCTGAATACTCTATTGATAGAAAAAGCCTACAGGAAGTGACTTCTGCTCGAGACCTGGGTATTTACATAGACAGTAAACTTCGTTTTGCGGAGTTTTATTTATATATAAAATTATATCTGAAGCTAATAGATCCTTAGGTTTTATATCAAGAACCACCAAAGGCTTTAGAAAACCTAGCACTGTCATTATATTATATAATGTTTTTGTGAGAAGTAAGTTGGAGTATGGTAGTGCAGTGTGGAACCCTAATTATAAGATGCATATAGATAGAATAGAAAAGATTCAAAAGAAATTGATTCGCAGTCTATCATATCGTTTTAAGCCACCAATAAGTGCACAGACGTATACTGACAAATTAAAGCACTTCAATCACCATCAGCTGTCTGTACGCCGAACACATCAAGACTTAATATTTCTTCACAAACTACTAAATGATGATATAGATTGTCCATCTCTGTTAAACAAATTAAAGTTTAATGTTCCCACCAAAATTCCACGTTATAAATGCAATCTATTTGTTCCCAAATTCTGTAAAACTAATTTGGGTTGTTATTCCCCTGTAGTTCGCATGTCTCGCCTGTATAATGAGTACGTTAACAAAATCCCTGATATAGATATCCATTTAGACAAACGCCCTAATTTTAAATCTAAACTTATAAAATGTGACGCACCTACCTCTATCTTGGATGTTTAGCAGTAATTTTTAGTATACTGAATATGTCTTAAATATATAGCAGTTGAAAAATGTCTTATCTAATTTTATCTACCTAATATCATTTTTTTTGTTTCACTATTTTGTAACATATAGCATGCTGTGGTTACCTATAAGTGCAGGAACAGTTAAATAAGTTAATATTAACTTGTGTTGGTAATCCGTAGATAAATAAATAAATAAATAAATACTACTGTATACATATGTAGCGTCACATTATTAAGCGTTTTATTATAAACATGCGGACGGACCGGACGGCGCCGCAAGCTTAGCGTAGCGTTGCGTCGTCAGTTGCAATAAATATTAGTCTATGGTCAGTTATCCCATAACTTTAGAGCCGCGCATACGCACCTCAAGTAACCGCTAATATGGGGCTACCGCCAATGCCGTCTCTACCATAAGGGCACTCGGGGCCAGTGCCCCCATTCTCAGAGGGCCCCGAAGGACTGACAATTTCTCTCACTTAAATGGGTGCATTGTACTTACCTGCTTTTCTCGTTGCACGAACGTCGATCATTTGTGACGGATTATTTTAAATATATATTAGTTACTCGTACAATCATACCGTAATAAACTAAGTCGTAATTAATTCGCTCAATTTACTCATTGTGAAAGACAAAGTTTATGTACATGAACTATTAAAGCTACACATGTAGGTATTGATTTTGATTAGTCGGGACGCTGGGCGTCGAGACACTCGACGTCGGGACGCTGGGCGTCAGGACGCTAAAGGTCGGGACGCCGGGCGTCGGAACGCTGGGACTCAGGACGCTCGACGTTGGGACGCCGGGCGTCGGGACGCTGGGACTCGGGACGCTGGGCGTCGGGACACTGGGCGTCGAGACGCTCGACGTCAGGATGCTGGGCGTCTGGACGCTGAGCGTCGGGACGCTGGGTGTCGAGACGCTCGACGTAAAGACGCCGGGCGTCGGGGAACTGGGCGTCAGGACGCTGGGCGTCGAGACGCTCGACGTTGGGACGCTGGGCGTCGAGACGCTCGACGTCGGGACGCTAGGTGTCGGGACGCTGGGCGTCGCGGCGCTGGGCGTCGGGACACTGGGCGTCGGGACGCTGGGCGTCAGGACGCTCGACGTTGGGACGCCGGGCGTCGGGACGCTGGGACTCGGGACGCTGGGCGTCAGGACACTGGGCGTCGAGACGCTCGACGTCAGGATGCTGGGCGTCTGGACGCTGAGCGTCGGGACGCTGGGTGTCGAGACGCTCGACGTAAAGACGCTGGGCGTAGGGACGCTGGGCGTCGAGACGCCCGACGTCGGGACGCTGGGCGTCGGGACGCTCGACGTCGGGACGCTGGGCTTCGAGACGCTGGGCATCGGGACGCTCGACGTCAGGACGCTGGGCGTCGGGACGCTGGACGTCAGGACGCTGGGCATCGGGACGCTAGGCGTCGGGACGCTGCGCGTCGGGACACTGGGAGTCGTGACGCTGGGCGTCGGGACGCTGTACGTCGCGACGCTGGGCGTCGGGACGCTGGGACTCAGGACACTAGGCCTCGGAACGCTCGACGTCGGAACGCTGGGCGTAGGGACGCTGTGCGTCGAAACGCTCGACTTCGGGACGCTCGACGTCAGGACGCTGGGCGTCGGGACGCTGGGCGTCAGGACGCTGGGCGTCAGGACGCTGGGCGTCAGGACGCTGGGCGTCGGGACACCGGGCGTCGGGGAACTGGGCGTCGGGACGCTGGGCGTCGAGACGCTCGACGTCGGGACGCTGGGCGTCGAGACGCTCGACGTCGGGACGCTAGGCGTCGGGACGCTGGGCGTCGCGGCGCTGGGCGTCGGGACACTGGGCGTCGGGACGCTGGGCGTCAGGACGCTCGACGTTGGGACGCCGGGCGTCGGGACGCTGGGACTCGGGACGCTGGGCGTCGGGACACTGGGCGTCGAGACGCTCGACGTAAAGACGCTGGGCGTAGGGACGCTGGGCGTCGAGACGCCCGACGTCGGGACGCTGGGCGTCGGGACGCTCGACGTCGGGACGCTGGGCTTCGAGACGCTGGGCATCGGGACGCTCGAGGTCAGGACGCTGGGCGTCGGGACGCTGGGCGTCAGGACGCTGGGCATCGGGACGCTAGGCGTCGGGACGCTGGGCGTCGGGACACTGGGCGTCGTGACGCTGGGCGTCGGGACGCTGTACGTCGCGACGCTGGGCGTCGAGACACTGCGCGTCGGGACGCTGGGCGTCAGGACGCTGGGCGTCGGGACGCTGGGCGTCGGGACACTGGGCGTCGGGATGCTGGGCGTCAGGACGCTCGACTTCGGGACGCTGGGCGTCAGGACGCTCGACGTCGGGACGCTGGGCGTCGGGACGCTCGACGTCGGGACGCTGGGCTTCGAGACGCTGGGCGTCGAGACGTTGTGCGTCGAAACGCTCGACTTCGGGACGCTCGACGTCAGGACGCTGGTTGTCGGGACGCTGGGCGTCGGGACCCTGGGCGTCGGGACGCTCGACGTCGGGACGCTGGGCGTCGTTACACTAGGCATCGGAATGCTCGACGTCGGAACGCTGGGCGTCGGAACGCTGGGCGTCGGGACGCTGTGCGTCGGGACGCTGTGCGTCGGGACGCTGAGCGTCGGGACGCTGGGCGTCGGGACGCTGGGCGTCGGGACGTTGGGCGTCGGGACGCTGAGCGTCGGGACGCTGGGCGTCGGGACGCTGGGCGTCGAGACGCTCGACGTTGGGACGCTCGACATCGGGACGCTGGGCGTCAGGACGCTCGACGTTGGGACGCCGGGCGTCGGGACGCTGGGACTCGGGACGCCGGGCGTCGGGACACTGGGCGTCGAGACGCTTGACGTCAGGATGCTGGGCGTCGGGACGCTGGGTGTCGAGACGCTCGACGTAAAGACGCTGGGCGTCGGGACGCTGGGCATCGGGACGCTAGGCGTCGGGACGCTGGGCGTCGGGACACTGGGCGTCGGGACGCTGGGCTTCGGGACGCTCGACGTCGGGACGCTGGGCGTCAGGACGCTCGACGTTGGGACGCCGGGCGTCGGGACGCCGGGCGTTGGGACGCTGGGACTCGGGACGCTGGGCGTCGGGACACTGGGCGTCGGGACACTGGGCGTCGAGACGCTCGACGTCAGGATGCTGGGCGTCGGGACGCTGGGTGTCGAGACGCTCGACGTAAAGACGCTGGGCGTAGGGACGCTGGGCGTAGGGACGCTGGGCGTCGAGACGCTCGTCGTCGGGACGCTGGGCGTCGGGACGCTCGACGTCGGGACGCTGGGCTTCGAGACGCTGGGCATCGGGACGCTGGGCGTCGAGACGTTGTGCGTCGAAACGCTCGACTTCGGGACGCTCGACGTCAGGACGCTGGGCGTCGGGACGCTGGGCGTCAGGACTCTGGGCGTCGGGACACTGGGCGTCGGGACGCTGGGCGTTGAGACGCTCGACGTTGGGACGCTCGACGTCGGGACGCTGGGCGTCAGGACGATCGACGTCGGGATGCCGTGCGTCGGGACGCTGGGACTCGGGACGCTGGGCGTCGGGACACTGGGCGTCGAGACGCTCGACGTCAGGTTGCTAGGCGGCGGGACGCTGGGCGTCGAGACGCTCGATGTCGGGACGCTCGGCGTCGGGACGCTGGGCGTCGGGACGCTGGGCGTTGGGACGCTCGACGTCGGGACGCTGAGCGTCGGGACGCTGGGCGTCGGGACGCTGGGCGTCGGGACGCTGGGTGTCGGGACGCGGGGCATCGGGACGCTGGGCGTCGGGACCCTGGGCGTCGGGACGCTCGACGTCGGGACGCTGGGCGTCGGGACACTAGGCATCGGAACGCTCGACGTCGCAACGCTGGGCGTCGGGACGCTGGGCGTCGGGACGCTGGGCGTCTGGACGCTGGGCGTCGGGACGCTGGGCGTCGGGACGCTGGGCGTCGAGACGCTCGACGTTGGGACGCTCGACGTCGGGACGCTGGGCGTCAGGAAGCTCGACGTTGGGACGCCGGGCGTCGGGACGCTGGGACTCGGGACGCTGGGCGTCGGCCAGCGTCACACACGCCCAGCGTCAGGACGTGTATGTGATATATAAGTATGTGTATGTTAATGTATGTGTATGTGCATAGTCTTAGACGGCCCTGGGCCTAAGGTGTTATGCCTCTGTGCCGCTCGACGTCGGGACGCTGGGTGTCAGGACGCTCAACGTCGGGACACTGGGCGTCGAGACGCTCGACGTCGGGACGCTGGGCGTAGGGACGCTGGGCGTCGGCACAATTAAGTTGATACAAAATGCTATGCAATAGCTTTACCGCGGCAGTCCCCGAATGCCACACGTCAATTTTTTTTTCAAATT
This sequence comes from Macrosoma leucophasiata, assembly GCA_036365455.1. Lineage (NCBI taxonomy): Eukaryota > Metazoa > Arthropoda > Insecta > Lepidoptera > Hedylidae > Macrosoma > Macrosoma leucophasiata. Next base: position 13,941,014 of record JAWQUS010000009.1, on the reverse strand, counting down.
ATGATGAGGGGTTGTTTAATTCGATGTTTTTTGAGGCGTTGAAAACGAAAATTACATCTTTTATGAGATACAAGATGGCGGACATAATTACTTTTCCAAATTATGAAATGAGTGTCATTTTCGAGATTTCTTCGGGTGATGATTACGAAAATGGCTTCCATTTTCAGAACCAAGATAGTGGACAGGCTTTTTTTTCAAAATTTGATATGGGTGTCAATTTTGAGATTTCTTGGGGTGCTGAATTCGGAAAAGTCATTATTTTTCTGATTGGATGGCATTTTCGTAATCCGCACTCTAATAAACCTCGAAATTGACACCCATATCATATATTGAGAAAAAAAATGTCTTTCACCCACCTAGGATCTGAAAACGAATGCCATTTTCGTTATCAGCACCCCAAGAAACCTCGAAATTGATACCTATATCACAATTAGGAAAAATATTTATCATCCAGAGCCATCTCATCATATTCCTCATGGAAGCATTTAATCATCGTCATCTTCCATAAGGATATCCATTAATTTACTTAAATGTGAATTTAAATATGTATACGACTGAAATACTCTGTATCTATGGTCATTAATAAATATTTAAAAAAATCAAAATTTCTCTGTGCGATCATTGCGAATGAGAACAAATTCAGGTAAACTGTATGAAGTAGAGAGAAGTTCGGGCTTGAGCCAACTTTCGGAAATATTATTTAACCAGTCCAATAAGCGCGCTTTATATCTATGGGATTATAAACTCTAAGAATAACTAAATACCTATTGAGATTCTGCTGTCGTATTTAATAGATTTAATTTATACTCTATAGGAGTCTATATCGTTTTAGAACGGCAACACTGAACTACTGTCATACCGTGTCATGAATTGTCATGTCATCTTAGAAATCAAAAATGAAAAATGGCGTTTGTGTTGTGTTGAGAAATTTACAATAAACATAGATGCTTTATTTTTACTATTAAACATAAAAACATACCTGTTTGCTAATATTAATTGTCAAATATATATCGTAGTGGCGTTAAAATAACGTGGACTAATGAGTTTATTGACTGATGTCTGCCGTGGCTTCCACTATCCCCGGTTGGAGATATTTTACTTGTTGCAGCTTATATCATTGTTATAATTATTATGTTTTTATTTATTTATAAAGTTAATACATCACTGAAGTGAATTACATAAGTAAAACTAATGATTTTTTGAATATATATGTGTATTGATACCGACCTATTTTCTATTGACGTTGCTCCGCGTGACGCGTTGTTAGCGAATTAACCCACAATGAATTTTATTTCTGTTCTTTTAGCTAACATGTAATAATGAACTGGATATGTATTGCTGTAAAAAGTTATTTTTTTGAAGATAATCTAAAAGCTTATGATGCAGTATTCTTAGATCTCTACATTGATCTATGTATTACAAAATGATTATTTAATAACACACAATACATAAAATACAACAAAAAATTTATAAAATAGTTAAAGATTCATAAAAAAATATTAAGAATGTGAACTAAAGATTGTAGGATATGATAAAAAATATATTGTTGTTTGTTTCTAGATGCTTTTCAATTAAATTATCGTAATTATAAAAATACATATTAATTGGACTATTTTTTTAGGGGCTGACCCAACAAAAGACATACCTAAGCGTCGTGCTGGCAGTGTTGGGTAAGATTTTTTATTTTTGCAACAAACATCAACACGCACAAACTCACATTCATATCTGTTAGTAGGGTACATTAAGTACGTTAAATTTTGTTGCTAGCTTCTGCTTCCTTCTTCTTATATAAAAATATAACAATTGAATTCAAACTAGTTCTTTGTGTTTATCTTGCATATATTAAACTAAAATTATTTTGAGGGCAGACTTGTTTGCCCAAAACCATCGAAGACAAACGCTGAATAATTAAAGTGGCACTTATTTTCATTCTTACCGGACATCCCTCAGATCACCGGTCATAACTCATACGTCTAGTGCCTCCTTAATCACCAGAATTTGGCAGAATCACCCAAACCGAGGTAGAAGCCATAGTATAAAGAAGAAGAAGAACAGAAAAGCGACCTAAATGTCACGTTGATTTAAATAATAATCAAATGGCCGAATACTCAAAGGTCGATCAATTTTAAGTAACCCTTAAATGTGCACTATCTGTTTCATTTGAACGTGTTTTATAAATACAGAATATATTTAAGTCCCGCTTAGATTTAAGTGACGTTTGAGTATTTGGCCATTACGTTACACACTATATTGTGTTAAATTGTGTAAATGCAGCCTATAAATGCCATCACTAAAACAAAGTGCTCAAAATACACATGTATTGTCACACTTGGACCCTGAGTTGCAGTGAGGCCAAATAATAATTTGTGGTTATTTGTATTAGTAGTTACTAATACAAATAACCACAAATCATAATTTGGTATTTTACTAAGCAGATTTCAGATGGTGCTTGCAGCCATAGGCACCACTGCATTACCTAATCCACTTGCTGCTAAATAGTAGTGTTCAGCACTGTCGTGTCATGTTCCAGTAGGGTGGTAATGTATAATAATGCAATTTCTGGCACAGAGGTATAACTACTCAGGAGTAGCAATGCATCTACATTGAAATGGTTAAAGGCTACCAGTATTCACTCAAAAAAATTATTCAAATAGGCACACAACCCTTTTAATTTGGGTCACAGAAGAGATCTATCAAAAATGTTTTAATTCTGTGCCCGGCCTTTGTGGAAGTGAAAACAATAGTAAACAGAGATGTTGAACTATCAACTTTAGTCAGCATTGTGTTGTTTTTTTGTAGTAAAATAACTTGGCAATTGATGTTTTTTATAGTCCAAATTAAAAAATGACTTCTTGCTATGTACTATCAGGGCTATAACTGTAACTGGCGGTAATAAAAACGCGGTCTTTGATTGATTTTGGATTAACAGAGAGTTCCCTGACTGTACAACGTCAGCTACAGAACTCAATTGTCACAAAAACCTAAAACTTCAACTTCAATTTCCATACAAAAACCAGTTGTTATAAACAAATTATAAGCTATGATACAGTATACAAAAAATATTACACATTGAGCCTATGGAAAAGACAATCTGCTAGTTTTGACTACATAGAGTGTTATCTCTGCCACACACTGCCTACATAGGCACCAATAGGTACAATGTCGACCATTTTGATCAAATGTTGACCAATACTGGACGTATTGCTTAAAACTTGATCAAAATGGTCGACTAACATCACACAGGTAAGGTGAGAAAGAGATAATACTCTACATTCCTGAAATAAGCCAATCACATTCCTCCTCACTTTTTCAATATTTTAATGATAGGATAATTATTTCAAGTAAAAAGAAAAAACTAGTTTAATATTTTTACATAAGGTTCCTTATGTAATAGATATTTTAATTCTTCCTTTCCTTCTAAAAATTTCTTCTTGTCACACAAAAATAGTCTTGCTGTTATATTTCCTTATAAAGCTAACATTAAATAAGAAAAATTGTTTAACTGTTTACACAAGACACATTTTAATAGTAAAGTTGCCTATATAAATCTTATTTGTTAAAATAAAAGGAAAATGTTTTATACAAAAGATGAAACAAATATTTACTTTGGGTGGGACATGAAGCTCTGAGCCGCTGGATCACTAGCCCAGTCACTCTACCTACTGAACTACCGAAGTCCACTAAAAATAAAATAATATGATTCTTTCCATTTTTTCTTTAAATTATTTCACATGCATGAGTTATTGCAAAAATACAATAAAATAAGTAATAGGAAAAATATAAAATTATATTTGGCAGAATCTCTTGAAGGTTTTCAATGTATTTTAGTTTGATTAGGGACAAAGATTCTGTGAACATTTCAATAGTATCTAAGTATTTTATGGTTCACAAAATACCTATAGTCTTGAGACAAGGCTTTGCCTTGGCAATAAGATTGTTGACAAACCTATGGAGCAAATGTAGTACTAAGAATAGGTAGGTATATCATTTGAAAGATACAATTGCTACAGATTAGCACAAAACCACCAATTATTTTTTTCTAGGTGATAAAACAACTAAATGTTTGTTGAACATTCAACACTAACTTAAACAAATCTGTTAAAATTAGAGTAGGATGTGAAATGTTACAATATTAACTCATTTTATCATTTACCACCTAACATTATAATCCTAATCCTGACGGTACCTATATTACGTAACTCGATTGACATAATTTTGATTGCCATTATGCAATACACGGGTGCTTTGACGTTATGTGATAATACCATAATTTTAGGTAAACAGCAACGTACAATACAGGGTGTAATCGTGAAGTGTGCACAACGATTATTCCGTAACTATTACAGATATAAAAAAACTTTATCTGAAAACTGGTATCTGAAAGTCATTTACCTAATGAGTAAAATGATAATAAAAACTTTTTGAAAATAAAACGAGACATATCCAAAATTATTACCTACGTTAAACATTCCCATACATCCCCAAAATAACTATCACAGAGAAACAACAACCTAAGGTCTCACGGGTGGTAGCGCATCTGCATTTTGACCTCTGGTTTTTGTGTAGATGTCTATAGGTTCAGTCCTCACTTAACATTCATGTGAACTGCACGCTTACTTGCCACTGTTGTAACATAAAAAAAAAATGTTAACTTATTAATATTTTGAGATACCGTAGATATGTTTTATGTATAATTAAGTACTAACTGTGCCCGCGCCTTTGTCCACGTGAGAAAAAATATAATTGTTCAGTATCTACCCAGACGAAGTCGTAGGCGCAGCTAGTATAAAAGTAGCCTAAGTTACTCCTTCTTACATCAGCTATCTGCCAGAGAAAGTCCCGTCAAAATCGGAGACACTCAAATTCTATTTATTTGTATGTGGGTATGTATGTATGTATGGTTGTATGAAGATGAAAGTAGCCCAAGTTACTCCTTATTACATCAGCTACCTACCCGTGGAAGTCCCGTCAAAGTCGGATACACTCCAATTCTACTTATTTGTATGTAGGTATGTATGGATGTATGGAGATAAAAGTAGCCTAAGTTACTCCTTATTACATCAGCTACCTACCCGTGGAAGTCCCGTCAAAATCGGATACACTAAAATTCTACTTATTTGTATGTAGGTATGTATGTTTGTATGGATGTATGGAGATAAAAGTAGCCTAAGTTACTCCTTATTACATCAGCTACCTACCCGTGGAAGTCCCGTCAAAGTCGGATACACTCCAATTCTACTTATTTGGTTGTAGGTATGTATGTATGTATGGTTGTATGGAGATAAAAGTCTCGTCAAAATCGGTCCAGCCGTTCCCAAGATTAGCCCCGCCAAACAGACAGACAGACAGACAAAAATCGTAAAAAATGTTTTGGTATATATACCGTGTATACATACATATGCATTTAGTAAAAAGCGGGTATTTTAATACAAACAGACACTCTAATTTTATTTACTTGTATAGATTTATTATTATGGAAGGTATTTTATTTTTATTTTTATAATATAGAACAACATCTAAAAATTCTGTAAAAAAATTAAGGGTCTACTTGCTACCGTTATTATCGAGCAAAAGATATACGAAAAAATAAACACGTGTATTGTATGCGCCCTTGGACCCCTTAACATTTTCATTTTCTTATTTTTGTAATTAATTTTGTTTTTATAGCAGTAACAGAAATAAATAATTTATGAAAATATTAGCTTTCTAGCTATCACTATTTATGAGATACAGCCTGGTGACAGACAGACGGACGGACGGACAGACAGACAGACAGACAGACAGCGGAGGATTAGTAATCCGTAGGGTCTGTTTTTACCTACCTATTTTTTTACAGGTACGAAATCTCCTAAAAGATAGAACTTAGATACAGAATAGCTTAAAAATATTCGATATGATTCTTTAAATTGAAAAACTTTTTATTTCTGAAGCGATTCACATGAAACAAACACTAAATGTTATGTGAAACTTACCACAATATATTAGTGAAAACAGCAAATCGAATAAGGCGTTTATGAAATAAGGGTGCACAAACACACAGACAAACAGACATTTTTTCGGGATAAAAAGTACCCAGTGTTGTGCGCCAAAGGTTAAAGTATAATCATACCAAGTTTCATTGTAATCGGACCAGTAGATTTTGTGTGATGCTTGAACAAACAGACAGACAGACAAAAAAAATTCTAATCACATATTTGTGTTCGGTATCGATCTAGTAACATTCCCTGGTATTTATTTTTTTAATATTTTCAATGTACAGAATTCACACTTCTACAGTTTTATTATAAGTATAGATATAGTTAAATAATACTGTTTTCATTTGCACTATAGCTCCGATGAAGACGACGCAAGTGGTGGGAAATACACAAGGATGGAGGAGGATAATATCCAAGACAAAGAGAGATTTGCTAGGTATGTAATTTTATCTTTTTAATGTAAATAAAGAAAAACGTGACGACCCCACCGCCCACTAGCGGAAGAACTTTCTTCTACTGGAAGTCAATTCTTTCGCTAGTGCAGTCAGTCAATCGAACAATGGCGGTGAAACCATTCCAATAGGGCGGTAGTAATTATAACAACGCGGAATGGGATGCAGCGTCCCGCAGTAAAACTACAGTCACTGCGATCGCCAATCAATTCAATCAATTTAGCAATTTCCTAGGAAACTGATTTACTTACTGTTCTTGTTATCTTCCGGTGACATATTTTAACGGTTTGCTACGGAGAGATTATAAACTACCAAAAAATAATGCCTGGAATTGTGAATGGTTCAGTTCACAATTCGACCGTTTACAATTTCGCGAGATTATAAACTAACAATGTTTCTAATATTACGGTGCCATATATGTACATATTATGTAGATAAGGTATCTATCTATATGTATAAATGTACCTTTGTGACCAACTTCTGTCTTAATTCATTTATCTGGTGCTTAGCACCTTCAAGTACCTATAATGTACGAAGAAAATGGGTAAAAAATGAAGGAGAACAACTAAATATGAGACGAATTTTCCACATAATTTATAGTAATATAGGTAATTATTTGCTTCATTATTATCAGATGCCATATCAACGTAATTAAGTAGGACTCTAATTAACATAATTGCGCTAATGTTCACTATACAGATAATAAACAATACATTTCGATGTACCTATCTATTGGTTCTTTTTTACACTTAGCTCTATTCAAAGATATTTGGCCTTCGTATAAACATGATGTTCATTGTTAAAAGAATTACAGTGTGATGATTGGAAACGTGTCTTATCATACAATACGCTCACCTTTATATTAGTTATTAACTTAACATAAATTTGGAAGACACTTGTTAAGATAGATAGGATAATGTTATGGTATTTTGGTTGTTACGCCTGTTATCCTTACATAGTAAAGAGTAAATTATTTATTGGTTAATTTCTTTAAAGAAACTGTTTTGCTTTGTAATTACGTTGAGATAATAGACAAGTATCTTCTAAAAGGCTGCTTTCTCGAGTTATTTGGCAAACGCTACCAAAAGTATTTGTTTCCATAGTTTCTAAAGTCGCTAATGACGTCCACGCGAACGAGGTCGTCAATCCCACCACCTAATAGCAGAAGAATTACAAGTACGAGAAATGGCGATTAAACCATTCCAATGGGAGCCAAATGATGATAATAGTCGCTAAGACTTAGGTTTTATAATGTCTTAAGATAACAAGAATCCTATAATTCTAACGGCCAAATACTGAAACGCCACTTAAATCTAAGTGGGACTTAAAAGTCTTCTGTCTTTATAGGTACAACACGTCCAAACGATAGAGGTAGCGAACATTTGAGCGTTGCTTAAAATTGAGTGACGTTTGAGTATTCGGCCATAAGAATATTTTATTTAATTATTTTATGTGGTATTTATACATATAAGTACCTTGATTCGTTTACGCCCAAGCCTTTAAGAATCTACAAATATAATGAACTTGGTTGTTGGTTGGTTTTGTGTTCTTTTTATCTCATGAATTGGCAAACAAGTATTCATATTGATCTCTCCTGATCGGTCTAAGTTGTCTCCACTGCGTCGGCAATTACAGGGCCTTGCCATCTGACCGGCATACGGTAGCGTTAAACACTACCATTTAGAGGTAAGTAGATTATGTAGGTCCTGCGATGGTGTCTACGCCCGCGAACTCCGTTACTGGAGATCTACCACCAGTAGATAATGACACTGTGTGATAGATATTTTGTACAGATTGGTTGAAAGATGTTTTGGGCTTTTTAAATTGACATAGGTATTTCATTAATCATAAAGCAATTTATGTTTTAGCCGCGAGAATCATTGTGAAATCGAACGTCGCCGAAGGAACAAGATGACGGCGTATATCACGGAACTGTCTGACATGGTTCCAACATGTTCCGCGCTCGCCAGGAAACCCGACAAACTCACCATACTGCGAATGGCAGTAGCACACATGAAAGCATTGAGAGGTAACATTGTTATAATAAAAAATGCTTATTACCGATTTCAAAACGATTATTGATAAGTGAACTCTGTAGCCTGTAAACAGTTAGAAAAAAAAACAGAAATTTCATTGTAATGAAAACATTTAGCGGCGAGTAGATTACTACTCTGTATGTATGTATGTATTTTCACGCCAAGTCCCTTACGGGGTAGGTAGAGAGTGTGGAGCGCCAGATATCCCGGTTCTGACACACCTCCCGTGCATCTTCTACATTTATCATTCTCTTCATACATGCACGCCGATTCCTAAGATTTTTAGATTTTTGCATTTCCAGAGAGTACTCGACCTATTATGGTAGGTCAGTCTTGGTCTTCCTGGGCCTCTGCAACCATCCACATTCGATTACTACTCTATACATACTATAATTCAGTTCAATTTTTTCTTATTATTTCATTAAATTGTTTCAGGTGTTAAAATAATACGTAATAATCATTATACACAACCCTAGAATTTTTCTCATTAAAAATGCATTGTTAAAATATAATATTAAAAATTAATAATACATGTTCATAATTTTAGGAACGGGAAATACTTCAACTGATGGTACATACAAACCATCATTTTTAACTGATCAAGAACTTAAGCATCTCATCCTCGAAGCAGCTGATGGCTTTTTGTTCGTCGTGAGTTGTGACACTGGTCGTATCATTTATGTTAGTGATAGTATAGCGCCAGTTCTTAATTATTCACAGGTAAGTTTACACAATAACTTACGTTCCGTAAACAGAATACCTTACAGTAAGTTTCGTCCTTAAAGATTCCGATGATGAGATTTCCGAAGATGATCCGAACTACGCGCCGGCCGGCACTCTGGCCCTAGCATGACCCGCGTGTCGTTTTTTCCGGTTACCACTAATCCATGACTAGAGCGAAAGTTACACCGCTCCTAATCACATAATTATGTATCCTCGCTAAGCTAGGACGGACCCACAGGGACCATAAGGGAGACCTTCTTAGGTAATTGTGTAAATTTATTCAGAGCCCTTTGCGCTCGACAATTGCTCGGTGAAGTAGACTAGTGCCGAATCGAGATAAGTCGCCTACATAAGCCAAAAAAATGCGGCGTATGTACAGTATTCTGTTTTTTTATGTAATGGAAGTGCTAAACAAGCATGCAGTTCACATTGATGGTAAGTGATGACTGCAGCCTATAGACACCCACACAAAGACCAAGGTCAAAATGCAGATGCGTTACCACTCCTGAGGCCTAAGGTGTTATGCCTCTGTGCCGGAAATTACAGGGCCATACATTACCACCTGACCGGAACACGATAGTGCTGAACACTATCATTTAGCGGCAAGTATATTAGGTAATGCGGTGGTGCCTACGCCCGCGAGCTCCGTCACTGGAGCTCTACCACCAGTGAAATAAGTTTACAATGTTAGTTAACAGTTTTAAAATGTTAGTTTTATTTATAAACTAGCTGTTGCCCGCGGCTCTCGAAACTCATCAAATCATCCCATGGCATCCCACAGGAAATTTTTTTTGGGATAAAAAGTATCCTATAATCTTAAGTCAGCTATATAGATATAATACCCTATCTGTGTAACAAATTTCATCAAAATCCGTTCAGTAGTTTCGGCGTGATTGGCGGACAAACATGCAAACAAAGACTTTCACATTTATAATATTAGTGTGATAGCAGTTGTATTATTTGTGCAAATATTTCTTTAGAAATAAATTGTTTGCAGGGTGAATGGTACTCTTCTTGTTTATATGACCAAGTTCACCCTGACGATGTAGAGAAAGTGAGGGAGCAGCTAAGTACCCAGGAACCACAGAATACAGGTCGCATACTAGATCTAAAAACGGGGACTGTCAAAAAAGAGGGACATCAGTGTGAGTATTGAAATGTTATTTTCTACAGATTTAGTCATTATATTATGTCTGTGTAGATGCAAGTAATCACTTGCATCTACACAGACATGGTGAAACTGTAAGGGTTCTTCGTTGGCTAAGAAAACCTAAAAATATTAATAGCTTTCGTTAAGTTTTCGGATGGACTCTCTATTTATTTATCCATCGTTCGATATAACTATAAGCCAAGTTTATCTGTTTTAACCCGACCCAGGTCCCTAACCCTAGTTCAAATATCCCGTCCTAATACTTGACCAATAGCATTATGGTCTGTAGAAAAGAAAGAAATAAGCAATCTTCCGTTACGGTAGCTTGATCGTTGACATATCTGATGCATTTCCAATCCACACACACACTACGTTTTTAATCTATAAAATACTATTTCTATTTGTGTAACATTTAAACTTTGAAGAAAATATTTGACATTATTTTCAATTACGCAGTCATTTTTATTGAATAGTTCACCGTACGCTATTACCATAACGATTGCAGCGTCCATGCGCCAAGTGATGGGTTCTCGGCGCGGCTTCATCTGCCGGATGCGCGTGGGCGGCGCGGCGGAGAGCGCGCACCTCGGCCGCCTGCGGGCGCGCAACTCGCTCGGCACCTCGCACGACGGACACAACTACGCCGTCGTACACTGCACCGGCTACATCAAGAACTGGCCGCCCACAGGTAGCGTATTGCGGCGATGGTTACAGGTTTAGGTGTTGCGGTAGTTTTTTTCTCTCCAATAAATCTTTATTGACATGGATAGCATTTAATATTGAAACCTGGAACTCCCGAATTAGGCGAAATATTTCGGGGAATGTTGCAGATGGACCGCGGCTAACCTAAGAGCGAGAAAAAACAAAGGCTAACAATAGCCAAGTTTCCCATTTTCTCCACATTAAAGTCTACAATTTTTATAAGAATATTGTATAAACACTCTTGGCACAGAAGTCGAAACTACCGCAATATACGTTTACTTAAATATCGTTATTCATACACTTCTGCATTATTATACGATATAGGTACCTACATAATTTAATTATGAAACAAGTAAATAAATAAATATTGTGACTTAAATGTACACAATTTTATCTATTTTGGGACATCAGATCTGTTTCCAGGTATGCAGATGGATCGTCCAGTAGATGACGAATTACATGCATCTCACTGTTGCCTGGTTGCTATAGGGAGACTACAGGTGAGATACTTTTAAAATGGTTTATTTTATGTAATAGTTGAAATTGCAGTGTACATTATTATTTTCCTTTAGTGCATATGCCTACTATTTTATAGTTTTTGTTCATTTTAATCAGAAATGTTTTTTTTTTCTTAAATTCGCATGGCCGAAGAGAATCCATTTAAAAAATACTTCTTGGTTAGTCTAATATTGGAAGGGAAATTCCCAACCAAGAAAGGAGAAGTTCCATGTTGGGCCCGTGCGTTGTACACTACTATATCAAAAGATAGAGAAAATACGTAGAATCATGGAAATATACTAAAAAAATTATTTGAATCGTTGTGTTTTTAATAACAACAATTTAATCGGAATGTCGGCAATTAATAGGTTGGGGAAAAAGTCTTTTCGCATTATAGTATGTATGAACTTGTAATAAAATCTCTTTGGCTGTAGTATTTGTATCTGGCTGGTTTTGGTATCATTGAAAGTTAAAATTTTAAAGAACATAATTCCAAATTCAAATTGGCAAATGTGTGATTTTCATTTGTTTTTCGTTCTGTCAAGATGTCTCTCTAATGAAGAAATTCGATACATTTTAAAATTTTACTACAAAAAAGGTTAAAATACAACGCAAGCAGCGAAAAAAATTTGCGATGTTTATGGACCTAGTGCAGTGTCTGTGAGGGTAGCACAAATTTGGTTTAAGCGTTTTCAATCCGGAAATTTTGATGTCAAAGATGCACCTCGCTCTGGTCGCCCTATTACGGATAAAATGGATGCCATTTTTGAAAAAGTGGAGCAAGATCGACATATCAGTAGTTACGACGTAGCTGAAGAACTGAGAATTGATCACAAAACAGTTTTGGCGCATTTGAAAAAAGCTGGATACAAAAAAAAAGCTCGATATTTGGGTACCTCACGAGCTCACTGAAAGAAACCTAATGAACCGTGTACTCATTTGTGATTCTTTATTACGACGTAATGAAACCGAATCATTTTTGAAGAAGCTGATAACTGGTGATGAAAAGTGGATCACGTACGACAAGAACGTGCGAAAAAGGTCGTGGTCAAAGGCCGGTCAGGCTTCACAGACTGTGGCGAAACCCGGGTTAACTCGCAATAAGGTGATGTTGTGTGTGTGGTGGGATTGGAAGGGCATTATTCATTATGAGCTATTACAACCAGGCAGGACTATCGATTCTGAACTCTACTGCGAACAACTGATGAGATCAAAGCAAGAAGTTGAGAGAAAGCGGTCGGAATTGATCAACAGAAGGGGTGTGGTGTTTCATCATGATAACGCTAGACCTCACACATCTATAGCCACTCAGCAAAAATTAAGAGAGTTTGGCTGGGAGGTGTTAATGCATCCGTCGTATAGTCCTGACCTTGCACCTTCAGATTTCCACCTGTTTCGGTATCTTCAGAATTCTTTATGCAATGTTAGGTTAACATCACGAGAGGACTGCCAAATCCACTTGTCGCGGTATTTTGATGAGAAGTCCCAAAATTTTTATAGCAATGGGATCATGTCCCTACCTACAAGATGGCAAAAGGTTATCGAACAAAATGGTACATACATACTTTAGTTAAATTTAAATAAACTATATTAAAAAATGTTTTGAATTATCTTAAAAAATGCGAAGAAACTTTTTCCCCAACCTAATATTTGTTTTATGTAATTTTTGTATGACAACAATATGTCACCATATTGCTACTATGACATTCTTGTTTTTGAAATATACTTACGAAAATTAATTGAAGGTATATTATACGATTTGAATAGCTGAAAATTATTTAGTATTTTGTGCTTCTTCGTGCGCGATTTTATTGCCATCGCAAATTCCTTTAAAATCGGTTCAGCGGTTTAAACGTAACCTAACCGACAGAATTACTTTCACATTATAGTATTCAAACATAGATTACTGAAAAGTAAATATGTACTTATTAATTTATTTAATAATCAGGTGACATCGACGCCCAACGCGTCTGAGAACAATTTATGCAGCGGCGGCGTGGAGTTTGTATCACGTCACTCGGTAGACGGGCGCTTTACATTCGCTGACCAAAGGGCGACGCAAGTGGTGGGCTATGCACCGGCAGACCTGCTCGGGAAATTATGCTATGAATTCTATCACCCAGAGGACCAACAGCATATGAGAGATAATTTTGACCAAGGTAAGCCTTTGAATCATACGAAATAACAATCTTTGCGAATGTTTGTTTCCGATTTCTAAACTGATGATACGCGATAAGTTTTGATTGGACAGTCGCGTTGGATTTGACAGTTCTGTGGAAGTGCAACGCCAAGATCTAAGTCAAAATTTATTTTTCTATGCCATAGCCACAAAGGGAACTGTATATACTTCACAGTATTTCAAGTTTAAAATTAAATATTTTTTATTTCCTCCTTATTTTTAATTTCCAATTCTGTAGTATCCCTTACACTAAAATGAATAAATGAATATAAAATATTTTTTTGGTTTCTACCTATTAACATTTACACAATTTGTTTCAGTTCTAAAATTAAAAGGGCAGATTATCTCTCTTATGTATCGGTTCCGGACGAAGAATCGAGAGTGGATATGGCTGAGGACATCAGCATTCGCTTTTCTTAACCCATATAATGACGACGTAGAGTATATTGTGTGCACAAATACTTTGGCCAAGTGAGTTAATATAAATTAAATAAATACTAAAAAGACCGAATAATTTATTAATTTATAATTAACGTTTTTGTACTGTGTAGCCGCTCATTGGGTAGTGCTACAGGAGAGCCGGTAGCTGAGGAAAGTTATGATTACCATTTGCGGCAACGAGACGTATATCAGGCCCCACCGCCCGCTATTCATCAACAGCATCACGCGCCGCCAGGTAATTTACTATTTAATTTTATATTAAAGTCTCTGTTCAGAAGTCTACCTACTGTAACTGTTTAAGTTAGTTTCTTTTTATACAAAATATTGATTCCACACTGCAATAAAAACAATTACTTCGAATTTCCCATATTTTTGTATCGACGGAAGCTTTGAATAACAATAAATAAATAAAATAATGGACACAGGTTAGTCACGTGAACACTACACTGAGAGCACTGCACCTCGAAGGCTCCAGTGCTCACAGTATAAAAATGACGTCAGCTATGACATCATTAATACTACCATCATTATTACGTCTATGGCAGTATACTGTCAGCTATATCGGAACGAAATATTCACCAGCACAGTCCTGTTGCAGTGGCGGCAACTTGTTATTGTTATTGTATCCTTGTGCCTGAAAGTAGTTTGTTCAGAATTGATAACCGAATCGATTTCAGGTATCTATAATATAGGTACTATTTTACCCCAAAGTGTATTACAATTAAATAAATTATGGTTACCCATTTGGTTAACAGTCAATACAAACAAAAATGAGACTGACGTCTATCCAAAATAAAATGCAAGTCTCATCAAGTTCAGTAGAATTCGTTGAGACCTGATTTTAAAAAAAATAATAATTTAAGAAATAATATAGTGAAAATGAACCTTATTACCAGCGAGTTTTAAATAGCGGTGTTACGCAGGTCACTACATCACATTGTTATTTTGTGTTTTATATGCGGCCATAGGTAAAGAAGGGGAAGTATGCGTGCGTAGGGTGTGCATACTGTTCGTACAATTTTAGGACAATATATTTCAAAAATAAAAAATATTTAATATGTAAACATGTAATTTCGATTCTGAGGGTGTGCGTTATTTCCGTTACACGTTGTATATTGTAACAAATAAAATACTGAAATTCTACAAGATTTGTAAATTTTGATGAGAGATAAAGTTTTGTACATACAGGGGTGCGACCACCTATCGACATTGCTATTGTCGTTGTCGTCAAATTTTAATGTCGATTTGTAGCTCCTTTAAAAGCAGTAGTGATAATCTGACTGTTTTTACTGCTTTCGTGGGTGAGGAACATACGATAATGGTAGATTATTTCGATTATTGTTATTTAGTTAAAGTAAAAATCGAAAATTTGATAGCAATGACAACGACAATAGCAATGTCGATAGGCGGTCGCAGCCCATATGTAGACACTTGTGTCGATATAAACCGTGTACTAATATTATAGCATACATGTAGGAGCAGACTGCTATGCAGATGCTAATATTTTTTGTAAAATTAACTACAATAGCATTACTTAATTACTAATTTGTCATTTTCACACAATTTATTTCACATTAAAAAGCAACGTTTATCAACATGGAAGATTAATTTAAATAATGTGAAGTACAAATCGAGTGTGTCGTGTTCAGGAGGTGCAGTAGGGACAGCGGCGACCGCAGCGGGCGTGGGCGGCGTGGGCGCGCGGTCGCCGGGCGAGGCAGTCACGTACGCGCCGCACTACGCTCCGGACTACTCCCCGCACCGCCCCGCCAACACGCCGCCGCACACCACCTGGACCACGCTGCGCCCGGTAACTGTCCCCCGCCAGGGTCCCACTTGCAAGCGGCCACAGTACGACGCCGTGAAGTACGCTCCGAAATACTCCTCGACCGGCCCGCCAATTAGTGATGAGCGATTGTTTATTAAAGTAACAATTGAATTATTGGGATGTTTTTGTAACTAGTATTCGAATAATCATTCTTCATTCGAATGTTATTTTTCCATTCGAATGAATTTTCGGTATTTGAACGTTTTTTTTTTTATTCGAATGAATTTTCGGTATTCGAATGTTTTTTTTTATTTGTTATTTTAAAAGGGTATCACTTCTTGTACCTACCTAAAAATATTGTTATTTCATTTTTCCCTATTTATTTCTATTATGGTATTATGAATAATTTGCATTAAAGTAGCAAACCTTATTGCAGGTTATATTGCAGATCTTATTGCAATATTTTTGCTATTTATAGCATGGAGCTGGCTATTTATAGCAAAAATATTGTTATTTTTGACTGATTTATTTCTAGACACTTGCCTACAAAAAAACGTAACGTAAAGTAAAACTTACATACTATTATACAACAACAACAACCAGAAGTCTTGGAACGTGTTGTTTGATGAGGTTGTCAGATGTTTAGTGTTACCGACTCATTTGGAAAACAATTAAAACACGACTTTTATCAAGTTTCGGTACAAATTGTGACACGCAAACGTCAACTTTGACAAAGCTATAGACAAACATGATTATAATAGGTTGGGGAAAAAGTCTTTTCGCATTATAGTATGTATGAACTTGTAATAAAATCTCTTTGGCTGTAGTATTTGTATCTGGCTGGTTTTGGTATCATTAAAAGTTAAAATTTTAAAGAACATAATTCCAAATTCAAATTAGGCAAATGTGTGATTTTCATTTGTTTTTCGTACTGTCAAGATGAGTGAATCTAATGAAGAAATTCGATACGAGGGTGGATCCAAAAGTTCGTGGCCCAAACTACAAGGAGACATGACATCTTTTTAAATTTACCGTCATTTGTTAGTATGTCTTCTATTGATTTATAGTGCGCAGTTTCATTCCGATACTGCACAATATAAATTTTCTGTGATTATTTGTTTGAAGCATTCTGACGCGATTTTCAATAATGGAGAAAATTGAACATCGTGCAGTCATTAAGTACCTCAATAAAAAAGGCCTGTCACCAAAAGACATCCATCAAGATATGGTGGGCACTTTGGGGGAGTCTGCTCCATAGTATTCCAGTGTCAAGAAGCGGGTACTAAGTTTAAGCGCGGTCGTGAGAGCATTGAAGATGATCCTAGGAGTGGACGGCCTATAACCTCTACTACGAAAGAAAACATCGATAAAATTTGTGATCTCGTACTGGGTGATCGACGTTTGACCATCGGTAAGATAGCTGAGACAACAGACATTAGTTATGGCCGGGTGCAACACATAATAACGAAAGAATTGGGATTTCATAAGGTTTCTGCTCGCTGGGTCCCGAGGTTGCTTGTTGCAGCTGAACAAAAACGAGTTCGATTCACAATTTCGCGAGACTGTTTGGAACTTTTTGAGACTGATCCCGAGGACTTTTTGTCTAGATTTGTTACCATGGATGAAAGCTGGATTCACCACCATATTCCTGAATCAAAGCAACAATCCAAACAGTGGAAAAGATCTGACTCACCTACACCGAAAAAGGCTAAAGTCGTTTTGTCGACTAACAAAGTCATGGCTTCTGTTTTTTGGGATGCGAAGGGCATTATTTTTGTAGATTATTTACCGAAAGGTCAAACTATTAATTCTAGTTATTATTGTAACCTTTTACGAAGACTACGAGAAGAAATAAAAGAAAAAAGGCCGGGAATGTTGCGTAAGAGAGTTTTGTTCCATCAAGACAATGCACGTGTTCACACTTCGGTTGAAACAATGTCTATAATCCATGATTGTGGCTACGAATTGCTGCCCCATCCACCTTATTCGCCGGATTTAGCCCCCTCAGATTATCATTTATTTCCAAATTAAAAAAAAACATTTAGGTGGCTCGAAATTTTCGACCAAAGATGAGGTGATAGTCGCAGTAAACGAGTATTTCGCCGACCTTCCGGAATCTTTTTTTTTCGAGGGGATAAACAAGTTGCAGTTCAGGTGGAAGAAGTGTGTTGAGCTAGATGGAGACTATGTCGAAAAATAAAAATAAAATTAGACCCACTTTTCTTTCATTTTCTTGGTCGGGCTTCGAACTGTTGGATCCACCCTCGTACATTTTAAAATTTTACTACAAAAAAGGTAAAAATGCAACGCAAGCCGCGAAAAAAATTTGCGATGTTCATGGACCTAGTGCAGTGTCTGTGAGAGAAGCACAAATTTGGTTTAAGCGTTTTCAATCCGGAAATTTTGATGTCAAAGAAGCACCTCGCTCTGGTCGCCCTATTACGGATAAAATGGATGCCATTTTTGAAAAAGTGGAGCAAGATCGACTTATCAGTAGTTACGACGTAGCTGAAGAACTGAGAATTGATCACAAAACAGTTTTGGCGCATTTGAAAAAAGCTGGGTACAAAAAAAAGCTCGATATTTGGGTAACTCACGAGCTCACTGAAAGAAACCTAATGAACCGTGTACTCATTTGTGATTCTTTATTACGACGTAATGAAACCGAATCATTTTTGAAGAAGCTGATAACTGGTGATGAAAAGTGGATCACGTACGACAAGAACGTGCGAAAAAGGTCGTGGTCAAAGGCCGGTCAGGCTTCACAGACTGTGGCGAAACCCGGGTTAACTCGCAATAAGGTGATGTTGTGTGTGTGGTGGGATTGGAAGGGCATTATTCATTATGAGCTATTACAACCAGGCAGGACTATCGATTCTAAACTCTACTGCGAACAACTGATGAGATCAAAGCAAGAAGTTGTGAGAAAGCGGCCGGAATTGATCAACAGAAGGGGTGTGTTTCATCATGATAACGCTAGACCTCACACATCTATAGCCACTCAGAAAAAATTAAGAGAGTTTGGCTGGGAGGTGTTAATGCATCCGCCGTATAGTCCTGACCTTGCACCTTCAGATTTCCACCTGTTTCGGTATCTTCAGAATTCTTTATGCAATCTTAGGTTAACATCACGAGAGGACTGCCAAATCCACTTGTCGCGGTATTTTGATGAGAAGTCCCAAAATGTTTATAGCAATGGGATCATGTTCCTACCTACAAGATGGCAAAAGGTTATCGAACAAAATGGTTTATACATACTTTAGTTAAATTTAAATAAACTATATTACCACTACTACTACGCTGAGGTCCTGGGTTCGATTCCCGGGTAGGGGGTTATCAGAGATAATGGTGAAAAAGCCTTTGTCTCTGGTTCTATTGGGATTTTTCCATTTTCTGGAAATTTCCCAGTACCTCAAAGTTTGGTAATGTGCCCGGAGATGTCAACAGGCTCGCCACCTGTTACATGGGCCAAAACGTAACCGGCGAATCGTGGGTGTTTGCATGTATGCTTGAATGCATGCATTTACCTCTGCCTACCCCTTCGGGGATTACAGGCGTGAAGTTACGTAAACTATATTAAAACATTTTTTGAATTATCTTAAAAAATGCGAAGAAACTTTTTCCCCAACCTAATAGATATGTTTTATGTCAATGCAAATACAGATAACAGACTGAGAACAGAGATGTTTCACAAAATTATTAAGTTTGACAGTAGTGCGAACACAACCACCAACAAAACGTATCGCAATACATATTTTAAACGACGAGTTCCGAAACATCATCATTGATAATGTTTTTAGTGCAAACTAGGAGTTAGTCTGCCCGGGACCACGGAAGCTGAAAAGCGACAAAAAAGTGGGGTTGATTTCAAAAATCATTTTGGTCCAATATACGCGAGATAAATCCGTAAAAATAGTTTTTGTTTTTATATTATTTCGCATTAACACATGCTTGTGAAATATATTTTAAAGAAAAATGGAAAGAAAATTTTCCGAGAATTTTCCAATGGAAAGTCCAGCCGCTCTTCCAAATGAGCTACCGAAGTCCTAAGTAAAAATAGTTTTATTTCAAATGAGTGTAGCTCGCGAAAACCTAAGAACATATCAAATTAAATCGAGTTAAGCTCCGGTCGGAAACAACTCACCTGATTATGGGTTTGCAGAGCGGCGGCACGAGCGGCGAGAGCTACGCGTACAGTGGAGAGGCGGGGGCGGGAGCGGGCGCGGGCGCGGGCCCGGCGCCGGGCGGCGGCAGCCCCGCGCGCTCGCCGCCCGCGCCCGCCTACCTGCCGCCTGCGCACTACCACCACAACCACCACCCCCACCCCGCGCACCCCACACATCCTACTCACGGTGACTATTATTAATATCCATAATATTAATAATCCTGTATCTCAAAATGAAATCTCGGTCTATCTGACTGTTCGTCTGTCACGGCCGATTTTCTCTTAAAAGTACTGGGCTGATTGAGTTGAAATTTGGTACACCGAGACGAGAAAGTAAGAAGTATTACCTAAATTAAAAAAATTAAAAACTGAACAGGGGGGGGGGGACAAATTAGACTTATTTAAAAAGTTTTCCCAAGTATAATGCGTGATAATAATATAATAACAGAAAGGAAATGTTTCATTTTATTTTTAAGATCACGAATAATTTTTTAAGTAAAAGTTAAATTGCTATATCTCCACCTTATCTCCGAAACTCCTGGGCCTAAAATTATCAATATAGTATAAAACGAAAAACGTTCAAAGTAGTTCCTAACCTTCTGGATCACAGGAAAACTCATGAGAAGTCTTAAGTCGAATTAAAATGAAACAGGAAAAGTTTGCAAAATCGTATTTATTTTGAAACCCCTGTGTTCCCAGGCATGTGGTCGTGGCAGGGCGGCGCGGGCGCGGCGGCGGAGGGCGGGCACGCGCCGCACGAGATCACCGACATGCTCCAGATCCTCGACCAAGGGGGCGCCGCCACCTTCGAGGACCTCAACATCAACATGTTCAACTCCAGTTTCGAATAGCGTCGCACCGTGTCGTATCGCCGCCGCCGTCGCCGCCTGCCGGCCTCCTAGCCTGCTCTCGCGACTCCGCGTATTGATTCACGCTGAATCTCCCAGTTATAAAATATCTCGTTTGTTTTGTACGGACGCGGGCTAGGAAACGAGACGAAATTACGTCTACAATTGGGTATTTGACATCATGAAAAATAAATTACTTCATTGCATAAAGTGAACGTATTTTAATGTATCTCCTGATTCCTTTTTATTTGTAAAGTAAATATATCTCATTATCCGTGAAGGAGACTAATGTGTGTGTTAATTTTGTTGGCACTCTCTTGTTACTTGTATCGTAAGATTAAATGTCATTTGGTGAGTATAATATGTATAGAAATCATACCTATTAAGTTATACAAAACCAATAAGGTCGTTGTGTGAATTTCAATTGAACATTCAGTCCAACAATTCAGTCCTCCATGTAACTTTAAATAATTTTTGTTGTTGGTATTTACAAACCTGATTTTTTATTAATTTTGTCAAATACCCAATTGCTGAGCAAAACGTAGGTCAAAGTAGATCTTATGTTACCACGCTGGCCCACATTGTTTTGGGAATGTTGACATGTTTGTTGAATAACCATCCGTTACATGTTCTTATTGCTCATTGTAACGGTATGAATATAAGTATTATATGTCCAGTGCAAATTCTGGTACTTTCTGTAATCTGTACATACGGTTTTTTAATATTCAAATGGACTCTGCGGAATTAAGGCTGTATGTTACTTTCTGATTTTCAGAAATTATCGAAATTTGTACGCAAAGCACCAGCCTGACATCGGTGGATTTGACCTGAAATGAATTTTCTATTAATATGCACATAAAATTTTGGGCATCCAATGTTAATGTAAGTAAAACTAAAAAAATCAGTTCGAATTAATACTTTGTATACAGATATTTCGGGTATAGAAATAGGTCTAGACATATTTTATTCTTGTCGGGTAACCACTGCGACAGGGTAATTATACTCTGTAACGAAATATCAATTGTATATAATTTATTTTTCTAGAATTCCTAATAACCGTTTATCAAATACGTATATCGTAATTAAATTCGGTTTAGAGGCCTTACGATCCACTGAGAAACAACTGATATTTTTGACATTGTTTTATTGAAAATTTTACACAGTCGTTAAGAATATCAGTTGTGAGGTGTGTTATGTTTAGTTTAGTAATGTTTATTATAGAATAGTAATATTTTAAATCGAATGGATTTGCAAACATTTGTCTAAATGCTGTCCAAGTGTATTTTAATTGAGAATCCCACGGTTTGTTATTAAATAAGTTAACCAAACTCACTGAAAACTATTTTATATTAATTCAAAGATACATAAAGGTAACATTTTTTTCATCAACCTTGCGAATTTTATTAAATCCAATGAATTTTTACAATATTTAATAGTACTCAATTCATGCACATCTTTGGTTCTCATTAATGTTTTCTGATATCTATTAATATTATATAAACATTTGTGTTTTTGTATGTATGTTTGGAACGTTTTCACACAAAAACTACTGGACCGATTTCAAAAATTGTTTCATCATTGAAAAGCTGCATCTTCACTGAGTAACGTAGTCTATATTTCATTAATTCTACCGTGCGAAGCCGGGGCGAGCCGCTAGTATATTATAAATATGAACTACTCATGAAGAAAATGCCCGAACCTATGACTTTCAAAGTTCGCATTGAGTAGATTATATTCACAATAACTTGAAATCTTTATTTATCTTGAATGCATATTACCTTCGGGAACCATAGGAATTTTACTGTAAACGTAACAACTCACAGGTAAAATTATTTAGATTTACAAGCAATTTTAAAATGTTATTGAATTTTTAAATGGTGATCAGCATTATTTGCTTGTTATTATGATCATAACCACAACCGGTGACGATATTGAAATAGTAATCTGAAAATTGTGATATCAAAGGAGATGTTGCGAGTTCGGCTCTGGTTCGTACACGTCCTCGAAAAATGGGTAAATTAAAGAAGAATCCGAAAAAAATACAATTAATTTATTCAAGAATATATTTTAGAGTTACAACCACATTTAATTCAAACGATTTTAACATTTTCAACTATGTTAAACATGGCGGCGATACAGCCGACACTTAGGATCAATCGATTTTGATAGTATTTAGAAAATATTACTTTTTTCTCTAAGTACTATAAAATCAAAATACAATTTAAAAAATGAAAATGTCAAAATGACATCGCCCGCCATATTCGCCATGTTGGTTTTGAGTTGCAATTCTAACTGCAAATAATGTTTTGTAACTGCAAACAAAGCTAAATAAGTGAAAATATGCAGTAAAAAACGTTTATAAATTGATTTTGCCTGTTTAATGATATTGTGTACATTGTGTACATACATTTTTGCAACATCTCCTTTATCTACTAATTGAATATCTACTTCATTCGTTTGAGATTAAACATTGACATGAGACATTAAACAGTAATGCAGGCATTAATATAATTAACTAATGATTTTTTCGTTTTTATTAAAGTCGAATCTCCCGCGATATTTTAAGCTTCATTACACATGTATTTTCAACAAACTGGAAGTAATTGATTGTTGGACAATCCATTTTGCCAGAAATACGTGTTACGCAATATATCCGGCATTATTTAAATATAATGTATAAATGAGGAAAAAAATTACTTACGAAGGTTTACGTTATATTATTAGATTGCATTTGTTTTATGTATATACAACATGTAACTGGAATAATGCACACTCTCAAACACCTCGAATGAACTGAAATTACATGTTTATGTATTGAAATTTACTTTATTTAAGAAATAAGTTGTCCTCAATTTGGTCGAACAGTTTGCACACCTTACGCATACTTACCATACCTCTACCTACAGTCGCACATAAAAAAAACCTACAAGCACACGGTCGCAATGTCATGTTGCGTAACCTGCGCATCTTTATTTAACACTCGCTAGTAATAAGATTTATTTTCACTATTTCCTAAATTATTATTTATAATAAAATGCACGTCTCAACGAGTTCTATTCAACTTGTTGAGACTAGGATTTTACTTTGAATAGATATTTTAGTGTCGTTTTCGTTTGTATTGACTGTTCACCAATTGGGTGACCATAATTTCCTAAATCGTAATTAATTTTGGGACAAATTATTACCTTTATTCATAATACCTTAAATCGATTCAGTTATCGATTCTGAACAAACTAGTTTCGGGTTGTACATTTAAACCTGTTACACGTTGTATTTATATATTGTATTGCATACTAGCGGCCCGCACCGGCTTCGCAGGGGTGCAATTTAGGCACAGACGTAATATTGCGACTGTAAATTGAGATGTAAGCTATCCTATCTTTCAAGTTGGATCAAACTGCACACAGTGTGCAAAAGGAGATGTTGCAAAAATATATGGACCTCCGGCCATGTATTGTACACAATATCATTAACAGGCAAAATAAAAAATAAAAACTTTTTTTACTGCATGTTTTAACTTATTTAGCTTTGTTTGCAGTTACAAAATATTATTTGCAGTTAGAATTGCAACTCAAACCAACGTGGCGAGTATGGCGGGCGATGTCATTTTGACATATTTTTTTTTAATTGTTTTTTGATTATATAGTACTTGGAGCAAAATAATATTTTCTAAATACCTACTATCGAAATCGATTTCATGTGTTAATACTAAGAATTTAAACTAATCGATTTGCAATTTAAAGAAGCGTCGGCTGTATCGCCGCCATGTTGAATATGGTTCAAAATGATAAAATCGTTTGAATTAAATGTGGTAGTAACTCTAAAATATATTCTTGAATAAATTAATTGTATATTTTTAGGATTCTTCTTTAATTTACCCATTTTTTGAGGACGTGTACGAACTAGAGCCGAGCTCGCAACATCTCCTTTGATTAAAATCGGTGAAGTAGTTTAGGGAGTCCATTGCGGACAAACACCGTGCCACGTAATTTATATATATTAAGATATAAATACGTCACACTGTTATATTATATTGCATTATGTATTTACAATTATCATTCTTTTGTGAACTTTTGTCAATTGAAAAAGTCATCAACATTTATTTTATGTTTACAGTATAAGCAAAAAAAAAACACCTACCTATATTCATCGAAAGAAAAGATCATTAGTTAAATTGAAATAGTGAATATTATTTCACCAAAACCAAAATCAATATTTCATGACTCGATCAGGATTAGATACTCCATTTATCTTAACTTGGCATAAACGGTAACAGTACATTACACTCATACATTGGGAAGACATAATTGAGGCTTGAAGCTTCAAGTTAGATTTATTTAATTTCAAGTTAAATTTTTCACCATAATCGGCCTAATATTCTTAGTTTTTCAACAAACCAATACTTTTGTGAAATTGAATATGTTATGTAAATAGCGATACATTTTTTGCAAATCGTGATTATTTGCAATGGAAAGAAGTTTAATAATAAGTTGTCATCATTGTTTAACTCTCAGAAATATATGTTACACTTTATTTGTATAGCAATGCTTGAAGATCCTTGAAAACATTCCGACAGTCGAAATATAACACGGGGGGTGCGATATAGGGTAGTTAAATAAATAGGCGATACTGATAATACACTTAGTATTAGGAAGCGATTTACGACTCGTTGTGTTACGTCTTACTTTTCGATCTTTAAGTTTATATCTTAATTATAGAAATATTTTTATGTAAGTAATGCATTTATGAATATTTTTTTCATAATTGAAATTTTATTATTTGTATGCAATCAAAATTAGATATACCTGAATTTTATAAAAGAATTTTTCATTAAATATAAGTGACATGAAGAATGTTTTTTCTTCTTTTCCAGATAAATGCCTATTTACCTACCTACGCCGTTCCAACTAACCGTTCGCGTTGTAGCCAGATACGTTTGTATACTCTTTGGCCAGATAGGGCCCTTGTCAGTGGCGGATTTACCAGTAGGCTGAGTAGGCTGGAGCCTAGAGCGGCAAATTTTAAGGGGCGGCAGATTTAGTACATATTTTATTTCTATTTCGATTTACAAATTAAAATAATACATATACACACAAAATAGGAATTTCGGAAGGAAATTAAAATATTTAACTAAAATCGAATTATAGTCCTATTAAATATGTATACAATGCTAAATATTTCAATATCTTTACATAAATAATTGCTAAAGTTCAAATATAATGACGATTCGATATTATTGTCGAAATTTAGTTATATTTACATATCTTCTTCTCTCTGGAGTGAAAGATTATGGTTTGGTGAACCCGAGACTAATCTGGGTCCGAATTAAATCGGGCGTCACTAGGGTGTTTTTGGTAGCAGCTTATGCACCGGTTAGCTCAGCGACGACCCAAGACCTGGAGAAGTTTTGGGAATCTACAAGGGAAGTTCTCGATATGGTCGAAGCTAATGAAAGGGTACTTTTGTGCGGTGGTTCGGACCAGGTGGCCAGGATACGAGACCGTTCTAGGTCCATATGGTGATAGAAGAACAAATGATGCTGGTAAGCTGATACTTGACTTATGCTTGGAACGAAGTCTCCTTGTGTCTAACACAGAATTCCGTCATAAGGACATTCACACGTATACATGGGGGAGGAATGAACAAAAAAGTATGATTGATTTGATCATGGTTGATAGTCGTCTTCGGAAGAGCCTGATGGACACTAGAGCCTACAGAGGTCCCACTCTTGATACAGATCACTACTTTGTACTAAGCCGATTTAGGGGTCTGTTCAAGAAGTGGCGACATTGGCGTGTTCGTGTGCTTTTCGGACGACTTGAAACAATAAAGAGTGAAAAGTTACCAAGACATTAGTGCAAGGAGAGTGTATGCACGTCAAGTCCGTGAAAAGTTGGACAAGGTTTGTCTTACGGACTTGGACGTGGATGAATGTTGGCAAGTTAAGAAAGAAAGTATGGTGGAAGTTGCAAAAGAAGTATGTGGTTATGCAAAGATAAATCTCTTATGCTATGCCTTAAATTAATGACTATGTTATACTAAGGTGAATAACAATAGATACACATGTCATGTCTGTTCAATAACTATAAAATTTAAATTAAGAAAAAAAATGTTAAAGTAATTTCTTAGTAATAATTTAGGTAAGTTATGTTTTGATTTGTTTACTTGTAAAAATGCAATAGATAAATGTAGGTAATCTAAGTGCTTTCGTTATTTTAGTTAAGTTATTTAATACTATGAAACATCACAGCCGAGAGGGGATTCTTCTAACACATCTGTGGTAATCTTACCACAACTTAAAAGAAGAGCTCCCACACCCAAATTGTATACACTTGTTTCACTAATAAAGTATTTTTTTTTATTGATACGCAAATCCTTGAAAGGGGATGCGTGGTGGGACAAGGAGGTGCAAGACTCCGTTGAAAGAAAGAAGAAAGCATGGCTGTATTATGTAGCATCTTTGCAAATGAATAATGGGAAGAGATAAATTTACCGTCGGCTCAAGAATGACACCAAGATTTTAGTGAATGAAAAGCGTGAGAGAGATAAAGTGGAAGCTGATGAGAGACTGGCGAAGAGCTTTGAGACTAACATCAAACTATTGGAGGGAGGTGAAAAAGTCTAGAAGCTCTTCTCCAATTTCTGGAATGAATAGAATAAAATCTAAGTTGGGTGACATTCTTGAGAACACGCAAGATGTGTTAAAAAGATGGGGCGAGTATTATGGGGTAATGTATGATTAAGCTCACAACACTAACGCCGGAGTTGCTGACTTGACGGTGCCGGCTTGTGAGGATATAGCAATAGACGAGATTGTATGGGCGATACGAAGTTTGAAATGTGGTAAGGCTGCGGGTATTGATCAGGTTTCTGCCGAAATGATCAAATATGGTGGTGCTGCCCTTTGGGATTCTTTCTGAGTGTTGTGCAACATTTGCTGGAGATCCGGAAGAATCCCAAAGGATCGGCGGTGTGAGGTCATCGTGCCTTTGTATAAAGGTAAGGGTTCACGTATGGACTGCACCAGCTATCGAGCGATCAGTTTGATCAGTTTGGCAGCTAAAGTGTATGGGAAAGTCTTAGAAAGAAGAATGAAAGAGAAGTCCGACGGGTTGTTGTGGGATGCACAGGGTGGTTTCAGAACTGGAAGAGGATGGATCAAGTTTTCTCCCTCTGCAACATCATAGATAAGCATCTGGCTGTGAGCCAGAAGGTTTTCTGCGGTTTTGTGGATTTGGAGAAAGTGTTTGATAGGGTATTACGAAAGGAGCTGTGGGACATTTTGCCAGAGTATAGTATTGATGGCAGTCTGCTCCGTGCAATACGGATGTATTGTACGGATTGTCACCCTGGTTTGATGTTAACATCGGTGTCAGACAGAGTTGCGTGCTTTCGTCTAGGCTGTTTATCATATATCTGGACAAATGCCTCCAGAGGGTGAAGTTGATGGATGTGGGAGTGCGTTTGGGTGACTTAGTGGTGAACTGTCTGCTTTACGCAGATGATGCGGTAATTGTTAGCTCTACACCATCTGGGCTACAAGCACTAGTCACAGTCATGAAAGAGGATTGTATGGAGAAAGGCTTACAATTGAATGTGAACAAAACGAAAGTATTAGTATATGAAAGATATGAACAGAGAACAAATGCAAGGGTAGTGGTAGATGATGCAGTGTTAGAACAGGTGGATGAAATTGTATATTTTGGATGTGCTTTTAGCAAGGATGGTAGGAACACCACTGACTGAAGGAAGAGCAGCTTGCAGGGAATTGTGTGAATGGAGCGTTGGGTAAGCTGCTAGAATCGAAACATCTCAGCCAGCGGGCTCGACTAGCCGTACATAATGCTGTACTTACTCCAACGCTTTTATATGGAAGCGAGAGCTGGGTATGCAGGAACTCTTTCCTGCATACCCTTCATGAAAGTAAGTTAAACGCGGTCGAGATGAGATCTTTGCGCAAGATCTGCGGTGTATCACTCACCGATACCGTTCGTAACGAAGATGTAAGAAAGATGCTTTGTGTGAATGATAGTATCGGTGTAAAAATGAAAAAAGGCATGCTCTGATGGTTCGGGTTCGGGCTTAAAGAGAGAATGTCGAAAAAGCAAATGACTAAACAGATATACAATGCAAATGTGGATGGTTGCAGAAGCCCAGGAAGACCAAAACTGACCTACCATGACCAAATAGGTCGAGTTCTGTCTGATGGTGGGGTCAAAAGTCTTAGGAATCGGCGTGCATGTATGAAGAGAATGATGAAGGTAGACGAGGCACGAGAGGTATGTCAGGACCGAGATATCTGGCGCTCTACACTCTCTGCCTACCCCGTTAGGGACCTGGCGTGAAGATACATACATTATTCTCTCATAATATTAATTGTTCTGTAATTGATATGATTGTGGACTACGATATCAAAATTTAAGGGTGGCAAAAATTGAATAGCCTACAGGCGGCAAATTTGTAAATCCGCTACTGGCCCTTGTACTTATTTTTTTTGACCTTGGTCTTTGTGTGTCTATAGGCTGCAGTCATCACTTAACATCAATGTGAACTGCATGCTTGTTTGCCACTTCTATTACATAAAAAAAATTGTGATAATTTTATGAACTACAACAGATAATAAATCTTTGACTACAACGCGCCAGTAGAAGAAACATAGATTTATTATCTCCTGAGAAGAAATCTCTATCAGTGGGGGTGTTGCAGTAGCAGCAGCTTAAATCGGAACAGCAGCATTATTCTGTAGTCTGTGCCATTATTAGTCTGTGGTCTACGCTGTGCTTGACAATGACATGACGGTTGACACCTTGACGTTGACAGTGATAGTCGTGACAGTTCAGCCCTTGCCAACTCGAGGATTTTTCTAGGCTTGGGTTATAACAGGTCAATCGCAATACCT
The DNA here is from genome assembly GCA_036365455.1 of Macrosoma leucophasiata. Lineage (NCBI taxonomy): Eukaryota > Metazoa > Arthropoda > Insecta > Lepidoptera > Hedylidae > Macrosoma > Macrosoma leucophasiata. The sequence goes on along the minus strand of JAWQUS010000009.1, from coordinate 13,911,178 downwards.
GTTCTTCCTGTTCCTGTGCCGTAGAAATACCTGTTCTCAATATCTGTTAATACATACTAGTCTGTTTTTGTTCTAGGCACGGGTTGCCACAACCAAGTCAGTATGATGGGATAAAGTGTGATTCTGTTGCATTCTTAAAATTGAAATACTTACAAAATAAATCCTTACCGTCTAAGTACCTAAACGTAGTATTATTTCAGATTCTCTGCCTAAAATAAACTAACTTCGAGTCTAAAATTTCAATAAAATCGGTTATTATATAATTATGGTGTAAATTAAATTCCACTTTTAAAAACACAATATCCGAATGTCCTTAGTGATCCAAGGAGCTGGAGGACGCTTCAATCTGACGGCCCCAACTGGTGCATGTGCATCATACAAGGCTAAAATCATAGTATTGAAAATAGACACTTTTAGATCTATTGATGATGCACTATACACCGCAGAGAAATCTAAACTTGAAGCGGCCTCATTTAATAAATTGTAATCAATTTTAGCGAAGTTCCGGATCCATATTACTTCGGGCTTAAATTTTGGTACCTTGAGTTTATAACAAATAAAAAGTAAATCGTGCCGAGAAAATCCAGGTGCCGACAGCTGTCCATGTTTTATTACGCGAACAGGAGATGTGATAATTAAGTCAAGGCCACTTGCCTTGACTTAATTATCACATCTCCTGGAGAATCAATATTATGCTGAGTAGTGCCAGAAGGCAAGATAGATAGATTGACAGACTTGACGATATTCTGAAGTTTAACTGTCAGGGGTGTGATCTTCAGAAGATCTGTATTGAAATCTCCCATTATTATACGATGTGTGTAATCTGAACTATGAATATCTAGTAACTCTAAATCTGAAAGATAGCTAATTCCAGGAGGACAGTAGACTACCCCAAGAAGAACCTTTACATGCTTGATAATAACCTCCAAGAAAAGGTTTTCAGCAGAGGCCGAGTAAGAGGAGGGAGAAGAAGAGATAATAGAGTATGAAATATCGCTACGTAAGTATATCGCCACTCCTCCCCCAGCTTTGCCAGTGCGATCATTCCTCAAGAGTATATAACCAGGGAAACTGAAAGAAGTACTTGTCAGGGTAGGTTTTAAGCAACTCTTCGATATCAATATAGCATATACAGTTGAGCAGGTAGAGAATGTGTCAAGCAGATCATTGTGGTGAGCGGGGATGCTTTGTGCATTTATGTGACAAATGTTTAAAGAATTTAATACATTACCTAAAGAACTGTGTAAAGCCATGCCTAGTGTTTCTATTTCGTGAAAAGATTCATCACTTGATCCGCTTATATCACAAGCAGAGTGAAACGAGTCATCATCAGACATTGATAAATACAATAAATAAGTATAAATGTAATATATGTATATATATAAATATAAATATAAAATACTTATTAGTACTATAATAAAGTTTAAAACTTAATAATAGATGCAAATATTATAAAATATAATAAGACTAGACTTTCTAGTCCCGCTGGTAATTCACTGAGAGAAAATGCATCAACTTTATATAATTACTTGACATTACTGTGATGTTCAGTAACTTAACACACATACACAATACACAGTTGAGTTAAACAATAACATGATCGAACAAAACATAAAAGAAAAAAAATAATGTTGAGAACTTAAGCCCAAAAACCCCATCATTCACACACGGCACATAAATATCCAACACTGTTGTGTCACAATGTGAAAACAAAATGTACAATAGAGAGAAAAAAAAAAAAAAAACAGTTTGACCCATAGTAAAAACAGAAAAAAACATTATCACAATCAAAAATATAATATATGAGGAAAAAAAAAAACAAAAACAAGTCACAAACTTATGCCCAAAAACCCCTTTGTCCGTGGATCAGAATTCATCAATGTTTGACACTGTCATGTCGGCTATGACAGACCATGGTCATGTCAATGCCAAATGTCAAAATATTAGAAATTATTAAAAATTAGGAACATACCGACCCATCATCTAAAAATTAATTAAAATAGTGTACAATGAAGGTAATTGAGGAAGACCTATATGTTATAAAACGTAATCGTTTAAAAAACTAGTGTTACTTCCATGAATGATGGTTGATGCACTAAAAATTAACAACGGTAACACAGTAACTATAATAAAATTAAAAACAAGACGTTTTACTTTCGAGTGCGAACAGTTCTCTTGGACTTCGGTGAAGGCTTGGAAGTGGCCTCAGATCGTACTGGCAAAGTTGAGGCAGGGCAGGACTCGTCACTGGGTACACTAGGAGACTCAGGGATGGAAGAGATGTCCTCCTCCGAATACACTCTGCGCCTGCCATCTTGCAGTTTCACGACGATACTACCATCCATAGTCCAACAATTACGAATGCCAAACTTCTGTCGACTTTGTTGGAAAAGTGTTTGTCTGCTTGGAGTCAGGAATTCAGACAGCACATAAGGTGTACCCTTGAGGCAAGTTTTCTTGCTCCAGACTTTGAATTTAAGAAAAGGATCGCTAAAACTAATCAGGACAGGCCGGCACCTCCCATCCACTGGCTTTCCAAGACGATAACAAGCTTTGAACTTGCTGCTCACCAAATCCTGGAGTCCGAATTTATCTTGACAAATGTTTGTTACTGCGCTGGGTAAATTTTCTTCAACTTCTGGGATACCATTAAGAACAAGAAACTTTTTGTGATACCTCATTTCCATGTAATCAAGGGATTTTGCAAAGTCTGAAATTTGTTGTCGGAGTAAAGAAAAAATTGTACCACATTGCTCTTTAAAGCCGTGAAACTCTTGCTGCAGCTGGGTCAATGTGCAGGTGGCATCTTGTGGTGTCACCATTCATGTATATTAACGAACACTTTCATTTTGTGTAATATGAAATAGTGTTCGTGAAGTGTTTTGACTGACAAAATTGACTAAATTTAAATTAAATTGATCATTTTATTGTAATTCGTATATACTTGATGCTTATTTTTATTTAATTTCTAGTAAAATTGCAGGTTTTGTAAAAAAACAAATAATTTTAAATATAATTTATGGATTTCAAAACCTTATTGTCATCTAAAAGTTTAATTAAATTTGTTTAATAATTGTGTATTAATATTTGTACGCCATTTAAGTGGCACAGTAAGCGCGTAAAATATTCTATCATAATATCTGATTGATTGATTGAAGTCATAATTTGTAAATAATTTATAATGAAATAGAATAAATATTTTTATTAAAAATAACTTAAATTGAATTAAATATAACTCTCAATATCTTAGGCATATGTTTGAGAACATACAATAATTATATTTTTATTTTGACATTTAACAGGATATTTTTTTAAAAATAAAACATCATCAACAATAATTGTTAAATAGCTATAAATAATATAGTCTGGAGCGATGAAAAATAACCATAAAAGAAAGAAAACCTCTAAGTTACATAATTCTATCACATAAATAGGTGTAGTTAGACTGGTTTTTATAATCTTTAATCATGTACATATTTTATAGTATTATTTTATATGTATAGGTACGCAAATATGAAATATAATAATTGTTGTGTAAAATAAATAGTAAAAGTACCATATAATTAAAAGCATGTTTTTTATACCTACTACAGAACACATTTTGCATGTTTATTTAAAATTATTAATACCTTGGTTAAATTTATGACTATTATCAATTAAGAAATGAGATGTTCCAAGATGTATACGTGGGCCCGCACCTTGTACGTTATATTGAGAGAAGCATAAAATTCAAAATCATTTTTAGCTATTCAAATCTTTTATTATACCTTCAATTAATTGTCATAAACATACTTCAACAACAAGAATGTCATAGTAGCAAATATGGTGACATTTTGTTGTCATACAAATACTACATAAAATAAATATTTCCGCCAAAAAAACAACGATTCTTATTATTATTTTTTGAGTATTTTTCCATGACTCTGTCTTTTGATATATGTAGTGCATGAGGTGTGGGTGGGCCCATCGTGGAACTTGTCCTTTCAATTGTGTAATATGTTATACTTATTCTTTTGGGAAATAAAGGCTAACCTAATTTAAGGGCGTAAAGAAAAGAGAAAAACCTTCCTTGGACTCTACAATATTTAACTAAAAGAACGGTCCAGCCTTTGTAGAGTTTAGTGAGTCTAACAAACGTCATTTAAATTTTATGTGAAGGGATTTAACTTAGGGAAAAACTTTAGCTAAAATTGTTTGTTTTAGGAGTATACAAGATTAAACTGTAAATATGTTTTTGTAGGATTTTAGGAGTCTATAATGACTATATTAAAATTTTATATGTTTATTTACGTCATTATTTGTTATTTATTTTAATTGTTATTGTTTGCCTGAAATGCGTATTTAAATATTTTAATATAACTTTTATATTTTTAACTCGTATTACTATATGCCGCCGATTATTGACTATTTCTTTTTGAAATGATAATTTTTTGTCTGTGTGTCTATGGAATATGGAAAAACGTATTCTGTTCGTCACAAAGAGGCTGTCTTAATGGCTGTTTTATTGTGATTTTGAAATTAAAGAAAAAAATGACTTGATAGCTTAGTGAGAAAACGGCTGGACTGGTTATCCTGTGGTCACAGGTTCAATGCCAATGTACTTTTTTCTTTAATTTCTGAATAAAGAGGCTTTTAATATTGTTTTAATTAGGAGGAGACACACAAAGACATTTTAGGAATCAGTGTGCATGTATGAAGAGAATAATGAATATAGAAGAAGCACGGGAGGCGTGTCAGAACTGGGATATCTGGCGCTCCACACTCTCTGCCTACCCCGTAAGGGACTTGGCGTGAAGATACATACATACATATGGCGTGAAGATACATATACATAAACACAAAAACGACCATTCATACACTAATATCTGGGGTAAATGAAACCTTCATGACACATAATGGATCAGATAAAATAAATAACACATATTTTGTAAATTAATTTAATTATTTTTTTTAATAGAAAGTATAAGTGGTACCGTGTTATGTATGATATAGTTAAATGAACATTTTATAAAAATCCATAACTTCTTGTTTTATACTGATTTTAATCTGAAGTACAATTTCTCATTATAACAAAGATTATATTTTATTTTAATCTTTAGTTGTTTATGATTTTTCAAGGTTGTGTGATATTGAAGATACGTAATGTAATAATTTTGAAATTGTTTAAGTGTAATTATTATTAAAATACCCACTACGGGTGCATTATCTGTCAACAAAAACATTTTAATATACTGAGAAAAACAAATGGTTTTATTTCCTATTTGAAACAATTTTTAATAAAAGTTTTATTTAAAACGCGTTATTTCTTATTGTGAACCTTTCTAAATCACAGCGCCATCCATGGGCCGGAAAGTTTCATACATTCAATAAAAACTCAACAGTGGCTCCAACTGGCTAATCTCATAGTAACTAATTCAGATCTGCGTGTAGAATGAACTTACCAGGAAGGAATTACTCTGTTTGATGGTAGATTTTTTCTTCATAGAGTCTCTTTAAATCGAGGCTTTATGTCATTTTTAAAGATACATTTGTTTCATAATAAAAAATAAATCAGTATTTTATACTGTTAAATTAATATTCAAAATATAATTTGCATATTTTATAACAAAAATTTTCTACTAATGGTATGAATTGGAGTAGAAATGGTGTCACTTTCAACTATCATTCAAACTAACTGTCAATTCCGTATCCGTTTTTTACAAATTAAATGGCGTCTGGTGTGTTTACATGCTTTTGCGCATTTAATTTTGTGTTGCGGTTTTTGCGTTGTTTCTGTGATATTCGCGTTGAGTTGAGCTTCTGTTCCTCCGTGTCTTCAAGTTAACAAAGTGCATCAATACCGTATCTGTCTTTTTACGTTGAGCCGAGTACTCCGTATTAAGTTTAGGCCCTCTTCGGAGTTTGGACCTTATTTCTCATTGAGTGAACTTGTGGTTACAAGTTAACAAAGTGCATCAATACCGTTTTTGTCTTTTTCGTTGAGCCGAGTACTCCGTATTAAGTTTAGGCCCTCTTCGGAGCTTGGACCTTATTTCTCATTGAGTGAACTTGTGGTTGCAATAACAATGTCTAGAAATAATTGCTGTGTACCTATGTGCTGTACCACCAGTAATGATGGTAAGTATATTTTGTTATTTAAGTATTTGCCTAACATCCTAAACTCGTGTGTGTAATCGGCATTTGTGTACCGATAGCAAAAACCAAAAATTATAGAGCCTTACTGGAACTTTTCTGGAACACGATAGCAGTGAACACTAGTTACCGGCAAGTAGATAAGCGGTGGTGCCTACGTCCGAGCATCATCACTGGAGCTCCTACTTATTGAAAAATAATTATTGCTCACTGCCAGTAATAGCCACTCTCTTGTATACAAAGAGTTCTACTTCTATTTCTAAAGCTGATATAATTCTTTGGTGTATTTCTAGTTCACTTCATAGTTTTATTGATATAAAATGACAAATATTATGATGATAATGAAATTTATTGAAATAATAGTTTATTAATTACCTACATTGTAAACTCTACATTTTGCATGCCTTAACAGGTGGAACTTGGCAAAACAATTAATAATTTTGTAACAACAATTCTTTATACCCGTGTTTATGCAAATAAAGTGAATTGAATTGAAAAAAATATATATTTAATTTTTCAGGTGTTATCCTTCATTTCTTCCCTAATCCTGCAAAAGATATTGAGCGGTTTAGACTTTGGGTCTTGAAGATCGGTGGTGAAATTATTGGACTCGAAGATCAAATTATTTTTAAAACACGTCGAGTATGTCATAAGCACTTCCCTGAAAATGTTGTATATCTGAGTAATCGCCTGAGCAAAACTGCAGTTCCACAACTTGAATTACCAGGTAAAAATTATAAAATAAATGTTACTCACAGTTTTATTATGATTTAAGACTTTGTACTATATTTTAATATCAAATTTGTTAGAAAGTGTGGCCACCATAATGAACAGTATATCAAATAACTATTCAATTTAGCAGCTTCGTAGTCTTAATTGTTTTTGGTAATCTAGTTGCCCGATTCAATAATGGCATGGCGAATTTTATAATAACTAACCTGTTAAAATAAAAAAATCCATTATGTATAATATGTTATAAAATAAGTGATAACTTAGATACTAAATAATGTTTAAAAAATTATCTTTACAGCACCACATAGACTGCATGTAACAATGAATCAAGTTGACTTAAGAAGGCTATCTATGGAACAACGACAGGCAACATCTAGTCTGAATATTGATGCAGTTCCATCAACATCACAGGCACCTCTTTCACATCCACTTAATGTATGTCAGCCTAAAGAAGAAACATCCACAGCTGTTCTCAACATTGATGAAGTAACATCACAGAGACCTAATAGACCGCAGAGAAAACATGACAAAAAAGGTATGTCAAGTAATACTTAAATATGTTGCAAATAGGTCTTAGTGTATTCAGAATGATGTATATATCAGGATAGACAAACATAAAAAGAGTTAAAAATCACAGTAACCCTTCAATGACAGCAATATTTGGTAGTCCATACTCTTCACCATGGGCTTGTATTAATTTACACATTTATATTGTTTGATATAATAGATAATATTGGGTAGTTGAAGGGGTCTGAACCCTCTTCAAATATAACACTCAAGAAAGTGGTTACAGTTGTTTTATGTTACGAAAGTGGCTACTAGTTGTGCAGTTCACATGGATATTCAGTCGCTTAGGGGTAGGCAGAGAGTGTGGAGCACCAGATATCCCATTCCTGACACACCTCCCGTGCTTCTTCTACATTCATGTATCGTATAGATATTTGCCAGTTTGTCACCCCTGAGACCTCAGTTCATATGTCTCTGTGATAGTTATTACGGAGCCATACATTACCATTTAACTCAAGCACGATAGTGCTAACTTCACAATCTGGGGTGTTTCGTGGGGGACTTGACGTAAAGATACATACATACAAAGTAAGATACATATATGACAACCAAATTCATTCTTTTCTCAGTTTTTTTTGAAATGGGGAAATGGAGGAATCTGTAAATAATTGATTCTATCCATATTGTACATAATTGTTTCGTTTCTTTTTAATTTATTATGTGTTTTTTATTACTATAAATGGTTGTTCACTCTAGGTAGTTTAAAAAAATGATGATTTAAAAGTGCTCTCCAGGAGCCTAATTATATGAATTACATGAATAAACTGAAAACTGAATAAACTATCATTTGACGGCAGATAGATTACTTAATATGCTGGTGCCTACGCCACCGAGTCTCAACGCTGAATCTCTACCACCATTTAATTTCTTCATATTAACCACAGAGTAATTAATTCCTTTTTTTATAATTTACAGTTTCATGCAAAATTTTTCAATCAGAACTCGCTACAACTAAGAAAATTGTAAAGAAATTGAAAGTGAAACAAGCAAGCAAAACTAGCACAAATAGTGTTGAATCTGCAAGAAATATTTCAAAAACAAGAGCATTCCAAATTCTAACAAATAAAATGTCGGATAATGCCAAGAGATTTTTCTGCATGCAGATAACTCAATCAGGAAAAAAATTAAAAGGCAGACGATTCACATTGGATGAAAAAATTTTGGCCCTGTCTTTGTATAAACCATCTCCTAAATCATACAGGATTTTAAGAAAAATGTGTGTTTTACCCTCAAGGAGATGTCTGCAGACATTATTACATACGGTCAAACTATTGCCTGGTTATAATAACCGAATATTTGAACATTTAAAGAAACGGGTTTCCAAAATGCCAATAAAATACAGATATTGCACATTGGTGTTTGATGAAATGGCAATAAGTCCATCATGTATGTATAATTCGTCGAAAGATATGATAGAAGGGTTCGTTGATAATGGCCAAGAAAGAGAAAACAATTTCTGTGACCATGTGTTGGTGTTTATGATTAGGGGGGTCATAAAAAAATATAAACAACCAGTATGGTTTTCGTACTCAGCTGGTGCTACCAAAACATTATCACTTAAGAGCCAGTTGAAAACAATAATAAAAAAATTGTCAGAGGCTAATTTGTTTGTTATTGCAACAGTTTGTGATCAAGGATGAACAAATTTAGCTGCAATAAATAGTTTAATTAATGACACTCGAGCTAATCACTTAAGAAAGAATGAAGACTTTACTGGAGGTTTCTTTATGGTCGAAAATAAGAAGATTTTCCCAATTTATGACCCTCCACACCTCATGAAAGGTATAAGAAATAATCTGATAAATAAAAATTTGAAATTTAAAATAAATGGCGAAGATAAAGTTGCCAAATGGGAACACATTCGTCTTTTGTACGAAAGGTCACCTAGCTACAGAGGCGTAAAAATGATACCAAAATTGACTGCACATCATGTTGTTCCGGAGTTAATCCCGAAAATGAAGGTGAAGCATTGTACCCAAGTGTTCAGCAAATCTGTTGGTGCGGCTCTTGGATGCTTGGCGGGTGAGTCAGTTTTTTATGTATAGAAGGTGGCATATAAGTATGCATTTCACATTAATGTTAAATGATGACTGTAGCCTATAAACACCCACACAAAGACCAGAGGACAAACCGCAGATGCGTTGCCATCCTTGAGACCTTAGTTGTTTTGTCTCTATGATAGTTATTACAGAGCCATTATTTCGGAATTCAGTGAAATTTCGATGTTTTAATAATCATATGCAATCGTGAATGTTTGCATGTATACATTAGTGGAATTAGGAATAATATTTTACTGGTGGCAGAGCTCCAGTGACGGAGCTCGCGGGCGTAGCCACCACCACATTACTTGCCGCTAAATGGTAGTGTTCAGCACTATCGTGTCCCGGTCAGGTGGTAATATACGGCCCTGTAATTTCCGGCACAGAGGCATAATACCGAGAGTGTCACTCCCAGAGAGAAAAAGTTCAGTGATAATATCTTAAAATTTTTATTTATGGAAAATCAGGATACAGTTGACATTGAAAGTAAATTAATAATAATATGATATTTCATTATATAAATATCTGAATGTTTTGAAGCCCCATATTATATATAATGTGCCCGGAGATGTCAATCCAAAACATAGTGAATAATGGCTATGATCAGTTTGAATATATACGTTTTGGTTTTGTTAAAATTCAGCCAGATTGAGTTTTGCCCTATACCTTGAATGAATAATCAATGCAATGTCTCTAACTTACAGAATCTGGTTGCTTGCCAAAGGAATCAACTGAAACTGCTGACCTGCTGTTTTTCTTCGACGACTTGTTCGACAGCGTCAACGGCAACTACAGTGGGCTAGTTGGAGGAAAAATTTTTAGAACCGCTGTAACGCCAAAATCACCACATCATAAATTATGGGACAAAAGTTTGCCTGTATTAAAAGATATGAAATTTGACACTCCCCTAAGAGGTGGAGTTGTTCCATCATTGACGAGCTGGGTAAAAACTATAGAATCTTTTAAAAAGATTTGTATGTTATTACATAAAAAAGGCATCAACTCGCTTTTGTTGCGTAATTTCAATCAAGACGCTCTTGAAAATTTCTTCGGATCAATACGAGCACATGGTTATGCTAATGTGATGCCAAATGTCTCCCACTTCGAAGCAGCTTATAAAACATTATTATTAAACAACCTCACAAGCAGTCACGCAATAGGCTCTAATTGCGAAGCTGACGATGGCTTCGCGTTAGAGTCTTTCAAAGATTTTTTAAAGGAGGAGGAGGCATTTGAGCCAGTAGATGATAAGCAACCAATTAATATTGATTTTGATCATGTGCTCATTGAAGAAATAGATACAGATTTTATAATTAAAGATCAAGAGCGTCATAATGTTGAAAAATGCGCAGCTATCGGTTATTGCTCTGGGTGGATAGCAGTTAAGGCCAAGAAACGTATTTATAAAAAATGTCTTATTTGCAAAAATAATGTGGAAGCTCAAACTATGCAGAGTTTCCATAATTATATAAAAATCAAAGAATTCGAAAATAAAAGATGGCTCTGCTATCCCACGAGGTGTTTGTTTGACTTCTTTGCACAAGTTGAAAATATAACATACGAAATTTTAAAAATTAACGCCACTAGGAGTAATTTAAAGGAATATGTTAAATTAATTGTTGGCATCAACATAAATACTAATTTCTTAGACTGTCCAAATCATGGTGAAGAGATGATTTGTTTTTTAATAAATAAAAGTGTATGTTTTTTTATAAATAACTGGTGCAAAGAAGTAAACCACCTACTCATTGGCAAGGCCCATATATTTGATGCGACTGATATCTTTAAAAACTCAGCTCGTAGCATATTTTTGAAAAGTAGACGTAAAAAAAGATACAGGCAATCTGGTGTGTCGATAAATGTGTAATAATAAATGATAATAATAAAATAAAATCAATTCAAAAATTAAATGAATAAAATACACTTTGCATGCAATTACAAAGTGTACCTTACTGTTGTGTGTGTACAAAACACTAACGACACTAAACAAAAACGTAAAAAAAGATCACATTATCTTACATTCTGTGGTGATTTTGGTAATTTTAACTACGTTAAGTTGTGAACATATACATGGTGAAGTTTGTATGTTAAATTACTATACGAAAATAAATATTAACTTCCAGTTAAATAGCAGTTGTTTTATTTCAAATAAAACCTAAATGAAATCATTTATCATGGAAATAACCAAATATGTGCAAGCGACATCTATCGACAGAACGAGAATTAATAATAGTTGCTTGGATATTAAATAGATGGTGTTGATTAGTATTGAAAACATCTACTTGCCAGTCTATTTCCGAGTATATATACTAGTCTATGGCGCCATCTATTGTTCAGTAGGCGATTTGTCCGTTAAAACCGGTAAAATGTGCTCTCCGTGGACAACCCTAGCTATCGGTTTCCATATATTCAACAGAGAAATTCGCAAATTAAACGGTTCTCTAAGTTCTTTTCGCTAACCATATGCACGTCTCAAAAACCCGCTCATAATTGTGGGATACATGCAATGGCTATTTTTCATCATAAGAGCTCTTAATAAACCGATTTTTTATGATGCTTGACGGTTTTTCGATTCACAATTCAATGCAGCATTCAGCACTATCGAATGCCGTGTTAGGTCTATACCATAGATATTGCTCTATTATCTATGATACATTCCGCCATATTTGTTGTATGCGTATAGTAGGTAAATATATAGAGAAAACGAGATAAAACAATTGAAGTAGGTATGGAGAAAACGTGATAGAAGTTTTTGGCCCGTATAAAAGTAATGCATCTGCAAGTGACAAAGCGAAAAGTCATGAATGGGATCCATAGTATATGCCTCTCCCTCTTTACTTCACTGCATACCTAGATAAAGTTATAGGTGGCTTGTATGGAGATGGCCGTCTGTCTTGGTTATTGGTCTGTGGTGACAGTCATACAGTCAATAAAAAAAAAATATTTGGATTGTGATTGTGTTGCAGTGGCCCAAAAATAGGTTATTGTTATTTTTATTGTTTTAATAAACATATTAAACATATTAGGACTAATTCAAAAATAAGTGAACGATATGTTATGTTATTATTTTAAAATAAGCATATATTAGCATTGAATGGTTTTTTGTGAAATTATAAAATGGCTAAAACCGCTCAGGAATTCATTCAAAGTTCTTTTTCTCCAACAATTGCTACATTATGTAGCTCAAAAGTGGATACAATCATGTCCAAGAATAATTTAACACTGTGCGAACTGTTGCAGCCTTTTACTACAATGGACTGGGAAGGTAATTAAATTGTTTTTGTTTGTGTATTATTATTAATATAAATTATAGAATAGAATATTGTCATTTATTGATCATAACTTTTTGTTTGGGTCCCTCAGGCCACCAGAAAAATATGACAATTGATTTCTTATTCTTCTTAGACCCTATATGGTTGAGCTGCTGCTTTATGAATTTATGATATAAATATTTTAAGGATATTTCTTTTTCTTGTCTGTTTAAGAAATATTATTTTCTATCCATATTATTATGTAAATCATAAATATTATAGTCATAGCATTAGCATACCGTTTTAACTGTTTATGCTGCAGTTGGACCAATATCGATACACAAGCTTACTGGTGGTAGAGCTCCAGTGACGGAGCTCGCGGGCGTAGGCACCACCGCATTACCTAATATACTTGCCGCTAAATGGTAGTGTTCAGCACTATCGTGTTCCGGTCAGGTGGTAATGTACGGCTCTGTAATTTCCGGCACAGAGGCATAACACCTTAGGCCTCAGGAGTGGTAACGCATCTGCATTTTTACCTCTGGTCATTGTGTGGGTGTCTATAGGCTGCAGTCATCACTTAACATCAATGTGAACTGTATGCTTGTTTGCCAATTTAAAAAAAAAAAAAAAAATCTAGCATTTAGAAATCAATTGTCATATTTTTCTAATGGCCAGAGGATTAATTAAGGTTTGTAATTGATAGTCTTCTCAAGTTTTTATCAGTCTACAAGTTTCATGTAAGGGGCTGTTCATAAAATATATTTGCATACATACCCTTGTATGCAAACATATTTTATGAACAGCTCCATGGATGGGTTTCTCTGAATGTGACAAGATGTAACAGGGGGAACAGGGGGTCGCCCGCAACATGACGTTTGCAGTTCATTAAAATATTAAGTACTAGCTGATCCGGCAAACTTCGTATTGCCTCACAATGAAATAATGTGTCAAAGGTTTGATAGATACGGACTATTTGTATGGAAAAATTAAATTATGGTTTTTACTATTTCCCTTTTACTTCTTATCTTTTATACCTTCCCTGGACTTTCAAAAATCATTCAACACCAAAATTAGCCAAATCGGTCCAGCCGTTCTCGAGTTTTTGTGAGACTAACAAACAGCAATTGATTTTTATATACAATGTGTAACAGGATTAAATCCCGAAACAAATTTGTTCAGAATTGATAACCGAATCGATTTCAGGCATTTTTGATATAGGTACTATTTTGTTCCAAAATTAATTACAATTAACGAAAATATGGTCACCCATTTGGTGAACAGTCAGTACCAATGAAAATGATTCTAACGTCTATTCAAAATAAATGCTAGTCTCAACAAGTTTATAAGAACGTGTTGAGACGTGTTTTTTGTTATAAAAAATAAATCAAAAAATAAAATAGTGGAAATTAATCTTATTATTAGCGAGTGTTAAATAAGGGTACGCAAGTTACGCTACATCATATTACAACAGTGTGCGTGTGTGAGTAGGTTCGTGTTTTATGTGCGGCCGTAGGTAGAGGTAGGGTGAGTATGCATAGGGTGTGCATACTGTTTGTACAAATTATGGACAACTTATTTCTTAAATAAAAAATATTAAATACATAAACATGTGATTCCAGTTTGTGTATGATTGTGTATGATTGTAACCCAATTTCCTAATCGGGGTGTTAGAGAGTGTGCATTATTCTCATTACATGTTGTATATAGATAAAAGTTCTTGATTGATTTATTGAACTTTTACTATAAAAACTAAGAATAATAATATTTTACTTATCAATATTCATGCACTATTCATTGAAAAAACAATATATAAAATTAAAACAAATAGGTACATACTTAATAAGAGAAAATAAAATTATACATTGAGCGTACTTATGTATGCACATAAGAAGTTATACTTCTTTAGCGTAACAATCCAATAAACCAAAAATAAAACAAACCAACAAAAAAAACAATTTATAATTTGCATTTGAAAATAGAATATACATACCGATAAATAACCTCGAATCCATAAGTGCACTTAGAACAAAATATTAAAATGACTTTAACCACTAATACTCAAAATAAATATCTTTTTGATAAATTTTATCAATAAATATCTACCACCTTTGTAATAGGTTGGGGAAAAAGTCTTTTCGCATTATAGTATGTATGAACTTGTAATAAAATCTCTTTGGCTGTAGTTTTTGTATCTGGCTGGTTTTGGTATCATTGAAAGTTAAAATTTTAAAGAACATAATTCCAAATTCAAATTAGGCAAATGTGTGATTTTCATTTGTTTGTTTTTCGTACTGTCAAGATGAGTGAATCTAATGAAGAAATTCGATACATTTTAAAATTTTACTACAAAAAAGGTAAAACGCAACGCAAGCCGCGAAAAAAATTTGCGATGTTTATACACTGCACTAGGTCCTAGTGCAGTGTTTATACACTGAACTAGGTCCTAGTGCAGTGTCTGTGAGAGTAGCACAAATTTGGTTTAAGCGTTTTCAATCCGGAAATTTTGATGTCAAAGATGCACCTCGCTCTGGTCGCCCTATTACGGATGACGTAGCTGAAGAACTGAGAATTGATCACAAAACATTTTTGGCGCATTTGAAAAAGCTGGGTACAAAAAAAAGCTCGATATTTGGGTACCTCACGAGCTCACTGAAAGAAACCTAATGAACCGTGTACTCATTTGTGATTCTTTATTACGACGTAATGAAACCGAATCATTTTTGAAGAAGCTGATAACTGGTGATGAAAAGTGGATCACGTACGACAAGAACGTGCGAAAAAGGTCGTGGTCAAAGGCCGGTCAGGCTTCGCAGACTGTGGCGAAACCCGGGTTAACTCGCAATAAGGTGATGTTGTGTGTGTGGTGGGATTGGAAGGGCATTATTCATTATGAGCTATTACCACCAGGCAGGACTATCGATTCTGAACTCTACTGCGAACAACTGATGAGAATAAAGCAAGAAGTTGAGAGAAAGCGGCCGGAATTGATCAACAGAAGGGGTGTGGTGTTTCATCATGATAACGCTAGACCTCACACATCTATAGCCACTCAGCAAAAATTAAGAGAGTTTGGCTGGGAGGTGTAAATGCATCCGCCGTATAGTCCTGACCTTGGACCTTCAGATTTCCACCTGTTTCGGTCTCCTCAGAATTCTTTATGCAATGTTAGGTCAACATCACGAGAGGACTGCCAAATCCACTTGTCGCGGTATTTTGATGAGAAGTCCCAAAATTTTTACAGCAATGGTCATGTCCCTACCTACAAGATGGCAAAAGGTTATCGAACAAAATGGTACATACATACTTTAGTTAAATTTAAATAAACTATATTAATAAATGTTTTGAATTATCTTAAAAAAATGCGAAGAAACTTTTTCCCCAACCTAATATGTATTGAATTAATAAAACAAAAAAAATTTCTTTACTTGGTTGTAACTGGTTGGTTCAGCAACTCCAGACTGTTATAATATTATGTTTAACAACTAACTTCAGAATGTCACTTTGTCTGTAGGTGTGTGCACTCATCATGGAAGTTCACTTTTATCCTTTTTCCAGTTCTGCCAAAAAAAGTATAATTTCAATAAAAAAAAATGAAATTAAAAAATATATGTATTTCTCAATCCGGCTGGTCACTGTGGGTAATCAGACCGAATTCCCCCAGAACCTTTTCAAAAATCTAACCAACTTTTTGAGGATAAGTGGAGACGTCTGGGGGAGGCTTTTGCCCAAAGGCACACAGAGGAAGATATATTACAATGTACACCTTATCATTACCTTTTCTCTGAATAAAAAGCTTAAATAAATAAAGAGAGAGACTATGAAAATATATAAACTAATAGCAGTTTCCTGCGACTTCATCTGCATGCTCTTTGTTTTTCACACAAAAAGTTTTTTTTTCTTCGCTTGTGACCTGTGATCAATCGCCAGACTATGAGCAGGTGGGTTGGGTGGAGATTGATGTTGGGAGCGGCTGGCGAGATTAAACAGCAACCCTTACTCATTCAGATAACACAATTACATGTGCTCTCTTTAGGCGTTTTACAGGCCTAGAGGTCGTCAGTTGGTGAGTCAAAGGATTTGGATGCGCAGAGACGCGCTTTCTGTATTTTTCCTTGCTGTTTTTGATTTCAGTCATCACTGTTTGCATTCCAAGGTATTCATGGATCTCTGTGTTGTGGGCAAACCACGGTGCTCCAGCAATTATACGTAGAATACTATTCTGAACTCTTTAGAAGCCTTGGATGTTGGATTTACTGGCTGTGGACCAAATCTGTAAGCCTATAACCAGATTGGTTTCAGTGCTGTAGACTAGCAACTTGTGGTTGAGTGATAGGGTCACTTGCCTTCCAAGAAGCCAGAGAAGGCTTTTAAATCACTGATTAGTTTCATCTCTCTTGGCTTTGATTTGGTCCTTCCAGTTTAGACGTCTGTCCATGAGGAAACTGAGGTATTTTACACAATTTGTTTATGGCAGCACGGTGGTCGTCACTGGTGGACAGTCGCCTTTACATAAGGAGAAGGTGATATGAGCTGATTTAGGACCACTAGCTTTATTTTTTTATTTTCTTAGCCAGGCATAGCTAGCGTCTAGTTGTTTTTGCAATTTGGTGCTTGCTACGTCAGGGCTTTCAAAACATGAGAGGAATGCGGCATCATCCGCGTGAGTAGCAATGGTGACATTTGAAGACTGGGGTAGATCATGGGCGAAGATGTTGTAGAGAACCGGTCCAAGGACCGATCCCTGAGGTACACCAGCGAGGCAGCTGTGTAAGACTTACACTGTAAGTTGGATCTAGCCTCTCTCAGCTTAACACGGAAGGACCTATTCTCCAGGTAAGAGGATACGGTGGAGTAAATGGTATATGGAAAGAGTTTTTTAATCTTGCAGAGTAGGGCCTTGTGCCAGACCCTATCAAAGGCTTGTTGGACATCAATAAAAGCAGCAAAGCAGTACTGTTTGGTCAAAAGTAAAAAGTAGTCTATGCTATGGAATTATTATCATCATTCTTCTGTGACTCTGCTTATTTCATCTGCTTAAGATATCTGCCTCTTTTAAATATTTGAAAAATATTTTTTTCGGTGACATTGTGTCTACAAAATTATAGTACTGCTCAGTTATTGGATTAAACATTTTCAATTCACCCGTCTTGGGGATAGATACACATTGCAACTTCATCTACAACATAGCACATTACAGCTAAAACTTAAAAGTATAATGTATGTTTAGGGTAAGGGTAAGAATTTTCAATTCTATTTAATAAAATATTTCCCGAATACCTAAATAAATTCCAATAAATATATAAATGCCAATAGTTTATCTATTCAGTTGTGGTAGTTCCAGTGCAGGAGCTTGATGGCGTAGGCACAACCGCCTAATCTATCTACCGCTAAATGGTAGTGAGTGTTGAGCAATAGAATAAAATAGAATAATTTATTTCAGGCAACCAGGGCCCATATCATACTATAAACATATACAAAGTAAACAATAAAATTATATTAATACTATACAATATAAATATGTCTTAAGCACTAACACCGAATCACTGGTCTATTTCTGAGGCGTCCGTCTTGCCTCCCAGAATCTTCGGAAAACTACGCCTTCGGGCCAAAAGTCGGGACTGAGGAACATTTGCAAATGATTGGCAGGTACGCGTAACTTGAAAGATTTGAATCCCGTGGGTCGACTCGACTTCAAGGCTTCAATCTCTCCTTGTATTTGTCCCTCAGTTTGTTGACATGTGACAATCTTTTCCGTCATATATGATTGAACGTCGCTGATGGTAGTTTTTTCGTTCAGACGAGAAAGATAAACAAACGCGTAGTTTTCGGCAGCTTTAAGCTGTGATGCTGGCGATCTGGTACCTTTCAGGTTTCGGTGAACCCGTCCTCGTCAATAATATTGCAATATTGTGTTCTAATTAAATCGTATTTTATTTTTATTTGTTATCAATGTGAGCTGCATGTTTGTTTGCCATCTTCCTTACCACACCCGACAATAACTGGATCTGGCAACTTACAATGTACGGACGCTGTGGACCGACGAGAAAATCATGGAAATGGAGGAAAGATTGAGCAGGTTACAATTCCTCATCACTGCAGTGGCGGACTAGAGGGGGAGGGGAAGGGGCGCTCCGCCATGGGCCTCCGGTTCTGGGGGCCTCCAAAGCTGGTTACAGTGTTGTTCCCAAACCGCACGAATTTTGAATCATGAAAGTTTTATACCAATCAATCACGAGATTTTTAAAGCTTACGAAGGAAAATGTGATTTCTTTTTTTTTTTGCTCGTAGCGTCAAACCAAGTAGAGCACTTGGTTTGACGCCGTATCTGCCCCGCATCAATCATACGGGGGCCTCCGGCTGCGAGAGGCCCCAATGTGCTTAGGCGGGGGGCCCGTAATTTTACCTCATTTGAGAATATGGAGGAAAATTTTCCCCGTGAAAGTCCGATACTTGGCCTCCAAATACCAAATGCCGCCCGGGCTTCTGATGACCTTAATCCGACTGCATCACTGGGTTATCTGAAGTCTGAAAACAGGGAGACGACTCAAGAACCCTCAAAATCGGGTGCTCTATTTCCGAGAGGGCACAAATCCTGCGTGAACAACGTTATCAAAATCGAGAGTGTCGTCGAGAGTGGCGTACCTTATACCTACTCAGAATAAACAAACGGTGTTCACCAAAGGTCATATAGGTCTACTTACGCCTCGACCTCCACACAACCCGATGATGAGGTAGTCTATTGTCCAGCAATGGCCGTCTTACGGATGAAATTATGATAATGATATTACAATGATTACACATTAGTGTAACACAGTGTTTTTATACTTACCTTTTTCATGACCATCCACCCCCTTTTATAAGATAAAGTTAACATAAAATTGCTTATTAGTCTTTTAGGCTAGATTGTAATTTGAATGAGGATCAAAACAAAGATCTAATGTTATTAAAAAAAAATTACAAGGCCCCCCTAGTATGCGACTCCCTGACATTTGCTTTTTCCGTATAGGTAGGAAACCTGTATAATATTAGTATCTGACGTATACAACCGAATAGGGAAACTCAAGAGATCTCGAGTAGCGACCGCGCACCGGAAGACGATGAGGAGGCAGACGCTCTAATTACTGCAATCTAGTCAGTCTAGTCTAGTCAAATCCCTTATTCATAAACGTATATTAGATACGTTTTAACTACGCTTTGTCTTTGTCAGTAGCAACACTTTGGCTAAAATACGTTTATGAATAAGGGGGTAAGTATTTTGACTGTTAATAACTTGGGTTTTTGCTACAGGACAATTTCGAGAACCGGGTGGGAGTGTGTGCATAGTCAAAAATTTGAAAATAATTATAAGAGATGTAAATTGGAAACCAGTCCAGCCAACAGAAGCTCGGAGACAGTTGAATAATGCTGTTTTACACAACTATGATGATAAAACTGTGCCTCGTGAAATAGGTTTGTATTATGGTAGGGTAAGGTAGATATTATTTGACGAAATAGATGTTTCACTAAGCTTATAAATACCTACATAAAAATATAAACTTCGTGTTTGTATTTCCCAGAATATTAATTCTTGTTTATGTAATACCTACTTCCCAATAATTTACTCGTATAGGTCGCGCCACGTAAAAAGAACGCTGGAAGAAAGTAGAAGGGATGTGTTCGCTACACTCGCGCACGAAAGTACTAGCCCTATTGGTTTATTTTTGATCTAGCTTTCGCTTGCGGTTTCGTGTATTGGTAGGCAGATTGAAAACTATATTACATAGAATAACATAAAATGAAATAAAAACACATGACGCGTAGCTTGACCGCCAGCGTTCTTTTTACGTGGCGCGACCTATACTCTAGCAATGTTTCTTTAATGGTCAGCTTTTTTGACATTCGCCAGCAATTCATTGTCACTGTGAATCTCTTGTATTCGAAAATATAAATAATTAAGACTTATTATTAATCATTATTATTGCACCCATGGATTGAATCTGATACCTCAGAACTTACAGTTTTGGCCTGCTACCGCTATGCCGTCTATGTAGTTTTCGATACTTTATAATAATTGTTCCATGTTTCATAAATTTATAAAATGATTTAACTTTTTCCACAGAAGGACATAACTTTGATGTTCCTCAAGCAACCCCATGGTTTGATGCTTGGATGGAGGCTTATTTCGAAGTACAATTTCCATCAGATCATGAGTTTACGAAACATTTTCTATCTTGTATAATAGTCGCCACAACACAAGATGACAATATAATTGACACATATAATGCTTTGAATCAGCAATATGCACAGTACCAAAATGTCAGTCCACCTAAATTACCCAAGTGGTTCAACAGCAGTGTACTGAAATCTTACCTATTGCTACACGATGTCACAGCAGTGCCCAAGGATAAGTGAGTCTGTTTTATAGTATCTAAAGAATCAAGGCAAGTTCCATACTTTGATTTGTACAATCTATAATATAAAAACGAAAGGTCACTCACTCATCACGAAATCTAAGAAACTGCAAGTGTGTGACTCTGAAATTTTGCATGGGGGTTAGGACGTTGAAGCTCATTAAGGGCGGCCACACAAAACTGCGATGCGATGCGACGCCACAGACGCCGTAGGCGATGTATTCGTGCGAGCTCGCAGATATTTGCGATGCGAATTCGCAGTCATGTATGGGAGCCCTAAGACAGGATTTTCAAAAACTGGACTTTTTTGTTATATTCCTATAATCATTTGTTCGATTATCCGAAAAACAAACGATTGCCTATGTCCCCCAATTAGTTCGGGAAATTAACGCTCTCCTGTAAGAACTTAAAATTATAATTCAAATATTTCAGGGCCGATGCAGCATTTGAGACCCTGAAACAGACATTTGGTGCAGGAAACTGTTTTATGCTGGCAATCAATTCAAAGAGCTCATCAGACCCCAAATTACCAGTTGATTACTGGGCACAATATGTTAATAGAACTATGGAAACAAATGTAAATATTCTTTATTTACGTACGATTTACCTCCATTATTTATTTAAAGAAAAATGGAAAGAATAATTTGACTTCAGACGAGACTCGAACTCGCGGCCACTGGGAATCTAGTCCAGCCGCTATTCCAATTGAGCTACCGAAGTCCTGCCCGATTTGTCAAATCTTTCCTACACATTTATTGCATTGCCTTATGGTGGCAGCAGCGCCATCTATTGCCAAACTATGCTAGTTAGGCAACCGATATAATAGACTTTGCAGTTTATTGAATATCGTAATGAAGTCGCTTTTACCCTTAACAAATGTTTTTTATATTATTTCGCATTAACACATGCTTGTGAAATATATTTATTTAAAGAAAAATGGAAAGAAAAAATTGACTTCAGTCGAGACTCGAACTTGCGGCCACTGGAAATCTAGTCCAGCCGCTCTTCCAACTGAGCTACCGAAGTCCTGCCCGATTTGTCAAATCTTTCCTTCACATTTGTTGCATTAGCTTATGGTGGCAGCAGCGCCATCTATTGCCAAACTATGCTAGTTAGGCAACCGATATAATAGACTTTGCAGTTTATTGAATATCGTAATGAAGTCGCTTTTACCCTTAACAATTGTTTTTTATATTATTTCGCATGTGAAATATATTTATTTAAAGAAATTATTTCGCTTGTGAAATATATTTATTTAAAGAAAAATTTGACTTCAGGCGAGACTCGAACTCGCGGCCACTGGGAATCTAGTCCAGCCGCTCTTCCAACTGAGCTACCGAAGTCCTGCCCGATTTGTCAAATCTTTTCTTCACATTTATTGCATTGGCTTATGGTGGCAGCAGCGCCATCTATTGCCAAACTATGCTAGTTAGGCAACCGATATAATAGACTTTGGAGTTTATGGAATATCGTAATGAAGTCGCTTTTACCCTTAACAATTGTTTTTTATATTATTTCGCATTATCACATGCTTGTGAAATATATTTATTTAAAGAAAAATGGAAGGAAAAATTTGACTTCAGGCGAGACTCGAACTCGCGGCCACTGGAAATCTAGTCCAACCGCTCTTCCAACTGAGCTACCGAAGTCTTGCCCAATTTGTCAAATCTTTCCTTCACATTTATTGCATTGTCTTATAGTGGCAGCAGCGCCATCTATTGCCAAACTATGCTAGTTAGGCAACCGATATAATAGACATTGCAGTTTATTGAATATCGTAATGAGTCGCTAAAAAGGGTAAAAGCGACTTCAAACAAATTTTTCTTTCCATTTTTCTTTAAATAAATATATTTCACAAGCATGTGTTAATGCGAAATAATATAAAAAACAATTGTTAAGGGTAAAAGCGACTTCATTGCGATATTCAATAAAGTTGGAAGAGCGGCTGGACTAGATTCCTAGTGGCCGCGAGTTCGAGTCTCGCCTGAAGTCAATTTTTTCTTTCCATTTTTCTTTAAATAAATATATTTCACAAGCATGTGTTAATGCGAAATAATATAAAAAACAATTACCTCCATTAGTTTTTTATGATAACTGATATAGCACAAGAAATATGGGGGTCACCAGCTGACGATTAAAAAAGGTAGATTCGACATCCATCACGGGGGTAGGTTCCCCGATTCCCTAATGACGGCCAGGAAGATGAAGAGAAATAAAGATTTAATATCATGCACCTTCACGCCACGTAATAGACCGATCGCTCGCTCGCTCGCAACCTCAGTGTACGAGGCTGCCGGCATGGTACTCAAGGGGAGGTGCGGACTGCAAGAGGGGAAATCAGGCGGGACGTCGAAGTGTCCGTTCTGTACGTAGTAATATTACATATTCTCTGTCTAGTGGTAAAGGATAATACACCTTTATCTCTGATGGCCGCCGACTAGACTATTGAGGCAGTTAAATATAAAATGTTGTATCATATTGAAGTTAAACAATCATAGCAATAATATACTAAACCTTAAATTAATTGTGTGTCTACCCATGTTACAGAGTGAAATGTCTTCTTCACTGACTAATCTCTCAACACCTCCAGAGTCACAGGCTACTTTCCCACCTTCAAATTTGGTCACGCCAGGTATATACCATTACTCTACTACGTTAAATTACTTTATTTACTTTTGTATATGATGGATTTTTTTTTGTCCTTTAAACGTACTTTTACCGGACTTTTACGTTAAGGATCGGTTGCACCAACATATTTATTTAAGTTACGGGTATTGTCAAATGTAACAATAACAGTTATATTGACTTTAACTATTACTACAGAATGTTGCAACAACAGCGTATTTTTGACATTGATAAAGTTACTAAAAAAGGGTTTGACAGATTCCTTTATCATCTGACATATAATTTTGAGGTTACCTTTAACATTAACCAGCGCAGCTCGGTCAGTTACGTTTAAGTTAAATGTATGACGTCATTTGTCAATTTTGAAATGGTGGACCTTATTTTTATACTTAACCGTACTTTAACAAATTTGTTCAATCAAGTTATCAAGTTATTTTAAAGTAATCAAGTTAAAGTAAGATGATACAACACAGCCTTAAAATTCACTAAATTTTTAAGAGTCTGCGCGAGAGATTGTTCTACTTTTTAAAAATGATCGAGTTTGAAACCTCTTTGAAATATTATTTTGAAAATCTATGAAACATTTTCGATTGCTTAAAATATACTTCACCTGAAGAACTTAATTGTTAAAATGCTGCTACTTCTGGTAGAATACAACTTTCTTATTTTGGTTAGGTAAAAATATTTTGAATACCGGGAAATGTTCTAGAAGCACTGATAGTCTCAGTGTCGGAGCTCGCGGGCGTAGGCACCGTTTCATTACTTAATATACTAGCCGCTAAATAGTAGCGTTCAGCACTATCGTGTTCCGGGCAGGTGGTTGTGTACGGCCCTATTATTTCTGGCACAGAAGCATAAGAGCTTAGGCCTTAAAAAAATATTTGTTTTTCATGTAAATATTTCTAGGCTACAAAATGCACTTACCATCATTTTTTAATGTAACGAATGTGGTAAACAAGCACGCAGTTCACATGGATGTTAAGTGATGACTGCAGCCTATAGACATCGACACAAAAACCAGATGTCACAATGCAGAAGCGTTGCCACCGCTCAGACCTTAGTTGTTATGTCTCTGTGATAGTTATTACGAATCTAATGTGAACTGTGCGCTTCTGTATGACTTCAGAATGTTTGAACATAAAAAATTGAAGCTGTGAAGGTAGTATTCAAAGTAGAAAAGTACTTAAAACTTTTTAATCAACATTTTTTATCTTGCCATGAGTAATTGCCATTTATAGCTTAACAATTTAATAACAGAAGAAAGGCAGACAATATCAGGAACTCCAGGAACTCAAGAAACGCTGCATCCCCTTACGACATCTGAGAATGATATATATGATAATGCTAATAGTTTACAGGTACGACTTTGATTAATATTGATAATTGATGTTTATTTTAAAAATAAATGGAGGCAATTATGACTATTTTCAGCTTTGATTCTAAATTCTAATATCTATGTGCTAGGAGCAGCTCATGATAAACGTCATATTGTATTTTATCGCAACAACATTATGCAAGTGGTTTTTTAAACCAATATACTATTGAAGCCCTTCAAAGGGCTTCGGTATCTTAATGACAAAGAGTTATTCAGAAGTTGCAGGTGCGAAATCCGCCCGAATTCAATTTTTCTATCCAATTTTTTTTTTTTAAATCATCGGTGAAACACCTCTTTTTATTGCAATATTTTGTATTAAGGGCTACTCTAACAGTTATAAAAACATCCTTTAAAGATACTACGTGACTGTCAGTGCTTACGTTGACCCTGTGCAGCAGAGATAACTCTCTATGAACTCGAAACTAGCCGATTGCCTCTTTCGTAGGCTCGATGTGCAATATTTCTTGCTGTATTTTTTCTCGCATGACCCGGCGGCTGGTGTAGATCGTAAGGTCGGGTAGTGTGATGGGTGACCGCTAGTGGCAGTTAAATGCGCGCTTTCGTTGCTTCGGAGGGCAGGTTAAGCCGTCGGTCCCGGTTGCTATCGATAGATAGCAGTCGTTAAACCTTGTCGGAGGCCTAATGGGGCGGTTTGAAAACATCCGACGGCGGGTTGGCCACTAACCCACCCGCCTCCACCAATCCGCATTGGAGCAGCGTGGTGGAGTAAGCTCCAAGCCTCCCCCCAAAAAGGGGAGAGACTCGTGCCCAGCAGTGGCACGTATAATGGGTTGCCATTATTATACTGTATTTTTTTCTTCTATTTATAATATCAGCAATACATTTATTTCAGACATATTCGTTTTCGGGGAGCTCAGAAAGTGTGAATGTAACTGGAAAAGCACTGGACAGCTCAATGGAAATTCATGGTGCAAGCTTAAATATGACTGACATAGAATCTATAAAGACATTTTTACTAGAATATGTTTCAAAGGCTTTTCTGCCCTATTTAGAGAAACAGATTTCTCAACTGTCTGAAGTTGTAAGTATATAATTGTAGTATTATTTCATACCACAATAAATCATAATCAATATGTATTTACGAGGATGGATCCAAAAGTTCGAAGCCCGACCGAGAAAATGAAAGAAAAGTGGGTCTAATTTTATTTTTATTTTTCGACATAGTCTCCATCTAGCTCAACACACTTCTTCCACCTGAACTGCAACTTTTTTATCCCTTCGAAAAAAAAAGATTCCGGAAGGTCGGCGAAATACTCGTTTACTGCGACTATCACCTCATCTTTGGTCGAAAATTTGGAGCCACTCAATTGTTTTTTTAAATTTGGAAATATATGATAATCTGAGGGGGCTAAATCCGGCGAATAAGGTGGGTGGGGCAGCAATTCGTAGCCACAATCATGGATTACAGACATTGTTTCAACCGAAGTGTGAACACGTGCATTGTCTTGATGGAACAAAACTTTCTTACGCAACATTCCCGGCCTTTTTTCTTTTATTTCTTCTCGTAGTCTTCGTAAAAGGTTACAATAATAACTAGAATTAATAGTTTGACCTTTCGGTAAATAATCTACAAAATTAATGCCCTTCGCATCCCAAAAAACAGAAGCCATGACTTTGTTAGTCGACAAAACGATTTTAGCCTTTTTCGGTGTAGGTGAGTCAGATCTTTTCCACTGTTTGGATTGTTGCTTTGATTCAGGAATATGGTGGTGAACCCAGCTTTCATCCATGGTAACAAATCTAGACAAAAAGTCCTCGGGATCAGTCTCAAAAAGTTCCAAACAGTCTCGCGAAATTGTGAATCGAACTCGTTTTTGTTCAGCTGAAAGCAACCTCGGGACCCAGCGAGCAGAAACCTTATGAAATCCCAATTCTTTCGTTATTATGTGTTGCACCCGGCCATAACTAATGTCTGTTGTCTCAGCTATCTTACCAATGGTCAAACGTCGATCACCCAGTACGAGATCACAAATTTTATCGATGTTTTCTTTCGTAGTAGAGGTTGTAGGCCGTCCACTCCTAGGATCATCTTCAATGCTCTCACGACCGCGCTTAAACTTAGCTACCCGCTTCTTGACACTGGAATACGATGGAGCAGACTCCCCCAAAGTGCCCACCATATCTTGATGGATGTCTTTTGGTGACAGGCCTTTTTTATTGAGGTACTTAATGACTGCACGATGTTCAATTTTCTCCATTATTGAAAATCGCGTCAGAATGCTTCAAACAAATAATCACAGAAAATGTATATTGTGCAGTATCGGAATGAAACTGCGCACTATAAATCAATAGAAGACATACTAACAAATGACGGTAAATTTAAAAAGATGTCATGTCTCCTTGTAGTTTGGGCCACGAACTTTTGGATCCACCCTCGTATATAAATTTAGTTTATACTAACTGTTAGTTAGTACTTAACTAGTTAGTAGTTTTTTTATGTTATGAAAGTGACAAACAAGCATGCAGTTCACATTGATGTTAAGGGATGACTGCAGCCTATAGACACCCACACTAAGACTAAGGTCATAATGCAGATGCGTTACCACTCCTGGGGCCTGAGGTGTTATGCCTCTGTGCCGGAAATTACAGGGCCGTCCATTACCACCTGACCGGAACACGATAGTGCTGAACACTACCATTTAGCGGCAAGTATATTAGATGATGCGGTGGTGCTCTACCACCAGTAAAAAGAGTTAGAAAGTACTTTTGTAGTAATTATATCAAAGTACATAATAGACCTAATCGGAGACTTTTTAATATAAATAGATATTATAAAAAACTGTAAATTTCTTCTATAGGTTGCCAATAAAAAAGGGGTCAGCAGATCTCTGTTATCTGCAACAAAGCGATGGTTTACTACAGGAAAAGCTGGAAATACCACTGCCAGTAATACTGTTATGTAAGTACATATTACTGCAAAATCTAATTACAGAAACATTTCGGTAATGTAGGTAATGGAAGTGGCAAACAAGCATGCAGTTCACATTGATGTTAAGTGACGACTGCAGCCTGTAGACATCCATACAAAGACCAGATGTCAAAATGCAGATGTGTTACCACTACTGGGGCCTAAGGTGTTATTTTATTTATTTATTTATTTATTTATTTATAAAAAGAAACATATAGTTTTACAAACATAATATGATGCAAACATAAACTTACTAGAGTTTTACCGTGCATCAGTGTCGTCGGTTACATTGTAAACTGATGAGAACAAAAAGTAATTATAACTTAAAAAATAAGTTTCACTACATACTTCAATTAACAAATTGTAGCAATAATGAAGTGATTATACATACCTACATGACTACTTAGCG
This sequence comes from Macrosoma leucophasiata, assembly GCA_036365455.1. NCBI lineage: Eukaryota > Metazoa > Arthropoda > Insecta > Lepidoptera > Hedylidae > Macrosoma > Macrosoma leucophasiata. Next base: position 13,882,726 of record JAWQUS010000009.1, on the reverse strand, counting down.
TACATTAAATATTTAACAACTAGGTATATTAATTATGTAGGTAGACATAAATTATTTCAATGGACGGACTATAGTAATAGCCGCGTCGCATCGCATATCTGCGATAACATTGTTTAAGTTCTAATAAAGGCGTGTACAGGTTGTTCCCATTATTAGATGCGAAATAAGTTGTATCAAATGTCGTATTATTATGAATATATGTTAAGATTGTAATACATATTAAGAGAGAGTACATATATTAATAAGATAATATACTTTGAAGGATATGTTGTTTTAATTTAATTTTTATATTTTTCTGAGTTAATGTATTTCTTAGGGATAGAGGTAGCTTGTTACATAACATAGGAATAATGAATTTAAGTGTTCTCTTACCGTATAAATTTGTGTATCTGGGTAGTAACAATTTAGCATGTATAACACTACGTGTTTTCATTTCATTATTTAATACTTTTTTTATTTTCTTATGTTTATCGTTAAAAAATTGTTCCGTTAATAACGCAAATTTAATTTTTTCATGAATGGGTAAAATTTTACAAAAATCAAATAGTTTGTGATAGTCTTTTTTAAATGCTAGTTTAATTTTATTTGGAATAATTTCTTTTAGAATACGTAGTTGGAGTGAATAAATTTGATCCAGATGAGACCTGTATGTCCTTCCGTAACTCGATAGCCCATATGATATGATCGATTCAGCTAACGATTTATATAACATAAGGAGAGTTTGATATGGTACTTTATACTTTATTATCGAAAATTTTGACAGTATACATCTTAATTTCGAACATACCTGGTTTATGTGTTCTTTCCAATTAAGTCGGTTGTCAATTGTTAGTCCCAAGTAAGTTTGTTTGTCCACCAGTTCTATAGTGCTACAGTCACACAGTGTGACTGAAGATGTAAGGTTATTATTATGAAGACATTCGTGGGAGTGCGCTATAAGTTTAGGTACAAGAGAATCACGATTTTGGCTTGAACTTATATACATTAATTTTGTCTTATTTTCATTTAATATTAGACCAGCATCGTGCGACCATTTCGACAGTAAATCAAACTCGTCTTGAAGTTTTTCTTGAGCTTCAATTATATTATGTCCTGTAGATACTAGGCAGGTGTCATCGGCGAACTGATAAATTTCACATTTCTTAATTATATTTGCAAGATTATTAACATAAGTGATATAGTGCAAAGGACCTAACACCGAACCTTGTGCTGTTCCATCAGATGCAACTATAGCGTCACTAGTCGCCTCTCCTACTCTGACCATAAACTTCCTATCTCTGAGATAATCCTCACACCAGGCTAACAAGTTACCTCTAATGCCGCTGTCCTGGAGGCATTCTATCAGTCTATTGTGTCTGAGTGTATCAAACGCCTTACTATAATCAATAAATACGACTAGAACATGTTGTTTTTTGTCTAAGTGTTCGTTTATGCTATCTGTAAATGCTGACAAAAGTTGGGTAGTATTTTTTTTAGGTTGGAAACCATATTGTGTATTATTTATTATGTTATTTTTGTCATAAAACTCATAGATTTGGTTACAAATATATTTTTCTGCAATTTTATCAATAGTGGGTAATATAGTTATTGGCCGATAGTTATCGTAATCTACAAGACTTCCTTTTTTGTGAATCGGTCTTACGATTCCAGTTTTCAGCATAGATGGGTACCTTCCACTCTCAATGCTTCGATTAATTAAATTAGCGATAACTGGTTTAATTTTAGAGCAAATCATTTTTATATCGATGGCTCTAATACCATCTATGCCGGGAGCTTTATGGTTATTTAAAGAATTAATTATTTTGTGTACTGAGTACTCATCTGAAGGCTTGAATCGCATGCTAACATTTGCTTCAGTCTTGTATTTTCGGACGTTCATTAAAGGTATTGAACAAGTACTAATCGGCTTAACACTTTTCTCGAACGATTGAGCAAATTTATTTGCAATTTGTTCGCATGTGTTGTTGGCTTTTAAAAAAGAGTTACGTATTGTATCGTCAATGGAATATTTTATTCTACCAGTTAAGCGATTTAAAATTTGCCAAAGGCGTCTAGTATTATTTTTATTTAAAAGAATTTGAGATCTTATGTTATTATTTTTTGTTTTCTTAATAAGTATATTTGCATAATTTCTAGATTTATTATATTCTCTTTTTAATATTAAATTATTGGGCTGTTTTATCCATTCAGTAAATAACTTATCCCTATATTCACATGTTTTTATATTTTTTTTATTTATCCAATCGTTTTTAATACGGTGTATGCTATTTTTAATTTTAATCTCATATTTTGACTGCTCATAGCATTTCTTAAATTGGTTACGAATGTAGTTGTATATCTGTGTAGGACATTTCATATCCAAAGATTCGTCCCATTGCACCTTTTGTAACAAATTGACGAGTTTTTGATTATTTATGCATGACTTGATATTAGAAACAACCTGTATACGTGTTGCAGTGCAAGCGAGTATTACAGCGCGGTGGTCAGCCAGTGTGGTGCCAATTGCCGCCGTGAAAAGGTCTTGTGAGGTCTTATATCTGTGTGCCGTAAATTACAGAGCCGTACATTACCACCTGACTGAAACACGATAGTGCTGAACACTACCATTTAGCGCCAAGTATATTAGGTAATGCGGTGGTGCCTTCGTCCGCGAGCTCCGTCACTGTAGCTCAACCACCAGGAAAAACACCATTAAAAAGTAAAAATATATTGGATAATTTCATAAAAAGTGAATCAATATAATCAAATCAACGGTCAATGAATGAAACTCTTACATTTTACTTTACTAACACATGTATATTATTTAATATATAATATTTGTACGGAACTTCAATTAATATAATTTCTGACCCCGTATTAGGAGCAGTCTACCGCAGTAATAGACTCTGACCCAAGTCATACCTCCATATTAGGGAAAATCGACGCAACTATTCAAATATTTTTTTAAATAAATGTCATGAAAAGAAGCATAGACTCAACAGCAATACAAAATTTAAGTTCCACTTTTGACGATAAAATTGTATGGTACCTTTAAGAATACTTACAAATACTTATTTTTGTTTCTTACTTTCAAATGTTGCGAAATACCTCCGTAATAGATGCTTTTACCTTACCCACTGCTGACAGTTCATGAGAATATGATGTTTGTTTCAGTTATTCCACTGACTGTCCCGAGTTACAATTACGTCGTTTGGGGGACTTATGGTTTCTGTGTGGTCAGTGGCAACGTGCGTTTGATACATATCACACAGCAAAAAGGGAATTCTATGCAGACAGTGCGTGGCTTTGTTATGCGGGTGCTCTAGAAATGGCCGCAATAAGTGCATTTATGGTTGGTGAAGCCACCCGTAAGACATATGGTTACATGGAAGAAAGCATTACCACTTACCTCAATACTTGTAGGTGAGTTTTTTTTTAATTAATTCATTAATTGGTGAAGATCATATTAAAAGCGAGACTTAAACGACTCGCATAAGTTGAAGTAAAACTAGTTTTCAGATTTATCTCGCGTATGTATATTTAACTAAAATGACTATGTATTTAAAAATTTATTCGATGTTTCGGTCGCTTTTCACCATTCGATGTCTCGTGTATACTGATATGACATTTGTCTGACAGCAGTTAGAAAAAATATTTTGTAACCTCCACCTATTTCACAAACGTCTTGCGTAGCGTTCAGGACACAAAAGTTACTAATTATATCTTGAGGTCTGACAGACTGTTGGGGTTGGGATTTAAGAGCGGCTACTCACACACCTGCCGCAGGGGCTATCTAGGGTACATGGCGATCGTAGCGATACCGGGGGTTCTCTACACACTTGCCTGCCGTGCTGTGTTCGAGAGTAAGTTGTTGTGTTGAGAATGGCACCAGTAATATCGAAACGCCAAAAGATCGGTGTAGCCCTGGCGCTTTATGTGATGCCAGTGAATATGTAATAATACTATGTATAGAATGGACACTTCGTCGTCCCGCCCGATTTCCCCACCTCACGAAACCCCTGCCCCTTTTATGGGCGACGTTTGGTATTTTCTACGTCCTACGCACACAGGTGCACGTGTAAATGTGCATGTAAATACACGTCACCGATTGATGCTGTGTAATAGAGACCAAATTAAGCGTTTGTATGGAGTGTCCGCCTTGCACTGGTGGTACCATTTATAGAAAAAAAAAACAACATAATGCGGAATGCTATAAGCGCTAGAGAACGATTAATTGCTACACTTCGGTTTTCGGCTAGTGGACAAACCTAAGAAGATTTAAAATTTAGTTGTACTAACTTATATTCGACATAATTCAATATAGTTAAATAGATATTTTATTTTCAGGATGGTACAGTATGCAGTTAGAGCTACTCTCCTATCGGCTCTATGTTTGACCAATACTGGTCTCTATGGAGAGGCAGCAAAACAGTTGATTCGCATGACTTCCGAGGACAGCGATCTTCGGAGTGCTATGCTTCTCGAACAGGCGGCCTTGTGTTTTCTCTCGGGGCCTGGAACGAAAGCTATGTGCAGGAAATACGCTTTTCACATGGTTTTGGCGGGGCATAGATTTTCTAAGGCTGGCCAGAAAAAACACGCCTACAGATGTTACAAACAAGCTCATCAGGTATAGATCACACTTCATTCTGCATTTTCACCTATCTTCTAAGTGTAATCTAAATATGTTTCTAACGTTTTTAATTTTCATCTTAATTCAAAAGTTAGATGGGAGGAAAATGAGTCCCCATTTTACCACTTTGGAAGTGTGCATCTTTCAAACGATTGACTTTGAGAAAGAATGGTTTTAGAAACCTCAATGTAATTTTTAAAGAAAATTTTAAAATATCTATCTACACACGTATAGGTTTGATAAAAAAAAACAAATATATTTACTTAACAAGTTTTAATTACCTATAATAGTTTCGGAATTATATGGCCGGGACATACAGACAGAGAGACTTTTATTCCGATGTGATAAAAATATTTTAAATTCTAGGATACGTTTTTCAGATTCTCTAATTATGGAGTATGCCAAGATTCTTTGCGTATGTCCAGGTGTACGCGGACAGCGGTTGGCGGCTATCGACGGACCACGTGTCGTTCGCGCTGGGGCGACTGGCGGGCGCGCTGCGGCTGCCCGGCGCCGCCGCGCGCTGGCTGGCCGCCCCCCTCGCGCCCGCCTCGCCGCAGTCCGCCCCCCAGCAGGACGCCTTCCTGCGCGAGTACATGCTGGCGCACCAGGTATGTCTTGTGCTGTGGCTCCCTACGTACAGTACGCGCCGGCTGGCCGCCACCCTCGCGCCCGCCTCGCCGCAGTCCGCCCCCCAGCAGGACGCCTTCCTGCGCGAGTACATGCTGGCGCACCAGGTCTGTCTTGTGCAGTGGCTCCCTACGTACAGTACGCGCCGGCTGGCCGCCCCCCTCGCTCCCGCCTCGCCGCAGCCCGCCCCCCAGCAGGACGCCTTCCTGCGTGAGTACATGCTGGCGCACCAAGTCTGTCCTGTGCTGTGGCTCCCTACGTACAGTACGCGCCGGCTGGCCGCCCCCCTCGCGCCCGCTTCGCCGCAACGTCCTACATTAGCAGCTATCTATTCCAAAATCCAATAGAGTCGCCATCTATGTATCCCGGGACGAAAACGTAAATGGCAAATCGTCCGTGTTTGTTTGCATGTTTTACATGCTGGAATGCATGCATTTGCCATTGCCTACCCCTTTAGAGAGTATTCTCTAGCAACTTTACGCCTGTATAGGCGTAAAGTTGCTTAAATAGGTTTACCGCGAGCCTAAATAAAACTACATGCGAAATTCAAAGGTCATGTGAAGATAATATGATTAATATTTTGAAATAAATGTAACATTCGTTACTTAAAACATACTTAAACACAAAATACTCAATTAGAGAAATACAATTAATTCTTGAATATGTAACTAAAATTTTAATATATTAAATAAATGATAAATGCAAGATAATTAAATAAATAAAAATTAGTATTAAAATTTTCAATAAGAAGAATTGTGAATGTGAGTACAGATTTACATTAATTCAGAATATTTTTGAACCCTCATATTATAGTATTATTTAATATACTAGTATATTATGTATGTGCAGTAGTGTTGTGATAGAAGAATACAGAAGATAGATCTGAACTATCAAAATACCGTTAGGTGTTGATAATGAACTAAAAAATACAACCTAACGCTGCGATTTCAAAGTTCTTCTTCTTGTTCTATGTACCTAGTCATAACATTATCATCTTACGTATAATCATCCATAATATCAGTAGTAGTAATCAGTTCACATTTTTTGTTAGTATATTAATCTCGCACGATAGATTATAAACTAACAGGGTTTAAAATCTTACAGTGATGTATCATCCTAGTATGCACTTGCTCTTTTAATAGTATCAATCTCATTATATGTAGTAATTATGAAAGACAAATAATTTGATAAGAATACTTATTTGTTATATGTTTTTATCATAACCCAGCAATGGATTGAAAGTTCCGAGGAGTTTAAAGAGTGCCTACCTGTGTTACCTGTGCCTTTGTTGGCCACTGAGGACATTGCCGTACTTTGTGTGGGTCCAGCTCCGTTGTCATCACCGGGACGTACTCCTGCTACATCTGTCTCCTTACCAGACACGTCTGCCAATGCCTTGCAACATGAAGACGCATATTGGCATAAGTTGGAAGAGGTCCTATTACATGTTGCCCAAGGCAGTACGCCCATGATATTCAAACCTACTTTTGACTTGTATACCGAGAAAACGGACAGTAATCCGATTGTACCACAAGGAGGTGGGATACTATGTAACAATCATGTGCTTTTTTAAAACGTTTATTTCATACATATAAAAATATATATTTCATTTTCAGAACCTATTCAAATCTCAATTACTTTGCACAATCCTCTTAAAGTTTCGTTGCTCTTGAAAGATATTGAGTTACTTTGGCAGTTCTTACCAGATACAGAGGATGTATCAAACGAAGATGTATTGAATAACGAGCCCCTGTTGGCTGCGGGCCAGAATCTGGAAAGTAATGTAATACATCGGAAAAAAATTAAATCATTGCTTTTTGAAGGAGATGTAAAAAAGAATTTGATATTCACTGTCACTCCTCTAAAGATTGGACAGTTGCATATACAAGGATTAGCCTTCAAGTAAGTACAATAATAATTAATTAATATTATCAATAATAATTCTACACACATAAAATAAATCGTATCTCATAATGTTTCATGTTACATTTATATTGTTGGACACGTCAACACAACGTCTATTAAACTATTTTATACATTACATAATTATTTATTATAAAACCTTCATTTCATCACAAAAAAAACTGGAGCAAATTGAAATATAACTTTCTTTTGATATAGAGTAACTAGACAATAAGGACATCAACATTCACCACAGTCCATTCTGATTTTATAAATATTTTCATGGATAGAAAATACGAAAATATTTTATATTTCTTGATCTATTTATTCAATTTAAACTTAAATACCTACTTAACTTAGACGTTTCAAATAATAATTTCATTCAAATTAATTACGTAATTTATGTTGCAGATTAAGCAATGCTGGTGAAGGGAAAGAGAAAGAAAATGGTGTGATGATATCAGGCAAATTGAACCTGCAAACTGGCATTAAAGGTGTCGACAAGCGTTTGCAAATAATAGTTATTCCTTATGCGCCATGTTTACAGGTATTTATATCTCTGGAAATGTTATTGACATCAAAACAAAACCTCTCGCGGCCGTAGGATTGACTGTGAAATAAAAATTGTACCATGTTATTCGGTGATAATGTAATTTTATTGCAGACACGTGAAATATTAAAAAAGAATGTTTTTAGGACTTTTAATTTGCACTAGCGATGTCCGATATGTAACTTTATTTTGATTATAATATCGTATCAAAAATATCGTATTTTTTGATATTTGTATATTATATTAATATTTCATAAAACTGCCTTGGTAGCCTAGTGGTAGCAGGCCACTACTACTACGCTGAGGTCCTGGGTTCGATTCCCGGGTAGGGGGATATCATAGATAATGGTGAAAAAGCCTTTATCTCTGGTTCTATTGGGATTTTTCCATTTTCTGGAAATTTCCCAGTACCTCAAAGTTTGGTAATGTGCCCGGAGATGTCAACAGGCTCGCCACCTGTTACATGGGCCAAAACGTAACCGGCGAATCGTGGGTGTTTGCATGTATGCTTGAATGCATGCATTTACCTCTGCCTACCCCTTCGGGGATTACAGGCGTGAAGTTACGTTCATAAAACTCTTATCTCAAGTGGTACGTTTGCTGGTTTTTATTATAATTTGCAAAGAAACTGAGTATCACGTACGTTGTAAAATCTAAATTAGCTTAGCTTACTTTTTTATTACAACCGCAATTGTCAAACATCAAAACTTCTAAGAAAATAATCTAGTACGTTGTGGACCTAATCTTTTTTAATTTTCTCACAGCGTATTATTAGCTCAAGAAAATGCACGTTTTGATGGTAATTTTTAGGGTTCCGTAGTAAACAAGGGACCCTTATAGTTTCGCCATGTCCGTCTGTCTGTCTGTCCGTCCGCGGTTTAGCGCAAAATCTATTGGTACTAGAGACTTGAAATTTAGTACAAGTATAAATCTTTGTCACGCCGACAAAGTGGTAGAACAAAAACATGGAAAAAAAATATTTAGGGTAACATTTGGGTACTTGTAACGAGCGGATATTTTTTTTAATTTTCGGTTTCCACACGGAATATATAAATAAGGATAGAATGGCTAAAGACTCATTTTCATATTCAAACCGCTGTCGCCAGTTGCACGCATTGACATTGACACTACAGAGACAATTCAAACTGCAATTGGTCAATTGAAATAGACTACTCCCAAACACTTACTTCTCACAAAACTAACTCTTTCAACTTAAGTAATTCGGTTGCTTTTCGTATGCTCTGATTTCGCAAAGTTAAGACGTTTTGATTTGAAATATTCGAATGTCATAATTTCCACAAACTGTATTACTAGTTTATAACATTTCCACAATGATCGTGCAATTACTGAACCATAGATAACATTTAAAAAATGCACATCAATCCATTGACATAATGATAATAAATGTGTGGCATACTTTTTACGTTCGATTAAATTAATTTCTAATAGTTATTATCGTGATAAATATAAAAAAAACATCCAATGTTGATACAAATTTTTCACAAATTATTTCGTGGAAAAAATTATTTACTGGTATCCCAGCTTAAGAGATGTTCTTTATATTTTATCGACTTTATCTTATTATCGAAATTGGTGTTTTTGTTAAACAATATTTTTAATGAATTATTTTTATTTTATAAGAGTATTGAATGTGACCTCTATTGAGATGTTAAGTGAAAACCGTGCTCAGAAGCTAATATTGTCGCAGGTGGTCGCACATTCACAGGTGTTTTTGGTTAATGGTGAATATGACATCTTTTTTCGAATCCAAGATGGCAGACATAATAATTTTTTGAAAATGTATTAGAGGAGTCAATTTCGAGGTTTTTTGGGGTCCTGATTACGAAAATGACTTCTATTTTCAGATACAAGATGGCGGAAACCTAAATGTGATATGGGTGTCAATTTGAAGGTTTTCTGGGGTGCTGATTACGAATATGACGTCTGTTTTCGAATCCAAGATATTGTAAACCTATGGAAATCGGCTGAAATGTTGATGTTGATGATGAGTATTTTATTATTAGACCGAGCCCATATTGCTTTGTAGTGTTATTTCTCTAGTTTATGATAATTGTCCCCCGCAAAGAACTTTTTTTTTTTTCAAAATGTGATATGGGTATCGCTTTCGAGGTTTCTTGGGGTGTTAATTACGAAAATGGCATCCGTTTTCAGATCCAAGATGGCGGACAGATTTTCTCTTTTAAAATATGATATGGGTATCAATTTCGGGGTTTCTTGTGCTGATTACGAAAATTGTTGTCAATTTTTTCGTCATGGGTGTCGTTTTCATGGTTCTTGAGGGTGTTGAATTCGATAGTGGTGACAAAATGTAAATCCAAGGTGGCGGCTGCATGGAGTTGACAACTTTTTCGTCATGGGTGTTGTTTTCGTGGTTCATGAGGGTGTTGAATTCGATAGTGGTGTCAAAATTTAAATCCAAGCTGGCGGCTGCATGGAGTTGACTACTTTTTCGTCATGGGTGTCGTTTTCATGTTTCTTGAGGGTGTTGAATTCGATAGTGGTGTCAAAATGTAAATCCAAGATGGCGGCTGCATGGACTTGTCAATTTTTTCGTCATGGGTGTCGTTTCCACGGCTCTTGAGGGTGTTGAATTCGATAGTGGTGTGAAAAAGTAAATCCAAGATGGCGGCTGCATGGAGTTGACCTCTTTTTCGTCATGGGTGTCGTTTTCTTGGTTCTTGAGGGTGTTGAATTCGAAAGTGGTGTCAAAATGTAAATCCAAGATGGCGGCTGCATGGAGTTGTCAACTTTTTCGTCATGGGTGTCGTTTTCATGGTTCATGAGGGTGTTGAATTAGATAGTGGTGTCAAAATGTAAATCCAAGATGGCGGCTGCATGGAGTTGACTACTTTTTCGTCATGGGTGTCGTTTTCATGGTTCATGAGGGTGTTGAATCCGATAGTGGTGTCAATATATTCAATATATCACTAAAATAGTGCCAACGGCCACCGAGGTGGCCGTTGGCACTATTTATTCCCAACGGCCACCCCGGTGGCGGTCTCAGAGGGGGCCGATGGGAATAAAGGTCCGTTTTCAGATACAAGATGGCAGCTGATGGATAGCCTTTTTTTGAAAATGTAATATGGATATCAATGGTTTCTTGGGGTGCTGATAACGAAAATTGCATCCGTTTTCAGATCCAAGATGGCAAATAGACTTTTTTCTTCAAAGTGTGATATGGGTATCAATATTATAAAAAGAAAGTCTGTCCGCCATCTTGGATCTGAAAACGGATGCTATTTTCGTAATCAGCACCCCAAGAAACCTCGAAATTGATACCCATATCACATTATGATAAAAAAAGGCTGTCCGCCATCTTGGATCCGAAAACGGTTGCTTCTTTCGTAATCAGCACCCCAAGAAACCACATAATTGACACCCATCATTATAGGTTAACTGACATCCCATACCCATATTACTCACATGATAATTGTGTGCCTTCGAGCGCTACCATTGAAGCTCTACCACCGTACGTTACCACTTAGCAGCAGGTAAATTATAGACATGTTAATATAACTACACAAATATTAATATAATGCGGTGCTGCTGATCGATGAAGTATGAAGAGTAATCGGTTCCGAGTGTTCTTTTAAAAAATTGTATAAAAGTATAATGAAATATTGTCACATTAACTTATTATCACTTTCATACCATCGGGTACACCACCCGGAACTAAGCAGTTGATCTGTATTTCATATCTTTGACGCAATGTTCCAAATGTTCCGAATGTTCCAAATGATGCATAAAATGATTCGGCACAGTTTAGTGTTTCAGATGCTAATGTTCCATCCACCACTGTCATATTAAAAAAAATCTACTTGTACATACATACAAATATCGATATGGACCATAAAAAATATCGATATTGTATATATCACAACATTAGTGAAGATTTTCGTTTTAGGTCAATTTAATAATTATTTAAGGGTTTTTAGGGTAACGGTGGTATTAAATATCTTTAACTATACCTCCTCGATTTACTGGAGGTCTTACTTTTAATTTTACGTGTTAAAATAACACAAAACGGCATTTTTACCCAGAGATGTGTTGTTCTAAGCTGTCTACACTACACTACGAGCGGCGAACGAATGGTTCGGCCGAACTGTGTGTGTTCAAGCATAGTTATGGTGCGCTTGCCACGTCCACATTACCATTCCATCTTTATTTATCTATTCCGTGGGTTTCCATATAGTGTAGTGTAGCGTTGCATAGGTCTTCCAAAAATATTATGGATGTCCGAACATCATTTTTCGATTTAGTTAGCTGTTCGTGACTTTTGAAGCTTTAAAGTGCAAATTTTCGTTAAGCTTTGTATCTTCAGCTTCAATTATTGCAAAATGTTTTATTGGGTAATGCATGTTTTAGATGACTTTCTCTGAGACGTGTGTTGATGTTATGAGCGGAGAATTGAAGACCATTGATGTCGAATTTAGAAATGTTGGGCCCGTCGAAATGAGCAATTTGCATTTGGCCCTTTCCCACCCAGAATTTATGAGCCTTGTTAAATCCGACGAAGTTACCGACGACTTCAGAGTTCTTTATGAAGACAAGTATCGTGAACCACCTGTTTATGCAGGTACTAACAACAATTATTATTCGTGTCTATTCACACATTTTTTAAAGGCATGTATTTATCGAAAATCATTTTTTCTGAAACGTCACGTACAGTATCCAACAAGAAATTGCACATACAGAAAGGAGATTTCAGCTTATTTAGGCCCTGTAGAGCGTTATCTCTTTCGCACCTCACATAGGTGACGTTTGTCGACCATTTTGATAAAGTTTTGACCAATACCAGACTATCAGTGCTTACGAAGGCAGTGTGTAGCAGACATAACGCTTTACGAAGTCGAAACTAACGCTTTACGAAGTCGAAACTAGCCGATCGAATCTCTTTCGTAGGCTTGATGTGCAAAATATTTCTTGCTGGATGCTGTAAATGTTTCTAGGATTATTATTTCGAAAACTATGCCGTCAAAATGTTGTTTGGTGCCGCTGACACACATTTACATAGAAATGTCTAAGCACAATCCATACTAATAATATTAGAAATGTGCAAGTGTGTTTGTATGTTTGTTTGTCAAAATGCATTAAGAAAATGAAATAAATTAAGAGCACCACACGTAGGTCAGGATCCCACTGCAGAATCATTTCGTTCATCCAGATATGCTGCAAACCTAATTTTTACGCATATTTTTAATCTAGAGAAAACTAGTAATATACTAGTAATATCCACTAGGTTGCCTATCAAAATTTGACCTAACATTACCTAACGCCTCTTTCAAGGTTCCCGCCAAAACTGTGTCACGAAACTTATTGTGGCAGACCTAATTTCACGCGAGCGAAGCCGCGGGCAAAAGCTAATAAGATAATAAAATGGAGTTATATTAAAAACATGTTTTATTGATATTTTTTATTGTCGATTTTCAATTGTTCTTACGATAATTGATGACTTTAATAAGGCCGAAGCTTTTGGAGAAATTCTTCCGTTTGTGTGTAGACGAGCGAGCGGCACGAGCGGCGGCACGGGGTGCGTCGGCGGCAAGACGTGCGCGGCTTGTGGCGACGTCCTTAACGGGTGGAGCTAACGCACGTGCGCGCCTGCTACTTCACCCTCATGCGCGTGCCCCGCGACTTTACCTTCTCGCCTACTACGACACAGGAGTGCGCGCTCGCCCCTACCGTCTCTTGCGGCACGTCTTCCGCTTCAAGGCAGCTGTAAGTACTAATGCCGGATTAAGATTACTTGAAGTCTTAAGTAATCCTTAAAAGGGTGCCTAGCTCTCGATCTACGACACTATCACAGGGCACAGTATCTTTGGAATCGTTAATCGCCTATTGTTGAATTATTGGCCGCGTGTATATTTCCTTTATCTAGTACATATTTCTTTTCACAGGAAACTATTGAGATCGCGGTGACGCCGCGAAGAAGTCTTAGCACGGTCGGTCAAGATGTCACGGAAACCATGAGATTAGCGGTTGAGGTTAAAAACGTGTGCAATGAAAAGGAAAATATCTCGCTTGAAGTTTTAGAAGCATCTTTGTTGAGCAGACAGTGGAAGTTGATCGACCTCACAGCTGCCTTAAACCGTGACGATTCATTAAGCACTCACGAAAGAATTCATTTTATATTCAAAGCTAAACGTATTTTAGAAGATTTGCCGGACGGTCGAGTCGAATATTCCTGCCTCAAAGTAGACAAAGCTCATCCTGAAAGTGTGGATGATGTGAACGTACCTCCTTATTCAAAATTTATAACTGATTATGTGCCCTCCGTACTCGACACAGTTGAACCTATTAGCAATAAGAAAAAACAAGGACTGACACAATCCATGTTCATTCTGAGGTGGAAAACCTACGATAAAACGAGCGGTAAAACTGCTATTGGACAACATTGTTTGTGGTTAGAAAATTTCACGAAAGTATTATCTCGTGAGAGAGAACAAGTTACAGAACCATTGCCTGGTCTGGATGAATCACTTATCAAAGTCGATTTGAATGATACCAAAAATATAAAAGAGAAAGATGATGTTGTTATTTTTAAGATGGAACATTCCAGTAATATTAATCATGACTTCAAAACGCGTAAATTATGTATAATACCTATAATAATCAACATAGTAAATTGCAATGCAGTTCCAGTTACAGTTTTTATTAATATGACGAATCAGCAGAATAGGTAAATGTTTTAGATACCTATATGCGTATCGTTTTTGTAAATGAAATATACTAAATAAAAATGTTTAATCTTTTTAGAGAGTCTTCAGGTGAACTTGGTTGGACAGGTGCACTGAAGGTTGGATTCGACGAAAACAATAAAGAACTGGGTTTGAACGTGCCTTTAGAGAAATTTGGTTCGCGCCGGGTTCAGGTGGGCGCCTTGTGCGCAGCGCCCGGAACTTATGTGATCGGTTCCGCCTTCTCCGTCTCCACGATTAGCACAACCGACAATCATCTTAGTAAACAATTAATTAAAAACACCTCATTACTAGTTGTAAAAAACCACCCATAACCAAACCATGAAAGCAACTAAAAACTTAGAATAAATATGTTCAAACGTTTCTTTGTCGCATAAATATGTTCAAATGTAATGACGGCGGGCAACAATGTTGAATTAACACTGAAATTAATAAAATATTTAAAAGGTGTTTTATTTTTCAATAGATTCGTTCCCTTTACATGGGGTTCAAAATATAATCATTGCCTAATGCTTCATGGAGATAAGGCCATGATTTAATGTTGTGTTTTACTTTCTCATACTTTATGGTACTCGTATATTTATAAAAATATAATCAATTAAAATTATATTGTTTTGTTTGATTTATAAATAACGTAAAAGTTATATGAGAAAACATGCATCATGGAATAAAATATACTAAGACATAAAATATTGATTTATACCATAACAGTACCAGTTTGATATTATTGCAAAACAAGTTTATGACTCAATAAAATATTATAAGCTCAACTAGAAATAATAAATAACACTCTCGATAAGTAAAAAGTAGATAAATCGTTTTCTGCATCCTTCTAAAATCTTATATAACAGATCATCGATTATGTCAATTTGTTTTGTAACTAGCTAGTGCATGATTAAAAGCAAAATGATTGTAATGTTACCAGTGAATTGGCAACTTCGATAGTATCTTCATGGTTGATACAAGTATTGCATTGAATTTGGTTACAATGTGCTTAGTAAAAAAGTGGATATTAAATTTGGCTGTGTTTCAGCTATCCTTGAATCTGTATTTAATTTTTTCAGGTAAGTTTTTTTTATATAATGCACATTTTTTTTTAAAATGGAAATATACATTTGTTGCTTGTGTTTGTACTTGGCCTTGCGCCCAATACGCAATAGGCAAAGAGCCAGATGGACCTTTGTAATGACACGAGACTATACAATATTTTATATGTAAACATTTAAATCTATCGACACTAATTAAATTAAAAAGTAATGAAAGCAAGAAACCCTGTAAAGGCTAAAGATTCTATGCAGATAAAGTTTAAGGGTTTGTGCTGTCTGTAATTATGGATCGCAGAAGTCGCGGCTCCAGGCTTTCTGTTTCGGGGGAAAGGGGGAAGAGAGTAAAGATGAACTTGTGTAGGCAAACTATATATTCCTTATACATCATATTAAGAAATGTAGTTTTAAGAATTGTTGATTGAACTGAACTTTCATTAGGAATCAGTTATGACCCTAGAGCAACACGGGCCACCGGCCGCGGACCGGAGGGGAGTAGTCATATGCAGGCTTTCCCCTCTGTCAAAGTACAAGACCAAATGGGCCTATGCCTGTCGCCCATATATTTAAATGTATGCGTGAAATTGTTTATGTATTTTGTTAAAGTCAAGGTGTGAGTTTCGTAGTAATAGACGTTTTTGTAGTGTGAGTGTGTGTCACACGTATTTCCCCCCGCAAAAAAATGTCTGACTGTTTTGCATCGGTTATAAACGCTATGGCTACTCCCCTCCCGTCGGCCGCGACCGGTGGGCCGAGTTGCTCTATGGTTATGACAATATAATTAGCGAATATCTCAAAAGAGCGTCGCAATAATTAGGAATAATCGACAAGCGAGGCTTCCAACACCGTTTTCCTGCTTCGTGTAGGATAGAAGTTCAATACTGTCCTTGGATTGTAGTGATCGAATAAAATACCACGACTTGAAATTCACACAAAAAGTATCAAAATCGCCCATAGGTGTTTGATGGCCCAATGATTTTCATAGCAGTGCTTGAGCCCCTTAGCAGTCTCCATGAATCCGCTGGGCGTACCATTGGGTCGTCGTCTAACCGGAAGCGGAAGGCGTGTAATGTTACAAATTAGCGGCTGATAGATGAGATAATGCGGTGGTGCGTATGGGTACTGGTGAATAATAGACATAGTGGTCGTAAAAATACGTGTGATACCTCATTCGATCTAGTGTGAAGTAGACTTTTAGTTTTCGTTGCTCTAATTCTATCACCAGAGGTTATACAAGTAAGTACCTATACACTTCCATCATATAATATTATTGGTGGTAGAGCTCCAGTGACGGAGCTCGCGGGCGTAGTCAGCACTATCGTGTTCCAATCAGGTGGTAATGTACGGCCCTGTAATTTCCGGCACAGAGGCATAACACCTTAGGCCTCAGGAGTGGTAACGCATCTGCATTTTGACCTCGGTCTTTGTGTAGGTGTCTATAGGCTGCAGTCGTCACTTAACACCAATGTGAACTGCATGCTTGTTTACCATTTCCATTACATAAAAAAATAATAGCTGTCAGTGGCGTAAATATACATAAATTTCAATATTTTCAATTTGGTAGGTAAGCCTCTGCAAACGCTTAAAAGCTCAAAAAGGTGAATGTCGACTGACACTGAATTTACCGAACAGCAGCTAGGACTGTACAATCAGTGGCGGACTAAGGAGGGGCGGCTGGGGCGGTCCGCCACGGGCCTCCGGTTCTGAGGGCGCTCAAAGATCGACTGGTCGCCGGGAATCATGAATGATTTGTAGAGCTTTCTGAGGGAAATTAAGGTTTTTTTTTTCTCTCGCGTTTTTCTTGATTTATTATTTTATATTTACCGTATCAATCATGGACGGAGGCCCCTTAATTTTTCTTCATGATCTTTTTCTTTTTGCTCGTGCGTCACGCTAATGGGCCTCCAAATGCCAAACGCCGCCTCGGGCCCCTGACCTTAGTCACAATGTGTACAATACGCTAGTTTCTGAAGATGTTCGCAAAAACTAAAATTGGGGGTAATGGCAGAAGCAGCCCTCCACCCCGCATTAACAATTTTACTGAACTGTGAAGGATCCGAGTGTAATTATTGGTATGTCAATGTCGATGTTGTTGACTAACATTTAGGAATTTGACCTCGGTAACAGATTTCCCCGACGTCCGCCGACGTTCAAATGTGGCCATGATGGCCATGTTCAATGGCTACATTTGAACGTCGGCGGACCGCTTCTAACTGTGATACTTCTAATCTATTGACAACCAAATCCATAACATTAATCGGTAAATCCTAAAGTTTAAGAGCCTATTCGAACAATGGCTAGTAACTTATGGCTTTACTGGTGCGACCTTAATGAGACAACTTTTTGGTTTAAAATAAACGACCACACAGTGTGAAAGGAACATGAACTCTACCTTGACTGTAAGATATTAAACAATAATAAGATTTGCGTTTTCCATCACACCGAAGATGACGCTGAAATATTTTGTGGTTCTCCACACGACTAGGATCTAAAGAAACATGGACATGCGAATGGGTCGTTTTGGATTCTAAAATTCAGAATTTGGTATCGATCAAAAAACGCAAAGACAATTCCTATCTAAACACAAACTTGTTTGATACCGCATGCGTAGGGCATTATTTTTGTAGATTATTTACCGAAAGGTCAAACTATTAATTCTAGTTATTATTGTAACCTTTTACGAAGACTACGAGAAGAAATAAAAGAAAAAAGGCCGGGAATGTTGCGTAAGAAAACGTTGGCTACGAATTGCTGCCCCACCCACCTTATTCGCCGGATTTAGCCCCCTCAGATTATCATTTATTTCCAAATTTAAAAAACATTTGGGTGGCTCGAAATTTTCGACCAAAGATGAGGTGATAGTCGCAGTAAACGAGTATTTCGCCGACCTTCCGGAATCTTTTTTTTTCGAGGGGATAAACAAGTTGCAGTTCAGGTGGAAGAAGTGTGTTGAGCTAGATGGAGACTATGTCGAAAAATAAAAATAAAATTAGATCCACTTTTCTTTAATTTTCTTGGTCGGGCTTCGAACTTTTGGATCCATCCTCGTATAAAGTGCACGCGGCGGGAGATTGCCAGGGCCATCATCTGTCTCTGTTCCTCTTATTGTTGTGACATCGGGCTCTGCGTCAATGACGATAAGCGTCGTGGAATCGAGCGAGTGGGACTTACTTAGCTGTGGTCTACGATGCTAGATTAGGCTGACAATATAAGCCTACTTAGATTTAACTTTCACTCACGCTGCAAATTAAGCAATTTAAATACAAATTGAGGCAGATTATACGGTTACCATTAATACAGATAAGTTGCATTAGAACAGCAGGCGTACCTGCTCTGAAAACTCATCATCATCATATCAGCCGAAAGACGCCCACTGCTGGACAAAAGCCTCCCATAAACATTGTCACAACGAATGGTCCTGAACCTCCCTCTTCCATCCAGTGATTTCCCGCAACCTTCACCAGATACCTAGTCCGTTTACCGCGAGCCTTGCCTATGTTTTGTCTACCGGTATGTGGATGTCATTAGAGAACTCCTCTACTCCATCGGCCGTCGGTTCTTCGAGCTATGCGTCCTGCCCACTGCAACTTGAGTTTTGCCATTCGGTGAGCTATGTCGCTTACTTTGGTTCACATGCAGATATCTTAATTTCGATCTCACGGAGAGACTCTGTGCATAGCTCTCTCCATTGCTCTATACGTGACCTTGAGCGTTCTTATGACGCCCCACCTTATGAATCATTGGAAAGTGAGCGACCTACGTTTCAGTTCCGAATGTCATCACGGGCAACACACAATGGTCAAAGAAATAATTCTTAATTAAGCCACTGCGGTAAGTTGGACTAGAAGATATAATAAAGCTAGTTCCGCGAACGCTCCAAAATCGCTAACCAATCGAATTCCGGATTCGGCGATTGACCTTGTTTTCGAAGTTGGACAGATCTAACTGGGTCGTTTCTCCCAGGTAAATACGTAATCGTCAACAACTTCGAGGATAGTATGTACCCTCGACCGTAACAGGTGTGGGGGAAACAAGGACATTTGACATGATCTTCGTCTAGTCCACGTTCATTTTATAGCCCACTCAATGGGACGCCCTATTGAAGCCACTGCCAAGGTCACCTCGAAAAATTTCAAAATAACATTTATATCTAAGGAAACTTCAACTCCTACAGAGTCTTTTGGGGTAGACTGCAAAATTACTGAGTTAAGTCACCGACAGACAGAAAAGTGTGTAGGTAATAGTATACCATTTTTACCCTTTAACAATCCAAATTGGGCAACGTTTTGCTATGCAATCATTGATATACAAAAAACCCGTATATCAATGTATGCAATGTAATCTCTATCACTACATCACATTATAAAGAAAAGTCCTCCTATTTTCTCTGTCTGTATGTACCTATACGCTAACCTCTGAAAGTTGTGATGAAAATGGATTTTATCTAAGTATCTTCACGCCAGGTCCCCAGGGGTAGGCAGTGAGTGTGGATTTTATTCCTGCTTGAATTGTTGGAAAGTGATACAGAAGGAAGCAAATAACAACTTTTTATTTACTGAATTTACTTTGTGTGGCGACTTGGCGTTACAGAAGCATTGATATACAAAAAAACCCAAGATGCACAGTCAACGTCTCAAAACCGTCCGCTCGCAAATAGCGCTAAAATGAAAATTTAGCGCTCATTTCAAAATTTTCAAATAGTATCACGTCAATCTTAGAGCAGTACGTACGTCAAAAATGCCGAAGTGTTCCGTTAAAAATTGTAAAAATAATACGTCTATCTATACCGATGAAAACGGATGCGATATCTATCGTACTTTCTTCGGTAAATAAAAGACTTCATTGATTTACATCTGTCATATAAATGAGTAATTATATTATAGCGATTTTGAATTGATTTTGATTTAATTTTGTTTATAACTTCACTCATCGATCTTAGTATAATACGGCAAACTTCAATTGTTGCACGGTCTACGGTCATAGAAACGTATTGGGCTCATTTTGTTTTAGTCGTATAACGGCTCTGTTCTTGTCAATGGAGTCGATTTTCTAATATAACACATATTTTTTATAACTAATTTAATAATTCACTTTTAAATTAATATAATACATTATTATGTATTGCATACATTATTAGTATTTAATATTTTGATAATTGACATAGACAAAGTGACCGAATTTGTTAGTAATTTATTAACAAGTTATGGATTTTATATTATTTAATCAATTAATATTTATTATTATTTATACAAATTATTATTTTTATTTCACTTTAATACATACAGAATATTATTTTACATAAATATTAAACTAAAAACATAATAATATTATTTTATATCGCATGGCTATAATTGTAATATGGTCACAAAACATTTGAAAACTGTAAACGTAAATTTTACAAACTCGATAAAATATGCACCTGTAATAAGATATAAAAATAAATCAAACAAAATATTTATTAAGCTATTGCATAGCTTCTATCAAGGGCCTTGAGTGCGGGGACCGAATCCAGAAATTCCGTAACGAAAAAAACCTCACGTTCCCCACTCCGACGGGCACGGAGGTGTGGCTTGAAGGCCGTGCATTGTCTAACGTCGTTTCTTTTCGGCAGTCTTCGACACGGTGTTTGTGTGCGTGCAACTAGACGTATTACGAAGCTCGGACGAATACATAAGCAGCTGTTTATATGTATTGTAAAATAATAAAAATATTTCAAACAATGTTAACATTTTAATTTAATAAAAGAAAAAAAAATGTTTTCTTATGGTCACCACGCTCAAAAAATGTAACTTGAATTAATATCAAAGAAAAAAGAAATACTGCATAAATAAAATAAATAAATAATTATAATTGCATAAGTTGATACAAAATGCTATGCAATAGCTTTACCGCGGCAGTCCCCGAGTGCCACACGTCGATTTTTTATTATTATTTTATTTATTTGACTCTATTCAATTCCTTGTTTCACTCATGAAATTCCGTCGTAAAGTTTACTTTTTGCATATTGTTTTAAAATAGGAACTTAATATCATAGTACTAAGGTTCACTTTGTAAAAAAATAAGGTCATGTGTTATGTATAACTACAAGATAACTACGTTAGTACAACTGACGACAGTTTCGAGTGCGAAGTTTGTACGAGACTGTGCATCTTGGGATTTTTGTATAACAATGTACGGAAGCGAGTTTTCTGAGGAAGGTTTTTTATGGGCTCTACTTATAATTCTTATAATTATAATAAATGGTACCTGTGCGAAGTGTGCAATGCCGGGGCGGGTCGCTAATAACAAACAAAAACAAATAAGTACGTTTGAACTGAAAACTGCTTCTTTTTTAAATCGGTTAATAATTTGATAAAGTTCAATAAAAACGAAATAATTATATAATTAACGTATTAACTACAAAACTGTTGTATTATTTCGTCAATTAAAATACTATTTAAAATAATATAAACATTGAAAAAATGGTTAGACAAAACGGGTAAATGCCCGAATTCGGGTATTTGAGCAAAGGGTTAACCGGATAGTTACCCATCTCTAAATCGTTCATCTATTTCACTATACACGGGCACCGTAATAAACCTATATCAAACAAAATGCCACCAACTTTATTCAATATAACTTAAAAATACACTAAGAAAATGAAATAAAATAAGAGCACCATACGCCTTTTTCAAGGTTCCCGCCAAAACTCCTTCATCTAGGTTATTGGTCTGTGATCGTACACACCTTAGATTACGTACCTTAGATTACATGTACAATCCCCGTCAGCCACAGCACAGATTGCACAGAAGCTGCAATTAGAGTTTTGGCGGGAACGCGGAAAAAAGCTGTGTCGCTGCGTGATATTATTTTCGAAATTTGTGTATAGTTGCGTTTTTATGTGTAAAAATGGTGGGATTATTATCATAAAACATTCGATAACGTTTACGGGTGTAGGAAAGTGATATTATGAATTATAAAATAATTTTTCATGTTGCCTCCAAAACTTCGTAAAATCTCCTAGTAAAGTCCCCATCACTTTACTGGAGCCTTCTCATCACATATTCCACGTGGAAGCGTCCAATCATCGTCATCTTCCATATGGATATTCATTATCATAAGAAATGAAGATAAAAATTACTGAAGATAGGCTGTTATGGACATAAATCCGTAGCCGTAAAATGATTTTTTTTAAAAAGCTGCATTAAAATTATCGGATAGACACACATCCGATAATTTGTTTGCAGCTTTATTTCAGCGTGCCAGATAGTGTTGCCCACCTGAATTAAAACTTGTTCACATATATGGCTATTCGATTAAAAGTCGATGTCTTCGAATTAGAAAATTTAATTACCCCATCGAAGTGACTTATTTATTTATTTATTTACACTTTTAAGTAATTTATACATATGGCGGACTTAATGCCACTAGGCATTCTCTAACAGTCAACCTTGGGGTTGTGAGAAAAGAAAATGTAGAGGTAAATAACCAATGATAGTTATTACGAAACTAACAATATTGATTTATATACATATACAAAACGTAACCGTTATTATTTATTTGTCCAGTTAAAATCTTTTTTACACATACAAAAAAAAATACATATACTACCTAATCTAACAAATTTTTCACTCGTAAATCTTTTGTTAGTACCTACGTGAAAACGATCTCAACTGCAAGGTGTCACCTCAGATCGTTTTAACGTTTTTTTTAATGTGATGGTGGTGGCAAACAAGCATCCCGTTCACATGGATGTTAAGTGACGACTGCAGCCTATTAGCCTTTAGACATCTACACAATAACCAGTGGCGGACTAAAGGGCAGAGGTGGTCCGCCACGGGCCTCCGGGTCCGGCGGCCTCCAAAGATCGCATTGTAGACAATATCGGATTTTAGATTTTAGAATATATTACGGCGGGAAATATCGTTCTTTTTTTGCTTGCGCTTTCTTCTTGATTTGTATTTTAGAGAATCCTTCCACCGTGTAACAAAGATACGTACATTTATTTATTTATTTATTTACTCTTTAATGCACATTGAGCATATACATATGGCGGACTTAATGCCTCATGGCATTCTTTCCCAGTCAACCATTGGGTAGTAAAGAGAAGAAGCAATAAAGGTGCAAGAATTTTTTTTTAAAAAGACAGTAATAACAGTATTAAATTATTAAATTAATTTAATTATATTATTATTATATCAAATACATAGATAAAAATATTATATATAAAAAAATATATTAATATATATATATATATATATATATATATATATATATATAAATGGGTATATATACTTATAAAAATACGTATACAACAAAATTATCCATAAGTACACAAATACTTCATTAGGTCCATTACATACACTAGAATAATTAAATGCACTTATATAAAATTATGTCTTTATACGAAAAGTAAATACATAAATAGTAATTATACTAAAAACAATAAATAAAACGGATGATAAACGAAATATGGTGATGAATCAAGTTAGTTCGGCAGAGAGAAAGCTGTTAGATACCGACGATGATTTTAAAAAATACCCACGGACTCTGGATTTAAACACAGCTTTGCTTGGAGCATTCTTAGCGTTAGCAGGGAGCTTATTCCAAAGTGATATAGCTGTGACGGTGAAGGAGTTGGACATGAAACCTGAACGGTGAGAAGGGACAGTGAGAGTCAGTCTATCAGAAGAACGAAGGTTAAGAGAATGCGAATCGCCTAGAAACTTGAATTTTCGGTTGAGATATTGAGGGGAACAAGGAACGTTGATTACTGAAAAAAGCTGGCAAAGAATTCGGATGGATCTTCTTTGCCGAATGGCTAGCCACTTAAGCTTCGAACGAAAGTGGGAAATGTGGTCGTATTTACGAAGGCCGAAGATAAATCTCAAACAATTGTTGAGGATACGATCCAATTTGTTCAGCTGGTTTTGGGTTAAATCGGTGATACAAACATCTGCGTAATCTAATATTGGAACAACGAGGGTCTGAACTAAAAGGATTTTCGTCATAGGAGGCAAGAAATGCTTGAATCTGTAAAGGGAGCGCAGTGTAGTTGTGGGTTTTATGCATACGTAAGAAACATGAGTGTTCCAGCTCCAGTCAGCGTCAATATATAGCCCTAAATCCTTAACAGATTGCGAAAAGGGGATATTTACTTTGTTTAAAATTATGGGCGATAGATGATCGAACCTGAACTTTTTAATTGTTGTGTACTACCGACCACAACGGCTTGATATTTATTTGGATTGATAGGGATACCGAAGTTGACAGACCAATGTTAGATTGTATTTAAATCGCAGTTAAGATCTAATATCGCTTGATCGAGTTCATGACTATGAGCCGAAGTGTATAACTGTAGATCATCGGCGTTCAAATGGTAAGAGCTTTTGAGATTAAAGTAACGAAATTAATAAATAATGAAAATAATAATGGAGACAAAATACCGCCCTGTGGTACGCCAGACGATAGGTGGCACCAGTCAGAAAGCTTCTGATCAGCGCGCACCGCTTGTTGACGTCCACGAAGATATGTGGAAAACCAATCCCGTACCAACGGAGAGGAGCCTATTTTAGAGAGAATGCAAATAAGTAAATCATGATCGATTGTATTAAATGCATTGGAAAAGTCGATAAGTACAAGTACAGACAATTCAGAGCGTTCCATTGCAAGTCTGATGTCTTCCGTTACATTGAGCGCAGTAGAA
This sequence comes from Macrosoma leucophasiata, assembly GCA_036365455.1. Taxonomy (NCBI): domain Eukaryota; kingdom Metazoa; phylum Arthropoda; class Insecta; order Lepidoptera; family Hedylidae; genus Macrosoma; species Macrosoma leucophasiata. The sequence continues at coordinate 13,857,585 of JAWQUS010000009.1, read as the reverse complement.
GTGCTGTGACCAAATCTAAAGCCTGATTGATATGGTGAGAGAAAATCTAATTTGAGAACGAATTTGGAGAGCTGTAAATGGACGGCAGCTTCAAGAATCTTGGAAAGATAAGGTAAGATCGAAATCGATCTAAAATGATCAAGTAGACGAGGGTTTGATATTTTGGGGATAGGAATAATATGCGCCATGCGCCAAACTTTAGGGAATACCCCAGTAATTAGTGAGAAGTTAATGACATGAGTTAAAATATGAATCAAAATATCAAAGAGTACTTGAAGCATAACCCTATTCACACCGTCGCAACCGATGGCTTTAGATTTAAGTGAATTAAATAGAAAAGCAACTTCGTCGTTGGAGAGTGGAGAGAAGGAGAAAATGTCCGACGAAAGATTTGGCAAAGAAGAAAGGTAATGGATTGTGTCATTTTTGGTAATTTGGTCAAGGGTTAAGGAATTGGCAAAATGTAAGTTAAGTTGGTTAGGAGTGAAGTTCAAGGAGGAAAACTTAAGAGGTGATTTACCAAAGCCAGCAGCAGCTTAGCAGCTTTTACCATTTGGTTACACCGATTCCTAGCGCGTTTGTACAAGGCCCAGTTATCTTCACTACGATTTCTTCTAAAAATCCTAAAAGCTTTGTCCCGACGTGACATTTCCATCCGTACACTTTGGGTGATCCAAGGGGCAGGAGGCCGTTTAATACGAGTAGCGCGGAGAGGGCGTGAGTGTCAAACAATTTTAAAATTTTTGTGTTAAGCAGATAAATTTTGTCTTCAACAGTAGCCGCCACCTCGATCTCCGACCAGTCCGTAGACAGAGCATCTAATTTCAGTTTGTCCATATCGATCCTAGCAAAATTTCGAAGTTAAATAACAGCTGGTCGTACCTTGGGTGCCTTGAGATTGTATGAAGCATACAATAAATCATGACGGGAAAGGCCCGGAGCACAGAACTGACCATAATTTAGAATTTTATCGGGTGAAACAGTTATGATAAGGTCAAGCCACGAGTCCTCGAATTCAATGTTATGGTGCGTGGGATTCAGATTTTCAATGTGAGATTCGAAGATTCGAGGATTGACCGCAGATGACACGATCTAGAGTTCACTTTCATCATATCGGTGTTAAAATCGCCAAGGATTAGCAGATGTTTGTACTCCGAGGAAAAAGAGTTAAAGATGGAATCTATGGTAGCAAAATAATTGATAGTAGGGGGACAGTAAACAACTCCTAGCACAGCTTTAGCACCCTGGAAAGACAACTCAAGAAATAAATATTCCGGGCTCTCGGAGTATTGAGAGGGAGAAGATAGAATGACAGTAAAAGGGATGTTGCTACGTAAGTCAATAGCAACACCCCCGGCTCTTTTCCCTATGCGATCGTTGCGTATGAGAACAAAGTCAGGAAGACTATAAGAAGTGGAGAGAAGTTCGGGCTTGAGCCAACTTTCAGAGACTAAAATGGCATGAACATTAACATCCGTAAAAATGTTGAGTAGCTCCGAATGGTGCTGCGCTATGCTTTGCGCATTGATATGGCATACGTTGAAACCGTTAGTCAGGAGCAGTTCATCTTCAACTTTTGACATAGAGGTGACGACTCATCTTCGACGGAAGCCCACGCAGAGGACGAACTATTAAGAGCTGAATGAAAACTATCATCATCAGACATTATAGAAGTGTATTATAATATAAATAAATAATAGTAATATATAAAAAATATATATAAATAAAAATAAATAATAGTATAAATAAATAATAATAAGTGAATTATATCATAAAAAAATATAAATAATATATTATAATATAAATAAAATAACAATTTGTAAATATATTAATATATGTATATATAAATATTAGTGTATATATATTTGTTAATTAGATAAATGTTATTAAATATATGTAAATAAAAAAAATACGTATATTGATACAAAAAAAAACACAAAAAACAATATATAGATATTGCGTACCTGCCGGCCGATTGTTCACATTTAAGACACAATAAATTACACAAGTATAGGTATCTTTCACATTTAAATAATTAAAACCAACAATAAAATTGTGTCAAAACTCCTGAATGTTAAATGAAATTGTTATCTGTTTTGTGTGCTATATTGATAATAAATAAATAAGGAGGGGCCCAATATGTGCGTAGCCCCCTTTTTTTTTGCTTGTGAGTCAGGCAATACGGGCCACCGGCCGCAGCGGACTGGAGGGGAGTAGCCATAGCGTTTATTGCCGATGCAAAACAGTCTGTCATTTTTTGCAGGGGGGATGCAACACACACGCACACTACAAAAATCGTCTATTACTACGAAACTCACTCCTTGACTTTAACAAAATACATAAACAATTTAACGCACACATTTAAACATCTAGGCGTCAGGTATAGGCCCATTTGGGCTTGTACTTTGATAGAGGGGAAAGCCTGCAAATGGATATTACCCCTCCGGTGTTGCTCTATGGCGTCAGACTACAGGGCCGCCAAATGCCGCCCCGGGACCCTGATGACTTTAGTCCACCACTGACAATAACCAGAGGTCAGAGTGCCGATGCATTGTCACCCCTGAGGACTAAGATCTTTTGCCTCTGTTATCGTTATTACGGAGCCATAGATTTATCCGATGTAACATAGTTATTAATTTTGGCCATAATTTAAGAGATTCTTGTAAAACAAAATCATAAAAACATATTAACTTTGATTTATGCTACTTTTTTCAAAATCATACCTAAAGATTTGATTTAGGGATGACAGAAAAACCCCAAACAAGTAATCGATTTGATATTAAGCACAACATTATTGGATATGATGAACCAGGGTTAAATTAATTAAAGGGTACTTATTTTTCTTTAATATCAACTGATAAGAGGGTATGAATGTTTGTGAAGTGAATATGAAAAATAAACATTAACTTGAAGATAGTCAAAAGCTCCGGATCAAACGTTTACATCCATTTTTTTATGTCTACTACCTAATAAGGCTGAACTAGGAGACTTTATACCTATATTGGAAACTAGCTGTTGCCCGCGGCTTCATCCGCGTGGATGTCGTTTTATAAATAACTAAGTAGCCTTATGTTCTTTCCCAAAGTCAGCTCTATCTCTGCATAAAATTTCATTAAAATCGGTTCAGTCGTTTGGACGTGAAAAGGTAACAGACAGACAGACAGAGTTACTTTCGCATTTATAATATTAGTAAGGATTTATTTCATATGAACTCCAAGCGAACTAAGTCGTGGGAAATAGCTAGTTAAATCATAAGTGTACAGTAGATCTTTGCTGAAATACATATGCAAATGTACTAAAATGGGTAAAAATATACTGACCTACTTGTAAATAATTATAATACAAAAATATTAAAATTGCTTATAAGTCGTTGTAATTACGTATTCGCCATTGTAGATATTTGTTTCCAAAATGGGAATCAATTTATTTCTTCACATCACAGAACACTAATCTCTTCTCTTACGAGAGATTTACATATTATGGTAACTCGAATAAAATTGTGGTTGTGTGTGAGTAGTCGTTAGTAAGTCGTGAGAAAGAGATAGTATCCGAGCAATAAGGACGGCTAGCTAAAGTTGTATTGTATTTTGCCTACTATATGTACCTACTTACTCTGGTAGATTATAGGTAGATAGATGGACAGGCGTCCATCTTGAATTTCGCTGAATTTGTGCCGGTTATGTGATAAAAGTGTATTTCGTAGCCCAGTCTACTCGTTATTTGTTAATTTTCAAGAAGTTTATGTATGCTCGAACTATTTATTGTTTAATAAGATTAACTACAGTAATGTGTTAGGTATGGATAAGTGCTTGATCCATTTGATCATTTGACGAATAATGGCGTGCGTTTTTCTGAGTGAAGACTTTCAAATTTTATTTCATGTCATCAGTTCATGTGTAGTCGCATTTAGCTCACGTAGCTGATTAAATTAATTGTATCATTATAAGTAAAGACAATCTGATCAATTTTTACATGATAGCATAAACCATTGAGTTAAATGTCGGTTTTTAGGTTATACATCAATACAAGTGACTCGTAATCGTTCGTAATCACTACATATTACTGATTCCAAGTGACAAGTTGAACGAATAAAATTACATTAGTCAAGTGTGGTTGTGAATATCTGAAAGTGACGTCGAAAATATTTTTATTCACAGTATCATTACTCAAGACATATGCGATTTCCGGTAAGACTATCGTGGATAAAACCCTAGGTTTGCGAAGGCATAGCACGATGGCAGTACCTAGTAGAGCCCGGGTATATGCCGATGTTAACTCACAAAATCCTAGAGGGTACTGGGACTACGAGAGCTATGTTGTGGACTGGGGCAATCAGGAAGACTATCAGTTAGTACGCAAGCTGGGCCGTGGCAAATACAGTGAAGTATTCGAGGCAATAAATATCACAAACAATGAGAAGTGTGTAGTAAAAATATTGAAGGTGAGTAAATGTATTATTTTGTTAAAGTAACTGATAGTCACTTCAATTCACTTGAACTTCGCTAAACAAATAATTTTCTGGTTGATTGATTAAAAAAAAAAATTGTTACAGCCTGTTAAAAAGAAGAAGATTAAAAGAGAAATAAAGATATTAGAAAATTTAAGAGGAGGCACAAATATAATAACGTTACAAGCTGTAGTCAAGGATCCAGTATCTCGCACTCCTGCTCTCATATTTGAACACGTGAACAACACTGATTTCAAACAGCTGTATCAAACGCTATCAGACTATGATATAAGGTTAATTACATATTCTATAACATTAATCATTATCTGTTTCGGTATGTTCTAATTGGTATGTTCACTATGTAATTAACTACTGCAAAGTTGCTTGATCTTTCCACTTTGTTACTATAAAAACATTTTCCATGAATATCAATTTATATTGCTCATTTTTCAGGTATTATTTGTATGAACTTCTGAAGGCATTAGATTATTGTCATAGTATGGGTATTATGCACAGAGACGTGAAGCCCCATAATGTGATGATAGATCATGACAATAGGAAGTTGCGTCTCATTGACTGGGGGCTAGCAGAGTTCTACCATCCTGGCCAAGAGTATAATGTCCGGGTGGCTTCTAGATACTTTAAGGTACTTTGTCATTCTTTATATGTAGTACAAAACATTGTTTTAAATTAAATTCAGTGTTTATATACAATTTAAACTTTCAGGGTCCTGAGCTCTTGGTTGATTATCAAATGTATGACTACTCTTTGGATATGTGGTCGCTAGGGTGCATGTTGGCATCTATGATCTTCCGTAAAGAGCCATTCTTCCATGGTCATGATAATTATGACCAGCTTGTACGTATTGCAAAAGTGCTGGGCACTGAAGAACTGTTTGAATATTTGGATAAATATCATATAGAACTGGATCCTCGGTTTAATGACATTCTTGGGAGGTATGTTTTAATATGTTAATTTTTCTAACAATTGCCTTTAAAAAATCCTCCAAATTTGTTAAAAATGTCATGGTTCTACAGTTAAATAATTAAAAATTAACAATGAAAATCTTAAATGGTGGTATTTAGCATGTCCTGTTACATTATAATATTTAGTTATATACATAATATATACTTATTGTCATTATTTGTATTTCTACTAAAGCAAAATAATTTTACTTGTTCTTTGAAATACAATGCTTGCATCTTACCTACATATTGATTGAATAGTTTTTGCTGATTTTACTTTTTCTGAACACATGGACAAGCTACCATTTTAGATTTGTTCTTCACAGCTAGCAACCTGTAGACATGAATGTTATGTGTTAATAATAATAATACTTTATGCATTCAGACATTCACGTAAAAGGTGGGAACGGTTTGTGCATGCCGAAAACCAACATCTGGTATCACCTGAAGCATTAGATTTTCTTGATCGCCTGCTACGCTATGATCATTACGAGCGTTATACTGCTCGTGAGGCGATGGATCATCCATACTTTTGTAAGTTTTCTATAAAATACTTTTTCCTAAAACAAGTCTATAAATCCTACAACTTTCTTCTCTCTCTCTGTTTATATCCAACAGATTAGCAAAAACGACTGCCCGAAAGTAAATAAATTTTATCCAATGAATAATTTATTCCACATTCACAATCTTTAATTTCTAGTTAAGAAATTAAAGATCGTGAATGTGGAATAACATTGTATATTTACATTAAAACTGTTAAGTCAACATTTCTTAGTATTAATTAGATTTATATTTTCAACAACAGACATAAGGAATGTTTTAGTTTAGTGAATACAAAGTTAATTTTCATTAGCGCATCACCTCTTATGGGCAGCCTCCATATCAATCCCAAAATTTAAGTTTTCCTAAACGAACAACTGCAATGCTCTTTTGAACTTTTGAAAACATTTTTTTGTCTATTTATCAAGATTTATAAAAAGTCACAGAACAAAATTTAATGTTGTTAGAATTGATCTAAAGAGGCTGCAGAACTGCTGGTCATAATGCAAGAGGTGATGCGCATATTTTTATTTACCCTATATAATCGGTTTTTAAAATAAATAAATAAATGTATGATTGTTTATTTACAATAGAAATAACTGTTTATTTACAATAGAAATAACTAAATAAGAAAATGTTAAGAATACGCAAGGCACCATTCTGTGAGAATAACTTTCTCACAGAATGGTGCCTCAATTATATATTGTGTTTCTTGAGCTTGTTTCTGTATTTATTTTATGCACCAAAAATAGTACTTTGACTACAGTCATCAGTCATAATATATTGCATAACTATTCAATTTTCATATTATGTACTGATTAGAAATTATTTTAATCTACTATCAGTCAGTCTGTTCTTATATTATGGAACGAAACAGATAATCATCAACACCATAGAATTTTAAAACTAGTCTCCTAAATCCATAGATATCTACATAAAAACTGCTGGTCATAATGCTGATTCATGGCCTCCCCCCTCCCCGAGGTCTATATTATTTTGCCTCTTAGATAGTTATTACAGGTCCATACATTACCAGTTAACTGGAAGAAAATAGTACTGAATACTGCCATATTATTATGTCAGCAGATAGATTAGTTAATGAGGTAATGCCTACACCCTCATACTTCGAAACTGGAACTCTGACACCAGTGATTGGGAAATTAAATTCTTAGAAAACATAACAACAACACACTTTCTGCTGAAAATAACTTATTAAAGATGTGTTTAATTTAAATTAAATGTATTTTTTGTGGCTAAATTCAATACAAAATGTGTTCTTTTTAAAATAATCAGTTGTTATTTAATGTGTATTTTCAGATCCAGTTGTGAAGGAGCAAGGTCAGATGGTGTCTTCTAACTCTCCAACTCCTAATGCATTGCAAGGACCAATAAATGCTACGGAATAATTGTTATAAAATTCAGTAATGCTCTTTATAACACTATATATTGAATATATACTTGTACAAGATTCTAGAAGAGATCCATAAGTGACAGATGTGAAAACACCAATGGTAAAAATAGACAAGGGACTCAGAATAACACCACCTGCTCAACTGGCAACTCATGTAATTTCTATGTTCAGTATGGAAGTATAATTTGGAAAGACAATATAATTTAGTGTTTAATGTTAGTAAAATCTGGTTTATTAATTGTTTTAAAGTGTTTTATCTCCGGTACAATATACAGAAACAGTCCATGGAAATGTACTCAAAACTGTTACTTTCAAGTATCTGATGGTGGGTGTGAAATTTTACAGAAAATTCTATATCCATCTTTTATGTGAAGTTCAATATTAATTATTGAGATAAAGAAAACATTTCGAGTTTCATTGCACTTGATCTTTTGCATTTATTAACCTATGGTATTGATATTGTAATTACTTGTATGATATAATATTGATAACACCTGCATACCATTTGCAAGTACTGGTTAGTAATTTTTCGTTGGTACTTCATTTAAAATTTTGTATTTATTTTATTAAAAATAAAATGTAGATATTTGTAATAAATACAAAATTTTAATATGTAATTGTTTTTTCATTATTAAATATTATCATGAGTTATGAAGAAGACCAGTAAACTTAATTATTAGAAATGTCAAATAAAACATTGCTTCTATTAGTATATTTTTAGTAATTTATGTTAGCTGTCCCTATACATAATATAGCTAAAATCAAGTGGATCTTCTCATAAAAGTGGGCCTCATTGATTATAATTTATTTTTAGTGTAATAACTTCAAGTTGTTGCATCAAAATTTCTTAATAAACAGACTAACTTTGCCTGGTAATGTTTTGGATTATTTATATGTTAATTAAAATTTATGTATTTAAAGTACAATTCGATATTATTGCCCTTGTAACGGCATATCACCTTTACACACTTTTCTTTACCTTTTAAAAACTATTAAAAAAAACTGGCTACTAGCGTTTTAGGCTTGTGAATGAAAAGTTCTGGTTTCATACTGTCATGTTAAAGACCCCATCATATTTTATGGAAAATTCAGTTGCCTTATGGTTCTCTAATATTAATTTTTTTTAAATATTTGAGCTTCGTAGTCACGGATACCTATACAACGAAACTGTAGTGGAACCAAGAGAGTGGCAACCAAGCAACACTCAAAATCATCAAGTCTAATTGAACCATGAAAAATCTTACTTGGTGATTTCCGTTTAGCTTCTTAAGCCATGCTCTCAGCTGAATCAATCAAAAACTGTGTCAATGTTAAGCCCTCGTCCTCCATTCCGCGCATGAAATTCAGGATCCATCGCTGCATTTGTATATTATATTTATCCACTTGCGTCAGCATTTCGCGTGCTTGATATAAGGCTGACAAACTTTTATGGCGTGGCCCACAACTGGGTCAGTTGGGAATAATCGGGAAACATAAGTTTAAAACTAGTTTCATAGCCCACACAATACACACATATCTTATTTCTCTTAGAGGCACTGACTTTAGTTTTCCTTCTCTGTAGCCATAAAGATCGGGATCGGAGAGATCGGGGCAGTATCGGGATTTTCATGACTAACCATTACGGCGGTGTCATTAGCTAATATTGCAGTCGTAACCTCAGACATACGTAACTGGAAACAAACGCGCAATCCGGTAGAGGTCCGGTAGCGCCTTTAAACTACCTTTAAGTGTTTTGTGCTGCAAAGTATCGTTTCTACTTTATTGAAATTTCGTTTATGTATAGATTGACATTTACGAATCGCAAAACAGGGGAGTAGTGGGAGCTCAGTACGCTATTTTTGTATTTTCTCGAACGCGTTAGATTAAGATATGGGAGATACCTTGCACCCTGTTGATTACATCCACTAAATCAAAAATTTGTAAAAAAAAATGACTAGGTCGCTACGATCTTACTCATCTTCCGAATCGTCTGAATTTTGGATAGGAGCATTAATCGGGCATATTTTACCTCTCGGAATATCTGACACGCTCTTTACCCACGACGCTCTTTTGTAAAACATTGATTCTTTCAGAAATGAAAGCGAACAATTACTCAAGAATGTCATATTCAGAGAGTGTATAAAGTGAACCCAATCAAAGCTCCCAACCAAAATTCTGACTATTTGGATGCGAGGCAAGCTCGTGGCGGAAGCCCTAAGGGTTCGGCCTTTTATGGAAATCTTAGATTTTGTGGAGGCACTGAACAGGGTGCAAGGTATCTATTCTCCTATATCTTAATCTGACGCGCTGGAGTAAATTCAAAAATCCCCTCTCCCGCGTGCTCAAGAAAAGAAAAACGTACTTATGTCTGTTTTGATGGTAAATAATGTTCGGTTTATTTTCTTTCATATATTTTAATTCATATAACGGACAATCAAGCATGCACTTCACACGTGCTCACCATTTGTGGTAGGTTAATGCTGCCTATAGAATATGACTACACTAAAACTCAAGTATAGGTCGCGCCAGGTAAAAAGAACGCTGGCGGTCAAGCTGCGCGTCATGTGTTTTTATTTCATTTTATGTTATTCTATGTAATATAGTTTTCAATCTGCCTACCAATACACGAAACCGCAAGCGAAAGCTAGATCAAAAATAAACCAATAGGGCTAGTACTTTCGTGCGCGAGTGTACCGATGCGCGAACACATCCCTTCTACTTTCTTCCAGCGTTCTTTTTACGTGGCGCGACCTATACCTGGTTTATTTTCTTTCATATATTTTAATACATATAACGGACAATCAAGCATGCACTTCACACGTGCTCACCATTTGTGGTAGGTTAATGCTGCCTATAGAATATGACTACACTAAAACTCAAGTACCTACGTATGCGGCTCTTAAAGATCTAGCTTGCCTATATTTCAGAAATAACCGACCCTTATATTATCATTTATCCAGAACACGATAGTTCTGAAATCTGTACATATTTTACTGTCAGGATGTGAGTTTTTATACTGGTGGTAGAGTACGAAGTGTGGGAGCTCTAGGGAGCAGGCACCACATTACATAATATACTTGCCGCTAAATGGTAGTGTTCAGCACTATCGTGTTCCGGTCAGGTGGTAATGTACGGCCCTGTAATTTCTGGCACAGAGGCATAACACCTTAGGCCTCAGGAGTGGCAACGCATCTGCATTTTGACCTCTGGTCATTGTGCTGGTGTCTATAGGCTGCAGTCATCACTTAACATAAATGTGAACTGCATGTTTGTTTGCCACTTTTATTAGATTAAAAAAAACCAAACCGGGTCGTAGATAAGTTACGACTTCTTGTTAAGCGTGATAATGAGAACATGAAGTTTCAATCCAGTTAAGCGGTCTGACGCTTCAAGCCTCCAGCCATATTTTGGGGTTTCTGACTAGGCAAAAAGTCCTGTGCCATCATAATAAATATTTATTTATTTATTCTTTTTGCACACGGATGATGTACAGTAGGCGGACTTAATACCAAATGGTATTCTCTCCCAGTCAACCTTAGGGCCAAATAAAACTGTCAAAAGGTGCAGTGGTTGGTAGTAATGAAAATTAATTTAAGAATGATATAGCCAAATGTTTCTTGAAAATACTTATATTCTATAAATAAATATCAATGTCTAAATACATACAACAAAAGTAAATATACATATGTAACTATAATATATATGTATAAAAGTATAAACTTTATTATAAATAAATAATTTTCCAATATGAAAATGTATATATATATGGTATACAATGATGACGACGGTTGTAACGCATTTATTTGAAGATAAGAAATATTTTTTTAGCCTGCTCTTAAATGCAAATTTGCTCGGAGCCTTCTTGATGTCTAGGGAAAGCGCGTTCCAGTTTGATTGCTGTTACAGCAAAAGAATTGGAATTTTAAATTAAAGACTATCGGAGGAACGAAGATTCAAATGGTGCAAATCGCCGAGTTTATGAAAATTACATCTTAGGTAATTAGGAGCACAAGGATCGTTGACGATGGTAAAAAACATACAGAGTATCCTAAGGGACCTCCTTTCGCGGATAGGTAGCCATTTAAGCTGGGAACGGTAGTTGGTAATGTGGTCATATTTGCGAAGCCCGAAGATGTAGGTATCTAGTGCAATTGTTAAGCATCCGATCCATTTTGTTAAGGAGATCTTGTGTCATGTTAGAGCAACAAACATCTGCATAGTAAATAATGGGCAACACAAGTGACTGTACTAAAAGAGTTTTTGTCCTAATTGGTAAAAAGTGTTTGAAGCGATAGAGACAACGTAAAATTAAAATAACGCGTTTGTTGATTTCAATATGTTTTTTCCAACTTAAAGTACTGTCGACAGTCAAACCTAAATCTTTAACATCCGAAGAAACCGGTATTATACAGTTATTGTATAGAATTGGCGTTAAGCGGTCAAAATTTAAACTTTTAATAAATTACGCACTTCCTAGAATAATAGCTTGCGATTTTAATGCGTTGACAGTAGCGCCAAAACGTTGTCAAAACGCCAAAATATGTTAGATGAAACGATGACTACTCATATCTCTATACATAAGAGTACTTTGACCCTTTATCCGATACCTCGTTTAAGGTATCGATGAGAAAAGTACTTGGTATCGATAGAAAAATATCGAGTATGTACTTGTATTTACTCGTATCGTTTCATCCCTAGTCCGGGGTAAGCAGTAGATATGATGGAGAATACTCAATCTATACTAAGTAATATTATAGAGAGGTAAAGTTTGTAACTTTGCAAGTTTGTTAGTTGGTAAGGGCTAATCTTCGGAAATACTGAGCCGATCATGAAAGTTCTTTCGCAATCAGAAAGCTACTAATATTATAAATGCGAAAGTAACTCTGTCTGTTACTTTTTCACATCCAAACGACTGAACCGATTTTAATGAAATGACAAAGCCAGAAATTATATAGAACTTTGACCCACTTGAAAACAGTTATTTACCAGCACGGCAAATACCTCTTTTTGCTGAGATTTAATCACTGACTACTTACACACACATTTAATCACTTTTAAACTTGTAGTTTGAGTGTAAACTTAAGACATGTCATGCATGGCACGGCCGCAGTAATACACATTTGATAAAGTACACACAGTAAGGCAAAAGACATGGTCCATACTGACTGGAAGTATAAAATCATTCTGATTTCTGCAAAACTTTACGTTGAGTATAAATAAAGTATTTTATATTTAAAGAACAGTTCTTTGATATAAGTACTCAGGTTTGTTGTTGCTATTTTATTTAAGTACAATCGTTTTTCGGGTAGATCGAAAATCTATGACAGTAGTAATGTTGACCGATACCTACATTGTCAACGTTTCAATAGTAAAAACAGAGTTTGTAATTATTTAAAAATAATTTTTATATTAATTACATATACGAAAATAATATGTTTGGATTAAAACTAACTTTGAGGGATTAAAACTTGAGTTAGAACGTTTTAAAGTACTTGATTGTTATTTTGAGTAACGCAATTGATTGCGATTCTAATTAGGAACAACCATATTCAAGACTTTTTTAACGTAATTATTAACCTCAAGTTATACAGAAAAAAGATTTATTAACTAAGAATTCTATTTTCGTAACATAGTTTTTCCTTAATTTACATTTCGTGTAAATGGTGGGTCACAATCTGTCATTGTCATTTGATACAGAGATAAGAGTTGACTAAGAGAAAGATCATAGATTACTTTTTAAACGACATCCATGCGGGCGAAGCCGCGGGAAACAGCTAGTAGGCTATATAGTATTTCATTATGGTAGAAGTAAAGTAGGTAACATTGCACCCGTGCGAAGCTGGGGCAGGCCGCTAAGTCTTTCATAAACTGCCATTTTCCTAGACGTGCTTTAGTAGAAGTACCTACTACTAACCCTGAGGTACCGGGTTCAATTTCGGAGCGAGTTCGTACATATACTTATATTGTTTCAAAATACCAATAGGAGTTCCTTACATTATCTACCCAGGGCCGGATTAAAACTTCTTAAATCTCTGATGAAATGAAATAACCCCCATGAAATTGTTTGCTTACGGGCTAAATCGGGACTATCTACTTCTCAATTCACGTTTACACGCTTCCTACACTCATGCATATTCCTTCAAGGCAATGCTAGTGCCGAATTAGTAGACGTAGCCATGTCGTTTATAAGTACTTAGGATCTTCAACGTAATTTTACGGTTCTTCCATGGTTTATGCGGAGGTAAAAAAAGAAAAATACTCCCCATTCGTAAGTTTTAACAATGAGTTTTGATCAATTTTTTTTGCTCATTAAAAAAGCGTCATTCTCTGATGCCCTCAGCAATTGCTTAATTTGCTTGAGTAGTTGAGTAATGAGCTAATTCAGCACTGCCCTCATAGGTGGTTAATCAAATAAAAACTGCGTCTGCCTTGATCTTAATGACATTTCAGTGCGTCAGGTAGCAAGCAGTTGGCGTGCACTGCATAAGCAAATAGGTAGAGCTCTCCTAAGGTAGAGCGCACCTCACCAAAAAATAAACTAGTTTTCCGTTTCGCCCGTTGTAGCAGGTACAGCAGGTACGTACCTCATGCCTCAGTAGGCCAGTGGTAGAGCGACTACGTTGGGACATGAGCTAGGAAGGGGGGCTCCCCCCTTCCAGTAAGTGGATTGAAACGGCTTACTCCGGCCCTGGGCTTCCTGGTAGGTATTTACATGAAGGCATGAATACATGCATTTATCTCTACCCCTTACGAAGAATATAGGCGTGGAGTTTCGTTCCTGATTAACGAGCGGCTCTAAGGCCCTAAGTATTGAGGGTTTTTTTAAATATTAAATAAAACGAAATGTATGTATAATAAAATAGTTATTTTAATAAATATAAGCCTGGGTTGCACCAAGATATTTGTTAAAGTTATTGTCACATTTCACATCCTTCTCTAACTTAAAGATCTTTAAACAAGCAGAGCAGTGGTCATCGAGCCATGCACAGTGAGAGGGTCTGCGTTTGGGCAGTATGACACAAAGATCTTACGAAAACCAATTCCACGCAGGTGAAACAGCGAGTCTGTTATTTCGTTCAACTGAAACCCTATTAGGTATGTGTAAATCAGCCGAGCCGAAGATCGGGATGGAAATGGAATCAAATGGACTTTAACACACGTCATATTACCTATAACTCAAGACTGATATTCATTCATATATAATACACATACTCACTTACTAAAATAATTACTTCACTAGGTGGGTAAACTACTATTTTGTATTATATTTTTAATGTGTTTCTGCAACTTTGAGTTGGATATTTCTGAATAATTTCTACTGCAGCAGTAGCAAAAATATTCGTTTAGAAAGGGAAACATTGCATTGAATTTATTTGATACTTCAATATCATCTAAATTTGCAACATCACAGTCATTATTTGTATTAGTGGTTCTGCCAAATGAAACATTTCTTGAAAAATTTGTTGCTTCTATAGCCGTTAATGGGCGTTTTATATCAATGTCGCTCTGAAACATAAGATAAATAAAAATATAGTTCGTTTTAAATAATTGATATCTTTATTTATAGAATCGCTAAATAAAATGTCTCACCTTGCATATAACACATTTTTTTATATGTCTTCCTTCATCAGAGCTCAATTTATCAGCAGTTTTACAAACAGTTGAAATAGTTGCTGGATAATTATCTTGGAGATTGGAAACAAAACATCTTATTACAGATTGTATACTATTTTGAGGTTTATTTTCTTTTATAACACTTAAATTCTTCATATGAACATACTTTTCAGCTTCTTCTTCAGATACATCTCTCATTGGTTTTAATATCCTGACTTCAACATCTCTTTTGTCCATGAAACCCTTGAAAAAAGTATAGACACTAATTCATAATTTTATTAACTTAACTAAACTATACTAACTTAACCATTTAGTATAATTTAATTAATATGTTTTAGCTCCTAAAGAGAAAGTTATTTTTATGTGATTACTTAATTTTAAATTACATTCAAAACCTAGGCTACCTGGGAGTATACAGGCAGCTATAAGGATAGTGCTATTTTACAAAAAGAGCAATTCACAGTTTAAGCCCTACCCACCGACGTTGAGGTATCTGCATGAGGTAGTTCGAGTACTGAGCCTCATGGTTTATCGCAACTTCTCTTTTTTGTCAAAATGCAGCTTAGGTGCTCAGTATCGAACACCTGAAATATACAGGTGCACATAAGTGTGCCTAGTTTTATTTTTAATAACTTTTTCCTACACACATTTTTTTTTATGTAAAGGTGGCAAACAATCATGCAGCTCAAATTGATGTTAAGTGATGACTGCAGCCTATAGATGTCTACACAAAAACCAGAGGTCAAAATGTAAATGCGTTGCCACCCCTGAGGCCTAAGTTGTCTCTGTGATAGTTATTACGGGGCCATACATTACCATCTAACAAGAACTCGATAGTGCTGAATACTACCATTTGGCGGCAGATAGAGGTAATGCGGTGATGCCTACGCCCGCGAACTTCGTCACTAGAGCTCTACCACCAGTTAAAATATCAATCTCATGAGAACAATATACCAATAGTAAAAAACAAAACATGTGTTCTGACAAAGGCAATTACAGAACAATATTGCTTTTATTGTAAAGGTGTTTTATGGTTACTTGACAAGGATAATTATTTGAACCTATGTGACGTCCAATCTGAGTTTCAAAAGAAATAATCAACAGAAAGTGCAATCTTTACACTAAAGGAGACCGTCAGGTACTATGTAGATAGAAAGACACCTGTTTATTGATGTTTCCTAGATTTAACAATAGCATTTTATCTTATCAGGGTGTCCACAGCTGATGTTCAAAAAAAATCCCTGACTTTTCCCTGACCAAATTTATTTATTTAGTAGACAAGTATGTTTTATTCATATCGCGCATGGCCCCGCGGATGGTGTAGATCGTAAGCGATCTACTCGGTTAAGCGATACGGGCGCGGTCGGGTGTGGGTGACAAATTAAAATGCGGGTTTTCCGTGCTTTGGAGGACACGTTAAGCCGTCGGCAATGAATATGCATTCTATACGTAGTATTATATACTACGTATAGAATGAGCACTTCGACGTCCCGCCCATTTCTCCGCCTCACCCAACCACCTCACCTCTTATGGGCGACGGTTGGTATTCTACAGCGAGATTGCAAGCGGCCTAGTTGTAATACATTTTAAAATCAATATATTATTTATTTACATAAAAATTGTGGTGGTAACGCTACTGTGTTCGATGGTAATATACGGTGATAGAGCTCCAATGAACGAGCTCGAAAGCGTGAATACCTACATGTTACCTACTTGACCTGCCAGTAACTGGTATCGGTTTTTTTTAAATAATAATAATAATGGCAACCCATTATACGTCCCACTGCTGGGCACGGGTCTCTCCCCTTTTTGGGGGGAGGTCTGGAGCTTACTCCACCACGCTGCTCCAATGCGGATTGGTGGAAGTGGGTGGGTTAGTGGCCAACCCGCTGTTTTTTTCTTTAATGTCAAAGTATTGACAGACAAGCAGACGGGCCACCTGATGGAAAGTATTCACCGTCGCCTATGAACATTTGCAACACCAGGGGCGTCGCCAACGCGCTACCGGTCCTGAAGGACTCTTTTGACGCCATTTTTGAAGAACCCCATATTGTAGCACCGAGGGAACACCTGAGAGGGAAGCTCATTCCACAATTGACACGTTCTGGGCAAAAACGAACGTGAGAACCGCACCGTTGAACATTGTCAGCAAGTCCTGGGTCGTTAACAATACGAATGGCGCGTCTTTGTAGGGAGTCAAGTGGACCAAGTTGGCATTTGGCTTACAAATGAGAGCAGTATTCCAGATGGGGCCGCACTTGGGCCTTTTAAAGCTGTAATAGCTGCCACGAAATACTGCCTCGCTTTGTTAAGCACCCCTAGCTTTTTGGATGCCAACTTAGTCTAACATTCAATGTGACTCCCAAATTTTTTTAGCGGTGAACGCGCAGACTTGTGTCTTCGAGGGGTTGAACTGCACTAAGTTGAGTCGACCCCAATCCGAGACCCGCTCCAGAGAGTGCTCGACTTCAGACACAAGTCTAGTCCTGCTTTCCTCGATAAGCGTCCGAGAAGCATTTGCACGGCTAGTGTAGTGTGCATCTCCCGTACTGTCATCTGCAAAGCAATGGAAATTGGGGTTTTGCTCCAACATTTCATTGATATGCAGAAGAAAAAGCGTGGAAGATAACACAGAGGCTTGCGGCACACCAGCGTTGATGGGTAGTCTGTTTGAGCGCTGACCATCAACTAGGACCTGTATAAAACGCTCAGACAGAAAGCTGGCTGTCCAGTTGCAAAGCCTCCCGGGAAGACCGTAAGATAGAAGTTTCGCGAGAAGTACCCTGTGCCAGACCCGGTCAAAGGCCTTAGCAATATCTCTAATGTAAACCGTTATCATGTTCTGGGTAGGTTATATATACTGTGGTGCTTCAGTGATGGAGCTCCAAGGCGTACGAGCACCAACGCATGTCCCAATTTATATTTCCCTAAATGGGACCTTACGATAAGGATATTACTATGTAAGCAATGTGGGTGTCTATGTTAGGGTAAAAATAATTACCACCGCAACGGTCATAATAATTATTACAAAAATGGTACCTCCTTTCTGGTCAAAGATAGCGGACATAATCATTTTCCAGAAATATGATATGATATGATGGATTTCAATTTTCTGTTTCTTGAGGTGTAAATTTTTCAAATCCAAGATAGCGGACAGTTTTTTTTTAAGATAATGTGTATTAATTTCGAGGTTTCTTGGGGTGCTGATTAAGAAAATGGCATCCATTTTTAGATCCAAGACGGCGGACTGACTGCTTTTTTCAAAATATGATATGGGTATCAATTTTGAGATTTCTTGGGGTGCTGATTACGAAAATGACATCTTTTTTTAAATCCAAGATGGCGGACATAATTATTTTCTCCAAATTGTGATATGGGTGTCAATTTCGAGGTTTCCTGAGGTGCTTATTACGAAAATGGCATCTTTTTTTGAGATCCAAGATGGCGGACATTATAGTTTTTCCAAATTGTGATATGGGTGTCAATTTCGAGTTCTTGGGGTGTTGATTACGAAATTGACATCTTTTTTAAATCCAAGATGAAAGACATAATTTTTTCCAAATTGTGATATGGGTGTCAATTTCGAAGTTTCTTGGGGTGCTGATTACGAAAATGGTATCCGTTTTCATATGACAATATGGCGTACAGACTTTTTTTTTCAAATATGATATGGGTATCAATTTTGAGATTTCATGCGGTGCTGATTACAAAAATGTCATTTTTTTTAAATCCAGGAAGACGGACATAGTCATATTTCCAAATTGTGTTGTGGGTGTCAATTTCGAGGTTTCCTGGGGTGCTCGTTACGAAAATGCTCTTAGGAAACGAATTCCTAGCTCTGTATTCAATGAGTGCGAAAGAGAAACATCGACACAGGCCGGCGCGTGAAACAGAACATCTTGTAAGAGAAATTAGCCTAATGCGGAGCGCCGCTCACACGTGATCACGTGACATTGCCGAACCGCGGCACCCGCTAGTGTGTGGGAATAATACGCTGTGTTGCTTTTGCCGTTTAATGTATACAAATAAAAGTGTCGGATTCGTCAGTATTTTGCAGTTTTTCTTTTAAGTAAATATTTAAAATAAAATGAGAAAAGAAGTAGATTATGTTTTTTTTTGAACCTCCACTAAAAAAGGTCAAGAGCCGAACACTTTAACACTGTAAAGGTATATTATATTCTATATATATAGGTATATTATATTATAGGAAAAGGAACGATCTGTTAGAAAATAAAAATTAAAATGGAGTAACCTAGTTATGACAACAAAAAATCATAACATAGTTCACTCCAATCTTGAAAAAAAGGAACATGTCTAATTAATCCAATTAAACAGTCACAATAGTTCACTCAATTAAATAAATCTTTATTCATTGTGATAAATATTTATTTATTTCAAACTGAAAAAGAGTTATCTAATTATGACGAAAAAATCGTAGCATAGATTACTCTAAAACTGAAAAAAAAAATGCTACTTTGGTCTGGATTAAGCATTAGACTGGACCGGAGTATTAAATTAGTTCCCTTATTTAAAAATCACTGGAAAAAAATGTTAACAACAATCTCAATTTTCCCTGACTTTCCAGTTATCCCTTCGATTTCACTGACTTTCCCTGACTACCTTGAGCTTCCCTGACTTTACAGAATGTGGACACCCTGCTTATATCTTATGAAATGTGTGGCAAAAGTTGGAGGATACAGGGATACATCCCTGTATCTGGTACCATCCGGTACCCATACTCCCCTGGCACTGGTATGAAGATACAACCAAGAAAATGAGGTGAAGTGGGGAAAGTTATTGTGAGTTGCTTACAAAATGAAATGTGGTCTGAGATAGGGTGGACAGACTTCTCTGAGCTTGTTTAGCTTGTACATAGATGAGCTGATTTGAGAGCTCAACAGCATCAACATGCGATGTTTAGTACATGGTCACATAATCAATAAGATCAGTTACGCTGATGACATAGTGCTGCTGAGCATGTCAGTCTGCACACTGAGAAACCTGCTTAAAAAATGCGAAACCTATGCTAAAAAACACAGTTTGAAATACAATGTTAAAACAAGTGAGGTAATGGTTTTCACTTCGCGACACATATGGTGTAGTACCACCACTGACTTTGGATGGCAGTGAATTAAACCAGGTGTGTAAGTTTTAATACTTAGGTCACATTCTAACTTCTGATTTAAAAGATACAGAGTAGTTATAGTGAGAGCGCAGAGGGTGCTGTGCGTGGGAATATGCTAGCATGTAGGTTCATAAGTTGTACATGTTAAGATCACATTATTAAGTCAGTCTGTCAGTCATTATACACAACTGGACTGTAGGTAACAAGCATACCTTCAATACCCTGGGAGTTCTATACAATAATGTTTTTAGAGTTGTTGAAGTTGCCCAGATTCTGTAGTCTGTCTGGTATGTTTGCATAGGGACATGTGAAAGAATTTTAGGCTGTAATGTGAAATAAGATAGCATCTGTTAGACAAAGAATGCTGGGCAGCACCAACAATATTCTTAACTAATCCTTTTCATCATCAAATTTTTATATTTATTTTATGAAAAGGTTATGGATTTCTTGAGACTGCTAAAATACTTACAATGTCATATTCAACTTGGGCACCACGTCCTATTGTCAAATTGGTCAATAGTTTTGCAGCTAAATCTGTAGTAGTTTCTGCCGTAAAAACAAACTTGCACTCTAATTTCTTTGCTACTTCAATCATTGTTGCCACTTTTATCTTTGACACAAAATCATCGGAAATAGTGTGTGACATATTCTTCAGACTTGTTGCAATATCAGAGTGGAGTTGTGTTTCACAATCAGAAGTCATTGAGGAAATAGAATTCACCTTCGGCAAGTCAGTTTTCTTTTGGAAATAATATTCCAGTAAGTTGATTATGTAAACATTGAAGTTGTATGTCATACATTGTTCTATAATAAGATTTGAAGTTTTTTTATTGCTTTCTTTATCTCCAATACCTGAAATATTTGAAAATAAAAAGAAGACATATTAAACCATTATTTTTATATGCAAAGGCTGTCGCTATTGGTGCTCATGGTAGAGTTTCATTGTCAGAGCTTGAGGACATAATACTGTTCATCACTATAATTTCGGAAGGTAATGTATGGCTGTTGCTTAACTATCATAGAGGCATAACAACTTAGGTCTCCAGAGTAGCGATGCATCTGCATTTCATTGGTGAATTCCTGTGTAGAGGCTACAGTATTCACTTACCTACTCTTTGCATTACATTAATTAAAAAAGATGTAGATTCCAATTCACATGCTTCATATATTAGTAGTAGCCTGTCACATTGTAACAGTTTTTTAATTACTAGAAATACCTACTTTGAAATATTTAAAGTTAAAACAGCACTTAGCATTCTATTTATTCAGTTTTGTTTTAAAAGAGTAGTACAGTGTATGGTGATCAGGATCATTGAACTAAACTGCAAAACTTTTTTAATGGTTTAAACTTGGTAGCTTATAACTATTGAATAACTTACCGGTAATATGCATGAAGAATGGAGTAATTCTTAACTTTTTATGGCTATCCATCAACATGCCATTATAAATCAAGTCCAGCAAAACTGTAGACCCACGTTTACCAGAGAGACAGATCAACACTCTTTCGTTTGATGATAATATCTTATTTTTACCTATACAGGCCCGGAACTTATGATTTACATAATCACCAAAGCAATTATCGCAATAACAGTATTCTTTTCTAATCATTAAAGTGGCAGTGTTTCCACATTTTCTACAAATCATTTTTGCTATTTGCTCTATGTCCTGTTTACTTTGTTTTACCTACACCAACAATGGCAATTTGCATTATTTGCAATGCTTACTTGCATTATTTTGAAAAATTTGATTAATTGACTATAGTCCGAAATTTCCATTGAGCTATAGTACATGGAGTAGAAATACCTACAGAATTGGAGTGATTTTTTTTTTTTTATTGTTATGGCGTCGCTATTACGCATATTGCCAGTGTCAAGTAAAACGATTTTTCGTATTTATTTAAACAGCGTAAAAGTTAGTATAATATAGTCATCAAGTATAATATGTAAGTATTAAGTATATAAGTTATCAAGTATAATATGTCAGTCAAGTGAGTTACAATCAAGTTATTCGAGTAAAGCGATGGCTACTTTACCAGAACATTTACAATGAAGTTTTGGAGGCAACCTGAAAGGTCGTGTTTTCGCACTGTTATTCTATTTCACAAAACACGGGCACTGTAATAAACCTATATCAAACAAAATGCCACCAACTTTATTCAATATAACTTAAAAATACACCAAGAAAATGAAATAAAATAAGAGCACCATACGCCTCTTTCAAGGTTCCCGCCAAAACACCAATTGGCGTGATTGCCTACAAAAATTTGGGCGATTACAATGGCCGCCTTTCATAGGGTTGTTTTCGATAAATATCGATATCATCTTCTAATACATGAGCGGTTATTATCGATATTTTATCGACACGAATTCTTATTCTTATGTATGCTTATAGCTATGCTAGTATGTATGCTTAGTCTAAGTAAAATACACTCACTAAATTAGAGTTGAGTATAATTGTAATAATTATGATGTAGTAATAAAATGTATCCTGTAATTTGCAAATGGTGAAATATAAAAGAAAGCTTTATTATATACTGAAGATCTTATGTACCTACTATACTTTTAGCAAATAAATAAATTCATTCATTCAAATGATCTCATTGATTACCAGCAGCTTGCGAAAGGTTCTCAACCAGAACTCGAGCTAAAAATTGCACAGTGTGGTAATGTTGAATTTCAGTAGGATTTTCTATAGCAGCCTTCAAATGTGAGTCTTATGTTGACCAGCTCCTTAGAATGCATCTCTGTAAATATTGTTGCTATGTATTCAAAATTTTAATCATTATGTTTAGTTAATTTGAGTACCACGATGACGCTTCGGTCAAGTTAAAGGCCAATAAACACATTTGATTTTTGTGCATTCTCGAAAGATCTTCTACTTACGTGTTGGACGTGAGTGCAACAGGATCTTTTTTATTTTTTCATTATTACTATACCTTAAACAATATTATAAAAGTAGCAGGAACGGCTCTAGGTATGTTAATGATATGAGTAATTGAAAAGAAATGGAACCTGCTTCAATTTTCAGATGATACGCATGTAGAAGTTAGTGACACAGATCTGTACGGCCCTGTGATTTCCAGCACAGATGCGTAATATCTTAGGTCTTAGGAGTGGCAACGCATTTAGATTGAAAGCTCTGGTTTCGTGTAGACTGATAGGCTATTACTTACTAATGTAAACTGATACCTGTTTGCCACTTCATTAATTGAAAAAATAACTGTGTTATATTGTGCTTATACTTATATAACACTCTAACAATCTTTGAAAAAAAATCCATGCTATATCGGGTGCAAAAAGGAGAAAACAAAAATGATTTAATTTACATCAATTTCTTCTTCGGTGTTTTATTAAGAAACAAGAAATTCTATCGAGTATAATGCTAATACAATATAATATTAGGTACATAATTTAAATTGATATGAAAATAATTTTATATCGATACTTTGATATATCAGGTTAGTATTCGTACATCACTATATAAAAATGCTATTTTTAGAAAAGAATGAATAGCATTAAAAGTCGTATAAGTCATACGAAACTTACACAGGTCTTCAAAACTCTTAAAAAAACATATCACTATATATCACTGCATTTCAAAATCTCACCGAATACGACACAATCCGTGAAAATTTGTACATAACCTCACAAAGTCCAATCTAAGATTATTTTCGTTTTTCCTTGCACCACTCTGTTTTAAGCAGTATGAGAGCATAATCAGTCAACATAAAGCAAAACCTAGAATACCACATTATCTAGTTAAAAGACTTAGTTTTCAAAAAACGCGACTATACACAAATTTCGAAAATAATATCACGCAGCGACACAGCTTTTGCCGCGTTCCCGCCAAAACTCTCCATGTAACAGTGTTGCCGTCAGGGGCTAGCTCACATTCCCACAAGCAAAGATAAAATTCCCCACATTCCCCACTAGTAATTTAAAAAATCCCCATTCGTTCCCCAATCTCTATAATAGCGCGATAATTTAAATTTAACAGTATTATGCACTCAATTTAAAGAAAAATAATGATACTCATTAAAGAAATAAAATAAAGATGATAACTATTAATAATTTTATTAAGAACAATTTAAATGTTACAAAATGTGACAAAACAAATTTAATTAAAAAAATATTATAATATAACTTTTGATTTGATTTAATATTTAAGGTGACTTCATTTTCGTGCTTTGCCATTTAATGCCATTTGAAGACGAATTAGAAATTTCTAACGGGAACAATGAAGAGGAAATAGAAGGAGTCAAAAATGAAGATATTTTAATTACCGACGAAAGATTGGCGTGGCAAGATGAGCGGGAAGAATGATTATACTTGAATAAAGAAATAAATTTTTTTTATCGAATTTAATCTCATATATATTTAAAATGTTATAATTTAATTAATTTAACAAATTCTTTTAGAAATAATAATGAAACTCCCTCAATTCCCCACAATTCCCCAAAAATTTTATTCCCCATTTTATACCCTCAAAAGTATAAAATTCCCCACGTTTTGGGGAATTCCCCACGGATCGGCAACACTGCCATGTAACCATGTAACTTAATAGTGATTGACCCTCTTGGTTATTGGTCTGTAATTGACCCAACAATCAATAAAATATCGCGATTTTATGTTTATGTCATTATAATATTGGAGTGCCAATTTTAAGGATAAAATGATCGAATATATTGGAATAAATACGTTTCTATTCACAATAATTATTTATTAATTAGTAACCATTGCAGTATTTTATTATTATTTTTTTTATAATTATTGTACGGCCACGGAATCAAGTCCTTAACAGCCAATCTTCAGTAATTTTTGTCTTCATTTCTTATGTTAGTGAATATCCATTTGGAAGATGACGATTATTGGATGCTTCCATGTGGAATATGATGAGATATCTCCAGTAAAGTGATGGGGACTTTACTAGGAGATTTTACGAAGTTTTGGAGGCAACATGAAAAATCACTTTTCACTTCATAATATCACTTTCCTACATCCGTGAACGTTATCGATTGTTTTATGATAAAAATCCCACCATTTTTACACATAAAAACGCGACTATACACAAATTTTGAAAATAATGTCACGCAGCGACACAGCTCTTTTCCGCGTTCCCGCCAAAACCTCCAGTATTTTATTAAGTTTTCAGTGTTGCAACGGAATGATAAATGCTAAATAGTGACGTTACGAAATTAATCGATAAATGAAATATTTCTGAATCGATTTATTTCGTTTAATTGCTTGAGTTGAGGTATATATTTTTTTTACAAGTACTTACAGTTATTTGGTGCAAAGAACAATGGCGAACTCCACAGACCAATCAGCCTTCTTGAACTCCCATACATGTTTTTATGTCAGTGAAATACTTACTGTCTTCAGCTCAAAAATATTGCTAATTATTCAACATCAATTCCTGAGTTGCGTGATAATAAACAGTTTTTTCGTCAAAACACCCAGGAAAAAATGATAAATAGGTTTAAAGTTTTATAGGTTTCGTTACTGATATCAAGTTGTGAAGCTAAATCGGAATCTTTCGGAAAAATCGGCTGCTTCCGACAATCATACACAAGAAGAGCAATATCTATTAGTCCACAAACAGTCCTAAAACTCAAAAGAAATCCTAAATAATCAATCACATTGATTAATTGATTTGAATGTCAAACTGGAGACCTCATATTCAGGAATGATTATGATTGATTTAATCTAGTTTTATCGGACGAGTAGTAATAGTATAAAAAAATAAAATTACTTTCTTGGTATCTGTTATAGTCTATCTATACAATATAATTATAGCAATATGTTCATATAAAACATCGATTTTGGAATCGATATTTCGCATAAATAATGTTCAATTAAAATCTTTTTTTTTTGCTTTTTAACCTAACCGTTATGAAATTACATAATTTGTTCAAAAAACGTAGAAAAAATATTTAAATACGATCTGTGCAAATGGTTTATAAATACGCTGCAACTTTTTACACATAAATTTTCGCCATTGTTCTTTTATGACTATTCAAACCATTTTAAACCACAGAGTTAATACACACGGATAAGGCACATTCTACTATAGAAACAGTAGTTATACAATAATGGGTAAAATCGACACATGTCTGACAAAAACAGTTTTGACTCTTTCTAACTAACCAGTAGCTCCCTATGTAAAAAGAGACACAAGATGCATGCAGAGTATCAATTTTGGAAATGATTTGATGTGACGTCAGACTTATGCCTTCGCGTGACGGTCGGCGCCGTTGTATGCGCCCGATTTGTGGTTTGTGGTACATCTGCTGTCAAACAAACAGGTGGTCGTAATATTTTTGCTGTTTTCTTGAAAACTAAATCTTTTAACTAGATAATGTGGTATTCTAGGTTTTGCTTTATGTCGACTAATTATGCTCTCGTACTGTTTAAAACAGAGTGGTGCAAGGAAAAACGAAAATAATCTTGGATTGAACTGTGTGATGTTATGTACAAATTTTCACGGATTCTGTCGTATTCGGTGGGATTTTGAAATGCAGTGATATACAGGGTTACAGGTTAAGTCGACCTATTCCCGTTAAGGGCGTGTAGTTTACATTGTTTCTGACTGATTTGTCTATGAAACACCCTATCCCAAATCTAACCGTTTTCGAGATATTTAAATTTAATTGTTTTTAATAAAAAATGCCCGAAAACAAGAAAAGAGTAAAGGGCTCACAACGAAGATTTAGCCTGAATGTGTGGATGGGTATTATTTCAGATCGTTTGATTGGGCCTTACTTTCTCCCCGACAATTTAAATGGAGAACACTACGAAAATTTCCTCCGAGAAGAACTAAGCAACCTTCTAGATGATTTGCCACTCAATCTTATTCGAGACATGTGGTGTCAGCATGATGGCTGCCCTGCACATTTCAGGAGAAGTGTCAGAGAATGGCTGGACACAAATTACCCAAACCAATGGATTGGACGAGGTGGGCCTTTGCCCTGGCCAGCTAGAAGTCCGGACCTTACCCCCATGGATTTTTATGTGTGGGGGCACATGAAGAGCCTTGTTTATAGTGCTCCCAACCCAATTTCCTCAGTTGAAATGTTGAGAGAACGAATAATTAATGCGGCGAATGAAATGAGAAGGACGCTAACAACTGGTGTAGTAAAAAGTGGGCTTCGTAAAAGAATGCGAACATGTGTGCGAATGCAAACCGAGCTGGACATGTTGAGCATGAACTTTAGATTTTAAGATGTTTTGTCGGAACTTGAAAGTTTAATACATTTTGTGTTTTGTTCTCACCTGTATTGTTTTATTTATTTTTTTTGCTTTTCCTGTAGCTTACGAAAACGACGTTTTTCTACCTTTTTCTAGGTTTTTTTTATCTCTTTTATACCTCGTTGGATAGCTGATAAAACGTGCATATTATTAAGCACATCTGCAAGACAGGCGCCATATTATTATTTTTTAATATCCTTGAATGAAAAATTAACTTTCTAATTTTATGTTCCTTTTTATCAGTTTAGAACGTCTGCAACGAATTATTTATTCGTTTTATGTAAAATTTTGGTTATTGAGGTTATAAAGCATCTTATTTTACATGCAAAAATCGACTAACAGTAATAATAAGACTTATAAATTTCAAAATAACAAAGGAGAAAATCGGGATTTTTTTATTAAAAACAATTAAATTTAAATATCTCGACAACGGTTAGATTTGGGATAGGGTGTTTCATAGACAAATCAGTCAGAAACAATGTAAACTACACGCCCTTAACGGGAATAGGTCGACTTATCCTGTAACCCTGTATAGTGACATGTTTTAATAAAAGTTTTGAAGACCTGTGTAAGTTTCGTATGACTTATACGACTTTTAATGCTATTCATTCTTTTCTAAAAATAGCATTTTTATATAGTGATGTACGAATACTAACCTGATATATCAAACTATCGATATAAAATTATTTTCATATTAATTTAAATTATGTAATATTATATTGTATTAGCATTATACTCGATAGAATTTCTTGTTTCTTAATAAAATATCGAAGAAGAAATTGATGTAAATTAAATCATTTTTGTTTTCTCCTTTTTTGCACCCGATATAGCATGGATTTTTTTCAGAGATTGAGTGTAATATAAGTATATGCACAACATAACACAGTTTTTTTTTTTTAATTTCATGAAGTGGCAAACAGGTACAGTTTACATTGGTAAGTAATAGCCTATCAGTCTACGCGAAACCAGAGCTTTCAATCTAAATGTGTTGCCACTCCTAAGGCCTAAGATATTACGCATCTGTGCTGGAAATCACAGGGCCGTACAGATCTGTGTCACTAACTTCTACATGCGTATCATCTGAAAATTGAAGCAGGTTCCATTTCTTTTCAATTACTCACATCTTTAACATACCTAGAGCCGTTCCTGCTACTTTTATAATATTGTTTATGGTATATTAATAATAAAAAAAAGAAAAAATTGATCCTGTTGCACCAAGAAGCTTGTAGGTAACAAGCTTCTTGTGTTGCACTCACGTCCAACACGTAAGTAGAAGATCTTTCGAGAATGCACAAAAATCAAATGTGTTTATTGGCCTTTAACTTGACCGAAGCGTTATCGTGCTACTCAAATTAACTAAACATGATGATTAAAATTTGGAATACTTAGCAACAATATTTACAGAGATGCATTCCAAGGAGCTGGTCAGCATAAGACTCACATTTGAAGGCTGATATAGAAAATACTACTGAAATTCAACATCACCACAATTTGCAATTTTTAGCTCTAGTTCTGGCTGAGAACCTTTCGCAAGCTGCTTGTAATCAATGAGATCATTTGAATGAATGAATTTATTTATTTGCTAAAGTATAGTAGGTACATAAGATCTTCAGTATATAATATAGCTTTCTTTTATATTTCACCATTTGCAAATTACAGGATACATTTTATTACTACATCATAATTATTACAATTATACTCAACTCTAATTTAGTGAGTGGATTTTACTAAGACTAAGAATACATACATTAAAAGAATAAGAATTCGTGTTGATAAAATATCGATATTAACCGCTCATGTATTAGAAGATGATATCGATATTTATCGAAAACAACCCTATGAAAGGCGGCCATTGTAATCGCCCAAATTTTTGTAGGCAATCACGCCAATTCTGTAGGTATTTCTCCTCCATGTATTTAGCTCAATGATTCAAACATCTCTCACGCCATCCTGGTGACAGCACCACTAACAATTATCTCCACCAACACTCATAACATTTGTTTTCTTTGCCATCAACCTGCATTGGAGCAACGTGGTGGAGTAAGCTCCAGGTCTCCTCCCAAGAAGGGGAGAGACTCCTGCCCAGCAGTGGGACGTATCAAGAGTTGCCATTATTATTATTTATTATAAATTTTAAACTTTATAATAATAATAATCCACATCCCACTGATCCCACGGAGATGTGTGGCGTTTTAAGCGCTTAGGATATTACAACCGTGAGGTGTGTAGTCTCCGAGAATACTTCCTGACCGTCGACGGGGAGATGCATCGAGATGTGGTGGCGGTCGATAGCGACCTTACCTCTCGCCTACCTAGCGCCCTCTCTTTGGCTAAAAAGAACTGGCGCAAACCTGAGGTGCTCACGACTAGCGAACGCAGGATTGTATGGCAAGGCAAGGAGTGCGAACATGGGCGTTATTACCGGGCCCTCCATGGGCCTGATTTAGATTTCTTAGCTTCTGTGGTCTGGCTACGATTCGGTGATCTCTTTGGGGGAACCGAAGGTTTTGTTTGTGCAATTATAGACGATGTGGTAATGACCAACAACTACCGGAAGTTTATCCTGAAGGAGGTAACGGTGGACATATGTCGGGCATGCCATCGACCGGGTGAATCAATCAGGCATATTGTTTCCGGCTGTTCGAGTCTTGCCAACGGCGAATACTTACACAGACACAACCAAGTAGCCAGGATAACCTCCCCACTTAACTCTCTATAGGTACTGCGAATGGTTTATCTGTTCTATCATCACTGACAGGACTATTGTTGCCAATAAGCCTGTTAAAGTGGTGATAGATCGCTCGGAGCGCCACGTTATGTTGGTCGACATCACCGTCCCGAATGATAAGAATCTCGTGAAAGCCGAAAAAGACAAGGAAATTAAATATCTTGATCTGGCTCACTAGGTTGTCGATTTAGCCATCATTGTGCAGATAGTCGTATCGGTGAACGGGCTGGTAGCGAAGAGTCTCGACCAACATCTCAAGAGGCTCTCGTAGAGTAGTACTCCTCGGCACGGCACGCATAGTGCGGAGGTTCCTGTCTCTGTGTCCCTAACCATCGGCAGCTTGGACCCTGCTCCCACTGCCGGCGGCACACAATTTTTTATATATACAT
Source organism: Macrosoma leucophasiata (assembly GCA_036365455.1). NCBI lineage: Eukaryota > Metazoa > Arthropoda > Insecta > Lepidoptera > Hedylidae > Macrosoma > Macrosoma leucophasiata. The sequence goes on along the minus strand of JAWQUS010000009.1, from coordinate 13,827,140 downwards.
ATATGTTTTTTTTTATAGGTACTTACTTATATATAAGTAAAGATTATTTTCTAAATTAAAAAAAATAAGTGGAATAATAATAAAGCCCATTTATTTCCAATCGACAAAAGTTGTAACATGCGTTTATAATTTATATTTTATATATTACTAAACAAATAAACGCTTAAGTATAACAAGATTTTTTTCTTTTTTATTTGTTTATTCTATTTATTTTTCTTCTACTCGCTAATTTAGCTTACTTTAGTAAGTACCATTTATCGGAACCCCTTCTCGGGTAAAGGCCTCTCCCAGATTTTTCTAGACCTTTCTATCCATATATATCCATACATATTCTCTCTTTCTCCATTCGTTACCCGCTATCACCTTTATGTCTATCTTCTATCCACCTTTTTCTCGGGCGCCCTCTTTACCTTTATCCTTTTGGTCCTTCCCTTAAAGTCCCTTCTAACGTCCATCTACCAGTGCATCTCGCTATATGTCCCGCCCATTTCCATTTCTGTTTTAGTGTTAACGTCTATAGTTAGTTAGAATCTATAACGTTTGTTTTTTGTCTTATTTGTACACTTTTTACTTTATGCAATCTTCTAATCTTCAGAACGCTTCTTTCCATTGCTTTCTGGCATGCTACTAGTTTAGATTTTAGTTTTGTGCTGTATGTCCACGTTTGGCATCCATATGTAAGAGTAGGCAAGACACAGTTATCCAAAACAATTTCCTTCAAATGAAGGGGAATGTGTGATACGTTCATGTTGATACGTCGCTCGACCTCCATTTCTTCATTTTTGTCTTCGAATGATAATAGTTTTCCTGATAAATGTAGTTGTTCACATAATCGAGTGGCCTTCCGTTTAGGTATATAGCGTTTGTGTGACTGTTTGTCAGTATAATAATTTTATTCTCGTTCAATTTGACACCTCGATTTCGCTATTTTCATTTAAGGTGCGTATCATCTTTTCTAATCCCTTACTAGTTGAATAAGACAATATCGTCCACGAATCTGAGATGAGTAAGTCGATCTTGGCCCTTCCGAATGCCAGTTTAGATTATCAAAAATGTACCATTATGAACAGCTTTGGTGATAGAGGATCTCCTTGTCTCACTCTTCGACAGATCGGTATATCAGGACGTCAGGACCACGCATCTCTAACTTGACTTGGCTCATGCTACCATCACATCACAGTATAGGTACATACAGTAGTTTCTCGCCTTTGAAGTTTTGCAATACGTCGCCTTCACCTCTAAAAACGCAAATTCATTAAGGTTGTCACGTTTTTGGTTTTTATTTATTTGGTTTGTAACGCGTCAGTTTTCGTGAACCATATATGAAAATCATAAAAATTTCACGCGTGTAATCCCCAAAGGGGTAGGTATACATGCAAACATCCTAGATGCGCCGGTCACGTTTTGGCCCATGTAACAGGCGGCGAGCCTATTGATATCTCCGGGCACATTACCAAACTTCGAGGTACTGGGAAGCTTCCAGAAAATGAAAAAATCTCTCAAACTATGTGTATTTCAACCTATTAACATTCCCTGAAATCTGTCAATCTACAAATCTACCAATTTAATAGTCTATCAGTATGCCAGTATTCTTACAATTGTAATGTACCGATCCTAATATTCATCCATACGTTTTTACCTTCATCCAATATAATCCGAATATCAAATAAGTACACAGAAATGCATAGAAACAAACAAAAAAAATATTCAGAGTTTTTCTTCAAAGATTTTTTGTTTTTAAGTAAAGTATGTACAATAAATGAAAATTAGAATAAATATTAAAATAACTTCTTTCCAAGAACTTAGTAAAAGAAATTTTAAATCTCGCACCCCTTATCGCTTAGTTGACATATTTTGTATGGGCTACTTGGTACCGACCCCTCCGTCCCTCCCGTCGCACGCCCCGCACGATTGCTCTGACATAAAAAGTCTGTTTTTTTTCGCTACGGACTAAATTGACACATGCAAATGTCTATTTCCAAAATAATGATACCAGCTCTCTAGTATTAGTGTTGTACGATACCGGTTCTATGAATCGTTACTTTTTACTTTACCACATAATTTTATTATATTTGACACTAGACAAATCTTTTAAAAATTATGGTTACTATGGAGTATCACAGATTTAATTTAATCCTTCAAGGATCGTACAGCCACCGGCGGCGAGACACAATTGAATTTCAATTGTCATATTTTTCTCGTGTCTGGACAGATTAAATTACTTATCGAACTAAGTAAACACGACAATTATTTATTTGTTGTTGAAGAATACGCAATAACAAGTTGCTAACAGGAACTAAACAAGAAATAGGTCGATGTACTGTAGCTATCAATTCCATAAAAGCGATAATACGGCGCCATTTTGAATACACTCCATTCGTCCTTCAACCTCCGAAATGCGATTTCACGGGCAAAAAACATGATAATGAACGCGTATTTGTACGCGTTCATTATGTACACACCGAAAAGTAAACAGAATCTCCAGCCGAAATGCCGAAGAAAAACGAATGTGTGACTTCGTCTAGTGACTCCCCAGCACTGGAAAATTATATTAAACATGTACCTAATAATTGAAGTTGAGAAAAATATGTGTACTCTAGGCCATATTGTCGACGACATTACCGACTGATTTATTATTGAAGTAGGTGATGACTCTGACGATTCGGCACATTCACATACGGAGTCATTACCTGATTCTGATTATTAACTTGCATGTCATTATTAAGATTTATAGACACTTAAAAAATAAGAGTGTTGCATTTATGTTTTTATCAATTCTATACATTAACCATACAGGTATGCACATTATATAGGCATGCCTATAGGTACATTGCGGGTGTCGCCACATTCTAAAATTTTAAAGACACATTTTTGTAATTACCTAATTTTTATATAAACCTCAAAATGTTAGAGGGTTCTCTGTAGGCACTGGTTTGACATGCAATAAGTCGTCTTTAGCATTTTTTTTTTACTAGCGCAGTGTAAAATATTAATAAGATATAATGTAAATTAAAAGGCTAGGATCAGTAAACGTACTACGTTGCACTAAATTTATTTTTATTATTGATTTGTTGTTTTTTTAAAGAAAAATGGAAAGAAAAATTTGACTTCAGGCGAGACTCGAACTCGCGGCCACTGGGAATCTAGTCCAGCCGCTCTGAAGTCAAATTTTCCTTTCCATTTTTCTTTAAAAATATATTTCACAAGCATGTGTTAATGCGAAATAATATAAAACAATGATTTGTTGTTATTGATATTATTTTTTTATTTTCTGTTTTTGTTACTGTTATGAAACAATATGCAATTCCTTAGATGTCTAAATACGGAAACTTATAAATGGTCTGATGTAATTTTATTAAGACTGTTTGTAAGCAAATAAGACTGTTTGTTCTCTTGAATAAAATAAAAATTATTACTGAAAAACGATACTAGATTGTAAATTACGTAAAGTTACGGTAGTGGCACATCACTATTAATGATTCCCAAAAACCTAGCCACACAACTTATGTCAATTTAGTCCGTACCGAAAAAAAACAGACTGTAGTCTAATGATCTGTGGACGTTACACATTACACGTTCGTTGGATGACTGTAGGTAAATAACACGTAAGTTTTCATAAGACTGTGCTACCATCGTAATGTTTTCAGTATTCTTGCCTAATTTTCGTATATGTGACATTTATTCAGCGCTTCCCGAATAGCATCTTGAGAGATTGTGTCAAACGCTTTGGTGTAATTAATGAAACCTATGTATAGTGGCCTGTTAAACTCGTATTTTTCCATTACCTGTTGCAGTACTTGTATATGGTCCGTCGTAGAAGTTTAGACATAAAATAATATAGAGCTAAAGAGTTTGTTTGTTTGACAATCAATCTGATTGTTAGAAAGGATAGTATTATAGATATATATAATCTCAGGAACTACTGGACCAATTTGAAAAAATATTTTAGTGTAAGATAGTCCCTTTATCGAGAAAGGGTATAGGCTAGCTATTTAACATCACGCCATGATGAATAGGAGAAGGTAGGTAACGTTGCACCAGCGCCAAGCCTAGTGTTCATCAGCGATAATTCTATTTAGACTCGAGGGCGTGCGCATTATTATTTCCCGCCAAACGGTAGCTGTTCAGCAGTATCGTTTCGGGTTAGATGGTAATGTATATCTGCATTATAACTACTTAAGACAGAGGCAAAACAATTTAGGTCTATTCCTGAGACTGAATAAATCTATGATCGCATTGGTTTTTATGTAGATATCTAAAGGCTGCATTACAGTTTCACACTTACCATCAGTGTGAAATGCATGCTTGTTGGGCACTGTCAATACATAAAAAGAAAATGGTCGTTAGGTACTCGCGTCGATTCCTTCGACATTTAAATCACAAAGGAGATGTTGCAAAAATGTATGGACCTCCGGCCATGTATTGTACACAATATCATTAACAGGCAAAATCAATATAAAAACGTTTTTACTGCATATTTTCACTTATTTAGCTTTGTTTGCAGTTACAAAATATTATTTGCAGTTTGAGTTGCAACACAAACCAACATGGCGAATATGGGGGGCGATGTCATTTTGACATTTTCATTTTTTAATTGTTTTTTGATTATAAAGTACTAGGAGAAAAAAAAGTCTTATTTTCATACTATCGAAATCGATTTCATGTGATAATACTAAGAACTTAAACTAATCAATTTGCAATTTAAAAATGATAAAATAGTTTGAATTAAATGTGGTAGTAACTCTAAAATATATTCTTGAATAAATTAATTGTATTTTTTTCGGATTCTTCTTTAATTTACCCATTTTTTGAGGACGTGTACGAACTAGAGCCGAGCTCGCAACATCTCCTTTCAAACTTCGGGCATATTCTTGTCATAAGGTTTTTCACGCGTTTTTATTGCATCCACTCCATTGTTCAAGTCTTAGGAATCGGCGTGCATGTATGAAGAAAATGATGAATGTAGATGAGGCACGGGAGGTGTGTCAGGACCGGGATATCTGGCGCTCCACACTTCCTGCCTACCCGTTAGGGATCTAGCGTGAAGATACATACATATACACACACTCCATTACTGTCGTAAGTTTCCATTCCAGTAATTTCAATAGGCACATCAGTTGAAAAGCTTCAAGTTGGCACTCTTCGTCGTCCAGAAGTGGCCTAAAGCTTGTAAATTAGTATATTTAACATTTGAAAAAATTGTAAATAGGTATATACATTTTTATGAGGTGCTGTGCTACTCTACCTATTTGCCAATATGCAATGCATGCCACAAACACTTAATCCCGTTTACTCCATTGTCGACCAGCCAGAATTTATTTGCCTTTACAGATTACATAAAATGCGTCTCTCACGCCGGTTCACGATGTGGTACCTACGGCGTGTTGTTAATACTTGATTAACGATTAACGGACTTACGGAGTATAATTTAATCCATTAGTCGAAATGGTATTTCGTGAATTAACGATTAATAGATAAACAAGTTAATGCCAAGCTATGGCAATGAGGCATTATAAAATATTTTCTGCCTTGTTGCCACAGTGATCTTCAAAAGTGGATTGATGTAGGAATCCTAGTTTGAGGATATCCGATTATTTGGAGTTACTCGGGTTTATCATTCTATAAAAAATTGAGTTAACATTGTTTTACTTTAGACTTTTTGAGTTTATAAATTAGATAACTGTAAGTAGTTATAGGTATGATAGGAATGTTGAGTGGCTCCAATTTAATTGGGTTATAATTTTTTCTTAGCAAATTGTTTCGTTGTTAAATACTTCTATTTAATTAGATTAGTTGGCAATATATAGCTCACATAATATAAAAATATTAGGGAAAGTAAAACACGATACGATCTTAGCTTAGATGTTCAGGACCTAAACTAAAAAGGTGATTAAAAGGATAGAAAACAACATGTGAAAAAGTTTTAATAATTACTTTACTAGATATTTATCATACTTTATTGAAAGCCGCAATGTCGACACTTTGTACCTGGAAAGTAAAAATGTACAATCTTTAGATGACCATAAATATAAAGTTTTAAAAGAATTATGGTAAATGATATACTGACTCCCAAAGCAGACATCAGGTATAGTACTTAAATATAACTACGATAACAAAAATATTAGAAGTAAACAATGTGATAGATATCATTCTATATTATTTTGAAAAAAATAATATAACCGGCGGCGGCATTGGCAACTAATCCCTCAATTTTCCTTATTATACTTTACCATCAGTACCAAATATACATCAATATTATTAATATACTTACAAAGTCTTCGTGTTTTTCAATTTCTTCAGTGAGCCAATCTACAGATACTTTGTCATCTTCTACAACACAGGAAATCTGCAGCTTATGAATACCAAAGGCCAGGGGAACGAGTTTAGCTGCTCCCCATAGAAGACCGTCGGTAGAAATTGACCTGACCGCTTGTTCCATTGCTGCCATGTCGGTCTCATCGTCCCAAGGTTTGACATCCAGGATTATATTTGATTTCGCAATAAGCACAGGCTCTGAAAGTTTTATTTTTATTATACATTGAAGATGATTTAATTATGGTCCCTAATAAGATGTTTCTGAATTGCAAGATTTGCAACTTTATGGTTGGTAAATGCCCTCCGCATTTATGTGACGGTGGCTTTGTATGACAGATGTTATCTTCTACAGTTACAGATTGATGGCCGGTGCAAAGATAAGCGTCTAAGCCTGGGCTACGTCAGCTTATGTTCGCACGCTCAAAAAGTTTGTTCTGATATATATCACGTGCGGTTGGATTCAATCTTAGTGCTTCTCGCTTAGGTTAAAACAGATGCAAAGCTTGGCTAATTCCAGTGTGTTTGCTCTGTGATACATTCCTTTTTAGGTAGACTTATTGATGTAAAAAAACCGACCTAAACGATTTAATATCATAATCAATAGCATAAAACTTAAGAACAACCGATTTAATCGCACTTAAGTGTTGCAATTTTTGGTATAGAGGTAATATATGAGCATAGTCATAAAGTCCGTATAAATTCCTACATGCATGTTTTTTTATGTTATGACACCTACACAAAGACCAGAGGCCAAAATGCGTTGTCACCTCTGGGACTTTAATAATAGTAGACGATAATTTTATAAAGATCTTCAACCGATAAAAAAGGAAGATCGCTAAGCAAAACGTTTGCGAAACAGATGGAGGTACCTAGCTGCCTAGCTGTACATAAAAATATCTCACCTAAGTCTGTTCGAGACCACGGAAGCTGAAAAGCGACCGCAACGTCGGGTTGATTTTAAATGATCATTTTAGTTCAATATAAGCGAGTTAAATCCGAAAACTAGTTCTATTAAGAAAAAAGGAAGAGTTTCAACTCGATTGTTTTATTTTTACGAAGTTAAAGAATAGACCGCACATTCGTTTAAAATCTGCTTAACATCTTTTTTTTTTCAATCTAAATTTATTTAGAGGCTTTTAGTCCACTGGTGCTTTACATCTATCGGTGGATCAAATCAGGAATATACATAACAGTTCTGGCGGATCACAGCCTAAATAAATCGAATAATTAAGAAGCCTTTGGTGGTCAAGGGCGGAACAGCTCGATCAATTAGGGCAATCTCATATGGCTGCACTTAGGACAAAATACGTGTCTCTTGAAGATATACTATGAGACTACTAGTGCGGCAAGTTGCGCGGTACGTTTGCTGCAAACCAAGCCACGTTGTGTTACGTAATATAGTCAGAAAGCGACATGCTCTTTTTAACTTTATGTCGATATTTTTGGGGTGGGAAGTGGGGTCGTTCAAATATTGCGTAAGATCTGCTTACGCAATATTTGAATTATTACAATTATTTACACCCCCCAGTCAGCAAAAGTAAGCAAAACTCTTAACCTCCTCCTACTAAGCATGTGTATGACGTGAAAATTATTGATTATCGAGACGAAAGTTTCTCAAATTGTTGCCGAAATCATGCACCAATTTTCGGTTTCGAAATTGGGCACTCAAAGAAGAAATAAATACACGTGATATCTCCATATACTCCCCCTCCCCTTGTGATGTTTCGTGATTTTTTCCTCCCCCTTTCGAGCCTCACGTGATTACTGGACGACCCCTAAGGAGCTGTAATGTTGACAAATATACCCCATTCAAACAACCTTGGCAAAAAGGGTAAAGAAGGTATAAGGGTAACACTGTAATTGTACTTGGGCCTCTTCACTTTATTTCTTACGTAAATGATATGAATAACGTACTGAAACATTGCACATCATATCAATATGCTGATGACACCTGCTTAGTTATAGCGGACAAAAATATTAAAAATGCTCTCGAAAAACTCCAACAAGACTTCGATCACCTGAATAAATGGTGTCATGATAACCAGGTTGTCCTAAATGCTGACAAAACAAAATTAGTACACATCCACTCACCCTACACCAACTCATTATAACAGTAATAAGAAACTTAAAGCTCATGATCACATGTGTTTTCACCAGCATCGACAAGCCTGCAATTGTCCTGAAACTGAAACTGTCGATAAGCATAAATATCTCGGTCTGGTGATTGATAACAATTTTAATTGGCTACCGCATATAAACAGTATGTGATAAACTTGGGGCCTTTTTAGCTAATTTAATAATTTTAGGAAATAGGATACCATATAAAGTATTATCATTACTTTATACTGCATTGGCAGATTCTACTATCAATTACGGTATTACTAGCTATGGTAGAACTTTCAAGTCTTACCTAAACAAAATTCAGACGCTCCAAGATAGAATACTGAAAATAATTGTATCACCTTCAATCAAAGAGCAATACAGAAATAGTGATTTATGTTCAAACACTGTAAAATCTTACCAGTCCACTAAATTTTTTTGTATTATCTCCTAAAAGAGCAATATTTTAATACAAATATTCAAATAAAAAAAAAACATAAAATTATAACTCGACAAATATTGAATGAACGACTTGAAACGAAAACAGCTAATAATTATTATGGACAGCGGACCACATACTATTTAGTCCCTAGTCTTTTAAATGGATTAGAACCCTCGTTAAAAAATAGTACGAGGTGGATCCAAAAGTTCGTGGCCCAAACTACAAGGAGATAATAATATGACATCTTTTTAAATTTACCGTCATTTGTTAGTATGTCTCATATTGATTTATTGTGCGCAGTTTCATTTCGATACTGCACAATATAAATTTTCTGTGATTATTTGTTTGAAGCATTCTGACGCGATTTTCAATAATGGAGAAAATTGAACATGGTGCAGTCATTAAGTACCTCAATTAAAAAAGGCCTGTCACCAAAAGACATCCATCAAGATATGGTGGGCACTTTGGGGGAGTCTGCTCCATCGTATTCCAGTGTCAAGAAGTGGGTGGCTGAGTTTAAGCGCGGTCGTGAGAGCATTGAAGATGATCCTAGGAGTGGACGGCCTACAACCTCTCATCATCATTTCAGCCAAAAGACGTCCACTGCTGGACAAAGGCCTCCCCCAAAGAATGCCACAACGAACGGTCCTGGGCCGCCCTCATCCAACGATTGCCCGCGACCTTCACCAGGTCGTCGGCCCACCTCGTCTTCCGGTACGCGGTCGCCACTCTAGAACTCTTCTGCCCCAACGGCCGTCAGTTCTGCGAGCTATGTGCCCTGCCCACTGCCACTTGAGTTTCGCTATTCGATGGGCTATGTCGATTACTTTGGTCCTCATGCGGATCTCCTCATTTCTGATTCGATCTCGCAGAGTAACTCCGAGCATAGCCCTCTCCATCGCTCTCTGAGTGACCTTGAGCCTTCTTATGAGGCCCATAGTGAGCGACCACCTCTACCACGAGTTCAATTCCGTCATATCCGAGGGAAAAACACCACAGGCGTGGCACAGAAGTGTGGTGGTACTGTTCTGTAAGAAAGGCGACAATACCCTTCTTAAAAATTATAGGCCCATCGCACTTCTAAGTCACGTCTACAAGCTGTTTTCGAGAGTGGTTACGAACCGTCTATCTCGCAGACTCGACGACTTCCAGCCTCCCGAACAAGCCGGGTTCCGTAAAGGTTTTAGCACCATAGACCACATACACACGCTGCGGCAGGTTATACAGAAGACAGAAGAGTATAACCAGCCCCTCTGTCTAGCGTTTGTGGACTATGAGAATGCCTACGATTCGGTCGAGATTTGGGCTGTGCTACAGTCACTCCAGAGGTGCCAAGTCGACTACCGATACATCGAGGTGCTAAGGAGCTTGTACGAAAACGCCACTATGTCGGTTCGCCTTCAGGACCAGAACTCGAAACCTATCCAACTGCAGCGAGGTGTGAGACAGGGAGATGTCATATCTCCGAAACTGTTCACCGCTGCATTGGAAGATGTCTTCAAGCTTCTGGACTGGAACGGACTCGGCATCAACATTAACGGCGAGTACATCTCCCACCTCCGATTTGCGGATGATATCGTAGTCATGGCTGAGACCCTGGAAGACCTTGGCACAATGCTCAATGGCCTCAGTAGGGCCTCCCAACGAGTGGGCCTTAAAATGAACATGGACAAGACGAAGATTATGTCGAATTTCCTTGTTACGCCCACTCCTGTTATGGTCGAGGGTACTACACTCGAAGTTGTTGACGATTACGTATACCTGGGACAAACGGTCCAGTTAGGTAGGTCCAACTTCGAGAAAGAGGTCAATCGCCGAATCCAACTCGGATGGGCAGCGTTCGGGAAGCTGCATTATATCTTCTCGTCCAATTTACCGCAGTGTCTGAAGAAGAAGGTCTTTGACCAGTGTGTGTTGCCAATGATGACATACGGAACAGAAACGGCCCATAGTGAGCGACCACCTCTACAACCTCTACCACGATAGAAAACATCGATAAAATTTGTGATCTCGTACTGGGTGATCGACGTTTGACCATCGGTAAGATAGCTGAGACAACAGACATTAGTTATGGCCGGGTGCAACACATAATAACGAAAGAATTGGGATTTCATAAGGTTTCTGCTCGCTGGGTCCCGAGGTTGCTTTCAGCTGAACAAAAACGAGTTCAATTCACAAATTTTCGACCAAAGATGAGGTGATAGTCGCAGTAAACGAGTATTTCGCCGACCTTCCGGAATCTTTTTTTTCGAGGGGATAAACAAGTTGCAGTTCAGGTGGAAGAAGTGTGTTGAGCTAGATGGAGACTATGTCGAAAAATAAAAATAAAATTAGACCCACTTTTCTTTCATTTTCTTGGTCGGGCTTCGAACTTTTGGATCCACCCTCGTATGAACAGAACCAATATTAAAAATAAATTAAAATGTCACTTTTGGAACATCCTATAAGTTAAACATTTACGTCACATGCATATTACATTTAATTTTTTACCTATGTATAAAACCAGTAACTGGATCACTTCTAACAAAATAATGTTGTCTCGTTCACACTTAGTGTATTTTGTATTTCGTCACAGCGCGAAAAAGTAATAGAAATATTTAGATGTATATCAAATTTTGTTACTACCTTCGTTAAATTGTATATTATTATTTCTTTTATGTAATGACTGTGATGTTACTGTTGTCGTACCTACATACATTCGCATAAGCATACCGGACAAGTCTTGGTGACTTTTGGTTTGCTTTGATGTACGTTTTGTAATGTTTTCTTAAATAATAAAAAATAAAAAAAAAACAAAAATGGCGTACCGAAAAAATAATGATGTGAATCATTGAGTGATCTACCTAGGTTCTTAGAATGAGTGATTTGAATATGAAAGATAACACCACTCTACATAAAAAAAATGTCTTTGTCCTTTATTTTATTTTTTTCATTCACTATGCTTTAAAATAAATAAAAAATACCCATATTCCTTTAAAAGATAGCTTTTGTGGTAGTAGTAAAAAGTATTATAGACGTGATGCTTTTAAAAACAACGGGCAATGTTAAAATGGCGTAACTGTCACACAGCATCTATTGCTGTTACCAATGTGATAAATAATAACTAACTGTTTTTTAGAAGACTCAAAGATATTAAAATGTCATCTAAAAAGTGTCAAGTTGAAAATTACCGAGAGCTAGATAATTACATTTTAGAAGATGTTAAAACTATGGGCTGCAGAAATTCTTTATAAGTAAGTAAATATGCTGCATACCCATTTTGATAAATTTAAAAACAACATGGGGGTATTCCGAATAACAAAAAAGAACGCTTTGATGAAGACATCGTGGACTTATTACGCCGTCATCAGGACAATATTACGAAAACATGATGGGGGGGAATTTTACTGAGGCAAAGTTCTCATGAACATGAAAAAAAAAGTGTAATAGGCTTCACTAAAGCTACCTTTTTCAAGCTATTTATATTTTTTTGTTTTTAATATCGATAAATCTATCTATATTTCATACACTCTTGTCAAAGTCAAAATTCATGTTGACTAATGTAATGATCGCCAGTGAATACATTCATTAAAAAATCATATACGTTCTTTTGAAATATTTTAATGTCTAACCTGTATTTTAATCAATGAAGACTTTTTAAATAAAAATATTTCGTAAATCCGGCATAGAAATTAAATTAACTTTATAATCATCATTTACATCGGATAATCCTTGTTTTGTTCATTTAATACTATCCCTATAACTGAACGTCAAACTTGTACCCAGTCTATATAATCTGTGGAAAGTAGTTTCGTCGTAATTTCGAAAATCATAAATTAATGTAATTTACTAAGTGAATTTGCACTGTTTATTTGTGGAGATCAATGTGTAATAAAATAATGTGTTATAAACTAGTGTCCTCAATCAAAATATCGTATTTTGTGACCGAGGGATGTTTGTTTACCATTTGTGCCAAGTTTATTTGAATGGACCATAGATATCAATGTCTACATGCACGTGTGACTAGTACCTCACAGTGACTTCACATCTATATGTAGGTCCAAGTCTGGTATGGACTGGTATTTAAAGGTTTATAGATAGATAACAATAGTCCTGACGCAAAATTTGGTTTTTCTCTGCTCAGTAAAATCTCTTGAAAATGAAATTTAAAAGTGGGTCTGAGTATATCTACCTATTGAATATTAAACTTACTTTTGGACTTTTTAGCATTGTATGCTGCCAGACGCTCCTCCCTTATTTTTGCTGCTTCCGCACTTTCTTCTTCATCATCAGATCCAAATAAATCTACTCCATCATCTGAATCATCAGCATCTGCTTTTGGGGCTGGCGCTGGTGCAGATGCTGCCTGTACACAGAAAATACTTTTGTTTTATTTAAATTGACATTGATGGATATTGTATAAACACTCGACTTCAGTGTGCATTTTGAAAATTATGGCAAACTTCGCGCTTTAGGTTTCGCGCGGGTACAATGTTGTTACTGGTAATTTGATGCCATTTTTTAATCATTAATTCTTACCGATCTAATTGTTTAAAACGATAATTGACGGACCGTTATGCCAAACGCCATAAGGTTTACATTAGAAAAGTTAAAAAAGTAGGGCAAAAATACATTTTTTTTTCATACAAACTTTCTCTGGACAATTATAAATACAACACAAAAAGAATTAGCGAAATCGGTTAAACGGTTTCCGGTTCGGTTCCGAGTTTTACGCTTAGCAACACAGTCAACGATTAATTTTTCTTTATAGATAACTAGCTGTTGCCAGCGGATCCACCCGCGTGTATATCGCTTTTCGCGTAACCTGTGGCAACTCATCAAATCATCCCATGGCATCCCACAAGAACATTTTTTCGGAATAATAACTATCTTATGTGCTAAACCAAGTTACCCTCTGTGTGTGCCAAATTTAATCATAATCGGTTCAGCGTGTTTTGCGTTGTATACGATACGATATACGATTAGTACTTAAAATTAAAAAAAAAATGTTTATATAAATATTATTTTACAAACTTAAGCCAGGTTTCTGAGATTTCCTTACACACATTTTTAGCTGTGTATTCAAAGAAAAGAAAAGATAAACATTGTTTGTCTATTGTTGTATTTTTCAATAAATTCAAATGTTGAAACCAAAATAGAGTTCATTACATAGGTAAGTCTTTTTATAATGAATTTTATTGTTTAAATTCCTCCTGTCTCGTTTTTTTTAAGGAAATATTTTCGATTTATTATCAAACACAATTTTAACAAATTAAATAGAGTTTTCTTGCATAATTTTCCTCACAGGTGATTTCAAGTTAAGAAACAAATGAACAGACCAATAATTACACTTTTACTTTTCTTTTTCCAGAACTGCAATTCGATATTGTATCTTTATTTAATTGAATTATCTAACTGCTGTTAAAAGAACCTTAGAAACCAAGGCATTAATATTCCTATTAATCATTAACTTTGGACCTCACACACATCTCTATTTATTAATTTGAAATATTACTTTGAGAGCTTCAGGTTGGCTGCTACTTTTGCTCGATTCCATTTTTTCAACTCTTATTTGAAGATTGCTGACTAATTTCCTCAGATCTTCTATAGCCTTCTTGAGTTCGTTATTATCTTTTTCTAATTGGCTGATTTTGTTATTGACTTCGGTATTCGGCACTCCAGCCAAAGCTGCTACACTGTCCATCTAAAATATTTGTAATAAAATTTGACTTTAAAATTATATAAGGATAAAATGTGATACATATTTACAAAATTTATATAACTGAAAGGAAACGCTATGCAGAAAAATCAGACTGAGATAATTCTTGACTAGTAAGGAGAATGATGTGGTATTTTTTTATAAAGGTGTACTTTGATTTGTGTACCTTATTTTTAGTGCATGAAAATAAAATGCATAAATAAATGTAGGTACAAATAATTTTTCATTTCATAAATTTACTCACACATTCTAGTGAGGTTTTGATATGTTGCCTAGCCTTTGCCACTTCACTAGCCAAAGAAGATTCAATGAATCCTGAAGGAGCAACTCGGACCTAGGAAAATGTAATGCACAACTGAGTTTAACACACATATTTACACTATCAACAACAAAATTTATTCTATGTTTGATGTTGGTTCATCCATTGCAAATAATAAATAAATACTTATTATTTCTTTGTATGAAAATGTCCTTCTCATGATATTTTATGGTTACTTACAAACTTTTTTTTTTACAAATATTTTTATATGTATATTGATTAAAATAGTCTTTTGTTTAATGTAATGGAAGTGGCAAACAAGCATGCAGTTCACATTGATGTTAAGTGATGTCTGCAGCCTATAGACACCAACACAAAGACTGCAGGTCAGAATGCAAATGCATTACCACTCCTGAGGCCTAAGGTGTTATGCCTCTGTGCCGGAAATTACAGGGCCGTACAATACCACTTGACCGGAACACGTAACCACCAGTAAAAAAATTGCCATTGCCAATACTAGGTTAATTGGTTAATTTACTGTTGAATAACATGTTCACGTAAATGTACCTTACATGTGAGCCTGTGGACGGGCTCGCATAAGGTAAAGTACCTTCTATATTGTATCTAGGTTTGTATGTATGCTAGTATATAGTTCACAGTGATGTGGATGCATGCAATACAGCTGCATTAGTTTATCACATGCTATCAGAGGCAAACATTATTAGTCTCAGACTAGCAATGTTTGCCTCTAGACTAGCAATGTTTGCCTCTGTGCTAGCAATTATAGAGCCAATTATACTTAACTGGCAAAACTATATTATAGGTACTACAGTATAATTAAAACTGGCTGTTAGCCAGTAAAAAATACAAAAATTAACTTACCTTAGATAGTGATTCATAGTAATTTCGTTCAGCATCATTATAGACGTTTTTGTCTAGCCATACTTTTTCATGGATTAGAGCAGACATTTTCTGAAATAATAATGCGCAAATATATTTTTCTGGACATACACAACATAATAGTCAGTGAATTTAAAAATTTGCTATACCAACTATTTTAAAACAATCTTTTTTAACATAAATTAGGTACATGAAAAAATTAGATTTAGATTGTAGAGATGGAATAAACTTTTTAATTCATAAACAATAGGGATAGGATAAAGAGAGGTGCCTAGGTAGAGTAGATACCCTGAGGTACCCACTTTATTTTCTTGTCATATGAAAACTACATATTTGCTTTAATTTAATTATTCTGATAAGTAGTAAACTATACTCCTATGAGTACTTATGCTTTAATTTGAAATTTAAGTTTCCAATAATAATAATTTAGGTTAGAATATGTAAATACATTTAAATATGTTAGCAAAATTATTAATTTAAAATGACAGTAAATATACAAAGAAAATAAGGCTATTATAATTCAACTTTATCAAATAACATTGTCCGTCTTACTTGATTTTTAATTTAAAAGTTGAGGGACGTTTGAACCAAGAGACGATGAGAGCAAGAAAGAGAGAGGAACAGGGAAATTTTAGAAATAAACCACGTAGGCGCACATTCGATGTTCGGCTTCAACAAAATTTTCTGTCACTGTCATCTGTCAACAAGTGGTCATCCATGACAGTTCAATGGCCTGTTTAGAACAATTGAAATGGTACAAAACTTTGTAAGCCAATCAGCATGCCGTGCGTACCGTGGTATTCACAACAGAATTGCCGCGAAAATAATTGGAACTAAAGTTGATTTATTAAATTAGGATCTATATTATTAACACAAGTACTGTCACTGTATGTCACTGCAATAGGATGATATCTTTTTCTAGTTATGCTGCATTTATAGCGTTCCGTTTCCATAATTCTTGTCCTCATTTAAATTTTTGGGAATGGGCTGACGCATTATCTATCTGAAATAGACTGAATGAGATCAGGTCTTTCACCACCGACTTGCCTTCATTGGGCGGTCCGGAAAGCCTTCAAAAATATAAAAAATGATGCTTATGAGTCGCTGATAACCACAGACGTGCATTATCTTAATATCTTTAAGGATCGAGAAAGTTATACTATGGCGACAGTCAACATGATAAAAATTGCTATATAAGTAAACACTCTTGTACTGTACCCACCGCAGGCAGTAAGCGAATCAAAAAACCATGGATGACATCAGGTTTCCGCTGTATTAGGCTATTTGCCGTTCCAAATCAGTTGCATTCGCGGTATGATTTGGAACGGTCGTATTACAGCGGCTGTTTCAATGACCAGAATTGTGATTTTATTTTTAAAGAAAAATGGAAAGAAAAATTTTACTTCAGGCGAGACTCGAACTCGCGACCTACTGGGAATCTAGTCCAGCCGCTCTTCCAATTGAGCTACTGAAGCCCTGCCCGATTTTTCAAATCTTTCCTTCACATCTATTGCATTGCTTTATGGTAGCAGTAGCGCCATCTATTACCAACTATGCTAGTTAGGCAACCGATATAATAGACTTTTCAGTTTATTGAATATCGTAAAGAAGTCGCTTTTACCCTTAATAATTGTTTTATATTATTTCGCATTAACACATGCTTGTGAAATATATTTTATTTTTAAAGAAAAATGGAAAGAAAAATTTGACTTCAGGCGAGACTCGAACTCGCGACCTACTGGGAATCTAGTCCAGCCGCTCTTCCAATTGAGCTACTGAAGCCCTGTCCGATTTGTCAAATCTTTCCTTCACATCTATTGCATTGCTTTATGGTAGCAGTAGCGCCATCTATTACCAACTATGCTAGTTAGGCAACCGATATAATAGACTTTTCAGTTTATTGAATATCGTAAAGAAGTCGCTTTTACCCTTAATAATTGTTTTATATTATTTCGCATTAACACATGCTTGTGAAATATATTTTATTTTTAAAGAAAAATGGAAAGAAAAATTTGACTTCAGGCGAGACTCGAACTCGCGACCTACTGGGAATCTAGTCCAGCCGCTCTTCCAATTGAGCTACTGAAGCCCTGCCTGAAAATAAAATATATTTCACAAGCATGTGTTAATGCGAAATAATATAAAACAGAATTGTGATTATTTCGTCACGTTCCGACACCGTTATTGTGAATGAATTTCTCGCTTTTGTTCAGAATAAGCTGGATGTAATGGATGAGCTCAGTCTAGAGCAAATCTGTACATCTAGTTATACGGAGGCTGAGATCCAAGAGGCAAGAGAGGATCCTAAGAGTGCTCGTCGACTATTCTGTTATAACTATCAAGATCATAACGAGACAGAGAGATGGGCGTGGAAAAAAGGACCTACAGGACATTATCCGGATTTTCAAATGTACTGATCCGGACGATATGCCTACTTTTGCAGCGCGAGATCTGAATAAGCTGCCACCTGTGACGTTCGATCATGTTGACGTCACGCGGCTGCTGAAAGACATCGTGCTGCTGCAGAAAGAAGTTATAGACATTCGAGGAAGATTAGACGCCTCGGAAATAGTATACAGGGACCTAAAAATAGAGGTAACAGATTTGCGTAAAGAAAACGCTGCGCTTGCATTATCGCCGCCGAGTTTACGTAACGTGACTGTGCGGCGAGGCGGTGCCGTGCAACCTGATACCTCACCTATCAGCAGTTTCGATGCGACTGAAAACAATACAATAACGAGGAGTAATGACCGCGCGCAAAATGACCTCGGTCCACATAAATCACGTGCTCCTGCGCCGCCTTTGCTGGCACCTCCTGTGAAGCCTGGATCAGTGCGCCAGCAGGCGATGTCTTATGTACAAGCCGCAAGCCGATCCCGGAAAGCTATTGATACCAAGAAGCCTAAGGCAACGGTTGCTGCTGCACCAGGGCAAAAAGTGGTCGATGAAGACGGATTCACCCTGGTTGAGATTCGGAAACGTCGTCCTCGTCGAAATAGAAACCTTCGAGGTACCGGATCAGCAGCTTCTCAACTCAAAGCTGCCGATCCTTACGCCATCGTGTATCTTTCACGTCTAAACGAGAAAACGACCATTACCGACGTTCAATCGTATATGACGGAGAAGATCGTCAGAGATCTACGTACTGAGGGACAAATACAAGGGGAAATCGAAGCCTTGAAGTCAAGCCGACCCACAGGTTTCTCCTCCTTCAAGTTGCGTGTACCTGCCAAACATCTGCAGATGTTCCTCAGTCCTGACTTCTGGCCCGAAGGCGTAGTTTTCCGAAGATTTTGGGAGGCGAAACGTACGCCTCGATAACAGTGTGTGTAATCGGTGATTAGTTTTAGAACAAAATTTTGTATAGTATTAGCATATGATTGTATTTTTATATTTTATGTGTTTATGGTATTTGATATGGGCTCTAGTGGCTCGAAATAAATGAATAAATAAAAAAAATATAGGAAATCTAATGCAAATTAAAATCAGGACAAATCTACAAAACGAAATTTAAAAAATATATAACTTATATGCGTTTTCGTAACTATTGTTCAAACATAATAAAAAAAACACATAAAAGACAATACGATAAAAACGAATTAATTAAACATCTCAAAAACCTGGAAAATTATGAACGATACACATAAGCGCGAAGTTATAGGGAAAACTATTACCTACAACTGACAAAGTAGGCTTTGCAACTTTAAGCCTGGGTTCCGTGCTGGAAAAATAGATATTAGTTTTATTTTTAAAGAAAATAGATTGCGCTGCTGCTACCATAAAGGAATGCAATAAATGTGAAGGAAAGATTTGACAAATCGGGCAGGACTTCAGTAGCTCAATTGGAAGAGCGGCTGGACTAGATTCCCAGTAGGCCGCGAGTTCGAGTCTCGCCTGAAGTCAAATTTTTCTTTCCATTTTACTTTAAAAATAAAATATATTTCACAAGCATGTGTAATGCGAAATAATATAAAACAAATAGATATTTGTTAAAGTTAAAGTTTTGTAACATTTTACATTCTGCTCTAACTTTAACAGATTTCTTTAAGTTAGAAAAGCACGTGAAATGTTACAATAACTTTAACTTTAACAAATCTCGTGGTGCAACTCAGGCTAACAGTTGTGGAATAACAAAAATGTAGGTACTTCGAAAACGGATCCCTAAATTGCGCTTGGCCCGACACTCACTTGCTCGGTCTTATTTTCTGCCGAACCTATCTCAAAATGCGGAGTGTCGTTAGATAGGTTTAAAAATTGCGGGTTTGAGAATTAAAATTATCCACAAGGCACAACACAATAAATTTAAAAAAACAGGTGTAAGATTTGGAGCTTAACCCGTTGACTATAGATGATAAAACCTATTTATAGAATTTGTATACTCTTTACCTATTTACAGTACTCAACAATAAAAATTGCACATCGAGCCCACGAAAGAGACAATCGGCTAGTTTCGACTTCGTAGAGCGTTATCTCTGCTGCACTCCGCCTACGTAAGCACTGATAGTCCGGTATTGCTCAAAACTTGACCAAAATGGTCGACAAACTTCAGATTGGTTGTGTGCGAAAGAGATAACGCTCTATTGAACCGAAATTATCCGAAGTCTCTCTCTTGAGGTCGATGTGCAATATTTCTTGTTGGACGTATAGGACCACCTCCACAAAATTAAAAAAAAAATATCAAGTCATCAGATAAATAGGTATAATGTCACAATGGTCATTTACAATCCTCCATTTTCAGACTTTCTACATCCTAAATAATATTAAACAAGTTCGGTAAGGTTACGACATGATATGAAGGTACAATAAAGAGGCCCACATCAGACGCAATAAAGTTAAATCAGCTGCTTTTATAAAACCCGGAACAAACAGAAAGTTATCAATTTCAAGTTATGTTTATTGTGTTGATATTTACCAGACGACTATAACACGAGAAGGTAATCATTCACAGATTTATTGAATGGGACACGGACGCATCGAGTGAATAAAAAAATTACGTAAAAAATGTTAGCTAAGTAACTAAACCTATTCATTGCAGTCTAATTCAGTGCTGAGCAGGCACACACTAGGGCTTCCAATACCGATGTTATTAGACGGAGCTACTAAGACCCTTAGTAGCTCCGTAAGTATTTATTGTGATTATTACTACAGAAGAACGGCACGAGTCTACTTCACCGGAAAATCGGCGAGCTCAGAGGGTGCCTAAAAAAAGTTAACGCAACTGCCTGTGGGCCCCAACCTGGGCTTGGGGGGTTGCAGAGAGACAAATATGACATATGCGATTAGGGGCGCTGCAACTTACTTTTTCGGCTCCGTCTAAAAGAGTTTGATGTTAGTCTTTAAACTCTTCGCCAGCCTCTCATCAGCTTCCACTTTATCAGGAATCAAAAGCATGAATCAGAATCAGAATCTCACATGACACGTAAAAAACAAACAAAATAAATTAAAGTGAATAACAATTGATATACCTACATGTCAAACAAGATAAAAATATATGTATAGTCAAGAATATCACTAAGATAAAACTAAATATAATATACTAATGCAAGAAGTACGAGTTTAACAGTAGAATGTCTCATTTCCCCTCTACAAACTGATAACAAAGAGTATGAAAGACATGAAAGACATGCTTTTAATTCACGAAAATCTTGGTGTCAATTTTGAGCCGACTGTAAATTTCTCTCATCTATCTATCTATCTATCTTATATCTTATCTATCTATCTATATATATAAATCAATTTCTGTTCGTTAGTCTCGCTAAAACTCTAGAACGGCTGGACCGATTTGGCTAATTTTGGAATTGAATGAGTCCCACCTCGAATCCTCTTTTATAGATTTACCTAGCTTTCCACAACCACATACTTTACCAAATACTTATTATTGCATAAAAACAGTAAATAACGTGATTAGTCGACGATATAGGGGGACGGCAAGTTGACTGTAGTGGAGGGCATGTTGGTAGACATCAGTATAGCAGATATCAGTCCCCAGTCCCGTAAACTGGGCCATTGTTCAGTCTCTAGTCTCTAGGCGAGGGGGCAGCTGCTCCATCCCGTGCCAGCTACTGGTGACGCACGTCACCATTTATCCGTAACGACACCATAAGGTAGACTTATTTCTTTTTGCAATCGCACCTTTCAGTACCACGTATTCTTTTACAAGTATGTCGTAAGAGTGAGAATCAAGAATTTTATTTCACATTGGATGTTAAGTGACTAGTGAAGCCTATAGACTTCTACACAAAAGCTTAGGTCTATAGATATGCCACTTCTGAGACCAAAATTGTCGTAATTTCGGCTACAGAGGCAGAGGCATCTGTAATATAAATTAAAACTACTTTCCTTTTTCTGGACTTCACCTCGCTATCTGCCATATCGCACGGCGAAGTGATAGCAATATATTCTTAAATAAGTTGTCATTTACCTACTTTTACATAAATTCGATATATAAATCTGTCCATATATGTATAAATGCACAGCATTCTACCCCGTTTTTTGCATTTATATCTTTTAAGGTAGGTACTTTACCTATAAGCAACATAATTGCAGTTAATTCCATGTCAATGACATTAAGGTAGATATTTGGTAGATATGACTTTACCTGTACATATAACTACAAGGATTAATTCTCTGATTTATGTGGATATTATAATAGGAGCGAGACACACTATGCAAGTCATAACTTAAAGTATCCATTTAAAGACTCGAGCCTATTTTACCGATTAGGTACATGTACTTATGTTTTTGATATTATTTAAAACATGACTATCTTTCAAATTTTATTTTGAATTAGCTGTGCCCGCAACTTCGTTCGCGTGGAAAATTATGAAGTTTAGGAAATTATTATGAAGTTTTGTACAATAATAATAAGTATAAAGTTTCAGTCAATTAGTGCTTTTAATAGAGAATGAAAGATAAAAGATAGATCTATGAATATTAACTGCCTCAGTAGCGTAGTGGTAGCAGGCCACTACTATTACGCTAGAGGTCCTGGGTTCGATTCCCGGGTCGGGGGATATTAGAGATAAAGATGATAACTTACGTAGTCGTGATTCTTTGAAAGAACTATTTAAAGAAATAAATATAATGACAGTCCCTTGCCATTACATCTATGAAAATATATTTTTCGCGAGGAAAAATTTACATCTGTTTGATAAAATCTCCGATAGGCATAGTTATAACACGAGGAATAAGAACAAGTTGTCTCTGCCAAGTTTTTGACTGACGAAAACTCATACATCTTTCCTAAAATATAGTGTAAAATTTTATAACAAGATCCCATCCGGGATTGCTGAACGCACCGATAGTAAATTCAAAGCATTAATTAATCGCACTCTATGTAAAAAGGCTTACTATAAACTCGAGGACTATCTCAAGGATAGAAATGTTTGGCTAAATGCTGATCTAGCTCCACAAGGGTGTTAAATGTAATAATTAAAGTGTAATGTTGATATTATATTGTTAATTTTAAATTTGTTTAAATTATGGAAAATTGTAAAAATATGCCTAAGAGATATTTTTAAAAGAGCCGACTGAGTTTTTCCGGCATGTTTTTCTCAGATCATATTGGCCTTTGGAACTTTGCCGGTGAATGACAAAGAATGACTCTTTTTCTTTTCTTTTTACTCTTTGTTATCAGTTTGTAAAGGGGAAATGAGACATTCTACTGATATACTTTTTACATTAGTTTATTACATTTAGTTTTATCTTAGTGATATTCTTGACTTTACATATATTTTTTATGTATATCAATCGTTATTCACTTTAATTTATTTTGCTTGTTTTTTGACGTGTCATAAGAGGTGCCTGTCACCCTAAATGAATAAATGAGTTTCTGATTCTGATTCTGATTCTGAAAGGTTTAAAATCCTTTATCTCTGCTTCTATTGGGATTTTTCCATTTTTTGGAAGTTTCCCAGTACCCCGGAGTTTGGTAATGTGCCCAGAGATGGCAACAGGTTCGCCACCTGTTACATGGGCCAAAACGTAACCGGCGAGTCGTGGGTGTTTGCATGTATGATTGAATGCATGCATTTACCTCTGCCTACCCCTTCGGGGATTACAGGCGTGAAGTTACTATGCATATTATAGGCACTCCGTAAGAGCCGGCAAAAGAGAATTTATATTTTTAATGTACAGAATTCACACTTCTACAGTTTTATTTTATGTATAGACTAGCGGACCCGACAGTCTTCGTCCTGTCAAAAAAAAAATATTTGGCAGTTTTTTGTTCCTAACTATTTTAAAGTCGAGGTCAAATTTATCCTGAATAGAACCGTCACGATTGACATGAAACAAATATTAAATACTAGCTGTGCCCGCGACTTCGTCCACGTGAGAAAAAATATGATTGTTCAGTATCTATCCGGACGAAGTCGTGGGCGCAGCTAGTATAAAAGTAGCCTCAGTTACTCCTCATTACATCAGCTATCTGCCATTGAAAGGCCCGTCAAAATCGGAGACACTCAAATTCTATTTATTTGTATGTAGGTATGTATGTATTAGGGTTGCTGAGGATTCCTCTTCCTCTTCCTCATAATGAGGAAGTTCCGCAATATTTTGGGATCCTCAACCGTTTCCGCATCCTCAAAAATTAATATTAAAAAATCCTCTTCCGCTACCGCTTCGTCAAAAATTAAGAGGAATTTATGAGGAATTTTGTTGCGCATGCACGTCGCGTATCGATGGCAACGCACACGCCACGGTGCCAGGCCGAACAGGCGAGCGAGACCTTCCCACCCGCCACCGGCGCTGTTCCTTGATTGTTTGTTTTAATTTTATTGACATACATTATTTTGTTTATACGCGTACTCAACTTAAAAAATCGAAATATTCGGGGCTTTACAGAACTGTATCTTTACAATACCTATCTTCTCTTCCATCAAATGTACCAGCAAACGACTTTTTAGCAATGCTGTATTGGTATATGATGAGCTATAAAACCGGTTGTTGGGGAAACAGCGTCCAAATATTTTTTTAATAAAAATTAACCTCCCTGTTTAAAATAAATTTCGATTAATAGTATTCAATTCTTTTATTTTGATTAATAATATTCGACTTAAATACCTAATTAACAAAGAAATAAAGACTGCATTCTTATTTTCATTTCAATTCCTAAATGAAATTGTGTCATTCACTCATCTTTTTTTTCGAGTGCGTGTGTTTTTTGATGTCTGTAGGTTGACAGACAAGCAGACGGGCCACTTGATGGAAAGTGGTCACCGTCGCCTATGAACATTTGCAACACCAGGGGAGTTGCCAACGCGCTGCCAGCCCTGAAGGACTCCTTTGACGCCATTTTTGAAGAACCTCTTAATGTAGCACCTAGGGAACACCTCAGAGGGAAGTTCGTTCCACAATTTACACGTTCTGGGCAAGCACGAACGTGAAAACCGCACCGTTGAGCACTGCCAGGTGTCCAGTCGGTGTGGGTGGAACTTCTCTCTTCGGCGGGTAGTACGGTGTAGGAAAATAGATGGTAGCACCATGTCAAACAGTTCAGCAGAGCACTCACCATTGTAGAGACGGTACAACACGCACATACTCCCAATGTCTATGCGTAGTCTCAGATGTTCGAGCCTATCAGTAAGTCCTGAATCGTTAACAATACGAACGGCGCGTTTTTGTAGGGAGTCAAGTGGACCAAGCTAGTATTTGGGGGCTCCCGCCCACAAATGAGTATGAGTAGTAGTAGCTGCCCCGAAGTGAAAGTGAATACTGCCTGGCTTTGTTAAGCACCCCTAGCATTTTGGATGCCAACTTGGTCTTACACTCAATGTGACTCCCGAATTGCACTTCGTTCGATATGTCAACGCCCAGGATACAGATACTCTTACCAACGGCGATCGGAATGCCCTGGAACTGTGGTGCTACAATGCATGGCGTTTTTTTAGCGGTGAACGTGCACCTTGTGTCCTCGAGGGGAACTTGAACTGCATTAAATTAAGTCGACCCCAATCCGAGACCCGCTCCAGAGAGTGCTCGATTTCAGACACAAGTCTAGTCCTTCTTTCCTCGATAAGTGTCCGAGAGGCATTTGCACGGCTAGTGTAGTGTGCATATCCCGTACTATCATCGGTCTAGCAATGAAAATTGGAGTTTTGCTCCAACATTTCATTGATGTGCAGAAGAAAAAGCGTGGGAGATAGCACAGAGCCTTGCGGCACACCAGCGTTGATAGGTAGTCTGTCTGAGCGCTGACAGTCAACTAAGACTTGTATATAACACTCAGACAGAAAGCTGGCTGTCCAGTTGCATAGCCTCTCGGGGAGACCGTAGGATGGAAGTTTCGCGAGAAGTGCCCTGTGCCAGACCCGGTCAAAGGCCTTAGCAATGTCGTTGTGTAGATATGTCACTGAACTCGTCCTTAACTGCTGGACCAATTTTGATGATTCTTTATCGTATGTGTTTTGAGAATGGTTTAGATTTTAGATTCATAGTAAAAATAATTATACTTAGTTAAGTAGATAGAGACAAGGCAGCGGATTTTAGGTTGGGTCCGCTAGTATTTATATCTTCGTATCATTCTGTAGCGCGTAAGGCCTCCCGGCTGGTGTAGAACGCAAGCGATCTACTCGATTAAGCGATACGGGTGCGGTCGGGTGTGTGATGGGTGACCACTAGTGGCAAATTAAAATGCGCATTTTCGTGCTTCGGAGAGCAGGACGCCGACGGTCCCGGTTGCTATCGACACATAGCAGTCGTTAAACCTTGTCGGAGGCTTTATGGGCGGTTTAAAAACATCCGACAGCGGGTCGGCCACCAACCCGCATTGGAGCAGCGTGGTGGAGTAAGCTCCAGACCTCCCCTCAAGAAGAGGAGAGACTCGTGCCCAGTGCCCAGCAGTGGGACGTTTCAAGAGTTGCTATTATTATTATGTCATCTGCTTCCTCTTCCTCATCCTCTTCCTCATAAAAATATCCTCTTCCTCATCCGCATCCTCTAAATTGGCGCATCACAATTCCTCTTCCTCCTCCTCTTCCTCATAATCACTTCCTCAACAACCCTAGTATGTATGTATGGTTGTATGGAGATAAAAGTAGCCTAAGTTACTCCTTATCACTTCAGATATCTGCCAGTGAAAGTCCCGTCGAAATCGGAGACACTCAAATTCTATTTATTTGTATGTAGCTATGTATGTATGGAGATAAAAGTAGCCTAAGTTATTCCTTAATACATCAGCTACCTACCCGTGGAATTCCCCTCAAAGTCGGATACACACCAATTCTACTTATTTGTATGTAGGTAGGTATGTATGTATGTATGTATGGATGTATGGAGACAAAAGTAGCCTAAGTTATTCCTTATCACTTCAGCTATCTGCCAGTGAAAGTCCCGTCAAAATCGGAGACACTCAAATTCTATTTATTTGTATGTAGCTATGTATGTATGGAGATAAAAGTAGCCTAAGTTATTCCTTAATACATCAGCTACCTACCCGTGGAATTCCCGATATCACATCAGCTATCTGCCAGTGAAAGTCCCGTCCAAATCGGTCCAGCCGTTCCCAAGATTAGCCCCGCCAAACAGACAGACAGACAAAAATTGTAAAAAAAAATGTTTTGGTATATGTACCGTGTATACATACATAAGCATTTAGTAAAAAGCGGTTATTTTAATGTTACAAACAGACCCTCCAATTTTATTTATTTGTAGTATTTAGTATGTATAGATAGATGTATAGATTTATTATGGAAAGGTAATAATAGGTTAGGGAAAAAGTCTTTTCGCATTATAGTATGTATGAACTTGTAATAAAATCTCTTTGGCTGTAGTATTTGTATCTGGCTGGTTTTGGTATCATTGAAAGTTAAAATTTTAAAGAACATAATTCCAAATTCAAATTAGGCAAATGTGTGATTTTCTTTTGTTTTTCGTACTGTCAAGATGAGTGAATCTAATGAAGAAATTCGATACATTTTAAAATTTTACTACAAAAAAGGTAAAAATGCAACGCAAGCCGCGAAAAAAATTTGCGATGTTTATGGACCTAGTGCAGTGTCTGTGAGAATAGCACAAATTTGGTTTAAGCGTTTTCAATCCGGAAATTTTGATGTCAAAGATGCACCTCGCTCTGGTCGCCCTATTACGGATAAAATGGGTGCCATTTTTGAAAAAGTGGAGCAAGATCGACATATCAGTAGTTACTGAAGAACTGAGAATTGATCACAAAACAGTTTTGGCGCATTTTAAAAAAGCTGGGTACAAAAAAAAGCTCGATATTTGGGTACCTCACGAGCTCACTGAAAGAAACCTAATGAACCGTGTACTCATTTGTGATTCTTTATTACGACGTAATGAAACCGAATAATTTTTGAAGAAGCTGATAACTGGTGATGAAAAGTGGATCACGTACGACAAGAACGTGCGAAAAAGGTTGTGGTCAAAGGCCGGTCAGGCTTCACAGACTGTGGCGAAAGCCGGGTTAACTCGCAATAAGGTGACGTTGTGTGTGTGTGGTGGGATTGGAAGGGCATTATTCATTATGAGCTATTACCACCAGGCAGGACTATTGATTCTGAACTCTACTGCGAACAACTGATGAGATTAAAGCAAGAAGTTGAGAGAAAGTGGCCGGAATTGATCAACAGAAGGGGTGTGGTGTTTCATCATGATTAAAAATGAGCAAAAATTAAAAGAGTTTGGCTGGACCTCCCAGCAAATTAATGCATCCGCCGTATAGTCCTGACCTTGCACCTTCAGATTTCCACCTGTTTCGGTCTCTTCAGAATTCTTTATGCAATGTTAGATTAACATCCGAGAGGACTGCCAAATCCACTTGTCGCGGTATTTTGAAATTTTTATAGCAATGGGATCATGTCCCTTCCTACAAGATGGCAAAAGGTTATCGAACAAAATGGTACATACATATTTTAGTTAAATTTAAATAAACTATATTAAAAAATGTTTTGAATTATCTTAAAAAATGTGAGAAACTTTTTCCCCAACCTTATATACAACATGAGACCTAAAAATTCTGTGAAAATTTTAAGCGTCTACTTGCTACCGTTGTTTTTTACCGCAAAAAAATATGCGAAAAGAAACACGTTTATTGTATGCCCCTGTGACCCCTTAACATTTTTATTTTCTTATTTTTAGTAATTAATTTTCTCTTTATAGCGGTATCAGAAATATTAGGTTGGGGAAAAAGTTTCTTCGCATTTTTTAAGATAATTCAAAACATTTTTTAATATAGTTTATTTAAATTTAACTAAAGTATGTATGTACCATTTTGTGCGTAACCTTTTGCCATCTTGTAGGTAGGGACATGATCCCATTGCTATAAAAATTTTGGGACTTCTCATCAAAATACCGCGACAAGTGGATTTGGCAGTCCTCTCGTGATGTTAACCTAACATTGCATAAAGAATTCTGAAGAGACCGAAACAGGTGGAAATCTGAAGGTGCAAGGTCAGGACTATACGGCGGATGCATTAACACCTCCCAGCCAAACTCTCTTAATTTTTGCTGAGTGGCTATATATGTGTGAGGTCTAGCGTTATCATGATGAAACACCACACCCCTTCTGTTGATCAATTCCGGCCGCTTTCTCTCAACTTCTTGCTTTAATCTCATCAGTTGTTCGCAGTAGAGTTCAGAATCGATAGTCCTGCCTGGTGGTAACAGCTCATAATGAATAATGCCCTTCCAATCCCACCACACACACAACATCACCTTATTGCGAGTTAACCCGGGTTTCGCCACAGTCTTTGAAGCCTGACCGGCCTTTGACCACGACCTTTTTCGCACGTTCTTGTCGTACGTGATCCACTTTTCATCACCAGTTATCAGCTTCTTCAAAAATGATTCGGTTTCAAAAGGTCATAATAAAGAATCACAAATGAGTACACGGTTCATTAGGTTTCTTTCAGTGAGCTCGTGAGGTACCCATATATCGAACTTTTTTTTGTACCCAGCTTTTTTCAAATGCGCCAAAACTGTTTTGTGATCAATTCTCAGTTCTTCAGCTACGTCGTAACTACTGATATGTCAATCTTGCTCCACTTTTTCAAAAATGGCATCCATTTCATCCGTAATAGGGCGACCAGAGCGAGGTGCATCTTTGACATCAAAATTTCCGGATTGAAAACGCTTAAACCAAATTTGTGCTACTCTCACAGACACTGCACTAGGTCCATAAACATCGCAAATTTTTTTCGCGGCTTGCGTTGCATTTTTACCTTTTTTGTAGTAAAATTTTAAAATGTATCAAATTTCTTCATTAGATTCACTCATCTTGACAGTACGAAAAACAAATGAAAATCACACATTTGCCTAATTTGAATTTGGAATTATGTTCTTTAAAATTTTAACTTTCAATGATACCAAAACCAGCCAGATACAAATACTACAGCCAAAGAGATTTTATTACAAGTTCATACATACTATAATGCGAAAAGACTTTTTCCCCAACCTATTACATAATTTCTGAAAATTTTAGCTTTCTAGCTATCACTATTTATTAGATACAGGCTGGTGACAGACAGACGGACGGACGGACGGACAGACAGACAGACAGTACTTCTTACTTAGTAATCCGTGGGGTTCGTTTTTACCTTTTAGGTACGAAACCCTCTAAAAGATAGGGGGACATAATAGCTTAAAAATAATCGATATGATTCTTTAAATTGATATAACAGTTTTATTTCCGAACCGATTCACATGAAACAAACATTAAATGTTAAGTGAAACTTACCACAATATATTAGTGAAAATTGCAAATCGAATAAGCTGTTTCTGATATTAGCGTGCACAAACACACAGACAAACAGACATTTTTCCGGGATAAAAAGTTCCCAGTGTTGTGCGCCAAATTTTAAAGTATAATCATACCAAGTTTCATTGTAATCGGACTGGTAGTTTTTCTGTGATGCTTGAACAAACAGACAGACAGACAGACAGACAAAACATTTTCTAAACACATATTTGGGTTCGGTATCGATCTAGTAACATCCCCTGGTACTTATTTTTTCAATATTTTTAATGTACAGAATTTACACTTCTACAGTTTTATTATAAGTATAGATTAAGTGAAACTTACCACAATATATTAATGAAAACCGCAAATCGAATAAGCCGTTTCTGATATTAGCGTGCACAAACGCACAGACAAACAGACATTTTTCCGGGATAAAAAGTACCCAGTGTTGTGCGCCAAAAGTTAAAGTATAATCATACCAAGTTTCATTGTAATCGGACCGGTAGTTTTTATGTGATGCTTGAACAAACAGACAGACAGACAGACAGACAAAATATTTTCTAAACACATATTTGGGTTCGGTATCGATCTAGTAACATCCCCTGGTACTTATTTTTTCAATATTTTTAATGTACAGAATTTACACTTCTACAGTTTTATTATAAGTATAGATTAAGTGAAACTTACCACAATATATTAATGAAAACCGCAAATCGAATAAGCCGTTTCTGATATTAGCGTGCACAAACGCACAGACAAACAGACATTTTTCCGGGATAAAAAGTACCCAGTGTTGTGCGCCAAAAGTTAAAGTATAATCATACCAAGTTACATTGTAATCGGACCGGTAGTTTTTATGTGATGCTTGAACAAACAGACAGACAGACAGACAGACAAATATTTTTCTAATCACATATTTGGGTTCAGTATCGATCTAATAACATCCCCTGGTATTTATTTTTTCAATATTATTAATGTACAGAATTGACACTTCTACAGTTTTATTATAAGTTTAGCTTAGATTGTGTTAGATGACAGATGATTGTCGTCTTCAAACTGCTATAAAGCGTCCATAACGCTAAGAAATCATGGAGCGTTTTTGTCCCGTGCCCGCCGCAGTGGTGGAAATGCGGTATTATTTATAAACACACGAGACCGGGTATTCGCGCGGTTACGCTGTCGTCGCGGTTAAGATGGGCCGTTGCAAGACGGGCAGTTAATGCTCATTTGAGGTCCAGACCGCCATGGACACACACCAGAATCGAGCTTTTGCGTTATAATTATTTCACAGAGGAGATTTAAAAAATGGCGTCAGATTTCATTACCTCCCACTACCCATTGCCGTCGCCCGACATCTGATTACAGAGCGCGCGGGTGCAACCCGCCGAGGCTGCGGGAGACCGCGACTCGCAAGATTCTACTAGGTGCTTGCCAGTGTAGCGGGACCCGCGAACAACCGCGTACATCGCGGGCGTAAAACGAGTCGTGAGATGTGCTGTAATTTTTTACATTGGTAATCTGCATTCTACAGAAGCTGCAGGCCCGCAACCGCGACGGACGCGGTTGAAAATCTCTTCGTAGGTTTTTAAACCCCTTCTACACGGTCGGATCCAACCGCCGACCGTCGTCCTTGGTCGGGTTGATGTAAGAAAATTGACAGTGTAGAAATCGGTTGACCCGACCAATTTTGGTTGAAGTCAACCGATTTGGCCTTGTTCATGAGCGCATCCCTCCCAGACGACATCCCTTCGCGACAGACATAAAGGCTGATTCACACATATCAGTGAAGTGGCGGTACTGTGCCGGTATCGGAACTGTTACGGTACGGATATGTGTGAATCAGCCTTTTGCTTTGAATGTCTAAAAGAACTGACAAGTTGACTCGACTCAACTGCCCGACTGTGTAGAACAAATACAAACATCGGTTGACCCGACCAATGACATGATGGTCGGTGGTTGATCCCGACGGTATAAAAGGGGTTTAATTCCTATAACCTAATAGCTTAAAACACCTTCTACACGGTCGGATCCAACCGCTGACCGTCGTGTCTTTCGTCGGGTTGATGTAAATGGACGGGTTGAATCAAAAGAAATCGTTTGTTTTGAAATTTTGCGTTGAAGTCAATGGCCTTGGTCGTGAGCGCATTCCTCTAAACCCCTTCTACACGGTCGGATCCAACCGCCGACCGTCGTGTCTTTCGTCGGGTTGATGTAAAAATGGACAATGTAGAAATCGGTTAACCCGACCAATGACATGATGGTCGGCGGTTGGTCCCGGCCGTATAGAAGGGGTTTTAACAAGGCACTAGTGTAACATGACAATGTGTACATAACAATGATGGGAAAAGATCGCTATAGAATGGACGATTTTAAGACCCTTTTTAGAGGATAGAGTTATATTTAATTTACCACCACCAAGCAATCAAGTATGATTGAGGTTTCGCCAAATTTCACGCACCAAATTACGTGTAAGCTGATTTTGTTATGAATTCTGTTGAAATTTGATTATTTTTCATTCATATGAATGAGAACTTTTACCCTAGTTTAAACGTCTCCGAGGGTCAGCTTTTTAATAGGATAAATAACTTGAATCTCAGTTAAGTTAAAGACCATTACCGAGTGCTTGAAGGTGGAGGCGGATAATTGGAAAGTACTCGAATCAACTCTTCAGCGGTTAACAGCAGCAACCAGCAACCTTTGGCGGTTTACCACCACATCACCTCATTACCTGATCTGTCTGTCGTCAAATGTATGTAACGTATATACTTACATATATGAGGTATCTAGGTGAGAAATGAGGAGATCCGCATGAGAACCAAACTTAACGACATAGCTCACCGAATAGCGAGACTCAAGTGGCAGTGGGCAGGGCACATAGCTCGAAGAACTGACGACCGTTAGGGCAGAGCAGTTCTAGAGTGTTAAAGTCAAGGTTATCTGATGGACATTGAAAGTAAACTTAAAATAACGATTATGGAATTACGCAATTCAAAAAAATTAAGACTGAAAAGTTATTCTAAAAAAAAAACAATGAAACTGCCGGAAACAAAGACTCAAAAGTTAAATCACAGACGAACTGATGTAACTTATTTATTTTGAGTTATTGCCAAACAAAAACATAGCGTGTCACATCGGACTGCTATAGTTTTTCTCCCTTATAACAGAATACGTGTTATAAACAAATTCGTGAAGTGATGTTAGCATTTATGCTAATCTTCGGCAGTTTAATTATTTGTTAAAAAGTTATATTCAGTCTCGTGTAATATAATAGACAGCGAGCCTATTGACATTAGGGTTATATCTCACTACGGCCACCCGGCACCTGACCAGCGCCCGACCGCCTTGAGCGGTCTGCATCTGCACTCATTACATCAACTACGCTTCGTATCGTCTCGACCGCAATCTTCCGACAACGCGCGGGCGGCGCGCGGTCTCCGCGTGGACAGCGAGTGGACTACTCGGTGACCACTAGCTTGTCTTGCGTTGACTTTGCATTGCCAACGCGCTGTCCCCAACAAGGACCGCGCGCTGTCCGCGAGTGGTTCGTTCACCCGTGGACCACCCGACAACGGTTGGACGCCGTAAAAAAACGCGGTGCTGTTTGGGTGCCGGGTGGCCGTAGTGAGCTATGACCCTTATAGATAGGGAAGGGTATTCGACACAGCCAAACTACTACACTTAAAAAAATATCAAAGAGAAATCAATCTAGCGAAACCATTTCACTATAAACGGAATCGGAACTGACGTGCAAGATACAGTATCGTACTAGTTTGGGGTTTGGAGGTCAGGGTCTCACCTGTAGATGTTCAAAGTCTTTCGATTAATAAATTTAAGAAAATTATCCAAAAAACGCTTAAACATGTGCAACTATTATAAAACATGTGATTATCTTAAGACACTACACCATGGGATTGAAGCGATCGCTCCCAGGCTATTTCGAAAACCTGTACTTTGGATTTACAGACTATTAGATTTAAGTTTAAATTTTTTTTCGTAAAGATTTCGCTAATCTTAATATATATAAATCTCGTGTCACAATGTTTGTCCTCAATGGACTCCTAAACCACTTAACCGATTATAATAAAATTCGCACACCATGTGCAGTTCGATCCAACTTGAGAGATAGGATAGTTTAAATCTCAAATTATAGTCGCAATTTTAATTTATTGCTAATTATTTGTCTGTTATTATTTGACAGTCACAATTATCTGTAAACTCCAAATGATTCTAACAGATGTCGATACCTTACGACTGGGTTGAGTAAGTAATCAATAGATGGCGCTGCTATGGTAAATCTACAAACATGTCATATAAGCTACATATAAACAGCATAATTACCACGTGTTGTTGACGCTATAAATTTTTATTTTGTACCTATTGATTTCTGCTTAATATCAAGTGTAAGAACATTTTAATTAATTGTGTTCAACGTACTTCCCCTTCAAATCTCAATCCAGTGAATTTGTAATAATTTGTATACCAACATCAACATTTTCGTCTTTGTTCGTAAATAATTTCATTGTACTAAAGGGTTATAGTATTAGAAAGTCAAATAAGGAGATCACCAAATTTTTTTACAAATACCATCTGTGTGAAAAAGTATAGTGGACTCCGTGACTGATGTTCTCTTATTGTTCCTCTTAGATTGTTTACTATAATGTAATATAACAAAAACTTTAGCCACAGCAACGCGTGGCCGGGTCAGCTAGTATAATATATTTCATATAAAAACAATTATTAAGGGTAAAAGCGACTTCTTTACGATATTCAATAAACTGAAAAGTCTATTATATCGGTTGCCTAACTAGCATAGTTGGTAATAGATAGCGCTACTGCTACCATAAAGCAAGGCAATAAATGTGAAGGAAAGATTTGACAAATCGGGCAGGACTTCAGTAGCTCAATTGGAAGAGCGGTTGGACTAGATTCCCAGTAGGCCGCGAGTTCGAGTCTCGCCTGAAGTCAAATTTTTCTTTCCATTTTTCTTTAAATAAAATATTTTTCACTCTAGATTAGTTTAAAAAAAAATTACGATGTAAAAGTGCTCTCCAGGAGTCTAATTATATGAAATAAATGAATAAACTGTAGGATACACATGTAAGATGTTAGAATATATATAAATTGAAGAATAACGATTTATTATACCAATGCTGTGCTTGAAGATTTGTTCTGATTGGTGTAGTAATAGAAACTTCGCATTGATAAATGGACCACGAGGTAGACTAAAGTAAGTCGATAAATGAAAATGATGGTGTAAGCTGATCCCTATCTGTATCAAACTACCGTTAGTATCTAGGTAAATGATGGTGACTGTATGTCTGACGTTTGAGATATTATTCCTTTTTAGGATTCCGTAACTCAAAAAGAACAAACGGATGATGATGATGAATTACTGATAAATGGTCTGCTTTAACTCAGTTTAACGTAACAATATTTTATCAAAGACATGTCTAACATAACCTCGCGAAGGGATGCGCATGAAAAAAAAATGCACATGTAAATTTATGTCAAATTACAGCTTTCTAGTGTTACAAGTATACGAGCTTAGCTGCGAGCAGACGGACAGACACGTAGAAACCATAAGGGACCCAATTGTAGGCTATGGAACCTTTTACACGATTCTTTTAATAATTTCAGTATTTCAAGTTCATATCTAGGTAATAGAAAATTACAAAAAAGCATGTAGGCCTTTTCATTCAATGTTCACTTTCGCATATTTTTCATAAACATTTTTAAAACAACATTTGAGATTTTCACAATAGGTAAGCTCTTTGATTTGACATGTAAAACAATACAGTTTACAAGACTTTTTATATAAAATTCTAATTTATGTGGCAGTAGGCAGCGTTCATAGTTCGAACAACCGATTGCCGTTGGTGCAGAAGAGTTCTCGAATACTGACCATCTACCGGAACACGAAGCGTCGACCTCGTAAAGGTCGCTGGATGATGGTGGCTTAGGACTGTTCGTTGTGTCAATCTTTGGAGGAGAGGCTATTGTCCAGCGGTGAATGACTTTCGGCAGACATGTTGATGATGATAGAGTACCTACATTAAAAGATACAAGTGCAAAAAACGTGGCAAAGTGCTGTATGTTGGTATATGGATAGATTTATATACTTATAGAATTTATGATATAAGTGGGTAAAATGATAATTTAAAATACTGCACTCACAGAGATAGCTCGCAGATAGCGAGAAATGTAGAAAAAGGAAGGTGTATTTTTTTCGTCCATAAGTACATGAATATATTACATCAAAATATCAATGGTCTAATTAATAAAACTGATTTACTATGCGTGAATCTAGGCGTTCTTTCAGATCAAAATATTGACATCGATGTAATCTGTATCACGGAACATAATATGATCCAACAAGATATATCTTTACTTAACATACCTTCATTCATATTAGCTTCTTCTTGCACAAGGAAAACCAGGCATGGTGGGTCTTGCATACTTGTACAAAGTAAGCATAGATATAAATCTATTGATGGGTTCAAGCACTACCAGATACAAAACATTCTTGAATGTAGTGCTATTGAGTTAGTAGACTACGATATATTTGTAATTTGTATATACAGGCCACCAAGTAATAATACTAGCGATATTGACATATTTTTCTCAAAATTTAATGACATTCTAAATAAATACTGCACCAAAAATAAAAAAATTGTAATTTGCGGCGACATTAACATTGACATTCTCAAAAATAACAAAACATCCAAAACTTATAAATACCTATTGTCGGAGTATAACTTGAAGATCGCATTAGATTCTCCAACACGCTTATGCAGCCAAACTTGTATAGACCATATAATACATAATATTAGAGGGTGTAAAGGAAAAATATTTGATTTAGCCCTTTCAGATCATACTGCACAACTATTGGCATGCCCCGTTAAAACAATCTATAGTCTCAATCATTGGACTATTAAGAGAAGAGACTATAGTGACGACAATTTAAAGAAATTTAATAATTATCTGATGTCTCTTAAATTTAATGAAATATACTGTGACGATAACCCAGAAACTGCATTTAATAATTTCCATGAACTATTTAGTTTATTATACAAATTATGCTTTCCCATTATTAAAATTAAAAAATATATAAAAAAGACTCAAAAGTGGATCAGCAAAGGAATAAAAGGCTGTTCTCAAAGGAAACGCCAATTACTTTGGATATACAGAAAGTCGAAAAAGGTCACTGATAAAACGGTATTTAAAATATACTCAAGAAAACTGAACAAAATTATTAACCTTACAAAAAGATCACAAAATGACTATTATATTAAAAACAGCAAAAATAAATCAAAAGCTACTTGGAATGTTATTAATAAGAGTAAAGTAATCGTACCAAAGGATTATATCACTCAAATAAATGTTAATGGACAGCGTGTTACAGACCCCACTGAAATAGCGGAACACTTTAATAATTTTTATATTGAACAAATTAGCACACTTATTTCAAATAACAAATTGACATTAAATACTAATAATAACCTGACATCTCAAAACAATTTACTGATAAATAATAAATTACAATGCATTAATAATAATTCAAATTCAATATTCATAAATCCAACGACCTCACAAGATGTTAATAGAATAATTCGATCACTTAAAAATACTACCAGCACTGGAAATGATGGCATAGCAACGGGTGTTTTGAAATTTGTTAGTTTAGTGATATCGCCAGTACTTTCTCATATATTTAACTTATGTATATTGAATGGTTTTTTTCCCACAAAACTAAAGACAACAATCATAAAACCCCTTTTTAAAAAACAAGACCGCGAAAATATGTCTTACTATAGACCAATAGCTCTAGTATCGGTATTATCGAAGGTTTTGGAAAAGATTATCCATGAAAATCTATCCAATTTTATGGAGAAGTTTAACATTATTAGTGAAGCACAAGTAGGATTCAGGAAAAATATGAACATAAATAAAGCCATTTTTAAGTTTATGAGTGAAGTTGTGACCAATATAGAAAATAAAACACCAGTGTGTGCATTATTCATGGATTTGACAAAAGCTTTTGACTGCGTTGATCATGAAATCCTGAAAAATAAACTTGATAGTTACGGTATACGAGGCACTGCACTGAACCTTATCTATATGTAGAATCCATTCTGCGATATGGAATAATGTTTTGGGGAAACTCAACACTTTGGGAAAATGTATTTAAGGCCCAAAAGCAATGTATCAGGGCAATTAAAAGGCTAAGAAGGTCAGAGAGCTGTAAACCGTATTTCAAAAATCTGAACTTATTGACTCTTCCTAGTCTTTATATATACGAAGTTGCAGTCTTCGTAAAAACAAACATGCATCTTTTTAATAATTTTACTAGCCAACGTAATCGTCATAAAATAAAAATTATGTCAAACAAGACGGCATTAGTTAATAAAAGTATAATCTGCATGACATCTAAGATCTATAATAAATTACCAGTGGTTATCTGTGGCATTAATAATATTCAGGACTTCAAACATAAATTACGTAAAATATTAGTAGAAAAGGTGTACTACAGTTTAAAAGAATACTTCGAAGACAAAAATTTGACTATAACATAAACATTATTTCTATTATATATTACTTGTTTGACATTATTTAATCAATTAAATGACAAATGTATGAATATTTTAATGTAATTGGACTTCATCACAGTAATTAAATGATATGTATCTTTAAGTACTTGTAACATTTGCATGCCTATATTAAGGTGGAATTTGGAGGAACTCATTATGTTATTTTAACATCTTCATTATGTACCCATATTCGCAAATAAATAAATTGAATTGAATTGAATTGAATTGTATCATACAAATTTTGAAGCATTTTTTTTGTATGGAACACTTTGTGCGCGAGTCCGACTCGCACTTGGCCGATTTTTTTATGCTAGCCAGAACCGCTTGTCATTGTACCTACTTACTTCAAAAACTTAGATTAAATTTCAACTTTACAGAAGAAAGTTGATTTTAATTCATACATATAGCACACCTTTCGGTTCGCCTGGCAGGCCCTTGTGCTCATCGAAATTGCCTGTCAATATTTTTTCACTATATATAAACAAAATCATATAAATATTTCAAGCTTACGTAGTTTTTTTTTTATCCTTTTTTTACATAAAAAATATATAGGGTTGATGACATGACGGTTTGATCCTTGACGATGGTTTTTGTACATAGCATGTTCATCCCTATAAAAATTTCCAACCTTACAGGGCCAATGGTACTCGGAGGGTTCAGTATCTCTTGGACCATCACTGTCATCTCAAAACCCCCAAGTGACGACCCTGGTGCCAAAGTAAAAGATTTCAACGGGTGCGCAAATACAAGAATTTTGGATAATGTCTAGGAGAGCGTTCATGAAGTGTAGACTCGTTTAAAAATAGTCCATAATGCATTTTTTAAATGTTTTTTTCACGCGTTTCCCATCGTTTTGACTACGTCGGTTCGTCCGTTCGTTCGTTTTGGCAATTTCTCTGTTAAAAAAGAATCCGTTTGCAAAATACTTTAAAGTGCAATTTTTTGTTAGAGTCAAGTGTGAGGAAGAGGAGAAGAGAGAAGAAGAGTGGCAGAGGAGGCTCTCTGCTAGTTGAACGGTGGAATTTAAACATTAAAAAAACTCGGTGATATTATATAATTTTAACAAATTCAAAAGAAAAACTATCACGGCTAAGGAGAGTGCAACAACTTTACGAGTAATAGTCGATCAACTTATCAAATGTACTTTTGAAAACATAATCCTTCGTGGCAAGTGTCACGACACGTACTTGGCAGGTTTTATATGTTTCACCTCTATGATAGAAATAACGAGGCTTTACATTACCATCTAATCGGAACACGATAGCGCTGAACACTACCATTTGGTGGCAGATAGATTAGGTAATGCGGTGGTGCCTACGCCCTCGAGCTTTACCACCAGTAAGGTTTTCATTCATTCGAATTTCGAGATCTTCAAATGTATGAGAGGTAAAGAGACAATAAACATTAAAAAAAGTTGATAACATTGTACCGAATCAAGGTTGTATCATATTGAACCGTATTTCTCAGTAATCTGCCACTAACCAGCCTCTACCGGTTCATAGTGGCCTTGCATGGTGAAATAATGTAAAGAGTCCATGTCTGAGACGTGTACTGATAGGCAGACGAGAAAATATTAGTTGTTGACTCACGTCCTGTGAAACGCTCTCTTGCTTGTAAACTATGACTAAAATAATAACTTCAATAATAGTTTAATGGAGTTATATTTACAGAATGATTATAGTATATAGCAATACTTTTTAAAAAGTAGCTTTGTGTAAGTAAGCAAGGAGCTATTTTACTATTGTTTTATGCGAGAGCTTTTTGCGTTACTTATGTATTACCAAAGAACGTGACTTGAGATTATTATAATGGCAACCCATTATACGTCCCACTGCTGGGCACGAGTCTCTCCTCTTCTTTTGAGGAGGCTTGGATTTTAGTCCACCAAGCTGCTCCAATGCGGGTTGGTGGAGATAAGGGTAAGTGGCCAACCCGTTAATTAAGTGTACCTACGTAATTTTACATTTCAACGCATAGGTACGTAGGTACCTAGTTTATAACGATAGAAGAAAATACTAATAATGTGACAACATTTTAAAACTAATATTGTAATATTTTTTCCAAATAGTGTAAGGTGCAATGTTTTGGGACAATTTTCATGTTTAAATTGTTTCATGTTCATGTTACGATAAACATATATCGTAATTATTTTTACGGATATGTTTATGGTTAAATAAACGAAAGTTCAGCAAGGAAACTTGCATAAAGTTGAGCAATATCTGCATCGCAGATCGTGTATTTTGTAATATTGGTCCATGTGGTGGAAGTGGTCAACAGTGAGGTACGACAACGTTCGTAGCCTCGGGCGCCGCCCGCCGGCATCTATCCATCTCATGTCATGTTCTCACTTCGATATTGTTATAGTATTATTGTCAAAATAGTAAATAAGTAATGCTGCGGAACTAACTTCAAATTACAAGTAGTCATGTCGTGTTATTAGTTTAAATCAATTTCTGGCACGATTGCTTTTCCAAGCGAAATAACCATAAAATCATTCGTTTCGTTCAGGAGTCCTCGCGTATAAAATACATTATAAACAAAAACGAGCGGATTTTTTAATCGGGGCTGAGACCCCCTGGGCAACGTCCTCGGAGAGGAGGGCCAGCATGCGCGGAAGATAAATTCGTCGTTTTGGTGCGTGCGAGAGAAGGCGCGAGTGGCGCGGGGGTTGCGGAGGGCGGCGGCGCCGGCGCGCGGAGGCTGTTGCGCTCAGAGCACCTGCGCCCGCGCTCCGTAGCGCCGCTCGCCGCGTGCTCGTGTACCCGCGCCCGCGCACTCCGCGCACCGGCCCGCGCCGCAGCGTCGTCACGCCGCCCACGGTATGTCAAACGCCGATGGCGCGTCGGGGTCGGTCGGCAGCGCGTTCGTCACTGCGCCGCTCCGCTTGCTAGCGCACTCGGCTCAGCCGCCCGGCCGGTTTTGTAATTTTGCCGGGCGGGCTGTGACGTCATGAGACTAGTTTGTCGCGCGTGCGTGACGGTTTGCGCCGGGACGCTAGCTATGTGCCGCTGCCGTCGCCGCCCCCGACCTTACTCCTAGTGTAATGACGTGCTCGTTTATCTTCTTCACCCGCGAGTGATAACGTGATGACCTTAATGACCGCGATGCCATTCCGGACATCCGAACTACTTTGTCAGTTGTTCAAATAAGTTTTCCTCACGAACGTCAAACAATATTACTATGCGTCGGTTTACATTTTATGATATCATAGCTCAACGTCCAAATTGTGTTCGTAGAAATAGCAGCCGAAGCGATGGGTTAGATGTGTGAGTGAATTACGTGCGCTTATTTCTTGTGGTATCGATGTGTTCGGCGAGCTTCACGTATCTGTGTGCCGAGCGTACACTTCAACATCCCAGCTTCGCGGCGGAGCCTTTTTGTAATTTTATTTTTCCTCCTGCATCGAGGCAAAAGCGCTCACAGGCATGTAGTATTGCTAACACAGACAATCACTACATATTTCGAGTGTAGATTAGATATTATATTTCATTGCTTTAAAATGAAGTAAAACTTTTTTATAAATTATTAACCTAATTAAACTCATTTATTTCATAACTGTCCAGTAAGTTATCGATCTGTTTAGTCGTTAAAATAACCCATCAATGGTCCTGTATGAATCAAATACATTTTGAGTTAATGATTCTGTAGATAGTACGTCATTTCTTTTATTAGCTAGATGTTCAGAAACAATTTGGACGTTTTATTTTTCCAAGTAAGATGTAGGTAGGTAATTGAGTGATAAACAACGAACAAATAAGTACCTAGACATTGAATTCCTGGCTACGCTACATGTTCTGGTCAATTTATGTCTGTCTCTGTCCAACTTGTGGCCGTATAAGGTTTTCTTGTCTGCTGTCTTTGTTTCTCAACCCTCTCCACTCAGCCTCCGTAGCATTAACTGTGTCGTGAAAGCTTCAGAAGCTCAACATGTAGTTATAAAGCTTATAAAAGTTGATATTAATACATCAACACTTTACGAATCTTTTATTGCCGTTGAATTAGGTAAAATATTAATGATTTAGGTAAATATCTTTAGAAGATGAGCTATAAGTTGTTATAATATTATTAGTTTTATTCTAGTACTGTTTATATTTTATTAGTACCTGTATTATTTTTGTTTGACAGATTTATGATTCTATTTCGAATTGGAATATTTTAGGTATAAATAATATCATTCATACACTATTTTAGATTTTTAAACAGAAAATCTACATAGTCTATTAAAATTTTTTTACAAATAAGCATTGCTGTACAAGTTGGGCAAGCACGTGGATGAAATGGTGTTACCAGTTTGTACCGTTTAGTGGTGGTTCTCTGTACGCCAGGGCAAAGCAGTGCCTGAACAAGTTCGGGCGCTTCTCGACGATCAGGTGCCAGTTGATACTCGTTCTGTTCTAACTGGACTTGA
This sequence comes from Macrosoma leucophasiata, assembly GCA_036365455.1. NCBI lineage: Eukaryota > Metazoa > Arthropoda > Insecta > Lepidoptera > Hedylidae > Macrosoma > Macrosoma leucophasiata. Next base: position 13,783,735 of record JAWQUS010000009.1, on the reverse strand, counting down.
ATCAGCTGTTGCTTTGTTGCCTTTGGCGCATTTTTATTATGCGTTACGTGTTACTCGTAACGCTTATCGGTCAATATCATTGTTAAGGATGTATAGGCGTTACGTAACATAACCGTTCGTTGTGAATAATTATGAATTGATAGCTCCAATAAATTAATGGTTGTTTCTTGAGAATAATATGAAGAAGATTTTATTCTTATTTTGATATATTGCAGTTGTCATCAAACGAGCACGTTGCGACACTAGGCGACATTTATACTTAACTTAGTAGTTAACGCACCGGAGTGTATCATAATAGGAAAGTAAATTCCAGATACCAAGAAGTTGGGGCAGTTAAGTGAAGAGCGGGGCGCTCCCGAGCGGCGCCTCCGCCCACACGAAGACGTCACCGACAGTGTGTAGCGCGGCGTCATGTCCGCGTCGCCGCAGCCCGCCATCGCCGGTGAGGAGCGCGCGCGCACCCCCCGGGCCGCCGCCGCCTCGCCGGCATCCGCGCCGCGCTCACCCGCGCCTGCGCACGCCGTGCTCGCCACCATGACCCCTGTGCAGCCCGCTCACGACTACTACCCGCACAAGGTCGAAATGGACTCCGACGACGGGTACCCCCCGGACGCCCACTCATACAGACACTCGCCCCATGGACTGGCCGCGTACGCGCCCGACAGCAAAGTACCCGTTCAACCTGACGTGTACGATCAGGGCATGGAGTCCATAGACGAGAAGACGCCCATAGATCTCATATACGAGGACGACAAACAGACTGTAATTTATACGACCACGCCGGACCAGAAGCGGGTGGAAATGATCAGCGGGCAGCTGGAAGACGGACAGTTAGTGAGTGGAGGGGGGCAGCTGGTGGACGGTGGAGTGTCGGTGGTGGTAGGCCCCCCCGGCCAGGGCACCGTCCTCGTGTTAGCCGACGAACTTGGCCAAGTAATCACGATTCCCAGGTAATTATTTCTCTTAATCTATTCATGATGTATGCTAGATATACAACGCTGGTTACTACGTTGTCGTGCCGGCTGATTAATATTTATAACTGGTTTAGCATAATTTGTCAGTTTTTTATGGCCACGTATATATTTTTATAAAAGGTACCATAGCAAAAAGGTAAATCGATCACATAACTATAACTGCAATGTTATCACGGAATAATAACTTCAATGTTTATCGATTTTGTAATTAAGATGAAAAAAGGAAGTCTAAAAGACAATTTTCTTTCAAGGTCTTGTAATTCCAATATAAAATTGTCAACCGATTCTTAAACAGAAAGCCGTTCACGAACATACCTATGATAATAATTTAGAATAATTTGGAATTTCCAAACTCCGTACGGTACAGTAAACCTATTGTACGTAGGTATAGTTCGGATGAATTGCATTATCTTAATCTTATCTTAATATATATAAATTACGTGTCACGTTGATTGTCCACGGTGGACTCTTAAACAACTTAACCGATTTTAATCAAACTTTCCATACTGTGTGCAGTTTGACCTAACTTAATAGACAGGATAGCTTATATCTCAATTTATAGCTTATATCTCAATATATATATTAATATTATTTTATTGCAAATCATTTGTTTATACTCTGACAGTCACAATTATCTGTTAGTAGGGGATTCCAAGAAAGCCCAAGAAAGGATTTGAGGATCTACTCGAGCGCGTCAGATTAAGATATACGGGATTTTTTGCACCCAAAAGACGTCACTTTTGGTCGTAGACGTTTCTTCCAAATCGTCCGAATTTAAGATGGGAGCTTTGATCGCGTACATTTAACACTCCCTCTAAGTATCTGAAATGCTATAGTACTTATTCACCACCATTTTTGACCTGTTTGAGAAGGTCCAATACTCTAAGACAGATTATTAAAAAAACGGAGGAATACAACCTCTGTGCCTCTGTGCCTGGCGTATGTGGAGTACGTGAAAGCTTTCGATTCCATCGAGACTTGGGCTGTTCTGGACTCTTTACGGAAATGTCAGGTAGATTGCCATTACATAGATACATTGACGTGTTGAGAAACCTATATGAGGCTGCAACAATGACCGACCAAGTACATGGACAGAGCACAAGAACAATCCACTTGCGTCGTGGCGTGAGACAGGGAGTGTATTTCACCCAAACTTTTTACGAACGCATTGGATGACGTTTTCAAAACGCTCGAGAGGAAAAGACGCGGAATCAATATAAACGGTTAATATATCTCACACCTCCGATTCGCCGATGACATTGTTATCATGACCAAATCTCCGCAAGAGCTTAGCGAGATGCTGAATGGTCTAAGCGAATCTTCCCTTAAAGTTGGTCTCGGGATGAATATGAATAAGACCAAAATCATGTTCAATGACCATGTTACTCCTAGACCAGTAACCATTAATGGCTTTACACTCGAAGTTGTACAAGAATACATCTGTCTTGGTCAAAACATCCAACTCGGTAAACACAACTTTGAAAAAGAAGCCGACAGAAGAATTGGTTTGGGCTGGGCAGCATTTAGGAAGCTCACATAGTTGGGGAAAAAGTTTCTTCGCATTTTTTAAGATAATTCAAAACATTTTTTAATATAGTTTATTTAAATTTAACTAAAGTATGTATGTACCATTTTGTTCGATAACTTCTAGGTAGGGACATGATCCCATTGCTATAAAAATTTTGGGACTTCTCATCAAAATACCGCGACATGTGGATTTGGCAGTCCTCTCGTGATGTTAACCTAACATTGCATAAAGAATTCTGAAGCGACCAAAACAGGTGGAAATCTGCAGGTGCAAGGTCAGGACTATACGGCGGATGCATTAACACCTCCCAGCCAAACTCTCTTAATTTTTGCTGAGTGGCTATAGATGTGTGAGGTCTAGCGTTATCATGATGAAACCCCACATCCCTTCTGTTGATCAATTCCGGCCGCTTTCTCTCAACTTCTTGCTTTAATCTCATCAGTTGTTCGCAGTAGAGTTCAGAATCGATAGTCCTGCCTGGTGGTAATAGCTCATAATGAATAATGCCCTTCCAATCCCACCACACACACAACATCACCTTATTGCGAGCTAACCCGGGTTTCGCTACAGTCTGTGAAGCCTGACCGGCCTTTGACCACGACCTTTTTCGCATGTTCGTCGTACGTGATCCACTTTTCATCACCAGTTATCAGCTTCTTCAAAAATGATTCGGTTTCGTTACGTCGTAATAAAGAATCACAAATGAGTACACGGTTCATTAGGTTTCTTTCAGTGAGCTCGTGAGGTACCCAAATATCGAGCTTTTTTTGTACCCAGCTTTTTTCAAATACGCCAAAATTGTTTTGTGATCAATTCTCAGTTCTTCAGCTACGTTGTAACTACTGATATGACGATCTTGCTCCACTTTTTCAAAAATGGCATCCATTTTATCCGTAATAGGGCCACCAGAGCAAGGTGCATCTTTGACATGAAAATTTCCGGATTGAAAACGCTTAAACCAAATTTGTGCTACTCTCACAGACACTGCACTAGGTCCATAAACATCGCAATTTTTTTTCGCGGCTTGCGTTGCATTTTTATCTTTTTTGTAGTAAAATTTTAAAATGTATCGAATTTCTTCATTAGATTCACTCATCTTGACAGTACGAAAAACAAATGAAAATCACACATTTGCCTAATTTGAATTTGGAATTATGTTCTTTAAAATTTTAACTTTCAATGATACCAAAACCAGCCAGATACAAATACTACAGCCAAAGAGATTTTATTACAAGTTCATACATACTATAATGCGAAAAGTCTTTTGCCCCTACCTATTATTTAAGTCGTCGATCTTACAAAGTTTAAAAACAAAGGCATTCATCCAGTGTATCCTACCCGTTTTAATATACGGAGACGAGACGTGAACTCTGACCACGAGATTGGTCCATAAGTTCAACGTCGCACAACGAGCGATGGAGCGAGCTATGCTGGGTGTCTCTTTGGCGGATAAAATACGAAATGGTTATCCGTCAAAGAACTAAAGTGACCGACGTAGCTCACAGGATAAGTAAGTTGAAGTGGCAATGGGCCGGTCACGTCTGTAGAAGGGCTGATAACCGCTGGAGCAGATTTGTGATTGAATGGAGACCACGTCTAGGTAAACGTAGTGTAGGACGACCTGTTGCGCGTTGGAGTGACGATTTAAGAAAAGAGACTGGAGTCGGTGGGTTGCGAGCTGCTCGGGATCGGGGTAGTTGGCGTGCTCTAGGAGAAGCTTACGTCCAGCAGTGGACGGCTATAGGCTGATTAGGCATGCACGTCATAGGTCAAGGATATTTTGAGAGGATGTTAAATGTACCCAAAAAAGCTCCCATCCTAAAGTTGAGGCTACCCTAATATTATATGTTAAATATAAGTGCTAGGAGTTTCAAATTTTGCATGGAGGTATTTTTAGGACGTAGCTGCTCACTTAGACGGGACTCGCGAAATTCAAACCCTAAGGGGTTGTTTTTGGGGTTGCTAGTTTGTATGAAATTTGGTTACTACAAGTGCTAGGAGTTTCATATTTTAGATAGGGATTCTTTTAAGCGCGGACGTGATATAAAAACATGAAAAAGAAATATTTAGGGTACCTCCCCTACATGTAACGCGCGGAAAATTGTTTTATTTTTCGTTTTCTGTATAGTGTGGTTTCAAAAATGTTAGGGATGTGGTAATATCATTTTTCGATCATGTTAACAGTTCGTGACTTAATATGCCAATGCAAATGCCAATTTTCGTTAGAGTCAATTGTCCCTCCCCTCTACCAACTAAACGGTTATTGTTGGAAATTTAAACGTTACGGCAATAGCAGCTACATATAATGAAATTAAAAGGAAAACTATCACACTTAAGTTGGCTTTAGAAAGTTGCGAGTAATAGTCGATCAAATGTATTTTATTCGAAAATTTTGAAGAACTCCATAGAAAATATTTATTTATTTTTTCATTACATTATTCAAACCTAAAAACTACGGAACCCTACACTGCGCGTGGCCCGACATGCACTTGACAGGTTTTATAAAAACCAAGTTTTAATTTAGTACTTTTTTTTTAACATTAAACAGAAGGAATTTAGATGTTTTTCTTTAGGTGAGTTTTAAGTAAAAAGTTCAAAAATGTCGATCTTCATTCCGAAAACTAATTATACCTATACAATACTGTATTATTTTCAAATATAAGGTTTTAAACAATACTTTTTTGAATTACATAACAGTAATTGGCAACATTTTTATTTTATAAATAATCAAACTTATGCGTTTTCTAAAACGTCTCCTATAAAATACCTAAAGATGTAATGGTCAAGAACACAAAACGAATGGAATACGATATTATAATGACAACAAATTAAAAAGAATACTTTTATCTCGCACGCACGACGCCCATAATGATATTTTAATAAAGTCGGATTATACTCGTACACAATGACAATTTGGCTGTTATGAATACCATATACAAAAAGTTTTGTGATACCTGCTTCTAGGTTTTCCTTCTGTCTTATTCTAAAAAAATCTACTAAATAAAATATGTCTCACATATTATTGCAACAAAAGTATTTGTTTTCTGACAAAATATTAATTAAGTAAGTAAGAAATATTTAGTAATCAAATCAGTTTTATAAGAACTTAATTTGTAAAATGTTCGGCATCAAGTTTTATTTAATTTTAACCTTACATCTAAAAACAAGAGGCACTTAGACCTCAGTAGCGGTAACACATGTGTGTAGACTACAGTATTCATTTAGCATCGACGTGAACTCTCTGATTGTTTGCCATTTTTATGGAATAATAATCAGTAACTAAAATATTCATTGAAACTTAAATTTTTATTTTATTTTATTCAGTAACAATTTACATTGTGTGTGAAATGACAGCTACCTAGCTGTCATTAATAAAATAAAATAATTAATTACAAATGCATTATTTCATTAAGTCCATTATACAAAATGTTATAAAGTGTACGATGTCGTTTATGATGTAGGTAACTTACATAGGCAATGTCAATATAATAATATATAATCAGAACAGTAATTATGAATAATTAACAATACTTCGATGTCGATTTATAAATTAATTTAGGCATGTCAAATGTAATGAAATAATAAAATTTTATACGTATTCAGTCAAAGCATCATAATCATTAATTTTACGGTGTCCCCAAGTCAGATATAGCATATAGGGATTTCTCTAATAAGATTGTTTTTAGTTTCGTTTTAGTCCATTAATACATCGCCCCACACATATCCGTGTAAATTGTCGTCACGTTGGTGCTAATAATAACATTTATTACTTATTTATCTATTCTGTAATTTATTACAAGTGACCAAATTGTTGTGATATAGATATAGGTATGACAAATGCCTAGACGAAAGCACACAACCCTGTCTGACACCGATATTGACATAAAACCAGGATGACATGCTCGCTTCTACCCGCACACATGCAAACTGAAAATACTAATTGGATGAGACTACAAATACTTGTTTTTACTAATTTATTTATAAAGGTCCTAACGGAAGACCAGCGCTGGTTGTTCTTCAACCAGCACATGCTGAGCTTGGACCAATTTGTAACGATGTAATGTAAAATACCTACTAGACCTATAATAATTATCACTCGTGTAATTTTGCAACATTGTTGCAAATAAATGTTCTTTCTTTCTTACTTAAAACTTCAAAAGCAAATGTGCCTACATAAATATCAAAACGGTTTTGCGATTGGCATCGTTATATTTAAATTTTATAAAATCAAATAATATGACACTAAACCCACACTTCTTAGACGCATTCAATGTTAAAGTCTTATCATCTTAGATTAATCAACAACGTCGAACAGGTATAAGCAATATACCTACGCCGGAATGGAAAAAAGTTAAGATCCTAATTAACCTTTAACGTTAACCTATATAGAATTTTAGTGAAAAAGTTATACCGCGTAAAAGTTATAAGTTCCTTTTTCTTCTCAATACAATAACCATTTAGCATGGAGTGACTATTATTTGATACATAAAATTCATAACACTTGAGTGATCTGTCTGGCCAGGTTAATTGCTAATGTAATTAATATACTATTATGGCGATGGCGTCACGTAGGGCTTGTGTGGTTAGAGACAAATAATTGTTTGTGTAAGTGAGTGGTGTGTATAGTTTCAAGAATGAGGTGTTCGTGTCGGAGGTCCAGTGTAACGGTTGTGTTAGGAGCGGCTGAGCGGCGCAGGCGCAGGCGAGTGTGGGCGGTGCGACGTGCTCACCTTGAACTTGCCGCGAGAGTTGGCCGCCATGCGCCACCACTAGCCCCATCCGATCACATTTCGATGGTGTGATGTAGCTATTCAACCGCCGCACTCATATATATATGCCCATTATTGCCAACTCACTAATCAACTAGCCGCTTTTGTCTATTCCTCTATTTATCACAACCTCGTAAGCCAGATGGATGGGTGTGTTCGTTCAATATTAAGATTGGTGTAAAGTACAAAAACAAAATTGCTTTTTGTACTACGTTTTTTATGATCTCTCAAATGTGTGAGCAGGTAGTATAATTTTAACTGAAGGATGTATTTAATAGCTACCAAATACCGAATCTCAATTTTTATTGAATTTTGTATTGTAATTGACTTGTTATGTAGGTATGTTTAAGTGTATCGTGTGGCTAAAGTTTTATAATTTTTATAGGTACGATTTCTTAAATTCTTATCTAAGGGTACCATAAAGACTCACAACCTTTATCCTCTGTCCATCCAGATGTGACAAGTCTTAGTAGGTATCTTTATAAAAGGTAGATAAACGACGAATTTTATTAAAAGTAAATAAATACCTAGATGACACTCTAAGCAAAAGAAGGCAATATCCTACTTAATTAAATACATTTTTAATGTTTACCTACGTGATCACTAAATCTTTTACCTACTTTATAATTAATTAAGATAGGTACAAAATAACAAAAATACGAAATTTACCAAAGATTACTATTATTATGATAATGTGCCCGGTGATGTCAACTGGCTCGCCATCTGGTAAAGGGCCAAAACGTAATCGGCGAATCGTGGGTGTTTGTATGTATGCTTGAATGCATGCATTTACCTCTGCCTACCCCTTCGGGGATTACAGGCGTGAAGTTACGTCGTAATATTATTATTTTTTAATATTATTTTATGGTACGAAACTTCTACTTGTACATGTCGGACCCACACTTAGTTTTTTCATTTGATTCGAAGAATACCGTCTGTGCCAACTCTTTATACTCGTATAATAAAATCGTTGCCTACTTTGTATGTTACATGTAACATAATAATAGTAAAATGTGACTGATCGTAACTGGTGATGCAAAAAGACGCCACGTGCATGTCATTCATAATCTGAGGTTGATATCTCTCGGCTACGTAACTTGCTAAGTAAATATTAAGATGAATGTGTTTTATGAGTTTACAGACATTTATGGGAAATGATTAACCCTTCTATTCAAAGTATTATAACGGTTTTTTCTCACTTCTTAAAGTATACCTTTAAGATACATATATATGTTTTGTTCATTGAGAGATTAAAAGAAAGAGAAAGAGAGAGAGAGAGATGAGAGATTAAAATGTGATACTACTAACATCAACTGATTAACAAGGACTCGATTAGAGAATCAACTCTGCTTATAACGCAGCTCCACAAAATGGGACATTTTAATTACTGAGAAAAAAAACCATTTAGAACGACACATTAACAATTTATATTTATTTTATATTGCAATAATACATGTTTAAATATAACTTAAGCGAATATCGGAGCAGGTAGAAAATTTTAAATTTTTTATTTCAAATTTTAGAGGTCAGCTGTATAACCTCCAGTTGTGACTAAATTAAATTGACTCGTTGCAGAGTATATTTCAAAAGGTGTTACTGTATTTTTATCACTGGTATAGCTTGAGTGGAGGAGCTCTAGGGCGTTAGTACATTTCCATATTTAGCAAATGGTACTACAGGCATAGGAGGCCATAACCACTGGGTTACACTAACCACCATAACATACTGATGCACCACAGATTTATGTTGAGACGCCTAGCTACCTAACACACTATAAATGAAAGTCGACGTGCTTGTCTTATTCGCTTTAATTTTATATTTGTAATTTGACCTATCACAAGCAAATTCTATTATTTCCAAGTGATTAAATGAATTTTTGAGTTTGAGTTTGAGTTTACAATTTTATTGTTATAAAGTAGCAAACTTTATGATAATACAATTGCGAAAATCTTGAAGTGAATTGTGAATAGTGAATTGAACATGTAAAATCCAACTCAATGTAATCCATTATACAAAATGAAATGAATTATTTTTGTTCTTTGAAAAATTACAAACTTAAAATTGTTGGGTCTACTTGATGATTGTGCTGAAATTTAGACTCGTCATTGCGTTTGAGTAGGTACCTACTCGTGTTTTACTTATTTCGATATAGGTATGTTCTTATCAATATCTTTACTTACAATTTTGCGAACCTTAATTATGTACTTATAATATTACTTATCAGAGTTATTTCAACAATAAAACACAAATTATTTATAAAGAGGTATTTGATTTCCTAGTAGGTAACTGAACAAAATTTGGAAAAAATTATAAAGTCAAGACAGAAGTAACTTTTCTATATAGGTACCTAAACTTATATAATATATGTAATATGTTTGACGATACTTATAAAATGTTTAGGTTGCATCTTAAGTTTTCTTGAAATATGAAAAATAAAAATGAAAGCGAGATCTACAATAATAATGATTATAATACATCAGTTACTTTACCGTCGAGTTATTCTATAGTGCGCACGCTGAACTTCCTTTTATCATTATCAGCAGAAGTCCATCACTCATTTATATTTTTATAACGCACAAAAAACCTACAAAAAAGGATCCTAAAATTATTTCTTCTTATTGAACTTACAAATTCTGCTTTAGTTTTCAAATAATTTCAGAATGATAAGTTTATATACTAGATAATTGAAATGCCATGTACTTATCAATCTCACGAGGGTAGTTAAGATACAGCAGAGCAACGACAACGTTCAGGTGAGCTCAAGATTATTTCAATCGTAATTGGAATCAGACTAATAGGTTTCTGTAGCGTGCAAGTATTAAGGTATAAGAGAGTAATAAAAAGGATCTAAGTAAAAATGAATAAATAAGCTTGATATGGATTGGTAGGTGAGTGATAAAAACTCGGTTGAATCGTTTAGGACGGAGCAAGAGGCTGTCCAGCCTCGCTGCCGCACCGCCGCACCGCCGCCGCTGCGCCTCCGACACTTTAATGATCACTTTTTGTTGCACCGCAGTGCACGCGTAAAGCGTTTAGCGATTTTTAAGATTATAAACATATGTAATGCTATAAATGTTGTGTTTTTTTGTGATTTTAAAGCTGTATATTCGTCTGTCAAATGTGTTAGCAAATAACGTGTGTTGCTATGTTCTACACACATCCTAGAGCTACGCGATGTGCTTTGCGACTGAGTCAGTACGGATCATTATCAGTTTAGTAATGCGATGTTTAACTGGATATATTTGTTTTAAACAAATCACGGCGCTAGTAGTTGTTGTAAATAAACGTAATTTTGTGTCATGACATAGGTGGTGAGCTTATTATCATCTCCGGGCACATCACCTAACTCGGAATGCGTTGGAGAATTACACAAGAATAGTAGTCGCTGCTACTCTAGACTACTGAGGCAGTCAGTAGCGTTAATTAATTTCTTTATTTTAATCGTATATTGTGTACTGGTCAACCTAACGCAGTGTTCTTCAATGGATTCTTGTGCTGGTAGTTAGTGAGCGCGGATCCGCTGGCGCTCGTGACTCGAGGCCCACGGTGCGCGGGCGACAGGCCGCGTCCCCCGCGCCCTTCCCCGCCACAGTCTTATTTTATTGCCTCGCACTCGATGCGGCGAGCCCTCGAGATGAACTTACCATGCATTGGGTTCTCGCTCCAATCATTATTTAATGTAATTATTTTGGCCGATGAAGTACCTTTTTTTGGAAACCATAACAGTTATGTACATTTTTTATCGTCGGCTTGCCGCGCTCGTTTACCTGATGTCATATCTTTTCGCAATTATGAGAATAATCATTATGCTGCGAAAAATTAGACTTTGAAAATACCTGGCAGTGGACAAGCAATTAACTGTGTATATAATATTTAATTGCCGCCAATCTGCAACTATTAATTAACTTCAGAAAGCAACGTATCAAACAAAAAATACATGTAATATTAACAGGCGTTGGGTCAATAAACTCATGAAATCAGGAATTACTAATGTTGTTAGCAAAAGACATCAACGGACTCGCAGCCGTGCCGTGGTTCATTGTGAATGCTTCGACATCATTTATAACCCTGACTTATCATTTATCCAGAAACATATATATACGTACATTTTTTTTACAAAATTTCATTTTATAAATCATGAATATTGTTAAAAGCATATGATAATTTATTCCTGAAAAATACATCAAAAGACAAAACCAAAGTTTCTCTCTCATCGCTGATAGTGACCGCGCATATAAACACAAAGTTCAGTGTGTCCTTTAAAAATTAACGATCATCCTTTCTACCTGATGCCGCTGTCCGAGTGCAAATAAAAAACGGTTTCCCCCACGTAAAGGGTTCACTTCCCATCACATGGAGGTTGTAGATAGCTGCGCACACACGCGCGCTTCACTCACACATGTACAAGGTCAGCGACGTACTTTTAGGCTCCGCGAAGCCAGCGTCCGACTGATTCTCGACGGGGGATAAAATTTCTTTCCAACGAAAGAATAGTAAGGACTTCTTTTGTGGAATTTACGGAATATGGTTGGTTTTAATTTAATAAGGGATTACTTTTATGTTTTTTGGGACTGGGACAGAGAATAGTTTCACCATTAAAGGTTATGATTTCAATGTCTAAGTAATTAAATTTTTATGTGAATCTATAAAATTAATAAAAAGATATATGATTTGTAGTTAGTGTAAAATATATTTTATTAATACATATATATTTTTCAATGTTATAATAGAATCAAAATGTACATGCACCAAATCTAATAATTAGTCGATAATAATTTTAATTGAGATAGGACCAATTTATTTCCAGAAGTAGTAATAACGCGGGATATTTTTTTTATTGCCAACAGCCACAAACGTATAAAAGCAAATCCATTATAAGGTTTTATTATCTTATGCTGCGTCTTAGAATTGTAAGACATCACCATTTTTATAGGAGAGGTTCCTCGCGGCCGACCAATTGGTAATCTGCTCTATTTTATATAAGAATAAGGTTTCAATTTGTTTAAATTGACTATGAATATATTAATTATTCATAGAGATATGCAACGTTTTTTATTATGTTCGGGGATTCCTTTGCGGTCAGAATCTTCTTAGATCATCGGCGTCGAATATCACTATTTCACGTTATCTTATTTTATACCTAAAGTTGACAATGAGCCGAGCTTATTTGTGACCACCATTTGCTGGGTTTAGGATTGATTTATTTATCAAAGAATTAAGTATTTTTTTTATAGAGCTGGAAAAAAAGGAATCTCTTCAAGGGCAGTTACATAAAATACATTGTCACATTGTTCATGGATATACCCCCTAATTCATTAACGTGCTTTAGCTAAAGTGTTGCTAATCTCTCTTTTATCTTCTGCAATTGACAACGCGACTGACAAAGACAAAGTATATTATAGCTAATACGCACCTACCTTATATATACTTATGAAAAAGGGGGATAATCTCTTGTACATGTGTATTGCTTAAACTATAATACTCATTGTAAATGATTAATGAATAATGTGTAGTACTAAATTTAAATGCTTGCTCATAAAAATCAATATTTTGCACATAATGGCAGTTTAATGCCGAATAGTTCTTGTCGCATAAAAATAACTTAAACGAGAGGCGTTCGCCTTGCAGACACGTAGTAATAGACTGTTACTGTTTTTATATTTTCAGTACAGACAATTTTATTTTTTATTTTTATTGTTTACTTAATAGGTGGGGTTTATGTATCGGGAAAGTCAAATAAAGTCAAAAAAGACTACTTTCAATTTTAACTATATCAATTAAAGTACAATGATTTCAAGTTATTTTATAGCACTCATGCGATACCTATTGTATGTTATGTAGCTTGACTTACAAAGGCTACAACTTACAAAAACTTAAGCTATAATTGAATACAATTTTGTACGTAATGTTTTATTTTAAAAGATAGGATGCACCTATGTGTAACACCAATCATAATATAATTAATATACTGTTAAATACATCAGCAAAAACTTTTAACTCTTATTTGTGTAATGTATTTTTTTTATATTTGCGTTTTTCATTGAGATAAAATGTAAAACAAATAATAATATGGATAAATTAAATATGTTTTGATAACTTCTTGAAGTTGACAGGTTGTTTGAAATAGATGTGTAAAGGGAATATCAATTTTTGTTTATTTTTAGCTCTTTCGTCACATCACTTAAGTGTTTTGAAATCATTAACCAACTTTGCATAGATAGATATCTATAATCATTGAATCGTAAAATCGGAGAAACTGTTTATTCATCACATTGACATCGTATATACGCACACAACCTTACATTGTCTTGGTGAGTGTGAGTCACATTTGCGCGTGTGTGTATATTGTAGCTTATTAGTGGGATAAAGATGGAGACAACGGCCGAGATCTGTGTGTCTGAGAGAGACGGGTGTCAACAAGGCTAGCTTTACCATATATGTATATGAATGTCCGATTTTATTAACTCGATTCATTATACTGTTCGGTATTATTATAATATATGGATATCCAACATTACATATTATTTCAATTTGAGGTTTACGCGTTTTATGGCAATATTCAATCAAGTTTTTCTTAAAACAAAATGTTATATTAACTATTAACCTTAAAATATTTTATTAACTAGAGATTATTTAGTATAATACTTGTTATCACATTTAATTGTTAATGGACTCACTATAAATAATGATATTAACAAATGTAAGCAACAAAGATTAGTAAAATAAAGATTGCGGTGATTCATAACGAACGTCACAAATATCGAAGTTTTTAAGAGATTAAGCAATATTAGCCTTTGCTTCATGTTTTTTGTTAATTTGGTTTGAATTGATGGCGGTATAATTTGAAATTCAAATTTCAAATCGGTAAACTTTATGATAGAAACTATAAGCTGTGGCCTTTAGCCGGTGTTGTCGTTACTTGGCAACATGGAATGTTTTATAATGAAAACCTTTTTCTAATAATAACAGCTTGTAGCAAATTGATCTTGTAACTTGCTTATAGGTACCTCTATGTTCTTTTCTTTTAAAGTTTTAAGGCTAAAATACGAAACAAGGGAAGAAATGAATACTTTTTTGTGAATAAGATAACTTCTTTTTTCCAAATGTGTTAAAATGGGGTTCAAAGAGTTCTCATATTACGTTGTCTCCATATATGTTTCTTTGAGGTTGTAAGTACATTCACTTGAGTGTTTATAGTTAGGGTGTATGGACGTGGACGGGGGCCGAAATCAACGACATTGTGGCAAGGACCGCGGCACAAGGGCGTGCCTCTCACTCACGTCACCAATGTTTTGAGATGCCGATGTAATTATTGCAGCCAATCGATATCGGCTACTGGAATTGCAATTACAATTACTTAATTGATAGGTATTTAAATTAATTTGATATTAACAGACACATTTTTATGGCGGTAAAATTCTAGTAGAGCATGAGGGCTTAAGCATCATCGCGTTACTTAATAAATACTATAAAAACCTATCTTAGGCCAATTTTCTTACTATAGTTTATTACTATCATTTTTCAGTTACATGTTTGGCCTCGTGATTTCTATCAAAGGGATTACAAATTCAAATCAAGTCTTCTATCAAATATTTTATTGCATTTCAATATGTCGTCTGTATTTTGACTTTTTGTTTTGATGTAGATATCTTTTGGATTGAAACCACTTGACTGACTGATACTTACAATCCACGTGAGTTGAATGAAATGAAAATCTTTATAAAATTCATAAAACAAATTCAAATACGAAATATACAAACCTACATTAAATGCAGTAAAAAATTAATAATGTGGGTTCCAATTTTAATCATTTGTTGATTTACAATCACTGTCATCGCATCAATGATTCGGCGACAGTGAATGTTAATCACTGTCATTCAAGATATGCAAATCTTGCTAATTATATCAATAGTGCAGATATTCTCTGTGGTCTAATTTATTTTATTAATTTAACTATTACTTTATTATTTATCTTATCATTAAAATTTTATTTACTACATACAAACTAATACCATGGATGCTCATGTCACGATAGTGGTAAAGATTGTAAATAATAACGTACGTAACTTCATTCTTGTATTCGGCGAAGGGGTACGCAAAACATTGAAATCAATCTATGATAAGCTTACATAAATATAGCTACACAATACCTAGGTTTTGTAGGTCTTTATCTAAATTCATCGAGTCGTTATTGTTTCACTACACCAAGTACTTTACCTACACGTCATATTGTAGGTACACGAATAAATGCTGCATTGAGTCAAATATTATATAAAAATATTTACTCGCCAGTCATAATTGGGTAGGTAGGTATCATGTCATCAATACAACTTACTCTGCTATCAAAATGTATGTTTTTCATCGCTACTAATTTAAAGATAAAACTCATTAAGCTTAAAGGTAACAAACGTGATTCCTTTTTTAGATTAAGCATTCAATTGCCTTTAGGAATTTGATAATTATTTTTAATTATAATTTTTTTACCGAACGCAACTCAAGAACTGTATCTTTAAGTACTTATGTACTGCTCGAAGAATTCGCTAGTTTATACGAACATTAAAAAAGAAAGAGTTGGTGGGGCGATATGGTGGGTTTTTTGCGTAGCACAGTGAGTGCCGATCGCGCCACTGCCTACATACATGGACTCGCAATCCGCCACGTCCCGCCGCTCTGCGATGTAAATGATCCCCTTGAATAATGTATCCCATTCTTGGTCATCTCTTCTACCGTCATATAAGGTACAAGGCTATTAACCGTTACTTCCAACTGCTTTCTATCTACATAAACATACAGAGAAACACGCTAATTGTCAAAGCCGTTGTACATATAAGGTTTAAATGTTCTATTAATATTTATTTAAATGTTCATAAGTATTTAGATAATATATATATAATAATACTGGACAAATATTAATATGTAAAAAACTTTTTGCGAGAGTTCGAATGAGATTATGCATCATGTAAAATCTAGGATTATGGAAAAAATATCGCGTCGTTTATAGCGAAAAACTGTTCTTTTTATTTACAGCATAAGGACATATTGGTTGTTTTAAAAATTAGAGTTTTATAAACTTACAATATGAGATTTTGTTTATTTAGAATTCGTACAGAAGTCAATGTTCAGGACTAGCTATTCGCTTCAGACTTGAAGAGTCTACTTAAACCTTTTAAAAGTTTTGGATCAATCAAATTGTGCTATTAAGTACCTACCTATTGGGGTAGTACCACTTGGTGGGCTTATTTTCGAACGAAGACTCTCATAGACTAGATATGCAGTAAAAACGAAGAGTCTGAATAGACTAGATGCGATTTCTATCAATATTTTTTAAGGCTTAAGTTAAGGCTTTGCACAAAACAATAAACAAAAAGAGGAATAAGTCCTTCGTATGCGACTATTCATACTCTAATAGCCGAATCTTCTTTATGACATGTGACTGACAAAAGTAATTTTATTAGTAGGTATTTTGTGAATTACTTAGTACCTAGTAGTGCTAACTCGCATTTATAAAACTTATATCGCGCAACTGTTCAGTTAACACAACCGTCTATGATCTCAGCGTGTCGCTATTCAGAGCTATTTAATGTTATCGACCTAAAGGTGTATTACTAACTATATAAACCTGCAAAATTATGTAGCAAGTAGTGGCATAAAATCAAATCGAACCGTACAAATATAAACCAGCAGTCTAGTTGAATATTTCCGATGTCTTGAATATAGTGTGTAGGACAAATTATAATGAACTCTATGTTGATCGTTAGTTGTGTGAGTTTCGCGGTGTTTGGGTGGAGGGTACGAGCGGGTCACGACTGAGGCGCACGCGCGTTCGTGACCTTGCCGTGTGCGCCGCGCAGAGGTCACACTCTTGAGCTGATGCGCCCGCGCAACTACTAAGCTTTCTTCAAAACGGTTCACACGTCTCACTGTTCAATTGTTACATACTTACATCATTTATGATTCTACGCAATTCTAAGTTTATAAACAAGCTCAATATTCTAATTTTAATCGAAACATTTTTTTTGTCTCACAGCATACCTACAAAGAACAAATAATACAGACCTGTGTTTTGATTTTATATTTCTGTATGTTATTTCTTATGAAGGTATCTAACACCTTTTGAATTCGGTATTTATAAATATCTTCGTAATTTATCACAATTTACATTATTATCTGTTCAATTATATTTTTATAATAAATCGAATCGCTTGTAGGTCCTTACGAAACTGCAACGGCAACGGCACGTGTTTATTTATATTTTATATGTGCCGATTAATGCGGTTAAAATTGTATTGTTTTAGATGTTTTACAAAATAGGTTATTTAGTTTACATTAAAATAAATATGTAATTACCCGTAAACGTAACCGGCGAATCATGGGTTCATTCAATCAACAAACAACATGAGTGTTTGTATGTATGCTTGAATGCATGCATTTACCTCTGCCTACCCCTTCGGGGATAAAGAAGCGTGAAGTTACGTATGTAATTGCTCAATTTTTAAATAGGTACTCTGTTACGTGTTTTCTGAAATTTACTTTATTGGTGGATTTCAGTTTTAAAATAGTCTGGTAAATTAAATGTAGATAGCACATAGTTAGTTATATTAAGTCTATGAATGATATCAATGAGATTTAATATTAATATCCGAATAAATTATATTTTAAATTTTAATCAAGACTTACCGGTTTCCTTTTGGTGTTATTTTTAACTTTGCTGATAAATAAACCTGTGTATCATTTGTTTGTAAGAATGTATTTTACTATTCAGATTGTCACCAAAAATTATAAATTTGTGTTAATAATGAAAGAGATACAAGAATACCTAATGCAAGAAATCAGTCGTTACACTATTTTGTGTATGTGAATTAATATTTCTCCTTCCAATGCAAGATGACTTTGAATGCACTTTGGATGCTGAAAATAACAGAACAATGTTGCTTTTTCCTCATAGTAATCCTTTTTAAAACATTTCGATAGTACTTGAATGAAAATAATTATTCTCGCGGATGTCAATTACGTTCGCCAATTCAATACCGAGGAGACAGATTTACAAAAATAATAAGGCTCGGAGGAATGAGAAATGCCGCCATAACAGGGCGTTGCAGACTTTCTCCGGTGGTGACTCGAGCCGCCAGGCAATTGCCAGACCCTCTTAAAGTTATGTAATCGTTATCAATGTATCTCTTATAGACATTATTTTATATGTCCGTGTTCAAACTTATTATATTTGAAACTAAAAAAGTAAAATTTTACATTGGGATAGTTGGTGTCCTTAAAAAGTGATGTAATAAAGTTATAAATGTAAAAAAATATATATCTTAAAGATTTAGAACTAGTTAAAATAATAAAATTCACAAGGAATAACAATTTTCATTATTAATAAATGATTCTAAATGAATATTTTTGCGTACCTACCTAGCTATTACGGCACTTATCAGGCGAATTGTTTGTTAATAAAGTTTCTCAATGCTTCAATCGTGTATTTTTGTGAGCTAAAAACTGCTGGGGTTGAAAACAATTTTACATCTAACAGTTTTTAGTCCTACGAATAACCCACCTGTACAAGCTATACATGTTACTCGTCCCGAATGATTATGAAATTGATTGATATCGTGGTATGATTAATCACCTTTTAAAAGATTTGACGGACGGAATACATACTCGTATACCTATTAGGTTCTGGTTATAGCTAGGTCTAAAAAATATGATTTTTTTTGTAACTGCTGCACTAGTCTAGTGGTAGCAGGCCGCTACTGCTACGCTGGGGTAGTAGTAGTAGTTCTGGGTTCAGTTAAAGGCACTGGAAGTAAGTGTTTTTCATATATGGGTTTTTTCAATTTCCGGAAGCTTTCTAGTGCCGCCCAGTTTGGTAATGGGCCCGGAGATGTGAATAGTTACGCCACGTATGGTGTCTGCATGTATGCTTGAATGTTTGTAAACTGCCTACTCCTTCGGTGATTACAGGCATTAAGTTGCGTGTTATTTAATCCTGGTTGCTAGTACCTAGATATTAATTTCATCTTTATACTTGTAGTACTAGTATGTAACTGGAAAATACGGGCAGATAGATCCATGTCCAGCTCAAATTTCTTAAAATCTCATCCTTTACCTGATAAAATAAGTTAATACTATTTTTACGAATTTTTGCATTCAAATAAGTACATTACATTTTGTCTTCGAACTAAAGAGTAGGAAACCTTAAGCGCTATTCAGACCCGAGCGGAAATTGCTGCCGCCCGCGGGAGCGGGATTACCGCGCGGGTTTTCTCGGCGGTATTTTGTATGAAGTTCCGCGACTAGAGCGGAACATAGATGGTACAGTTTATTCATTTATTTCATATAATTAGGCTCCTGGAGAGCACTTTTACATCGTTATTTTTTTTAAAACTAACCTAGAGTGAATAACCACTAATAATTATCGACACAGTACATTATATTACAGTACAGCGGTATTGTATCGGTAACCGGTATTGTTAGGTTTAAGATCCCACTGCAGAATTATTTCGTTCAGATATTCTGCAAACCTGATTATTACGTATATTTATGATCTAGATAATATGTATCTACTAAGTTGCCTGTCAAAATATGGCCGCTACAGTAATTTTACCGCGTCCCCACGCGGTTTCGCTACCGCAGGCGGCAGCTATTACCGCGCAGGTCTGAACAGCTCTTTAATGTTGATTAAACTTAGAAGTTTAATAATAAAATATACGAGTCTTTAAATGTCAATCGAAGAATTCCATAAATTATCTGGTATTTAAATCTATGAAAAAAAACTTTATTCATTATTCACATTAACCGTTCCTACTTTAGGTATTTGCGCTATTGAATTAGGAGAAAATAATATTTGAATTGAACATGAATCTGTCAAATCTCGTGTTCGTAAAATGAATCATATTATGCTGAAGTATTTTTCCGTCAGTTCTGCCCTGACCTTTAAGCTGAGAATGTAGGTATGTATGAGTCATATGAAGAATGCTTAGGCTGTAACTTAATTCACATTAAAAGTTGATGTTAGTGAAACAGGATTTAATATCTCCATAAAATAAAAATAATTAATGCGTGGATATTGTTTCGGATAATTATAATTTACTGTGAAATGACTTTGTTGTCTTTTGTTTATTTAAGGCAAGTGACAAATAAGCATGCAGGTCACATTGATGTTAAGTGACGACTGCAGCCTATAGACATCTATACAAAAATCAGAGGTCAAAATGCAGATACGTTGCCATCCCGGAGACCTAAGTTGTTAGCTATGTCTCTTTGATAGTTATTACGGGGCCTATGTCTATACATGTCTTTGTTTATGCTTCAATATTTTATTAAATACAAACTGCCTAGGCGTACTTCGTATCGTCTAAAATGTGTTAAAATAGTTTTCTATCTGTACTCACATCTACTGAATCATATTAATATTATAAATGCGAAAGTTTGTATGTTTGTTTGTTGCTCCTTCCGCAAAAACTGCTAAACCGGTTTTCATGAAATTTGGCACACAAGTAGAGAATAACTTAAATTAACAGATTGGCTAGTTTTTATTCTGAAAAATGTTCCTGTGGAATGCCATACGATGATTTGATAAGTTTTCACAGGTTACGCGGAAAGCGACCTACACGCGGGTGGAGCCGCAAGCAACAGCTAGTATACACACCTACTAAAAATTAATTGATCAAGCTATTGTAGAAGAGTTTGGATTAAAACACTGACATGAGAATTTTATACATAACCAGCTGTGCCGGCAAACTTCGTATTGCCTCACAATGAAATAATGTGTCAAAGTTTAATAGATTTACATATCTATATATAATTAATATTATATATAACATTTTTACATATCTATATATAACATATCTATCTATATTAATATAGTTTAATATATTTTAAACCTTTCCTGGACTTCCAAAAATCATTCAAAAGCAAAATTAGCCAAATCGGTCCAGCTGTTCTCGAGTTTTAGCGAGACTAACGAACAGCAATTGATTTATATAGGTATATAAGTTAAAGATACATGTAGATATATCTTTTTGGCATAAGACAGGTTTCTGTAATTTTTAAATACAGAATATTAATTTACGCGTACAATAAAATACTAATGATATAAACACAGAATATTGGACGACTGTCTAGACATCACAACAAAACCCGAATTCATTTTGCACTTTATATAGACATCCGCATTTTAGCGTAATTAACTTACGGGTTAAGTTTGTTACATTTCATAATATGTATTTTTACTGTTTATCTGCATATGCATAAATCTTGTTTCTAACTAGAGGTACCTAATATAGAATCGCCCTTGAATAGAGTAATACCTACATTGGACTTCTACCACCAGTTTCCTACTATTTAGTTCAAAGACAAAGTACAATATGTTTGATGCGGTTTTCAGAGTAAAACTCTATTGAGGTAATTGGGTGTTCAATATACTATTTTTTTTATCCTCGCTAAGATTTTCACAAATCAAGTACCTGTTAGCAGCTTATTCTGTTCTGTTATATTAGGTTGGGGAAAAAGTTTCTTCGCATTTTTTAAGATAATTCAAAACATTTTTTAATGTAGTTTATTTAACTTTAACTAAAGTATGTATGTACCATTTTGTTCGATAACCTTTTGCCATCTTGTAGGTACGGACATGATCCCATTGCTATAAAAATTTTGGGACTTCTCATCAAAATACCGCGACAAGTGGATTTGGCAGTCCTCTCGTGATGTTAACCTAACATTGCATAAATAATTCTGAGACCGAAACAGGTGGAAATCTGAAGGTGCAAGGTCAGGACTATACGGCGGATGCATTAACACCTCCCAGCCAAACTCTCTAAATTTTTGCTCATGTTTAATCATGATGAAACACGTGTGGCCCTTTTGTTGATCAATTCCGGCCGCTTTCTCTCAACTTCTTGCTTTAATCTCATCAGTTGTTCGCAGTAGAGTTCCGAATCGATAGTCCTGCCTGGTGGTAAAAGCTCATAATGAATAATGCCCTTCCAATCCCACCACACACACAACATCACCTTATTGCGAGTTAACCCGGGTTCGCCACAGTCTGTGAAGCCTGACCGGCCTTTGACCACGACCTTTTTCGCACGTTCTTGTCGTACGTGATCCACTTTTCATCACCAGTTATCAGCTTCTTCAAAAATGATTCGGTTTCATTACGTCGCAATAAAGAATCACAAATGAGTACACGGTTCATTAGGTTTCTTTCAGTGAGCTCGAGAGGTATCCAAATATCGAGCTTTTTTTTGTACCCAGCTTTTTTCAAATGCGCCAAAACTGTTTTGTGATCAATTCTCAGTTCTTCAGTAACTACTGATATGTCGATCTTGCTCCACTTTTTCAAAAATGGCATCCATTTTATCCGTAATAGGGCGACCAGAGCGAGGTGCATCTTTGACATCAAAATTTCCGGATTGAAAACGCTTAAACCAAATTTGAGCTACTCTCACAGACACTGCACTAGGTCCATAAACATCGCAAATTTTTTTCGCGGCTTGCGTTGCATTTTTACCTTTTTTGTAGTAAAATTTTAAAATGTATCGAATTTCTTCATTAGATTTACTCATCTTGACAGTACGAAAAACAAATGAAAATCACACTTTGCCTAACTTGAATTTGGAAATATGTTCTTTAAATTGTTAACTTTCAATGATACCAAAACCAGCCAGATACAAATACTACAGCCAAAGATTTTATTACAAGTTCGTACATACTATAATGCGAAAAGACTTTTTCCCCAACCTATTATATATATTATATAACTCTTTATTTCTTTAAATAGTTGTACTGTCTACAATTAGTCAATGTTTTGTTCACCTATCCTATCTTTTGTAATTATACATTCTAAATAATAAAATAATATACGTACTCGTTTGTAAGATTGTATATCGGTTTGCAACTAGCTCAACATGAATGATTATATGTATATTAAGATATAATATGTAGCATGTTGTTAGCTTAACGAGTATATGTGCTTGTTTTTACATTTCACCTCTATTTAATGTTAATACTCACAGTAATATGTCCATATTTTCGCTGTTTGCGAAAATATTAGGAACAAATAATACTTCCAATACGAACTGATTATGTAAGTAGGTATCATGTATCAAATCTGCTTTTATGGTTTTTGTTCTACATAAGTATAGGAACTATATATATATATATATATATATATATATATATATATATATATATATATTGTTCTATGTCAGATGATGACAGTTATTATTCAGCTGATGACGGTTCAACACTATCCTTTTCTTCACTTGATGACACTTTCTCAATTTATCACAAACTAAATGAAGAATTTCTACGATCACCAAATAGTTTACACATTTGTCACATCAACGCGCTAAGCGTACCCCAACATCATTCTGAGCTTCTTAACATATTCTCCAATACTTCTGCTCACGCTATTCTGGTTTCCGAGAGTTGGCTCAAACCCGAACTTCCATCTACCGCCTTTTGTCTTTCAGACTTTACCCTCATTAAAAATGACCGCACGAGAAAAAGAGCCGGAGGTGTTGCTATCTATCTCCGCAGCAGCATCCCCCATAAAATCCTTTTATCTTCACCATCCCAGTATAATGGAAATCCTGAGTATCTTTTCGTTGAACTCGACGTCAACAGGAGCAAAGATGTTCTTGGAGTAATTTATTGTCCGCCTACCATCAATTATTTCTCAATTTTGGATCCTCTTTTTGAAACGCTTTCCTCTGAACACAAACATCTCATAATTATGGGCGATTTCAATACTGATATGATGAGGGACAATTTGCGATCTCGTCAGTTAAGGTCTAGTCTTGTCTTGTCGAATTTATCTTTACTCTCTCTCAATCCTACACATCAAAATATTGAGTTCGATGATTCTTGGCTCGACCTTATTCTTGTTTCATCTAATTCTTCAGTCCTTAATCACGGACAGTTCTGTGTGCCAGGTCTGTCACGACATGATCTGATTTACAAGTCTTATAAAATCAAACCACCTAAAACACGAGTAACTACGGTCTTTACGAGAAATTTCGCAGGACTAGACGTAGGTAAGCTTAGTTCGGATGCTACTAATTTAGATTGGTCTCAAATAGAGCATGCGACGTCAATAGATGAGAAAATGTCTTTATTAAACAACTCTATCTTGACACTTTTTGACCGCCATGCTCCTATGAGGGCCCGTCGCTATAAAAGACCGCCTGCCCCCTGGATTACTAGGGGTGTGCGAATGGCTATACGGCGTCGTGACAAAGCGTTTCGTATTTTCAAAAAGGATCGCAGTGAGGCAAATAGATGTCGGTACAAACTTGCTAGGAATCGTTGTAATCAGATGGTCAGAGCCGCTAAACGCCGCCACATCTATGATAATGTCTTACACTCTTCACCAGCTGATGTCTGGAAATTCCTAAAATCATTTGGTCTGTGTAAGTCCCGATCTTGTATTTTACCACATAACTTATCCCTTGATGATCTGAATAAGCACTTTTCAAACACATCTACAATAGACCTCATTACTAAAGCGGAGACTATCCGAGCCCTCTCCTCCTTACCATTCGTCCCATGTGACACTTTTTCTTTTTCTCCTGTGAACAGTGTCGAAGTTCGAAAATACATCTTCTCCTTAAAATCGAAGGCAGTTAGATGTGATGGTATAGGCAGAAATATGGTACTTCTAATTCTCGATAGTTTTTTACCCATTTTTACTCATATTATAAATTTTTCTCTAGAAACCGGCGCTTTTCCATCTATCTGGTGCAGAGCCCATATCATTCCCTTATCTAAAATATCCAACCCCAGCCTATTTAGTCACTATCGCCCCATTTCTATCCTCCCATTCTTGTCAAAAATTTTGGAAGCCATAGTTCATAAACAATTCTCCCATTATATATACAAAAATAACCTTATTTCATCGTTTCAATCTGGTTTTCGGCCTGCGCACAGCACATCCACTGCCCTTCTCAATGTCATTGAGGATGTAAGATCCGGTATGGAGTACTTAAAAGTAACTGTACTAGTGTTGATTGACTTTTCCAACGCTTTTAATACCGTTGATCATGATATACTTCTAGCCATCCTCGCTCATTTCAACTCCGCGCCACTGGTCCAGGAATGGTTTTCCTCATATCTTCGTGGATGCCAGCAGGCGGTGCGAGGTAACAGTGAGTTCTCTAACTGGGTTAATCTCTCTGCTGGCGTTCCGCAAGGCGGCATATTATCCCTCTTCTTTTTTCTCTCTTCATTAATATTCTCACCTTTAATCTTCACGGCTCTTACCATCTGTACGCGGATGACCTGAACTTTGCTTTTTCCGTAATTAATAATGACCTTCGTGTGATCTTTGAATGGTCTAGTCAGTTTGGCATTTCAGTAAACACAACAAAATGTCAATCTATTATTTTAGGTAGCTCCTCTCAGATTCAGCAAATAAATTTCGGTCAATTAGTACCTATTTCGTTCGAACTTCGTTCGTTAAACTCTATAATTCCATTTTGTGATAACGTTAAAAACCTAGGATTGAATATAGATGCCTGTCTGAAATGGAAGGTACAAGTCATGACCATAAGTCAAAACACTATTGCCTCATTGCGGACTTTGTATAGATTCAAAAACTTTTTGCCTTCTAGCACTAAAAATCTTTTGGTACAATCTCTTATTGTCCCTCTCATTGATTATGCTGATGTTTGTTGTTCAAATATGTCAGAAGAACTTCTGAACAAACTGGATCGTTTGCTCAACAATTGCATTCGGTATATTTTCGGTTTACGCAAATTTGATCATATTTCCCACTATCGTTCAAAGCTTAGATGGCTTCCCATCCGACAAAGAAGACACGTAAGGTCTCTTTGTTTACTTTTCTCTGTTTTAAACGATCCTTGTTCTCCCATTTATCTCAAAAATAAATTTCGGATTTTGGGCGACTCCCATAATCTTAGCTTACGCTCATCTAAAAATATGTCTTTGGAAATTCCTTTTCACCGTTCCGGTTTCATGTCTTATTCTTATAGCAAAAGATATCGGCAATAAAACTCTGGAACATGCTCCCTGTTGATATCCGGCAATCTTCCTCTAAATTTTCTTTTAAAGTGAAGCTTAAGAAACACCTATTGAGTCAATTGTCTTAACCTGAAAGTGTGTCATCATAGTTACAAGTTTTTTTTTCCATTTAAGCATATTTATTTATACAACTATATTTATGTAAATTTATGTGTAATTTCAACATACTTAATTATCTATAATATAAAAATAAGTTGGGTTTTTCTTCCTGACGCTATAAGTCCAGAACGCACGAACCGATTTCCACGGTTTTGCATTCGTTGGAAAGGTCTCGGGCTCCGTAAGGTTTATAGCAAAGAAAATTTAGGATTATAAAACGACATCCACGCGGGCGAAGCCGTGGGCGACAGCTAGTTATTATATAGTTATATAATATGTATCTTATTATCCATATATCTATTGTTATATTTAGTATAGCGTTAAATATTATTCGATAAAGTATTTATGTATTGTAAAAAAACGTATTAACGTTTTTTTTTTCTCTAAGTAATTATTTTCATTTATGTATTATTTTCCGCACCCCACACAAAGCTTTCTCATGACCCCATGGTTGACTGTCAGAGAATGCCTAGTGGCATTAAGTCCGCCATATGTACAAGGTGCATAGAAGCATAAATAAATAAATAAATAAATATTCGAGTATTATAAATCACGAAAAAAGTCTTATCTATATAGCCTTAACTGAATAAAAGTTGTAATAAGCCCCTCTGATATTCTGATGATCGTCAATGTAGGAGCACAGCTAGTCCACTAATACTTTTCATTAAATACTGGATGGAACAGCAATAAGTTTCTGCACCATATTGAAAAATAATAAACGCGTTGCTTGATATTGCTCCGCCAATATCCTTGCAAAACTATGTTGGATATTTGTTGAGTTCTTTCTCATTGAATGTAAAATTAGGAACTCGCTACGATCCAAAGTTATATATGTAAGTTGTTAATTATGTAAATAGATCTTATACGTGTGGACGGCTGATTTATTAATATTCAACTTGAAAAAATTAAATGATCAAGGCCTCCGTAGCCCAGAACTAGTTTTTACTTTTTGTACATATTACTTGTAATATATATTGGACTATGTAAAGATTAGGATCGAGCAGTATGGATGGGAAATTCGAAATTTTGCCATTTTGGAGATAGAATTTATTTTGAAGTACGGGGGGTGTTACTGTATATTGTTTTATATTAGCCCAGTATCAATAAAACAATTTTAATCTTTATTATAATTTTGGTGTTGGCATTCGGGATGTGACGACCCCACCCATTAGCGGAAGAATTTTCTTCTACTGTAAGTGAATTCTTCCACTAGTGCAGTCAGTCAATTCCAATAGGGCGGTAGTAAAAATAACGCGGGATGGGCAGCAGCGTCACGCGATAAAACTACGGGCACTGCGATCGCCAATACGTCTACCAAGCGTGGTGATTATGGCATATTCTTCCCTAATAACGCACAACACCGAGGTCGTCTTTGGGGAAGGCTTTGTCCAGCAGTGGACGTCTATCGGCTGGAGTCACATCGCGGACACTCCGTAAAAAATGCCATACAAACGCTTAATTTGGTCTCTATTACACAGACGTCAGTGACGTGTATTTACATGTGCACCTGTGTGCGTAGCACGTAGAGAATACCAAACGTGTCCCATAAGAGGGGATGAGGTTGGGTGAGGCGAGGAAATCGGGCGGGACGTCGAAGTGTCCATTCTGTACGTAGCATTATTACATAATTATTCTCTGATGAATATTATAAATTTAATGCTAACGTATTGGTGGAACGTTACTATAACAGTTCATAGACCAAAAGATTTCAACGCAGATAAATTCTGAAACATCTAAGATTTAAAAAAAAATAAAAGAAAATCTGACTGAACATTCTATATATTTTTTACGCGGGTGTGTTATTGCAAAAAATGTAATAGGATAAATGAAAGCAAAATTTGTATGTATGTATGTATCTTCACGCCAGGTCCCTAACGGGGTAGGCAGAGAGTGTAGAGCGCCAGATTTGTAAATATTGAAAATCTATAATAATGTTTTATTCTTTTATCAAAATTCTTGCCTGGTGTCTATTGCGCAAGATTTAGTAGTTTGAGTCAGTAGGTAATACTAAACTCACATGTGTTGGTATAACTCGTTAATTCTTGATAAATGATTCCGACGCTATATGATTACTTTAATTGATTAAGAAGAAAAGAATCCATTTTGCTTTGGAATTCGGTAACAACAATAAAAGCAATTAAGAATACAAATAATAGTTACGATACGATACAGTGACATCTCAATCTCTAATAGTTTCAAATTTCATCTTTGGAATAAGTCGGCGCCGTCTTGAGGTCACAAGTGCAGCCACACAGAGTACATATTATGTATATTTTGATGTTCAATATGTATTTTTTAGAAGGAAAACAGTGCGTTAACTACAATAATTAATCATTTTCACCGTTTCGAGGGATACTTCGATTTCGTTCGAACTTATAGTACCTACAAGAAGGAGTTTTGTTTCTGGAGAATAAGAATTAGCTGAATAGCAAAATGTTTGTTTTTGCACTTACTGAAAGCACTCACTTATATATATATTTTTTAATGTTTTGGAAGTGGTAAACAAGCATACAGTTCACATTGATGTTAAGTGATGACTGCAGCCTATAGACACCCACACAAAGACCAAGGTCAAAATGCAGATGCGTTACCACTCCTGAGGCCTAAGGTGTTATGCCTCTGTGCCGGAAATTACAGGGCCGTACATTTCCACCTGACCGGAACACGATAGTGTTGAACACTACCATTTAGCGGCAAGTATATTAGGTAATGCGGTGGTGCCTACGCCCGCGAGCTCCGTCACTGGAGCTCTACCACCAGTAAAATGTATGGAACCATAATAAGCCAAGCTCTCACAGAGACATATCAGAATCAGAAATTAATTTATTAATTTAGGGTGACAAGCACCGCTTATGACACTTCAAAAACAAACAAAATAAATTAAAGTGAACAACAATTGATATACCAACATGTCAAATTACAAATTAGAAAAATTATAAGTAATGGAGAGTATCATTAAGATAAAACTTAATATAATATACTAATGTAAGTAAGTATATCACAGTAAAATGTCTCATTTCCCCTTTTACAAACTGACAACAAAAAGGAAAGAGTCATTCTTGTCATTCACCGGCAGAGTTCCAAAGGCCAATATGATCTGAGAAAAAACGGCCCAAAAAACTCAGTCGGCTCTTTTAAAAATATTTCTTAGACATAATTTTACAATTTTCCTTAATTTAAACAAACTGTATTATATTGAATACGTCCAGGAAAATGCATATCAGGCCACAATTATGTCCCATTATGGAATCAAAAACTTCAAGAGATAAATCCCATTAATCAATGCTTAATCTTAATTGATTAAAAGGCATTGATAGCATAAGTGGCGTTTGCGTGTTTAAATTGTAATCTTATAACGTTTTCGTGTAGGTTTTATCATGTTGCAGTAATTATTCGATGGAGAAATAACAATTTAATGAGATGGTTCAGATTTTCTTTAATGCCTATATGTTTCTAACACTGATCAGACTCCATTTTCTAGTCTAGAGTTCAGACAATAAGGTAAAAGGTCTTATGAATTTTCAAGACAAGTATTTTAGTTCTTGATTTACAATATCCGAAAGTCCTGCATTTTCCTATCCACATTTATATATAACACCGCCCGTAAGAGAATATATATACGTTATCGTCTGTAGCGATCAATTGAGTAGGTATAAGGGTGTGAAGTACACTCTGCATTAGGTACTAATGAATACAAGTTTTTTTTATTTGAATTTTAATAACCTGAAATATTTTTGGTTAAGTAAGTAATTGCATCTGTTTTTTTAATCGAATCTTGTGAATGAGCACCAAAACATTCGACGCATTCAAATTCGAATTTGAAATTCAAATTTGAATGCATAGCAAGCGCTAAAAGAGGATTCCGGTGTAGATTTACTATTATGGTAAATGGTTATACCGATTGAAAGCATTCTTGTAGTTTTAATCGGTATATGCGTGTATGCACCATTTACAACTTTTTAAAGATAATGGATTCTAGCAAAATCTTGTCATTTCCTTAGCATAATGAACAATATTAAGAGGGCCGCTAAGTGTAATTGGGGCTTGAGCAGCAAAGTGCTCGGTTTATGCGGCCACGTAATTATATATAATAGGCGACTTTTGCAACGCACGCGTAGTCAGAATATTTAACTCCTTGAGACAGAAGTTTTGAAAGAGTGTATAATTATAAGATATGTGTAAGGTGTACATTATATGATTAACTTAAATATGTTACTTTATTTTCCCGTCAGTGTATTTAATAAGAGAAAGAAAGTTAAAACCGTGAGAATTTACCTGTTGCAGCTTATTTCACATAGATTAATGTTCTAATACACAGGTAATCATTTACTGTCAGTAGAACTTTAGAGGAAGATCTAGTCAGTATTAGTATTAAAGCTAGTGACTGCTATGTAAGGCGTGTAGACCCATGCCAAGATCCTTACGTAGCAGATAGGTAGGAGCGCTGTATACGGTGCCTACAACCCTGTAGACAGAATAGTAAAGTGAATATAAAGTGACATGTTTCTAAATATTCCATAGAATTTTTCGGATCCGGATATATTCTTTGTCCTTCATAAGAGATATATGATCACCGATCACGCTTATTTCGTTATTTTTATGTCGTGTACCTAAACGGCAAACATACGAGTACAAAGAGTTCGCTTTTGATTATAGGTTAATGTTGCAGTCGATTGCAATAGATAAGCACTAGGGCTCAATCCAAATGTGTTACTCGTTGGCGTTTCTAGAGCCTAAAATCTTTTACCGTTTTACTATTAAAATGAAACTTATGGAGCCGTAGAATAGTATCTAACCGGAACAAGGTTGCACTGAACTCTACAATGTTCAGCTGATTGTTTATGTATTGGTGTCTAGTTTCCGCTTTACTAATGAAACTACAAAATATTTAAAATTGATATCTTATTGAACAAATACAATAATAAAAGCACAGTGTTGCTATTACCTATATTCTTTATACCTTGAGAAAATAGAAATAGCATATGTGTTGGATTGTGGTTTTTTATAATAGTCCCATGAAGTTTTTTATTAACAAAGAAGTAATTTAAATCCTCAGTCTTGTTTGTTAATAATTGAAAATAGTTAACGATTACAGATACATGAAAGATACGTATGTTTTTGAAGTGGCAAATAAGTGAACATTACACACACTTCGCGTTGATTATAAGCGAATACACAGTACATCATCATTTCAGCCGAAAGACGTAGATACTCCCCTGGCCAATAGTCTTCCTCTATGATACTCTATCTCTTAGGGTCATAATATTCACGGCATTGCATGCAGATTAGCGATCGTAGTGGCTATAGTTTTATCGCGCGAAGCAAAGGTACACATTATTTAAAATCAGAGAATACAATAAAGATGTGTTGTCACTTGCCACATCTGAAGCCTAAGCTGCTATGCTTCTATGCCGGCAGTTAGAGTTGTGCATTACTACACCGGTACTAACCACTACTGGACTAAACACTACCATTTAGCGACAAGTAGATAAAGCAATGCAGTGGTGCCTACACCGCCCAGCTCTATCACTGAACCTCTACCACCAGTAAAATTGAACTCTATCACTAGGGTAAGTTGAAAAAAAAAATCAAATTCAATGAGTAACTTATTATTTGACTTAGGCTGGTGTAGATAAATATGAGTTGAATAACATTATGACCGAATTCAATGAATTCACGGATAGCACGTCATGGTGCGAGTAAAAAACTAAACTGATCGTGACCTTCATCAATCCATCGTTAACGTATATTTAAGGCGAATTTTGCTTAAACAATAGCAGACGAGAACTGCGTACGAATGTTCTTTGTGTAAGAGTTATGTTACCATTTGTCCTAATCAATGGACATCTGACAAAAACACCGTTGCGGTTATAAAAGTTATTATAAATTAAATCTTTTCAATGACAAAAAGTCTCTATGAAGATTTGAAAATAAACATTTTTTTTTGTACTATAACGATTTCATGAATATCACATGAAATCACTTCCAAGTCTTCCAACATTTGTGGATTCGTTGCACGCAATAGTATTTGATAGAGAGTGCTCAAATGACCATCGTACGAGTAGCTGCTTACATACTTTTTCTGTTCATAAATCATTATAATATTAAAATGAGATATAGGTACATTGTACATAATGTACATATTCTTTTATGTATGGTTTATTTCGAGAATTATCTATATATTCATCGTGGCAACACTAGCTTTTTATGTTTTTTATATCTCTTTACTTTTTAATTTATTGTAGATAGTTATTTAACACTAACATCACTTTAAATCTTGAAAGATATGGAATTTATTATTATAGCAACAGATACTGCCTTCTATTTAATTTTATTACATATGGCGCGTTCAACCTCCGTACCACAGTATATATTTGTACCTATATACTGTGTCCGTACGCACTACTAATAATCTTTTCAATCTTTAAAGGTAAGTAAGTAAAAATTAATCGCTATACGAGTATGTGTTGCTAAGCGCAAAACTCGAGAAGGGCTGGACTGATTTCGCTAATTCTTTTTTGTTGTATTGGTCCATAATATTGGTAAAGGTTTTTATGAAAAAAAAAACATACCTAGATCATTTCGCGAAAAAATTGGTATTGGTACCTGGTAATTGGTAATTACGAGCCCGTACTTTGACCTACCGGCATTCAACAACGATCGAAAGCAATAATATTATGCTTTCTTTTGCACTGGAACTCTATGACCCAAAAAAAGTTTTGTAAGAAAGCTTTACTTAATTTGAAAAACAACGACCATATTAACTTTTATAATGTAAACCTTATCCTATCGCTTGACATAACCGTCATTCATTGACAGTTGGTGCGAATGATAGCATCCGCGTTGCAATTATTGTTTCGAACAGTTGAATTGTAAGGAATTGACGAATGAAAATGACATCAAATTATAAGAAAAATTGCTCCCGTGCGATGCTTGGGCCGGTTGCTAGTTAAAAATAAATAGTCCTTCTTGTTCAATCTTTGGATCTGCAAGACTTAGCAGTTGGCATTAATTTTGCGACTAAAGCAGATTAAGTTTAGTTTTAGCTATTGTATAGCCTGTTGGGTGAGTCCTAGCACGAACATGTTTATATTGTTAAAAAAATAAATATTTTTTGATTTATTGTTTTTGTGAGATACCGTTTTTATTGTTTGCTGTTTCGTAGCAATAAAAAAATCTTAAAACATGTAAGTATGTCTTTGTGCTTTTTGTAATGAAAATGACAGTTTAACACAAAGGTAAAGGTTCGTTAGACAGTTGACGACGTCGTTAATAGTTTTCATTAACAACCTACAAGATGTCTCTGTTAACGACGACTCTACATTAATTTATCAAGTTGATCATAGATGGCGCCACTCATATGTTCTCACGTTATTCAATCTTTCAATGAATTTTTTTTTGCTGTTGTTTTACAGTTTATCAACTTATAAAGTAATTTAATTAAACAATTTATTAATTAATTAAACCTAATCTTATTTTTAAGTGGAAATTCCAAGAGGTTAATTCCATAATACATACTAACTATTACACTGGCACGGTAGATTGTATGATTGTGTGTTTAAGCCACATTGTTATTTATAAAGGACCTGAAGGATAATAGTATCTAGGCAGGCAGTTAACGAATATAATCCATTCTCTAGATTTTGTCATTACGTGCCAACTCTACGAAATGATATTCTTTTTTATGTAGCCTATAAACATATTCGTAAACCCAGAAATTTCAACTACCTGGTAATTGGTAATTACGGGGCTGTACTTTGACCTACCGGCATTCAACAGCGATCAAAAGCAATAATATTATGCTCTTTTGCACTGGAGCTCTATGACCCGAAAAAAGTTTTGTAAGAAAGCTTTACTTAATTTGAAAATTACTTAATCTTCACGCCAAGTCTCTTACGGGGTAGGCAGAGTGTGTGGAGCGCCAGATATCCCTATACTGACACACTTCTGGTGCTTCCTTCTCTACAGCATAATGTTGTGTGCTAACAATTACAATTTTCGTAATTTCTGGGAGAGTTTTGTATTTTTTTTAATTTTCCAAAGCGGTATAAAAATAGCCTACGTCGACAATATTCTCCTACCAAAAAATCATGACAATCAGTCAAGCCGTTTCGGGAGAGTTCGATTTTATTAATGACTAGCGACCCGCCCCAGCTTTGCACGGGTAGCATTTATTATATTGTGGTGACGGGCCGACTTCTTTGAACTGTGATATCTCGGTAAATATAAGTACGATGTTGATAAATTATAAATATTAACCTTTCTTAGGAAACCTTCTTTCCAACATTTTAAACAGGAACAAAATCCGTTCACAACTTTCTGAGATTGGCGCATAGGGATAGATAGACTGAGAAAATAGGGAGACTTTATAATATGTAGTGACTAGTTTTTGCCCGCGACTTCGTCCGCGTGTACTTTTAATAATTGAAAATTGTAGCCTATATGTTATTCCAATGTATAACCTATATTACTGTAAAGTTTCATCCAAATCCATACAGTAGTTTTTTCGTGAAATAGTAACAAACAAAGTTTTACAATTTGTTGTAACGATTAAAAGATAATATTTTCAATCCAAAATAAACACGAGCAATCCTTAAAACAAGTTTGTTCGTGTTTAATTAAGCTACTTACTTTATGATCTTGCAAAATCATTCACATACCTTGGGCTAGTGGAAAATCTACTAGTGGTAAATCTATAAGTGTTTAAGTGAACCGTAAGTACTTCACGTTTTCTTAGCAGTTATCATATCCATCGCGTTTTTGACCTTAATCTTTACAATTTATGGTCATTCAGTACAGACTACCATAAACGATTTTATTGACAGTCGTTATTTGAAACTGAGGTTAATACCATTTTACTGCAAATACTGTTTGTATACTTATTTTATTCCTGTTCGTGTCATTGTATTATTTTTTCTTAACATTTTTGATCACTTCAACCATTGGTGTCATAAAACCATTTGAGTTATTTAAAAAACTGTAGGTTAACAATCTACATAAACAATTAAGCAGTAAGAATAATATAGAGCGTATTTTCAATTGTTAACTAAAAATTCAAAAGCTGTAGTTCTTTCAGTACCTAGTAGGTAGTTTGATAACAATGTAGTTGACAGAAGAAATTCAAATAAAGAAGAGTAATTTAGATAAAGAAGAATAATTTATCGGAAATTTAATAATAGGAATTAAGTAAAATTTTTAATTCATCTCCAACTAGATTTAAAAGATTAGAGATGCAACAATTACACCCGACGTTCAGTCCATGCAACAATTACACCCGACGTTCAGTCCATAAAATATTTTCCCGGGTATTATGAGACGGGGTGGGATTTTGATTCGATTTCAATCGTTATCTCATGCGTAACATAGATAATTTATAAGGTTTATCTATATTTGTTATGATGACACGACATTCTGATGCAGTACCATTCTATAAGATCATTATTTAT
This sequence comes from Macrosoma leucophasiata, assembly GCA_036365455.1. Lineage (NCBI taxonomy): Eukaryota > Metazoa > Arthropoda > Insecta > Lepidoptera > Hedylidae > Macrosoma > Macrosoma leucophasiata. The sequence continues at coordinate 13,747,881 of JAWQUS010000009.1, read as the reverse complement.
CGATGTAGTATCTTTTGACATATTATTTAACTGTGATGGTGGTTTAGTGGTGGCAGACCACGATTGTAAAAGAATGCATCTCTGCCTACCTCTTTAAGAAAAGATGGTCGTAAGATTATGTAAATATGAAAACAATTGCCAGCCCAAAAACATTTACAAATAAAGGATTCAATATTGTAAATGTAGTGTTTTATCTCAAATCGTTTTTATTGCAAAAACGTATAATTTTGCATTTCTGGACGATAACAAACTGTAGATACGTTCTTGGTATTCGATAAGCAATAAGGCGCCACAGCAATCAAAGCAGTAAATACAGAAATGCGCTCGCGCTGCGTGTCTGCAATACTATTCAATTTTAAATAATAATTGGAGAACATTTTTATATTTACCTTATTGAAATATTTTATAATATAGGCTTGACTTTTATTTGTAACGAGTGAACGTTTATCGTTCGAGGATACAGCGAAGGCAATGATTTTGCAGTTTACCGATTGTGGTAGTAGGAACGCTGGAAGATGCTATAATAATACAGTCGACGAGATCGCTAGTACAGTCACGTTCCCATTGTTCGTGCGCGGCAGATAAAAAGTTCACAGAGAACTAATAATTAGTTTCAGTGCCTATAGAGAGTGGACTCGCGAAACAAGAAGCTTAATTAGCACTCATAAACTCCCAGGGGTAGATAGATACGCGGAATATGCATTATTTGCTTTACAATGCGATGCAAAGTTCTTAATCGTCTCTGAGATGGAAAAAATAATGAGGCACCATTAAAGTTTCATCCCTATATGGGACATGTGTAGCTCCTTTTGTTTTAGCGTGCCAGAATTGGAGATATAAGCTTAATTAACGATTAAATTAATGAAACTTAAAAAATATGACTGTGAGATTTTTCAATCTTTAGCTTGTTGAGAACGGCATTGGTAACGTGGATGCGTGACATTTTAATTTTTAAAGTCATTAATTACTTCAGTTTTTATACCTTCTATTCAAATACCGGCTGGGCTAGACAAGCGATATTTGCTTTATTGAAATTCGTATCATACTCGTATATTCGGAGTGTACCATGTGGTTTTCTCTACTATAAATATGTACCTATCAGGTATCAATATACAGATCTTAAGATCACGTTTTTTCATACTAAATAAGATCTTAACGCGGGGTATTAGGACCCAGATTTGTCTATTAATACAGGCCTTAATTTCTTTATCATATAGTGACTGCAAAGTTACCTACCCACCTCAGTTTAGGCACTGTAATATTGACTAGGTGTGCAATAACATTGTTATTCCAAAGTATACTTAAATCAGTCCAATTTTAATTGATAAATGGGGCGTATACAACGTTGTATCGATTTATACCTGAATTTTAATGCGCAAATATAAGCAAAATAAACTGGCCTTCTGTCGGACGGCCGGTTGTGATCGCGCGCTTGACTCACGCGGCCGTCTCGGTTTTACGTTCATTGAGATTTACAGCTAATTACTTTTATATTAAATTTATTACAATAACAGTAGCTACTAGTCGTAAATAAGGTAACTAGTTACGACCTATGTGTGTTATGTGAAGGAAATGTAATGCTCAGCATATTTTCCATCTAAAATCTTATTCGTTGAAGCTTACCTATCTCTTATGATCTATTTTTAGCGAAGTTTTACTCAAGGTAGACCTAGTTGCGAATTAAATAAAATGCCTTTACTTCGTTTTATCTACGCTTAATTAGGAAGAATGGAAAGGCATTGTGAATTGCAAGTTTTTAATCCATTATAGTTTGATCACAACGCTACGTCTACAACTACACTCATTCACTTGTTAAGAAAAGTAAATTCTTGCTCAGAAAAATATTTGCCAGAAATTACATTATCGTCCAAAATCATATTTTGGAGTGTAGATTAGATAGTTGTGAAAGATGTATGGTCCCTTTATAACTGTTAAAGATGCAAAACAACGTAGGCTTCAGGGGTAGCAACGTATTTTTGAGTGTGCTGAAATATTCACTTCAGCAGAAAGAAAAGAATTTACAGTTTACTACCATATAATACAAGCATTTTCTAAAATATTTATGTATAATGTCCACCAACTGCTATTTATCGATGCTATTTGTCAATACTAAGTATAGATGTTGAAAAAGCTACCTGCCACAAGTTTCACAATAGAGTCAAAAACAATATTTTAAATTTGGAGTAATGTAAATACATACCTAGATAGGTGTTTACCGTCTATTATTGATTGATCGATGAATTATAATATAGTTGAAAAGAGTCTACGATCCTTTGATATTATTATAATAGATAAGAATAGACATAATTATTGTTCACCATATAAGGAGCCTTCAAGTAGCGTGGATTGTCGGTCATAACACTATAGAATTGTTTTTATAATTAATTAGCATTTAATTGTTGCTCGGTCAATGTTCAGATAAACAAATGATATCACGTTCGAAATTTAACTTAAATTATATCCATACGTAATTTATTGGCACAGAACTATTGAATATTTTTATGAAACGATTGTACACTGTTCATTATCACTTCAACCGAAAGACGTCCACTGTTGGACAAGAGCTTTCCCTTGACTTACTTATAACAGTATTGCGCATCACGCCACAATCGCCACGCTTGGCTAGGTCTATGTGAACTTGGCAAGCGGATGGGCGATCGCAGTGGTGGTAGTTTTCGCAGGACGCTGCTGTCCATTTCGCGTTATTATATTCACTACCGCCCTGTTCGAGTGATTTGATCGATTTTGATCGCACGTCCCGACGCGACGCCTTTTGTTTTTCTTCCAAAAATAGGCACATTTACTGTAGCCGATGAGAGTACCTATAAAATTGATTAAACCCTCTGTAGTACAGGATACTCGTAAAATAGGTGGTGAGATCTTAAACTATTAATAAAGCATGTAAATTAAGTAAGTTTCTAAATGAGTTGTTTATATTGCGGCATATTCGATTACTATCAATAATATTATACGGCTACAGCTCCGTATGACACTGTGGGAGGTGCCATTTGTAATGTGAATTACAAAGTGCGTTCGCGCATGTTGCGTACAAGCAGATCGATAAAGTGATAGGTCAGCGTGAGCATGCGAACAGTCCTTGTAGTTTGTCTTATAATAAGGCTTTTCACTATTTAGCAGATAGTTAGCTGTAAATCGGATGTAGGTACACTGATGTTCATTTCTGTGGATTACCTGGATAATAAAACAACGAATTACAGTTATACATGCACTGTAGGTACAACCTTTTTTATGTAATTATGGAGGCAAATCGCGTACATGGTAAATAAATAGTTATTGCAGCCTATGAGCATCTCCACAAAACCAGGCAGTCAAAATAACAGTTATAACGTGGTCATACAAACAGAGATGATTGGTTGGTCCACAAACGTAAAGTACCTGGTGTTTGAACATTCTATCTTTAAAATACGGGCAACAAACAGACCGCCACAATGTATTAGTCTAATGAGTTCGAAGCCTTATTCTTGCGCCGCCCTTCGCGCTATTTTACTTGAATATAAATCTCTGTTCACGACCACTATGCCATGTCACTATTCGTCACCGTCGTCCGGCCGCCATCTGAAAAACAAACGTGATTCGGTTATTACAGCGCACTAAACGATCCACTTAGATGGCTCATTAAATAAATTTATTTCATTCGATAGTAATTCGATACGATCGTAAGCTTGCCATGGACGAGCCTTTGGTTAATACATGATTTTCAAGAGGTTTAGTACTAAGTTCATCATGATGTAAACGCATTTGTACCCGTTACTTTTTAGTGTTTTCAGGTTCAAATAAAAATAAGGATTAAGCCCCCACCCAAACAAATACTCTGGATCGGCCATACGTATAACTTTTCTTATAATGAGTTGCAGTAGTTATAATCGTTGTTATAATCCATCCTATCCAACCGAATTGAACATATTATCAAAAATATGAATCTTAGGGGATGGCTTTTGTCCATCAGTGGACATCTTTCGGTTGAAGTTATGAATGTTATATACCTATAATTTCATAATTGTGCAGCGTTTTTTTTCCATGGTGTCCTTGTTATGAGGATAAATTTTACAGCAACTACACGAGAAACTTATGTGATAATACTCCTTACAGAATAGTGATAGGATCAATTTTCATTTCACAAGAAAAAGCTTAATCATTTGAGCTTAAGGAGCTTTAAACATAAACATTTTAACGAAGTGATCGTAAACTGCAAAAGTATATGCACGATCTGTTTTTATGTTCAAAATTTATGAAAGAGTTTATAATTTTTGGATCCTACATTACTTATAACAATTAAAGGACTGGTTAGATTCTAGTGATAATGTTTCAAAGTTGTTCTTTTTTTATGTTATAAAAGTGGCAAACAAGCGTGCAGTTCACATTGATGTTAAGTGATGACTGCAGCCTATAGACACCCACACAATGACCAGAGGTCAAAATGCAAATTCGCTGCCACTCCTGAGGCATTAGGTGTTATGCCTCTGTGCCGGAAATTACAGAGCCGTACATTACCACCTGACCGGAACACGATAGTGCTGAACACTACCATTTAACGGCAAGTATATTAGGTAATGCGGTGGTGCCTACGCCCGCGAGCTCCGTCACTGGAGCTCTACCACCAGTTCTACGATGTATCTATTTTAAACATTTTCAAATCATTGTATGGAGCTTGCCGTAATTCTTTAAACGGTTGCCCTTCGAGGCTGGCCCTATATAGAGAGCTTAGATTAGGTGGAGGTACTCAGCGGGTGCAAAGTATTCCATACCTTAATTTGACACACTCAAGTAAATCTGAATCTTCTCTCTTAGGTTCCACTACCTAGTTATTACCCATTGTGGGATTTCATGTAGAATGCTTTTTACAAAAAGTTATGTGTTAAAAAATTAGTACCTATAGTCAATTTATTCAAAAATTATAATGTCATAAACTTGAATATGTTTTTAATTATTGAATTAAGGAAACTTTATATTAATATTACATCTTTATACGTTTACTATATTCATATTTGTATCTGTTTCTAATTATAAGTCAAATTACTTCAATATAACATTTTACAACCGCTCTCTCTGGCGCCTAATTTTTTTAACGATCATTATTATTTTTAATCAGCTTCAAAATAAAACCACCATAAATTTTATTGCAATAGTGATGTAGAGGAAGAATCTTAGCCACAGAGTTTTTTTGGCTATACGACAATTTCGAGTTCGATAGTTTCAAATTTCGGTCAGATACTCAGGTATTCAATTAAAATAAATCTTAGAGATTGGAAAAAACTGAATGACAGCAATAAAGGCGCTTTGATTTATTTAATTACCAACCAAGTCGCCAATCTCGGTGATTTCGGCTACATATTTTTCAAAAATGTTCACCTCATATAAGTGAGCTTATTAGTGTAACAGGACAAAAAATAAAAAAAAACATTATTTATGCATCTTTTTTATGCATAGAGCAACACGGGCCACTGGCCGCGGCGGATCGGAGCCATAGGGTTTATATTCAAAACAGTCTGTGATTTTTTGCGGGGGGAAATATGTGTGACACACACACACACACACTATAAAAATCGTCTATTACTACGAAACTCACACCTTGACTTTAACAAAATTCATAAACAATTTCACGCACACATTTAAACATCTAGGCGAGAGGCACAGGCACATTAATAAAATAAATAATAAAATACGCTTACACTCACAGCCCCACAGTAGGTATAAACCTGTGTCGTGGGTACCGTTGTACACATACAACACATACACAAACACCCAGACCCGAAACAAATATCTGTAGGCCATACAAATATTTGTCCCGGTGCGGGGATCGAACCCGCGACCCTTCGAATCAAACGGTCATCTTACACCGCTGGACTAACCGGGTCGTCATTTATGCTTATACTTTGATAGAGGGGAAATCCTGCATATGGCTTCTCCCCTCTAGCCCGTCGCGGCCCGTGTTGCTCTATGTTTTTATGTATATTAGGTAGATACTGGAAGTAGAAAACTAACTGTCCCGGCAAATTTCGTATCGCCTTAGCGGTATAAAATTTAGTTTAGAATCTATTCTTATACCTATCGAATATACAAATTATTGACATTTATTTATTCTTTGTCCATTAACATTATTATTTTTAATTTAAAGTAGAGGACTACGACATTTTTATTCCAGTGAGGTAAAAATTATTTAACTACCGGGAAATGATCTTAAAGTTATCAAGCTCATATATTATGTTTGACCTTGAAACTTTTTAAAAATAATTTTACCTACAAATGTATTAACTTGCCACGATTTTTTGTCTGGTCGCGTTTATGCACAAACACAATGAAACACTATATGTTTTTATTAAATTATACATAGTAACATAGTATTTATATGCTATCTTTTTTCAAATCAAGACATTAAATATTACCTAAATAGATATGAAACCATAAAGCGTGGTGGCATGGCAATAATATTATCATTTTCTAAGAAAGCTGAGAGATGTTTGATACGTCGTTTAATGTTACACATCACTTTGTACACTAACAATTTCGTTTGACCCGCGCATGGTATCTTTCACGGATATAAATAACACAGTAAAGAATATGTTGATATCATTGTGGCATCAGTCTTTATAATACTGCGATAGCCATTACGGATACAGCGTAGCATCTTCAAAGTGCCTCGTAAACGTGTTACACAGCTACTAGAAGAGTAATTTAGCGGTACCAAGAAAGAAATGATTATAATCATCAGCTGAATGAACCAGTGTTCGAGCTCTGTCACACTTTTTCTAGTAAGGTGTCGTGACAACTTGTCTGTTTTGCGATGTAAAAGTTGAATTATTATTGCTGTTTTTTATGTCCACTAACAGCTGTGACTTATGGATCTGATCTTCTGAATAAAAAAACGTTTGTATACTTGTATTAAATAAGGCTGTAAAACATTTGTGACAAACTTGATTCATAATTTCTTATCCTATTAGCAAAAGGTTTTATTTAAACTTATTTAATTAATGACAGATTGGAAGAGAGTTATACAATAAAATTATGGGAATCAATATAAAACCATTCTAGTCTACATCACATTTAGTAGATAGCAGTTTATTTGCATCTATGCTATGGACGTTCACATTATTTGATTTTTCACGATAATTTGTACTAGATTTAAGCTCTCATTTAAAAGAGCTCTTACTGAGTTTGTTGGGTAGCGGAGTTCTTCTCAGTAGTGACTGCACTTGGAACTCTGCTAAGTGAATAACTCTGATCTCGACGAATAAGTTTTTCTTTTTCTTCATTTATCATCATTGAAGGAATTGAAAAAAATTGTGATTATTATGTTTTAACTAAGTAGTTTAAATTCTAATTTTTAATTTACTATTAATATATGATTTTGCTTTTACTTTATGTAATGGTTATTCACTCTAGGTATTTTATATATTTCTTGACGTTTAGAAAGTATCTGTACAGATCTATTCGAAATAAAAATATTTTCTATTCTATTCTAGTTAGAATACATTATCATAAGCTTAAGTGTACTTTACTACTAAATTAAATTAAAAATAAGGTTAACCTCCAATTAGAAAGATGGAATTTATTATGACAACATCAACCTGGTATTTATTTATCAGACGTAGTGTGAGGGACAAAAGCATACATGTATACAGTAAAATAGGATAGTCGCGCGGAGGGATAGTTTTCCAACATTAGAGATGTTTCTGTCACCAACTTTATTGCACATAGAAGCCCTTCTAAGAGCTTCAATACCATATAAATTGTATGAAATAATGCACGGGTTTTTTCTATGTGAGCGTTAATCTTCCGCGCCTACACCTTGACTAGCCTCAAAATTATTTTGGTGAGGATAAAGCATCGATAATTTTTTCACATGGTCTTTTATTTCACGTTACTTTTTGTGTATGCACTATAGTTTAAAGTGCTTATAGACATTTATTTTAAAATACTTTTTATTTACTTTTTGTACACAAAAGACAACTATCCGCGTCAAAAAGGATAGTTGCCTCATCTATTTTTGCGGATTGTTGGCCTATACATATTTCCATGACTATTTTCTTGGGCATGTCATAAGTGTTATGGGAGAAGAAAACATCTTGCCAATTTTATACGGTTACCAGGAAGGCTTTCGAAGAACTTAATAAAAAAGAAGAATTATAAACCCTTGTATCAAAATAAACGTCATTGAAAAATTTGTAGCAATCTGGTGATTGATACAGAGATTTTAATTATGTTTATTTCCCATCGTTAAATCTCAATAATTAAAAAGACTTGATACTGACATTAGTTGTTTATTCTTAAAAAAGCATCTATCTTCGCCTGAGGCAAGTATCCTCCAGAAGTTTTTGTAAGGTAAGGCTTCCATCCGGTATGGTTGGCAACTATCTGTTTTTTAAGAGGTTTACTAAAACTAAAATGACAGAAAAATTATAGAAATTTTGTTGAAAAAAAAGAAGAGTTTTCAGACAAACTTAAGACTAATGTTTCAATTGACATAAATCTTTTTGGAATCGGATGCTTTATTTCTGATTTATTAAACGTTTTTAAAAAGTGTGGCAACTATCCGGATTTTACTCTACATGTATTTATTTTGCTATTTATGTTTAGTTTTATGGGAGGAGTCCCATCTCTACAGCTCTCCATTTCTTCTGTAAATGACATTATCTTTTTTGGCAAATCCATTAACTCTTCTCACTTTTTGGAATCAAATTGAGTTTCGGCATTAGCAATCGCGCAATGGAAGTTGACTTTCCAAAAAGCACAACCAAAATTATAAATTTTGCGTATAATAAACTAAAATGATGAATGATGCGTTGATGTTAAATTATCGTTTATGTTTAATATACGCGAGATAAGTCCAAAAACCAGTTTTATTTCAATAAAACATTTACGTAATTGTGAAAACGTGTATTCAGAAAAACCGCCCACTTGTGGACAAAAATTCTTCAGCTGGTGTAGAATTTTCGTCCACAATCGAGCGAAACATGGCGATCTAATACCATTCCAATAGGGCTGTAGATAATCCAATTATGCAAGATGGTCAACAGCCACTGTGATCGCCAATCCGCATGCCAAGCGTTACGATTATGGCTTATCCCCAGATGATACCTAATACACACCTATGAACATCTTTGGGAACATCATTGAAACATTTCACATCCTTCTCTAACGTAAAAAAATCTGTCATAGTTAGAGAAGGATGTGAAATGTTACAATAACTTTAACAAATATCTTGGTGCAACCCAGACTTAATCTAGAATATCATCCTAGAAAAAAGCAATACATACATTCAGTACTTATTGACTATATGTTTCAAAGACAAATAGTATTTACTTATCCATTACTGTTACAGGGTAACCAATAAAAAAAATAGTCAACATCCCAATACGACTGAATATAGGTCAGTAAAGGCTAAATAATAACACCGTTATTTAAAAAATATAGTGACATCCCTATTGTTTCAATGGAGTGTAGGTAAATATTTTATAAACTGGGCTTAGTTTCCATACTGTTTGTATCTATCTACAGTGCTAATGGTTTCTTTATAAATAATTTGTAAGTATTTAACTGCTTGGCTACTAGAGAATCGAGTGATATTTAATCTAATATAATATAATAATAATAAAATAAAATAATAAGTAATACATTTGTTGAATAACATTGAGAAAAATAAAGAATTCATACCAATTGGAAAATACTTATTCATCAGAATGTATTTAATCATCAATTAAATACAATTATTTTATATTTACAAAATATTTTCTTTGTTGTATTGTATTACAATAAGCACATCCTGACTGACATATTTTTAACAGTATCAATTAGGAATACCGCATTTGTAGTCGATTTGTATTGGATCATTTTTGAGCCAATTTATTTCGGAAGAATCTTTCCCAATAATCGTGACGTAAAAAAATAAATAAAGGAAGGTCAACTTAATATTCGATTTCTCATGAATAAAGAGGTTGATGACACGGTTGTCGATAATCAAGCATTCAGATGAAGCGGTTATGGCACTGGCAGATTTTATTATACTTAACTGGCTATTTAGTTCGTTCACTGTTTTAGAGTGAAAAATAGTATTCTAAACTTCAAAAAACTAATTCAGAAATAGAGCCGCCAAAACAGCAACCAAAACTGAATGCTGTTTGTTTATATTAAAATTAAATGATATTGATGACACGAAATGAAATTGTGTGTCCATGTTTGTGTTACTAGATTAAGGTTGTGATCGCTAAGGGCTGTTTCATATGGAAGGGGCAGTCCAGTGCACTTCTAAGGTAAGCAATGAATCTTGTTAAGGAGCGGTTAATGAGCCAAAGTAATGAAAACAGTTTTCATACCTACTTACTGTAGATATTTGGGTAGTTTACATGTATCCTCTTCTAGGTATGCTTCTGAACTTCCCTGTGGTGAACATTGGAACTGAAACTGAAAGTAAAATTATTGCGTTTGACTCTTAAATATCCCGTTAGGACCATTTTTACTTACTTACCTACACTATTATAATGTAGACTAAATTATTATATTAGAACTTATTGACTTATTATTTTAAGATTTAAGGTAAATAAGTACCTAAGTAAATTCAGCAGCTGTGTAGAAACTTAAGATGTCAGATAAGTCAACTAAATGTGGAACTTGTTCGTATTTGCGATTAACATTGCTCGCACAGACCGACTGACTCGCTTTCGTGTTATTAAGTTTGTAATAATAGTTATTAAATACATTACATTTTTTTACGAGTCGGATGGGAACATTCTGAAAATTATTGATAGTAATTATCTTATTTATTACATTGCAATCACATTTTTAACATAAAATACATAACTTAATTTCACGGTAACACAAATAGTTACAAAGTTACGTTGATCAATGTATTTATGGTTTAATCTTATAAAATGTTTTAAGCCTAAACCGCAACCAGGTGGGTAATCGCAAAAGACGAACATAGACAGGAACGCTAGATATAATTTAATGTTAATTTAATTGGTTCGAGCGAGAGTGACATTCGAGGCTGTCAGATTTAAGTCGTGTTCAAGGTGATAGTCTCTCTCTTGGATCGAACTAAAATGGCGTCCGAGCTGGCATTTAAATGCCATGCATTTTTAAATTCATTCGACGTATGCAATTAACAATTCAACTTCGATTACTTTGTCATAAACGTATGAACGTACAAGACTTCTGTTTCGGCGTGGTCCGTTAGGAATCTTGTTAAAATTATGATATGTAGGTACTATTATTGTATATTGAAATTTTATGATATCTGTGTAGGTACCCATATTAGTAGCAATATAACTTTTGATTTTTATTGAAAGTATTTCGTTATGAACGTTATTCTATAATAAGTTAAGCAGGATTTAGGTAGCTACTGAGATTTTAGACGAATGATATGACTATTGTTTTATTTTCATAATATATCAACTTCATAAACAAGTCATTTGAATTTATTTTGATTTCCTTTGATTGAAATTTAATTAATGCACATTTGGAAATCTTTGTAGCTCTGTTAAGCGTACCTGTGGGTTTTGCCGAGAGGTGTAAGCTGTCTCTGCCCATCAAGAGCTAAAATTAGCTCAATTTACAGCAAATTTCGCTGATATATGCCATACCTACATATACCACCTAACCTAACCATAGAGCCAATATGTCTCCCCCTGGGTCGTTGGCTGTATCATCAAGTGTTTTGTATTGGTTCAATCAAGGGGCAACCGCCTGATCGAACGTATATAAAACACAAATAACTTATGCAATATTTTTTACAATAACCGATTTCGTAAATATTAATTGAAAATCTCATTATGATGTGTTTTTAGATTTTCGTGACCTTTCTCATAAATTCGTAAAATGAAAGAGTTATATTTCATAACTCTCATTGTGATTAATTTTTTAGAGTTACGTTGTCATAGTCATTTAATCAAAAATGTTCACCTATTCTGTTGTTCAGAACTATAGTGTGTTAACACACACTCGACAATCGCGATGTCGCGTACCGCGCTGCGCCCGTTCCAAGCCCCGACCCTAGAACGATTCGGGAAGTCGTTTCCGGTTATCAACAATCGATGAATAGAGCGAAAGTTGCACCGCCCCTAATCGCACATGTCTTATCTGTCCCTCCGCACCGCCCTAGACCGAGGATCGATCTGATCCTCGGCCACAGGGGTCTCCCTTAGGCAGTTGTGTTAACTTTTATTTAGGCTGAGAGCGCCCTCTACGCTCGCCTATTGCCCGGTGAAGATGACTAGTGCCGTTTCGAGACGTGCCGACTACATGAGCCCATACCAAAAATAAGTTTTCCGGTTAGATGATAATGTATGATACCGTAATAACTACAGACCAATCAGCCTTCCTTTGGTTCCATAGTCGATTGTAATAACTAACACAGAGGCAAAGTCTCATGAGGTTTAAGTTAGACCTCATGAATCGCATCTGCATTTTGTCCATCGTTATTTGTGTAGATGTTCTATATGGGTTGTAATATTAATTTCCCATCGATGTGAACTATATGATGTCTTATTACATAGTTCACATTCATGCAGTACTCAATACTGTACACCAGTGTGTGTATTGTAAACATACACATGACTACCTATATAAAACCCATAGATATATACATTTTACTTGTGTGTTATATTGGCTAGGTGCATCGGGCTAATTTATCAATGCTGTCATTTAACATAATTTACTGCGGTACATTCGTGTACGAGGGACTGGCTACAAAAATACATTATTGCATAGGTGTGGCTGTAGGTACTCGTATCTATTTATTGCGACAGATTATAGAGTGTCGCTAAAATATAGTTTATTTTTATACAGAATAAACCACTTTAGTATTCAGATATACCAAAATATTACATAATATTATAGATAGTATACATACATAACCTCTTATGTGGTTTAAAAAAAAACATGTACCTACTTATGTGAAAATTAAGTCAAGTTCGCCGATAAAAATAATGATACCATTAAGAGTGCTCAGCAGTTCAGTGTGGACCACGTTTTTATTTGTTTTCTCATCATATTATGCTATTATTAAACACCTAAGAAAGATTAATCTAGGGCGTGGTGGGCAGCGATCGGGTTTAAACATAAAATATTGGATACCACGTGTCTTTGTTTCCTTACGTCTTAGTTAGTCTTCGATTAGCGACATAATCCTCTATTTAAGTTACATATAAAAATCAATTGCTGTGCGTTAGTCTCGCTAAAACTCGAGAAGGGCTGGACCGATTTAACAAATTTTTGTTTTGAATGATTTTTGGAAGTCCAGGAAATGTTTAAAAGGTAAGAAAATAATAAGATATTGAAGGGAAGTAGTAAAAACCATAATTTCATTTCCCCATACAAATAGTTCGTATCTATCAAACCTTCGACACAGAGGCTTTTCTTCACTCTGAGGCAATACGAAATTTGCCGGGTCAGCTAGTTAAGTTATAAAAACTCTGTAGAAAATCGTAACTGAAAATGATTTCACCTATGAATGTACTGACTGACAGGTCCTTCTTTCCCATTGGGTAATGTGGCCAAGTGCTTAACCATCAAGCCTGAAAATGTGATTTAAAATAATAAACGCGACAAGTGCGAGTCGGATTCGCTTTCATAGAATTCCGTATACTTGAGAGTTTTCCCGTACAAATTACCTTCGATGTTTATTTAATACTGTAGATTTTTTATAGTTTTTCCTATAATCGATAGGTAAAGAGCTATTATCCGTTTTTTTAGTCTATTTTATCTTCCAAGTGCACATTTTTTTATTTTTTTTTAATTTACGTCACACGTACTTCTTTAGATCACTAATTCATATTATGTGTATCGAATTTAAACTGAATAGTCCAGTACTTTTATAAAAAATCGGGTGTGACAGACGGACAGATAGACAGACGCACAAATTATCTTATAAGGTTTCCGTTTTTCCTTTTGAGATACGGAACCTAGTGCGTTGCATCGTATTTAGTTTGAAATTCAAATGATTCTTGTATGTCGAATTTACTTATGTGTCACTCACCAACTCCTCTAAGGATGATTCTTCCCGAAACAAGCTCGAGATGCTCGCTAAAGTATAGTGTAATAGGTCTTAGTACTTAAGCGCGAAGGAATCGAGGAGCCTAGGCTTAAAACCTAGTGTGTTACATCGTATTTAGTTTGAAATTTAAATGATTCTTGTGTGTCGAATTTACTTATGTGTCACTCACCAACTCCTCTAAGGATGATTCTTCCCGAAACAAGCTCGAGATGCTCGCTAAAGTATAGTGTAATAGGTCTTAGTACATAAGCGCGAAGGAATCGAGGAGCCAGGCTTATCCAAAGACAGCCTTGGCCGTGTTCGCTGTAGACACGGTCCAAAATATCGTAAAGTGTGGAGATAAAGAGAAGAGAAGAAGTTTAAGGTACCTATGTAAATACGATAGCGTTCAGAGTGAGAGTCATGCCAAGAACGATTTCTAGCGGAACCCTAACTACGTAGCCAGGGCGCTCGAGATGCACGATAACGTATAGTGTAATATGTCTAAGTCCTTGTGCGCGAAGGTATCGAAGAGTTAGGCTTACCCAAAGACGGCCTTGGGCGCTGTCTAACCTTGGAAATGATTATCAATCAATTAGGCTTAGGGCATATGATGTGTATAACCTGGTGAAGGTTGCGGGAAATCGCTGGATGAGGGCGACCTAAGAGATAATATAAGAAGATCAAGACAAACTTTAGTTGGGAATCGCTTTTATAATTTTATGTATCTACCATAAAATTTTGTCGCTAATGATTTTTAATTTACCTCCTTGCCATCCATGAGGACATTATATCCGTTTTCCAACTCTAAAAAAAAAGTGAACGTATAATTAAACGAAGCAAATATTTTTTAATGAACAACAACAATCTCTTATTTACTACATCGATGTATGCCGTTTATTAATAAGTGTGTACATAAGTTGGCTGGTGCAATTTCGCGCCTAGAGAGGATGGAGGATCGCGACACATCCTGTCCTCGCCGACAATCAATTATCTACAATCCATAATCACAAACAATTATTTTTTTTCTCGGCGTAGTTAATAGGAGTGCGCTTTCGTTGGATATTTTCTCGATAAGGGTCAAATTGTTCCGCCCGCGGCTTACAAACGAAACAAGTCAGCGGGACTCAATATATAACGCTATTTATTACCTAATACTTTACTCCTGGATTACTGGGTTTGTTTCACCGGCATTATAGTATGTCTTGGCCTATATTTCTAGATTATGAATAACTAAAGAAGTCTTACTGGATACTTTTATTAGGTACTTATAGTATATACTTTTTTAATCATATACGGTCGTAGTTTTATTATGGTACAATAGTAGTAAAAATCAGTTGTTAATGAATATTGAATTGATGCATAGAGGAATTGATGGAACACCTGATTGACTTGGATAGCGCGAAAACCTACTTTTTTTTGTATCAAATAGAATAGATTTCGCTGAAGAGATGAATATATTCGCACTCTACCACTCTCGTTACAGTTCTACTTCCAAAAACATACCCACTTAAGGAGGATGATGTCGTTTACTGTAAACAATACCGTATGCGACGATCGTTCAACTCGTTTATGACGTCCCCAAGATAAACTTTATGCCGATACAAAAGGTTATTTTTTGATAAATCGTTGAAAAGAAACAAAGGACGCATAAATTTATCTCGGGGAGCGGCTTATCATGATCATGATCACGTCTCTACTTTCTCTGAGTGTCGATATACGTACAATACTTCAAGCGCAGTGTCACATAAGGCTCGCGTGTGCTCACATAGATTACTACAACGCTTTGACTTGTACTACGTTCTCGAGCACAGTCTATAATATTGCATAACTTACATTGCCGAGTTTTATTACAATATATGCTACAATAAATATCTTAATATTGTTTAAAATTTGTAATCAGGTGTCCTGCGCACATATTTTGTCAGTAATAAGTACTTGGTCGTATTTTGTGTTTATACGAGTGAAATATTACGTAAGCAGAGAACCGGCACGTGTTGTGTAATCAATGAAATGTTAATACGGTCTTATTTTTAACGGCGAAATAATAATGAGCTTAATAAAGATAAAAGGTATCAAGCGAAACATATTCTGTCGTGTAGCTTAGACTAATCACTGAGGTTTAGTGCAAAAATAAATGTTAATAAGTATAGTATATAGGTACCATATTCGCGAAGCACATTTTACAAAAATATGTTTGTTGTGTTGTTAATACCCAATTTAGCAAGAATCAGATAGGTCGTCTAAAGGAGACGTTTCAAAATGTATGGAGCTTGGGCCCGCACCTTGTACAGTATATTGAGAGAAGAAGCACGAAATACTAAATCACTTTCAGCTATTCAAATCCTTCAATTAACTGTCGTTAGTATATTTCAAAAATAAGAATGGCATAGTAGCAATTTGGTGACATATTGTTGTCATACAAAAATTATATAAAATAAATATTTCCGGCAAAAGATTTTTTGAGTATTTTTCCATGATTCTATGTTTTTTTCACTATCTTTTGATAAGATATGTACCTTGTATTATAGTGTACAAGGCGGACCCAACGTAGAACTTGTCCTTTGTTATTGAATTACTAGTTTTTTTTTATATCTATATTTTTTAGGGACTAAGAGTTGTCGTGCGACTATGCCAACCCCACGATAGCTAAGTAATGTCAATCAAAAATCATGAACATATAATATTACATATACCTACCATTGCAAAGCATTTTTCCAAAATCGCTCAATGGATCATATGATAAGTTGCAGTTCCATATATTATACAATATAATTTTAGTCCTAAAGCTATATTTTATATAGAATAGGTAATGTACCTATTATCCCTACTGCCCTACTTAATATTATAAATGCGAAAGTAACTCTGTCTGTCTGTCTGTCTGTTACCTTTTCACGTCCAAACGACTGAACCGATTTTAATGAAATTTGGTACAAAGATAGAGCTGACTTTGAGAAAGAACATCGACTACTTAGTTATTTATAAAACGACATCCACGCGGGTGAAGCCGCGGGAAACAGCTAGTATTTCATATGTAAGCTCCGCGTTTTCAGAAATGACGTAATTAAATAATCAAGTTTTGATTTTTTATGCACATTAATTTATTATTCATATAAAAGTATAACATATTGAAACAAGGCTGATAAAATGTTATTTCCATCGAAATGAATAAAACCAGTATTGTGAATTCAAATTTTAATATTCCAAGTATTTTTTTCGTGACATTTCATTTAATTTCACCATGATGGAATTTAATAATAAAAAGCTGTTTAATATACTTACCGAAGTTCTTCTTTTGTTCTCAATATTCCATACAATATTCATACACCTGTAGGTCTAAGCCTCATTATTTAAAGGGTGACCGTTTCTGCGTATTCAGAGGGGTGTCACATAGCTAAGTGCTGTCTTTTTAATCTATTGAAAATTTGGAGGGTTGTTTTTTTATAAGACACAATGGACACACAAAATATTTGATGACCACCGATGACCAGTACTCATGGATCACTGACCAGTGTGGGAAGAAAATATTTGGCGCTTTGAGAAAGCTTGACCCTTTCCTTTGTTATTTATAGACGCTTTTATTCTATCAAAGAAAAGGGGTCAATATGAAGAATAGAAATGGTTATTTGTCTTTTTTTGCGCAGAAAACGGTAAGGCAAAATAATAAAGATAAAAAATCTTCTCGGGCAAACTTCCCATGAATTTATTTTTCTACCTATAATTAAGTGTACTCGGCATGGACTCCTCGAGATATTTTCGTGCGCACGACGTGAAGGGCTTGCACAAGAACTGTTCAGACATTTCGGAGAACAGTAATGTGATAAATCGGACCCTCCAATTATTATTTCATTCGGTACGCGAAAGTACTCACTATACTTATGGCGATTATTGACCAAAATCGGTACCTGTGCTCGTTACGCCAATCATACTCACCGAGTTCGTTATATGAATGCCTCCAAAATATACCCTTGTACGTACATACGTCCCTACGGTATATTGTCATTAATATGCTCATAAGTTTATACTGATAAGTTATAATTTGTGTTTTAAAAATCAAGCGTGTATTATCTAGTTGATATCTAAATGGTCGAATTGAATTAAAATAAATGTTTGTTTTTAAAAATAAATATTAGGCCTATCAATCATTTTAGGTAAGCCATTAGTGATTTCCTCGACAGTAAGTGTATCTTATATTCTATAACGTGTACTATGCCTACTTAAATAACATGACACATTATCTACAACAATCCATCTCGGTCGAATGCGCTTCTCTTCTCTTATTAGCTTGTGAGTGGGCGAGCCGCGCCGACCGGTGTACCGATACGCGCACTCGTCAATATAACGCATAATTTTGTAATTATGTAAAGCGGTATAAAAAAATCTAAATCGTTTGCTATCTGTAACGCAATATACATTAATGGTCGTTATAATAAAACTCGGAGACGGCAAATCTTTAAAGCTGTTTTAGTTTCAATCAATTGACGCTTGTGTTCCACTTTTATAGTATATACAATCAAAGCTAGACGATTTATGTCCGTTTACTTAGGTTACACGAGGAAATTAATGTTTTATTGCATGGTATTTGGGCAAATTAAAACTTGGTATGTCGAATGATTAGTTGAGCTTTCTTAATTTGAGTTAATTATTTGGTATTTGTATTTTTTGCAGTAATTATATTTCAAGACTTACTTTTATGTTTAAAGTAAGAACCCTACACACTAACGTTATTTTAAAATTAGAATTTGGCATGTATTACTAAAATTAATTAGTTCACATACTATTATGAGCGTTGTCTACAGGAGGATAACGTAGCACCCGCCAAACACCTTTTATTGTATGAAATCCCATATCCAATGATAAGTAATAATAATATGTCAAACATAATAATAATATAGAAGACTTACGGTCTTATTAATAAAAAACGCTTATATAAGGTTTATAGCATTCATTAGTTAAAATGCTCTATAAGCCTATCGAACGTTCTATAAAATTGTTTATTCATAAACGTTCTATAAACCTTCCATAGTTAAAGCAGACAAAATGTTGCCAGTGCAAGGAATTCAGTGGACAAATGGATCCAACAAGAGATCAAACACGCCAAATTGTCTACAAATTACGTGTGAAAATGACCTTATTTCGAATAAAAGGAAAAAAAATCAACGTCACAGGTGACATAAAGTCATGTCAAGTCATTCCTAGCTTCGTTCCATTAATCGACCGCAACGACCGCGACCAAGACCGCTGAAATTGCCGCTTTGGTGAAAGCACAAAATATTGGTGGATCGGAGTGGACGCAATGCGGTCGCGAACAGTGACGTTATTTATGGCGTCAAACGACCGCTCACGACGACCACGGGCTTTAGTTGGAACAATACAAAGGGCGTTACGGTCGTTGTGGTCGATTAATGGAAGGCGCCCAATGTCAATTTCAACAATCAGCTGTTGAATGTCGGCCATCTTTTGTCCTTATAGCACTGTTATAGTAGGGTTCTGGCCTCTATAACTTCATAGTGGGTTTATAGAGTGCTTTAGCGGTAAAATGCTATTATGAATAACGTTTTTATTAAAGCATACTATAGCGAGCTCTTAGAGGTGTTATAACTTTTTATGAATAAGACCGTTATTATATAACAGAACAAAAATATCTAGACTTTGAAATACATGAACTCCCTGGCACTCTGCTTCGTTCGTTGTCTGTAACTATGTCGATAGTTAAAGTACGTTGTGCGTTCTTCCCGTACGTTTTGAATGAATTCTCGCTCATCTTACCTAGCTACATAACAATAGCAAAAACTAATAAAGCCGCGGTACCCTGATGGCTTTTCTAACCAACACTGTCACCAAAATACTCGATTTATTCTGCAGAGATACAGTTTCTTTGGCTGCGATATTTTCTCTTTATAATCTCTGTTTTTTCAGGATTAACTTACCGCTAAATGGTAGTGTCTGGTCTAAATGTTATCTACAGCCCTGTAATTGCTGATACAGAGGACATTGAAATCTTTTTATATAAATGTTTGTAGGCTGCTGTATTACTGTACTGTATTACTTAACATCAAAGTGAACTGTATGTTGGTTTGCAAGGAAGACAGACCAAAAAATACTTCCTAACAATTTTTACTTGTAGACATTTCATGAAAATCTGAATATTTTTTTTAATCATAAAATGCTAGTTATACAAGTAAAAATTGTTAGATTACAAGTAAAAATTGTATTTTTTGGATTGCACATGTCAGTATGCGTCTTCGACACAACCAGTTTAATTCCATGCTAACTAGATGACACGCAGAGTGGGCCATTTAAAACTATTATCAAATCCAAATGGTAACAGTATCTATTTATATGCAGCAATTTTATCTTCTCGAAGCTGTTAATTATTTATGCGTTAGGGCGTGATGGGCGACAACTTCCGTCTCGTCGGCTCTGCGCCTCTTTGCCTTTACTAAAATTTTACTTCTAATTACCTCGCTATAGCCGACGTTTTATGTTTCTTTAGACCATTACATTAATTAATTGTTACTTCGGCAAACTTTTCTCACGGTGGATTATCGTGGTTAGACAAAGTTGATGTTCAATCTCGTTATCATTTGGTTAATTGTATTTCAAACGCATTAGAATTGTCCTATAATAATAACGGAGTATTTGGATTATAAATGACATTAATTCACGTCAAGGATTTCTATAAGTACCTAAAAAGTCACTAATACTAATAGTCGAAATACCTATAATACATTTAAATAAAATACATATAGGTATACACGCGCAACATTTTATTTCCGTGTTATTCTTGTTTATTTCCTCTATTTTATTATTATTGTTTTGTTGAAAGTCACTGCTAACATTATGTATGTAATGAAATCTTAACTCATCAACAAATACTTACTCTATTTTATAACCCATCATCAGAACATGACCATATTATTATTATGTACCTAATTTATGTATTTTATATTTTGTTGACTGTCGGAACGTGACGAACCCACCGCATTTTATTCTACTGGAAGAGAATTCTTCCGCTAGTGCAGTCAGTAAACCGAACAATGGCGGTCACAACATTCCAATAGTAATATAGTAGGTATAAAGAAATATATAATAGTAGTAGGTATAACGAAATGTATAAAAAAATAAAGGTAGTAATTATAACAACAGGGGATGGGCAGCAGCGTCTAAAAAAACTACCGCCACTGCGATTTTGGCACATAATGTCCCTATGACGCACAGCACTGTTGTAAGCGTGTTTGGAGACAGCTTTGATCCAGCAGTAGACGTCAATCGGCTGTAGTGATGTGATGATATTTTGTTTTTTTTTATTTAATGCATACAAACAAGCATGCAGTTCACATTGATGAGTGATGACTGCAGCCTAAAAACACTTACACAAGAGGTCAAAATGCAGATGCGTTACCACTTCTAAGGCCTAAGGTGATATGCCTCTGTGTTGGAAATTACAGGGCCATACATCACCACCTGACCGGAACACGATAGTGCTGAACACTACCATTTAGCGGCATGTATATTAGGTAATGCGGTGCCTACGCCCGCGAGCTCCGTCACTGAAACTCTACCACCACACTGCTTGTTGTGTTTTGATTAATTAACGAGCGCCTTAATTCTCATTTAGACAATAGGTGTACAATAACACTACCTCAAACTCATTGTTTCTATTTTAAGGATGCAATTTATAAAGATTTTACCTATCTATCACTCAGAATATTTTGTTATTAATAAGTTAAAAGTATAAATCCAACCAAAATTTGGTTCTTAGACACTCATTTAGGAAGTGCTATAGAAAATACTGCTGAAACTAAGTTTACTGGCTTAGGTCACGTTGACAAGTTCCAATCCGAGCCAAATATCTTGGAAGCTATATTGTTGTTGAATCCACCAAGCGTAGTTTTTAAAACCTACGACGTGGATTTTTAACTGGTTCTAGCGCCAGTTGGCAAAAATGGCGTATCGAGTATTTGAATGTATGCTTGGATGCGTCCATCTACCTATGTTAACCCCTTCGGAAAATTATTACGTCCAGTTTATGTTATTGGGCCACAGTATTAATTTACAGTCAATGTGAACTGGGACATTGTTAGCCATTCTGCAATATATTTTTAATCCCTTGTTACCCGCACTTATCTGATGTATGTACGTCGATGTCGAAACAGCCTCATAGTCTACTACACCGGGCAAAGCGGCAAATGACTTCAGCCTAAAAATAACATTAAAAATATTGATAACCACGTAGAATGTTTTGTAATGAAAGGGGGAAAAATCACAGAGGGAAACAAGCATTCATATTTATGGTGTGCAGTCAAAAAACTATACATTTGAATGCAGGGGCGTTGTCATTCTTGAGGCTTAACATGGTTTGCCTGTGTGTTTTGCCTGTGTAATGACGCTACAGTAACTTACCACCTTAGGGGAACATGGTATACATCCACTGTGCAGTACAGGCTGCAGTAATAATTGATGATAATATATATGTGAACTGCGTTTGCTGCTCTCATAAAAAAAGATACTTAGAAGCTATTACCCAAGCAGCGCATGAGTCGAGATTTCCGTGTTGGTAGCTTGTTGTTGATATCTGGTCATTATTTTTTATTAACTTTACAACTTTACAATAAAAGATTCCTATTCGGTTTAGTTATGCGCTATAACTTATACTATTACTAGCTGTGCCCGCAACTTTGTTTGCGTGGAATAGTGGCTTTGGGACTTTGGGCAGCGCTTTTGGATATACATTTTTGTTAATTTTGGATCATAAACACTTTTAAGAAGCTAAAAAATCTACTTTGCAGTAATTCTTCTCTGTACACGATATTAGCTGACCATCGGGCCATTGGGGGTAAAGCACACAGGCTGTTAGGATTGCAAAAAATTGCTAATTATGTGTTTAAACGCGTATCCACCGTATTTTCGAAAAGGCCATTTTAAACTTCTAAGTATAATATTTATTATAGAAAATTATTATAAACTTTTGTAAAGTTTCAGTCAATTAGTGCTTCTAATAGAGAATGAAAGATAAAAGATAGATCTATGCATAATATTGGCACTCCGTAAGAGCCGTCAGAAGAGAACCACCACCACTGTCATCACTACCACCTCCGCCTTTTTTTTATGTATAGGGCGTGGCAAACAAGCATGCAGTTCACATTGATGTTAAGTGATGACTGCAGCCTATAGACACCCACATGAAGACCAAGGTCAAAATGCAGATGCGTTACCACTCCTGAGGCCTAAGGTGTTATGCCTCTGTGCCGGAAATTACAGGGCCGTACATTACCACCGGAACACGATAGTGCTGAACACTACCATTTAGCGGCAAGTATATTAGGTAATGCGGTGGTGCCTACGCCCGCGAGCTCCGTCACTGAAGCTCTACCACCAGTAAATAGACCTACAATCTACAATCGCCACCAACGCCATCAACACCATCACCATCACCAAACACCTACGCCGCCAATGATACAAACGCCACCAAAACCACCACAACCAATGCCACCACTGCCTCCAAAACTACCAACAACAACGCCAACGTCACCAACGCCACTAATGCCTCCATCGCCCCTAAAATCCACCGTCAGCACCACCAACGTCACCAACACCACCAAAACCAGTTTGTCCAGCGGGACGTCTTTCGGATGTAATTATGATGATCACATATTTGTGTTTGGTATCGTTCTAGTAACATCCCCTGGTATTTATTTTTTCGATATTTTTAATGTACAGAATCTAAACTTCTACAGTTTTATTATAAGCGTATATAGATTATCCATTCGTTAAACTGAAACGTTTTTAAAAACTATAACTTCACAGCAGCTCGTACCAATTTAGAAGTACATAGCCATTCATAAAATTACTTTAGAGATGTCAGACTTGAAGTGTTGCATATTCATAGGAATATTGTATAAAATACTAGCTACCCCGACAAACTTCGTATCGCCTTGGAAATATTTAAAAATAGGCTAATATTAAAAAAAAGACGTGTGGCACTCGGGGACTGCCGCGGTCAAGCTATTGCATTTACATAATTATCGAAAATTATGCAAAACAAAATAAAATGCAAAAAATGAAACAATAATTTTCTATTAATATTTACCACTTTTTAAATATTGAATGGAAAAACAAACAATAAAAAAAAAATGAACAAAAACAATCTTGGCAGCGGTGGGATTCGAACCCACGCCTTCGAAGAGACTTGTGCCTTAAACCAGCGCCTAGACCGCTTGGCCACGCTACTCACGAGGTCGGACGGCGAAATTATACATGACTTTCTTTAAATGAGTTTAAAATTTGTAATCCGGAGCGTCCGGTTTTTTCGTTACGGAATTTCTGAATTCGGCCCCCGCGCTCAAGGCCCGCGATAGAAGCTATGCAATAGCTTAATTTTTTTTTTTTGATAATTGTCCTTATCACTGTATGAAGAGAATGATGAAGGTAGATGAGGCACTAGAGGTATGTCAGCACCGGGATATCTGGCGCTCTACACTCTCTGCCTGCCCCGTTAGAGACCTGGCGTGAAGATACATACATACATACCCTTATAAGTGATAAGGGTATGAAAAATAGATGTATGGCCCCGTAATAACTATCACAAAAACGTAACAGCTAAGGTCTCTGGGGTGACAATGCATCTGCATTTTGACTTCTGGTTTTGATGTGTAGATGTCTATGAATAGTCATCACTTAACATTCATGTGAACTGCATATTTGTTTGCCACCTTCGTTACATAAAAAGAAAGTCACGTGTTTCTACTTATTAATGTTTTGTGGTCAAATACTTGCAAGCTACAGCTATTTGTAGCTACTAGGTATTTCTACAGGTTTAGATACATACGAAATCTCGTAGACATAATAATAATTTGCGATCGATTTAGACCGGATTTATGTTATGATCGTGGCAAACAGACATGCAGTTAACGTAGATGATAAGTGAAATACTGCAGCTTATCTACAGATACCATAGCTGCATAGGTTGAAATGTAGATGCGTCAAAATCGAGGTCAATGTGTTTTGTCTCTGTGGCTGTTATTGTTAATACCGGGCCATTATCTAGTTCAGCTATACTCATAGTGTGCTCCGCGGAGCCTCCACTACAGTGTCGGTCATGTTGTAATAAAACTGATAGAGAGGCAAACCTATTAAAAAAAGCGGCCAAGTGCGAGTCGGACTAGCGCACGAAAGGTTCCGTACTATCATCTATAAAAGAAAATCAAGCGTGTTATATGGGAGCCCCCGTTTAATATTAATTTTTTTTAAAGGTAATATAAAACAAAATATTCGGTGAAAATTTTAAGCGTCTACCTGCTACCGTTATTTTAATATTGAGCAAAATAAAAAAAAACACGTTTATTGTATGGGGACCTCCCTTCATGTTGTATTTTTTTATTTTTAGTATTTGTTGTTATAGCGATATAATATATATAGATATAATTTGTGAAAATTTCAGCTTTCTAGCTATCACAGTTCATGAGATACAGTGTGGCGACAGTCAGACAGACAAGACAAATAGCGGAGGCTTAGTAATAGGGTCCCGTTTTTATCTTTTAGGTACCGAACCCTAAATAGAATTCCCGTGCGGACTATTCATAAACAGTAGGTACATATAAAACAAGATTTAGGTACTATCTTTTTTAGAGCATGTCTCGGATTGGGTTCGAGTTCAACCTCCCTAACACACAATTCTGCGCCATTACCGCTAAAAAACCCCATTCATTGTAGCGTCGCAGTTCTTGGACACACCATTCAGCATAAGTAGGTTTTTTTTTATGTAATGGAAGTGGCAAACAGGCATGCAGTTCACATTGATGTTAAGTGATGACTGCAGCCTATAGACACCCACATAAAGACTAAGGTCAAAATGCAGAGGCGTTACCACTCCTGAGGCCTAAGGTGTTATGCCTCTGTGCCGGAAATTACAGGGTCGTTCATTACCACCTGACCTGAACACTATCATTTAGCGGCAGGTATATAAGGTAATGCGGTGGTGCCTACGCCCGCGTGCTCCATCACTGGAGCTCTACCACCAGTAAGGTAAGAGTATTGGTGTCCTTGGCACAGTTCCGACCAAATTTTTGTAGATTTAAAAGCTATGTATTCCTATGAATCGAATACGCTACGGTCGTTACAAAGGCCTGGATCGTTACAAAGAACTGGCCCAAACAAATAAGTTTCGTAGCATTGATACAATGTAATTCAACAGCGAATTAGCGTAGCATATTTATAACAAACATAGTTTGGATAGGCTATTCAACTTGAAGTTGGAAGGCCGGGGCACCAGTATTTTTCAGATGAATCAGATATTATATCATGAAGCTAAAGAAAAATTGGAAAGAAAATTTGACTTCGGGCAGGCATTGAAACTGCGATCTCTAGATTAGCCAGTCCAGCCGCTTTACCACTTAGCTTTTGAAACCCCGACGAAGTCAGTTTTGTCTTTAATTTCTAAATCCACTTGCATGTCGTATTGCGAAAAATAAAAAAAGCTGTTGTTTTCCTGGTTTTCTTCCATTAAGTGTAATAAAACTTCTAGTTTTATAAGCTTTTCGATAAATTAGCGTGACAAAGTCAACACCAGCATACACTTTCAGCGACTTGCGAGGAGATATAAACTCGAGCTTACACAATCTTTTACAAGCGTTTAGGCTTGAAAGTTCTTACCGCGCAAAAGAGACACGATTCCCAAACATGATGGAGGATTAATTATTTTCGTTCTTATTTTATTCAATATAACGATTAACTACCCCTAGTTACGGGACAAAGGAGATGAGTAGCGATGTTACCCTTCTCCTAGTGGGTCGAGCGAGCGGCAAGCGTGTGGGGCGAGCGGTTGGGTCGCCAGTAGCGAGCCACGCTGCACCCGGTCCGCACCGTCGCGACACCGCTTACTGCCAACCGCCGACTGCCCACTAGACTCTCCGCCGCCAGCCGCGACCTAAACCCGCCACGGTGTGGCCGGACCGCGCGAACCTGTTCCAAATCACCCTATTGCGCCACAACGGGGTGGACCGGACATCGCATTGTGCACGAGTGACCCCTATCCGACAAACCTGCCGACTGACCGGTGTCCGACGACATGCAAAACGCCCTCGAACGTTGATTCGGGGTTGTCGAGCTGCCCCCTCCGCGACCAGTTCTCGACTCGTTCTGCAGGTATTTTCGATTATTGTATCTCTGACCTGTTCTTGACCATAACATAACGTTCGTATCAGTCGCATAATCATTGTATAATTTCGTCTTCGTTACCGTATCTTAACGTTTAATCGGCTTGACGACATATTGGTTGTTCTCCTAATGCATACAATATGGATAATGCGGCATTGGGAAATGTATAATTAAATACTTCTATAAATACTGTAAATAAATATATTCCCATTTAAGTTTTATGTTGGTATGATTGGATCAATGAAATACCAACATACTATTTTACTTTTGAGAGGTTAATTTCGTTTGTTAATAAAATTAAATATGATTTTATTATTATGTATTAAAAATACTATTCACGGCTACATCTACTCAACTGTTACTTCGTCAGTATTAGGTATACCTATTATTGTTGATCGATTTAATTACACAAATAACAATCAAATTAATATTCAATGAGATTATGGAATGATTTAATAGGTATCTAAATTCAGAATATATTTTTGTTACTTATTCTATGACACCTGCATCTGAAATATATCACCATTGTTCCAATAGGAATTCACGTAATTGTATGTGATAACGCGAGATAAGCGATTTAAGTGTGATACGTTCCCAGTGGTATAGTTGATAATTAGGTAGGCATAGCATAGGAATCGTTTCCGTGTTACGTGGTACGCTCGACGCTCGTCAACAAATTTATTGCGAGTTTGACCGTGAGAGCTGAAGCGTGGCCGTTTTTTGCTTAATGTGTTATTTATTAAAATTTGATTATAAAAAAAACCAAGTTACTGCTTTGAGTCGGCATCTGTGTCAAAACTTAAAGCATTGTACATAAATACCTTACGTCTATTAGGTGTTTAATGAATATGTATTAATATGCTTCTTGTTTATTTTTCAAATGGAACCTGACGAAACTTGTTAATAGAAAAATTTCAATATTGGATAGTTTTACGTGGAAAACTACACCAAAATTAACTACCTAATTATATTTTTTATTTAAAGAAAAATGGAAAGAAAAATTTGACTTCAGGCGAGACTCGAACTCGCGGCCTACTGGGAATCTAGTCCAGCCGCTCTTCCCATTGAGCTACTGAAGTCCTGCCCGATTTGTCAAATCTTTCCTTCACATTTATTGCATTGCTTTATGGTAGCAGCAGCGCCATCTATTATCATCTTTTGCCTAACTATGCTAGATTCCCAGTAGGCCGCGAGTTCGAGTCTCGCCTGAAGTCAAATTTTTCTTTCCATTTTTCTTTAAATAAAAAATATATTTCACAAGCATGTATTAATGCGAAATAATATAAAACAATTACCTAATTATAAAACATTAGTTATGACAAATTGATAACAGTTTTCATTTATTTGCATGTAGATACGTAAGACAAGACAAGATTAATATCGTAGATTTTAAGAATGATAGCTGAATATAAAAATGTATTGTGTTACTTATTCAAAGATACATTCAAGATCAAATAGGTATGCAATGTTTGGGTACGTTGATTTAGGAATGTGTAGGTAAACCTAACACATTAAAAGCTCACATAAAATAGACGGAGACCAAAAGCGCCGCTAAAGTGTCAAATGCTTCGAGTCAGGTAGGAAGGTGCCCATGTACCACGACATACATTAGAATAGTATTTTCGAATATCAAATATTAGTTATGGCGGCGGTCGTTGTGCAAACAGTTAATGTTTATTTCTCTAAAAACGTTGACATCGGCGCGCGCCCGCTTACATTTTTGTTTGGCTAATAATCGATTTTTTATTTACTCCCCGAGTGTAGCTATAGAACGACACCGGCAAATAGCGTCGTAGGCATTTTCTCACGAAACGATGGTCACTCAGCATCCGTTACCTAAATCTTCTAAACTGCGTTCGCTCAGTCGGTATGTTGTGCACATTGCGACGGCGACAGCACATCGAGTATTGTGTCATGTCAGATCGAATACTGCAGATAACATTAAAAACTAATGTACACTCAAAGCTTTTCACAATCACCGGAGGAGGCAATAAATAAAGCTTCGTCGAAGAACGGGAGCAATTAATATGGGTGCGCCCGCGTCGCGTGAAAGTAGCCGACACGCGGACCACATGTGTGGACTGTACCACGTGCATATTTATACATATACCCTACCCACAAATTACTTGACGCATACATCATTATATAATGTTATATAACACGAGTACATGTACAAATAATTTAAAAATATCAATGTGATGAACTAGATTGATTTTCGTTATCTCGTTTACCGGGGATTGGTGGGAAAAAATGTTTCTTTCGGAATATGACACGTTCTTAATGAGATATTTCATTTCAAATTAAACATGTCAACTTTGTATCTTAAATAACGGAGCAATGTATTTTCTCTGTTTGTAAATTTCAATAGCCTTAATGTATAATATTAATATTAATTTGAAATATGGAGAACATAACAAGCATAGAAATTGCCTACTATTTCAATGTGACCTCATGCGCGAAAGTCTTGGTCACCAGACTGTATGCTAATCGATGCCTTAGGCAGACACAGCGCCTCACCTAACCCAACCATGCATAGTCAAAATATTATATTTCTCTATTAGCTTTATGAAATGTCTAGTTAGCATAAGTATAGTTTATACGTCTGTACAAGTCACAAAAAAGAATACAATGCGACATAATTATCGAAGTAGGTATTTCGATTATTTTCTTAATAAATGTAGAAAGTGCCTTGAAATCGGTTGATGATATAATAAATCAATTTAATCGTGAATTGGATCGGCATGTTTATGAAGTTAGGATGAACTACTGGTAAATATCTACGCAAAGAGTAGACGTCTGATTCATACGGCTTGAATGTATTGTGGCTACGGGCTACGCGCCGTAGATCATAATCGGACGACTATTTATTGGTGCGCGAGCTTTCTAAAGCTGACTCTGCGATGTTAAAGCCGAGTACTCACGAACGGCAAGTGACACGCAATGTTATGCGATGTATTTTATTACATCTTCACACTGTCAACGTTACTAGACTTAAACCATATTCAGCGTTGCTCTTTTTTGTTTACTCTTTAATAGTTTGTATATAAATAAATTTAGTAGTAGAGTATTGATCGTTTAGGTATTAAAATAGAAAAAAAATATACTATAGGTATGTACAATAACATGTATTTGATGTCTCTCTTCCATTAATAATTGGTTCTTATAATAGCAGTAATTCGTAAACGGTGATACGATTTTAAGATCTAGTTTGTTATGCGTGAACATATTTATTTTTACATCTGAACAAGGACAATGTTTGTATATGTTTGAACGTATGAAGCCGTGGGAAGTACTAAGTATAATTTAGTAGGCGCATGAATCTGTATAACATTTAAAAAATATGACGGTAGAAATACGATTAAAGCATGTATGCACGTTGCCTTAAGGCAGGTAAATTGAAGTGAACACACACTCATGATTTCCTTATAATAATATGAAACGCTTTATCGTTAAAATACCTACAAGTTGCATTTGGTTATTTTACTGACAAAGATTTTAGTACTCCAGTTTGCATAATTTAATTTTATAATATTACTTATTGTAACGTACCCATGTGTTATCAAAGATTTTGTTAATTATAATCTATATTGATATTTACGCTACAAAGAACACTAAAGTCCATAGAAAATGATAACAAAGAAACTTTTAGGTCATTTATTGGATGTTATCTGAACTGGACAATGTGTGAGGTAGTTCAATATTGAGTTAATTGAAGGTATTGTGATAACTAGAGTTACTTGGCAAGTACTTTGTTTGAATGCAGACTTGGCAGTTTAATTTAGATCTTATCATTTTATTGGTCCAGCAACTGCGTGGGCGCAAAATGTTATGCAGTTCGCGTTACTTATTGATTTCGCGAATCTAAGATCTGTAAAGTCATGTTCGAATTAGTTCAACTGATAATTGGATTTTCGGGTACCTACCTTAATTATCATAAATATATCACTTTAGTTATAATTTAAGTATGTACTTGGAACTTAAGGATTTAGATTATTTTAGATTAATAAACAAACATGGCATCGCCAATAAAGTAGATAATGTTTAGTTTGTATCTTATGCATTAAATTGAAAGCTATCGTATTAGAATCAGTAGATATCAGCAAAATAAATTAAGGTGAATAATAAAAACCGGTCAAGTGCATGTCGGGCCACGCGCAGTGTAGGGTTCCGTAGTTACAGAGTAAAAGATGTAATGAAAAAAATTAATAAATATTTTGTATGGAAACTTGTTCGAAATTTTTGAGTAAAGTACATTTGATCGACTATTACTCGCAAACTTGCAAGGCCAACTAGAGTGTGATAATTTTCCTTTTAATTTCGTTATATGTAGCTACTATTGCCGTAACGTTTGAATTTCTAACAACAACCGTTTAGTCTGTAGGGGGGGGGGGGGACACTTGGGTCTAACGAAAATTTGCACTTTAAAGCTTAATAAGTCACGAACAGTAAACTAAATCGAAAAATGATGTTCAAACACCCATACTATTTTATAAAGACCTATCCAACGATACTACACACTATATGGAAATCGAAAATAAAAAAAAAATATCCTCGACTTAGGCGAGGTTACCCTAAATATATATTTTTTCATGTTTTTATTCTACCACTTTGTCGGCGTAATTAAGATGTATACTTGTACCAAATTTCAAGTCTCTAGTACTTATATTTTTGCGCTAAACCGCGGACGGACAGACAGACAGACAGACAGACAGACGGACATGGTGAAACTATAAGGGTTCCTTGTTTACTACGGAACCCTAATAGATACACTTGTCGATTTACAAACTTTAAGGAATTAACATACAACAAAAAAATAGAATTTTTAAAAATATGTAGATTGCTATATAACTTGCCAGTATATTTATATTCTCACTTCCTCCATGACAAACTTAACAAATAGTCTACGAAAACAAAAAAAGAGACTTTCTTTGTCATTCCCTGGCATATACATATCTACATTTCCAAATTAATTTCAACTTCAGCCACTGTCACTAAAAATATTCTTAAATAAAAAACGTCGTAGTAGTACAATGTAGGATTCCGTTTTTCACGAACATTTTATAAGTAGACCGTTTATTACTCGTAAACTTATAGAGTCTGTGATAGTTTTCCTTTTAAATTCGTTATAAAATACGTCTTGTCATCGTCATATTTTTCACGCCTCCAAATGCCACCGTTTTACTGGGTGAGGGATACTTGAATCTAAAAAAAAATCCCAGTATTTCACAAACGGTTCCCTTAATTGAGAAAGTGTTTTCATTCCCTAAATTATCCCCCAGAAGTGACTTCTACGTGTCAAATTCATTTATTTTGGTATGCGTTCATGTTACATTTGTGTACCAAATTTCCGGTCCAGTGCTATTGCAGGAAATCGGCTGTGACAGGCGAACAGACAGACAGATGCACGAGTAATCTTAAAAGGGTTTCTTTATTGAGGTACGAAACCCCTTAAAAACAATAGTCTCTTAGCAGAAGAGATTCACTTCTAAGGATGCAAGACAGTTAAATATTTCTATAATGGTAATAATAAGCCTATCTACGTCCCACATTTCACATTGCTGTCCGAATTAAAAGGTATGAATTGATTGAAAATTCTGTATTGATTTGACTTAACTTGTATCACAATGAAGTTACCAGAATCTAACTTTCACAATCAAAAAGTTTATTCATCATTTGGGATGTTACGAAATTAATTACTACTAGCTGTGCCCGCGACTTCGTCCACGTGGGAAAAAATATGATTGTTTAGTATATACCCGGACGAAGTCGTGGGCGCAGCTAATATAAAAGTAGCCTAAGTTACTACTTATTACATTAGCTATCTGCCAGTGAAAGTCCCCATCAAAGTCGGATACACTCCAATTCTACTTATTTGTATGTAGGTATGTATGTATGTATGGATGTATGGAGATAAAAGTAGGCTAAGTTACTCCTTATCACATCAGCTATCTGCCAGTGAAAGCCCCGTCAAAATCGGTCCAGCCGTTCCCAAGATTAGCTCCGCCAAACAGACAGACAGACATACAGACAGACAGACAAAAATTGAAAAAAAAAATTGTTTTATATATGGTATACCTATGTACCGTGTAAACATTCATATAGTAAAAAGCGGTTATTTTAATATTACAAACAGACACTCCAATTTTATTTATTTGTATAGATGAAAGGTAATATACAACATAAGACCTAAAAATTCTGTGATAATTTTAAGCGTCTAGTTGCTACCGTTATTATTAATGAGCAAAAATTATACGAAAAAAAACACGTTTATTTATCTTGGACCCCTTAACATTTTTCATTTTCTTATTTTTAGTAATTAATTTTGTCTTTATAGCGGTATCAGAAATACATTATTTGTGAAAATGTTAGCTTTCTAGCTGTCACTATTTATGAGATACAGGCTGGTGACAGACAAACGGACGGACGGACAGACAGACAGACAGCGGAGGATTAGTAATCCGTAGGGTCCGTTTTTACCTTTTAGGTACGAAACCCCCTAAAAGATAGAACTAAGATACAGAATAGCTTAAAAAAATTCGATATGATTCTTTAAATTGACATAACTTTTTTATTTCTGAACCGATTCACATAAAACAAACACTTAATGTTAAGTGAAACTTATCACAATATATAAATGAAAACCGCAAATCGAATAAGCCGTTTCTGATATTAGCGTGCACAAATACACAGACAAACAGACATTTTTCCGGGATAAAAAGTACCCAGTGTTGTGCGCCAAAGGTTAAAGCATAATCATACCAAGTTTCATTGTAATCGGACCGGTAGTTTATCTGTGAGGCTTGAACAAACAGACAGACAGACAGACAGACAAAAATTTTTCTAGTCACATATTTGTGTTCGGTATCGATCTAGTAACATTCCCTGGTATTTATTTTTTTCAATATTTTTAATGTACAGAATTTACACTTCTACAGTCTTATTATAAGTATAGATTATACACATATCGTACTAGCTATTGCCCGCGGCTCCGCCTGCTTTGAATTTTCTGAATTTTCTTTGCTATAAACCTCACGGAGCCCGAGACCTTTCCAACGAATGCAAAACCGTGGAAATCGGTTCGTGCGTTCTGAAGTTATAGCGTCAGGAAGGAAAACCCGACTTATTTTTATATTATAGATATTATAATTATATAAATCAGTAGAATGTCGTCTCATTTCCCCTCTTACAAACAGATAACATAAATTTTAGAAAAAGAAAAGCAGACATTCTTTGTTATTCACTGGTAGGGTGCAAAAGACCGATATATACTGAGAAAACTGGATTCCAAACCACAGAAAACTCTCAAAAATAATGTCAAGAATTAGATACTTTTAAACATCGAGGCATTGACCAAGCCTGGTGCTGCTTAACTTTCATCGATCATATAAAATACAATGAGAACTTCACGATTACTACTGTTACAAAATTATTTAATGCCTTAGTAGTCCGACCTATTTTAATAAAGCAAGATGTAATATACAATTATATCTTAATCGCAGATGAAAGGTCTTGTGTAATGGCTCGGAATTTAAAATTTATGGCGTTCTCTTAACTTTTCCAAATGACTTTAATTTGAAAACACGACAGTCGGTTTGAAACGAAGACACTAAACATATTATACCTTACATTAACGCCGTTAAAAGGTTTGCTGGCGCAATGTGGTTCTTATTGAATTACGGACAAGATTTATTAACGGCTCAGCGCACTTTCACAGATGGCTGACAATAAAGACACTCAATAATTTTAGTGTGTTGTGATTTGTTTCGTATTTCAATTAATTAGGTATTAATTAGACAAATTAATTAGATAGTTACAAATAAGAAAAAACTTTCCCATTAGGTGGAATAGCTATACCTATACATTCAACATACCTATGAATGCAGCTCACGCGTTGGTTCAAGAGAATTGCTATTTTATGGAAATTGGTATAGAGCATTCCAAATCTTCCGTTTTTTTGTGTGTTGAGGATGGCAAACAAGCATGCAGTTCACATGTTAAATTTAATTATGTCTGCAGCCCCGAGATATCTACACAAAACCACACGTCAAAATACAAATACGTTGCCACACCTGTGACCTAAGTTGTTATGTCTCTGTGATAGTTACTTACGAGGCCATACATTCGTGCTTGTGTGAACAGAGCGATGAACGTAGAAGAGCTTAGGAGATTTGGGAAAACACAGATGTGTGGCGCTCCACGTTCTTCGTCCACCGCACACGCAACTTGACTTCTAGATACCTACTTGGTACGTCCTAATATAGATAGACAAAACATACGATTGTACGTTAAGTATACACCGATGAATGTATAATATTATGATAAAATTTGAAGTGTTACAGTAATTACAATTATTTTAATTTGGTTCGTCAGATATCAATTCATTTGGGTTAATAATATAAGTAACTAATAATATTCATTATAACAGCAATCATGGTTTAACTACAATACATCGCGTCCGTCGTTTAAGTGGACTAACACATTTTGACACTTGATTTTTAGACGTTAACTAATTTGATAAATCGTGACATGCGTAGAGTAGTGTTACTCACGACGCCCGATACGTATGTTATATTATTAATTATAGATAGGAATTATAAATATTTATGTCAACATTTTATACGCTTTTAGCGTTGATACCTACTTATTAAAATTTCGACATATTAGCGACAGCCGTTGGTGTTTTCGTACATCGTATGCGTATTATAATAGGAATGTTAATGTACATTTTAAAAATCTTTGCTTCTAAGAGCATTTTTTTAATAAGGACAATAATATATAATAAAATAATTATTACATAAGTATTACAATAAAAATGTTATAAAATAAATTAAAAAGAATGTTTGTTTTTTAGCCAAAATGATCATGACTGTAGAAGTTAACTCTTGACCAATATTATGAGTCAACTCGTGAATCAGATAAAGATTCTAGTGTGAAAATTAGGGCACGCGCACCAAAGAGCTACTGGCACTATAATCTAGTGGCTTGACTGCTACACTAATTCGCTTTTGTCCTCGGTTACGTCTTCATCTTTTTATCGTTTCGTTTTGTCGTTATTACTTTAATTGGTGGTAAGAAGCCGATAGTGATAATAAAATTAATTCTATTGCTCTCTTTCTCTAAGTTAGGTGGTCGAACCGCTGGTCAGACTATCATTAACGTCATGTATCTATTTTGTATGGTTTGCTGCTTAACCACAAAAGAACATAATTGGATCAAATGTCAAATCGCATGTGTCGCGGTAGCGGTAGTCCGAGGGTGCGTAGTGCGTAGCGCGTAGCTTTGCACAGGGATACGGCGCGGTACCTGCCCAGCAGCGGGCACCTACCGAGCACCATCGCCGCGAGCGTGTGAAGTCCGGCGCATACGCAACCAGGGGTTCCACACAATACAATATTCAAATGCGCTCCTGGACGCGGCTCGCATGAATGTACATTACCCTACGACCATATTATTTTTAACATGCGAAGATAATGGTTCATCGGGGCGATTCTTAATTTTTTGTCGCTTTCTTACATTCAACCCTTCATTAGGGTTTGCAATGGTTTAAAAGTTTTTGTATAACCGGCATATTTTGTCATCGAAGAATACTCGCCTATAATTAATATTCTTACCACAGGTACATCACGTTTTATTATTTTCGTTTCTAAATTGAAGTCGTACAATTTGTAATCAGTTTGTCCAACAATATCGGATGATAATGTATATTAGGTATATACGTACGCGGGGACAGAGCTGAGAGCAGTACCTACTGTGTCTTGTCTCAAATGATACTATTATCATCATAAATAAAAACACATATTATTTTCTTTAAATTAAATATTTAAAAATATAATAAAAAGTGTAGATTATAATCCAGCAAAAGTTTTTTAAACTGTCAGGTTACAGCAGCAAAACAAACAGCATTTTTTTAACCTTACCCATGTGTATATTACACAAATTACATTACTTAGATGAGTTTCTCATATTTTATGTCGGTTTTCATTACCAGAGCGTCACAAACATTAACGCTTTGTTTTTGTAGATGCACAATGTAGATGACATTATTACAGCAGATTGTTATTGATTTTATTTGGACCATGCTCTCTCTCTCTCTCTCTCATTTTTGTTTCCAGCCAGTTTACAATCTAATTTTGGGATGAAATCCTTTCCTGAATCTATCAGTGCAGCTATTTTGCATTTAGTATCTTTACGCCAAGTTTCTAACGGGGTAGACAGTGAGCGTGCAGTATCAAACAGAAAGTGTTCGACCTATTTGGTCAAGGTAGGTCAACATTTAGAAATATCTACTATGTATGATAATTAGATTTATTGCATAAGGTTTCCAGACCCTTATATATTCTAAAATCCCATGTCATTCTAATTGTTATTTTGATATCATTGTTATTCGTGAAATACATCGCATATAGGGTAAGATTGTGGCAAACGACAATAAATGAATAACAAACGCCACCCGATGGCGCCATCCGCAACCGGTGTTTATGACACTTTACCCTGTAATTTAGCAATGCACCACAGCTCCCCATACCCTTTGTGACCAAAGTAGACAGACGCATAGCCCACTGAGGCAAGAGCCTATAATTTTGCGGTTGTATGTATTTATTTTACAGCATTTAACCCTGGCATAATTATGTTGCATTTCAAAAGTAGTTCAATTTATTAATATTCTATATGCCGCGTAGTAGACAACTAGATTAACATCGATTAAGCTTTACAGTAATTGATTTATTTAATAAACGTCTCGTTAAAAAATCATGTCGCATAAAACAACAATGCACAACCCATCTTACACCGGTTCACACGATAGATACGATGAGATCACACTTGACCGTATCATCAGTGGAATAAAAATTTTGCAACCCCGCACCTTTTTGTACGTTTACCCTTTCTTTGGCTCATGTCCATAAGCGTCGTACCGGCCTTTGATAATGTCTCACATCTTGAATGGGGAGATAGTATTGTTTCGCAGCCTCCGAGGGTCCTGCCGTGAATTTATGCTCGCCTGTCATAACAGAATGAATTTACGCATTGTGAATCAATACAACGATTTGATCTATAGACGGCTATTGTTTCTGGGTGTCGAACTTACGTAAGATATTGGTATATGATTGTAAACAAAAAGAATGGGTAACCCTATTTTTACTAAGACAATAGAGTTTTTTATTGCTATAACGGTTGCTTTTAAGTGATATTATATTTATGAAATATTTTTCATTTAACTTATTGTGTTTTAAAATCATAAAACGGTAAATCATAATATTGCTCTTGATCATGTTTAAGTGAAGTGTTTCATTAGAAAGCATTTTGTTTTAAATATATCCTGCTAGTCGTAAACACTATTTTCACTCAATACTGTATACATAATTTAAGCGTTTAAATGCATAGCTTTCCGTGAACGCTCCGAAAAAACGCAAAGACTCGCTGGCGCGGCCATTACGGCCCTTAAAATAACATCGTACGTTTAAGTTAATGACAGACACACCGACAAAATGCACTTATAATTGCTTATACAAAGAATTTTGGTTAAAAATGATCATGTATGTGGTTTTGCGGAGATGCTCTCCCACGGGATATGGAGACAAAAAATTTGGGTCACGTTTGGTGAATTTTCATCTCAAAAATAATTTAAATTGTATTTATTGAACATTTCCATGAAGGTGGGGGTCAAGAGGGAGTGTGTCAGAACCGGGATATCTGGCTCTTTACACTCTATGATTATCCCGTAATCCCGGACATGGCGTGGATATAAATACATACATACTATTTTCGTATTTTATCTTTTACTGGTAATAGAGCTGTTTCAGTTAGTTTTACGGTCCTAGGTACGATCACTGGTCTTAGGTCTCTTAAATTTTTCTACCTTTTTCCAGTTCCACCCTCAGAGCTTAGTACCTAATTAGTAATGCGTTCGAAAATGTCAATAGGCTATTTACACAGGAGACAAAATGTATCTGAATGAATCGTGGCTGTTTGTATGTATGTACACATGCATTTTACATACCATTGTTTACTTTACGTGGAGCATTCCCAGTGAAGTACTTGAGGTTTTACAGAGCTCCAGTGATGAAGTCCAGTTACCATCGTAGCATCATATACAAGCAACATTTTAGGTTCCTATTCAATGTTCACCGCTTCCGGGTTTTAATGGCTATTACACAGGAAAAAATCGCACTGCCTCGGTAGCCTAGTGGTAGCAGGCCACTACTACTACGCTGAGGCCCTGGGTTCGATTCCCGGGTAGAGGGTTGTCAGAGATAATGGTGTAAAAGTCCTTTATCTCTGGTTCTATTAGAATTTTAACATTTTCTGGAAATTTCCCAGTGCCTCGAAGTTTGGTAATGTGTCCGGAGATGTAAACATGCTCGCCACCTGTTACATGGGCCAAAAACGTAACCGGCGTATCGTGGGTGTTTGCATAATGCTTGAATGCATACATTTACCTTTGCCTACCCCTTCGGGGATTACAGGAGTGAACTTACGTTTTGAAGGAACACAGGAAGACCATAGATAAACATGTATACTGAGACGTCTAGCTTTTATGTAGATGTCTAGGTACATATAGGCTGTAGTGCTCATTTACCAACAATGTAAACTATATGCTTGTTTGTTATTTTCACAACATAAAAAACATAAGTGGAGCACGTACATACTCGTATAATTTATCTGTGTGATTGCACTACAAATTCTTTGAAAACGGTAATAAGGATATAATAATCTGTAGCTCCTTGATGTGAGCCCTGTTGAATATTGTAGGTATATCCATAAATTCTCGCTACTGCTCGGTGGTTACTAGGCCATAATTGACGTAGCATATTTACATAATTGTAGTCACTAAGTGTCGTATCTGCATCAAATTGCGACCTTCTCTTAACTCCTCTATATTTAATCGAGAAGAAAATAGCTTCAATCAAAAATTTCCTTCAATACATCAGCTTATTAATTGCTATTTTTAAGATTGTGTAACTACTATTTATAACATATGAAAAAATCCGTGAATGTATGTGAAACAGTGTCTTTGTTTTGCTCGTGACTAAGCGTCTGTTGAAATTCTCTCAGAAATAATTTAGCGAATAATAAAAATAAGGAAGATATAACATGTCCTTCATAGTTCCGTATTTTATAACAAACAAAATTTAGTGTAGACAATATTAAATCTCTGACACAATATTAACATTTCTAATGTAATGTGATCTATTTTGTTTTATAAAAATTACTAATAATCAGATTTGTACTGCAATATCATCTAAATTTAAAAAATGTAAAAGCCTTGTGGAGGTGAATTCTTCCACTAGTGCAGTAAGTCAATCGAAAAATGGCGGTCAAATAATTGCAATAGGTAGTAAATAGCGTCTCGCGATAAAACTACTTCCAATAAGATCGCCAATCTGCCTGCCAAGGGTGCGATTATGGCATGCTCTCCCCGAATGACGCACACCACCGTTGTGGGTGTCTTGAAGGAAGGCTTTGTCCAGCAATGGACAAAGCCAGGAAGATGATTGAGCCATAATCGTCATAGGTATGCGATTGAATCATTTCGCTGTCTGCTCTAACACAGACTCCGCGCATTGGATAAAGGTAAACAGGGGAGCTATTCAATTGTGAGTATTGTGACCCAATAACTGATTACATACTTTAGTAAATTTAGGCCCCTGTTCAATATTCTTACTTTAAGAGTTGGTTGACATGTAGTCGGTGAAAATGAGCGTAAAGGAGACGTCCCAAAATGTATGGAGCTTGGGCCCGCACCTTGTACACTATATTGAGAAGAAGCATTAAATACTAAATCATTTTCAGCTATTCAAATCGTTTAATATACCTTCAATGAATTGTTGTATATTTTAAAAACAAGAATGTCATATTAGCAATGTGGTGACATATTGTTGTCATACAAATATTACTTATAATAAATATTTCCAACAAAAAACAACGATTCAAATTATTTTTTTTAAATTCTACTTATTTTTCTCTATCTTTTGATATAGTGTACAAGGTGCGGGCCCAACATGCAACTTGTCCTATCTACTGATTTCTTTAACAATGTTTATCAATTGCATACATAGTGGCAGTTGAGACCATCGTTATATACTTATAACAAATTTTGTTATTCAAACGTTAGGTAGATATTTTAATTTATACACGTCTAAGTTACACCGTTATTGGCACAAAGATAAAGCTGGCGCTGAATGAATATTTATAATGGACGGAATTGAGATGTAAATAAATGTATAGATCCATTAACGAAGGCTTGCTCTATATTAAACGAGAGTTTATAACATGCAAAGGTAATTCCATTTGTATTTTGATTAGACTAAGTAAGGGCGGGCATAGCAAGCGAACTGTATCTGTAGATATTACGCACGCCTTGCAGGATTGTCCTCTTCGGAAAACAGAATAATTGTAATGATCTGTACTTATATCTATATGAAAAGAAGTCACTGTCTGAAATATCAACTATGGCAACAATAGGCTGGCTTAAACCCTTGGGCCAAGAAGGCTGATTTTTCACAGCAGTTGCTTTTACCATGTAGACAAGGAAAAAATATATTCTTAGAAATTTACTCCCTGAGATGTTGAAATAGGGAGTGCAGTTATAATTGAAAGTAACAGTGTACTTAATTGTGCAAAGTTTCAGTACTTTTTAATATATTGGATGAAATATAAAAATAAAATGAAATAAAGTTTGTATATCACGAATTTCACGCGAACGAACACGCGGGCAAGTCTTGTTAAAAATATTGTTTCTTTCTTCAGTATAATATCAGTGACAATAAAGCACACAGTTCAAATGAATAAAAAGTGAATATTGCAGCCTAATACAATCTGTACATTATTGTAATCCAAAAAAAACATACCTATAAAATTCTCGTGTTTGTAACGATACTCCTCCAAAACGGCTGGACATTTGAATTGTGAAATTTTGTATGTATATTTGGTACGTATGAGAAGCGGTTGCAGTCTATTTTTATATCCCATAATAGTATGGGTGATTCTCACAGTATATTTTTTTCAATTTTTTGGCGGTACGAAGTTTGCCGGGGCAGCTAGTAATATTATAGAAACTCAGAGATTTCAATGAATATGCAATGCCGCATATGGGACCTTAAATAAACCTGACACATGGCGACAGATACAATTAGTTAATGCGAACTCTACCACCAGTAAAGTACGTTAACCTACCTGTATTTTTTTCAATCTAATTCTATTATAGTACATATTTGTTAATTTGTAATCAAGCAAAGGTTTAAGTTACAGTTTAGCTTTACAAAGACTTAAGGCATAGCAAGTAGAAGAACTCCAGTAGAATTGTTCATGGACATGTTATTATTGTGCTAATTAATCTTTGTATTGCTAAAAAATTGATAAAATTTTCTTCACCCCAGGTAGTTTCCATTCACGTAATTTTTTTTTCGACAAAATAAATAAGTTAGATTCTAATCAGCAAAATACTAATTAGATATTATAAGTGTATGTTATGGCATTGCTCCGCGCTACTTGTTACATTTCTCTAGACATGCGTAATAACTGGCAATAAGCCTGTATATAGATATTGACTAGTATCTTTTTGTAGATGTTTATCGGTTGTAAAACTACACTAATAATAAAAAAAAACAGAATCCGTGACATTGAACAAGATTACAGATAATGCTAATAACAAAATATTTTTAAACAACAAGCTTCTTAATTACAATATTACATTTTAATATAAGGAAATTGATATTTTTATTAATTACGAAACATTATGTATACATCAAAATAAATAGTTTCGGTTCTATTACTCCTATTAGATTACTTTATAATGAGAACGGAAGATAAAAAAGTGTAGGTAACAGAAAACAATTTTATTACGGAGACATTTCCGTTTGCTTCGATTCGATCGAGATAATATTTAATATCGAGACTTGAGCGAAGCTAATCTAATTAGATTCCAACTCGTAGAACTTGACCATAAAAACGTGACACACTCGGTTCGTACGGTCAGCAACCCGTGTTTGATGAACAAAGTAACTGTTGGCGAAGCTTCAGTGGCTGAGCTCGAAGGTGCATCACTGCATTACCTACCTGGTGCTAAATATTGAAATGTGGTCAATTCTACCATGTTCTGATTAAATGGTGAATTCTCGCTCAGAAAAAAAGGATAAAAAGTGGGGTTATATTTAACCTTTTTATTATAATAAGGTTTTTGTTCATAGCTTGGTAATTATTGATTTTACAATAATAAGTTTAAAATATAAAATTGCAAAGAATTTTTATATTAATTTACAACGAATAATGTTTTTTTTGTTATTATCTCTATTAGGCATATTGCCAGTGTCAATTAGAACGATATTTTGTGTTCGTATTAGGGTATTTAAGCAGCGTAAAAGTTAGTATAATATAGTCTGTCAATTATTTATTAAGTATGTCAGTCAAGTGAGTTACACTCAGTTATTCAAGTAAAGCGATGGCTACCTTACCAGAAACATTTACAATGAAGTTTTGGAGGCAACCTGAAAGGTCGTGTTTTCGCACTGTTAATCTATTTCACTATACACGGGTACTATAATAAACCTATATCAAACAAAGTGCCAGTGTAAAGCGCGAAAACTGTTTCTTGCACCTTTTTTCAAGATGGCGGCTGCGGAACAAGGGGGCGACCAAACAAAACCCACTCATCCTCATATATATATAAAAAAAAATCGAATTGCGTCCTCTGAAAAACGCAAAGC
The DNA here is from genome assembly GCA_036365455.1 of Macrosoma leucophasiata. NCBI lineage: Eukaryota > Metazoa > Arthropoda > Insecta > Lepidoptera > Hedylidae > Macrosoma > Macrosoma leucophasiata. The sequence goes on along the minus strand of JAWQUS010000009.1, from coordinate 13,704,033 downwards.
CAAAAGTAACTTTTTATTGGACTGTTCTACATGTTCAACTATTGTTGCTAACTGTACCTACTGTACTTTATGTGCGTGGCGGCCAAGTGAAGTGACAATTACTGCTTGCTATTCTGTTAATACTTTTGCTAGGGTCCAGCAATGACATATGACCTAAGTATTATTTGCCATCGTTAAATATTTATCTTTAAGTAACTACTATAATATGTTTTATATATGGGTGTAAGGGGTCTCAACCAACATCATCGAGACTCAAGCCAACCTCACCTGCACGTGGTGCACCCTGCTACACAACAAACGAGGCTCTGGCGACCTGCCAACACGCACTGGACCAGCGTGGCGGGTTATGGTCTAAACCCCCCCAAGATGGAAATGCAGACGAGGAAAAGGCCCCAACTGGCATCCAGGAGCAAAACCGGCGTAGACGGGCGCTAGTCGAGCTCTGGAGCCAGGGGTGCTAAGAATCTCCGGGTGAGTCGCTTCCGTCAAACGACTTCGGCATGCACAACGGAAAACCGACGTAGGTTATCACTGATAACATACAATACTCGCACGTTAAGGACAGACGAGAAAATTGCTGAGCTAGAAGAAGAATTGAACAAGTTGCACTGGGACATCTTAGGTCTATCTGAAGTCCGTAGAGAGGGAGAGGACACGATAACCCTGAAGTCTGGCAACTTGTTCTACTACCGGGAGGGCGACCAGCAGTCCCAAGGTGTTGTCGGGTTTATCGTCCACAAGTCTCTCGTTAACAACATTGAATGCATCACGACGCTTTTGTAGTGATTCCGTCCTCTCCAGGCGCCCTGTTGTTCTTAAGCTGTTTGTGGGCCATCCTAATCTCATACAGGCTGATGTCCGGGATATCTTCGGATCACCGTTACTGAAAGTCCTTCAGAAGCTCTTTAATTCCGTCCTATTCGAAGGTACTACGCCAGAAGCATGGAACAGAGGCGTGGTGGTGCTTTTCTTCAAAAAAGGTGATAAAGCTCTATTGAAGAACTATAGACCCATCTCGCTTCTGAGCCATGTCTACAAGCTGTTTTCGAGGGTGATCACGAACCGTCTCGCTCGCAGGTTTGATGACTTCCAGCCTCCCGAACAAGCCGGTTTCCTAAAAGGCTATAGTACCATAGACCACATACACACGCTGCGGCAGGTTATACAGAAGTCCGAGGGGTATAACCGGCCATTATGCTTAGCGTTCGTGGACTATGAGAAAACCTTTGATTCGGTTGAAACATGGGCTGTGCTGCAGTCTTTACAGCGTTGCCACATTGACTATCGGTATATCGAAGTGTTGAAGTGTTTGTATAAAAACGCTACCATGTCAGTCCGAGTACAGGACCAATGCACGAGGGCGATTCCTTTGCAGAGGGGAGTAAGACAAGGAGATGTCATTTCACCCCTGCTCTTCACCAATGCAATGGAAGACGCCTTCAAGCTCCTGGAATGGCAAGGACTAGGCATCAATGTCAACGGCGAATACATCACTCACCTTCTGTTTGCCGACGATATTATAGTCATGGCAGAGTCGCTGGAAGATCTCAGCACAATGCTCGAAGACCTCAATCGAGTGTCCCAAAGAGTGGGCCTTAAAATGAACATGGATAAGACCAAGGTCATGTTCAATAACCTTGTATCGCCCACTCCAGTGTCCGTTGGGAACTCGATCCTCGAAGTTGTCGACGAATATGTCTATTTAGGACAAACCATACAACTAGGCAGGTCGAACTTCGAGAAAGAGGTCATTCGCCGAATCCAACTCGGCTGGGCAGCGTTCGGGAAGTTAAGGAGCGTTTTCTCGTCAAACATCCCGCAGTCCTTGAAGACGAAAGTCTTTAATCAGTGCGTTTTGCCGTTGATAACCTACGGTGCCGAGACGTGGTCTCTCACTATGGGTCTCGTACGAAAGCTCCAGGTCACTCAGCGGTCAATGGAGAGGGCTATGCTCGGCGTTTCCCTACTGGATCGAATCAGAAATGAGGAGATCCGTAGGTGAACGAAAGTCGCTGACATAGCCAAGCAGATTTCCAAGCTGAAGTGGCAATGGGCAGGGCACATAGCTCGGAGAACCGATAGCCGCTGGGGCAGAAAGGTTCTCGAGTGGAGACCACGTATCGGCAAACGCAGCGTAGGACGTCCACCTGCAAGATGGACCGACGACCTGATCAAGGCTGCAGGTACCCGCTGGATGCACGTCGCTTCCGATCGTTCGGCATCGAGGTCATTGGGGGAGGCCTATGTTCAGCAGTGGACGTCCTATGGCTGATATGATGATGATGAACTACTATATAAATTAGTACTGTTACTAACAGTCTAAATTGTGTATACTTAGTAGCAGATGGCTCTTTAGTATTTTTTATTGTAAGTGATTGCTATAGGTAGCATATGAGCATTTATATAATTTAACCTATGTAATAATCCGTCATTTCTTATTAGATCTCTAAGAGTTAATTGCGAAGAACTCATTCTAATAACGTCGGTGTATAATATGTTTTATAGACTTTAGTTTTATAGCGTCATAATTTTACAACACCTCGAAAATACGTACCTACCCAGTATCACAAAAAATATTATTATGCAGAAAGAAGCCAAGAGCAGATAGACTGCAAAATATCTGTTATTTTATGGGTGGTGAATGAATAAATAAATTGATTAAAATAAATACCTGCTGTATACTTTTTATTATAATGCCATATAGCAATCAAATTGGTCACTATCAAATTACAAAATAATCATCGGATGCCTGTATAATGTCTAATTTGAATGATCATATTTTAAGTATAAAAAAGACTTGAAAAGAATTGTAAAATTTTGATGTTTGAAAAATATTAAAATTTGTAATTGAAGAGGCATGTATTAATAAAAGACAGAGATGCATGTATGAACAGGACGGCCAGTTTTATTTTTCAACATACAGTTTTCGCTAAATATGAGATTTTAATCTCATATTTAGGCCAAGAATTTCGCATTCTGAAACTGAACAATTTATGATTTATATTATATTTACAATTTATTTACTGAATAATTTATTCTCCAAAACCATGAAATCGCTGTTGTTGATATGAACTTAGTCCGACGCATGTGTGTACGAAATGAATGATAATCGGGTATCAGAATCAGATTCGTAAGTGTGACTGACGGAGGTCCGGTTTCGGCCAGAAATTAAAATATCAATCTTATTTTCGATTTCGGCGAAAATTTGGCCCGAACGTTCAGCATTATCGATACTTAGGCTCGAGCTACGGATTCGAGTTTCAATATTTAGGTACCTATTTATTTTGTTACATAGACGTGTTATGCCCCGATTTGCTTGAAAACAAGCGCTTAGATCACTTGAACCCTATTCTCTTTTTAATTAACGGTATATTTAATAGGTGTTACGTACAGTTTCAAAATTATGTAAGTTCATAAATAACAACATGATGTACCTATGTAATATATATAATATATATATAGAGCATGTGAAGTGTTGTGATGATGTTGTAGATTGAGGCATGGTCGTCAGCGCTGGAGGGCGGCTCCGTTGCTCGGATGCCTAACGGTGCGCACATCGAGCCTGATTTATTGTGGACATCCACCGGAGCTATCCGATTTGCATTTAGATAGTGGCCGAGGTGCGGGCGACTGTGCCGCTTTACTCTATCACGTAAATTAACTATAAAATTATGTTTGAACGAAGAAAAAATATCCTCACAGTCCGAAAATGATTAAAACGAGAGTTTAATCGGCCAATCATCGGTTGTACCGACTAAACGATTTCTATAGGTTTATGTATCTACGATAGGTTTATAAAACGTTAGATATATTCGTATAAGATTAATAGGTATACTTCTACTTACATGAAAATATTATTGAGAGATGTGAAAAATTTAATGTAATGTGTAATAATGGTTACATAGATTGTATTCCTATATTTCATTAATTGCGCAAAGTAAAAATAAAACATTATTCACAAAATGTAATTGTCTTGTTTATACATTTCAATAAATCTAAGAGCGGCTTATTTGCAGTATTATAATATTAATATTGAATTATTTCTAATAATAAAATTAGTAAAACATTGTGCAATTAATACGTTTACTACAATGTGATCTATCAAGCTTTATGTCAGTAATTTATTGCGGTTGACACCATTGTCGTTTTGCAGATCTGATAATATCTTTGCATACATTTCGCTATAATCTAATTTATAACATACCTAGTAATTCGTCTAGGGCGGTTGCGAAGCGGTGGCGGAAAGCTGATGGCGGTGCGCAATTATTCAGGTTGATCGTAAATTATCGACCTCCGCAATTAGCAGGCGCCGATTTGGCGCATGAAGGTGAATGCACACTTATCCGAGCCGAACGCGTCTAACGAATTGAAGTCAAGCAATAGGTCGTGTCAAAAATTGATAACATTTTCCGTAGCCATATCATGTCTTTACTAAACGCCCGCCGAGACCTGTTCCCAGCCCGTCATCCTAATTTGTCTGGGATTTCTGGGGTTCTTCCAGAAGTCGACGCGAACAAATGTGCGAGTTTACAAGGGTATTCATGTTAAGAACAACATTCGACTAGGTATATGTGGCTTCACCTTTATTTGTTTCCAATATTACAGAGCGACTGCTCTATGTTCAACTTATAATCAGATAATAATCATCGCTCTTAACATATTGACCGAAGACGCGGTCCCGCTTTTGCCATTTACTGATAAAATATTACACGCAATCATTATATACCAACATTTTATAAGTGGGACTCGGATTACGGACATCCATGGAAACGAATACACATGTAAAGTTTCTAATTTGCAAGTTAAATGTTGACATGCAAATTTTATCGCGCAAATAGGCTTTATCTATTAGTTATAAGTATATAAACCATAGTGTTGATGTCCGGTGTCACGCGTGTAATTAAATAGTTGGCAGATGCTGTAGAATTTGTGCAAAGCAAATTTTCTTTGGCATCTGTTCAACCGTCAAACCGATCTGAGGTAACCGACACGAGCAGATCGACACAGAAAAGGAAGATGCACGCCCCTAATTGCGAGATATCCGTCAGTATCTCCTGCAATATGTAAATAGGCGTCGGAGGTAATTAAAAGCTTATCTCGCGTCCTGCTACGTGTATATGCACAGGCACCACCGACGCATCGCTGATTGCTTCGTGAAATGATTGACATTCTATTTTAACCGCCGACCGATAATGAAAACGTTCTTACACTCTTAATTCATATTTTATTTATTGTTGACAATTACTATTTGCCGGGATAATTGATCGCGTTCTCACAATTGTCAACTTGCTGACGAGTTGTTTGCAATTTTTGTACCATTAAAAAGTTCGAGTCGCCGTAAGGCGCCGCCGTCTGTCCACATACAACTTGCTTGTTTGTAAATTAAATTATTTTTTGTCTCTCGTTTTTCTTTAAGTACTTCTCAATGAACTCTCTTAATATGACAAATATTTTATTGAAGCTAAGATATCTAAATGGGTTTGGGTGGTATGTTTAATATACTGCGCACTTTTAAGTTTGTTGTTCGAACGGTTTTACAACTTGTGTTGTTTATTTAACTGTCAATGAATTCTGTAGGATTTAGATTACGGTTACTTAAAGACAAGCCGAGCAAATAATTTCAACTCTTATCCATCGAGCTCTCGTAAATTGTCAAGCTCACTAAATTATCGCGCTTTCACAATGCCTTCGACAGTTTATCTAAAATTCTTCAGTTAAACAATACGATATCACAGCTGAATGCACTAAATCATTTTAAGTTTATTTCCGTGGGTTGTGTCGCAGATCTTTCGGGCATACCTAATAGCTTCGCGATTTAATTATAGTCGTACAAGTCTAACATAATCGGTCATAAATCTTTCTATATAGATACCTGCCAGATACAACCTGTTTTAATTCGCACGGCACAATGGCTGCCGCGAGTATGCGTTGCATTGTGCCCCAGCGAGGGCGACATGGCTCTTAATTTATATCTTCATGCTTATTAACCTATAGCAACCGAAATATGAACAATATCAGACTTTTCTATCTCCAAACTAAAGAATTGCAAATTCACGACGTCGTTTCTTTTATGTTAAATTTATAGTTTTTATCCTTTTATTGTTGCTTCTGCGATCTAGTTTTAATATCGTTTTACACACAATTGAGTGTATAAGCATTTTCATTGAACTGCGTGGAGGAACTTGATGTCAGTCTAAATTTACGCTTGCACAATGGATACACTACGATATTGCAAAATAAGTACCTTTTCTGTTTCATAATTTAGTATTTTGTTACGCTAAAATATAGGTATGCCTATAAAAGAACTATACCTGTTACCTAAATACCCCGTGATAGTACCTACACATCTCAATTTTAGTGTAGCTCATAATAATCAACGTGCGTGAGCGAAAGAATTACTTGTACGTCTTGTAGTTATTGAATAATAAAATATCGAAGTGTGTGAAACATACATTGTTGGATTGAATAAAGGTTATTAAGTGACGCCTTCTCAGTGGACATGGACCACACACAGGCTTTCAAATTAGAAAAGTCAGACAAAACGGAAATGATGCATTTATTATGGTTTTAGTATATAGCAGGCGCCGCGGGCGTTCCTACTATTTAAGACCGTAACTCTTTTAGTAAGACAGTTTACGCGAGCTTACCTAGAGCTTAATGCGTGCAACATTGATCAAATATTTCATTTTGATTTGTAGTAAAACCGAAAGAGTTCGTTTCCAGCGCCCGTTAAGACGATTAGTGTAATAATTCTTATAAGGTTGTTCATTATTTTTTGTCTCATTAAATCTATTAAGTTTAATATGTTTTAATCTAGAAAAGTAGTTATAAAAAAAACAAACATTTATTTATAAAAATCAGTGTGTTCCCAGCACCAGGAACAAGATCGAAGCTGTCGGTAGTTACGGTCACATAGACAGGAACCTCCTCACTATACGTGTCGGGTTGAAGAGTACTGCCTTCTGCATCAGACCCTTGACCTAACCTCCTAGCTTCAGCCTCTTGACATGTTAGTCAAGGATTTTTGCTATAAGCCCGTTGGTCGATACGACTATCGGCACAATGATGGTCGAATCCACATTTTTTTTAATGTAATGGAAGTGGCAAACAAGCATGCAGTTCACATTGATGTTAAGTGATAACTGTAGCCTATAGACACCCACACAAAAACCAAGGTCAAAATGCAGATGCGTTACCACTCCTGAGGCCTAAGGTGTTATGCCCCTGTGCCGGAAATTCCAGGGCCGTACATCACCACCTGCCTACGCCCGCGAGCTCCATCACTGGAGCTGCACCACCACATCCCACCGTCGGCCGTTATTAAATACAATACATTTAATACAGTATGCACATTTTTATACATAAATGTAGTTATTTTTTGCTGGTTGAGCTAAAAGGTAGGTAGAGATAATTGGCTTTAAACGATCAATGATAAACATGTGGTAGTTTTTGTCATGTTTGCTTCGGTCGAGTAATTGCGGGCACAATTGGCTGGGCCCGAGATCGAACGGTCAAATAGTCAAGCGTTGAAGGTCGTCAATACCACTTCCATGTTCGCACTTATAACCACAATAATTATTCTTCATAACGGTAAACAATTAAATTATTTAAAGATGTTTACATTTTGAAGTTTATTTTTTAAGTTTGGACACACCACTCACTGTGGGAGAATTCTTCCGTTAGTGCAATCAGTCAACCGAACAATGGCGGTCAAACCATTCCAACAGTTCCAGTTCCTGTTAATACAATAAAGTGGGATGGACAGCAGAATCCTGTGATAAAACTTCTGCCACTGCGATCGCCGATTATGGAAAAATATTTTGAATCAACACTCGTTATTAAAAACCATTATAATTATTACCAAATCATTATCGTAGAAAAAATCTGGTAGCCAGTAGAGAATTGGCAAATTCCGAGTCGACCTCGCGTAGTACCTTATTTGGATTCCATTATCAATATTTCCGAGGAAATTCAAAGAATAGATTAAATTCAAGAATTCTGATACATATATTTACTTCTTTTGCTTTGTAGGTACTTAATTGAAAATTAAATGACTTTGTAGTTAGACAGACATGAGTGGTCATTATAATGGTTCTAGTTTTCAGACAGGTTTACAATTCAGTCAGATTTTAAATAAGTTCGATCTTATTTAATAGGTATTGAAAATACTGACTGAAAAATCAGAAATACATAATTTTAGAACCAGAAGTTTCTGAATAATTGTCTATATAGGTTGGATCGTGGTTAGAAAATATTTTGAGTACCGCTAGGGTCCACCCCGGCTTCGCACGTGTAAAATGTTACCCACATTACTTACCCAAAAGTAGGTATCCTATGTGTTATAGTTATCCTGTGTTGTATAATACACTCTATTTGTGTACAAAATGTCATCGAAATTCGTAAATCCGCAAACAAATAAACAAAAAACATCCATATTTCACATTTATAGCAGTAGTAAGATAGTAGGATGTCTGAAAAGACGTTCACATCAAAATATATATATCCATCAAACAGGGTGAAAGACAGCGACGGTTACGACCTCTTTCTGTAGCAATAACAAGTATGTCGATAGAAAATTTAGAATAATGATGAAAACCGACTCTGATTTACGATATTGCTTCTGAAATTTTGGTGGGTTAGAATATTATTTTCTACGGTTATATCTCAGAGATGTCCGTTTTACATCAATATTAAAACCGTTCCAATTCGTTAAAGTTAACATAAAAAGGATCACTTAAATCAAGTTCAAACCTTAGCTTTAAAATCATAATTCTATTGCAATTATAAAGTGTCTATTCACTTTCCTGTCCATGAGTAGGGACAGTCCTGACGGCCTCGAAGGACATTCAGCGGAGCGGACACTATGACAACCGAGCATAATATAAAGAATACTCCGAATAAACTCGAATGAACGTTTTGAATGTAAGTCATTGAGGCCACTCCGCGATCGTGATCTACGTCAATCAACGGTCAACCAACGGTTTTGTAAGAAAAGATGAAAAGGAATTTATAATTTGCAACGATCCTTACAAAATTTTATGTTCATGTCAAATGTCAATTTTTTGATATAGTCAGTAGTGAGATTGACTTTATTATTGGCTTTAGTTCGGAAATTATTCCAATGGTTCAATAAAAAAAAATCCGATTTGAGTTTATTAAAACAGTTCTAGACTTATTTATAGTTTTATTTATAGATTTAAGTTATTTATTTAACGTTGAATTTATAAAGATGTTAACATATTTACGAAATGTAATAATTTTTGTTGTTTTATCCGAAACAATATATAGAAACATTAAGTAAATCTTCAGTTTTATTTACAGTCTGCGATCTCCACAACACAGTTATATACCTACTTGTAATCGTTTCATAAAGCTTTGAAATCTGGTTGGTAAAGCACATAGGTAGCTAACTCATGTATCGATTTGAATATTTAAGAACGAATATGTTGCGAAGTTGTTAATTATAAAAGGTATTCATGTTGACTTAGGATGTTGCATCAGATAGATCATATCTCTGTTTTAGTATCTTAATTCATACTTCCTTAATATACCTATAGTTATTTTTAATCAAGAAATTGTCAAAAAATAATTGAAATTGATGACAAATCAAGATTACTAAAGTTATCCATGTTTCAAAAATTTATGATACTCACTTAAATTTAAAATGAACTTGTTTAATATTTTATCAGTAGATAAGTCTTAATTTTTGAGTAAGACTGATTCTATGGTCAGTAATATAATGGTATCTCACAACATCGACGCCTGAATAAATATCTAAATGCAAAATATACGCGTACAGTACCTATTATGATTATATTTTATTTATTTGAATATCATGTAATAAGGGGCGAGTCTATTAACATTAGTTTCAGGGATGCCATTGAGAATCTGAAGACTGACCTCCATTTTAAAAATGTAATAAAACCGATAATTGTTTTAACACCATGAAATTTTAAAATTATCCGAGCGCTACTAGTTACGCCGACAGCAAACATAACTTAACTTATTTAGTGGCCATGTTGCGTTTCCATCTTTAATCTGCGTGGGCGCATATTTCCGAGAAAACATTTCTTGTTGTCCATACATAATGCTGCCAAGAAAACAGAAGTAATAATGTTAGCCATACTTGTACGGTGAAGAACTCCGTAAATGAATCATCGCATATGCGTTCCTCGTCAGGGCACAAAAAGAGGTTTGTCGAAAATGCTTCTCGTTTGGCTCGCTCTGTGCTGGCAGCGCGTTGCATGCTGGCTGTACTCATCCCTTATTTATTTATACTGGTATGAAGAATGTACCTTTTTTTGCGCACCCATAACAGCGTGCGTGCAGCGCGGTCACAATCCGAGACAGCGAATTCTTTAATTGACGAAATGCAGCAATGCTGCATTCCACTATGATCGTTAGCTTTAATGTGGGAATACAAAATAGATTAGTAGATCTGTACTTTGAATTGTCAACATTGTAAACGTCATAGTTTTCGATATTATGCAAACCTTCTTCATTTATATTAGGTACTTTAGTAGGTACTTTGCTTTTACATGTTAAGTGTTTACGGACATATTACAGACACAAGGAAACCTTATGGTTCAGGATACATTTATAAGACATGTACGCTGGTAATTTTAGAACGACTACTGCAGTAATGAATATGATATCCGCCAAGAAAAATAACGGTTCTAAAAGCGTATTCTGTTTAGAGTCAGCTCCTCTTAATGAGTCATTAGTCAGAGATCGATATTAGTTTCTCTTATCACCAATGATAAAACATGCGGAGATTTGAGCCGCTCCCTGCACTTTCCCTGTACTAACTGCACCTGCCGGGTGAGTAAGGTGAAGCCGCGGAGCCTGTTCTGTTGCTAATGCGTGATTCAATGTAGCTAGGTATGTATCTGCAATGCAATTTGAACATTAATGGATATGTATGACTGCATATGAGACAGGTTAAATTGACTTCGGTGAAAGTTTCCCTTAACCGACGAAAACGCTTACCCTTGATGTATATGGTATGGTATCGTACGAGAATCTTCTTGCTCTCGTTATTTTTTATTGATACTGAATGTCTACATAGTACAAAATGATAGAGGATCTTACTGAACATTAATAAAGGTATCTTTTAAATATTGCGTAGATGAAATTGTAGAGTATTTATTAATGACGTTACTTTATTTTTATCAAGAAACGTTAAAAGCCAATTAGTTACAGATCCGAAAAAGCGAAAGATTCATTAAAGTAGCTCTTAATCTGTTTTGAGTCTCGTTGGATTTTAATTAAAAGATTAATAATGAAGCAATGGGACGGTCGCGGCGAGGCAACGACCGCAGAGGATAAAAGCACGACAGGCGGGCGCACGCAACCCTACGAGACATGCGTGCTGCTCCGTTACGACACCTACACCAAATTTTTCCACATGCCCGAACAGCGAGATAAGCAGCCAACGACGCCAACGTGTTATTTATTAACGAACCGAATGATCGATAGTTGGACGCGACACCGGACGTGGACGTGGACGAGCCTTTCGAAACTCGCCGCCGACACTTCGTCGTATGCTCGCCGCGACCCCAGATAAATCTACGTCTCCGTCTTTACACGGCTTCCACTCCATCGAGCTCAAATTCTTTTATCGCTTCATTATATTTATTATCTACCTACTTATTATTTACTCATGTGTGCATATCTACACTTCATTATAAAAGGTAATAACCTCTTCCGGATATGTCATTCACATTCGTCTAAAGAGCGTCAGTAGTCAGTAGTTCAGTACAGATTCTCAGATCAGTATCGATGCCAATGGAATTTTGCGAAAACGAATTGACATGAACCTTTGTATATAACAATTTATGAAATGCTACATGCTCAAGATTCTTTATATTAAAAAAAATCGATCGTTCTAATGTACGAAATAACCGCTCTTTCCATCGAAGACATATCAAAGATGAGCGAATTGTCTAAAAAATGAATCCAGATGAATAGCCACAACGAATGCTTTGTTTGCTATACGAGACTCCTTCAACCCTTCGCTCGTAGCCATCCGTTCCGCTCTTGCATACGTCACGTCTTCGTGACAGCTGTGCGCGATACTTTCTAATCGCTCCATTGAATAGCCGTCGCCAAACAAATATACGAGTAGGCTTGCGAAACTAAATAGCTCGAACAATCGACAATAAAGAAAGAAGCGATCGATTAATTATTTATTGAGTTGCACGTCGATGATATTTGTTACGTCGATTGCTCAAGACCGGCTGAACGGTAGGTATGTATATTTTGGATCGCTCGACGTAGCACTAGGTCAAACGTGTATATCGACATCAGGTCTCAAAGAACTCGATAGGAAACGTTCGGCAATTCGAGGTTCGGCTGCGCAGGGCAGGTTAGACCAGTCCCGATGGCCTCGCAAGGACCCCAGCAAACCTGTTAGATTCGTTGCACGATTTTTACGTGCGCACCTACCGGAATCTCATTCACGTGGTGCACCGCGCCGCGCCGCCTCCCCCTCTGCACAACCGCCTGCCAGTTAACTCGTCAAATGACTCACGCTTCGCCTGGTTAAATGCCAGAAGCTGGCTTTTCCAGTTTTCTGAACCAATTCGCATATTCTATTCTCACTTGACCTTCCTAATACTTTAATTTAAGCGGATATTTTTACATGATTAATAGAAAACTTGTGAAAAGTGAGACGACATTTCTATGTTTATGTTCAATTACATCATTTTTTTAGTACAAACAAGTTAGGGACGTGGAGTTAAACGTTAAATAGGGAAGTATTAAATAATTTCTATTTATAATTTTAAAGTTATTAATATGTTTGCACTCACTATTTAAATTAAATACAAGTACCTTAACTAGATATATTCTGCCTCCAGTTGCACATAGTAAGAGTAAACAAATATTTCAAATTTATGATGATGAAGAAATTATACAAGTAAATAATATGATGACATAAATAATCAACATACAGCTACACTATGTACTAAGCAATTTTGATACATTTGATATAAGATTCTCTACGTCTTTATGCTTGTATAAAATAAACTCCATGAATATGTACATATGTTTACAGTTATGATTACAAGCATATAAGTAGCCCATCAATATGCAAATAACATTGCGAGAGTGCAACGCTTGCACAATAAAAATATTGAATGTACCTAATCACATAAAATACGTAAATCGATGTACCTATTTGCTGAAGAGAGTGTTGGATCATAACGTTTATTGCTGTCACATACCCTATCACAATTTACAATGACAATAACTAATATGCTCCTAAGATATCAACAAACTACCAGGAACAGGAATCAGGTAGAACTACGATCCGGTCAAACTCGTCCGGCGCGTGCTTCCAACATTTTTTATTTATTTGTCTGCATCGTCGGATACCGCTGGGCGTGACGTCAGACGACCTAAACTGGTTGCCGAGGGAACAGGGATTTGCTTCGGATCCTTCCGGTTCTGCAAGTAGTTTGGACCTGTTCTACATTCAGGTTGCGCGGCAGCAAGCGACCCGGCCGGCGCGGTGGCGTGACGTATGAGCACCCGTTCCGGTCGACAAGCAATCAACGAACGAACAAACATCCGACTCTGAGATCCGGGCCCTGGCCGCTACCGTCTGCCTCCGGCCGGCGCTCGGCTACCGGCTTTATCCACGCAGACTCCTTCTAATTCACTACTGGTTCTCCAACCGGCCACTTGCTTTGCTGACTCACGCACTTGTTGTGCGAAACAATTAGCAGACGTATTATATCGTCATATTATGCGCTGGCGACCGCTGATGGTACCACAAAGGTCAGTATCCGTACCAAAATGGTCACGCCTAATAACTGGTTCGTAAGTTGTAGTCGATCTAGTCGTAAAACTGTTGACACGGGATACCAGTATTTTACGTTATGTTTACTCTATTGATTCAACCGTCAATGAAAAACTGATTAGACGTTATGTACACGGCCGTTATTGCACTTCTGACGGTTTTAGTCGTCACGATGACTCATTACTTTTAAGGTATTTGATTGCTGCATAAAATATACAATTAAGTACATTTAGTATTATGCATTATATTATTTTGTATTATTCGTATCACACAAGAGTGATTAAATAATAAAATAAAAATACTCGCATCGGAACACATTTCAGTCGAGTTAATACTTTCCTTTACGATAATACCTCACAGTATAATAAAAACAGTCATTAATAATATTTATCACTCGCAAATTGGAATGCTAATAGTTTACTTTGAACGCGCAAATTGGAATTGCTACTATTGCGAATGAACGTGGGCGTGTAGCGTGTACTTACTTCGTACTTTATATCGGTGGCAAAACCTGTTTTGATAAAAATACTGAACATTTCGTTTGTTTATAAACTGTTAAAAGAAGTTTTCTCTTGTCCACAGACGACGTAAGGAGGTGATGGATGTCGGCGGGGAGCCATGGCGCGCGTATTACTCAGGTGGTGCCGACCACCCTCTCAGCGCCGCCACCTCCGCGGTCCTCGGGGTCGCAGAAGACCCTCAACCACAGCCCCTCGTCACTGAGTACTACAAACTGCCACCGTTAGCACAGGACACTCATCTCAGTCTTCATAAAGAAGTGTGGCAGTAAGTTTACTATACAAACCTTTGATAAATATGAGCTCACATGTTTTCCGCAGATTAAATTTAATATAACCGTTAGGAGTACGATAAACCTAGATACTATGCATTCTCAAATACTTACAAATACAAATGTAAGTTTAGATAAGAGCGCGTTAATATAATTAATTTAATATATTGTTTATATTATATGTCGTTGTATTCATCAGTGAACATTGAATCCAATTTTAAGGTAACTGTGTTTGGAACACGTAATAAGGCTGTGTTCTTGGGTATCGCTTAATTCCAAGAATCTTTAAAATCCTTCGTACGCCTTGGGGCAATTTAGAAAATTCTGATAGTGGGTTGGCCGCTATCCCACTGGCATCAATACGAGATAGATTTTGACCGAGGAGATATGGTATACTTGCATGACACTATAATTGGTGAATTTGAGCCCAACCAATACATATGTTAGATATTAAATGGACGTGGGGGGGACGGTTATTAATGTAACATTCTTATCTTTTGAAATTGTTATGCTGAAATTTTCTTCAATTGGTATATTTATTTAAAGCGATATTCTTTACCTTACCTTATGTAAATTACATCCTCCTCAATCATTTTATCTACGTATCATCTCTTACACATATTTAAATATGAACGTAGATAAGTTATGTTGTTTGTCGCTATGAAACTTGGATGAGTGGTGGAAAAAAGTTGATATATACGAACAAGCCATTAGATCCTCGGATATTAGTTGATTACTAATGAGATAATAATATAAAACATCAATAAACTTCGTCAGATTCATAAGTCACATGGGTATACCTATACCGGATTTGATGTAAAATCGGTGTTCAACAAAATAACAATAATATGCTTAATTCGCGCCATTCGACGAATCGATAAACGATTATAAGATGATTCCGGAAAATCGATCGCCGATTCTCACGGCCGTACGTCATAGCGAACGTTCGTGTATCGGCACAATTATCATTATAATCGCCGAAATTCTAGGCGTATTGAATACGGAATGAATTCGCGTAAAATTTATATGTAAACTATGATAATATGAGTTCCTTTGTATAGTTAGAGTAGTTTTTGTTAACGGGCGGGGTTGTGTGCGTTGCCAGTCTCACGGACGACTACACTGAGACAGAGGCCGCGTGGCTTCCTGCCCCATCGAAAGGTGTAAGAATAACAAATAATAAAAATGTTAATGTTCCACTCAATAAATCATACAGCGTTCATTTGAATACGTATGGTGGGATTAACGAAATAAGAGATTGCAACTGCGAGGAACGTCGTACCCTTATGCTTCTTCGCGTATATCTTCTGCATTACCATATTTTTTGCGGATCGATAGCACCGTTTTTTATTATCTTTTTATTGATCTTTTTTATATGTTTGGTTTTATTTAACACGTAAGTTCATGTTTGTTGTAGTTGAACTTAGGTTACATTTTTTTTTCAATATTATTGCAAATTGAATTTTCAGAATCATTTTTAAGCAAATAGTTTAAATTACTTTAAATATATGAAATATTGAGTATTATTTTATTTCTTTATCCGTTATCAAATCTGAGAAACTGAAAATGTTTTTATTAAATATTCTACTCAAACGAAAAATAAAAATGTAAGTAAGTGAACACTGATAAGGTCGGTGCATTCAACGGTATTCCCATAGAAACATGACCCTCATCAAATTATGCTCGCTCTTTGAAAGAGGTTGTTAACAGCATCCTTTGAATAGTGGCACAAAAATGAGCAAACCCGTGTCACATTCTAAATATAAAGAGTGTATAATGTTAACTTCACACTCTACGCTACATTATTCTTTTATGAAACGTTTAGTATTCCATAAACACGTTGATGGTTACGAGGCACTTTATTAGGGTTCTTAGGAAATATAGAAATCTAATCAAAAATAAAATACATACAATGTTGTGTAGTTTCTATTATATCGGTAACTGGCACTTTTATGAGAAAGCATTGAAAAATAACATCGGTCCAACCGGGTACCGTACAACGCCAACGCTTTTTCTATAAACAAGATATGGCATTCAGAGTTCTAATAAAATAAAGCTGTTAAATGTTTGTCATCCTCATAAACCACGCAGACTTACTATTTATTGTAATGGATACCCATACAAAGGTAATTTGTGTCTTTTAACCTTTAGCTGAATAACTCACAGAATGTGTATGTTTTACACTTGGAGTTGAATGTTTGACATTATAAATAATGTTATTTAATCATCTGTAGGTAAGTCAGTGGATTCCGTTTCATTAGGAGGTAAATGTCAATTGATTGTTTTCGTAACTTTTCTTATGAAAACGAAAAAAGAGGAAGAAAGAGAGACAGGGAAAAAAAAAGAAAAGCGTAATTAATTAAGGTTACGTACCAGAATGTTGATATATTTATGATACATTAAGATCAAGTAGTTGGTCAAGGTGTATGTATATAATTTCCAAGTGATAGGTATGTCACTTCAAAAAATGATTTTAAAATTTTAATAGAACAGAAATTTATTGTTATTAACGGAATGATTATTGTTCGTCTAAAATTAAGTTGGCTATACTCAATAGATAGAGATAACTCTTGACTTAAATATCGTAGTGCTTAGACAGTGAACGTAATTTTTTTTTTCTGCGTAATCCTTGGGAATTTTAGTTTAGTTTCTTGTAGGTAAACATATTCATGTCAGAAAGAAATTCATCATCGGAATCTTTTATTTTGGCTCGTCATCTTCGTCACTGTTTACGGGAGTGCATAAATACAAATAATGACAATAGACGGATGTGGCTGGAAGCGGCTCACATTGACAAGGACGCCCAGGACTTGTCTCGGCTCATTGTCGGCACGCGTCCCACGCTCCGCTTCCACGCGCGACTCTATTTCTCATTCATACATTCAAAATTATAACGAATGCTCCGACTCGCCCGCACCCATCCATGCGTGCTATGTCGCCGCATACGTTTGTATGCTAATGTCACATATAGTTCAGTGCCAGAGCATCGTCAGCTTCGTAGCACCGTATTTGTTGTCTAAATCGCTCGTTATATTTGAATTGAATGCTCGATAGATGTAGAAATTAACTAGTTCGGTCTCGGTCCGCATATAATATTCCCTCCAGATTCATCGTCGTAGGCGTGAACATTTCGTAAACACGTTGCGTAGTGCGCGGGCGCGACTTTACTGTGTCCAGGGCAATGTTAGGTATTGAGTGAAAACGACAGCTATAACCATTAATAGCGTCGGTGGTTCGTGAATGCTAAAGCTAGATTAGCATAGAAACGCGCGGGATGACTCCGTGTGAGCCTCGTCCTCTTGACCCTGTCACTGTACACGATGCACCATAACGGCATTTCAGCTTCTCTCCCCTTACGGTTCAATGTTACATCGAAAGAAACTTCATTTAACAATTAATGTCATCGTTTGGTAACTTAATGTTAGAAACATTTGAATTTGATAAGTGATTACGTAATTGCATATTAGTGGAAGAATTAGCCCTATTATATGTTTTTTCTTGTAATTAATTAGACAATTTAAACAATTTACTAACGGAAGTTTAATTATATATTACCTGGAAAATGATTAATAATTTATTAAGATCTTGAAGCGCATTTATTTACAACATGCATGGTAATGTAATTTACAAGTTAACTTAAATATTCATCGAGTTGTACTACCATAATAATATTTTGGCGAGCGATTGTAAAAAGCACGTTGCAATGTCGTGATTACTTGACAAAAATTAGGGAGCTAGAACCGTGTGACCCATTAAAGACAAGAACCGGTTTTCTCTTAAAGATACGTTTGCATTGTTAATAGTATAACAGATACCATTCAAATCCCTTGGAAACACCCGACCCTCTTATATAGATAATGCGTAAAAAGATGGTAACATCGTTCCCGATGACGGTCATCACGTAGTGAAATATGAAAATGGGGCTTGACCATTCTTATTGACCATCCTTTATCAAGAGAAGATAAAGGATGGTCGAAAGAAATATAATAGTCGTAGTCGCAGTCGCTTGCGAAAATCGGCGACAGCTGCCGTTCGATATTATTACCACGCTTATCTGTCACTGGGCAAGTTAATTAGGATTAGGGCATACTAACGGTGAATTAATAACTTATTTTCAAATGGCGTACGCAATCAAATGTTCAGTTTTAATGGCTTAGACAAATGGCGAAATCGTTTTCAATTAAAGTTTTCGATAATGTATTAGTTCCGTGAGAAAAGTAGCAATAAACCTACATTTTGTCGAATGATATATTCAAATAGAATGGAATTACGTTACACGCATCCGCTGCAAGCGCCTTCTTCATCTCGCTTTATCGCCCGATAGATTTTAATCTATTCGTCAAACGATGTATAAACTGTCCTCGCCTTTGATTTTAGTCGCGATAACGTTACCCGAGTGTAAGTGGTTATCTTTTGAGGTTCCGTAGAATACGCGTAATTTATTTAACTACTACTACTACTACTACTACTACTACTACTACTCTTGAAGTCTTGACTAATCCTAGTTATACCTGCTATCTCGTTAGTGGCTACGACTTGCAAATTTTAACGCAATATGTTTCATGCTTTTAAATATATTTAGGTGACATAGAGTTAGAAAATAAACACGAGTTAGTAGACAAAGCCAAAAACTTCATATTTTTCAATAAATTATATCAACACGTAGATTTTTAAAAATTGCTATTTTTTTTTGGTTCTATCGCTCTCGGTGGGGACTCCTAATCAAATATTGAAACGAGATGGATCTCCGACGTCAAAATGCCACTCTCTTTTATGATTCATTCGAGGAAATAGGATAAGTGTATTGAAACGGGCACTACTTGCACATCGAGGGTTACCGACCCTCAAACATATCATTGTAGAGATCTCATCATGCGTGAAAGGGTGTTAAGTAAACATTGCAAATAATTATAAAGGTGATTGCATCCGAACGATGCACATTCGGATTCTGCATTCATAGAAAATTTCTTATTTGCATGTAAAACGTAATACACAGTTGCTAGAGAAGGTGTTTATTCTTACTTTTTATTACCGGTACTGTTATGCTAATCGGGCGCAACTTGACACTGATATCAGATTATAGGAGTTTGGGAAAGTTCGTTTTGCTACCTGCCTGGCCTACATAAATCTTATTTGCTACAAACATTATATAAGTTGATTTCTTATGGTACAGATCGATAATCATATATCTTTATCAAATTAGTAGACAGCTGATATTTAGAATTTTATTGATGACAGCAAAAATATTCGCTTGATGAGTTTGAAATACGGCGATCATTATTTTTGGGAAATGACCACTACAGTAAAAAGAAATAAATGTAACACGTTATCTGGGAATTTAAATTTATTTAAGACATTTATATTACAGTAGGTATCTAATATTACTTAAAGATATGACTTTGTTATTAAAATTAAACCTAATGCGGTAAAGTGTACCTAAATAAAAGTATGTATGTACTATGTAAGTATGTATTTTCACGCTCGGTCTCTTTCAGGATAAGTCCCGAACCGTCCCGGCCATCTAAGGATGGCCTCTGAGTGAAAAACCTCCATCCGACCTCTTTTAACACTTTTGTAATACACAATGAACTAACTTATAAGCTGTTTTTTAATGGCTTGATATAGGTATATCAAGCCTATTTACATTATTTATAGAAGACTAAAAATATTCCACCCTCCTGCATGCAAGCACAGGTATAAAAATATGAATAATACTGTAGCTATGATTTGTTACGCTTAGCCAATTTAGGTACATTACAGTTACTTTTTATTAATGACAGATGTATGAAAACAGACTGAATTTTAAAGTTTGGCCATATAACCAAAATTGACGATTCTTGTAAAACATCTACAACAATACGCATATGTATAAATACTCGATGTATTAACGATGGATGCGCTTACAGCAACCGAAGGGCAACGGCTCAGCTGTCAGCGCAACGTGCTTTACGGCGTCGCTCGGTTGCTTTACTCATGTCACTCGCACAATGCACGACAGTAAACACCGTATTGTACCGCGACGACATGAATAACTACGCTGCCTCGCCGCCGGCACAAACTGCTCGGATTAGTACCGACTCCATTTGCATATTTCGCAAAAAAATGTTCGCGTATAACCCTTTATGACATACCTAACATATACGGTATTACTCACAATTACGAATTTGCTTCGCCCTCGTCTCGCCGTGGAAATATCGCCGGTACCTTCCGAAATGTTTTATTAAGTCGAACTTTATCTTATCGTTCGTGCGATTTCACACTCGTCGTGTTTCTCTTACAAATCGCATGCATAAATCGTGAGGAATGAGCAGAGCGAGAATTGCAATCGGACACGGGCGGCGGTGCGTCGAGCTCGCGGGAGGTCGCGCGTCCCGGCCAATTCGGACGCATGAAATAGTGCCATGAGAGACTCTTATCTAAAATAAACATCTGAGCGCCAATGAAACATGTCTTCAATTATCATAAATCGGTGTGTACTGACATCGGCCGACGAAAGCCGCGCCCCATTGCGGAGGTGTCTGCGCTCACTCATATGCGAACAAATCAAACCAATTTAATGTAACTGTCTCAACATTATTTGTAACACTCTTTGTAAGTCAACTGATTCCAGATTAGCAAAATGCTGGTTGTAATATTTTGTGTTATTTATTAAATGAGAAGCTATAAAATCCTTATTGTAAAGGATAGGTACCTATAGTTATGTTGTTGTTACACATAACAAATCAATCCACAACAACAAAACTATATGCTTTACAATAAGGATTTCATAGCTTCTCATTTAATAAATAAAATGAAACAACGCGTACACTAGTTGACAAGATAATTCGTAGCCATCACGATTATTGCTAATCTCGAACACCTAATTCCGTCAAAATTACAATAACTATCACTGTTCTAACTAGAAATATGCTGGGCACATAACCCTAAAATAAAACAACGCGTACACTTGATAGAGCAGAGTGCCTAGTGCGAGATTTTATTTACTTTTACGCGAATTCAATCGCGTTTGAGTAAACGCAGATTTGTATGGAATTGAAGGAGCGTCATCGATTCACCGCTAGATGACGCTTCTTCAATACCATACAAATCTGCGTTTACGCGATCGAAAATCGCGATCGGAAATCTCGCACTAGGCACTCTGAACTGAATTTATTCAAAGTCAAACTAACAGACAAGTATAAACTGATACAAATGGTTGACACTAGATGTCACTACTAGTGGTTTACTTTGATACAATCTTAACAATAAATAACACAAAATATTACAACCAGCACTTAGCTAATCTGGAATCAGTTAAAGAAAGAACGGGCTACTGAACTTTCACTGGAAGCTTTGTTGGCTGACACCCTTAAATTAGATGAATGTGATTTCTCTACGGTACCTACAGTCAGTAAGATTTTATTTATCATTCAAAGTCCCGAAACGTCCGGACAAAATTGTTGGGGTTATGTAATCATCACCCTTCTGGCCTTTGGTCTGTTGTTTTTGTTTGTTGGTCTTTTTATGTTTTTCTTACTCCATTCAATTTTTGTATGTCCAATGAATGTGAACGTATATGTATGTGTAACATATACGTTACACATACTTTGAGCAATCGGTGGCTATTAGAAAGAAAGCTAACTCCTAAAATGTAAACACGGGGAGCAGACATTGCCAGAGGGTATTATTTCGCGAAGTAAGGGATACGTACCTAGAAAGGTTACGGTGGTTCCACGATCCAGTTATAATAAAATACTGTCACATACAGTTGCCTACATCCACACCTTAGTTTGGTTGTAGGTATACATAGAATAAATGAGTATTGTGTTTCGTATTCGAAACTTTAGGAATTAATATAGAGTAAATGCAATCCCATCAAAACCACTGCATGTCAAAAATGCAACACTGCCGCATTTCAGTTCTTTTAACGTAAAAAGTTGTGAGATTAAACGCAAGACCAACTCGGTTCTAATAAAAAAAAAACCGGTCAAGTGCGTGTTGGGCCACGCGCAGTGTATGGTTCCGTAGTTTTAAGGTTTAATTATTATTTTGAAAAAAATATATAAATATTTTCTATGGAGTTGTTGAAACATTTCGAGTATTACATTTTGTAGACTATTACTCGCAAACATGTTAAGCCAACTTAGGTGTGATAGTTTTCCTTTTAATTTCGTTATATGTAGCTATTATTGCCTTAACGTTTGAATTTCTAACAACAACCGTTTAGTTGGTAGACGGGGGGACACTTGACTCTAACGAAAATTGAAACTTTAAAGCTTAATAAATCACGAACAGTTAACTAAATCCAAAAATTATATTAACAATCCCCTAATATTTTTAAAAGACCTATCTAACGATATCCTACACTATATAAAAAACTAAAAATAAAAAAAATATCAGCACGTTACATGTAGATAAAAAAAATAGGTACCCTAGATAAAAAAAAACTCATGTTTTTATTTTACCACTTTGTTGGCATGATTAAGTTGTATACTTGTGCCGAATTTCAAGTCTCTAGTACCAATAGTTTTTGCGCTAAACCGAGGACGGACAGACAGACAGACAGACAGACGGACATGGCGAAACTATAAGGATGCCTTGTTTACTACGGAACCCTAAAAAAAATAATTGTTTCCATAATTAGTTAAATGGCAATATTTTAGAGATCTATCGTTTTTATTAAATTTGATGACGTGACTATACGCGACAATTGAAATTGCATAGATATTATAACAATGTTAACCTTTTCTGAGAGCATTATTTACTTTTTTTAGAGAAAAAGTCGAATAATTGCCGGAAAACTCCTAAAAGCCCTTTTCTTTTTCCCATACAAATGTTTTCTAAATAAAACGTAAAGTCAACTTGAGCTTTATTGCTGTTGCATAAAGTTCATATTAAATTACAAGCACTTACTGTTGTCTAAGCAATGTAGGTGTGTTTCTAACGTCAAAAAGTCAATTTGCACTTTATTACCGCAGTACAAAGTTCATATGGAAAAGAAAGGGAAAAATTAAGTGGTAAAATTTGTATGGAAAGTTTCTCATTCCTGAACTTAACAGTGTAAAAATTGGTATACAGGCTCATGATTAGGAATAGTAAAAATGAAATGTACGAAACTCCCCCCTAAAGTGGTAAAATGGAGCAGTATTGTTTGCATGGAATTGAGGTTAAAATTTGTGTGGGATTTTTGGTAGTTTCCAAGTTAGACACTCGAAAAGTGATGACCAGTCTATCTGTAGGTAAGGAATAAAATAGGTGATAATCGCCTCTAAACTTTTAAATTACAAGGGGTTAACATTAAGTAGATATTTTTAAAGTTATAGACGTGAATAAGAGGTTCGCGAAGGGCAACTTGATTAGGTATAAAACGAAATACACGCGGGCGAAGCCGCGGGCAACAGCTACCTAGTAAATAGTTTAAACTGCATATTATTATCCTTTTGCTTTCATAACATAAAACATAATAATATACCGGTACTTTCATATTACGTTTTATGCAATATGATACATTTAATTACATACCTAATTTTATTTTCATACTCAGTTACATGTAATAGGTAAATATGTTGGTACCTATTTTTCTAACGGATCTGATTAGATGTTTTTTTAAATGTCTCATGCACGCAACGTTTTTAAAAATTCTTACATTGAGCTGACACTAAAATAATTACCATTCAAGCACTTGCTTTCCTCGCAAATTGATCATTAAAATGTTTTTAGATGAGTGCTTCATAAATTGTGATTCAAGTAAGTAGGTATTATATTAAAAATACAATGGATACGCAAATTCAGCGGAAAATTACCGTATAAAGTAGGTATAAATGTAATGAAAATGAAATCTAATAACAAACAACATGTGATCGTATGTTTTAACAGCATTAATTGTAACATTAATTTTAAATAAAAACAACTAAGTACATTTTATAATCAAATCTACAAGGTGCACGAAAACCATTCAACAATTAAAAAAACATTTAAAATTATAAATTTAGATAAAAATACACGTAAAAATAGGGACGAAGCATCATGTTTTCTCGGCAATTAATTGTTACTCTAGGAATTATGATTGATATATGTTATATGTAGAGCGAGAATGATAGTAAAGACTTTGCGCGCGCACGACGAGGTCGATCGTAGAAATAGCGCCGCGCGCGCATTGTCGCCAATCACGCCTGTCTCCCCTCCGCAGGGCCGGCGGAACACTGAAGGCGGCCA
Source organism: Macrosoma leucophasiata (assembly GCA_036365455.1). Taxonomy (NCBI): domain Eukaryota; kingdom Metazoa; phylum Arthropoda; class Insecta; order Lepidoptera; family Hedylidae; genus Macrosoma; species Macrosoma leucophasiata. The sequence continues at coordinate 13,679,245 of JAWQUS010000009.1, read as the reverse complement.
ATGGCGCGCACGGGGCGGAGCTGGGCGAGCTGTCGGGCCTGCTCCACGCGGGACTCGTGAAGCGCGAGCCCGAGGATCTCAGCCGCAAGGTGGTCGAGGAGCCCGAGCCGCACGCGCTCAAGCCGCCGCGACACAAGGTGCGTCACACGTCCGCACGCCGCCGTCGCGCGCGCACGCACTCACACACCTCCCTTACCGGTTACTCATGTTTTATTTATCGCGGTTAGCGTACAATGCGCCGGGCACCTCGCTCGAGTCGCTCTAGCCGCGCCCGCCCGCGCCCTGCCCCAGCCGGCCGGCACCATCCGCCCTGTGCTTGCCGCCGCTTATCCATCTAGGACTTCAAAACTATCCCGGGATTAACCATACCTTTCTGTGAACGTGTTCCAATCGAACGACCCTTAGTGTACGTGAAGCTGTGAACTGTGTTTGACGCGGCATGTACGCGTCAACGTTACGGAGCGGACAATTGTCGTGGGAGAACGCGTGTAACAGACGCGTGTGTCCGCAGGTGGCGGTCGGCGAGCCCGGCGAAGCGGCATCGCCGTCACCGGTACCGTCGCGGGCTTCATCTGCTGGCTCGCTCCTGCCGGACGCGGCGATGTATGCGGCGCAAATGTTCGCGCCGCCCGGCACCCCCAGTCCGACCCCGTATGGCGAGCAGTATCCGCGCCAAACGGCCTCTTTCGCTGGCGAGCCCTACTATAGAGAGTACTTCGTGGGTGATGGCTATCAGCAGAGGGCTGCTCCTCCATACGGCGATACCGAATCGTCGTCGGCTTCGGCCTTCGGTGATCGATATGCCGCACCTCGCTATCACAGCAAGAGTGTGATCGCAGCGGCCGGCCTCACTGTGGATCTGCCGTCGCCGGACAGCGGCATTGGCGCTGACGCTGTCACCCCGCGAGACCACACCGCAGTGCAGCAGGTCGGTGCTACGACAGACAAGGGCGCGGGCGGGCGGGCTTCATGTTATGACACTCATACACACACCATACAACACAATGCTTTCTTTGTTCCATCTTTTATATTATCTCCAATAACAATTGTTATGTTTCATTTTATACATCTTGACTATTTATTATTACTGATTAAACACAATGGTTATCGGAGATAGAAATGATAGAACTCAAATCTATATGAACCCTACATATTTCGCTATCTATGAGCAAAATCTTAATATACCTACTGATCATACCAACATCTTTCGTCATAATACAAAACTTCAATCAATTCGTTTACTACTTATTACTGAATTGATTAAGTTTTGTTATACTTCTACTCAAGCCCTCCCGCGCTTTTGTCTTATTTTGATATCATATTTTTGTTTGTCGTATGCTCTAGGTATATATGAAGATAATTTCAAGTGTGTGAACAGATTTTGAATACAGGAAAATATAGGTATGGTTTCAGTATTTCATGGAAATTTAAATATTGACTACTACGTAACAACAAATATGTAATTGACAGTTTAATATGAATCCAATAAGAAATCGAGAAACGTCAATTGACGTGTATAAGTAACTCTTATTGATTTACTGCAAAACCTATTTATCGTCAGCGGGATACAAAGCTTTAAATCAAATACCGTTGTAACACTATGGCGTTTAGTTCAAATTTATGACCTAACATATAGAAGTAGTAAATTGACATGCAATTATAATAGGGTTAAGTGCAAAGTGGTTTTGAAGGACTGTAGCTCCTAGGTGTGGCGATCACGATCCAATGCAATAAGTAGGTAACTACAAGACCAGGAATCATAATACTAAGTAATCTTTTGTTTAACCAACCGATAGGCATTCAATGTCACGTTATAATAAATATATTATTTACAATGTCCACTATCGTTTGTTATTATGAGTATTTTTTTCTGAGACGTGGAAAAACAAAAGCTAGAGCAAGTTCCATCAAAACTTAAGTTTTTTTTAGGAATACTGCCTATTTCCGATGAATTTGTCGAGGGGCTTAGATTGACAAACTAAATGACCTGTCCATTCAAATCACGTATACTAGAATTATGTCATTACGTAGGTGTACGTGTATATACATAATGTTTCCTTAATTAATGTTTTAAATATAAATGGATTGCTTTTATTATCTTAATGTTCACCGCGCTCAAATGTTTTAAGGAAATTATCAACATTTCCTGAAATTATAAGTACATGTTATTTAATGCCTGGCTACTATGACGTTCTTGATATAATATTTTAATGAAACATCATTAACATGAATTAGTCACCATTTAGACATAATTTATTACTAATTACTAGATGAAAACACTTTTGACAATGTCCGAACTTTGCTTCAGAATATGCAACTAATTGAATTCCACGATTGAAGTCTGTTTTGGCGAATGTTAAATAGTGAAGTACATTTTTAGTCGAAATTCAACGACACCGATTATCGATTACAATAACAAACTAATATAAACAGGAGAATCTGAACTGGAAACATTTGCATTAGATTAAAATAAAAGTTACCAGTCAAGTTTTTTATTACGATGAATAAAAAAAAAGATATTTCTAAGTAAATCTCCAAGATACAGGTTCCCTAGTTGACCTAGTTTAGGGATCATTATTTTGAGTTTCGTATCATGTTAAATGTATGAAAATAAATTATTTATTATTCCATTAATTATATTTTAATTTTTACACACATATATAAAAGAAGTAGCAGAAGCACTTGAGGTGTGGCAGGATATCCGGATATTTAAGTTCGTATATATCAAACCTTTGACACATTATTTAATTGTGAGGCAATACGAAGTTTGCCGGGTCAGCTAGTTATAATATAAAGATCTAACCATCCATGTTCACTAGGTACGTATAGCCATGTGTGACTTTCTTTAAAGTTTACTGACAGATACTGAAAAGCCAAAACAGACTTCACTCGTAGAATGAAATATCGTTCCTTACGATGTTTAATGTCAAAAATATTTTTAACTAGCGGCCCGTCCCAGCTATGCATGGGTGCAATGTTACCTTCATACATTAATACTACCGCCATAATAAAATATAGCCTATAGCACTCCTGAATAGTCTAATATAATAATAATTATAACTTTATTGCATAATAGCAAAAAGATAACATTAGAAATTAAAGAAAAAACGGATAGAAAAAATTGACTTCATTCAGGAATCGAACCTGCGACCTCAGAATAACCAGTCCAGCCGCTTTGGTTATCCTGAGGACGCAGGTTCAATTCCTGCCCGAAGTCAATTTTTGCGTGTTTTGCGCATGTTCGTATGCGAATGTGTGTGTGTGTGTGCGTGTGCGTGTTTTGAGCATGTTCGTGTGCGAATGTGTGTGTGTGTGTGCGTGTGTGTGTCTGCGTATATCCTAGATTATAAAAGTGTGTAGGTTTCTGATTTTAGACTTTTCATGATCTGTTCAGTATTTCCGAAGATTTGCCCCCACAAAAAAACAAATAAACAAACAATCAAAGTTACAAACTTCACCTCTTAATAGATAACTACCAATTTATTAACATGAAATGTTTGGCGTAGCACTCGTAGCATAATGGAGAAAAGGTCGTAGTAGTATGATCGTTTTAACTTAACATCGACTGGTGTGGTCATTATTTTGATGAATGAAACCATTTTGCTATTATACATTTTTTGGAGTGTTTTCTATGTTTTCATTATAGCTTAAATGCAATTATATTATATTTAGTTTTATCATATATATATATATATATATATATATATATTATATCTCATTATAATTTATATAATTTGCAAATTGACGTGTAGGTATATCAATTTTTGTTCGCTTTATTTTGTTATTTTTGTGGTGCTTGTCACCTTAAATGTGTAAATAAATTTCTGATTCTGATTCAATAGTATTTAAGCTTACTTTGATGCCTTCAGACAGGTTCTTAGAACATTCTGATATTAGTAGATTGCTCACTAACCTACTTCTTATAACCTGCATTGAGTCTATGTAGTGGAATATGATTTGGGTATTCTTACAATGATTTATGAGTTGGGACTTAAGTTGTGCGATAGAACGATATAACGTAAATAGGCTGATTTATTTATTTATTTTTATACAGTTTTATATAAACATGAGCAAATATTTAAAATACCAAATCAATCGTTTTAACTGCATGTCAAGTTCACTGGATTGCAACATATTAATACGAGTATATTGCAGAAACCTCTGAGGTAAAGGATTATTGCTTTAGTCTGAGAAAGTAACTTAATGTGGTGAACGATTTTAATATATAGTGCTCAACAATATATAATCACAGCACATCGAGCCTAAGAGAGGAGAACTTCGACGAGAAGGCGACTTCGGCTTATTTATTACGCACGTACCTATTTGACGTTTGTCGACCATTTTGATCAAGTTTTGACCAATACCGGACTGTCAGGGCTTACATAAACAGTGTGCAACAAAGATAGCGCTCTACGAAGTCGAACGAGCCGATCGTCTCTTTCGCAGGCTCGATATGCAATATTAATTGTTGAGTACTGTATCTATATATTTCGAGAGATATAATTTAGATGGACTTAATATCATCAGAATCAGAATCAGAATCAGAAACTCATTTATTCATTTAGGGTGACAGGCACCTCTTATGACACGTCAAAAACAAACATAATAAATTAAAGCGAATAACAATTGATATACATGTCAAACAAGATAAAAAATATATGTAAAGTCAAGAATATCACTAAGATAAAACTAAATGTAATAAACTAATGTTAAAGTATATCAGTAGAATGTCTCTTTTTCCCTTTACAAACTGATAACAAAGAGTAAAAAGAAAAGAAAAAGAGTCATTTTTTGTCATTCACCGGCATCGACATCACCATTCAGGTAATTCATAAGTTTTCTTGGCTATGATATTGTGTAAAAATATAGTTACATAATTAAATAATACTGTGTTGAAGCTTTAGATTTATACTAGCTGCCCCGATGAACTTCGTGTCGCCATCTATGGATATAAAAATAGACTGCAACCGATTCTCATACTTACCAAATATAGGTAGGTACACAGAACATTTCCTTATGATCTGTCCAGCCGTTTTGGAGGAGTAGGTATTGTTATAAACACTGTGACACGAACATTTTATATATAAGATATTTTGTATTTTTTTATATTAAATCTTATTAGTACAGTTACTTATACGAGTAACAACAAAATCCTATAAGAAAGGAACGATATTGAAATTAAATCATAAAACCCACCATAAGAGACCAGTTTTACTGCTATTTGCTTACAGTAAAAATTGTTGTCAACATCAATAGATAGAAACTCAACATAATAAGATTTAATTAAATGAATTTTAACTCAATTTACTTTATTTTTGTCGCATGAGCTATCAGGGAACTGGCCGCTTAACCACACGGGCACCATTTGCTGTGAAAATAAAAGCTATATTTGATTGATTTTTAATAAGTAGACAGTTCCGTGTTTATACCTACAACAATAACAACACCGATTTTTCGACCTAAGTGGTCGACCATTTCGACCATTGCAAACGCTGACTAAACCGTATGAGATGCATCAAAATGATATACTACGGAATTTTATATCATAAACTACCTACAAAAAAGTCCGGGATAGCACGCATCTATCTATCTATCTCCTTAGTTTCCCTTACAGTACAATTTTATCTTTAGTAATTAATTTAATTTTATTAACCGACTTCGAAAAAAAGAGGAGGTTCTCAATTCGTCTGGATCTTTTTTTCAAAAAAGCATATTTCTTCTAATTAGTATATATCTATTACCCCTTCTGGGTACCATAACACAGGAAGGCGGTGATGCGGCAGTTTTAGACGCATGTTGTTTTTAGTTTAGGTATAACTTTATATTATGTATAATATTATTTAGGTTTTAAATATATTTTAATGTTTTTTTTTTATTATGTAGATTAATTAGGTTTTTTTAATATAATATTATGTATGGATCTTTACAATTGTAATTAATTTTGCGAAAGTTCCCATTAGTATATAGTATATTTCCTTATCCAAATAAGTATTTTTTTAATATTATCTCTTCTTTAAGGGTATATGTAAAATTGTCTTGTCACAATGTTAGTTACCATACCTACTCCGAAACGGCTAGACCGATTCTCATGAAATTTAGTGTGCCTATTGGGTAGGTCTGAGAATCGGCCAACATCTATTTATCATACCCCCAAGTGATAAGTGATTCTCACCAAATATTTTACTTATTGGACATTTTTTTTATACGTCTAACGCGGTACGATGTTCGTCGGGGCAGCTAGTATATTTATAAAATGTCCTGCTCCGAAGAACGAATATTTTAAAAATTCTCACAGATTTAAAATCACACGCATCAAATAGGTCGAGTACCTACTGTCTGAGGGTCAAAAGACTCAAAAGTCTTAGGAATCGGCGTGCATGTGCGAAGAGAATGATGAATGTAGAAGAGGGAGGAGGGAGGTGTGTCCCGGGATATCTGGCGCTCCACACTCTCTGCCTACCCCGTGAGACTTGGGGTGAAGATACATAACAAAAAAAACCCTTTCAGCGAAACGGTTGGCACCGCGTTGCGCTAGAAGATTATGATTCTAACTAAACTTTTCGAATAAATTGTTTAAATGATCCATACGAAGCCGGGCCTGATCGCTAGTTATTATTATAAATTATAACGGTGTGTAGATAATCCCTACCCCTCCTGCCGTAATCCAAGTACGACTTGATAGGAGGAGAAGAAATTCAGATAATTGGCTAACAACCTATATCCACCAATCAATTTATGTAGGTACTTATTATAATTATGAAACGATCTATCTTAATCTAGTTTAATCGAGAGATTCAGGAAGACTAATTAGTAGATGATGATGATGATAAAGATAAGTTGAACCACAAACATTCCGAAGCCTTTTGTAATTTAAAACTTTGTCGAGGATTTATCTTATTTGAGAAAGGGGTGTAAGATATGTGAATAGCGAATATACGTATACCTATACGTGTCACCATATATTATAGGTATAATCAAAACCTTACACGGATGTTTGAATCGACAAACATGATTGCATCGATACAGAATGAATTGCATCATATGTGGCAGTTAATTAAAGTTATAGTGAAACATTTAAATTTTATGATTTTGAAACATGTCGAAACAACTTTCAACACAGCCCTTATTTAACATCGGTGGCTTCATAGTTATCACGTCAATTTCACGCGATCTTCCGAAATTTCTTCGGCTTACGTTACATTGCTCAGCCCAGAAAAAAATATCGCAATAAATTTAATGTTTAACTGAAAATAATTCATGTGTTAACAGTTTTGATGTATGTACTCGTAAGATCAAATGTTACCTACTATGCAATTTATCTGTTCCGTGTAAATCGGGCTCCGAAACATTCACTCACAGAATGACAAAAAAATCAACAAAAATAATTAATTGATAAACGAACTTCAGGATAATAGACAATTATATATTTATCATAATACCAAGTATTTTACACTTAATTATGTCTAAAGGTACAGTAATCAGATAAACTGTATGATTGTGATGGCCTACGTATTCATTAATTATACATACAATAGTTCCCATCGTGGCTTTGTAAACACGTAATCGCATACGTAATTGAAATGAACAATATACATAGGTACTTTAGACTCTTTTAATTTCATCTTGTTCGACTTTTAGCTCTACACAAAAAAATATAATTTCACAAATATTAGATGTATGGACATCTGATAAAAGGTTATCGATTAATTTAAAATTGAGATACTCGTATTTTATACGTATATAATTTAACTTTTTACTTCAATGTAATTAAATGGGTATTATTTTATTGGTTATGGCAAGAGAATGTATTTTGATTGAGTTTTAATACAATCATAGTAACTATTGATAAAATTTCGATTTGCAGATAAATATCCCGTTAAATGTTCTATATGCACAACATCTTTAAACATATTTGATATGAATTGAATTAGGTATTACGAAGTTTCACGTTACTCAGATAAATCGATAGGTGATAGTATAAAGACTACGATCGATATATCTCGGACTTATAAAACCTGAAACTTTGCTATAAGTATTTATTTTCAAATAAGTTTTATCAAGAACCGTTGAAATAAACCTGTCCTTAAACCTGTATTCATAATCAGTCTGTCATTCACAAATTATACTAAGAGTAGTGTGTTTTACTGGTGGAAGAGTTCCAGTGACTCGCGGGCGTAGGCACCACCGCATTACCTAATATACTTGCCGCTAAATGGTAGTGCTCAGCACTATCGTGTTCCGCTCAGGTGGTAATGTACGGCCCTGTAATTTCCGGCACAGAGGTATAACACCTTAGGCCTCAGGAGTGGTAACGCATCTGCATTTTGACGTTGGTCTTTTTGTGGGTGTCTATAGGCTGCAGTCATCACTTAACATCAACGTGTACTGCATGCTTGTTTGCCACTTCCATAACGTTAAAAAAAATGTATTATTTCAAGAATCACACATAGGTACATACACATTTTAGTATAGATAAAAATATAGTATCAGAAGCTTATACTGAATCATCACTTAAATCTGAGTGGGACATAAAAGTTGTTTTTCTCTATAAAACACTAGAATTTTAGAGTTCCAAAATTAAGTGATGTTTGAGTTATCCGCCATTAGACTAGTATTTTTGTATAATCTATCAATATAGTGATCGCTGCTGCTTTACTAGATAATATGTACCATTCATAAAATACGTTTTCCATCAGGAGAGAGGGAAAAGCGCGAGTAAACGTGACATATAGGAGGGAGGGGGTCGAAAATACCGTTTTTTAAACGACCCTTATTAGGTATTTTTAACCGTCTTCAAAAAAGGAGGAGGTTATCAATTCGTCCGGATCTTTTTTTGACATTTTTTTATGTATGTTCACCGATAATATTAGTATGGGCTCATAATTGTTTGCACACAGACATAACATAATTATCAAATATTTTTTTTTGTTGTTAAGTAAATTAGCGGACGAGCACGCAGCTCACGTTAATATATTTAACAAATTATTAGTGCAGCGCATAATATGCGCTTTTACTTTCAAGGCTAAACATGCTTATTTGCCAATTGATTGGAAAAGTTACCGGGTTTTTTTTAGGGTTCCGTAGTAAACAAGGAACCCTTATAGTTTCGCCATGTCCGTCTGTCTGTCTGTCTGTCTGTCTGTCTGTCCGTCCGCGGTTTAGCGTAAAAACTGTTTGTACTACAGACTTGAAATTTGGCACAAGTATACACCTTAATCACGCCGACAAAGTGGTAGAATAAAAACGTGAAAACATTTTTTTAGGGTCTACTTGTAACGCGCGGATATTTTATTTAATTTTCGATTTTCATATTGTGAAGGGTATCGTTGGGTAGGTCTTTTAAAAATATCATAGGTGTACGAATATCATTTTGCGATTTAGTTAACTGTTCGTGACTTATTAAGCTTTAAAGTGCAAATTTTCGTTAGACTCAAGTGTCCCCCCTCTACAGACAAAACGGTTGCTGTTAGAAATTCAAACGTTACGGCGATAGTAGCTACATATAACAAAATTAAAAGGAAAACTATCTTACTAAATTTGGCCTTGCAATTTTGCGAGTTATAGTCGACCAAATGTATTTTACTCGAAAATTTCGAACAAGTCCAATGAAAATATTTATTTATTTTTTTCATTACATCTCTTACTCTGTAACTACCGACCGGTTTTCTAGTATATCAATGCATGCGATTTTTCCGAAATTCTCGGTGCCACCTTCGGAATTTGGTAATGTGCTCAGTTCACATCATATAGCTCGCCAGCATATGCCAGTGATAATCTTGATCTAATTCAGTAATATTATATGCAGTCATTCGAGTACACGGTAATCTGCCAACAACCCGGCGTGGGAGAGGACGGCCGGGGCACCCCCTCGGCGCACCATTCCCCCGTGCAGCCTCCCCGCACCCGGCCCTGGCACGACTTCGGCAGACAGAACGATGCCGACAAAATACAAATCACAAAACTGTAAGTATTCAAATATCGTTTTCTAGAGATTCTGGCCTTTTTTTGGTATGGACTCATCTCCGGCACGTCTCGAGACGTACTAGTTTACTTCACCCATAGAGCAACACGGGCTACCGGCCGCCGCGGTGGACCGGAGAGGAGTAGCCGTAGCGTTTATTACCGATGCAAAACAGTCTGTCATTTTTTGTTGTAGTGTGTGTTACACACACACTACAAAAGTCGTCTATTACAACGAAACTCACACCTTGACTTTAACAAAATACATAAAAAATTTCGCGCACACATTTAAACATCTGGGCGACAGGCGTAGGTACACTTGTACTTGTACTTTGACAGAGGGGAAAGCCTGCATATGGCTACTCCTCTCCCGTGTTGCTCTATGACTTCACTGGGCAATCGGCAAGCGCAGAGGGTTCTCCAGCCTTAAGATTCTGCCCTTGCAAAACCCGTACTTCAAAATAAACAACTTCTAATTTTTTAGGCAGAGTGCCCTCTGCTACAGCAATACCTAATATATAACATTACCGTGTCTCTGCCGTTTGTCCCCGTGAAATAGATAACGGCCGTCTTGACGCAAGCTCCACCTACCTACTATATGCAAAAAAAATCTTCTGTTCGAAGACTTTTATTAAATGAAATGTTACTTATTGAAGGCATGTACGATTCTTCCTAACTATTAAGTGCCGTAGACTCCTAGTTACGAAAAATGTGCGCATTGCTATAATAACTTCGTAGCGTCAAGCTACGAGTAGGGGAGAGATAGGGAACATTTAACTGTTTAACTGGTAACGCTCAAAATCAATTGATAAAGATAATTGACTTAATTAGCTTTTATTGCATTGTAATTTTTATGACCCATCTACTTTTTAAATGTAAAAAATATAAAAGATTGTAAAATTAATTCCAATTTGTTCTTCTTAAATTCAAACATTTTTAAGCAAGAAAAAGTACAATAGTTAGTTCAATTTTTATATTTTACTAGCTGACCCGGCAAACTTCGTATTGCCTCAGAATGAAATAATGTGTCAAAAGTTTGATAGATACGGACTATTTGTGTGGGAAAATGAAATTGTGGTTTTTACTATTTCCCTTCAATTTTTTCATATTTTCTTACCTTTGAAACCGTCCCTGGACTTTCAAAAATAATTCATAACCAAAATTAGCCAAATCGGTCCAGCCGATCTCGAGTTTTAGCGAGACTTACGAACAGCAATTGATTTTTATAAATATAGATATTGATAGTGTCTATCGTATGAAACAAAATTCTGTAATACACACATGACAGTAGTGTAAAATGGATAAGAATAGGTTATAGAAAAGATATTCGGAGACAAAAGAACATGGCAAAAATAACATTAAACTGATATTGGTATTTAAGGGGACAAATTATCAACAATACTTGTAATTTATGGAAATTAAACCTTAATTTTTCCTGCCTTGAGTTCATAAACATTAATCAAATGTTACACATAAATTTATTTTAAGATAAACTTGTTTCGTATTCCAATAATGTCGACCTTTTATTGCCCGCTCATTTAGATCTCTTTTACATTTTTTTCAATATTAATTTATCAATAATAATATAATTCAACAATTAGTATATTTGAGCCATTATTTCTATCATAAATGTATTCTTAATATAGGTACTAATGTTATATAATACACAACTATAGGTAAACTATTAATTCTAATGACTTCTTTATACCTAGTTCTAACTTTATGTTTGAACATATTGGTTTTGAAGTTGTAGCGTGCCGGACTGACAGACAAAAATTCCAAAAATTGGATTTTTTTTTATTTCAAATATTCTTCTTTAATCGCCCATGGTCAGTTTTTTTCTTTTTTTTTTCTTTTTGTAAAAATATGTAATGTAGGCATCCTCGATTTTCATTTTTATTCATATAAACCATCAATAAAAAACCTGAATCCTTTTATTATATTATTAAACACTAGCTGTGCCCATGACTTCGTCCCCGTACCGTGATGTTATATAAGCCTAATAGGCATCTAGATAAATGGACTATCTTGCACTGAGTTTTTGAAATCGGTTAAGTGGTTGCTGAGATTGGCGCGTTTAAGCAAACAATCAAACTCTTCAGCTTTATTTTATTAGTATACTTTCACTATAGATCTATAGATCTACATGACCCATCACATGTATTTTCATACAATTTATCAAAAATATTTACAATTATTTTTTCTGCACGTACATGTAGTACACGATAAAATTTATCGTCACAATACCTATATTATTATTAATTATCATAGTTTTACCTCCTGTAAGTATCCTATTATTGTGAGTTATTATTCCACTAATTTGATACCGATTTTATACCAATTATTTGTATTTGTAATCAGTGTGAAGTGAAACAACTTTCTCATAAGTAGGTATTATCACATAATTTGGGCGACTTGTGGTTCGCAATGTCACTCACGGTCCCACCAGAATACCAGCGCTGTAGTGCCAACTACAGCAATTAGCTGAGGTGGGTGCCATTTTTTTTTTGGTCTCATACATGCATCATGCCATAGGTAATAATTATCTCTACAGGTATAGGTATACGTTATCGTAGTTACTTAAATATAATATGTTGTCGTTTATGATCTCTTTTTGCTATCTCTATTATTTATTGCCTTGTTGATGCATTGTGTGTATCAAAAAAAATAAACTTATTCTTATTTTATTTTCTTAAACAAATTTAAAACGATAAAGTTTTTTTGAAAATATACCTACTTATTGTACCTACACAGAGTATTCACCATAAATTATACGCGTGCATATAAACTCCATGATACTTAGGTATAATATCTACTAGTACAATATCTGAAATCAAACAAATCTCGATCAAATAATGATTTGAATAACATTTATGCTAAATACGTTATTTAATTACCTATATGTAGGCATAACTGACACAGACTGACAAACTACACCTCGAAATATTCTATTCGTGAGAAAAATATTTTTGTACACCTTAAGTATTATGGAAATTTATTTGACATACTCGACATAAATTTTTTGTGAAGATTAATTAATTCGTCGGGTTTTTATTAAATACAATTATATAAATAAATATTATATGTCTATGTATAAATACTATATGTCATCAAAGTTGTACTTATTCACTTTAGATGATTGAGTACATCAGCCTTAAAATCATCGACATTATGTCTCTAGCTTAGAGGAAGTTCTCTGAAAATAACGTGAGAGTAGATAACCATTTCGTAACTTAATTTTAATTACATAAAAATACAATAAATCTTAATGTATTTTATCACTCACTTATTTTTTTTAAATGTCCATTCAAATAGGTATCGGGCTATTCATCAAGTTATTTGGGATTTGTCGAAAACAATGGAATGAAAAAGCGTGAATTGTTGTTGTGTAACTAATTTGAATACCGTTTTCTAAACTTGTGAGGATAAAAGTAAATAACTGTCGAAGTAGTCTTTGACTATTGACTATCCACTTTGCACCTCGGTTCATATCTGTGATAGTGACCCTTCCCAGCCAAACATTGTTGTATTATACTAACGCTGTACACGCGACAAGCAGTTATTTATTGTAATATAATTAATAAACAAAAATATGTTTACGTCTTGTTATAATTGATGAATAAATGTGTTTATTATTCATAAATTAACAAAACGTAAAAACCTGTAGGTTGTTAAATTATGGGTGTACACAAAATTATGCAAGATTTTGTTGAGAGTCTGTTTTATTATGGCAGAGCTTCCTAAATATCTAGTAGACTATTTTCTGTCAGGTCAGTTTACTGTCTAATCTCAGATGAAATACGTTATGCTACCTTCCTTTAATGACTCAGTTATTATGAATAATTTAATTACTTTACTAAGCGTTTTATAAATGGACATTATTATTGGTGGGGTAGTCAAGGTAGATAGGGATGCGTGGAACTCTACCACCAAACTAATATTGCGTTAAAATGAATATGTACGTAAATTTATACAAGAAACGTAACTTCAAGCCTGTAATCCCCGAAGGGGTAGGCAGAGGTAAATGCATGCATTCAATAATACATGCAAACACCCACGATTCGCCGGTTACGTTTTTGGCACATGTAACAGGTGGCGAGCCTGTTGCAATCTCCGGGCACATTACCAAACTCCGAGGTACTGGGTATTGGTAAATTTATAATATACTTAAATTAATAATACACTATCTAATAATGAACTAGATGTTTACGTGGCTTTCTATCACACAGACATCAAAGTATACTTGTCACAATAACACGCTAGCTATAATTAAGAGCATCCACTCCCTATTGTTGTTTACATTGATACTCCAACGGTGCGAGGTGTTAACTTGAACTTCGTGATCGTTGAATACACGGTAAAAGTGTGTGTAAATTGGTAATTTCCTAATTTGTTCGTACAGCTTAATTGGCTTGTTTCGAATCAATTTAACGGATATTTAAATATTAAAAAATGTAGATTTTACAGCAACTTGACTATGTTATGTATTTATAATAGTATGTTATGTATGTATAATAGTATCCGATGCTTAATTTTATACATACATATATTCAATTTATTACAACTAAAAATATTTAGTTCTCGGAAATGTTTACTTATTCCGTTTGCTCAAAAATACTCTGTTAAAGACAAACAACTTGAATTTATGCGAGTCCGTAAGGGCAGGTACATATGGCGGAAAACTATTAACATCTTTACTTATATGTCACATGAAAAGTAGTTCTTAATAAGTTAACGCGCAATGACTCACTAATTATATCTTTATACATCTAAGTATTATGCTAATCATATTCCCTATTAAGCTACGTATCCATTCGTTTCGCTTTTTATTATTGATACCATTCGATGTCTAATTTGAATACTCTATTTCCTTATCTCACCTCCGATAATGTAGGTACACCTATTGAAGAACTTTGTAGCCAACGATTGTACTCCACGATATATACATTTATAATAACAGCTACTGTAATTTTGATAACTTTCTACGACTCTTTGTCAGTTAAGAAACGTTTGATAGAGTAAGTCTGCATAAGATTTAAAGTTATTATTAAACTATTCCACATTTGATAAAGAGAACAAATTATGTATTCAGAAGTGCGCAAATTGTGCCGTGTATTTGTATAGATTCATAATTTAAATTCAACTAATATATTTCATTTTCACGCTTTCGGTTGCTTGGACTTCATATATGAGATGTAAGTATGATTTTTCTTTACTTTAAATTAGGTACGGAATTTGTTAACAATATTATCAGAAAAAGAATTGCGAGGAAGAAAACATACATTAATATTTATCTAGATATACCTAATATGGTAACTCTTTCTGTTTCAATATCATTATGTTTTTTTATGTTAGGAAGGTGGTAAACTAACAGCATGTTTGCTTGCACTGCAGCAACTGCAGTCATCACGTAACATCAATATGTTAAGTGATAACTGCAGCCTATAGACATCTACACAAAAACCAGAAGTCAAAATACAGATGCGTTGCCATCCCTGAGACCTAAGCTATTACGTCTATAACGGGGCCATACATCTAACTGGAATATGATAGTGCTGAATACTACCATTTGGTGGCAGACAGATTAGGTAATGCGGTGGTAACTACGCCCGCAATTTCCGTCACCAAAGCTCTACCACCAGTAGTGTTGACGTGAAGATACAAATTTCAATATCATTTTATAATATTTAGTAATAAATATAAAACAACCAAAATATTCAGATAATACCATTGGAATTCAACGCGGGCACAAATTGTCAAACATACGACTGGATCGGCGGAAGCAGTCGTCAACATGATAAGTGCATTAGCATTATTATCTCGATAATTAGTCGCTTGCATTTGGCCCAAATAACTCGGTCGCCTCGCCGTCTTACGCTGAAGCCACACTATGTTTTTTTCAAGGAGCAGCTAAACTCTAAAACTCCTGGAGATGGTTTAAAATCAGTACTTAATAGCTATCGCAGAGACGTAACAACTTAGGTCTCAGGGCTGGCAACTCATCTGCATTTCGACCTCTGGTTTTTATGTCTATAGGCTGCAGTCATCACTGAACATCAATATGAACTGCACGCTTCTTTGCCACCTTCCTTACATAAAAATGGCCCGAAAACAAACCGTTTCTGCGACCGCTTGTATGAGTTTCCTTGACTCATATGAACAACGTTTTAAAATCGCGGCCTTACTGCCTTTAGTTTTCGGTTAAATTCAGCGTCGGCGTTCGTTCTCCAACTGATTATCAGTCTTAGTTGTACCAACACATCAGCCGTCTCACTTGTGTTGTGTGTGGACTATTACTTACCGTGTTGGTTCAGTACATTCGACAAGCGCACGGCTGGCTTTCGATAAGTTTGCCTGTTACAAAGCGCTTTTCGAAGCCTACAACTTAATTGACTGGAGTGAGTCTATTGAATTAACACAGTGTTATCAATTTTCAAACTCACTTTGGTTACGTTGAATTCGATTTTTGTGTCTTTAAAAGTACATTACTGACCAGGGTGTTTCAAACTAACGCGCTATTCAGTAATAATTTCAATACTTTTTTCTACTTCATCAGGTGGTAATGTACGATCCTGTCATTTCTAGCACAGAAGTATAGCAACTTTAACCTCAGTAGTGGTAACGCATCTGTATTGAAAACAGTCTCTTCTTTTATGTAGATGTTTATAAATATCGGTTAATTAAATTGTACAAAACAAATAAAGAGGTGTGTTTTAAAAGCTATTTGCCATGGTCTCTTAAGACTTCTGAAGTCTAATTAGGAGAACTAGTAGTGAAAAGAGAGCAGTTTTAATCTTTCTATTCTAGAACAGCTACATATCAGGATCATGTAAACCTTCAGAAACATTTCCAGTCTGACCATCCACCCAATAGATTTAAAAAAATGCTTTAAAATGTGGTGCAACATTTAAACGCTACCAGCAATATTTTTTTATAATTATATCAATGCACTTGTTCATTGTCTCCCCTATGGGTTTTTCTATCTCCCACAATGAAACTCTTAAACCAGTTCGGAAACTACCAATTGAAGGTGGTTTTCTCTAGATTATAATCTGAATTGAGTAACTACTTAATGAGTTACTAGTATTTCTGTTCCAAGCTGGTGCTTATATGCAATTCTTTAGTAAAACGTTTCCCTCGATCGTTTGCTAGAATGTTAGCGGAAAATAATTGCACATCAAATGGTGATGGTGTGACGCTGCGTGTCGGTTGTCGGTGAAGCTGGTAATCAACGCGCCGCCATTACGGTGGCTAAGCGTTCTCATTAACCACTGCAGCCGCCTGCCGTGATGCGTCTACGTCTAGCTTTCCTGCATTATAATTATTATGTTATTACATACTTAAAACGTTTGGAATTAGAGTCGGGGTCTCAATGTCTAATATAATCGTTGAAATTGAATCATTCAAAGTCATCAGAAATGCGATGGGATCATTAAATGACAATTCTTTCAATAATAATAGACCATTAACCTACTTCACACAGTCCACATTAAGCCATTTTAGGCATCAGAATTGACTTAACAAATAATGTCATTTAGCAATAACCGATACTAATACGTATTGCATCTGTAACATGTAGCATAATTGGTACTCAAATGGGCTCATCCACCAGATGAAGATCTCGTAGATCGAACATTCCTTGATTTAAACGACAGTTATTTCATAACTCGCGTGACATTCATAGAACTGTGAAATACGTGCGTTGATGTAACTTGACCGAAATTTCACTTCCAGAAATACGATATTCAAAAAAACATTTTTGATTATAATTGGCCCTTCGAAGAAGATCATGTTACTTCTTATCGTCAACTATTTCTGTAGAGGTATACGTAAAATGTATTATATTATGGCAATGAAACAATGGATACTGTGACACGTACGATCAAACCATTGTGCCAGTCAGAGCATTCGTCTCGTGCACACAATGGTCCTTCAATTTCCATCAACGAATGATGTGGCTGCCTCTTGCATGTGACTTTTCTTCGTATATAGCGGTAATGCTATCCCAATTTACATTCTTACATTTTGTTTGGAGCATGGTTAATGCACCCAAATTTAAATATTATTTACAAAATGTATAAAATCTACATCAGGACATCAATCTGAATATTTGCAATATCTGATTTCTCTTTTGGTGCAGATCATTTTGGAAATTAATAGTTTCCCTAATAGAAGTCACTACAAGTTGACTAACAAGAACAGCATTTAGGGTAAACGCTGAAAACTTGTAGAAAGCTTATATTGTATATCATTATGGTAATTGGGGAGCTGTTTCTATTTTGTAGGTATAATGGAGTTATTGTATTTGAGAGGACAGTGGTCAGTGTGCGGTGGGGTAACAGGGCCAGATTTATGCGCATCTAATTTGGCGGTGCTGCGCATGGTCTCTGCGGGACGCCGCCCGCTCCCTCTTATCGCGGCATGCGTTTTTATTGCGACCACTTTGTTGTCGCTGCGTTCCGAGGTTTTTTGTACGTTCATCAATTTCCGCGCCTCACCGATTGATTTATTCATGAAAGGCCCTCGTCTTCACGCAGGAAGTGTCTTTTTTCGGCTGCTGCGTTGCTGAAATTTGTAATGAAGCTCATTCGAAAACAATGCGTTCTTTATTATCAAATAAAGGCGATGTCAGGTGGTAATATTCGTACTTGCTCCGGAGAATGTCAGCTCTATAAAGAAAATGCGGTTTCTAGGAATCGCTTGACCATATTTGACATTTAATTGGAGTGAAACCAATTTGTAATTATGTAAATGTACCGTATCGAGTATTCACATTGAAAAGACAATAATAGTTGAAATGACAATGGAAAGCCACGTCACAGATGGAAATTGCGTTTGGAATAACTTAGAGAGAATCAGATAGGCGAGCACCGCTGCGACCGATCCGTCAATGTCGGCCTGCGTTTGCATTACACGGCCTTTATCTGCCCGAGCTCGTTTTAAATCGCAAACATCAGCGGGGTTGTTTACCAAATTGTTTTCAATAAGCCTTAAGTAATGGTGTAACCGCGACTCGAGAACTATCGATGCAAGCTAACTATCTACATTCCTTCGACCGATTTATTAGCGGATTAAATAGTGAGCAAGGATTTATTGCTATTTATCGAGTTATATAAGTATAGTCAGCACAATAGAGTGAGCTGATAATGGTGTCGCTATTTAGTTTCGTGGTTTTCTCGTTGGGCCTTAGACAGGAGCGTGGGCCGAGATCAGCGACAAGGCAGTGGTGGTGAGGTGCGATGGCGACTACCCGCGCTGCTAGCGGAGAGCGCATGCGCGTGCCCGCTAACGAGTCGCAGCACGCGATCACAGTTATTAGTGGGGTTTTCCTTCCGTTGCTCTCATGCGCAGGAAATCGCGAGAAAACACAGTTTTTCATTGCGCACTACGAACTGGACCTCCACGCCTTTATGTAACGACGCCGCTGACAAGCTTTACTGGCGGTGCAATTAAGATTTCCACTTTTTGCACACTTTTATTGCTTACTTCATGGAAACTTTATTGTCGAGAACTTGTATCTGTAGATAAGTATCACAGAGAAGAAATCGCACTTTTTCTAAGTGGTACACATAAACCAGCTCTCATTGTGCATTTTATATTCCAAAAAATGTTCTCTGTAATGACATATGTACGGCGTATAACACTTGATGATATGCAACATTTGAAATTTATCTCGATCTTAAGCACGCGCGAAGGTGTCGTATGAGTCTCGCCCGCTTGTCTACTCATTCTTATCTATGTGTAACGATACAGTTTTATGTGGTTGTCGCCAGGTTTTCACCGTACGGATTCAAGTATCATCTAGAGACGGCCAGCAGTAGTTCGCAGCGACGAGAAGATGACCGGATCACGTATATCAATAAGGGTCAGTTTTACGGCATCACATTGGAGTACATCCATGATCCCGACAAGCCACTCAAGAATCAAACTGTCAAGGTGAGTCCATACAAGTATTATCACGTCTTTCATTATATACATAGCGTCCAAGTGAAATATGATGTGCTTGTCGTCGTAAGCAATAACAGCAAATCTATGGATTTTTATTTATACGTTCTTAAAGTACCGCTAGCCGATCAAAAAACTTGCGATGCATGTTGTGTTGTACTATATCAGAATGCAGTCCGACAATTCAACATAATTACATATTTATATGATTGTTAATATCGGGCGCTAATAGACATGCTCGGAACTATGCCAAGTAAAAAACTTACCATCACTAAGTGACATGTACATAAATATTACAGCCGCTTCCTTAGTATTTTGTAATGTGTGACTAAATAAAAAACGTTTAATTTTTTTCTAATGGAATGTGGGGTGTAAGTGGCGCCTTTATCATCTCGGTGCCACAGCCAACCTTACCTGCACGTGGTACACCCTGCTGATCAACAGACAAGGCTCTGGCGACTGTTTTTTGGTTCCAAATGGTTGCTGGGTCCACACTATCAGCGTAATCCTTCCTAGTCTCCTGCATGGTGGTAAGGTCCCTTAAAGGGCCTGCCTGGCTAGCTACCACCAGGTCGTAATCTGCCGTCAAGCGTCTTCGGACGTGTCCGAGCCTGAGAGCCAGTCCCCCCCCTCTTCCTCTTTCCCGTCCCTGATGTGTACCGTATTGTTCATCCCGGACCGGTTGGTGTAAGGACGTCTTGCGCTCAGAGATGCAACATGTTGGCCTGGGGGCCAGGGAGAGCCGATTAAACGGTATCCGCTGCCGCCCGCCGGTCAGTAAGGGACCCGAACCCAGGCCTCACTATTAACCTCTGGCCTGGGTGGCTGTCCCGCCAACCGGTGCAAAGTCCCGTGTTCAGTCGCCGTGCCGGAGTAAGAGACCGGAGTGGGGCCAGGCGCCTGTGCACGGGGGGGATCGGGGGTCCTTCCGTTCCCCGGGCCAGCAATTTGGACCACCTCTGAGAGCAGATGGTCTAATTCACCGACAACTTTGTTCGTCGGGTGAGTAATGCGGTACACATCATCCTTCCCCTTTCCCGACGCTTCAAAAAAACAAAAATGGTTAAACAAAAGAAAAAAATTAGGCTTCTCTCAACGGACACCCTCCCCACATTTACTGTGGACATGTGCAATATTAGGGGTTTACACACCAACCTTAATGCCGTCCATCTTCATCTGGAAACGGCTAAGCCAGCCCTACTCTTTCTGACGGAGACACAAATATCCTCTCCACTCGATACCGCATATCTTACTTACCCCGGCTACACTCTGGAGAACAATTTTATTCGCCGCGCCGGGGTATGTCTATATGTCTGTATGTCAGAGAGGATGTCTGTTGTCGCCGTCTTGACCATTTTGAAGACAAGGACCTGTCTATATTGTGGGCGCGCGTAGATTACGGTGGTTCCAACCGAATTTACGCGTGCGTGTACAGGTCCTATAGCGGCGACGGGGAGACAGCTCGCATGTTCGAGCACATCCAACAGGTGGTCGACACGGTGCTTGAACAGCATCCTTCTGCGGAGTTGGAGATTCTTGGCGACTTTAACGCACACCATATGGAGTGGTTGAGTTCCCGAATCACTGACTTCGCTGGAAGGGCAGCTTATGACTTTGCGCTGGTTAATGGTCTCACACAAGTCGTAACCGGGTTCACCCAGATGTCGAGGGCCACACCGCCTCTTTGCTGGATCTTCTGCTGACCTCACATCCTGCCAACTATCAGGTGGTGGTCGAGGCTCCTTTAGGATCCTCAGATCACTGCTTGGTACGTACAAAAACCCTCTTGTCGGTTCTGCAGCCCTTCTCCACACGGCAAGTGTGGCATTACAGGTCAGCAGATTGGGATGGACTGAGGGAGTTCCTGGCGTCCTACCCATGGAGACAGCTTTGTTTCTCGTCGGAAGATCCGAGCACGTGCGCCGAAGCTGTAACCGATGTGATACACCAGCGTATGGATTGCTTCATCCCGCACTCTGTTGTATCCATTGGCGGACGGTATCAGCCCTGGTTCGATAAGTCTTGTGCTGTGGCTTCTAACCATAAGCAGGAGACTTACAGAACCTGGACTGTAGCTCATGCCTGCAAGGATCCAAATGCCTCCGACCTAAAGAGAGTACTCAACGCTGCCTCCAGGTCCTCAAAGCTGCGGATAGCCAGAGCAAAGTCCAAGCATGTCGTTAGAGTTGGCAAGAAGCTAATGAGGCATTCTCCCGGGAGCCGTGCCTATTGGTCTCTTGCCAAAGCTATCGAAAAGAATTTTTGTCGGTCATGTTTCCCACCACTGCGAAAAACTGACGATAGCCTGGCCCACACGGCAAAAGAGAAAGCCGATCTCCTGGGCAGCCTCTTTGCCTCAAACTCGACTCTTGATGGCATGGGTAACACAGCGCCTACCATCTCGCACTGTCAAAGCTCTATGCTTGACGTCAAATTCACTCAGAAGAACGTCAGGCGAGCGCTGTTATCCCTTGACGTCAAGAAGTCGAGTGGGCCGGATTCCGTCCCTGCAGTGGTGTTGAAGATGTGCGCTCCCGAGCTGACCCCCGTTCTGACGCGCCTGTTCTTGCTTTCTTACGATCATGGAAAAGTACCGTCTGCGTGGAAGACAGCCCTTGTGCATCCGATACCCAAAAAGGGGATCGCAGTGATCCGACCAACTACAGGCCCATAGCAATAATCTCCCTACTCTGCAAAGTCATGGAGCGTGTGATCAATACACAGCTGCTGCAGTACCTGGAGGATCATCGGCTGATCAGTGCCCGCCAATATGGCTTTCGTCAAGGCAGATCTGCTGGTGATCTTCTAGTATATCTCACGCACTATTGGTCTCACGCCTTGGACAAGAGTGGGGAGGCATTGGCTGTAAGCCTGGATATTGCTATGGCCTTTGACCGGGTCTGGCACGGGGCACTTCTCGCGAAATTGCCATCTTACGGTCTTCCCGAGAGGCTATGCAACTGGACAGCCAGTTTTCTGTCTGAGCGTTTTATACAGGTCTTAGTTGACGGTCAACGCTCAGACAGACTACCTATCAACGCTGGTGTGCCGCAAAGCTCTGTGCTATCTCCCACGCTTTTTCTTCTGCATATCAATGAAATGTTGGAGCAAAACTCCAATTTTCATTGCTATGCGGATGATAGCACGGGAGATGCACACTATACAAGCCGTGCAAATACCTCTCGGACACTTATCGAAGAAAGCAGGACTAGACTTGTGTCTGAAGTCGAGTACTCTCTGGAGCGGGTCTCAGATTGGGGTCGACTCAACTTAGTGCAGTTCAACCCCTCGAGACACAAGTCTGCGCGTTCACCGCTAAAAAAACCCCATTCATTGTAGCACCACAGTTCCAGGGCACTCCGCTTGCCATTGGTAAGAGTATCGGTATCCTGGGCGTTGACATATCGAACGAAGTGCAATTTGGGAGTTACATTGAGTGTAAGACCAAGTTGGCATCCAAAAAGTTGGGGGTGCTTAACAAAGCGAGGCAGTATTTCACATCGGGGCAGCTACTACAGCTTTATAAGGCCCAAGTGCGGCCCCATCTGGAATACTGTTCTCATTTGTGGGCGGGAGCCCCCAAGTACCAGCTTGGTCCACTTGACTCCCTACAAAAACGCGCCGTTTGTATTGTTAACGATCCGGGACTTACAGACAGGCTCGACATCTGAGCCTGCGCAGCGATATTGGTAGTCTGTGCGTGTTATACCGTCTCTACAATAGTGAGTGCTCTGTCGAACTGTTCGACATGGTGCCACCGTCTCTTTTTCTACACCGTACTACCCGCCGAAGAGAGAAGTTTCACCCTCACCGACTGGACACCTGGCAGTGCTCAACGGTGCGGTTTTCTCGTTTGTTTCTGCCCAGAACGTGTAAATTGTGGAACGAACTTCCCTCTGAGGTGTTCCCTCGGTGCTACAATATGGAGTTCTTCAAAAATGGCGTCAAAAGAGTCCTTCAGAGCTGGCAGCGCGTTGGCAACTCCCCTGGTGTTGCAAATGTCCATAGGCGACGAAATAGTCTTGAGTTTATGATCTTCAGTTAAATTGATGTAGGTATTTTAAGGATGTGTAAGTACCATTGAAAATATAAACTATCATTAAACTGGTCTAATTCTTTACTTTTACGTGAAAAAGTAAAGAAAAAAGTTAAATTGATGTAGGTATTTTAAGGATGTGTAGGTACCATTGAAAATATAAACTATCATTAAACTGGTCTAATTCTTTACTTTTACGTTCATTTATTATAACATGATGATAATAATATACTTAAGTACTCGTTTCTTTCAAATTTTAAATCGATCTATCAGGACGTGACTATTACGAGTATCTATAGCCTAGGAGTCAAAAGATCCAGGGCTAGGCGTGTGCAAATGCGAACACCGGGCGGATGTTTAAAGCATTACAAAATGGTTATACATGACAAAATGCGATTTGACAAAGTAAGTCATAATTTTACCTGAAAAAAAAATATAATAATTATCAGACAAATGTAACTCATTATTTTCGCGATATTCAAACAGCAAAATGTTGTAATACAAAACGTTTTAATAAAGCACACCATAATCGATACTTGCTTGGGATCGGAGTATTTGTAGGTATTTGATTAGCTGTCCCTTAACGGTTAGCTGACCGGATGTTTACCTCTCTCGGATCTTAGAAAGTTTAACCGAGTACTTTAGAGGCATGAGCAATCGTAAAACATGATCATAGAAACACACCCAACATCTTTATTTAATTTTGTATTTACTGGATAAATTCTATGAAATTATTGCAGCTCTACAAAAGGAGTTGACGATAAAGTAAAATGATCGTGACATATTTTATACGTAACTTTTATACACTTACCCCCTTATTCATAAACGTACATTAGATATGTTTTAGCTATAGAATGCTTTGTCTTTATCAGTTGCATTGTCAAATGTGCAGGATAGAAAGAGACAAAGGAGACATTATCAACACTTTAGCTAAAATACGTTTTTGAATATGGGGGTTAGTTTTTACGTACGCTGCATGACTTAGATACTAATGACATGAAATGTTTTGTTTTTGTGCTAAATAAAATTGTGACAATACAATTATGATACGTATAATTATGTACCTACAAACAGTGCTATCATGCGAATATTTTTTATACATTATGACATTATTTATTTCAAGGATATCTTTCTTGCCAACACAATGAATTTTAATACAACAACAGTTAAACAAAACGAGTAGCTTATGTGAACACAAAAACTTATTGATTTCGAATTCCGCGCAGCGACAACGTGCAATGTTGATATTCGCATATTATTGACTCTACATACCATGAAGACGAATCAAAAGCAAAAAATATTCCAGTCGAATACTATCCGGGATAAAATGTGAGAAGATTTTTATATAAATAAATGATTATAGATCCCGAGTTTCTGACCGCAAGGATCTTATATCAGTTTTGCCGCAGCTCCCAGTCGCAGTTTCATGTTCGCCTTCGCAAACTCACTTTCATAACCACCTTGTTTTTATTATCAGAGCTAACCTTCTACAGCTGCTAAAGTTACGAGTTTTCTGAGATTATTTTGAATTTATGTTACAAATACTTACTTGAACAGTCAATTCTTCTCATATCATCTATTTTATTTTAAATTCAGCCGAAGTAATATTATGAACCTAAAAAATAATATTTTATGATTGGTTGTTTTATACATTAATAGATTTATTTTAGATAGACAAGGATGTGAAATGTTACAATATCTTTAACAAATATCTTGGTGCAACCCAGTCTAAGTGATTCATTTTTACGTTATTTATTATTAAACTAACATAATATGTAGAGACTACGTAGCGATTAGGTTTAATACAGATATCTGTTATAAAATAATGATTTTTTCAAAAATTAAAACGTAATTCAAGTGAAACGAGCGGTATTTGCAATGGAAGTACTTTTGTTAACTCTATTCACCAAAAACATCAATGAGAGGATTGGTTCTAAGCTCAGTATTATGACATGCTGTGGTCGTCGTCGGTTTCACCGACAAAAGCATTGAGATGTAAAGATAATTAAATTTAAATAAGTCCATACCATCCAGTCCTTGTTCCTTTTCTGCTACTCCTACTAGTAGAATAATTTACACAAAGCAAATAACTTGGGATCCATACAATGTCAAAAATAAATTTAATTTCATTATCTCAATATATGAACCAAATTTGCCATGTTCATTTTAAATAATTTTGAAGAGATCAGATCAGAGATAAAGGCTTCAATTATTAGTATTGCGTTTTTTCGGATATGTAGGTGCTGCTCGCCGATTCCAATATCTTTTCTTTGCTTGAATATTGGCTTTTTCTGGCTGGACACGACGTGCCTAGATTAATGTACAAGTTTAAGTTCGGTTTATAATCATCTAAAACTAAAATGAATAGGATTTATCACCTTCATTAAGAAAATATATACAAAATTCGGGAAACGTTTTAAGGGGCAGTCACAATTACACATTGTGTAAGTCAAACTCATGAGTGTAAGTCAAACTGTTAGACATGCTATGTAAACTGATAATAATTTCAAAGGTATTATGTATATGGTTAATATTTATAAAAAATGGACGTCTAGCGTGACTTAACTGGGTCATTATCTCATGAGAAAATAGTGTTCAATAAACAAAAGATAAGCTGGCGCAGTTGTATACCCACGTGTTTTCCGTGGAAATCGGAAATCCCCCTGCATTATTGTTTCCTGACACTTCCCGAGAAAACGATACGATAAATAGCTTGAAGCACAACATAATTGCTTTATTTTTATGATCTGTGACATTTTCTCGACAAAACCAGAAAATCTATACGAGAAGATCAAGTTAATCTTGTTTCGATAATGATAAATGCTTATAGGTATAAGCATTGTTCTCGTAAGAAAACATCTGCCTATATTTATTTTGTTTACACTTCGAGAAAAGTGTTAGTGGAAATATAAACATGTTTTATTAAAATTTTCTTCTCTGTTTTTATGACAGCGAGCAACATATTTTAAACACGTTTTATCTCGATTCAATGGGTTTAGATCGGAATAATCGGCGATACAATGCGACATACGTTTGAAGTTATTATTAAGACAGTTAGTGGGCCGCTTGCTGCAGTCCGAGCGAATTCAATACGAACGATAGATATAGAGCTCTTATCTGGTCGCAATCGAGTCCGCATTGTATGGCCGCGCCCGATAATTAAGACGAGGCTTTTGACATTCGCCATATAGGAACACAATGACCGCCTCGGGAGCCCGCACCGGATAATATCTGCCTTTAAACAATAACCTTACTGTATTATGATAAAATAATTTCAATGCAGCAAACATCGTGTTTCCTTAACGAGCTCTTTTTGCCGTTTTCAATAAGAAAATAATAACATTGAGACATTCTTATGCATATCAGGTATGGGTAATGGTTTAATTACCAGCTATAAGGTTCGCTTCTCGTGTCTTACAATTTTCTTAACTTATAAGCAAATTATACATTTAAGATACTAAGCTAGCAACGATTCTAAGAATGACATACGAGTACCTACCTACGTGCAAATAAGAGTTGCCGCATTCATAGAAATAATCGATTAATAATTTTCTTTATTCTGAAATGTATGTTTTTTTTACAAAATTTTAATACAATAATTACTATCCATGTCTACGAGACCAATTATAGTTATTAGGTATACACCGTAGCTGACAGTTTAAAATTCACACGCGATGCAAATATGTTTTGCGTGTCGAAAAGCGGTTAGGGATAAGTTTAAGAAAATTTAGCAAAAAGAGAGATTTGGCAGTGCGGATCGTGCGTGGCGGTACAGTAATTACGCCCGCGCCGCCTCATTTCGGTGAGCCGAGCCTTCGCCCGCGATAACATCACCAAAAGATTTTCGAACGTTCTCTACATAACCAGAATTGAAATTTTATACCTAATTAAATTCTGTAATGTGCCCTACCGAATACACAACCCACCACGTTTTCGACGCGACGTCACCTCGAAATCTTCGCACGCTGTTCGTTATTTACATTTGAATTAAGAATGACAAATCGAATTTTAAAATAAACTATAACGCGACGTTTGTTCATAAAAAGGATTGTCTTTAAAGGAGATTTATTTAAAGTAAAAAGAGATCACAAAAAGCAACCGATCAATCAAAAAATATAGCGTCAATTAATCATCTCGCTTGCTTGCCGAGCAGCCGTCCTTATATCTTAAATATGCGCCATTACTGCAAGGGTTGGGGACTCTACCCACGTAACAGTTAGATACATTTTAATAGATCTTCATTAATATAACGGTAATCTTAGGCTACCGGAGATGATTAATATTTTATGTTATCTTACAATAATATGTTTATTTCACAAAAAAAATTAAGAGAGGTTTTTATTAGCGAATTATGCGATCAATCAGTATTCTATATTAATAAAGTTATAAGAAATATATCGAGTAATACGTGAAGCTGTTGTAATTACACTTGAATCTAATTTACATACAAATGCTATTTAATACCTTTTAAGCGCCGCTAATAAACTTCCGCTTATCGACTTGCTATTGCTCGACTTCGTCTTTACTTATTATATTTACTACAATGACTATTCTATCTATATTTTGAATGCTTAATTTGATTATAAAACATATTTGTATTTATTTTGT
This sequence comes from Macrosoma leucophasiata, assembly GCA_036365455.1. NCBI lineage: Eukaryota > Metazoa > Arthropoda > Insecta > Lepidoptera > Hedylidae > Macrosoma > Macrosoma leucophasiata. The sequence goes on along the minus strand of JAWQUS010000009.1, from coordinate 13,650,696 downwards.
GTAAACTTTCTCAACATTATTTGATTGGCTAGGAGGTTGAATACTATATGACGGCCGAAGGTAATTCTAACCTACAAAAATGGTTTTTAATCAATTTTTTTGTGAAGTAGGAATTAGGAATATTGCAGAGACAAATATTTTCCGGTGAAGTAGATTAGTGCCGTCTCAAGACTGGCCGCCTACGTAAGTACATTGAAAAAAAAACAGAGACAAATGAGAAGAATTGAAGCAATCATTGAGACAGAGTACTTCCTTTTGTGTTATATATTAATATAACTCTTAGCATCGATTAAACCGTATCTTGCATGTGTAAAGCGCGCCCATTTATTCAGGGCGTTTTTTGCTCTAGTTTTTATCGCTGTACTGACATCATTGTGTTCACTTTCGTAGCAACGGAAACTCGCGTAACGAGACACTTTGTTGTTTTTATTTTCTTTTTGCAATATTTTACGATTTTAATGATTGCTCCGGTTTGCCTTTTTAAGGCAATCGTTAATGATCCCTTTTACACTCAATATGTTACGCTTGATGAGGGATTATAACGGTCACCATTCGGAACGCGGTGTTCCTACCGACGCATGCGCCTTTCGGTCCGTACCGACAAGTGAAGGGCTGTCATATGAGACAGATCGAATATTTCCCACAGGGGGCAATCACGTGGAATGAAATTTTCGTATTCACCTTGGTGAATGCAATATTACAAAAATAACCTGCAAAAAAAGTTTTCAAATTTGCATATGATGTTTGATAGTCGGCAGATGCCAATCACGGTCGCAATCAATCACTTGTTGAGATATGTCTCAATTTAGGAGCACCCTCTTCTGTGCCAGTGCGTTTGCTCTCAGCCCCGTCTCAGTAAAAAAGCTAATGATTATAAATTGCGATATTATACAAGGTAAAGCTCACGGTAACGGTAATTCTCAAACAACATCCAAAATATTTTATGATACATAAGCTATTAATATCATACACTTTTGTATAAATAAAGTAGCTGTTAAATTTACATTCTATTAGATTGTGTTAACACCATTAGAGTTACTAAGCCAAGCTACATGCTATGCTGCAGCATAAATAATTTTATAATACAGTTGATTATAAAAATAATGCATTATCTTTATTACCTACCTTAAAGTTATTTATCAGTGGCCGACATGAGTAATGCGTTTTTTATGAGTTTTCTTATTTTTGAGAATAATTTATGTAATTTTGATATCAAGCTTATGTCACGATTTTCATTTTTAAAGGGAGCAAAGCTATTATTATTATATAAAATACAGAGATATTTAACAGAATCTATAGATAATCTCGTACCAAATTTATGCATAGATTTTTTTTTGCCGATCATTGAGTCTGGTAGGACTGACCCGACTGGATCGATAGGTTAAGTACAGAACTTTAATACATTAATTACTGCTTTGGACATAAGGAAAAGAAGAAAATCCTTATTTGTTTTTCAACAAACAACTATATGTTATCATTATGTTCCATTTAAGTTGATTCAAAAGTGCTTGTTACCTTGAAGTATTTTGGATTTCATTTGACGTTTGATTCCGTATAACCCTTGGACACTCAGATGTACATTCTTCGGCTTGGTTTAATTATTTGTTTTAGCAACGTCTGATATACCTACCTACACATGGTCGGGTGTAGTGGCGTAGGCACGCGCGCCGCTCCACGGAGCATGAATTTTCCACCTTCGATTTCAGGTTCGCGTAACGAACACTCGATAACTATTACACTTTCGAAATATTACGTATTATTCGGTAATATTCACGTAACTACTGAAACTGTTATTTTTTCCCGTAACGCATGCGTACACTGATATGAATACATAAATACATATGGTACTATTCTAATCTCGAGGCACTCGAAAGATTACATATTTAAATTAACTTTCACTTAGTTTTAATTCCAGTATTGAGTGACAGTAAAGCTGGACGCAAATGGCGTTACGTAATGCGAAGTCCGTCATTGTTTCGATATTGGAACTGTCACGTTGCGCGCGTATTTAGCGTCAATCCTTGATAGCATCGGCGAACGACAGCGACCGTAATCAGCGACGTTAGGTGATCTAAGGTCCAATTACACAATTCCCTTTAACCGAATATAAATCTACGCTATTGTGTAATATTTTGTAGATTTATTTACGTTTGATCTTCTCGGGATGTGGTTTAGTCGAAGGTGGAAATACGAAATTCAATAGCGTTTCACTGCTTACTGGTCGGCAATAATTATATGAAATTAAAGAAAAATGATTTGACTTGGGGAATCAAAGTTGCGACCTCAGAATAACCAGTCCAGCAGTTCACTCACATGTGTTATTGCGAAAAATATTACAATTATTATATGACTTAAGCTAATTAATATAGAGCACAAGATGACAAGAGTATGCAGGGATTTTCGATTTTCGATTTTACGTTCAGACGGTGCTTTTATACAGTAGGTCTAATAAATTTTGCATTTCATTTTGTTTTAAATAAAATTACAATAAGTAAGTATAATTTTTTTTTAATATAATAACATATCAGTTTACGTAGAGTTACGTAGAGTTACGTAGAGTAGAGTGAATGCTCACTTAATATTATTTATCGAAGTATAGTTCAGTTTATATGCAACTCTACGTTCCGAAGAAAATTTTCATGGTATGCACGTAACAAGCTAAAGATTTATCTCTCACTTCTAGGTTATGTTTTCATTAAACGGTTGTCGTATGTTTTTATTAGGGTCAAATAATTATTTACGCTGTGCAATTATAGTGAGATATTAAGTGTTGTCTTATTTTTATATCATTATGTGGTAAAAATCATAAGCTAAGGTAAATAATACTGTAGCCTGTAAACATCTGCATGAAACCAGACGATTCATTGTAGATGCGTTGTCTCTCCTGGCCTAAGGTATCGTACCTTCGTGCTGGAAATTATAGGGCCGTACATTATCACCTGACATTTAGCGGTATGCATATTAATTAGGTAATGCGGTGGTTGCTATGTCCGCGAGCTCTGTCGCTGGAGTTCTACCACCAGTAATATGTCTCCGTATATGTCGATATCGGAACACGACACCACGCGATGGCAGCATCGAAAGCAGTGATCTAAGCGGTAGGTAGTAATGTTAAGCCGCATCGGAGCATCCAGGGCCCTACACTTTACAATCTGACATTTCCTTTCGACATTTAAGCAGATTAGTGTTACAACGCGACTTTGGATGTTAATCCGACGGTGAACGGATCGCGGGTTTGCTACGATTCGATTGAGGTGTAGCGGTACTGCCTCTGATATAATATTTGTATAAATATAATAAATACGCACGTAATATATACCAGAAGAATAGTATATACCTGTGTGTTATTGTATGAATAATAATCACTGATAATAGTATGAATGCAATAATGTGTATGTCTGTCTGTCTGTATGTCTGTACTTTCTGTCTGAAATTTGCATTGGAGATACTTTCAGACGTTAAAGAGGACACAGGCTGCTTAAAAAAAACCAAATATGCTTTAAATAGGAGATAAAAGTTTTAATTTGAGAATTTACGAATTCCACGCGGACTAAGTGGCGGGTATAAGTTAATATTATATATTATATTGCTAAGATAAATAAAAAGATCCGATTTGTAATATTTTATCTTAATGGCGATCTTTTCTAACATGTATAAGCAAATAAGTTACTATGCTGGGCAAATTACTAAAAAAAAAACAAGTCACAATAAATTATATTCGTGACAGAATAATAGTCAACTTTGCCATGTTAATATTTGACTTTATCCTTAATGTATTCAATTAACAGCGACTGTTCTAATAGTGGATGGTTTAGAATAAGAGGCAAATTGTTTGCCAGCGGAAGCTCCTCATCTCGGCAATCTCCCACAGCCCGTGGCGTTCGAGACAAACTGCGTTGCACGCTATAGGGGCACGCACTTCGTAATTTATCTGAGACAACTGCGCTTGACCACTTGAATACCTTATGTGGTTGTGATAAAAGCTATATTTGATTGGTTTTCTATAAGCGGACAGTTCTTTGACAGTGCACCTTGAAATAGGTTTAATATGCGAGGTAATGCACTTTAATCATAAAGATAAAACTTGCAGTAAGTTTTTCAACGGATTTAATGTGCAACTTGTGAATATGTAAACTACTTAGGTACAGTTTTTCATCTAAGAGATAACTTTTTTCTTTGTTACTTAATGAGATCACCGTTACTTTACGCCTGTATTTCTACAGTTGGCAGAGATAAATAAGTTTATTTATATGCATATATACCAACCCCTACGATTCTTTTGTGAACTACAGTCTACTATTAATACGTTAGATAAGTGAAATAATACTTTACAAACATACTTCACATGCGCTTGATTTGTCAATTTGATGGTAGATCAAGTTCGGTCTCTTAGGATGAGATTCACAGACCGCACTACGACTTTACTTTCAGCAAAGTACGCATAAACTGTCGAAACTTTTGACAGTTTTAAGCATACTTTGCCGAAATATTGTTGGACTTAACACTTAATAGAAGATTAAGTGTTAAGTCCAACAAAGATGAAAGGATTAAACGTATTCCATTTAAAATAAATAGTTGCCTTAGTGGCTTATTACATGGTGCCAAAGTAAGCTGATACCACAGAGCTCGATCTCCGTGGCCGGCAGTAAGACTTGTTGGTGTATACCTGTTTCTTTATTTTAGAACTATCTATGAGAAAATATTTGGGTTTTATTGACATAAAAAGGGAAATTTGAATAAGTAGGTAAACTGTTAAATAAATAACTTTACTTTATTTCGCATACAGAATACAGATTATATATCCATCTAGATTTTGTAACGATAATAAGTATTATAGGTGATACCTAAATATATTGTTTTTTAAATGTTTGTTTTTGTCTAGTCTTATGTGTATTCTAAACATAACTAATTAGAAAAAAAAACGTAACTTCTCGCCTGTAATCCCCGAAGGGGCAGAGATAAATGCATGCATTCAAGCATACATGCAAACACCCACGATTCGCCGGTTACGTTTTTAGCCCATGTAACAGGTGGCGCGCCTGTTGACATCTCCGGGCTCATTACCAAACTTCGAGGTACTGCGAAATTTCCAGAAAATGGAAAAATCCCAATTAAACCAGAAATAAAGGACTTTAACACCATTATCTCTGATAACCCCCTAATTAGAACATAAGGCACAAATAATTTCTGAACCTGAAAAATACTTTATTTTATACTGCGTATAATTATGCATTACCTATATTAGGTACGAAAACCACTTCAGTGTGAATTTATACAATTGTACCATATCTTTATATTTTTGCATCCCTGATAGACTCCTCGATTAATGTCATCAATGAGGACGAAATTTAAGAACGTGGTGTATTATTTTAATTAATTAATAACAGACATCTGCTAACTCACTAGCTCCTTTGGAGAAATGCAAGAGTTTTTGTGCGTGAATTTATGTAAAATAAATACCGTTGACAACAGCGCAGCAGTTACACCCACTGTTCCGCCCAGAATTTATGTTGTAACCGACAATCACCGTGGACATTCGCAGCAAATAACCTAGGCGTTAAAACAACTAGCGCACTCAACAAACAGACGTATCCGTATCAGATATAGCGTATCGAGACGGCAGGACATTACTTCTGCGCTATCGATAAAGCTCAACGGTAAGCGAAATAGTTTTGCCACGCAGTAACATAAATAATTGTCATAAAGTAGATAGGGGTTGATGGATAGCCACAACTAACGAGGAAGCTACGGATAGTAACAAAAAGGAAAACATAAAACTTGACTAAAGACTACTACTATTCTAATTCTCTTCAATCGCTGCGTAATACTATTACTTAACTATTTGCATGAATTGCTGTATGTACGTAGATAAACAGATGATGCGAGCACACATAACTCCGTTACGCCGATTATTGTTACGCACTATTTATTCTTTTCGTGCATAACGTACAGATAATATCCGAAATATCATATTCATGTATTCAGAGATACAAAACTCATAATATGTGTATCTGGATTATGAGAATTTAATGTTATTGTGTAGTATGGTTATATATTAGTTTATAATGAGATCATCATTCTATTAACGTTTTAGTTGACTTTTCTTTTTTATGTTATGAAAATGTTTAGCAAGTATGTGTAATATAAGTAAACAACTAGGTATATGTCTGTCAAACAGCCACGATTCGCCGGTTACGTTTTGTCCCCTGTGTGAAAATGTCAATATTCCTATAGGTGTATAGATATTTCCGGGAACTTTAAACCTCCAATATGTAAACATCTCAATAGCTTTATCATCTGCTGATCTCCAATCCGTAGATCGACTTATATAATAGTTATCAATTAACCAAATTTGTAAAAATAATCAATCGTATCGTATGTTATAAGTTACGAACCGGAGTAACTGGCCTTTAATCATATGGATGAGATTACTGGAAGAGATTTGAGGCATAGATTAGAGAATACGTTTGAGTGGAAGAAAGACATTTCCCTCAGCAGTACCTAGTAGGTACTTTGCTGATGCATCATCTGCATAACATTACAAAATAAGACGTGTAAAAAGGAAATAAATATTCACTTATTTTTATTCTTATAAGATTTTTACAAAGAAATTAGATCTCCAAATAGAAAATTGCATTTACTGAACTATTCTGTATATAATATAATTCATTTTGTGTAAATTAATTAGAGATAAAAGTTATTTTCCCGGATACCTGAAATTTCACAATATAATATCGATTAATATCGATATTATATAGAAATTTAGATTTTTATTAAAATATGTTTTCCAATATTATTCTACATCTATTTCAATGATGTTGTCAACCTTTACGACATCGAAGAGAAATTGATTTCGATATAGAAATAAAGTGAGAACACGTTTGCGTACAAGTCTTAATTAGACCATTTATCTGGAAATGGAATCTGCCATCAAAGGGTTTCATTTCTTTTTCTTCACAATATATCCCCAGATGTGTTTTATAAGTTACACAAAAAACAAAGGTATCTATTACAAAGATTGAGATAGAAATGTTTCTTAAAATTGTCATGAAATAACCATACTGATAGATGATTTTACGAAAATCACACATAAATTTACAATAACTATTCAGTTGCGTGGGTTAAATGTGAATTATGTATAACAAATGCTTATTTATTTAAATACAGTGACGAAATTAATGTGGAATGGTTCTGTGAGTGTAATGGGTCGACACATAGGTATCGAAGTGGCGGGCGTGTGTTATACACGGCACGGAGAGAAAGCGTGCTTAATCAGATAACTCAGATTGTCAACCGAACGCGGGCTCCTGAAACCGGGTCGAATGTCGATACACTCGATTAATTAATTGACGGTCCGAAAACTTGGAGGTAACTGGTCCGTGCGGCCAAAACTCTTGTGAAATTATATGTGTACTTAAATATATGAACTGCAATAACATAAAATCGTACATTTTAAACAACTATTCTAGTGTCTTAAATGTTTACTTAATCGAAAATTATTACGGTATTTCCCCGAAAGGTTAGTCAGATATGTATATTATTATGATTAATTTCCAAATTATCCCCAAGCGAGAGCAATACATTACCTACATTTGCGTTTTCCTAGTTACAATCCCAGATGAAAGGAAGCAAAATATAAATTGAAACTTATTCATTACATTAAAGTCTGCAGAAAAGTATACGTAGAGTAACGAAACACATTCTAACAATTAATACCTACTAGACAATAATTAGGTAGGTGAGGTGGTAATACATTAATAAAATGAGTAGTTGAAATAAAACTATTTTTACGTATTTATCTCGCGTATGTTAAACTTAAATGATTATTAAAATCAACCCGACGTTTCGGTCGCTTTACAGCTTCCGTGGTCCCGGGCAGCGTTCAGGATTAACACAATACTTACTTATGGTATCTTGAGGTCTTGCAGACTGCTGCGGCTGAGATTTAATTTTGCTAAGTATGGGATCCCATGATGTTGATCGCCATCTATCTTCTCTATTGAAATTTGGGTGTTTTTTAATTTCAATAGCCTCGCGTACCATTCGTGGAATGGGTTTGTGTTCTCTAGCGAGTATTTGAATTTTATCAAACCGGATGTAATGGTTCGGCTTATCCGCTATGTGTTCACAGACTGCAGACCTCCCTGTTCTTCGGTTTTTGACATCAGCAATGTGCGCTTTAACGCGGGTGGATACAGCTCTCTTCGTTTGACCAATATATGAGAGTCCACAATCACAATCTAATTTATAAATGCCAGTATTTTGTAATGGAATATTACTTTTAATGGGTCTTAAATACTGATGAATCTTTTTATTTGGTTTGAAAACTGTTTTAATGGAATTCTTTTTTAAAATGTTGCTGATTTTATCTGTGACACCCTTAACGTAAGGAAGTATAGCTGGTTGTCGTTCTACTGTAGGTGGTTACACGCGGCCTCTGTGACGGACGGGTGGTACATGGAGCTTGTTATTATGTAGCACCTGGCGTAGGTGCTTCAGCTCCCCCTGAAGGTGGTGATCGTCATAGATGCCTCGTGCTCTCTGAAATAGAGATGAGCCAACGGCAGATAAATGTGCCGGGTGATGGTGTGATTCACCATTAAGGTACCTATCAGTATGGGTAGACTTCCTAAACACAGTGTGACTGAGTGTGTTATTGGTGTTTCTAATTAATAAAGTATCTAAGAAGGCTAATTTATTGTCCTGTTCCAATTCCATAGTGAATTTGATTTTATGGTGTATGGAATTGAATTTCAATAGAGAAGATGGATGGCGATTATCAACATCATGGGATCCCATACTTAGCAAGATTAAATCCCAGCCGCAGCAGTCTGTAAGACCTCAAGATACCATAAGTAATTATTGTGTTAATCCTGAACGCTACGCAAGGCGTTTACGAAATCGATGGAGGTAGCTACATATAATTTTTTCAAACTTCTGTCAGACAAATATCACCTCAGTCTACCCGGGACCACGGAAGCTGAAAAGCGACCGAAACGTCGGGTTGATTTTAAAAATAATTTGAGTTTAATATACGCGAGATAAATCCGTAAAAATAGTTTTATTTCAATGAGTGTAGCTCGCGAAAACCTAAGAACATATCAAAATGAGTAGTGTCTAAAACTTCACGAACACATAATTTGTAAATTGGAAACAAAAGCTTCAAGATTAATTTGTTATCCATATATTCGGATCGAATGTCTCTACAGACATTGCATGTTAAAGAATCCAATATCTCAACTTATTTTAATAAAAATGCACAATAGATACCTACGCAGGTATTCAATTTGCTCCGATAAATCAAATTATGTAGGTATAAGAATTTATAATTGAAATTTTCGTGGTAGGTACATTGGCTTAATAAATACGCAATCCCGAAGCAAGGTACCACCTAACTTCCATAAAAAAAATATTCGTTTTGTCAATAATTATTTTTAGTACTCTATACGATGAATCAAAATAAAATATGATGATCTCACTTTCCCTATATGGTTATATAGACTGTCAGAATATAGCATTCACAATGATGATATTATACCTATCTTAGAAAATATTACCGTATGGAAAAACGGACTTTGAAGCAAGGCTTTACATAATTTGCAAATTGACCTTTTTTATTTCGAAATTTTAAGTCTCTAACAATCACATGGATGATCGATGGATCTCCGTCAGCTATATTAATCGGTAAGCAATATCATATTCTGTTGTCCAATCAATAGCAAACATTACACATTATATTACTGAAGTAAGTAGCAAATGAATTCTAATTGAGGCTTTGTCAAACTGTCTCTGATAAATTACGTAATTCAGACATCTAAGATTGTTGCTTTAAACAATGTGTCTCTGTCATGCAACAATAGCTACTTTGTCTAGTATCAATTCTAGCTTTAAATAAGCATTAAATTACGTAAATCATTACCGTTGGTCTCTAAATTAATCGCGTAGTAGGTATTTATGAATCATTAAGCTGGTGCAATTAAAAGTAGGTATCTGTACAAAGTCGAGTTAGGTATATCTTAAGAACTTAACGAGTAATGCGTAGCAAATAAAGGCAATAAAAATGTCATTCGCTAATAAACCTCAATTTAAGCCGCTTCTTGGATATCATTCACAGAACTATTATATCCACTGATTCGTATTTACAGTTATCTATGCATTATGTATTTCGAAAAATACCTACGACTTTGAGGAATTCTAATAAAGCAGTAAATGTTTACATTTATTAACAGAGACGTGACGGCCGGGTAGAGGCGGAGTGCACCGTTACAATTTTATACATGGACTATCTACTACCATCTATTAGTATGCATGGTTCCGTTGAGTTTACGCGCCGCCCGATCTCCGGAGAAAGCCCGTGTCCCGCTTATAGAATGGCAGAGCTATTAGCTGACACTAATTAGTCATAAATTCATCGATTCATAGTTAAACATAGTTTTTATTAGACGTAGTCAACACTGTAACCTAAGTCCTTGCCGTATAATTGCTTCGCGGGGCCAATAACCTATTCCCGTGCGGATGTCTGATACTTCACTTATCGTTTTCTTAGTATGCATATTCATGATATTGCCATCAGTTTATTTACCTATTCTATGAATAAAAGTGTTTCCACACGGTCACACTGGACGTGTACTGTTTTGGTGGTGTGGGCCAGTGTGGTGCTACGACGAATAGACGTCCGCGTCGCGTCGTCGTCGCGGTGTCGTCGCCTCGGCCGCGTCGATCGAGTGGCGAGTAGCGAGTAGCGAGTCACCGCTCCGATCCATCAATCAGAGGCGACGATCGGAGGTGCTTTCTCGTCGTTAGCCCTATATGGTCCGGCCGAGCACCACGCCCGGCGCAAGCCACTTCTTTTTCACTTCATTTTCTAACCCGTCCATAGAAATCGTCTTAACAGCATATTTCACTTATTCGTTCGAAGGGAAAATATTGAAAGATTTCATGGTTAAATAAGTAGCATTAAACGAATATATAAAATTAAGATGACTGCCACAACAACGTAATCGCACTCGTTTAGCGTAATAGCTGAGAAATGCTTGCCAGTAATCGCGTTTCGCGTATTCTCGAAATGCTCACGGCGGCATGCGGCATTCCTCCGCTGCTTTCGCCATTAAAAGTTCGCAATAAATAAAGGAGGAGCATCACTACTGGCATCAACTGTCTAATGACCACCCTGTGAGGTACTATCTACTAATTTTTATCTTATGATTACGACAAATATCGTGAATAGTTTCTTAGGATATCTACATGTAATTTAATGTAAATAAAAAACTGATCATTATATCGTTTGTTACAGAGCGTAGTAATGCTAATGTTCCGAGAAGAAAAATCTCCAGAAGACGAAATTAAAGCGTGGCAGTTCTGGCACGGCAGACAACACTCCGTCAAACAAAGGATATTGGATGCTGGTGAGTCTTCACTGACCTACCGTGTACCTACAAGACTACTCACTTAGTGTAAACAAGCTTCTTATGACTAATTTTACTTTAGGTACCTTTAACTTGCATGTTAAAAACTGTTTCACCAGTAACATAAGCCAGTCCAATTTCCTCAGTACCTAATATAAAAAAATTAATAACGTGAGCGCTGATGATGATAAAATAATAACTTATTTGGAAACAATGACATTTTTTGCAAAAGTGCAATAATCAGACGGTAGCTCATACGGGGGCTCGAGACACGATGCTTATTACATAAAAACGCGGCGAGTCGTGCTCGAGGCGACACAGAAACATGCCGGCGGTGTTGCGTGCGGCGGCGGTCGGCCGGCACGCAGGACCTAATTACCGTCTTCGAGCCGATAGCCAAGGAGACGCGCCCGCGCACCCCCCTACCCACCATTATATGTCGTTAGGACATTTGCATAAATAACGCGCATCGGCCCCGGCCCACACCGACTCGCAAACCTATCAATCGACGGGGCTAAAAATAAAACACCTGTGGCGCCGCCATCTAGCATCCCGCCTCTGGCTAGCCCCGGCTCGCCGTCCTATTACGTGTACTTATAATGACACATTCCACGTTAACTTAATTAGAGATTATAAAACCGAATGTTTCCACGAGGCGGGGAGCGAAGCGATAATAGAGATATCTAAGCTTTATGAACCCACCACTGACTAACAGGAAATCGTAAAAAAATCGTGAGAAATATCCGTTCCAGTAACGATGTAAGCCACAACATGAAAAGTGACAAATTGAAAAAAAAGAACATGACGCACGGTGTTGTCTAATATGAGGAGTATGTATATAAACGTACAATATAGTCGTGCACGGGCATAATTACCGTGATGATATCGAGGAGCGCGTTCATTAGCATGTTAATTGCGCGATGAGCGTCCGCCCGCGCCCGCGCACCGCTGCCGGCGAACCTATGAAAATTATCGTCTTAGATAAAAAGTACAACCCACAATGTAACTTTTCTTTTCGTTTTAACTAAAATGTACGTAATGTATTCCGTTTTATTTTGTTTAAGTCATCCAATTCGTCTGCACTGATATAATATAAACTTCCTTACTTCTTACACATTCATCATTTTCTTCAAACAAGCACGCCGGTCAAATTTGTTTTATACTATACTAAGATAAAAGATCTACCGAATAAGAGCTTGCGTCATCGATAGAATGTTCACTTATTAATCGGCCAAGTCTCTTATTCAAGTAAACAGCGCTGATATATGACACTTTATACGTTCTAACATTACTTAACTGAGGCTCGTAGCATTTGTAATGAGTGACGCCGCGGCCACAAGCAGTGCCTATAAATTTAATCTCAAGGAAAATAAAAACATGGAAGCCATTAATTCGCGCGGCCGGGCCAAGTTTAATGTCAAGGTTTTTAGCTTATCTCGATGTTAGTCAAGTTTTATTTTTTACTTTGTTGATGTTATTATATAGAATGAAATAATATCTAAACACAGAGGAATTTTTGTTACTAGTAAGTTTAACAGGAACAAGCTCGTGATACGTGCAAGTAGAGTACGTTTTATGTAACAATGTTTCATAATATCAGCCGAAAATGTCCACTACTGGACCATAGCCTCCCTGATAAGGGAGAATATGCCATATCGCAGTGGCGGTAGTTTTATAGCAGTACGCTGCTGCCCATCTCACGTTATTGCACTTATTACCACCCCATTGGAATAGTTTGAGCGCCATTCGGTTGATTGACTGCACTGGCAGCAGAACTCTCTTCTACTAAAAGAGAATTCTTCCGCTAGTGGGCGGTGGGGTCGTCACGTCCCGACGCCTTTGCAACAATGTTTATTAATTACATTAAACTAATTCAATGCAAAAAACCGGTCAAGTGCGTGTTGGACCACGCGCAGTGTAGGGTTCCGTAGTTTTTTAGGTTTGGTCAAGGCCCGCGATAGAAGCTATGCAATAGCTTAAAAAAATCTCATGTTTTTATTCTACCACTTTGTCGGCGTGATTAAGGTGTATACTTGTGCCAAATTTCAGGTCCGTAGTATTAACAGTTTTTATGCAAAACCGCGGGCGGACACACAGACAGACAGACAGACGGACATGGCGACACTATAAGGGTGCCTTGTTTACTACGGAACCCTAAAAACCCGTAGAAATTTTATACTACAATGATTACTGTTTCTTTTTTAACATAAGATACTTATAAAATATATCTACTCTACAAAATATATTACTAAAGTGGCCCAGATGTAAATTAAACATTTTAAACGTAGAATGAAGTCATCGTGCATTATTTTTATTCATAGCTTTATACATCGTTAGTTTTAACATTTAAGATAGTAGTCTGTAAATTAGTCTTTATTTGTTGACTGAAATACTTAGTTCGCCTGTTGATAAGGTCGATATGATAACAGTAATGTGTTCTTAGGTTCTTACAAGCTACAATTATTGAAGTTAAACGTTTTTTTACTATTTTGACGACTCGGTTAGTCCAGCGGTGCGAAACCATCGTTTGATTCGAAGGGTCGCGGGTTCGATCCCCGCACCGGAACAAATATTTGTATGGCCTACAGATATTTGTTTCGGGTCTGGGTGTTTGTGTATGTGTTGTATGTGTATAACGGCATCTACGACACAGGTTTCTATAATACCTTATGTGGAGCTGTGAGTGTAAGCGTATTTTTTTTACGTATTTAATTAGTATAAATAAAAGTTTTTTTAATTATGCCGACTTTTCTGTCGCTTTTTAGCTTCTCTGATTCTGTTCAGATAGATAACTCTAATGAAGACAAAATCATTCTACTATCCTAGCTAGATTCATTAGCTGTTTGAGATCATCTTTTATCTTTGGTGCAATTGAGTATATTCCTTTTTCTTGAAGTTTCCCAGTGCCACTCTTGTAGTTTGGGGTAAAACATAATCAGCAAATCGTGGGTGTTTGCATATATGCATGCATTTTTTTGTACCTATGATGCCTACTCCATCGAAAAAACAGGCGTGAAGTTACGTTAATGAAGTCAAAACAGTAGAAATGCATAAAACGAACTTGGGAACATCGTCAAGGGCGACATCGGACACCTGTGCGCAGGCGTGTGAAAGCGCGAAGGGAGTTCCGCGGCAGGGGGGAGGGTGATGAAGGAGAGGCGGGGGTGGGGGGGGAGCGCGGGGGCCGCAACGCACAGCGCCTCTACACAATGCCTTCTCCGATTACGTACATGTCTTCTTGTATCGCGTGTCCACCGGCCGTTTCAGAGCGGTGCAGCTCCTTGGCTTCCCTGCTTATTTCTTTTGACAGTTTCGCCTTAGGCCACGCTTCACTGATCCACGCAGATTAGCCGTTTGTTTTGACAACGATCAGAACAAAATAATTTCGGTCATTTTTCGGGCTCTGGAAAAGGATGTTACAAGATAGAACGACGTTGATGTCTTTTGTATGCCGTAGCAAAATAAATTGTTGCAATTTCTAAAATTATTTTTTCCACATTTTTATTTTTTCTAAACTTTATTTTATATTGTCCATGAGGTGTTGAAATTAATGTTTGTAATGAATAAATATATTTTATTTTAAAGAAAAATGGAAAGAAAAATTTGACTTCAGGCGAGACTCGAACTCGCGACCTACTGGGAATCTAGTCCAGCCGCTCTTCCAATTGAGCTACTGAAGCCCTGCCCGATTTGTCAAATCTTTCCTTCACATCTATTTCATTGCTTTATGGTAGCAGCAGCGTCATCTATTACCAACTATGCTAGTTAGGCAAATAAAATATATTTCACAAGCATGTGTTAATGCGAAATAATATAAAACAATGAATAAATATGTTTTTAAATAATTTAATTTTACAATTAAGTAAGAATAAATATACATACATTGATCACACCACTTTAAACGGACTCTACATATTGATTAAATATTTTATGTCACAGAAACATAACCAAATCGTAAACTGTCAAATATACGATCAACAAAAAAATCAAGAATTAAAAGTGTGGTTACTTTAGTTATACGCTTATGTATTTATAAATTATACGCTACTAGCTGACCCAGCGAACATCGTACATCGGGGATTCTTAATTAAATATTTGCTACTAGCTGTGCCCGCGACTTCACCCGCGTGAGAATTTATGATTGTTCAGTAACTACCCGAACGAAGTCGTGGGCGCAGCCAGTATAAAAGTAGCCTAAGTTACTCCTTATTACATCAGTTATCTGCCAGTGAAAATCCCGTCAAAATCGGTCCAGCCGTTCCCAAGATTAGCCCCGCCAAACAGACAGACAGACAGACAAAAAATTAAAAAAATGTTGTGTTGTATATTTTTATATTACAAAGAGACACTCCAATTTTATTTATTTGTATAGATTTATCTATTTAATATTTTTCATACAAACCCCTTGACAATAATGGTCACATAAATGAATGAATCCAATTTGGTGGCGTTGTTTGGAAGTTATGCGTTTACAAACATTGCGGTGATTCATTTTTATTAACTAGATGTATGACTATACAGCGTTACTTTCAATCGTAAATTTGTATGAGACTGTTAAACAATATAATAGATGGGCTTTTCACCTCCTGATCGTAAACACCAAAAGATCACCAAAGATCCATTATAAAATGTACTAATGTTTCTTTGGTAATAATTCATTGACCAAATGGGCGCAACACGATTTTGGAACTGTCAATTAAACGATCAACAAAAAGAAGTGTTAAAAACAACCACTACCTACAGCAACGCCTTTATTATCTTCCTCCCGAGCCATATTTATCAATTATACCCTAAATTAGACTAAACAGTGTAACGTATCGTGCTATTCATTTGTATGAGACTGTTAAACAATGTGACGGAGGGCGGGCGGCGGTGTACCACCTCCAGGTCGTAAACACGTCGTCAGGCGACCGCACAGATTGCAGGCCAGCCGATAGCAGCTCCCACGCGCCGCCACGCCACGCCACGCCACGCCACGATTACTCACTAACGACTATCTGAATAGGGATGGGAACGATCTATAGACGCATTTAAATACCTATGTTTCTCTAAAAAATAACTAAATTTTCACAATTACATTCCACCTTACTCATGCCCCGCGATAAATAGCAATCGAAAAATTTTAACTTCAACGATGATGTTATCTTCTTAATATATATAAATCTCGTGTCACAATGTTTGTCCTCAATGGACTCCTAAACCACTTAACCGATTATAATAAAATTCGCACACCATGTGCAGTTCGATCCAACTTGAGAGATAGGATAGTTTAAATCTCAAATTATAGTCGGAATTTTAATTTATTGCTAATTATTTGTCTGTTATTATTTGACAGTCACAATTATCTGTTAACTCCAAATGATTCTAACAGATGTAGATACCTTTCGACTGGGTTGAGTAAGTAATCAATAGATGGCGCTGCTATGGTAAATCTACAAACGTGTCATATAAGCTACATTTTAACAGCATAATTACCACGTGTTGTTGACGCTATAAAATTAATTTAATTTATTTTGTAGTGAACGAAATACCGTATAATTCAATTATTTCCACTTTTAAAATTTTTGGTCTGAGCATAGCCGGCCACGTCTATATATATATATGTATAAAAATGCAACCCGTTTTCCTTGGTCACAGCATCACGCGTGAATGGCTTCACCGATCTGGCTAATTTTGGTTTTGAATGATTTTTGGAAGTCTAGGGAAGGTTTAAAAGGTAAGAAAATATGAAGGAATTGAAGGGAAACAGTAAAAACCACAATTTTATTTTTCCATACAAATAGTCCGTATTTATCAAACCTTTGACACCTTATTTCATTCTGAGGCAATACGAAGTTTGCCGGGTCAGCTAGTGTGTCTATAAGAGACAGCTGTACGGTAAGGTATGGTTTTCTCATTCTGAATGAATGAATTCTTAAGAAACGATGTTATATCACCGATCTTTTCAATAATGACTACAAAAAAGTCTATCATTATTACGTTACCTATTTTACAATCGCCTACGCCGTAAAAGACTACGTGTTGACTACTACTAAGTGTTAATAATAAACAGGGATATTTATATTTTTTTAGTTTAGTTTATTATTTATGTTAAGAAACTGGCAAACAAGAATACAATAATGGTACGCTCTAAAATGAAACGTTTCCAAAAACATCGATACATCGATATATTCTTACGACGTCTTCATCCCTACGCCTGTCTGCTAATGCGTACCAGATGCAAAGCAATAAACATCGCAAACAAAATGGACATCCAGATTGTGAAATATTTATAAACTCACAACGATATACAATTGCTAGATTTCGTATGGTCTTTTGTGAATAAAAGTGCATAAAAAACTTCAGATTTACTTGGGTGATTGAGATAGTTTTACGATAGTTAGTTAAACGTATGATGAAGAAACTTTTGACTAAAATATAAGCATGTCTTAAATAAGCATTAAGCAGCGACCGACCTTGAACACAATGGTCAAATGATAGGAAATTCAATAAATGTAATTTTAATGGAAAGAAATTATTTTTGGAAAGGAATTTTATATTGACATATAATTTTTCACATTAGATGGTCTCCATATGCACTAGATAAGGTGAAAGAATTTACGTCTCTCTAAATTAGCACTCATTCTCAGTCCTAACGTAGGTCAGATAAAAATGGAAACACCGATTACTGATGAATCGATCCAATCACATGATTATTCACGCCCCGCAAATAAATTTCCGTCGTCGATGACGTATTGTGTGTTGATATCTTAATCGAAATCTCCGCGGCCATTACTTCAGTTACGGGAGGAAAGATTAATGACAATTTGTTGTTTTGTTGCAGACACTAAAAACAGCATAGGACTGGCCGGTTCCATCGAGGAGGTGGCGCACAATGCCATCGCTGTCTACTGGAATCCACTCGAGAGCGCTGCCAAGGTACGTGAAATACTTAACGAAAGAATTGGTGAAAATGTTCACCTGTTACGTGTTACACAAATTAGCTCAATGTTTCTTGGTTGAATTATACATAACAGCTACGAAATTTGTATCGACTATACTATTAATTGTATACAATAACGAAGAGATTCCAAAAAAATTTACCATGAATTCAGTGTGATTTCAATTTAATTCCTTTTTATCAAATGGTGAAACAGATTAGAATAAAATGACAGTACCTATCCTTTATTGGGCCCGAAAACCTTAAGTATTTTTTTTATTACAGACAGTAAAATATTGATGGTTTTGGACTTGATTAACTTGAACTTTATTTTGTTTATACTAGCTTCGCGCTTAGTAGAGCTGAAGTTTATCTATTTTTAAGAAAAATTCATAACAGAATCACTTATCATGTTATTAAATTAACGCTCTGAATCGTGCTTGTAATGATTAGTAGTGGGTATAAGTTGGAACTCATTAAAATAGTGTTGCTTGACTCTACAATAACACAGATATCTGCCCACAGATGTCTGTCAACATAAAAAGTGTAAAATTAATTCGCGTTGTCTTCACAAAACGGTGGCGCAAATGGGATAATGCGTCTTCCTGTCACAGCAACCCGCACATGAAATAACAATTTGCAGTTAGAACTTATGCAAAAACATGTGCATATTTATCACGGACATATGTATATTAAAGTAACGTTGCAGCCTCATTATTTCAGCTAACGAATACGCAAATATGATTTCACCTAATTAATGTGTCAAAAAGTGTATATAAGTCCCACAACATTATTAGTTTAGCAAGTTTCAATTAATGATATCAAAAATTCAACTCCATTTTATCGTCGAAAAGACACAGATCGTTATTTTTTAAATAAAACATGTAACAATAAAAAATATTTAAATAAAATATCAAGTTAATTGTGCTTCTTTCTGATAATTTTAATGGATACCTTTTTCTTATCATTTTCCAACCAAGACATTTTTGTACACTGTACCTAAAATTATAACTTGCATTTATTTGCAAAATCTCAAGGAGATTAGCCGTATGATAGCTAATGATTCCCAGTTTTATTAAGTATAAACAATCGTATACCGCATAAGATAATGTGGCTGTGCTGTACAGTATAATATTATGTTAATATTATTCTACACACTTTGTTATGACTGCCGATATTTCATCGATAATATTATGTAGACAGGATAAAGGCTATTCAAAAGCTATTCACTAAGTTAAAACTCCACAACAGTACCTACAGTACTAAAAGCATCTAAACTATCCGTGCTTGCTAATCGCATCATAAAATGTAGTTACCTATTTTATTCTGCTGTCTTAAGTAAAATAATAACGACTTTGTATGAAAAGAAATAAGTTTCTAACAAATTGAAATTATACGTAACGAATAAAGTGGGTTACATGTCTTATGTCAACTATATTTTATGTGTTCATATTATAGTAATTATTCTGTCGGCATTTAAAATGAAGTGAATATATTATAAGTTGTTTGCGAGGTAGGTATAGGTATATCAATATAATATTCTGTGCTGTGAATGTGATCGGGCGAGGCGCGGTGGTGGCCGCGAGTAAAAAAATTTGCAACGTAGAGTCATTTGCATAGGGCGCTAATGAGTGTGCGTCCTGCCACCCGCATTCTCTGCTTCTCCAACCTGATCTTAGCAGATCGCACGTAAACTGGGTTTACACGACGCCCGTTTCTCACGTTTTCTTACTGCATCAGTGGCGTAGCTAAACTGGGTGGCACCCGAGGCGGATGAGAAATAAAAAAAAGGAAAGAAAATCCTTGTCATTCTTTTGTATCTTATTTCTCCATCCTCCATCGTTGTGCCCCCTATTTCAGCAAATTCTCTCTGTCTCTGGCTCCCCCTGGTATTAATAATGCGAAAGTGAGTTTTGTATTGCGCTTTAACCTCTAAACAGTTCAAATTTGGTTATTTAAAGAGTGGGTGTCAACCCAACCTGTGGCACCCCTGCTGCCCCCTATAGCTATGCCACTGTACTGCAACTCCGTGTGAACATTCTGGCAACAATGTATACGTTAATGATTAATGGATATGATCGTATCTTAAAAAAACGTGAAGATTCATGTCGTTCAGCAGTTCCATAAAATTGTAATTTATACTACAATTAATTAATGTAATATCATCTTTTAAATTTCAGATTAATATAGCAGTGCAGTGTTTGAGTACAGACTTCAGCAGTCAAAAAGGAGTTAAGGTTAGTAGTAAAATGATTGATGACAAATTATTATTATACATACATACATACCCCCTTATTCATAAATGTACATTAGACACGTTTTAGCTATAGAATGCTTTGTCTCTGTCAGTTACATTGTCAAATGTGCAGGATAGAAAAAGACAAAGGAGAGATTAGCAACACTTTAGCTAAAATACGTTTATGAATAAGGGGGTTAGTCTAGGGAAGTAGCCCATTTTTAAATTACGGTGTTCATTTATTTTTGGTACATATATATGCTGTATACCCTTTTTTATTTACCGATGAGTTTCTGATGGATAATTGCTGCTAAATGATAGTGTTTATAGTCATGTATTCCATAATTACAGACATTGAATTCGAAAATGATCACACATCTGTATGTGATATACCTATCTGCTAGTATATATATTCTTCTTCACATACCATCATTAGGTTCTTATCTACTTGTATAATATGTTAAAGAATATTTATATTCACAACTTAACTTAACTTAACTGCCTCAGTAGCGTAGTGGTAGCAGGCCACTACTTTTACGCTGGAGGTCCTGGGTTCGATTCCCGGGTCGGGGACTATCAGAGATAACGGTATAAAATCCTTTATCTCTGCTTCTATTGGGATTTTTCCATTTTCTGGAAGTTTCCCAGTACCCCGGAGTTTGGTAATGTGCCCGGAGATGGCAACAGGTTCGCCACCTGTTACTTGGGCCAAAAACGTAACCGGCGAGTCGTGGGTGTTTGCATGTATGATTGAATGCATGCATTTACCTCTGCCTACCCCTTCGGGGATTACAGGCGTGAAGTTACGTTACAACTTAACTTCGAAAATTGGGGTATATTTTAAATCAACGAGGTTGATGTAATGATTTGTATGATACAAACACCTATAATAACTAACTGAATACAGGTGGTGATCCTGATCCTTGAGATTCCTACATTACTGAAATATAACTAAATAAATGAGTTATACTGAAAGCATATAAATTAAAATTACGATGCGTCGACGTAAGGAGCTGGGGTCGGTAACCGCGTTGTCGGAGACGGCAAGATAACCGCGGGTCGAGGCACTCGCGCCACGGGCGGCGGCAGCGGGCGCGGACCGCCAAAATCGCTTTTAATTTTTATGTCAATGAAGCATCAATAATGCAAGACACATTGACGGTCAGACATTAACACGGATAACTACAAAAAAAGAACTTGTTGCTCCCGCTACTAGTGTTTTATTTGTCTATTGTAGTGGTTTAATATTTGATAGTCTTAAAATATCGTAGAGGAATTCTAATTAATTGTATATAAATGCATTGCATTGTTTGCTGACTGCGTTTGTCTCCTCTGCTAGAACTTTTTGTCATTTAAGTGGCAAGCAATCGTTCACATTGATAGTAGGTAAGTGAATAGGCACTGTAGCCTTTAAACATCTAGGTAAGTACTTAAAACCAGAGATGCGTTACCACTCATAAGGCCTATGTTGTTATGCCTCTGTGCCAGAAATTACAGGCCTTACATTACCACCTCCATCCAGCGGCAAGTAGATATGGGTAATGCGGTAACTCCATCACTGAAGGAAGGTCTACCACCATTTTACGAGCTTACAAGCAAGACAGATTGATAAGCCGTTATTATTACAGAAAACTACAAAAATAAAAGTTTAGGTCCGAGGCTGCTTAGAGTGCCTTAGAGTACTATGTCTCTATTGTAATAAATTGTATTGCAACTCTTACAATATTGTGAGCAATACATTTGACGGGAGATAGAAGATTAAATACAATATATTGTTGATTAAGTTTGTTTTTCTCTACATTCAAAGGCAGTCACCAACAAAAGCGCTGATCAATATTCGTTTTATGTAATAAACCAAACAAATGGGTTTAGAGTCCTCATTTATGCATATTATTACTACTACCTCTTTATAATAGCAGTCCAGGCATGTACCTTATAAAAAGAAGTATAAATGCTACTGAATCCAAAGATGTTTTGCCTCTGTTCACCTAATTATGGGGCTGTACAAGTATATACTTGCTTACCCCGTGTCCGCTGAACGCTGAACGCCCGTCGCGCGCGCCACTCCCTCTCCCTGATATCAAACCAGTCCGCTATCAGACTCTCAATTACCTATCCAATGCGCAGTGACGCCGCGGCATCGCCGACCTCGAATCGACGCAATTAAGACGTTTTAACGCGATTCGATTCAGACACGTGCATATTTTTTCCTTATTCGTAAATTTAACGCAATTATTCCTTATGGACGTTTATTAACTTTTTTTTTTGTTAGAATAGGTATTGATCCGAGCATAGATTTGCCGTGAAATAACTTTAACAATTTGTTTACACTGTTGCCTATGTATGTTATTGCTGAGAGGCAAGTAACAGTTTCTATAATAACTACACTCAGGTTTATGAAAATTCATTAGAGTTTGTTATATAAATGTATGTTTCATGCCCGTTTTATATCTACATGATTATACACATTAGTATAGAATTTATCGCACTATATAATACGTACACTTACGCATTACGTTGCTATATGATAACTAACTACCTTCTATACCTGTATCATACGATACAACAAACAAGGTTGTGTTTTGTTAAGTATTTATTGAGTTCAAAAGTTCATAGCAATAACAATATTATCACAACTCTCGTGAAATACTCTAGAGCTTGTGGAATTACCTAAACAATTTTTTTTAAATCGTTGTTGTTTGGCTCCATAATGGCTGACATACCTACAATCATAATGTCCATCTACACAGAGGCTTCCACCCTATTTTGTAGGTGTTTATGAGTTGCAGTCATCTTATCAATGTGAACGCTATGTCGATATCTTATTTTATTCACATAAAAAAACGATTTTATTTTTAGAAAATAGTTTATGTAGGTACAACTATTTAATATTCATGTCGTCTTCATTACAGGGTTTACCGCTGCATATCCAAATAGACACATTTGAAGACCCACGGGACACGCAAGTTTATCATCGAGGGTATTGCCAGATTAAAGTATTTTGTGATAAGGTAAGATCATCAGTAACGTTACACATGACCACTATCACGACCTAATATATATATCTTTAGCAATTCTGTTTCAATTCTTTAACATGTCCAAATGTATTTTACTTAAGGCACGAGCCAATTTCTAATACTATATATATATATATATATATTTTTTTTTTTGCTGTTCGTTTGTCTCGCTAAAACTCGAGAACGGCTGGACCGATTTGGCTAATTTTGATTTTGAATGATTTTTGGAAGTCCTGGGATGGTTTAAAAGGTAAGAAAATATGAAGAAATTGAAGGGAAATAAAAAATCCACAATTTCATTTTCCCATACAAATAGTCCGTATCTATCAAACCATTGACACATTATTTCATTCTGAGGCAATACGAAGTTAGCCGGGTTAGCTAGTAATTTAATAAAAATACATAAATGGGATTGAATTAAATAAAAAAATAATTTCCAATCAGGCAAAATAATTTCAAGTAAGTTCTTAATGTAACACATTACACTTGTCTATTCCAGGGTGCGGAAAGAAAAACGAGAGATGAAGAAAGGAGAGCAGCGAAAAGAAAAATGTCTGCTACTAATAGAAAGAAGTTAGATGAAATCTACCATCCGGTGACAGAGCGGAGTGAATTCTATTCAATGGCTGATTTAACGAAGCCTCCAGTTCTGTTTAGCCCAGCGGAAGACATAGATAAGCTAGCGGGGATGGATATCCAAGGATTTTACGGACATGACGAAGCAGCCCTAGCCGAAGCCCATCTGAAGGGCGCGTCACCCTTCCTCCTGCATGCGGCGAAACCACAAGCCCCAGCGCTCAAATTCCACAATCACTTCCCACCTGATGCACCAGCGTAAGTATATAACTCATTAAACTTTATCTATGGCAATCTATACTAGACTTTGAAACATAAATCCTTGCAATATTAGAAATATTAAGCGCTACCGCATAACATTGTTTGTATCACTTGTATCATTAATTTTGATTACTAATTTGTTGACTAATTAATTTATATTTATTACGAGGAAATAGAGCAATTTGAAGCGCTTTTAGCCTTGATGTTTGATACGATTATTAAGATTAAAGCACAAACAAGCGTAGTTCGCACTTTGATATGATGGCTGAGACCACAAGATATCAAGCGTTAGTGGCAATTTCTCGAGAATTTTCGTGTTTCTAAGCCGTTCAGCCATTGGTTTCGATAATCGCTTCATTATGTAAATAGTTGAGTCAGATTTCTTCGAGAAGCTTCGGAAATTCAGACGCCGGAATATTGCCTATATATACGTCATATACCTAGGCGATAAACTGGCACTAAGATGATCTGATGATCACCTATATATCTCTCATTAATTGACAAGTTGAAAGCAATCTAATTCGCCTATGAATACTTAGTCATATCTCAGACCTTGAGCCGATCCGAAGATCACGTTATTCCATACTAAACTGGATCTTAATTTCGTGCTCTGGAACCGAGCTATGTCTGTTTATAGGGGCGTAAGACCCCGAAAAATTGTAAATGTAAATGTACGTTAAAGTTTAATATAAACCAAATAAGAGAGCCCTTATTGTAAGGATATTGACTTTTTCTGAGCCCTGACAATAATGAAGCAGTGATGACCTCGGGTACAGGTACCGGTCGGACATCGGCGGGCTATCTCCCTACAGCGACCGCAAGGACTCGCTGGAGCTAGAGGGGGTGCTGGGCAAGCGCGCGCGCACCTCCACGCCCCCGCTCAGCGAGCGCGTCATGCTGTACGTGCGCCAGGACACCGACGACGTCTATACCCCCCTCCACGTCGCGCCGCCCACCACGCAAGGCCTCCTGCACGCGGTGAGTCCACCCCCTCCAACACATACCATCCAAATATAGTGTACGGCCACGCGAAACGGAACAAAATAAAACAGGGAACTAATTATAAACGTTGCATTCGCGTAAACAGCCATCCGTTTCCGTGTCGGTTGTACGTACCCGCTATTTGGAATCGACTTGAAACGTCACATTGACCGTCGATGTCACTCGGGTCAAAGTAACGTATCAAGAACGACCGCGCAATGCGGCGAGCACGATAATAACCTTGGTGATGTCGGCTAACCGCAACGGGCGAGCGAGATGATCGTTCTCTCGCTCACTCGTCGATCGATATTCGTTTATGAAGGACATTTGAATATGTTATACCTCTTTCATACGTTGGACCAACCTAGGCGAGTGAACTCTAGGGATGAGACACTCCATCCTGTATCTGATACAACCGTTCGCAATTTTAAATTTCGAAATTTTAAGCATTGATCACGTGGTAATCAATGTGTTATTGTATTACAATATTATGGAAGACACTTTAACTGTTGATTTATTATTTTGACACAATGTTACCGAATTGAAAACTAATAAATCAATAGTTAAAATACTAAGTTCGATAAAAGGAAACTTGAAAATTCGTACGGTTTTATATCGGTTACGGATGGAATTGACGCATCCCTAGCCTTTCCTCGCTTAGGTCGGTTCAAAGAGGTGGACGCACCATTAGAAATGACGTAAACGAAAGGAATCGAGACGCTTCGTCCGCTTACGGGCGCTGGCCCCGCGCGGGCCGCCGCCCGGGGCTCCTCCGCTGTAACCGATGTGGCGCTTTATAACCCCGTCTAATACAATACACACGATCATCATAACTGCATGTTGTAATTAACACCGCGGCCGGCCGCCGCACCGGACCACTCCCGTAGTCTTCGCGCGACTCACACTTGTCCTTGTAAAACCACTAGACCGGTTACTGAGCCATCGCGCGGCCCGTTAGACGAGACGTCTCGGTTGAAAGACCAAAGGCCTATTGTAATTTTTTTATTTTTTGCTCATTTTCAGATTGAGAATAAGTACAAAATTTCAAGTTCGGCAATTAATAATCTTTATCGAAAGAACAAGAAAGGGTAAGTGGTTTTCATTGGCCTCAGATAGTTTTTTTCTGATAGTAAACACCGGCCGCCTCGCGTTAATATGGCCTCGCTTGTCCAGAGGGCGCGCCACTAACTTCACAATGCTTTACGAGAGTCCCCTTGTGATGTTCTCCTTAATTACGCTTTGTAATAGTTGTCATCACCTTTATCCTAAACGCCTTTTAATTACCTTATTTATTACAAAGCACTCGCATTACCTTACATTTAATAATAGATTTACACTTTATTAATGGCAATAATAATCCTAATTTGTTAATGTTTGAAGGAATTAATTAGTTCTAAAACTGTTTTGAATAATTTTATGTCGTAACATTTAGCAAATTGCTGATTTAACATAAACCGTTATAGGATTACGGCCAAAATTGATGACGAGATGCTGGCGTACTACTGCAACGAGGACCTGTTCCTGCTGGAGGTGCGGCCGGCGGGCGCGAGCGAAGACGAGCCGCTTTACGACATTACGTTCGTGGAGCTTCCCCTCGAGCACTAGCCCTCCCCCCACCCCGCTACAGCTTGCCGTTCGCCACGCCACTCGATGCCACCTGCTCACATTCGCTTCATCCCAGGATTTCACCCGTGAACTGCACGCACCCTTTTATCTATCGGTGGCGAACATTTCAAAAACAGAACAGTGTCAAAACAGTCTATATAACACAGTTTTACACTCATTATTTATCGATAAGTATGTCTCAAAAAGCGTCGATCTCAGATTGAAATTTACTATTAAGGAAAACGTCACCATGACTTCTGATGAAACTGAATGTCACAAATTATGGTTGGTCGTGAAAGTTACGGCGATAGATAGAGACCATTTTGTAAATAATCTACTTCTTAGAGCCTTATGAAATTACAGAATGTTATTTGTTGTGTGATGACGGCATATGGAAATGAAAATTATTGCTATATTTGGTTGTGTGAAAAATTATTACTTTTACGACTATTGACCATAATGTTTTAAATGATCTAATTTGTAAAGGTGATCTGCTAATAAATTTATTAAACGTGTGTGCCATTCGCTCGGTTATCATACTAGAATAGAGATGTATGACGTAGTTAACGTTCCAACAGGTACCTTTTAATCTTGCCATGATGATAAAATAAGGAATTCTTGTCACAAATTGAATAACGTAGAAACTTTGTCTACAATTAATAAAAAGCGTGAAGTGCCTTTGTCATAATATTTTATTATGTTTTATATCTTAATGTAAGTGAGTTAAGTCAAATTAAATGCCATCCACTTTGTTAAGTTTTATAAAATAAGCGTAAGTTTCCTTTATAAGCTCGCTCAATTCATTCACTTAGGACAGTTGATATTAGTTTTAAGATCCAATGTAACGTTGATTGTTTCCAAACGAATTGCCTAGTGATTGTCTCTTTTATTATGTCTTTATGTTTCGTGAGTTAAAACCATTAGTAGATAAATTTAGATTGTTGAATAAAGTCGATCAAGTTGTCGATGTTCTTATTCGGTTCCACGGTATCGCCTTCAAAAACAAAAAGGGGATTGATTAATAGAATTAATAAAATATAAGCAATAAACTCAAATTACAATTTTAAATGAGACAGTCGCTACTTTGCATAACGTACGATACCTACATAATAGTCATTTATACATAGTCACAAAATCGTCCATCAGAGAAACATTAACATTTTCATCAACGGGAGTGGTTTGTGTACAATTTTAGAATATACGCATAGATTTCATTTTGTTGTATGTAATGATTTCGAACTTAAGTTATCGGGCCATGACAATGAGTAATGTGAATTTATATTGTGTATTTTGTATCCAAGTCTTATTTATAAGTTGTCAGCTGCATTTGTCTTTTATTTATATTTTCTTTTAATATTTTCAATTAATTCTAGTAACAATTTCTCTTAAAACCGTAATTCTACTGTCTTGTCTGACGGGAATACGGCACATAAATTAGGAAAATTCATGTTAACTCCCCTTTTTAATGAATCGATTGAACTGGAAATTTGTAATTTAAGTTTTTTCCACCGATTAATTCAAAATTCAGAACCAGGTTCTGTTCTTTTAAAAGGATTGGTCGCAGACAAAGTCGCCCAAGATATTATGTTAAGAGAAGTGCCTAGTGCGGACGGTTCGATTAACTGCCATATTATGACATAATTAGAATACTTATTGATCTTATTGTTAGCTGTAGATTCTTAAACATAGTTCGTCTATTTTATCACACGTTTTGCAGGTAGGTAGGAATGTTAATTAAGATATTGCTATTTACGTATTTTGATATTTACGTATTTTTGTGTACCTAAATCGTGTTATTTTATTCAAACGAATGCGTTATGGCCATTGCGTCATTCGCATTCCGATTGACATCTTCCATTCCATTTAAACGAATTACACTCGTTAATGTCACTCCACTATTTTTAAGGAATTTGAATCTCTCTATAAAATATAATGTTAAACGTTTACGCATTTCATTGCTCAAAGTCTGCATTTACCTTACAAGCGGGGCGGACTCTAAGTACATTGTTTTATATTTTACCTACTTATACGTATTGAAGTAATTATATTTATTTATGTACTTATGATTATAAATTGTGCAGCTTTAATGTTTACTTACAATGATGTTAGATCGTGATTCTGAATCTCGTCATAAGTCACAAATGTCAGTAGCAATAAAATACGTAAAACAATTTAGTAGTTAAATGGGCGTGTTCGTGGCGTATCGCCAGCCAGTGCGCCGCTCGGCGTTGAGTGCAATGTTAATCAGAGTTATATCGCTCGGCCGCACCCAATCACGTTTTACAAATAGACAATAAAAACGCCGGACAATTGCCTGGCGATTCTCAGACACCACTTGAAAGATTTCCCTAAGAACATTTGCTATTGTACAGCTTCCCCTTTCTAGGCGGAATGTATGCCATAAATTACGCTATTTGTAGTGGCATAATATTTACATATACCTACGTCTATTTGTAAAATGTCGCACTTCACGAGATGTAGCGTTTCTCGAGGGTTGCGAGGGGGCGGAAGTGTTGCTATATGGGGAGATGGTCAGAGGGTTGGGCGATGGGCGATACGCGAGTAGTACGCGGAGCGGGAGCGGGAGCGGCGCTGGCGACGATCGCGGACCGTCGCCTCGTGGAGATAGTCACACTAGTTATTTTACACAGACCGAAAGTGGTAGCACATTTTCGTTATTAAATTCTACTGTACTTAATTTTAAATTGAATAGATGTTACGTTATTCTTTTATATGAATATTTGTAAGTTGTCATAAAAATATTATTAATATAATTATTTTTATCAAAGTTTATAATCTAAATAAAAATGTTTTTCTTCAAAACATGAATCTGATTTTATTTACTTATACCTTTTAGAACATGGACCATGAATTTATATGATGATTATGAAAGACTCGTGAAGTTCTGGTTATAATATTCGAGTCCCGTTAGATATTAGGATAGTAGAAAAAACGACGTGCTCTGCCTCTTACTGTTGCCATTGTCTGGAGCAAAAACATCGATTCACTGTTTTTTCAGCATGGTCAGAGAATATGTAATAATACTACGTATAGAATGGACACTTCGACGTCCCGCCCGATTTGCACACATACACAACCCCTTCCTCAAAACACACGTCAGTGATGGATAGAAACCAAATTAAGCGTTTGTATGGAATTTTGGCGAAGTGTCCGCGGTGTGGCATGGTGGAGACCTAACACTTCCTTCACACTGTTATTATTGAGAAACTAGCTGGTTGGTTGTCTGGTAGTCTAAACAACTGGACTGGACATAACTAAATAGAAGATACAAAAATAATCCACTATGAATAGAATCTATGTGAGTAGGCACATGTAGTCGTCAATTATCTTATTTACCTGTTCATAAATAGATACCTACCCATATCTTTATCAAATCGAAATTAAAATTGATTAAAAAGACATAAAATAACCATCATAATTATTTTAATGGATATCTTAAAATAATTTAACAACAATTAACATACACGTATGTACACCGATATTTGGTAAAATATGAATAGCGAAGAAGCATAGTATAGAAGTTTTATTAAACACGAAGACAAGAAGGTGTATTTTATATGTATTTGACTTCACAAAGCGAATAAGATTGATTCTTAAAATCTAAGTAATCTAAATGGAAGATCAGTCGGAGACTTGATAGCGAAACATACCTGGCACGTGAGCAAGTAGGTATCTACGCACATTTTAATATAATACATGTATAGAAGAACATTTAATTTCTATCTACCTTGGCAATTAATAAGTGATAACAACCTGCCATTACCTTTGAATTTAATAAAACACAGGCACTTGTTTTGTGTTTAAAATAAAATACAAAACAGCGATGCAATATTTAGAACTAGTTTGTATTTTACTGTTATCTAATACTTAGTATCGAGGATCCCAAGGATACTATTTATAGTATTAGAGTAGTAGAGTTTTTATAGTATTAGAGTAGAAATGTATTCGTCTACCTCTACGGGTACGTATATTAAGTATAATAATTATATTATACACATCCCCAGATGTTTTTGTATTAGGTATACTACCTAATTGAACAGAAAATTCGGTCAGCCATTGTAGTTTAGTGTTTGTTCCCTTAGGATCCTCGATATAACAAAACTATAGCCACTTTAGATCATAACCACATAAATTATTTTAACTATCTATGAATAAAACATAACCACAACAACGAGATTTCAAGGTTTACTATAATTTGGCTTTTTGAGACTAAAATTACTAATGACTTAACCTATATTCATTTTAAAATATTGCCTTGATACAGTCCTACTGGACTTTAACTTTGAGCAAACGGAAACGAGCAATGTCTTATACATATTTGTAGTGGGAACTGTCTTTTCAGAGCAGTTGAGCGTTTCCGTAGGTGAAGACGACCGTCAATGGCAGTGACAGTGTCGCCCTAACGCAATGGCTTGTGATGGTAGCTATAATAGGTAATATCTATT
This sequence comes from Macrosoma leucophasiata, assembly GCA_036365455.1. Classification (NCBI taxonomy): domain Eukaryota; kingdom Metazoa; phylum Arthropoda; class Insecta; order Lepidoptera; family Hedylidae; genus Macrosoma; species Macrosoma leucophasiata. Next base: position 13,619,230 of record JAWQUS010000009.1, on the reverse strand, counting down.
TTTTTATGAAACGAAGGTGGCAAACAATCATGCAGCTTACATAGATATTAAGTGAGGACTGCAGCCCACGTCTACATAAACACTATAGGTCAAAATGCAGATGTGATGGAATCCCTGAGACCTTAGTTGTTATGTGTCTCTATGATAGTTATTATAGGGCCATACATTACCATCTAACTGTTTACTGGAACACTATAGTGCTGAATTGAAAATTTGGCGACAGATAGATTTGGTAATGCCTATGCCCTTGAGGCCAGTGTGGGGCACTGGAACTCTACTATCAGTAACTCTCCTTTCTATAATCCCTTTTCCGTAATAATAGTCATTTCTATAATCCTTTTTGCGTAATATTAGTCATGATACGCGGTTGGGCGACTCTGTGGTCACAATAAGCTTAATCTCGTTCGTAAATAGTGTAACTAGGATTTACAAGTTACATAAACTAGGTTATCAAATTTTGATCTTTAAAATGTGCCACTCCTTTTGAGGCTAGTGATGGCATGCCTCAATACGTTTTTGAGTAAATATACTTAAATAAGTTGATAGTTGTAGGTAGTAGGAAGTAAACACGACTTAGAGGTTTGGTGCTCGATAATAAATAGATAACGATATACTTAATTTAAAGGTATCTATTACGTGATTTTATAATGTTAGAATGTGTAAATTACTAACATCTTTTTTTGACATTGTATCGGTTTCCTTTCCATAAAAGTTTTTAATTCAAAGTAGGTACATTGAACATCAGGCAAGAGGCTGATGGCTAATAACGCAGAGTAGGTGAATTTATGCTAGTGTTGTGCATCGAGTGCGTATTGGTGTAGTCTAAACGTATTATTTGTTTGTAAACACATTCATGTGAAACAGTCACATATCCATTTAAACGTGAATTTATAAATGAGATGGTATTCAATTCACTGTGATGATAAATACTGTAGTCCATGAGCATCTATGAAAAGCTAAAAGCTTTCATGAAGATGCGCTGCTTCATTCGATAATTTAGGTTTGATGCCCTGAATATATAAAACAGGAGCCCAACGCTCGCAATATTATAGCAATAGTAAGTTTATGTATAATAGTGGTAAGTGACAGCAACGTGATCAAACATTGCAACAGGCTATGACTCGCGCAATACCTAACCACAATGGTTATAACAGGGTGTATAAACTTAGTACTAATGCGATGGCAATCATATCAATGTAAGGGCAAGTGAACGTTGCTAAGACGTCACAATAGATGGCGCGCATATTTGTTCCAATAATGTTCATAGAATTCATTTAAGTTCATTTATTATGTTGTCAGACGTGGTACATACATGTCATGCTGCAATTGCGTCGTATGTAATATTGCTTAAAAAGAGTGATTTTTAAGCGTTTTCCGTGATTTTTCCATCGAGTTGAGATGTATGTAATACACGTCACAGATAGATATACAGAAAGCGGCCCTAAATACTGTTTTTATAATGGAATAGCAGTGAATAGCAACGCACGGGCTATTGACCTTAGGTTGTAGTTCCAAAACGAAACACCAAACTCGCCAGACGGCGTAAGTGAGCTGTTGCCTTCTTTGATATCGAAAATTGGTCTCTATTTCAGTATGTATTAGTATTCTGTGGGTTATAATATCAGAACATGTTGATCACAGGCATTTCGGCGCATGAAATATTCAAAATATTTTCCATTGTGTTGCCAGAATAGAATAATTAATTATATTAATATCCATTCATTGAATACTGAGTGCCGAGCTTGGTTCGTCGTGAGTAGAAAGTGAGTCAGGTCCCTAGGTCTCTCACATAGTCCATAGTTGTTTATGGATTCGAAAGTGTGCATTAGGTAGGTACAATGCCTTGATGCTTGGCAGTTTATGTGAAGGCAATGATGGTAAATTCTTGATATATGCACATACGCCTATCACATTTTTATTTTGTTTTCCGACGGAGCGATTCATTTCAGTTTAGAGGGAATGTTACCCGTTGTCAAATCCTTGATTAATATTTATCATGATTTATATTTTGAACCGTTCCCCATTGCACCTTTTCAAGAATGAAAGTTATTGTATGAGCGCCCAACTCTGGCAGGCACTGAAGTCCAGGATGTAATACATGACGAAGGTGTCGAGAGCGGGTTGTTAGAGAGCGCTAGGTCAGCCAGCTAAAGTAATGCTGACCTGACTGATGATGCCACAGTAACAGATCCAAAGCATGGTTTTCACTAACTCGAGGATACGCATTAGTTGCTCCATTTAAATACTCAGGCCATGTCTTTATTTCAAAACCATATCAAGCAGATTACCTAATATTACGCCCTATGATTAATTTTCACCATAAACGTTGCCAATTAATCAGATTATTGATAATTTTTTCAGCTTTAAATTTGTATTTTGAACCGTTCCTCGTCAGAGAAGTTCAGGAGTATTGGCTATTGGATGAGCGGTGAACTCTGAGAGTCACTGAAGTCCAGAGTGTAGTACACATCGGTGGTGTCGAGGACGGCGCTAGGGCTTCTAGCTAGCAGTAGGATCTGAGTCTGATGATTTCGCAGAGGCAGTTCCAAAGTATAGTTGTCGCTAAGTCGAGGATACAAAATGGTTGCCCCATATAAATACTCAAGCCATGTCTGTATTTCGAAACTATACAAAGCAGATTATCTACTATTACGCCCGATTATTCATATGAGGCTACCCTAAACGTCGTCTTTTTTAAATTAATTCTTTCAGATTTAAATTTGTATTTTGAACCGTTCCCCGTCGGAGCAGTTCAGGAGTGATGGCTATTGGATGAGCGGCGAGCTCTGGGAGTCGCTGAAGTCCAAGGTGTAGTACATGTCAGTAGTGTCGAGGGCGGCGGCGGGGGCGGCGAAGGGCGCGGCGGAGGGGGGCGCGCGCTTATCCTGCAGCCAGTGGTGCGGCGGACCAGACTCTGTGACTCGAGAGAGACGGGACAGCAGTCGAGAGTATGTCTTGTTTACTCGGCAATGGCAGGCTGTAACCTGAAGATACCAATTTGATATGTTAATGCTTAGGCATTTTGTAACAAAGCTTCTGGTAAAGTTTTACCGCTATTTCACAAGAAAGTACATATATAACTTTTTGCTACTGTAAAGTTCCGCACCGCAGAAAGGTACTGCAACAGTAGATACCCACTCGTGTGAACGGTATGTGGTTGTGTGAAAACAGTCTATCCATCGACACAGTGTACCTATACCTAAACAAAAATACGAGTTTATAGTAATGCTAACCTAAACATCTTACATATTACTAGGTACTGATCTAATTAAATATTTACGGAACTTTAGGCAGTGCTATAGTAGTGAGGAGAGACTGAAGTGGTTCTCTTAACATGAGCATTGGATTAGAAAATCTCGATTTTTTTTTTCGAGATTTTCTACGTCCTTACCACGACTCCGACGATAGCAATAGCTGCTCCAAGAGTGCCGGCCGCTATGTACACGTTGTGGAGTCTGTCATGGTAGAGCCCGAGCGGCAGTCTCATCTCGCGCACCGAACTCCCTATTCTGGTCTCCGCACCCATATCACCTTCACCATCCACCACCGATTCCAGTATGAAATCCTCTGAAATTGATAAACAATTTTCATATTGTAAAGTATCTTAAATATTGAAAAGGTTAGCGGAGATATTTGAGCCACATGTAGAGTATTAGAGTCCAACGACGTCCACTTTTGGTCAAAAACGTTCCCAAAAAGGTTGACAACAAGGTTGTGCTACGCCGCTGGGAGACCGAACTTCGGTCATACAAAAAATTACACAATAATATGTAATGGAAATTGTTGCTAGATTTTGGGTATGAAACGATAGAACGTTTAGAATTTAGCTCCAGCACATGAAACTGGCCGTAACTTCAGCTACAAAACAGATCGTAACTTTCATGAATTTTCAAAAATCTTGATTGAAATGTTTAAGGATTTTGAATCATGAAATCAAAATATCTTATTTTTTTATTATGTATGTATCTTCACGCCAGGTCCCTAACGGGGTAGGCAGAGAGTGTAGAGCGCCAGACATCCCGGTTCTGACAAACCTCTCGTGCCTCGTCTACCTTCATCATTCTCTTCATACATGCACGCCGATTCCTAAGACTTTTGACCCCACCATCAGACAGAACTCGACCTATTTGGTCATGGTAGGTCAGCCTTGGTCTTCCTGGTATTTTTTTATTATTTTGTGAAATTGGTTTATTTAATTACATACTTACCTAAATGGAAGAACTGTTATAGCCAACGTAATAAAACTTGCTACCTTCGCCATTTAATTTTTTTATTATTATTAAACAAGGTACCTACTTAAATTTATACATATTTAAATACGCTTACACTGTTAACAGTAATAAATTAACATAGCTTTGAGTTAATTGAAAGGACTAATTTGTGCCAAACCCTTTAATGATGCAGCGGTAGGTACTTAATTCTATTTTAGGAATATAAAATTACTTTTATCGCAATTAGTATCAATTAACAAAGGAACTGAAGTTTCGAAAAAATATCTAACGGAAGCAGCATAAAGTTAATTAAACGTCTATAAATACGAAAAAGAAAAGGTTAGGTGGAAAATGCTATTCGAAAATATAATGGTTTTAACCTTCACAGACTTTGCCGGTGTAGCCGGGTCGACATGAACAGTAGAAGGTGTCCACCCCACTCCAACATGTGCCTCCGTGAGCACATGGATTATTATCACATGCCTGAAAAGAAAATTTTAACGCACAATAAAATTCTATAATGGGTAACGAGACAATGATCTTGCCTCGTTTTCCTTTGTTATGGCAAAAGTGGTGTTAAAAGTTTATACTATTTTGTTCACACTCAGGTTTTACGGCATTTATTCGAATGGGTAGACAGGTGGAAAGATATACTCGCCGTGTGCCAGTCAGGATTTAGGTATCTGTATTATTTCAGTAGGAAGAAAGTGTTCAGCCATAAGATCAAACACCATGGGTGCTATTATGGATTTTCCAGATTTGAGAAACCCATTATCGTTTCGTTTTATTAACTGGTGGTAGAGCTCCAGTGACGGAGCTCGCGGGCGTAGGCACCACCGCATTACCTAATATACTTGCCGTTAAATGGTAGTGTTCAGCACTATCGTGTTCCGGTCAGGTGGTAATGTACGGCCCTGTAATTTCCGGCACAGAGGCATAACAACTTAGGCCTCAGGAGTGGCAACGCATCTGCATTTTGACCTTGGTCTTTGTGTGGGTGTCTATAGGCTGCAGTCATCACTTAACATCAATGTGAACTGCATGCTTGTTTGCCACTTCCATAACATAAAAAAAAAAAAAAAAAAAAAATCGTCCCAGATTTCGATTCCTTCCGAATCGGCTTCTCCAAAGGTAGAGCATCAAGCTCATCAGTATTGGCATCGTTCACTAAGCAGACAAGCAGAGGCATTATTCCTCTTGTTTATTATGCTGTATTTTATTAAGAACCAGGTTTTGCACGCGAATTAATCAGCGTGGAATTCGTATAAGAACCGTATATGATTTTAAAAATCATTTTAGTTTAATATACGCGAGATAAATCCGTAAAAATATTTTTATTTCAACGTATAAGAACCCGTTTAGGATTTTATTTTTGAAAAAAAGGGCCATGTCCTTCGTAGGGTTTGACCAATCTCAATTCCAAATCTCAACAAAATCGGTACCGCCGTTTTGACGTGAAAGTGGAACATACAGACAGACAATATATACATTTTTGCATTTATAACATTAGCGAAGGGATTCACATAAGTTTAGAGATAAATATGAATTATTAAAGCTAATTAAAGTACTTTACAGTTGTTAAGTACTCTTTGAATAAAATTTTAAGGGGAAACTTGGGAGTCACTAAGATCCTTTTCGGGCAGAAATGACGTAACTATGGTAATTAACTGTAAAATTGTTATCATAAATTGCTTGGACGACGTGATACCTACCGCGGTAGTAGGATACTACTACTGCTACGATGCCTGGATTCGATTCCCGAGTCAGGGAGAAACTGTGTATTTATTTTTTTGTTGCTAAGTTTGCTAGTTTTCTATACATTTTTGCTGAGATTACCGATAAGGGGACATTTTCGCTTCCCAAAAGTTTGCCTGGGACACCGGGACGAGCTGCATGAAATCAGGACTGTCCCTTTCAAAACGGAATACCACCCCTCTTTCACACAGGCATTTTTTTTTGTTGTATCACTGCGCCCGTTTATAGCTACTACCGTAGTAGCGATAGCATCACGAACACGCTCATAGAAACACATACGGGATCCTGCTTGGGTTCCTGCAAGCAAGGGTAGTGTAAACGAGCTGTCAGATTAATTGATATTTATTATAAGTTGATAAAATGTTGTTTATAAATAAAGGTTAAGAATAATTCAATTTCATTCAAAATAGGTCCAATACAATTACAAAACTATTTTATTTTTGTATTGCCGTTCTTTTTCTGTGAATTTATGGGTCCTTCGATTATTCAAACCCTGTACGCCATATAGGAAAAACATTTATTTTTTTCATTTAATGTGTTTACCCTTGAAACATCAAGATCGATTATTTATAAGTACTTATCGCCTTGTCATGGCCTTTATGAAGTAGCAAAACGGGCAAATTAGATTATCGAACACAGAAAGTGTTTTAAAATATCGTATTAGATTGATAGGTTATTTACCGTTAGTTAATAGGTATTATACACAGAACTGCCTCAGTAGCCTAGTGGTAGCAGGCCACTACTACTACGCTGGGGTGCTGGGTTCGATTCCCGGGTAGGGGACTAACAGAGATAATGGTGTAAAGTCCTTTATCTCTGGTTCTAATGGGATTTTATCATTTTCTGGAAATTTCCCAATACCTCGAAGTTTGGTAATGTGCCCGGAGATGTCAACAGGTTCGCCACCCGTTACAAAACGTAACCGGCGAATCGTGGGTGTTTGCATGAATGCATGCATTTACGTCTGCCTACCCCTTCGGGGATTACAGGCGTGAAGTTACGTTTGTACACAGGAAAGACTAAAGTAAACTCAAGTTCTTATTCATTTGTAATACTGCTTTCTTGATATTAAAATTCTTCTATCAGTAGAACGCTAAGTTATCACTGACTAACGTAGGTTATATTTTATCGGATAAAATGGAAACACCAATTCGTATAGAGCACAGAGTACTATAATACTGGTATAGAATAGAGTTCATGTTCAAGAAGCATGACACAAGGTATTTTATTTAGTTTAAAAAATGTTTATGTCTTCCTATATTTTCACGAAGAAGCAGGTGAAGCACGCGTTTATACACGAGAACACCTAATTCAGCAGTCATATTTCTTTTTTTAATCGATTTAATAGACCCCATTGGGTTTGGTCAACATTTGAAAAAAAATCCTATATTTACCACTTATTCTATTGAGAACAGATTTTAAATTCGAAATAGGAATCTTAGACCTGTTATCAGCAAGCCACAGAAGGAGTCATATTTTGTATTATTAAAGTGGAGACAAGTAAGTCATGATGTTAAGATTGCCTTGCCATTCTTGAGCTCGAAATTATTTTGCTTGTAGGCTGAAACAAATCTGTTTCATGTTTAAAAGCGTTGAAGCACAGTGTACAGATGTAAAGAATTAAATATGCAGATGACACTTACTGAAGTAGCAGGGATATGACACTCTTCACCCACGAAGCCTCTCGGACACTCACAAGTGTAGCTGTTCCCGCGGTCCACGCAGTAGCGGTGCTCGGAACACGGGTTTGGAGTACATAGATCCACCTGAATCAACCATTAGTTATTTACGCTTGTGGCAGAGTTCCAGTGAATAAACTCAAGGACATCAGCACCGCCTAATTATCTATTCTACCAGCGGCATTTTAGCGATATCGTGTTACGGTTAGATGATGTACGGCCAAGCATTGTATTTCTCAAGAGTGGCTAAACGCATCTTTATTGTGATTTCTGGATTTTGTGTATCTACGTTGTCCATAATTATTGTGAACTGCATGCCACTTAAATTACATTAAAATCAGACCAAGCGCGTGTCGGATCACGCGCAATAGAGAAATCCGTTTCTCCACAATCCTCTTTATTTCAGTTAATCGACTATTACTGGTAAACTTGTAAAGCCTACCTTGGTGTGATAGTTTTCCTTTTAACTTCGTTATTTAAACCACTAACGTGTTTTTTTCACACCTCTTAATACAAACATTTAGCTGGGGCTGGGCTTCATAAACAACGTATAACAGAATCCACAGAATATAACAGAATTTGTACATTTAATCAAATGTACAACCCGAAATTAGTTTGTTCAGAATCGATAACCGAATCAATTTCAGGCATTTTTATTATAGGTAATATTTTGTCCCAAAATTAATTATAATTACAGAAGTTATGGTCACCCATTTGGTGAACAGTCAATACAAACGAAAATGAGACTAAACTCTATCTAAAATAAAATGATAGTCTTAACAAGTTTGTTGGACACGTTGAGACGTGCATTTTATTATAAATAATAATTTAGCAATAAAATAGTGAAAATTAATCTTATTACTAGCGAGTGTTAAATAGGGTTGTGCAGGTTACGCTACATCACATTTCGACAGTGTGCGTTTGTGTTTTATCTGCGGCCGTAATAAGGCCAACCTCTACCTACGGCCGCCGTAGATAGGGGTAGGGTTCGTTTAAGTAGGGTGTGTATACTGTTCGTACAAATTGAGGACATCATATTTCTTAAATAAAAAATATTGAATACGTAACATGTAATTTCAGTTCATGTACCTATTACGATTATAACTGGAATTTTATTCGACTGTATAGGACTTATTACACGGCACGTATTCAGGGTACGATATCAAGGGTCATGGTAGTGTAATAACATTTAGGGAGTTAGGGCCCTAGTTAGGGCGACCGGAGCGACCCGTGAATTTGTACTGTGATTGAGTTAGGGCGCTGTCGACCGGATAGTGTAATAAGCGGCAACCCAGCCTGAGGCCACGCCCACCCTTTCTGCCGGACCCTGAATACCGTGTCGTGTAATAGCCTTTCTTGAGAGTGGGCATTATTCCTGTTACATGTTGTAATTATTAAAGACCTATCCAACGATGTCCCACACGATGAAGTGCTCGAGAAAAAATCAATTGAATAACATAATAGGAACATTTTTTTCTTTATCATTATTAAAATGTATATATATTTATAATAGTAACAGCAAGTCGGGAACATTCTGACGTAATTATGTTGAGGACAACTATGACTAATACGAATTTGCACAGCTTTGAGCTCAACATAGAAGTCAAGGCTACGCTCTTTTTTTTCGATAGTATCTATATATACATTTTTATAAACACAGCGAAGACTAATACGATAGAGAATGTGTTAGCCATGTAATGGAAACTTCGTGATTTAATTTTCTTATACCTTACATCTAGGTGTGAATTTAAAATTTTAATGACGGAAATCAAAAAACATTTGAATAATAATTTACTCCTGTTGAATTGATGTGACGACGACAGACTGAGGAGGAACATTAACGAATGTTAATTTCCTTTTATTACCTGTAATTATGATAATATTCAAATTAAAAATTTTGAGGTATACCTACTTAGATAAATAAGTTATTCAATTCTATTTAAGTACCTACCTATAGGAAAATCGATAAATAAATAAGTCAATCACTGCTGTTAATCATTTAACATTTGCATTTTTTTTCAATCTCGGTCACTACATTTGGAGTTACGTTTAAACGAAGAATCGTGATGTTGAAATAAAATTCAAATTCCAAATATGTAAATAAATGCGAGATATCTCTTCGTAAAATCTTTAATAGCTTGAACAGCAAGAAAATACGAGGTATTTTTTTTGTTTTTGGTAATAATTTAGAAATAGAACACAATGCTGTATCTTTAACATCGACGATAGAACTATATACTGCGAATGTTTGAATTTTTGTATAGATTTCTTTCTGTCAACTGCCAGAAGTGTCAGAACTGAACTGCCAGAACTGCCAGAACGCAATGTCCCACGAAGTGGGACATTGCGTTCTTATTTCGAAAATCATAATATTTCAAAATCATAGGCATGACCAGCTGCGTTGTGTCGTCGATGATCTTTAAGGACCAATATATTTAATGGGTTTTATGACAGATAAAAGTGTTTTCTTTCACATAGATAAAAACTAAAGAATATGTATTAAACATAGTTTAGTTTCCACATCACATTTCACCTATATACCAGTTCATCTACCAATGAAGTCGGAAACCGTACACGCCGCGCCGTACCACATAATTCAATGTGAAAGCAAACTAGAGTTAACGTTGTGACATGCGTTATATGTAAATAAGTGACTATTTCAGGAAAGCATTTAAGGAAGCTACCTATAGATTACTTATTACTATAGATAACAATAGTGCTGATAGGGTTCGAAATGACTTGTTGTCAGGGTTGGATTCTAAGGGATCATCTTTCCTGGAGTCTTAGTAATGTCAACAGACCACCATGTCTCACCCAACAATGTCCAGACCCATTCACAACTACAGACATTGTAGTCGAAATAAACTTTCGTGCAAACTGGTGGTGCAGTTTGATTTTGAACAAATGTTTGCTAGCTTGTTCTCTGATTATATGTACAAAACATGCGCTGTGGTGATGGCCGTAATACTCGTACATAGCATCAAATTTCAGTGATGTAATTATTGAAGCGAAAGTGTAATTTTACCTTAAGTTGGCAGGTATTGCCGCTGTACCCGCGACCGCAGGCGCATTCGAAGCCGCCGACGCGATCGGTGCAAGTGCCACCGTTGGAGCACGGTGACGACTCGCACTCATTGTACTCCAGTTCACAACGATCCCCAGTGTAACCTGGATAATACAATCGATAAGATAAAGGCATAGGCAGTTTACGTTTAAAATTTCAGTCCGTATACGTGATGTACGTTGAAGTCACCGTATACCACCAACTTCGATGAAGGGTGCGGCTCCTCCTTAACCCTCTCCCAATGTTTAGTTTGATTGTGCAAAATAATAACCCTAATTTGAAGTGTGGACAGGCCCACAACAATTTATTTGTCTTTGTAGATATTATGCATACACAATTATTATTCTGAAATGATAGCACTGAGAGCCGGCAGACCAACTCATTTCATCTGTTGAGACACTATACTTTAGACTGGTACTAAAACTGACAATTACTCTTATAGTTGTTTTTTTTTTTCAACAATGCAGTTGTAATCTTTCCGTACCAAAACTCTCAAATGCTACCATTGGAGCAGGCAGACGACATCATTCAAATTAGAGGACTACTCTTCAATCTGCAAAAGTAAATCTAGTCGTATCCATAATGGTATGTATTAAAATATCCCTTGTCCTCTTAGGCTATTATGCAATAATAGTTTTCTCTTCTGTGTTACAAGGAAACACGTATGTTTACTTGTTCATATCTTGCTTAGAAGCCAACCCAATTCTGTCACTCTACCGCACTACACGACTGCACGTCAACACAATGACATTTATTCGCTATTGTTGCTTCGAAATAGATATAGTGAGGTACACAAGGAAAAGCTCCTTCTATATTTTAACAACCTTTCATATACATTTTTCATAATTTTGAAACAAATAGTTTTGAAGTTAAATGGGCGAAAATTGACCATTGCCACCCTATCAAAGCCACTAAGACTAAAATTTTGCAAAAAAATAAAAATAAAATGATACTGAAACTAATTCTATACCTATGGAATACAGGAATAGGTTCTTACCCGAAACGTCGGGTTGATTATATTACTACTAGTGGTAGAGTTCCAGGGAAACTTGAGGGCGTAGGCACCACCGCATTACGTAATCTATCTGTCGTCTATAATGGAAGTGTTCTGCACTATCGTATTCCGGTTAGTTGGTAATGTATAGCCCCATTGTAACTATCACAGAGACATAACAACTGAGGTCTCAGGGGTGGCAACGTATCTGCATTTTTTCTTCTGGTTTTTGTAAAGATGTGTATAGGGTGCAGTCTTAACTTAACATCTATGTGAGCTGCATGCTTGTTTACCATTTTAGTTTCATAAAAAACAGGAAAGTCTGTTAATTATACGAAACCCTGTACACGCGATTTCAACTCGCACTTGGCTGATTTTTAGAATGGCTAATTGATTTAGATTTAATTTAACGATTTGTTTTAGGTACATATTTAAGTTTGTGTAGTCGGTGCAATTTAAATTTTCTCATTTGAAACTGAAGGTGCGGAACAAATAAAAGAAGCTTTATGCTAGACTGTTACGACACTGCGTAGCGTAAACTGGCACAGATAAATTGTACGTGATGTTTTAAAATCCCTGCCGCACCCATATCTTGTCGTGAGGCACGGCACACGCCTGCGGGAGATTTCATATTACGATAAGAATTATTGAAACCATCCCTGAAAATCGCCATAAAAAATGATACATAATTCATTACTGCTAGATATTTAATAAATATATGATATTTATTATTTGAACAGAATTAAAAACTTTTTTTAACCCCCATAACCTCCTGCGGTCGCTAACTATTTGGATTACGTAGTGTTTACCTACTTGAAAGTAACAGGATGCAGAAATGACACGATGATATATAATTTATTTGTATCTACCATGTCGCAAACACGTGTGTACACCTTATAAAAATTATTTAAATTAATCCCAATTACCTACCTGCATATTAAATTGAACAACATACCGAGATATATTTACTGTATATTCCTGAATATAATTAAGTCTTCTATACATAAATTTCATACCTAGACTCAAGTCTCAAGATACTTTTTGACGAAAAACAATTCCACCCGAGGGATTGTTTGCTCGGGTATATCTCAAATTTCGTTCGATGCGGGGAAAACAACTCTCTTGATTATTTCACCCTGCCCTATTTACGGGTGGTAAAATAAAAATCTTTCGAATTAAGATATTGTAGAGATTCATCTTATTTTCCCAAGTCCTTGGGAACTATTTTAATGATATTTAATCAATATATTATTATTATGATAGTTTTTTTTTTTCATTTCTGAAATATGAATCTGTCAATCTTGTTTCATCTTATTTAGAGCGCAAGGTAACGTTGCCTGAATAATATCAACTTATTTATTATTTGATTGTATTTTTCGGAGATTTGAACTATAACAGTTGTAGGTATATATTTTGACAACATTTTCTCTATTCAAGCCTCTAAATTTCGTAATCAGAGCAATCCTAAAAAATAGCTGGAATTTATTTAATATTATATTATTATGTTTACTGTTCCATGGAAGAACTAGGCTATGGACTTTACATACCTATGTATTTAGAATATAAGCAGCTCCTTTCTAAGTGTCTATAGCGTTATTAACGCTAGTTGCTTTGTGTGCATAATAATATAATAGCAGAAGCATTTTCGCCGTTATCATTAAGGATGAATACCGCTTACCGCGTAGGGGTGATCATGATGAATATAACCAATTAGTTGTAATATTACCAACGTTTCCGCATTTCGGAAGGATGAATTATCAGAAGCAGTTATGGCTTTTAGTATCGCAAGTAACCGGTAATTCGCGCCAGTTTCCTTTTAATATTTTAGCAACTTTGAGACACACTAAAGTTACATACTTAATAATATCGCATGAAACACCTAGTAGATATATAACTCTTACGTAGCTGACTGAGTAACCGACAGACAATAAAGTACTGGTAGAGAAAAACAATTTAGGCGTCAGGGGTGGCAACGTATTTGTATATTGTCCTCCTGTTTTGTGTAGATGCCGATAAACTGCAGTCTTCACGTTACCTACCATCCATGTAAACTGGCTGCTTGAAGCCATATCTCCCCACCATTACATAAAAGAGAAAATCTAGACAATGAGCTGAGTCTACCCTTTCTTCACTGAAGCTCTACTACTTATTAGTGAAAAAATATCTTACATAATTTAACAATATGTCCCACGAACATTTTTGTTTTTCGTAATTAACCTACTTAAGATACCTACAATTTAAAAAAAAATATTATTGCAATAAACACTTATTTGTAGTCTACAAAAAAATGGCGTTTTCAATTACATATTTTAAACTTAAGAGAGGTCATTACATGCCCAGATAAAGTATTTTTTTAGAAAAGTTTTCCAAAGAGTCGTAGTTAGAACAAAAGTTCCTAATGATGTGCTAAAGTTCGTGTTAAAAGGTGTGTAAGATCCTTTTTAACACATGTCTAAACCTATTGTTGTAAAACCAAACCTTGAAAAGTTGCTGGATGGATCGACGGGCAACCTTCCAACTGTGCTTCAAATAAATCAACTACGCAATTTCGCGAATCCAACATTAATCAATAATTTAAAAAGCGTAGTGAAAATTAAAATCTAATGACCATTTGTACTTGGCAAATGATCAAAAACCTTGTCTTTAGATTACATATTTTAGAGATAAGAGGATCATTACGGGACCAGTAATAATAACTTATTTTAGTAAAGTTTTAGGGTTTTGAAAGCAGTTACAAAACAAAAGTTCTTTGTTATGTTCAAAAGTGCCCCTATTAAGATGCTGCTATAGCTATATTATAAATAAACGAACCCTGTAAAACATAAGTAAAAATAATATGTTCAAATACCGGACTATGAAAAGTATAATGGAAAGAAGGCACGGGTTAGGTTGGGCGGCAGCGGGATGGAGCGACGGGCAGCCTTCCAACTGCGCTTCAAATAAATCAACTACGCAATTTCGCTAACCTAACATTCGCAACCAAGGTTTTTCTAACTATTACCAAGTTTTAAACGATTTATTACAAAAGCCACCCCAAAAGTGAAACTCACATTAACGTGAATGTATTTGCAAACGGTTTTATAGTTGTTTGTAAAAGTAGCAAACGGTTTCTTATTGAAAAGGGCTGCAGCAGCCTTTAGATCAGTCCTAAATAACCATTTAATCGAAGCACACGCTGCATATTAAACATGGATACCTGGTTTTAGCATTCTCTAGGCGACTACTTCAAATTTGAAGTAACAATATTTGTTCTAGGTCTTTTCAATCTCCATTTATTTTATACACCACATAACTAAACAAAATCCACCGATCTAAAAACACATAAAATCTACGTAGCTTATCGCTTCGCAGTCGTGCGTTAACTTTTTTTTTGGAAGACCTAAATATGTACATTACAGTTAAAAGATTATTTGGGACTATATTTTTTTTAATGGTCTCCACTCTCAATTAATGTAGTTTATTAGGTTTAAACGAACTAAGGAACTGTTAAGAGGATACTGTTTTTAAAACCAAAGACTAGGTATAGGATACGACTACGATAGGGGTAAATAAATTAAGCATGTGATCAATTGATATTCAAGTTACCTTTCGAGTTAAAATAGATAAAAAACAAGAACATATCAAATTATGAGATTCCACCCACCATATGACGGTGCCACTCGAGCTACATTCGGCCAAAGTAAACAACGCAAGCTGTCTGTTGCATTATAGCCGGAAATAGAGTTTTGTGGTTTGGAGGTCTCCATTCCTTTGACGAAATAGCATTAAGTTTTTGAATGAAACTGAATAAAAATACATTTAACAGATAATTTTAATACAATTATTTTGCTTACGATTACTGAGAATCGGGCTTTTTAAAGGAAGCTCTGAGCGCATATTTTTATTCAAAAGAACACAAAAGTATTGAACTAGTGGAAGAGCTCCAGTGAGAGTGAGTGAGAAATGAGAGCGGAGCTCACAAACATAGGACCACCGCATTACTTAATCTACTAAGCGATAGTGTTCAGAGCCATTCTTTCGGTCAGGTCGTAATGTACGGCCTTGTAGTTACCAATTTCCGATACAGAGGCACAACAACTTAGACTTCAAGAGTAGCAATGGCTTTTACATGGATATCTCCGAATACAAACATAAAAAATTGAACGTTCTTATGTTCATTCTCTTTTTTAGCTACGCACATTTCTCTTCACTCAAAAAGTGTGGGACGAAATTGTGTCTCATAATACCCGACCGTCGTGTTCGAGAGCTTTTTTATTTACATCATCGTGATGGATTACTACGATAGAATAATGATTAAAGATATTTTTCATGTGCCGCTCACTTTTTGATAACACTTTTTGTGTAGTTGTTAATAATTCAACATAATTGACTGTATCATATTAAGAATAATCACTAAATATTCATCAGGCTATTGTGTAGGTACCTACTTGGAATGTTGAGCTACGTTCAGGCGCCATGTTTTAAGGTGTGCGTTGTTGATCTATATGATGTGACCTAAATGATAGTGGCCGAGCCTACTCGCCCGACGATAAGGAATAATATAGAGCAACACGGGCCACCGGCCGCGGCGGACTGGAGGGGAGTAGCCATAGCGTTTATTACCGATGCAAAACAGTCTGTCATTTTTTGGGGGAAATGCGTGCGACACATTACAAAAATCGTCTATTACTACGAAACTCACACCTTGATTTTAACAAAATACAGAAACAATGTCACGCACACATTTAAACTTTGATTGATAAACATCTAGGCGACAGGTATAGGACCATTGGGGCTTGTACTTTGACAGAGGGGAAAGCCTGCAAATGGCCACTCCCCTCCGGTGTTGCTCTATGAGGAATAAGGAGCCTAGCTCTATGTGTAAGATTAACAGACCGCACTTCGCTTAGAACTGTCTGTAAAGTATGAGTTTTGACAGTTCTAAGTATACTTTGCTCAAAGTAAAGTCGTAGTGCAGTCTGTGAATCTCACTCTAATGGTAATATTCTCAGACCGCACTACGACTTTACTTTGAACAAAGTATGCTTAGAACTGTCAGTTCTAAGCATATTTTGCTCAAAGCAAAGTCGTTGTGCAGTCTTTGAATCTAATAAGTTGAGCTTGAAGCTTATTTAAACTTTGCCCACGACTTCGTCCGCGTAGATACTGAACAATAATTTTATTAAATTCTACGCGGAGGAAGTCGCGAGCAAAGCTAGTCTAAATTCAATACGTTAATGTAAACCGCGTTCAACTCTGTTTCAAAGTTTTGAAGCAGCAGTAAATGTTCAATTGACCATAACTTCTTTTCCCAACCGATTTTGAAGAAACAAAGTTTTGTCAACGCTCCGAATTATATGTAATCCCCTTAACCGCGTCCACTTATCCCCAAATCCGTTAAGCAGTTTCGAAGTTATAACGTACCAGACAGATAGACGGACAGACAAACATACAACAATTCCAAAAGTTGTTCTTTTTTGTTGCTGTTACTCTTCTTTAATCGCCCCGTACCAGTGTTTTTGGGAAAATATTTAATGTACAGACACTCGATTATTGAGAGTGATGAGTTGCTCTATTCATCATTGACTGCAAGTTGAAAGTTGAAACTGATGAAATAATGATAAGGTGCACTTACCAGGTTCACAGAAACAGCGGTATTTCGGTCCTTCAACATCATTGTCGTTCTGCTCAACACAGATGCCTTTTACGCAAGGCTTAGGTGCGCAAGCACCGCCGGTAACGGGCATTTCACAGTGCGAGCCAGTCCAATCGTCAGTACAAGCACAATGGAAGGTAGTAGACCCATTTATCGCCATACTCATGCAAGATCCCCCATTCAAACACGGAGCTGAGTAACAAGGATCTTTTTCACACTTCCTGCCAGTGAAACCTGTTTGATGAAAGAACGCGTATGGATGCAATGAAGGTTTACCTACATAAAATAGATTGTAAAAAGTGCAGTATACCGATGCATTAAAAGAGTGAAGTAGGTATAGAAAGGGTATATCGCATAAGACGTTTGTCGAGATAGATTTTATGTTCGATACTCCATTTATGATATGTCCCTACTTACTGGTTGTCAAATAGGGTTGGCGTGTAATATAGAAATATCCCCGATGAATATCAATAAGACCGCATTAAATGGGACGACAAACTACTAAGAAGAGACAGGCGAAAGGAAAAACAGAACTGACTAAGAAACAGACGTGAGGTATTTTTTTTTCTTTTGAGAAATATAATTCTGATAAGCGGCTCCCACGACACAGGTTTATGCCTAGTGTGGGGCTGTAAATGTGTATTGACTTTAAAAAGGTAATTTACTCGTCAAATTCAATAGGATTTGCTGTGGCATGCATTGCATATAGTCAAATAGGTATAGCCTACCTCACCACCTTATCAAAAAAATTAAAAGTTAAATATTCAAAATTATATTTTTAGGAAACGTATTTTAAAAAACGTATCCTAACCCAATCCTTACGCAAAACTGACCTTACTGCCTATAGCCTGCCTATATTAGCTGCAATGCATACCTTGCTGATAATAATTTCCAATTGATACAAAGATAAGTGCAATAATTCACGAAGCAACGTGAAATAAAGGCTGCTTCCAATAATGTCAGGATCACATATCTGTAGGTAAGGGTTGGTTTTTTTCACCAACTCAAAGGAAAGAGCTGACCAGGCAAAATGTTAGAGCGGATCGGATTTCTTTTTAAATGATTTCAAAAAAGGAGCAGATTCTATGTTCGACAGTTTCGACAGAATGTATGTTTTTTATGTATGTTCACCGATAACTCAATCAAGTGTATCCCGATTTCGAAATTTTTGTGCCATTTGAAGAGTAGTTAAATGAGAAGAATTTTAAAAATAAAAAAAACTTTAAAAATATTGATTTTAAAAACCCATAACTATAAAGTGAAAAATAACAGAAAACAATTTTAGACATAAAAAGCAATGTATGTTACAATTTACAATATTTAGAAGTCGGGCCAAAGACAAAATCTAGTCTTCAGGTTGAAAGTCATGGTACCTACGCCATTGGTTGTGTGATTTCAAATATTATTTATCCATATCCATATCCAGATCCATAATACTTAGTGTATGTATTACACGCCAAGTCCCTCACAGGGTGGGCAGAAAACGTGGAGCGCTTAGTGAATTAAGATTATTGTTTTGACATTAACTATCAATAAAAAAAACAACCTACCTGAACATATACAATTTTACGAGAATCTCTGT
Organism: Macrosoma leucophasiata; assembly: GCA_036365455.1. Lineage (NCBI taxonomy): Eukaryota > Metazoa > Arthropoda > Insecta > Lepidoptera > Hedylidae > Macrosoma > Macrosoma leucophasiata. The sequence continues at coordinate 13,600,310 of JAWQUS010000009.1, read as the reverse complement.
AGCAAAAATTATTATCCCCAGAGAAGATACGCAAGCTTATCGAGATACCAACATGTTAAAATGTATAAAATTAGCACCATCAAAAATAAAACATTTGGAATTTTTGTGAAAGTATTACTTACCGTAAGGACACAGACAGTGATAGCTGGCACCGTTGAGAGGTTGTGTGAGGTCGACACATATGCCATTATTCAAGCAGGGTGACGGATTACACGCGTCCCTCTCCTCGCAATGTGGCCCCACGTACCCAGGACAACACTGACATTCGTAACCCTCCTGCAATTACATGCCATCAATAAATCCGTCCTCTCTAATACCCGGTTTCTGAGGTTCTTTTGACAACGGCTTATCCTTTCGATTTGAATTCAATAACTGTCTAAATTGCGTTTCCGAACTTCAAATTGTAAGATAAACTGTAGTTAACACAACTGGCCAATGAGGTCTCCTTATTGTTTCTATAACTTCCATTAACATTGCATTTCTGTTCTTACACGATTTGCGACTGATCTATATCCCACGGAAATAAATGCATTTAAGATTATCAATGAATAGAAGTTTTTTCGATCTCCAAATTAAGAAAAGAACGTAATTTATAAAACTCAACAATAAAATTAACTTATGCCTTCAATTTAAAAAAGACCCATCAATTGAAAATAGGTTCGGTTTTTAAGTTTTTTACTAGTGGTAGAGCTCCAGTGACGGAGCTCGCGGGCGTAGGCACCACCGCATTACCTAATTTACTTGCCGCTAAATGGTAGTGTTCAGCAGTATCGTGTTCCGGTCAGGTGGTAATGTACGGCCCTGTAATTTCCGGCACAGAGGCGTAACACCTTGGGCCTCAGGAGTGGTAACGCATCTGCATTTTGGTCTTGGTCTTCATGTGGGTGTCTATAGGCTGCAGTCATCACTTAACATCAATGTGAACTGCATGCTTGTTTGTTTTTTTTTTTTATATAATGTAAGTACATTACATAAAAAAAAAAAGTTACGGAAGGTAGGTAAGACCTGTAGAGAAACACATCTTTAGACAATCGATATCTTTATTCTCTACAACTTTAATGAATCCGTGGCTAATAAAGCAAATGGAGAACTCAGAAACCGAGCTTTTGTAATTTTTGTAATTTTGTGATTTTTAATCCCACATATACTAACCATAGATACGTTTGTGTAACATACGCCTTTCCCGGAACAATCTTGCGACTCCCCGCAGTTGTCCGACTTCACAGTAACTTTTAGACGGACGCATTGTGATCCCCAGTTCTCGGATACAACTGTAAATATAAGTTTTTATTGCCTCTTGAGGAAAGAGGTCAAGAATTTAATATTATACGTAACGTTACGTATAACGTTGAATCAAGATGCAGAGAACTCGTGGAAAATGGATTTAAACTAACTATTCTCTGGAATTGAGAGCAGACATGTACTAAATTTTACTTACTTATTACGTACCTACATTCATTTTGTTAAAGTATCAAGACATCTTAACAATATCTAACAGTGCTAGTATCAGCGCTATATGTAAATGTATCGTTCTGTCCTCTGTTGTGTATAATTTGTTCAAATTGAATTGAACAATGTATTCATACTTTCTTGTTTTATGCGACACTAAAACGATTTTAAGCCATCATCATATTAACTAAAGCAGTGCGCTTGGTACGTGACATAACTGCATATGTCTTCCTCGAAACTCATGAATATTTACGTTTAGCTTCAATGGATAAGCACAATTTGGAACGAATCTAGTTAATACGATTCATTTGGAGATATTGTTTTTGGAAATGGTTTACTTATAGAGGTACCTATGCTATGCCTATTATTACCTATCAATAAGTTGACGCCTTCGGTCAGGTCTTTATCGTAGAGTGTGAACAATTTAGCTCCATGTTCGTCCAAGGGAGTGATATCCAACAGCATACCATCGGAAATGTCACAGTGCTCATGACCCTGTCGAGTTACTTGGTATACGGCCGGCTGTAATACGGCATGTTGAGCCCTGAAAAACAACTCTCGTAGAAACACGTGTGTATTGAGCCCTGTAAGCAATCTATAACCGTTCAGGTCACTGAATAATCGATTTCATTTCTACATGGCTATTTTTATAAGTGAACTTACCGTGGGTTGTCAACATGCGTGGCGCTTATTTCAAAGGTTACATTCTGGTCCACGCGTGCGAAGCCCTCGAGTAGCGTGGAATTCACAATGCGGACGATAAGGATGTCTCCGCTCTGAATGTCAGCGGAGCCCTCCCACGACACGATGTCCGGGGGACACTCCTCTTCGGCCGCTCCCGCGCCGCCCCCGCCGCCCCCTCCGCCACCGCGAAGTCCCAGCACACCCGAGCATTCCTCCGACATCCACACACCGCAAAAGTCACACATTAATTGTATTAAGCAAGTCAACCTACATTCTAAGCAGATATAAATGTATGCCGACTATTGCCGACACGGTGAATTAATGAAGTATTAGTAGGTACGTTACGGTGAATAAATAATTAAGCTAATGGAGAATGTCACAGGTCAGCTGTTGAATAGCTGTAACTAATAGGTACCTACATACCCTGTAATAGGGAATTCCAATAGCATGCAAATACATAAATTATTAATGAATGAGAAAAGTAGATAAATATCCATTTTCGTTGAATAATTTAATATAAATCTCGTTTATTTATATACCTACACATACCTATTCCACTAATCTATACTTATAATAAATCTGTAGAAGTGTAAATTCTGTACATTAAAAATATTGAAAAAATAAATACCAGGGGATGTTATTAGATCGATACCGAACACAAATATGTGATTAGAAAATTTTTTGTCTGTCTGTCTGTTTGTTCAAGCATCACATAAAAACGACCAGTCCGATTACAATGAAACTTGGTATGATTATACTTTAACCTTTGGCGCACAACACTGGGTACTTTTTATCCCGGAAAAATGTCTGTTTGTCTGTGTGTTTGTGCGCGCTAATATCAGAAACGGCTTATTCGGTTTGCGGTTGTGGTAAGTTTCACTTAACATTTAGTGCTTATTTCATGTGAATCGGTTCAGAATTAAAAAAGTTATGTCAATTTAAAGAATCGTATCGAATATTTTTAAGCTATGCTGTATCTTAATTCTATCTTTTAGGGGGTTTTGTACCTAAAAGGTAAAAACGGACCCTACGGATTACTAATCCTCCGCTGTCAATCTGTCTGTCCGTCTGTCTGTCACCAGGCTGTATCTCATAAATAGTGATAGCTAGAAAGCTAACATTTACACAAATTATGTATTTCTGTTACCGCTATAATGTAGACGCTTAAAATTTTCACAGAATTTTTCGGTCTTAAGTTGTATTGTAGCTTCCATAATAAATCGTATATACATACAATAAATAAAATTGGAGTTTTTTTTTGTAACATTAAAATAACCGCTTTTTACTAAATGCATATGTATGTATACACGGTACATAATATACCAAAACAACATTTTTTTCAATTTTTGTCTGTCTGTCTGCCTGTTTGTTTGGCGGGGCAGATAGCTGATGTGATAAGGAGTAACTTAGGCTACTTTTATCTCCATACATCCATACACACATACATACCTACATACAAATCTACATACAAATAAGTAGAATTGGAGTGTATCCGACTTTAACGGGACTTCCACGGGTAGGTAGCTGATGTAATAAGGAGTAACTTAGGCTACTTTTATCTCCATACATACATACATATCTACATACAAATAAGTAGAATTGGAGTGTATCCGACTTTGACGGGACTTCCATGGGTAGGTAGCTGATGTAACAAGGAGTAACATAGGCTCCTTTTATGTCCATACATCCATACATACATACCTACATACAAATAAGAATAATTGGAGTGTCTTCGACTTTAGCTACTTAGGCTACTTTTATCTCCATACAACCATACATACATACCTACATACAAATAAACAGAATTTGAGTGTCTCCGATTTTGACGGGACTTTCACTGGCAGATAGCTGATGTAATAAGGAGTAACTTACGCTACTTTTATACTAGCTGCGCTCACGACTTCGTCCGGGTAGATACTGAACAATCATATTTTTTCTCACGTAGACGAAGTCGCGGGCACAGCTAGTATACCTAATAAATAAACATCTTCGTATGTTTGTCCAAATATTCGTAGTCTATTGCATGTAGCTATCTAATTTCTATTTTTGTTATCAATTATTTACACTTGCTTCGTTTAACTATTTTTGTTATGAGAGACGGTCGGCATAGAGGTGGTGCAGTATTAGACATAGAGATTGATCTTCTTTGGTAAAGACGTTGCCACGCCCGTCTGAGCCCTGAGAATTGTATTTGTGCCAAAAATGACGATGCTGTACACTTACAGTAAAGTAGCGCTTAACCCTATAATTTTAGCGATGGAAACTACCTCGTATTCTACTGAGTTTGACTCTACCACCAAAAAAATTTAAAAAATCTTAATCAAGTTATCTATACTTATAATAAAACTGAGTAGAAGAAAATAAGTGTAAATTCTGTACATTGAAAATATTGAAAAAATAAATACCAGGGGATGTCACTAGATCGATACCGAACACAAATATGTGATTAGATTTTTTTTGTCTGTCTGTCTGTCTGTTTGTTCAAGCATCACATAAAAACTACCGGTCCGATTACAATGAAACTTGGTATGATTATACTTTAACCTTTGGCGCACAACACTGAGTACTTTTTATCCCGAAAAAATGTCTGTTTGTCTGTGTGTTTGTGCACGCTAATTTCAAAAACGGCTTATCCGATTTGCGGTTTTCATTAATATATTGTGGTAAGATTTACTTAACATTTACCCCCTTATTCATAAACGTACATTAGACACGTTTTAGCTATAGAATGCTTTGTCATTGTCAGTTGCATTGTCAAATGTGCAGGATAGAAAAAGACAAAGGAGAGATTAGCAACACTTTAGCTAAAATACGTTTATGAATAAGAGGGTTAGTGTTTGTTTCATGTCAATCGGTTCAGAAATAAAAAAGTTATGTCAATTTTAAGAAACAAATCGAATATTTTTAGACTATTCTGCATCTATCTTCTATCTTTTTTAGGGTTCCGTACCTAAAAGATAAAAACGGACCCTATTTCTAATCCTCCGCTGTCTGTCTGTCTGTCCGTCCGTCCGTCTGTCTGTCTCATAAACAATGATAGCTAGAAAGCTAAAATTTTCACAAATTATGTATTTCTGTTACCGCTATAACGACAAAATTAAATACTAAAAATAAGAAAATGAAAGTATTAAGGAGTCCAAGGGGGCACACAATAAACGTGTTTTTTTTCGTATATTTTCTGCTCGATATTAACAACGGTACATAGCAAGTAGACGCTTAAAATTTTCACAAAATATGAAGTTGTATATTATCTTCCTTAATAAATCCATACTGTCTATACTAAGATTATAAATATGAAAGTGTGTTTGTTTGTCCGTCTTTCACGTCAAAACGGAGAAACGGATTTGTGTAATTTTCTATGTAGAGATAATTGAAAAGGTGGAGAGTGACATAGGCAACTTTTTGTCTTCTTATATTTCCCCACCCCCCTAAAATAGGAGGTGGCAATTTAAATGGAGCATTCCACAATTTGCAAGGTACAAAGTTAAAACTTGGTACGCGAACTCTTTGAGCCTAACAAACAATACGTACATCTTTTTTTAGGAATCTGCCCCCATCCCCTTATAAGAGGGAGTGAAAATTGTATTGCGATAACCGCAGTCTTCCGCGGTGCAAATTCAAAAATTGGTATGCAGACTCTTTGTTACTAAAATAAAAAACAGCATTTACTTTAATTTTTTTTTGGATATCTGCCTTAAATAGCGGGTGGAGGTTTGTAGGAGCATTCCACAATTTTCAGGGCAGAAAATTAAAACTTGGTATACTGACTCTTTGAAATGTAACGTAACTTCACGCCTGTAATCCCGAAGGGGTTGGGAGAAGTAAAGGCAATCATAATGCTTGCAAACACCGACTATTTGCCGGTTACGTTTGGGCCGGTTAACTTCGAGGTACTGAGAAATTTCCAGATAATGGAAAAATCCCAATAGAACCAGAGATAAAAGACTGCCAAAAATTGGTATGCAGACTATTTGCCACAAAAAAAACAAGATAAAGTTAAAAAAGGTAATACAGAATTTTCTCATTTTTAGCCTATATAAAAATGGATAACAATTGGAACTTGATTGGGATATTTCCGCAGGATCGTAAAATTTGAATTATTTATAAAACGAAATCCACGTGGGCGAAGCCGTGGGCAAAAGCTAGTTACGAATAATGCTACAAATTAACTGCAATACAATCAGAATACCTACAGATCTTTTTATACACACAGCTTCTTTGTATATCTAAGAAAGTTATGATTCTCAAAAATAATGAAGAAAGGCACAAGGTACGTGACCTTTTACATGCTTATCCTACTTTTGAAAAAATAATGAACGGTGTGCAACTTTTAAGCAGAAAGCTTTTCCTCTTTGTACTTTTGCGCGGAGACGATTTACGGTTTATGTTTTTGACCTCGCCATGCTGTCACGCTCAAAATTATATGTATGAACGACAATACATATTACATCCCTGTTGGATAACAGAAAATGTGCCTGAAAAGAACATATTTTGTATGTTTCATTTTTATGTTTTCATATTTTAGTAAATTTAATGAATCATTGCCTTGGTCGTTTAGCGAATAAGTACTTACGTTAATGTCCGAGCTTCGAATATCGGTTAGGAAATAAGGGACAATATTTTCATTTTGTATGTGACAGATAAATATCAATATGCTCATACCATGCTATAACTGAAGATAAAGACTAGACTTACCTTAAGTTTTAACGGTGTTAATAGACAGATATCATGTCATCAGTCTTTGAGACGATCTTTAGATCATGTTTTTTTCATGAGATCTTAATGCCGCATTCTGGGACTGAGATCTGTCTTTTAGTACGGACATTAATGTTCAAAACTTGAACTGTTTATCTTGACGTCGTACGAGTATCGATAATCGAGATTAAAATTAGATTTTTAAAGAGACAATGGCAAGCCCCCAATAACATAAAATTTTAATACGATCAATCGTAAAAGCATGTACCTACATGATAGTATGCTTAGACATATACATATGACACATTAACTTGCAATTTCGAGAAATCATAGCAAGGTTATAAATCATATACCTACGTTTATAAACTTTATAACTGTTGTATTGAAAATATATTCGAACATACTAGGACTATTCTATGCCACTTTTGCCACGAAGCTCGTAGAATGCAAAAAAGGAAACTACAAATAAATTTTCATTCGTAGCAATTGAAGCGAAAAAAGCTCAAAAACGGTATTTTCACAGAGTGATTGAATTTTGTAACGACCTTTGTTGAAGTATGAAAAATGTTTTACCGTGATCGGAAAATTCAACTCGTGTGTCTCATTCCCTCGCCACAGACGAGACTCTCGCGGCAGCACTGGCAGATCACAATCTATAGCCGCTAGGCGATCTTGAAACCGCGTCGAGGAATGCCCTGCGGACCCGAGTGCACTAGAACTACTGTTTAACTTTTGCTTTCTTGCACTTTTCACTAAGCCTTTTGTGCTCGCGTATGCTCGAGTGGTTGAATAGCGAGCCGTGGTCGGGCTCTCGGTGGTAAGGTATGCCTTTGTTGTTTTAGCGTTTTCCTTTGTTGTTAACGCTTTAGTTGTCGGCGGCACGGTGTTCTCTAATGGCTTCGTGCTCGACGTTGAGTGGATAAAGACTGTAGCTGGAGGCGCTTGAGAACTTAATACCCTTTTAATCTCATCACGTGGAGTCGACGTTTCACAGATACAGACGCCGATTAACGACAGGATTAATGCCGTCGCCATCGGCAAAAAGTATATTAAACGGATTTTTTTCATGCTGCTTTGTAAATAAATCTCAACCGTTCTCTTTTTTTTTATTCTCTCGTGTTTAGTTTATTTGGCTCTGTTTCAATGACATATATCCCGACATTGTTCCCTGCCAAAACAATACATTTGTTAGTTTCATGAATGCAACAGCTATAAAAAGGAAACCTTAATTAATTAAATTAATGTTGATCCACATAATGTGTATAACTACATAAAAAGTAACCAAAAGAACAAAAAGCTGGAATTCATGCTAATCGAATTTCGATGGCGCCACTTCATAATGAAAACATCTATAATTGGAGAAGCCGTAGAGTCCTTACCACGAGTGGCGACCCTCTTCAGATCAAAGTGGCCTTCCACCTTGGTGGGTACCTACTTCATGCAAAACTTTACAACGAATTTGGGTCTTATTGTATAATTTTAGTTGGTAAATCTATAGAAGTGTATTAGGTCAAGTGAGGTTATATTTTATGATTTACCTATTAGCTTTATTTCTGAAGAACTTGTACAATTGAGTGTTTCCAAATTGTACGGTTTAATTATAAATATGAACTTGTTTAATTGATCCGTTATTCCTAATTATTATTCGTTAATGTTGTTCGTATAGGCTGTTTTCATTGAAGTCCTTGTATAGAGATTATTTGGTAGACTGTAAGCGACATAATCCCTCTATTTGAAATTAAGTAGGTATTTCTTCACAAGTATAATTTTTATTGTTAAAAATGGCACTATGGTCTAGGTTTAGCAGATTATATAATATAATGCCCCGAGTAGTAAATAAAGGGCAGTCTTGGGTCGTTTCACAAGGTGAACCGTGTGTCTGAAGGATTCAAGTAAGTAAATCACGTAGTCCAGACGAAGTAAAGGAACTCTGTTATCGAAACTTGTCCACACGTTTAATGTAGATGTTTAAAAATTTCGGTATCGTTACTCTGCCTCTACCTCCGAGCTTCGGTGGTTTAGTCGTTTCAGACTGTTGCTATGCTAAGATCCCCGGAATTTAGGCTGAGAGCTATTTGTGTTCTCCGATTGTTCGGTGACAGACTACGCCAGTCTTGAAATGACCCGTCTACAAATGTTTCTAAATCTTTAGGTCAGCAGTAAGTACAATTGCCTTTCAGATGATTTCCAGTAACACCACCACAGTGCCAACTCGGGACTGTTGAATGTCAATAGACTCACCACCTTATTACCTACCTACACGGCATGAAACATAATGGCAAATTGTGGGTTTTTGCAATAATTTGCACTAGTATGCATGATTGCATGATATATATTTACTTCTACTTAGTATTACTGAGTTTGTTGGGATGCGGAGTTCTTCTCAGTAGTGACTGCACTTGGAACTCTGCTAAGAAGTAACTTTGATCTTGACGAATAAGTTTTTCTTTTTCTTCATTTATAATCATTGAAGGAATTGAACATTTTGTGATAATCATATTTTAAGAAGTTCTTTAAATTTTAATTTTAATTTACTATTTTTTTTTCTTTTACTATATGTGTTGGTTATTCACTCTAGGTAATTTATGACTTCTTGACGTTTTGAAAGTATCTGTAAAGATCTATTCAAAATAAATATAAAAAATTTCTCTCTTACTTACTTTCGTTCGAGGAAATCAGTCGTAACGTAACTTCACGCCTGTAATCTCCAAAGGGGTGAGTCAGAGGTAAATACATGCATACATGCAATCACACACGATTCGCCTGTTACGTTTACATCTCCGGGAACAATATTAAACCCCGGTTAAGGTGATACTGGGCAACTTCCAGAAAATGGAAAAGTCCCAATAGAACTTACCTTTCCGACAGGTTCTGAGCTCAATCGTACAAGACTAGTTTACTGATGCAGATATTACTGGCGTGAAGTTACATTTGGGAACTATTAGCCTCCGAAGCATTATTGGTAGGGTTGAGGACTGGAGTAAATTCGAGGACTAAGTCAGATAAATATTTGCCAAAGATCAACGACGCTTCTATGGCTCTGGTATGAGGCTTTAGCGGTTTCATGACATTTTCAACAAAATTATTTGCGGAAAGAGATAAATCACGAATGCCACTGAGGTACGTAACGGTGCTTACTCCACTGCCGTGATTCCACGAGTCAGATTGCTTTTGCGGGTGGAAAGTATCCAATAGGGATTGCCGCGTAATAAAGTGAAGTAATAAAAATTACTTTATTTCATTAGTTTTGTTCATGGGAATCACTGTGATTTATTTAAGGAAGCCTAAATGCGTTACACTAGATATTTTGATAAGGCTTGCAAGTTTCCAGTTTGCCAGTGATAGTTAGGTAGTAGTTAACAAAATAAAAGGTACCGATAATAGGTACCTACTATTGGCGACTACCACCTAATTAACATGACGGTGGATACTCATTCGCAAGAGAGACCAGATTATTGAAGTTTCTTGTAAATATGTACCAATAATATGATCATTATTAAAAAAGTTTTTAATGGGTAAGAGGTAATTATTTATAGTCGTCAATACGATGTTATCAAGGTTGATAAATACGTATTAAAAAATGTAAAACTTCTAAATCTATAAGGGACTATTTTTACCTTATTATACTTAAAACTATAGTTATGCCATGCATAAGTGTAGTAATAATTATAAATTAACGAAAAGCGTTTTCTACATCTAAATCTACGTATAATTACCATCAACATCAGACAATCTACAGAAGTTTAAATACTTACGTAACATCCAATAAATTTTCGAACTGATATTTAACCTCATTCAAACGTATTGGAATCATTAAATGGAGAGAAAATAAATACTAAAGCCTTCGGTCATGCTAACACCAGATAGTAAAAGATGTACCACTAACTTAATATTTTCTTGCTTTACGGTATCACGTAATGAACGATCACTTCCAGTAATTGTCCACTGAGCTGAAAATTATATTGTGAGTGCCAAGAAATTTTTTATTAAAGGGAAATTGGTATGTATTTTGCAATGTTTTGGCTGGAAAATGTAGCGACGCGGGACGGGCGGCAACGTCAGCCGCAGCCTCCGTGACACTGAGGGAGGGTGTTCAGTCACCCCTGTCCCGGCACTGCACCCCCGCGTACCCGGCGCACCCTACAGACTACACCACTGTATCTTTACTTAATTTCCAACATGCATATGAACCAACACTTTCTTTAATCTGGCCGGTATTTATCGATTCCGTATTTTTGGTTTACGATTCTTATGAGTGAGGACGGAGACAGGACGCACCCAAGGAAATACACACTGTAAACTACTTCCATGTTTACCATTACCATTTGCCATGAAGGCCAATCTTTAATCACCACCAAGAAGTCTAGTCAAGATCCGTCGCTACTACTCAGTTTAAAGATAATTCTGTGCCAATAATTAGGTAGATACCTAGATCTTTGCATCGCCGTCTAGCGAGTACAGTGATAGCAACGCGTTAAATGTTAGTAATTAAAATTAAATTTAAAAACCGAGTAGATTTTACAATACTTTTGGCTCTCGAACTCTTTGATAGTAGAGCAGGTAGGGCCTAAAGTTTTTGCATTAAAAAAAATACCTAGTCTATATTTATGTTACTTACACTACTACAATATATTTGTTAAAAAAATAAACGAATATTGTAAAGTGTTGTCACTGTCACTCACTTATATAAATATATAAGTGAGTGACAGTGAGTCTAATCTATAAATCTAGATTCTGCTGCACTGCTACGACGTGTTCCGTTTTTTCTGTTCCTGCAAACAAAGATGAGATAAGTATCTAAGTTTTTTTTTTCATCATCGAATCATTATAACTTAATTTAAACTGAAAGTCGGTAAGGTAGTAGTATTAACGCGAATCAACTTCACGAACAACATAAATCTGTCCATATGGTTTCAATAAAAGTCTATGAGTTGATTAATAATCCTTGTGACTTCTTGCATAGTTTATATCATTAATAGCCCGAAGTAACTGTAAGCTGCCTGCATATATTGTGAAAGTCAATCTGTATGTTGACCATGTCATCAGTGCCGCGTAGATTATTCATTGGATAGCCATCGATCGGCTCCTTGTCCGTCCTACAGAAGTTTACGCATGATATTCAATAAGTTAGATGAAGTTGGCAACACGTACTCACCTACTTAATATTTATAACTCTTACCTACACTCTAGGTAAAAATTAGAAGTTTCTTGTTTTTAACGGTCACAAGAGCTATTTGTTCTAAAAATATGCTCTGGTAGTACCTACCTACCAATAAATTTGGAAAATTTCGGTAGATAAAGGTAAATTATTACTGGTAACTTAACTTTTATTATTGGTGTAGGGCGTAGGAACCACCGCAATATATAGACCCATCCTCCTCTAAATAGTAGCGTTTTAACACTATCTTACACTAGTCAGATGGTGGGTAATGTATTTTCTAGTATTATCTACAACAGGCCGCAGTAGTGGCAACGTATCTACATTGGTACCTTATTATAATAACATCTTTGGTTTTATAACTGGACTTTTACTTTTGGACGTATAATGGGTTGCCATTATTATTATTAAATAATACCTGACCAATCCAACTGAATAATTATCCATCTATGGTTTGTTGAAATTGGCTTGATGCTCATAATAATTTTTCGATAGTTTATAGCGATAATAAATATTACACTACCGGTGTTCACAATCGCATGGTGACATGTTCGTTTAAGATAGGCACATCAAAGATTTATGGGTTGTGTGGGGCAAGCGTCTGCTACAGTAGATAAACGAATTAAATTCCCAAAGGTCGGCTGAGTACAAACTACTCGAAAGTATATGTCGCACTATGTTTGTTATTTTACTTAGGTACTTAGGGACTTCGATACTTTACTAATCTATATGAGATACCATTGATTGATCATGACTTAATAAATAAAATAAATCGTTCTATAAAATAATATTATCTAATAGGTAGTCAGCTATTGAGCAATTGACTACCCAGACTATACTATAAAATCTTCAGTCCTAATTCTAGTAACATAAATGGTCACTGGAACGCGATTGAATCGCTACGCTGTCTTGCTCTAACATTGGTACCACATATTGGTTAAAGCAAGACAGTAGAGGAGCAATTGAATAGCGATCCTCTGACGATTACGACTAATAACGTTCCGATAGTAAAATTAGGCCCAGATAGATTAGCTGCCTACGCTACGTAGCCTCGTAGCTTTGTGCTACGATTTTGTGGGTATTTACTTTTTCGTTAGTTGCATATTATGTCTAATGATATCAGTGGATACGCCAACGAATAGATGTAACACTCTTAGTTTAGTGGAACGATAGTGTTCGAGTTCGATTTGATCATAGAATAGAATATTCTTTATTGTACACCAGAATTGAAGACAAATACAGATGGATGGTTTTCTAAGCACCGTTATAAAGGCTATTTATTGAGCGTTTTTTGCAGTTCAGAAGACGATCACAAGCTGTTAAGTACGTATTGCTCAATTGCGGTGCTGATCAACTAAATCAGGTAGGTACTAACGGGCCGATCAGAAATTAGCTCAATTCAACTATTGTCACATAAGTCTAACTCACACTGGGTCACCATGGTCCGAGATAAAGATAAAAGTATGAGGCATGACCCACACACCATTAAATGGACAAAGAGCCTGATCTCCGCAATGAGACAAATAATGAATAAAATTATTTATTTATTTCACAAGGCATTATCGACCAGTCAACCTTTGGGTAGTGTTGAAAATTTAACTGGTGCTGACAGGTGAGAATGCTATAAATAATACAAGTATTTGAAATGGGTACTTATGAAAAAGTGTATCCAATGTAAATAATATACTAAATAGACATACATACATCATAGATAAATAAATATAATATACATACATATTACACAAATATAAACGTACAATAATATAAAAATATATTGATAAATAAATATGAAGTACAAGTCTTTCATAAATCAGCTGTTTAAGTGTCATAATTAATACCAACGCGTCATATTCATGCTATAAGCAATAGGGAAGGTCAGAAGAATTCAGAAAGAAGTAACGAAGCTTACGTTTAAAAGCAAATTTACTCGGAGCTTTAAAATTATTACTTAAATTTGAAGTGGTGAGCAAGGTATTTCAATATAGATGCGTGCTACTCCTGAGGTCAAAGGGCGTGCATGTCTACGGTGCGGCACCGTCCGCCATAAGAGCCTCAGTCATCGACTTTACTTTGACTTTTTTTAACTGACAGTTTTCTCAACTTTTTTATACATTAACGCGTGCAAGCACAGTACAGGTATAATTTAAAAAATTGAAGAGAAAAGACTTTGGGCAAGATGAGCTTTTTACCTCCACATGAATAATCCAGTCGGTTTAGAACCAAGGTCAGCCGATAGTACCTAGCTGTAAGTTAGTCATAGGACACAAAAATTCTATCTGCTCTCTTCTCTTTAAATCTATGCTATGGCTTACTTACATTCGTTACAACATTTTAATTTTTAAACTACTACATGGCATGTTACACGCAGTATCCAGTATCCATCCTCCCGTCTTTAGGTCTTTAACTGTCAATAACCTACTTACTAGTGAAACGTGTCTCCTGATGTTATATATTTATTAAACTCTTTACTAACTACAATATCATTACAATATTCAATTGCCGGATTTAAGACAAGCTATTGTCTTTACCAATCATCCATTTACAGTGAATATGACATGTAATAATACAGTAGGTATTATTACATGTCACTTTAGGGATACGATACGAAGAGACTGTATAAATTATGCTTTTCTAGCCTTAATCGAAGACTGAATTTATACCTTATGATCATTCTGGGTTCCCTGTACATGTAGTTCAAGTTGTTTTATATTCAATGAAAGTTTGGTCATTTGTTCCGTGCGTGTCAGAATCAACTAATGTCGGCGACGAAACTCGACGAAAGTAAATAATTTCATAGCAATTTCAAGCTTCATCTCAATATTTCTCGTCAAATCTATAGTTGATGAAAAATTCGTCGTTATCATACGTCTCTGCTATCATTTTGCTTAAAAATATAATTTTCTAATAGGTAGGTAAGTGTTTGTAAACAGTATGGTCGCCAGTCAAAACTGTGGGTAAAAATAAGCTAGATATCAATTCGTATTGTTTAAACAACAAGAACGTTTTAAAGTAAATATATCATTCGGTAAATTAAGACTAAACCCAATAACAATAAATTCTCCAAACTTGAACAATAAATTTTATATAGCGTTCTTGTGACGTAAACATAGATTTTACAGTGTTACGTAATAATTGAAAAGTGCGAGGGTCGGGGAGGCGGTGGTAGCGTGTTGGCACTTTGCCATCTCGCCCACCAACGAGCCCTATAGCTCCGCACCGACAATATTCGCAAAAAATAAGTTTTCTCGATCACTCTTAACTAGGTAGGTTTGCAACATGTTACTCTTTTGACGTTACGAATATAATATAACTTTTTAATAAGAAACAAACATATCGTAAACATTGATGGTAAAAAAACCTTCTTAATGGAAGGGTAATAGGTAAATGATAGTGTTAAGCGCTACGGGCGCTAGGGCCTCATAATTTTAAATAACTAACGTCATTTACATATCAACTAATGTTCTCTAGTCCCTATTAGAGGGAGTAGCAACGTCTTGAAATCTATTATGCCTCTATGCAAAAAATTATAAGGCTCTACATTACCACTGGATCGGAACACGATAGCGCTTAACACTACCATTTAGCGGCAAGGAAATTACTAATATTTTACTGGCAGTATTCCAATACATCGTATTTTCTGCACCATTGCCGCTCTTTGCGATTTATCTAGCCCTAATTTGTACGCCGGCAAAAGTGTAACGCGCAGGAGCCTACATTCAGTATGAATATGCTCAGAAAAATAAGAAGAAACGTCTTGCCGGTTTTGTGAAAAATTCTTAACTAAGTAAGTACATGCTTAATAATATATATAAACTACACTGGATTTGTCGGTAACGGATGTTTGTTTAATTTATTAGAAGTTAGTGAACAAATCAAGCATGAGGTTTTTGAATATTATGTCAAGCATTTTATTGAAAACATATTTAATATATTGTTTAAAAAAACAATATATTAAAATTCCTAAGTAGGTACTTGTATAGGTAGGTACCTGTTCTAAGTATAGGTAATGTTATTTATTGTACTACGAACGATGACCACAAGATAAAAGACAAATTTTAATATTTTATGAACAAAGGTAGCATTTAACGATTTTTTTGCCGCCAACTCTTTTTTTGTAACTAAAAGTTCGTACAGACATAAGGGGATAACGTAGCATTTTCTGGACAGTCAATCAATACCTACCATAGTCGATGCTACAAATGTAGGTAAACAAACATTTATAAGGTTGGGGAAAAAGTCTTTTCGCATTATAGTATGTATGACTTGTAATAAAATCTCTTTGGCTGTAGTATTTGTATCTGGCTGGTTTTGGTATCATTTAAAGTTAAAATTTTAAAGAACATAATTCCAAATTCAAATTAGGCAAATGTGTGATTTTCATTTGTTTTTCGTACTGTCAAGATGAGTGAATCTAATGAAGAAATTCGATACATTTTAAAATTTTACTACAAAAAAGGTAAAAATGCAACGCAAGCCGCGAAAAAAATTTGCGATGTTTATGGACCTAGTGCAGTGTCTGTGAGAGTAGCTCACAGCTAGAGAGTAGATTTGGTTTAGGTGTTTTCAATCCGGAAATTTTGATGTCAAAGATGCACCTCGCTCTGGTCGCCCTATTACGGATAAAATGGATGCCATTTTTGAAAAAGTGGAGCAAGATCGACATATCAGTAGTTACGACGTAGCTGAAGAAGATTTATTACGATATTTGGGTACCTCACGAGCTCACTGAAAAAAACCTAATGAACGGTGTACTCATTTGTGATTCTTTATTACGACGTAATGAAACCGAATCATTTTTGAAGAAGCTGATAACTAGTGATGAAAAGTGGATCACGTACGACAAGAACGTGCGAAAAAGGTCGTGGTCAAAGGCCGGTCAGGCTTTACAGACTGTGGCGAAACCCGGGTTAACTCGCAATAAGGTGATGTTGTGTGTGTGGTGGGATTGGAAGGGCATTATTCATTATGAGCTATTACCACCAGGCAGGACTATCGATTCTGAACTCTACTGCGAACAACTGATGAGATTAAAGCAAGAAGTTGAAAGAAAGCGGCCGGAATTGATCAACAGAAGGGGTGTGGTGTTTCATCATGATAACGCTAGACCTCACACATCTATAGCCACTCAGCAAAAATTAAGAGTTTGGCTGGGAGGTGTGAACCACCTTCTTACATTTAGAAATTTTACTTTTGTATTATACAAAAACCAACAAGTTTACAATGCGGTCATCGCATATTTTCATTAGACAGTAGTTAGTATCAAGTAGTCTAATCTCTAGAGAGCCTTATCATCTACTTCATCGGGTAAGTGGAGGGCCTAAATAAGCAATAGCCTAAGGGAGGGTCCAGTAGGTCCAAATCGCGGCTTAGGCTGTTGCTGGGGAAGGTTAGTATATAATATGGCAAGAGACGATGTTGAATATAAATACGCAGTGTGAAGAGTGCCCACTGCTTCAACCAGGCTAAAAGGGGCGGGATTCGCTGCGCCGTATGCGAGATGTTGTGCGGTACCGCACCATAAACGGGAAAAACTTCCAAAGTGACGTGTGATTCCCGGGGTAAATAAGGCCTAAGGTCACATGCCTTAGTTAAGAAACAACTACGGCGTTTAAACCCATACATTAAAAAAAAATGAAGGTTGCATGTAGATTGCCGATTGGTCACTCCTGAATGCGTATTATGTACCTTGGTGGATTTTATGTATGGCCAAGTAATAACTATCACAGAGACATGACATGCGAGCTGCATGCTTCTTTGCCACCTTCATTAGGTACATAAAAAAAATCGATAGTCACCTTCATAGATTTATAATAATAAATCTATGGCCACCTTGCTTTTTTGACGTAACGTGGTAATTAGGATCATTTTAGGAAAACAGCAATGTACTACTTTCAAACAGAATACGCCTGCTGAGAAACGAGCGACACCACGCGTCGCCATAGATAATGCGGTAGAGTCGCTGGTCACCTTAGGTACTAGAGCCAGTCTTCACACTCACTTCACAAGAGAAATAAAACAAAGTTTAATGGTTGCCGTAAATGATTTATTCACTAATCATAAAGTTAGTATTCTTTTAAAACGTTATAAACGTGTAAAACATGACGTCAATTCATCTACTGATGAATAACTATATTAAGTAGGTACGTCCAAACAATAATAATAATAATCAATTATCTAACAATAATTTCACATAGCTCCTATTTCATTTTTTGATGGATCTGAAGTTTCGACGTTGTCGTTGCTGTAATCCTGAAACCAAAATAATATACATATAATCTATTGGTACAAAGCTCAAAGATCTTGGCATCACAGCACCACATAATTAAGTACAGGCCGCTAATTGGTTGTGTTCAACGCACTTCTCCGGCAAGATGCTCACGAGTGACAACGTGTCAATATTGTAACCTACAAATAATATTGTATACAAATGTAGCTAATAATGTACAAACTGTCACACGTGCCTGATAATTGCATTTAAAAAAATCCAGCGGCCCAGATCGTTTTAGAACGTTAATGCAGTGTATAGTTAAAAGAAAATATCAAAAATATTTCAGCTGCAAAAAAGTAAATGTACTAGCTTGATAATAACTTTGTAGAAAATAAGTTTAAAGATTACCACCACGGTAGTAGTCACAAGTAGATTCCGACTAAAGTGACTGAAAGGTCGGATAATTGGGGAAGTGTTAGTGGTCGCAAGAGAAATCCGAAAACAGAATTTCTACAACTTCGCGAAAGGCTACGATATTGAAAATATTTTTAATCTAATGATTATGATTACGAATTACCTCATCGATATTATCTTGTTCGCTATAGTGTGCGTAGTGTGGTGCCGCCGCCATGTGGTCTGGGTGGTACCGTAGACGATGCGAGCGCAGGGTGGAGGCGTACGCGAATCTCTCGTTACACCACTTGCAAGTCAGCGGCTTGTGACCCGTGTGAGTATACATATGCACCTAATAAACAGATGCACAAAGTTTTTTTTATATCTGATAAAACATAGGAATAATCAAAAATCTTTTCTATAAAATGGGAAAAGTGTTATTGGTGTCACTTGCAATGAATTAGCATCATTGTAAATTATTGTACAGTGAGAGAACTCACCGCTTATTCAAAATCAATAAAATATAGCTTTATTTTAACTGCGAAGGGTTTCGAAAGGTTGCGACACCTTTCGTTCGTTACGTTAAGACGAAAGCATTTTAATGTCAATCTCAATAAGTTACAGATGGACTCTGCCGTTGCTGATGAATGGCTGGCAGACAACGCAAAGCCAAAGTACCGGTCGTAGAAAGCTGAAACTTGGCACGTAGGTTCCATAAGGAGCACAAAGAAACGATTTCCCAAAACATACGGGGACAGAAATAATTATACGCCTACGAAGTCAAGCACAAGTGAAAACTGATAAAAGATTCAATATGCAAAGAAGGTTGTTGTAACCTCTGATCATTTAGTAACTGACAACTAACTAACCTTCAGGGTCTGTCTCCGCTTAAACGCTTTGTTGCAGTAGGAGCAAACATGTCTGCATTTGTCTTCGTGGACCAACAGATGTTTACGAAGAGTCCGTCGACTGTTCAGCACGCGGTTGCACACGTAACACGCGTATGAGGTGTCTTCGTGTGTGTCCATGTGCGTCTTCAAATTAGAATATGTTTTAAACCTGCGTAAAAGAAACAAATAAATATTAGCGCATCCGTAATATCCGTAATATCCGTCGTATACAGTTGTAAAAAATCATTTGTACAGAAAATATGAATAAGGTACAAAGCTGTTTTTCAAATTTCGAGTAGAATTTTTCGAGTAAAATACATTTGGTCGACTATTACTCGCAAACTTGTAAAGCCAACTTAAGAGTTTTCCTTTTAATTTCATTATTTATGGGTACTATTGCCGTAACGTTTGAAATTCTAACAACAACCGCTTAGTCTCTAGGTGGGGTGGCTTACACTTGACTCTAACGAAAATTGGCCCTTTAAAGCTTAATAAGTCACGAACAGTAAACTGAATCGAAAAATGATGTTTGCACACCCCTAACATTTTTGATAGAATCCAACGATATCCCACACTATATAGAAAACGAAAAATAAAATAAACATCCCCGTGTTACATGAAGGGGAGGTACCTTAAATAAAAAAAAAATATTATGATTTTATTCTACCATTTTGTCGGCGTGATTAAGTTGTATACTTGTGCCAAATTTCAAGCCTCTAGTACCAATCGTTTTTGCGCTAACCGCGGACGAACAGACAGACGGACATGGCGAAACTATAAGGGTTCCTTGTCTACTACGAAACCCTAAAAATGGCTTTAATTAAGAAAATTAATAAATCATGTCATTGCTTAACGGCATTAAAGTAGGTACTGTTTTAAAAAGCATTTATTCATTACGATTTTTTTCAGAGATGAAAAAAGGTCTATTAACTGTCATGAATGGTGGCTTTTACTTTAGTCGTCTTTGTCGAGGACCGACCGACCTAGTTTTGTAGACACGCGTTTTAGGCTTTAGTTTCTTCAGAGTCGTGTTGAATCTGTTGTTTTAGTTGGAAGTAGGCGATGAATTAAATATTTAAAGAAATCTTAAGAATAAGATGTTTGTTTGTACAAATGTTTGTTTGTATCTGATCTTAAGGATAAATTAGATCAACGTTAAAGTAAGCACATAACATCCGTCGCGTCGTACATGTTTCACCGGCATTTGGGAGTTTACGATTTGGAATGAATCTTTCACATGAAAAAAATGTTGATGATGTATATGAGGCGGTGCTAGCTCGTTTTTATCGCACGGATATTCGCACTTATACCCATGACCCAACATTGATAATATTGATAATTGTATATCACATAATCATTAGCACACGCTGTTCTTACGATTTGGAACACTTCTTGCAGACGAAAGGCTTGTCGTCGCTGTGTATGGCTCGATGTTGCCGCAGCTCGCCGTTGGTGCCGCACGCATACCCGCACTGGTCGCACACGTAGCTCTTGATCTTCTCGTGCACCACGCGCTTGTGGGCTGCCGCCGATGACCTAGTCGTGAATCTGTCAATTAAAGACTACATTAACCCGTATCTCCACCGACCCTAATTGGAGCACTGTGGTGGAGTAAGCTCCAGGCTTCTCCCCAAAAAGGGGAGAGACTCGTGCCCAGCAGTGGGACGTGTCAAGGGTTGCCATTATTAAATAAGGACAAAAGCTATTTAGAAAGCCGCAGTTCTCCCAAAATCTGACATAACGACACTGCAAACATCTTACGAGATACATAAAAAACATGGATATATACTTACTTTAAGTCGCATACATCACATCGATATATTTTTCTTTCTTCTATGGGTATGTGGGATTTTATATGTGATTTCAATGCATCTTTGGAATTAAATATTTTATCACAGGAAGAACACTTGAACTGACGCTCGGATTTGGGTACGTGCCGCAGTATATGTTTATTATATGCAGCCAATGACTTTGCTATACGTGGACATTTATCACATCTGTAAATGTAAAATTAGTAAGCAGTTAACAGCAGTCACTATTTCAAATGAAAAAAAAACTACAACTGTGTGAATACCATGTTTAAAAAAGTATGTGGGATAAGGGCTCTCTTCTCTTTTTAATTTATATGGATTACATATTTGGAACTTGATAGGGTTGGGGTGGATTTTTAAAAAATTAAGTATAAGTTCATTCACCTGTTCATTCATAGAAGGCAATATTTTTCTTATTAAAAAAAAGGTCAATCATGTGCCGTTTTCATTTGTGACGTCAAGTCTTATCAATAAGCAAAAGTTAACTACAGTTAAGGGATAAGGGATTAGTAGATTGAAAGAAAAGTATGTTTGTTTTATTGAATTTAAAAAATAATAATAATTTAAGTATAAATTAGAATCGGCATTCTATCACTATTTTAACTTCAAGTGGTACTTACGTTAATACATTAGGATTTTTATGGTCTTGAACATGTTTATATAATGAAGTTTTTGATTTGATAACAGCTCCACAAATGCATTTAACTGTAGGCTTCACCTTATGCCTTGATTCACTGTGTGATTTTAAACTATACCAACTTTGAAACTGCTTGTCACAAAAGCTACAAAGAAAACTGTTAACAAAAACTATATTAGCAAGCAATTGATTGTAATACACCAGTAACCAACTTTTCTAAATAAACATACTATCGCCAGATATTCAGAAACACAAGTGTGAGACATTGAATAATTCGTAAATGTTTTTATACACCCAGTAGGGCCCAGTACATATAGCGGACATTATGCCACTAAGCATGCCCTGATATGTTCTATGTTTCTTTTAATAAGTGTTCGAGTAGCAACCAGTGTCGTGCGCGTGATTCTAGACTTTTTTGAAGTTTTAATATTCTAGAATCTAATGATTGAGTTTATTGAAAGTGGTCCTCAACTGATAGTTTTTTTTTTTTAATTTGACTTGGATAGTAAAAATATGTTTAGTAACTTTAATTGGCATAAAGTAAAACGGGACACGCCCCTGATACTATTATTATTATTTTTTATACCCTTACATAGCACAGGAAGACACTTATAATATTTTTCAGGTTGTTGTCGCAGTGACTCTCGAAACAAGGTTGAGATTCGCGAGAGGGCAGGGCAAGAAAAATATGATCAACTCAGCTTAACAGAGGCACGCGGGTGCCACCCATATGTGAATTCTACTGTTTTCACTGTTCCGTTCTGGGTGACATCCATCAATGTTTGTTTATTATTGAATTTATTCTATTATTTTACCTACACATTTCTTTATTAATGTGTCCGGAGATGTTAATATGCTTACCACCTGTAACATGGGATAAAACGTAACCGGCGAATTATGGGTGTTTACCTGTATGATTGAATGCATGCATGTACTTACCTACACCTACCTACTCCTTCGAGGAATGCAGTTAATCTTAAAAATTGCATTTCTGAATATCAAGCAACGAGCAACCGTAAATAAATAAATACATACTCAACAAAGTCATGTATTTTGAAATTTGGATCTCGTATATTTTCTGCATCTTCGCGATTTTGCAATGTTTTACTCTCTGCTTTATGTTGTGCCACATGTTTATAGAGCATAGTTCTAGAAGTTATAATAAAGCCACACGTACAGAATAAAACTGGTTTGGCTCTGTGACGTTTAGAATAATGTATACGCAAGCCTTTCCAAGTATTAATAGCTTGTTCGCAAATATGACACTGCAATCTGAAATTGAATATTTCTTATATCAAATATCACCCAAATACATTACAAATGTTATTAATATTCCTTGCAAATTGTACTTTACTTTCATACAAATAAGGCACCGACTTGACATTTCTTCAGCAGTATTTATATAATACAATAGCTTTGCCCACGTACTTCGTTTTCCACTAGTAGGTGGGTGGATAGAAGCTATGTGCAAAATTTCAAGACAATTTTCAATTGGGCATAATTATCTATTTATGTTCAATATCATCATTTCAGCCGAAAGACGCCCACTGCTGGACAAAAGCCTCCCCCAACATCGAATGCTCCTGGGCCGCCCTCATCCAGCGATTACCCGCAACTTACGATTTACGACGAGATTACGCGGCGCGGCGCTCCCTGAGATGGCATTTTAACATATTCTTCCCTAATAGGGAAGAAGAGGTTAAAATGTAGCACACTTCCGCTCCGGACACGAACGGCGAACCGCGATAGTTCATGTTTCGTCTTGTGTTTTAAGTTCTATGGGCAGCGAAACAGAAATTCGATAGACGAGCTAGAGCCGCCCCTGTGTAGGATGTGCATTCTGTTCCTACAAATTGAGGACAACTAATTTCTTAATACTTGTCAGACGCATGCTTCAGCGACTGATGGACGCGTCCGATAATACCTTTTTCCCGTTAGATAATAGTGAAATATGGAAGAGTTATTATAGAATCTCACATTTCAAAACTTACACACAGCACTATTTTTTAAAATTTATCTCGTTTTAAAAAAAAAATTACCAGAAGGATTGTATCAACCATTTGATCAATACTTACAGAGTTTAGAATGTGTGAATGTTTCTGATCAATGGCAATAGAGATTTCACCTTGTTTATTAACATTAAAGAAGCGCGCATGGCCCAGCGGCTGGTGTAGATCGTAAACGATCTACTCGGTTAAGCACTACGGGCGCAGTCGGGTAGTATGATGGGTGACCGCTAGTGGCAAATTAAATGCTCGTTTCCGTGCTTCGGAGGGCACGTTAAGCCGTCGGTCCCGGTTGCTATCGATGGATAGGAGTCGTTAAACCTTGTCGGAGGCCTCATGCGGCGGTTTGAAAACATCCGACAGCGGGTTGGCCACTAACCCACCCACCTCCACCAATCCGCATTGGAGCAGCGTGGTGGAGTAAGCTCCAGGCCTCCCCCCAAAAAGGGGAGAGACTCGTGCCCAGCAGTGGGACGTATAATGGGTTGTCATTATTATTATTCCACTTATTTATTCATACAACTTATTAAATAATTTTTTACATATATATGTATAAAAAAACAACAAATACATATATAAAAAAATAAAAAATTGTGTGCCGCCGGCAGCGAGAGCAGGGTCCAAGCTGCCGGTGGTTAGGGACACAGAGACAGGAACCTCCTCACTATGCGTGCCGTGCCGAGGAGTACTGCTTTCTGTATCAGACCCTTGATCCATCCACCTAGTGAGAGCCTCTTGAGATGTTGATCGAGGCTCTTCGCTATCAGCCCGTTCACCGATACGACTATCGGCACAATGATGGCCGAATCCACATCCCACATGGCGACAACCTCGTGAGCCAGATCAAGATATTTTATTTCCTTGTCTTTTTCGGCTTTCACGAGATTCTCATCATGCGGAACGCTGATGTCGATCATCATTACGCGGCGCTCCGAGCGATCTATCACCACTATATCAGGCTTATTGGCAACAATAGTCCTGTCAGTGATGATAGATCGGTCCCAATACATCGTGACATAGTCATTTTCCAGAACTGGGTCGGGCACATACCTGTAGTACGGCACCTCCACGGCTACAAGACCGTATTTCAAGGCAAGTTGCTGATGGATTATCCTGGCTACTTGGTTGTGTCTGTGCAAGTATTCGCCGTTGGCAAGACTCGAACAGCCGGAAACAATATGCCTGATTGATGGCATGCCCGACATATGTCGACCGTTCCATCCTTCAGGATAAACTTCCGGTAGTTGTTGGTCATTACCACTTCGTCCATAATTGCACAAACAAAACCATCGGTTTCCCCAAAGAGGTCACCGAATCGTAGCCAGGCCACAGAAGCTAAGAAATCTACATCGGGCCCATGGAGGGCCCGGTAAAAACGCCCGTGTAGCTCCTTGCCTTGCCATACAATCCTGCGGTCCCTAGTCGTGAGCACCTCAGGTTTGCGCCAGTTCTTTTTAGCCAAAGAGAGTGGGGTGAGTCCGCTGTCGACTGCCACCACATCTCGATGCATCTCTCCGCCGGCGGTCAGGAAGTATTCTCGGAGATTACACACCTCACGGCTGTGTAGGGTCTTAGCGCTTAGAACGCCACATCTCCGTGGGATGTATAATCTCATCACCGAAGACCGTGGGTGATGCATGCGGTGCGCTGTCAGTAAAGACAGCGCACCGCATTATTATTATATTATTATTAACACTAAATAAAAAAAAATTAACTCACTTGACAAGATCCTTTGCTTTCACATTGGGTTCTTTTAGAATTTTTTCTAACTGAACCGCGTGTTCTTCGCTAATTTCTTGTCTGGAATATTTTTTCTTTGACTCCTTCAAAAGTGCAAGGTTTACATCACTTACATCACTATCATAATCATCATCATCATTATTGTGATCATCATCACTTTTAATATCATTATTGTGGTCATCTATAGTATCATCATCCATGTTATGGCCAACTACATTGCAATTATTTGTTACATATTCCGATACTGATGCTTCATTGTTTATGGCAGCTATAAGAAATTGTGATTAGTTTCAGTTACAAATAAAATGATATACTTTATTTATTTATTTTTTAAATCATGAAGTGGTTTAGTCTACGGCCCTGTAATTTACGGCACAGAGGCATAACACCTTAGGCCTCAGGAGTCTTAACGCATATGCATTTTGACCTTAGTCTTCATGTAGGTGTCTATAGGCTGCAGTCATCACTTAACATCAATGTGAACTGCATGCTTGTTTGCAACTTCTGTAACATAAAAAAACAAACATAGTTCACATTGATGGTAAGTCAATACTGTAGCCTATAAGCATCTACATTAAAGCCAGGAATTTCAATGTAGATGCATTGTCACTTCTGAGCTTTAAGTTGTTATGCCTCTGTGCCAGATATTACAGGGCTGTACATTACCACCCGACTAGAATGTTAACACTACCATTTAGCGGCAAGAAAATTAGTTAATGTGTTGGCCCCTACGCCCGTGAGCTCTACCACCAGTAATATTTATTATTTAATCCCTACTTAGGGAAAATAAAATTATTTTTTATCAAATTCTTATAATGCTGGTGTTAACAGTATCATCAAATCTAACTCAATTAATGATAGCAATTTTAACACTTTCAATGGAATACTTACATACAATGTCTTCAGCAGTAAGTTCATTTTTAACCTTCAACATAAAAACAGAACATTTAAAATACAAGAACAGAGCACTTAATACAGTACAAACATTACACAATTTCACATTACTTTTGCTTGAAAAATTATTGGCCTCAGTGCTCATTTTTAAATAAGGAGTAGGGAATTGTGCATAATTTATGTGAGATGTTTAAGGGGGTCTAGTCCCCCCCATAATCTCACCTTTGGGAAAAGATATATAAAACAGAAAATTATGTTCTATAAATTATGTAAATAATGGTTTTTTTACAACTATTTTCTATTTTAAAAGTGTACAATTTTATACTTAAATTAAAATACATTTAAAAAGTCACATAACTAAAAATTAACTATGCTAAGTCAAGGATGGGGCCTCCACTCATTGTTCCCAGCATCCTAGCAACGTTTCCCCTCTGTATGGCAAGACTAATTCTCTGAGAGAGGAAGCGGCCAGCCCTGTGATCACCAGATGCATCACATAGTTGTACCGACAAATCCTTGATAAATGCTTTGGCGCTACCTCTATCCTACCGTTATAATGGTTAATATATTGATATGATTTTTTTTGTCATGAAGTGGCAAACAAGTAAACCATTCATATTCATGGTAATTGAATACTGTAGAATATAAACATATAAGAACCAGAGATTTCAATGTAAATATGCTGAGTCAACACATATTGACACCCCTGAGCTCTAAGTTGTGCCACTGTGTCAACATTATAGGGCTGTACATTACCATCTGACTGGAACACAACATCACTGAACACTACCATATTACCTATTTTCAAGGATTATTATATTAGGTAATGTGGTGGTGCCAATGTCTGTCACTGGAAACAAGCTCTGTCAATGGAGCAAATTGGGTGCATTTGTAAGACCAGTATCAACATAGTTTTGGGATGGTAGAACCATAAGGCACAGCTAGTAATATGCATACAAACCTCTGCTTTAATATTTTCAATCCTGAGTGACATAATTTCTGCTTCTAATTTAATGGGTATATTTTCATTGTGTAATAAACACACATCCCTCAATGTTTCTTGTACATTGTAACATTCCAATATAAATAGTTGAAATGAAACAATTCTTTCTTCACAATTTAAGCAAACTTTTGTTGGCATGTTGTCACTATTGCTTATCTGGAGAAATGAAAGCATTTTAAAAATTTGAATTCGATTCAAAAGAATAGATATACTAAGATTATAACTATGAAATAATTATTGGATGTTAAGGAGTTTTTTTTACAAGAAGATTCATTGTGGAAAAATTTGCACAAAAAGGGAATAAAGAAAGCCATAAAACATTATTTTAAGAACTTGAGGAACATTTTCCAATATTCTAACAAAACACTTAACCTGTCAAGGAACGTAAGGCCACCAGCGCCCAGACACAATTGAATTTCAATTGTCATATTTTTCTTGTCTCTGGAGGGTTTACGAGGGCATATTATGTATCTCAGCAACCATCAATTTGAAAGTCACTTTACACAACATTGGTGCTATCCTAGAATGATGGTAATTTAAACACTATATCAAAACAGTAATGTACTGCAAAGTGGCTATCAATATGATGTCAACCAAGTTACATAATATGCAGTTAATAGATTGAGCTACACATGGACGATATTGTCCACAAACACTCAATTGTCATATTTCATTACAGCTCAAGAGGTTAAATCTCAATCAGTCAATCTCATCAGGATCAGATGTCATGATCAGATTTTTCTTGTGACTTGACAAATTAAAGATAAGTATTGTTATGCACTTAAACGAGGCAATTAATATCTAACAATTTTAGTTGTGACAGCTAAACTATTAGTATGATGTATCATTAGTTGAGGGCTTGTTTTACATATCGACACTGAAGTGTCTGTAGCTTCTAACTCACTGTAACACAACAAGGAGAAGTTTATTGTATGGATATAATTCTTAGAATTAATTTTTATTGCATACCAATTTTGTTGTTAGGGTATATTGAGACTTCACTGTTGATATCACATTTGTAACAGCCATAATAAAACTTATCTCATTGTTGAAAGTATTAAATATAACAGTGTAAAATGCATTCAGTAGGAGCATAATACTATTATCTGGATGAAGTGTAAATATAATTATCTGTTTTTGATTGGATATTATATGAATAATGATAAATATTGTATCATACACTCACCATTATCTGCATAAATTCATGTATTATTTTTAACACACTTTTATTGCTATCGTCCATCAAATCTTTAGCAAATTCGTCCTTTTTTCCACAAAGCCTACACAGATCTTTTACATTCATAGCCATTACTACAATTTATGCTACTTGTATGTAAATCGTAAACAAAAAGTCAATACATAACCTAAAACTACTTTAAATCACTGATCGTTTCATTGTGAATATATACATCCGTGAAATTGAGTTTTATTTAGTGCATAAACCTTAAATTAATATAAATCAAAAGCAAAAATTAACAAATTCATTCTGTCAAATGTCAAAAAAATTGATAGATAACTAGAAGTCAATTGTCAATGCCAACATAGGCCGCGTTCCATTAACCGACCGCAACGACCGCAACCATGACCGCTAAAATTGCAGTTTCATTAACGTAAAAAGGCCGCGGGCGTTGTGAGCGAATCTTATAAGTGAAAGGCACGCGTCGTGGGCTCGTCACGATCGTTCTTTTTTCGAATTCCCTTGACGTCTTGGTGTTCATATTAGCTCACTCCGACCCTCCTATATTTTGTGAGCAAAGCGGTCGCTAGCAGTGACATCATCTATAACGTCGAGCGATCGCACGCGACAACCAAGAGATGATCATGAGCCTTAGTTGGAATGATAAAATTGGCCGTAATGGGCGTCGCGGTCGTTGCGATTTGGTTATTAGTCTGTGGTTGCGATCGTTTGTTGGAACGCGGCCATATCGCATCCAGTCTAAGGTATCCTTAGATTAAGTACCTATAGACACAGTAAATAGATACAAACAGTATGGAAACTAAGCCCATTAAAAAAAATATTTACCTACACTCCATTGAAGCAACAGGGGTGTCACTAATTTTTTTAAATAATGGTGTTAATATTGTATTTACTGACGTTTACTCAATCGTATTGGGATGTTGACAATTTTTTTTTATTGGTTACCCTGTAATAGTATTGGATAAATAAATACTATTTGTCTTTGAAACATATAGTCAATAAGTACTTAAAAGTTGTTAAGATATAACGATTCAAAATGTTGCGAATTGTGAAATGACTCAAAACGGCCTAAACGACCTGGTTAGTCCAGCGGTGCGAAACCTCCGTTTGATTCGAAGGGTCGCGGGTTCGATCCCTGCACCGGAACAAATATTTGTATGGCCTACAGATATTTGTTTCGGGTCTGGGTGGTTGTGTATGTGTTGTATGTGTACAACGGCACCCACGACACAGGTTTAATATTTTTTACATACTTATGTAGTTATAAAAAAAAACAAACATATACTATATGAAATTAAAAAATAGTGCGCCGCCGGCAGCGGGAACAAGGTCCAAGCTATCGGTGGTTAGGGTCACGGAGACAGGAACCTCCTCACTATACGTGCCGTGCCGAGACGTACCGCCTTCTGTATTTGACCCATGATCCAACCTTGATCTTATTATTATTATAGTTTTAAGTACGGCAAACAGTTTAATTTTGATATAACTTGTAGATCTTTGTTTTTTGTTTTGTCTTAAAAATAACAAAACTGAGTGCTAATTACTTGGGTGATTTTTATAGTTCTGACGACAGTACAATCTGTGGAATACTGCAACGAGTTGTCGACCGGGAGAGTTTCTCTTCCCCTCACCCACTCGGATAAGCAGGATAATAAATAGCTACCCCGACGAACTTCGTATCGCCTTAGAGGTATAAACAAATTAACTGTCCAAAAAATCGAAAAAATAAATGGTGAGAATCACCTTTACCATTTAGGGATATAAAAAAGACTACAACCGATTCTCATACACACAAAAGAATCATGGCAAGTTTCATACATTGATTGTACAAAAAAAGTTAGAAAAAGGTACAAGGTAAAACGCTTAGACTAAATACCTATAGACGTAGCCATGTTCGCCATATGCTTTGTGGAAGTGAGACAGTTATATACAAAGAACATAAGAAAGTTGAAATAGAGCATCGTATCTTTTGTCCCTTACGCCGTGCCGGTTTTTGCTTGGCGAACTTCTGTCATCGCAATTGCTGTAATAGATAACCTATCGTATACGCATTTATTTATTGTTTTCGACGTATATCGGCGATTATTAAGAAGTTTTTGGGTATTTATGAGAAAAAGACTCAATTAGTTAAGTGATTAGTGTATAAGGTGTGCAGTAAAATAGGAGGTGCAGTATTTTAGCCTGTATAAACCGTACAGAAACGAGGCCTTTAAACGACATCACTTTTCATTCGTAAGTAAACAGATAGTAGTAAATAATGTATGTCTATTGAACAAAATACACGTTGAAGCATATAACTCTTGATTATCAATTCAAAATAAAGCACATTTCTCATGAAATTCTTGATATTCATTCAACGAAATCCCACATACTTATTTTGTTGTGTTGCCATAAATTTACTTTTATATTCTCCCTAATTTCGTAGACATATAAGTTTTTTTTTTCTAACAGTGTTAGTATTGACAATAAGCCATAACAAAATATTAATTCTTTCCAAGATGGTGTACAATAAACAATATCTTTATTATAGAAAAAAATGGGCAAGAAAAATTTGACTTCGGGCAGGAATCGAACCTGCAACCTCAGGATAATCAGTCCAGCCGCTTTACCTCTAAGCTACAGAGGTCCCACACCAATGCGTCAAACTTTGCCTTCCCATTTTTTTTATTTTTTTTATTTTTAACCGACTGAGGGTGGGTGAACGACGAGGTTTGTCAGGACCGGGATATCTGACGCTCTACACTCTCTGCCTTCCCCGTTAGGGACCTGGCGTGAAGATACACACACATCTGCATTAAAATCGAGATCTCAATGTTTAAGAAGTTATCTATAGGCTGCAGTTTTCATTTACTCGGTACCCACTTATCGATGTGAACTTGTTGATCATTGTTTGCCGGTGTATGTTGCTTGCTTTTAATGTTTTAAGGGCTAGCATTAAAAATGGTCGAGACCCTTCTGAACTTAGTATTTCCGTTCATTCCACGGAAGTACTAACATTCCCACATTCTGACATTTCATGACAGGACACTAACATTATAATTGTATAATGATTTATGTCTTGATATTTATAATTTGAATAATAAAGCGATAATCACACTGAAACTCTTAGTTTTATTTAACTATTACTTACACGCAAATATTGAATGCCTTACCCGATACAGCAATCGTTCTGATAAACTATCTATAAGATCGCGGCCAAAGAAATAATACCCTGTAGATGATGTTCTAGAGTGCGAGCTGTGAATAATCTAGAACCTAGATTATTCACAGCTCGCAGCATAATAAATGCTAATTCATGGTTACATATTTCAAATTATGTACATTTTCTCGATCTGTTCTTGATCTTTCAGCGAAATGTATAGAATTAATTGAATGGTAGATGCACATGTTTTAATTCATCATTCAATCAATTCGTTACAATTCAACTAATCTGAATGAAAAGTAAAATGTTAAGGAATGTTTAACATAAAAACTTGCCGAGATATAGTAAATGATTAGGAAGAAAATTGGGAAACTTTATTTACTAGCAACACTCATGATTTCATATGGCTGTCTCATGAGCGGTCACACGCTGGCTACATCTATAGGTCTGGTCAATCTAAGGTAAAACGGATTAGAAATATTATTTAGGGAACAAAAAGAACATTTTCTGGTATGTAATTTTTTTTTAAATCACCGAAATAAAAATCGCCTTTCCTAACAACAGTAGCAGTAGGAAGCACTCCATACTAAAGTTCAATTTCCCACTTTTTATTCCGGAGAGTAAAAAATATTTGAAGTATCAGGAAATGTTGTTTAGGTTCACTGGATAATATTTCCATGCTGTTTTACCGATATTATAACAATACATCATTCTTGCCTTTCAAAATCACCAGGATGTTTAAAAAACGATAGCTCCGGTTTTGATGATTCAGAGTTCAAACAGTCGTATACCACGCAATACGCTCGTGGCATCTTTAAAACACTCTTGGAAATAAAAACAAATCGCAACGTGACCGCTCGTCTCGACGCGACACTCGCTACTGTAGCACTGCGAGAACCACTTAGAGGCCTCGTAGATGCGCATGTTTGTGTGAGTGTGCCGTTTTGAACGCTTTGTATGTAGTTACATTACTGTTTACAATCTATTTACTGTGCTATAGATGTAGCCAGCGCTTAGATTAATACCGGACCTATGTGGATTTTCGGCGGGAACGCGGAAAAGAGCTGTGTCGCTTCGTGATATTTTTTTCGAAATTTGTGTATAGTCGCTTATTTATGTGTAAAAATAGTGGGATTTTTATCTTATAGCATTCGACAACGTTCACGAGTGAAAAGTGAAAAGTGATTTTTCGTATTGCCTCCAAAACTTCGTAAAAACTCCTAGTAAAGTCCCCATCGCTTTACGGGAGCCATCTCATTGCCATCTCATCATATTCCTCCTGGAAGCATTTAATCATCGTCATCTTCCATGTAAATATTCATTATTTTGAAGAAATGTGAAATTCAATATGTATACGACTGAAAGACTCTGTATCTATGGTCATGAATAAACTATTATAAAAAAAACATTGTAACTGTCACTTAATTTTGATGCATCTGCCATGGCTGAAAACCAAAACTTGAAAGTAGAATTTTTAACGTAAATAATATACCAGTGACTGCAATTTTGATGTACATTCGAAAATTTGGGAATTGCGTGTTATCAAGTGTGTTTATTGTGATAGAAAAACTCAACAAATCAGCATAATGATCCCCAAAAAGAAAGCTGTCTATCCAATTTTACTTCTGTGATTTTGAGAAGATGCACTTACCACATAATACTCAGCCAAACTAAAATTAAGCTTCAATATGGACGTTCGATCGGATTATATTGAACCCGTCACGCCGGGATACGACAGCGTTAATTACTGGAAAAATGAGGATAGTGGATACCATACGTCTCTAACACCAGGTTCTTTGGAATGTTCGGAAATATTAAACGATAATTTGAATCCAGCCGTTTTTCAAGGAAAAATTTGCATCACAAGGCAGATACAAGTTGATTGTTATGATATAACGCCAGAGATAAACCTTCGACTTGGTCGAAAGTGTAGTGGATCCGCCAATTTACACCTACTAAATACTGATAGTATAATCGAATCGCCTAGAATTCGTCGTGGTATCAAGCGACCTTTTCAAGAAGATTCAGATAATCCAGATCTCAGATACAGCTCTGTACCAACACCAACAAGTGTTATATCTGGTGGCCTTCGTAGACTGCAATTTAATGATGCAAATAAATTGAATGCTAGTTTTCCATCGGTGAAATTAGCTCATACAGATGTTAATGAATTTTGTCACTTCAATGAACACATACACACATCATTCCCAACAACTCCAGTCAAAAGCAGCTGTAGAACTACTTGTAAGTTAAACAGTCCCTCAAAATTGAGAAGATCAGCAACTAAGTTCAGTTTGGTAATGCACTCGCTTTCATGTGAATCTCAAGGGTTGCAGCCAGTACAAAAACCAATTAGAGCACAGTCCAAAATAGTTCCATCTATTCAGTTCAGACCAGAACAAAAGATTGATATAATAAAAATGTTGTACCAAAAAGCCCATGTGATGCCTCCTATTATGAAGATCTTCAGTTATTTGTCTAATGAAGATATTTATAACTTCAGTCTAGTAAGTCCTGTATGGTTGCAAGTTTGGGAAGATGTGAGTAAGGTAAAATCAAAAAAACAAGACTATATGAAATTTTTGAAAAATGTCAAAGAAAACCAGGAGAATAAATATTCTACGCCCAAAAATTCTGAGAAAACCCAGATAAGGCCATTGATGGAAATACATAATGTTCTCAATAATCATAATCATACTGGAAAGAGTACACCCACCAGTCCACCGGGCACACCCAGAACTATTAAATTTAAACGATTTGCTAAGGTTTGTGAAACTTTTTAAATAATTCTTATTTTCTCGCTCATTAATACTAATTGTCTTCTGTAATGACAGATCTGTTTGTACAGAATTTAATTTAAAAAGCCACAAGGATTGTCTTGTGCCTTTTTCTATTTTTTTAGCTTCAAAATATTGGCTAGAGTACATAAAGAACATAATAATATCCTGGTATTATAACCTCTTGAACTGCAGTAGAATGACATTTGATTTTGTATTGTTTGTGGACGATATTGTCCATGCATAGCTCAAACTATTAAATGTTTTTACCCCACTGGAATAAAAATGGTCTTACCTACTGAGAGTAAAAGTAGCACCCTACATACTACATTTATTCCAATTCTGAATAGTTAAAAATATTTTTATGTCAGGAAATCAGGTTTTTTTTTATGTAATGGAAGTGGCAAACAAGCATTCAGTTCACATTGAAGTTAAGCGATGACTGCAGCCTATAGACACCCACACAAAGCCCAAGGTCAAAATGCAGATGTGTTACCACTCCTGAGGCTTAAAGTGTTATGCCTCTGTGCCGGAAATTACAAGACCATACATAACGACCTGACCGGAACATGACAGTGCTGAACACTACCATTTAGCGGCAAGTATATTAGGTAATGTGGTAGTGCCTATGCCCGCGAGCTTCGTCACTGGAGCTCTACCACTAGTGAAGAGGTTCACAAATAAATTAATTTTACTTATTTATAATGTGTTTCTTAGTCTTCTGTTAACATAACAACACTACAACCATTAGTATACCTATATTTCTTATTATTTTGCAATTCTATAAATGCATTAAAAAAATCAAATATTGTAAGTTAATTTATATCATTTGCAGTCTGCATCTCTGGATCTGCGACTTCAAATATCATGCGTGAGGTGCCACCAACCTGCAAAAGTGACAGAAGAGAACTTGGGTGAAGAATGGGCGGAGTGTACTAGTATGTCTTGTTCCTATCAGTTTTGTAGATTTTGTAGTTGTGATAGGCATCCTGGTAAAAGCTGTATTCGATATGATCTGGATGGGCCTAGTCCATCTAAGAGAAAGAAGAACCCAAGTGCTGCAGGTACAAAAAAGAGCAGAAAAAACTTGAGACGACTTCTGTGACAACATAACATAGATAGGATACCAGTGAATTATTAGTAATAACTTCTTTGCATTCCATATCCAAAGATGATGATTTTAGAAATCGTTCAAGTTTAAGTCTAGTATATTTAAGGTTTTGAGAT
The DNA here is from genome assembly GCA_036365455.1 of Macrosoma leucophasiata. NCBI lineage: Eukaryota > Metazoa > Arthropoda > Insecta > Lepidoptera > Hedylidae > Macrosoma > Macrosoma leucophasiata. The sequence goes on along the minus strand of JAWQUS010000009.1, from coordinate 13,564,398 downwards.
TATTAATGATGTTTGGGGAATCCCAGAGTCTGATTTTGTGCCATTATTTTACTAAAATTACAACAGCATTAACAAATTATCTCATAGGGTATATCACTACATTGCTCCACAGTATTTTTGTGTATTACTACACAATAATTAAATATGATTACAAATGAAATGCAATTTCAACAACATTCAAAACCATAACTTGTATTCATGATCATACAATTTTATGCATTGAATATTTGAAGATTAAACAGGATATTTTTAAATTAATTAAAAGTGTCATTGAACAGTGGAAACCTCATTACTGTAAAGATAGTAGTAGTAGGTTTTAAGGTTTTATCAATCTGGTAGTAGGTTTTAAGTTTCAAAACATTTCAGTCATCTCTGTCTTTCGGTATATTTTATTGTTGTGGCTGCATTGTCCACTGACCACATGATAAAAAATAATACAAGTGTGATATGCCATAACGGTTTGCCTTAAAAACATGGAAAATAGTCTGAATTGAAAACTCTTTAACATTATAATAATCATCAGAGACTGACATTAAAATGCCATATTTGCATAGGATTAGATTCATAAATCCCAACTGGTTTCTTGGTAATGTAAAGATTTAGTTTTAACCATTTATTATTCAATTTAGTTAGTTTATTATAAGTAAGACTGAATACAATTTCAGTTGTAGATATGTATTACAAAAATACAGCTGATTTTTTAAAAGATGGGTAGTCTGAGGTACAAACATTAAAGTTATTTTCTCTGTGATACATGTCCAATTTCATCAATAACAAACTACAATAGGATCTGACATGTGAAGTAAATTAGTTAATAATGTATTTGTTCTTAATTTTACCTAATACTGACAGTTGTAAACATCAATGTATTTTGCATTTATGGAACTACTTAATTTAATGTTACTTATTATTATTTCATTGAATCCCAATGTGTTTCTGTACACTTGATATAATTATTTTTAATCATTTCGTAAATTGACATTTTATGATATTGCATATGTTTGCTTGCTTATAAGGTTTAGGATATGAGTTTCCCTATATATAACTCCGGAATCTATAATATAGTATTTATCAATTATTGAAGAAGTATTCATCATTATTATGTTTTATATGCAACCACTACAAATATTGCATTTATGTACACTATAGTATATAATTACTCAATTAGTCACAAAGCAGTTGCATAAAATTTCCGAAAGTATTTTTATTGGTATCCCAGAGTACAAAATTAGTTAAAATACTGAAGAAAATAACACAATTTCTAGTCGTATTATTTTTCATAGCAATTTGTATTGTAATAGAGTAGTAGATGCCATGCCGTAGGCGCCACTGAAAGCTTAGCCGGTTAAATTTAGGTATATCTGACTAAACTAAGGTTTATATTATACCTACACATGTAACCCACGAATGGTTCGGCGAGTGGCAGTTCGCATGCTCTCGTCAATCTTACCCGTATTGAAATGGCTCGAATAGTTGCCCCGCCAATATGAAGTCAGTTCCTTGGAGGCTTATTAATTTAGCCGGCTAAACTTTAAGCCCAACATTCTTAAACCATGTTCACACCTTCCTTTTTAGTCCAGTCATTTGGTAGCTTTACCTAGAAAGAGTTTTCCGGAAGTTGAAATTTGTGTTTAAATAGATTTCGTCGTGCTCTTTTCGAATTTTCACTTTGCCACCTCGTATCTTTGCCGATCGCGCCGCCATATTGGAAATAATGGCGGCGAAATATAGTTTTTTGAGAATAACTCCGTTCCTACTCATTTTACGATCAAAATATTTCAGTAATATATAAAACTAGAGTAAAGTTCCAACAATCAATAGTTTCAGCGTACAAGAGCCGCAAAGTCCACTCCAACACGCGTTTTGCCCATTACATTGAATTAAAAAAAAAATACTTCGTATTTGTTAATTGTAGTAAATTTACTCTAGTTTAATTTATTATACTACTATTTGTATCGTAAAATGAGTAGGAATGGAGTTATTCTCAAAAAACTGTATTTGGGCGCTACTTTTCCAATATGTCGGCGCGAGCGGCCAAGATACGAGGTGGCAGAGTGAAAATCCTAAAAAAGCACGTCGAAATCTATAAAATCACCAATTTTCTAAACTGCCGGATAACTTACTAGGTAACCCTCTTTTTGAGCACCAACTGACTGTACTATTTGCTACATTGCAAATTCTTAAGTGCAATTTTTAATTTTCTTTTCCAAAATACCTAGCAAGTATTTTTAAAAGACTAATCATTTATTGGCCCAAATTATTGTTGCAATAAAATTGTAAGTAGTTTGATTTTTTTTGTAGATATCTAAATATTTGCACAAAAGACATTTTAACCATGGTGAAGTACATGAACGCATATTATTCTATTCTAATTTAAAAATTAAGTCGTAAAATATAGTGAGTGCCATTTTATGTTTTTTAATCATACTCATATTATTTTAAAAACGTCGTTCTATGGAACACTCATAACACAAATCACAGTTCAATCTTAATTACTTTATAGGTAGATTTAATATTTAACCGTAAGGTCAATCTTTTAATGTCATTTCAGTCGTACTCTCATTTTTTGGGATGGTGATGTATTTAATCACAAAATATTTAATGTAAAGTTCTAAATCAGAGGTTCCCAAACTATTTTTTCTTGTAGACCCTTTACAATTTTTTCTGGTTTCTGTGGACCCCCGTCCTTGCTACATTTATATCACATGCCCATATTTCCAATTTTTATTCACGCCTACGTAGACCCCCATCGAGTCTCCCATGGACCACTTTGGGAATCATTGGTATGATGTAAGTAAATTGGTACTATCGGTGTATGTGTTGAGATGCATTATCGTGGACCCCCATTTTCATTTCATGGACCCCCATTTTTTTTTTTCGCTTACGCCGACCCCTTTATATTTGTCATAGACCCCCAGGGGTCGATATAGACCACTTTGGGAATCACTGTTCTAAATTTTTACTGTATAGTTATTAATAGCTGTACATAATTAGTCATACAGGCTTATGCCACGTTAGTTAAAATGTGCCTTTTATAACAAGAAGACATTATTTTACGTTTATCTAAGCGGTTAGACTGTTTTCTGTCTACCTCAATTACTATTTTAAGTAATTTAGTATTCATAATTGGGTAAGTCTAAATACCTCTTGATCTACATCTAACTCATTTATAGAAACTTATTTAAAAATCAAATTAAACTACTTAATATTTGTTCTAATTAATTAGTTTTGCGGGATAAATGTTGTTGAAATTAATATGAGTGTTTGTTAGTTCATTAGAATGCTCTCACTAATACTCATTATAAGTTGAATTCAGCAATCAGTACAATGGCCTTACGGAAAGATTAAAAAAGAATTGCCTTCTCAAATATATACGAAGGTATTGTGCTGCTTTTTATTCAACTGCGTGAATTATTCCGTAATGAACATCATTTGATTTTTAATTAAAGTCTATAAGTGTATGAACCATTATTACTACTATGGCTTTTACCCAATAAGAAGTCACAATAATTTGTCAGATATTGCCCAGTTCTTTTGTATCATTTTACACTGACTATTTATTTGTAAATAAGTTGATATGTTCTTTTTAATTTTAATGATAGGTTCCAGTAATGCTGATCCTTATACCAAAATCAATACTTTTCTAGTAATATTCGAGAAAATTTGATTTTGTTATAAGGTGTAAATAAATATGATTTGACTTTCAATTAGTATTAATTTGTTTCGATTATTTGGAATGCTTAAGAAGCTCTCTACTCAAAACTTATTTTAATTAAAAAAAATGAATACATTACTTGTTTCTTTTATGAATGTTTTTTTAAAAAAAAATATATGTTATGGAAGTGGCAAACAAGCATGCAGTTCACATTGATGTTAAGTGATGACTGCAGCCTTTAAACACCCACACAAAGACCAAGGTCAAAATGCAGATGCGTTACCACTCCTGAGGCCTAAGGTGTTATGCCTATGTGCCGGAAATTACAGGGCCGTACATTTAGTAGTAGGTAAGTAGGTGTAGTATGTAAATAAAACTCTAGTTCATATTATAATTTTAATTACAAATTTACATCTCATATGTACAAAAATATCTTATCTAAATATTAAAAATGGGCCCAAAAATCACAACTGAATGAAATTCAGATACCTACTTACACTGACAGAAATATTAAAATAATTTTTCTTATTAATTTGACAAATTAATGTTATTTGGTACTTATATTAAATAAATATTACAATGTAGTATTGTATTCATGCGATGTTTTTTTACTTTTGTGACTAAATCCGGTGGTGCCATTTTTCTGTAACTCTTCTCATTTCAAAATCGCCCAATTTTCATCCCAGGCCCATCACGAACTTTGGTATTTGATAAGCCACTTGAGGTAATTGCATTAACATCGACATACTGAAATGATTTAAAAATAGTTAATAACATAACATTAAAAATAAATGAATCTGTGTTGGATTGATTAAAAAGGTAAGTTGTTAGATTCTCTCTATGAATGCTAGTCTCATTATAATAATAATTTGGTCTCTATTACACAGACATCAATCAGTGACGTGTATTTGCACGTGCACCTGTGTGCGTAGCACGTAGAAAATACCAACCGTCGCCCATAAGACGGAGGAGGTTGGTGATGCTGGGAAATCGGGCGGGACGTCGAAGTGTCCATTCCATACGTAGTATTATTACATATTCTCTGGCTATAGTACCAAGAGTCTCCACATATTCTATGCCGCTTAAAATGCCAACTGCTATGTGCTAGTTTCAGTGACCTATTATACGGTGGACTTTATTGGCAGACTTTCAAAGTGCCTAGAACTCGAAGTCTGGTGTTTGAATGGAAACCCAAGGTGAGCTTCAGGTCTGTAAATGCCAGTCTACGCAAGTCATTCTTTCGATTGTAAATCATGCACACAGTTTCCACTAATATGCACAGAGGAAGACTAATGGGATAGTTATAGTGAGTATCTTCCTAAGTCTGGCTATAATCACAGAATACCTATGTTATAACTACTACTGTCTAATCCACTCCCCAAATAAACTGAATTTGTAATCAAACTCCTCATTTAGTACCTAGCGTAGATAATAGCTAACACGTGGTGACCTTATATTATTATGTAGTTATAGCTTAAAGCATTCGAATGCACCGTTGGCGCAAATATATATCTATTGTTAAACATAAAATAATTTTGTGTATCTATTCAGTTACGTAGATATCATGTTGATTACTTTGGGAGGTTAGAAGTTCGAATTCCAAATATATCTTTACAAGCCTCCCATACAATATTTATAACCGTACCGATATTTTAATCTAGTAAGAGTGATAAGGTAATATTTACATTAGACAAAGTACCGCAACCAAGTTATAGAATTAGCAAATATTGAAATATACCAAGGAACATGTCCACTGCTTGCGATTCAAATTTGAAGCCATTATTAATAGCTTAGTCATTATTACAGAGAAAATTCCATTCACTGACCTTTATTTACACGGATTTTATACAATATATCCACCACCATTAAACTTGTTGTGCACTAGGAACATTTCTGTCAGAGAAGAAAATATTTACAATGTTATAAGACTTAGTTATAAGTATACCTAGCTGTGAAATGGGTAAACAGCTCTAGACAGGCAACAAACATTTTGTATCTGCTGATACCTACAATACAACGTGTAACGGGAATAACGCGGGAATAGTAGGTACGTAGTTAAGTACGAAACATTTGTAATTTTGTTAGAGGAGATTTATGATTAGGTAAAAGTGAGTACCTTAAAAGTAGGTTTCTACCTAATAAATAATTGGAAGTCATTGCAAAAATAACGGACCAGTTTATTTAGATACTTTTTCGTTTTCATTTAAAAATCGCTTCGTATTTAGGTGATACTGATAGAAATACCTACACTTGTTTTGTCGTTCCATCGTTCCATGGTAATACAAGTACTGATAGCCTTAGTAATTTCGATCACAGAGGTAAAACAGGTTAAGCCTCCGGAGTAGCAACGCATGTGCATTGTATCCTCTAGTTTTTATATGTCTGTAAGCTGCAGTATTCACGTAGTTACCTTACCTATAGTGGGAAAGATACTGAATCCTCCGAGTACCGTGGTCCCTGTAAGGCTAGAAATTTTTGTAGGGATGAATCATAACATACTAAATACAAAAAGCATCGCTTGGTAAGGATCAACCCGTCACGTTATCTGGATATCTGATGAGAAAAGTAACTTCCATATTTTAGATCTGGCTCGACTGCGACTATTTATGTTGCGTCTTAAAGTTTAATTTTTGTGTGTTCGGATATTTAAAGAAAATCACGATTTCTTTACTGCAAAAAAGCGACTCAATCGTATATCAATAGCAGGCTAATTGATGTACAATTTACATTACATGATACGCTCTGTACATTTTTTTTTTTTGTTGTTATGGCATCGCTATTACGCATATTGCCAGTGTCAAGTAAAACGATATTTCGTATTTATTTAAGCAGCGTAAAAGTTAGTATAATATAGTCATCAAGTATATTAAGTAAGGATTAAGTATATAAGTTATCAAGTATAATATGTCAGTCAAGTGAGTTACAATCAAGTTATTCGAGTAAAGCGATGGCTACTTTACCAGAACATTTACAATGAAGTTTTGGAGGCAACCTGAAAGGTAGTGTTTTCGCACTGTTATTCTATTTCACTATACACGGGCACTGTAATAAACTTATATCAAACAAAATGCCACCAACTTTATTCAATATAACTTAAAAATACACCAAGAAAATGAAATAAAATAAGAGCACCATACGCCTCTTTCAAGGTTCCCGCCAAAACCAACAATTAATTGAATTCCTCCTAACAATTTCATAGTCATGGAAACACACTTCCAGTTCCGTTGTCATGGAAACACCACTACAAATATAAATAAGACGCAACAATTAGGGTCGCGTTTTTTTTTTTGGCGGGAACCTTGAAGTATTTTTAAGTTATATTGAATAAAGTTGGTGTATTTCTTCTTATTTCTTCTTCTTGGTGTATTTTTAAGTTATATTGAATAAAGTTGGTGGCATTTTGTTTGATATAGGTGTATTACAGTGCCCGTGTATAGTGAAATAGCATAACAGTGCGAAAACATTACCTTTCAGGTTGCCTCCAAAACTTCATTGTAAATGTTCTGGTAAAGTAGCCATCGCTTTACTCGAATAACTTGTTTGTAACTCACTTGACTGACATATTATACTTGATAACTTATATACTTAATCCTTACTTAATATACTTGATGACTATATTATACTAACTTTTACGCTGCTTAAATAAATACGAAATATCGTTTTACTTGACACTGGCAATATGCGTAAAAGCGATGCCATAATACCAAAAAAAAATATGGTCGCAAAACTATGGCTGCTAGATCTAAAATATGGAAGTAACTTTTTTCATCAGAAATCCAGATGACGTCACGGGCTGATCCTTGCCAGGCGATGGCTATCGTACTTAACATAATAAGACTCATCCCTACAAAACATTCTAGGCTTACAGGCGTTCCGATATTCGAAGGGTTCACAAGCTCTTGGACCACTATCATAAATGTGACATGCATGCTTGTTTGCTACTGTCACCATGTAAGACAGAATAGAGCTCTTGTTCAACGTAACTGCGAATCCAAACCTCGGTATCGGCACGCATCGGTTCGCTTTCGCTTTCCTATCTGACCAGGAGGCCGACCGCTTAACTCTAGTGCTTTCGTTTAGCTTTCGATTATGACATCATCTTGGCAGCTTCTTACCGCCTAAATTATCCTGGAAGTGTTTTCGCCCGAAGGTATATATTTAAGAGCAAAATGCTTTAATAGGCGGAACGAAAATGACAAGATAACGTCCTAAACGAAAGCATTAGAGTTAAGGCATAAGGCCACACAGGAGCATTATGATAGGTCGGTAATATCTCATGCGTTACTGCGATATCTGTTTTCAGTACATTTTGTATTAGGATGGTCATGTAGTTACACACTGCAGCGATAATAACGCCGCAATGGAAGTAGGACGTTGCGTTTCTCCGTCCTGCGATATTCCGATATGAGTTCTAGAATGTTTTGTATCAGGACGCAAACGACCCTACACACACCTGCGATAATAACGTTAGTTTACTTGTAGGACATTTGGTTTTTAGTTTTTAGTCTTCCTTTCATGTGCGTGCGCTGCGTTGACGGCTCGCGGCGTCGCGGCGCGGCGCTCTCTCGTAACAAATATCGGACGATAAAAACGCAGCTGTGTGCAAGGAATGTAAAAGGAATCGGGACGCATTATCGCAATACCGCATGCGATATTATCGACCTATATAACGCGCCTGTGTAAGGAAGCCTTTAGGCGGTCGGCCCCCAAATTCAAACGTCACTGGCTTAAACGCATGCAGCTCATTTCTAGATTCAGTATGTATGTATCTTCACGCCAGGTCCCTAACGGGGTAGGCAGAGAGTGTAGAGCGCCAGACATCCCGGTTCAGACAAACCTCTCGTGCCTCGTCTACCTTCATCATTCTCTTCATACATGCACGCCGATTCCTAAGACTTTTGACCCCACCATCAGACAGAATTCGACCTATTTGGTCATGGTAGGTCAGCCTTGGTCTTCCTGGGCCTCTGCAACCATCCACATTCGCATTGTATATCTGTTTAGTCATTCGCTCATTCGACATTCTTTCTATATGCCCGAACCATCGGAGCATGCCTTTTTTCATTTTTACACCGATACTATCATTCACACAAAGTCTCTTTCTTACATCTTCATTACGAACGCGATCGGTGAGTGATACACCGCAGATCTTGCGCAAAGATCTCATCTCGACCGCGTTCAACTTACTTTCATGCTCTTTCCTGCATACCCAGCTCTCGCTTCCATATAAAAGCGTTGGAGTAAGTACAGCATTATGTACGGCTAGTCGAGCCCGCTGGCTGAGATGTTTAGATTCTAGATTCAGTATCTATGTAAACCCGTATACAGAAAGAAATCTGGCAGCTGGCGCTGATCTACCAGCACTTTTCGGAACCAGCCAGCGCGAGTAATCTGCGCTGGTAACAGGCGCCGAGTTTCTATACAAAGCACATAACCAGCGCCGATAAGCGCTGACCAGCGCGTTCCGAAGCTTGTCAGAACCTGTCGGAGACGTCCGCGCTGGTAGACAGCTTTCTTTCTGTATACGGCTTAACCCTCTATCACTCAAGAACTGGGATTTATTTGATTTTTTGGATTTGAGTTAGTAACGAGAAAATAAAATACACGTATTTCAAGGTTTTAATTTTTTTATATTATTTGGAAATAAAATTACAAAAATAGGGAGTGTTGCTTTTAGGCAACACTGAGGTAAGTGATCAAAATCTATATTTAAAATACCATGTTAGGAGAGATGAAAATTTTTGAAGCAATTCTTGGTTTTCGTGTAGCATAAGGCTACCCCGCACTTTTCGCAAACATTATGTGTAAAACCAACACATTTTGGTAATTTACATCTAATTTTTTTTTCCGACCATTGCGGCCAGTGGCCGATTTGGTCTTGCCGGACTGCCTTTGGAGGTACATGCTGAGCAGGCCCTTTATGTTTTTTTGCCTGAATTTCACTCTCAAGCGACCGTCTAGTAGACAAGCTAGGTTTAATACCCATTTTGCATAGGGTGACAGCAACTTCTAAACGAAAATCTGCGGAAGATAAGCAGCCTGATTCGAGACTTTTGTATTTGGCCACCCTTTTATATAGGATCCATGCATTAGCCATTGTCAGATCCAAATAATGGTAAAACAGTCTCATGGGCCATCGTTTGCTTCGCAAACGTATTTTGTATATGCCCATGATGCTGTCAAGGAGATCAACGCCACCCATATGGCGATTGTACTCTCCGACTACATTGGGGCGCTTTATGTTCACATACCTTGAGTTCTTTTTGTCCCACCTTCGAACATCAGTTTCAGGCTTTTGTCCAGCAAAGGTGGAAGCCAGATTGACTATTTTATTGTCCTTCCATGACACCGTAGCAATATCGATGCCGTTGACGTCTGCAACGTATTCCTCTGAATACCCTCTTTCTTCTTTCATCATTTTTTTTTCTGATGATAATTTACAGTCTGGTATTCTGTTTCTTCTTACTGTACCCAGGCTGAGAATGCCTTCATTCGCGAGATATTCCATCAGACGAATTGACGTAAAATAATTATCGAAGTATAGTTTGTAGTTTTGTTGCCTTGGAATCATACGGGCTAATCGCATGACAACATTAGATGAGGCGCCTAAATCTGGCTCTCCTGGTATGATCACATTTTCTTTGCCTGTTTCTATTTCTGTTCTATAGGCAAAGCCAGAAACGCCACTCAGCACGAAAACTTTGTAGCCCCACTTGTGTGGTTTGTTAGGATTATACCTCTTCAATGTACTTCGCGCTTTAGTGGAGCACATTTGTTCGTCCACACAAAGATGCTCTTCCATGGGAACTTTACCATATGCCTCATTCAAGGAGTCCACCAATGGTCGTATTTTGTAAATACGATCATGATCAGGATTGCTTCTAAGGAGATCTTTGCTATTGTCGTTAAAATGTAAAGTTTGACGAATTTTTTCAAATTTGTTCAACGTCATGGTTTCCTGTATCAGAGGTGTTCCAAGAATAGGACTCCAGTGGTTCGTAACTCTAGGCAATTGGACAAGAGACATTAGGTAAGCCACACCAGTAAATTGCCTCACATCCTCCTCAGACACTCGAAAAGTGCTACTAGGATCTTTCTGCACTTGATACAAATTAGTCTCTTCGGATATTTTCTTGATAAGATCATTTGAAAAGAGGTATAAAAAAAACTGTACGGGAGTGTCTAAATCAAGAAGATCGGAGCCCAGATTCTTGTTTCCCATAAACATGAGCTGCCCTGCATTCAACTCTAAATTCTTTTTCTTCCAGCGCAAATTCAATTTAGCTGGCTTCGTTTTATCACCTGTTCTTAGATTTTTAGGTTGAGAAGGTCCAGTAGTACTCTCGTGTGACGTTACCGCACTAGAGGAAGGAGTTTCATCAGTTTTTTCTAGAGCTTCTATTAGAGACTCGACATCCATATCCACCTCTCGAGCCTCCTCTTCGAATGCATCCAATTCAGGAACAAAATCACGATCAACAAGGCTGTCATCATCGAAATCAAGGCCATCTTCACTATTTGCACCATCATTTAGCGCAAAACTAATGTCTGCGTCACCAAGGGGTCGTTTACGAGACATCCTGAAATATAAAAAAATTACAGTCAGTCTATTAGGTATACATCAAAATTTTGCACTTATCGTCTGATGTAGCCTACGGGCAACAATCACTATTTGACAACAAAAACAAGATAAAATGTAAAAAGTATTCAAAAATAACGTTACACAATAAAGTTCAAACACTTACCTCTCTATTTTATCAATCTAGGCACACAAAACACGAACAGAACTATTTTTTACAGATTTTTTAAATAGCAGCAAACCGCAACTTAACTTCAATGCCGCCCGTTGAAATACAAATCTCAGGTTGTCCGAAATAGCGCCATCTAGTTGTAATTTTTCATAATAGTTCGTTAGTTTGGAATGTAGACCGTAGGTGACAACGCGTGATAACATTTAGAAATCAGTCCTATTAAATTCCGAGGCTTTTAAAAGGTATGTTGCCTTCAGTCTACACTATGATACAGAGGGTTAACTTATAAGCATTGACTCTCGGGTTTCATACAGGTTTACGGGCTACAGGCTGCTTACGTCTCGAAAAAACAAATAATAAAACGATTTAAATTTTATTCTGAAGATATATAACTTTTTCTACGTCTCTCGACTGCATCAATAAAGAGTTTTTCTTTCTATCAGCATGCATTGTCCGTCCACACCAAGGATAAAGTAAACCATTGAAATGATAGAATAGGTAGGTAGGGTAATAGTAGGTAGTATCGACACCATTAAGCAATGATGGTACAAATGCCAGTGCGTGTAAGCTTGTTTATGAGATGAGTGTTGCGATAATAAAGATATGGAAGGCACCCAACTCCTGTGACCAGTAGCAGATCCAGGGGCAGAATTAAGGAGCTTGGGGAAGGCGATCCTCTAAAATCATCAATTCAAACGGTTGCTCCTAGTTGGATCAAAATCCCTTAAATAAATATTTTCAATGCAGCCCCAAACCGAAGTTCTGGATCTGCCACTGCTTGTGGCCCAGGTACTATCAGGAAACTGGCCGCTTGACCATACGGGCGCCTTATGCAGCGGTAATAAAATGTATATTAGATTGATTTTGGTTAAGCGGAGAGTTCCCTGACAGTACCTACACCATAGAATAACCGAACTTTTAATAGATTGAGTAAACCATAATCCAAATTAAGCAATGGAGTTACGTAATTAGGGCCATCAGGTCAAATTTCTTGACAATGCCTTTGATTTTATTTTAATTTTACGTTTTATCTAATTATTATAGGTCCCTAACATAGGTATCAGGTACATATTATTATGTCTTCCGGTTTCAAGAACATACCTAGTTAATTTTTTAAAAGTTGACTTGATGCAACTCCATTTGTGTACAGATGGAGTTGCATTGCGAAACAATACGGGTTCCTTAAAGGCTACGGCACCCTAAATAAATTATGTGATGAAGTGGCTAACAAGCGCCCCCCCCCCTTCCCCCCATAGCTACGCCACTGTGCGGTAGTGCTTACGGCTGCGCTCCGATACTACAGCTCTACTTCCACCAAAAAATATACAAAACGTGGCATGTCAGGAGATTTGCGTCTGGGGCCCAATGAAAGCGAAGGCGCTATGAGGTGAGTGACGCGCGAACAAACTCACGAGACGGACAGGCCATTGTAGAACCAGGCACGCCACGTCTGCGGTGCGGGCGAGGCGCCATCGATGCGCGCCTCGATATGTCCGCAGAGGGCGCGGCGGTCGTGCGAGCGACCCGAACGCGCATCGCACACCAGCCGCTTGCGGCACTCGCCATCACACGTGCCGCGCCGCGGACTGTTCTTCCAATAATGTCTGCAAAGTAGTACAAATATAAACGAGGGAAACACTAGAAAAGACACATGACTCTTTGAAATCGGATGGACGTGGCATACACATTGATGGGCAAAAACCAAGCGGTAATCGCTTCCGAGTATTTCTAAAGACAGAGTAAGTTGATTCTGATCCTACTCGAGTGAGACCTTTGGCCACTAACTTTGGCAGTTAGTGGCCAAAGGTCGACTATTTTTTTTAATTTAACGACGTAAACGACTGTAACTTAGTGCCTAGGCGTAGGGACGAGACGACCTTAGTATCGTCCAATAGTGGAGGAGAATTCTTCCGCGAATTCAGTCAACCGAAAATGGCGGTAAAACCATTCCAATACAGCAGCAGTAAATAAAATAACTCGGGATGGGCAGCAGCGACTTGCGATAAACTAAAAAACTACTACCGCTACGATCGCCAAACCGCATGCCAAGTGTGGCAATTATGGCATATCCCCCTTGGGGAGGCTTTGGTCCAACAGTGGACGTATTTCGGCTGAAATGATGATGAACTATTTACTCACTTGAAATACAAATTGAAGACGTCTTCTTTGGACGTCATATCGTCAATGAACTTGTCCCAATCCTGCGGTCGTAGGGACGGCATCATGTACGCAGAACGCGCGGAATATAGTTTGTACCAGATTGGGTATCCGAATAGGTTCGCTTCTTTCAGATTCATTATCCACGTCTCATGATCCACTACCAGCTGAAATATAAATATTGTTACATTTTATGGTACCTCCTTGTGAAAGAGCTCTAGTAACGGAGGTCTACGGCGTAGACACTATTGCAATACCTTATCTAGGTAGGTACTTAGGGGGCGTTTATCATCACTACATCTTTCATCAACGCATCCGATAAAATATCTGGTTTTTATGTAGACGTCAATATGAACTACACTCTTGTTTCTCCTTTCATGGCATAAAAAATATGAGACATAAAAACGGTAACAATAAAAAAGATAAAAACCAATAAATAAGATCAAAAACCAATAAATAACTTTCCATGAATTTATATCGTATATGTATTGATTGCTTCAAACGAATTTAAATAAATAGACCTTTATAATTGGTATTATAATTAATTACATACACCATGATTGAACTCATACTGTTGGCATGGATTTCACTTCAAATGAGAGAGTTGTTACGTTATTACCACTAAGTACTTACATAAATTTTTATTTCAGACTTAATTGGAAACCCTTAAGTGGAGATTTTAGGTAAAAGAATATAAGATACCGCTTGTGATGTAGCAAAATATTCTACGAGAAATTACTAACTCTCTAAAAAAGTGAATAGGTAAGTGAACGGTATTTTTTTAAGCCTTAAAATAATATACAGTAGGTAAGTAATGTGTTCGAATATCAAACAATCCGATACAATAATCAAAATAACTTACTCTCGTTGTTGCATCATGGTCACCATCTACGTAATATATTCGATAGCCCAGATTCAAATCATAATACGGTGACACCGACGGACCTACGTAAGCAATACTAGTCGCTCGCCCTGTAAACACAAATTATGATACAATTAAAATCTCATAACCGTCCCTAATTTTATTTTAGAAATAACGTCACTAACCTAAATCGTTAGGATCATAAAACACTTCGAACTCGTCGAAATGAGTGTGTCCGAAAAATTGTGCCGTTATAGTTGATTCGTATCTGTTGATGATAGCGTAGTAGTTTCTGCTCCATACTTTTAAACAATCGGAGTGGCCAGGCGGGATATGACCGATTATGTGCACCTTTTCACCGCTGAACTCGGCGGATTGCAATTCGTATATCAACCACTGTAGTTCTGTCGCCGGGTCTGTACTGTTCAATAACAACCACCTAAAAATAAACATGGATGTTTATTAATGTCATTTACATTCACCTTGAATACACGGTATGAGCGGCATTATCAATAAATTAAATGTAATAAATATGCTATCATATCATGAGGCTATAAAGCCAGTTTAAGTAAGTGTCTTTGTAAATAAAGTAGAGTCGCACGAAATTTTATAATGTGGTAAATATGTAACTATTTAAATGAAATAAGCGAACAATTACTTATTTATCCGTTCCGGGTGATTCAGTTTAAACCGTAGAAAAAATGTGTTTTTGTATTGTGGAAATACAAAAATTCAATTTTTTTTTCTTATTTAATTAGGAGGCGATACCATAATAGGTACAAAGACACATTTCAGAACAGAAATGTTTATCGGGTTCGAAATTCACCCTTTCATTTAGATCTCCATAAGATAAAGTAATTTAACCATAATTGCGTAGGTAAGTACTCGGCGCTCGTTATTACTTTTACATTTATTATCAAGTTTTTGTATGCAACGTACCTACCTAAATACTGCCAATGTCAACTAGGTACGTTTTCCTGGTTATGTTATTCACAAAAAATCTTATACATTAATTTGTGTAAGTACTAAGTACATATTAATATTTATTAGTCATTCATTTTAATTCGCTTGTTTTGATCACCAGTCGTTCATCACAGACTCTGGGAAGGCGACAGACTAAAGAACCTAACAGAAATATGGGCTGGCGATAAACTTGAGAGAAACTATGAGATACACACTTCAACGAACGAGAAGGGGTCTTCTAAAGAACCTTGGCGTTTTACTGGAAAATAATCCCTAACTATCCCCTTTGTCTCCTAGACCTATGGCAGTAGAAAGCAGTAGGTAATAAGAAACCATTCCCGTGACCCGGTCGCTGACGCCGGATGAGTTGGATTACCGTAGAGTTTGATTGACTAGAAATATACCACTATTCACCATCCGTTCCATTAGATGGCGGATGAATTTCTCTACGTAAAAATGCCCGACGTGGCCCAAAAATTATACATTGTCTTAGGACACAAAGTTACAAAGCTCGCTTGACTGATACCTACCCTGTTAGAAATGACTTATGGTTATGATTATCAGGCAACTTGTATGTTCAGCGCTCGCCAACCCGATGAAGTAGCCAGTGCCGTCTTGAGTCAAGCAGCCTACCTACATACTCTTTTTAAAAAATGAAGTGAACTATCATTACGACGACCCCACGACGATGTGAGATGACCGTTTGATTCGAAGGGTCGCGGGTTCGATCAAACTTTTTCTTATACCCGTCGTTATAGTCTGCCCGTGAACACGGTAGCTGGCGAAAAAGCGATAAAGCTAAAGCGATCAAAACGTCGGGTATAAGAAGAAGTTTGGGAGTGTTGTATACGAGAGAGAATCCGCAAATTTAATTTCTTTAATATTGAATATAAATCTCACCAGTTCTTATTATTGCAGTAGTTCATATTCAGCGATATAATTCGGAAGCCGGGACGCACGAGCACGGAGTAGAAGGCGCCGCGGCGGATGGTGTGCGACACGCCGGCCGGCAACCATCGCCGCCATTGCGCATCCAGCTCGTTATACAGCCAAGCGATGTTCGATTCGGGGGACGAGATGTATGGAGGTGGGAAACTGGAATTGTTTGTGTTTTACTATTACTTTTAAGGGTTCCTTCTATAGGATGCAAGGAGTTTTTTAAGAATAACGTCGCTGTTTGTGATGCCCTTTTCACTGTAAGTTTTTTTTTCTAATTTAAGACTGTTTGAGTACAATACATAAAATAAATGAAGTAGTGTCTGCAGATAGTACTTTAAAGCTTCAGTAGCTGAGGAACTACCACATTGCCTCAACTCCATCTACGGTACGGAGATAGAGTTAGTAGGTACTAACGTAAAAGTTTTTTGGATTACATGGAAACATCGCATTATGGAATGTCAACCAGTAAAACTAAAAACAAGAGGTTTCTATAATTCAGTATTTCTGTGAAACCTGCAAAAGCCTCTAGTTTTTATGTAGAGCCCTACAGGACGTAGTATTGCCTAAAGTAAAGATAATAAAAGTTGTTTTTATTTATGACATAACATTAATTATGGCTTTATTATCTCTTATCTAATTTATTATCTATATTTCTACGGCAAAAATATAGATACATCGAAGAAATAAAGAACAAAGTACCATCCAAATTAATATTATCATCAAGACTCTACATTGTAGAGTTTATAAAAAATAGATGCAGCGTAGTCTTTCTGTCAACGATCAATTTACCTGTTCACTGGCGAAGATTCGTGGTTGCCTAAAGCAGGGAAGATGGGGACTCCCGGGAACATATCCGACATTTGGGCAACAGTCTCTTGCAACACTTTTAAGTTCTCATCCTTTGTTTGATTCCAAACATCGTGCGGAGGCAAGTCGCCAGTCCATAAAATGTAATCTATATCCTGAAATAACATTCATCTACTAAATATACATCCAATTGTGGATTTACTTTAATTATTAGTACCTATATGAAGCAAAAGGTAGAAGTCTGTGAAGAGCAGAAAAGAAGTAACTACATGTGTAATATGTATTTGTACTCGTATGTGTATTTCTGTATGTGTGTGTGTATAATCAAACCCTTACGTTGTAGACAGAGAGCGTAGAGCGCTTTTTAGCTATTTACTCGGTTCTGAAGCTCAAAATATATTGTCAGACGCGTGCGTCAGCAAGAAATACTGCACTTCGAGTGTAGGCTCGAAGTTCGGTTCTTCTTTCGTAGGAAAGAGACAAATCGGCTAGTTTCGACTTCATGGAGCGTTATTTCTGCTGCACATTGCCTACGTAAGTACCAACTGATAGTTTTGTATTGGTCTAAACTCGATCAAAATAATCGATCGACAAACGTCACATAGATAAATCGTCCGACAATATCTTTTGAGCTTTACGCTTTACACACCTCTATTATTCTCTCTTGACTTATTGCTACATAACCAATTACTTTACGTGAAATTAGCACAGCTATCCGAATTTTGTGTGTCGATTAGGTACATAAGAAGTTTCCGGTTATCCAAAAACATTACAAATTTAACTTTATCACTCCACAAATAAATGATCGACCGGATATCTTCGATGACACGTTTAAGGTACCGACTCCAAATCAAATTACCGCCTGTCACTAATATCGAATGCTCAGAAAAGTAAAGTTGTACACAAGAAAGAGTCTTACAAGAAAAGGAATACATCAAACTTAATTGAAACAAAATCAGCTGTGATGTCCCATTTGTACACTCACACAGCGATGATTAACCCAGAAGTGGAACTATTAAATATCAGATGTCCAGTTATACTAACGGTGTGTGTATCGGCGATGTGTTTCAACATGTGATCAATGGTGCGTTTCGGAGTGTCGCACTTGCGGTAGTCGCCCCAACGGCCGGCGCCGTCACCAGGAGTCAGTGCTGGACCACTTGAGGCTCGACAACACAGGGGCTCGTTGCATTCCGCGTTAGCGCCTGTAACACATTTATATATGTAATGAACGTCGGGACGTGACGATCCCTCCGTCAAATATTGGAAGAGAATTCATCCGGTAGTGCAGTTATTCAACAGAACAATGGCGGTCAAACCATTATAATAGGGTAGTAATTGTAATAACGCGGGATGGGCGGAGTCCCACGATGAATCTACCTCCACACTACAATCACCAATCCGCAGGCCAAGCGTGCCGATTGTGGCATATAGGGAAGTCATTGGGGAAAGCTTGTGTCCAGCAGATGACGATGGCAAACAACTGCCAAATAACTGCCTCAGTAGCCTAGTGGTAGTAGGCCACTATTACTGCGCTGGGGTCCTGGGTTCGACTCTCGAGTCGAGGGATATTAGAGATAACGGTGTAAAATTCTTTATCTCGGGTTCTATTCGGATTTTTCCATTATCTGGCAGTTTCCCAGTACCTCGAAGTTTAGTAATCTGCATCTCCGGGCATCAATAGGCTCGTCACCTGTTACATGGGCCAAAACATAACCGGCGAATCGTGGGTGTTTGCATGTATGATTGAATGCATGCATTTAGTCCTGCCTACCCTTTCGGGGATTACAGGCGTGAAGTTACGTTTGTTATTAAACATCTTCACAAAAACCAGAGGTCAAAATGCTGATGCGTAGACACCCCTGAGGCCAAAGTTGTTTTATCTCTGAGAAAGAAATTGCGAGACTATTAACTACGATCTAAGGGGAACACATACAATACTATGATATACGATCTAATGCATGACCCCATAACGCAAAAGCTCTAAGGCCTCAGGAATCACAAACATATTTGCAGTTACACCTGTAGTTTTCATATAGAGGCCTATAAGGCTGTAGAATTCACATAACGATGTCGTGAACTGCAAGTCGTGTTGCACTTTCGTCATATAAAAACAGCCTTTTTATTCATAAAAGTTTTAACTCATACCTTCAGCGTAATAAGGATCGAAATGCGTGTCCGATATTTGTAAAACTTTGAATGTAGGAGCTTTTTCGTCGGGCGCGTCTATTTCTAATGACTGAGGTTTCGGCACTGGCGGGAAAGCCACCTCCCATTCATGGTAGGGGTTGTACACATCACCGCAGGCATCACCTATCACAAAACTGCATATTTCCTCAGGTCCAATAGTTATACGCTTCAATACGTAGACTACCTCACTCTGAAAATAATTGAAATATTAGCCTTAGCCTTCAAAATTAAAGAGAGTTCAACATTTATAAGCAGCTTAGTTACTTACATCGATTATTTACCTCGATCTGGAAATGTATTTATTACCGATCAGAGCTATAAGTGACACAAAGTGTGTTCTTATTTGTTTACAGAGGGCTGAACCACAAACATACATCTCGTAGCTACTTCGGAAAACTTACAAGATAGAAACAAAGAAGGATCACTATGATGTTTATTAGTATTATTGTTCAATATAATAATATAGGTATTTCAGAAGAATTATAATAGTTATGGGTTCTTAGTAGGGTTCGATAAAATCATTTACTTCTAACTCTAAGAGGTGGTCAACCCTCCGATAGGTGAAACATAATATGAATTCACAAGCGCTGCCAATTTTCAGGTCATTGTAATGTTTCTTATCAGTACAGATTATTTGCACAACGGACTTTTATAAGGATTTTGCGGAGACATGGCTCCAACACCTAGAGCCCTTTCCAGAGTTTTGATCTAAATTATAACGAGTTGCATTTGTTGGGACCTCTCTATGACTGCATCAATAACTGACACAGACACAGACAAGTCCCGCGATGTGAGTATTGGAAGTGGATGAATTGCTAAAATTCGAGTAATGTGAAGGAATTAACTGAATCCAACTTAGTAATTATTAATTATAACAATTATTAATTATTAATTATACCATGAACTTCGAAAACATGTGCTACAGTTGCCAAGTTAAGATAAACCATAAATTGGCACTAACCTACTCACAGCAATCCTACCGGTCAATATTGGGGCAATGCGGTGACGGTTTTCTATACCTACCTTCTCTATCTGAGCAAGTGCACGTTCAGCATTGATGAACTAACTATATTATTAAAGTTAAACTTACTCCAAATAATCTTGTTATACCCTCACACACTCTAGCGGATTGGATGTTCAGGGAAACACAGAACTGATAGATCATTTTGTTTATCTCGTCTTTACTTTTGCCCATTCTCATATAATGTTGGAGCAACCCAGCGCCGGCTTTGCATGCTGTGCACGATACTTTAGACATAACAGAATGTTCAACTTCGTAGTAAACTTGTTTCAAATTGAGCAGTTTCAAAGCTTTTTCTACAAATAAAGGTAAATTCGTGCTTTTATCACTGTCCCAAAGCAGCCGGGAATAGTTTCTTTTTAGGGCTGCCATGTGAGCTATCAACTCGGTTTCATTGGCAGATGGCGGCAGCTTATGACTAAAGTTGGCAGGTGTAAAGAATGGCTCATCGTTTCGAGGTTCTGTTGTCCAATTCCATGTGTCCATAGGTTGCGTCCATTTTATAACAGGCTTGATATTTCTCGATGACTGTTGTAAAAAAATGGGGCTACCTAGGATTTAAAGAGAGACAGTTGTTGTAATATAAGAAGTTTAAAATGTTAAGATTTTAAAATGTATCCTAGTAGGTAGGTATATTATTATTAAATTTGATTGAAAATAATAGACTTACCTAAAGTCATCATAATTGTGATCGTGATGGGTATACAGTGAAGTAACCATGGTATTCTAGTAACCATAACTAAGATGTGTAAAGGGAAGAAATCTGAAACAAACAAGAACAGTTTTTGAAAAAGGATATTCTTACGGTTAATATTACAGCTTATGTAGTTGTACGATATTTGAAAGAAATGAAGATCAATGAATAGTTCAATTTACTGGTGGCAGAGTCCCAGTGTAGGGACTCGAGGCAGTAGGCGCCACTGCATTACTTATTTTAGCATGCTATCGTAATTTTCCTACATAGGTACGTAGCAGTGCAAAAAAATTAGGTATACCAGTCAAAAGCTTGGATAAACTTCTGATTTATTGGTTTGAGAAAGATAAATTTTAAGTAGCTTAATATACAATTTACAGGTTTATTGATAGGTACTTGTTTTATTGTTATTGTTGATTTGTGTTTATGTTTTCGAAAAGGTATCTACAGCTAAAACTTTAATTTAATCGATATCACAAATTATAATTGCAATATGTTTTCTGAATGTTGTGCTATATTGATTGGAATAATAATCAAATTAAATATTAAAATTAACTCTTCCTAATCAACAAAAATAGATTCAGAACAAAAAAATATTATCGAATCTTATTTAATATAGGTAGTTAAGTACAACTCATAGCTCCGTGTCTCATAAAATGATAATTTATTAATAGATTAGAGTAAGTAAATAGTAATTTACGCACATAAAAATAAAATCGTAACAGTAAATAAAAGTCTCATAATAAAGATTCCTGTTATGAAACACATACCTACCTATAGAGTTAAAAAATGATATCTCCAGGTTAACGATTGTAAAAAGTAAAGTGAAAGTAGGTCAAGATATATCCCACATCTGTGAACAATATAAGTTTACCATAAATTATGAGAATTTTATAACGCATGTAATAGAAGATTACAATGAAATTTCTTACACATTTTTACATACTTATTATATTACAAATGTAAAGAGCTTCATCGGTATTAATAAAAAGTGGCCGAATGCGTGTCGGGACACGCGCAATGTAGGGTTCCGTTTTTCCAAGTAAGTACAAGTACCTACCTATAAGTTGATCGATTTCAAAAATAAAATTAATTTCACATTAATTACAGAACCAATAAATGGGCCTCATTGGTAAGTTATGCTAATCATAGTTTGATGTTAATTTCGTTATCAGAAACCCAATTCCAGAATAGTACCGAAAATATTAGGTAGGTACCTACATAAGGACTAGGTACTGCGTAAATAACTTCAATCAAAAGCTTCAAGACCTAATTGTAAAGAAAGATTCGGGAAACTTTACAACGGTAAAAATGCCTTTTTGCACATTGGTTTATCATTAATAAAGACAATATTTTCGAGTTTTTCCTAAAGGACCGTTATTTGTTTAGATACGTATCTATTGAGGTAATAATGATCGTGACTAAACGTAACATGACACAGTTGGCTATAAGTTATCAAAATAATTTAACAGTTTGCGTGCTATAAGCGCATCACGTGAAGTGAGTTCGGCATGCATAAAAACATTTTATAACGCAGACTGTATAAATAACATTTAGCAATATATCAAAAGAACTGAAAGTTATGCTGTCTCGCTATATTTATTTACGATTTGGTAGATTAAAACTAAACATTTATTGATCTTAAATTTATTTGAATGAGAAAATAAGCAGAGCGTTAAGTGTATAACACTTTTAAGGTCAATTCAATTTAATTCCAGTTAGTTGACGCTCAACCGTAGGCATTTGAATTAGCACGTAAAATTTCTTATCAGTCATGGGTATTCGATGTTTTACTCTTTTCTTCCAATTAGTTTAATTCAAAACTACGATTAAGTAGATCCCATACATTTTGTCGGAATAATGATTTTATACGAAAACTTACCTATTTATATAAGGACCTAATGGTTAAATTATGTTTTTAGAAAAGTGATCTTTTTGAAAGATTTAATAAATCTGAGTCATTTATGAAAGTTATTGAAGACCTATATCTCGAATTTTTCGAAAATGAAGTTATCCTTCATTGTTCTTTTAATTCCTGTAGATGGACCCTATAGGGTTCGAGAACAATAAGAAATTATTGAAATAAAACTAGTTTTCGGATTCATCTCGCGTATATTAAACTAAAATGATTATTGTAAATAGATGGAGGTAGCTGCACACAATAATTTTTCAAACTGTTATCAGACAAATATCACCTCAGTCTGCCCGAGACCACGGCACCCAAAAAGCGACCGAAACGTCAGGTTCGATTTTAAATAATCATTTTAGTTTAATATCCTCGAGATAAATCCGAAAACTAGTTTTATTTCAATAAGAAATCAATTGTCATATTTTTTGGTGGCCTTATTTAATTTGTCGAAAGTGCGGCAAAACTGTATCTGTATCTATGCCAGCATTAGCCAGGACTGCAGTGTTTTTTTTAGGGTTAAGTAGTAAACAAGGAACCCTTCGCCATATCCGTCTGTCTGTCTGTCTGTGTACTAGAGACTTGAAAATTGACACAAGTATACATCTTAATCACGCCGACACAGTGGTAGAATAAAAATATGAAAAATTAAATTATTTAGGGTACCTCCCCTACATGTAACGCGCGGATATTTTTTTTATTTTTCGTTTTCTATATAGTGTGGGATATAGTTGGATAGGTCTTTCAAGAATGTTAGAAGTCTGCAAACATCATTTTTCGATTTAGTTAACTGTTCGTGACTTATTAAGCTTTAAAGTGCCAATTGTCGTTAGAGTCAAGTGTCTTCTCCCACTACCAACTAAACGGTTGTTGTTTGAAATTAAAAAGATAACTATTGACTTTAGTAATAGTCGACCAAATGTCTCGCAATTTCGAAATTTTTGAACAACCCTTAGAAAATATTTATTAATTTTTTTTTTCATTGCATTAATCAAACCTAAAAACTACGGAACCCTACACTGCGCGTGGCCCAATGCTAATAAAAACGGAAAGGCAAGGCAAATAAAACATTTAATTCAGCACCTACTTATTACAGTCACTAATAGCAATCAAACAATCGTACATTCACACTACAAATTCAGAAGCATGTTCTAAAATTGATTCGGTAGCCAGTTTGCATGACATCCGTATTTCATAGCATTTTGTATTTTATAACTTTCTCGTAATGATTGTTGATCGTATGATTTGATCTGCGCTCAGTTTTTAAATGTGCAATTTTATGTTTCCTGTTTTGGTAAAATGATTCTTATATTATGCCACTACACCTACCTATACTTACCTAATTACTATTTTTTAAGTCGGTTGTAAGTCATAAACAATCAATCGATATCTATCAATACATATTATATAACAAAGTCCCCCGCCGTGTCTGTCTGTCTATTCGCGATAAACTACTGCACAGATTTTCATGCCTTTTGACAGATAGAGAATTCTTGATATTATATCGGTTGGTTACCTACACAAGGTATCTATATAATTTGTTGAAATGTTGTGTAATTTGATTAGAATATAATAATATACTCGTGGAGCTTTCATCGAAGGCGCTGCCTAAACCTTTAGAGATGAATGAATATTTTCTCTTTGATAGATCTTCAAAAAAGCTGCGATGGCATACCTCTATCTTTTAAGGATAGATTACTAAGTATACCATTTATAAAAACGGCATAGAAAATAACATATTTACTTCAAATAGAGAAGAATTGAGATAGATAATAAGTAATTGATAAACAAATATTTAAATATTTTGTTTATAAATAAAAATCACTTAGCGTAATATTGAAACGATGCATAAATAAAGTTTGGAACTTCTCGTTACTGTTAACAATTTTGTTGGCGAAAAGAATTTGACAATGATTCACTCTGGAACGAAAACTTCGCGAATATTTTGTGTGAAAAATACTTAGTAAATGGACAGTCTTTTCTGAGTAAATAAGGCACTACTGCACACTTTATACTTAAAAAAAGACAGAAAGGAATGCCTTGTCCATCTAACCGTAGCAGTGTGGAGAAATTAATTAGAAATTAAGGCATAAATCAGATAACTGCAGGAAGACGAGTACCGAAAGCAGAGTGCAGGATTTATAGGAATATTACATTTTACGTCGCTTTAATTTTGTTAATGACTTGGCTACCAAATACACTTTCTGAAATATTTTCGAGTACATGGTTTAAACGATTTTGTGTGATTAAAAAAAGTATGACCTTTCTTAAGGTTATCTAGTGAATCTATAGAATATTTCCTGGTAAAAAAAGACAGACTGCTTGTAATAGGTGCCTATTAGCAATTTAAGTAATTTTAATATAGTTGGAACTCTTTGTGATGCCTTCTAATATATTCATATACTTAGGTACGAGTAGGTACGTAATTATCTCCCACTGCTGGGAAGCGCGCATGGCCCGGCGGCTGGTGTAGATCGTAAACGATCTACTCGGTTAAGCACTACGGGCGCGGTCGGGTAGTGTGATGGGTGACCGCTAGTGGCAAATTAAATGCGCGTTTCCGTGCTTCGGAGGGCACGTAAAGCCGTCGGTCCCGGTTGCTATCGATAGATAGCAGTCGTTAAACCATGTCGGAGGCCTTATGGGCGGTTTGAAAACATCCGACAGCGGGTTGGCCACTAACCCCAACACCTCCACCAATCCGCATTGGAGCAGCGTGGTGGAGTAAGCTCCAGGCCTGCCCCCAAAAAGGGGAGAGACTCGTGCCCAGCAGTGGGACGTATAATGGGTTGCCATTATTATTATTATTCCACTTATTTATTCATACTACTTATTAAATATTTTTTTACATATATATATATAAAAAATTAAAAAATTGTGTGCCGCCGGCAGCGAGAGCAGGGTCCAAGCTGCCGGTGGTTAGGGACACAGAGACAAGAACCTCCTCACTATGCGTGCCGTGCCGAGGAGTACTGCTTTCTGTATCAGACCCTTGATCCATCCACCTAACGAGAGCCTCTTGAGATGTTGGTCGAGGCTTTTCGCTATTAGCCCGTTCACCGATACGACTATCGGCACAATGATGGCCGAATCCACATCCCACATGGCGACAACCTCGTGCGCCAGATCAAGATATTTTATTTCCTTGTCTTTTTAGGCTTTCACGAGATTCTCATCATGCGGGACGGTGATGTCGATCATCATTACGCGGCGCTCCGAGCGATCTATCACCACTATATCAGGCTTATTGGCAACAATAGTCCTGTCAGTGATGATAGATCGGTCCCAATACATCGTGACATGGTCATTTTCCAGAACTGGGTCGGGCACATACCTGTAGTACGGCACCTCCGCGGCTACAAGACCGTATTTCAAGGCAAGTTGCTGATGGATTATCCTGGCTACTTGGTTGTGTCTGTGCAAGTATTCGCCGTTGGCAAGACTCGAACAGCCGGAAACAATATGCCTGATTGATGGCATGCCCGACATATGTCGACCGTTCCATCCTTCAGGATAAACTTCCGGTAGTTGTTGGTCATTACCACTTCGTCCATAATTGCACAAACAAAACCTTCGGTTTCCCCAAAGAGGTCACCGAATCGCAGCCAGGCCACAGACGCTAAGAAATCTACATCGGGCTCATGGAGGGCCCGGTAAAAACGCCCGTGTGAGCTACATACAATCCTGCGGTCGCTAGTCGTGACATACAATCCTGCGGTCGCTAGTCGTGAGCACCTCAGGTTTGCGCCAGTTCTTTTTAGCCAAAGAGAGTGGGGTGAGTCCGCTGTCGACCGCCACCACATCCCGATGCATCTCTCCGCCGGCGGTCAGAAAGTATTCTCGGAGATTACACACCTCACGGTTGTGTAGGGTCATAGCGCTTAGAACGCCACGACCCCCCATCTCCGTGGGATGTATAATCTCATCACCGAAGACCGTGGGTGATGCATGCGGTGCGCTGTCAGTAAAGAGCGAACTCGCCTGTCAAGGGCATCCAGTTCTGTCTGAGTCCACTTGAGTATGCCGAAGGAGTACAGCAAGACCGGCATGACCCAACCGTTGAAGGCGCGCACCCTATTACCGCCCGACAAAAGACTTTTCAATACTTTTGTCAGGCGACCAAAGAAACGTTCCCTCAACGATTGTCTCATCTCGATCTCGCGTATACCTAAGGCCTCCGCCATACCCAAGTACTTATAGCTCTCGGTGGCAGAGAGGTTTCGGAACGGGATGGAACCCGGGAGATCAATTCCCTCGGATTCCATTATCTGCCCCTGTCGTACATGCATAACAGCGCATTTTTCGATTCCGAATTCCATCCTGATAGAGTTACTGAAGTTTTCAGTTACCTTCAGTAGCTCAGACAGGTAGGAATTACTGGAACCGAACAATTTCAGGTCATCCATGTATAGCAGGTGAGATATCGTCCGACCACCTCTTCGCAACCGATAGCCAAGCCCCGAAGCCTCTAGCAGCGTGCTGAGAGGATTCAGGGCCAGGCAAAACCATAAGGGGCTCAGACTATCGCCCTGGAAAATGCCCCTGGCAATTCTCACAGGTTCGCCAGCCGCCAGGGGCTGCCGAGACCCTGGATAGCGAAGAACCGTACACTGCAGCATACATGAGCCCAGAAAGGCCCGAAGAGTTGAATGAATTTTATACAACTCCAGGACCCGCATGAGCCATGTATGCGGCACGGAATCGTAGGCCTTCTTATAATCTATCCAGCATGTCGACAGACTCTTTCGGTTGCGACGAACCTGCTGGCTAATTGCCATGTCTATGAGGAGTAGCTCCTTAGTACCGCAGGACCCACTCCTACATCCATTCTGAGAGAGAGACAAGATGGAGGAGTCTTCAATGTGTTTAGTTATTTTAACTCTCAGAATGGATGTAAGAACCTTATAAACCGTCGTTATTATTATGTCTCTCGTCAGCACGGGGTCCAATTTGAACCCCGGACCTTTGTCAGGCTTGCGCGGGGACATGGGGGGTCCAACACGTAGAGGCCCTTTCGAGAATTTTGATCTACTTTGTAATGGGTTATATTCGGCGGGACCTCTCTCTGGCTGCATCAATAGTTAATACAGACACAGACAGACCCCGCAGAATATAATGGGACTATTGTAATGAAAATGACTTGCCAAACTTTGGGCTATGTGGGTGAACTGGGGGGACTAGATGGCTGGGCCTATGGAGTGAGATCCGGCACCTGCCTATATTCAACATCTCACATTATCGAATCCTACTTTAGGCAGGTAGTGACTCGCCTCTCCTTGGTGGGCCCCCCAAACAGCCAACCCGAAGATCGACGGGGGGCAACACTGTTGAGAGAGGCTGGGGGTGTCGAGAGGTGTGGCCCCGGTTTCACCATCACGAGCGAGTAATCTCGAGCTCGGAGCGGGCTTCCCCGCTATTATGCCTTTAGACACATCCACCCCCGAGTGTATGGCTCTTGCAGAAATTTAGACAACAGCCTATTATCTCAATTTCTGCAAATGCCATACCTCTAGCGCCCCACTCTGACCGGCCAATGAAGGCAAGCCAGAGGCGAGAGACCTGATGCTCTGTCCGGCCGTACCTCTGTGTGGCGGACGAGGCGGAGCCCAGTTCTCTCGGAGGAACTCGAGATGATGGTAGGGGGTGGTGTCGCTATTCACCAACAGCTCGCCACAAGCTGCTCTGCCCCCTTATTATTATTATTACGTAATTATATTAGAGGGGGCTACAAAAAGTATATCTACTTATTTCCACCCTTAAAATATTACCATTACCTAACATGTACTTTGTAAAAAATCTTATGTCGTATGAGTGATACGTTATATGAGTCAGCGGATTTTACAAGCGGCAATGCACACGGACGTGGGGTCGGCACTTTCTCTGCGCTTCATTGACTTTGCTGGAAAGAAAGTGACGGTATTCTGCACGAGTCTATATTGCACCGTAATGCCGAATAACGCTAAATTTATCCACTAAGTATTATCTGCATGCGCCTTTGCAATACGCAATATGCATAATACCTACCAGTTTACCTATATTGCACACGTGTAATATAGGTAAGTATTATGATCGATATCGAATCGGAAACTAATGTTTTATTATATTTATATAATATTTCTATGTTGGGAAACGGCTTAGTTGGAGATGTAACAAATTTTCATTTATCTATATGTTTGAAAAGACTTTATTCTTTATGTAGACACTGATCAATAATATCACAATTAAGTGTCTGTTTCGTAATGTCTGATGAGTGAACTCTTACATAACGGTATAGGTAATACGTAATAAGCGAACGTGCAGAAGTTTATCCACTTTTAATTGAACCATGTCCGATCTCAATTTTGATAGAGACTGATATAACTCGGCAGTTATACTTACCAACCACTAATTTGAGAAGCGGTATATTTGACTCGATTAGCATGGCATTGGATGATATTATTGTAAATTCTCTGTTATGGGGCTTTATTTAGATACTTTAGTAAAGTACTAGTGGAACCTTTTATTACGATGGGGAATATTGTTGTTGAGAGTTGGAATCTCAACAAATATATTTGATAATGAACAATAAACAGAGATTTTATAAATAAACATATGTATTTTCTAGTGAAGCATCATTATTTTTTTATGTCATGAGGTGGCAAACAGGCATACAGTTTACATTGATGGTAAGTAATACTGGAGACCAGTGATTTCATGCCACTGCACAGTGGCATGAAATCACTGGTCTCCAGTATTACGGACGGTAATACAACGCGCCGACGCGTTTCGCGCCGCGCCCGCCCCTGATCCCGACCCTATCCCCGGCCCCGCAAGGCCGATCACATTCCGGTTATCGCCAACCGAATGGAGTAGAGCGAAAGTTGCACCGCCCATAATCGCATATGTCTCATATGTCCCTCGGCAACGCCCTATGGCGAGGCACGGACCCGCATGGGTCACCCTTAGGCAGTTGCGCTAACTTTTTTGCTTAGGCTGGAGCGCCTTCTGCGCTCGCCGATTGCCCGGTGAAGTAGACTAGTGCCGTCTCAAGATAGGCTGCCTACAAAAAGCCCGACCAAAAAAAAAAAAACTGCCGGAAATTATATGACCAAACATTACATCCTGACTGAAACAGGATAGTGCTGGACACTAACATTTAGCGGCAAGTAGAATAAACTACGAATAGGTAATTTCATAGAGATTAGGGAATGAGGAGGTGCCTAGTGCGCGGAGGCCTACGAGCTACGTCCTGATTCTACCAGTCAATAAATTTAATTGCTGATGACAGTGTGCCGTGAAAAAACTTGAAGGCTTTTTCAAGTGGTAAATTTTTTTTTGGGAGCACGTAGGTTAAGAATCGCTGCAGAATCATTTTGTTCATCCAGATATGCTGCAAACCTAATTTTTACGCAACTTTATAATCTAGAGAATATTATATCCACTAGGTTGCCTATCAAACTTTGGCCGCAAGGTGTCAATGAAGATGTATTGCTCCCACTGATGACATATTAACGACTATTTGTTAGGTACCTACCTACCTCACGAATCACAACCGTGAAAGAAGATTTGATTGGAAATGACGGCATAGTTTTATAAATAAAAATATAATAAAATAAAAATATAAAAACTAAAATACGAAAGTAGGTACTTAGTTGAAAATGAAAAAAGTTTAGAAGTTAGTCGAAATTGTAGACTTCATTTTTAAATACAAATATTTTAAAATAATCAATGCCCCCTAACATTTTAAGTAATTTATTATGTAATTTTACTTTCTTTTTTGCCAGTGACTTCATCAAAAGCGTCATTGATACCTACCCACGATGTAAAGGATCATTCATCCGGCTGTAACCGGCGCCGGCGATTATACAGATGTTTAAATTTCAACCACTTTCACTCCTGCTTGTTGTCCTTTTTAGCTGTGGGACGACCAATTCGTCGCGATAAAGAACTTCCGAATTCACTATATTTGGTATATCTTACGTCACAGCTCTTGCGTCAAATTACTAATGTTTACTATAAAAAGCGATAAACAAATTATATAATAACTTCGCCAACTGACTTCAACCGTATGCTCTTTTACTCAAGGAAAAAAGTGTAGAGTTGGTCCTTTCTCGGATTGCAAGATACATTTTGCCAAACTTTACTGTAAGTTGGTTCAGTATTTACTACAGTGTGAAAAAGGAAACAGAACTTGCTTTCACAATGTTTTTATAATAATAGAATGAAAGCATGGACAGTCATTATGAAACATTACACGCGTGCTTTCAAAATTTAAATACCAGACAATATTTTTTTCGCCATTGCTTACATTTTATTTATTTATTTATTTATTTATTCTTTTATGTATGCACAGAAATTATACATAAGGCGGACTTAACGCCACTAGGCGTTTTCTACCAGTCAACCTTCGGGTAGTGAGGATATCGACGAAGTAGGTGCAGCAATGGTACAAAAGTGAAAATATGAGGGAGAGCTAAAAATATTATCATTAATCAAATAATATATTTATATACCTACATATAATAGTAAACATACACAAAATATAAGTATTTATATTTAAAATAGATATGTACCTATAAATAGTTACGTTGCTGAATTAAAATATATATACTAATACATACTAATATATAATATTACATACATGGACTAATATACAGTAAACCTATACAAAAAAAAATGTCTACATATATATATCACAATAATAAATAATAGAATGTCAGACTTGCCAAACTACTAGCCAACCGCATTGAGATAAAGTTCCCGAACTTGCCGCTTAAATGAGTACTTGCAGGTTGATTTCCTGATATTCACGGGAAGCGCGTTCCAAAGTTTTATTGCCGAAACAGTATATGAGTTAGAAATAAAACAAGTGTTGTGAAGAGGAATACCAAGGGTAAGATTTTCCGAAGAACGGAGATTAAGGTTATGTGAGATGCCCAGTTTTTGAAAATGTATACTAAGATAATTGGGAGAACATGGATCATTAATAACGTTGAACAGTAAGGAAAGTGTCCTGACAGATCTTCTCTGGCGGATTGTAAGCCATTTTAATTTGGAGCGAAATGATGAAATGTGATCGAATTTGCGGAGACCAAAAATGAAACGAATGCAGTTATTGAGAAGTCGATCCAATTTGTTCAAGTGCACCTGGGATAAGTCAGAACAGCAAACGTCTGCATAGTCAATAACGGGCAATATAAGAGCTTGAACCAGAAGTTTTTTGGTACTGGGTGGCAAAAAGTTTTTAAACCTGTATAAGGACCGCAGCGAAGATGTAACAATATTGCTTACATTGCTAATTTGTTTATTCCAACTCAGAGTGGAATCAAGGTAAAGGCCTAAATCTTTGACAGATGGCGAGAAAGGAATAAACAACCCGTTGTATAATATCGGCGGTAAAGCAAACATGTCAATCTTATTAATAAAATACTTACTGCCCAAAATAATGGCTTGACACTTAGAAATGTTAACCGTAATTCCATAGTCATGGCACCATTGAGATATAATTTCCAAATTGCTATTAATAATTGAAATAGACCGCTCTAAATTCTTTGAATCCGATTGAGAATATAGCTGCAAGTCGTCGGCATACAGATGGTAAGAGCAATTGAGTCTGATAGTAAGAGAGTTTATAAATAGAGAAAATAATAAGGGAGAAAGTATAGCGCCCTGTGGTACACCAGAGCATAAATCGCACCAATCGGATTTATTCCGATCAACACGAACAGCTTGCTGGCGACCACGAAGATAAGACACATTTTGATTGTAGGTACACTTTTACTTCGTTCATCTATACCTATAATAAAACTGTAGAAGTTCAAATTCTGTACATTAAAAATATTTAAAAAATAAATACCAGGGGATGTTACTAGATCGATACCGAAGCCAAATATGTGATTAGAAAATACATTC
This sequence comes from Macrosoma leucophasiata, assembly GCA_036365455.1. NCBI lineage: Eukaryota > Metazoa > Arthropoda > Insecta > Lepidoptera > Hedylidae > Macrosoma > Macrosoma leucophasiata. The sequence continues at coordinate 13,531,562 of JAWQUS010000009.1, read as the reverse complement.
ATACCTACATACAAATAAGTAGAATTGGAGTGTATCCGACTTTGACGGGACTTCCACGGGTAGGTAGCTGATGTAATAAGGAGTAACTTAGGCTACTTTTATCTCCATACATACATACCTACATACAAATAAATAGAATTTGAGTGTCTCCGATTTTGAAGGGACTTTCACTGGCAGATAGCTGATGTAATAAGGAGTAACTTAGGCTACTCTTATACTAGCTGCGCCCACGACTTCGTCCGGGTAGATATACTGAACAATCATATTTTTTCTCACGTGGACGAAGTCGCGGGCACAGCTAGTTTCACTAATAAAAATACAAACTACTCATAAATTTCCCCGAGTGCTGCTCGCTTCCTATTCTGGTTCAGATTTCTAGAATAGGTATGAGAGTGGGAACTTGTTTGCAATCACGTAAAGTTAACTGCCATTACAGCCATTGCTTTGGCTCATTTATTTTACTACTTTACATGGTTCGTGTCGCAAACAAAATATTGCTTATTTTATGACGAAAGTTGACAAAACCTCGTTTTGCCACCATTATCAAAGAGCTGTGGTCTGGGATCATTCGCGTTACCATTTTATATATGTATTTTTAAAAGAAAATTAACTCAATAACTATATTTTGTGATGATATTATAAATAGCAAGCAAGTTTATAAAACTTAGATTTTCCATAACATTTCAAAAAAAAAAAACAATCAAGTCCATGTAAGACCTAATTGCTTATTTACGCGTATTAAATTATAGTAATTCAAATTTAACAGCATTATGTGATTATTTACACGTAAATACAGAAATATATACTTAGCAATAAATTGCAAGTTAAAATTTAACATTAATTTGGTTATTTTGCCGCACAAAATAAGAACAAAAAATCTGTCAAGCCCACCGAATAGTGAAACTCAAGTGGCTGTGGTCAGTCAGAACACATAGCTCGAAGAACCGAAGCGAACCGAGCTGTTGGGGCAGAAGAGTTCTTGAATGGCGACCGCGTACCGGAAAACAAAGATGAATCGACGAAGGTTGCGGGCAATCGCTGCATGCGTGCATGAGTGTGGCCCAAGACCGTTCGTGGTGGCAATCTTTGGGAGAGGCCGTTGTCCAGCATTGGACGTCTTTCGGCTGAAATGATGATGTTGATAAGTGTGGATCTATCTTTGATAATAAAAACAGCGAACTGGAAGTGCCAAACAAGCATACTTACTTGTTTATAAGTGAATATTGCAAGCCACCACTAGCATGTATCATCAGATCATTTGCCGATACCTTAACTATAAACATTATTAGGTAGGTACCTCACTGGAACACGTTAGCACAAGCACTTATTTATCAATTCTGTGGTTAGCACCATATAGGGACCTATTAGATAATGTGGTTTAACTTACACTCTAGGGTTAAGAAAAAAAACAATTTAATTCGAATTTCAAGTAAACGCGATAAGTTATCCAGAAAATCAGCGCAATAAGTCATCAGATCTATTTTCTCACTCTACACGCCGTAACTTTACAAGCCCAAACTTCGCAAACTCTACACCTTAATCGAAATGCGTGACTTGGTTGTATCGTTACTTCAAATAAATGAATTTTTAAGCACATATTATAGAGAACAGTCTAAGGTTTGTGAAGTAAGGACTTGTAGAGTTCGGGCGTGTGATCGCGAGAAATATGGCTCTACATCAGATCTGACCACTTTTTGTCAGGTAGAGCCGCATATGGTCTCGTCTTGGCATCATTTTTCAATATTTTTGGTGGGATAACACAAATACTTAAAAGAAAAAGCTTATTTGTTATTTTTATCTGTATGAGGTCTGTCATGTATAAGTTTTTCAACAGTTTCTAACAATAAAGTTAAATGTATGCCTTAGCCATTTTGTCAGAGCAATGATCAGGGCTTTCATGGTATACCTAGTTAATTTCACATTATTTTGCCTTGAGGGTATATTTCACCGTTTGCTCTGAGAACTAAGTTTAATAAAACACGGTTTAGTTTAAAATTTACATCCAATTTCAACCTTATCACGAACACTTTTCGTCGGTGTCATTCATATAGTGTTTTTGAACTTGTTTAAGAACGCAAAATGCGTTTTATTACAACGACGATGAAATCCGCACTAAGTCCGATGACTTTAAACCGGATTAGACGTGCAATTTTAATAATATAATAGGTACATAAATTGTATCTCCTTATTTACTTACTTTTTTCAATATTAAGAAGATATTACTATTCACTGAAAGATATATACCTACCTAAATCACTGATTCATAATATAAAGAGATAGGTCCGTAACCACTGAGTCTTTAACTGTAAATGAAGGCGGGCTGCCGACAGTGAAAAAATGTTTAGCTATTACCGATTCATGCTGGTTTTACACGTCCTTTTTTTTTCATTATCACACGATTACACGTAATAAAATTCAACGGTACAAATCGATCAATCAAAGTTACGGTATAACGAGCGATTCAAAACAAATTGCTGTTGTTTGTTGTGGAAGGAATACACGTGTAGTGTTGCAATGTTGGTATGTGAGCCTAAATAGACCTTAATAGCGTAATGGCATCGTGGGACTGACGATGTCATACATAATCATTTCCTATTACGACATAAGAGTAAAAGGCGTGCGTTTGTCGCTAAAACACCTCACAGCAATAGTAAAATTATACAGGTGAAGACACTAGCAGGAAGCAATGACTATAATTGTTGTTTCATTTTATAGGATTTTTTCAATAACACATAGTACGAGTGAAATATTAAAAAGAAAATAAGAAAGAAAAAAATTACTTGCATAACAAGCATTGGTGGCAATAGTTGTCGTCGCCCCAAGACGCAATAACATGTGAAATAAAAATTCAAGTCGGGTGTGGATTTCGGTACCTCAGTTGGTACGAGTACAGCGACTGGACTAGTGATCCAAGTGGTCACGGATTCAAGACCGGCCCGAAGTCAAACATATCTTTCCATTTTATCTTTAAAATGATATAGGTATGTGATGCACAGTAGTTTTGAATCTGATTTTGTATCGGTCATGGAAATTATTAGTACTTTTATAATCATTAATCATTTTTGCAAAAAGACCAAACAGGGCTACATCGTTTTTACCGTGCAGGTGTACCTGTGTATTCCATATACATATAATGTGTATTTTATAGAAATGTCTTGTAGAGGATTTGGACATAGAATTGGAGAAAAATATTGCCAAAAAAATACAATAAATACTGTGGTAAAAATTGGGAATAATCCACAACTTAAATACTCCGTAGTTGCTCGCTTTACTGAAAGCGCCTATAACGCCTACCTGATTCAATTTCATTTGGTGGCTGTTTCACAATCGTGCATCGTTCGTGTATAAATCATTTCACTTTTAATTTGGTGAGATGTTCCCTAAGCGTCCTGCCTCCTTTTGTTGTATACTTTCGTTTAGTTCATCGAACTTACTTTCACCTCCCGATAGAACTCTTATTGTGAATGCAGTCTCTCACCGGAATGCACTGCTATTATATTCGTTAGCAGCTTCGTGTTCGCTATAGTGTATGTACGGATCGAATTGCTCTCCCACGACGACCATTGTTTTTTTTGAACAGAAAAACCATCAGATCCAAATATGAAGTTCCTATCATATGCATAATAGCTGACATTGCTATAGCATAGTTTACTCTCGATGATAAAAAAAAATATAGCAATATAGTTAGTCAATCCAGGAACAAAACACAGTTTAACTGACTGATAATTATTAGATACCTATTAATCGGTGTTAAATATAAAAATAATAAAGAACAGAACAGAACAGAATTTAATTTCTATTTACATATTTTGCCCTTTTTTAGATATTGACTCGGTCGAGTTCAGTCGCGTGTAGGATAAACTTATTAAGCATTAACATATTAATTTAAAACAACAAATTTGAATATTTCATGTAGATGATTCACGATACAGTCATACGTTACATTATTTAAAGTTATCATTTTGGTGTGTGTAATTATAACATGTGATATGCAAGAAATTAAAACTGAAGCTTTTGTAGGTACGTACCTACTCATATAATTTTGTAGTCTGTAACGAAAATATGAAGTGGAAGCATATTATCTGAATTACAGAACAAACAAAACCAAGCGCATAAAGATTTGTCTCATTTGATATTCAATTTAATTTACATCGCATCTGAGACCGAGACAAATGTCCAATAAAAGTGTCGTGTATTAATAGTGTTAGTTGACGACCTGGAGTAGAAATACGTGTACCGTGGGTACGAACTCGTAGGTTCATCCAGATTAATAAGCATGTGAACTAAAGATCACAATACTCTTATCTCCAGATACTTTTTCAAAATTACCAGATAACTGGGTGAGTTATATTTTATTGCTATTTATTTTATTATGGTATTGTTACTTTGGACGAGAAACTGATGTCTTCTAATACGAATTTCATAAAATTTCGGTTAACTGTCATGTCTTATTTTTATGATTCAGAAATAAACACTAATTATAAGTATAATTGGAAAGAACTACGTACTCACGTCCAGTGAAATAGCAATTATTTCTCCTAATACATACCATTGAATACTCGTAGATAGTCACTAAAAATGAACCCGTGTCAAACGTGTTGCTGTACTGACTAATAACCGACAACTAAATGACGCCACAGAAGTAATTAAATAACATGATTATAATAAACAAACGTATATTTAATTACGACTATGCCCGCAATTTTTCCTAAGCTCTGTATATATTTTTTATTTGTTTGTTAAGTGTAGTCAGTCATTAATGAATTAGGAAAAACCTAACAATAACACATACGACCATTATAATGCCAGTTACAAGTATGGTGTTTGGTCCTTTATGCCACTATAAACTTTGTACAAAAGGAACATTCTAAATTACATTAGAATTATTACTTTTGTGAATAAGCATCAAAAGCTACAATACCATTCCCGAGATCTAAGGATCTTTAGTCTCTATATAGTCATAAACACTATTATTCTAAGGCAGGTTCAGTGGTCCTACGCCCAAGTGCTTTGTTACCGAAACTCTACAATCATTAAATAGGACTACACTCACTCACACTACAGAGTACCTACTTACTTACTCTAATATATAAAAAAATAAATAAATCTATTATCTTGTATCATTGACCCTCATACCGCGGGTAAATAATCTTGTCTACGTAAAATCAGATGGCAGACAAATAGTGATTAGATATTCATTCATTTACGAATAAATACTCGCTATGTAAATCTGGTATGTGGCATAGGTACGCACATCTACACTGAAAAGCAGATGTCGATGAACAACTAGAAAAATTATTTAGGCTAATAAGCAAAAAGTGTAGTATATGTACATTTGTTTTTAGTAGAAGTAGTTATGTAAGTACCTATAATAATTATTTTTATATTATTATACGAGTATTTAATATAGACCAGCCATCAAGACGCGATGTCACCTACAAGCACGTAGGTATATAAGCACAGTTAAGGAAAGCCTGTAGAGTATAAAAAAGGATTAAAGATTTCCATTAGAGAAAATTGCCAATTCCACCTTCAGACATTGGTTACGTGCTCGATAGGTATCAATCAATAAGCTTACCTTCAAAGGAATCGGAAAAAGCATCTGACAAATCGTGGGCATTTGTAGGTAGGTACATTTCTTTGACATAATACTTCGGAGAATACAGGTATTAACAGAAGTTACATTTATATTGAATTAATAGGTATTCAACGTACAAATTCGACTTCTTAAAACTTTATTAGTACCCATACCTACGTGGTTCACTGACGCCCCCAGACGTTTATATTAAAAAACATACGATAATTGACCTCAATGTCTGAACTCTGATAAAAAGATGACTGCCGTCATTGGTGTTTTTTGTGATGTGTGTGTCATTTGTGACATTATTCACTTTCACTCTTAAAATTCCATGGCTTTGCCTTAGGTTTCTAAATATCGGCTTTTTACCAAAACCTAATAATGTCTTAGTTAATCTCAATTTATTAAAACTTATTTTTTTGACAAGCCTAATTGTTCTAAATGACCGTAAAGCTCTATAATTTTGTAATTTTACTTTACAATATCAAAATAAATAATTGTACGAGAATAAGAAAGATATCAGTATCTACCTTCCTACTTACAAACTGACAAAATAAAGTAATAAAATTATTAGAGATGCGCCGACTATTCGGTTGGTATTCGGTATCCGGCATATTCGGCATCATTTCCACTTTTTAAAGAAAAATGGAAAGAAAAATTTGACTTCAGGCGAGACTCGAACTCGCGACCTACTGGGAATCTAGTCCAACCGCTCTTCCAATTGAGCTACTGAAGCCCTGCCTGATTTGTCGAATTTTTCCTTCACATCTATTGCATTGCTTTATGGTAGCAGTAGCGCCATCTATTACCAACTATGCTAGTTAGGCAACCGATATAATAGACTTTTCAGTTTATTGAATATCGTAAAGAAGTCGCTTTTACCCTTAATAATTGTTTTATATTATTTCGCATTAACACATGCTTGTGAAATATATTTTATTTATAAGAAAAATGGAAAGAAAAATTTGACTTCAGGCGAGACTCGAACTCGCGACCTACTGGGAATCTAGTCCAACCGCTCTTCCAATTGAGCTACTGAAGCCCTGCCTGATTTGTCGAATTTTTCCTTCACATCTATTGCATTGCTTTATGGTAGCAGTAGCATTATATCGGTTGCCTAACTAGCATAGTTGGTAATAGATGGCGCTACTGCTACCATAAAGCAATGCAATAGATGTGAAGGAAAAATTCGACAAATCAGGCAGGGCTTCAGTAGCTCAATTGGAAGAGCGGTTGGACTAGATTCCCAGTAGGTCGCGAGTTCGAGTCTCGCCTGAAGTCAAATTTTTCTTTCCATTTTTCTTTAAAAATAAAATATATTTCACAAGCATGTGTTAATGCGAAATAATATAAAACAATTATTAAGGGTAAAAGCGACTTCTTTACGATATTCAATAAACTGAAAAGTCTATTATATCGGTTGCCTAACTAGCATAGTAGGTAATAGATGGCGCTACTGCTACCATAAAGCAATGCAATAGATGTGAAGGAAAAATTCGACAAATCAGGCAGGGCTTCAGTAGCTCAATTGGAAGAGCGGTTGGACTAGATTCCCAGTAGGTCGCGAGTTCGAGTCTCGCCTGAAGTCAAATTTTTCTTTCCATTTTTCTTTAAAAATAAAATATATTTCACAAGCATGTGTTAATGCGAAATAATATAAAACAATTATTAAGGGTAAAAGCGACTTCTTTACGATATTCAATAAACTGAAAAGTCTATTATATCGGTTGCCTAACTAGCATAGTTGGTAATAGATGGCGCTACTGCTACCATAAAGCAATGCAATAGATGTGAAGGAAAAATTCGACAAATCAGGCAGGGCTTCAGTAGCTCAATTGGAAGAGCGGTTGGACTAGATTCCCAGTAGGTCGCGAGTTCGAGTCTCGCCTGAAGTCAAATTTTTCTTTCCATTTTTCTTTAAAAATAAAATATATTTCACAAGCATGTGTTAATGCGAAATAATATAAAACAATTATCATTTCCACTATTCGTATTCGGCCGAATTATTCGGTTTTAGTGCCGAATATATTCGGTTCGAATATTTCTATTTTATTGACTACACGGTATCTTCATAACTACAAGATAAAAATTCTTATGTTATTTTATAAGTCAACGAAATCCTTTAAGAATGTGTCGAATAAAGCTTATAAAATAAAACCATTAAATTACAAATCAACATTTATTTTGGAACCTCAACGCACACCACACACTGAGTTGCCTTAGAGCTCGCGCGCTTTACCAACACCGCACGGCTCGGCTCCGAGGCAAGCTCGGCCGAGGCACCGTGCGCCCGCACAACCCTGATGCACGTCCACACTGACTGTCATGGTCACTGACCAAGTATTTCACTCACGAGCCTGCCTCGCGCCAAGCTATCCCGAGCCATCATAGTCTACTCTCAGTACTACCACAAAATAAAATACCTTTTTATTTTGTGGTAGTACTGAGAAAATACCTTTTTATTTTATGGTAGGTACCTACTGGGTATTTTATTTTGTGGTACAGAAGCGCACATGGCCCCGCGGCTGATGTTCATCGCAAGTGATCTGCTCGTTTGAGCGATACGGAGACGGGTGTGTGATGGGTGTCCGCTAGTGGTACCTAAGTTAAAATGCGCGTCTCCGTCGGTCCCGGTTGCTATCGATAGATAGCAGTCTTTAAACCTTTTCGGAGACCCTATGGGCGGTTCGAAAATATCCGACGGCAACCCGCCGTCCCGCTATTAAACCTTATCTCCACCAACCCGCATTCGAGCAGCGTGTTGGAGTAAGCTCCAGGCCGCCTTCAAGAAGGGGAGAGACTCGTGCCCAGCAGTGGGACGTGTCAAGGGTTGCCATTATTATACTATTTATGGTACTACCGTCCCTACCGAACGCATCATGAACGCACACCACACACTGAGGTGCCTTAGAGCTCGCGCGCTTTACCACCGCGGCATGGCTCGGCTCCGAGGCATGCTCGGTCGAGCCACCGTGCGCCCGCACGACACTGATGCACTTTTTCACTGACTGTCACTGACCAAGTATTTCGCTCACGAGGCTGCATCGCCCGAGCATGCGTCCGGTGTAGACGCGGCTATTTAGCAAGCAGCGACATGATAGAACCGCGTTTACGCGGCAAAACAGTGAAATGGTAAACCGAATAATTCGGCCGAGTATTCAGTTCGGTACAGGTTAAACCGAATAATATTCGGTATTCGGTTATTCGGTGAATATATATATTATAGCAATAAAATTGCAATGTGAAATAAATAATAGGTGGTTCAGATATTGTTATTGCAACCGAGTAGTCATCTAATTTATTAACTTGTTTATTAGATATAAGTAGGTACATACTACTTATCTACTATTAAACTTTACTTTGGCATGTTAATATATTTTTTTGTAATAACTGTTATTATCATTCGTTTATTTATTCTAACTAAGGAGTTAAGCGATTACAATTTATATTTTTTGTTACATTACTTATATTTAAATACGAAAATATTTTAATCTTCTTTATTATATTCATTGTTTCCAGCACAATTTTACGATCATAAGGAATATTGTTATACTGTGCTTCCTGTCTTATACGAATAATAGGTAGGTATAAATTCACGTATCATGTGCGTTTAAGGAAGTATTCTGCAAGGATGATTTGAATTAAACAATGAAAATTAACAAAGGTTGTAATAAGGGAATAATGTTCAATAACTTGATAGTTCTTGGATCAATTAATAGATTTTAATCGTTTTACCGAGAAAAAACAACTGGATAGGTATGTCAAGGATAATTATTCAGCCTTGTATCTTATTCTTCATAAAATATATCAACACAATGAAATCGTTTTTCTTTATAGCCACTACTTAGATACCCAATTTACATTTGTAATTACTTGCTAAGTAAAATTTTATGATATAAGGGCAATGCTGTTGTTGTTTCATTTTAGACATTTTCCACCATTTTGCCAATGTAGAGTATGTATTATGACATGTATTATAATGTCATCATACGAGTTCGTTTTTTTGTAATTTAGTTTTATTATTTACTAGCTGTCCCCGCGACTTCGTACGCGTGAGAATTTATGATTGTTCAGTATCTACCCGGACGAAGACGTGGGCGAAGCGAAGGTAGACTAAGTTACTCCTTATTACATAAACTATCTGCCAGTTAAAGTCCCGTCAAAGTCGGTAAAGCCGTTCCTGAGATTAGCCGGAAGAAACAGACAGACAAAAATTGTAAGAAATGTTGTTTTGGTAGGTATATGTACTGTGTACATACATAAGCATTTAGTAAAAAGCGGTTTATTGAATATTACAAACAGACACTCCAATTTTATTTATTTGTATAGATGAAATTATTGATTATTTAGTGTTTTAGTTTATAAATTTTTTAGTACCTATGTGTATATTTTTTACATTACTTAAACATTTCTTGCAAGCTGACAGAAAAATAACTTTGATTCTTATTCTTTTGGTCGCTGATCGCATACCTCGCAGAACACTGGAACTCTACTAATGATAGAGTTCCAAAGCAAGAGCCGAAGAGCGATGTCACTACGAATTTCTTTCTCACCTATCTTCCACTAAAATTCACTAAATGGGTGTGATCATGGTAAACATGTAGCTGAAGGCTCCAATAATGTTATAATAATGATACAATAATAGTCAAAAGGTAGATACATTATTGTTAAGCATACAAATCAGTGCTAAGTAGCCAATGTCAGCCCATTGCCATCCTTTTCACTCTCATGTTTATTATATTCCTCTCACATTTTTAGTGAATGACATACTTAATAACATACTTAATAAACGTGTCACATTAACTTAACATAATAACGAAATAAATTTTCTATTATATAAGCATGATATGAATTTAACGTATCTAACTATAGCATATCATTAGATGGGAGCTTATTTTCTGCACAAAAAAACCAAAGATCTTCAGGGCTGGCAACGCTTCTGCACTTAAACCTTTACCCCCTTATTCATAAACGTATTTAACTAAAGTGTTGCTAATTTCTCCTTTGTCTTTTTCTATCCTGCACATTTGACAAGGCAACTGACAAAGACAAAGCATTCTATAGCTAAAACGTATCCAATGTACATTTATAAATAAGGGAGCTAGTCTTTATATGTAAGGCTAACGCATTTAGTTATCATCAATGTCAGCTACAAGCTTGTTTGCCATATAAACTACAGTAGGTACATGCTAACGTTCATAATGGAGAAGACTGACCTCCGACCCGCTTTCCTTTTGACGTTCGATGAGTGACATAATACGCATTATGAAGCCTTTGTATGGTATCAGCGTAATATTGCATCTCGAGACAGAATTATATACACACGTTTCTTTTTTTATTGTATTACTTGCATATGGATCTGAATATAAATGACAGAATAAAATATATAGAATAAATTACGTAATTCTGTCTAATATTTTTATTCTGAAAGAATCATCGCAATTTCCATAATATTAGGTATATTAATTTAAACAGAAAATACTAACCTATATGTACTAAAGTACTGAACAGGAAATCTCCCTTGATAACACGGTCGCAGTCAGCATAAATCAATTTACCACACCTTGACGTGGAAACGTCTCCAACTCAAACTTAAAAATTGATACGAAATGCACTCTGATAGGAGGGATTAATCAATAATTCCAGGAATATAAAAAAGAGTGTGTACCTACTTATGTAGGTACGTACGCACTTAAGCAGTTATACTTCTTAAGCGTAACAAACCATTATACCTACCAGAAATAAAACAAAAGTTTAGTATTTTATCGGTTGATCAACTAACTTGAGACTGTAGCTTTTATCTGTTTAACAACTTATTTCACACTGTTGCTTTAATCTGTCTGTGTGCGCGCGCATATCGTAAAAAATCACTCTCATTCTTTTTTCCAATTGCACCAAAAGAAGTACCTATAACTTCAACATTCTAGAAAATAACATTTTCTGTGACAATTGTTATTTAATTATGTGATATAAAAACATTTTTATGTCACATAATTTAATAACGGGTCTTGGCGCGTTTCTACAGAACTTTATGTACCTATGTATTTCTTTTAAACAAAAAATACTTTATGTATATCTGACAACAACGTAAACTGACGTGTTAAGTACAAGCAACCAAAGAGTATACAAATACTACAAACAACGTAAATAATAAAAATAACTACGTTAAGAAAAACCGACTTCAAATCTAAAAAGTATAAAATAATACAGATTTAATATTAATTATATACTACCTATTATTTATATGTGTTATTTACTAATAGGATTGAAGTCAATTCATCAATTCAATCAATTTTGGAAATAATTTGATGTGACGTCATACTTATGCCTTCGCGTGCCCGTCGGCGCCCTTGTATGCGCCCGATTAGTGGTACATCTGTTGTCAAACAAACAGGTGCTCGTAATATTTTTACTGTTTTCTAGAAAACTTAATCTTTTAATTAGATAATGTGGTATTCTAGGTTTTGCTTTATGTTGACTGATAATGCTCTCGTACTGTTTAAAACAGAGTGGTGCAAGGAAAAACGAAAATAATCTTGGATTGAACTTTGTGAGGTTATGTACAAATTTTCACGGATTGTGTCGTATTCGGTGGGATTTTGAAATGCAGAGTGATATATAGTGATATGTTTTATTAAGACTTTTGAAGACCTGTGTAAGTTTCGTATGACTTATACGACTTTTAATGCTATTCATTCTTTTCTAAAAAGAGCATTTTTATATAGTGATGTACGAATACTAACCTGATATATCAAAGTATCGATATAAAATTATTTTCATATCAATTTAAATTATGTACCTAATATTATATTGTATTAGCATTATACATGATAGAATTTCTTGTTTCTTAATAAAATATCGAAGAAGAAATTGATGTAAATTAAATCATGTTTGTTTTCTCCTTTTTTGCACCCGATATAGCATGGATTTTTTTCAGAGACTGTTAGAGTGTTATATAAGTATAAGCACAACATATGTAATAATAACACATATATTTTTCAATTTATGAAGTGGCAAACAGGTATCAATTTACATTGGTAAGTAATAGCCTATCAGTCTACACGAAACCAGAGCTTTCAATCTAAATGCGTTGCCACTCCTAAGACTTAAGATATTACGCATCTGTGCTGGAAATCACAGGGCCGTACAGATCTGTGTCACTAACTTCTACATGCGTATCATCTGAAAATTGAAGCAGGTTCCATTTCTTTTCAATTACTCATATCATTTACATACCTAGAGCCGTTCCTGCTACTTTTATAATATTGTTTAAGGTATAGTAATAATGAAAAAATAAAAAAAGATCCTGTTGCACTCATGTCCAACACGTAACTAGAAGATTTTTCGAGAATGCACAAAAATCAAATGTGTTTATTGGCCTTTAACTTGACCGAAGCGTCATCGTGCTACTCAAATTAACTAAACATAATTATTAAAATTTGGAATACATAGCAACAATATTTACAGAGATGCATTCCAAGGAGCTGGTCAGCATAAGACTCACATTTGAAGGCTGCTATAGAAAATCCTACTGAAATTCAACATTACCACAATGTGCAATTTTTAGCTAGTGTTCTGGTTGAGAACCTTTCGCAAGCTGCTGGTAATCAATGAGATCATTTGAATGAATGAATTTATTTATTTGCTAAAAGTATAGTAGGTACATAAGATCTTCAGTATATAATATAGCTTTCTTTTATATTTCACCATTTAATTTGCATGCAAATTACAGGATACATTTTATTACTACATCATAATTATTACAATTATACTCAACTCTAATTTAGTGAGTGTATTTTACTAAGACTAAGCATACATACTAGCATAGCTATAAGCATACATAAGAATAAGAATTCGTGTCGATAAAATATCGATAATAACCGCTCATGTATTAGAAGATGATATCGATATTTATCGAAAACAACCCTATGAAAGGCGGCCATTGTTATCGCCCAAATTTTTGTAGGCAGACACGCTTATTCTGTAGGTATTTCTACTCCATGTACTATACCTCAATGATCTAGGACGTCAGTGGATTCAACGCATTGTTAAGACAACACACTGTCTAATCTTATTCCTTTAGTTTGAGGTGAAAGTAAGTAAAAAATGCTCATAAAATAAAAATTAATGTGCCTACCTGAATAAAATTTTTATCAGAAATCTCGGCGAAATTGGCGTACATACATAAAAATATATATATATATATATATATATATATATATATATATATATATATATATAGTATATATACCGGCAGAATTGAGAACCTTCTCGTTTTTTTGAACTCGGTTAAAAACTAAAAATGTGACAATCCTAATGAATTTGCGTTTGTATGGGTGAAGACGGTATTTTGCAACACTTCAACTACCCAACTGTACGTTTTTTTTTTGTTTTCTTATACTGTGATATTTTAGTGACTGACTACGTATACACGATGCACGATACGATCAACAGAACATACAAATTGCCTCTGTGATCATAATATATCTACCTATTTCCCTACATCTTCCTTCTACACAGGTAATTTTAATTCTTAGATTTCTTAAGACGACAACAAGACTGTTAATAATGTAGGTACTTTACTACTATACATAATGTTTTAACTAAACGAGTTTATCCTTGCCATAATGTCTAATTGTTAGTCATGCTATAGGTAAATTCTAAATATTCCTGTTTATTTACATACTTACATACTCTGTGTCATTGGTCAGAGCATGACGTACACAAAGTACCTACCTACCTATACAATAATTACAACACCAATCTAAGGGTTGAAATAAAACTATGACTGACCCCGATACAATAGAACTACTTTTACGGATTTATCTCGTGTAGGTACCTGTAGTAACGTAAATCCGTAAAATCAACCCGACGCTTCGCATTTCAGCTTCTGTGGACTCTTTGGAAGAAACGTCAGGTTGACATTAAATATTTATTTCAGTTTTTTATGCCTACGCGTGATAAATCTGAAAAAGTCGTCGGTCTATTAATAAAGGAGAATTGAATTTAGTTTCCAAAATAGAATCTTTGCCAGTGACCGTTAATGTAATAGACATTGTTAGCAACTGAAGGCTTTAATCAGAGTTGATACTTTAAGGGTCTTTTCACAAAAACATCTCGTCTATGATAAATAATCGTAACAATTTAGTGCCGATTTCACCGCCGTAATAAAACGTTCTTGATTAAACGAGTTCAATAACACTATTTGGATGTCACCAACGGAACATGTTCGTGATAAAGTTGAAATTAAATGCAAATTTTAACCATACCGCGTTTTTTTAACCTTAGTTCTCAGAGCAAACGGTGAAATCCGCCCTTATTTGAACGTTATACGAATTGTCGGGAGCATTTCTACATGAAAATTGTACCGATATATTATAAAATAGGTTTGGTTTTTGGTTTGAGTGAAGATCTAGACATTATCAAGGTCGATAGGAAACCAAGTCACCTTTTGCACCTAGCCTGTATCTAATAGGTAAATGTACCAACTTTCTTTGTGCAACCAAAGGAGGTTAACGGCGAATTTCGATGAGTGTTGAATCGTAAGTAGATGTGGAGCGTGTTATTGTACTGATATTGCATACGAATTGTCGGGAACATCATTCTAAGTGCTATACCTATCACTGATTTGCAATTGTAATTGCAGTAAAGTTGGCGTGAGTTTGTGCAGAATTGTAAATATGTTAATACTTTCATGTTTTACTGCTGCTTTATAAGTTTATATAGGTACTAGATATATAATATAGTATAACCGGGCCCATCTTCAGAAGCTCATTATTTTGAACTCCAATCACCACTTGTGGCGTGCGGAACACTGGCACGTCTACCCTAGTCCACCAACCGGGGTTCGCTGTTAAGGCGGTAGATGGTGCTGGAGAAAGACTAGCCGCCTTCGTGGTGTGGCGAGAGCATCGTCCTCAGGCGCTCCGCCACCTCCTTCTGCGATAACATAACTTCGCAGAAGGGCACAACCGCCGCTATTCATCCTCGCCACCAACCATGGATTGTACCAAAGCCGGCAGCGAGAGACCGGGTCCATCCACGACAACTTAATCGGAGCGCGGCTCCACCTACGCCGGGCACTCGGCAAACGGGATAGCCACATTCAGCGTCACATTGCCACATTGCCACATTTGCACATTAGCCACATTGGCGTAGCCACACTCATGACATGTAGTAGTCAGCTCCCTTTGTGCCACATTGTAAAGGTATCTTCCAAACCAACCGTGCCTCGAAAGGACCTGCGTGAGGCCGAAGGTAAGCACGCCTAATAGGCAAGTACCTACTTAAAGTAAGTAGCTTTGCTTTAACCACAAACAACTTTCTGAAATCGCAAGGGAAAATATCAACACATTTTCTGATGACTCAAACTTATAATGTAGGTACTTCTTGTTAAAAGAAAATATCTACTCACTTTTTATCACGTTTATAGAGCGAGTTCAAATAGTTACGAAAGTAGGAATTATGATTTTTGATTAGGTATAAATACCTACTTATTATAGCAATTGTTACGTTAGTCACGATGCTTGCAACGTGTAGTTAACCGTATGATGATCCTAACTTTCGATAGACGTCCTAACTGGTAACTACACTTGCGAGCTTAAAACTGGAATCACATAAACGGTGGTTGTTCAATCGTCTATAACATAAAAATAAGTCGGATTTTCCTTCCTGACGCTATAACTCCAGAACACACGAACCGATTTTCACGGTTTTGCATTCGTTGGAAAGGTCTCGGGCTCCGTGAGGTTTATAGCAAAGAAAATTCAGGATTATAAAACGACATCCACGCGGGCGAAGCCGCGGGCAACAGCTAGTGTGTTATAATAATAAAATAATGACAACCCTTAATACGTCCCACTGCGGGGCATGAGTCTCCCTTCTTGGGAGGAGGCCTGGAGCTCATCCACCACGCTGCTCCAATACGGGTTGGTGGAGATAAGGGTTAGTGGCCAACCCGCTGTCGGATGTTTTCAAACAGCCCATAAGGCCTCCGACAAAGTTTAACGACTGCTATCTATCGATAGCAACCACCCATCACACACCCGACCGCGCCCGTATCGCTTAACCGAGTAGATCGCTTCCGATCTACACGGTCTACACCAGTCGCGGGGCCATGTGCATTCATGTGTTAATATTATTTTATTTATATTGTTACCCCAGTTTATGTGATTCCAGTTTAAAGCTCGCAAGTGTAGATCCCTATACATATTTTTTTTTTGTCCTTTTTACATATAAAGTAAATATAATAGGCTAGTAAAGAAACCAGGCGCCATTTAAAAAAGTCATGTAGGTAACTCACTGACAATGTAGGTTCGGCCACTACAAAACTCTTATTAGTAACACCCTCGGCATCTTCTCATAAGCAAAAATCCTATGCTTAGTTATTGATCTGCTACCACTATACCACATTATTATGTATCAAGCTCCTTCGAAAGGTAAAATATTACTAACTTATTATCCAATACATTCATTGAAAGTAAATACGATTAAATATACCGTTTTCATAATGCGTCTCCAATTTTGGACATCCGTTTGTAGGTTAAGAAATAGCCGAATATTTTTGTTAATTATTTGATGATAAAAATAATAAATTATCGATCCAGTATCTAATTCACATCAAGGTACTCTTGAATATAATTATAGCATAACAAAAGTAATATAAATACTAAAATGTCTCCAACAAACTCCCGTGGTGACACTGTGAGACTTAATTGAATTAAATCAGCGCACAATATCTGTATAATTTACTACCATATCTAACACAGCGTACATAAACCATGAAAATGTTTACAATGACACTACTATTAGGTATTGTGTGCGTAATTAGTTAGGTGCCTGCACGCATGTTATTTTAACTACCGGATTATTGACATCAACAATATGAAACAATCGAGACTGACCGAGACAGTACATAAACGTCATCAAAATCGCGAGCAATAAGTGACACACACTAGTAAATTGCCTTCACTTGGACACTCGTTCTGTCCAGAAGTGGGACGTCTCATTGCTGGTCAATGCGCGCTTTTCATATAAATGACATGAATTCACATGATTTTCGTTATAACTACCTACTAGGTGTACCAGCGTACAATTGGTTATTTGCTTATGCAGTACAAGAAACTGGCGTTAATGATGAATTAAAACAGATTACAGCATTAATAAAAATTTCGAATTTCCTTATATTAACGGTAAGGTTGCTCACCTTAACAAAATAAATACAACCAGTTCCACATGAAGTCTATCCAAGTGAGAAGCGAAGTAAACACGCGTCAATGCAGAATGAAGAGTAACATTTCACCAGTTTTCGTGCAGAACAAATAAAAAATGTCGCATTCACATACTAATTATTTTCAAGAGAAACTGCACGGTTTACGTAGCAACGCGCAAACAGATGGCCGTGTGCCAGAACACTGGGGTATCGTACCCGACTCGAGACGGTGTAGGCGGTGAGCACTACCGCACGCGGCGCGCGCAGTGAGAGTTCTGACTGCTGTCTGAGTTCGCGTTCCTCGATCCTCCGGTTGTCGGCTGTTGCGTATCGCGTGTCGACAATGCAGCCACCATCCACCGCAACACTCTCAGAAAGTTGCTGATGCATCTGAAAGGTAGCTTGCCCGTATTCTCCACGAACACTGCAGGTTACATTTCCATATGAATCCCTTTAGCGATTCCTGCTGATGCTTAAGCTTTAGAGCCAAATTGTAGTGCTTCACGCTCCTCCGTTCCACTTAAAAGGTATTGTATCCCGTAATTATTGGTGCAAGAATAATATAATATCTTAGGTCTTAGTGCCAACACGTATGTATTGAGACTGAGACCCACTGCTGAGACCTCTAGTTTTATGTAACATGTCTTTAAGCTCTGCATTAGTTTATCATCGATGTAAACTTTACCTTTGAATCCTATGATTGGGTTTTCTTCCTCGCTACCTTCTAAATATAAAAATAGAAGCATTTAGAGTGCCAGTGGAGACGATTCAGGGTAGACAGAGCCACCGTATTTACTAATCTGTCCACCTTCACGCAAAATTGGTAGAGGCACAGACACAAAAATCCTAAACTCAGCATTGATCAAGGAATTAATCAGTACAATCACTCGATATCGTACTTATAAAAAATGTAGTGACGGCTCAGTCGTATACAAAGTGCAAGCTGAGATAGAATATTACATCCCTTATGTCTGGCCCTAATGGGCCGATTGGAAATAATATTATAAAATCTCGATCTTCAAAATTTCACAGGACCTTTCAATTTTTGATTTCGACAATAAAATGTTCAATTTAAACATCACGCCTGTTTTCCGACAAGGAGTAGGCAGAGGTGGATTCAAGCATATAAGTAACAGGCAAATTCTCTCGGTGGCGAGCCAATTGACATCTCCGGGCTGGGTATATTGCATAGCTCCATGGGTACACTGGGAAATCGTTGATAAACGGATATATTAAACTGACCCCGTGACCCAGATATCAAACCCAAGACCCTAACGTACCAGTAGTGGCCTGCTACCCCTAAACTTGTGAGGCAGTTCTACCTTACGGCTAATTTCAAATTCACATCATTCATACATGAATCTTCAACTAAAAATTAAACTAAATCTCTCTCTATTTATTCAAGTTTAGCCTTTTCCTTTCTTCTACAGTGCTCAGAAATATCATCTTAAAATTCTCATGCATCTTCTATATTAATGAATGCTTTGATGTATTGCTTTATGGCATCTCTTGTTCTACATCACTCAAGGAACTATCAAGGGAAGCAATATTAATCCGAATATTCACTGTGTACCTTGCTTGATAAATATGTTAGCATAGTTTTCGGCGCTTTGCGGCAATTTCGATGGAGAAGATTTATTATTGAACCCAATTTCTGAAGCCCGAATAATTTTCGAATCTCTTGATAACGACATACCTACCAGCTACCAACAGAAGTTTCTGTAATATCCAACTTTCTTATTGTGCTAGCGAAAGTCAAGATTTGAGCATCCACGTTCTTTATTTTTGTGAACTCAGCAGCAGCATGTTCTCACGTCAATGTTAAAGTTTTGCAAATACAAGCAAGTCATGAGGTGACTTTTTCAGATACGAACTGGAATTAAGCTTATAAGAAGCTTCTGAAGTTTCACAAATACAAAAAGGCTTTGAAGAATTTTTTCTAAGCCTGCTTGCATTTGAGATTTTTTTTCAAAGTCATCTTGCGAATCCAACTGCCATTTGGCGAGTTTTTTTCCTCAATGATTTAGTAACAGTGGCAGCTTTATAATTTTAGTTTAATTTCGTTTCCGAATAATTTGATGATACATTCTTTCAGTGGCCAAACTATAGTGTATATTACCGTATAATATCTAATATACGGTATTCTATTATATATATTATATAAAAACACTATTACAATGGAATTTATTCCGAATTGGATGACTTACTAAAAATAAACTATATAAAACGATAAAGTACGAATGTAGTCGGCTCAGTATGTACGACTAGGTATTATACCTATCGAGTGTATAATTTAATTGAAACCCATGTTTGAACGGATCCAATTACCTTCAATGTAATTAAATGATAACATACAATCGCACGTTAGGGAATCGGTATCTATTTACTGGGGCAGGTAGGTAAGCATTTGAACTTCAAGATCGTATTCCTCCTAAGGTATAGGCAGGTGACATGTATTTAAACCGCCATTATTAGTGTTTTTGCGTTTTATTTAATATCCAGAGAAGAAGAACTTCTAATGCTGGCGATCTATTTCACATTTGTCAGGTAGGCACATCTGATCTCATCTTCTCGTATCTAAAAATCGTTACAATTTTTAATCGAGAAGGAGGAATAAGAAATACAGAAGGAGGTTCTATGTTGGACTAGAATGTAGGTTTTTTTAAATGTATGTTTACCGATTACTCTATTAATTGTCCACAGATTATGAACTTTCTTAAGTAATTTGAAAGGGTAGGTATACTTCGACATTCTATCAAATTGGAATCTGATGATAGCATAGTGGAGAAATCGGGGGAAACCTCAAAAATGTATGGGCATGTAAGGTTTTAGTTGTGTTTTCTTAATTTATGTAAGTATTTACATCTGAATATCACGTATATATATCGAATCCACGTGGAAAGCCACAACACTCCTTAACCGAAAGGAGTTAGGTTAGTATAATAATAACAATAAGGGGGCAGAGCAGCTTGTGGCGAGCTGTTGGTGGGTCGCGACACCCCCCTCTATTATCATCTCGAGTTCCTCAGAGAGAACTGGACTCCGCCTCGTTCGCCACACAGTCGTGCGACCGGCATTATGCGAGCATCAGGTCTCCACCTCAGGCTTTCCTTCATTGGCCGGTCAGAAAGGGCCGCTAGATGTATGGCATTTGCAGGAATTTCTGCAAGAACCATACACTCGGAGGCGGAAGTGTCTAATGGCATAATAGCGCGAAGCCCACTCTGAGCTTGAGATTACTCGCTCGCGATGGTGAAACCGGTACCGCACCTATCGACACCCTAACCGCTCACGCCAGTGTTGTCCCCCGTCGACCATCGGGTTGGCTGTTTAGAGGGCCCAGCAAGGAGAGGCGAGTCACCACCTGCCTAAAGTAGGATTCGATAATGTGAGATGTTAAATATAGGCAGGCGGATCTCACTCCATAGACCCAGCCAGCTAGCCAGTAGTAGTTAGCACACTAATTCTCACTACAACAGTACCATGCATTCTGCGGGGATTGTCAGTGCCTGTACTAGCTAGTGATGCAGTCAGAGAGAGGTCACGCCGAATGCAACCTATTACAAAGTAGATCGAAATTCTCGAATGGGACTCTACGTGTTGGACCTATGTCCCCGCGCAAGCCTGACAAAGGTCCGGCGTTTAAATTGGACCCCGTGCTGACGAGAGACTATAATAATACTGCAATTTGTTGACAGAACATACTCAACAGTGTTTTTATAGACGTGTACATGTTACTATCATAGTGATCATAATAACACTAAAAATCGAAATAGAAAAAAAATCTTTAACGCGCGTAATTGGCAGCCCGACTTACAAATATTACAAAAACGTAACGGGCATTGCCCTTTGGGTTTTCACTCTGTTTACTGTAATTTTTCACTTTTTACGAGTGGTTCAGTATATTTTGTTAAACAAGAGGTTTTTAGTTAGGTCAGTATTCATGTTCTATCGAATTAGATAGCTAGATCGTAGTAAGGTGCTCAAGGGTTAATTGCTATGATCGTTAATCGTTAGGTCAGCGATCCACAAAATTCTGTCAGTAGATTGATTATTAACCTACTTCTACAAAGCTTATAAATATCTTTTAATTTTTCATAAGCCTCGACGAGGCCATGAAAAATATTATTTGAACGAATAATTCGAAAAGTTGATATTATTATCATAGTTTAAATATGTCACTAGCAGATATTAAGATCAAATTGTGTCAGTCTCTGATATATTTACTGGCGTAGGTGTACGTAAGTAATAATATTGACGATACCCTTCGATCGGTATTTATTTTATAACATTAGACATAAAGTATAACAACGACTTAAAAAACGGTCAAGTGCGTGTCAGAGTCGCGTTCGCGTTCACAAGTGGTGCCTACGTCCTCGAGCTCTTACACTGGAACTCCACCACCAGTGAAATATACCTAATAGGTAAGACAGTAAAAATCGAGTATTTGTATATTAAATATTTTGCCAGAATACTGACTAAGGGACAATTAAAAAAGAGTAACAGACCAAAAAATCAAGTTTTGGATTTTTTGTCTGTCTGGTAAGTTACAACTTCGAACTACTCAACGGATTTTAACGCATTTTTCACTGGTGGATGACATATAATTAAACGCGTTGTCAAAATCGATGAAGGGAAAAAGAAGTTATGGTCAATTGAAAATTTACTTATAGCACTGCTCCAAACTTTTAAACAGAGTTGAATTCAGATTACATAAGCGTTGGTGGCGTTAGTGGCGTTGGTGAAGTTGGTATCGTTGGTGGCGTTGGTGGCATAAATCAGATTTTTTTGCTATCCAAAATGTTAATGAAAAAAATTAAGCAAAAGTTATACCCAAAAAATTCTTCCCAAAGTCACTATTCCACGAGAATGAAGTCGCGGGCACAGCTAGTAGATATTTAATAAGTAGGTTTAACTAAAGAACTGAAAAATAATTAACTTACTTTCGCGACAAAACTCATCATCCCAAATTACACCAAATATTCATACTCATGATGTTTTCCAATGACTCCTACTATCTGTTCACTATTTCCGGTATATAAATTTATATATTATATATATTTATATATATATTACACCGTCAAGAATATCACTAAGATAAAACTAAATATAATATACTTATGTAAATAAGTATATCAGTAGAATGTCTCATTTCTCCTTTTACAAACCGATAACAAAGAGTAACTCTCACAAAAAAAAAATATTATTATTATATAGAGTCAAATTCCTATCTATGTTACTACGACATCAATTACTCTACACGAAAGGATGCTGCAATAAAACTTGAACTCACCCAAAGAATGGCACTAAAGTTTTGTTTGTTATCTTGAAGGTCTTTTACTTGTAAGACACTTCATTGATGTTTTCTATCGAAATATTTGCTCAATTATTTCGAAGTTCAAACAGAACGTCAAATATTATATCTTTAACTAGTTGCCCCGACTAACTTCGTATCGCCTTAGAGGCATAAATGAATTGAATGCCAAAAATTCGACAAAAAATATTTGTTGAGAGTCACCTTTTTTTAAATAATGGCATCGCTATTAAGCATTTTGCCAGTGTCAAGTAAAACGATATTACGTATTCATAACCCCTAGTTTGCAATAAAACATTAAACATGATGATGTTTCACAACTCGTCGCATAAAGTATGTATTGCGATAAATGTCTTGTTGGTGCTAGCGTTCGCACTACTGTCAAACCTATAATTTTAACATGTTTTTACGTGAATGTTTCATCAATGCAAACTCACGGTGATAAGCAGCATTAAAGTCAGAGTCAGTCAGTCAATTATCAGCCCGTCGGTCAGATTCACAGTCAGAGTAGGTAATTCGAGTAAAACGACGGCTAAGGCTGTGTTATCGCACTGTTATTCTATTTCACTATACAAGGTCCACACTAAAAGTTCTCAGAAAATCAAAAACTGAGTAAACTAGCAAGTTATATTTTTGTTTATGTTATGGAAGTGGCAAGCAAGCATACAGTTCACACCGAGTGTCAAATGATGACTGCAGCCCATAGACACCCACACTAAGGCTAAGGTCGAAATGCGGATGCGTTACCACTCCTGAGGCCTAAGGTGTTATGCCTCTGTGCCGGAAATTACAGAGCCGTACATTACCACCTGACCAGAACGCGATAGTGCTGAACACTACCATTTAGCCGCAAGTATATTAGGTAATGCAGTGGTGCTTCCGCCCGCGAGCTTCGTCACTAGAGCTCTACCACCAGTAAAAAAATATTATGTTTAAGTTTTATTAAATCTTTTCAAAATAGTGTCCATTCACATCAATACATCGCTGCATTCGGTGGAACCAAGAAAAGCACTTTGCTCACTCGTCCTGAGGGGTCTCTTCGACGGGATTTTGAAACGCAGCCACCTCGGCGCCCATAATACGTTTTCCTCGAAGTTTTCCCTTTATTTTAGGGAATAATTAAAAATCGCGAGGTCGAGGCTATATGGCGGGTGACCCAGTAATTCCACGTCTAACGTTCGCCTAGCGGTGTACGACGAGGCGTTGTCGTGGTGCAGGAGGATCCTACTGCGAGGTCGTTTCTCCCGAACTATTTACAAGACAAGGGGCAAACAATTGGTGATGTATCACTCTGCAATAACTGATTTTTGATCCTCTAAAACAATTGTCGCGTAATGACCTCTCCTTCCAAAAAACGATGCCATAATCTGTTTTCCCACGCTTCGACCTTTCTTTAATTTAGTTGGCAACTTCTCGGAAGGAAACACCTACTGAGCAGACTGTGTTTTGGTTTCCGGATCATAACAGTAAATCCAGCTTTCGTCACCCGTAACTATATCGAACACAGCAATTGAGTCACCTCCGTTAAATCTTTGAACCATTTCACGACACCAATCAACACGACGGAGTTTTTGGGCCTCGATCAAAATATGGGGTATCCACCGGGCACAAAGCTTCCTGACCGCTAAATGTACATGGAGGATTTTGTACACTTGACTCATACCGATACCTAAGCTTATCCGAATCTGCTGATAGGTTACTCTTTTATCAGTCTCTATCATACGCCGCACAACACCGATGTTATCTTCAGTCGTCGACGTAGGAGGCCGTCCGTCACGCAGATCATCGGTGAGATTAGTGCGTCCACGTTTAAACTTATTAAACCAGTTATAAACAGTGACACGAGACGGAGCTTCGTCGTAAAAGGCCAATCTAAGTCTATCATAAAGCTCGTGTTAACTTAATTAAATTACATAGAAAGTCATAAAAAATCAGTGTAAGAATTTTTTTCTCGCGTTAAATTCATGCTGACGTGACACAGTCAATTTTCAATTTGCCGCCAAAGCGTAAAACAAATGACAAATGAATGATATACCTACATACTTAATAATTTTAGCATAGAGTTCCATTTTCAAAAGGTAAATAAACAACAATTTTTTTTATTATATTGTTTCATCAAGTGGACAGTTCTAAAAACTTTCAGTGTCACCCTCGTACACGGGCACTGTAATAAATCTATATCAAACAAAATACCAACAACTTTATTTAATACTGGTGCCTGCGGGTTCGCCCGCGTGTAGGTCGCTTTAGCCGCGTAACCTGTGGAAATAATCCCATGGCATCCCACAGGAACATTTTTTTGTTTGCCAAATTTCATAAAAAGCCTTTCAGCAGTTTTTGAGTGAAGGAGTAACAAACAAACGAACATACAAACTTTCGCATTTATAATATTAGTATGAAGTATGATAACTCAAAAATACACCAAGAAAATGAAATAAAATAAGGTTCGAAATCAAGGTTCCCCGTCAAAAAACGAGAATCACCCTTACCACTTAGGGATATGAAAAATAGATGTTGGCCGATTCTCAGATCTACCCACCCAATAGTCACACAAAATTTCATGAGAATCGGTCCAGCCGTTTCCGAGGAGTATGGTAACTAACATTGTGACACGAGAATTTTACATAGGTATGTATAGAGTATATGTATAGAGATAAAGAAGATAGAGACTTTTAGAGACGATTCATTCAACGGACTAAAAACAAAAAAGGAGAGCGTTATCGATTCGACGTTTATAGTTATGTGACCACGCATATTCTTTTACTGTGTTGGCCGTTTTTCATGATTCATTTTTTAGTCCCATTTTAATTAATAACTCTCCTCGAAGAGTACAAAACAAAAAAAGAATTACGTAAATCGATTTAGAAATCTCGGCGAAATCGGCGTACACACATAAAAAAAATACATATATCGGCTGAATTGAGAACCTTCCTCCTTTTTGAACTCGGTTAAAAAATCGAAAATGATGCAGATGGTACGGTACCAATTTCTATCGAATTATTAAGTAAATATTATAATTGCTTCCACTTTTGGAAAAAATACTTTGGGTGACAAAGAAAGGTTTTTTCTGCAGAACTCAGTTAACGATTTTCAATCAGTTATACATTAAACGATCACTTATAGTACCTAGACTTTTGGTCTTCATTTAAATGGCTCTTGACCTCCAAATGACTATTAGACTACA
Source organism: Macrosoma leucophasiata (assembly GCA_036365455.1). Taxonomy (NCBI): domain Eukaryota; kingdom Metazoa; phylum Arthropoda; class Insecta; order Lepidoptera; family Hedylidae; genus Macrosoma; species Macrosoma leucophasiata. The sequence goes on along the minus strand of JAWQUS010000009.1, from coordinate 13,505,275 downwards.
AAGCTGTAGCTAGAAGCGTGGCTACAACTATACTACACTATACACTACTAGCGCTTTGGGGACTTGGGGACGATTAAGTTATAAATGCTTGAGAGGTTGTTAATACATTCCCAGAGCAGGTGTTTTGGTCTTCGAATTTAATCCACAGTGACCGGACAACGCGGATTATAAACTATAACAACATTGTTCATTTTTTATATGGAATGGTTAGTTCACTATGTTTAACCAAAATATTATAGCTCTAGAAATGCTTTCAACGATATCATTGTTATATTTGATGGTTCCTTGTTGATATTCCAGGTTTAACAACAGGTTGCAACTTATACTTTAGTGCTACTTATAGTTCGATAGCTTAGCTGAAATAAGTGACTGTAGTACTTATTCATCAGTGCTTCCCGAAGTGGAATTATGTATCATCACAATACAGGGAATATCTACTTTAAGAGAGACAATCCATTGCGTAGATATTAATAATATATAATATCTACTTGAAGATATAAGAGTGCATTACCATCAAAATTATATTTAAAAGGTTATAATATAAGTTTGTAAAGTGTTTGGGTCTTCCCTTATATTGCTTAAACACGTACCGGAATGTTGTCTCTACCTCTATATTTTTTTATTCACGCGATTGACGACTTAGTTCTATCTACTTCTACAACTCAAGCGGATATCTTAGAAGCCAAAGACTTAGATATTATACTTTTTTCTGAATTTTGAAAAACAACGTTACGTCTCGAATTCTATAAAATGTATTCAGAATTGTAATATTACCTACATTGTATTTATGTAGAGTCCAAATAACCTCCAACAAACGTGGTGCGCGTACAGGTGGTTATCGATAGCTATTGCAGTAATGTGCATAAAACTATCTACAATTAAGTATTGTATGACTGGGGGTGTCTCAGGGAACAGATGTTCGTTCTGTTGCAAACATAAAAACAGGCGGCGCGTTACTCCTGGTTGAACACGGGCTCGGGCTGGTACTACGCCATCAACCCCGTTGCGGGCTCTCTTTCCTACTGCTCATATACTTCAATTGTTCGTCTCTTTCCTCTATCGGTTGGGTTCTCGGGGTGGTGGTGTTGGTGTTAAGTTGTTTAGACGTTGTCACCGGCAACGGTGGTCCGATACACGACTCACGGCCGCGGCTGCAAACCACCAGACGTACACGATAGCTTCCACTCGACAATACCGCTCTATATTTTTAATGTGTTGTTTAAATCATTCGATGTGAAGAATTACGTAAGTAATATTTTTTTCGTATATTATTATATTTTTTTGTTCTATATACAACTATCTCGATCATTACAATAAGTTTGTAGTTTGTGACCTAGAAATAATATAAATATAGATACTATTTTGTAACGAGGCTAACTTACAAGATATCATTATCTTAAAATTAACCTTATGTCAACTTTTTTCTATAAACTTGTATCGTTTCATCATCAATATTATATATACTTACAAATAATATCGTAAAATATTTGTATTATATTTGTTACCATCGAGATTATTTGTGTAACATAAAAAAAATCATACAGACTTATTAACTAAATGCGCATTACGAAAAATGATAATTTATCGTGCACATAACAACTTTCTTATTTCTAGATACATTTTACATCATCACTCTCTACTCTAAAAATTTAGTTTACCTAAATTAAAAAGTGTAAGTGAATATGACCTCTATATGTATTTCATATTTGTATCTCTCTGCTTGCTATTCTATTTTTTTTTCAAGACTTACATACTTACGAGTATTATTTTATTACCTACCATCTTTAATACGTTCTTACATTGTGTTACTACTATGAATATAGTATATTCACTCTGATATACTTTATAGGTATACTCACTTTATATAACGGTCTCGGTAGTTTAGTGATATTAAGCCGTTACCTACTGACAACCAGGTATAGTTGGACAAGGTTCGATCCGAGAACAAATCATATTACCTTTTTTCCTATTCATATATAAAGAAGATTCTCAGTTCGGAAATGTGTCCCATATCAATTATAATTCAACGGAGTCACTCTCCTCAGTTAGGAAACTCTCCGCTTATTCAAAATCAATCAAATATAAGTAGCTTTTATTACAATTTTATAGTACACATGTGATCAAGCAGCCGGTTCACTGAAAGTACAACTCGATGTCTTTTAGAAAAATAACAATATTACAAACATACATAACATTATAAACAATATTTATTAATGTAAATGTCGCGTTGAAATAGGTACCATGCATGTTACTTGCTACAGTTCCTTCCTACATTTCGTCTTATTCAGCACGGGATGGCAATATAGGTAGTGCATGCATATTTAGGTGAATACAATAACAGTAAGATCACAGTATAAGTACATACAGTAGTTTATCGCCTTTGAAGTTTTGCAGTATGCCGCCATCATCAGTAAGAACGCAAATTCATTAAGGTTGTCACGTTTTTGGTTTTTATTTACGTTGTTTTGTAACGCGTCAGTTTTCGTTGAACATATATAATGTATGTATGTATCTTCACGCCAGGTCCCTAACGGGGTAGGCAGAGAGTGTAGAGCGCTAGATATCCCGGTTCTGACAAACCTCTCGTGCCTCGTCTACTTTCATCATTCTCTTCATACATGCACGCCGATTCCTAAGACTTTTGATCCCACCATCAGACAGAACTCGACCTATTTGGTCATGGTAGGTCAGTCTTGGTCTTCCTGGGCCTCTGCAACCATCCACATTCGCATTGTATATCTGTTTAGTCATTCGCTCATTCGACATTCTTTCTATATGCCCGAACCATCGGAGCATTCCTTTTTTCATTTTTACACCGATACTATCATTCACACAAAGCCTCTTTCTTACATCTTCATTACGAACGCGATCGGTGAGTGATACACCGCAGATCTTGCGCAATGATCTCATCTCGACCGCGTTCAACTTACTTTCATGCTCTTTCCTGCATACCCAGCTCTCGCTTCCATATAAAAGCGTTGGAGTAAGTACAGCATTATGTACGGCTAGTCGCGCCCGCTGGCTGAGATGTTTAGATTCTAGCAGCTTACCCAACGCTCCATTCACGTAATTCCCAGCAAGCACTCTTCTTTCTATGTCAGTGGTGTTCTTACCATCCTTGGTAAAAGCTTATCCAAGATATACAATTTCATCCACCTGTTCTAACACTGCATCATCTACTACTACCCTTGCATTTGTTCTCTGCTCATCTCTTTCAAATACTAATACTTTAGTTTTATCCACATTCAATTGTAAGCCTTTCTCCATACAATTCTCATCAACTCTTTCATGACTGTGACTAGTGCTTGTAGCCCAGATGGTGTAGAGCTAACATATATATATATTACATAGACATATATTAAACATATATAAAAAAGAACATATATAAAAATCCTAAAAACATGACGCCTGTAATCCCCTAACCCCTTAGGGAGAGGTAGGTAAATCGGATTCATGCATACATCCTCGATTCGCCGGTCACGTTTTGGCTCATGTAACACGCGGCGAGCCTGTTGACATCTCCGGGCACTTTACCAAACTTTGAGGTACTGGGAAGCCTCCAGAAAATAGAAAAATCTATCAAACTATGAACATCACAAACTATCAACAATTTACCAGTCTATCATCAATGTACCAGTATTCCAGGCGTACTGATAGACCAGGCGGTCTATCAGTACGCCAGAATTCTAACAATAATAATGTACCGATCCTAATATTCATCCATACCTTTTTAACTCCGTCCAATATACCTAATCCGAATATCAAATACTTACAAACAAAAGAAATATTTAGAGTTTTCTTTAAAGATTTTTTTAGATTTGTGAAGTAAATATGTACATAAATTGTAATATATAACAGACATTATTAATAAATGAAAATTAGAATAAAATATTAACAGTAAAGTTGACATCAAATTTTACAATATCATCATTCCAAAAACTTAGTAAAAGAAATTTTAAATATCGCACCCCTTGTCGCTAAGTCCCAAGTAGATGACAGTTTTTGTATGGGCTACTTGCAGCGACAACATTGAGATATCGATGGCTACTTGGTACCGTCTCCTCCGTCCCTCGCGTCGCACGCCCCGCACGATTGCTCTGACATTACACGTTCGTTGGATGACTGTAGGTAATTAACACGTTCGTTTTCTTTAGACTATGGTAAGATGCAACATAAACTCGTTCGAGTTTTACCGATCGTCAGTGTCAATAATTATGACAATAATTTAAAGCAGTATGTAACCATAGTGCACTAAAACGCTAGCTCTACTGATTTCCATTTCGTCAAGTTCACTCACGTCTACTAAAAGCTTAGACTAAGTACCTAAAAGTCTTCTTGTTCATCGATGATAAATGACAATCGGTCTGTAACAAAATTAGGCTCTAGGATTTTAACTAGAATATACACAGATAAACTTTATCCTTTAATACTATAAAATAGGTTATAGCTATATCATTGATAAAATATATTTACTTGTGTCCAAAATCAATGTAAATGTAGGTCCTTAAGTACATTTAAGTGTTTTGTATTTTCAGATGAATAACGGATTCTAAAAGAGAACAGATAATATGAAGGTTAAGCTGAAACAATGACTTTATCAAATAACCTCACCGGACATTTAAGTTCTAGATCTAGTGTTCTTGATGAACGTTCTTCCAAATGGGATACATTATACTGTTCACATTTATGGTCCAATAGTGAACTAAGGCGAGCAATAATCACTGCACCCCTGACAAACAACGAATTGATTAAACATTGTTACACGTGCCGTGGAAAAGTAAGAAAATATGAAATTAAAACGAGGGAAAACATTTTTACTCCACATAATCATTCCACTCCAAAGGGTCATTCTTCTTTAAATCCTTTAGGTTTGACTAATATTGCAGATTATACTTCCTTTGAAGATCAAATTTGTCATGACAATGTTTCTCATAAAAAAGATTCATTAGAACAAATCGCACGTCCTAACACTGATTCTATCCAATGTATTCCTTCTATATCTCATCAAATTGATTCCAATTTTAGCCAAAGATTTTCAAGTACTGCAAGTAATACACCTTCCGAAGAAAACCGTCAAAGACTGACAAAAAGCCTAAACGGTATTGGATGTGTAGTCAATTTTACATTAACTGAAAGCCCCATTAAGAAACGTACTCAAATACAAGCATGTTCTATAAGTATTATGATAGTAGCAATCGTAGTAATAAGTTTAATTATGGTAAATTTTACGACTCCTAATTTTAGACGTGCAAATAACATTACTAGTACAATCGTAGTGCCAACTAAAAAGAATGTCTTCAACGAAACATCCTCAGCTATTATCAATATTTATACAGATCTACCTCCCCTATCACATTTCAATATTACTGAATATACCACTACTGGTGATCCTTTTATAACCACCACAAAACAGAGTTCCTTGTTGTCAAATATCATAGCAAAAATTCGTAAGAACATTAAAACATATCCAAGAGGTACGAACAAGGATCAGAACAGTCAAAAACCTAAAGATATTATGAACAGGGACGTATCACAAAGATTTTGCTCGTGCCAAAGAAATCAAGTCTGCATGTTAGATGAGAATAGCGGAACTTCAATTTGCAGAAATGCGACAGACATCGATGACCCAACAGGTAAATAACTATACTTAACGCATCTGCATTTTGACCTTGGTCTTTGTGTGGGTGTCTATAGGCTGCAGTCATCACATAACATCAATGTGAACTGCATGCTTGTTTGCCACTTCCATATTATAAAAAAAAAAAAATCTTAAAAGTATTTTTATAAATCACTTTCTATGTATTATACAACATTATTTAGAATTCAATCAAGTTTCTCGTTCACAAACAACTTGATTTATGTATATTACTTACAATATACTTAAAAAAATTTAAGACACTGAAATATAAATCCAAAATATTTTTTTTGTCGTAATAACTATCACGGAGACGTAACAGCTTAGGTCTCAGGGGTGGCAACGCATCTGCATTTTGGCTTAGGCTGCAACACTTAACACCTATGAACTGAAGTGTTTGCCACCTGCGTTCCATAAAAAAATAAAATGCGTTACTTAGATATTATTTGGGCATAAAAGGATCGAAAAACAGAATTTGAACCACTGGCTTGGCTGCTAGTCGTCAAAGCAAAGGGTCCGGCGATGGGTCTTAAAAAATTAAGAAATTTGATGCGGAATTTCTCGAGGATTCCTCGTAGGCTGGTTTACGAATCCCAGTTTTATGATAACCCATTGATAGGGCGACCGCATGTTGCGAGGGTCGCGGGTTCGATAATTGTTTGTTTCGGAGGGCACGTTAAGCAGTCGGTCCCGGTTGCTATCGATAGATAGCAGTCGTTAAACCGACAGTGCGTTGGGCTCCAACCCGTATCTCCACCAACCCGCGTTGGAGCAGCGTGGTGGAGTAAGCTTCATTTTCTTTTTATGTCTTGGAAGTGGTAAACAAGCATGCAGTTCACATTTTTTTTTTTTTTATGTAATAAAAGTGGCAGCCTATAGACAACCACACAATGACCAGAGGTCAAAATGCAGATGCGCTGCCACTCTTGAGACATTAGGTGTTATGCCTCTGTGCCGGAAATTACAGGGCCGTACATTACCACCTGACCGGAACACGATAGTGATGAACACTACCATTTAGCGGCAAGTATATTAGGTAATGCGGTGGTGCCTACGCCCGCGAGCTCCGTCACTGGAGCTCTACCACCAGTGAGAATTCATTCAGGCCTCCCTCAAAAAGGGGAGAGACTCATGCCCAGCAGTGGGACGTCTCAAGGGTTGCTATCATTATATTATTATTATTTATTTTTTTTAACGATGAAACTAATTCATTGAATTAAAATATATTTAAAACCTAAATAATATTTACATAATATAAAGTTAAAACTAAACTAAAAACAACATGCATCTAAAAATTCCGCTTCACTGCCTTCCTGTGTTATGGTACCCAGAAGGCTGGCAGCATTGCCTCGTTGGATGGCAATGCTGATTCTTTAACCTAAAAATTGGCCAGCCCTCTATTTATATTATTATTGAATTATTCCAACATTTTCGTAGGTTGCGGGGGACTATGCGCTTTGGAGACAGAAGCTTGTCAGTTAGTGGATAAGAAGCGCGGAGTACGTGTATGTCGACTGCTGTCTCTGGTGACATGCTCTCCTCAAGAGTGGCGCTGCCGTAATGGACTATGCGTTCCTGCAGACGCCCGATGCGATGGCACCATTCAATGCTATGATCGATCCGATGAAATGCAATGCGGTATTATATTTTGTAGATATAGATTTTTGTTGTGGCAGCTGTTTAAAACTTACTAGAGTTTAATATTTTTATCAGAGACAAAGGAAATAAATACTAATTTTTATTTTTATGCACTAGCTGTCCACCTGTGTGAACATAATTCATATGGCCATCATATTGGCCAAACCTAGACTTGCTCACTTCACCTGACTCTACCATGCGTAAAATGAGCGAGCTTAGGTAATGCCAATCTACGTGTCAATGCACTGCTATATTTTTTCAGATAAAAGATTAACAAAAACCCATAAAAATATATTGCCCCATAACTAATACTGAAGCAATACCTTTTTATGTAGATTTCTTAGCCTGCAGCCATCACTTAATTATATACACCCTCATGTGAACTGCAGGCTTGTTTGCCACTTTCGTTGGATTAAAAAAAAACACTTTCATTTTTTCACATTATGGAAGGTAACAGTATTATGTGTACAACTCAAAGAACATTTTAATCACTCTTAATAGGTACTAGATTGTAAAAAAGCCGTAACAAAAACAATGGACGACCTTTAGATCTAAATACTATTTAGGAATAGGTACCTACTTATTTACCTACTTAATTTTGTTTTACAGACTGTGACTTATCCAGACAATTCCGTTGCGGTCACTCTATATCATGCTTTACGAAAAAGAAACTTTGTGACGGTATCATAGATTGCTGGGATGGCTATGATGAACTTAATTGTACTAAAGGTCAGTATAATTATTTAATTATGCTTTTAGTAAAAGCCCTTGCATCAGTGTAACAAGTTTTACATTTGACTTGATTTGACTTATTGAATTGATAACGGGAACCAAAAACTTTATTCATTGACTACTTGAATATCGAGCGGACTCCGCGTTATCGTCCGCATGACAATAGAAAATTAAATTGTCATATTTTTCTTGAAAGCTCACGGGGATACGTTATCCTAGTTCTTTGAAACGGAAGAAACTTTAGAAAAAATCCTTTTTATATGATCTCATTCAAATTACTTCTATCGTTAATAATAAACTACGAGTGCTACGAACATAGGTATACATGTATCCCCTTATTCATAAACGTATTATAGCTAAAGTGTTGCTAATCTCTCCTTTGTCTTTTTCTATCCCGCACATTTGACAATGCAACTGACATAGACAAAGCATTCTATAGCTAAAACGAATATCTAATATACGTTTATGAATAAGGGGGGTAGTATATAGTCCACATTCGTTACATCAGATTATTTTTATGTGACTTCATACAAAGAAAGTCTGTTTGGTTGTTGATATCAATACTTTTATAGAGTTTCAGTTAAAGTTTCAGTACAAGTACAAGTATAAGTACCTAGTTAAAAGTATAACAGACGTCAATGGGAAGAACTTAGAGATCTCGTTTTTCTCAACAAAAAAAATGCTAATCCCTCGGTCTTCCTTTCCAGTCAATGAAGTGGACTGTACGTGATTGAGACACACTGTGTATAGTATATAGTCTGTGTATAGTATATACTTGTGTCTGTGTCTGACGCAGACACAAGTATAGACTATAGGTAGGTAAAAAAAGCAAGTTTCATTCATTTGTTAGCTAAACACAATTTTTTTAAGTGTTTTGTGACAGAACGTGCATTATTCGAGAGTTCTGTTAACTAGACCCAAAACCTAGCAGCAGTTGAATAAGATACTGACGACGTCATAGAGCGCCACCCATTGTGCTTATCAGGTTTTCCTTTTTTATTAACGGCAATAAAAAAAGTATTATTATGAGATGAAAATACGTTGCCATATACCTACATAATGCGGCTTTTCGTTAAGATCGTATAAGATCTAGTATCGACTGACCAGAACACGATAGCGCTGAACGCTACCATTAGGGAAGTGGCAAGTAGATTAGGTAATGCGGTGTGTGGACTGAGGGGTGTAGAAGTTCTCAAGCTGAGTCTGTGAAACACCATTAATTTTAATCTCCAAAATTAATGCAGTTTTATTGAAAAATCTGAATAATAATAATAATGGCAACCCATTATACGTCCCACTGCTGGGCACGAGTCTCTCCCCTTTTTGGGGGGAGGCCTGGAGCTTACTCCACCACGCTGCTCCAATGCGGATTGAAAATTTGAATAAAATCAATAAAATCCCTACGTGCAACAGCGTGCCCTAAAATTGTTGAACCCTTTAACACGGTATCCACATTTGTGCCTAACTAAATGTAAATCACACATATACCGTTCAGTAGCCTGCAAATCTGGGTTACGAATGTGCTCACTCAGACCTAACGGGGCTTCCTTTAGTCACTTCCTATTTTATTGGAAAATCTGTTGTAACGTCATGGGTCCCTGTTTCGGCATCATAAGGACTTCCGGAATCAAGGATTTTGTAAATTTATTAATGAACGCGATATCATTTTGAAATTATATGTGTGATGAATATCGATATTTTGTTATATATGTTTATCTAAGTATAATGCATAAAATATACATGAGCAATATATAAATATCTATAATATTCATTGACTTATATGTACTTAATTTTAAATTTACCTCAATGATAATATTCCTTATAGGTACCTACTGATAAGAACTAGGAACTAGGGGCAATGCCGTCTCTACCATAAGGGCACTCGGGGCCAGTGCCCAGGGCTCCCATCCTCAGAGGGCCCCGAAGGACCGAAAATTTCTGTCACATAAATATTACGCACGGGTGTATTGTACGGTTGTACCTACCTGCTTTTCTCGTTGCACGAACGTCGTTCATTTGATCGACGTGATAACCTAGCTTTTACCCACGGTTTCGCTCGCGTGTAATTTAGTCTGCCACATTATGTTTCGTGACGGATAATTTTAAATATATAGGTGCCTATTTATTTAGCTACTCGTACATCATGTTCCGTAATAATTTTAAACTAAGTATTCTGTCTATTTACTTGTTGTGAAAGACACAGTTTATCTACATGAAATACTTAAAGCTACAAATGTAGCTATTGATTTTGTTTAGAGTTTGATAAATATACTAAAATGTGCATTGTAAAATAGTATCTCATTCAATTAAATTTATTCACAATTTTGATCATAATGGCTTCCACATAGAAGGTACCCAGCAAGACGAGACATATTGCACATCGAGGCTTACGAAAGAGACAATCAGCTAGTTTCGTATTTCCTAGGCGTTATCTCTGCTGCACACTGTCTATCTACGTAAGCACTGACAGTCCAGTCAGAGAATATGTAATAATACTACGTATAGAATGGACACTTCGACGTCCCGCCCATTTTTCCCGCCTCACCCAACCACCTCCCCTCTTATGGGTGACGGTTGGTATTTTACAGCGAGGTTGCAGGCCGAGTTTGAGCGGCCTAGTTTTGATACATTTTAAATTCAATATATTATTTATTTACATAAAAATGGTGGTTGTAATGCTATTGTGTTCGATGGTAATATACGATGATAGAGCTCCAATGAACGAGCTCGGCAGCGTGAATACCATACATGTTACCTATTTGACCTGCCAGTAAGTTGTTATCGGTTTTCTCCAATGTAAACCGTTATCATGTTCTGGGTAAATTATATACTGTGGTAGAGCTTCAGTGATGGAGCCCCAAGGCGAACGAGCACCACCGCATTTCCCAATTTACATTTCCCTAAATGGTACCTAACGATAATACTATGTAAGCAATGCGAGTGTCAATGTCAGGGTAAAAATAGTTATCACCTCAACGATGAGGTGATGATTATTATTACAAAAATGGCATCTCTTTTCTAGTCAAAGATGGATGGTTTGAAATATGATATGTGTATCAATTTCGAGGTTTTTTGAGGTGCTGATTACGAAAATGACATCCGTTTTCAGACCCAAGATGACGAACAGGTTTTTTCTTTCAAAATAGTGTAAAGTTTCAGCAACCCAAGAAACTATTCGCCATCTTGGCTCTGAAAACGGATGCCATTTTTGTAATCAGCACCCCACGAACCTCTAAATTTATACCCATATCATATTTTGAAAGAAAAAGTTTTACCGCCATCCTGGATCTGAATAATAATAATCTAATCATATTATCGTTCGGTACCATTTAGGGAGATGTAAATTGGGAAATGCGGTGGTGCTCGTACTCCTTGGAGCTCCATCACTGAAGCTCTACCACAGTATATAACCTACCCAACATGATAACGGTTTACATTGGAGAAAACCGATAACCACTTACTGGCAGATCAAATAGGCTTCAGTTAGGTTCACGCTTTCGAGCTCGTTCATTGTACCTCTTTCACCATATATTACCATGGAACACAAAAGCGTTACAACCATCATTTTTATGTAAATAAATATTAAATTGAATTTAAAATGTATCAGAACTAGGCCGCTCGCAACCTCGCTGTAGAATACCAACCGTCGCCCATAAGAGGGGAGGAGGGTGGGTGAGGCAGGGAAATCGGGCGGGACGTCGAAGTGTCCACTCTATACGTAGTATTATTACGATTGTAGATCACGCCCCAAAAAATCTATTAAAAAATATTTAATGTACCTATAGTTGTATGTAACCTATACATTGGAATGAGATAGATCGAGATTACCACATAGCATGGTAGGGAAGAGACTCGTGGTCAGCAGTGGGACGTAACAAGGGTTTTTGCCGTGTTACGTCCAACCCTTGTTACGTCGGTTACGTCGTTGGGTGCGTGTGCGTATGTGTGTGTGTGTGTGTGTGTGTGTGTGTGTGTGTGTGTGTGTGTGTGTGTGTGTGTGTGTGTGTCAGTGTGTCAGTGTGTCAGTGTGTCAGTGTGTCAGTGTGTGTGTGTGTGTAGGTATGTGAATGTGAGTGTATGTATTCATGAGTGATTGTATGTAGTGTGTGTGTAATAAAGCAGATCACAGTGAAAAAAACAAGAATAGTTCGCTTTTTTTACATATCCAATAGGGCCCCGAATGCTTGTGTGCCCAAGGGCCCCAGCATAGTTTAAGACGGCCCTGACTAAAGGTCATATGAAAAATAAAATGAACGATATTTCATCAAGCGATTTATTTATTGGCATTTTGTTACATTTTGGCACAATGTACTATTAAACACAAAAATGTACCTACTATTAAAATTTAATTCAATTGGACTAAACTTTGAATTTCTGTAAGCTTAAGTAGTACGAGCGCCAACTTAGGTTCAAAGGAATATACCACGAATATACGGACGTCGTACCGATGTTTGTTTTTTAACATCGCATTGCTCTCAGTTAATTCGCTAAAATATTGGTAGGTACTTGATTTAAAAACAAATATTTATGTTTCTTATTTTTTGAGGAATAAATAATAATAATGGCAACCCATTAACCGTCCCTCTGCTGGGCACGAGTCTCTCCCCTTTTTTGGGGGGAGGCCTGCAGCTTACTCCACCACGCTGCTCCAATGCGGATTGGTGGAGGTGAGTGGCCAACCCGCTGTCGGTTGTTTTCATAACGCCCATAAGGCCTCCGACAAGGTTTAACGACTGCTGCCTATCGATAGCAACCGGGACCGACGGCTAAGCGTGCCCTCCGAAGCACGGAAACGCGCATTTACTTTGCCACTAGCGGTCTCCATTTTACACTACCCGACCGCGCCCGTAGTGCTTAACCGAGTAGATAGCTTATGATCTACACCAGCCCTGGGGCCATGCGCGCTTCTAGGAATAAATAACAATACCGAAACTACGAGTATGTTCAAGCACGAACCAGGGGTCCATTGCCTAATTATTCAGCTAATATTATTATGTAGATACATATGCATATTTATTGCCAACAGAATGCCCAGAAGATCAGTTCACTTGTACGGACGGACAATGCATATTATCATCGCGATTTTGTGATGGACTAGTCGACTGTATGGACGGCAGTGACGAGCCCCAAGGATGTGACGGTGACTGCGGCACCCACGAAATTCGCTGCAAAAACCGACGCTGTGTATCAAAAGTGTCGCAATGTGATGGACACGACGACTGTGGTGATAAAAGTGATGAGCTCTATTGTTCTTGATATAGAAACTCATTAAATCTTCCTCGTTATGTTCGCAATCAATGTTGTCGGTGTTGTAAACAAAAGTGTTTGTGTTTGATATTTTACTCACATGTTTATTACAATCTTGGTTTGATTAAAACTTGTTTTACTATGTCATACGTGTCCTATTGGAAGATGTTATAGCCAGCTACAAGGCAAAATAGAAATAAATCTACGTAAGTTCAAGCCAGACGCCTGTATTCCAAAAGGGATAGGCAGAAGAAAATGCATGCATTCAAGCATCCATGCAAACACCCTCGATTCGGCGGTTAGCGGTCCAGGTAGCGAGCCGGTTGACATCTCCGGGCACATTTCCAAAGTCCGAGGTACTGGGAAACTTGGAAAATTCCCAATAAAACTGGAAATAATAAAATACCTCGAGCATTTAGACACTTCTTGATTTTTATATCAATATGATAGATCAGTAGGAGGATCGTGGATGGAACGTGGTTGTGGTCGCCTATATATGAACATTTTGCAACACCAAAAACGTAAACCCGACTGTTGACATCCAGTCTGGATGAATGAACATCCTTGATTCGGTGGGTGGCATCATGTAAGAAGAGAGGCAATGGCACCACAACAAACATCTCCGTGGACCACCCACCATTGACGAATTATTAAAAATGCTTACAGATTCAGTGCCTGCCTACTAAGGTTAAAAATATACCCCACCAAATCTATTTTTGAGCTTTTAGATAAAATTATTATATTATCCATATTATCATAATATTATCACTATTAAGAAGTCTTTGTAGGTAAATTCTATTGTAAAAAACCGGCAAAATGCGAGTCTGACTCGCGCACGAAGGGTTCCGTAACATCATCCATAAATAACGACAAAAAAACACGTTTATTGTAAGGAAGGCTCCCTTACAATAAACGTGTTCTTTCCCCCTCAAACATTTTATTATTGTTTTCGGTTTTTTTTGTTACGTTCGTACAAATACATCAGGTGTGAAAATTTCAACTCCCTACCTATCACGGTTTATGAGATACAGCCTGGTTACAGACAGACAGGTCACTGGTGGTAGAGTTCCAGTGTAGGAGCTCGAGGACGTAGACATCACCGCATTACCTAATCTATCTGCCGCCAAATAGTAGTGTTCAGCACTGTCGTGTTCCGGTTAGATGGTAATGTTAGAGACATAACAAGTAAGGTCTCAGGGATGGCAACCCATTTGCATTTTGACCTCTGGTCTTTGCGTGGGTACACTGCATGCTTGTTTGCCACCTTCATTATATTAATAAAAAGACAGACAAACGGACAGCAGAGTTTTAGTAATAGGGTTCCGTTTTTAACCTTTATTTACTATAGTAGTAGAGTAATATACCTAGTATAACCTCGTGGCGCCCAAGCGGTTTTTGATAACCCAAAATAAACTAGCCCAGAACTATTTGCAAATAACTTTCAATTGCCGCTCACGCGCCTTTACAAAGTAGGTAGGTACGTATTAAAAAAACTCTCCATAGTTTATTGAAATTTCGCGGGTTAAAGAAATAATTTTATTTCATACCTGAACGAAATATTAAAGAACCGTATTAGAGTTGATTTTTATTTTGTGTTAAGAGTTACCAGTTTTATATGAAACTTTCAGGGTATACAAGTTACTATTATAGAAGCATGTGTTTTTAATTTTATTTTAATTATTTACTTTACCAGAACATTTACAATTAAGTTTTGGAGGCAACCAGAAAAAACGTGTTTTCGCACTGTTATTCTATTTTACTATACATGAGCACTGAAATAAGCCTATATCAAAAAAAATGTTACCAAGTATATTTAATACTAGCTGAGCCCGTGAATCCGTCCACGTGAGAAAAAATATGATGGTTCAGTATCTACCCGGATGAAGTCGTGGGCGCAGCTAGTATAAAAGTAGCTTAAGTTACTCCTTATTACATCAGCTATCTGCCAGTGAAAGTCCCGTCAAAATCGGAGACACTTAAATTCTATTTATGTGTATGTAGGTATGTATGTATGTATGGTTGTATGGAGAGTAAAGTAACCTAAGTTACTCCTTATGACATCACCTATCTGCCAGTGAAAGTCCCGTCAAAATCGGTCCAGCCGTTCCCAAGATTAGTCCCGCCAAACAGAAAGACAGACAGACAAAAATTGTAAAAAATGCTTGATTTTAGCACGGCTTCTATTCTTTAGTTATTGTTCCTAGGGGCATTCAGGCATAAAACTGAGATAAAACCGTCAAGTCGAATTTAGCAGTTTGTATGAATTTGCAATGGCAACATTGTGTGGCTTTTTTTTACGACGGAGTTTTGGCGGAAACGCGGTAAAGAGCTGTGTCGCTGCGTGATATTATTTTCTTTATGTATAGTCGCGTTTTTATAAGTAAAAATGGTGGGATTTTTATTATAAAACATTCGATAATGTTCACGGGTGTAGGAAAGTCATATTATGAAGTGAAAAGTGATTTTTCATGTTGCCTCCAAAACTTCGTCAAATCTCCTAGTAAAGTCCCCATCACTTTACTGGAGCCATCTCATAATATTCCACATGGAAGCATCCAATCATCGTCATCTTCCTTAAGGATATTCATTATCATAAGAAATGAAGATAAAAATTAGTGAAGAATGGCTGTTAAGGACTTGAATCCGTGGCCGTAAAACAATTAATAAAAAAAAATTACGACTCTTTCTTTCCCTTCCGCCCGTCTCCAGTCCCCTTCTTTCAAAACGCCAATTTTGACGCCAATTTCCACTTACTTCCTTGTCAGTTTATCAAAGAAAAGAAGTGAGGATAAATAATTTCATAGAAAGTATTCCACGTATCCAAATTAATTTGAAACCCAACAAGAGTGCAAGGATTTTCCTAAAACGTATTATTTGGGATTAACTACAAAAACAAGAAATGGCTGATAGTGATGACGAATACGATCGTAAAAGACGTGACAAATTTCGCGGTGAAAGAGGAACTGCTGAAGGTAGTAGCTATCGTAGCAGTGATCGACGAGAAGAAAGAGGTCGGGGCCGAGAAGAATGGTCTGAAAGGTACTTTTATTGTTTATAACCTATGTTGTAAGTTTTATCTATGTCACGTTCTAAACAGATTACCTGCTTTCAGATCCCAACCTCAATCCCAAGATCCTTATAAAATCCAAGCCCATGCTCCTAAAACATTTAAACGACACTCTACTGCTTTTTCCACAAGGTATTTTATTATAACCATACTGTATTTTGTATGTGCTGTGTAAGTAATCAATTCTTAGCTATTCATTTATAATTCTCCATAAATACCGGACCACCTACCTATCATTATGTTATCATTTATTTAATTAGCAACTCAATCCATTCTAATTACCATGCCCTCACATAATCTTTATTACTCATTTATGTTGAAATGCTTTCTTTTGCATTTTATTTATCTTGGAGAGGAGTAGTTTTGATCAATGGATGTTCATGCAAACAAATTAATCAAATTTTCGGTTTTTCTTTTGTTATGTGGGAGAGGGTTTTAAAGATTTAACATTATGAAATGTTAAAATTTGGTAAACTAGAAAACAAAGTAGAATAGCATTCTAAATTTGATGTGATTAAATTTTTTGAAATATATCAGAGATTCTTGGGCTGGAAGATCTCGTGGAGGTCGCTCTGGTCCTGACTACAGAGATTACCGTGGAGGTGCCAGTGCAAGCCGTGGCTATTCACCTGTGAGAGGTGAAGGGCCACCAAACAAGCGCATCAGACCAGAATGGCCAATGGAGGACAGGAGATATGGAGGAATGCCACATGATTCATATGGATCATATGGTTGGGCACATGATCATTTTGGTCCTCATCCTGCTCACCAGGGATATGGGCAAGCTATGCCCCCTGTTCCAGCTAGGTTAGTTTTATTAAAAAAATATTATTGAACTAAAACTATTTTTACGGATTTATTTAACCAGAGATTATTAAAATCAACTTAAACATTTTGGTGGCTTTAAGATCCATAATAATAGTTTTATTTCAGTGAGTGTAGCTCGTGAAAATCCTAGAACACATCATAATAGTGTTTTTTATGTAATGATGGTGGTAAACAGCTCACATTGTGGACGAAATGCAGATGCCTTGCCTCCCTTAAGACCTAAGTTGTTATGTGATAGTTATTACAGGGCCATAAATTTTTTTAGTATGAAGTCTCTTCGTCTTGAAAATAATTAATCTTTTTTTATATTATTTCGCATTAACACATGCTTGTGAAAATACATTTTTTTTAAAGAAAAATGGATAAAAAAAATTGACTTCAGGCGAGACTCGAACTCGCGGCCACTGGGAATCTAGTCCAGCCACTCTTCCACAGACTTCCGTAGCTCAGTTGGAAGAGCGGCTGGACTAGATTCCCAGTGGCTGCGAGTTCGAGTCTCGCCTGAAGTCAATTTTTTTTATCCATTTTTCTTTTAAAAAATATTTTTTCACAAGCATATGTTAATGCGAAATAATAACAATAATAAAACAAGATTTATTATTTTAAAGGTGAAGAGACTTCATACTAAAAAAATGTATGGCCCTGTACTGAAAGTCAAATTTTTCTTTAAAAAAAATATTAATCTTATCAATGTATATTTAGAAAGTAAGTAAAATCAAGGGCCAGTTGACAATCTATAGGGGACAGTTAGGCTCTATGAGGATAATGTTAGCTATAGGTATTGTGAGAACAGTTTTTTTTGTATGGTAGATATAATCAGTCAAATATTATACTGTTATTTGTTTTTTTTTTTTATTTTGGTTGAAGCTATAACTATTCAGGTGTTAAATTTGTTCTAACAAATATTCATATGAATGAATTTAACTTGGGCCTTATATGACACTAGGGATGCTGTATTACCAATGGGACCTTCTGATGGGCCACCAACAATGATGACCTTCAAAGCATTCTTGGCTGCTCAGGATGATTCCATCACAGTGGATGATGCTATAACAAAGTACAATGAATACAAACTTGAGTTCAGAAGACAGCAACTAAATGAGTTTTTTGTTGCTCATAAGGATGAAGAATGGTATGTATTGTTTTATAAACGTTAACTTTAAAGCTATTTCTTATTATAATTTCACAAATATAGTTGGGAACACATTGCCTATAGCAAATAAAAGACAGTCTTTTGAACTGTTACATAGCACTACTGTTAATATTGCCAAGCAAAATGTACATATTATGTGAAACCAGTGGCACTTAGACCTGCTTCTATTCAATTTTCATAAACTATTATACTTGCAATTTAAAAAAATCTATGTTACAATTTACTATGCATGAGTTGTAATGAAAGCTGTAGTAACATAGTAGTGTATAGTAAGTTATACATAGATTTTTTTGAATTTGCACATGTTAACCATAATCTTTTTTCCCTACAGTCTACAGCGTTTTCACGTGGAATTGCCGGACTTCGTTCAGGAACATTTCAAACTTTTTTCAAATGCGTTAATGCTGTGTGTAGCTAGTTTATATCCGCGTTGACCAGTAGCGCGCAATGCTACAGGTTTCGTTATTGTTAGGGTTAGGGCTATAAAATTCCACATGTGGAACAGGTAAGACTGAAGATTTTTTAAATATAATAAGGCATTATTGTTTCTTTTTACTTTTACCATTTATCTGTATGGTACAGCGAAGAACTTAGTTATCTTAGGTGTATCAGACCAATTTCCACTATAATAGAAAGTTTTATTTACTGTATTGTTCACAAGACAATAATTGTGTTCTATACATATTTTATAATGATTATTTGATTTAACATTAGTAAATTAAATTATCAGTAAATTAAATACTTATGTATAAATATAATTTAGTATGTGCCTCTATCATTAATAACAGCATATATATTTAATAACAGCAATTAATAAACTATATTATAATAGTGATTACTAGCACTTGGAAATTGGTCTTGGAGTGTCCATTATATATTTATTTATACAGATATTTATATTTAGGATTTTTGCTAATTTTGTTACTAACATTACTCATTTGTTTCTTTCCAAGGTTCAAGATCAAATACCATCCTGAGGAATCAGTGAAACGTAAGGAAGAGCAACTAGGAGCTTTAAAGGTTTGGATATAATTAAATATTATTTGTTACGAAAATGTTAAATAATTATGTGAAAATATAAAAATGTACCTACTTTGTTTTGTTATCAGAATCGCTTGAATGTGTTTCTGGAATTACTCGATATTGGCGATCTGGACAAAGTCACTGTTGACGTCGACAAAACTGATAAGTTGATACGTTTGCTTGACACTGTCGTCATCAAACTGGAGGGTGGTACTGAAGAAGACCTCAAGGTGCTAGATGAACCTCCACCACAAGAAAATGCTGCTACTAATGACAAACAAGGTAAGGTGTAATAACATCTGAAAGTAGGAGTGTCTGGTGAGCTTTAGTTATATTTGTTGTATTCCATGTTCCAGATAAAAATGAAAGTGACAAAGCTGTAGTCATTGATGTAGATGCAGTGAAAGTAAAAGAAGAAGACGACAAATCAGAGAAAAATGACAAGGTTCGTATACCTAAATTGTATAATTGCATTCACATTTGCATGTTAAGAATTTAAAGACTTATGTTATGGTATTAGGAGAAGAAAGCTGATTCCCCTAAACCGACTGCCCCACTTACGATGGACATTGACCCGCACTTGCGTCAACTGCAGGAGCAAGCAAAGATGTTCTCGCGCTTCAACGCGGCACCCGGCACCGAGCCAGAAACAGAAGTTCCCGAAAAGGAACCTCGTAAGTTACTATACTACTTCTTTCTTGGTTCATTTAATTCTAGGCTAATGTACAGATCGTGCAAATCTTAAATGCCTCCTTGAAGTTAAAGTTAGTAAATAAGTCGCTGTATGGCGACTCGTCTTTAACATAAAACAGCCGTACTTAAAATGTGCTGTTCTGAGCATCTTTCGGGGGTCCACCACCTTTTTACTCTATAAGGCATGCGCAGTAAAATAAATCAATGTGAATCTTGGATAAACAGGTTTTGCCGTATACTACACATTATGGTTTTATTGTTATTATTATTCCACTTATTATTTCTTTTATTTTTTAAATATTTTTTTACTTGTTTATGACAAGTATAAAAAAACATCAAATATTTATAAAAAGTGTGCCGCCGGCAGCGGGAGCAGGGTCCAAGCTGCCGAAGGTTAGGGTTACAGAGACAGGAACCTCCTCACTATGCGTGCCGTGCCGCGTTTGCTTTCGGCAGTCCAATATTGAAACTCGCTCTCTATCTCGTCTGTGTTGTTGTCGCGAGCTAAGAGACTGGCGCAAAACGAGATGTTGCAAATGTATGTATGGCCGTGTATTGTACACAATATCATTAACAGGAAAAATCAATATAAAAACTATTTTTACTGCATATTTTCACTTATTTAGCTTTGTTTGCAGTTACAAAACATTATTTGCAGTTAGATAGAATAGCAAATCAAAACCAACATGGCGAATATGGCGGGCGATGTCATTTTGACTTTATCTTTTTTTTTTCCAATTTAAAGAAATTCATCCGAACTTCTTTAAATTGATGGATTCGATACATCGTTTCTTTGATAATATGTGTAGCACTAGTAAGATACAGATAGCATTCGTTTTGTTTTATATACATAGGTACTATCCCAAGCGTCGACTATATCGCCGCCATGTTGAACATGGTTGAAAATGATAAAATCGTTTGAATTAAATGTGGTTGTTATTCTAAAATATATTCTCAAATTAATTGTATTTTTTTCGGATTATTCTTTAATTTACCCATTTTTTGAGGACGTGTACGAACCAGAGCCGAGCTCGCAACATCTCGCTATGCAAATGTTGATAGATGAAAATTCATAATCAATTAAATTTATATTTTATTGTTACCTTGACAATATTTGCCTTTCTATCCAGATTGACAAAAATAATAATACCATTAATTTTGCAGCCCCACCGGGATCGTCCTCTAGCTCTTCATCCTCGAGCTCGTCCTCTTCAAGTTCCGAAGATGAGGGCGAATCAAATAACCGTCGGAAATCCAAATCTAAGTCCAAAACACCCGATAAATCACCGAAGCGCAAAGAAAAATCAAAATCACCAAGCGTTGAAAAAATTGACGAGAACTCTGAAAGTAATAAAGAAAAAGAAACAAATGGTGATCCAAAATCGAACAACATAAACGATGTTGTCGTAGAGAAAAAGGAACTACGTGCACTACATAAAACAACTTCTATATTTTTGAGAAACTTAGCACCTACTATTACTAAAGCGGAGGTGGAAGCTGTAAGTTTTAGTATTACAATAATATCATAATATTTTATTATAATAGGCAATCGGACAGCTATGGAAAGTAAATGTGAACTATGATTAGAATGAATGTTTGTGAAATAATACGATGGCGCATTAAATATTTTCGTGACCGACCCGTGGTACAACTGTAATATCCAACTGGTTGTACTACGGAGAAGTAAAATTACCCATAGTTGAACTGGTTGTTCTGTAAGGGAATATCTTTACCGATGGTTCAACTCGAGTGAGTAGTTCTTTCATTGGTCCAACTAGTTGTACTACTGGGAATTGAATGTATCTATGGAACAACTACTGATATTAAACAGGTTATCAGTCATTGCCCGTGGTACACCTACTTAGTCCACCTGGGTGAAACAGGGGTAAAATTTTCTGCCCATAGTACACCTTTTGTCAGTTAGGTATACCAGGGGTAATTTATACTTTCGGTGGTCCACCTGCTAGATAGTTAAATGGAATATATTGCCCATGGTCCACCTAACAATTTTCAATTGTGAATAAAAGACTAGGTTTACTTGGTTTCAAGGTATCAAAATTCCAATCTCCACATATGATAATTTGGAATTGTGTCATCGCTATTCTTGTTAAAAGTTGTTCTAGGTTATTAAAGAAAATATGAGGATTGCTGTTTGGTGTGCGGTAAATGCACAAAATGATGAGTTTTTCAGAAGGAATTTCTATTCCTGAACATTCAAACTCAAGTGTACACTTTAAATCATCTATGTTTTTTAGGGCTCTAGCTTCGATATAAGTTTTTGATAAAATACAGGAGCCGCCTCGTTTTGAGTTTCGTGAGAAAAAAGCTGCCAGCTTGTATTCAGGTATGTTCAAAAATTGTTCCGTACCTTTATGAATGAAGGTTTCTGTAAGGCATATAACATCTATGTCACTTCATTTTTGAGAGAGTTCAGTTAAAACTACAATTATTTGGTCGATTTTATTTATAGCACCGGCAATGTTTTGATGAAGAATGGTCAGGATGCATTCAGGTTTGGGGACGAAATGTTGTAAGGTTTTTATTACATTGTCCGGTTGATTGCTGATTGTTTGTATTTTCATAGTTATTTAATTTGCTGTCTGTCAACGAGTTTTCTCTAAAAGGTAGAGAAGTCCGAAATGATTTGGTTTTATATTTAGAAAGGCATTTTTGAAATTCAATCTGTACATGCAATTTAAAACTTAGCATTTGTGGCTGACTCACTTACAGTTCACACACATGACATATAACAGCGTAAAAATTAATTAAATACACTTACATAACATAAATCAAAAAACTTAAATAAGTAATCACTTAAAGCTAAATATTACATAAATAACTACATACAATAAATATTAGGTCTTTTAAATAACTATATAAAAGTATTAATAAATAATAACATAAACTACTAATATCATACAACAATAAATTACATATCAAAATTAAATAATAAATAATTAAAATATTAGATATCAAATTATCAGGCGCGTGATTATGCAATTAGAGCGTCCATTGTTTTATGAACTATCAATGTTGCGCGAGCGTATGGTGCGGTAGGCCTCGCCAGTCTGTTCTTGGTAATCCACCGCGAAGCCTGTATCGCCTGTTGACCGATACCTAGCAATTATTCTCTCGCGCTTGCTTACGTTTTGCAATCGAACTTTCCTAACTCCTTTCTTTTCTATATCTGATTCTGTGTTCAATCTCTTTCTGTACTTACTTACTCCTTCAATCTATCTGTGGTATTGTGAACTTTCTTCTGTGTGTATAATAAACTCAGTGTATGACTTTGTAAGTGAACTCTTTTCTTCTTTCTTCCTTTCTTCGCACATGCACCCAACACACCAGACACCACACATTCTAGTAAATTTTCTAATATTTGATCTTATGATATTTTTACAATTGATGTTAATAAAAGTAAAATTAGGGTGTGTTTTTCCTAAAAAAATTAACTTACTATTCAAAAGGTTTTCATGCAAATTATTTGAGTTATGTTATACTGCAACAACAAAGACATTAGAAGGTTGAAGAAGGTACAACGAGTTATTTGAATAAGCGAACAATTGACAGGGATTTTTATCATTTGTACCCATCGACAGTATCACAATATCCCTATCGTCAATAAGTTTTTAAATGTTTGACAGGTTTTAAGTATTTCACTACTATCTGCATTTGGTTTTATCATTCCGAACACTTCAAAGGTGTGATCATTTTTGTTATTTAGGCTTTCTCGTAATTGTTCTGCCAAACCTTTGACTTGTTCATCGCCCAATATGAATATCTTCCTTTTTTCTATATGTGTGCTGCCATCTATCAAACGGGAGAAGCTTGATGGTTGTTTTGTTGACTTTGGGTCTTTTGTGGTGATGATTGTTGTTTGAAAACATCATCTTCATCTTGAGTCAACTCATCCGTTTTTTTTGTACGACGATTCGGCAGCTGCTGTGGTCTGCATTTTGGTGTTACACTTTGAGATTCAATTCCAGGGCATCTGTTTATGGGTGAGATACGTGATATTTGCATTCGTAGTTTGTTAAGTTTCTTCAGTGGCGGCGTGATAGTTCTTTGCGTCGATGTGGCAGTTAATGATGTACCAGGGAGACAAGAGCCAGATACAGCTTTAAGAAGGTGTATTTGTCGGTTTTTTTCCGCTAATTCCTTTTTTAGTTGGGTGCATTCAATGTCCAGGTTAGTTATTTCCTCGTGTGCACTTTCATTTTCACCTTGTAATGCATCAATTTGGTTTTTCAATTCTTGAATTTGTAACATAAATTGCATTGAATCAGAATTTCTTCTTTTATGTTGTTATTATCCATTATAAATCTAATATGCAATGTAATCTTCACAAGTTTTTTTTTTATTTATTTTTTTAATCTGCTTCTTAGTCAAGAGAACAGTTACGATCCGGTGACAAATAAATAATGAAACACAAAATATAAATACTTTGTTGCTGGGATTAGATCTTGGGTATCGTTGACGCCTCTCTTTAGTGCCGCGGTTATCCACTCGGCTACGATGATTGTTACGTAGAGAGTCGAATTTATGAGTTATTAACTAAGCTGCTGTATTATAATGGGTTTGTTAGTGGGTAATTTGGATTTTACGGTGGTCCAACCAGTTAAGACATAATTTCACAGTTGTACCACGGGTCATAATTTCAGGTCAGGTCATAATTATTTAATTTAAAGATAAAAAAAGGAGTTGAACTATCGGTAACTTTACTTATAATAAAAAAAATAAAAAAAACAATTCATTCATTCACTTAATATAACTTTCCAGTGTGAGACAGAAATATTTTTTATTTTCATGTAGATGTGTAAACGGTACGGCGGTTTTCTACGGGTGGCACTAGCTGATCCACTGCCAGAGCGACGTTGGTTCCGACGTGGGTGGGTGACTTTCAGACGTGAAGTCAACATTAAAGACATCTGTTGGAACCTTAATAATATTCGGGTAAGAGTAATAATTCGCCGTAACCATATACTAAGAAATCATTTAGCTCAATATGTATTTCTCGAAGGCATAGTCAGAGGTAAATGCATAGTTACGTTCTTGTCTCATATAATAGATTGCGAGTCTATTGTCATCACTGGGCACGTTACTTACTCCGGAGGTACTGGGAAATTGCTAAAAACAATTACCCGGGGTTCGAACCCAGGTCCCCAGCGTAGCAGTAGTGAGTGACCTTCATACATCTAGAGAAGCAATAAATTAAGATGCAATTGATGCAATTCGATCGCTGAATGAGCCTAAATCGGATTCTGCTGTGCTGTTATATCTAGAAGAATATTTTCAACCACATCAGGCGGTCGGGTGTGTGATGGATGACCGCTAGTGGCAAATTAAAATGCGCATTTCCGTGCTTCGAAGGCACGCTAAGCCGCGATAGATAGCAGTCTTTAAATCTTGTCGAAGGCCTTATGGGCCGATTTGAAACCATCCGACAGCGGGTTGGCCACTAACCCGTATCTCTACCAATCCGCATTGGAGCAGCGTGGTGGAGTAGGCTCAGGCCTCCTCCCAAAAAAGGGGAGAGACTCGTGCCCAGCAGTGGGACGTATAATGAGTTACCATTATTATTATACTTTAAACCTTATTGTGATAGTTGCGCGAGTGCGAGCTGGGAGCGATAGTGAACCGAGACCTGCAGCGGCGCATCCGGCCGGTGTCGGGCGTGACGCTGGAGCGATGCGTGCTGCGCGCTGACGCCCGCCTCGCCGCCCGTCTCGCGCACCTCCTCGACACCCGCACCAAACTGTGGCGAGACCCCGAGGATCCCGACACTGAATACTCCTCCACCGACATACAGGTAACGCCGCCTCTAACACAAGCCACTCCTGAGCATTGCGTGTAAAATAACTAGGTTGCAAGTGGCCGTCGAATGTTACGTGCTGCAAGCGGACGCTCGCCCCGCCGCCCGCCGCCCGCCTTACATACCTTGATACAAACATGTTTTGCTTATTCTTGTATGATCTATTATTTTAATAATAAGCTTTTTGAGAATATGCAACTTCCATACAAACCATCTCTGGTTTAAGGGTGTGAAGCTGATCGGCGAATAATATAAATACTGTGTATTTATAAATAAATATAAAAAATAATAATACGCACACGAATACTTTTATTTTTTCAATTTCAATTTTTTTATTACACACAACTTGGATCCGTTGTGTTAGTAAAACTTATAAAGAGGTAAGGGGTTAGTAACAATGAAATACAAGTAACATGAAACTTAGTAGGTACATGATATGAAAAGAATACTCCTTTGTCTGCCATTGTCTTGTGGACATCTTTGACATGCAACTGAAGAACTCCTCCCTGGTGATTACTTTTCCACAGAGATTAACCCGCTGCTCACTTACATGCTGTCTGGTTTTACACTACTCATGTTTTATAAATTAGAAGATATTGGAAATGTCAAATTTTAAATCTGCTTGGTTAAAAACATGACTTACACGACAAGAAAAGCTTGATCAATTTCAAATATGAATTTATGTACAAAACCAAAACACAATAAAATCACTTCAGAGCAAAGCACTTAATCCTACTATTTTTGTTTTATTTCCCTTCTAGAACTTCAGCCTGAATTCGAAGAATCCGGTACTGCACAAAATAACCGAGCACCTAATCGAGGAGGCTTCGACCGAAGAGGAAGAATTGCTTGGATTGGAGGCGTCTACAGAGGCCGCGGTAGAACAAACTGACCCGGAACTGGTGCGCGTACTCGATCGTTTGGTGCTGTATCTGCGTATTGTGCATTCCGTGGACTACTACAACCATTGCGAATATCCTTACGAGGATGAAATGCCCAATAGATGCGGTATCATGCATGCGCGCTCTGGTTCTCCGGCCAATAAGGTATCGGTCAATTAACTATGATACTAAATACCTATGTATTATTGTTAGGCAGAGTTCATTTTGGTATTAATAATATATATTCTTTTAGCCGTCCCAACAAGAAGTACAGGATTACATCAAAACTTTCGAAAGCAAAATGTCTGCCTTCCTTCAAGACGTTAAGCCCCTTTCTGACGAAGAGCTGCAAAAACTTGGAATCAAGGTATAGTTGAAATGATAGAATTATTTCAAGTGTAGCTGTGCCTACTATTACTAAATATTTCTATTGTTTTATAGGATCCAGATGCTGAAGTTGAAAAATTCATTCAAGCAAACACACAAGAGTTGGCAAAGGACAAATGGTTGTGTCCTCTCAGCGGAAAGAAATTCAGGGGACCAGATTTCATCAGAAAACATATATTTAACAAACACGCAGAAAAGGTGCACATATGTTTTTACGTCCTCTCTACATAGAAAAACTATTTTTATTAAATGTGTTGTGAAATTATGAGTAGTATAAATATAGTAAAAAATTACTACTACTACGCTGGGGTCCTGGGTTCGATTCCCGGGTCGGGGGATATTAGAGATAATGGTGTAAGTAAAATCCTTTATCTCTGGTTATATTATTGGGTTTTTGCCATTTTCTCTCAGTTTCCTGGTACGTCGCCAAAACGTAACCGGCCAATCATGTGTGCTTGCATGTATGCTTGAATGCATGCATGCACCTTTACTTATCCCTTCGGGGATTACAGGCGTGAAATTACGTTTATAACTAAAGCTTGAATTCAAACACTGATACCCGTAATTGTAGTGGGTAAATGGTTTTTTTTTTCTCTCTCTGGAGTCTCACTTAACCCACCCCTCTCCCCAAGGGTGGGTATGCGTAATGTATTTTTGATTGATAGATTGATAGACGACCCGGTTAGTCTAGCGGTGTGTGACGACCGTTTGATTCGAAGGGGCACGGGTTCGATCCCCGCACCGGGAGAAATATTTGTATGGCCTACAGATATTTGTTTCAGGTCTGGATGTTTGTGTATGTGTTGTGTGTGTACAACGGTACCCACGATACAGGTTTATACCTAATGTGGGGCGAGTATAAGCGTATTTTGTCAGTATTGTACATTATGGAATGCAATAAATGATTGAGTATTGAGTACTTAAAAAAAATTGTTGTTTACCCCGGTCGTGCAGGTAGACGAGGTGCGGCGCGAGGTGGCGTACTTTAACGCGTACGTGCGCGACGTGCGGCGGCCGCAGCAGCCCGAGCCGCCCGCGCGCAACCCGCCGCCCGCCGCCATCGCCCCGCCGCCCGCGCAGTGAGATAGATGACATGCTTTACTGGTGGTAGAGCTCCAGTGTAGGAGCTCGAGGCCGTAGGCACCACCGCATTACAGTGCTCGACGATAAATATTGCACATCGAGCCTAAGAAGGAGACTTCGGCTTATTTCGGATCTGTAAAGCGTTATCTCTTTCGCACCGTACCTATTTGACGTTTGTCGACCATTTTGGTCAAGTTTTGACCAATACCGGACTGTCAGTGTTTACGTAGGCGGTGTGGAACAGAGATAACGCTCTACGAAGTCGAAACGAGCCGTTCGTCTCTTTCGCAGGCTCGATATGCAATATTTATTGTTAAGTACTTACGTTAACGTGTTTACAACCATCACTGCTTTATTCTAGCGAACAAATATGTTGATTAATTTTGTACTTACTCATTGTACAGTATGCCAAGAAAAGCTGATAAATCCATTTAGTGAAATATAACCATATTTTTTATACTTATTTATTTACATACAAGGATTATTTCATAATATCTACTTTTTTAATTAAAACATTTGGATAAGAACTTCAAGCTCCCAAGCAGTAGGCAGGCACGGAACCAACTAATTATTTATCCATTGTGCAGCAAAGAACATTCCTGGTATGTAAGCTGAGTATAGCATAATTTTCTCAAAATCGAATGAGCGTTGCGCGTGATTGCTGTAAGTGGTAATACCCTGAAGGAGTACAGTTATTACACGAAGTCTTATTCCAAAATAAAATCTCAGGGTCGTGCCCTTCCCCCTTTAGTATATTTTATATTTATTTACTTTACCTTTATACTTTTTATATGGATTGTTTTAAATAGTATTCTTTTTACTAATTATGCAATGTTTATTTCTTTCTTTTGATAGCTGATAGCTTTTGATACTATTTAATTAAACATACTGCGGGTACCGGTTTCATACATTTACGAAACATCTTTAATCCTATTTATTTCAGGTACGGGGGGAGCGGGCCCGGCGGCGGCGGGCCGGCGGCTCGCGGCTGGGGCTGGGGCGGCTGGGCGCCCCCCGCTCCCTACACGCCCCGGCATCCGCGCTTCTCCAGACCCAGGTAAACCCTCCCACTGCACATTCCGTGTCACATACCCCTCGTGCCCATCCCGCCCTTCCTCCGGCACGCCTCCAGACCCAGGTCTCTGATTTAGGCTCAGACTCGCCCACTGCACATTCCGTGTCACGTCACCCTCGTGCCCTATCCGCCCCGTCCCCCACGGTTCTTCAGACCCAAGTAAACCCTTCTTCAAGCCTCATGCTGTTTTCCGCGTAATATGTCCCTCGCTCTCCGCCACGCCCGCTTTCAGACCCTGGTAAATTTCTCCACCACGTATTCTGTCTACCACATCTGTGGCGGCTGACGAGCCGCGTCACCCGTCGTTCTCCTCACCCAAGCTTGCCCCCCACTTTGAATTCTGCGTAACCTGTCCTCCTCCCCCGCTACCAGTGTACCAAGGTATTGGAATTACCTAGGAAATTTTCCCCAGACAACTTTCTGAGTACCACATCGTCCCGTGAATTACGCCACCCACACTTTTCCAGACCTACGTAAACTCACGCACACTTACCCTCCATTCCGCGTTTTAAACTGCTCTTCACTACCTGCGTCTACAGACCCAGGTACAGGTTACGTTTTAACTGCGCAAAGGATCATGGCAAGATTTGTATAAATAAAAGAAAAATAGGTACATACACGGTGTAACAGTTTTGAAATATTATTTTGAGAACCTATAGAACCATTTTACGACATTAAAAATATTTGTACCTTCGGAATAAAAAGTTTAAAATTGAAGAGTTCTCAAAATAATATTTCAAAACTGTTACTTACACAGTGTACCTTTTTTTATTTTTTTTCTGTACAATGAGATATAGAACTTGCCATAATTCTTTTTAGGTTTGCACAAGTATGAAACTTAATGTATGTGACCACAATGTTATTGGAAACCCATACAACAAACTTCATTCTTGCAAGCATAAATTTGTACAAATAAAACGTAAGGTGAATGGCCAGCATAACACGTGCACTCCGCCACCCACGTTTCTGTAGACCCAAGCCAACCTTCCTCGTTCGCTCTCAGCCACTAGCGATTTTCCAGATCCAGGTAACCCTCTCTCCCCCCCAACCTCATCTCGAACCCCTGCACTTCACCAACTTGATATGCACGTTCTCGTAGATGACGTTTGTGTTGCAGAGCATTATAAGAGCTATTTATTTTACAATGTGTGTATGATATAGCATCCGGCTGTAATAAACGCTGCGTTCATCGAATAGTTGATTAAAATATTTTTTTAATGTATTTATGATTTGGTAAATTGTCATCTTCTTTAAAAATTTACTCCATTACATAGAACGCAGTTTCTTACAACCGGATCTCGTTTTAGTAGAATTGTAAATTAATTATATTATTATTTTTTTACAATTTCCCTCGTCGGCATGTGATCGCACGAAATATTTAGATAAATTTTTGAAAAATTATGAAAATCTTAATCCGTCAATAGAGGTCATAAACGAACAGAAACATAAAAATTACTAACACAAAAACCATCAAAAGTAGACTGACCTATTTGTGTTTATGTTCTATAATTTTTCATTTAAAATACTTTCAGTCGCGGTAATTGCCGACGAAATGAATCGAATGTAACTTTATATATTTGTAATAACGACAAACATTGGTGTAGCCTTAGTGTGAGATTCACAGATCGCACAACGACTTTACTTTGAGCAAAGTATATGTACTCAGAACTGTCAGTACAATATGTGTTTTGACAGTTCTAAGCGTACTTTGCTCAAAGTAAAGTCGTAGTGCGGTCTGTGAATCTCACCCTTAGTCTCCTTAAATGTAAAAACTATTATATATTTAGATATTATATTGTATATTTAGATATTCATCATCACATTCTTGTTGCCATTTTTATAATTTATGAAGTAACAACATTTTAAAAACATTCTCAACGAACAATGCCTAGACTAAGCCATAACGTAGGCAACTTCTAGACTATATTTCATAAATCCACTGAATATTTAAACCATTGAATAAATTTCAACTTAAAGTTTGATCAATTCCATACTGAAAGTCCGAACTGAATTATTTGGTACCTATTGAAAACGGAGAGAAAAAACATGTAAATCGATCATGCATAAATCATGACGGTTTGCATCACTACCTCCTAAGTCCGCGTACCGATCAAGCGGGTATTAGATATATTTTGTTGTTATATTTATGTTTGCATGACCTTAACATTTTGCTTTAGTCGATTGTATTGTGTATTGTTTATGCTTTATTTTAAATCGCTATCTACAAATTATTGTAACGTAGTGCAGTTCATAAAAAAACTATTCCATTTGCATAGACATGTTTTTGAGAGACGGGGAATAATTTACAGGGAGAATGTGGATCGATCCAGGCCTATTATTGCATACAACGATCTTGACTTCCCGGACAGTGGTGACATATTTTAAGACATGACATTGTTGCAGTTGCTACAAAGTTAACATCAATATATGACGTAACAGAATATGCCAATTAGTATTTTTTTTGTACAGTTGTAGTATAAAACGAAAAGCTTATCAATTTTTTAAACTATCATGTTTTGGCATACTTTAACGTTTGTATTGTTGGTTTTTATGAAGAGGATATACATATATTATGTTTAAATAACTGGACAACCTCAAATATGGTTGGGTGACAAGATTTTTTTTGTCACCCAATGATATGTGACATTGTAATGTATTTACATTTATCTGCAATGTGTTACTGTAGTTATCATTTCATATTTTGATCTGTAATGGTGCTTGAGCATTAATTACCATAACATGAAACTGTATAAGTCTTATGATGAACATTTATTTTATCTCACACCTCCTTTACCCTCACACCTTCCTAATTGTTTCATAAATGGAGTCTTCACAAAGTACATTTCATAGAAGTCATATTATACAGTAATACCCCGACTTACGCTACCCCGTGTTACGCGAATGCCGAGATACGAATTTTTTTTTATCGTACAGCGCGCATCGTCTTCATCTCCGCTCTGTCAGTGTTTGGTTAACGAGAAATTCGAGAACACATTATTGATGTAACTATAATTATGTCATCCAAAACAAAAAAAAATGTAATTTGTATCTAGTATTTATATGCAAAGGTGAACCCCGAGTAACGCGAATTCGACTTACACTACTACAGCGTAAGTGTTACTGTACTCTAATTCAAGGCTTACATTTTTTAAAGAATAACTTTGGAGTATACCTTATTTTGATTATGTTACAACAGTTTAGTACTAACCTTCGTAACAAAATGTGATTGTTTACCTTAAATATTAATATTACTTAAATATGAATATAATGATAATTCATCACAGTTTCAGACAGATGAAATAAATGCATTTATAAAATTAAAACATTCCGTAGGTAAGATGAGTAATCAATTAAAATAATGTAGTATTATGGATGGGTTTCACTGGATTAACGGAACAAAAACAAGGGTCAAGGAGGTCCGAGGCCATTTCTCCTTACTTACTTCTATGAAATCCAATTTTAGTGTTTATGTATGATATTCTATTCGACCATGACTTTATAGTTTTATTGATAAAGCGGGCTACTCGCACATCTGCTGCAGGCAAAATGTAGGGTGCAAGACGGTCGTGGCGATATCGGGAGTATCTCTACATACTCGGAAATTGCCCCTGCTTGCGCCTACACACATCACAATTAAGGTGGCAATGAAGGGGCATCGCCACTCTTACACCCTAGATTGCCCCTGCGGCAGGTGTGTGACTAGCCCGCTTTAAGAAACAATGACTAAGGAATATGACGGATTTTCATAGTAAACTTGGCTAAAACCGACAAAGATGAAACTTGGAACCCTAATAAGGCTAATAGTGACACATGCCGGTATAAATATATTTTCTAAAAAGTTTACCCAGTTTTAAAATATGAATCTGAAGAACCATATTTTAGGTTATTTTAACGTATTATTTTGACATTAAAAAACGTTTCACAATTTATCAATCCACTATCGAAATATTAAATCGATACTTCTTTTTTGAATACCATACCAACGTAATAATGTATTTAAGAAATGTAATGATATAAATACGTATGTATACGTACCCAACAGTAGTACAACCAATATTTTATATATTATATCTTCAGAATTAAAAAGTACGAATTGTTGTTTTCTGATTTATCTCTGGCCTTTATTAATGGCAATACAATTTTTGTCGAAATAAATTGCTTGAAAAGTAAACTATTGTTGAACTATGTATTTATTAAATATGAAAAATAATGGTGTGCTTTTGGGGCCTTTTTAAATACACGATAAATAGTAGTTCGATTTATAAAACATGAATTTGAAGCAAAATGGCTCCTTTGGCGGTTTCAAAGCTAAATTTTGTCATATCCCTTATGAACATGTCTGAATCATATCATGTGTACCTAGAAAGTAAACCTGATTTAATGTAATATTTATGTACATTTTAAAGTACATTTACTTTCAAAATTAAGTTATAAAAATTAGATATGCTAGATTGAACTGCCATAACAAAAAAAACAAGTGTCAGTAACATTTATTATAATTAATTAATTAGCTATTTATCTTTGTACCACTGTACCACTTTTAATTAAAGTATATATTTTTATATTTTCTAGGAAATAAGATGAGATGATGTAATACATTTTCATTTGTATTTGTAGTGTGTAACAAATAAAATAAACATCCAAGATTGTTATTAATTCTTAGTGTTTATTTCCTGAAACACCCTGTTCTGTATTTACTATAAATTTAAGTTAGAATAAAAAAATACTCCCGGGAAGCTAAGATTTTAAAAAATCCAACTAAATCTGTGCTTTAAGTAGGGGCTGCAAGTAGAAAGATGTTAGTTGACGGCTTTATGTGAGTTTGTTTGTCGAGTTTTGTGAAGTAATATAGCAATAATGCAGGTATGGTTGATTGTTAAAGGGGTGGTGGCGCCGATTTCCGCCCGGTCATACACTACCGCGACTTGGACGCGCCGCGAGAACCTGACGAGTTCATTTAGCATGGACCTCATCTCATCTACCTACCAAAGGAGTGATATTTTTTGCTACCATACAAAATACGAACTTACATTTTGTCTGTAGTGTATAAAAAGTTCAGCTTTTATTGTAAATACTTCTTTAATTGTAACTTTAATGTTGCTACTGCACTTATAGTGTAGCTTTCTTTCAATGGTTTCGGTGAAATATGACTTTTATCACAATAAAATAACTTTATTGAAGCCTTCTCTTTTAATGTGTAAAAACAGGTACTTAGTTAGGCTGAGCGTACACTTGAGACATGTCTTATGATTTACTACTACTTCACAAAAAATATGAAGACGCGTACACTTAAAACAAACAAAATGTCTAACAGCGACAAGAACTGCACCGTGACAAGTCTGTACATACGTACTATATCATAACATATAAAAAATATATCCCAGCTGTCTATTAACATCCACTTTCAAAACTATATATCACAAACTTACATTTTGGGATAGATAAAATGCACGAAAACACCATGTTTGTAGCCTTGACCTAGAATAACTTACGTAGTGGCATTGTGATTTTATAAGATTATTGAGACACTTGGAATGCTGTAATAGAGGATACAATACAATTTTTCAGCTTATAGGAAAGTATCTTATTCCGAGATCAACTGCTTTTTTTAGTTATTTGACACAAGTATGAGTGGAGTATGGTTTGGTAGCTATCGATATCTTAATTTAAGACAATCATTACATAGTTAAGTTTTACTCAGAATATAATGTACCGAGTAAGGTGAAAAACATACACTGATTACGTACTTACCTAACTTTGTGATATTCGATGTTGTTACGAATAAATATCAACTTTAATTTTTATGATAATACATAAGTAAAATACCATAGATCCATCTGTATTGTAGGTTCCTGATACAATCAAAACCATTTCCTTTTTTGAAGTCTGTTAAAAAAAATGATCAATCTAATCAAAGTAACATGTTTGTTTATTGCACCTTTAAAAAATATCTCAAACAGTTACATTTGTATTCCCACCCTGTGATCGGGCGTAAAAATAACAAAAAAATAATAAAACGCCGGAAAGGAGATGTTGCAAAAATGTATGGAACTCCGGCCATGTATTGTACACAATATCATTAAACAGGCAAAATCAATATAAAAACGTTTTTACTGCATATTTTCACTTATTTAGCTTTGTTTGCAGTTACAAAACATTATTTGCAGTTAGAATTGCAACTTAAAACCAACATGGCGGATATGGCGGACGACGTCATTTTGAAATTTTCATTTTTTAAATTGTTTTTTGATTATCTAGTACTTGGAGAAAAAAAAATATTTTATAAATATTTTCGAAATCGATTGATACCAAGCGTTGGCTGTATCGCCACCGTGTTGAACATGGTTGAAAATGATAAAATCGTTTGAATTAAATGTGGTGGTAACTCTAAAATATATTCTTGATTAAATTAATTGTATTTTTTTCGGTTTCTGCTATAATTTACCCATTTTTTGAGAACATGTACGAACCAGGGCCGAGCTCGCAACATCTCCTTTTGCCGCTTGGCATAAAAACGCGCTCTAGCCGCGCGTCGTCGTACTAGACGAAACATTTGCCTAAGTAATGTGCGGTCAGCCTTACTCTGAAAGAACTTTTTTTATTTTGAGGTAAATAACATCTTGTGACTTCATTTTGACATTGACGTCATATATTATTGATTAAACAGATAAAAGTCAACTTTAAGAATCGCAAATTAATAATACTATACTAAATTGGTAGTTTACCTACATCATTCAATATTAATTGATACTTTGATGAGATAATATTTTATTCGCCTTAGCAGCATCAAACCGGCTTAAAAACAATAAAAGACCACTCCTAACTTAAGAATTCTTACCTATGTTATAAAAAATTCAAAGTAATTAATAAACTCTGCGCATGAAGCATACCTAATACACGTTGAAATTTTGAGCATTCTGCATGATCAATCGGCGGGTAATATTATTTATCTATAGATGGCGAATAATTTTCTATTGGCTAATTAATATCTATAGATAAAAAAAAGATCCGGACGAATTGAGAACCTCCTCCTATTTCTGGAAGTCGGTTAAAAACAGAGTGAATCTAAGTAAAATGACGCAGACACGGTAAGTTGAAATTCATATAAAAATGTACCTATCTTCTTTTATTTATTAGCCTCTACCCGGTGAGTGGGTAATTCCGCCAGTATCCAGTGTTTATAGAGGCACAATTATAAAGCGAATTACGACCGGTGGTACAAGAGGATGTCCGGTATAAACGTAACTTTAATCATCTAATATTTATTGACCGTTTAGAATTAGGCACCTAAAACAAAAGACAAAAGAACATCACAAACATTAAAGGTCAATATGAACAAAACACAATGTTAATCCTAACTTAAAGCTAAATTCTAATATTATTTACTTTTACACAGACACGTTTCCTAATCAATAAAAAAATATGTGATCCATAGAACCTTCGTCTTAACCGCATTCACATAGATAACTCTGTCCCTGATCCTCAATTAATGTAGAAAGAGAGGTGTACATACATGAGTCATGACATACACCTCTCTACATAAATTGAGGTATAAAATAGAGCAAGATTTCCTATCTAACTTTCGAAACTTAAAAACCAAATTTTAGTGACAATATTAGGTTGGATGCCTGCGTATTACTTTCCTTTATTTAATTTAGAATGATCCAAATCCTTTTGCCAATCTTCAATAAATTAAGTATTTGCCTTAGACGTGGCTGAAAACGTAATTGTGTAATCTGCAGTCGCAGTTAATTGCCAATTTTGCGCACTGGTCGACAGTCTCATTACCTTTGATTTAATTTTGTAAATCACACTTATGCTAAAATTATGAATGTCATGACATGACACCCCTCCCTCCTCCAAATCCTATTTGCAACCAATGAAAAATTACCTATGTCTAGCATTTCGTAGTAGTACAGTATCCAACTAATCGGTTGTCTCTTTCGTAGGCTCGATGTGCAATATTTGTTACTTACAGGCTGTAGCGGTAGACATGAGTGGTAATGGTAGCATAACGGCCAAGCCACGTATTTTGACTAAGGTATAGAGCTTGCGAAGCTAGGGCATGTAGGGTTGGAAACTAGGCTCTACAAGAGATTTAAAAATTTGACAGTAAGAGCGATATGGTGCCTTGGCAACATTTTACATGAAAATGTTTTGATGGGATGTTGCCTACCAAAGAGGGCTAAAAATATACCTATCTGTAATGGATAAACTGAAAAAACTACACAGTTAATTTCGAAAGTTGGTTTACCTATCAAAAGCTTCACTATGGTCATCGACCATGGAGGTAGGCTCTATGGTCGATGACTATGGCACATACTACTATAATATTATATTTATAGTAGTATATGCCATATATACATCGTACTATAATATTTCTACCGCGAGCGAACCCGCGAGTGTTTGCTAGTAGGTACCTATTTATTACTCTTTTCTGTATCTTTGGGTTGCGCTAGGAAAATAAAGTGTTAACATATTTAAAAATACGTGTGTACATATAAGTATAATGTGTGCATCATATGTCCGATCTGTTGGCAAAACCCATAAAGCTAGGAAATCCGCATCTTCAGACTTTAAAACATACATACAACTAAGTTTTTTTTGTAATGAAGGTGGCAAACAAGCATCCAGTTTACATTGATGACTGCAGCCTATAGACACCCACACAAAGACCAGAGGTCAAAATGCAGATGCATTGCCACCCCTGAGACCTTAGTTGATATGTATGTATGTATCTTCACGCCAGGTCCCTAACGGGGTAGGCAGAGAGTGTAGAGCGCCAGATATCCCGGTTCTGACAAACCTCTCGTGCCTCGTCTACCTTCATCATTCTCTTCATACATGCACGCCGATTCCTAAGACTTTTGACCCCACCATCAGACAGAACTCGACCTATTTGGTCATGGTAGGTCAGTTTTGGTCTTCCTGGGCCTCTGCAACCATCGTTGATATGCCCCTGTGATAAGTAATTACGGGAACGTACATTACCATTTACCATCTAACCAGAACATTACCATTTGGCGGATAGATTGGGAAATGCGGTGGTGCCTACGCCCTCGAGCTCCGACATTGGAACTCTTAACACCAGTGAAAAAGTAAGTAGGTACCTGTATTTTGATTAGTAAGTAGGTATGTAATCTGCAAGTCCTAATACAGAATGTAATCAAGATTAAAACATGTTCTCTCCTAGAATGACGACCTACTTTATTGATCGTAAAATTCCAGTGGCGGAGCTCTAGGACGTAGGTACCACCGAGGCACCTAATATGACGCTAAATGGTCGTAGGTATATATTTACTGGACGTAGGTAGGTTCATCTATCCATACACTACAAGTAGGTATTTACGCACTTTCAATGTGAATTGTATGTTACATAAGATGAATTAGTTTTACTTTTTTAGCATAAAAACGAACATTTGTTAAAGTTTTACGAATAAGTATTAAAAGTAGGTAGGTACCTACTTAAGTAATTTGTACTCAATTTTTTAGGCTTAAACCCCAAATTACTTAAAATTACTTTTTTTACTTACTTTCGGTACGGTACTTTCAGAGTACCCGTAGGTAAGAAGGTAGGTACATATTTATTTACTTATTTAAGTACCTACATATGTATGGATGTAATTAATAAGTAGGAGGTACATATTAGTTGGTTCATAATTTTAATATACAAAACGTGTTTTATGATTTGACTCACAATAATATTGTCCTTTCTAATGGCAATCGGTAAGGTAATGGTATGTTACCTTGTGTAGATATCGCGCTATTAATAAGTAATTCGTCGAAATCTGAGCTCAAAATATAAGGGGAAAACACAAAGACGTATCTACTTATGATACTATATCACGAGCTTCATATGAAAACACATTAACTTGCACGCAAAAGAAAATTTACGAGATATAAAAATAAAATTAAACCAACGCAAACTTTGTCACATCCTCTTTTATAAGTACAAGGCAAGCAGTTACGGATCCTTGACCTCTAGAACAACTGTTCATAACATAATCATATTCTATGTTGTGTTCAAATGTTATTATATTATTGATGAATAATGACAACACTGTGATAGCTTCATACTTCCACCTTGCATTCAATTAAGCAAGTAATCAAGTAGGTATGTTGGTAAGCTATTAATTATATTTTATGTGACATGACTTACATTTCAGTCATCTCTATTTGCACATACAGTGGGACAGTAAGTAGGTACAGAAACAATAAAGTTATTGGAATGCGAAGACAGTTCGTGGTAAGTAGGTATAAGGTTGACTTATTACCCGGATGTTGGTAGAATGATGCGCTGGGATGCAACCACATGCATAGAACTGCGTTGCATGGATGTGGTCACGATGCTATTGGCACAAATCATTCTTCGACATGATAATGATGGCTAATTTAAGGGTTAGGTTCATTGTCAAAGAAACCTAACCGACATTTACAAAGTATCTAAGAACTACAGGTGAGTACATAAAAAATTGATCTCGTAACAGTTACAATTTTTTTTATAGTTAAAAAATATGATTGTGTAATAACACATCACAGAAATGCCCTATTCTTACTTTCTATTCAAATGTTATAAGAGTGGAGCTACTGTTGGACGTGTAACACGTTCAACAAAGATTGGGTTGGGGGACAGGTAAGGCAATAGATAGGTAACCTACTACAATTTCTATATTTCTTTGATTTAAGTTTTAAGAAAGTGAACTATTGGTCATTAAGTGAAAAATAAGCATACAGTTCACATTGATGGTAAAAACCTAAAACTGAATAAAACATCTACATAGAAACCAGAGATTTTAATAACTCTAAAATTCTATGCTAGGACGAGGTTATAACAGGGCCCTATTTACATTACCACCTGTCCGGAACACGATAGCGCTGAACACTACCATTAAGCGGCAAGTAGATTAAGTATTGCGGTGGTGCATACGCCTACGAACTCTGTCACTGGAGCTTCACCACTAATAAAAACACCTAAACTCATAAGTTACCTACTTGTGCATGATAACAAATTAAATTGATATGATCATTTTTCCTCATAACTAAGGATCTAAATAGAAATAAGCAGAATGAGATATGTGCTCAGAAATTCCCAATCAATTTCTATAGCAATGACCACTATAAAAAGTACAATTTATAACTACCTACAGTATAAATCCGGATTTTAAAAGCGTGTGTTTTCCGACTAACGACCATCCAACTTGGCTTGGGAATACTAATACATGCGTAATAAATTTTTGAGTGGTCGATCTCAATGCCCAGTTACCAAGCGTTTCGGTGCGAATTGCGGCTTACAAAATGAGTACGGGAAACAAACACGCCTACCTACGCAAGCACAACTTTGAATTCGCAGTAAACGCCAACTGGTTTTTTGTTAAATGCACGAGTGACTATTTGTGTATCATTTATAAAGGATGACGTGAACATAATAAACACATTGTAGTTTGTAAGCTTATCCAAGATGGTACTCTCGAGTGTTATAGTGTTAACCCTTGTGAGCTCGGCAATAGCTGTCCCACACGGATATGGGGTGAAAGGTGGTGCAGTGGCGAAAGGTAAGAATTTTTTAATGCTCATCATCTATGAATTCGTCATTGTACGCCATCCTGAATAAGGACCCTGAGTGTGATTTGTTTGCGGACGAATGGAGGGATTCAGTCAGTATGTATGGTTTTTTTTTTTTTTTATTTTATAAAAGTGGCAAACAAGCATGCAGTTCACATTCATGTTAAGTGAAGACTGCAGCCTATAGACACTCTCACAATGACAAGAGGTCAAAATGCAGATGCGCTGCCACTCCTGAGGCATTAGGTGTTATGCCTCTGTGCCGGAAATTACAGGGCCGTACATTACCACCTGACCGGAACACGATAGTGCTGAACACTACCATTTAGCGGCAAGTATATTAGGTAATGCGGTGGTGCCTACGCCCGCGAGCTCCGTCACTGGAGCTCTACCACCAGTAAAAATTCTGCGAGAGTATTGTATTAAAGTGTCTCTTTGATTACTGTAATTGGTATTGTGTATCGTAATTAAAGTAATAAATTAATTAATAGAATAAATAATTAATACTCACTTTAAATACTTTTAATATTATTTTTTTACAAAATGTTTAGGAATGTTTAAGAATAGTTTACTTATTTTATGAGTAACAGTTCTTAGTTTATGAGACTATCATTCGAGTACCTACAGCTAGGTTACCGCCTCACCAATAGTCCGTAGTATTATTACATATTCTCTGACAATAGGGTACCTATTATTATAGTTGGTAAGTGAAATATTGAACGGTCTCCTGAATATATAAAGAACCGCGTTAGTGGATGTAGTTATGTAGGTATAAGTTAACTAGTATCTAGTGTCTTATTGTATAAAATATATGCGAGCGAATAACAAAATTTAAATAAAAAATGTACTTGGATATATCCCGGTGAATATATGTATAGGTACCTACCTATTGGAGCCGGTGCTCCAAATATAAAAATACAACGCTCGTAAGTGGGACGACTCTAGCTTAGTGCTAAAGTGGCTTA
The DNA here is from genome assembly GCA_036365455.1 of Macrosoma leucophasiata. NCBI lineage: Eukaryota > Metazoa > Arthropoda > Insecta > Lepidoptera > Hedylidae > Macrosoma > Macrosoma leucophasiata. The sequence continues at coordinate 13,463,494 of JAWQUS010000009.1, read as the reverse complement.
ACTTATCTAAAAGTCGCTGAGCTGATTCAACAAGCATAATAATATGAACGAGATTTTAACTACCTAAGTAGGTATACATTGAGATAGTTAATACTGAATTCGCTCTTTTTTATGTTTTAAAAGTAGCAAACAACCATGCAGTTCACATTCATGTTAAGTGATGACTGCAACCTATAGACAAACAAAGATCCACACAATGACCAGAGGTTAAAATGCAGATGCGTTACCACTTTTGAAGCCTGTTATGCCTCTGTGCCGGAAACTACTTACCTCTATGCTTACACCGTAAATAACCCGGCGTCAAGACACATACAAATAATATACTGAAATTCAAGTCAATGATCGCTTAGAGTTGAAGGCAGCTTTTTCGAATTCATGTGGGCTTTGGAACCAGTAGGTAGGTATATTTCGTAAAGTACTCGTAGATATATTTCTATTTTTCTAAACATCCAGTGTCAAATTAATGGTAGACATTAATCATTTACATATTTAATTTTATTATATATACATGAACGTTTATTTTGTACATTAAATTATCCGATCATTTTTTAATAATAATAAAAAAACCTGTAAAACTTGCTCTAACCATTTCACATTTGCACCGATTAATCAATCATGGTAAAGTTTATAATAAACTTAATCACTGTTGGTAGAGCTCCGTGACGGAGCTCGCAGACATAGGCAACACATCATTACATTATCAGCTTGCCGCTAAATGGCACTGTCGTGTTTTGGTCAGGCGGTTATGTATCTATGGATGGCTCTAGAATTTCAGGCACAGAGGTATAATACCGTAGGCCTCAGGAGAGGCAACAAACTACATTGAAATCTCTGGTTTCTTGTAGATGTCTTTAAGCTACAATATTACTTATCATCAATGTAAACCGTATGCTTGATTACCGCTTCATGGCAAAAATATATAAGGTTGGGGAAATAGTTTCTTCGCATTTTTTAAGATAATTCAATACATTTTTTAATATAGTTTATTAAAATTTAACTAAAGTATGTATGTTCCATTTTGTTCGATAACCGTTTGCCATCTTGTAGGTAGGGACATGATCCCCATTGCTATAAAAATTTTGGGTCTTCTCATCAAAATACCGCGACAAGTGGATTTGGCAGTCCTCTCGTGATGTTAACCTAACATTGCATAAAGAATTCTGAAGAGACCGAAACAGGTGGAAATCTGAAGGTGCAAGGTCAGGACTATACGGCGGATGCATTAACACCTCCCAGCCAAACTCTTAATTTTTGCCGAGTGGCTATAGATGTGTGAGGTCTAGCGTTATCATGATGAAACACCACACCCCTTCTGTTGATCAATTCCGGCCGCTTTCTCTCAACTTCTTGCTTTAATCTCATCAGTTGTTCGCAGTAGAGTTCAGAATCGATAGTCCTGCCTGGTGGTGACAGCTCATAATGAATAATGCCCTTCCAATCCCACCACACACACAACATCACCTTATTGCGAGTTAACCCGGGTTTCGCCACAGTCTGTGAAGCCTGACCGGCCTTTGACTACGACCTTTTTCGCACGTTCTTGTGGTACGTGATCCACTTTTCATCACCAGTTATCAGCTTCTTCAAAAATGATTCGGTTGCATTACGTCGTAATAAAGAATCACAAATGAGTACACGGTTCATTAGGTTTCTTTCAGTGAGCTCGTGAGGTACCCAAATATCGAGCTTTTTTTTTGTACCCAGCTTTTTTCAAATGCGCCAAAACTGTTTTGTGATCAATTCTCAGTTCTTCAGCTACGTCGTAACTACTGATATGTCGATCTTGCTCCACTTTTTCAAAAATGGCATCCATTTTATCCGTAATAGGGCGACAAGAGCGAGGTGCATCTTTGACATCAAAATTTCCGGATTGAAAACGCTTAAACCAAATTTGTGCTACTCTCACAGACACTGCACTAGGTCCATAAACATCGCAAATTTTTTTCGCGGCCTGCGTTGCATTTTTACCTTTTTTGTAGTAAAATTTTAAAATGTATCGAATTTCGTCATTAGATTCACTCATCTTGACAGTACGAAAAACAAATGAAAATCACACATTTGCCTAATTTGAATTTGGAATTATGTTCTTCAAAATTTTAACTTTCAATGATACCAAAACCAGCCAGATACAAATACTACAGCCAAAGAGATTTTATTACAAGTTCATACATACTATAATGCGAAAAGACTTTTTCCCCAACCTATTATTATAGGTATAGTTCGTTTCAGCAATTTAATTCACTAGTTACTTTTACTCCATATGAGACAACTGTATTTAATCATCCTGTAATATTTCAGTTAAAATAAACATTCTATCGAATCTGGCTATCAAGTTTATCATCATGAGTAATGCTTAATTTCGGTAGTTTATGATTTTTATTTAGGTACCTATTTTTTTTCTTTTTCAGCTGAAGCCAATGCCGGTGCTGTCGGGTTTGGTGGAATTGGTGCTGTTCCTTTGAGTATACCAAGTGGAGCTGGATATTCAGGCAGTTTCTCAAAATCTTCAAGTTTCGCATCATCTAGCTCAAGTTCTAGTTCAAGTTCTTTTAGTTATAGCGGAGCAGGTAGCGGGGGTATTTCTGGTACATCTGGAAATGGGTGTTCTGAAGGATGTCAAGGAAATGCAAATAATGATTTCAACGTTCAAGGTTCTAAGCCTTTAAATGGATTACAGCAATACGGCGGTGCGAATGCTGATGCAAAAGCCGTAGCAGGGGGATTAGTTGGATCTGCAGATCTCAAAGGTAATACTCAAATACCATGTCAAGATACTTATTGTAAAATAGAAAATCAAGTTAAATGTTCATCCGGCAAATGTGGTCATACAAATACTCCTAAACCCGAACCAAATTGTGCTTCTGGAAATTGTAATACAAAGGAAGATATTGGATCCCAGTCTGCACAGTATGGCTCTGATAATAAATGCACATCAGGCCAATGTGAAACGGGTGACGAACAAAAGTGTCCATCAGGACAATGTTCACCGACAAAAGATTCTGAAAGTAACATTGATGACACTTTACGAAAACCAAAAACACAAATTAATGGAAACCAAAAACCACTTGGTACTGGTTGTGCTTCAGGGAATTGTTATTCATCAACACACTCGAACGCTAAACCTATTTCCACAAACGATTCGCCCACTTCTTCCTTGCCCGATCAACATGAAGCATCATCTGGTTGTGATTCCGGGGATTGTGACTCCTTTGTTGCTCTATCACCGCCTGCTAAAGAGCTTAGACCTACGTACTCGAAAATTCCTTCAAAACATTTAGCAACACCAAATTTAGGTCCCATTTGCACCACGCCAAACTGTAATACTCCAGATTTAACAAGTATATCAGGAAGCTACAACCTACCATCAAGCTACAATGTTCCAATTCATGGACCATACATAAACACTGATACAGGAAATAATATTCCCTGTACTTCTGGTTATTGTCAGAATACAGCACCAGCTGATACATATAAGACTAATAATGGCAATACATTGCCAATTATATCTTCATATAATCCTGCAAATCAAGATAAATCCCTATTTCCATGCTCTGGTTCTAATTGTGATATAAATGACGATGGCAGAAATAAACATGTTCACTATCCTAGTGGCTCATTGCCTCCACAACCCTCCACAACATTACCCAACTGTGCATCTGGAAATTGTGCTCCTTATCCATCAGTACAAACAAATACTGTAACTGATATAAACATAGACGCGCAAGCCTTTAATCATGGTCATGCAAGTTATCCGACTGACAATTTACATGCACCAGTAATACCGTCTTGTAATTCACCAAATTGTGCCCCAAACCCCACTTTCCAACCACCATCGGGAAATCTAGTTCCCCCATGCAGTACTCCTTATTGTGGTACACAACCTGAATATATAGATCACAATCACAAACCAACTGTTACAGATATTCATTCAACTGGTGGTTTTAGTGGTCCAACTGGCACAAACGCATTGTTTAATGGCATGAAACCTACTTCAATAATTCCAAATCAAAATATTCCACCATATACAGAAGGCTTTGGTGGACCTACTGGAACATATGACATAAATTCTACGCCAAATACACAAGGAACGTTTGGTGTTAAACCGCTTGGAGAACTTCCTACCAAAGTCACGCCTACCTACACAGGGAGCTATGGGGGATCAACTGCAGCAGCGGATGCAAATTCTGCAGCAAATTCACAGCATGGATCGTTTGGTGTCAAACCAACTGGAGAAATCCCTAAGAAAGGTACACCTGTGTATACAGGAGGCTTTGGTGGACCAATTGGAACATATGACATAAATTCTACGCCAAATACACAAGGATCGTTTGGTGTTAAACCGCTTGGAGAACTTCCTACCAAAGTCACGCCTACCTACACAGGGAGCTATGGGGGATTAACTGCAGCAGCGGATGCAAATTCTGCAGTAAATCCACAGCATGGATCGTTTGGTGTCATATCAACTGGAGAAATCCCTAAGAAAGATACACCTGTATATACAGGAGGCTTTGGTGGACCAACTGGAACATATGACATAAATTCTACGCCAAATACACAAGGATCGTTTGGTGTTAAACCACTTGGAGAACATCCTAATAAAGCCACGCCTACCTACACAGGGAGCTTTGGAGGATCAACTGCAGCATCACATGCAAATTCTGCAGCAAATTCACAACAAGGGTCGTTTGGTGTCAAACCGACCGATGAAATTCCTAAGAAAGACTACACAGGAGGTTTTGTTGGACCAAGTGTAACATCCGATATAAATTCTACGCCAATTATTCAAGGACCATTTGGTGTTAAGCCGGCTGGGGTAATTCCTAACAAAGATACCCCTACATATACAGGAGGCTTTGGTGGACCCACTGGAACATCGAATTATACACCCAGTGCACAACAAGGATCATTTGCTCTTAAACCAAATGAAAAAAATCCTAATCTAAATATCGATTTACATACTGGTGGCTATAATTCCGTAGTATCCTCAACAGGTGTTGGTTCGGTGACTAATAATCAACAGGGCTCGTATAGTACTAATCCTAGCATCTCAGTAACACCTAGTCAGACCAGCTCTATCGATTCACATGGACAGTTCGGTATTCATTCTGGCGCTGACGGAATTCCTTCCATTCAAAGTACAGCAGCTAGTGGCAATGGACTGTCAATTGGAACAACTACTGGAACAAATGTTGGCTCTTTTGGCATTGCAAATTCAAAACCAAGCGGCGATGTCACTACTACTGATGAAAAGAAACCTGTTTATGCTGGAGGATTCGGTGGTCCAGCAGGATTCTTAAAACCTAATGACTTTAGTGTGCCAAAAACACCTGTCAAACCTAATGTAGGCGTCACCAATTCTCTTCCATGTGCGTCTGGTAATTGTGCAATTAAAAATGATAATCATGCATCCAACACGGCCCATGCTATTACAGGTGCAGCGGCCTCTTCGGAAGCAGAGGCATATTCGGGCGGATTCGGAGGCCCACCTGGCTTGCTAAAACCCTACGATGACGGAAAGCTTCACTCTGGTGGATATACAGCAAGCGGTGACCAAAATAATTCAGGATTATACTCACATGGCACAGCTATTACTGGCAATTTTAATTCGCCGCACGGAAAGTCTTTAGGTAGCGAAGGACAAGCACAGGCCGCTGCAGTAGCTGGTGGATTTTCAAGTGCTACAAATAGCGGTAACCAACCAAACAATGGGTGTAACAGTGGCTGTAAATCCAACGGCGGCGGTTATAGTGCAAACTTCGGCATTGGTGGTCCTAACGTTGGAAATATAGATGGATTAGCTGGTGCCGTAGCTTCAGCGAAAAGTGTCGCTGGAGCTGATGCACATTCGATTGGAGTTGGCGGCAGCTATGCTTCGGCTTCAGCCACAGCTCACGCGTCTGCTGGAGCAACTAAAGGAGGTAATAATATTATCATTTATCTTTAAATTTTATACAAATTATAGATAATAATAGATAATAGTAACATAGGTATTAATATATTATAGACGAATTTTGAAGATGTTTCTACGTGATTTTAACGAATATTAAAATCATTATTAAACAATACATCTTACTTTGCAGTCACTTAATTACTTAAGCACAATTTAAAGCATAATGTGTACCTATATAATCAAATTTGACATCGTTCGAGAGTAAAACATAATGCCTACATATATTATTTATATCCCTACAAATCGCACGTACTTGTTATTGCATAAAAACACACATGAATCATTTAACATCCCAAGGTATCCTGCCTCACAGACCCATAAAAATATCTCTTACATGCTTACCTGACATTGACCTAAAAAACTCTTTATATCGTTATAATTCGTGATATTTTATTTAACGTTTTCTCTTTCTTTAAAGTTGTTGTAAACCTACAAATTCAGGTACCTACTAAATGCTACTAATTGTAATAGGTATATTTATTTTCGCAATAACACATGCGAGTAATTTGAGAAAAAACGTAACTTCACGTCACGGTAGACAAAGGTAAATGCATGCATTCAAGCATACATGCAAACACTCACGATTCACCGGTTACGTTTTGGCCCATGTAATTTAGTAACAAAAAACGGAGAGAAAAATTTGACTTCAGGCAGGAATCGAACCTGCGACCTCTGGATACTAGTCCAGCCGCTTTACGGAACGACGGAATTTATCTTCATTTCTAAATGCTACTAACTATACTATTTTCTGTGTTCTATGTGGAAATACTGTTTTCGGTTTTTTATAATACTTATATAATACTCCCAACTTCCTCTCTTACCCGACGTTTAGATCGCTTTCCAGCTACCGTGTCATGGGCAGGCTAATGCGGCCATAAAACCGCCAAAGTTTTTTCCACACTGTGGTAGCTCGCGAAAACCGGCGAAAGTTACCTATTACAATATAAAATAGGAGTTGTGTTTTTATCCCTACATTCTTCTCTTACAGGTTACGGCAAGCGGTGAACGCAACACGACAAATATTAGCTTATAGGTATAACAAACAAAAGACTTTTAGCTGTGTGACATGCATTTTTGTGATAAATTAAGTATTGTATAATTTTTTGTAAAGATTACTCATTTGAAATAAAATAAGTTTCAGTATTAAAATATATTTTATATAAGAACTTAGTGTAAGTTTTTTTATTTTTCCCTGACGTCTGTAGACTAACAGGATATAGGTACCTACCATCGAAGAAGTTTTGCACCACCAACAACACCGCACAAACAAGGCACCGACGTGATCTATCCTACATTAAATTTCTCCGATGGTAGGTTCATAGGTAAATATACCTATTATGAACATCATTATTGTTAATATAATAAATAGGCATATTTAACATGTAATCGATTGATGCTGATCATCAGATATTATTAAATATCTGTCGGACATTCCTACTGCTACATGCTATAGAAATATTGTTTATTTTACTACCTACAAAGTGATCAAGTAAGGACATTGGTATCCAGCCAAGTAATCGTGGCCATAAATCAGCTGATCTCACTCTGTTGCTGATTTAATCGTTCACTAAGTTCACCCATTGTTCACGATCAGTATATTTTACACATACCTAGCAAATAAATAATTCATATCTACTTAGTAAGCGGATGTTACACTTGTGTATGTCTTCTACAATCAATACCTATCTCAGTAATTTTGCTCTACGTTTTTTTAGCTCATGAAGTGGCAAACAAGCATACAGTAGGTATAGGTAGGTACATTGATGGAAAGTAATACTAGCCTAAAAATGAAACTAGATATATGTAGATGCGTTACCAACACTTGAGGCCTAATGTATTATGCCTCAGTGCTTGAAATTCGTGAAATTACATTAAGTACCAACTGACCGGACCACGATAGTGCTGAACAGTACTATTTAGTGACAAGGTAAAGGTAGGTATTATGTACCTAGGTATTCATATTATATTGGTATTACAATCTCGTTGGAGAATAAGCAGATCAATCAATCCAAAACTGAGTTTTCAGCGCCAATTTTATTAATGAAGGTATCTCCTTCAGCACGTCCTTCGAAAAGCAAACACAAAGTACAAAATTTAGGTTACAACAAAAAAATAAGGTAAGGTAAGATAATTTCTTTATTTCTCCTTAAAATGCTTAAATCTATTATAATATACTATACTATACTATATACTTACAACGGGAACATTTTTTCAACTTTAACTTATAATGGTTCAATTTAAATTATAGCATTATTTAAATTCGTTTCGACTCATTCGTCATTCGACATTTTTGTTCTCATTAGTAAGTACATAGTTCGATGTGCTTCCTTGCACACCGTGATTCAGTAGATAATAATTCACGAATGGCCTAGATATTTTCTTTTTTAGAGAGATAGGTAATCTTTGAAATTTAGTGGTGACTCATGTGACTCGTACCTACCTAGGTGCATGCTGTAGGTAGGTAATAGACTACATCCCGCTCTGGGAACGCGAATATATACCTATAATTTTAAAACTAGGTCTATCTTTGTCTAAAATATTTTTTTAAATTAAAATAACAAGCGTCAAATAGGTACTTACCCGTTCTAATTTTTCAAAGTATTTTTAAGTAGATAGTAAAACACCGGAAGAGTGCGTGTCGGTCCACTGCACAGATGACTCTGTAAACCTCGCGCAATGTACCAGGGTTATTTTTGTGTTCCTCTCATCCAAATACAAGGTAGGTAGCGAAAATTGTCCCCTTACTATTATAGGACAAACGGATCCCTTAATCAAAAAATAGTTTTCCTTAATCCATTAAAAATATTTTAAAGGTTTATCCAACGACACATCACAGAGTGGGGTGAGCGAAAATAAATGATTACATCCCCTGTTTTTTGGTAGGGAAGTGACCTTCATGACATGACTAATGTGTATATTCATGCCAAATTACAGTTTTCATGTAGGTACTGAGAATCTCTGAGTTAGACTGCTGACAGTCAGACGGACGAATATGGAGGAACTATAAGTTTCTCCATTACTACTTACCTACTTATTAGATACACTGTATTCTGTACCGAACCCTTATTAGTTTTTACTAGTCGTAAAGCTCCAATGACGTAGGTCGCGGGCGTAAGCACCACTGAATTACCTAATCTACTTACCGCTAAATGATTATGTTCAGCGCTATCGTGTCTCGGTCAGGTGGTAATTAATGTACGGCCCTGTAATTTCCTACGCAGAGCCTTAATACCATAGGCTTCACATAGCAGGACTAGACTTGTGTCTGAAACTGAGCACTCTCTGGAGCGAGTCTCGGATTCAGGGTCAACTTAATTTAGTGCAGTTCAACCCCTCGAAGACACAAGTCTGCGCGTTCACCGCTAAAAAAACTTTATTCATTGTAGCACAGTTCCAGGGCACTCCATCCGCCGTTGGTAAGAGTATCGGTATCCTGGGCGTTGACATATCGAACGAAATGCAATTCGGGAGTCACATTGAGTGTAAGACCAAGTTGGCATCCAAAAAGCTAGGGGTGCTTAACAAAGCGAGGCAGTATTTCACTTCGGGGCAGATACCTACTACAGCTTTAAAAGGCCCAAGTGCGGATACTGCTCTCATTTGTAGGCGCAATACCAGCTTGGTCCACTTGACTCCTTACAAAAACGTGCCGTTCGTATTGTTAACGATCCAGGACTTACTGACAGGCTCGAACATCTGAGCCTGCGCCGAGGCATTGGGAGTCTGCGCGTATTGTACCGTCTCTACAATGGTGAGTGCTCTGTTGAACTGTTTAACATGGTGCCACCGTCTCTTTTCCTACACAGTACTACCCGCCGAAGAGAAAAGTTCCACCCTCGCCGACTGGACACCTGGCAGTGCTCAACGGTGCGGTTTTCACGTTCGTTCCTGCCCAGGACGTGTAAATTGTGGAACTTCCCTCTGAGGTGTTTCCTAGGTGATCGCGTCAAAACGCGTTTGAAGAACCCCATATTGTAATATGGGGTTCTTCAAACGCGTTTTGACGCGATCAAAAGAGTCCTTCAGGGCTGGCAGGGCGTTGGCAACTCCCCTGGTGTTTCAAATGTTCATAGGCGACGGTGACCACTTTCCATCAGGTGGCCCGTTTGCTTGTCTGTCAACCTTCAGACATTAAAAAAAAATACACAACCCAACACAGTGAAATCTCTGGTTTCATGTAGATGTTCATAGGCTACATTACCAGATATTACTTACCATCAATGTAAACTTTATGCTTGCTTGCCACTTCATGACATAAAAAAGCAAATAAGAAGGCCCACTCATTCATGTTTGTAATCTATATCTTTTATCTACTGTATCTATACTACAAAGGCTTGTCAGGGTCGTTTCTATTATATTTGTAGATTACATGTATATTGCTAATGTACACCAATAACGTAACCGAGTTGAAATGTTTTACATCCATTTGCTAAATTGCTTTTTTGTCCGATTTTTTCCATTCCATGTAAAGTAGTATACCTACCTACCACTATAGTGTCTAAGCAAATTTTAAGACGGACATTATAATTTTGTAACTTTTATTAGTTTTGATCATATTTAAGTTCCGGTTTTTTGACGGCCCCGTAATTTCCGGCACAAAGGCAACAAGTTAGGTCTTGGGAGTGGCTATCCATCTATCTACAATACTTTTAGTGTTTGTGTAGGTATGTGTCTATAAATATACTGCAGAGCCTGCAGTGGTCACTTAACTCGTCGTGTTAACGCTCTTAGAGACCAATAAAAAAAATAAGTAGGTAGGTACATTACTTGAGATTCAGTGACATACTCACAGCCCCACACTAAGTAGGTATAAACATGTATCGTGGGTACCGTTGTACACACACAACACGTACACAAACACCCAAATCCGAAACATATATCTGTAGGCCATACAAATATTTGTCCCTGTGCGGGACCCGCGGAATTGAACCCGACCTTTCGGATCGGAACGGTCGTACTTGAAAATCGGAATTCTAAACTGATTATTTTTATACCGCAACCTGGATCTAGTAGCCTTTGACCTACCAAATATTAAGCCCATGATCTAACTCTAAGTGATAATTATAAACAAAGATGATGGCTATATACCAAATCCAGATAGTAGAAATATAAATTTAGAAATCATCACAACATTCAGTCATCCATTTAATTGTTTGCAAATGATGAATGAATTATACATTAAAGTAACGTCTTAAAGGTGGTATCGTGACATATGGTAAGCTTGAATAATCAGACTATACGGATAAGACACGCATTGTCAATGTAATAGAAACCATTAGTCACACTATTTTTTTTATAATCCCTTACAGAAATAAACAAACTAGATTATGATTTTACTTTTATGGTTCCGTACCTCAGAAGGGACAAAACGGAACCCTTCTAAGAACACTCATGCGTCTGTCTGTCCATCTGTCACAGTCAAGCAAAGTTTGGTACTACGCGAGCTCCGTCACTGGAGCCCTACCACCAGTAAAAACTACTACAGATACAAAAACAACTTAGGTCTTCTACTGGATAGGAAGCGCGGTATAAATCGAAGTACAAACCGACGCGTCCAAGTACAATTTGCACACAAGTAATAAGTAGGCGAAAAAAATTGTATTGGTGTTAACTACTTCTGCTACTACAATCGCCACCGCAACCGCCACCTTGCACGCAGATTGGACGCGTCACTTTGTTTGAACCTTTGCCTCGGCATCTTCTGGTTCCATAAAAATGAGAAGCGGCGTCTTGGTTAGGTAGCTTCACCGATTACGGCGAAGCGACTTAGCAGACGCCTCCTAAGTGTGACTTGGAATTAGAAGAAAACTTAGGTTTAAGGAATGACAAGGCATGCATGCATTCTGACAGCTGATTATTGTGAAGTTGTCTATAGGCTTCAGTATTCACCATGTGAACAGCATGCATGTTTGCCACCATGATTACGCACCTACATAAAAATACTAGGTAGGGGAGACCTAGGAGAGTTGTGACAAAGACGATTTCTCCCTATCTAATAGGTTGGGGAAAAAGTCTTTTCGCATTATAGTATGTATGAACTTGTAATAAAATCTCTTTGGCTGTAGTATTTGTACCTGGCTGGTTTTGGTATCATTGAAAGTTAAAATTTTAAAGAACATAATTCCAAATTCAAATTAGGCAAATGTGTGATTTTCATTTGTTTTTCGTACTGTCAAGATGAGTGAATCTAATGAAGAAATTCGATACATTTTAAAATTTTACTACAAAAAAGGTAAAAATGCAACGCAAGCAGCGAAAAAAATTTGCGATGTTTATGGACCGAGTGCAGTGTCTGTGAGAGTAGCACAAATTTGTTTTAAGCGTTTTCAATCCGGAAATTTTGATGCCAAAGATGCACCTCGCTCTGGTCGACCTATTACGAATAAAATGGATGCCATTTTTGAAAAAGTGGAGCAAGATCGACATATCAGTAGTTACGACTATCGTAGTACTATCGACGTAGCTGAAGAACTGAGAATTGATCACAAAACAGTTTTGGCGCATTTGAAAAAAGCTGGGTACTAAAAAAAGCTCGATATTTGGGTACCTCACAAACTCACTGAAAGAAACCTAATGAACCGTGTACTCATTTGTGATTATTTATTAAGACGTAATGAAACCGAATCATTTTTGAAGAAGCTGATAACTGGTGATGAAAAGTGGATCACGTACGACAAGAACGTGCGAAAAAGGTCGTGGTCAAAGGCCGGTCAGGCTTCACAGACTGTGGCGAAACCCGGGTTAACTCGCAATAAGGTGATGTTGTGTGTGTGGTGGGATTGGAAGGGCATTATTAATTATGAGCTATTACCACCAGGCAGGACTATCGATTCTGAACTCTACTGCGAATAACAGATGAGATTAAAGCAAGAAGTTGAGAGAAAGCGGCCGGAATTGATCAACAGAAGGGGTGTGGTGTTTCATCATGATAACGCTAGACAACACACATCTATAGCCACTCAGCAAAAATTAAGAGAGTTTGGCTGGGAGGTGTTAATGCATCCGCCGTATAGTCCTGACCTTGCACCTTCAGATTTCCACCTGTTTCGGTCTCTTCAGAATTCTTTATGCAATGTTAGGTTAACATCACGAGAGGACTGCCAAATCCACTTGTCGCGGTATTTTGATGAGAGGTCCCAAAATTTTTATAGCCATGGGATCATGTCCCTACCTACAAGATGGCAAAAGGTTATCGAACAAAATGGTACATACAAACTTTAGTTAAATTTAAATAAACTATATTAAAAAATGTTTTGAATTATCTTAAGAAATGCGAAGAAACTTTTTCCCCAACCTAATATAATCGTTAGCGAGCTAGCTTCAACGCTAGTTTGCGACTTGAGAGATGCGCTACTTGACTAAGTACTCGCTGGCGTCGTACGAGAAGCGATGATCAAATTATGACATCTGCGTGAAAAATTAATTAACATAGATCATAACTGTAATATGTGTCTTGAGCGATTAAAGTAAAAATTGTTACAACTATCCTCGGTCTCCCCTACTATTCTACATATCAATAGCAATTCTGTTCACAGAAGCCAGCTATAAGGATAATGAACAGATAGAACAGCCACCATTTTGGTTTGGTAGCTAATATCAATTCAAAATCAAATCAGAGAAACTATTTCTAAATTACCTACGATTTTTTGTAGAGGTCCGGTTCTGGCGCTCGAGGGTATAGGCATTACCGCATTACCTAATCGAAGGTAAGTATGTGAAATATACGGTTACAGATACTTCATACAAAATATTATTATACGGAGAGGTACCTACTTAATCATGTATGATAAATTTTAAGCGCCATATTCCTTAAACAAATAGTTACATAAGTAGGTAACCTCAATGTTTCGTGAGAAGCTTCTTACCTTATAAGGAAATGAATCATGATTTTAAAATGCTGAAGTAGTCAAGCATAATAAACTTTTTAAATCATTATTAAGGTAGGCAGAGACAACTCATGTTTATATCTAATACCTACTTAGTTTTAATAGATACCTACATGTTCAAAAAATCTTGTTTTTGTTGTAGAATATCTTCCAACAAAAACCACCTAACCGATTAGGCATTAGAGGTTCAAACTGTAGACTGAAAACATTTTGTTTCGTAATTATGTAGCGAGGTGGTATACAATTTACACTAAAGCTAGGCTTACCATACGTGCCGGCTTGACCGGGATAGTCCCGGTTTGAGATCCCTGTCCCGGCGTCCCGGTCAAACTTGAACAGCACCGACACCCCAACCCCAAATATGAAAAACACAAATTAAGCGAAGTGACCAGAGCGAGGTGCATCTTTGACGTCAAAATGTCCGGATTAAAAACGCTTAAACCAAATTTGTGCTACTCTCACAGACACGGCACTAGGTCCATAAACATCGCAAATTCTTTTTCGCGGTTTGCTTTGCATTTTTACCTTTTTTGTAGTAAAATTTTAAAATGTATCGAATTTCTTCATTAGATTCACTCATCTTGACAGTACGAAAAACAAATGAAAATCACACATTTGCCTAATTTGAATTTGGAATTACGTTCTTTAAAATTTTAACTTTCAATGATACCAAAACCAGCCAGATACAAATACTACAGCCAAAGAGATTTTATTACAAGGTCATACATACTATAATGCGAAAAGACTTTTTCCCCAACATTAATGTTCACATCTGTTAAATTTGTAAAATCTGACTCTTTTAGCTTCGTGACAATTAGATACCTAATTTAAATTGTTTAGGTGTGTCGATACAAAATTATTACACGACTATACGAAATCAATGTAAAAAAATTATCCACGAAGGAGTAAATAAGCTGTGTTGTGTCGTCGATGAGTAAATGTATCATTGTCACTTGTTGTCTTTTTTTTTTATTATTATGGCATCCTATTACGCGTATTGCCAGTGTCAAGTAAAACGATATTTCGTATTTATTTAAGCAGCGTCAAAGTTAGTATAATATCAAGTATAATAGGTAAGTATCAAGTATATAAGTTATCAAGTATAATATGTCAGTCAAGTGAGTTACAATCAAGTTATTCGAGTAAAGCGATGACTACTTTACCAGAACATTTACAATGAAGTTTTGGAGGCAACCTGAAAGGTCGTGTTTTCGCACTGTTATTCTATTTCACTATACACGGGCACTGTAATAAACCTATATCAAACAAAATGCCACCAACTTTATTCAATATAACTTAAAAATACACCAAGAAAATGAAATAAAATAAGAGCACCATACGCCTCTTTCAAGGTTCCCGCCAAAACTCCTGTTGTCATCTTGTTGTCATGCGCATTACGACTATCTAGGACGTCAGTGGATTCAACGCACTGTATGACAACTCGCCGTCTGTTCTTATTCCTTTAGTCTGAGGTGAAAGTAAGTAGAAAAATGCTCATTAAATAAAAACTGATGGCCCTATCTGAATCAAATTTATATGGGACCAATTCGAAACTAGTCCGCATCAAACAAAATAAGAATTACGTAAAACGGTTCAGAAATCTCGGCGAAATTCGCGTACATACATTAAAAAATATATATATATACCGGCCGAATTGAGAACCTTCTCGTTTTTTGAACTCGTTAATGAGCCTCTTTCTCTTCTGCGTCCCGGTTTGGCTCTTCGTAATGATGGTAAGCCTAAATAAAGCTACCTTTTAATTGCCTTAAAGGTATTAAGCTATAAGATGATAGGTAGATAGGTAAGTACTTAGATATAATATACAAAAAGATAGACAAGGCAGAATCGAAAAATGATTGTCTTGGAGGTAAACTAACAAATAGCAAGACAAAGTGTATTTACACTCTAGTCTAAAATAAATATTGCGACATCGTCGAAAATCGCCCGTTTACATAGTCAGTGCATCATGCAATGTAATGTGTAAACGCGTTAAGAATTCTAATTAAGTAAACTAATCTTTAGCATACCTACATGCGAATATTGGGTACAGGAGTAACATATCAGTGGTATCGTGTAATGAAATATTGAATATTGGGCACAATTCCAGATTACATGTCAATGACTATTAGTCATGTCAAAACATAGGTACTCGGGCAGCCCCTGGTATCCCGAACAGTTTTAAAGTAAATTTATTTGTATGGGTAACTAAAAATATTTTCGAAATGTACAAGCACCTACCTAGTACCTAACTACCTACATTCCATTGTGAAAGTCCACCCAAAAGAGATAAGAATCATATGCAACTTATGCTTAATCATATAAGAATCATATGCAACTTATGCTTAGTCATAATACCAAATACCACTAGGGTAAGGACTGATACCTATATTATTAATTCTAATAATTCTTAGTACCTAACACCTGTGGATCTTGACGAACTAAAAGTTTAGTGAGCAATTTTCCTCTCATTTTAAAGTATTATCTGATACGTAGTCCCGGTCCCATGGTTTTCTTGATTAATCATTTTTATAGAATTTTATCATTTAATTATGATATTTAGGAACCAATTATTATTTCTTAGATTGGGTTCCCCCATCAGTTTCTTAGATAATAATCAAGAATTAATTATACAGCCTGCCTCGGTAGCCTAGTGGTAGCAGGCCACTACTACTACGCTGAGGTCCTGGGTTCGATTCCCGGGTAGGGGGTTATCAGAGATAATGGTGAAAAAAGCCTTTATCTCTGGTTCTATTGGGATTTTTCCATTTTCAGTTACATGGGTCAAAACGTAACCGGCGAATCGTGGGTGTTTGCATGTATGCTTGAATGCATGCATTTACCTCTGCCTACCCCTTCGGGGATTACAGGCGTGAAGTTACGTTAATTATACAGGTTTATGTTTCTAACTAGCTGTGCCCGCAACTTTGTTTGCGTGGAATAGTGGCTTTGGTACTTTAGGTAGCGCTTTTGGATATACATTTTGTTTAATTTTGGATCATAAACACTTTGGGAAGCTAAAAAATATTTTTGAGGTAATGCTTCTCTGTACACGATATAAGACGTATGGCCATCGGGCATAAAAGCACACAGGCTGCTAGGATTGCGAAAAATGGCTAATTATGTGTTTAAACGCGCATCCATCCTATGCTGCACCGTATTTTCGAAAAGGCCATTTTAAACTTTTGTGAACTTTTAGTCAATTTTTAAACATAAAAGATTGATCTATGATATTAACGTTGTGCATTTTTACCCACTAATGCCACTAATACCACCACCACCATCATCACCACCACCACCACCACCACCACCACTGTTATCACTACCACCTCCATCACCGCCACCACTACAATCGCCACGAACGCCATCAACGCCATCACCATCACCAAACACCTACGCCACCAATGCCACCACTGCTACAAACGCCACCAAAACCACCACAACCAATGCCACCAACGCCTCCAAAACTACCAACAACACCACCAACATCACCAACGCCACCAATGCCTCCATCGCGAGTAAAACCACCGCCAGCACCACTAACACCACTACAAACACCACCAATGCCACCAACACCACTAACGCCACCACCACCACCACCACCACCATCACCATCATCATAATTACATCCGAAAGACGTCCATTCGTCTCCGTTGGACAAAGCCTTTCCCGAAGATGCTCCTAAAAGTGCTGTGCGTCATAAGGAAAGAATACGCCATAATTGCCACGCTTGGCATGCTGAATGGTGATCATAGCGGCGATTGTTTTATGTCGGGACGCTGCTATGCTATGCTATATGAAAAAACCGGCCAAGTGCGAGTCGAAATCGTGCTTTTTGCCGTACAAAAAGTGGCATAAAAAAACGTTTATTGGAAGGTAATTTAAAACATAAGACCTAAAATAACCTGTAAAAATATTAAGTGTCGACTTGCTACCGTTAATGATATCGAGCAAAAAATATACGAAAAAAAAAACACGATTATTGTATGCCCTTGGACCCCTTAATATTTACATTTTCTTATTTTTAGTATTTGATTTTGTCGCTATAGCGGTAACAGAAACACATAATTTGTGAAAATTTTTGCTTTCTAGCTATTACTGGTTATGAGATATAGCCTGGTGACAGAAAGACGGATGGACGGACAGACAGGCAGACAGTGGAGGATGAGTAATAGGGTCCGTTTTTACCTTTTAGATACCCTAAAAAAGATAGAAGATAGATTCAGAATAGTTTTTAAAATAATCGATATGATTCTTTAAACTGTCGTAACTTTTTTATTTCTGAACCGATTGACATGAAACAAACAGTAAATGTTAAGTGAAACTAACCACAATATATTAGTGGAAACCGTAAATCGAATAAGCCGTTTCTGAAATTAGCGTGCACAATCACACAGACAAACATACATTTTTCCGGGATAAAAAGTACTTAGTGTTGTGCGCCAAAGGTTAAAATATAATCATACCAAGTTTCATCGTAATCGGACCGGTAGATTTTGTGTGATGCTTGAACAAACAGACAGACAGACAGACAGACAAAAAATTTTCTAATCACATATTTGTGTTCGGTATTGATCTAGTAACATCCCCTGGTATTTATTTTTTTAATATTTTCAATGTACAGAATTTACACTTCTACAGATTTATTATAAGTATAGATAACGATGTATATTTAAAGTCTTATTAATCATTCTAGCATTCTTATTTATGGCGATGACTTTATTCTTGAATTATTAGCTACACATTACAAAAAAAATCCAACATGGCGTTTCTCTCTCCATGGCAAATATCAATCTGTGGAACCATTTTTATTTTATTTGGTTTTTATGAGAGTAATCACTTTGTCCACGTCAAAGTTAGAATAATATGAGGTGTGACGGTAACACAAGTCGCTTGACCTGTTGAAGACCACTTTCCCTATTGCTAATGTGAACTTTAAGCTGGTTAGATTTTAAGATAAGTCTACATCAAAAATTACAATAGATGACATTGATAGAACGAAACATTTGTTACTTCTACTTCGTCTATTTATCACAACACAAAGATGCGTTTATGCAGTCTATTCTAGCTTTTGCCCGCGACTTCATCTTTCTCAAGGTGGATTTACATAAAGAAATTAATAAAATTTGATTGAGTTTGACAGTTTAGAGATAAGATTACTTACCTTATCTGCAAGTTGTTTATAAATTATTTATCATTCAATCTAGCGCAGCGTTTTCTTCTTTATTTTTTTTTAGTTAGTGATTCATAAGATCTATTATCCTTTGCCCTTTTCCTCAGACATGATCTCTGTTCGAGGAACACTTTTCCAGTCACTTAAGGTGTATCTTTTTAAATTATCCGCTATATGCTAAACAAATTAGTGGGATCTTAGTTCGATTTCAGCGCTATTAAACTCAAGCTGAGAGCCATTTAAACACATCAGATCTTTGAGCGGGAAGTCCAAAACAGGTACTTGTTCAATGGTGACATCGTTGTGTATTGTAAATTGTAAGTACTTAGGATAAATGCGTGACGCGTTGAAACGTTGTACGAATCCCGTCATTACCCGAAACGTGCAACTCTGGAGCTATTCTTTCTCTGAGTTTCGATTAGGTGATATATATATCAGGTTATTAGATAACTGTTTGTTAACGTCTTAACCGTATCTCAGCTAATCT
Source organism: Macrosoma leucophasiata (assembly GCA_036365455.1). Classification (NCBI taxonomy): domain Eukaryota; kingdom Metazoa; phylum Arthropoda; class Insecta; order Lepidoptera; family Hedylidae; genus Macrosoma; species Macrosoma leucophasiata. The sequence continues at coordinate 13,444,001 of JAWQUS010000009.1, read as the reverse complement.
GTAACACACACAGTTCTAACACTTTCGACGCGCATTTCAATACATTGTTTGAGCAAACAGTTAGGTATGTGGTTTCCTGAACCTTATCCAGCAGAGTTGTATTTTACCCTTAGATTTTTCGAAGATTAACTTACCCATCGAGTTGCATATCTCAAGCTTTTTGTCCGAAATCTTCAACAAAATGTAGATAAATTACGACCAGTAACAACCGGTACAGGACCGAATATTCACGATAAGAAGTACACATTATCCATTTCGATACGTACTGCCTCTAGTACCTATGACATGACGCCGCCCCGACGCTATTACTCAAGAGACAGCTTTATGATCAATAAATAGAGATAAAGAGAATAGAGGGCCAATCTTGACTAGCCCTCTACATTCTATTACGTCCAATGAACAAGAAGCCTCTGGTATGAAAGTCACAAGATGGATTTTTTTCCAGAGACTAAGCCAGAAACAATATGGTTAGTCCGAATAGAGCAAAGCAACCCTTTTAACGTGCTCGTATAAGGGGCGCATTTTCAAACTGACTATAAATAAAAATAACTTAGGTATGTGTCAAGGAAGAATCAATGATCGTGTGTGTGTTGTGAGCTTACTTTGAGTATTTAACTAGTTGAATATGTCGGTGCTTTTGCCTGCTAAAAACAAGCTTAGGTACCATAGATCGTCCATCGTAACACCGAGGCGCGATTGAGTTAAATTATATTGTGGTTACGTCGATATGTAGCAATTACCTTTAATTTAATTAAAAATTAATATCACTAATGCGTAGTTTCAAACCCTAAAAGCAAAGCAAATAGTACGTTCCAGATCAACATTTAACAACGGTTTTATTTTCAGCTTTGCTATTTGCAACAAGAGTTTGTCTTTCCTTAGATCAGGTACCTACTTACCTATATACCTACATTTTAACTTCGGCATAATCTTAATATATATAAATCTCGAGTCACAATGTTTGTCCTCAATGGACTCCTAAACCACTTAACTGATTATAATAAAATTCGCACACCATGTGCAGTTCGATCCAACTTGAGAGATAGGATAGCTTACATTACGCTATGACTAATAGGAGCAGAGGAGCGCGGGCGAAGCCGGGGCGGGCCGCTAGTATCAAATAAGTTAATAAAGATAATAATAATGAAGCAGGTCACAGAAGCTAATGTTGACACATTAGCTTCCGTGACCTGGCTACGGTTCGGCGACCTATTTGGGGAAACCGAGGGTTTTGTCTGTGCAATTATGGACGAAGTGGTAATGACCAATAACTACCGGAGATTTATCCTGAAAGATGGAACGGTCGACATATGTCGGGCATGCCACCGACCTGGTGAATCTATCAGGCATATTGTGTCCGGCTGTTCAAGTCTTGCCAACGGCGAATATTTGCACAGACACAACCAAGTAGCCAGGATTATCCACCAGCAACTTGCCTTGCGATACGGTCTTGTGGCCATGGAGGTGCCATACTACAGGTATGTGCCCGACCCAGTTCTCGAGAACGACCATGCCACAATGTATTGGGACCGGTCTATTATCACTGACAGAACTATTGTAGCCAATAAGCCTGATATAGTGGTAATAGACCGCTCGGAGCGCCGCGCAATGATCATCGATATCACCGTCCCTCATGATGGGAATCTCGTGAAGGCCGAAAAAGACAAGGAAATCAAATATCTTGATCTGGCTCACGAGATTGTCGCCATGTGGGATGTGGATTCGGCCATCATTGTGCCGATAGTCGTCACGGTCAACGGATTGATAGCAAAGAGCCTCGACCAACATCTCAAGAGGCTCAAGTTAGGAAGTTGGATCAAGGGTCTGATACAGAAGGCGGCACTTCTCGGCACGGCACGTATAGTGAGGAGGTTCCTGTCTCTGTGACCCTAACCACCGACAGCTTGGACCCTGTTCCCGCTGCCGGCGGCGCACTATTTTTTATTTTTTTATATATATTTGTGTTTTTTTTTTCAGCTTATATATGTAAAAAAATACTAAATAAGATGAAGAATAAATGAGTGAAATAATAATAATAATATAATATATAATAAAACATTTTTATTTACCAAAATCAAAAAATACAGATGATGACATAAAAAGATATAGGTAATAACACAATACTACAAGAAATGGTACCTTATACTAGGGCAATATTCTATATGATTACTTTGTTGCATAAATCTGTACTTAATTATAGCTCTGTCTCTTAAACTAGGGTTACCTGTATTTTAAGAGACAGTTTTCTTAATGACCTTCCCAATATATCATTTTATATCGGAACTTGCTTAAGTTCCGATATAAAATGTTACAAATGGTAATTATAATTATAATTACATACCTACATACTATTTAATAAGTAAATTAAGTATAACTAGTAAATATAAAAAGTAAATTAAGTATACGTGTGTGTGTGTGTGTGTGCGTGTGTGTATGTAATGGTGTGTAATGTGAGCGTGCGTGTCTGTAAGGACAGAATATGATTGAGCAAAAGTGCATGTAAATAATGTGGCATGGAATATTTATGATTTATTTAAGTACATTATATTCATTTATTGATTTAACGACTTAATAATTTAAAATCGAACAGAATTATCACGTTAAACCAAATAAGTCAAGATAGACTCAATGGAGGCATAGATATACACATAATATATCTAAAAGACACATTAATCCACCTTTGTAGTTGACAACAATGCAAGCTCTGTCACTGGTGGTAGATGTCCAGTGACGAAACTCGTGGAAGTAGGCATCACCACATTATATAATCTACTTGCTGCTAATTGGGTCGTGTTCAGCACTATTATGCTCCAGTCAGGTGGTAATGTACGGCTCTGTATTGTCTGGCAGGCTACCGTATTACTTACCATCACTGTAAACTTTAAGTTCGTTTGTCAACTTTAAGTTTTAAAAAATCATCTTTGAAACTACGGGTAATAAGCATTCAAAGTTCATACCGTGACAACGTGACAAACAGACAGTCTGTTATTTTTGCGATGGTATATAAATAATAGTAAATATTGATGAGCCGCATAAGTTCTCCGTCTAGATATTGTGTAATTAGTCATGCAAGAGTTACAAAAAAAATAAATGAACTGCTTGAAGCAAAACCAAAGTAATGCACTAGGCACTAGACCCATTTTAAGGCAGATTTGTAACGGTAGATTTCGTATGCGTCCCGACTGTTGAAATGCTTATGCTCCAGATAATCCTTGTTAAACTAATCGCCTTGTTTTATTCTTTTCGGTTTGTATATAATTTTATAGCAGTTGGTATCTATATGTAAATGTAAACTATTGGTATCCCTTAAGGTTTTTTTTAATCTCCTCGTCATTTTTACATCGATTATGATTGGAACCCCGACATGATTAGGTTACGTCAACAAGAGCAAAAAAAATATCTATTTTCTCGGCTTTAATAAAACTAAAATTATTTAAAATAACTCGACATTTCGGTCGCTTTTCATTTTGCGTGGTCTCGGGCAGGCTGAGTAAGTATCATTAAAAAAACATATTTCGAAATCTTGTTATACATATAAGTATAAAATCCCATAATTCCTAATTTATTTGATATTGCTCACCTAAGATTTTCGTCTCATGTTTTAATGGTTCCACTTACTCAAAATGAGGAGTCACTCATCTACATTTTTTATTCATAAAGTACCTAACTTCAAAAACAATGACAAATTACGTTTAGATATTTTATCAAAAGCAAACAAGATTTTAACCTTTCTGTAAATGGAAAAACAGAGTCAAAGCGATAAGAATACCGATTCCATTAAATATGTCGAATGACAGAAAAGTCCGATATTAGGCAATGGTTTGCAAAACGCTTCTTCGCTACGTACGACAATACCGTGACAACCATCGAAGACAAATACTTGTTATCTTATGAATAATGCCAATTATGTTGAATAAACACGCACGCACGCGTTCGAGTGCATTTTTCACAAATCGTTATCGGGTACAGGGGGCTCCCTGTTTTCGATTTGTTTATAGGTCAATCCAATTGATTCACATGTATTGCTTTGCAATTCATAGCTTTGTCAGTCGTCAACTTTGTTTTGATTCAGTTTTATTTTATTTGATTTTGAGTTATTAGGTACCTAAGCTACTTATTTTTTTTTATTTAAACATTATCTTAACTACATCATTATAAATAATATATTGTAAAACAAAGAAAATTCTTACTCAGTATGAAAACAGCTTTTATCAAAGAATAAAGACCAGAGGAAAAGATTGTAACCTGGAAAGTTTAATGAGTAAATATTTAATATTTAATTTCGTTTATTCAATATACCATCCAAAAGCAAGATGATGAAATGTCTAGTTTCGTCCTTTTTAGATCATTTTACTGGTGGTAGAGCTCCAGTGACGGAGCTCGCGGGCGTAGGCACCACCGCATTACCTAATATACTTGCCGCTAAATGGTAGTGTTCAGCACTATCGTGTTCCGGTCAGGTGGTAATGTACGGCCCTGTAATTTCCGGCACAGAGGCATAACACCTTAGGCCTTAGGAGTGGTAACGCATCTGCATTTTTACCTCTGGTCATTGTGTGGGTGTCTATAGGCTGCAGTCATCACTTAACATCAATGTGAACTGTATGCTTGTTTGCCACTTTTAAAACATAAAAAAAAAAAAAAAAAAAAAAATCAACACCGTGTTGTGTAGATTGGACGCGATCTACTCGGTTAAGCGACACGGGCGTGGTCGGGTGTGCGATGGGTGACTGCTAGTAACAAATTAAAATGCGCGTTTTCGTGCTTCGGAGGACACGTGAAGCCGTCGGTCCCGGTTGCTATCGACAGATAGCAGTCGTTAAACCTTGTCGGAGGCCTTATGAGAGTTTGAAAACATTCGATATTAGGTTGGCCACTAACCCTTATCTCCACCAACCCGCTTTGGAGCAGCGTGATGGAGGAAGATCTAGACCTCCTCCCAAGAAGGGGAGAGACTTGTGCCCAGCAGTGGGACGTATCAAGGATTGACATACTACATAAGTTTGCTCGGAAAGTCATTCCAAACGTTATGGCTTTATACCTATATGAGATTAATGGAGGTAACTTTAACGATCGTAAATATATTCAACTAAAAGAAAATCGTGGTCCTTTTTGCACCACCTGTATATACGAACGTACGAGTCACCTAGATGTCGCGCCTATTGTCCACGCCATGCCACCGGCAGCGTAGCGGCGGCTGGGTGAGCCGCCTCACCATTCATTACCTCACACTTTCAATATTGGGTTACGAGAATTTTACTTCAAGGTCCCCCTTGTAGGAACAAATAGTAGAGGTATAAAGGCGAAGACGAGCACCGACCACACGCAGTTGACGTTCAGTAACTTGTGCAAAAATGAATGCATCGATCGTATTTTTACTGACCTGTGTTGTTGGTACGTGATATGTGAACATTTTTCTTCATTTATTTAAATTTTGAACATTAAAACCGCACTTAAAATTTTAATCCTTGATACAATTTACTTAAATTTTATTTCTAGATCTTCCCTCAATATAGACAATTAAATTGTTCCCTGCCTATTTAAAATTAGTTACATAAACCATTTATTTGTGACAGCGAGTGTTTGTGCACATTTATCGAGCATTAAGAGTTTGCAGTGAGCTACCTACCTATTCAGTACAGGAATAACTAATTACATTATTTTGTAGGTACATCACTGGGATACTATGTACAAAATCAAGCCTACAACGTTGCCCCGAACGAACTGTACGATCCATATACAGCAGTCAATCCGAATTTCAATAATGAAGTATCTCAGCGACTTTTCTGGGGCAACCAAGGAAGCAACCAAGTTGGCGGCACAGGCCTGTGGGCTACATTGACCAACAAGTTCCCGATCCTAGGGAACATGTTCGGCCGAATGGAGCTTCCGACACAGTATGGGGCGCCTATTCAACGTGGTGTCTCATCGCAGTACGGTGTACCAGAGAGATTCCAGCCTCAGTTTTATCAAGGCCAGCTCCCGCGCCAGTTTTTCCCGTCAGGACGTGATGTGGCATTGACAGATGATGCGGTGATTGTGACACCGCCGCAAGTTCCGATTTTGCCTCAGCCTGCGCCCGCGCCGGTGCCTGTGCCTGCTCCCGCGCCCGTTCCAGCTCCCGAACCCGCCCCGGGATACCAGTACAACAAACCACTTTACCGTCTTGAACTTCCTAACCATTGAATCAAATTTTGATTTTGTAGAGTAATTTCAACAGGTATGTCTGCACACTTAAAATAATATCGGTTTTTTTTTTCGAACACATATTTATTTCGCTTACGTTCCAATTAATGATGACTGATGAATAATATTTTCTTGAAAAAAAGGGTTAATAGTCAATCAAACTCTTCTCATAGAGTGAGATTCACAGATTTCACAGACCGCACTACGACTTTACTTCCAGCAAAGTACGCTTAGAACTATCAAAACATATACTTTACTAACAGTTCTAAGCATACTTTGCTAAAATTAGAGTCGTAGTGCGGTCTGTGAATCTCACTCATAGTCTTAGATAAATTTCTTATTTTGGTACTTTAAATCTGTCGGAAATCCCATTTCTATTTTAAACGTAATAGATTTATTTTGTTTGGAATTCAATTAAATTATTACTTGTAAAATATATACTTGCAACATTAAAAAAAATAGCATAATATAGTTTATTAACCTATTTACCTATTAGAATACAAATAAAAATGTGATGTAGGTTAAGAATTTAGAAAATGATTTCCAGTGTTTTTTGTAATAATTCTTACTTACCTATGCGCACGGCTATTCTTGCATGTTAAATGTAAGTAGGTATTTCAATCCGTATTCAATAGTCATACTTTGAAGATTAAACTCAAGCTACTTCGCATAATAAAACGAAATTCTTCTTGCTTAATCGTAAATAGTAGGTACCTACTCAAATATATACTATTACTAGCATTTTTCAACATCTATCTATTTAAGGTACCTATATACCTATAATATAGACACAGACTCTACATCTATTTCCTTTTTACTCCTAGCTTATTATAAACACATCTTGCGTGTCAAAAAGCATGTTTTATATATCCCAGGACGAAATCGGAATCAACAGCAAGTTTGTTAGAAAATTAATTTATTTTTGAAGTGAATCTGACGAATGCCTTTAATTTACGGGTAAATACATCGACATCGCAGTTGCGGCTCTCTCTCTCAACAGTATTATTACTGTTACATAAGTTGTAAGTGAATGATTAATAAACATATAGCTATGATAAAACGTTTTATTTTGAACATTTTATATAAAACAATAAAATTAAATTATCCATCCTGAAGCGCTTGTGTAACACAAAATCTACTATCCTTACCAGCTATCTACCTAAAATGGTTATATTATAAATAGGTTGAGACAATCCACAATGCTTTACATACAAATTATACAGTTCCTTTTTCTGAACTCTACATGACTCTACATAAATGTATTATTATACGTCTGTAAAATTAAGATACAGTATATTTTGCACGGTCTATTTCTATTCAAAGGAGGTTTTGTTTGAAATAGAAAACGACTAATTGGAAACGGAGGTGTATTGGTCGTAGTAGCCGCGGCCGGTAGAGTCGATGCCGACAGAGCTGCTCGCGGTGACAGAGCGACCGCCGATAACCGGCCCACTCTGCCTTTTGGTCTCACCAGCGCTGAAATAAATTTAACAGGCTGTTTGTTATTTTTTTCCTCTCCCGCGTCCTTGTACCTATCGGACAATTAGATGTCCAATGCAACACAAAAGCCTAGCTCAAAAATGCCCTATTGCATCCATGCCATTATCGCCACGCTTGGCATGCGTGGTGGCGATCGCAGTGGCAGTAGTTCTATTTTTATTTTTTCGGAACGCTACTGTTCACCCTACGATTTGTATTTAGTACTACCCCGTCGAAATGGTTTCACCGCCATTGTTCGGTTGGCTGACTGCACTAGCGGTGCGTCGTCACATCCCAACACTTAAATGACGATGATGAAATGATCTACCGTGAATGGTTATTTATTTAGCTGTGTCCCGGTTACCCTTCTTACAAAAGGCACACCGCGGACACTCGGTTAAAATGCCAAACAAACGCTTGTTCTGGTTATCTACTACACAGACATCAATCGGGACGTGTGTGACACACACAGTTGCCCGCTCGCAACCTCAGTGTGAAAGGCTGCCAGACTACCAGGTACCCAAGAAGGTTGCGGGCTGCGAGAGTGGAAATCAGCCGGGACGTCGAAGTGTCCATTCTATACGTAGTATTATTACATATTCTCTGACACGGGCATTGGGTTTCTGCGGATAACATAATAACATTATACCATATCGCCGCGCTAATGCAGGCGCAACAGTATTCTGTTGTGAACAGGCCCATACATTTTTTAATTATGTAACGAAGGTGACAAAACAAGCATACAGTTCATATGGATATTAAATGTTGACTGCAGCCTACACGAAAACCAGAGGTCAAAATGCAGAAGCGTTGCCACCCCTGACATCTTAGTTGTTATGTAGGTATCTGTGTTAGTTATTACGGGGCCCCATACATTACCATCTTACCGGAACATGACAGTGCAGAACACTAACATCTGGCGGCAGATAGATTAGATAATGCGATGGTGCCTACGTCCTCAAGTTTCTGCACTGGAGAGTTCCAGTGCAGAAACCACCAGGACAGATCATTTGTTATTCTCCAGTAAATAGGATCCTGCGTGTGACCGGAACGATATATGGCTGTGTTAAAACATAGTTAAATAGTACAGTACAGTATTATAATAACAAAAATGTTCGTTTCCAATATTCTTATGTGCGACTTAAGTAACGGTCCTCCAATCAAGCGGTCGTCAGATACCGCTGGAACACTTACAACATCAGTAGAACTTACCACCAGTGGAAATCTACCAACCGAAGTAAACTGTATTCTTATTTATTTAGTAAACTTCTATCTATAGACATTTACGTACACGTATAGTTTTGATGAAATATTTTTTTTACCTCGGTATATTATGTATGTATGTATGTATCTTCACGTCAGGTCCCTAACGGGGTAGGCAGATAGTGTAGAGCGCCAGATATCCCGGTTCTGACAAACCTCTCGTGCCTCGTCTACTTTCATCATTCTCTTCATACATGCACGCCGATTCCTAAGACTTTGATCCCACCATCAGACAGAACTCGACCTATTTGGTCAAGGTAGGTCAGTCTTGGTCTTCCTGGGCCTCTGCAACCATCCACATTCGCATTGTATATCTGTTTAGTCATTCGCTCATTCGACATTTTTTCTATATGCCCGAACCATCGGAGCATGCCTTTTTTCATTTTTACACCGATACTATCATTCACACAAAGCCTCTTTCTTACATCTTCATTACGAACGCGATCGGTGAGTGATACACCGCAGATCTTGCGCAATGATCTCATCTCGACCGCGTTCAACTTACTTTCATGCTCTTTCCTGCATACCCAGCTCTCGCTTCCATATAAAAGCGTTGGAGTAAGTACAGCATTATGTACGGCTAGTCGCGCCCGCTTGCTGAGATGTTTAGATTCTAGCAGCTTACCCAACGCTCCATTCACGCAATTCCCAGCAAGCACTCTTCTTTCCATGTCAGTGGTGTTCCTACCATCCTTGGTAAAAGCTTATCCAAGATATACAATTTCATCCACCTGTTCTAACACTGCATCAACTACTACTACCCTTGCATTTGTTCTCTGCTCATCTCTTTCAAATACTAATACTTTAGTTTTATCCACATTCAATTTATCCATACAATTCTCATCAACTCTTTCATGACTGTGACTAGTGCTTGTAGCCCAGATGGTGTAGAGCTAACAATTACCGCATCATCTGCGTAACGTAGACAGTTCACCACTAAGTCACTCATACGCACTCCCTCCCACATCCATCAACTTCACCCTTTGGAGGCATTTGTCCAGATATATGATAAACAGCCTAGACGAAAGCACGCAACTCTGTTTGACACCGATGTTAACATCAAACCAGGGTGACATGTTACCATCTACCCGCACACATGCTTGACAGCCGACATACGTGGACTGTATTGCACGGAGCAGACTGCCATCAATACCATACTCTGGCAAAATGTCCCACAGCTCCTTTCGTAATACCCTATCAAACGCCTTCTCCAAATCCACATGGCTCACAGCCAGATGCTTCTCTACGATGTTGCGGAGGGAGAAAACTTGATCCATACATCCTCTTCCAGTTCTGAAACCACCCTGTGCATCCCACAACAACCCGTCGGACTTCTCTTTCATTCTTCTTTCTGAGACTTTCCCATACACTTTAGCTGCCAAACTGATCAAACTGATCGCTCGATAGCTGGTGCAGTCCATACGTGAGCCCTTGCCTTTATACAAAGGCACGACCTCCGACGATATATACTTAATCAAAAATCACAAAGCGATTCACAGAATACATCTACTGACCGAGTTTCAAGCGTTTCAAGATAATTTCGGAGTAAAGTGGCTGTGACATGACAAACGGACAGACATGACCAATGTATACCTAAGGGTTCCGTGTTTTGCCTTTTAGCAACGGAAAGGGTTCCGTTTGTTAGGGAACAAACGCTGTCTCACACATACCATTGATCTGCGTACCTACCGATTCCAAGTGTTGCTACGCAACTTCGCATCGCTCCGATGGCTAACACATCACTGTACATCATTTCACAGCTTCATTAAACATATACACAACACACATCCTCGCGCTATCTCCCACATCTATGGTGGTGGAAACAAAGCTTTATGCCTTCCCTTCATCTCATTCAATAAACCTAAAAAAATATTCTAAATCCGCCACAAATGGTGGTTGATGAGTACTAAGATGAGTAGTAGTCTATCTCCTATGTTCACCGCTAAAGGGTTTGAATAAGATAGGAGTGGGAAGAGGGTAGTTGCTCTTCACAACAACAACAGCTCACAGATAGGATCAAATACCTAAAACGTCTCTGGTGAGACTGGTCTTTCATATATTCAGTTAATCAAGTTTATTTTACCATACATTGAAAAGAGAAAGTGGAACCACATTGTCAGGGATAAGTAAGATAACGATAGTTATACATTGCTTTAAACAGGTATTAAAAGTATTGTCTCCGTAATTACGAGTACCTAGCTTCAAGCTCCTTTCTGGAGATGAACAATACACTAATTTAAGGAAAGAGTGAAATATGCCAATAATATGTCAAAGATCGTCGGATGGTGAATCTGCCTCTCTCGTAGACCTGGCTGCTCCTCCTATATAATCAGCTTGCGACGCTGTTGCTTAAAGCCTGTAATTTCTGCATGGAAATAATCACTTACCATCAGTGTGAACCCTATGATAACTTGCTACTTAATTGATTTCTTTATAAATATTCGATCGAAGAAAGAGAGATGGAATATTTTTTAATAAAAAGGACAGAATAGAAGCTAATTGCTTCTGTCAGGAACACGATATGAAAGTAGTCCAAACATACATACGGCTAAAATACATTACTTATGTTTATTAAACTAAATAAATTATGTAGTCATGAATAATAATATTTTTACAACTCTTGATTTGTAAGAAATACAGGAAATAAAATCTTAACAATTAAAACACATTTATTAGGATAAGTTTAAGTAATTACAATAAATATGTATCTTCCGGCAGTTGCACAGCGATTGGTGCGCGGGCGCAGGGTGGCGGCGCATGCGTGCAACTGATGGAAAATGCGCGATCAGGATGGATGAGCCGACACCATGGAATTAGTTTGTACAATGTTGCGGTGGCCTTTCATTAGTGCCTATGGAACACAAACAAATATATGGTTAGCTATTTGTAGTCATAAATATATTAGAGGTAGAAGTTATATGAAATAAGGTGCAATAAGTCATTCTAGACCCGAAAGTCCTTTATTTAGAAATTGTAAATTAGTAAACTTAATACAGCGAAAACTAGGAACGCTTCCTCGACTTTTTATTAGGACGTTGCTCTGTCACTGACAAGGGGCAAGTAAGCGATCCGAAGAAGATTTAATTATCCTATTTACTAACTTTCTTGATTTGAATGATTTTTTTTTTCAATAAGCATCTTTTTTTTTTCTTGGTCGATGTCCTCTGGATTTCTAGGTAGAGAAAGACTAAAATTGCACCTGATGTATAAAATAAAATGAAGTTTTAGCACATAAAACTTTATGAACACATTTGCATTCTGCATGTTAATTTACCATATAATTTAATGTCCGAATAAATAAATAATAAACAAGACATGCCAAAAATCAAATGTGTATACGAGGTTAGTCGAAAGGGTGTACCAAGCCGCAAGATATTTATTTATCCGAATTGAAAGTGAATAGAGTAAATAATAAATTAATTTCAAACTACTCCCATGGAGCCAAATTGAAAAACAATGGTAAGTTAGTAATCCGTAACCTGAAACAAGCTAAAATACAAAAACAGTTGATGATGACCGTTATTTTTTTTATTTATTCTTTGCATTTCTCATTCAGACTCGTGGGCCCGTCGTAAAATATCTCTTTATAAAGTTTTCGGTTAAGTTTATACTTTCCGACTAAATTTTTAAAAGTAGGTAGGTACCCTTTCGTATAATATAAATCCATCAGTTTCAAATCAGACTATTTAGTATACTATCAAGTTAAGCCTAACTGACTAGTTATAAAATTAACGCTGTAGAAAACGAATGAAATGTTTGGGCATTTCGTCTAGTCGAATTTTTGCCATATTATATCGAATAGATGTTTCACGCGCCTTATCAATCACGATTCATATATTTATTCCCCTTTCTAAAGCGTTAACGATATAGCTAATCTACTCACTCTTAAGGAGGGTGGGCAGACAGACCAACATTTATATTTTGCTCAATTCAATAGTTTTTTTTTTTTAATAAAGAAAACATAAATCACGACAAAACTATCCTTATTAGTCCTTTAATATATCATGAACAATGTCTATAGTTCACATTGATGGTACCTAAGTGAACACTGTAGCCCGGATTGACTGACTGATTAATTTACAAACTCTTTCTTGGGTAGATAAATACAGTGCTCACGAAAAAGTATTTGATTCCGTCAGTTTTCTAATATTCACCTGTACCTATTAGGGCTAAATTAGTCGGTAATGCGGTGGTGTCTACGCCCGCGAGTTCCGTCACTGGAGCTCTACCACCAGTAAAATTTGCCCAATGTCCACCCCTCTGAGTATGACAGTGATGTCAATAGATTCGCCACTGGGACAACACAGAACTGATGAATCGTGTTTGCATGTTATGTAGGTATGCATGCATTATCCTTTCGGGGAGTACAAGTATAATGCTACGTTTACCTATGAAAAAGTTGTTAACCTTAAAGAGTTGGGGTTCGCCGCACCATAAGAGCCGTAGGGCAAAGACCAGCCGCCGCCTCCAGAATTCGCTCGAGCATTTGCATTGGCCTGAGCATTCGCATCTGAAATTAATTACATTCTAATTAAGACACCTTGTTGGTTAGATTAGATATCATGTTGTCGACGACAATTTTACGGATACTTTAAGATCTTGTCGACTCGTTATAAACTACTCGTAAAGAGATGAAAATATTTGATTCTAATAATTATTCTCAATCATTGTTATCGCCCATTTACAAACTTTGAATAAAAAATAAGGGACAAGGACATTATTTATTTATTTATAATAATAAGGTACTATTAATAACACAAATGGCCGAATAGGTACTCAAACGCCACTTAATTTTGAGTTACCCTCAAATATAAGCTATCTCTGTCGTTTGCACGTGTTATATAGAGACAAAAGACTTTTAAGTCGCACTTAGATTTGAGTGACGTTTCAGTATTTGGCCCAAAGAGTATAATGTGTTTCAGGATTTTAGAGTACCTACTTTATAGCCGGGAACATACCTACTGATGAAAAGGTAATTAAATAATTATATTCAGCAGTTAACATAATATATATAATTAAATGTAAAAGTACAAATGCAAATGAAGCATAAGTAACTTCATAATTTCAAATCATATGTTCAACTTCTCTAAAGTATCAAAAATCTTGTTACAGTTAAATGGTTCAAATAACAGTCATACTGAATTAACGGAGCGTGTTCGAATCTAGAACAATCCATATGGTAGCTATTAATTTAGGCAGAGAGAGAGTGGTCGTGAGTCGATCAATTTTTTGTTAAAAGCTATAAATGTAGCGGGTGAGCGGTTCTTGTGGACCGTTAGACGAAAGGTGCAGAGTAATGCCGCAATTCAACTTGCTCTGCACGTCCACCTCTACTGTTACATTGCTCTATTATACAACGTTTTGACCACGCGACACTGCCGCATACCAAACTACTTAGTTACATTCAAACTTGCACATTGTATGCTAATCTCATACTGCATACGTATAATGCAATACAAAATACGTTCGTGACCAGGATAGTATAAAAAGTAAAATTGTTAATATCTACATAATATCACATTCGAAGCTATCTAGGTGTATATATATATTATAATTATTATATATAAAAAAATATCGTCTACTCTTACAATTTCTAACGAATTATATTTCTATTATATTTGTTATATATATAATTCGTTAGAAATTGTAAGAGTAGACGATAATTTTTAATTTAGGCCTATAGGCAACTATAGGTTTAACTACTTTTGGGGAAATAAGAATAGAGGTAACATCATACAAAAAACGATGTCTATTAAAAATTATCGTCTACTCTTACAATTTCTAACGAAACCCTAGATATTAAAAAGATTCCATGGGCTAACAAAAATGTTTTCGAATTTTTGAATCTCTATGTTAATTTATTAGGACTGGTCTTTGCCTACCCGTAAGGGACTTGGGGTGAAGATACATACATACTTTGATCTCAGAAAAACTTTTTTTTTGTTGTCTTTTTTTTTACTTACTTACTTTTTTTACTTAGGTCTCAATTGTAGTATATACTAAAAATAACCTTGTAGGTATCACCGGTAAAACTATTAGTTACATTACATCAACACTACAGCGATGAGCGTTCCGCTAAACTTAAAATCGTTTAGTCATCGGAATGGCGTTGTCGATTGGTTCCACATTAAAATGCACACTAGGATTACCAACAAACATGAACCGATATGCTAGCCGTGGCTAAACATCCATTATTAACGATTCAACCGTAATACGGAAGTATTTGTTCTAGTGCGAGATTAAACATATTTTATATTTATTGGTGGTACAAAAAATTACACTTAACATTTCACAAAGTATTTCCATAATTTGGAAATAGTTTACTCCCCTATGTGTTTCAAAGACCTCCACATTAGGTACCTATACGTTGCGTGAGAAAAAAATGACATATTCACTTAACTTGTAGGGAGGTACATTATGAAATGTTTGTTCGAAATTTTATTTTACGTCTATGTTGAAGTACTATATAACATAGATATTCACGTCAAATTATAGCTTTCTAGTGCTAAAAGTCTCTACGCTGAGCTGTGGGAAGACGGACGGATTTTTAAGTTATATTGAATAAAATTGGTGGCAGTTTGTTTGATATAGGTTTATTACAGTGCCCGTGTATAGTGAAATAGAATAACAGTGCGAAAACACGACCTTTCAGGTTGCCTCCAAAACTTCATTGTAAATGTTCTGGTAAAGTAGGATCGAACGGACATGAAGAAACTGTAAGGATTCTTTGTAGGCTACAGAACCCTAAAAATACTGTGGCGAATTTATGTCTACTCTCTTGATAATACCTACGGGCCTAAAAAATGTTTCATTATGAGAATAAATCGAGAATCAATCTCAATTTTCGTGCCTTAAAACTCTCTTACCCTTCTCCATTAAAAAAGCAACATTACAATCTCTTTTTTATTTATATCATTCAGAAATTAGTAAGCGTAACCATAAGTTTTGAAACGGTTTCAAGAGTAAGTACTAAGTAGTCGTAGTAGACACAAGTACCTCCAAGTTCATTTTCTTTTAGTTTGAATCTGAAATGTTGCACCCAACCACATTTCTCTCTAACTGCATATAAAATTAAATGTAACACGGTTAAAAGCTCTGCTACTACTATTTGTATGCATTGTATGCATTTAATATCAAATCGGCTTGTAGTCCCCATTGAAAGCGCTACCTACTCGTATAAAGGTAGCGCTCTGAGTTCAAGCTGGTATATGTAATGAGGTAACTAAGATAAGCACAGAAGCTATTCAACATTGTACATATTGTATAAAATTAAGCGAGTCCTAGAAACAATATAATATCATGGTCAGTAATCGTAAACACTAATATAATGATAGTTTGTAGGCATCTTATGCAAACCCTACAATGTAAAGACAAGTTTTATGAATTTCTAATATTTGACATAGCATGACTACGCATTTGCTGTCTGTGCCGCTTTTTGTTTAAAATCTATTTGCGGCAAGTGATAAATATGGACCGGCAATGGTAATGAAGGCTTGTCGAGTTCAAGTACTTAACTACTCCACTAAAGCGTTCGTCAACAATTTACGGTTACGTTGTGCAGTCTTACAAGGCATTTGCCTGTAACGGTATTACCATATACTTGTAAGTGTTTTTTTAGTTCTAAAACAATCCTGGTAAATATTTCAACAATGTTAATTGAATTAAACTTAATTTGATATAAATACAATATGCCACCTAACTTGTAAATAAAATGTGTTATAAAATCTTATAAAACTTGATACTTAATAGAATACTACTGGGGCAGTGCTCCAGTGACTGAGTTCGCATGCGTAGGCAACACCGCATTTCCTAATGTACTTGCCGCTAAATGGTAGTGCTTAGCACTATGGTATTCCGGACAGGTGGCCAGAGGCATAACAGCGGCAACGCATCTGCGCATCAACGCACATTGAAGTCTCTGGTTTCGTGTAGTTGTTTATAGGCTTCTGTATTACTTACCATCAACGTAAATTGAGTCCCAGGTGTGGGACACAATAGAGTGATGTAACTGACACAATATAACTACATAATTCTAGGGGTAGGGCACGATGGAGCGGCGCAACTAGTGCAATGGTACCAGCTCTGACGCGTGACCCTCTCGGTCTAGTGCTTAAAGTAAAAAAAAAACAGAAATATTTACACAAAAAAAATCAAAATATTTACACCATAGGCATCAGTTTTGGTAATGGCTTTGGCGCTGACGCTGGCACTGGAACCCAGGTCAGAGTTCCAGGGGTATGGTGGGGTGAAGTGGTGAAACCGGTACAGTGATACTGACTCTGATGCGTGGTCATCCTGAACTCTATACACGTTTTTAAGGCAATTGGCAAAACTTACATCCACCACCGTAAGCATCAGCGTTGGCATTGGCGTTGGCGTTGGCGCTCGAGCCCAAGTCGGAGTTCCAGGGGTAGGGCGCGATGGAGCGGCGTAACCGGCGCAGAGGCACCGGCGCTGACGCATGACCTTCCGGGTCTATTGTGTAGTATGCTCGTGGCACGTAATACTGGCCCTCTGGAATGTTTCAATAAATACATTGACCTAATTCTTGGACTACAGTGAATACACGTGTTTCTAGATCATGCAGTATCTAACTTTCTTGCTTATTTACTAAAAATACTGTATAACCATTAAAATCATTGGTAATATTTTTGGTCTTATGTGAATTTATACTGATTGATAAAATTATACATATATTATGCATATCAATCCACCACATTATTTAATAATCATGATACCAAAATACAAGACAAACTATTTGTAAACAAGTATTGTAAATGTTTATTACAGGTATAAAATAATTACAATTACATAATGCTTAAAATTCAAAGATAACAAAAAATGCTCGTACAAAAGAGTTCAACGCGTTTTATAAAACTTGCAATGTGAAATTAATAGAGTTTCACCTTTTTCTTTGCAATTCGTGACTAACTTTACTATTTTCGCATACTAACGGACTTAAATCATAGCAGTTATGAAAGTAAAATAGTTAAACGAATAAACAATTAAATTCTTGCAAAATAACAAATATTGCAATTCGATTCACATAATAGAGCTATTACTGTACCAGTTTATAATTATTTCTTATAGAATTTACGAGTATGATTGCATCTTGAGAATCATGACAGCATTATCCATAGAAATTTAACAAAGCTTTCAAATATAACGAATCTACAAAAAAGTTTCCAAGGATGTGTTAGTCAGTTAAAAGGTTGAGATCATCATTAATAAGCATGTCGTGAATGATCTTCAGATCAAACACGACCTTCATATATCGTGATATTTAAAGCATTCGATTTTATGTCGGATAGTAATTAATACTTGAATAAAAATCTTCAAATTAGATATTTAATAACTCAGTCAAACATTTGGATGTTCATTTTTATATGGGAGCAGTTGAAAACAACCCACTTACAAGTAATACAAGTGGCAAACAAGCACATATTGACGTAAGTGAATACTGCAAACTATAGGTACATAACATGTACGGCCCTGTAACTTACGACATTACGACACAGAGGCAATACCATAGGTCGCAGGAGTGGCAACGCATCTATGTTAAAGTCTCTTTAAAGACAACAAAAGGTTTAATTTGACACACACAATATAATTTGCAACACTTTTTTTTTCATAAACGTAACATCACGCCTGTAATCCCCGAAGGGGTAGACAGAGGTAAATGCATGCATTAAATCATACATGCAAACACCCACGATTCGCCGGTAACGTTTTTTTGGCCCATGTATCAGGTGGCGAGCCTGTTGACATCTCCGGGCACATTACCAAACTTCGAGGTACTGGGCAATTTCTAGAAAATGGAAAAATAAACGACTTCACACCATTATCTCTGAAAACCCCCTGCCCGGGAATCAAACCCAGGACCTCAGCGTAGTAGTAGTGGCCTGCCACCACTAGGCTACCGAGGCAGATATTTTTTTTTGAGTGATCTTATAAGAATCAAGTTTTACCATTTGAGATTCGTAATCCTAAAAGCACGGACTTTAAGTACCTTTAAACCTACAATCAAACTAAAACATTTATATTGGAATTTATTGAAAGTATTTAAGTAGAATTTTGTAATCCAGACCGGCATAATTATCTGCCCATTAAGCTTTATTGGCTGACTGACATCCGCCGAATCTCCGTTCACATAGTAAAAATGCTTTGTTTATGTACATTTAGTACAAACCCTTTATTAGTCTCATGATTGAAGTTTTTTTGTATCTCACATTTAAATTATTTAAGTAGAATATTACTTAAATATTCGTGACATTGGAAGGCATATAAACATGAGAATATTCTTAATTACAAAGATATTTTTTATTTTTCTCATAACATTTTTTGGTTTAATGATTTAGGTTGGTTTCATTGTGCTTTAAACTAAATCCTTTTTATTCTTAATCAAGTTGCGATGCTTTTGAAACACGTTATTTTAAATGATTCATGGTACGTAATTACGTATACTGTCTAACACATACCTATATGTATACCTAATGTATCTTGATATTCTTACAAAAAGCCAGTTAAATGATAGGTATTTACTACAGTACATTGCTCTAACAAAACAATTTTTTGACCAGTTTTGAATCTGATGCTGGAATGACCAAGCACTGGTTTGGTGCACTAACCCGCGCAAGCCACATTTAGCTAGCTGTGAGAAAAGCAGCTCCCTTCTCTCAAATCAACTGCGGTGAATTTCACAAATTGTAAAATTGTATGCAACTTATTTTTATTTATTAGAACATTTATTCCACGTATCATTTTAAACATCACTTTAATTACCACATTTTAGTTTCAAAACCTCCACTCCACTCCATTGAAGTCGCCAACTTTGCCATACGGATTATTTTAAATCGTAACCAATCATATTTATAAGACTAGAAATAAGGAAATCCCCTAGAAACTACCCCCTAATAAGTAGAAAGCTACTTCTTTTCTTTATATTTGCCTACCTAGATCTTTTCCGTTTGTAATGAGGACCCTATATATCAATTTTAATACTGGTAAGTCCAGAAATGACAAAATGTCCATACAATTTTACCCCTTATGACAAAATGTCCATACAATTTTACCCCTTCCCCCTAATTTTTTTGTCTTTTTACCTGCACAGATAATTTTTATTTGTATCTAATTTTAATACTTCAGAAATGCAAAAATTCCATCTTAACTATACTCTCCCATTCCACTCCCCCAAGGAGTTGAACTTCTTAAAATTAAACCGAATTCAATGTTTCAGCTGTGCTTTACGATATAAGTCAGCTTTGCCTTTTATATAAATAAATAGATATATTAATAACTAGCTGTGCCCGCAACTTTGTTTACGTGGAATAGTGGCTTTGGGACTTTGGGCAGCGCTTTTGGATATACATTTTGGTTAATTTTTGATCATAAACACTTTTGGGTAGCTAAAAAATCTACTTTACAGTAATGCTTCTCTTTTCACGATATTAGACGTATGGCCATCGGGGATAAAAGCACACAGGCTGCTAGGATTGCAAAATATTGCTAATTTAGTGTTTAAACGCGCATCCATCCTCGTATTTTCGAAAAGGCCATTTTAAACATCTGTGCATAATACTTTTTTATAGAAAATTATTATAAAAATTTGTAAAGTTTCTGTCAATTAGAGCTTCTAACAGAGAATGAGAGATAAAAGATGGATCTATGCATAATATAGGCATTCCGTAAGAGACGGCAGAAGAGAAAAAATGAGTATTAACGTTGTGCATTTTTACCCACTAATGCCTTCAACACCACCACCACCATCGTCACCACCACCACTGTCATCACTACCACCTCCACCACTACAATCGCCACCAACGCCATCAACTCCATCATCAACACCAAACACCTACGCCACCAATGCCACCAATGACACAAACGACACCAAAACCACCACCACCACCACAACCAATGCCACCAACGCCTCCAAAACTACCAACAATACCACCAAAGTCACCAACGCCACCAATGCCTCTATCGCCACTAAAAACCACCGCCAGCACCACTAACGCCACCAACACAACCACCAGAGTCACCAACAACACCTATGCCACCAACGACACCAACGCCACCACCACCACCACTACCAACACCACCAATGCCACTAACGCCACCACCACCACCACCACCACCATCATAATTATGTCCGAAAGACGTCCATCCGTCTCCGCTGGACAAAGCATTTTCCGAAGATACTCCTAAAAGTGTTGTGCGTCATAAGGAAAGAATACGCCATAATTGGCACGCTTGGCATGCTGAATAGTGATCATGGCGGCGATGGTTTTATACCGGGACGCGGCTATGCGGTATGCTTAATGTTACTAACATAGAAAAAAACCGGCCAAGTGCGAGTCGAACTCGTGCACGAAGGGTTCCGAACAAAAATGGCAAAAAAATAACGTTTGTTGGAAGGTAATATACATAAGGCCTAAAAATTCTGTGAAAATTTCTGTAAAAATATACGAAAACAAAAACACGTTTATTGTATACCCCCTTGGACCCCTTAATATTTTAACTTTCTTATTTTTGTATATATATATATTGTATTTAATTTTGTCGTTATAGCGGTAACAGTAATACATAATTTGTGAAAATTTTAGCTTTCTAGCTATTACTGTTTATGAGATACAGCCTGGTTACAGACAGACGGATAGATGAACAGTCAGGCAGACAGCGGAGGATAAGTAATAGGGTCCGTTTTTACTTTTTAGATACGGAACCCTAAAAAAGATAGATAGATACAGAATACCTGGTTTAAAAATTATCGATATGATTCTTTTAACTGTCGTAACTTTTTTATTCCTGAACCGATTAACATGAAACAAACACTAAATGTTAAGTGAAACTTACCACAATATATAAGTGAAAACTCCAAATCGGATAACCCATTTCTGAAATAAGCGTACACAAACACACAGACAAACATACATTTTTCCGGGATAAAAAGTACCCAGTGTTGTGCGCCAAAGGTTAAAGTATAATCATACCAAGTTTCATCGTAATCGGACCAGTAGATTTTGTGTGATGCTTGAACAAACAGACAGACAGACAAAAATTTTTCTAATCACATATTTGTGTTCGGTATCGATCTAGTAACATCCCCTGGTATTTATTTTTTCAATATTTTCAATGTACAGAATTTACACTTCTACAGTTTTATTTTAAGTATAGGTGATAATAATTTTATATATTTCAACCACTTCTATTTCCAGTGAGAATATGCTATATGTATGTCTCTATTAGAATTACTCTACATAACACATTCAGAATTAAGAACACTTATTCAACATCAATGATAAAAAAAATCCAACCACTTTTTCTAATTCGTGTCATCTATTTATTTTTAAGATTTAAATGTTTATTGCTAACCGTTTAATTTTTTACTTCGAGCTTCACAATGCTTCCTATTTTTAAAAAAGCTTAATGATTCATACAAAGGTGTTCGACCGTGTAATACAGAAGAAACTAATTCGTTTTGATATTGCTCCTTTCCTGGACTTAATGACTAATGAGTCATGGATGTTCTCAAGTGGGAAATACAGCAATTGACAAGTCAACTTGAATGATAACAAAAACCGGGAGGGCACTAACCTGCCAGAGCCATGGTCGCGATGGACGCTAAAAACAGCAAAGTGAGGCGCTGCATTGTGACGTCCAGTCTTCACTGATACTGAGAGAGAACTGGTGTCGGCGTGCTCTCTCACACCTTATATATCGTTTATACCAACTACGAAGGCTTCGACGATTCACCTGCACTAGCGCGTCTTCGTGCACGCTCTCAATAACGGTCATCGTTGCTAGAAACTCAATAGGTATCAAATTAAACGACAAAAATAACAAAAATGATCAGATTTCTAGGTAAAAAATCTAGGTGATTGGATACCGATAAAATCTTACTCAAGTAATTTGAAGATAATACTCATCATCACATTTTAAAAAGATATTTCAGTTCGATATTTCACATATTATTTTAATTCGATCAACTATAAATTACTCGAAAGGTTGTAGAGCTTTTTTTTACAGTTTTCCTAAAAAAATCGTTACAATATTTTTTTATTCATTTGTGTAGCTACAAAACCCTAGAAAGAGGCGAGAACTGATTAGGAAAATCGTAATCATTGCAGAAATACATAGTGTGCACAGGGTTCCGTTTTCCCTTTTTAGAGTTGCGTAGCCCACAAGGAAACCTTGTACGAGTAGTTTCATATCCGTCAGTGCGTCCGTCTGTCCGCAGTTTAGCTCAGATACTCTATGTACCTACTAGAGAGCTGTAATTAGTAATGCCAACAAAATCGTAATATCAAATCTTGAATATCCTCCTTAACGTTTTTTTTCGCACACCCCATGGTGTCATTTACCGTTGGATAGGCCTAATTATTATTTTTTTGAGTCTGAGAAAAAACTTTCTCGACTAAGGCAACCGTTTGCGATATTTCGCAAAGTGTTATTTTTTAGCTTTAAGTGCGAATTTTGATCTCTCCCCATCCCCTTCTACCAGCTAAATGGTGGTATTTGGACAGGTGAGAAAATTCACGGTGATAACACATACAACGACTTTAAAAGGATAACTATCACAAATTAGTAGGCTCTACAACTTTATGAGGAATAGTCTATCAACTTATTAAATGTACTTGGAAAATGGAACAGAACCCAGTTTTTTAATGACTAGTCTCACTTGATTGGAATTCTAAAGGTGCAATTCTGCGGGTCGCGATCGATCGCGGCCGATGACGTCATCGGCCGCGCGCGGCTCGCGAATGTCGTTGGCCGCGCGCGTCTGTCGCGAGCCGCGGAATCGATTCTATACATTTTCATACTGCATCTATAGTCGCGCGCGGCCGATGACGCGACCCGCGGAATTGCACCTTAAAAATTCATAACTGGCATTGAGTTCTGAAGTTAAACTACAATTTTATGGAATAGAGAATAGGTAAAATATAGGTATAGGTAGTAGGTACATAGTTATTAAAGATAACAAAAAAATAGCATGAAAGAAAAATCTTTGTTTCTGCTTTTGCATTATTCCTTTTTTATCTATAATGTAAACTAGCATGCAGTTTACATTGATCCGCAGCCCAAGACATCCACAAAAAGACCAGAGGTCAAAATGCAGATGCGTTGCAACCCCTGAGACCTTATTTGTTATGTCTCTGTGTTAAGTTATTACGGGGCCATACATTACCATCTAACCGGAACACGATAGTGCTAAACACTACCATTTGGTTAAGGTTTTTGGCTAAGGTTTCATTTTTCCGAATACATTTTTAGTCGATCAACTATGTAGAACTCGTAAAATTGTAGTCTTTCACTGCAGTAACGCTTTTTTATATTACATGCTTGTTTGCCAGCCACCCTGGCTGGCAAACAAGCATGTAGGTCACATGGGTGTTAACTGATGATTGCAGCCTATTGACATCTGTGCAATTTTTTTTTATTTTTAACCGACTTCAAACAGGAGGAGGTTCTCAATTCGCCTGTATGTTTTTTTTTATTTAAGGCCTTATGTATATATTACCATATAACCGGAACACGATAGTGCTCAACACTACCATTTGGCGACATATAGATTACAGTGGTGCCTAAGCCATCGAGCCCCTACACTGGGACTCTACCACCAGCTTATATATTATGTACCTAACATGATAATAATATAATGATATTATGTTTTGTGATTTCTATTGGGTACGTGCACGAGCGTGAAAAGAAACCAATTTCATCATAGTTATGCGGACCATCCATGAAATTGAACCATTGTCTAGATGGGGGAAACACTGACTTTCCCATAAGTGAGGAAAAGAATAGAATATTTCTCGGTAAGCTAGAACAATATGTCGTTTAATTGTTTAGTTACCTTGACTTTTACATACTGTTATTTATTGATTTAAACATTCGTTCTGAGCAATTATGATTAATGAGTGACTTGAAGTAATTAATCATTAAAATAAGTACTTAGATGCTTCTTGTCTCACTAGCGGATAACTGTAAGTCTAATATATATATAAGTATATGCATACCTACTTTCATGTAATAAACACGTTTAGATAAGCAACCACAACATGTTCTGATTAAAATTATTATCATGGCTTATAATAGAACTTTAATAAACTCAATCCAACGAGTAACAAGTTAAATAGGTATTTAAACACTATACACATAGAAATCGAAATAACACATCTTAAGACATGTTATTTAGATTCATATAAAAATATGTTGTATATGATTTATATTATTTCGCATTAACACATGCTTGTGAAATATATTTTTATTTTTAAAGAAAAATGGAAAGAAAAATTTGACTTCAGGCGAGACTCGAACTCGCGGCCTACTGGTAATCTAGTCCAGCCTCTTCCAATTGAGCTACTGAAGTCCTCAATTGGAATTGAAGGACTTTATATATAGAAGTAGTTCGAGTCTAGTACTAGAGTTCGAGTCTCGCCTGAAGTCAAATTTTTCTTTCCATTTTTCTTTAAAAATAAAAATATGTTGTATATTTTCAAGAGTCAATGGGTCCGAAAAAATAGGTGATATACCTAGTTGTCTCGCTAATCATGGGTGTAGTGAACGTTATAGATTCTACCTGTGCATAGTGTTTGCATACATGGATGTATTTTTACCTCAACTGCAGTGTCCACGTTTATCAATACAGTAAGTAAATGATATTATAATTTTCAGAAAACGGATTGCGGGACGTTATTACGCAACTTCACGCCCACGTTATCCCCGAAGGGGTAGGCAGAGGTAAATGCATACATTCAAGCATACATGCAAATACCGGCGAGCCTGTTGACATCTCCGGGCACATTACCAAACTTCGATGTACCTACTGGGAAATTTCCAGAAAATGGAAAAACCCCAATAGAACCAGAGATAAAGGACTTTACACGATTATCTGTGATAACCCTCTTCCCGGGAATCGAACTCAGGACCTCAGCGTAGTAGTATTGGCCTGCTACCACTAGGCTACCGAAGCAGCCAACAACACCAACACCCATTAGAGGAAGGAACATACTTACTTATACAACAGAGACAATATCAATAACGTCAGTGAGAGATGAGATGAGACCCTGCCGCCCTAAATGCTTTCTACGCCTCGACCACTTTTGTGGTCTTTATCGTTTTTAATTTACTTGACCTTTTCTGCCCCCTATGAATTAAATAGCGATAATCTGACTACCTAGTACTTTAATACCGCCTACTAACGTAATGAAGACAGTCAGATTATGGATATTTATTACATAGGCGACGGGTAAAGACAAGATAAATCAAAGACGTTAAAGAGCACAATATCAACTCAGTTAGGCGGTCGAGTCCCAAGTCACCTCTTGCGACAGGCAGAGCGTACCTACTGTTATTTTTGGTTGGACGACTGGAAATTACTTGCCCCGTCAGATGTTTGTCTTTACCCAACGAGGGGCGAACGCAGATAACTGTCATTATAAATAAGTAATAATTAAGTATGACGGCGCGAATAGCCGTCATACTTAATTATTGGGGCAGTGCTGTGCATGGCCGCTCGATGTCGTGAGCTTTGAAAAACCGACAACGGCGAACGTCCACCTCACCAATGACGGTTACTCGCAACTGCGAGTCATTGGTGTGGTGGACTGTAGGTACCGTAGATCGTAGACGGACCGTGTCGTAGTCCGCCCGGCAACCTCCCCAAGGAGATTCCCCAGCGCGAGATAAAGCAGGAAATCTTCACGGAACGGACACGTAGTAGGTAGGTAGGTCCCGTGAGATAGGTAACATCTTTTCTAACGTATCTATCATTGTTGGTTACCAAACTTAGACACACACACCACTTCTTTAGGCACGGACGACAAGGACCTACGCTTTTTAATTGTTGTTTCTATGATACGTTTTCTTTACGCAATAATACATTCAAGTGATTCAAGATTAATTTTACGATATTTTATAGAAAAAATCCAAAGAAAAGTATGGGGCCGGCCTTGAACTCGCGGCGTGACTACTGGGTCACTAAAAACCCAGGCGCTCTACCTCCTTCTTTAATATTTATCTATTTCGAGTAGTTACCTACCTACTGAGTTTACGATTTTTTATAGAAAAAAATCCAAAGAATAATATGGGGCGGGCCTTAAACTCGCGGAAAGGTTACTGGATCACTATTTAACCCAGGCGCTATACCTCCTTATTTAATATTTATTTATTCCGTGTACATACCTACTGAGCTACCGAAGTCCCGATTGTCGAATTTTATCGCATCGCTTAGGGTAACGATATCTATTGCCATCTATTACTAACTTTACCAATCTAGTTAAGCAACCGATCTTTTCAGTTTATTACGGTACCTGTCTCCATTTTTTTCCTTCTTTTTCGACGCTTCACTAGCGATACTAGCGTAGATACGTAATTCTTAATCTAACAAAGGTGTTGTAGACCCGCAGCTTAGAGTTCGACGGTAGCCTTAGCGGCAACAGACAGCTGCCCTGTGGTAGGACCCCTCCACGGACCGAGTGGTCCAGCTAATACTCGTAGTACTCTCCGGTAACTGAGACGTGGCACCACCTGCCCTCCAGAAAGCTAGCCATCGTCCTGTGTATGGTGAAATGGAATATCTATCTAAATTAGATAATCCACCCAGACACCAGAATCGAACATACCCTTATGAGTATATTAAGTATACATGTATAGTTATTGTGTGAACATGCTACACTGGTGGTAGAGTCCCAGTGAAGGAGCTAGAAGGCGTAGGCACCACCGCATTACCTAATATACTTGCAGCTAAATGGTAGTGTTCAGCACTATCGTGTTTCGGCCAGGTGGTAATGTAAGGCCCTGTAATTTCCGGCACAGAGGCATAACACCTTAGGCCTCAGGAGTGGTAACGCATCTGCATTTTGACCTTGGTCTTAGTGTAAGTGTCTATAGGCTGCAGTCATCGCTTAACGTCAATGTGAACTGCATGCTTGATTGCCACTTCCATTACATAAAAAAAAAAAAAAATAACTTATCACAGACATTTGGCAGACTTTCTCCTCATAGCTAATACGTATATTCGTGCCAAATTACTAATAAGGGTTCCTTGTAAGCTACGGCACCCTACAAAAACAAAAGGCAGTATTATGTTGTGTTAGTTTCCAGTAACCCTAATTAAGTGTTGGTAACGTTTACGTATAACGTACTTTAAACGCTTGTCTTGGAGCTCAACATTTTTTGCACAGTTCAAATCAAATAAAGTATTCGAATGAATTGATGTTCGATTTATTGTTCGTATTAGAGAAAAAAAATCAATCAATAGAAAAAAATAATGTTATTTTTGGCAAATTTAAACGATCAGTATATTTGAGTTTTTAAAAGCACATTAGCATAAACAAATATTGCTAAGCACCCAAAATAATATCTACCTATATTAATTATATAAGTTACTTTCTTATTGGTTAACAGTATACTACCTACGTGTAAATATATTGTTCTTGTCTTGTCTTGTAATATAATGTCTAAATTTCTTAAAGATGTGATTTGCAAACGTTATGAATGAATACAAGTAAACTGGTTTCTTTGTACATTAAATAGATTAAATCGTAATAGGGTAGGTTAAGGTACTCTAATTACATTTTTGCACTTTATTTCATATTTGAGTCGAGATCGGGTGATTATCTCACTTATTAGCGAAAACAAAGTATAAGTACAACTGATTTTATTTATCAATTTTATTTTATTAGTTTTTATTTTATTTTTATTTTTTTAATGTACCATTGCTCAGTAGCGTAGTGGTAGGCCACTACTATCACGCTGGAGGTCCTGGGTTCGATTCCCGGGTCGGGGACTGTCAGAGATAACGGTTTAAAATCCTTCTCCTCCAATTCCTTCATCTCTGCTTCTATTGGGATTTTTCCATTTTCTGGAAGTTTCCCAGTACCCCGGAGTTTGGTAATGTGCCCGGAAATGGCAACAGGTTCGCCACCTGTTACATGGGCCAAAACGTAACCGGCGAGTCGTGGGTGTTTGCATGTATGATTGAATGCATGCATTTACCTCTGCCTAC
Organism: Macrosoma leucophasiata; assembly: GCA_036365455.1. Classification (NCBI taxonomy): domain Eukaryota; kingdom Metazoa; phylum Arthropoda; class Insecta; order Lepidoptera; family Hedylidae; genus Macrosoma; species Macrosoma leucophasiata. The sequence goes on along the minus strand of JAWQUS010000009.1, from coordinate 13,415,065 downwards.
CCCTTCGGGGATTACAGGCGTGAAGTTACGTAATGTACCATTCATAATAGTCAAGAGTTTAGTATATAATGGAAATGTTGAATTCGTACTATTAGTACGTATTAATATTAGTTATTTTTTGTGTTTTAATCTTATAGTTAAGTCTGTGTGCAGTATGCATAAATAATGTAGGTATGTGTACTTTTTGCAGTATTTGTAAATGCGGTACCTAAATCTGTTTTTCTTATTATTATTTTTATTTTTTTTTTTTATTTCCTGTAAAGTAGTATATTTGTTTGTGTTTTATAATTAGAGGTTAACAGACGTTTACTGGCAATTATAGCATAGCAGTAACGGCTACAACGGAAGATCAGCGCTGATCGAGAGATCAGCATTACGCTGAGTTGTAGGCCGATTTATAACAACTTATTTTCTATTATGTTTGTTTGTGTTCTGTTATTTCAGTCATGTTGTTATAAACAAAACTTTTTTCTTCTTCTATATCCAAAATTGGCGTAGGTACACTAGGTACCAGCTACACATTTTTAAAGGTATTATGAAAGAAAAACAAAAATACTTACAAAATTTATTTTGAAATAAAAATAACATCAAGCTTTAAAATTGACAGTTTTCATGGAAATAATATAATAATTTATGAGCATAATTTCATTTCGGAAATAATAATTTCATCTATGGCCTATAATAGATACAAGGTAACATGTATTCATTTCACAACTCCGTGTTATAAACATCTCCTTTACAACAACAGATCACTTTCAATTTAAAACTTAAATAAAAAGAAAAAATGGAAAGAGCACCAAAATCAGAATGTAAGAAATTTTATAGTTAAGTGTAACCAGATACAAAAATAGAAATAGTCACTTAATAGAAATGTATATATTATATAAAAAATAAAATATTAACATTCAATTGAAATAGCTATTAATAACTTCAGGGAGTCACAATGCAAATATTGAAATGCAAAATCAAGGGTTGTAAGTTTTGTGTACCTTCACATATTACAGTATAACTCTTATCCAATATATTCATATATAACAACATTATAACCTAGACTTTTAGTTTTTACACATTAAAGAGATATTTTTACAACCCTGTATCCACTATATTTTATGACAATAGTGTGCTTCATAATCTAAATAATGTTCCATATACTTAGATACACAATCACATCAACTATACATTACATACCTTATGTGTTTACTGTTGCCATTAAAACAAGTGTCATGTTTATGAACTATTTTGTAAAACATCAATATTCTTTAATAATGTATTTGCGTTACACTAAAATGTCAAAAATATATAGCTTAAATACTCTAATAATTTCAACAGCGATAGTTCCTTGTTCGATTTTGTGCTTTGATAAACAAGTATGGTTAAGTCAGAAATGTACAGAAAGTATTAAGATAAAACGATAAAGGAAGATGTGTTAGCCTAATTACAATAGGGAAGGGACGACCTATTGTATTTCCTTAGTCAAATAATTGCAAATATAAGCTCTTCATTTTGCCTTGGCTACTGGTGCTTGCCGTTGACGGAGGGTTTTGTTTGTGTTCTGGTCTACTTCTGGCAGGTCTGAATCTTCGTTATGGACTTTCTTTACTGTAAAAAGTAATGTAAAAATTGATACACAAATCAACCAATTTTAAAATTTCAATATTTTGTGTAATGTATGTTGTGTATGTATGCAATCAGATCGAATGAGAGTTGAATATTACGTATTCAACTCTCTCATTCCACAGATTAGAATCGAGTACCAAACTCTATTGGCATTGAGAAGTTATGCAGTGTTGAACATATACCTTTTTCTTTTTTTGGTTTTTCCTTCTTATCTTTTTTAGGCCGGTTTAATGCAAGTTGACGAGATTCTTGTCGCTGTTTAATCACTTCAGAGATGAAGTTAAACATTAGATAAACCTGTAAACATAATTCATATTGTAATAAGATGAAATAATAAAAAGTAACGAATGTTTTTGATACACTTTTATTAAATAACAATATGTTAAAACAAAAATAAAGTCTTTATACTTTATTTTAACTAACATTTTATACATATTTGATACTAGCGGCCCGCCCCGGCTTCGCGCGGTTGCAATGTTACCTACCCTATCCTATTCATCTTAGCGTGATGTAAATATATATAGTATAGCCTAAAGCCTTCCTCAATAAATGTGCTTTCTAACATTGAAAGATTTTTTCAAATCGGACCAGTAGTTCCTGAGATTAGCGTGTTCAAGCAAACAAACAAACGAACGAACTCTTCAGCTTTATAATATTTAGATATTTTTTTTTTATGTTATGCATGTGGCAAACAAGTATGCAGTTCAAATTGATGTTAAGTGATGACTGCAGCCTATAGACAAAATGCAGATGCGTTACCACTCCTGAGGCTTAAGGTGTTATGCCTCTGTGCCAGAAATTACAAAGCCGTACATTATCACCTGACCGGAACACGATAGTGCTGAACACTACCATTTAGCGGAAAGTATATTAGGTAATGCGGTGGTGCCTACGCCCGCGAGCTCCGTCCCTGGAGCTTTACCACCAGCAATTTGTTGATAAAGTTAAAGGTCTAACCTGGAAGGTAACAAGAATGGAGAGAGCACCGACTCGGATCAACAATGGTGCAACTCCCGCCAATCCAAAGTAGAATGTCAAAACACCAAGCACCAGTGAGCACAGGCGTACAGTAACAAAGACGACACCATTCACTACACCCATGACTGAAAATAGAACATGTTTGTACATAAGTAAAAAATATTTAAAATGAAAAATCTCACAATTTTGGCAGTTCATTATAAATTGTATATACTGTGTTCATAAAATTCAGAAAATTTCATTAAGAGCAATGGAGAAAACGGCAAAGCGAGTGACGAACGGGGAGGGGGCGAGGGTCAAAAATACCAATACTATGCGTAACGTAATACCGATATTATGCGTGGCGCAATACCGGTATTATGCGTGACGTGATTTATGAACGGCCCCTTAATTGTTAATGGAAAATGTTATTAAATACATACTGCTATCAACATAGTCCTCTCTTTCTCCTCTTAGGATTGTATTAAGACGATTGCCATGAGCCACAAATTCAGCTAATGAGTGCAAAACAATGAGGCAAACACCAACTCGTTGGAATCTAAAAATTTACATCAAATTTAAATTTATACATAACACATTAGAAACTATAAAAATTTATCAAATAATATATGCGAATTGGGTAATTTATAGTAACTGATAAAATTATTACTTGAATCCATAAGCCAAGGCTATAAAAGCAAATGCAACAGCAGCATGACGAATACGGGCAGCCCATTCATCTTTTTTAATGCGTTGGAAGTATAATTCGGGAATTGTGTGCAGCCAGTATGCAGCTTGTACAACCCACCATAACTTTAATAAGAAACTCATAGGATGGATTGGATATCCTAAAACAAACATAAGTTGGCTAAACAAAATATTTAACATTAAAAAAGAAATGTATAAATTTCAATAAATACAGCTAATAATTATTTTCTTATCTCTATATTTGTCATGTAGTCTATAATATCTTTGAATAATTACATTATTTTTCGAAACTTTATTATGTTATCGGTAAAAATTATATTATTGCATCTACATATAAAATATACAACATGGCAAAAGAGAAGTTCCATCTTGACCCCGCGCGCCTTGTACACTATATCAAAAGATAGAGAAAAATATGTAGAATCATGGATTTTTTCCATCGCATTCAAACTCAAAAAGTAATTTGTATTGTTATTTTTAATAAAATATTTAACATTAAAAAAGAAATGTATAAAATTCAATAAATACAGCTAATAATTATTTTCTTATCTCTATATTTGTCATGTAGTCTATAATATCTTTGAATAATTACATTATTTTTCGAAACTTTATTATGTTATTGGTAAAAATTATATTATTGCATCTACAAGGTGGAGGCCCAAGGTCCATACATTTTGGAACATCTTCTTTATATTTGAATGAAACATTGTAGAGAGCAAATGTTACCCAAACAAAACATTTATAGATACAGGAACAGTATGCAGATTTTTAAAGATGTACATTTAGGGTCACTTCTAAATACACTTACAAAAAGCTTACTCATAAAATCTTTCAAATGTAAATTCTTAAAATTGACGATAACTATGAAATTGGTAATGATCCAATCTAGAAGTCCTAGGTTTTTCATTAGTCCTAGGCTTACTATAACAATCCAGATCATACTTTCAGTGTGTGTCAGTGTGTTGTGCATACATACAGTTTAAAAAATAATTATTTACTTAATATAAATAATGATATAATCCACAATTGATACCTCATTGATTATTTAAAGAAAACTGTAAGTAGTTAATAGTTTTCTTTTAATTAATACACAATATAAATTTCACCAATGAACAAATGAACATACAAAAAAAAGAAAACCACATTGCTTAGGTTCACAATGAAAATACCTTCCTAAAACATTACTGTTTTAAGTAATAAGTAAAAAATCAACTTGTAAACATGTAGTATGTGTTGCTTATCAATAACTTTTATCATTAACAGCTGATAACATACTATGTGAAAGTATAAATAACTTACCATCCCATAAATGTGAAATATTGAATATAAAACCTTCACGTAGGATGGCATCAGCTCCCCACAGGAATGTTATCAGTTGAAACAAGACCAATTGGCCAGATTCTGTTAGTGAACTGAGCCTTGACTTTGATAGATGAAGCTTTTTTGATATTTTCTGCAAATAATAATCACATTTGTGTAAATAGATATGTAATAATCAACTTTAGTAAAAGAATTTACTATCATAATCAAATATTGGGTATAGATTTTTAAGTAAACAACAGCAAGACTCATCGTTAAGAAAATATGCATGTTGACACAGTATTTATGGCAGCCAATGGACATTCAACAAAAAAAACTCAATGCTCTCAAAGCAAATCTTTGGACAAGGTTTTATGCTCCAATGCTACTGAATATGAAGTTATACATAGAATACAGCAGATTTAATAGGGTGACCACTCCAAACACCAAATAATCTCGGGTTTCCCTGTAAATATCACAAAATTTCTCTAAACAACAATCATTAACTTTTTACATATAATATTGACAGATGTTTCACTAATGTTTATGGGAAATTACTGACTTCCTTTTGCTTCTCTGATTTGACCAGTTTTTTCGTAAAGTGGTCACTCTGCTTAAACACCGCCAGAAAGGGACACACATTAGGGAGAAGTGGTGAAGTCTATGTACTGTCTACTGAAACTCTACCACCATTTATATGAATGATACTCACATCCAAGACATACTCCTGAACAATAGCATGCATCACTATGCAAACTAGAGAATAGAAAAACACCGCGCAAAGATCTTTCCAACCTGCTTCGTAAAAGAAAGGTTCGCCTTTCGGATTCTCACGAGTTGGCTCCACTCCACTGACATTGTGATGGAGACTGATGAACAGGCTTGCTACAGGGCTTGTTGCCTGAAATGTGCAATTAATGATACGTATAGATTCGCCCAAATATGATTAAATAGCACCAAAATATTTAATGATACGGCTTACGTGGCATCATCTTGTCACATACCTGTACCATAAGTCCGACTAAGAAAACCATTACTACACATGATACTATATCGGCATGGTTCTGAATCACAAATTCGTGGCTAAAAATAGGTGGGTTTTTGTTAGATTTCCTTCCAATCGCTGCTTTTACACCCATCTTCCCGGCTCTAACCTAGGCCTGCAAATGTTCTGTAATTTAACACTAATATTCACCACCAACTAATATTTTATAAATTATAATATAAACACAATTCTTATTAATTTCACGAGTTATTAAAGGTTTTGTACCAATAAGCCGCCAATAAGAAATAAACGAGATTAAAAACCTTGCTGACAGCAATTTGTCTGACGTGACACTTTCACTTGTGCTACGCGGTGACAGTGTTGTTGCAATAGTAATAGTCTATCGATAGTATTGTGAACTATCGTGACCTCGAAAATATAGTCGATAGCGCGATAGTACTATCGAAAATATCGCCATGCTGCAATACTATCGATATTATCGATAGTTTCGATAGTATCGATATTTTCGATAGTATCGATACTATCGATACTATTGACCTTATTGACTATTGTTTATAACAATACTATCGATACTATCGATACTATTGATCTTTGGCAATAGTATTGCTTATTTTTAACTATCGATAGTATCGATAGTATTGCAGCATGGCGATATTTTCGAAAGTACTATCGCGCTATCGCCAATAGTCAATATCGCCGTACCCGCAAGTCCATCTACCGAAGTGCCCGTTGCGACCGACGGCTGTGGGCAGACAGTATTGCTGACTGCGCCCAGCGCGCAGCTGATTCGGGAAATCTGAGGGAGATGTACAAAGCCACGAAGACCTTAGCCGGTAATCAGAGTTTTAGGAGGAAACCGTTAAAAAGCAAGGAGGGCCAAATGATCGTGACATCGGAGGGACAACTCAAGCGCTGGCGGGAGCACTTCGAAGAGTTATTCCGCGTCCCCGAAGATCCCGCTGACATCACTACACCTGCGGTCAACTTGCCCTTACAGAATCTGCAAATAGACGTTTCTCCTCCAACAGGTGAAGAGGTAATAAAAGCCATCCGTTCCCTCAAAAGCGGTAAGGCCCCAGGAGCAGACCTTGTCACAGCTGAAATGCTAAAAGCGGACGTGGCCACCGCCGCGAACGTGTTGACGCCGCTTCTGCAACGCATCTGGGAAGCCGAAGAGTTACCGGAGGACTGGAACAAAGGCCTACTTATTACTGTGCCAAAGAAAGGAGACCTCGCCGAGTGTGGTAACTGGAGAGGCCTAACTTTGCTCTCGATTCCGTCAAAGGTGCTCTGTCGGATCATCTTGGATAGAATGTCGAGAGCCGTGGATCCTCTTATACGCAGGGAGCAGGCCGGTTTTAGACCTAATCGATCATGCACGGATCAGGTGAACACACTCCGCATCATTTTGGAACAGGCAGCCGAATGGCAGAGGGAAATGTATTTGACATTTGTAGACTTCGAGAAGGCCTTCGATACGCTGAAATGGACATGCATCTGGGACCGGCTACGTGAGATAGGTGTCCCCGAGAAAATTGTACATCTTATTATAGCCATCTACAAGAACTATTCTTGTAAAGTAACACACAATGGACTCGTCTCGGAGGCTATACCGGTGCAAGCAGGTGTACGCCAGGGGTGCCTCCTGTCGCCTCTCCTCTTCCTTGTTGTCCTAGATGGCATTATGCATAATACCACGAACGACAAGCGACGCGGCATAGAGTGGGGACTGTCTAATGTCCTGGAAGACTTAAACTATGCCGATGACCTATGCTTGCTGAGCCACACACGTGCAGACATGCAAGCCAAACTGAACGACCTACGGCTAGAGGCTATCAAGACGGGACTCAAGATAAACACCAGAAAGACCCAGGAAATGAGGTGCGGTGCGACGAGTTCTTTGCCGTTACTCATAGGCACAGAGGTTGTAGAATGTGTCCACAAATTCACTTACCTCGGGAGTGTTGTGTCGGAAGCTGGTGGGACTGAAGAGGACATCGCGTCAAGAATTGCCAAGGCGAGAGCGACCTTTGCACAGCTGCGTCCTGTATGGCAATCGCGTAAACTGACTCGGAGAGTTAAACTCAAGATTTTTCGATCCAACGTGAAAACTGTGTTGCTGTACGGATGCGAGACGTGGAAGGTTACAAAGGACATCTCGCGCCGACTTCAGGTCTTTGCGAACCGCTGCCTTCGACATATTCTCGGTGTTTACTGGCCCGAGAAAATCACAAATGAAAACCTGTGGGAGCGCTGCAATGAAGACCCGATCGCCCAGCAGATCAAACGCCGAAAATGGAACTGGATTGGCCACACGCTCCGAAGGGACCCTGACCACATACCGAGGCAAGCCCTAGACTGGAATCCCCAAGGAAAGCGCAAGCGTGGCCGTCCCAAACAGACCTGGCGGAGGTCTATCATCACAGAGGCGGGGAACATAGGAAGGACCTGGAGTGAAGTAAAGCGCGAAGCTCAAGACCGACAGGGATGGCGACGCACTGTGGACGCCCTCTGCCCCAGCTAGGGGACATAGGATCTTAAGTCAAGTAAGTCAAGTCATCGCGCTATCGACTATTTTCGAGGTCAACTATCGATAGCGCAACTATCGATAGTTTAGCAACACTGCGCGGTGAAACGTCAACAGGACACATTTGTTTGTTGATGGTTGTGTTGGCATTTGAGAGAGTCAATTAATATCTTTTAACATTTTTATGGTATGTACAGGTAAGCCTAATTGATTTTAAGATGGTTTTACCTTTTAAATTTTTGTTTATTCATAAAAATAATTATTTATTTACGTTTAATCTATAACATATGTTTACCGCTACCAAACCGCTACTAAGCATTGTAACGGAAATGGATACTACAAGTTTCATTTTACGCATTGTAAAAATTTAGAATAATTATGAAAAAATATCTCTCGGTAATGTCACGAACATATTTTTTCTATTTAATAATGTATTCAGTTTTTGAACGTTATTGAAACATCAATAATTTTTACATTAAATGTAAAAATATCTATTCAATTGATCTTTTTTTTACTTGACACTGGCAATATGCGTGATAGCGATGCCATAATTTAATATTATATATATTCAATTGATATCTATTTTCCATTCAACTGGTCAATGTCACGTCGTCAACTGACATCTTGACATCTTGTGCACTGACTACTCGAGAGAGCGTACCTATCAAGCGAGTGGTACGATGAGGGGTCGTTCATAAATTATGTAAGGCGTTTAGGGGAGGGGGGGTGTTGACTGAATATTATAACTTCTTACTATAGGTAAGGGGGGCAGAGAATCTAAAATTACGTAAGATTTGAAATTGAAAATTCTACCACTTTCGCGCTAAAAATTGGCATTATTGAATAGCGCCATCTGTACTTCATCTCTTTAACTTGATATTGAATCTTACAAAAATCTTTTCTTACGAAAATTTCTTATTAAGGGGCAGGGGGGACTAGTCGTAATCTTATGATGTCTTACAGTAGGGGGAGAGGGGGTCAAATTAGCCCTCAAAACCTCTTACGTAATCTATGAACGACCCCTGAGTTAGTGACGCATGTTTTCTTATACGTTATCACGTAAAATTAGGTAAAATTATCGTACGTAAACCAACCATAGATTTATTATAAACCAACTTTACAGACACCTTTTTTTTCACAACTTCTTTAGCATCGTTGTGATTTGAAAGTCAATGAAACGAAAAAGCGACAGTAAAAAGAGACAAACACATAAGATTTAAGGTGAATGCACACTTATCCGAGCCGAACGAAACGAATTTTAGAATTCTATAAATGAAATTTTATGAAACTTCGCACACATGTTCGACAATGTACTACAACGTGACTATCGAAATTATGTTAACCGAGATATTACACCTTCAGGTTTCTCCATAGACCAGATATGGATCGGGGTTTACCGTAACGTGTTTGTCATAATTACGATCACGATTGAATCTCTTCGCTGTTTTGGTGTCATAGTCCATGCGCATCCGCACCGAAGCGCACGCTGTGCACGGGCACCACACATAACAGGCGTCGCTTCCTCGCCCTTTCACCCACCGCCCTGTACATCGTGTCTGACGTTGCCAGCGTTGAGCTACGTGCTCGCATATTCGAGGAATACGAAGCATAATATTTAGGGTTGCAGTGAACACAATCTCATATATTTTCTTGCCAGGCGAAGCTGGACACCTACATGCTTATCCTCTCCGTGCGCTGTGGTGGGTTCGCGGCTTTAGATAAAGCAAACAGCGAAGCGATTTATTCGAGATCAAATAGAGAATCGGACAACTTTTGAGAATGTGTCTAAAATTATTCTATATACGTTTATTTAACCATAAAAAATATTTATTTTATTATTTAAACATGTTAAAGTACCAGAAACTACACATACATTTTATAATTTCAAAAATGCCGCGTAAACGGTGCCGAATTACTCTGAACAATGTGACGTCAACTGTTTGCGATCAAAGTGAATCTTTTAATTCCATACGATTAACCAAGTGCAAATTAATTTTGTTGAATTTCGTATAACTTTTTTTTCGTGTAAATAACGTAGAAAATATCCAATAAAAGAGCCAATAAATCAAAGTATCACTTGTGTTACATATTTGTTGTACAAACATATGACGTCACGTCCTGTGATTGATGTTTCGTTCAACATGGAGCCCAGATAAAAAATATTAAAATTATTACATTTTATTTTGCAATTTAAAAATATAAATCATTAATATTTCACGAAAATATTTAATGAGTCATCGTCACAGACCAATCAGCCTTTAGTCGATGGTCATCGTATTATTTCACAAACATTCATTCTAATCATTTTACATTTATTTTCGATAGCTGTCCGATTGCCTATTACAATCTTGAGGACTCAGGGTATAGAATAGGCAAATACGCTTTAATTGAAGGATATAATTTTATTTTTGTCAAAATATTGTTTTGTATACATCATATATTTTTTGCATAAAAACCTGTTAACAGAAAAAAACACTAGACATATATAACATAATGGATCCTTTTTTACATAATATTTTTATGTTCAGTATGTATTTAATATGTATTTAATTTACCTCTTTCATAATAACATAAAATCATTTCAATAAGATAATATTGTCATGGTAATCTATTGCATTCTAATAAACTGATTTTTAAACTGAGTTTCTGATCACATATTCATGTATGTATTGGTATACTTAATAAAAAAAGTATATACGTACTACCTACATAGTCTTTGGGAAGGCCTTTGTCCAGCAGTGGACGTCGTTCAGCTGAAATTATCATTTTATTGAAAGATTTTACATAAGCTAAACTAATTTGTTAACTTTTAATTGATATAAATCAGCGTACGTATAATTATATCAAGCGAGAATCAGGGACATTAGCATCCATCAGCTTTAACTTCTTTCGATGAAAATCTCATTTAAGAATTCAATAGATTTTTTTTATCATTATTGATGTCGACTTCTAATCTCATTAAAGCAACTGAATAACATTACTGTAGCATAAAACTGCCATACACGCTATAATATATTAGGAAAATAAATTACTTAAATATTACTGTGATACACAACCTGTTGGCTGTAAATAAATATAAGTATGGTAACCTAAAATAATACTTAAATAATAACTGAACTATTTCGACATATAAATAATAGTGGACACCCTATTAGACTGCTCCCTAAAGTGAAAAAAATAAATTATTTTATCCAGAGTTAAGCGCGCACAACATATACAACTTATAAAATAAAAGAGTAGTATACAGTAAATAATTACTTAATCACTTTTTTCCTTCGATCTAAATACTTTCGTACAAAATCAAATCTCCAATTCAGCAATATAATGCTAATACTATGACATCTCAATGTCCAAACTAGTCAGTGCTACAAAATATGGCAGCTGAAATTAAATAAATCTACAACATTCAAAGCCATACACGCACAATAGCACGCTTGGACTAACTAATTCCCTTAAACAATTTCGGAATCCATTTCGCCTTGTTCAACCGTCATGTACATTCCTTCTTCTTCGTACGTCGAATCGTGCTTCGCGAGAATACGCAAAAGTGGCCGCAATTTCATCCACCATTGTTGCTTTGGTATTCTTTGTCTGTAAGAAAATGTAAGATTAATTCCAAATGCCGTGATCACGAGTACTTAAACAACAATTGATGTTGTCACTTGTCACCGTTATAGCGCTCAAAGTGCGTTCAATCTGCAAACTTTAGAGGTTTTTCTCGATATTTGAGGTCGGAGTCCTATTTGAAGCATTATTTCTCAATGACTGCCTCAGTAGTCTAGTGGTAGAAAACTACTATTAGGTGCTATGCTCCTGGATTCGACTCCCGTTTAGGGGTTTTAGAGATAAAAGATATACATCTATTTTACAGCTATGGGGATTTTTCTATTTTCGGATGATTCCCAATGCCAAATGTTTGCCCCTCAGGGTTTAGTAATGTGTCCGGAGATTTCAATAGGCTCGCCACCGGTCACATGAGCCAAAACCTTAACAGCGAATCGTTTTTGCAATAGTAATTTATGCTATTTATGCTTATCTATCTACATGTATGCTTGCGGCGAATCATGAGTGTTTGCATGTAGGTATGCTTGAATAGGTGCATTTACGCCTACCCCTTCGGAGAATACAGGGAATGTTAGCAAAAAATGCGCTCGCATGTATCATTTTAGTTATTTCAGTTATAGTTACTTAAGCTATGGAAGAGCGGAGCCACAGTTTATTGGGGAGTGGGTAGGTTTAGAGTGGACCTACTGTGTTGGTCCTAGCACTTGTTTATAGATATATGTGTATTTTGTTAAAGAAATAAATATTTTTTGTTTTTTTTTTTAATATGTAATAAATTGTATTTTTATAAGAATCATATCGATGCCACAAATAGTACCGGCCAAATCATAGTTAATATTACAAAAAAAAAAAACATTTTAAAAGAAAAGATTTTATTTTCGGTTGCGAAATTATTTTCAAAATTAATAACTTACGCGAAATTAGTTTGTCCCTTCAGTTCCTCCAGTGGTGTGAATTTGTATTGTCGCTTCACGATACCGAGTAAACAAGCCGAATCGGGACCGTTGGCGGGACCTTTTTGTATGGTTTCTATGAGCCAATGTAAGCACTTGGCAGCCATTTTCGTGCCCATGTTGCGGTCGAAGGGCGTTGGAGAACCACCTTGTTGCATGTGACCTTTTAATGCCAAATAAATTAACATTATTAATTTATAAACATTGTAACATTAATTGCAGTAGTCCAATGATAGCAGGTAATACTGCTACGCTGCGGTCCTTGGTTCGATCGATACCCGGGTCGAAAGTAAGTAGGATTTTTCACTTTTTTCATAAGATTCCCAATGCTCACCTCGGAGTTTGGTAATATGCCCGCATATGTCAATAGGCTCGGTTGGAAAGGTAAAAAAGAAACATCGTGATATGTAAAAAATATAAATGATCCAAAAGATTGTATTATTGTAAAACAATTAGAGTATAAAATTTTACAAAAATAAATCCATTGACTAAAAATAATGTGTTGTGTTGTAGTCAAATACATATATAAATAACTAGCGGCCCGCCCCGGTTTCGCACGCGCTGCTCTGTTCCTATTAGTCATAGCGTGATGATATATAGCCTTCCTCGATAAATGGGCTATCTAACACTGAAAAAACTTTTCAAATCGGACCAGTAGTTCCTGACTCTCTTCAGCTCTTAATCTCTCCAGACACGAGAAAAATATGACAATTGAAATTCAATTGTGTCTCGCCGCCGGTGGCCGTACGATCCTTGAAGGATTAATACTGAACTTGAACTGACTGAATACTTGAACTCTTCAGCTTTATAATATTAAAAGTATAGATAAAGCAACCACTTATTTGTAAAGTATTAATTTTCCGGAACTGACCGCGTGAACCACGATTCGTCAAACCAGATAGTTCCGATAGGTCGTCGTACTATGAGAAATGAACAGGATATTTCTGGGCACAAGGTGACTCGCGAAAATATTCAGTATCGGCAACTTTCCAAATAGTTATAATGCGTGTTTATTGTTATAAGTACAACTAAACAACGAGTGTTTGCTCTAACAATGTTAATGCTGAAATTACAGTTTATTTTTATCGATTTGTAAATGTGAATCACATATACTATCACTAATATATGTAAATAATTTAAAGGAGATTACCCATTCTCTTAAGAGTGTTGGGTCTAGAATAGAGCGCAAAAAATTAAACATAATTAATTTATTTTGATTTAAAAAAAATTGAATATTATTTAATGTATCAGTGTGTTCAACATAAAATACAGAGCTGTATTTAAAATAATGGAAAATTTACAAAATGAATGTAATTTTGAGGGTATTTCTCAAATTTAATATATGTCTAATGGTAGGTACAAGTAAAACGTGAGTGTGTAGCCACAATTTTTGAGCAAACTCAAACGACAAACGTATTTTTTTAGCTTTGCGCAAATAAAACGAAAGATAATGTGACAATTGCATAACTTTTCAGTATAGACAACACGTTTTTTTGATCAACTTTTTCCGGCAGTCTCGAGGAAAAGAAGATGTTAATTTAATTACCCCAATTAAATAAACAGTTAAGTTTCCAATTGAGGAAATAGCATCTAGTCAAAATAACAACAAACAGGTACTAAAAACTTGTTGATTTTTTTTTATCTTTTAGTGGTTAATGATAGAGTGTATAGAAGGTAATTAGTGAACTGCTCGAATTTATAGAATACACTAATTGATATTAATGATAGGTTTATTTCCAGTGGCTCAACAAAGATTTGAAGATTGGTATGAAAGACAATCTACATGATTGATTAGTATGACATGAAATTCAAATACTTACCGAGTACATTCATCCTGGCCGTGAACAACCCTTTGCCTTCTTCGGAATACAAACGATATATAAAATCGGTATTATAATTATCATTGGCCTTCTCATTACGTAGGATTAAACCACGCTGAATGCCGCCAGTCATTTTAGACGCCATGTGATACACGTCTTGTTGCAAGTCCTTGATTGAGAATTTTTCTTCGTAAATATACGCTGCGTCAGCGCCTCCAGCGAGACCTTTCGGAAAATATTTTTTAATAAAATATTCTATAACTTAGTGAAATAATGCTATATAGGACAATCTAGCTGCAATATTTACCAGCTAATGTAGCTAAGTAGCCGCAGAAACCTCCCATCGTTTCTATTACAAACACACGGCGTTTCGTTCCCTGTTAAAACCAATTAAAATTATTTTTTCAGAGAAGTTAAACAAGAAAATAATCTTTCGTGAAAACAGCACGCGGACGAAGCCGCGGAAAACAACTAGTAAGTTCAAAAGGTGAATTTGTTATCCAAGAAATTCAGACTCAAATGAATGAAAATTGTATTATTTCCAATTCAAAATGAATTTTTGTATGGGTCACTGCGTATTACATACAAAATGGTGCTTACATCAAACAGGTGCCTAATGTTACTGAGACATTATTTATTATTCTATTAATTATAGTGTTTCATCAATCAACGTGTGGTTAAAATAATTAGTGTTGGATGAAAGTGAAAAATGAAACTGCACGAAAACGACGAAATAATAAGAAACAAACCTGAGCAGACTGCCGAATACGATCGCAAATCTCAGTGATTTCGTTAAGCGCAGTGTCTGCGCCCAGAGAGAAGTCAGTTCCAGGGACGTTGTTACTGATTGTAGAAGGGACCACCACTAGTGGTATACAAAACTCAGAGTACTGCTTGCGGCCATCGTATAACTCCAAGCCAGCTTGGTAAGCCTGAAATGGTTTAGGATGTAAAAAAATATTCAACTAGGTAAATAGTAGTAAGATGAGAAAGAAAATATAGCAAAAGAATTTAATTTTTTTATTTTAGCGTCTTTTGTTTCAATACCTATCATCGTACTATCGTATAATATTGTTTAGGCTTAATTAAACTCATTCTCAAATCCCCATTTTGGACAAATTTTTTTTATTCTAATTTAATTGATCATAACGAGTTAGGCATATTTTTTGGCATAATAATTAGGTGTCCGACCGAAGTTTTGGTTTCGGCCACCTTCGGGCTATGATATATTTTGATTTGAACACGTGGCAATATCTTTTCACAGCAATCATAGTAGTAGCTTTAATAATTAACATCATTTTGAAAGGAGTGAGAAGGTGGACTTCACGGTATAAAAATAGGTTAAATCACCGTAGAACAGTAATTATCTCCCTAAAAGTCGGGTCTTGTTAGAATAATAAAATTGTTAATCTTATTTCTTAATTTCTCGTTATTTTCCAAAAAGTAATTGATGGCACTTAATTTGTGTTATACCTAATTATAAAATAAGTTTTAATGTAACTTCCTTCCGTGAGTTTACCCGTGTAGACCATACGATTTTGGCTTTTTCCTGTTTTTTATCAAAATTGTGTTAAAACATTAATTACATATTATGTAATGTATTATGTATGTACATGGTAAATTTGCGTTATATATGTACCAATTTTTGAGATCGAGTAATAGGACGATAAAATTTGAAGTGTTTTTTAGATAAATCTTTTTAGTGGATAATTTCCATGTTTAATGAAGAACACACCTTTCAAATTCTTTATCTCTAGGATCATCAGTGTAGGACGTGCGTCAAGCTTTGACTATGAATTTGTAGGTACTCGTATACAAAGACTATTAAACACTCGTATAGATAAACGCATAGAGCAACACGGGCCACTGGCCGCGGCGGACTGGATGGGAGTAGCCATAGCGTTTATTACCGATGCAAAACAATCTGTCATTTTTTGCGGGGGGGAAATGCACACTACAAAAATCGTCTATTACTACGAAACTCACACCTTGACTTTAACAAAATACAGAAACAATTTCACGCACACATTTAAACATCTAGGCGACAGGTATAGGCCCATTTGGGCTTGTACTTTGACAGAGAGGAAAGCCTGCATATGGCTACTCCTCTGCGGTGTTGCTCTATGCATAAACGAGTAAGGAAATATAGGTACAGTCAACTATAGTCTAAGTCCTGACTTTGGCGGTTTTCAATAAACAAAGTGTTAAATAATTTTATTGAAATGATTGTGAATAGTTTATCTTTTTGGAAAAGTTGCAAGGTTTATTTTATATACGAAAAGTAAATGCAAAAAAAATATCCCAAAATAATATTATGCATAACTGTTATTAAGATAAACGTATGTCATGACATTTACCATGTAAAATTATGACATGACATACCTATAATACTATGCCGAATACCTATAATATTAAATGGGAACTTCAGTATGCAATATTATGTATAGTAAGCACATGCTTTACTACATTAACCCCAAACGATAACAGAAAAGTTAGAAATGAATTTGCAATCTGTAATCTCTATAGTATACCTCAAAACCACCGATGATAAGCAGGCCTTGTATATTAAATTGCTTGATACGAGCAGCTATTTCACCTTTTTTATCGCCCGGCAACGTGCGCTTAGTGCCCAGGAAAGCGCCACCTTGCGCCACCCAGCCGGTCACATCCGACCTTAAATCAAACGATTTCAAATGTTAAATAGGTACGAAATCCTCACTTCAGCCGAAAGACATCCACTTCTGAACTAAAGTTCAAAAGATGTCCGGTAACTACCAGTCCTGGGTCGCCCTTATACGACGACATTCACCCGGTGTTCGATCCAACTCGTTGCGGAACTGAGTGCCTAGTGCGAGATTTCCGATCGCGATTTTCGATCACGTAACTTCACGCCTGTAATCCCCGAAGGGGTAGGCAGAGGCAAATGCATGCATTCAATCATACATGCAAACACCCACGACTCGCCGGTTACGTTTTGGCCCATGTAACAGGTGGCGAACCTGTTGCCATCTCCGGGCACATTACCAAACTCCGGGGTACTGGGAAACTTCCAGAAAATGGAAAAATCCCAATAGAAGCAGAGATAAAGGATTTTAAACCGTTATCTCTAATATCCCCCGACCCGGGAATCGAACCCAGGACCTCCAGCGTAATAGTAGTGGCCTGCTACCACTACGCTACTGAGGCAGTAGCGTAGTGGTAGCAGGCCATCTAGCGGTGAATCGATGACGCTCCTTCAATTCCATACAAATCTGCGTTTGCTCTTACGCGATCGAATTCGCGTATGAGTAAATAAAATCTCGCACTAGGCACTCTGTCCTCGCTACGTCTTCCGTTACGCGCTTGCCTCTCGATAAGCCTTTCCGTCAGTCTATGTGCCCTGCAAATTGCCTCTTAATAACGCCCATAAAATAACTCAGTCCCGGCAATCAGCAACCGTTCACGAGTAGGTATTACTGGTACGCACGACAGCCATTGCTCTCCTCGACCATTTTGGAGGGAAGTGAGCATAAAACTATACTATTAGGGGGACAAAAGCCATTCGGTTAGGCGGTCGACCCGCTGAAGTGATGACCGTTTGGATATCGATTCATTAATTAAGTTCGCGTGTCATATAAATAAAAAAACAGCTCTCTCCCACCTGCTCTATCCAAAGGATAGGGAGGATTTGTTTAAAAAGTGCGATGAAGTGAGTTTTTGGCTAACAGTATCGCCGTATCCAAAGGATAGAGCAGGTGGGAGAATTGTTCAAAAAGTGCGGTGAAATGAGTTTTTGGCTAACAGTATCGCCGTATGTTTTTACTGTTTTAAGTTAAGAAATTGTGAGGTCTACAGGTCAACAAAACAAACCAGTCCATTTTGACGATGTTCCCGCTGATAAAGCCTTCGATGCCGTCATGTATGCCGAGCACAGTGTCTCCGCGGTAGATACAGTTGCGCACGAAAGAGCGCACGGCCGCGTTCATACCACACGCCGGCGCACCCACGTGCATTACGGCCAGCGTGAATCCTTCCTGTTCATAAAACAATTATCTACAAATAAAGATTACAATGCCATTAAATTTCGATGCATAGGCTTGGTGGATGATTATGTCATGAAACGATATTAATATAACTGCATGGAGCTTAGGAGGGTGACGACTGAAACGGCCTAAAGGGGCGACTGCTGCAAAATTCAATATATGAACAGAAAATATGTTCAGTCAATCATAATATAGGTCACTTCTGGGTGTCTGACAAAAGCACTTGCAGTCAAAAGCCGATCGATCACGTAACTTAATGACTTATCTAATCAATAATTTCTTTCACATTGTATTGTATATTTTTGTTCGTAGAATGACACAACTAGTTAGGGTTTCAAACATTCTTAGGTATAAGTAATGTAATGAATAAAGGATAATAGCAACTTACCGCTGGTTTACCCGATTCATCAAACGCTCCCTTAGGAGGCTTTAGGCGAGTTAACATTTTGTATGTCTCTAAGTTCCTTGCAAAGCTACGTCCGCGCAGTTGGACGGCCAAATCCCAGTTTTTGTCAGCCATAGCCTAATGTAAAATGGTTACATAATTTGAACAATTATTATTTCTAAGTATCTTTACAGTCAAGCTATACGTGGACTCGTAAAGAACTTGCAATGGAGGTTATAATGTTTTTACATGTTGAAGGGGCATCACGCACTGCCTAATTTATATGTTGCTGTATGAAGTAGGTATCATTTTGCGCTATCGTGTTCCAGTTTCTGACAATGAACCAAAAAATCTTAAGTCTCTAGTTTTTGTAGATTACTATAGGCTGCAGTATGAACTGGGGACTTGTTTACCACTGTCATTACTTACACAAAAATAATAAGTCGTTGACTTGACTTGCCATTTGCAACCTT
This sequence comes from Macrosoma leucophasiata, assembly GCA_036365455.1. Taxonomy (NCBI): domain Eukaryota; kingdom Metazoa; phylum Arthropoda; class Insecta; order Lepidoptera; family Hedylidae; genus Macrosoma; species Macrosoma leucophasiata. The sequence goes on along the minus strand of JAWQUS010000009.1, from coordinate 13,395,734 downwards.
CAGTTTTTTGCAGGTACCTATGTCCAAATGGTCCAATAAAATTGATAGAATCATGCACTAGACTTTTTGGATGAAATTTGATTGAAGTGTAAAAGAAGTATGGTTAAAGATTCCTTGTAGCACTTATTTTAGATATCCCAGAATCCGTTAAAAAATCGGTACAAAAAAAGATTTTCTACTCATAATAGTCGCAGTAGACATTTTAGATTTAAGGAGGAGTGGTGGTATTAGGATATAATAATAAATATTTGGATAATATTGACGTATTGATAATGGATTTATTTCATTTATTGAAAGCATGGGTAATAACGTACCTGAGCAACAGCCTTGGTGCGTCTCACACACTCCATAAGCGGTAGCCGGATGGCCTGGTTACCGTCCAGAGACACCACACACGGGTCCGTGTCTGGCGTTGCCTCCATTAACGCCATTACAGCTTCAGCACCCATACGACAACCCTGTGAAATATCCAATCGCAATAATATACTTGTATAAACACTCACGACTTTTTATGTTTTTATTATGTTAAACTGTGTAGTTATTAAGGTTATTGTGGTGATAAATAAATAAATAAATAAATAAAAAAAATAAAAAAAATAAATAAAATAAAGATGTAGTCGATGAATTCTGCGCTTATCCAAAATCAATCAAATATAGCTTTAATTACCATCGCATAAGATGCCTCTGATAGTCCGTAATTAGACAATAGCTCCCGGTATTACAATTTTTAAATCCTATGTTACACGTTGCATAGCAGCTCGCTAGAAGAGATGGGAATATGTATTACGTAGATTTCTTACCAATATCCTATCGAAAGCAGACGGCGACCCTCCTCGCTGAACGTGACCAAGTACGGTAATACGGGTATCCTGCTGCAGATTGTCCACCACCACTTTCTTCACCAGCTCAGCGGTGATCGGTTTGCCTTCGCGATCTATCGCACCCTCCGCCACGATGATTATGTTTAAGCGCTGGCCTGATTTCCTTTCCTAGACCGTTGAAATTATTATTTAGATGTTTTGCAAGTGTACCTACTAAGTAACACGATAGAAAATTATTAGTAGCAAAACAAAGTGATATGTGTAGATAATAGTGGTTTAGTTAAAGCACGGCGCAGTCCTCAACTAACGTCTTTGTTAATTATCTTAAACCATAACATATGCAAGCAATCTATTTTGATGCAAATTAAAATAAAATAATTACTTAGATACATAACTCAAAGTAAGGGTGCCAATGGGTATCGTTAGGTATTTTAAGAATCGTGCAAGTAAATTATTAGGATAAACATCTACTGTCTAAAACACTGAATGTACCTAATGCACCTACTTACCTACTGTTCTGAAGATTTTTTTCTAAAACGTGATTTAATCCATATTTACAAGTTACAGTTTTCCAACCTATGATCTCCGACTTCCGGATTAAGTAAATCCGGAAGTCCGAACATGTGGTGGAAAAAATACAATTGTTTCACCAGATGCTCGGAATAAATTGAGGTAGGTAATTTGAACCAAGTAGAAAAAAGACTTTATGAATTTAAGTAGAAAAATATGTGAAAGGTAGTTTAATAAACTTGTATAACATAGGTCACTATTTATTATACTTAATATAGGTAGGTACATTGGCAACCAAATTATTTTAATCTTCTATTAGTCCCCATGTAGGTATTCCTATCAAACTAGGTATAATCTTGGCTCAAAAGTTGGAAAAGTTGATTTTTTTTTAATCTCTTATTACAAGCTACAGCATTTAAGTACCTACCTGCGTAGTTTTAAGTAATGCTTAAAATAAATTATTAGGTAGTCAAATATGCCTACATGACAAGAAATATGGATCGTAAAAAATCTGAGTTTATTAAATAAACTTTAGGATGAGCTATCAGTCAAATATTATCTCAATTTTATCTCGATTAGATCATGTTTCGTAAGTGCCTACTTGAATAGAACAGAGATGATAACAATATCTAAATATTTCAATATCTTCAAATTCTTTTAGAAAAGTAATAATGTGTAGATAACAGAATCAACAGGCGATAATTAAGCTGAATAGTATACCATAGCGAAATTAGAAGAAACTTATAGATACAATAAATATTTGACAAACAACACACAACAGCAGCAAGTAGGTAGTTAATGAAGAAATTGAATCGATTGTGAGAGCTCCCAAAACAACTGTTATTTAATCAATGTTAAATGATTCCTCTTTTATCCAGTTAGTGTGCTGTTTAAGCAGTGACATCATTAATTGTGTGTTATAAGTGTACAGAGCCACTCAATTAAGCTTGCATACCTGTTGCAACCTTTTGCAAAGCTTTTCAACCCAATTATTGGGAACAGGGTCCTCAGGAATGAAAACTTGGTCTGCTTCACTTGCCAGTGCGGCCACAAGTGCCAGATAACTGCAACAAGCAGCACCCGAGCGTAATGGACCATGCAAATGACACCCCATACACAGTATACACTGATAAACAAGAGGTATAAGTACATGGGTCAATGAGTAACAATTTTATGCAAAAAGTTTAAATAACACCAAAATTTTGAAAGAAAACACCAATAAAATTATGCCAGTCAATTGCCAATTCATAACAACCGAAGATAAGTAGATATATCATGAAGGAATAAGTGATCCTGCTCCCATGTAAACACACACAAAATTTACAAAAAATCTTGCCTCCTTTATCTTTTCACACAATTTTTTATCCCAATTGAGAGGCGCTGGCTCTTCGCAAATGAAACTATATGTAGCATCCGTACAAAGTGCTGTAAACACTGCAAGAAAACTAATAGGAATCTTAAGTTACAAGGAGAATAAAAAAGAAAGGTATTGTTGCTAGTACAGTGGACATTCATGATGCAAAAAAATGATTATCAAAAGGTAACTCTTGCCTGTTCTAACTTATCACATAGTTTATCTTTCCAATCCACTGAAGGTGGTGCTTCAGGAATAAACACAAAATCTGCTTCAGACGCCAATGCTGTGACCACAGCAAGATATCTACAGGAAGTTAAATATTAACAAAACATTATATAATATATTGTTATATTTATGTATAATTCATAGAATTATCCTTTTTTGTACATCTATGTGTTAGTTTATTTTGCTAGCTTGGATTTTATTGTCAACATTCTAGGGCTCCATCTTCTTCTATCTAATGGCTAAAATATTTATCACAGATCAACAAATCAATAAATAACCAATGTGTATTGTAAATTTTTTAAACATATAACAAGTTGTTTTAATGATTTTTCAGACAAAGCCAATAGTATAACAAACCTGTCATGGAATGTGAAGCCAGTGACGTCTAAGGAACAATTGAAAATCAATTGTCATATTTCCTAGTGCCTTGATGGGTTAGTATATAGGGTGTCCCAGAAATAAACGATAAACCGCAAACGGGTGATAGGCCAAGTCATGACGGTTATCAGAATGTATTTGTCATGTGTTTTTAATATTATTAGGATTTTAAAAAATATTGGAATAACCAACATCCTGCGATGATCCTTCAAGTTCCAAGACCACAAATATTACTTTCTTGTAATTTCCCCCTCTGTATTATAGTCATGACTAACCCTTCTGTAAACTACAGTCCATAATTAAAATCCTATTAATATTAAAAATATATGACAAATATTCTTTTTCACATTTTTCTGATAACTTCATGACTTTGGCCTATCATCCGTTTTCGGTTTATCATTAATTTCTGGGACACCCCGTATAATTTTTCTTTATTATAGAAAATCATTAAACTGGAGATACTATCTTATCCAGTACAGGAATCAATGTGTTTATTCTTATCTAGATTGATTACTTACCCACAATGTCTACCCATGACCTCCATAATAAATGTTCTTTGATGAGAGTATGCAGTGCTCACAATGGCATCAATTGCTTCAATAATACGATGCAAAGCAGAGTCTGTACCAATTGTCATATCTGTCCCACAAAAATCATTATCGATTGAGCCCACCTGAAATTAAACATTTATTACTTATTTTTACTGTTTCCTTTCCTTATTTGGTTCAAAAAATATATAATAATAAATTATTCTTTTTTACGGCATTAAATTATTAGGTCATATTAAAATTACCATTCCAGCAATATGTAAATATTTATATTTCTCTCTTTGATCTTTAGTAATTTTGTTATTCTCCAGTAATTCATCAAGGAGACTAGACCACTCCTGACGGAACAAATTAGCTCCAGTAAGTGATCCATCACCTCCAATAACCACCAAGTTAGTAATACCACGAGTGACCAAATTTTCAGCAGCTTTCAAGCGCCCTTCCCTCTTGCTAAAATTTTAATATGTTTAAGTATTTTTTACTAAACAAATATGTAATAGGAAATTGTCCTTCCTTTCAAACCACTAAGGACATTCATTATAGAAGGCTGTTACCATAATATGAATTTGCATAAGATTGCACAAAGTTACATTATGGATTATGATTCAATATAACAAATTTATTTGAAGCTATAATATTTTAGTTTATGCTTCAATATTATTGTGTTCATATTTAAAAATTGTATCACAATTATCACAATGACCATGTGTCAAAAAATAAATAATAACTCACATAAAATCCATGCATCGTGCTGACCCAATAATGGTACCTCCTTTATGAATGATAGAACTTACAGAGGACCAATTTGCTTCCTCAATATTGTCGCCACCATCTACCATACCTTGGTAGCCCTCACGTATGAAATAAACTTTGCATCCCAAGTATATACCCATTCGAACGACGGATCGGACTGCGGCATTCATACCCTGAGAGTCGCCACCGCTTGTAAACACAGCAAGACCTTTCCCTTTGTGGGAACCTCTCCCGATAAACTTCTGGGTCGTCGTCACATCCATCTTCACGGCTTAGTTTCTCCGATAAGCCTACAATACCGCACAACTCATTTATTTATGTTATTATGTAATTAACCACAGAATCCTAATCAGTAAACGCTATTGACCTTTAATAACAAATAATTTAAGTTAGAAGAATTTCATCAAAAGCTTTATACGCACCAAAATAAATTTAAAAAATCCTTGTATTCAAACGCAAGACAAGGTGAACTTCATCAAGGTGACCTTTGTAATGACAGTAGACGTGTGTAACTCTTTACTGTTTCGAATCACTGTTACGACACATTTCGATGTTCGGAAAGATTGGAACACCAATGCTGTTTAAATTCAAATGCATCATTTGGAACTCACTCGAACATTATTACTCTGTTTAGCGCGTTCATGTCGCTTGAGGTGATTGAGTGTGACCGCATGACCGCAACCAAGACACTTGACATTAGAACATTTGAATCAGTGAATCAGCTATCAGCTAGCGAAGCGAGAGATCGGGATCGGGATAACAGTACAAAATAAGCAAATGAGAATGAGATACCAAATGAGATGTTATTTTATTACTTAAAGTACCTAATTTGGACGTAATATTAACGACTTTGGCGTTTGTATGAGGAATAATTTAGGGGCGAGTTTTGGAGGGAACCCTGTGGTGAAGGCGTGTGGTGCTCTTATTTTATTTCGTTTTCTTGGTGTATTTTTGAGTTATATTAAATAAAGTTGGTGGCATTTTGTTTGATATTAGGTTTATTACGGTGCCCGTGTATAGTGAAATAGAATAACGGTGCGAAAACACGGCCTTTCAGGTTGCCTCCAAAACTTCATTGTAAAAATTCTGATAAAGTAGCCATGCCATCGCTTTACTCGAATAACTTGACTGTAACTCACTTGACTGCAGTGTTACCAACTCCGAAATTGATTGGGTGGTAGAAATCTTCTAAAATTACGATAGATTTTCCGAAATTATATGGTACCTATAATTTGAAATACGGTAAAATTACCGTGATTATTTTTTTATTCGTGGCGTTTTAATACACTACTTTCGGCACTGAAACTATTGTCGATATTATGAAAATGCCTTAATTATATTACCTTTACGATGCCAGTCACAGTATTCTTTAATAAGTATCCATTCCTCTCGGAACTTTTGCTTTTAACTTTTTCTTTTGGCTGGTATTTGACTATTTTCTCGTTCAGATGCGCTGTCATGATCACCAAGGGTGTCGCCCGCCAACGATTAAGCATTTAGGGTAGTTGACTATTAAGTTGGTAAATTGGGTGTAGAGGACCCCGGCTAGTACTTATTCTTATGGCACATATTATTGTCAGTCTTTGCTATAAATTGTGCTTCTTTTTGTTTTCTAGAGAGGTGCAGCTCCCCTCTGCCACCCCGCGGCGTTTAAAAACTTCAGATAACACAAGAAATGACAAAATAAAGTATGTACTATCAAGTGAAATAAAAATAATACAGAGAATTATAAAGTTCCAAGTAATCATCTAAATTAAAATACACACTGCTTCTACCAAACTTGTTCGTATAATATCTCTCATCTCCCATTAAGTTCTCCCTAGGTTATTTATTGGTGGGGAATACAGTGTATCGCTAGATTATTGAGAATACTCTATTGTAATACTACTAATACACCTAAAACCTTGTTAATATCGTTTATCCAAATGTTTATTAATTGATCTCATACCTATTAAGGTGTTTTTTGCTAATGTAGTTGTAAACGTACGGTAGGTGGTAGATCTTTGCTAATTACGGTGTTTTTACCGTAATTACGGTGCAGTTGGCAACACTGCTTGACTGACATATTATACTTGATAACTTATCTAATTACTTGAAACTTACATATTATACTTGATGACTATATTATACTAACTTTTACACTGCTTATATAAATACGAAATATCGTTTTACTTGATACTGGCAATATGCGTAATAGCGATGCCATAATAACAAAAAAAAAATTAGGGGCCGTTTTTTGTTTGCAATATTTTGCTTCAGATTTTTTTCTTAAAAAATATGACATGGATATCAATATTGAGGTTTCTTGGGGTACTGATAAAGAAAATGGCATCTGTTTTCAGATCCAAGATGGCGGACGACTTTTTTTTTCAAAATGTGATATGGGTATCATTTTCGAGGTTTCTTGGGGTGCTGATAACGAAAATGGCATCCGTTTTCAGATCCAAGATGGCGGACAGACTTTTTTTTTCAAAATATGATATGGGTATCATTTTCGAGGTTTCTTGGGGTGCTGATAACGAAAATGGCATCCGTTTTCAGATCCAAGATGGCGGACAGACTTTTTTTTTCAAAATGTGACATGGGTGTCAATTTCGAGGTTTCTTGGGGTGCTGATTACGAAAATGGCATCCTTTTTCAGATCCAAGATGGCTGATAACTTTTTTTAAAATCAAACGCGTGTAACCTATGAAAGTGATATTTTCATACAATCGGGTATACCACCCCAAACTAAGCAGTTGATCTGTATTTCATATCTTTGACGCAATGTTCCAAATGATGCATAAAATGATTCAGAACAGTTTAGTGTTTCAGATGCAAATGATCCATTCACAAGGGCGAGACGTTTCTCCCACAGACCAATAACCAAGACAGACGGCCATCTCCATACAAGCCACCTATAAATTTATCTAGGTATGCAGTGAAGTAAAGAGGGAGAGGCATATACTATGGATCCCATTCATGACTTTTCGCTTTGTCACTTGCAGATGCACTACTTTTATACGGGCCAAAAACTTCCATCTCGTTTTCTCCATACCTACTTGAATTGTTTTGGTATAGACCTAACACGACATTCGATAGTGCTGGAATGCTGCATTGAATGGTGTATCGAAAAACCGTCAAGCATCATAAAAAATCGGTTTAAGAGCTCTTACGATGAAAAATAGCCATTGCATGTATCCCACAATCATAAGCGGGTTTTCAGAGGTGCATATAGTTAGCGAAAAGAACTTAGAGAACCGTTTTATTTGCGAATTTCTCTGCTGAATATATGGAAACCGATAGCTAGGGTTGTCCACGGAGAGCACATTTTACCGGTTTTAACGGATAAATCGCCTACGAACGATAGATGGCGCTGTGATCGATTTAGAAAGGTTCACAATAAGAAATAACGCGTTTTAAATAAAACTTTTATTAAAAAATTGTTTCAAATAGGAAATAAAACCATTTGTTTTTCTCAATATATTAAAATGTTTTTCTTAACAGATAAGGCACCCGTAGTGGGTATTTTAATAATAATTACACTTTATACAATTTCAAAATTACTACATTACGTATCTTCACTAGCACACAACCTTGAAAAATCATAAACAACTAAAGATTAAAATAAAATATAATCTTTGTTCTAATGAGAAATTGTACTTCAGATTAAAATCAGACTTGATAAAACAAGTAATGGATTTTTATAAAATGTTATGATTGAAGTAGTTCAGTTACATATTACAAGATTAATTAATGATGATATAAGAAGGTACCACATAAACTTTCTATTAAGAAAAAATAATTAAATTAATTTACAAAATATGTGTCATTTATTTTATCTGATCCATTATGTGTCATGAAGGTTTTGTTTACCCCAGATATTAGTGTATGAATGGTCGTTTTTGTGTGTATGTGTATGTATCTTCACGCCATATGTATGTATGTATCTTCACGCCAAGTTCCTTACGGGGTAGGCAGAGACTGTGGAGCGCCAGATACCCCAGTTCTGACACGCCTCCCGTGCTTCTTCCATATTCATCATTCTCTTCATACATGCACACAGATTCCTAAAACATCTTTGTGTGTCTCCTCCTAATTAAAACAATATTAAAAAAGACATGATATACATTAAAACTGATTAGTAGCCTCTTTATTCATAAATTAAAGAAAAAAATACATTGGCATTGAACCTGTGACCACAGGGTAACCAGTCCAGCCGTTTTCTCACTAAGCTATCAAGTCGATTTTTTCTTTAATTTCAAAATCACAATAAAACAGCCAATATGACAGCCTCTTTGTGACAAACAGAAAACGTTTTTCCATATTCCATAAAAACACAGACAAAAATTTTCAATTCAAAAAGAAATAGTCAATAATCGGCGGCATATAGTACGAGTTAAAAATATAAAAGTTATATTAAAATATTTAAATACGGATTTCAGGCAAACAATAACAATTAAAATAAATAACAAATAATGATGTAAATAGAAGATACACATTAAAAAATTTAATATAGTCATTTTAGACTCCTAAAATAATACAAAAACATATTTACAGTTTTATCTTGTATACTCCTAAAACAAACAATTTTACCTAAAGTTTATAAGTGTATATTAAATTATTATCCATTCATATAAAATTTAAATGACGTTTGTTAGACTCGCTTAACTCTACAAGGGCTGGACCGTTCTTTTAGTTAAATATTGAAGAGTCCAAGGAAGGTTTTTCTCTTTACAATTGCATATTTGCGTACCTATACATATAAAATAATACTTTAAAATATGTACATGATTAAAGATTATAAAAACCAGTCTAACTACACATATTTATGTGATAGAATTATGTAACTTAGAGGTTTTCTTTCTTTTATGGTTATTTTTCATCGCTCAAGACTATATTATTTATAGCTATTTAACAATTATTGTTGATGACATTTTATTTTTATTAAAATATCCTGTTAAATGTCAAAATAAAAATACTTATAATACCTATAATTATTGTATGTTCTCAAACATATGCCTTAGATATTGAGAGTTATATTTAATTCAATTAAGTTACTTATAATAAAAATATTTTTTCTATTTCATTATAAATTATTTACAAATTAACACTTCAATCAATCAATCAATCAAATCATTTAATTGTTCAGTAAGGTATATGGCAGATATTATGATAGAATATTTTATGCGCTTACTGTGCCACTTAAATAGCGTACAAATATTAATTTATTTATTTATTTATTTAAACTTTCTGCACAATTAACGCACAAGAGGCGGACTTAATGCTAGACAGCATTCTCTACCAGTCAACCTTAGGGTTGTGTAGAAAACGTAGATTAGTAGTGCATTGCAAAAGCGTTGAATACGGTAAGTTAAAAGTCATTATAAAAACATATTTCATGAATAAATACGACTATACATTAAGAAATACATATAGGAAAATATATACATACATATCTAGACAATAACATAAATAGATATATGCATAAATATAATATACACATAACCATAATATATATACCTATATATATATATATATATATATATATATATATATATATATATATATATATATATAAATATAGATAATTCTGATTACAAACAACTTAAAATAAAATAAAATGACGAATTCTTTATTGTAACGAAATAACTCAAAGCATCTTGAGATAATAGTCTCGGAGCTTTCTTTTAAACGTGATTTTACTGGAAGCTTTTCTTATATCCGTGGGTAGCGAATTCCAGAGCTTTATTGACGAAACAGTAAAAGAGTTGGCCATGAAACCAGTACCGTGAGTGGGAAGAAGAAGAGTAAGAGATTCCGATGAACGGAGATTGAGACTATGAGAGTCGCCCAGAATATGAAAATTGAGTTTGAGATAATCAGGGGAACCAGGATCGTTTAGTATTGAGAATAATAAGCAGAGTATCCTGACAGAGCGTCGCTCCCGGATAGGAAGCCACTTGAGCTTGGCACGAAAAGACGAAATGTGGTCGTACTTGCGGAGTCCATAAATGAAGCGAATGCAGTTATTTAAAATACGATCCAATTTGTTCAGAAGTTCTTGGGAAATATCCGGAAAGCAGACATCAGCATAGTCAATTATAGGCAACACAAGAGATTGTATCAATAGCATTTTTGTTCTAGTTGGTAAAAAGTTTTTAAATCTATAGAGAGACCGCAGCGAAGCTGTAACGTTTTGACTAACTGTCGTAATTTGCTTGTTCCAACTAAGGTTGGAATCTATGTACAGACCTAAACTCTTAACAAATGGCGAGAAAGGTATAACAACATTATTGAATAGAACAGGCGCAAGTTGTTTATGATCAATTTTTTTAATAAAGTAAGAACTACCCAATATTATGGCCTGGCATTTATTGATATTAACTGAGATACCGAAATTCTTGGACCATTGTAAGATTAAATCAAGATTTCTATTCAGATTCGATATGGCAGATTCCAAATTGTCCAAATTAGCCTGTGTATATAATTGCAAATCGTCAGCGTACAAATGGAAAGAGCAGTTGAGATATTGAGTCAAAGAATTAATTAATAATGAAAATAAGAGAGGTGAGAGAATGCCGCCTTGTGGAACACCAGAGGTTAAGTCGCACCAATCGGACAGATCCCGATCTATGCGAACCGCCTGCTGGCGTCCGTGAAGATAAGCCGAGAACCAATCCTGTACATGAGATGAGGCGCCAGCTTGATTAAGAACAGTTATAAGAATATCATAATCTACAGCATTAAATGCATTTGAAAAATCAATTAAGACTAATACCGTCAGCAACGAATTTTCCATCCCTGCCCTAACGTCCTCGGTAATTTTAAGCAAGGCAGTGGAAGTACTATGGCAAGGCCTAAAGCCAGACTGGTACGGGGAAAGAAGATTATTCTGGAAAACATGATGGGACAGCTGTTTATGTACTACAGCTTCGAGAACTTTAGACAGAAAAGGCAAAATCGAGATTGGCCGAAAATGATTATCCAAACAGGGATTAGTGTATTTTGGAAGCGGAATTACGTGTGCTTTACGCCATTCTAAAGGAAAAGTCCCTGTTTCTAAGGAAAAGTTGATGATGTGAGTAACGAAGGGGAGTATACAATTTAAAATAAGGGAAATCATGACTCTACTAACTTCATCACAACCAACTGCCTTAGATTTAATTGAGCTCAATATCTTGTTCACCTCATCACAAGTAACAGGAGAAAAAGAGAAGGAGTGAAATATTGGCATAGAAGTAAGTTTCTGAATCGTGCCAAGTTTCGTTTGATAATCCAATACATAACTTTTAGCAAAGTGAAGGTTAAGCTGATTAATTGAAATATTTGAACCAAGAAAACTTTGTTGAGACTTTGTTAATCCGAGAGATTTCAGAAACTTCCATATGTCTGCTGGAGAACAGTTGGTAATGTTATCAAAGACATAGCGGACATACATAATTATTAAACAAATTTTAACTTTTAGATGACAATAAGGTTTTGCAATCCAAAAATTATATTTAAAATTACTTTTTTTTTTACAAAACCTGCAATTTTACAATTACAATTAAATAAAAATAAGCATCAAGTATATACGAATTACAATAAAATTATCAATTTAATTTAAATTTAGTCAATTTTGTCGGTCAGAAAAACTTCACGAACACTATTTCATATTACAAAATGAAAGTGTTCGTTAATATACATGTTTAAAATATTAGATTTCATTATTTATTTAAATCAATTATTTCATTATAATATTATATGTATGACTAGCTGACCCGGCAAACTTCGTATTGCCCCACAGAGAAATAATGAGTATAAGGTTTGATAGAGACGGACTATTTATTTCTATGGAAAAATGAAATTGTGGTTTTTACTATTTCCCTTCAATTTCTTCATATTTTCTTACCTTTTAAACCTTCCCTGAACTGCCAAAAATCATCACAATCAAAACCAAAATTAGCCAAATCGGTCCAGCCGTTCTCGAGTTTTAGCGAGACTAACGAACAGCAATTGATTTTTATATATATAGATATACTTAAACATAGTGCAACTGAAAAAAAATATTCTTAAACTAAAATCTACTAATCTGGTTAAGTTCTACATATTACATATTGCATATTCATGGAATTGTTATTTTCATTTACACTAAAATATATTTTATTGTAGTAATAGTAATGATTCCGAGTAAGTTATACGTATATTTTAAACGATAATTACCTAAAGAAAAATGGAAAGAAAAATTTGACTTCAGGCGAGACTCGAACTCGAGGCCACTGGGAATCTAGTCCAGTCGCTCTTCCAACAAAACATTTTTCTTTCCATTTTTCTTTAAATAAAATATATTTCACAAGCATGTGTTAATGCGAAATAATATAAAACAGTTAATTACCTATTCAATAGTCATATTAAACATAATAATTTGATCATATATTTCGTAACATTATTAAAGTGGTATTCATTACAAATACTTGTGTATCGCACTCGTTTTATGTTCACAATAAGCTATGGGCATGTCCAAAACTGGACAAAGGCCTCCTCCATCCTAGTCCATTGGCCTCTTTATAGATTAAATTATTTATACCCTTAGCAATTACCAACTATTAAGACAAATAGTTCATACTTGTCAAATCTTTCACAAGTCATTTGATTTTATCGATCATCGCGGGGTCAGTTAGTAAATTTAAACCTAAATAAAAAAATTACATTGTATCTATTCCATACCACATTCGAATAATATACTACCTACATGAAGTTTATATTATTGTAATTTGACTTCGATGAAATTCGATTCGATGTTAATTTTTGAGCACACTTCACTCAGTATTTAACAGCTAAATTCATTGATTGTTGTAGTTTTTTTTATACGCTAGCATACTCTGAAAATAACATTTCTATTATCTATGACAATAGGTAGATAATAGAAATGTTATTTTCAGAGTATACTGGACACTTTTTCAAGGGTCTCTCAGAATTTCTCTCCTTCTCGCTCTCTTTAATACTAAGCCTGGGTTGCACCACAATACAGATTTCTTTAAGTTAGAGAAGGATGTGAAATATTACAATAACTTTAACTTTAACAAATATCGTGGTGCAATCCAGGCTTATAATTCTTCGTTCCAGAAAATAATCTATACTACTACTACACAGCGGAGGCGGAGATATTCATTGTTTTACAAACATTATACATTTTACATAACAAAGGAATAGGAGTAAAGTTAGATTAGATTTCAATGAAGAACTGCGCTCAATGACAATGACAGAACTTGATTTACAATAAAAGAAATAAAATACGTTTACACTCACAGCCCCACCGTATCCATAACCTGTGTCGTGGTGCCGTTAAACACAAACAACACATACACGAACACCCAGACCCGAAATAAATATCTGTAGGCCAATTCGTCCTGGTGCGGGGATCGAACCTGCTACCCTTCGAATCAAACGGTCATCTCACACCGCTGGACCAAGCGGGTCGTCAATATTGTTAACGTCAATATTGACAATGTTATTATAATACTTATATTAATACTTTTCTATGCTAAACCAGTGGAGTGCATTGCATATATGTAATCAGAATGAACAGAGGCTTCCTCCACATCTCGCAGTAGGATTGAGTTAAGGTACTTGTTTTCTTTACAAATCCATTATCTAAAAATAAATTAAACATTAAGTTTTTTTTTTTAGAGAATTTCAATTTATTTTTTGATGAGGTGTTGAGCTGAGCTCTATGTATTTGCCTATATGCAATGCACGCCATAGGCTAAGAAAATACTTCTTCGAAATCTTCATACATCTTCTTTTATGTATTTATAGCAAAGTTGCAGCATCAGAAAAGAAAAGAGCTGTGCGTGCTATCTACGGGCTAAGTCCGCGAGTGTCTCTCAGAGATAAATTTAACGAAATAAATATATTGACTGTAGCTTCGCAATACATTTACGAAAATGTACTGTATGTACGTAAAAAATATTAGCGAATTTCCTAGTAGAGCTAATGATTATATGAATACTAGGAACAAACACAAGTTGTCTGTGCACACAACACGACTGCATAGGGTGAGTAATTCTTTTAGAGGTCAATGTATACGCTTCTTTAACAAAATACCTGAAGATGTTCAAAGTCTTTCGATTAATAAATTTAAGAAAGTTATCAAAAAACGCTTATACATGTGCAACTATTATAAAACATGTGATTATCTTAATGACAATACACCATGGGATTGAAGCGATCGCTCCCAGGCTATTTCGAAAACCTGTACTTTGGATTTACAGACTGTATTAGATTTAAGTTTATATTCAAAAGAGCTGTACTGAGTTTCTTCAGTGGCGGAGCTCTTCTCAGTATTGACTTAACCTTTATTATGACGACCAAATTCATTCTTTCTCAGTTTCTTTTGAAATGGGGAAATGGAGGAATTTGTAAGTAATTGATGCTTTCCATATTATACAAAATTGTTCAGTGTCTATTTAATTTATTATGTGTTTTTGATTATTATTAGTGGTTATTCACTCTAGGTTAGTTTAAAAAAAATGACGATGTAAAAGTGCTCTCCAGGAGCCTAATTATATGAAATAAACTGAATAAACTAAGAATTCTTTATGCAATGTTAGGTTAACATCACGAGAGGACTGCCAAATCCACTTGTCGCGGTATTTTGATGAGATGTCCCAAAATTTTTATAGCAATGGGATCATGTCCCTACCTACAAGATGGCAAAAGGTTATCGAACAAAATGGTACATACATACTTTAGTTAAATTTAAATAAACTATATTAAAAAATGTTTTGAATTATCTTAAAAAATGCGAAGAAACTTTTTCCCCAACCTAATATATAGCGGCTGAATTGAGAACCTTCTCGTTGTTTTGCACTCGGTTAAAAATGGAAAAGTTTGTACAAAACAAATAAACATTTGGATAAGCGAAATGTCGTGATGCAGAAGCAGTCGAGTAATTAAAGCGTTGTGTTTGACTGTTTCATTTTATGGGAGACTTAGATATTCCTACTCGTAGAGCTGAGAAGCTGTCATTATGTGTGATAATTAATTTATGTAAGCTGCACTTGATACAACTGGTCAATCCAGTAATAAGTGGTCAATCAGTTGATTTGTTGAAAGCCGCTGTTCCTAGCGAGATAACGGGCACGGCCTTCCTTTTGGTGGTAGCGCGTGCAGTGGAGCTAGGTCTCGTATATGTGAGCGTGTGAACTACGACGAGTTGGCACACGCGAACATGTTGATGCTTAGTCTCGTGACGAAGTTCTGGATGCACTCCATCTCCACGGTCCAGAGGGATCATGGAATTCCTTACATAGCGGGCAGTTTCGGCGACCCAGCGAACTCAAGTATGAGTTGTGACTGTCTGTTGCCCTATATGTGGTGGGGATTATCTGCGGTAATAATATTAGCGTTTGAATTGAAGTGACATTTAATAATTATTAATTGTACCACAAATATTGGTCTCCGTGCGTCCACACTGCAACAAATAACTAGTTATTGATCTGTAACTGTGCAACACTATCATCACTGTATTGTAATTGGTTTGGTTATTGGTTGGTTATTGGTCTGTCTGTGGTGTTCTGTGGTCTGTGACTGTCTAGTTCTGTATAATCTGTATCAGTGTTGCCAAGTCAGGGAATTTCTCCCCAGATGTAGGGGTTTTTCGATTGAGTTAGGGCTTGAATAGGGAAATTTTTTTTGCGCGAAATAAACTTACTCCGGTCAGTCCAATTTCTATTATAAATACTTTTTGTAATGCCTATAATTTCTAAATCTCTTTAAAAACTCGCGGCATGCCACTATCCGCTTGGTATTGGGTATTCTAGGGGATTTCTAGGGGGAAACCAAAAATACCAAAATACTCTAGGGGTAGTCGCTGAGACCAGCTGGCAACACTAATCTGTATTTTCTGTATTGAATATGTATTATAAAAAAAAAAAATTCTGTATTGTTTTTTGTTTCTTCCGTGCATCTTCCTTGATGTTATTTTGTGAAGGAAAGGATATTTTTATTTATTTTGTTGTAAATAGTAATCAATGAGGAATTTTATATTCTTGATATTTTTAACTATATATTTTAAATCTAAGGATTCAGTAAAAGTTACCTTACTTACCTTGGTAGACGATAATTGACAACAAAACAAACGGTAGTTGTACAATATGTCTGCGGAATCTGACATGGAATATTCGGACAACGATGGTGATGAGTATGATTACTACGGAGAGCAAGATGATTGCGACATGGAAACTGTGGATCGTAGCAAATCAGATCCCGAGTATTTCGTGTATTCGTGTCTAAAGGTCGAAGAAGTGGAGAAGTTATTAAACGAATCGATCGAATTGCTCAGTAACAGCCTTCAAATTACGCCTTCACTAGCCAAGGTTTTTGTTTTTATTATTATAATAAGTTCCCTAAAAATTACATTGCGTATTTTATATATTAAATTCTTCACAGGTAATGCTACATGCTTATGAATGGAATGCTCAAGAAATTATCGATAAATATAAAGAAAACGCAAACGAAGTGCTTGTTTATAGTCACGTTAAGCCTAGAGTGCCGTCAGGACCGGGGTGTTCCAGTCACACGGTGTGTGCTGTGTGTGCTAGCACTCCACCTCCACAAAAATATAGTGCCCTGGCTTGTGGTCATTACTTCTGCAATGATTGCTGGGCGATGCATTTTGAAGTACAAATTATGCAAGGTGAGCTACTCATATGATTTTTTAAATGTTTCTTGTATGTTTTTAATTTATTACGAAAATGTACTGTATGTACGTAAAAATATTAGCGAATTTCCTAGTAGAGCTAATGATTATATGAATACTAGGAACAAACACAAGTTGTCTGTGCACACAACACGACTGCATAGGGTGAGTAATTCTTTTAGAGGTCAATGTATACGCTTCTTTAACAAAATACCTGAAGATGTTCAAAGTCTTTCGATTAATAAATTTAAGAAAGTTATCAAAAAACGCTTGTACATGTGCAACTATTATAAAACATGTGATTACCTTAATGACACTGCACCATGGGATTGAAGCGATCGCTCCCAGGCTATTTCGAAAACCTGTACTTTGGATTTACAGACTGTATTAGATTTAAGTTTATATTCAAAAGAGCTGTACTGAGTTTCTTCAGTGGCGGAGTTCTTCTCAGTATTGACTGCCCTTGGAATTCTGCCAAGTGAATAACCTTTATTATGACGACCAAATTCATTCTTTCTCAGTTTCTTTTGAAATGGGGAAATGGAGGAATTTGTAAATAATTGATGCTTTCCATATTATACAAAATTGTTCAGTGTCTATTTAATTTATTATGTATTTTTGATTATTATTAGTGGTTATTCACTCTAGGTTAGTTTAAAAAAAAATGACGATGTAAAAGTGCTCTCCAGGAGCCTAATTATATGAAATAAATGAATAAACTGAAACTGAATTCACAATGTTTCTATTTATCTGTTTTAGGTGTGTCAAATACAATACAGTGTATGGCTCAGGAATGTGAAGTGAGAGCTCCAGAAGATTTTATTTTGTCTCATGTTGCTAAACCAACTCTACGAGAACGCTATCAACAATTTATGTTCAAGGATCATGTGAAGTCACATCCACAGCTCCGGTTTTGCCCAGGACCTAACTGTCAGGTAAAATAATTGATATTAGGTTTGTACATTATATGGTTAACTTACGGCATCAATTAAACCATTTGTGGCAATATGTTGTATGCCATAAAGAGTTAAAATAAAAAATATTTAGACACATTATTAGTATAATAGTATAGATAACTCATATTATTATGTATAACAATTATCATACTAATGTTTTCCTGTCATTATTAAGTCTGCAATGTGGTATTAGGCATTTAAATTCTAAATTTAGGCATTATACCTGCTACTGGGTGCTCTGTTAAAGCTATTCTACTAGATTGTTGAAAGAGAAATAACTGTAATTAGTAAGCAGTAATTAAAATTGTGGTTAATGTACCCACATAACTTCTGTGGTGAATCACTTACTACATTACTATGCTACTTAACAAAAAAATTATGAGTGTTGGTACTTAGTACCAGGTATAAAAATTGTAATTGCATCACTAACAAAACACACAGGCACCATTTGCGAATGCTGCGCATCTGCATTTTGACCTCTGGTCTTTGTGTGGGTGTCAATAGGCTGCAGTCATCACTTAATATCAATGTGAGCTGCATGCTTGTTTGCCACCTGCATTACATGAAAAAAAATGCTTACAATTACATTTATTATAAGGGAATACTGATACTTTGTTTTTTTATTAAGTAGTTGAAAAGAAACCATAAAAAGAACAAGGGCGAAAATTTATGTGTTAAATGTTGGAGTGTGCTTATAAACCATTTGCACAGATTGTATTTAGATATTTTCCCACAGTTTTTGAACAAATTATGTATTTTAATAAAAGGCAAAACAAAAAGAATTTAATCGAACATTATTTATGCGCTATATAAATTTCAAAATCGATTTTGTATACCTATATTGTTGTATATTGTGTATATTGTAACAGATACCAAGAAAGTTATTTTATTTATTTACTACTCGTCTGCTATAACTAGATTTAATCAATCATAATGATTCCTGAATATGAGGTCTCAGTTTGACATTAAATTATTGGATGGACTAATGACCATTGCTCTTCTTTACAAAAGATTCCGATTTTGTTTGACAACTTAATATCAGTAACATAACCTACAAAAACTTTAAACTTATTTATCAATTTTTCCTAATTTGTCGAAAAAACTGTATATAACTCCAGAATTGATGCTGTATTATTAATAATATTTTTGAGCTGAAGACAGTGAGTATTTCACCAACATAAAAACATGTATGGGACTTTGCCATTGTTCTTTATTTAGAAAACTGTGTACATTTAAGTATTTCATCCTACACTACTTCAGAATCCTGTAACATTTTAGAAAACTTGCTCCTAGATGGATTAGGTTTCATCCAAATATGTCCAGTGAGAATTCTTTAAATGGAAAAAATATCTAATAAGCATAGTAATAACTTGTTTCACTGTTTTGCAGTGGATATATCAAGCTCATGTCCGGGTAGGTGCACGTCGTGTGGAATGCAATGGCTGTGAATTGTTGACTTGCTTTTCTTGTGGAGCCCCCCATCATGCACCTACTGATTGTGCTACAATACGTCGGTGGCTCACCAAATGTGCTGATGATTCAGAAACTGCTAACTACATTAGTGCTCATACAAAGGTAAAATAAATATCCTATCAGAATATCTCTAGAATAAATATGTTTCATTTTAAGTATTATAACTTATTTAAATGAAAGTCATTAATTTTGTAGTAAATTATATATTAAAAAATGCACATTCTCATTTGATAGTTCAACTTAATTTTTATCATGTTTGTTATAAGTTTTTTTATTATTTAATTATATTTCAAAGCTATTATATCTTAACTACAATGTACGTTTTTCAGGATTGTCCTAAATGTCAGATTTGTATAGAGAAAAACGGTGGATGTAATCATATGCAATGTGGAGCATGTCGTCATGACTTCTGTTGGGTTTGCTTAGGTGATTGGAAAAGCCATGGATCGGAATATTATGAATGCAGTCGCTATAAGGAGGATCCTAATCTAGCTAATGATAGTCAACATGCACAGGTATTTTTGAATTTTCAAAATATGATGAAAGCTAGGGAAAACTAAGAGGTATAAAAAGTATGGAAAGGAGACGTTCCAAAATGTATGGAGCTTGGGCCCGCACCATGTACACTATGTTGAGAGATGAAGCATAAAATACTAAATTTTCAGCTAATCAAATCATTTATTAAATCTTCAATTAATTGTCGTAAGTATGTTCCAAAACCAAGAATGTCATAGTAGCGATATGGCAACACATTCCTGTCATAAAAAAATTACGTAAAGTAAATATTTCTGACAAAAAAACAACAATTCAAATTATTTTTTGAGTATTTTTCCATGATTCTGCGTATTTTTCTCTAACTTTTGATATAGTGTACAAGGTGCAGGCCCAACGTGGAACTTCTCCTTTAGGATGGAATGATCAGTAATACTTTTGGAATTATTTATTCTTACCTCTCCCAAGGAACCATCAAATAAAACAATTGTTTGATAGTTTCAAAAGGTAATGTATGTTAATGGCACGATGTACTGTTCAAGTGTCATCGTTTATATCTTCCTGGATGGCATAGATTTTATGAAAAGATGTTTGGATAAGCTTAATATGTCCTTGATGACACTTGGTTAATAGATTTTTAATCCTTTTATTACTGTAATTTTCCTACATAACTTTTTTTTCACTCTGTGAATGTATTTTAACCCATTCAGTGACTTGCCTGCAATATGTGCGTGAACGGAGCCCCCTTATTAATTTTTTTTTGCTCGTGCGTGTCTAGTGGGCTTCCACATGCCAAAAACCGCCCCGGGCCCCTGATGACATTAGTCCGCCACTGTCTGTAGTACAGACTTTTTGGTAGAAATTACTTATCTTCAGGCGAAGATATCTAAAGGTTTCGAAATCAATTCTGGTCTGACACGCTTAATCCGCCCATAAGTAACTTTTTCTAAATCAGGAATATGAGCTTTCATGAAACGGCTTTCAAGATAGTTCGAGTAGGTACTATCTAGGTATAAAAAATTAAATAGGAATGATGTATTTACAATTAAAAATTAATTTCGATCATCGTGTATTCAAGTGGGTAGGTACTTAATGTTTTAATGAGTGAACAGGGCATTACTGTTAGAGGCGAACAACTCTTTGCTATTTACTGCTTTAAGGAATCCACTGTAAGGTGCTTCTTCAGCTATATATAGCATATATAGCAGCTTCATAAGTGACTAATAAAATAAAAGTCTTCAGACTTCAAAAAATGCTCCCATCATTTAATTTTCTCTCAGAAATCTAAGATATTGATCAGAGTGCTGTCGACGATGTACTGTACTGACCATACACCTTAACAAATTTTTAGGTCAAGAAAATCCCCGGTGATTGCTCGATTTTTCAATCACCGGAGCTATTCTTTCCACCAATTATTTTCGACCCGATCACTTTGACGTCAATCAGTGTAAATCTATCTATTTCTTTTCTCGGATCATTACCGAAATGTAAAGATACCAAGATACAATGTCTTTATTTCACTAATACAAAACAATTATGCAGCAAATTAAAAATAAAACAAATATCAAATTAAAATTAACAAGTGAATTAACCAGTAAACAAACAAACAATGGTAAAATTATTAAAACAATGTAAATACAAACTATTAGATGAGGCACGGGAGGCGTGTCAGGACCGGGATATCGTGCGCTCCACACTTTGCCTACCCCGTTAGGAACCTGGCGTGAAGATACATATACATGCATACACACTATTGCGAACTATGCCACCAACTGCTATTAAAACCGTCTGTGAATCACTATAATTTTTCGCATAAACTTAACACAAATTGAGCGTTCATTTTCATTCATGACCAATATTTAGATAGAAAGCAAAAGATTTGAAGACTTCCAGCGGAGCGTTTGACTCGTCGCGTTGAGTTCTCGGTTTTCTTCATAAAAATTGTGGTTTGAAGACACAAAGTCTAACATATTTGTTTTGTGATTGTGATTTTATGTGTTTTGGTGCTGGGTAAGTTATAGATCTCGTACTTATTTGTTCAAATACAAATACTTTGTCACATTGGTGTTTCACACAGTATCTTAGGTTTTTTTTTTTTTCTGATCTACCTCCTGCTTACCAAAAATGAACGAACCTCCTGATCCTGGGGACCCCGGTCCCAGTATTCCCACCCACAACGCTTTCTCTGCCCTTTTAACAGTATCTGCCCAAGAATTCGACTCGCATGAGCGAAAATTCACAAAAAAAACAAGAAATACTGATCGTAAGATGCGCAAGTCATCGACATCTCCCGTTAGGTCGAGATCAAATTCAAATTCGAAACGTAGGAAAGCGTCACCGCAAAATCCCACTGTACAAATTCCAATGGATGCTGAAATCCCCGCTGGACAAATTACACCTCCTACTCAATTTTCCCAGGTTCCTACATCTATTTTATCGTCACTTACAACACCTACTACTGCTACACCCGTTGGTCGTGTAGATTACAGCGACTCTGATGTAGGACCTTTCATTATCCATGTACAACGTATTGAAAATACTCCCAATGCAGGCACCACTCTCCATCCTGTCAATTTTGGTAGGTTCCTTTTCAAGAGACGCATTGCTAATGTTGTCGAGGGCAGCATTCAAAGTATCGGTAGAAACCGTATTGCCCTAGCATTTTCCTCAGCAAATCATGCAAATTCCTTTAAAACCAATCCCATTCTTACCACCGAAGGCTATAAGGCATTTATACCTTCATTTAATGTTACAAAACTAGGACTTGTGCGAGGTATTCCATCCGAATGGTCCCCAGAAGAAATCATAGAGTATATTTCCCTCCCTAATAATTGCAGAAGTCCCATTCTCAAGGCTAGGCGACTAAACTACAAAGTAGTAATTGATGGAAAAGCAATTTGGAAACCATCCCAAACTGTAGTTCTTACCTTTGATGGTCAGCAATTGCCAGATAAAGTTTTTGTCTGTTATAATTCCTTACCAGTGGAATTATACATCTACCCCACCGTACAATGCTTCACTTGTTGTCGCTTCGGGCACACGAAAACACAGTGTCGTTCAAAACCACGCTGTTATAAGTGTGGTAAGGAACACGCCGGTGACTCCTGCTCAGTAGAAAAAGAGGATGCCCTTTGCCTTTCTTGCGGAGGACACCATTTTGCTACTGACAAGGTTCGGTGCCCAGAATTCTCCCGCCAAAAGGCAATAAAAACTTCCATGGCTGAAAAGTCCATCTCATATGCCGAGGCTACAAAACTTCATGCCCAAGTGAACAGATCTTTTGCAGATGTGACAAGCTCTAAAAGTATCCCACGTAGTGGTGGGATTAGCCATACTCTTGCTAGCTTGCCTAACTCTCCTTCGTACAAAAAAACTGTATTCTTGCATCCTCGTAGCCAATCTAAAATATCTAAAGGATATGACAAAATTGCTCATAGTGAGATCATCAGACCTTCTTCTTCTCAGACACCTAATGGGTGTGCTCTCCTCGACCATTGCAATGAGTCACCTTCCAATGTATCAACCATATCCCTTCCAATTTTTCTTGCTTCTCTCATTTCAACAATCTCTAACCTATATAATAACTCTTCACCGTCCCACGCCGACTATCTACTTCAAACTTTATCATCTGTGCTTAAAAATGGCTCCATTGGAGAAAATCCTTCAGTGGAACTGCCAAAGCATTAGGTCTGCCTGTAAAAGGGCAGACCTAACATTCCTAGTCCGCGATATAAATCCCAACATAATAGCCCTCTCTGAGACATGGCTGGGCCCGACCAGCTCATTTGGGCTGCCGGGCTTTGTATGTTTCAGGGAGGATAGAACTGACGGGTGGGGTGGTGCCGCCCTGCTCGTCAGAAACTCCATACCTTGTTCCCAAATTCCTATCCCGTCTCACAGCGACAGTTTCCAAGCTGTAGCTGTATCTGTAAATAATATTTCCTTCCTCTCTTTATATATCCCATATCCTTCAGATTCAATCCTTTTGGAACTGAAAGATATTATACTATCCCTTCCTTCTTCTCGAATTGTCTTAGGGGATTTCAACTGCCATCACCGGTCTTGGGGTAGCTCTAGAAGTGATGCATCAGGTGAAACTCTAATTGATATCATTGATGAACTGAATCTTTGCATACTTAACGACGGAACATCCACATTTCGAACCAGACCATCGGAGAATGCGAGTGCAATTGATCTGTCAATCTGTTCCCCAGATCTGGCATCCCAAACTACCTGGAGCGTTATGCACTCGACACACGGGAGTCGCCACTTCCCTATTGTCCTTAATCTTCCATCCACTTATATTCCCTTTAAAGAAAATGCTCCTCTCCTAAAATATCAAACCAAATATGGTGATTATAAAAAATATTCTGAAATATTAACATTGAAAACTGAACAGTTGCCAATGGTCTCTTCGGAGAATATAGAGTTTTGCTCAAACAGTCTCATCTCCGCTATAACTGAAGCAGCTGACGTAGCATTTCCTAAGAAAAAAAAATGCGATGGTAAACCTCCTTCTCCACCATGGTGGGATAGAGAATGTACTCAATCGGTAACAAAACGGAAAGCAGCTGAACTGAATTACTGCTACCAAATGACAAGTGATAACTATATTGAACTTAACAGGATATCAGCCAAATGTCGGCTCACTCTTCACACCAAAAAACGAGATGGTTGGAAAGAATATTGCATGTCTATTTCTCCTGACACACCTGCTTCCACTGTATGGAATAAAATTCGACGGTTTCGATCTTCAAAACTGAATAAACCCCCTCCACCCTGCTTCTCCAAAGATATGTTTGAAAAAATATTTGATAAAATTGCCCCTCCCTTTGTTCCTTCCTTCAATGATCTCCCATGTTTTTCTAATACACCAAACCAACATTCCAACGATTATTTAGCAGCTCCTTTCTCATTACAAGAGTTGGAGGATGTCCTGACAAATGTTAGAGACTCCTCTCCCGGACTGGATGGCATTCCGTACTCTTTCATATCCAAAGCACCAGAATCCACCCTTAACTATTTTTTAAAACTCGTCAATATTATTTCGGATACAGGTAAAGTTCCAATATCTTGGAAGTCGCAACTAATAATTCCTATTCTTAAACCAAATAAAAATCCGAACGATTCAAACTCCTATAGGCCAATCGCACTCTCGTCTGTCTTAGTAAAAATTACTGAACATTTGCTCAAAAATCGTCTGGAATGGTTTATCGAAAATAGAGGTATTCTGGCTGATACGCAATACGGCTTTAGAAAGGGTAAAAGCACCATAGACAGTCTCAGCATATTCACATCCCAAATTCGTCTGTCCTTTTCGCGAAAGGAGCACATAGTAGGTGCTTTTCTGGACATATCATCCGCCTACGACAATGTCCAGTTGCCCATCCTCAGGAAGAAACTTCAACAGCTGAGGATGCCTGACAATTGGATCCGTCTCATATTAAACCTTCTTTCTGAACGTTTTATTTACATCAGAGGCCACGAACAGACCCCTGGCTCCATATATAAAGGCTTACCGCAAGGCTCAGTCCTCAGTCCGATCCTTTACAACATTTACACCCATGACTTAGAGACTTGCATCCCTCATCCCTGCCAAATCCTCCAATATGCTGATGATGTGTTGCTTTTCGTTTCTGATCCTTGTATAACAAATGCTTCATTTGCGATGAATCATGCTCTGTCGTCTCTGAGCGAATGGCTCGATACTAATGGCCTTGAGCTGTCTGCGACCAAGAGTACAGTGGTGATTTTTACTAGGAAGCGAATCATCCCAGCTGTTGACATTAAAATAAATAATTGCCCAATTCCCATAAAAGATAATGTAAAATTTCTTGGACTTATTTTAGATTCACATTTAACAGGTAAAAATCATTGTGAGTATATTATTTCCAAATGTGAGAGAAATCTCAATATACTTAAATGCTTAGCGGGCGTCTGGTGGGGGGCTCATCCCTTCTCCCTAAAGCTCCTGTATAATGCGATCATTAGAAGTGTTTTGGATTATGGGTCATTTTTATTGGACCCAGCCAATAAGGCTGGGCTCAGCAAATTGGACCGGGTTCAATCTAAGGCACTCCGCATTATAACAGGAGCTATGAAGTCCAGTCCCATAAATGCACTACAAGTTGAGTGTGTGGACCCACCACTCAATTGTAGACGACAATATCTTGCTGATAAGTTTCTGTTCCGTATTAGCCAATTTTCCCACCACCCATTATTTCAAGTTCTGGAACAATTATCACATCTTGTTAGGTCTTCCAATTATTGGTCTCATAAAGAACCTCCCAAATTAGTCAACAGCTACCTCAAATTCCGAGCTCTTGATGCGCCAGTACATCGATCTTGTAAACTTGCTATATTCAGTTACCCTTATGACATTGTTAAATTTAAACCTAATATCATCTTCAACTTTGACATAAATAAAAATGACCCATGCGCCAAGGAGCGTTTCATTGCTACCATGAAAGAGGACTGGCAAGGGTGGCATTCTATTTTCACGGATGCCTCCAAACTTTCCCCTGATAGTTGTGTCGGCATCGGCATATATCATGTTGAGTACAATATTGTTCAAAAAATTAAATATCCTCCTGAGACTTCTGTATTCTCCGGAGAATGTACTGGGATACTTGAAGCCGTAAAATATGTACTGATGTGTAAACTGCCCTTCTCCTTAATTTTTTCTGATTCTCTCAGCTCATTGCAATCCCTTGTATGTAATCCCTTTGCCCAAAAAACCCATAATCCTATCCTCTTGGAAATAAAAAAAAATCTAAAACAATGCAAAGAATGTAATTTAACTGTCATCTTAGCCTGGATACCTGGCCACTCTGGTGTGTCGGGTAATGAACATGCCGACCAACTGGCAAAGGACGCAGTATCCTCCGGTGATCTGTTTCCTTATAAAATTTTCCCCCATGATTTGGTTCACCAGCCAAAGAGATATTTGTATGATGCATGGACTTCTCACTGGCTGAAACCAAACAAGTCCCGTGGAGCCTATTATGCAAGGATTCAGCCTTCAATCCCTATTAAACCATGGTTTTTTAAAGTCAAAGCTTCAAAGAGAGTAACATCTGTCATCTGTCGTATTCGTTTAGGTCATTGTACATCTCCCCAATTCCTTCACAAGCTAAGGATTCGGGATTCCTCAATTTGTGAATGCGGTCTAGACGAAGGTGACGTGAATCATATCTTTTTCTCTTGCCCCCTATACAATCGTTCCCAATTCCTATCTCTCCTCCACCAAAATGTCCCGCTTCCCACTTGCATACCTACTCTTCTCTCTATCCAAGATCCAACAGTCCTTTTAGGCATTATAAACTTTGTAAATATAAATAAAATTAAGTTGTAAATAACTAATATACCTGTAAAAAATCTATGTGTGTCTGTGTGTCTGTCTGTCTGTGTGTGTGTGTGTGTGTGTGTGTGTGTGTGTGTGTGTGTGTGTGTGTGTGTGTGTGTGTGTGTGTGTGTGTTTATTATTATTATTGTTTTATGTGTTTGTTATAACATTACTAATACTAACTTTGGTTGTCTTTCGTTCTCAACTAACCACCTACTAACAATATTAATATATACTTTTTCAGATTTTGTGTCTGTCGTTGCATCACGCACTGAAGTATCATTGAAGACCTAACATAATGTCAAACGTGATGCTGGCAGAAATGTCTTAGGACAATTGCCAAGAAAGCAAAAAAAAAAAAAAAAAAAAAAAAATATTTAGATAGAATAGAATAGAATAGAATAGAAATAGAATAGAAAATATTTTTATTTCGAATAGATCTTTACAGATACTTTCAAAACGTCAATAAATCATAAACTACCTAGAGCGAATAACCATTACATATAGTAAAAGCAAAATCATATATTAATAGTAAATTAAAAATTAAAATTTAAACTATTTGGTTAAAACATAATAATCATAAAATTTTTCAATTCCTTCAATGATAATAAATGAAGAAAAAGAAAAACTTATTCGTCAAGATCAATGTTATTCACTTAGCAGAGTTCCAAGTGCAGTCACTACTGAGAAGAACTCCGCTACCCAACAAACTCAGTAAGAGCTCTTTTAAATGAGAGCTTAAATCTAGTACAGATTATCGTGAAAAATCAAATAATGTCAACGTCCATAGCATAGATGCAAATAAACTGCTATCTACTAAATGTGATGTAGCCCCTGCAAACCAGAACAGACCAGTCCCCACCAACAGTACCCGTTCACGAGTATGACGCATGTGACAGCCATTGCCCTCCTCGACCATTTTAGAGGGAAGTGAGCAACCCGCCACACGACGCCGCCAAAGGCAAAGACATTTAAGCGTGCATGACTGTTCCGGATATGCATACGGCAAAATAAAAGATGGAATTCATTTTCAGCCAGGGTATTCACATTATTCAACCCTTAACAATAGTAGATACTAATTACAGAATACACGAAATCACAGGATCATGAAATAGCCTGGCAGCGATCGCTATAATCCCAAGACGTATTATCATTAAGATAATCACTGGTCTTATAGTAATTACATTTATATAAACGTTCTTTCATTACTTTCTTAAATTTATTGATCGATAGACTTTGAACGTTTTTGGGGATTTGATTAAAGAACCGTATACATTGACCTCTAAAAGAATTACTGACCCTATTCAGCCGCGTTGCATGCATGGACAACTTGTATTTGTTCCTAGTATTTATACTGTGTTTGTTACCTATTGTAGGAAACTCATTAATGTTTTTACGGACATATAATACATTTTCATAAATGTATTGCGAAGCTACAGTCAGAATATTTATTTCTTTAAATTTATCTCTAAGAGATACCCTCGGACTCAACCCGTAGATAGCCCGGACAGCTCTCTTTTGCAGTACAAAAATAGTGTTGACGTCGGCGGAATTTCCCCATAGCAAAATGCCATAGGACATTATACTGTGAAAATAACTAAAATAAACAAGGCGAGCCGTCTCGACGTCTGTTAATAGTCTAATCTTTTTCACAGCAAATGCTGCCGAGCTAAGTCTACTAGCTAATTTGGCAATATGGGGACCCCATTGCAATTTAGCATCCACGGTAATGCCAAGAAATACCGTGGACTCTACGATCTCCAATACTTCCTCATTTATCTTAACATTGGTTTCAACCTGTTTTACGTTAGGAGTAGTAAATTTAATACATTTTGTCTTACTGCTATTTAACGAAAGGTTATTGGCGCTAAACCAATGTACTATATTAGAGAGAGTATTGTTTACACAGTCAAAATCTACCTCCTGTCTTTTAATTTTGAACACTAAAGAAGTATCATCAGCAAACAATACCATCTCTTGGCCATCATTGATAATGTAGGGTAAGTCATTAATATAGACTAAGAAAAGAAATGGCCCTAAAATAGAGCCCTGTGGGACCCCCATATCCATTGAAGTCCCGGGAGATCTTGTCCCATTTACATCAACACACATATTTCTATTGTTTAAATATGAAGTCATAAGCTCGAGAGCGGTATCTCGAAGGCCGTAGTGATATAACTTTCTGACCAATGTTTCATGCTGAACGCAATCAAATGCTTTAGATAAGTCACAGAATACCCCTAGTGCATTATGTGATTTTTCCCAAGCTTCAAAAATGTGTTTGACAAGTTCAACACCTGCATCGGTAGTTGAACGACCCCTAGTAAATCCAAACTGTCGACAATGTAAAAGTTTATGATGGTTAAAGTGTGCAAGTAGTTGAATTAAAATAAGTTTTTCAAAAATTTTACTTAAGACAGGTAGTACAGAAATTGGTCTAAAATTTGTGGGGTCACTTGTACTACCAGATTTAAAAAGAGGAATCACTTTACTATGTTTCATTAAGTCAGGAAATATACCACTTACAATACTATTATTAAACATTGCCGCTAGGTAAGGTGCAATCACATCCATTATTTCATATGCAACTTTTACAGATAAGCCCCATAAATCAGTTGTGTTCTTAATATTAATAGACTTAAAGGCATGTATAACATCCGCAGTATTAACTAACTTAAAATTAAATATAGTTTTACTTTGATGTACATTTTTTTTCAATAATGATTCGGCGACGATAGGCGATGAAATGAGGTCTCCAGTCAAAGAAACTGGAATATTAGCAAAGAATGTTTCAAATGCTAAAGCAACTTCTTCGTCAGTAGTAACATATTTATTGTCAATTATTAATTTAAAATCAGAGTTGCGTTCAGCTTGTTTCCCAGTTTCACTATTAATTACATTCCAAGTCGCTTTAATTTTGTTATTTGAATTTTATTTTTAATGTGAAGTGCCTTGGCTGCAAAACACACTTTCTTGAATATTTTCGAATATAATTTAACATGATTTTTAAACGAATTTGTGTGATTATGTGACTTTTCTCCATACAGGTCATACAATCTCTGTCTACTCTTATGTATTCCAACCGTCGCCCATTCATTGAACGACTTATGACTTCTTACATTTATTGTCTTATTGGTAAAAACTAAATTAAATTCTGTTAAAATTGTGGCAAAAAAGTCATTGTATAATATGTTAGGATCGTTATGGTATTGCATGTTTGCAAGTTTTGGGACAATATTTTCTCTGAATTTCTTAATTCGCTTCGCATTGAAAGGAACAAATACTATTGCTCGTTTATTTTTATCATTATGTAATTGACTACAGAAGGAAACTAACTGACCACAATGGTCGGAGCTTAATTCAGTCAAAATATTTTTATGTGTAGGTTCAAAATCGATAAAAATATTGTCTATGCATGTCGCTGAGTTCTGTGTAATTCTAGTAGGTTCTGAGAACAAATTATGCAGATTAAACGACATAAGTAACGATTTAAACCTCACAGTTGTTGGAGTTTCCTCCAATAAATTTATATTGAAATCTCCGCAAATAATGACACGTTTTTTTGAAGCAGTTAGATTGTTTAGTACAACATCTAAAATTTTTTCAAAACATTCATAAGATCCACTTGGAGGTCTGTATACGGACACAATAATCAAGCGCTCAAGCTCCACACAGGCTATTTCTGCAGTTCGTTCAACAGAAAGACTCACTATATCTCTGCGTTCCTTATGTTTAATGTCTTTTTTTAACAATATAAGAGAGCCACCACGTATTGCATGTGACCTACAGATAATGTTAAAACTGAACTAGCACTAGCAGCACTTCATTTCACCGTGACGACCACAATTCGACTATCTCCTCTTACCATTGACAAGCCCATTTATACCATTGACAAATCTATTTCTACCCCCAATTACTCGACTTCGTAAACAACATTCGAGTCGTTATCTTTTCAATAGATAGCAGGTGTGATTCAAAATATAAACAACCTACTTCCAATTAGGCACCTGTTTTGGTGCTATACACCACCATAAACCATAAACACCACCTGCTTTTTGGACAAACACCACCTGATTTGGCACAAACACCACTTGTTTCACCTTAAATGATGCCTACTATATTTTAGGCACTAACAATAATTATAAAGAATGTTAACACGATTTTGCCACAAGAGGGACACCAAACTTATACATATAAAGCGCAGTTAAAGTAAACAATAATACACGAAAAACAGTCCATGTTGAAATCCAAAGCCTCGCTATCGAGGCTTCCGAATTTCCGACTGGATACCGATATCAGAGAATATCTAATAATACTACGTATAAAATGGACACTTCGACGTCCCGCCTGATTTCCCCTCTTGCAGCCCGCACCTCCCCTTGAGTACCATGCCTGCAGTCTCGTACACTGAGCTTGCGAGGGAGCAACTGTGTGTGTGCGTTTACACGTCCTGATTGATGTCTGTGTAGTAGGTAACCAGAATAAGCCTTTGTATGGAATTTTAGAAGAGTGTTCGCGGTGTGCCTATTTATTACAGCATGGCAATAATGTTACTAAATTTAATGTAGGCAGTGAATGGGTTAACGCCAAGTCCCGGGTACGGATGACGAACGGGGAAGGCAGAGAACGTGGAGCGCCCAATTTTATAATAATTCGACTGTCTGTATTCATATTATTTTTGTTTAGGCAAGGGAGGCTTTGAAGAAATATCTCCATTATTATGAGCGGTGGGAAAATCATGCACGTTCATTAAAGTTGGAAGAGCAAACACTGGCAAGTCTGAAGAGCCGTATTAACCAAAAGGTAAACTTTATTGTATATAAAATTATCCCTGAACCCAACTGGCTTTACAAATTACCCTAATATAAATAGTTGTAATAAACATTCATACAGCACAAGGAAATTAAATTCTGACTGTAGCTAAAATTTATTTTATCCTTAAGGTAATGGCTGGAGAAGGTACGTGGATCGACTGGCAATATCTATGGGATGCTGCAAGACTGTTGAAACGTTGCAGATACACTTTGCAGTATACTTATCCTTTTGCTTATTATATGGATGTTGGTCCCCGAAAAGAACTTTTTGAATACCAACAGGTACATTAAAAAACTTATGATTATTTATTAGAGAAAATGTTTCTTGTAACGCTGTGCTTTAATTTGGTTAATTTCTAGGCACAATTGGAGGCTGAAATCGAAAATCTCTCATGGAAAGTAGAACGTGCAGAAACTACAGATAGGGGGGATTTAGAAAACCAAATGGATGTAGCAGAGAAAAGACGTACTACGTTGCTCAAGGACTTCTTAGAATTTAATACAAATAGCGCCTCGAGTAGTAAAGTTTAGTTATCGGATGCATTTGTATGAATAATAATGTAAACATAAGTGCGGTGATCATCAATTAAACTTTATTTATTTCTACGTTCTGAAGCAGTTCGTCTTTGAAGCAGTGTCGTGTACGTAAGGTAATACGGTTTATGACATCTCGCTCATGGTGCTTTCTAATGTTTCATTATTCACCATAGAGGCTCAAAACGTGATTTCATCATGATTCAATTTTTGCTTTAACAGATGCAATCTTAACTATAACTACTTCTATCTTTCAAAACTTTTGTCGCGTTCCATAAGTTAGAAAAAAATCACAACAAAAAAGACCTCCCTATTAATAAGGTACCGAAGATCACACGCATTCATGTATTTTGCGTTCGTATTCTCCCAATTATAATGACTAAACGCAGGCATCAATCCTTTTTTGTATTCATATTATTAATAGTTAAAATCGATTGATAATATGACTGCCATCTCAACGAGGTACTAAGCAGGATCTCTTCCATTGTGTCTACACGAAGTGCTCGTTTCTTTTTTTCCAAGCGGGTATAATTATCATGTACCTAACTCAGTTGACATCAGTTTCATTGATAATCTTATTAGTGGGGAGCCCAAAAGCGGATTTTTGGGATACCTAGCAAACTTGTAGAGTATCTCTACCAAATCTGAGTTTTCTATATAGGGTTGCGCCCTTAGGGCAGTTGTTCAACATTTAAAAAAGCCGCTACTTACGCATCTTCTAAATCTTCAGACTCTCGGGTAGAAGTTTCTCTTGGGTACATTTAACATCCTCTCAGAATATCTAACGTTGATATGACGTGTCCTTGGTACAAGGATGCCGTGACCTTATCAAACGGATTAATAATGGATAAGAAAAAGTACTCAAACATTTCAGATACTCAGAGGTAGTATTAAATAAACGTGATCGATGTCACACCGCGGACACTCCGCCAAAATTCCATACAAACGCTTAATTTGGTTTCTATCCATCAGTGTCGTGTATTTACACGCGCACCTGTGTGCGTAGCACGTACAAAATACCAACCGTCGCCCATAAGAGAGGAAGGGGTTGTGTATGTGTGCAAATCGGGCGGGACGTTGAAGTGTCTATTCTATACGTAGTATTATTACATATTCTCTGTCGATTTTCCCATCCAAAATTCTGAAGATTTGGAATAGAGTTAAGCTACTCGTGATGCCTTTTGAAAAAATTTAACAGCTACCCTCAAGGGGCAACCCTATATAGAAATCATCCAACCTATATAGAATCATATTTGGTAGAGATACTCTACAGGGCGCAAGGTGGATACCTAGCGCCCTGGATCCCCATGTCCTAGTGGGGGATCTCCATGTCTTAATCTGACGCGCTCGAGTAAATACAAAAATCCCCTCTTGGGCTCCTCTACTATATATATATTGCCAACTCTGCAATAAGTACATTGCTTTTGTATTGTGGTAATATTATAATTTTAGAAAAACAGTTTCTGTTTTCCTTGTTACCATGTTTAAGTATCAACTGGATGTCAACCGAGTTACGTAATATTGAGTCAACAAGTTCTATTTTGATCCACCGGATAGGTACATTAAGTTACTATACTCTCACACAGAATAACTTGCGACCTATTAAAATGCACGAGTGTCAGAAATTTGTGCGAAAATCAATAATTATGAGCGCCGCGCCGTGTGATATCGCCGGTAGGTACACACTTTTTAGTTAAACCCAGCTAAACTTGGCTGTTTCATATTAGTCTGATAATACACATGAATTTTACTGTTCCTGCGGTGATTTCGGGGTAAAAAAGTAAATACAAATACTCTTACGGCCAGTTCACGAGTTCGGTCTTAAAAGGCTATTACACAACACGGTATTCAGGGTCCGACAGAAAGGGTGGGCGTGGCCTCGCGCCGGGTTGCCGCTTATTACACTATCCGGTCGACAGCGCCCTTAATTACAGTACAAATACACGGGCCGCTCCAGTCGCCGTAATTAGGGCACTAACTCCCTAAATGTTATTACACTACCCTGACCCTTGCTATCGTACCCTGAATACCGTGCCGTGTAATAAGTCCTCTAGCGACGAATGACGCGGCGCATGCAGGCACCTTGCCGCCGGCCGCTCACAGCGGCAAGGTCGTGAACGCGGCGTTATACCTACTGTACTTTAATGATTTCCAAGTCAAATCGATTCGTTTACCTATAAGTTTTGCGGACACTAAAAATACGAAAGCTGATTTTTATAAAGATTTTGTGAGAGCTAGGATTTTGTTTTGCCAAAGTATAATTATTAATGTGAGTTTGCAATAAATAGAATATAATATGGCATTTATGGTTTTTTTGCTCAACCTGTGACAACTACCTACCACCTTCCCGAAAAAATGACTCATCTATGCGCATCTATTGGTGAAAGGTGAAAACTCAGCAGTCAGCAACACTGGCCACCAACCGACTGGAGGGGAGTAGCCATAGCCTTTATTACCGATCCAAAACATATCATAGCCTTTATTGCCGATGCAAAACATATAATATCATTGTGCTAAACAGACCTTTTTTTATGCGATTAGTACATGATTTTTGTGAAACTTTTACCGTTTACGCAGCGAACGCAGTGGAAGCTCTCAATAGAAAAAAAAATCCCCCGATTTTGAAACATTCTTCTTTGGTGCTCCGCTCCTATTAGTCTTAGCGTGGTGATATATAGCCTAAAGCCTTCCTAACAATGGACAATGGACAGTCTAACACTGAAATAATATTTCAAATCGGACCAGTAGTTTCTGAGATTAGCGCGTTCAAAAAAACAAACAAACTCTTCAGCTTTATAGTATTAGTATAGATATGTACATATTAACATACGTACCGAAATAGTTTAATAGATCCACATTATAAAGAATGTTCGTTTTCTTTAGACTGTGGATTTATTAAACTATTTCGGTACGTATACAAACCGCGCTCGAGCAACGCACATAGACACCGATCTTAAATAAATGTACTCTGTGCCGATCACCGACACGGTATCTCGGTCGGATTCAGTAGAATATGTGCGCGACTGCCATTTTACTTGTAAGAAATCAATCCCATTTGGTAGGGTTTAGGTCTAAAACGTATAGGACAAAATAAACTGAGCTGAGTTTAAAGGGTACCCCGTTTAAAAATTATCAGGGATTTTCCACTGTCAAATGTACAATTTTGTTTTTGCTATGTAAACTTTTTCTAATGAAATAGTATTTTTATTGTTTTTTTTTATGTAATGGAAGCGGCAAACCGGCAATGCAGATGCGTTACTACTCATGAGGCTTAAGGTGTTATGCCTCTGTGCCGGGTACCTGACCGGAACACGATAGTGCTGAACACTAACATTTAGCGGCAAGTATATTAGGTAACGCGGTGGGGCCTATGCCCGCGAGCTTCGTCACTGGATCACCAGTAAAAAAGTTTTGTTTTGATAATGTAGGATATGGTTCGAGTGCCACTACCACGGTAGTTTGTTGTTTTGTGCTTAACCAATGTTAAGAAGCATACTCGATACTTTTCTTCCGATACCAGGTACTTTTAGCATCGATACTTTGAAACTAGGTATCGAATCAAGAGTCCAAAGTACTCCTACGAGTATTCATATTATTATGTATATAATATGAGTAAATTAGTATAAAAATTGCATATCATACTGACAATAGTTTCAGTGCCGAAAGTAGAGTAATGAAACGCCACAAAGAAAGAAATAAACACGGTAATTTTACCGTATTTCAAATTATAGGTACCACATAATTTTGGAAAATCTACCGTAATTTTAAAAGATTTCTACCACTTAATCGATTTCGGAGTTGGTAACACTGCTCCCAATACTCCCATCACGACCATCACTATTTTTTAATCCAATCCACAGAGTACAATGATCCAATCCAACCAAAATGGCTACCACGAGTGATTCGAAGGCGACTTTGCGCCAAGTAAAACGAGTACAGTTTGGAATATTATCGCCAGATGAAATCGTAAATATTGTTTTTTTATTCTTTTTATTGCACTTGATCAGATTAACAATACACTTTGATGTTATTTT
Source organism: Macrosoma leucophasiata (assembly GCA_036365455.1). NCBI lineage: Eukaryota > Metazoa > Arthropoda > Insecta > Lepidoptera > Hedylidae > Macrosoma > Macrosoma leucophasiata. The sequence goes on along the minus strand of JAWQUS010000009.1, from coordinate 13,358,830 downwards.
CTTTGATTACTTTGCTAAAAGTATATATTTGTTTACAGCACCACTTACTAAGTTGTAATATTTTTGTCTTTTTAATGTTTTATCTACTGAATACAAGTTGTGAGAGATTTCTTTAGATATTTACTATGGACAATAATCCATAGTTTATATTTCTTTTACAAGATTTATTTGTAATTCTTGCACAACAATAATGGTGTAGTTTTTTCCTTGTATCTTGACTGCCAATATCTTTTGAGATTGTATACGTCATTGTGTTTCAGCGACGTATGTCTGTCACAGAAGGGGGTATTCGATTCCCCGAGACCATGGAAGGCGGAAGGCCGAAGCTTGGTGGCCTTATGGATCCTCGACAAGGGGTGATTGACAGGAGTTCCAGATGTCAGACTTGTGCAGGCAATATGACTGAATGTCCTGGACATTTTGGTCACATTGACCTAGCTAAACCAGTGTTTCACATTGGATTCATAACCAAAACGATTAAAGTTTTAAGATGTGTTTGTTTCTATTGTTCCAAGTTACTTGTCAGCCCGGTAAAATATTTTTCGATGTATTTATGTTATAAAGTTGTAATTAATTGAATAAATCTTACAGTATGGCTTTAAAATTTTTAGACGAATCCAAAAATCAAAGAAGTTGTAATGAAATCAAAAGGTCAACCTCGCAAACGGTTAACATATGTCTATGATTTGTGTAAAGGCAAAAATATTTGTGAGGGTGGTGAAGACATGGATATTGGGAAAGAAGGAGATGAGGCTAAGCGAGGCTCAGGACATGGTGGTTGTGGGCATTACCAGCCCTCTATTAGACGAATTGGACTAGATTTGACTGCGGAATGGAAACATGCGAATGAAGACACACAAGAGAAGAAAATTATTATTACTGCAGAAAGGGTTTGGGAGATACTAAAACATATTACCGGTGTGTTATTATTTGGTTAATATCCAGTCAGAGTTGGATCGAAAAAGCTAATATTTTAATATGTATGGGGTCACAATATTTTAGACCAACCTTCTCTTCAATTTAATTTCATTCTTTTAATGGATATGTATGTGTTAAGCAACCATCAAATCTAAATTCTATGTTTCTATCTGTATCTGTTCTTGAAATGACTCAGCATCTGATGCACATATGCAATTCTTGTGTAATATTATACTTAAGTTATATTAACCTGTCAGCTCGGGAGAAAAATATGAAAATTGATTTTCTATTGTTATGCAGATCCTCAAGAACTTAAGGAAAGAAATACTTATTGGTTTTTATCTCATCTTTTTAATGTAAAATATAAATTTCAGATGAAGAATCCTTTATATTGGGAATGGATCCCAAATTTGCAAGACCAGACTGGATGATAGTGACAGTACTGCCAGTGCCACCATTATCCGTCAGACCGGCTGTTGTCATGTTTGGTGCTGCTAAGAATCAGGATGATTTGACACACAAACTTGCTGATATTATAAAAGCAAATAATGAATTGATGAGAAATGAGCAATCAGGAGCTGCCGCTCATGTATTAGCTGAAAACATCAGAATGTTACAATTCCATGTTGCCACTTTTGTAGATAACGATATGCCTGGAATGCCAAAGTGAGTATGAGAGAAAGACAGAGGACAATCTCAAACAATAGTTTGGTTACAAAACTATTCACTCTTTGATTGTCATGAAAATTGATAGGTGTCTTGCTAGTTTTTTATGATAAAGGAGAAGTTCCAAATTGGGCCCGCCCCTTGTACACTATATCAAAAGTTAGAGAAAAATACGCAAAATCATGGAAAATACTCAAAAAATAATTTGAATCGTAGTTTTTTTGTCGGAAATATTTATTTAACGTAATTTTTGTATGACAGGAATATGTTGCCATATTGCTACTATGACATTTTTGTTCAGAAATATGCTTACGACAATTAATTGAAGATTTAATAAACAATTTGAATAGCTGAAAATGATTCAGTATTTTATGCTTCATCTCTCAATATAGTGACATGGTGCGGGCCCAAGCTCCATACATTTTAGAATGTCTCCTTTATTTCTTTAAAATATTTATATATTTATGTATTTTTTGTAAATCATATTAAATAATTTATATGAAATACTTTAGAAAAATAAGTAATAGTACTCCAATTTTAATTTTACAAAATAACATTTTGTGGGTAGATTATTTAAAAATTTATTATAATGTGTATTTGGATTTTGTATAATATCAATATACAAGTAGTTGTCATTATCTCAAAAAAATGTATTTGTGCCACAGGATCTTGCAAGGAGTACTAGCTATTTTCTCATTGGGTTGTCTTATTATAAATTAACAGTAATACTATTTTGTTAACAGGGCTATGCAGAAATCAGGAAAACCTCTCAAAGCTATAAAAGCAAGATTAAAAGGAAAAGAAGGAAGAATTCGTGGAAATCTTATGGGGAAGCGTGTAGATTTTTCTGCCCGAACTGTCATCACACCCGATCCTAACCTACGTATTGATCAAGTAGGAGTACCAAGGTCCATTGCATTGAATTTGACATTCCCTGAATTAGTCACACCTTTTAATATTGATAGAATGCAGGAATTGGTACGCCGAGGCAATGCTCAGTATCCAGGTGCTAAATACATTGTTCGTGATAATGGGGAAAGAATTGATTTGAGATTCCACCCTAAACCATCTGACTTGCATTTGCAATATGGGTACAAAGTAGAACGACATTTGAGAGATGATGATCTCGTAATATTCAACCGTCAACCTACACTGCATAAAATGAGTATGATGGGTCACAGAGTCAAAGTACTACCATGGTCTACATTTCGTATGAATCTAAGTTGTACATCACCATACAATGCTGATTTCGATGGAGATGAAATGAACTTGCATGTTCCACAATCTATGGAAACACGTGCTGAAGTAGAGAATATTCATATAACACCTAGACAAATTATTACTCCACAAGCTAACAAACCTGTTATGGGTATTGTACAGGATACATTAACAGCTGTCAGAAAAATGACCAAGCGAGATGTTTTCCTCACAAAGGAGCAAGTTATGAATCTCCTTATGTTCTTGCCCACTTGGGATGGAAAAATTCCACAACCGTGCATTTTAAAACCACAGCCACTTTGGACTGGAAAACAAATATTTACTTTAATCATTCCTGGAAACGTAAATATGATTCGTACTCATTCCACTCATCCAGATGAAGAAGATGATGGTCCATACAAATGGATCTCACCTGGTGACACTAAAGTTGTTGTTGAACATGGAGAATTATTGATGGGTATCTTGTGTAAAAAGTCTCTTGGTGCCTCAGCTGGGTCTCTACTACATATCTGCATGTTAGAGTTGGGACATGAAACTGCTGGCCGTTTTTATGGTAACATTCAAACGGTGATTAATAATTGGCTTCTCTTAGAGGGTCACTCTATTGGTATTGGTGATACCATTGCTGATCCTCAGACATATTTAGAAATTCAGCGTGCAATTGTAAAAGCCAAAGATGATGTCATAGAAGTTATTCAAAAGGCACACAACATGGAGCTTGAACCAACACCTGGTAACACTCTGAGGCAGACCTTTGAAAATCAGGTGAATCGTATTTTGAACGATGCTCGTGATAAAACTGGAGGCTCAGCTAAAAAGTCACTAACTGAGTACAATAACCTCAAAGCTATGGTGGTAGCAGGTTCTAAGGGTTCAAATATTAACATTTCTCAAGTTATTGCTTGTGTAGGGCAACAAAACGTTGAAGGAAAGCGTATACCGTTCGGATTTCGAAAAAGAACATTGCCACATTTTATCAAAGACGATTACGGTCCTGAATCTAGAGGTTTCGTCGAGAACTCGTACCTTGCCGGTTTAACTCCATCCGAGTTCTATTTCCACGCCATGGGTGGTCGTGAAGGTCTTATTGATACTGCCGTAAAAACTGCTGAGACTGGCTATATTCAACGTCGTTTGATAAAGGCTATGGAGTCCGTAATGGTACATTATGATGGTACAGTTCGTAATTCCGTCGGTCAACTTATTCAGTTGAGATATGGTGAGGATGGTTTAGCTGGAGAAACTGTGGAGTTCCAAAACTTACCAACAGTGAAACTGTCTAATAAAGCATTTGAGAAGAAATTCAAATTCGATCCATCAAATGAAAGATATTTGAAAAGAATATTCAATGAAGATATTATTAAAGAACTTACAGAATCTGGATATGTTATTGGTGATCTTGAAAGTGAATGGGAACAATTATCTAAAGATAGAGAAATTTTGCGACAAATTTTCCCTAGTGGCGAGTCTAAAGTTGTGTTACCGTGTAATTTTAAGAGAATGATTTGGAATGTACAAAAGATCTTCCATATAAACAAAAGGATGCCAACAGATTTGAGTCCAATCAAGGTAATTCAGGGTGTAAAAGATCTTTTGAAGAAATGTGTTATTGTAGCTGGTGATGATCATTTATCAAAACAAGCCAATGAAAACGCAACATTGTTGTTCCAATGCTTAGTGAGATCAACATTATGTACCAAGTTTGTTTCTGAAGAATATAGACTGTCAAGTGAAGCCTTTGAATGGTTGATAGGAGAAATTGAGACACGCTTCCAACAGGCCCAAGTAAACCCTGGTGAAATGGTTGGAGCATTGGCTGCTCAGTCACTTGGAGAACCAGCTACACAGATGACACTGAATACTTTCCACTTTGCTGGTGTGTCATCTAAAAATGTAACACTTGGTGTACCACGTCTTAAGGAAATTATAAATATTTCCAAAAAACCCAAAGCTCCATCTCTTACAGTTTTTCTTACTGGTGGTGCAGCTAGAGATGCTGAGAAGGCTAAAAATGTTTTATGTAGATTGGAACATACAACTTTGCGAAAAGTCACTGCAAATACGGCAATTTATTATGACCCAGACCCACAGAATACTGTTATTTCAGAAGATCAAGAGTTTGTTAATGTCTATTATGAAATGCCTGATTTCGATCCTACAAAGATATCACCGTGGCTTTTGCGTATTGAGTTAGATCGCAAGAGAATGACTGATAAAAAACTAACCATGGAACAAATTGCAGAAAAGATTAATGCTGGTTTTGGAGATGATTTGAATTGTATATTCAATGATGACAATGCTGAAAAACTGGTCTTACGTATTCGTATTATGAACAATGACGATAACAAATTCCAAGATAATGATGAAGAAACAGTAGACAAAATGGAAGATGATATGTTCTTGAGATGTATCGAAGCAAATATGTTATCAGACATGACATTGCAAGGTATAGAAGCTATTGCTAAGGTATACATGCATTTGCCTCAGACTGAAGCTAAAAAGCGAATTATAATAACAGAACAGGGAGAATTTAAGGCTATAGCTGAATGGTTATTGGAAACTGATGGTACTTCTTTGATGAAAGTTCTGTCAGAACGTGATGTTGATCCCATAAGGACATTTAGTAACGATATTTGTGAAATCTTCCAAGTACTTGGTATTGAAGCTGTACGTAAATCAGTAGAAAAGGAGATGAATGCTGTATTGCAGTTCTATGGATTGTACGTGAACTATCGTCATCTTGCTTTACTTTGCGACGTCATGACAGCTAAGGGACATCTTATGGCTATCACACGTCACGGAATCAACAGACAGGACACTGGAGCTCTCATGAGATGCTCTTTTGAAGAAACTGTGGATGTACTACTTGATGCTGCCAGTCATGCTGAAGTGGATCCTATGAGAGGAGTGTCAGAAAATATTATCATGGGACAATTGCCTAGAATGGGGACAGGTAAGAGATTAATTACAAATTTGATTGACATATTTTTAATGTAGTGTTTCGTAAATACATACTTTAATTATTAACTTAAATTTCAGGTTGTTTTGATTTATTGCTTGATGCTGAGAAATGTAAACATGGTATGGAAATGGGAGGATTGGGCGTCGGCATGGGTATGGGAGGTGGTATGTACTTTGGTGTTGGAACCCCATCCATGACTCCTTTGATGACACCGTGGTCTAATCAGAACACTCCTGGATATGGAAGCAGTGCGTGGTCTCCTGGGCAAGGTAAGGGTGAACTTAGAAAGAAAGAAAGAAAGAAAAATGTATTTATTTGGACAATTTGTACAGTAAAAAACAAAACAGAAAAAGGAACAGAAATAAAACAAAAAACAAGAAATTATATAAAAACTTAATTAATAAAATGTCCAAAAGGGTCCCCAACTCAGCATTGTGCCGGATTAATAACCCGGCGCTGGTATTATGTTGGGGCCTTATAACGTGAACCACGGATGCCAAACTTAAATAAAATATATGAAATGTTTGCTTATAAAGTAACGTTTTAAATTATTTTATTAAATACATTTTAAATATTGCTTTACAGTAAGCAGCAGTATGACACCTGGTGGACCTTCATTTTCGCCTTGTGGAGCGTCAGACGCTTCCGGATTATCACCAGCGTACAGTGGATGGTCGCCTCGTCCTGGATCGCCTGGATCACCTGGACACCCTCTTTCACCATACGGTTCCCCTGCTGGGGCATCACCATCATATTCTCCCACCAGTCCCGTTTATGTCGGCGCTTCTCCAAGTCTCACGCCATCATCTTCGCATTATTCCCCGACAAGCCCATCGTATTCGCCGACCTCCCCGAATTATTCGCCGACTTCTCCGATGTATTCCCCTACTTCACCAAGCTATTCACCAACTTCACCCGGCTATTCTCCTACGTCACCGGCATATTCACCAACATCACCCAGTTATTCGCCTACGTCACCCGGTTACTCGCCGACAAGTCCCGCCTATTCGCCAACATCTCCGAATTACTCGCCGACTCCTCACAGCTATTCTCCGACGAGCCCCTCATATTCACCGACGAGTCCTTCTTACTCACCGACGAGCCGCGCTTATTCGCCCACTTCACCGGGCTACTCGCCCTCGTCGCCCAGTTATTCACCGTCTAGCCCCGTGTACAGTCCCGCTTCACATAGCTATTCACCGTCGTCGCCGAATTACCCGCCGACATCCCCGGCTTATTCACCTACGAGCCGGTCTTATTCGCCTACTTCACCTGGATACTCTCCTACATCGCCGAGCTACTCGCCCTCGTCACCGAAATATTCGCTGTCTCCGACCTATTCGCCGACGTCGCCGTCGGTGTCTGGAGGCAGCCCCGCGAGTCCACAATATTCTCCTACGAGCCCGCAGTACTCGCCCACCAGTCCAGCATACTCGCCCTCTTCGCCGCAACACCCGACGAGTACACGATACTCGCCGTCCTCTCCAAATTATTCACCTTCTCCAAATTATTCTCCGTCATCGCCGGGTTACTCGCCGTCGTCGACGAAGTATTCGCCCACGTCGCCGACTTTTACACCGACGTCACCCAATTATTCACCCACATCTCCAGCTTATTCGCCATCCTCTAGTGGACCTAATCCGTTTTCACCTACTTCACCAACTTCCCCTGCATATGACGACGATGATTAAATTAATTAGATTTACGTTATGTCTTTGTTATACCTGTCTAATATACAGTATGTGTCAAATCAATGATAATATAGAGTAATTTAAGTAGAAAATATTAATCTAGAGAATGGTTGATGTCACGATTTTCTCTAATTGAAAACACCAGTTCTAAACTCTTAGAACATCTGGAAGGCTATTGTGAGAAGTAGGAAGTTCATATATTATTGATTTGAAACATAGCATGTTATTATAGTACATAATTTATATAACAATGATATTTTTGTGATAGATGTAAGACTTTATCGTAACAATTAATAAATAGTATAGTTAAGAGAACTATTTTGAGACTTAGAGTTCAAAAAAGCATTGTAAAATCTATTGATTATAAAGTGTTACGTAAAAACATATTTTTTATTGAAGACGGTTTATTTAACAGTACCTAGGGAATTTTGAGATTTATTTATAGAAATAACATTTTTGTTTCTTTCCTACCGCATGTGCTACATTTTATACAATATTTGAACAATTTCAATAATGGATATTTTTCGTTTTATTGTAATAAAACGCGATAAATGTGTAGTACATACTTAGTTATAAAATTATAATTAATTCAAAGATAATTTTGTTTCATACCATCAATTACATTCAGATATTATATTATTTTGACTGTTTAATATCACTAAAATTCTCAGTACTGTACTGTACTTTTAGTCCTTGAGAAAAACATGTAATTATGCGACGTTTTATTAAAAGGAAATTTATGTAAACCAATTAAATTTTATTGTATTTTCCCTATAGTCTTCGGCTGACCATTAATTAGGTAGGTATATACCTATACACTAGTTATAGGTACCTATTTTAAAATACGTTCGATTATTGCACTTATAATAAAGCAAATGTTTATGTGACGTAATGTATAAAAATTAACATACAGTTTAGTTAGTACGTACCCCTTTGTAAAACCAGATCTACTGCGAAACATGGACATTTAACTCTATAAGGATGGTGAAAAACATAAGTGTTATGAATTATTTGATATCCATCATACTTCATTACATTCATATTTGAATAGATTTAATATAGTTTTTATTGGTACCTAGTAGAGTTCGGGGACGTAGGCACCAACCTATTACGTTATGTATTTGCCGCCAAGTGGTAGTATTTGACTCTACCGTTTTACGTCGGGTTAATAAAAACAGATCTTATTAATAAACAGAGTAAAGGACAGTTTGTGGCCCTTTAAACAAAAACCCGTGTTAAAAATGACAGGTAGTATTTCATATTTTTTGGAATTATCGTAACTGGTGGTAGAGCTCCAGTTACGGAGCCCGCGGGCGAAGGCACCACCGCATTACCTAATTAATATATTTGCCGCTAAATGGTAGTGTTCAGCACTATCGTGTTCCGGTCAGGTGGTAATGTACGGCTCTGTAATTTCCGGTAGTGTTGCTAAACTATCGATAGTTTCGATAGTATCGATACTACGTATTACGTTATGAATTCGATTGTATCGTAGTATCGATATTATCGAAACTATCGAAGCTATCGATACTATTGACACGCATGCTATTGATAGTATCGATAGTGTTTATAACAATACTATCGATACTATTGATCTTTGGTAATTGTATTGCTTATTTTTGACAATCGATACTATCGATAGTATTGATAGTATTGCAGCATGTCGATATTTTCGATAGTCCTATCGATAGTGTGACTGTTTTTTCGAGGTCACGATAGATTACAATACTATCGATAGACTATTACTATTGTAACAACACTAATTTCCGGCGCAGAGGCCACCTTAGGCCTCAGGAGTGGTAACGCATCTGCATTTTGACCTTTGTCGTTGTGTGGGTGTCAATAGGCTGCAGTCATCACTTAACATCAATGTGAACTTCATGCTTGTTTGCCACTTCCATTACATAAAAAAAAACTGGCGTAGCGTGGATGTTTGCCTGTATGTTTGAAGACAGGGAAATAGTGGGGCCTCCTCATCATCATCACTCCAGCAGTGTTGTGCGTCATCAGGGGAGAATATACCATAATCGCCACGCTTGGCAGGTGGATTGGCGATCGCAGTGGCGGTAGTTTTATCGCGGGACGCTGCTGCCCATCCCGCATTGTTATTTATACTACCGCCGTATTGGAATGGTTTAACTCCACTAGTGGAAGAGTTTTCTTCCTGTAGAAGAAAATTCTTCCGCTAGTGGGCGGTGGGGTCGTCACGTCCCGACGCTTGCCAACAAAATGTGTTCAGAAAAATATTTTGATCATAATATACATATACGAGTATAGACATTGAACCGAAACGAGTAAATTATTATTAACTACAAATACTTAATCGATATCGATTTCTAATCACAATTGGATACTGTCTATGGCGATTTTTTGTTCATATACCTTTGCAAATTGTGCTGACACTGACGAACAACTCCCAAATCGTATTTCTTAGATTTGATAAACACAAGAAATACGATTGGTAGATACCTATGTATATGTTTACAGTAAGTTACATAATATTATATCTATTTTTTAAATATTATTATTCATTAAAACATTAGCGCTAGCCGACTTATAGTAGTTTTGTCATTTGTGTTGCTGATGATCTGGTTTAAGCATAGGCAGAATAGGCATAGCACCTATATTTTTTATAAGTGTGACAAGGACATAGAGAAGATTACAATCGTTTTTGTTATTATTATTATTGAATGAACTGGATAAAATAAATGATTTTTATGTGACCGATTTTTTTTTCTAATCCAGTTAATTAAGTATTCGCATTTCATTCTAACGAAATAGTTATAGTGGTAACCCAAGGAGTTTTGCTCCTCGAGCGCGTCTGATTAAGATATGGGAGATTCCTTGCACCCTGTTAAGTATCTCCATCAAATCTACATAGGGCCGAGGGCTCTGCCACGGGCTTGCCTCACATTCAAATTGTCAGAATTTTGGATGTCAGCTTTGATTGGGTTCACTTAACATCCATTCTGAGTATTTGACATTCTTGAATATTTTTTTATTTTATTATCTCCTCCATTTTTAAGACTCAAATTTTTTGACTAGGTACCGATCCTCCGCTTTAAGCGTTGCGGGTAGACACATAAGATATAATAAGCTATTATTGCGGTGCAACTTTTGCTCTTATAGTCGTAACACACGTCCGGATTTGGTACAGAGCGGACAGCGGACTTGGTACGCTCCGAACCAAATCTGGCCGTGTGTAGCGCCAGCGGATTTGGTCCGATGCGGGCCGCTCGCGCGGGTTTGGTTGGCGGAGTTGGTCCGCCGGTTTGAATCCGGTCATATAGCGACACCGGATTTGGTCGGTGGTTTGTTACTACTATTATAGTGATCGGTTGGTTACAGCTGTATTGTTTCGTCGATGGTTGGTAACACAGATCACCCCCAATAGATACCGCATACAGGGCAACCGACGCGCACAACAAGTTGCTAGCTAATTTGCTAGCTAATTTTCAATGCTCGAAATCGCGTCGCCAATGAAGCCTCCGACCCGTTCGTACGTGAGAAATAATTCATTTTCGACCGAAAATATCTAGGAAATGGCTTCCTGCGCACTAAAATTATATCTAAATACGTCTAGAACATCAAATATAGGTTGGGGAAAAAGTTTCTTCGCATTTTTTAAGATAATTCAAAACATTTTTTAATATAGTTCATTTAAATTTAACTAAAGTATGTATGTGCCATTTTGTTCGATAACCTTTTGCCATCTTGTAGGTAGGGACATGATCCCATTGCTATAAACATTTTGGGACTTCTCATCAAAATACCGCGACAAGTGGATTTGGCAGTCCTCTCGTGATGTTAACCTAACATTGCATAAAGAATTTTGAAGAGACCGAAACAGGTGGAAATCTGAAGGAGCAAAGGTCAGGACTATACGGCGGATGCATTAACACCTCCCAGCCAAACTCTCTTAATTTTTGCTGAGTGGCTATAGATGTGTGAGGTCTAGCGTTATCATGATGAAACACCACACCTCTTCTGTTGATCAATTCCGGCCGCTTTCTCTCAACTTCTTGCTTTAATCTCATCAGTTGTTCGCAGTAGAGTTCAGAATTGATAGTCCTGCCTGGTGGTAATAGCTCATAATGAATAATGCCCTTCCAATCCCACCACACACACAACATCACCTTATTGCGAGTTAACCCGGGTTTTGCCACAGTCTGTGAAGCCTAACCGGCCTTTGACCACGACTTTTTTCGCACGTTCTTGTCGTACGTGATCCAGTTTTCATCACCAGTTATCAGCTTCTTCGAAAATGATTCGGTTTCATTACGTCGTAAAAAAGAATCACAAATGAGTACACGGTTCAATAGGTTTCTTTGAGTGAGCTCGTGAGGTACCCAAATATCGAGCTTTTTTTTGTACCCAGCTTTTTTCAAATGCGCCAAAACTGTTTTGTGATCAATTCTCAGTTCTTCAGCTACGTCGTAACTACTGATATGTCGATCTTGCTCCACTTTTTTAAAAATGGCATCCATTTTATCCGTAATAGGGCGACCAGAGCGAGGTGCATCTTTGACATCAAAATTTCCGGATTGAAAACGCTTAAACCAAATTTGTGCTACTCTCACAGACACTGCACTAGGTCCATAAACATCGCAAAGTTTTTTCGCGGCTTGCGTTGCATTTTTACCTTTTTCGTAGTAAAATTTTAAAATGTATCGAATTTCTTCATTAGATTCACTCATCTTGACAGTACGAAAAACAAATAAAAATCACACATTTGCCTAATTTGAATTTGGAATTATGTTCTTTAAAATTTTAACTTTCAATGATACCAAAACCAGCCAGATACAAATACTACAGCCAAAGAGATTTATTACAAGTTCATACATACTATAATGCGAAAAGACTTTTTCCCCAACCTATTATAATGAAATTAAAAGAAAAACTATCAGACTTAAGTTGGCTTTTTACTCGAAAATTTTGAAAAACTCCATAGAAGAATATTTATTTATTTTTTCATTACATTACTCAAGCCTAAAAACTACGAAACCCTACACTACGAGTGGCCCGACACGCACTTGACAGGCTTTATAAAAATTAAGTTTTAATTTAGTACATTTTTTTAGCATTAGACAGAAGGAATATCGGTGTTTTTTTTAGGTGAGTTTTAAGTAAAAAGTTTAAAAATGTCGATCTCCATTCCGAAAACGAATGATACCTATACAATACTTGCAGCACCGATACGACGGTGACGACATCCTTCATTTCAGAGATAAGTTGGTGGCACTGTACAAAAAGTTTTGTGATACCTGCTTCTGGGTTTTCCTTCTGTCTAATTCTAAAAAAAAATACTTTAGTAAAATATGTCTCACATATTACTGCAACAAAAGTATTTATTTTTTGACAAAATATTAATTAAGTAAGAAATATTTAGTAATGAAATCAGTTTTATAAGACCTTAATTTTTTAAATGTTTGGCATCAAGTTTTATTTAATTTTAACCTTACATCTAAAAACAGGTAAGATAATCAAACTTATTAATAACTAGCTGTGCCCACAACTTCGTCTACGTGAGAAAAAGTATGATTGTTCAGTATCTACCCGGACTGTGAAAGTCCCGTCAAAATCGGAGACACTCAAATTCTGTTTATTTGTATGTAGGTATGTATGTATGTATGGTTGTATGTAGGTAAAAGTAGCATAAGTTACTGCTTATCACATCAGCTATCTGCCAGTGAAAGTCTCGTCAAAGTCGAAGACACTCCAATTCTTCTTATTTGTATGTAGGTATGTATGTATGTATGGAGATAAAAGTAGCCTAAGATACTCATTATCACATCAGCTATCTGCCAGTGAAAGTCCCGTCAAAATCGGTCAAGCCGTTCCCAAGATTAGCACCGCCAAACAGACAGACAGACAAACAGACTGACAGACAGACTAAAATTGTAAAAAAAATTGTTTTGGTATATGTACCGTGTATACATACATATGCATTTAGTGAAAAGCGGTTATTTTAATATTACAAACAGACACTCCAATTTTATTCATTTGTATGTATATAGATTTATTATGGAAGCTGCAATACAACATAAGACCTAAAAATTCTGTAAAAATTTAAAGCGTCTACATTATACCGGTAACAGAAATACATAATTTGTGAAAATGTTAGCTTTCTAGCTATCACTATTTATGAGATACAGCCTGGTGACAGACAGATGGACGGACAGACAGACAGACAGACAGCGGAGGATTAGTTATCCGTAGGGTTAGTTTTTACCTTTTAGGTACGAAACTCCCTAAAAGATAGAACTAAGATACAGAATAGCTTAAAAATATTCGATACGATTTTTTTAAATTAACATATTTTTTTTATTTCTGAACCGATTCACATGAAACAAACACTAAATGTTAAGTGAAACTTAACATTTAGTGTTTGTACAATATATAGTGTAAACCGCAAATCGAATAAGCCGTTTCTGATATTAGCGTGCACAAACACACAGACAAACAGAATTTTTTCCAGGATAAAAAGTACCCAGTGTTGTGCGCCAAAGATTAAAGTATAATCATACCAAGTTTCATTGTAATCGGACCGGTAGTTTTTATGTGATGCTTGAACAAACAGACAGAAAGACAGACAGACAGACAAACAAAAAAAATTCTAATCACATATTTGTGTTCGTTATCGATCTAGTAACATCCCCCGGTATTTATATTTTCAATATTTTTAATGTACAGAATTTACACTTCTACAGATTTATTATAAGTATAGATGAGATTTAGAATAAATTTGTGCTTTCTCGCGAAACTTCACTAACTTCACAAACTTAATTCAGATGCTCATGCCTTGGACTGGAATATAATGGGCCACGGGCTGTGACGACGTAAGTAGAACTATGATTTTCCTTGTTTTAGACTTTATACTTCCCTCTTTCACCCACATTATCAATTATTCACTACAAACAGGGTCTTTCCCTTTCATCTGGCGCAAAGCGTATGTTACTCCACTTCCTAAGATTTCCAACCCTTGTTTAGCAAAAAAACTTCTGGTTCAAGCTCTTATACTACCCGTCATTGACTATGCAGACGTTTGCTATCCTGACGTATCTCAGGTGCACCTGAACAAATTGGATCGACTTCTTAATAACTGCATCCGTTTCATTTTCGGTGTCCGTAAATTCGACCATAAAAATATACTGAACTAGGTAGATAGTAAGCCAGCAGGTAAGCATCTGAAACCTTGTGGGATAAGTGCTATAATTCCCAGTAGGTTTTCCGGCATAGAGGCATAGCACCTTAGGCCTCAGGAGTGGTAACGCATCCGCATTTTGACCTTGGTCTTTGTGTGGGTGTCTATAGGCTGCAGTCATCACTTAACATCAATGTGAACTGCATGCTTGTTTGTCACTTCCATTACATAAAAAAGGTACCTACCTACCTATCTACCACTTTCGGCATGCTCCTGCTCATGTCAACAGGCTCGGCATTATCACCAACATCGGCGAATCGTATGTGTGTTAGAAAATAAAGAAAAACGGGAAAGAATAATCTGGCTTTGGGCAGGAATCGAACCTGCGACCTGAGGGTAACCAGTCCAGCCGTTTTACCACTAAGCTACCGAAGTCCCACACCAATACGTCAAATATTGCCTTTTTTTTATTTTTAACCGATTTACGGGTCGCGTATGTGTGTTGTTCGCATGTATCAAATATGGATGTATTCACCTCAGTCTAGCCTTTCGGGTAATATAGGCATTAAGTAATATTTATATAAATAAAACAGACTTTTCTGATAACTTTATTAACTTTATAGAATTTATTTATTTAATAGAAAACTAAGAATACATTAATAAATTAGTACTACAACATAGAAAGCAGTAAAAATAACGGAACCTTACCTACTTATGTATCTGCACATAGGTAGGTAGATAAGTACAGAAAGAATAATTATAACAATAAGGTATGTGATGGAAGATCTTTGTTCTTTGACATATCTACTTATTTCATTAATTCTTACCTAAAACCGAATAATCGTAAAATTATAAAACAATTTTTTATCATCGATACATAATAATATACCTAATAAGATAGTAAAAATCGAGTGGCTGTACATTAGGTAAATTATTGAAAAACCGATAGGGGGCGATTTCAGAAGAGTACCTAACCGAAACAAAATAAACGATTTTGTCTGACTGAAAAACTGTCTGTATGTATGGTACGTTATAACTTCGAAACTACTCAACGGATTTGAACGCAGTTTTCACAGGTGGATTACATAGGCAGGTATCTACAATTAGGAGCGTGGTCAAAATCGGTTAAAGGGAAAAAGAAGTTATGGTCAATTGAAAATTTACTTCAAGGACTCTTTCAAAACTTTTAAAGAGAGTTTAATGCGGTTTACATAAACGTAGGTATTTAATTTAGACTAGCTGTGCCAGCGACTTAATCCGCATACAATTTATCAAAATTATTGTTCAATAGGTATCTACGCGGACGAAGTCGTGAGTACAGCTAGTATAATATGTAAGGATGATACAATGTCATGATGCCTACCTACAGACAATAATAATCCTAAAAACACCCAAAAAGTGTAATCTTTGAAAATAGTTTGTCAAGTGTGATTCTTTGATTAGGTACATAATAAAGTAATATCTACCTACTTAGGTTATAAGGTCGATGGGTACATAACTTCATAAATGTCTAGATGCCAACCATCGTGCCATAAGTAGGTACATGTATTGTGGTACATAGGTAGATAGATACCTAACGACAATTTTATCTGAGTTTAAAGTCGCGGGCCAACCAAGACGCATGCTGTGCACGGACACGCAGCGCATTTTAGCTGCGTGTATTAATTTGTTTGACAACGTGGGTCAACGTTTCTACTGGAGTAAATGAAAACCCACGAATAATGTATAGCGTGGCGTGGTACGGCGCGCGGAGGCTACGCACGTCCCATTGCAATCCAAGGATAGATAAGCGAGCTGTACATAGTCGAGGGCCATTTTTTTTATGTACTGGAAGTGGCTAACAAGCTAGCAGTTCATATTGATGTTAAGTGATGACTACAGACTATAGACACTAACACAAAGACCAAGGTCGAAATGCAGATGCGTACCACTCCTGAGGCCTAAAGTGTTATGCCTCTGTGCCGGAATTGACAGGGCCGTACATATTCGTGTACTCCCAGTGGAAACGTAGACCCACGTTGATAGCGTTGAGGTATGTAACCGCCTATTCGAGTTGGCCACGTATGTGTCAATGATGCCAATTCATGTGTAGCCTCATCGTGGGTTGCAGTGGACACTACCACATACCATTTCATATAAAGCGAAGCTTAATACACGTGCGCGGCCTCTCCGTGCGTTGCGGTGGGCCCGCTCCTTTATTTAAATGTCTATTTAAGAACCTAAATACCTATATAAAATTAAACAAATTTGTACTTAGGTAGTTATTTGTTTAATGTGCAAATTTTCTTGTAAATAACGTTTTCACGATTTAAATAGGTATCTAATTATTAATTTCGTAGTAAAAATCTTTCACATTCATGTGCGTGAGATCGGTATTATAGGTACCTCTCTGCTATCTGTGTAGGTACATTTCTTCAGTCTTTCAGTCCACTTATAAGTAGATAGGATCCTGCCTATCGTGATATCTGAACATACCTACGTGTACCTGTATATTTGTGTTACGATTTGATGATATGGGAGAAGGTTTCCCCATTATGCTGTTTTTTTTTTCATCTAGGTATAGGGATTAGGAATTTAAACATCAAAAAATCAATAGTTTAAGTTCACGATTTTAACAAAGAAATAAATAATTATACTACCATTTTTTCTAGAACAATCATTGTTTTAATATTTTTTTCATTGTCAGTAGGTACCTATGTTGGTAACATTTATAAATAATGTCTAATAATAATTAGTCAGAACACGCACAATATTATTTTAGTTTCTACGGTATTTTGCTATATATACGGTAGGTACCAGACGTTAAACTTAACTAAGTATATAGTTAAGTACCTATATTTCCTACTTCATGTTATTGACAAATTACAAACTTACAATTTAATTCATTATCTTTACTATTGTGCATTTATAAACCTCGAACACAGCCATTTTATAATTCTATTTCTTAGTGCTTAATAATAAATAACGCTATGTTTCTAAGGTCATCTTAGTTTAAATAGCAAATGTGTAAGGTAAATGATGCTATTTACCAAATAGGTAGGTACATAAATAGTTCTAAAGGAGTAGACCATAATTATTTTATCAATATCCTAACTAGTTGTTGGCTAGTTCGTGCTAAAATCCTATTTCACGCATAGTTTTACATTTGTAATAGAAGTACACAAGTATTAAATGTGTATGCAGAATTAAAGGTGATGGAAGATTGTTACGTACTGATATGGAAGCCTGAATTTCAAGTGCTTGGATCGCCATATGTGGAATGTAGGATGAAGTTGTTTTGTTTATTTGCCCCTGTAAATCTCAATGATGCGATCCTGATCGACGTATTCGAAAATATGTGGAGCGTCCATCAATATTCCCACGGTGCCTGCTGTTGTAACGATAAAGAAGATGTACAGTTGTAATCTGTCGATTACCATCGCCACATATTTCCAATCTTCACGCGTCTGAAATTGTAAGGATGCGGTTCACATGAAAAGAAATGACCTAATCATAAATCTATTTATATACTTAATATTGTAATAGATATTAATTACAGTGGCATTTGTATAAGGGGGACTTGGATTAGTGAAACCTCCATAAATAGCACTCATGCTGAGGTCTCAACACTTTGGCACTGAATCACCTATGTTAGTGGGACGAAGCAAACGTCTATATCTGGGATTCGTTCTTTCGATTTTAGCGTCATAGTCACTTTTACAACTGAGACAGTGAGTGAATGTCCGTTACTGAGATACCTCTATCCTACCTAACATAGTTTTGTTTGTTTATTTACTTATTCTTACAAAATTAAATTCCGTATTTAAATAAATTTTAAGCCTTTTCTTCTCTCTTTAAGTCTTGCTTTATCATACGTATGTTTAATTGGAAAATGTTGAGCGAAGGCTGTTATTAGTATGGAAAAAACGCAAGTAATTTATAATTAAAGGAAAATTAGATACGTGTGATACATTCTGTCCAATTTTTGTACCAACTAGGAACAAATTGATAAAAAAACGTAGTTGAATATTTTTCTTTATTAGGTAGGTAGGTACCTTTCATCTTGATTCTCAAGAAAAATTAAAGGTACGAGTACCTACAATGTTTACTTATTACGTTATTTTATTGTATAATTGCACCTCTATAACTGAAATAACTTGCATTCTGACCTATATTAGTGAAACCTCCTGTAAATGAGACAGATATTTAATTAGTTTAAAGTGAGACACTGGGCAGGTGGAATATTTCTATAAGAGAGACAAATTTCCAGGTCCTTTAATATCTCACTTACCTAACCAGATTTCACTAGTAGAAGGTGTAGGTAATAAATAAGTACGAGTATATGCCTATGTAATTTGAATTGTACCTGAATGTAGAGGTCTTCATTGCGTAAATGTTCAGCAATAAATTCTACAGCTTCAGTCGCTTTGGCAGCTTCTGGAGACAATAGTAAAGAGTCCGAGCTTTCAGATTCTCGTCGTTCGCTAAGTCCTAGTCCTCCGAGAGCACCCAGGCCGCCCAGAGCACCCACTTCGCCTCCGCCCCCAGCCGCTCGGCTTATTTTGCAGTTAGGGTGGTGCAAGTCTGACAGTTCCATTGCTTCCATTTTACTTTGTTTGGTACCAATAGCGCTGAAAAGTTAGTATTTTTAGTTCATAAGGAAATAACATTTTTGGTTTCGTCATCCAACGATATGCTGGTTTACCTAATATGTTTGGGTAAGTCATGTGGCGCCGCTGCGTGTGGAGGTGCACCCATGCCGGGCATTTCCATCATCCAGCGCAGCCTAGTTTTACGTGGTCGCCGCATGAGAAGCGCTGCTGGCAAGTAGTGAAGGAAAACGCTTCGAATCCACAGCGGCATTCTGTAATTTATCATTTTTAGAATTAAAACATAATTGAATGTGCTATGTAATACAAAATAACCTTTCAGTATACCATCACCTACCTGTGGGTTCGGGGTCCTCGGAAATTCCAATTTATAATAATAACCGTCACCAGAATACTGACTGTATTCATGATGAAGGTGAATAGAAGGTATTTAGCAATTAAAGGCAGCACCAGAGACGTTGGCGGAAGTATCTTTGATACCAAGAGCAGGAACACCACCAGTGACAGTAAAATACTGATACCCAATGTGACCTGAAATATTTTATAAAAAAAAATATTTGTATCCTTTGTTAGGTATGTTAATATATTTACATGGAGACATTTCCCTTATTCGTGATAGCTAGTAAAAATATTAATTGCAAAAAACACTGTAAGTAAATATTTGGTCGTCTCCGGATTTTTAGCTATTATTTTATGCTACAAAGTACGGAGGCTACTTTATGATTGCTGTTAAGTTCTTAGCCTGGGTTGCACCACATTACTTGTTAAAGTTAAAGTAATTGTTACATTGCACATCCTTCTCTGACTTAAGGAAATCTGTTTAAGTTAGAGCAGGATGTGAAATGTTACAATAACTTTCATCATCATATCAGCCATAAGACGTCCACTGCTGAACATAGGCCTCCCCCGAGGACCTCCATGCCGACCGATCGGAAGCGACGTGCATCCAGCGGGTACCTGCAGCCTTGATCAGGCCGTCGGTCCATCTTGCAGGTGGACGTCCTACGCTGCGTTTGCCGATACGTGGTCTCCACTCGAGAACCTTTCTGCCCCAGCGGCTATCGCAATAGCGGCTAGCGGCTATTACAATAACTTTAACTTAAACAAAAGTCGTGGTGCAACCCAGGCTTATTGTCATTGTATAATATAATAATAATGGCAATCCATTATACGTCTCACTACTGGGCACGAGTCTCTCCCCTTTTTTTTTTTGGGCTGTAGCTTACTCAACCACGCTGCTCCAATGCGGATTGGTGGAGGTGGGTGGGTTAGTGGCCAACCCGCTGTCGGATGTTTTCAAACCGCCCTTAAGGCCTCCTCGTAAGACAAGGTTTAACGACTGCTATCCATCGATAGCAACCGGGACCGACGGCTTAACGTGCCCTCCGAAGCACGGAAACGCGCATTTAATTTGCCACTAGCGGTCACCCATCACACTACCCGACCGCGCCCGTAGTGCTTAACCGAGTAGATCGCTTACGATCTACACCAGCCGCTGGGCCATGCGCAATACGTATTATATTGTCATTGATTTGACACTAATCCTGAGTTGCACCAAGATATTTATTAAAGTTAAAGTTATTGTAACATGTCACATCCTTCTCTAACTGTAACAGATTTCTTTAAGTTAGAGAAGGATGTGAAATGTTACAGTAACTTTAACTTTGACAAATATCTTGGTGCAAGCCAAGCATAAGTATATTTAGTATATTATGCAGAATGGAACTGGAGGTTGCAATTTAAACGTTTAGGTAGGTACTAGCACGGGAACTATAACTGTAAGGCGATTGTGTCTGTAATCAAAATTCGAATCTGTCTTTAAATTGTCCACAATACACAATTCATTTATACCTAATTGGTCTGTTACGGTTCACCCAACATTGAACTGAAAAAATATTTCACCTTTTCCCCAGCCTCAGCAGGTAAGTAGAATACAAGGACGCACAAAAACGAAATTAATACAGTTGGTAAAATCAAGTTCACAGTGTAGAACAAAGTCTTCCTCCTTATTATTATGTAAAATGTGATATCGGTTTCCGTAGGATGGTTTCCTTCGTAGATATTTAAGTACGCAGGTACTTCTATGATGTCCCATGTTCCAGACTTCCAGTAGTCGGACAGATCGACAAAGTTTTTGTTATTGTACAAAGCCAAAGATACTTGATCACCGTTGAACGTCCAGGAGCCGAATTTCATAATGCATGTTTGTTGATCGAATGGAAAATATGTTACATCAATTGTACACGAACTCTGAAAAATACAAACAATTATTAGTAGGTAACAGATTCGTAAAATTAACCGAAGCTTGTAAACTAGAACCAACTTACGCTTTATGATCCCTACTATCGTGTCGTGCTAGGTTCTAATATTACTTTTTAAAATACATTATTTACCTGGTAAATTGCCGGTGGAACCCATAACACTTCGCCATTTGGATAAATTAAAACGTTTGATTTATATCGCACTTCATAATTGCCGTCAGCACTGAAAACATTGATATCATAAAATATAAGTTATTTGAAGTGATAAGAAATATTTTTTAACAAGTTTACTTACTTGTTGAAGAGAACAATGTCTGGTTTCCATACTTTATCGGGAGGTAATCTCAATACACCTATGCCGCCGTAATCCGCTTCATCCCACATCAACTGATAGTCCATCCACACTAAACGAAGCCATACGTTCGATTTCATGATTTGGTTCTTTTCATTCTGTGAATTAAAAATGATAGATGTAGTATAATTGTTTTTAGCTTTTCAGTTCTTTCGAGTTTGATAATAAAGTGCGCTACATACAACGTTGATGAGTTGCACAAAAGCAAGTCCAAACCGCACATCCACCTTTTGAGTCATGTTTTGTACAGGGCGGATAAGTTTGTTGTAACCGCGGAATAAATCGCGTACTAATCTTTCTTCGTCCTCTGAGCACCATCCTGAGCAAAAATATTGTATTTGTCATTCATAGATACATGTTATACCTAAACGTCTGAAACATTCTGAAAAATAAGGTAGGTAGGTTTCTATTTCATTTCTAGTACTCTTTTTTAATAACTAGTTAGTATATTTACGTTCTAAATCATGTAATGCAAGATATTAAATGATTATGAGAAATATTCGCCCATCGCTTGATGCTGCAGCAGTCAGATCGATAAGGACCAAAACGTAAGATAAAATTTGAGAGTTGTTGTGATTATCTTCTAATATTTCTTAAACCAAATGGTTTAAATTGCTTATTGGCGTTCCAATTATAGTAATGTATTTAAAGCTGTACTTATTTACAAGAACAATGGTAAATTATTTATTTATGAGTAGGTACCTGTACAGATAACTTTTATGTTGTACATATCATTTTAAAATTATGAAACAGATTAACCAAAACGTAATTAGCTGTCTTAAATGTGAGCCGAAAGGTGTACTATTAAAAGTGGGAGTGTTAAAATAATTGCTATTATAAATTAATTCAGGCTTAGAAATCGGCACATGTTTTATTGAATATAAACTGTCGGAACAGATAGATAGGTGTCATAATAGGTGATATTATTAAGTTTTTCATTTATGTGTAATCGAAATGAACACCGGATACCTGAATAGAGTGCTGCTAGAAGAGCGATAGCAAGCAGCGGGGCGCGCGAGCCTGCCGACATGGCGGCGGTCACTGCCGCGCCGCCGCCCGCCTACCAAGCGCCGCCCGCCGCGTCTCTAGCTCTCTACACTTTATTTCACTAAACAGCTTTACATCGCACGATTTATCGTGCCCTGCCTCACGAGCAACCTGTCTCCTAAGTAAGTGTGTCGCTTAGTCTCCTCCTCTCCGTAGGGAGAGAACGCTTGAAATATACGCCTTTTGTGACAGCTTACTCTCAGTCCTTAAACGAATAGGCAGTGGCGGCGCAAGACATAAAGTTAACGTAGGCAAGGTACATTTCGATGCCCTCTGATATAAGGCGAGCAACTTTTTAAAAACTGAATGCGGGATTTAGAAGCAGATGGGGGCTTAGTACCTATCAGGTCTTTCCTGATAGGTTCTAAAGCGCGAGGCTCCCTGCAAAGCGAGACGGGGGCCTACACCGCCCACGCCTTACGCCGCTTCTGGGTATAGGTACTAATAATTTCTAGTAATACTAAATTTTTCTCCTTACATAGAAAAAAAATATCGTATTTGCATTTTTTATGGATATTTATTGAATTCAGTCTTGTTGTACATTTTTTATTACTTCTAAGTTCTAAAAGACTTTTCAATGTTGTTTAAATAAGTTATTTGCAAATAAGTAGTTAAGAACTAGCTCAGGTAACATAGGCAACTACCTATGTTACCTATTCTTAAATCCGGCACTGTAGGTAGCCATACCATCAACATGCTGATAAAGAGGCTCGGCGAACTCTGAGCTTGCCCGGCCGAGATCCCTGTTTATTATTACACTACTTGTCACCTCAGGGAATTCGAGATATTGGAACTCTTTTGCATAGTTTAGGGCCCCGAACTCGATGTTTCTCATTATACCACCCTGTATCTACCCAAAGACAGGGCTCGCGCTCGGGATCGAGAAATCGTGTAGTGTAATAGGCCTAATCTGACGTTTATCTTTTCTTCTACTCATCTACACGCCTGCCTAGATCGTCTCGTCACCATGCCAGTAGATTTAAGTACACATTTCAACAACCCTGGATGGTAAAAGCAGATTTCAGACAGTCAAAAGACAAGTTTGACTGAAAGGAAATTATAGTTAACCGACAATTATTAATCATTTTGTACTGATGTTTAATTCGTTACTTTAAAAAGCTGAAGACTACTTCAATAAACTGCAAAAAAAATTATTGACTACATAGCTCTTTTTGCCCCGATCTCGGATTAACAAAACTGTAGAAGACATCAAAGTAGTAGGTTGTTACGTCATCTTCTCACACTGTCTGGGACTTATCGTGAATATACATTATGTACCTACTTACCTACATACAAATCTTATAGGAAAACATTATTACCTTAAAATAGGCACTTTACATTTCGTCCATTATGTTTTAAACCTATCTTCCTTTTTAGGACTATCATAGGTACCTACGGTGTGTATTTGGCGAAAGCTGTAAGTACGTGCCCTATCGAAGGAGCTTTTGGTCATCCAAAAACATTGCGAATTAGACTTTTCATCTAAGTATATTGTTAGGTATATATTCTCCTAAATAAGTCACCGATGTGACCGACCGGACTTTTAATTCGATAGGACATGTCAATACTGTAAGCATTGTTTTGTTAAATAGGTATGCAATTTTGTTCGGCTGGTGCTCATATTCAGATTGTAATGAAATGCTGATTTACATTTATTCAACGATTTGGATTGTTCAGTTACAGAAAATATCTGCTGGATGGGCTAGATAGCATTTTTTCTGTAAAACGACAACTGAAAGTAGAGATGGTATTTAATCAATATTTTAAAAAATCGTTTGATTTGAAAAATAATATCTTGTATCTTGTTAGTGTAATTTCTATGAAAAGATTTAAAGCAAACCTATTTACTGTTTTATCTCCATAGGTTGAACGATTGTATTATTTTTAGTCTTATCTTTTTTTTTATAAATTATTTTTCATAGCGTTGTCTATTGGTTCTGTTCTCAGTGGATTTTCGATGTGAACCTTTTCATTAGCATTGTATGTTATACATATACCAACGATACCTAAGTGTCCCGGTCATATTTTGCTGCTTCTTTCAACGAAATTCATTGCGCATGTGCGGTTATCCCTCGGGATGCCATCGATTGTCTACAGTTACTCAGCCAGGCAGCTCTTAAACGTTTAACGGGGAAAATATAGGTCAAGGCTATTAACTTTAGCAGAAAAACTGTACATGAAAGATAAAAACAATATCAAAAATGTTAAATAAAACAACTTTTTTTTCATTCGTTTATATTTAATAAACAAAGTGCAATTCAGAGTATTAACCCTAACAATTGAACAAATTACAGGGACAAACGGATCGTCCCACGCCGACGAGGAGGCCGGGCATAACCACGCCACTCAATACGAAGGTAGCGAGTCCAATATGATAAGGCTCTTATGCGCGGCATCCGCCGAACGGCTCGTCACACAACCGCTCTCCAGTGGTTGATGACACCCATACAACAAGAAATAAAATTAACATGATAGAAAACATCGGCGTATAATCAAATTCGTTCCGCAACTTCCAAAGGAACGACTGAGATTAAGAGCTAGCAATACCTCAGACGAGGAAAACATAAATAGGACCTATGCGTGGATACATTCAACTTTTCTAGATGCACTTGTATCCACGCACTTCCACTAAAACGAGCACGTTTTCCTTTTAAGAGGTCCACAATGTTTTCGCAAACGATATATTAAATAGACTTTATTATTATATATATTTGATGTTCAATATTAGTGACATGAGACATCCAAACAAAATAATATGTTTTTGTAATATAAAACGTAAATTCACAGTGGGAATGTGACGGATGAGCGGTTTAACTAAATCGCGTTTCTATTAAGGGATTATTGACCGATTGTACTAGTGAAGCCAGTTACAGGCACCTCAATACAATGATCCCGAATTTGTAACGTTTTTCTTTTACAAATACTGAGATAATGATGAACACATTGTGAATTAATTGAAGGTCTTATCCCAAAGTTAAGGTTATATCCTTGACCGGTATTTCAGATAGACTAGAAACTTCGTATCTTTATTTTTCAGTTATGAATGTATTGAAATAATTGAAGGTACAAACGTGATATTACCATTTAATGTAGGTAATTATTTGTATATGTTGTTCCGAAAGACACAGGTATGATTTTTATAAAATAATACTTTGATTAACTACAACTTTTAACGAACGTTTTTATTAAGCTATATAGCCATGGATATTTTACCATTTATAACAATATCGACCCGTTCACAACGAGGCATATCACAACCTGTACCAATTGAATCAACATTGTTTGTAAAGTTCTATACTAGCTACTGACACAAATACATCTGAAAATAAACTTAGGGATCATAACCACGATTCACGGAATCGAACAAGAAGGAAACAAAGGGCCAATGTTTTACTGCCCAAATCCTAAACTGTACATAGATTTTAAGAGTCGAGAAAGATCTAACAAAGTTTAAATTTTTATACATGCGACAGGTCGTTCAACGGTAAGAAGGAAGACGTTTTTGTGCTTATATTTTGTAAACTGACCATATCGTAGCTTAATGTTCTTTCGAAACGGCGACTATTCTAGCGTGGGTATCTATAAGCCTGGCTCTCACGCGCGGACGCCAGATATGTCACTCACTGCCAACTTAGTCTCGCAGTTCTAACGACTACGAGATGGAATTTCGGAACCACTCATCGTTAATGAGGATCGCTGGCTTTTGTGCGTCACAGATGCCTCACATGGGACCGGACTACATAAATGCGACTTTTTCAGAGGTTCGAATTCTGAGATGTACGAGGCGCTGAAGGATAAAAGTTTCAAGGGTTAGGATACTCGGATAGGCAGTATTCGGTTGAACGCATAGGAATGGCAGTCAGCGATAACTTATGTGTATAGGGGGGCGCGGGCGGCGAGGCAGGCGGCGGCAACTCCAGCGTCGCGGCGTCGGCGCCCGCACCACTTCGCACATCACAACTTAACAAGTATTCGCGGTATCACAGAACGTTTCGCATGCGCAGCCGCAAGCGGGCGGCTCGCTACGACACCATGATGTGTGGCGCGGACAGCAGCACGGCTAGCGTGGCGATGATTGTGAACAGGGTAAAGATAATAAGGCACAGTCTGTCCACGACCATGGCAGCGAATTTCCAGTCGCGCGAAATGTCCGCATCTTCGTCATCTTTGCGCATCTGCAACAATGAATGACAGAGTAGGGATCGGTTTACGCATCATACACTTATCACAACATAAAAGGCTTGCCAATCGGTCTATAGGCATGTATAACGAGCATAACGAACAAATAACAATTGCGGTTTAGACACGTCACGTGATGGACAATTCACTGTATTGATATGATCCCCCATTCTCGCACCTATTTCATACCACTAAAGAGACTTTTGTGCTGGTGAAAATAAGCGTTCAAGATTCTTGCCGATAATTAAGCCAAACTGGGCTTTATTCGATAGTAGAGAAGAACTGAAAATGAAGAAATACCTGATCTGTGATGACTCGAAGCTCTTTCAATATGAGTGAGAGCTCGTAGTCGACACCGAAACAGCTGTGTGCCGCGAGACCAGCGCCGTTCTCCTCGCCACTCCTGAATAAAAGAGAAAGCTCTGTAGCCACCTGTCTCCGTTTTGCATCCTAAACTACAGGTGGACTCGAGGATCGTAGGGTGCTACGGGATCAATGCTGATATGAAAGAAAGACCCATGACCCAAACTAGAAGAGATTTAAATCGAAATGATGTACGAGTCGATGTTAGCCAAGCTATAAGGGTCGGGTACTGCGGAACGTTCGAGGGGGGGTTAAATTATCGTAACCGTGCTATTTACGGCGAGTAGTGTTCGTGTAGATCGTCGAGGGACCTGTAGTAGCGGCAGCAGGGCGGCTGCTGCGCGTGCGCGTGGCGGAAGTCGTCGTCGATGTCGAGCACATTCGCTAGGAGAGACTTGGAGGAG
Organism: Macrosoma leucophasiata; assembly: GCA_036365455.1. Lineage (NCBI taxonomy): Eukaryota > Metazoa > Arthropoda > Insecta > Lepidoptera > Hedylidae > Macrosoma > Macrosoma leucophasiata. The sequence goes on along the minus strand of JAWQUS010000009.1, from coordinate 13,331,036 downwards.
CGCTCGCGCAGCTCCAGGTCAGGCGGCGGCGGCGCGCGCGCCGGCGGGGGCGTGGCCGCCGACCCCGGCCGCGACATGCGCAGTATCCACGGCAGCCAGTATAGGAATACGCAGCGTATCTGTGGGTATTCATCATACCTAAGAATTTTGAATCCTAATATGTCGGAGATAAAGAATGAAAACATAATAAATGGCCTTGGTAGTAATCAGTTTTTGAAATGGAATCACAAAAATAAATAAAAACCTAAAAACATGGCTGAGACTTACGAACTAATCCCATCAATTCACTTGGTTCAAAATATGTTATAGATTATAGAAAAAAACCTGTTATGTTTTACAAACAAAATACTGTTTCTAAATTCGGAAGATGGTAGAATTTAAACGGGACTATAAAAACGAGTATTTTATGTTTTGAGAGAACGATTTTTTTTATGTAATGAAGGTGGCAAACAAGTATGCAGTTCAGATTGATGTTAAGTGATGACTGCAGGCTATAGACACCACACAAAGACCAGAGGTCAAAATGCAGATGCGTTACCACCCAACTAAGGTCTCACATAGTTGTTATGTCTCTGTGATAGAAATTACGGGGCGATACATTACCATTTAACTGGCATACGATAGTGTTGAACTCTACCATTTAGCGGCAGATAGATTAGGTAATGCGTCCTCTAGCTCCTACACCGGAACTCTATTTTTACTGGTGGTAGAGCTCTAGTGAAAAATTAGTATCAAGAAGTGTGCATCCTCGATGTTTTTTCACAATTGGTGTTTCCTATAGGTGTGTAGTAGTTTTTGCATACGAGTAGACACAATGGTTCATTTTCGGCTTATTCGACCAACCTTGCACCAACAACAATAACCGGAATCGCGTTAAGTAAGTTACCTTAAAATGTTAGACAAACACAACCGCAATTAAAAAAAACGTTGACATTTTTCTGGTAATTTCACCAATCAGTATCTTCAATTAATTAAAAAAGAACAAATGCATATTTGATATTCCAAACTGAAACACGTACCCAGTCGCTCATTTCATGTGTGTCAGCGTGCCTGTGGTGGTAGTTGAGAATGAGTATCGTAGATACGACAGACGAGGCCACCATAAACATGATACAGTTGAAGTATGTGCCTAGTAATGGCACCGCGTCCGATGTGGCTGGCATTGTCTCTGCTACCATGTTGAGAAACACTGTCAGCGACAGCAGAATGGTTACGCCTGTTAAGGAATAAATGGAACATTAGATATGTGCATGTATGAAAGGTTTAATATCTGGCCTTAGAATTGCTGAAGTTAAAATATTTTAGTTCAGACTATACTTAGTAACAATGACAGTATTTTTGAAATTACAAACATTACCAAAAAAAAAAAATAACAACACAAATTGTTTCTTGGAGAGCAAAATCTAGCTGATTTTAATCAAAACTTTGAAGCCCTTTATATAAAAATCAGTTTAAACCTTATAATCGACGAAACAATACCCCTTTTTAAAATGACTATCGATCCGCCCGGTTTCGTACGAATGCAGATCGACAAATAAGTTTCACAATGGACCTCATATTCATTATAATGATATTTTTACCAAAAAAATCATCAACATTCTCATAAAATTTACAAAAATACTCATAATTCTTTTATTTGGTTTTAATCTTACTCTGGCTAAGTGAAGGCCAAAGAGCTATAAACGCAACTGACACGACGATTGAACACAATCAGATTGAATAAGTGCAATCATAAGCCTTGTAAAAGCCATGTAAAAAGCCTCTGTCCAAAAAATAAACCAGCCCTTTTGTCACGGGAAGTGTCGACGAGTAATCGTATATTTGTAGTACGTTGTGTCTGTATCAGTATCAGATCTACCTTGCTGACTTTGACGATTTTCCTCTGAGTTTTGCTGCAGAGCCGCAGCCAACTTTAACAGAGCTACAGATGATGCAGTAGCCATTGTCCAGTATTGGGCCAAGGTTTATGTTTTATACTTTGACATCACTGTACGAAGAAGAAGTCTGAACTCCTAAACGATTGAACTATTTATGATTCTTTGTGAGTATTTGATAAGTGAGAGTGTGTGCATAAGTTTAAATTATTGTGTTTACTTACATTGCTGTGAGTGCGTTGTATTATAATTAACAAAGAAAGTTAAATTTTGTGTCGATAGTTACCTAAAGAAAGTTTCTCGCCAGAGTCGGGCGGCAAGGTGAAGCCGAGCAGAGCCATAGAGGCGATCAGCACGCAAGGCACGATCAGATTGAAGAAGTAGTAGAGTGTCTTCCGACGGATCACCACGGCGAATGTGATGTCGATGTAGGGCTCCGGGCAACAGTTGTAGTATATCTCGTTACGTTTGCCTGGTACACCTGCGTAATACAATACATTCATTAGTTCCTATTGTTGCTAACTTTTCTCAGCTATGCTCTAATGCAGCGATTCTTAAATGTTAAGGACATGGAACGCGAATTCTATTTGATGGCACCCTATATTCAATTTAATGCACGTATGTATATGTGTTGATGACACATGGAGCATTGTGGGTTTTCAAGGGAACCCTCAGGTGCTGCGGATTATGGAATAGGTACTACTTTCTATTAGTTATACAGTTCCCGTGGGCACACGTACGTTGTGTCGCTGCATTATTCGATCCACCTTGCTATGGTGGACCTTGCTATGGCCTCGAAATTTCTGATTCAGAGGCAAAATGTCTAAGCCATCAAGAATGTTAACTTTTTATAAAAATATAGATACTATTTAGTTTATTCAATGTTTCTTAAAGTTTTCGCAACGCAGATATTCCAGATAGTTGCGATTTTCCGTCTAGATTTGTCGTAAACACGCAATATACTTGCATAATTCGAGCTAATTATGTATTAGAGCGTTGAACGATACATATCGATTTAATATATTACCAGAAACGTAATGCAACGTTTTTTTTTGTTCTGATAACAATTATTACCTATATTTTGTGTTCACTACCTAACACATATTTGTTGATTGTGATATCATTCCAAGTAAAATTGATTTTGATGGCGATATGTACTCATGTTTTCATAACAAACTGCGAACATGACGTGACGCACGCGAAGAGCATTACAAATTGGTCACGCTAAATCGAAGCTATTTGAGATATGACTGTGTTGTAAAGTTATTAAAAAAATCTACCTATGAGTTCCCATTCGCCATTCGTTACAAAACTGCTAATATCGCCGCCCCCTTCGTCTTGCAGTTGTAGATCAAGCTGCAAAAAGTAATTAAATTAATGACTTACCCTAAATACGCGAATAAATTTAAGCATGAACTTAAATGTACATGGAGCTTAAATGATTGAAAGTCTCATCGAAGATATTATAATATTTTCTCATGTCCTACGAATACTGACGTAATTATTGGTGGTGGAGTTCCGGTGTTGGAGCTCGGGGCATAGGCAGACACCATCGTGTTCCTATTACATGGTTAATGTATGGCCCTGTAATAATTATCACAGGGGCAAAAAAACTCAGGCGTTAATGGTGGCAATTCATCTACATTTTGACCACCGGTCTTTGTGTAGATGTCTATAGGTAGTAATTATTTTACATACGTATTTCGCGAACAATACATTTTATTTTAATACGAACTCTATCTCGGCCTCTTTTTACTGCATCGTTATACCTACGTAACCGGCGCGGGCGAATCGTGGGTATCTGCATGTATGCTTGAATGGATGCCTATCCCTTCGGGGATTACAGGCGTCAAGTTACGTTTTGTTGTGTAGTACCTATTATATATTACATAACAATATTTTGTAACTAAAGGACGGCTGAACCAGTTTGCATTATTGTTGCATTTATCTGTGATTTATCTCTACCTAGATTAGATAGTATTTATAAGGCGGTAAGAAAAACGCTACGAAATGTGTATAATTATACATATCATCATAAAAATGTGAAATATAAAATTACTTGATATCCATCGTATGTCCAACTGCCAAATTTCATCTCGCATCGTTGATCGTCGAAGGGAAACCACGTAATATCGATCTTGCAGGTGCTTTTGAAGATGCCGGGCGGTACGTAAAGACATGAGCCGTTGTTTCTGACCACAACGTTCGTTGGATACGTGCTGTCGAAACCCTCATCGGCGCTTTACAACGAAAAAATATTCCATTAATATCGTCATATAGTAAGGTAATCTTCCGTTTTTGTATTATTCTGATTGACTTTGGCCACTACAGTTCACTTGCCATGATCTGTTATTGCTATCAATTTTATTTGGAAACCAATCTCGTTTGTTTATCCGTGTTATAGTATACAATTTAATGACTCAGTAGGTATTAGTTATACGAGCGCTGTTGTCTGAGATCCGGAGAAGTCTTTTCAATAAAATAAAAATTACTCCGATTAATGTTAAAGGTTAATTATTAATCTACGAATGAGTGTAATCAGTTTTAAACAGTGGCCACTAAATTAAGACACACGTACAGGTACACGTACTTGAACGCTCAGCACGTTGTTTGCCAACTTCAATATACAGCTTAGATCCGTGGTTTAACTTTTAAACTGCACATAGTTTTTTTTTCCAATTATTTAATCAAAGGTTACATGGGAAAATTGATAATATATTAATGTTGCGTATACATCTATCTATATCTATATGGCTCTATCAATGGAGTGCATTGCATATAGGCGAATAGGTAGAGCCACTTCAGCAGCTCATCAAAATATAAATGAAAATAAGTACTTATTACCTACCTTTTAAAAAATATTCACAATTATAGGCTTCATTCATTTTTAGTAAATCTATTTCTAAAGAAAACAAGTAGGTACCCAACTTACATCTTACTGCGATATAGTGAGGTAGGTTCCACCCGTTCCACTTAAGGTATGCAATACACGTTTGTGTTTATTAGGATATACAGAACCGCTCTATTATTCTTATTTTTAACTTTATACGCGAGTAGTCACGTTGTTTTTTATATTTCATTGCTATTTAAGTGAAAATTCGGACCAAAAAGTAGGTTTTTTTTTTCTTTAAAGACGCACAGATAAGATAGTCTAGATATATTTTAACATTAAATTACTATTATAACATCACGGGATACTAGGATAGCAAATTCCTTTTGTTATATCTCCATATTATAAACATATGTACCTATAGGTAGCGGTGCTATTGGACACAATTGGGAACATTTCCAAACTCCGGGCTGTTGCGAATTGGACTAAGTCCAACCAATGCTACTTTGACGATGCCTACTTGGGATTCAAACACAGGACCTCTTATTAATCTTCGATAGAGATTACTCAGGTAATATCTAGGTAACAACTTATAGCACTTAAATTTAGGAAATATCTACTTATGAATAGAAAAGTTTTTACAGACCTGTTGTACATAAGGACGTCTGGTTTCCATAACCTATGCGGCGGTACTCGTAAATCTTTAACTCCCCCGAAATCAGAAGTGTTCCACCTCAAGTTCATATCATTCCACTCCTGCGCAAAGCATAGTATCAAATATAGTAATGTTGTTTAACTATTCCATAAAAAAATATTGAAATTTAAGTAAAAGGTTTGCATGCTCACACCTATTTATTATTATACATCTAACGGTTGTTATAATATGTCTGTAATACAATAATATATTATATGAACATAAAACTTACTAGTTTAAGCCAGATGTTCGTTATTAAAAGCTGGTTCTTTTCATCCTGTGGAAGAGATAAAAAAGTTCAATGATCCAATAAAGTTTTTTTTTAATTAAAAGGCTTAGCCCAAATTGTTAATTGGTAAGCACTAATCGATTGATGTCTAGCGATATTATGATTGCCATCGTTCTTGAAAAACTTCACCGCATAGGTAGGTGTGGTGACAATTTCTTAAGCTGGTTTTAAAGTCCAAAACCGTATGTGGTTGGCGTCAATATAATGTATCACCAAGCCTTAGGTGGACCTGTACTATGGGCTATTTACCTTTCCCTAAGGACATATTTAGAACAGGTAGGTAGGTTTTATGGATGTAATGTAATAGGCGCGCATTTAAAAAGGTAAGTTGATTTAATTTTTTTAAGTGTTTATCACTCAAAAGGCCTTTATGTAAGACAAACATTTTCAAGGTCTGGTTTATTGGTAAATTAGAACGAGTATGTCTATCCTGCATATTTCATTAGATTATCGAAGTAAGGACTAGCCAGTACTAGGGAGGAAATACCTATTAGTATTCAGCACTATCGTGCTCCTGTTAGATGGTAATATATAGCCCGAATAAGACACCGTGTAGAGACAATGTGTTTGGTCTGGTATTGAATTTTCCATGGTACAATCATACAGAAATTTCATAATATTCGAACATTGCACCACCCATCGGATAATGACGAATAAGGATGTTCTCCAAATAGATAGCAATACCATGCATGGATGTCGTTAGAAGTTTGACAGTACAGTCCATTAACTGTTTTTTTTATTCTTTATATTTACAAGAGCTGTTAAATGAGCACTCACAGAACGGAGCTTTTTGAAAAGCTTTCAGGTGGAAGTTTTTTTTCTGTGCACAAATATTGATTGATCAAAATAAAGATCTGTGGTTATAGCTTAATTATTCAGTTGTTTTTGGACTTAAAAAAAAGTGTTTTCTACATCTACGAATCTGCTATTCTCTGTAGCGTATGTTAATTATTGCGTAGGAACCAATAGACAGTCAAGTCAAGCTCATTGCGACTCTCACCTCCCTTGATAGATCATTTATCATCGCTAGTATTCTGGTTCCAAATTGATCTAAGGCTACCTTTACTTGCAATCACTTAACTTATAGGTACATGTAGACATAAGTAACGATTAAGCAATTATAGACACAGCACATATCTTAGACTTCAGCAGCAGTTTATTTGCATTAATGCCGCTGGTTTTTATGTCTTTATTTCATTTCTTTAATATCTATTGTAGCAATTAAAGTCAATAAATAATATTGTTTTGTTTAAAAGTGAATGTTTTCATAGAGCAGGTAACCGATTTTTTTGTAGTTCCAATTGTTCACCGAAGCACACACGCAATCATTTAGGTCCATACGACGTGTTGTTGTTGCATGTTATATATTTTTTTACTTATAAAGGAAATATGCTATCTACAGGTCTACAAGAGTCCATGATATAAGCCAGTCATAGGATCATTTCAATCTATCAATTCCGGTATTTTGAAATGAATGAAAAAGTGAAATGATTTACAAATTCGGTAATATTTTCTTGATAGGCTGAGCTTTTAAAGGGAGTAAGTTTTTCACATTTATGTATTAGCTTATATGCTAATGGGCGATGGACATATATTTAATGTATCCATAATGTTGGGTTTTGTTGTAATTAATTTTGGAGATAAATAAAAAGTCTGAATCTAATGGCAGAGTCTATTGTCCAAACCCATAAATTACATCACTCACAATATTAACAGAAGTACACTGTCTTACACAAGGGGAGCAGGACGACTGCGGGGCAAACGACATGCGCGGCTATGCACGCTTACAAAAACCTTACTCAACAAATTATAATGCATATAGTCCCTACACATAACTTGTTTATTATGGTTTTAACCTTATGTTGGTTGAAGGGTAGTCAGTGACTGTCTTGTCTATCTGTTAAAATCTGAAACGTGGCTTCTCAACATTTACTGAACTGTATAATTGCTTGTAGATATCTTTTGGTAACCACTACTAAACAGCACATGCCACTCAAATATATCGTGTAGCCAGTGATCTAATTGATTATATGTGTATTACGGTCAGCAATTATAATTATGTAAGAATTGCTAACTTAAAAAAAAACAATTTCATTGTGACAAGGAATTATGATTTGTTGACGTTAATTGCTGAATTATGGATGAATCGCAACAAATTGTAAATAATTGATAGCGGAAACGTTTTAGTCTAACATGCGCATGAGTCAGTGTCATTCAAATAGACATAAAGTAACTGAAATGGATGCTATAGGTGAAAATATTAATAAGAAGAAGATGGTTCATTCATATTACTCATTAACAAAGGGTGACATTTCTGAATTTCACATTTTTACTGTATATTATTGCTTAACGAATAAATTGATAATTTTTGCCACGACCTAATGCGAAACCTATAATACCGTAATAAAAACAAAAATAAATGTTAAATGTCCAATTGATGATAGTATAGCGAATCTTTTTTTATCTACTATCAAAATATGTTCTAGTTTACAGTTTATAAAGGTTACACAGTAAATTTAGAACGTGATCTAACATCAAACATGATAGACACCAATACACATTTAAAGTTCATTTTTAATCCCAGAGGCTGATCTGACAGTTCCAAATGACAATATGTCGTATGTCGACTAATTCACCAGGATTAAACTTTAGTATATCTAATATCGGTCACTGCGCACCAAACCAATTAACAATAGTTAATCACAACGACACAAAAGTACTGACCGTTACCGAAATATGATACCAAGATATATAAAGAATACATAAGTATATATAAAGAATACCAGGGAATATACAAGGCAAACTTTACTCGTATGTTCCGTCTCGTCGTAGAGGTCATGGTATAGTAGGCATTGGCCACAACAGAATGGAAGTTTTTGTTTTATAGATTGTTTATTGATAAAAAATTAACATGAGTGCTACGCTAGTATCAAGAATGAGTCATTAAACATCAATTTATTTAGTATAAATTGTAAACACATACTCCTAAGGATAATACAATTGTGATACGTTTGGGAATAACACAAATGCTATATGGATGTAACAAAATTAATGAATTACTCATAAATATATTTTTGTGGTTGTTACTCACAACTTAATATTATAAGAATCAATTCCGAAACTCCAAACAAAGTCATATAGGGATTGGTGGCAACGAGATAGTGGATAACACGGTTAAACAAGCCTCTCTTGACGGAAACATTATTCAAGGTCTTGCAACTTTACCATATTATCTCCCACGCTCTTTCTTCTGCATATTAATGAAATATTGGAACAAAACCCCATTTTTTATTGCTATGCGGATGATAGTACGGCGAATGCACACTACATTAGCTGAATAAATGCATCTGGGACGCTTATCGAGGAGCTACTCTCCTCTGACTAAGCTTGTGTCTGAGGACGAACACTCTCTGGAGCGGGTCTCGAAGTGGGATCGACTTAATTTAGTGCAGTCACAAGTCTGCGGGTTCACCGCTAAATAAGGGCCATTTATTGTAGCACCACAGTTCCAGGACATTCCACTCGTAAGAGCATCACCCTGGGCGCTGACATATCGAGGAAGTGCAATTTGGGAGTTGCATTGAGTGTAAAACCAAATTGGCATCCAAAAAGTTAGGGGTGCTTAACAAAGCGAGGCAGTATTTCACTTCGGAGCAGCAACCACAGCTTTTTTAGGTCCAAGTGCTGCCCCATCTAGAATACTGCTCTCATTTGTGGGCCCCAAATTTTATCTGGCATCTTGACTTGCAACAAAGACGCGCCATACATATTGTAAACGATCCAGGACATACTGACAGGCTCGAATATCTGAGCTTGCACAGATACTTTGAGAGTCTGTGCATTTTTGACCGTCTCTACAATGGTGAGTGCTTTGTTGACCTGTTCCATGTGGTGCCACCATCTCACTTCTTACATCGCGCTACTCGAAGAGAGAAATTTCACCCTCACCGACTGCACACTAGGAGTGTTCCACGGTGCGATTTTCGTTCGTTTCTGCCTTGAACGCGTAAATTGTGGAACGAACTTCCCTCTGTTCGGTGTTTCCTCGATGCTTCAATAAAGGGGTTTTTCAATAATGGCGTCAAAAGAATCTTTCAGGACTGGCACCGCGTTGGCAACTCTCCTGGTGTTACATAGATTCATAGGCAACGGTGACCGCTTTAAATCAGGTTGGCTGTTTGATTATCTGTCAACCTTTACACATATAACACATATTTATTGTATGAAAAAGTAATGGAAAGTGGTCGGGGAATATTTTGATGTAACTAACAGCTGTCACATCCAAAAGATTTAGACCTAATTAACTTAGTTATGGCTTCAAGATTTCGCTTCAGTCACATTCCATAAAAAATAGACTTTAAGATGGACAGAGTGACCATAATTTCGTTAATTACTATTTATTATTCATTTTATTTACTTGAGATGTATACCATATACAAAAATGACTTGAAAATGGTAAGATTCGACCTAAGTCCATCCTTGGAGTCGTGGGAACAGTGTTGAATGTATTTGTTTAAAGAGGATGGTCTGTTTTACTGATAAACACATTGTGTCTAGTTTTCGGACAGTAAGACAGTAAATAAAGATTGACTGTGTTAACGTTTTCGTAGGTTTTCGCGAGCTTCATACATTGTAGAAATGAAACTTGCGGATTTTCTCGCGTATACAACACTCCCAATCTTCTTCATACACCCGACGTTTCGCTCGCTTTCCAGCTACCGTGGTCACGGGCTGACTGACGTTTTGTATACGCGAGAAAATCCGCAAGTTTAATTTCTACAATTGACTGTGTTGTAAAGTTTTCATAACATTTTAAAGTAAGTTATCAAGTTGAAGTAATATTTACCACGTCAATGATCTGCATGAGCGTGAGGCCGAAGGACAGCTGCAATGGATCGCTCTCGTTGACCACGGGCCGCTCCAGCACGTTGTAGTGGTCCAACAGGTGGTGTAGCAGCCGCTTTTCGTGGTAGCCACAGCGTGCTTCTGTTTAATAGAATATCATATAATTATAACGTGAAACTGGATAGCAGAACTTCAGTAGCATAACCACAGACCGATTATCGTAAGAAGAAGGAACTTGCAAAAAGGCAATATTTACACCTAACTAACTATGGCGTTGAGACGCCCCTACCGCCCGCTAGTAAAGGAGAATTTTCACGTTAGTGCAATCAGTCTACCGACACTGCGATCTACTAATCTACTTGACAAACGTGGGGATTAAGGCATATTTGTCCCTACGTACAACAATGTCGTGAGTTTCTGGACTGAAGACTGGAGGTTTAACTTTTATAGGATTAGTTTCTATAGGAAAAGACAAAAACGACAAGCACTATTTAATTTTGTATAAAAAATTGTAAATTTTCATAATAAAATATTTGTATAATCTTTGTATATTATTTTGGAACCCACGCCATGACAACCAAACAAATACAAACTTCAGCCTTTGATTGTACGTATTTGGGTATTATGATTTTTTAAAATAATTTTCATAATTTTACTATTTTATAATATCTATGTAACTGTTTGGAGCTGTATTATTATTGTCATTGATCTGGGGGCACGGAAGAACTACCGCTGCGGTCGGGCTTGCCCGTAACATTTACTGGTAGTTGATAGTTGGCACCAGTAACAATTCTCGCAGACGTAGACTAAATAGTAGTCTTCAGTGGTATTCTGTTCTGGTCAGGTGGTAATGTATGACCCTGTTATTACAGGGAAAGAGGAAAAAAAAACAACAAGGTAAACTTCAACTAGAACTTAAACCTCAAGAGTAGCAACGTATGTGGGTCCGAACTTCGGCTTAGGGCACGGAATAGATAAATAATATCTATTCCGCGGCTTAGGGCGTAGTGGAGGCAACCATAATTTTCATGATGATATGAGTTAGATCAGTGATTCCCAAAGTGGTCCATATAGACCCCCTGGGGTCTATGGGAGACTCGAGGGGGTCTACGTATATGCGTAAATAAAAATGGGATATATGGGAAAGTTATATAAATGTTGGCAAGGGGGTCCACCGAAACGAGAAAAAAATTGAAAGGGGTCTACAAGAAAAAATAGTTTGGGCACCTCTGAGTTAGATAGTAAAATATATGCCACTGTCGTAGAAATACGAATACTGTATTATTATTAAGATTTTTTCACCAGTATATTTACAAATAATTATAGTAAGTGATTAAATTACTTTAATAATTAATTTGTTCCCGACTAAGTGGACGGCTTAGTCAAAGCAAGCTATTACTGGGCCAAGCCAAGCTTGAGTTCTCATTTTCTCATTTTCCCAAGGTCGGGGAATTGATCCTCAGAGAATTTCCAGTGTCATCGTTGGATGCTAGTATTATATTTTGACCAATAAATTTCAGCAGAGAGAGATTCCCTGGTGGTAGAGCTTCAGTGACGGAGCTCGCGGGCGTAGGCACCTCCGCATTACCTATTATACCTACTTGCCGCTAAATGGTTGTGTTCAGCACTATCGTGTTCCGGTCAGGTGGTAATGTACGGCCCTGCAATTTCCGGCACATAGACATAACATCTGAGGCCTCAGGAGTGGTAACGCATCTGCATTTTGACCTTGGTCTTTGTGTAAGTGTCTATAGCCTGCAGTCATCACTTAACATCAACGTGAACTGCATGCTTGTTTGCCACTACCATTACATATAAAATAACAAAAAAAGCTGACTCATCACCCAATTGGATGCTTATATAAACAGACCTTACGAATTATATGAGTAACATGAACGTAGGTATGTAGACCACCTACTACACCTATGCAAATACCTTTGATGAAATACAGGCGTGAAGTTATATCTAATCTGTTTTATGTTTATTCAATCTTTTAAAGATTATTATTTCTGTCATAACTATAAGTACCTATACAAACGCATTATCATCAATGACTGACATGCAATCGAGCCTAGGGGTCTTCTTTGTAGGAATGGTCTCTACATCTATAATACTCCATCGAGTTGTGTTTATTTTATAAGTCACTACACTAGTACATGACTATTTGATAGCAACAAACAATTTAAAGCAAATCAAATCAATTTATTATTTTCTAAGTATATAGCGAGATAAACTTTCTATACAGCGATAACTTTATCCATGACATGTGTTAAATGCTTATTAACTGACTGGTTATTAGAAAGTATCAATGGTTAATTGAGAATCATTAATGAATGCAGTATGTTTTATATCTAAGCGACAACAAAACAATATTAGGATATAGGTAATACGTTTTTGGCTTTCATCCGATGTAGCTGACTATGAAAAAGAAAAACGATTGTGTTCTAACATCCACAACTGAAGTCCTCTTCAGGTACCTAACATAAATATGCCAATAAACATAGAGATAAGTTTTCACTGCGTTTTATTTTAATAAAGACTGAATTTATGTTTTTCATCTTAAACATTTTGCTCTCGTAAATTTAATAAAAAATGTAGTTCCAATCCTTTTGTGGAAAGAATTGGAGTTACAATAAGTTGGAATACCAGCCCTCAAATCGTGATACAATCGTTAACGATCTGTAATATTTTCTTATGTAATGATAATGAAGTGACAAGCAAGCGTACCTAATACTGTAGGGTATAAACATCTACATGAAACCAGAGATTCCAATGTAGATGCATTGCCACTGCTGAGGCCTGAGGTATTATTTACACTTCTGAGCCGCCAATAACAGGGTCACCTGACCACCTGACCAGAACACGATAGTGCTGAACACTACCATTTAGCGGCAAGTAGATTAGGTAATGCCTAGGCCCGGAGATCGGGGAATTAGTCCAAATAAGTAAAACAATGATTATTTTTGTTTGCTTACGGAAACAAACATATCTACGCGCTACGTAATCCTAATTACATATTATTATATTAAACAGTACTTGGTTTTATTTTTGGCTTTATTAAACTTCAGGTCAATAAAGCTTTATTAACGAGTTTTTACATAGTTATAGTCATGCCGAAATGTAGAGATGATAAGATGAATGGAATATTTATTTATTTATTATTATTTCTTATTCCTTTACTCTGAGATTCTATTTTATTAACTGCATTGAGTATGAGTTGGCATATATTTGTATAAAATTGACATGCTCGCTAACATGCATCTATAGCATTCTCTGGATTATGATAAACTGTTGTTGGTAAGATGGATTGGTAAATAAAACGCAGTGAATAGTATCGATTCTCGATTTTGCATTGTAATAAACATTGGTCTTAATCATTATGAGATTGGATAGGCAATACAGTACAAACGCTCATGCTCGCATCTGGAATGAAGAAGCTTATGGGTCGGGGGATGGAGGAGTGAGAGGGCTTACCCCTCGGCCAGAGCAGGCCCAGCAGCAAGAGCAGGCCTGCGGGCGCCGCCAGCAGCGAGCGGCGCGCCCGGCCGGCCATGTCAGCGCCGCGAGCCCGCGCCGCGCGCCGCCGCCGCGCCGCCGCGCCGCGCCATCACCCGCCCGCGCCCGCCTCCGCACCCGCGCTCGCGCCCGCCACACCGGCCCCCGCCGCGCGCCTCCCTGCACCGCGCGCGTACCCCTCTATACCGATTCGTCGTGTACCAGCTCCGAACTTAACTCTTTTACGGTTATCATATATCAAATTTATCTTCACGACCGCTTGCCGACGGCCACGCGTGCCGTCCGATCCTCGAGCATCGCCGACTGGGCCGCCGCTGGGTCTGTCGAGTTACGTCGTGTTTTTGAGCATTGTTGTTCAGCGGAGTGCGGCCGACCGTGGGGCAGCGGAGCCGCCGGTGTGCGGACTGCCGCAAGCGCGCAGCCGCGCCGCCGCCGCGCCGCCGCCCATTCAAGCGCCGCGCGCCGCCGCCGCCGCCGCCCGTGCCCGCCGCCCGCTGTCCACCTGCACATGGCGCGCGACGCGCCTCCACCGCCCGCGTCGCCCGCCGACGCAGCCCGACCCTCACCCACACGCCCGCCTAATTATGCAATTTTTTGGTGATTTTTAAAACACGTCTAGCTTTTGTATGAATCATTGAACTCTTCTTCGTAAACCCTTTCCTATATCTACATGTATCCTATATCTACATAATATCTGATGCTCAATCATCACCCAAATTTATGCTTATGCCCATTTCCCAAATTAATGCCTTTGGCCTGTAACATACTATCATCTGTGGAAACTATACAATGATCTGACGCATTTCTCAATATCGGTTTGTACTAGGCATTAATTTCAAGCTTCAATATTGAAATAAGCTCCAAAGCTAATCAGGTCAAGAATGGAGTAGGGCCTTCGAAATCTAGCGATTTCAATTTCTAAGTAGTGTAAAATTTTGTGGTTGTGTCGAGCGGAGGGCGCGGGGTTGCGGGCGAACCGAGTGCGGGGATGCTGCGCGACTCGCGATCAATGAGGATACTCCCCGGCCCTCTGCCCCCGTCCCCGCCACCCGCATTCTCCTCATACTGCAATCTATCCTGCCACCACCAATTGTCGACTCTACTAACTCGCACATTGACTTTCAAAATATCAGCTGACAAGTTTTATAATGGGTAGATAAGTGGAACAATCGAGTTAGGTACATTAAAAGAGCCTTAGATTTATTGATAAAATAATATCCAATTCAAAATATCTACATAACAGTTTACATTCCAAAGTACTTATTCAAAGCTGGTGTGTTAATGAAGAGTTTTTGGAAAGAGATTTATAGATTCAAGTAGATGTTTAAATACTATTTAATAGATTTTACTTCTTGTGCATAAGGATATATTTATGACCCGATCGTTACAAACTTTCTCAGACTCATTTTTAGTTCTATTTCGTTCCATTATACTGATATCTATTCCGACAATATAAAACGATATACCGTTACTCTTATGTGTTCAAATTATGTTAAGAATATATTTGTAAAGCTGTGTATTTTCATTATCATCACGCCTCTACATCTACCATAGAGGTGTATTCAAGCATCTTTTTATAATATACCTAGGCTATATTGAGTCTAGTTGATGAGCTTGTCGACTATATTCAGGCTTTATTCCCAAAATACAATGTTGAGCTTCTACAAGGTTAACAAACAACATGTTTTGTTGACTTTGTATAAGCTTCTGATAGTGTTCTTCGTGAAGTGCAGGAGGAGAAGAAAAATAGGTTGTCCAGATAAGTTTGTAAATCTTTTGCGATTATTGAATGATACGGTGGCGTGTTCTATTATAGCAATCTGAAGCGTTCTCCGTCACCAGTGGTGTTAAGCAGGGTTATGCTTTGGCTCCGACATTGTTTGCAATATTATTTTGCTTTTATAATGTTACGTCGATCAAACGTTGCGCAGCAGCAAATAATAGATAAATAAGGATAGAATGGCTAAAGACTCATTTTCATATTGAAACCGCTGTCGCCAGTTGCACGCATTGACATTGACACTACAGAGACAATTCAAACTGCAATTGGTCAATTGAAATAGACCACTCCCAAACACTTACTTCTCACAAAACTAACTCTTTCAGCTTAAGTAATTCGGTTGCTTTTCGTATGCTCTGATTTCGCAAAGTTAAGACGTTTTGATTCAAAATATTCGAATGTCATAATTTCCACAAACTGTATTTCCACAATGATCGTGCAATTACTGAACCATAAATAACATTTAAAAAATGCCAAAAATGCACATCAATCCATTGACATAATGATAATAAATGTGTGGCATACTTTTAACGTTCGATTAAATCAGAGGTTCCCAAACTATTTTTTTCTTGTAGACCCTTTACAATTTTTTCTGGTTTCTGTGGACCCCCGTCCTTGCTACATTTATATCACATTCCCATATTTCCAATTTTTATTCACGCCTACGTAAACCCCCATCGAGTTTCCCATGGACCACTTTGGGAATCACTGGTATGATGTAAATAAATTGGTACTATCAGTATATGTGTTGAGATCCATTATCGTGGACCCCCAGTTTCATTTCATGGACCCCCAATATTTTTTTTCGCTTCCGCAGACCCCTTTCATGTTGTCATAGACCCCCAGGGGTCGATATAGACCACTTTGGGAATCACTGGATTAAATTAATTTCTAATAGTTATTATCGTGATATATAAAAACATCCAATATTGATACTAATTTTTCACAAATTATTTCGTGGAAAAAAATATTTACTGGTATCCCAGCTTAGATATGTTCTTTATATAAGGTTGGGGAAAAAGTTTCTTCGCATTTTTTAAGATAATTCAAAACATTTTTTAATATAGTTAATTTAAATTTAACTAAAGTATGTATGTACCATTTTGTTCGATAACCTTTTTCCATCTTGTAGGTAGGGACATGATCCCATTGCTATAAAAATTTTGGGACTTCTCATCATAATACCGCGACAAGTGGATTTGGCAGTCCTCTCGTGATGTTAATCTAACATTGCATAAAGAATTCTGAAGAGACCGAAACAGGTGGAAATCTGAAGGTGCAAGGTCAGGACTATACGGCGGATGCATTAACACCTCCCAGCCAAACTCTCTTAATTTTTGCTGAGTGGCTATAGATGTGTGAAGTCTAGCGTTATCATGATGAAACACCACACCCCTTCTGTTGATCAATTCCGGCCGCTTTCTCTCAACTTCTTGCTTCAATCTCATCAGTTGTTCGCAGTAGAGTTCAGAATCGATAGTCCTGCCTGGTGGTAATAGCTCATAATGAATAATGCCCTTCCAATCCCACCACACACACAACATCACCTTATTGCGAGTTAACCCGGGTTTCGCCACAGTCTGTGAAGCCTGACCGGCCTTTGACCACGACCTTTTTCGCACGTTCTTGTCGTACGTGATCCACTTTTCATCACCAGTTATCAGCTTCTTCAAAAATGATTCGGTTTCATTACGTCGTAATAAAGAATCACAAATGAGTACACGGTTCATTAGGTTTCTTCCAGTGAGCTCGTGAGGTACCCAAATATCGAGCTTTTTTGTACCCAGCTTTTTTCAAGTGCGCCAAAACTGTTTTGTGATCAATTCTCAGTTCTTCAGCTACGTCGTAACTACTGATATGTCGATCTTGCTCCACTTTTTCAAAAATGGCATCCATTTTATCCGTAATAGGGCGACCAGAGCGAGGTGCATCTTTCAATCATCAAAATTTCCGGATTGAAAACGCTTAAACCAAATTTGTGCTACTCTCACAGGCACTGCACTAGGTCCATAAACATCGCAAATTTTTTCGCGGCTTGCGTTGCAATTTTACCTTTTTTGTAGTAAAATTTTAAAATGTATCGAGTTTCTTCATTAGATTCACTCATCTTGACAGTACGAAAAACAAATGAAAATCACACATTTGCCTAATTTGAATTTGGAATTCTGTTCTTTAAAATTTTAACTTTCAATGATACCAAAACCAGCCAGATACAAATACTACAGCCAAAGAGATTTTATTACAAGTTCATACATACTATAATGCGAAAAGACTTTTTCCCAACCTATTATTTTATCGACTTTTTATCCTACTATCGAAATTGGTGTTTTTGTTAAACAATATTTTTAATGAATGATTTTTATTTTATTTAAGAGTATTGAATGTGACCTCTATTGAGATGTTTAGTGAAAACCGTGCTCAGGTTGGTGGTGGTGGTCGCACATTCACAGGTGTTTTTAGTAAATTGTGAATATGACATCTTTTTTCGAATCCAAGATGGCAAACATAATTATTTTTTGAAAATGTATTAGAGGAGTCAATTTCGAGGTTTTTTTGGGTGTTGATTACGAAAATGACTTCAATTTTCAGACACAAGATGGCGGAAACCTAAATGTGATATGGGTGTATTTGAAGGTTTTCTGGGATGCTGATTTTCGAATCCAAGATATTGTAAACCTATGGAAATCGGCTGAAATGTTGATGTTGATGATGAGTATTTTATTATTAGACCGAGCCCATATTGCTTTGTAGTGTTATTTCTCTAGTTTATGATAATTGTCCCCCGCAAAGAACTTTTTTTTTACAAAATGTGATATGGGTATCACTTTCGAGGTTTCTTGGGGTGCTAATTACGAAAATGGCATCCGTTTTCAGATCCAAGATGGCGGACAGATTTTTTCTTTTAAAATATGATATGGGTATCAATTTCGGGGTTTCTTGGTGTGCTGATTACGAAAATGGCATCCGTTTTCAGATTCAAGATGGGGGACAGACTTTTTTTTCAAAATATGATATCGGTATCAATTTCGAGGTTTCTTGGGGTGCTGATTACGAAAATGGCATCCGTTTTCAGATCCAAGATGGCGGACAGACTTTTTTTTCAAAATGTGATATGGGTATCAATTTACCTCTAAATTGATACCCATATCACATTTTGAAAAAAAGTCTGTGTGACTTTCTTGGGGTGCTGATTACGAAAATGTCATCCGTTTTCCCTTTATTCCCATCGGCCCCCTCTGAGACCGCCACCGGGGTGACCGTTGGGAATAAATAGAACCAACGGCCACCCTGGTGGCCGTTAGTTTCATTTGCCCCCTTCGTAGTTATACTGCAATGGTTTATTAGGTGATAGGTGACAAATTTTTAAATTTGACAATTTGTGTCAAAATGTAAATCCAAGATGGCGGCTGCATGGAGTTGTCAACTTTTTCGTCGTGGGTGTCGTTTTCATGGTTCTTGAGGATGTTGAATTCGATAGTGGTTTCAAAATGTAAGTCCGAGATGGCGGCTGCATGGAGTTGTCAACTTTTTCGTCATGGGTGTCGTTGTAATGGTTCATGAGGGTGTTGAAAATCTACATATGTAACTATACAAATATCGATATGGACCATAAAAAAATATCGATATTGTATATATCACAACACTAGTGAAGATTTTCGTTTTAGTTCAATTTAATAATTATTAAAGGGTTTTTAGGGTAACGGTGGTATTAAATAATATTTCTATATAGGCTCTTTTAATGTACCTAACTATACCTCCTCGATTTACTGGAGGTCTTACTTTTCATTTTACGTGTTAAAATAACACAAAACGGCATTTTTACCCAGAGATGTGTTGTTCTAAGCTGTCTACACGACACTACGAGCGGCGAACGAATGGTTCGGCCGAACTGTGTGTGTTCAGGCATAGTTGTAGTGCGCTTGCCACGCCCACATTACCATTCCATCTTTATTTATCTATCCGTGCGCAGCAGTATGGACAAGCATCCATGATGCTGCGGACCTTCTGACTGAGGGTGTCCGAATTAGATATGTGTCGATCGCGATTGATCGAATCATAAGAACCGGGTCTTCAAAACTTTGTGATCCATTGGTTCGTTTCCTTAAAAATAACTCGTCCGTTCGATGACCCGTCATAATCATAACATCGCAGGTCACGTCGATCCGAGCGATTGAAACGAACCGAGCGCTAGCCGGTGACATTTATCGAATTCATAATCTGTATCGTTCGATCTGGCCCGCTTATTCAAATAAACTGCTGATCGAGGAAGCTGGGTCCATTTAGAACCAGATAATGAACGACTTTTTCCAATCCTTGAATCAATGAACCCATCAATCGAACGAATCGAACGCATCGAACGAACCGGGTCTTTTTGTAAATGGATCAGTATTGAGACGATTCTTTGCAATTGAACGAACGAACGACACATATTTGTCCGAATGATAATTCGCATGGACGGAGAGCTTTTAACCTACCTTAGACTTAAACCAAAGTCTATGGTCGATGACTAATGTCTTTATTATTATTCTAAATTAAAAAAGGGTTTTACATTCTTCTGTCGAGCCAGTTGGCCCAGCGGTGTGATGAGGTGATGACTGTTTGAACCGAGGCTCACAGGTTCGACCACTGTACCGGGACAAATATTTGTATAGCCTACAGATATTAGTTTCAGTTTTTGCGTGTTTGTGTAAATGTTGTGTGTTAACAATGGCGCTTACGACACAGGTTTATATTATCTAGTGTGGGCTGTGAGTGTTAGCGTATTTCATTTTAATCCAACTAGGTATATTCTAACCAATCGTGTGAGTCCATCGAGGAGTTCGTGGTGCGCCTGGCGCATTGAAATTTTCGACCGTGCCGACGATGACATGAACACCTTCGCGGATTCACTTCTCTCCACAGTCTTCGGCTCGAGGGTCGTCCGTTGAGGGCGAGATCACCCCTGCATCGTTAAAGGTACGTCGAGCTGATGTCGTCCTCCCTAATCCTCCTAGGGCTCCTATCCCCTGGATAACAATTGCAGCTTAAACACATTCATGTAGACCCATCAGTCTGGACAGGCTTTCCTGGTCCCTTCCTTTCTGGGCGGGTTGAAGCCCCCGCGACCGGGTACAACCCTCGGTGTACACACCACAACCACACCACCCCAGTGAGGTGATGAATAATCCAGCCCAGCCGCTAATGGTAGACAAGTCGGTACACCGCGGGATTTTAGTCGAGTGAGAGTCCCACGCTACCCGCCGTCTGTTCCTCTAGATGTGCATGATAGGTTTCCCCGAATAAAAAAAGTAATTTGATGGTGCTTATGCCCTCGAGCTCCAGCATTGAAATTCTACCACCGGAGCAATAATGTTTGATTATTTATATATGTATCTTCACGCCAGGTCCCTAACGGGGTAGGCAGAGAGTGTAGAGCGCCAGACATCCCGGTTCTGACAAACCTCTCGTGCCTCGTTTACCTTCTATTTATTTATTTACAATAATATTTTCTGTAGTGCTGATAGTCACGCAACAATCATAGATAAAACTAACGTATGTATGTATCTTCACGACAAGTCCCTGACGGGGTAGGCAGAGGTTGTGGAGCTCGGTCTTGACACACCTACCGTCTGGATACACCTACCGTGCTTCTTCTTCATTCATCATACTTTTGATATATGCACGCCGATTCCTAAAACTTTTGTCCCCACCCTCAGACAGTACTCGACGTATCTGGTCAAGGTAGGTCAGTAAAGTAATGATTAATATTAAGTAAGTAGAACAAGGTATATGTAACAATTGTATTTTATGTTCAAATGCCTCCGTGTTATGGTTTTATTGATACGATAGATGGACATGCGATAAAAGCAATCAGTTGCATAAATATTAGAAATAGAAATAGAAATAGAAAATATTTTTATTTCGAATAGATCTTTACAGATACTTTCAAAACGTCAATAAATCATAAACTACCTAGAGCGAATAACCATTACATATAGTAAAGAAAAATCATATATTAATAGTAAATTAAAAATTAAAATTTAAACTATTTGGTTAAAACAATAATCATAAAATTTTTCAATTCCTTCAATGATAATAAATGAAGAAAAAGAAAAACTTATTCGTCAAATTGGCCTATACCTCGACTTTCAAATAAAGTGTTACGGTATACAAATCATTTTAGTCCATTTTTCCTGTACTCTAACTCTCTCTTTATTCCCCGAAATGGTAGGCAAAGGTCAATGTTATTGCAAACACACGATTCGCCAGCTACATTTTGTTAAGGTTGCGTACCTAAAAGGTAAAAATGGCACTCCATTCGTAAGATTCCGCTATCTGTCTGTCTGTCTATCCCACGGCCCACTAGCGGAATAATTTTCTTTTACTGGAAGTAAATACTTCCACTAGTGCAGTCAGTCAATTGAACAATGGCGGCCAAACCGGTGGTAGTAAGTGCACTAACGCAAGATGGGCAGCAGCGTCCTGCGATAAAATAACCGCCACTGCAATCGCTAATCCGCATGCCAAGCGTGGCGATTATGGCATATCCCTGATGTGATGATTGATGACTGAGAAAGTACTATATAATCCTTTTTCTTAACTATTTTCTAATAATTTATTCCATAAAAGTGGCCTTCGCTTGAAATTCATTTCTTCACGTAACATGTCCATGTTTGGGGTCACTGATTTACATTTTACATTTTAGTTTCAATTTAAACGGCTCAGTAGTTTTGAAGGTAACAAACTATAATGTATATTTTTATTTTTGAAGAAAAATGGAAAGAAAAATTTGACTTCAGGCGAGGCTCGAACTCGCGACCTACTGGGAATCTAGTCCAGCCGCTCTTCCAATTGAGCTACTGAAGCCCTGCCCGATTTGTCAAATCTTTCCTTCACATCTATTGCATTGCTTTATGGTAGCAGTAGCGCCATCTATTACCAACTATGCTAGTTAGGCAACCGATATAATAGACTTTTCAGTTTATTGAATATCGTAAAGAAGTCGCTTTTACCCTTAATAATTGTTTTTATATTATTTCGCATTAACACATGCTTGTGAAATATATTTTTATTTTTAAAGAAAAATGGAAAGAAAAATTTGACTTCAGGCGAGGCTCGAACTCGCGACCTACTGGGAATCTAGTCCAGCCGCTCTTCCAATTGAGCTACTGAAGCCCTGCCCGATTTGTCAAATCTTTCCTTCACATCTATTGCATTGCTTTATGGTAGCAGTAGCGCCATCTATTACCAACTATGCTAGTTAGGCAACCGATATAATAGACTTTTCAGTTTATTGATTATCGTAAAGAAGTCGCTTTTACCCTTAATAATTGTTTTTATATTATTTCGCATTAACACATGCTTGTGAAATATATTTTTATTTTTAAAGAAAAATGGAAAGAAAAATTTGACTTCAGGCGAGGCTCGAACTCGCGACCTACTGGGAATCTAGTCCAGCCGCTCTTCCAATTGAGCTACTGAAGCCCTGCCCGATTTGTCAAATCTTTCCTTCACATCTATTGCATTGCTTTATGGTAGCAGTAGCGCCATCTATTACCAACTATGCTAGTTAGGCAACCGATATAATAGACTTTTCAGTTTATTGAATATCGTAAAGAAGTCGCTTTTACCCTTAATAATTGTTTTTATATTCAAATCAAATCGGGCAGGGCTTCAGTAGCTCAATTGGAAGAGCGGCTGGACTAGATTCCCAGTAGGTCGCGAGTTCGAGCCTCGCCTGAAGTCAAATTTTTCTTTCCATTTTTCTTTAAAAATAAAAATATATTTCACAAGCATGTGTTAATGCGAAATAATATAAAAACAATTATTAAGGGTAAAAGCGACTTCTTTACGATAATCAATAAACTGAAAAGTCTATTATATCGGTTGCCTAACTAGCATAGTTGGTAATAGATGGCGCTACTGCTACCATAAAGCAATGCAATAGATGTGAAGGAAAGATTTGACAAATCGGGCAGGGCTTCAGTAGCTCAATTGGAAGAGCGGCTGGACTAGATTCCCAGTAGGTCGCGAGTTCGAGCCTCGCCTGAAGTCAAATTTTTCTTTCCATTTTTCTTTAAAAATAAAAATATATTTCACAAGCATGTGTTAATGCGAAATAATATAAAAACAATTATTAAGGGTAAAAGCGACTTCTTTACGATATTCAATAAACTGAAAAGTCTATTATATCGGTTGCCTAACTAGCATAGTTGGTAATAGATGGCGCTACTGCTACCATAAAGCAATGCAATAGATGTGAAGGAAAGATTTGACAAATCGGGCAGGGCTTCAGTAGCTCAATTGGAAGAGCGGCTGGACTAGATTCCCAGTAGGTCGCGAGTTCGAGCCTCGCCTGAAGTCAAATTTTTCTTTCCATTTTTCTTTAAAAATAAAAATATATTTCACAAGCATGTGTTAATGCGAAATAATATAAAAACAACTATAATGTAACTGACGGACAGACAGACACACAGTGGTTCTATAGATTCAGTTTTTCCTTTGAGGTATGGAATTATAAAAGATCTATATAACATTGTTACCGACCAAGGTTTCAAACAGTGCGCTACGGTGAGATTCCAGGACAGTAGTGGCCTGCTGCCACAACTGAACCTTGATTTAACCAAATTAATAATGTGATTTTAACCAATGATATTTTAAATTAGATACGTAAAAATGGGTCTGGAAAGTTAAAAATGCATCGAGCTAGAAAATTCATAATAAAGGAGGTAGCTCATTAGTATACTTTGCTGTCGTAGCAAAGCCTGTCGCAGATTTTTTACTCTGGTTACCATTTCGGAAATGAGAATTAATGTAAGGGGCTTACAGAAAACCAAAGGTGAAAACTTTTATATACATTTCTAAGAATATAATTTGAACGAGTGTTAAATTATTTAACCAGTCTTAAAACGGAGCATGCACTGAAAATAATATGACGAAAATGGACAAGATTTATCAGCAAAATTTTATGGAGAAATACCTATTTTATAACGAGTTTGTTTACGTAGCTATTTAATAATATAATGTATCTGTTAAAAAGCCTTTTGTTTGACCTGATTTGGTAAATATATATTTATTACAATTACTGAGTTTGGATCTGACAACAAGAAGATTAGAATCCTAAGAGCTTAAGCTACCTATTTGTTTGTCGTAATTTGTTATGTTCTTACCCAGAATTATAACACGTGTGAATAATGACTTCAAACATTCAGTTCGGGGCTTTGTCTAAGGAACATATAGCTCCTACGTCATTAGTATCCATTAGCAGTTAACGGTTGGAAATTAATTACACATGGTATAGTTATGGAATAGAACAATGCTATTCGGCGTTCACGATCTAGTTTGGTGCTTTATTAGGTGTTCTGATATATTTGGTAAATGGCAAATGTGTCTTGCAACGGGAAGTTTGCGAAACTCAGTGAAAGCCCAAGGAGTGAGTTGAATGGCGCACTAAGAACAAAAGCGGTTCATTTGCTTGAAACTAAGCGAAATAAAGAGCGTCCTATAAGTGAAATGTCAAAAGTAAAGGTTAAAAGTTAAGCGTCACGGGTGGGCGAGGGTTAGATCATGATGCGTTTGATGCATCTGCAGATACTGTCTCATCTGACCGGTTTTTAAGTATTTCGAAATACTGTTTGAGAAATATCATTTTTCGTTAATATTAAAAAATAAACGACTGGAACAAATAACCAAACGAAAATGTGAAGTATTGGACTTTAGAAATATCTACCTAATACCTTTACGCAAAGCTACGTCGGTATAAATAACATTTTTCTTATAAAATGTCTATTTTATAAGACAAGTGTTTTATAAGACAAAAGCTATTTTTACCGGTGGTAGAGTTCCAAGTGCAGGAGCTCGAGGGCGTAGGCAGTAGGCACCACCGTATTTTCTAACCTATCTGCGGCTAAATGATAGTGTTCGGCGTTATCGTGTTCCGGTTAGATGGTAATGTATGGCTTCGTAATAACTATCACAGAGACATGACACCTTAGGTCTCAGGGTGACGCATCAATACCTATTTTGACCTCTGGTTTTTATGTAGATGTCTATAGGCTGCAGTCATCACTTAACATCAATGTGAGCTGCACACTTGCTTGCCATCTTCTTTACATAAAAAAAAATCTGACTAACGATTATTATCGTTGTTTGCATTAGTCAGATTTTTTTTTCTATATTATTTCTATATTATTATATAGATAAGATATTTGAAGAGCTAAATTATTTTAGAGCTTATCATAAAAAAAACGTCCGTATGTTGAATCGTTGACAGTTGAATGGTCGGCGTGGCTAAAGAAAGCTCAATGCTCCGCCACGCCATGTCTGTCACTCAACTTTACATTACATTGATTTTACTGTTACTGCTTCAACAAAGTATCTACTTTCTTGCACAAAGGTTCATGGGTTCCGCCATAGTATTATATAATAAGATTAACCGTTATTCTTATACTCATGTAGATAGTTATTTAGTTTTGTTTGTTGTGGTAGCGACAGTATAAACGAATTTTAATATTGTAAATCTTACAGTACTTGGTTCAATATCTAGGCTGCCGTGATTTTCAACAGATCGAAGTTTGGAAATGTGCCCAATATGGCATTTAACATAACTGATGGATTGTGTGCGCATACCTTTGCTTCTTCATTCGAGGAAATGAATCATGATTCGATTTTTGAAGTGGTGGTGGAATTTTAGTATTAATACGGGTATATAGGTCTTGCGAAGAGACTATTATCGTTAAAACATACTATTTGTATGGGTCAGATTATTAGGTAGTTGTCAACGTGACCCTTTGTTGTGGAATTGTTATATTGTGATGATCTCCAGCATCAGGAGTAGTGGCATGTATTGAAGTTTCAAGCAACCTTAAAATAATGTTAATGTCGTCGTCCACTTAGTAGGTAGGTAATGGTAGTAATGATATTGTCTATGATAGAGTCAGAGAAAACTTTAGATTAAGAAACACAAATAAAACGTATTTTTGTAGTAAGAGCATTGTTTGTTGCATTGTTTGTTGTCGGTCAAGTTGTTGAGAGGATAGCTCGTTGAAGTGAAAACAGTGTCGAGTATTCGACACCTGCACATAATACATGTCAGTCAAGGAACTCGCCGCTTAGCCAAAATCAATGAAATATAGCTTTTATTACGATCACTTAAGTTGCCCTGTGGTTGAGCAACTAGTTCCCCGATAGTACATTATAGGAAAAGGTGGTTTCGTTAGTAACGATGATACTACTGTGCGAAGCGTGATGTATTAGTAAAAAAGGCACCAAGTGCAAGTCGGACTCACGTTCACAGGGTGCCGTAAAATTAATTAATTTCCTATGTTATCATAAATACATGAATACCACATACCTACTTATTTTATGGGTG
Organism: Macrosoma leucophasiata; assembly: GCA_036365455.1. Classification (NCBI taxonomy): domain Eukaryota; kingdom Metazoa; phylum Arthropoda; class Insecta; order Lepidoptera; family Hedylidae; genus Macrosoma; species Macrosoma leucophasiata. Next base: position 13,303,858 of record JAWQUS010000009.1, on the reverse strand, counting down.
TTCTTGTAATTAATAGGCAAAGAACTTTTTACTGGATTTTTCAAATAAAATAAGGCGCAGTAGTTTCGGATATAAATTAATTAATAAGCAGTAATTTTTTTGCTACAATTCTTTGATTCTTGAATTTTTTGATATTTTTTTTGATAAAAAAGTATCTTTAGATCCTTTCCACCCATTCCAGTGAGGCCTGTCTCACAACATTATTTTATTATATCACATAATAAAGTTAATTTTTTATCTCCCCTTATACTACTTACTCATCTAAATCCCTAAAATAACTTTTTTTTATTACACTTCATTGGTTCACTGATAAAATTTGTGTATCTACCAAATTTCAACTCAATTGCCCCTGTACACAGGTTTAAGGGTGGGTGATGCGCAATACATGGCTGCATAAGAAAAACAGCCACTTAGCCTCTCCCCATCAACTCCTCTCCCACCTACACGCGGTTAACCCTGTTACGTCGAGCAACCTATCATCGAGATTGCGGTAACCAACCCCTTTGGGGTTGGTTGCCGCAAAATTATGAGGTATAGGTCGACAAGCATACGTGAGAAGGGGGTCCGGCACATACTTACTTTAAACCGGATGTTGGGCGTTGGCAGCAGGACGTACCGACTATCAACATGTCATCACTGCGGTGCAGAAGGCAAGGGGAAACCACTACACTAATTTTCCCTTGAAACCCGTCATGAAAGTTTACCGAAGGCAAACAGAAACGGAATGCGATCCGGTTTCCAGCCGGCGCCATGTCGAGTCCAGGTCGCATGGTGGGAAGTGTGCTACTGGCCTCGCTGCAGTGACTCACCAGGCGCAGCGTGGACAGAAGGTCACTGGTGATCAATTGTCTTCGAGCTTACGCGTACAGCTGCGCAATAGTGGGAACTTGGAACGTCCGAGGTATGATTCAACCTGGTAAGCGGGAGATACTCGCCAAGGAGCAGGAATGTTACGGTCTGGGGATACTGGCACTCACAGAGACACACATGAGAGGCTCGGGGTACTGCAAAACACCAAATGGCCACACCCTATATTTCTCAGGACCAGAGAATGAACGCAAGAATGGAGTAGCCATCTCACTGTCTAAGGAAATCAACGATTCGGTTCTCGGATATAATCCAGTCAGTGACCGGATAATGACGCTGAGAGTTAACACCAAGCCATGCCGTTTAAATGTAGTTGTAGTTTACGCGCCTACATCTGCATCATCAGAGGAAGACATCGAAAGCTTTTACCAGGAATTGGAAGATATTGTGAAAAGTCTACCCAGGAGAGACATTACCATGATTATGGGAGACCTCAATGCTAAAGTTGGATCCACGAGAGCCGACGACCACCTAAGGGACATAGTTGGTAAATATGGACTAGGAGAGAGAAATGAGAGAGGCGAAAGATGGCTACAATTCTGCACAGAGAACTCTCTTACTATACTGAATACCTGTTATGAGAACCATCCTAGGCAGCTCTACACGTGGATAGTGCCTGGAGATCGAGCCAGAAATCAAATCGACTATATTGCAATAGCTAAGAGGTGGAGATCATCTGTAAGTAATACAAAAACATACCCTGGGGCAGATTGTGGTAGTGATCACAAGTTACTGGTAGCTGAAATGGCACTAAAACTGAAGAGATGCTATCGCCAAGTACACAAATCACAAATTAGACCATCGCCCGCTCAGTTGTCTGCCCTTCAAGACTCGTTTAAAAGTAAAGCGGCGCATTTCTGTCGAAATAGTAATGCAGATGTGGACGCGCACTGGAACGACGTGAGGGATCTCATATTATCCTCTCGTAAAGCAACTCAAGGCAAAACAGAACACCCAAAGAAAGTGTGGATCAGTGATGAGACATGGGAAGTTATACGGTACAGGAAGAACATCAGTCAGGCCGAAAGCGATCCTGAAAAATATCGTACGCTATCAGCAAAAGTTCAACGGCTATGTCGAAGAGACTACAATTACCACCTCAACTCCATCTGCCAGGGCATTGAAGACAACGCGCAAACCTTCCATGCAAAGGATTTGTTCATGAAGGTAAAAAGTATAACGGGCGAACATAAAGTCAACACGTGGGCAATCGAGGACGATAGCGGTGCTTTGCTAACCGAAATTGATCAAATTGTGGACAGATGGCGATCGTACTGTGGAAGTCTGTACGCGAACCCGGCAGGCGCAGAAGAAAATGCACACTCACTGGTGCATGACGCTGACATAGAGCCTGATATCAATGAATCAGAGGTCAGGAATGCGCTATGGAAGCTAAAGCCCAACAAATCTGCAGGGAGAGACGGAATACTGGCTGAGGAATTAAAACATCTGGAGGATGAAGGGATCAGTATCCTGCTTGATCTTTGCAACCATGTCTGGCGGACATGCAAGTGGCCTGGTGACTGGAGAGAATCTATGCTGATACCACTTCACAAAAAAGGTTCCACCCGCACATGTGAAAATTATAGGACAGTGGCTTTAATATCTCACGCAAGCAAAGTTTTACTCTACATTATTAACGAAAGACTAAAGTCGTACCTACAATGGCAGATACCAAGCGCTCAGGCTGGCTTTGTCAAGGGTCGGGGCTGTAGGGAACAGATAGTTAACGTAAGACAGATCATTGAGAAGAGCCGAGAGTACAATGTTCCGGTCCTAATGTGTTTCATTGACTATTCAAAGGCATTCGATTGTGTACGATGAAGCTGCTTGTGGCGGATACTACAGGAAATGGGCGTATAAACACCTAACAGTACTGATAGCGAACCTCTACCCTGACGGGACCTCCAGAGTCAAGGTGAACGAGGTGGTATCAGCTCTATTCAAACCGGAAAAGGGGGTGCGCCAAGGGTGTATCCTATCGCCTATCCTCTTTAATATTTACGGCGAGTACATAATGAGGAGAGCACTAGAAGACTGGGAAGGTGGCATCTCTATAGGCGGCATAAAGATTAGCAACTTAAGGTATGCAGACGACACCACGCTTTTCGCTTCGTCTGAGAAAGAACTGGCTGACCTATTCAGAAGAGTGGAGGATGAGAGTGAGCGGGTGGGCCTCTGGATCAACAAAAGGAAGACCAAAGTCATGGTTGTAGACAGAGCCGCCCTACTCTCTCGGACAGGAGAGCTCTCTGATTTACAATTTGTTAACAACTTTGTCTATCTTGGATCTCTGCTTACCGACCAAGGAGGAAGCTAGAAAGAAGTCCGACGTAGAATCCAAATGGCCAAGTCTGCTGTGAGCAAGCTCACGCGAATCTGGAAGAGCAGGCAAGTCTCCAATAACACCAAAGCGAGGATAATGAGAACCCTGGTCTTCTCGATTCTATTGTACTGATCTGAGTCGTGGACAATTAGATCGGTAGAACGCAAGAAAATTGATGCTTTTGAGATGTGGTGTTGGCGACGAATGCTGCGCATCCCTTGGACGGCCAAAAGAACAAATGTGTCGATTCTCAAACAGCTCAGAATCAAAACAAGACTCTCCACCATTTGCTACCAGAGAGTCCTAAGCTACTTTGGACACATAGCACGCAGGGAGCCAAATAATCTGGAGAAACTGATAGTTGTTGGAAAGATAGAGGGCAAACGACCTCGGGGCCGATCTCCTACCAGATGGACTGAGCAAGTTGCCAAACTCACTGGCCTCCCCATAACAAAAGCCATGAAGAAGGCCGTAGACAGGCTAGATTGGAAGAATCTGGTGACCGAAGCCACCAAGACACTTCAGGACGGGCACGACCTTCAGTAATGAAGAGTGCGACATTGATTTGCCCCTGTACTTTCGGAAAAATCAGCTGTGAAACTAACGTCTTCTATTAAATTGAAAAAAGTTTTTAATAAATTGCAAAGGGTAGTCATTTGGCATGTGGGTGTTGCTGCTAAGACGTCGCGGAGTCGCGTGACTAATAAATGACTGCCTACAAATTGTACATTACACGTCATTCGTCTGCAACCAACCATTAGTGTACTCCCCTGATTGCACTGCGAATCGACTACTGTGAGGACTACAATTTTCTGTTAACCTATATTTTTTTGAGGGATAAGTTATAATATAACCAAACATATTATACACCTGGTCAAAATTTTTAAATATAGATCACTTAACAAAGAATTGGCCGGCTTCTATGTACATAATATTGGTACCAATTTGACTTTTGTGCAAAGGAAATTAAATTCGAGATGATCGTTTTTTTTCATTATATTACGATGGTGGGAAACAAGCAAGCAGTTCACATTGATTATAAGTGAATACTGTAGCCTATAGAAATCTATACAAAAACCGGTGCTGTCATCCCTGATAGTCGTTTCTCCTCTGTGATAGTTATTACAGGGCCATACATTACTATCCAACCAGAATACGATAGTGCTGAACTTTACCATTTGGCGGCAGATAAGTTAGGTAATGCGGTGGTGCGTTTGCTCTGGAGCTGTGCAACTGAAGCGTAAAAAGATCGTACGAGTTTGATATAAATATAGATAAGTCAAAACAAAGTAGTACTTAGTGTGGTCTGTGAATATTGTCCTAAGTTTTCAGAATAGACCTCTGTCTACTCTGAGAACTTAGGGCAATCAGAGAAGATAGCTTAGGTGGCAGTAAAGAGCCACGCTATATTTATTTTCTTTTTATTTTTTTTATGACAAAGGATTTACAGACAAGCAGATGGGCCACCTGATGGAGTGTGGCCACTGTCGCCTATGATCATTTCACAATTTACACGTTCTGGGCAAAAACGAACATGAGAACCGCACCGTTGAGCACTGCCACGTGTCCAGTCGGTGAGGTTGGAACTTCTCCTTTTTTTATGTTATGGAAGTGGCAAACAAGCATTAAGTTCACATTGATGTTAAGTGATGACTGCAGCCTATAGGCACTTACACAAAGACCAAGGTCAAAATGCAGATGCGTTACCACTCCTGAGGCCTAAGGTGTGTTACGTCTTTGTGCCGGATATTACAAGGCCGGACATTACCACCTGACCGGAACACGATAGTGCTGAACACTACCATTTAGCGGCAAGTATATTAGGTAACGCGGCGGTGCCTACGCCCGCGAGCTCCATCATTGGAGCTCTACCACCAGTAAAAAGTTCTCTCTTCGGATGCTAGTACGGTGTAGGAAAAGAGACTTTGGCACTATGTCGAACAGTTCAGCAGAGCACTCGTCATTGTAGGGACTGTATAAAATGCATTGATTCCCAATGTCTCTGCGCAGGCTCAGATGTTCGAGCCTGTCAGTAAATCCTGGGTCGTTAACAATACGAACGGCGCGTCTTTGTGGGGAGTCAGTTGTGGACCAAGTTGGTATTTTGTAAGGTTGGTTTTTTGGTTGGCCACAAATGAGAGCAACATTCCAGATGGTGCCGCATTTGGGCCTCATAAAGGTATAATAGCTGCTCCGATGTAAAATACTGCCTCACTTTGTTAAGCACCCCTAGCTTTTTGGATGCCAACTTAGTCTTACACTCAATGTGACTCCTGAATTGCACTATTTCTTATCGTGCACCAAACAGAGACAATAAAAGCAAAGACAGCCGTAGTAAAAGTCCTGTATTTGTTATATTAATATACATACATTTACTCCGATATCATAACAACACTTGACCCCGATGTCTATAATATATGACCTATTTAGTCAAGGTAGGTCGGAAAAATTAATAATATTTCCTCATCCGGTATTACACTTAAACGTATTACGGGTTAAAGCACTGTTGATTCGACTTCTCAGTTATTTGAGTCGATAATGTTGTTTTTGTCATGTTGTCTTTGTCCATAGTACAATTAGTAGAACGCAAGTTCGAAAGTAGTACACCAGCTGTCTATCAACAATAAATGGAAATATACGCAAAGAATCGGGGCATGGTGGTGCTATCGATCTTGTGAATAGTGTGGGAGCGTATACCGCGAAGTATGATGCACCATCTGGGTATGCATTCTATATCTATATATCTATCATCAATATATATAAAAATCAATTGCTGTTCGTTAGTCTCGCTAAAACTCGAGAACGGCTGGACCGATTTGGCTAATTTTGGTTTCGAATGATTTTTGGTAGTCCAGGGAAGGTTTAAAAGGTAAGAAAATATAAAGAAATTGAAGGGAAATAGCAAAAAATACAATTTCATTTTTCCGTACAAATAGTCCGTATCTATCAAACCTTTGACACATTATTTCATTGTGAGGCAATACGAAGTTTGCCGGGTCAGCTAGTTACTAATAATTTTAAGACAGTTACATTAAACAATTGTTTTAATTAGTAGGGAAGCCCAAGAGGGGATTTTCGAAGTTTTTACTCGTGGTAGAGCTCCAGTAATTGAGCTCGTGGGCGTAGGCACCACTGCATTACCTAATCTACTTGCCGTTAAATGGTAGTGTTCAGCACTGTCCAGTTCCGGTCAGATGGTAATGTACGGCCTTGTAATTTGACACAGAGGCATAATACCTTAGACCTCAGGAGTGGCAACGCATCTTACATTGAAACCTCCAGTCACAGATCAGATGTTAATAGGCTACAGTATTACTAACCATCAATGTAAACTGCCTGCTTGTTTGCCACTTCATAACACAAAACTCCGGCACAGAGGCATAACACCTTAGGCCTCAGGAGTGGTAACGCATCTTGACCTTGGTCTTTCTGTGGGTGTTTATAGGCTGCAGTCATCACTTAACATCAATACGAATATATGGAAATTAAAATGGAATATGGAAATTACGTGATGGATGTGGCAAACAAGCTTGCAGTTCACGCAAGCTTGTTTGCTTGCCACATCCATCACGTAAAAAAAAACTATCTTATGAAATATGTGCTTTCTATATAAAGGGGTACGCCCTTATAGCAGCTGTCCAAAATGTTCAAAAAGCTTACTTACAGTTACTTTTCTTCCAAATCGTCTAAATTTAAGGAGCTTCTTTCTTATACGTTTAACGTACCCTCAGAATATCTGACGCGACCTGACATAGATACCGTAACCTTTTCAAAAGGGTCAAAATGGAGGAAAAAGTTCATAAGCATCGGATCGGATACTCAGAGGGTCTGTTAAATTAACCCGTTCGAAACATTCTTCCAATATGTTGAAAATTGGGAAGTGAGATAAACTCTTGGCAGCTTTTGAAAAAGGTGCCTTAAGGGCGCTCCCCTACATGGACTATTATGGACACCTCAGATTTGGTAGAGATTCTCAACAGGATGCAAGCTATCAAGCCATATACTTAATCTGACGCCTTGGCTATATGGAAACTCTGTATTCTGTATAAGATTTCAACCAGTACAAGATTGTATAACATTTTAGTCTGTTTTTTAAATTAACATCATTACTTCAGCTGAAAGACGTCTGCTGCTGATAAAAGCTTTCCAAATATATAAGCCTTCCAATATAAAGTGTTTTGTTGGGTCATTATTTAATTCTTTTCGCTCGCTACTCTTGACATGAGGATTGGCTATCGCCGTGGAGGCAGTTTTATCGCGGGACACTACTACCACCGCTTTATTGTATATATCGCCGTTTTGGAATGATTTGACCGCCAGTGTTAAACGGAACCCTTATAAGATTACTCGTACGTTTGTCAACGCCAATTACTTTCCGAATATGGACCGATTGAGTTCAAATTTGGTACACTGATGTAAATTAGTGACCCAAACATGGACGTGTAACAAAAATAAGTACATTCTAAACATTAGGACAAGGGGTAGTAAAACGGAATCTGGATTTTCCGATGAAAATATATATTACTTAATGAAGTTTCAAGCTTTAACAAAATGAAGCACTCTTATCATCCAGACATGTACCTTAGTATAAAATAAACGTGCGTTAACATTGCGTTTCTGATAATTAGCTCGCGAAATAAAATTATTTTTACAGGTTTACATCTAAAATTAATCTAATCTTAGCTGTCCCGGCAAACTTCGTATTGCCTCACAATGAAATAATGAGTCAAAGGTTTGATACCTATATACGGACTATTTGTATTAGAAAATAAAATTATGGTTTTTACTATCTCCCTTCAATTTCTTCAAAGTTTTGAATAATTTTTGGATGTCCAGGTAAGGTTTAAAAAGTAAGAATATATGAAGAAATTGAAGGGAAATAGTAAAAACCACAATTTCAGTTTTTCATACAAATAGTCAGTGTCTTTCAAACCTTTGACACATTATTTCATTGTCAGGCAATACGAAGTTTGCCGGGTCAGCTAGTAATAAAATAAAAACTATTTCCTGTCGTTCCACCACCAAGCTACCGAAGTCCCTTTATGTCATATTACCTATGTAATTAAAAATTATGTTAGTGTATTATCCTGGATGACACACATATTACATGTGTACTTTGACTGGTGGTATAGCTCCAGTGGCAGCTCGGGGGCGTAAACACGTAAATTGTATGCTTGTTTGCCACTTCATTACCTATACAAAAAATGAACGAGATAAATGAAATTTACAAACGAATAGAAAACCACTCTTTCTTATAATTGATATTTTAACCTAAAAAGCTATATCATGAAAGAAGAGGACATCCGTAATTAATTCATTAATTAATTGAAAGTGGATAATAATATGAATCTATCCTGTCATTCCCAAACAAACAACCATTAGTAAGTTAGGGCAAACTTGTTGGTACTTATCTTGAGCAGGTGTTCGTGGAATAGGGCAGGTGAATAGGATCGGTTGCTAACGGAGGCTATTTTTATTTTTATCCCTGTTCCAGAAAAGTCCCTAATAGTCTCTTTATACATATATTTTATTTAACGAGATCTCAAGAACCGATTAACATTGGGTATGGACAACAGACTTTGACTTTCAGGTTGTAAAATTCTAAGGCTTATGAGTGGCTGAAGGCATTTCTTGGGAAGTAATAGCAGTTTTCAAGTCATATTTCCAGAGAAAGTGAATGGACATACCTATATAAAGCCAAAGCCCAAAGACTACATGCTCTAAACCTACAAGTCCAAACTACAAAAACTCTACATTTTTGTCAAAATGTTTGAAAAAGTGGTCAGACCTCATGTAGAGACAAGATTCTTGACATATGCGCCCTAACTTTACTAGACCTAACTTCACATACCCTACATTCTAGTTAAGACGTGTAGCTTGGCCGTTTCGTTACTCTAGAAATAACGAATGCCTATGAAATCTACGTGACGGTAGCAAATCGTCATTGATCTCGTAGGTGTATGTATACAAGCATGTGACGTCACAAGCCTGTACAATTTTATATGGGCGATCATTTCATGACTTGCAACTTTCGAATGGTGATATCTCAAAAACGATTAGTTACAGACTAGTGGTTCCAATGACGATATTTAATAAAATTTCTTATACTTTTTGAAATCACACTAAAAATATTACTCAAATAAATACCGTATTACATTAAAAAATATTTTCAAAGTATTTTAGAATTACTTACTATGTACTTTATATTATCTAATTACTCAGCGCAACAAATATATGCATGAAAAGTTCTTTAGAGCTAGAAGAGTGATGTTAACCAATTTCCATCAGCTGGGTCGTCTGGTCTGCTAGCCTATTTTTATAAAAAAAGTAATACCAAAGCAATAAATTCATTTTTGGTGTTAACTTATATCAAACGGGCGATATCGTTCCCTGATTGCATATTGATGAGCTTAGATCGTCCGCCGATCGCTGTTTAATTTGGACGAAATTGTGGCATTGATTATAGCAAAAATACTTTTTGGGTCAGAGCATTTCAATAACTGTGATGTTATTTTCTGAGTAGGTATATTTTCGATATTATTTAGTCCAGACAGATAGTGTTTTCGAATATTTGAACTTTTATTGCTTGATATATTTAATGTTAATATAATCTCTTCAGCAGCTATGAAAAATTGGTGAGGTTTAAATAGGATTATGTGGAAAATGATAGGATTTTTATTCGTGGTAGAGTTCCAGTGTCCCGTGGGCGTAGGCACCACCGCACCTAATCTATCTGCCACTAAATTATGGTACTGAGCACTATCGTTTTCCGGTAAGATGGTAATGTATGACCCCGCAATAACTATCACAGAGACATGACAACTTTGTTCTCAGGGGTGGCGACGCATCTCCATTTTGATCTCTCTGGTCTTTGTGTCTCATCATAGGCTGCAGTCATCACTTAGCATCGATGTAAACTACATGCTTGTTTGTCACCTTCATTGAAATTTAATTAGATAAAATACTTTAAACTCAATTAATTGGTTGGGGAAAAAGTCTTTTCGCATTATAGTATGTATGAAATTGTAATAAAATCTCATTGGCTGTAGTATTTGTATCTGGATGTTTATGGATGTTTATGGACCTAGTGCAGTGTCTGTGAGAGTAGCACAAATTTGGTTTAAGCGTCAATCCGGAAATTTTGATGTCAAAGATGCACCTCGCTATGGTCGCCCTATTACGGATAAAAAAGATGCCATTTTTGAACAAGTGGAGCAAGATCGACATATCAGTAGTTACGACGTAGCTGAAAAACTGAGAATTGATCACAAAACAGTTTTGACGCATTTGAAAAAAGCTGGGTACAAAAAAAAGCTCGATATTTGGGTACCTCATGAGCTCACTGAAAAAAACCAAATGAACCGTGTACTCATTTGTGATTCTTTATTACGACGTAATGAAACCGAATCATTTTTGAAGAAGCTGATAACGGGTGATGAAAAGTGTATCACGTACGACAAGAACGTGCGAAAAAGGTCGTGGTCAAAGGCCGGTCAGGCTTCACAGACTGTGGCGAAACCCCGGTTAACTCGCAATAAGATGTTGTGTGTGTGGTGGGATTGGAAGGGCATTATTCATTATGAGCTATTACCACCAGGCAGGACTATCGATTCTGAACTCTATTGCGAACAACTGATGAGATTAAAGCAAGAAGTTGAGAGAAAGCGGCCGGAATTGATCAACAGAAGGGGTGTGGTGTTTCATCATGATAACGCTAGACCTCACACATCTATAGCCACTCAGCAAAAATTAAGAGAGTTTGGCTGGGAGGTGTTAATGCATATGCATGCCGTATAGTCCTGACCTTGCACCTTCAGATTTCCACCTGTTTCGGTCTCTTCAGAATTCTTTATGCAATGTTAGGTTAACATCACGAGAGGACTGCCAAATCCACTTGTCGCGGTATTTTGATGAAAAGTCCCAAAATTTTCATAGCAATGGGATCATGTCCCTACCTACAAGATGGCAAAATGTTGTCGAACAAAATGGTACATACACACTTTAGTTAAATTTAAATAAACTATATTAAAAAATGTTTTGAATTATCTTAAAAAATGCGAAGAAACTTTTTCCCCAACCGAGTATTTTCCTCTCACCAAGTGCATCATCACCATTTAGTAATTAATTTTTAAACATTCGTGTTAAGACTAGATATGGACGCATATCTACAACAAGTAAACACAAATTGATAAGTATAAAGCTGCTTTAAAAATTGTAATCAGATTTCACTTTAAAAAAATACTTGGAGCGTGTAGTAGTGAAGCGGCTGGGTTAGTTACCTAGAGGTCGCGGGTTAATCTCCGCCCCAAGTATTTTTTTCTATCCATTTACTTTAATACACTATTCCAACTGACTGCTTATTCGCCAATCTTTCGAAATAAAAAAAAATACATTTACTGTCCCACTTCATTCTCTGATTACTGTGCCCTTGTAAATTATCTTAAAAATGCGGGAAAACATGTGACTTTCTCTACATAACGCTGCGGGTAGAGCTGGTAAATGAGAGGAAGTGGATGGAATGGTTACCGACACATAGTTTTCGAGATATTCAACTACATTTTTATTTTGACAAGGGGTTTTTGCTATCATTATCCAATAGACTGCTCAAGCCCATATGCCTAAAACGTTATAGTTATAGCAATATTTCCTATGTTAATATTGTTGCAGGCGCGCTCCTAGGCAACAATTTTTGGCATATCTCCCAGTTGTTTCACAACTATGGGCATCTTTTCGGGAGGCTTTTGTCCATCAGTAAACGTCTTTTGGCTAAAATTATTGATTGATGATTGATTGCCTGGAGCGTATGTATATCTGTGTGCGATACATTTCCTACCAAACTGGGTATAGAACCCAGAAACACAGACCTAACAGGGTGGGCAAACTAGAACTGATGATCTCTGATCTCAGATCATCAGTCTTTCGTAATTGATTTCAGTTTCCATTGTTTACTGATTCACTGCTCTCTATCGTTTTACCAATTTCATTACTGAGCAATTTTCAATCATGTTTCAAATTGAAGTTCACAGTAATTTAAAAACAAGAGAAATTCGATATTCACATTGATTGTGAACTTATCTCTACGAACCGGTATAGATAGTTTTCTATTCGTCGCTATATGATTTTCACTTCAATATTAAGCTATAATGAAAATGGCTCCACTCTATTGGAGAAAACGTTCCCTGTATGGTAACCATGAGTTGGTAAAATGGACTATACAGCTTTTATGTGCCATAGTTGTGATAAAGATTTCATAAATAAAAAGATTGCAATACATCATTTTTAGAAATGGCAATGTTATCTATTTATCTTGATGATTATGCATACGTTTTGGTCTGTTATGGAGCGTCGATGTGTGGACATGCACCTATTGCAGTATAGCAAAGCTCGCTCGAGCCTTAAACGGAGTAATTAGGTGAACTTCTCGCTTACCCGTTTTAGAAGAAGGCGCGGATTTTCATTAACCTGAAATGAGAAAAATGCAGTTATGAAGCCTTTCTGGCCAGTTTAGAAACCAATCCAGACTTATTATGAACTTTGTGTACAAAACTTTTGATAGTTACCTGGGTTATGCAGTACTTTTTTATGTGATCATAATAGAAAATACATCTCAAAACTTAATTAACAACAATGGCCCAACTTAATTATAAGTAAATAAAGTACCACTAGAGGAGGAGAATTCTTCCTTAAGTGCAGTCACTCAACTGAAGAATGTCGCTCAAACCATTCCAACAGGGCGGAGGAAACAATGCGGGGTGGGCAGCAGTATCCCGCGATAATACTACCGCCACCCCGATCGCCATTCCGCTTGCCAAGTGATGATTATTCCATACTCTCTCCTAATCATATAATATATAAATAAATAAAATACGCTTACACTCACAGCCCTACAGTAGGTATAAACCTGTGTCGTGGGTGCCGTTATACACATACAACACATACACAAACACTCAGACCCGAAACAAATATCTGTAGGCCATACAAATATTTGTCGCGGTGCGGGGATCGAACCCGCGACCCTTCGAATCAAACGGTCATCTCACACCGCTGGCTCTCACAAACGGGTCGTCAAACAACACTGTTGTAAGTAATTTTGTGAAAGGTTTTGGCCAACAGTGGGCGTTTTTCGGCTGAAGTAACTACTTAATTGCCATCTCTAAAAAGTCGATGCCCTCAATAGGTGTGTGTTGCTCTACTCCTGAATCTGGAATTCGAAATAACAGAACTATTCAAGATAATTTAATGCTACAGAATAAAATGTTATGGAATGTTGACGAGTAACGAGCTAAAACTTTTCTGGATCATTTGGCTCCAGCGATAGAATATAAGGACATAAGCACCGTCGCGTCGCTTTACCTAATTGCTAAATGGAAGAGTTCAACGCTACCGTTATATTTGGTATGGTCTTGTCGCCTAAGACAAAAGACGACATATCGTATGTTTTTTGGTATGATATTTGTGTTGTTGTGGTTATGTTTGTGTTTGTGGCTAAGGAAAACTTTTCCAAGCGAAAGTTACCGTACTTTTGGTAGATAACGTGCTATATCTGATTAACAGGGTTAAGCATCAACAGGCTTCACAATTTGTTAAGTAAGACAATTGGGAAACAATTTTCTCCTCCTTTTATTATTATTTATTTTATATGTGTATACAGGGTTATTTGTAATTAGCGCACACCTCTTTCAGGCAGCCTTTCTACATCAATCCCAACATTTTTAATACAACTTATTATATTGCAAAAAAATTTTTTTTTTTTGCCTTTGGCAATTTCTTTTAGAGTAGTTATGCCACGTACCTTTGCCTAGGCAAAATATGGCCACTTGCAGCGGGGAGCGGAGTTGCGGGGTGACGCAGCGGCGGCAATTCTCTTTTGGACTTTTGAAAACTTTTTTGTTTATTTTTTTGGGTTATTTATCAAGATTTGTAAAAAGTCGTAGAACTAATGTTGTTGGGTTTGATGTAGAAAAGCTGCCTGCAAGAGGTGATGCGCTAATTTAAATTAATCCTGTATTGGAAAATACTTTTAGTCCTGGTTTTTTATGTAAGGAAGGTGGCCAGCAAGTATGCTGCTCACATTGATGTTAAGTGAAGACATCAACACAAAATCCAGAGGTCAAAATGCAGTTGCCACCCCTGAGACCTAATTTGTTATGTTTCTGTAATAGTTATTACGGGGCCATACATTACTAACTAGCTGGAACACGATAGTGCTAAACACTACAATTTGGAAGCGGATAAATTAAGTAATGCGGTGTTGCCTACGCCCACGAGCTATTGCACTCGAACTTTTCCACCAGTAAAACGGTTAACACGTCAATGTCTCACTGCAATTTCTCAATGCCTTTAAGTGCTTTTGGGTTTTTTTACTGGACCTCTATCTACAATCAGCTGGTGAATTTTAGTAAGTGTAAAGAATGACTCTTTTAATCATAGTGGTATACGTGGATGCTGTAAGGCCAGTCAGGGCAGCACACTGGGGATCCTAAGCTTAATGGGTTTCTTGGCCTTCATGAAATATTTGATCGTAATTTCGTACCAGGGTCCCAGCTTAGCTGTAGTGACTTGCTACCATCATATTACTTACTGAGCCAGTTGAATGTACGAGTATGATCTCCGACTGATATTGTAAAAACATGCATTTTGCGATTTAAATGAATGTCATTTATACCCTGGACTGGGTCCCTTCATTACGTTTTTTCCGCTAGTACATCTTGTAGGTATTATGACCTGTTTAAATTATATAATAAATTTGTTGTACAGAATTGCTATATTACTAAACGTTTCGAAATTTTTGGTGTTTGTTGAAAGGTGTGGCAAGGTTGCTAGCTGGGATTCGGCGTTACTTACTTACTTTAATCACTCTTCCTGTTAGGCCTTCTTTTTGTTACAATATACTAAAAAAGCCTAAGTTTACTCAAATATTGCCGATCTTTGTAGCAGCCTAAACTAACGTAACGTATACTAACGTGAATCTTATATTTACATAAATATTGCCAATCAGGCACCAATCATTATAATCATAAATACTGCTATAAAATTATGATTTCCTGATGTGAATTTCTCTATAGCTCAAAACATAATATGAAGATAGTTTCAATCTAAACTGTGAGTGGTGAGTGCGTAACATACCTACTAACTTAACTAGAGACCAGAGAAGCCAATTCAGTCGGTAAGAGTTACGGAATTACCTAATTCAATTAGGGCTCTTTAGCCGGCTTCGTGCAGAGAAAACTCGTCAGTCGTGCAAGTACAACGATCGGAAAACGAAAGTATTTTTTGGATTCCGAATTTTCTATCGCAGAACACGGATGACATAGAAATGTGAAACTTTCGAGATCGAATGCGGCACGGTGTCAAGTGTGATTACAAGCAAGGTAGTGGCAGGGCGGCCGGTGAGAGCGCGGCCCGATTGCGACCGGTCGGCCCCACCGCCTGCGCGCGCGCACACCAAGCTCTGCGCCGTCGACGTCGCGACGCTCGCTCGCGCTGCACCCGAGTGCGCACAGTGCGCCGTATCGACCGACCTTACAACCTTTTTATTCCGTTCTATACGAAGCTCGCGGATGTGAGCAAAATGTTTTGACCAAGTGATTCTGGACTTACAGTGAACAGTTTTGAAGGTTCGTGATTTTTGGCCGTTCCGGTAGATTAGAGTGAGTATAGTTTTGTTTTATTAGTTATTAAGATGAACGAGGTGTAAGGGTCGTGTCACATTCTTGTCTGCGGGATAAGGTCATCAGGGTAATTGAGTAGGGTAGTGACACGTGCATGTGATGTGTGTGCATGAAGTGAGGGGCGGCGTCGTCCCGTCGTTCCCGGCGGCGTCATACGGCAGCGTCCCGCCCGCTCGCCCGCGCCTGCCGCGTCGCTTGCCGCCCGCCGCTCCTTATATCCTATTTTCTTTTCGCCCGCCTTACCGCTAAGCTGGACTTTTAGCCTCCGGAAATCATCGCGCGAGTTGATTTCCTTTTTTTTGATAGGGTGGGAATTTAGATTTAAATTCTCGTGTATAAGACAATGCTTTGTTTAACTTTATAGTTTATTCAATATTAAAATGATTGATATTGTAGTTGTAATTCTGTACTCTTTAATAGCTCAACTTTTTTTCTGATTTTGATAACTAATAGCAAATAATTAGTTTTCTCACTAAGAAAATGATTCGCATTCGTTTATACCTATACGTTTATGAATGTATCTCTTTCCTTCATAAATTAACTTCATTGAAAACTATTTCAGTTTTCAGAGTTAATCTAATAGGTCTCTTCTATGTCCGAGAGCATCACATGCAGCACTATGATTTATTTGATGATAAAAATATTAATTTGTTCCATACATAACTACACAGTAACAATATATAACTACTAATATTATCGTATATCGTATAAAAATTATAAACGTGAAAGTTTGTATGTTTGTTTGTTTGTTTGTTACTCCTTCACGCAAGAACTGCTGAACCGATTTTCATGAAATTTGGCACACACATAGTGCTTGGATTAACATAGGATAGTTTTTATCCTGAAAAAATGTTCCTGTGCGATGCCATAGGAAGATTTGATGAGTTTCCACAGGTTACGCGAAAAACGACCTACACGCCGCGGGCAACAACTAATTGTATATAATATAATAATTTCCTTTTATATAAATATATTTATATATATTATTTTATATATATTTTCCATTTTCTTTGTTTTGTTTTTTTTTATCGTCCTTCGTGTTCCTGTTTAACTTCAAGAAATTAAAAATTATTTATGAAATGCGTAGCTTTGTATATTTAGATGTTTGTCCCATAATATGGGCCACTTTAAATGTACCTACCTATCAAACGTAAAAGGTACTCTTTAAGAATTTAGTTATACTAAGTACTTTGAGTTGTTCATGACGTTGAAGCATGTCGTTCAAAATCACTTTGCGGAATAATATCAATACCATTTAGTTATTTCGTCAATGTGGCAGCGTTACACATAGTTGCTGCGCTTGTTTCCTTAAAAATATCTAACACTTTAGTTCCATATTCGTCTATATTACCGTTTTGTTAGCTACGCTTAAATAAATCCAACTACCGTTACAAATATTTAAAAATTACATTTCCTAGCTAAGTGTTATTAGCAATTTGAAACCTTTATTATGTCTAGCGAAGTATAAGATAGGATAATCCAATAAATTATTAAAATGAGGCTGTATCGTTTTAAACTCGTCTGCGTTTTTATTCCGTTCAATACCTACGTCTCGGTCACAGACTTTCGATATTTTTTCAATGTCTATACTTTAAACGGGATAGAAGATACAAAATCGTGGCATCGATTCGACCATGATTTTTATAGTTATTTGATTTTGAGGTGGAGCTCTATGGCTTGTTGAATAGCGGTAGGATGTTCACCTTTGAGGCATGTGCGACACGCTTGTGGCAACCTGATGTCATACCACAAACGCCCACTGTCTTGCTGTTTATCACCCATTATTTTGCATATTATTCCTTTATTTTATATCTCATAAAAATATCTTATCTCATTTCAATTATATGACACCAATTAAAATCTATTTATTATAGGTACTTTTGTGTCATGAGGTGATGATAAGTTTAACTATTATTGTGAATGTATTTAGCCATTTATTATCGATACTCAACTATCAAATAACGTTTCCCTTATAAATTAATTTCGAATCACATGCTAACTAAAGTACCTATGCAAATCAAATATTAAAAGTGATTTGAAGCAAATTAGATGATATTGAAAAACGAAGGCGATAATAAAATTCTCGTTACTTCAATATTCAATTTTGAGCTTTTATATTATTCAAATAGGCAGGCACGATTCACCTTTAAAGGTATTATGCAGATTTATATGCAAAGTTTAAAAAACATGCTATGTCATCGATATTGATAGGTGTATTATTGCGTACTATTATTGAATTTTTGATGATTTCTACTTGATTGTGAACATTAGTCTTGCGTAAGTCATATTGCAATAGATTTAATTAAAATTTAAGAATAATCTTAATAATATCAGCGAAAACGAGGTACACAGTTAAATTGTTTTCGCTATCAAGCATCGTGGGGGCGCTATCGCTTTCTGTACATTTTTCGGTGACACGTTATCTTGATAGAGTCAGTACCACTCGTCTTTCGCGGCGGTACTTTCAGAGACAGTTTAACTGGCATCAGATAAATATGTCGGAAAATTTTACTGTCATTTAAATAGTATTAATAATCAGCTCATTAATGTTGCATTGCAGGACTCAGGTTTCCTGCAAGGAATAGGAGAGCTCATATTCTAAAAGACGGTGAACACGTGCTATTCGGTGGAAGTAAATTACCTAGTCAGTTTTTTCAGGCCACCCGAAGAAAGGATTATTTTACTAATTATCGTTAAGGAATTTTCTCTCGGGATAGCGGAGTAGGAGGTTTTATGTAATATAGACACTTCAAAAACGCTGAGGTTCTGATTGAGCCTGCACTTTAATTAACTTTTATGATGGTATCGAATATCTATGCTTCGCAGAACTTCGAGTACTCCACTGTCTTATAATTACATACAAAATGTGTTCAAGCATCAAAATTACTTCGGATAATTAATAGTTACAGTAAATATTCCTCCTCTTTCGTTTGATTGAGTAGATAACAGATTGATCGAGCAGTCTATAAGGAACGTGATATAGTCAAACCAGTAACATGAATATTATCATGGTTATATCGTGAGTTTCGTGAGTGTCAATGACGTGTTGACTTACCGGGTCGCTATGTAAATGCCGCGTGCCGATGGAGTCACAGGTTCGAAAGCCAATACTAATAAATTGCAAAATGTTTAGAAAACACTGTATTTACATAATAACGGATATTAGAGAGATGTGGCAATGTTTTCGCGATGGTTAAATACGTTGATCTCATGAATACTGGACTGGGTGAGGCGAAAGGCATTATTAAGTTTGACCTTGCACTCGGAGATAATTTATCTTTAATTCTGACGATACAAGTATTCAATTTTAATAAGTTTTATTGCAAAATATAAGACTTATCTAATAAAGGTAAACGATAGATGTAGCGACTTTGATTGCTTCACCTACGATGTTGCAATCGAAATGGTTTGTATTCGAAAAGTTTGAAAATATAACGGCCTAACTGTTCGTTATATTTGAAAGGTTATTGATATAAAACTGGTCCTTTTTAACAATTAATATTAATTAACACAGGTAATTAAATTTAAGTAAATGGAAATATTAAAACTGTGTGTCAGTTGACATTATTAAAATACTCGATTAAAATCATGGTTAACCAGATAAAATTCTTTAACTAATTATACAAAACTCCAAATACGATAGTAGGTCGGCAGACTTTAAGATTAATGATAACGTACATTATTGTCAATTATTTATTGCTTGTTAAACATGTTTATAGCTCAATGAACTGAATGCCAGGCTGCCAGGTGTAGTGTAATACATTATAACAAACAACGCGCGCTTTGCACAGGCTGGGGTAATAAATATACGGAGCAATCAGTTACCAGCGAATGCGCGTTCCTAAGCTACCCGGCTACCGCATCGCTTTTGCGCAACCGTCTAGGACGCTCTAATTACCTGTATTGCAGCGATTGTCTTCGCCTTGCTTACTAAAAACAACATAAAAACGTCTTTAGGCTGCCCTTTCTTAATGTGAGCGAAATAGTTAACGTGCAATCAGCCGTGATGGTAAATTATTATCGTTGAAAAGCGTAGAATCTATATATTTCTTACTGCTCATGATGTATGCTATGATTACATTGGACCTGCCACATACATATATTTGTCCCTTTGTATCCATGTGATATTATCTAACTAGAACTGTGTTAATGTTTATGCAGTTATTGTTTATTTAGTTGCAGAGAGAATAGATTATGCGATGGTGCCTATATTCTTAAGTTCATTTACTAGCTAGATAGGTATAATTTTAGATTACTGCCCATCGTATTAAATGGTCAGCAGTTTAAATACTTATTTTTCTTTAATTTTAATCTCCTCTGGTGGATTAGTAGCAGCAGTTATTGGCAGAAGGCTTGTAGGTACCTACTGCTAAGCTTTGCGACCTGGATTCGACCCCCGGATTGGGAAATAATTGATATTAGGATTATTTCCAGGAATAAATCAGAGTTTGGTAATGTAATGTGCATTGGTCCTATCAATGTCAATGGGCTTTTTTTATTTATCTATTCGCATTTAACTTTCGTAGTACTTATAATACTTACTACTCGTTGATTCATGATGACATGTAGTTAATCGCCGTTAGGAGAAACTTTTTATTAAATTCTCATGAAAATATGTTTCAGAATAATACACGTTATGTAATAAAATACCTGGGACATAAGACTTTATTTAATGCAAAGTTAGGAGATTCATATGTAATTTATTGTATTCGATAAAATAATGTTTCATGTGAAAATAATTTTGCAAGACATTTCGAACTTTCGGACATTATGGTTGCTTTCTATGGTTATTTTCTGACTAACAATTTTATGTGAAATAAGAATCAAGCCGTTTAAAGTTCATCACTATCAAATCATCCTTTCATTAACGAACGTGCATACAGAAAATACCAGAATCGGATCAATCGAAGACCGTTTTTGTTTCAAATTTTTGCTTGTTTATTACCGACAATGTTTACTAATGAGACTACGTCAAAACCTAAATTTCAGACATTCAACTTTATCTCATCTTGGAGGTTAAGTACCTTTTGGTCTTTAAGTGTACGATAACAGGATGCAACGTGTTATCAGAGTGATATCACCTCATTCGATAAGAGATTTTCAGTGCATTTGTTGTGTCTCATCTTTCATGAGAAGCTGGTTTTCAGTAAATTGGTGTTGGGTTGTGAATTTTATATTAAAACATTTAAAATTATAAAACGTAACTTCACGCCTGTAATCCCCGAAGGGGATTTAACTGCCTCGGTAGCTTAGTGGTAGCAGGTCACTATTACTACGCTGAGGTCTTGGGTTCGATACCCGGGTAGGGGGTTATCAGAGATAATGGTGTAAAGTCCTTAATCTCTGGTTCTATTGGGATGTTTCCATTTTCTGGAAATTACCCAGTACCTTGAAGCTTGGTTATGTGCCCGGAGATGTCAACAGGGTCGCCACCTGTAACATGGGCCAACGTGTAACCGGCGAATCGTGGGTGTTTGCATGTATGCTTGAATGTACAAATATGAACAGTATGGAAACTACCTACAAATCGTTGAAACGGCACAATCACACAAACATGCGCATCAACGAGGCCCCTAAGCGGTTCTCGAGGTGCTGCAGTCACTCGCTACTCGAGCGTCGATGCGCATGTTTGTGTGAGTGTGCCGTTGTGAACGTAGTACGTGTACATAGTTTCCATACTGCACATATTTGAATTGTGTGTAGTTAGGGCGTTAGCTGACAGGTCCGCTCCGGTCGTCCTAATTAGGGACCCTAACTCCCTAAATGTTTATTACACTACCCTGACCCTTGCTATCAGACCCTGAATACCGTGTCGTGTAATAAGGCACTAACTCAAATATGGAAAGAACCGTTTTTATTTTATTATGTAAGGAAGGTGGCAAACAAGCTTGCAGTTCACATTGATGTTAAGTGATGACTGCAGCCCATAGACACCCACACAAAGACCAGAGGTCAAAATGCAGATGCGTTGCCACCCCTGAGACCTAAGTTGTTATGTCTCTGTGCCCAGTTATGTAATACCTATATACCTATTACCATCTAACCGGAACATGATAATGCTGAACACTACCACACCGCGGACACTCCGCCAAAATTCCATACAAACGCTTATTTTGGTCTCTATTACACAGACATCAATCAGTGACGTGTATTTACACGTGCATCTGTGTGTGCACGCAGAAAATACCAACCGTCGCCCACAAGAGGGAGGAGGTTGGGTGATGGGGGGAAATCGGGCGGGACGTCAAAGTGTCCAATCTATACGTAGTATTATTACATATTCTCTGACACTACAATTGGGCGGCAGATAGAGGTAATGCGGTGGTGCCTACGCCCGAGCTCCGTCACTAGAGCTCTACTACCAGTATAAACCACCGTTATTCATTTAGATACCTACATTGTTTTTGGGAAACAAATACCATGTGCCTTTCCTTGACCATTGTGATATTTGAAAGTTTATCTTATCGGTGTAATCGTGACTCGGAAGCAGTAAATCTCTTTGGTGGTACCTATTTGTTGGCACCTAATGGCTGATGAATGTTAGGAACCACTGAAGAGATAATATCTGTTTATTTAATAAAATAAAAAAAATCCCACCATTCATAGTCATAAATTCACGTAATAAGATGAAGAAAGTCGGGAAATATAATGGTAAAATTTTGGATTTTTTGTTACAGAGATATTAGGTATTTTGTAATTTATTAGGTACCTATAACATACCGCGCATGGCCCCGCGGCTGGTGTAGATCGTAAGGGATTTACTCGGTTAAGCGTTACGGGCGCGGTCAGTGTGTGATGGGTGACCGCTAGTGGCTAATTAAAATGCGCGTTTCCGTGCTTCGGAGGGCACGTTAAGCCGTCGGTCCCGGTTACTATCGTCGGTCCCGGTTGCTATCGATAGAGTCAGTCGTTAAACCTTGTCGGAGGCCTTATGGGCGGTTTGAAAACATCCGACAGCGGGTTGGCCACTAACCCGTATCTACACCAACCCGCATTGGAGCAGCGTGGTGGAGTAAGCTCCAGGCCTCCCCCCAAATAGGGGAGAGACTCGTGCCCAGCAGTGGGATGTATAATGGGTCGCCATTATTATTATTATTATAACATACCACCGGCTATCTATGCAGTATAGGACGGTCATTTATGCATGTTTCTATCCCATAGTTTGCACTAAAAACATACACATGATGTTTGATGATGATGTTTCGCAACTAGTCGCTTAAAATATGTATTGCGATACATATTTTAATATTAGAACAAGGAATATGGCGTGGTGTAGCTTATTTGTTAGGTTAATTTAGAGGTTAAATAGGTTCTTAAACGTTATTTTCACAATATAACTCAGATTGAAAAATGTTTATTCAAAAGGGTAGGCAGAGGTAATGTATGCATTAAAGCAGACGTGGAGGTAAACACCCAGGATTCACCAGTTAAGTGCGTTTTGCCCATGTAATAGGTAGCGAACCTAATTAACATAGGAGATGTACATTATCAAACTGCGACGGTGGCACTGGGAAACATCTGAAAAATAAAAAAATAAAACAGTATAGTTTGCCATTCAACCCGGGAATTGAATCCAGAAGACAAGACATTTCTATAACCACTTTGCAGCACATTACTGTTTTGACTAACGTGATAATAACGATCATTTAAGGAAAACAGCAATGTAACGAGGTAGATTCCAAATTCATGGCCACCGAGTTACAAGTCTCCTAGCAGTAGTGGCCTGTCACCAATAGAATAATAAGGCAGTAAACGCACTAATTTATGAAAAAATACACATTCAATGTTTGAAATTAGTGTTGCAAATATAATTAACGGTACACCGTATTACGAAATTCCTCTGTACTGCTGTAAACAGTAACTTTATTGCAGGTTAATTGACACGAAAGAATATTTAACTATAAATTCTGACCTATATTTTCTCAACAGCCTCAAATTCGTTTACTACTCAAAGTATTGCAGTTACCTAGTTGTGCACTAGCTGTGTAATTGCCCTATTATTATACTGGTCGTGTTTAACTAACTCTACCAGATTTATACTCAAGATCATATTAAATATTCATAATATGTTACGATCAATGGATTCGAGTGTTATGTGAAATCTGTATCTAAAATTATTTATGCATAACGGTTCTTTATTCTATCACAAAAATGATTTTGTGTAGATTCTTTATACACTATCTGGTGATCTTCAATGAATGGAACCGAAACGAACCAACATGACCTCTTGTATCATATTTAGTAGGTTATGGTGTGAAGATTCAATTATGAGATAGCATTGAACAATACCACATACGAAACGCCATCGTTTCTTTTCTTTGTTTACCCGATAATAACAAAAACACTGAGTGTATACTTGGAATCATTTTGGTCGCTGGACGTTACTTTGTTACGTTTTTTTACTGTATAAAAAGTAGATTATTTTTTTATTTCCTCGTATCTTCTATATATAAAAATCAATGCCACTTTTCTCACCTATCCAAACCAAATGCTGTGCCTGGCTTTGTTCGGACTATTAAGTGGATGGTTTATATTTAGATTGTACAGGCTTTGTTCGGACTATTAAGTGGATGGTTTATGTGAAGTTTGTACAAAATCGGTGGAGCGGTTCTTCATTTATCACATAACAAATGACAAATGAACAAATGAATTCAATAAATGGCGGATCATTTTGAAAATGGGTAGGCTATATTTTGTTATGATAGCAGTAATGTAAGTAACATAGCACCCGTGCGAGGCCGGAGCGGGCCGCTAGTTGTTTTATAAAAAACAAAAATATTGCTATACGATTAAATTAACTTCTTTACTTTTTCACGGCTAAACTACAACACCGATATATACGAAATTTTGAATAAATATAGTTGAAGACCAAGAGTTAAATAAAGGCAACTTTTTTTTTAAATGTTACCCCGGAAAGTTTAAAATAAGAGCTCAAAGATGAAAGTTGGTATGAAAAATATAAATCTCTCTATACAGATTTTAATTAATTTTGGTACAAATGTAGTAAGACAGTCTAGGTTTTAAACTAAAAAGTAAAAGTATTTTTTATCCATAACTAAGGGGCGTAAGAAAAAATTAAACCACTAAATGGATTTCATTGAAAATTGGCACGCAGATAACCGAACGCAAAAAAAATTAACATGTAGGTACAGTTTTTTTTAAATCAACCCCTAATTGCCTGAAATAGGTGATGGGAATTTAAATGCTGCGAATTCCACACGGACGGTACGTAGCGGGCAATAACTTCATAATTTTTAGTATTTACAGCGTTTTGTTAATTTGTCGAATTTCCTGCCTTGTGCCTAAGGCCTTGGATGGATGATTTTTACATATACCTATACCATGTATAGGTTTATGTAAAAATCAAAAAATAATGATTACATGTTAATTTTATGTAGGTATTAAATAAACTGGGTCTGGGCTTTTATACAGACGCTTATAGTAGCGTTGGTTAAGAGAAGCGTAAGATTAGCTAAAGCTCTAAGGGAGGTGCTCCTAATTGCTCTAATGTTTTTTTTATGTAATGAAAGTGGCAAACAAGCATGCAGTTCACATTGATGTTAAGTGACGACTGCAGCCTATAGACACTTACACAAAGGTCAAAAGGTCTGAGGCCTTAGGTGTTATGCCTCTGTGCCGGAAATTACAGGGCCGTACATTTCCACCTGACCGGAACACGATAGTGCTGAACACTACCTTTTAACCGGCAAGTATATTAGGTAATGCGGAGGTGCCTACGCCCGCTAGCTACGTCAATGGAGCTCTACCACCAGTAAAAAAATGTATAAACGTAGCTCAGTGAGTTATTTAGTATTTTTCCATTATAAGCTGCATGGAGGAGTGAAAACACTAACTAGCTAACAACGTTAAAACTAGCTTTTACTATTTATTTTTACTATAAGTAGGTACACGTTTATCTTTATTAGATATATTACACACCCAGTTTTACAAGGGACTTGGCGTGAAGATACATATATACTTACCTACATAAAGTTTTACAAATGGGCTGCAGATACAACTTTTTAAATACTTATATAACTTACTAATAATTATATAAGAATGTTAATTCAATTCAAGTACATAAGTCTCGTAAAAAAGACAGTCAAGAACAAATTTCTGTGGCGGTACCTATGGAAGTATGTGAAAATCGTGTAAAGCCGTGAGAATGGCCCTTTGAAACGGGACCCGGGCTGTAACGGAACGTAGCTCCGGGCGAAATGCTAATGCGTCGAGCTCCGCAAATGTTGCCGCTGCGTTCGGCGGGCGCACGGCGCGGCGCACTGCCTCCGGTGCCACTAACCCACATCTCGGCCAATTCATCCAATGATACGACTGTTTGTGGCTGACGCGTTCCCAAACACGCTCGTTATACTTTCATATCGATCGACGAAAGTTCTCAATGATCGTGAGTAGGAAGTGGGTAGGCATGTCTATTTAAGTGAGCAAAGAATTCGATTTGGCTCGGTTTTAGTAATTGGTCTACACTGTATAGTTTTATTGTTACAATTATGAAAATGGAATCTCAACAAACATCAATAATTTACTATTTTAACATTGTACATTCAAATTGCTGCAAATACACTCCGTGATGTAATGTGGCCTTTAGATTAAATCTCTACGATATGATGAGATGTTTCCGATCTTCGCTCAAAAGCATTCGACTGAAGCGCAACGTCGAAAGAGAGAGGCTTCGTGCAGTTCTCGCGTGCCTTTCGTCGCGCGCGCGCAATTCTAGCAACTACTTTATTTTATTATGTAACAATTTTTTTTGTCAACAGATTCCGACCCGAAAGCGGTTTTCAAAACTGCACGGGTGTGCGTCAAACGAGGCATGGAGACAGGGGTAGCTGTCGAGGAATTCATCACCATAGTACCAGTGGGCGAGAATAAGCCTGCTGTGAAAGAGCCCGCGTTCGTCACAGTGCTCACAGTGGGTGCTGCCACCGGTGCAGCTGAGATTGTTGTGCGAAGGCCTCGGGGGGCACGGCTTGGACTTGGACTTAAGTTTGAAGGTGGTTCCGCAGCTGCCGAAAAAGTAAGACGTCTTCTTGTTCAATCATGTGCAGAAGATAGCCCTGCAGCAAATGCTATTTCACCTTGGGGTAAACTTATACCCGGAGATGAAATTCTTGCTATAGACGGTGTATCGGTTTCTGAATTGACACGAATTGATTGTGTTCGTCGACTTAAAGATTCAGATGAATCCTTGAAACTATTAGTTCGTCACTTTGAGACCGAAGAAAATTTCTCTCCACAAAATAATAACTCCGTTATAATGGACTCTGCAATTACCGATAATATTTCCAAAACCGACAATTTGAAACAAGATATAACCAGACCTACGGCATTGCCTCCACCAGTACCACCAAGAAAACTCGGAAAAAAGAATTCATTTAAAGACAAATCCATTCTCCAAACTGTTGGTGAACAGAATGCTCTTGTTAGTATTGATGGGCATAAACAAATTCACCACAATGACAAAGAAGGAGCGAATACTCAGTCAAATGTAAATAAATTATCTCGAAAATCATCCTTCGATAGTCACATACTGCGCCAAAGCAAGGAAGGTATTGCTTACCTAAGAAAAGGTTCACCGGAAGAAGTAAGACGTTTAGTGCGTCGATTATCAGATGGTAAAGCCATGCCACCAGATGCAGATGTTTATATAGATTTGTTATCAAATGAATGGGAACGTTGTCTTATTCTTGCAGATGCTGAATCTGATGATACAGGAAGTTCAATATCTACTGTTGTTGACAAATTAGGATCCATGGCAAGTTCTGTGGAAAATAGTATTCCTTCAACACCAATAATGCAACAAAAGTCTATTGATATTCAAAAAGTTTTGAATTGTATAGAAAATATCGATTCAAATATTTTGAGAGGCATGAGTAATGGCCAATTTTTAGAAAAACATATAGACTTACACCGTGAATGTGAAAAAATTGAAACGATTTCGGCTTGTAATGGTGTAAATAATAATGAAAGTATACAAAAGGCATTGACCTCCGAGGAACCAATATTGAATACTAAGGAATCAAAAGAAAATGATAAAAACAATAATCATTCTGTGAATCAAAATAAATCAAGGAGTCAGGAAATAAATGATTCAAGACAGTCATGTGAAAAGGTTAAAGAATCAGTACAAGAAAGGCCAAAGCCGATGCCAAGGAATACAAAAGTAGAACGATCGTCTAGCGAAAAGAAACGTCGACCAATTCCTATTCCAGAGTCCCTCGGACCTTCAGTACCTGCTGAAACTTTACTAACGCCTACAAAGAAAAACTGTATAGAGTCCTGGTTACAACGCTCTGAGGCTGAGATGCATAGTAAAGTTGAAGATACTTTTGAGAACAACAACGTACCGGAAGTATTACCACGTCTTATTGATTTTGTCCCCAAAACTCAATTTAAAGAGAGTGTCAATGAGACGTCGCCGCCGTGTACTCGCCCTAGCGCCCCTCCTCCACCACCTCCTACTGAAACTCGTGAAGATGGTTCTGGAGCATCCTTGGACACTATAGGTGAACTGGACGAGAGTACGGACGCCACAGATAGCGCGTGAGTATTTCTGTATGTGATGATAGTAGATATGTACATTAATGATTTTGTAACTACAGAAATGCCATAAATTGATAGATGAATGGAACCCAATTTGGTGGAATTAGGGCTTTGATAATATTGAAAACAATTCAGAACTTTTCATTGGTAATAATTAAATACGAACTTCACCAATTTCCAACATCGAAAAAAGTACAGAATAG
This sequence comes from Macrosoma leucophasiata, assembly GCA_036365455.1. Taxonomy (NCBI): domain Eukaryota; kingdom Metazoa; phylum Arthropoda; class Insecta; order Lepidoptera; family Hedylidae; genus Macrosoma; species Macrosoma leucophasiata. The sequence continues at coordinate 13,275,230 of JAWQUS010000009.1, read as the reverse complement.
AGATTTCTTCTCTTCAAGTAAATATTCGTCATCGACCCCGCGTGCTTGTTAAATAAATACGGTCCATTCGACCATAAACCTGCCTATTCGTCCTCTAGAATTGCCGGCCGGCCTCGTAGAATCCTCCATATAGAGATTCTTGACTTGCGTTTATTTATGTACATAATAACGTAGCTTGTGATAAAATATGGTGAATGTTTGTATTCTGTCACATTTATTGTCCGTATTTTCTATACAGAGAGAAAATACGTATACATATTTTTTTTATAAAAATTAATATGTATAAATGTACAATTTGACGTTTTACCACACAACCCAACGTAACTTCACATGTGTAATCCCCTAAGGGCTAGGCAGAGGTAAATACAAACATTCAAGCATACATGTAGGTAAACACTTTTAACGGTTACGATTTGGCCCATGTAATTAACAGGTGGCGAGATTATTGACATCTCCGGCCACATTACTAAACTTCGGTGTTAGTGTGAAACTTCCAGAAAATGGACAAATCCCAATAGAAACAGAGGTAAAGGATTTTACATCGTTATCGCTGGTAGCCTCGACCCAGAAATCGAACCCAGAACCTTAGCGTCACAGAGAGAGCGTCAGAGAGACGTATGAACAATTGATATCAATTGTCATATTTTTCTTGCGAGCTGATTAATTGTCCAATATTGCACGCACAATACGTAGTTTCAGTTTAACATTACCTACTGTTATGTGATATGAAACATGAAACCCGATTTAGTTTCGCAGTAGCTGATCGACTTGCACTTGTTGTACTAGTTTTTCTTTTGTGTTATTGTGGTAACAGTACATACAACTATTGGCTCCTCAGAACAACTTCATTGGAACAAGTCCTACAACATTGCTTTTAAAACACAAACAGCTTTCAATTGAAAATTGAAATAGTGTTATTTCTTTTACCGCGTTACCTTAATATTGTTTTCTAAATAAGACAGTGATACACGTATTAAAATGAATGTTGGAAATTCTGTTTCTGTACCTGGATTTAGTAAATCGAAGACTTACCATTGAGCATCATACTTCGCCCATACACCGCACCACTTGACTATAATTACGTTTAGTGCGTGTCATCTCTAACTACACAGCGGTTGTCAAATTTAGAGACAGAACACTTTAAAGAAAACTGAATATTTGATAGAGCTCAGTTTAATGCGTACCGACTGTTGTAAAGTTTTTACAAATCGAATCATATTGATTGCCTAAATATTTTTTGTAAACTCTCTCATCTCAACATACCTACCTAAGAGAACATCCCATAAAAACAAAATGTTTATGCAAAACTTTTGTCACAATAACACATGCGAGTGAACTTAGAATAACCAGTCCAGTAATCCTGAGGTTGCAGGTTCAATTCCTGCTCGAAGTAAAATTTTTCTTTCAGTTTTTTCTTTAATTTCTAAAGTTTTTATCATTAAGTTAACAAGTTAAGTTAACATAAAGCAAATTTTAATCACAAAAAACTTGTAGTCGTGCAATGTTTTGCTCAGGTATTGTGTAGTGCGCAGCAAAATATGCGCATTAGGTACATATGATTGAGATTCTAAAGTGAGTAATATAAACTTAAGACTGATTACATTTTACTATGCAGCCTTACAGAGTCGTAACTTAATTTCAATATGACCAATATAAACGTTACATCATGCTTCGGGTTCCCTAGAGCTCCGCGGAGCACAGTTTGAGTATCGCTTCTCTAGCAGATATAATATGTACTATAAGAAAATAGCGTAGTTTGGATCTCACAATTATGGGATGTGTTACACGAAATGCTAGCTTAGTAGCTTGACAAGGACAAGTGGCGCCAGTCAAAAGTTGAGTTGAAAGACACTTCTTTGAATTTAATTCATTCTAATATTGGTGGCAGTTAGATCAGACGAGCTCTTAAAAAGTTAAATACTTACTTTAAAAGTTTTATCAAATGAATTATTTTGATCCAGTAGTCTGTTTATTACGTAAGTCGGAGAAAATCTCCGATAAATTATTTGGGTTGGAAAATATATCATATTACAGATGATATCCTAACTGGGTCAGCCAAATAGGTAAGAAGTAAATAGTATGTAAAGGAGAATGATACTGTTTCATACATTTCTGGGCCCATGTTAACACTGTACAAATGATGTCATTTTCAAATGACTATAAAATAAATAATTTGAAATTCCGGCATTTTTTGAATTGCCAGTGATTTATTAAGTAGGTATAGGTATATATGATCAAGTAAAAGTTGGGTTAGACTGCAAAATGTTAACTATATTATAAAATGTGATAAAATGTACTGTGTGATGGGTGAGCCAGTCACGATTTTGCGGGCCCAAAATTACTGCATATATTATTTCTATTACTATTATTGCATCTTTTTCTTATCTTTATCTTATTCAAAGTGGAAATACTTGGTACGATTTAGTTTAATCCGTTTTTTCGGAAAGCTTTCAATAAGGAACAAATAGGTCCATAGAACGATAATTCACATACCAACGCCCGCCCTAGCCTCAATGAGAAAATGACTTGCTGTGGTTATATTTTTTCGGGAGAAATTCGAAAAGAATAACCTATTAAAATTTCTCTTCGGAAAGTGACTACAGTCACCCAGTCAGTCATCAATGAAAGAGAGTATATTTTCACCGAAGAAGTTATAATTACTGGTCGCAATTGAAAACAACATTAACTAGTTCACAGTGATTAGTAATTATCTGTGCACTCACAGGGAAATTGCTGGTATTTAACGTTCTCTTCAATAAAAATGAATGTATTCTTTAGGTCATGAAGAGGCAAGCTAGTATTTGTAAATGTTAATTCTGCTACCAGCCCCCTGCAAGACCTATAAAAAGATTGGTACCTAATAATGAGTTATAATGAACGTTTGCATTTAGAAGAAGTAACGGAGGTGTATTAGCATCGGTGGGGGGGGGGGGGGGGAGCTTACAACTAAGACCTTACAGGGTAATGAGGGACTTGGCTTAAAGGGTGCATAAGAATATAATCAACTTTAAAGGTACCTGGTAAAATTCTGCAGCATTGTTTTTGTAATTGATAAAATGAAAAACATGTTTGTGTTATAAATACAGGTACAAATGTATTTATTAAATACGAATCGACGAAAACATTGGACAGGATATAGAGTGTTTGCGGATACTTATTGTCATAAATATATGATCAAATTAAATACAACTTCAATAACTGTAATCAAAATATTATTATCATGTTTTTTGTAATTTATGCAAACAGTTACACTCATAAGATCACAATGAACTTAGTAAACAAATTTATACCTAATTAAAATTAGTTTTTAATTTATAATGCGTTTGGGTTGATTCTACCTTAAAAGCACTGCCCATAACTAGTGATTACTATAGGTACTTAATATAGCCTTAATTGTTTTCTCCACAAACAGTACTTTTACCAGTTTCACAGGAACAACGGAAATAAAGAAAGAAAAGAATATTATATTCGGAACGGTGACACATGGAAAGTTTTTCTGTATTTTCATGCAAACTAGCGGGTAACAATAGCGGGCGAGGGGTTGTACTAACGGCCATCTGTTCCCCCTTCGCCTCACGCCTGAAAATGCAGCCAGCCTTGTACACCCCTATTGTGTACACTTACCAACGTATGTAGTTATAGATGAGTGAACATAGACACATGAACTACACCGATAACACTAGCTTTGAACTCGTGAACAGCGGTCGGTAGGAGTTCAGACTATCGGTTCACAAAACAATGTTTTTAGCTATTTTCGTGAAATGATCTTGAATATCTTCGATCTTTAATTTGACAGATTGTAATTGAAAGGATTGAATTTGGGTGCTTAATTTTATATTCGTCATCTCACATAGGTTGACTAAAGTACTTACATTAGTTAACACAGGTAATGAAAAAACTTATCTTCGTGATTTATTTTCCCTGAAAAATTTGGCGTAGAGTTTGCTTGCATATCTACACATATACCTAAGATTTTCCAGTGTAAACGGAAGATTGACCTACGTACAAACGTCAAAATTTATCAAACTTTGTTGTGAAAAATAAGTGGTTAAAAGCCGATAGGTACAGGTATATTTAATTTACTTTTGATAATATTTTCCTATTAGTGTATCACGTTCTTCATTAGATACCATTTTGATAGTTGGCATACTTTTAATGTAGATAATTGGGTATTATTACCGGATTCTTTAGATACCTACGCTATAACTGGACCAATGAGCTGTTCTGCGTAATTAATTTCAAGTTTCTTTTTCTAATGACATGTCAGATAAATATATATAGAAAATAAATTTCACTTGAAATATACATGCTATTATCACAGTCTAAAGAACGCATTATAGTCGATAAAAGCCTTGCAGATTTGAAATAGACCTGTATAACGAGCCAATGCGGTATTCGGAATTTCTAATTGCCACTGCGTTACACCCACAAAGTAACTGTACAATTTATGTGCGACTGTGGCGGCAAATGTTAAACAAATAGGTATAGGAGTCTACTTTTCCATTTTGTTTAGTTTATGCTTCATTTCATAAATGACTTATGGGGCCATCCATAAATGACGACACACGAAATTTCATTATATTTTGACGGTCAAACATGAATATCGAATGTCATAATTATCTAGCGAAGCGTGACGATGAGAGAGCTACATACCAACATTACCACAAATCAGTTTTGGCTTATTTTTTCATCGGAATACTTTGTCAAAATACTTAGATCATAGCGTTCCTTGATGTATAATGTTATTTAAGTATTAGGTATCAAAGTAATTTTTTTGTTACGTATTTCAAATCCACACCGTCATTATGTTTGTCCGTTGCATTTGTTATCACTGCACCATCGCGTTACTACATTCTTCTCTTAAATTGCACTATCCTGCATATTTATTGCTATTGAACAACAATGTTACACTTTCTTTTTTTTATTATTTTGGCCCAATTAAAAAAAAATAACAATATGATTCTTATAGCTAAGTTAATTTGAATCCTGGATCATACTGTAGTCTTCGTTTGGGATATGATCAATGAAGGTTGACTAAGTAGTCCGTTTTTAAGTAACTTCATTCATTAAAAAAAAAATAACTTTAATTCCATTGCAATCTAAATGGATGATAATAGCGACTGTCTACTCTGGTTGTCGCTAAAATACGTAATCAAGTCTGCGACAGCATTAGATGTTCATTAACCGAGCATAATACGCCTTAAACTTAGGTTTTAGCGTTCGTCAGTCCAAATTGCGTAACGACAATATAATTACTAGCATTATTAAAGCTTTCATCGGCCGTGTGATCTTTCTCGGCAGATAGTCGTAAATAATTATAATTATCACATCATATATTATGATGTGATATTATGTTTTATATATAAATTATAATTATATTTATATTTGTTGTGTAACAACGCGTTTATATTATTTTTTTGGGTGTTTTTGAAACAAAATGAGTATGCAATTAACGTTGATGTCTCTAACGTCTTAGAGGCTTCGTAGGAGTAGGTATATATGAAGCATGCTAGTGGTAGAGTGGAGGACAACAAACGGATATGACAAGTAAAAACAAGGTTGGTCTTGGTAGGTCTTGGAGGGTGGGTACACTCGAAATAATAGTTATAATAATATACGCCAGACATAGTATGTCTTTTCTGTAGATGTAAGTCATGATTGCCTTTACCTAAAATCTTTATTTTCAATTGATCATTCTGATGGCCCTCCCCCAAAATTTTTGTTTAAGTCTGCTAGGCTTATCGGATTCAATCTCCGAGGGGAGTAATCAGAGGCCGATCCAGAATTTGTATGGGGGGAAAGGAGGAAGACTTTGACTCGGATGAGAGTCCGTTCTATTAAGGAAGACGCTAAAACATCTAGTAACGGTTGAACTGTACTTGGATGCTTTTGCAAGGAGGAGATGATTGAGCCTTTAGTCCCCTTGGATACGGATCCAGTACTAACGGTATGTTCTATGAGTGATATTGGGCTTTTTTTAATTAGGTTGATTCTCAGTAGCGCATAGCAGCGGGTCTATAAATTATAATTTATATTTTTGTCTATCCTCAAACAAGAAAGCATCCTGTCAAAGTACATACTTATGCAAGTATAAAATAAATGATTAATATTGAAAATACTCAATAAAAATGGTAGAAAATAAAAATAATTTTGTAGAATCTGCGCCCGTTTTGTTCCCGTCATTATAATATTATTCCCGTCACGTAGAGGCTGTATCTCGTATTCCTTGTTTGTTTCAAATGAGTAATATTCAGTAAAAATACAAGGCCACTTGGAACGTCGATACGAACTTTTTTATTTCTCATAAATATTGGTCCCTTGTCGGTCGAAATTATTACACATCTGCAGAAAGATTTTGTAGGCTGTTTGTCGATTCTCTGCTGTTGTGTATTTTGTTATGTTTCACAAAATCTTTTGTATTATAAACTTTTAATTTCCTGCGCTGTTTCATTAAAATCGATGATAAATAATATAATCCATGTAGCCTATTAGAATTTAAAAGAAGAATGCCATCATTGATAAAGGATTTGTGCGTCTGTGCCAGTAATAACACGGTCATAATAAAGCTATCGATGCGCAACTATAGTTTTACAACAATAAAAAATAATTAACAATCTTTTTAAGATTAAAATATAACTTCAGTAGATATGTTGCCAATCCTGAGGATTACAATACATATTTTAGCTAGCCTCTGTGCTAGAAATTACTGGATTGTACATTTTCTCATTTAAATAATACTAAATCTTAAAGCGTGCAAGTATGAAGAGAATGATGAAAGTAGACGAGGCACGAGAGGTTTGTCAGAACCGGGATATCTGGCGCTCTACACTCTCTGCCTACCCCGTTAGGGACCTGGCGTGAAGATACATACATACATAAATCTTAAAGCAGATACGACAATTGCGGGGCCTTAAATATTTTGGCGTCTGTACCAGAAATCGCAGTTGTTTCCGGAACATGGTAGCGATAAGCAATCATTAGGTACAATTCAGCGATTTTTTTGTCGCAGTCCACTTCACCGGAACACCACGATACTGAACACTATCATTTAGCGGCAATTAAATTAGATGATCCCTATACCTTCAAGCTCTTTTACTAGAGCTCTACCAGCATTGAGATAGCTAAATTTAGACAATGCGGTGGCCTCTTGCAGGTAAATAAACTAAGATTGCATTAAGACGTTAAATTTAGATATACAACGGATCTTGAAACATTAACTAACATTTCAAGGTCTGTGAGCATTCGACATTTTGGCTCTTAGATTAGAAAATAACTTCGATTATTGCGATTGTGTGTATTGGATAAAATGTGATGTACATGACAACTTATTTGTGAGGCATGTACGTTTAGTTTAGTAGTAAAGGCCACAGACCAATTAGCCTTCCTATAGACTGAGAATGTTCAATTTATTGCATACAATTCGTTCCGTCAACTGCCTGAAGGCAGACGAAGTGGGACGTTGCGTTCTAATTCTAAAAATCATAATATTTCAAAATCATAGGGATGACTAACAAACTTCGTTTATATCGAAATATGGCAAAGTTTTATGAACTGCTGAGGAAATGGGACTATATTGTTAACAGATTTTCTTAATAATATAATACGAGAAAAAAATAAAGAAAATGTTTCTATTTTGGATAAGTAGGTATCTTAACTTTTTTAGATACCTACATAAGTGAAGTCATTATAAATTTAAAAATACATACAGCGAATGATATAAAATAAAAACAGATAGGTCATAGTAAATTAAAATCATATTTATAAAATTTCACATTTTCTTCGCGATTAAGGTATACCTATACTTGTGCCAAATTTCTAATCTCTATTGCCAATAGTTTTTGCGCTCAACCGCGGACGGACAGACAGACAAACGGACATGGCGAAACTGTAAGGGTTCCTTGTTTACTACGGAACCCTAAGAACCCTTATTAAAACTGGAAAAAAAATCTAATAAATTCTAGCTGTCCGACGACTTTCTATCGCCTTATAGGTATAAAAAAATAAGTATGTCCAAGAAATCGAAAAAAAATATTTGCCTAGAATCACCCTTATTACTTAGGGATATTGTTGGGGTTTCTGCCGTAGACAGTACCCTCGGTTGTAGGTTAAAGTTGTTAGGAGTTCACACCGAGTAAACCAACGTTAAAAGGTTATAGTAGAATATTTATTGAGTCGCACTTTTTGTTGTGAAATACAATGACTCGCGTACGTTATGTTATGTTATCAAGCTACGACTGGCTTAATTAGGTAATTAACATTAAAAATTCTGTATGAGCAATATTGGCTCGTACAGGTATGAAAAATTGATGTTGGCCCATTCTCAGACCTAGCCAAAATTTCATGAGAATCGGTAAAGCCGTTTCAGAGAAGTATGTTAACTAACATTGTGACACGAAAATTTTATATATGGAAATTATCCCATAATCCTTTCTCCATCAATTTACCCCACTTACCCTAATTATATCGACTACATCGATAAGACTTTAAGAGCCTCCCTAGAGTTCCATCCGTCTGTGATGTCAATTATTGACAATGCTCATGACGTCTATGAAAAAACGAAATAGCGAATTACGTGCATACGAAGAAAAGAGATATCAAATTTTTTAATACGTCAAAGAACAAATCATGACTAACGTAATTTGAGCTACCATGAATATTATTCTGTATTATTTATTGATTTATTATGTGTACTATAATACTGACCGGTGAAAAATAAATACCATCCTTTTTCAAATTAGAAGTGTTAGTGATTTTACTGCACCATCTCACACTAAAACTCGGCATCTTATGTTTTTTTTTATTATTTTTGAAAATTTTATGTAATCTCAGATCACGGAAGTGGTTGGTATTAAATGAACATTTTAAGATGGCGGATAATATAAGCGATTTAGCGTATGCGTTGACAGAAACCGTTCGCCCTACATAAGGTGTCTATTGGTTCCATAGTCGATGAGTAAAGGCCCAGTGAGGAGCCCAATACTACCGCAATCAGCCGCCAAATTATAATATTCAGGGTTTCTACTTGCAAAAAGAATTAAATCGGAACAATTTGGCGTGCCTGCCTACCCCGTAAGGGACAGGAAATGATTAGGATGCGTGAAGACAAAAAGTAAAATTCCCATTTTATGTGTAGGTACGAGAGAGTCCTTCAAAATGTTACCTAAAAAGTATCTTGAAAATTTTATTTTACCACTTTGTTGGGGTGACTAATATCTTTATTACGGCTTTCTAGTACTTACTAAAAGTCTCTATGCTAAGTTGCGAACAGACGGATGGATATGGCGAAACTATGAAGGTACGATTCCGAATTTGGCAGCACGGAGCAGTGCTGCCGCAGCACTACTGGTCTCCAATTATCTATGAGTTTATATGAGATTATATTCCGAGCTGCGCGACCTGCCGCGGCAGCAATGCAATAGAAAATAGAGAAATATGGTGCTGCGGCAGCACTGCAGCGGCTACACTGCTGCGTGCTGCCGGGTTCAGAATCGTACCTAATTGGTTCCTTGTATGCTACGGAACCTTAAAAACATAGGTATCTACTATAGTTCAAGGAATAACGTATCCATTTTGAAATAAGATAGGTACTTGACGGTATAATCCTTCTATCCCTACTATCCCTACTTCCCTACTAATATTATAAATGTGAAAGTAACTCTGTCTGTCTGTCTGTTTGTCTGTTACCTTTTCACGTCCAAACGAGTGAACCGATTTTGATGAAATTTGGTACAGAGATAGAGTTGACTTTGAGAAAGAACATAATTTTTGTCTCCTTTTATTATCCCCATCCTCCTAAAATAGGGGGTGGAAATTTGTATGGAGCATCCTACAATTTTTAAGATAGAACTCTTTGAGTTTAACAAACGATACATACATCATTTTTTTTAGAAATCTGCCTCCATTCCATTAATACGGGAGATGAAATTTGAAGGTATTGGGCTTTACGGCAGTGTTCAAGCTGGAAAGCCAAAATTTGGTATGCAGCCTCTTTGTTACTAAAAAGACGTTTACTTGATATTAGATTTTTTTGGAAATCTGCCCCACCCCCTGTCATAGGGGGTGGAAATTTGTATGGAGCATTCCACAATTTTCGAAGTAGAAAGTTGAAACTTGGTATGCGGACTCTTTGAGTCTAACAAATAATTTCGTACATATTTTTTTTTACATTGGTGTCCAGACTCTTTGTTACTAAAGATAACAACGTTAAAGTTCTTAAAATAAATACTTTTTTTTGGAAATCTGCCCCAACCCTCTAAGAGAGGAGGTGATAGTTTGTACGGGTATTTGTCAGTTTTTAATGCCGTTTTTTGTGTCGTAAGAGTGGCAAACAAGCATGCAGTTCACATTGATGTTAAGTGATGACTGCAGCCTATAGACACCCACACAAAGACCAGAGGTCAAAATGCAGATGAGTTACCACTCCTGAGGCCTAAGGTGTTATGCCTCTGTGCCGGAAATCACAGGGCCGTACCGTTGAAAAATGGAAGGGTACTGTTTGTATGGAATTGAGGTTAAAATTTGTGTGGGATTTTTGGTAGTTTCTTAGTTAGAGACTTGAAAAGTGATGTTCCAGTCTTTCTGTTAGGAATAAAAAAATAGGTACGTGCTTCAGTGTTTTGTCAGAATCACCCCTAAACTTTCAAATATAAGAAGTTAAAATTAAATAGAGATTTTTGAATTTTTAAGTTATAGACGTGATTAAGTTCTCCATATATAGGTACGCGACGGGAACCTTGATTGGGACATTTCTACGGGATTGTAAAATTTTAATTATTTATAAAACGACACCCACGCGGGCGAAGCCGCGGGCAACAGATAGTATGATATAAATGTTAAAGTTTATTTTGCTAATCATGTAAGAACTACTCAATCAATTTGGATAAACTCCGGCAAAGAAAGAACACTTGACGTGGACGATACAGGCTTTAGCCACACTTTAACTTTAAAGTCTAACAAAGGAAAAGTGGGCGACCTAGTCAATTAATAAGATGTTTGCATTATTACCAGCCTGATGTTTACTTTTTGTGAGTTGAAAAAACAAACAGAGCATGTAGTCCAGTCCAAATTGATGGCAAATGCAAATTTTATAACAGTAATAGACAATTTTAACGTCCTCAGTTCAGTAGCTTAGTGGTAGTAGGTCACAAATACTAGACCTTAAGTCCCACACTCCACTCCAATCCCGGCAATAGAAATATTTTAAAAATTAACAAGCTTAAAAAGGAAGATGAGAAAAATCTATATTATTATAAACTAAAGTTATTCTTAGATCAGGACATCAAAACAGGTTGGTAAGAGGTGAACCTACAAGTAATTGAAACAAAATATCAAAATATCTAAGATTATAAAGAACATAAACGCCTACTATTTTAAAGATACTTTTCAAGAGACCAAATTCCGTTAAAATATCAAAAGACAAATTAGGGTCAAATACGCTCCACACAGAAATCGTACTTATCAACATCAACAATCATATTATCCGATCTCAGTTATTCACTGTACATCTTCTCTATACGTATTAGTTGACCGAATTTGTTCCGGTACTACATTTTTGGTCGAGATAATCTTAGCAGTAAGGTTCATACTGTGACCCACATAATGATATTTGAAAGAGAAAACACGGGCAATAACGAATGCGAGATATTTCGATATATATCAATTCGTCAGCTATCTCTTCATAATTGATAGTTAAAATGTAATTGGTCACTAACATACCTACGCATTGTTATGATGTCCTATAATATATATGGGCGTAGTTGGACAGACAATCTGAATAACAAATACATGTTCTAAAATATGATTCGGTTGGTATTTTGCAAGTCACAGTACACGAGGTTTGGGTGCAGTATTCGAGGTCACATAGTCATGTTCATTATAACGGACCATCTTTTCAGCTCTATTGGAATGTTCTAAGAGCGTACGTGGAATGCTTCGATATTAGCCACCATGTTTGCCAAGATGTGGTTTACGCTTAAGATTTGTATGCCTTTCTTATAACGTGTTGTAACCAATTGCAAATTCTGCCCTATTTCCATTCGTTTTTCAATTTAGCAGACGGATTTCTTATTGAGTGAATAGTTAATGAGTGGATACGTACATATTTCCTGGAAATGGTTTTAACTCTTTTTAACTTCGAAGGCGAGTGCGTGTATGTTTTTGTATTAACATTAATTCGATAAGCTGTTATAAAGCATGATGATTACCGTGTGGTATTATTTGAATGTAATCTGATGGTTGTGTGATAGCGGTGGCACGCGGCCAGTCTCAGCCGCTAACGGTACTCCCGCTGCGCCGATTGGCCCTGCAAGATGTGGACACTGTCTCTGCAATCCAATACATCTAATACTGTTATTAAATTTATGTATCTATCCATCTGTCCGTACTTTCTCTCGTGAGATAATAGCGGACATCGATCACGGAGATGCTATCGATACTTTCTTACTGATCGCTTAACTCCCACATTTACGATTGTAGTTTACGATATGATGTCTTGTGTCGGTGTCAACAATGCACACTTCCACATTAAAGTAGAAAATGACCAATATAATTTCTCGCAAAGACGAGCAATTAAATACAATAAAGCGGGAAAGCTTGCGAAATTGCAATAATGCGGCTACGGATCCGAAAACCAGTACGGGCGCGTTTCGAAGCTTGAAATTCCATATGTAAGAGGCGGAAGCGGTGAAGGCGCCTTGATCTTGTACTTTACACGTACGTATGTAGGTACCTACGTTATGAGCGTAAAAGTATAGGAAACGCGTCGCAAAGTGACGTGGAGCTGTGGTGACAATAGCGTTCGACCCTGTTCGCACGCTCGGCCCATTTTCGACTTATTGACTCGTAGGCAGCCCTGTTTAAATGAACATTTTAACACATTTGCGTAAATTTTCCTTAATTCCACCAATATTGTTATTACCGATGTTTGAATATTCAACTGAGTTTATATATTTCCAAATAATGATTGAATTTGCACCAGGATAATAGGTTTATGTAAACGTATGTACAGGAAAAAGTCACAGTCCTAAGGTCACAGGATCGTTTCGGCCTATATACGATCGTATCTACATAATCGTTTCAGTTAGGGTCCTGTTGTTATTAAACACTTACCCCCTTATTCATAAACGTATTATAGCTAAAGTATTGCTAATCTCTCCTTTGTCCTTTTCTATCATGCACATTTGACAATGCAACTGACAAAAACAAAGCATTCTATAACTAAAACGTACTGTGGGTACGTTTATGAATAAGGGGGTAAGTTTAATAACAGGACCCTAACTGGGTCTGTAGGTACCTATGTTTTAGACCAGAGGTTCCCAAACTATTTTTTCTTGTAGACCCTTTCCAATTTTTTCTGATTTCTGTGGACCCCCGTCCTTGCTACATTTATATCACATTCCCATATTTACAATTTTTATTCAAGCCTACGTAGACCCCCATCGAGTCTCCCATAGACCACTTTGGGAATCACTGGTATGATGTAAGTGAATGGGTACTATCAGTGTATGTGTTGAGATCCATTATCGTGGACCCCCATTTTCATTTCATGGACCCCCAATTTTTTTTTCGCTGTCGCCGACCCCTTTCATTTTGTCATAGACCCCCAGGGGTCGATATAGACCACTTTGGGAATAACTGTTTTAGACTAATTAGCCCGCCCTGGCCCCGTACGTTAATGCACGTGCAATTTTACCTTCATTACTACTACTCGTATCATTATAAAATATAGCCTGTAGCACTCCTCAATAGGTAGTGTAGCTTTCTGATTGTGAAAGAATTTTCATGGTCGGTTCAGTATTTCCGAAGATTAGCCCCTACAAACAAACAAATATATAGTATAGATATATATGATTGGCACGATTTCAATTGACGATTGATGGATATTAATTTTGGAAAAAAAATGATAAAAACAGTTGGTGGAGACTTGCGAAATACTCGTAGGAAACCTTACCAATACAAACAAAATGCCATTCCTATGAAGAAGAGACAATTACTAAATAACTAGGTTAGGTATATAGCTTTAGTTTCTTTTAACCAGTTTCAATTAACTTAGGTACCTAGGTTACTGTTAGGTAGGAAATTGTAGTGTAGGTAATTGTGGTACTTAATAGCTATAATTCCGCATTAAAACTTTTTTTTTCGATTAAAAGACCATTCGTGTTTATTATTAGAGACATAAGCTGCGTGCAGTTCGGATCAGTCGGGCATTATTTTTATTCTCAATACAGTTTTTATACCTAATGCAATGCAAACATACACAGTGAATAACGGCCATGGCTATGCTACATAATGCCCTGTGTCTTTATATGGTTATATCAAACACTGTGGCATTTCAGCGTTGTAACAACAAAAAAGGTGATATTCTATTCCTAGAAGGTTATTTTTCCCGTTATTTTGATTGTTGGTTTATTATGAATAACGTATTACGACTTATATAAAACAAAAATATAATCATGGTATTTTGTGAAATATACCTACTACACTGTATTCTTGATTCTAGAAATTTTTAACAATTAAGAAAAAAAGAACGATTTTAAAACTTGAATAAAGCGGGCACGATTTTGGTGTACTTATATTTTTAAGCTTTGACGTTCACGACACATCTGCCTAAGATAGGACCCCGAAAACAATCTTACAGACAACGCGAAAAAAAATCTATAATTAGGTACCTATTCATGAAACAAATCAATAAGTTGTATGTGTAGTAATGTTTTACGTACACCATATAGGTACGTATAAAAAACAAAGAAGATAAGAATTAAACATACATTCGTACTTCACACGGGCTCCAATGATTCCCAAGCCTAAATACGATAAACGACATGCTCTGGAAAAAAAATTAAAACCAGTTCTTAGCGACTAGTCTGTAAACTAGTGAAGACTAATTATTGTTGTCTTACTGAGGTAAGACAAGGAACTCAATATGCCATTGACTATCGGCGGACTGGTCAGACCGGGTACTGTTTTGGTTGCTATTTCTGTTCACAAAGGTTTATCGTGCCTCTCACGTCTCTCCTTGAAGAATTACGATCAAACTGGTAAATAATCGCGACTTTGACATATAGAAAATTAAAATTGTATAGGTCGTACATGTGAGAAAGACTGGGTACCTACTAGGAATTCACATGAAGTTTATTTTAATATGGGTACCTATATATTCTAAAATAAATTTCATTTTACTCTAAAATACATATTTCATGTGATTCAAATGAACATGCAATTATAAAATAAAATAGACTTTTTGGATCCGTATACTGAAAATGATAATAATAATATATGAATATACCTATATAAATATACCTACCCAAATTATGCGAGTGTTAAAAAGGTAATATATTTTATTTAGTTTATGCCTTCATCCAGTAAACCTGCGTTTTACAGTAGGACAGTTGAATATCAATTAGGAAATGCGTAGATACCTTAAAATAAATACTTTTGTATGAAAAATTTGAAAAGAACCTGCTAGTCTGATTCACGCCTAAAGTGTTCTGTACAATTGAGAAATTTTGTACATTAAAAATATGTAGATTAACTTGTAATTTTTCGTAATTTAAGACTTAGTTTTGAAAAAAATGTCTATCATGTCTATTTTAACTGTACATTTAATACATACATTACAACCTACATTACTTTTTAAATCGTAACGTCTGAGTAATTTGCCAACTAAGCAATAAACATATACCTAGTACGTACAGTACGCAGCAAGTTATATATGTATATATATATATATATATATATATATATATATAATAAGTTGGGGAAAAAGTCTTTTCGTATTATAGTATGAACTTGTAATAAAATCTCTTTGGCTGTAGTATTTGTATCTGGCTGGTTTTGGTATCATTGAAAGTTAAAATTTTAAAGAACATAATTCCAAATTCAAATTAGGCAAATGTGTGATTTTCATTTGTTTTTCGTATTGTCAGGATGAGTGACCCTATTGAAGAAATTCGATACATTTTAAAATTTTACTACAAAAAAGGAAAAATGCAACGCAAGCCGCGAAAAAAATTTGCGATGTTTATGGACCTAGTGCAGTGTATGTGAGAGTAGCACAAATTTGGTTTAAGCGTTTTCAATCCGGAAATTTTGATGTCAAAGATGCACCTCGCTCTGGTCGCCCTATTACGGATAAAATGGATGCCATTTTTGAATAAGTGGAGCAAGATCGACATATCAGTAGTTACGACGTAGCTGAAGAACTGAGAATTGATCACAAAACAGTTTTGGCGCATTTGAAAAAAGCTGGGTACTAAAAAAAGCTCGATATTTGGGTACCTCACGAGCTCACTGAAAGAAACCTAATGAACCGTGTACTCATTTGTGATTCTTTATTACGACGCAATGAAACCGAATCATTTTTGAAGAAGCTGATAACTGGTGATGAAAAGTGGATCACGTACGACAAGAACGTGCGAAAAAGGTCGTGGTCAAAGGCCGGTCAGGCTTCACAGACTGTGGCGAAACCCGGGTTTACTCGCAATAAGGTGATGTTGTGTGTGTGGTGGGATTGGAAGGGCATTATTCATTATGAGCTTTTACCACCAGGCAGGACTATCGATTCTGAACTCTACTGCGAACAACTGATGAGATTAAAACAAGAAGTTGAGAGAAAGCGGCCGGAATTGATCAACAGAAGGGGTGTGGTGTTTCATCATGATAACGCTAGACCTCACACATCTATAGCCACTCAGCAAAAATGAAGAGAGTTTGGCTGGGAGGTGTTAATGCATCCGCCGTATAGTCCTGACCTTGCACCTTCAGATTTCCACCTGTTTCGGTCTCTTCAGAATTCTTTATGCAATGTTAGGTTAAAATCACGAGAGGACTGCCAAATCCACTTGTTGCAGTATTTTGATGAGAAGTCCCAAAATTTTTATAGCAATGGGATCATGTCCCTACCTACAAGATGGCAAAAGGTTATCGAACAAAATGGTACATACATACTTTAGTTAAATTCAAATAAACTATATTAAAAAATGTTTTGAATTACCTTAAAAAATGCGAAGAAACTTTTTCCCCAACCTTATATATATATTGCACATGGACCTCAGGAGAGAGAGACTTCGGATAATTTCGGCTCTGTAGTTTGTTATCTCTTCCGCAGACGACCTATGTGACGTTTGTCGACCATTTTGACCAATACCAGACTGATTGAAATAAAACTAGTTTTCGGATTTATCTCGCGTCGGACAGTCTCTGCCCGAGACCACGGAAGCTGAAAAGCGACCGAAACGTCGGGTTCGATTTTAAATAATCATTTTAGTTTAATATACGCGAGATAAATCCGAAAACTAGTTTTATTTCAATGAGTGCAGCTCGCGCAAAACCTAAGAACATACTATAATACCAGACTGGTAGTGCTACGTAAGTGAGTGAATTTCTCAAGCATAAATTTTAGACCACGTCGCTGAAAATCATATCTTAAACTACATCCTATATGTAATACAGTTTATTTTTTTAGGAAAATGGACTTATATTTCTTGGTGAGGACGTCAATATATTTGTACATTTTGGAAATTAGAGAAATAACAAAATGTTTCCCATTTTTCTAAGTTTGGTGGCGCGTCCACAATCTGTTTTTCTTGTAATAACCACCGTTTAAAATAGTTTAAATGAAACTACACTGGTTTACTAGAAATAGCTAATGTTATTTCTGTTAAGCGTTAGTTATTCTATTACGCTAACAAAAAAAATCCAACAAAATTAGGCAAAAAATCGTAGTTGTTAAAATTCACTCGTAGTGTGCAGCAGAAATAACGCTCTCTACGAACTCGAAAGAAGCCGATTGTCTTTTTTTTTCTAAATTCGATGTGCAACATTTCTTGATTGGGTACTGTGAACGAGCAATATTTCACGAAATGAAGCCACTCTGTCATAGTTGAACAATATTATCTATACAAATAAATAAAATTGGAGTGTCTAGTAAAAAGCGGATATTTTAATATTCGTTTGTAATATTAAAATATCCGCTTTTTACTAAATGCATATATGTATGTATACACGGTACATATACCAAAACAATTTTTTTTACAATTTTTGTCTGTCTGTCTGTCTGTTTGGCGGGGCTAATCTTGGGAAAGGCTGGACCGATTTTGACGGGACTTACACTGGCAGACAGCATCAGCTTCCTTATTAATCAGTAATAAGGAGTAACTTAGGCTTCTTTAATACTAGCTGCGACCATAACTTCGTCCGGGTAAATACTGAACAATCATATATTTTCACGCGGACGAAGTTGTGGGCACAGGTTGTAAAAATAGAAAATGTAATGTTTAACTATCTAGTAAAAATAGTGAAATTTAAGAAAATGAAAACATGTTAATCCTGAATGTAAAATGTCAATGTTAATTAACAAAAGACGAAATAACGTAAGCCTGTCTTTCACACGGAAATGTGCTACATTATTTTTCTTGTAAATAACGAGAAGGCTTTAGAGGTGATGGAAGCAGCATGTACGGGACGATTCTGCGAAGTGTCGCGAGGTTAACGGTACAGTGGCCCGCAGTGGCGTCCACAATCATATTTTATTACTTCGTTGTTTTTAACGATCCTACGTAAGCTTGTGTATCGATTTATTTATTAACGCTATCTTATTATTTAAGGTTGCTTTCTTCGCATGAGATTTATATCGAAGAAGTTTCGAATACGCGCGCAGTTGTGTCCAATTAAGTATCTATATGAAGATAAGGACAAGGCGGATATTCAATGCTGGGTAGGCTTATTCGTCTTTATGTATTACTAGCTTTTGCCCGCGAATTCATTCACGTGTCGTTTAGTCATCGAGGCATATGTTCTCATTATTAAAAAACGATACAAAAAATGTGATCAGCCACAGTTTTAAGTGTAAGTACCTAATATATTAGTCTCTAGCTGACCCGGCAAACGTCGTTCTACCAAACAATAAACGTTAAAGCTATTGTCATACAAAAAAAAACAAACATCAACCTATATGTACTAAAGTACTAGACTGGACATTCCCCTTGATAGCATGGTTCCTGGTACCTGCACTTTGCCATAGAAATATGACAGCCTGACAGAATACAGATGACGAGTTTTGGCGGGAATCTTGAAAGAGGCGTGTGGTGCTCTTATTTTATTTAATTTTCTTGGTGTGTTTCTGAGTTATGTTATATAATGCTAATTACAGTGTCCGTGTATAGTGAAATAGGAGAACAGTGCGAAAACACGACCTTTCGGGTTGCCTCCAAAACTTTATTCTAAATGTTCTGGTAAAGTAGCCATCGCTTTACTCGAATTACTGTGACTGACTGACGGACTAATAAATTTACTGACTGATTCTGACTTTTACCTTGCTTATTACGAATACGAAATATCGTTTTACTTTACACTGGCAATATGCATAACAAGCGATGCCATAAAATTAAAAAAAAAATCATGACAACGTCATACAATATATCTGTCAAATCAACTAAACGGAAACGGCTGTTTGTACCCGGTGTTTACTTTGTATATTGACATAATTGAAAAAAAAAAAACATCAAGCGGGTCCAATCGTCGCTGTGAGCAACGCGTTTAAATTAAATTCATTTTCACGTGTGGTAGGTATTTCTAGTAAAATGAATATAATATTAGAAGTTGTACTTCTAAGATATTCATTATAATTATAAAATTTAGTATATTAAAATAATGTAATGTTTAATTTGATAAGGATTAATACTATATTGGTCTAAATAGCTTTTCAATTAGGTATCACATTAAATAAAACCATTTTTTTGGAATTAAAAATGTGTATAGTAAGTTGTTCATAAAATATAATGTGGGGGACAACTCGGTTTGCACCGAAATGATCACACAAGTGTAACTCTCCAACGTGGACTGTATTTTGGGTTCTTCAATAATTTTCTTATTCTAACTTAATCACTAGCTTACTTCACTACGTACTAGCTAACTAGCGAACCAGGGGGTCTGGTACTAATCTATAACTTTCACTTGACTGGCAATTTCACGGTTTGGAAGCACTCTTCTTGCTGAGAATCGAACGAGGACAATTTTGCACTGAAACGTGCTGCTTTTTATATGCTTCCAAACCGTCTCCCTCCATGTAGAAATTCCGTGACACGCCCCAAACACGGAAAGTCCCGAAGGTCTGGGTCGACTGAGATAGGACTCTAAAAGGCTGCCTATACGGTCTAAATTACAACAACCGTCATACGTCTCTGCCGACCCATCTTTGCCTTGCTACAATGCATACACAATATCTCTTTATTTAATAAAATTCCTTATACAACACTTATACAAACTTAATTCTAATACTATACATTATCAAAGTGTCTACTTGCCTAAAATACATAATTTTTTAGGGGCTCTGTCATGCTCTATCATTAATGACACGATAAAATATCGCTAGCCAAACCTAAGCCAAACTTAAAACTGAAAACGGCATCTGCCTATCCCCTTTACTTTACGAGTGAGAGACAATTTTGTTATCAAGCTAGATTAGGTACATTCGCATTATCTTTACTTTTAGTCAACTTACACATTTTATACTTATATTTCCCTGAGGGGGCACCAAAACTACATCCCGTACATAACTTTCAGCTCGGTATCTTTCTTATTTACGAAAATATAGCGACTTTCACGTCTCTCTTCATACAAAACATCGTATTGAACATCAGCTGTGATTACATAATAAATCCAAACTACCTACGTACAAGTTGAGATTCCTGAGCGCAATATTCCATATAAATTCGTGTTACAATTTCTTAATTTTCTTAACTTTCTACGCGTTGTACGCCATCATCAATCTATGTACATTCTAAGGCCAGCGTGTGTGTGGTAAATATGTAATAAAATACCTAAGTTAATTTTTCATGTGAATATTCATCTCATAGTAACGTACATTGAAGCGATCTTTGTCAGCTGATAACTACTCAACTGCCTATGCCATGCGTGGGGGTGGTCGTGAATATGCGTAATCATTCATTATTACGCCGAGCTGAATGAGCTCTAAAAAAGCTCTATAATAAGTATAGATTCCTACATATGTATTTGTAGTCACAATTAAGTAAGCAAGCAACTCTTTCAATTGTCTTATAACTCAAACAAAACGTACTCTACATTCAGTTATTGCTCTACTACTACCTATATTATTTGATTTTTTTTCACTAACAATCTTCATATTCCCTATTTACTTAAGTAAGTAACAGTTTTTATTAAATTCAATTTTATATCCCAAGCACGCACGTATGTGTAGGTGGGTACTACGTCTGAACGGACCAAAAAGAATGGACTGTAGTCCATTCGGCCGTAATCAAAAATCGTCTACGTCTCAACTGACCGGTCATAAAATATTGTTAACAAATGTATTCATGGAGTACATTCGAGTGCAAAAGTTATTAATTTAAATACTTAAGTCTTAATTTTTTTCTTAAATTTGTATTATTTTCTTTATAAAAACAATGCTCTACACTCTTTGCCTACCCCGTTAGGGACCTGGCGTGAAGATACATATATGTATACATATATTAAAATAATCAACCACTTAAACATATTGACAAAACCCGGTCAAGTGCGTGTTGGGCCACGCGCAGTGTAGTGTTCCGTAATTTTTCGGTTTGATTAATGTAGAAATAAAAGCAAAATTGGCTTCGAGCAGGAATCGAACCTCTAGGATAACCAGAACGGGTGGGTAGCTTAGTGGTAAAGTGGTGGGACTTCGGTAGCTTAATGGTAGAGCGGCTGGACTGGTTATCCTGAGGTCGCAGGTTCGATTCCTGCCCGAAGTCAAATTTTTCTTTCCGGTTTTTTTCTCTTTAATTTCTAAAGTTCACTTGCATGTGTTATTGCGAAAAATAAATAGTAGTAGTAGTAATATTTTTTTATATAAATATTTTCTATGGAGTTGTTAGAAACTTTCGAGTATTATATTTGGTGGACTATTACTCGCAAACTTGTAAAGCCAATTTAGGTGTAATAATTTTCCTTTTAATTTCGTTATATGTAGCTACTATTGCCGCAACGTTTGAATTTCTAACAACAACCGTTGGTAAAGGGGGAGGGGGGACACTTGACTCTAACGAAAATCGGTACTTTAAAGCTTAATAAGTCACGAACAGTTAACTAAATCCAAAAAATGATGTTAGAAAACCCCTAACATTTTTGAAAGACCTATTCAACGATATCCCACACTATATAGAAAAATAAAAAATATACCGTATATTATTTTTATGTTTTTATTATACTACTTTGTCGGCGTAATTAAGGTGTACACTTGTGCCAAATTTCAAGTCTTTAGTACCAATAGTTTTTGCGCTAAACCGCAGACGGACGGACAGACAGACAGACGGACATGGCGAAATTGTAAGGGTTCCTTGTTTACTCCGGAACCTTAAAAATCACATGATTGCATATTATTATGAACCTTCTTTTCGTCACTCCTCTGACGTAACAGATAAACTGCCTGCTTGTGATTGGTTGATAAGAAAGGGTCATTGTTGAGCATTGATTTTAGGTACCTGAAGTCGTGCCGACTAGAAACGAAGATGTTAACGATTTTGTGTACTGAGATTACAACTATTAGATTAAATACTACTTTAAATATGTAAATATTTTGTGGTGAAAATTTATAAACCATACGACTGTTACGCTTGTATGCGACTGTACTTTTAAATTATTTTATGACCGGGCCGTTGGGACGTAGACGTTTTTTAATTACGGCCGAATGGACTACGGTCCATTCTTTTTGGTCCGTTCAGACGTAGTACCCTGTAGGTACCCTTTTTATGTTTAACGTTAATATAATAATTAGCAATATATTTAAAAAAAAACATATTATCAGAATTGTACTACGGGAAAAATAAAATGCTTCGCTTTAGTAACAATATATTATTTATAACTTTACCTTTTAGTCCATTATAAAAGGGAAGGTTGTACGATCAATGTTATCTACATGCACTCGTAGCCTACGAGTCGTAGGTACTGGTTTACATTAAGTTGGAATTTCAATTATATTAAGCGTTATGCAATAATACGTAGGTATGTACAATCAGTGTTTGACCACATGAGCACTTTATGCAGCATTAATAAAAGCTGTATTTGATTAATCTTAGATAAGCGAATAGTTTCCTGACTAAAGGTACGGATATTGAAAAACAAATCGTACAGTTTTCTCGAGAATGTTCAGATCAGTTCCGTATTTGTTTACTGTGAATCAGTTTTAAACAGGCATGTTATTCTTATGTTTTATTAAGCCCAAATTATTTATTAGGTGTACAATATAAGTTTAGGTTGACACACGGAAAATTCTATTAATATATGATATACCTACGCACATAATAATATGATTATGTAAATTATATGTTATTTTTAGCAATAAAAACGGAGGCGAAGTTTGATAATAAAAGTATGTTATTTAAAAATGGACTCAATTCATCTAGTTTAGTATAGAATTGATTAAGATAAATGAACTGATACAGATTTATTTAGTGACTTTCACCGAGAATTAATTTTATTGATCTAGAATCGATGTAACTAAATATGAACGTGAAGGCTCGTGAGCGACGGGCGAGGCTGCGCCGGCGCCGGCCGCGCTATCTGCGACTGTAGAGAGGAATCACGACGTGGTTAACCTAGGTTAAGCCACGCTCCAAAGTGCCAACTTTCGTGATTTCCTTATAAGTTATTTGACTTTTACAAAGTTATCCCATTTATGTCCTGTAGATTTTTACTATGAAGTCTTTAATCTGAATTAAATTGGATATTTGATACACTACATTAATAATTTAGTTCGCTGTTATAGTGTAGGTGGGCGTGTCCCGGGCCATAGTTAAATCTGCGACGGCATCCAGGAATCAAACCCATGGCGGGCGTATAGCATGACATAATCTCACTGTTGTTCTTGTGGCGAGTTCGTCCGAGGTGAACTCGCTAGCATATTGGACGTATCACGATAGATACGCGTGATCGGGGCTCGAACATAATACGTCGGCGTCCCGTGGTGTCCGGATTGGTATCAAGGAGGGCAGAACATAGACTAATATATAATACTGGAGAGGGCAGAACACATAGGACTACTTTCCCGTCTAGTGGTTTGATGTGTAGTACTTTTTTTAGCGTAGACCTAAACCTATTATGCGCAAGGTGGACCACGAACTATTACACGGACTCTACACGTAGGTTCGGGTAATGTTGACTGATGATTCTATTAGTACCGGCCCAGGATGCTACTCGTATTTTTGTATTTACTCGAGTGCGTCAAATTAAGATAATAATTAATAATATTATACCTCGCACCCTGTTGGTTACCTCCACTAAATCTAAAGTTTGTTAGGTATATAGAGACGCGCCCGAAAGGTAGCCCTTTAAAAAATTCAGAAGGTCGCTAGGATATTACTCATCTTCCGAATTGTCCGCATTTTGGGTAAGAGAATTGTTTGGGCACATTTTACACCCCGCTCAGAATATCTGACACGCTCCTGACCCATAACGTTTATGAAAACATTTGATTCTTTCAAAAATGAAGGTGAAAAATTACTCAAGAATGTCTGATACTCAGAGAGGATGTAAACCCAATAAAAGCTCCCATCCAAAATTCTGACGATTTGGATGCGAGGCAAGCTCGTGGAAATCTTAGATTTGGTGGAGGTACTGAACAGTGTGCAAGGAGATAGGTACCTATCTCCTTTAACTTAAACTGACGCGCTGGAGTAAATTCAAAAATCCCCTCTTGGTCTCCCCTACTACGAGTATATTGTTACAGCAACTATTTAGCATTTGTCCGTGGATAAGAGGGTTATATTAAAAGAAGTTATGATTTTTTTGAACGAATCGAAATTGGCATTTCGATTCCACTCGCTTGCGATCGACAGACCGTGACATTTTCATAATAGTTCGCACTCTTTATAGACTCATTTCAAAAATACGCAACTGTATTGTGCTTCAATTACTGTGCAAGTCATTCCTATAGGAAGCTATGAGGATTAAAGGAGAATGACCAAAGTCGCCCTGATTGGCGTCTTAACAACTTGTATTTATTATATACATTATATACATACAGTGTAAAGTTGTAGAGTGGCTCCGTTCAGAATTATTGTTCATTAGAATACCTTATTTCATCTTTTTACGTGTTCTCGATTCTTTATAGTGAATTTATTTTATTACGTAACTTCAAAAAAAAACGTAACTTCACGCCTGTAATCCCCGAAGGGGTAGGCAGAGGTAAATGCATGCATTCAAGCATACATGCAAACACCCACGATTCGCCAGTTACGTTTTGGCCCATGTAACAGGTGGCGAGCCTGTTGACATCTCCGGGCACATTACCAAACTTTGAGGTACTGGGAAATTTCCAGAAAATGGAAAAATCCCAATAGAACCAGAGATAAAGGCTTTTTCACCATTATCTCTGATAACCCCCTACCCGGGAATCGAACCCAGGACCTCAGCGTAGTAGTAGTGGCCTGCTACCACTAGGCTACCGAGGCAGTTATTGGTAAATAAAAAGACAATACGGCATTACAGCAAGTGTTTATTAGGTTCAAGTAAATCGCCCTTGATCTTCTTTTTGGTCTTCCACTATTATGACTTTTGATTTTGCTCAATATTTAATTATCTCGATGCCATTTTTGTTATATAATTAATTTCAGTTATGACCTTTAGCACAAATTGATGATGCGTGAATTAATTTAGAACACTATAGTAGTTTGCCATGAACTGAATCCTCGTGTCTTGTTTCATTAGGCTATTACTTTATAAAAAAATCTGGGTAAATTGCCTGACCAACAGGAATGAATCGCATTGTAGTGACCTCTTACTATAAGAATACCTAAGTGGTAGCATACACGTTATTGCTTTTAAAATTATAGCAGATTTCTACATGTCATCATTAGTCCACTTCCAAAAAAATGGTGGGAATTTTTATTATGTTTTTTAATTCGATTTTTTGTGTAATGGACTGGGCTTGTTTCAGTTTATATATTGTTATAGTTAAAGCACAAAAACCTTCTCTCAATTTGACGCTTGAGCTTATAGATAACTTTATCGTATTTATTATGAAAACATTTATGAGCTGTACCTATGATAAGTGTTATTCTTATGAAAGACGTGACGATAAAATAATTTTGGCGTCCATATTAGCACGTGCCATAAACAAACTGCCGAATAAGGAGATCACTGTAGAAGTATAAATTACTGACGGCCCGCCCCATTTTCGCATGTGTATATGATTTTGCTATATTAGTATTACTAATGTATAGTAAGAAATAACATTCAATTTAATTTGATAATTTGATTTTCGTATCTTGATTTTACGCTTAATGATATTGTAGATGATGGCTTTTATTTCCAATGAAAAGCTTCCCTTCTTCCACTTAAATGTAAAATTTTAGTGTACATAATGATTTTAATACACATAAGAATTTAAGAAGTTTTAAGTAAATGGGTTTAATATTTGCATCTGATTGTACCCAGACAATATTATTATTATGATCACCTCAAAAAGAGAAAATCTCCTGTTACTGCAGGTTAATCTTGAGAAGTATTTCACATACGCTGTTCCTAATATTTTTGTGACCTTTTTAAAAGGAGTAATCCCATCGTATATTATCTTAATAAATCTAAAATCTAAATACTTACATAAGCTGGATGACATCAGCTTCACACTACTGCCTCAAACCGTGAGAGTAATGAAGGTATGAAGGTCATGAAGGTTTCAGTTAAATAACAGTAAAGCAAATTTAGTACCTACCTAGTTTTTGGTGCAAAATTGTCATCATTGTAGATAAAGATAAGAACATACACACATCCATTCAAAAAATCTTAAATATGACGTTTATAGTACGTATCCCTATTACGTTATCCTTTCTACCAATAGATAGTTCAATTAGTTCATGTTTAACGTAATGTTTCTCCGTCTATGTAATAATAGGTTGGGGAAAAAGTCTTTACGCATTATAGTATGTATGAACTTGTAATAAAATCTCTCTCTTTGGCTGTAGTATTTGTATCTGGCTGGTTTTGGTATCATTGATAGTTAAAATTTTAAAGAACATAATTCCAAATTCAAATTAGGCAAATGTGTGATTTTCATTTGTTTTTCGTACTGTCAAGATAAGTGAATCTAATGAAGAAATTCTATACATTTTTAAATTTTACTACAAAAAAGGTAAAAATGCAACGCAAGCAGCGAAAAAAAATTGCGATGTTTATGGACCTAGTGCAGTGTCTGTGAGGGTAGCACAAATTTGGTTTAAGCGTTTTCAATCCGGAAATTTTGATGTCAAAGATGCACCTCGCTCTGGTTGCCCTATTACGGATAAAATGGATGCTATTTTTGAAAAAGTGGAGCAAGATCGACATATCAGTAGTTACGACGTAGCTGAAGAACTGAGAATTGATCACAAAACAGTTTTGGCGCATTTGAAAAAAGCTGGGTACAAAAAAAAGCTCAATATTTGAGTACCTCACGAGCTTACTGAAAGAAACCTAATGAACCGTGTAATCATTTGTGATTCTTTATTACGACGTAATGAAACCGAATCATTTTTGAAGAAGCTGATAACTGGTGATGAAAAGTGGATCACGTACGACAAGAACGTGCGAAAAAGAAAAGGTCGTGGTCAAAGGCCGGTCAGGCTTCACAGACTGTGGCGAAACCCGGGTTAAATCGCAATAAGGTGATGTTGTGTGTGTGGTGGGATTGGAAGGGCATTATTCATTATGAGCTATTACCACCAGGCAGGACTATCGATTCTGAACTCTACTGAGAACAACTGATGAGATTAAAGTAAGAAGTTGAGAGAAAGCGGCCGGAATTGATCAACAGAAGGGGTGTGGTGTTTCATCATGATAACGCTAGACCTCACACATCTATAGCCACTCAGCAAAAATTAAGAGAGTTTGGCTGGGAGGTGTTAATGCATCCGCCGTATAGTCCTGACCTTGCACCTTCAGATTTCCACCTGTTTCGGTGTCTTCAGAATTCTTTATGCAATGTTAGGTTAACATCACGAGAGGACTGCCAAATCCACTTGTCGCGGTATTTTGATGAGAAGTCCCAAAATTTTTATAGCAATGGGATCATGTCCCTACTTACAAGATGGCAAAAGGTTATCGAACAAAATGGTACATACATACTTTAGTTAAATTTAAATAAACTATATTAAAAAATGTTTTGAATTATCTTAAAAAATGCGAAGAAACTTTTTCCCCAACCTAATATATTCTTACGAAATATATCCATGACGATGACGATGAGATATTTAATTGCCGTGACATCAGTAGGTTAAAAAGTATTGTGTTATCTTTATTCAATCACATGCATATTATTTTACAGGTTTTGAATGAAACATAGGTACACCGCAGCGTAATAATTTTAAGCCAATCTTTCGACTTGCTTTTCGTGTTTCGCGACTATAAAAATGCGGAAGCAAGTAGTTTTATACATGAAGATTACATAACATTTGATAAAACCCAGCCTTTAAATTCTCAATTCCATCATCTGCGGGTTTCGCAGACAATTTTTTATAGAAACACCAAAAATAATAAAATTACTACATCGATAAGTCCCCTTAGACAATATTATTATATCGATAAGAATTGATGTCCCAAAATTAATATAACAGTGCAAGAAAATAATATATCCTTAGACTGTGCTTATATCATACAACATACAATAATATTGTACTAATACCTAGTTAGGAAAATATGTATATACTAACTAACAAAAAAGAAGAAACCACTAGAAAACTTACCCAATTACTTGCGTTTGTGTAAAAATCTTCAATATCTTAATTTCGGCCAGGCCACTGCTGCTACGATGGGGTCCTGGGTTCGATTCCCGGGTCGGAGGCTATCAAAGATAACGGTGTAAAATTCTTTACTTCTGGTTCTATTCACATTTTTCCATTTTCTGTAAGTTTGCCAGTAAATTGCAGCGTTGTACTCGTATGTGCCTGAAGATGTCAACAGGCGCGCCAACTGTTGCATGGGTCAAAACTAAACCGGCGAATCGAGGGTGTTTGCTTGTATGTTTGAATGTTTGCATTTACACCTGCCTACCCCTTCGGAGGTTACAGACGTAAAGTTACTTTAAGAAAAATGATAATTATGAATTTATTGCCATCATAGTAACAATTTCAGTTAAGTCAAATTTTACGGTGTTTACACACAGTCACTCATAAAACATGTCATGTTTACATCACACACATCGCCATTATAAGATTTTGCTGTGTTTTGGTGTAATACAGCAAATAACTGCTTTGGCTTATCTGTACTTACTGCCACTCTCTCACGTTGACCTTGAAAAGATATTGTCTAGTAGCAACGGCCGATCATAAAAATAGTGCTTTAAGTCGATGATAATATGATGTAGGTAATATTTGTGGTTAGCCTTTATCGACGGAAGTTTGTGGCGGTCTTTGTCATAAATTATTTCCGTAGAGTGAAAAGAAAAGTAAAAGCCACGATTCCATTCAGTGCTTGTTACTTTTAACTGGGTTTGGATATAATTTGGCAAACAAGAAGCTATTTCGTCCATCGCGATGCCCTTTTGCTACAGATTTTCGACTGACGTGGCAAAAGACAGGATGTGAATCGCTGAAGTGACTTGGCTGCTTCTTGGCTAGAAGGGTCCTGGATGGAAAATTACGATTATGAAGGAAGTCGAAATTTTACTCACTATCGTATTCTCATTGCAGATAAGGTGATAGTCCGACCGTTTGTTGTTAAATGTCTAGTGCCCGCAAAGCTCAGTGTTCTGGTATTTAAAAAGATATATATAAACTAGCTGTTGCCCGCGGCGTCGCCCACGTGGATGTCGTTTTATAAATAACTAAGTAGCCTATGTTCCTTCTCAAAGTCAGCTCTATCTCTGTACCAAATTTCATTAAAATCGGTTCAGTCGTTTTGACGTGAAAGGTAACAGACAGACAGACAGACAGACATTGATGTCAGATTCTACTAGGCTAGGTTGCAGACATAGTTTAGTGTCAATACTGTCTGTATTCCATATGGATTTTACATTTGATTATAAATTCAGTATGAGTCAGCATACTAATAAAATTGGAAATACGGCTGTGATGTCATTTTTTAATAGGATTTATACAAAGCTCTTGACCTTTGAATCGAATAGCTTGTAAGTCTGTCGACGTACCAAAATAATATTTATTTTATACGTAGAATACCAATGCAAGTATAATTCGCTTCCAAATTGATATTACATAACTTAACGCCTGTATTGTGCTGTAAGGGTAGGCGGTGATAATTTAGTAAGTATGTCAATAGCAAACCTCCAGTTACTTTAAAAGAGCCCGGTATTAATAAAAAATATAACCCCCAAGAGTTAAAAATTAGCAGATGCATCCACTAAGCTGAGAGACGAAACACAAATGACTACATTTAAAAGAAATGATAGACGGATTTCTCGAAACCGTAATGACAGCGCGTGATAATTTATTAATCTAAATAGTGGTGATTGAAGTGCGGGTAATGGTGGAGCGGTGGTGGCGAGAAGCAGGCGGCAGGCGCGCCACCCGCCACAACTAATTGTTGCTATTACACAAATTGGTCACTTAAACTGAATTGCAATACATCACTGTGTTATAGAAAGCTTGCACCCGCTTAGAGATACTTTTGCCTAAATTTAAGTATTAAGTATTGTATTTGTATATTATACTGGCTTATTTTGTCACTCTTAAATATTGTAGTTTATTTTTTATAATTAAGTCCTAGTTTATATTTTCTAATTCCATTCAGTTTTTTTCTTCACCTCCTATTTATCTTAGGTTTAGTTTTTAATTCTTCAGCGCAAAAATCCAGCCGTCTTCATTCAAAAATTAACTAAGCGTTGATATGTTTGTCAGTGAGTCAGCAGATATATTCAAGCCTATTTCAAATAAATTATTCTTGCAGAATGAGTGATCAATCTATCTGCATTAATATTATAAAGGTGTTTGTTAGCTGATATGAGCTTATCTCTGGACGACTTGCTCTCTGGTTGGATTTAAAAATATTTTTGCATATCAGAATGATCAAGAAAAAATGTTTAAATCCATCAAAAGGTATCCATTCGCCAAAAGGAATTTCATTAATTTGATTAACTAATAAGAAACCTAATAGGTACAAAACGGATCTAGCAATTAGCGCGAGCTGTATATTGAGTTTGTTGTTGCCTTATTCGCTTGGGTACCAAATGAGTTGAACGGTCATGACTGAAAGTTGAGTGACGGACTAGCGAATGGCGCTCCAAAGAACGAGCGAGTACCTAGGCACCAAGGCATTACCTAATCTGTCTATCGCTAAATTATAAGGTTCAACAATATCGTGTTCTGTTAAATGAGCGATCCTGTGAGTACAAAACAAACAGATAGAAAGGTAAGATATACCCATCGACGATGGAACCAAAGACGGCTGATTGGTCTGTGGATATACCTAATACCTAATAGGCCGCGACAAATGTTACGCATATTCATTTTTAGGGTTCCGTAGTAAACAAGGAACCGTGATAGTTTCGCCATGTCCGTCTGTCTGTCTGTCTGTTTGTCTGTCCGTTCGCGGTTTAGCGCAAAAACTATTAGTACTAGAGACTTGAAATTTGGCACAAGTATACACCTAAATTACGCCGACAAAGTGGTAGAATAAATACATGACAAAAAAAAATTAGGGTAACCTTATTTGTAACGCGAGGACATTTTTTTTTATTTTCGATTTCCATATAGTGTGGGGTATCGTTGGATAGCTATCATAAAAATATTATGGGTGTCCGAACAACCTTTTTCAATTTAGTTAACTGTACGTGACTTATTAAGCTTTAAAGTGCAAATTTTCGTTAGACTCAAGTGTCCTACCGACTCTACAGACTAAACGGTTATTGTTATAAATTCAAACGTTACGGCAATAGTAGCTATATATAACGAAATTAAAAGGAAAACTATCACACCTAAGTTGGCTTTACAAGTTTGCGAGTAATAGTCGACCAAATGTATTTTACTCGAAAATTTCGAACAAGTCCATAGAAAATAATTATTTATTTTTTTCATTACATCTCTTACTCTGTAACTACACTGCGCGTGTCCCGACACGCACTTGACCGGTTTTATATAGAAGTCAGTAATTTACCAACCATCAGATTATTATATTATATCACTCAAATAATTAAATATTTATGTTAGTATCTTTGTAAAGATCCAAATAAAACAAAATACTTGTGTTTCGTATTTTATTAAAATTTGGCAGCATTTTAAATTCGTGGTTTGTCATGATGCACCAATGCAATGGTCGAATCAACTCCATCCGCACTGCGGTGATTTGCAATAAATGTATACACAAAGTCCTTTTTAAACTTGTGATTGTTTAAAAACTAAAAGAGATCTTACATTATTAATACATTGATATATAACTTCAAGGCTGTATTCGCCGACGGAGAAAGTAGAGGTAAATGCAAGTTTACGAGAACACATGTATCTTCAGGCAAATTATATGATGTTATTAAATATATACATATTATTGCACGTGAGGTGTGTCAGGATGGGGATATCTGTCGCTTCACACTCTCTGCCTACCCCGTGACGTCAAGGCACATACATACAAACATACATTAAATATTATAGTCTATTACTTACCTGTTTATGAGTTAATTGTTCTTCTAAACATAATCATATCTGTGCCGGGGGTATTTTCTTTTTCTTGTGTTGTTTTCTTCTTTCCCATAAAGTGTAGATAATTATTTAATTACGCGTATGTGAAATATCAATAGGATTTTTTTAGTTCGTAAAAAGATCATACTATTTCGTACTTCTGTTTTGTTCTACTTAGACCCTCTCAGAAAATTACTGGCACAGCGGCATAACAATACTTGTTTCTGGCTTCTCGTAGAGCAACGCATCTTTGCTGTAATCTGGGCTTTCTTTGTAAAGGCTCTTGTGTTTTTAGGTTGAAATAATTGTTCATCATGAATGTGGCGCTAGATCCATTGTTTATTTACAACCCGCGTGCGTACAAAACAAGTACTCATTTTAATTTTTCTTCTTCCAGAAAGCCTGTTACCGAAGACGATGCTACGAAACGAAATTCATCGTTTGATAGAAGTTATTGGGATGGTAAGTGGATTTTTTTTTAATATTTCGGATGGTAGAGCTGAAAAAGAATAACTCAAAGATTTTCTATGGTAGTGTTCACTGCTACGAATATCTTATTACATTGCAATCAAGGTCCTTGTTACAGACACAAAGGTAAAAAAAACTTACAGGACTATAGTGGGATCATACTTGCATTGTGAGATCTAGTTTTTGTTTACATAATAATATGATTTGAGCTGTTATATTTATTTATTTATTTAAATTGTAGATGCGATTGAAATTGCGTACGTATGTATGTATTTTGCAATGAACGGACTTTTTGATTGTGTATATGGATACGATGTACTTACATGTTTAATTTAAATTACTTTCACGATGTGCGTTACACGGTTATCGTCAATATTTAAATTAAAGTTAATGACCTTACACTTTTTGTTTTTATACCACACCGTTATTTTAATACGGGTTAAAATTAACTGTGCAGTACACTTAGTATATCAATACGAAAACTATTTTATTGCTTTTAGTTTTTTTTTAATTATGTGGTTCACAACTATGGACTACACTCTCTGCCTACCCCGTTAGGGACCTGGCGTGAAGATACATACATACAACTATGGAACAAGATATTATGGATCTGGTGTGGTGAAAAGGAATTGCTAGAGTTTGGATAAACTCATTTAAGATTAGGTTTATGCAATAACGAAAGGATGTATACAACGTGTAACAGGATTAAACAACCCGAATATAATTTGTTCAGATTCCATAACTTAATCGATTTTAGGTGTTTTATGTAGGTTATATTTATCCCAAAACTAATCAGAATTAAGTAAATTATGATCGCCATTTAGTGCCCAGTCAATACAAACGAAAATGAGACTAACGTCATGTTATTTTACATATTCTATGCATTATAAAATATTAGTCTTAACAAGGTCATTAGGGCTCGTTGAGACGTGCATTTTAACATAAATAATAATTTAAGCAACAAAATAGTGAAAATGAAGCTTATTACTAGCTAGCGAGTGTTAAATAGGGATGCGCAGGTTACGCTACACATTGCGACAGTGTGCGTATGTGAGTAGGTTTGTGTTTTATGTGCGGCCATAGGTAGAGGTAGAGTAAGTATGCGTAGGGTGTGCATACTGTTCGTACAAATTAAGGACAACTTATTTCTTAAATAGCAAATATTAAATACATAAACATGTAATTTCACTTCATGTATTATGATTATAACTCAATTTTCTAATCGGGGTGTTGGAGAGTGTGAATTATTCCCGTTACGTATTGTATTATTCTACATTTTTCAATAAATGCACAAACATGTATAAAATAAAGATAATACTACAAGCACTTTAGCTTTACGTTTACTTTTTGAAAACAAGACTTGCTTAAAATACCTATTACATAACTGTAAAACATACGAGTGGGAGAACTATCCCTCATAATTAAATTAGAAAATAATGTACGATGTCGTTATATTATTGTTTGAGGACAAATTCAGCATCAAATAGGCACCTACCAAGGTCTGCGACGATTCAATCCGAAGTGAGTCAGAAACTGTGGCCAGAAGTCAGAAGGTTAATTTAATATTAATATAAAATAATCGCTTATGAAAAGTCCAAAAATAAATTTGAAATAAGTGAGTATAGTCAATTACAACAGAATCAGTTTCTGGTGGTAGAGTCCCAATGTAGGAGATAAAGGGCGTAGGCACCACCAGGTAGTAGGCATTTAAAAAAATCAGATACTCATGTCATGTCTGTTTACAAACTACTTTGAACTGTGATATTTTGAAGCATATCTATTCAAGTCACTTACTATAAATCTAGTCTAACTATACGCCTACAAGTCTTTATTATTGAATTTACATTAAAGATCTAACTGACGCACTTAACGGTTTTTCGGTTTAAGAATTCGTAAAATGCGTTTCATACATAGGTGTCACATGTATTTTTATATAATGTTTAAGTGATTGCTACGTACGAATCCTTGCATGTTTGGATGTCGTTGTGAAAGTGCACCTTGCCCGCGCCCCTGTTCATTCCTTGCACATGGCGTAATGGCATTTCGATGTAGCGTTCCGATTTTTAGCGTGATAGGTACCTACCTAGCTTAGGTTTTGCAGCTGTAGCAAAATAATCGGCGTAATCGATTAGTATTTTATATGTTCGTGTTTGTTATAGTTAAACAAATTCAGCTGATTTTAAATTATTTTTGCTGATATTTCAATATCATTAGAGTTCACCGAACGCTGTTGAATTTTTGGTTTAAGTATTATTTGTGACTCGATTGTCCTTAAATGTTGGTACAATTTACGTTTATTGAAATTTAATGAATGAGTATTAGTAATAGTGTGTAGTATTGTAATAGTGTGATTTTATACGAATTATATTTAGAAGAAATAAACGTTAGATTATTAGGTGGGAAACCTACCCCGATTTGTTAGCTTGTAAAATTTTTACGTCTCTGTTGACGTCACTGAATACCTTCTTAATACTTACCTTTTTAAAGATTATCAATCCTCTAAGGAAATTTGTTACGTCTGCGAATTTATACTACCTATACAATTCGGTGAAATAATGATCCGTTTTGGTATTAATGTCGTAGAATTTGCGAAAATAACAGTAGATAAAGTAGGTATGTTATGCCCCTAAATATTGATTTTTGGTAACGTTCTACGTAGATTCAGTTAGACTGTTTTCTGGTCAGCCCTAAAATAATTAAAAATATTTAAGGGCCAATACGTTTGAATATATATCTAATAAGTTATAATTGTGATGTTGTTACCTAAATTGATTGTAGCAGATATGAATCGAGTTGATAGTAGAGCTCCGGTGGAGGAAGTGGAAAATGTACGTAGGCGCCACAACTACATTACCTATTTGGTACCTACCAGTGGATTAGTTGTCGTTAGATAATTTATAGCTTCTTAATTGTATTAAGTAAAGAGAGAGTCAGAACATTGTTAGGTATAATAAAGAATAGCAATCTGCATCAAAGATAGGTTTTCATGTCGATTTATATGGTACGGAACGGCTTGTGTATTTAGTAATTTAAGTATAGTAGTGTGATTGATGTTGCTAAAGGGGCGAACAAAGCATTTAAGTTCGTTTACAACAATAACTAGGTACACACATGAAATTCTCCCTTGAATTTACCCAAAAAGTAGAAATTAAATTACATAAGCTGTACTAATTCGTTCTCCATAAATCTCATAAAGCACTCTCAAAACTTATTACTGTCATCGACAACCTCTTTTACGTTCTTTACAGAAGTAATGAAAGAGCACTGTCTTCTTCACGACATCTCTGGAACCTTTATTAAGTATCCTAAATATGTTAAAGCTACGTGAATTCAGAATGCTTTATGATTCCCAGACTACGTCTACGAGAAATTTTGTGAAACGAAAATTCCGAGTTAAACTCATAAATAAATTCTCGCGAGGAAAGTATGGTGGGTTGGAATCCAGCTGTACAACCATTAAAGTAACGACCGCGGCCTGCCCGTCAGCTTTCATTGTTCAGCCAATACTTTGCATGCCTCCAATTCGAATCAGACGTTCTATGATTGAAAGTGATTGACGACTTTTTAAAATTGTATAGCTATTATTACATGATCAAACGACATAAGAGAGTATTCGTCGAGCGAAAGAAATACGAAAAGCATTGTGTACTGTCACATATTATCTGACCAATAATTAAAAAAATACTTAAAAATGATTTGCCGAACAAAAGCTTTCGATAGTCTTTAAAATCATCTCGGAATTTCCTTTAAGAGACTAACAAAAAACCCTTTTGAGCTGCTCGAGCAATGTCCAGCTAAATGCAGTGAATATAAAGTCGCATTTTAAAACGTCGTTGAAACAAAGATCGCTGTTTGGTATGATATGGTTTGGCGGATTCCAGGGCGTGCCCAGTTTCAGGTTACCCGCATGCCAACACAGAAGCATTTATTCGACGTACGTATACCTATCGAGATATCGGTATAGTTAAACAGACCATTCACTGTAAACAAAAGAGAGGGAGTAAAAAGTGGTCATAACCACATAAAAATTGTATCGTATGTTGCTACCGGTTACATTCAATTTGTCCTCTCGTTCAACTTGTTCATATTTTTCATGGAATTTTTATTGAGTGAATGAACCAGATTTGATACTGAGAACACAATTCTCTTATTAAACTTATTGTTGTGTAATGTTATGAACACGAGTCCATTATAAAGTAAACTTAGTGAACTCAACCTATTGAATTGATTTTGCCCGACGACCTTTAGATCAAAATGTAAGATATGGACGTTGCGGTTATGACTGTTTTATCTTGTTGGGATTATGTAAGACATGTCACTGGAGAAAGTTAATTTAGTTTTGAAAGTGAAATCAATTGCACTTTCTTTCTCTTATCCATTTGGTAGTTTGTCGATTTGGGATTATTTCATGAATAATTTATTTAAATCCCATTATGCTCATCACCGATCACGTTTTGTACCGTTACAGCGATTGTCATAAATCATAGCTTATGGATTCGTTCTATATTTTAGCCTATAAAATGAGCTGTTATCAAAAGAGCTCTTACTGTTATGGTAGACGATTAATCCTAGTTAAATTACCTATGAGCTAGAGCTATTTAATAAAAGCTCGGGAATGTAAAAAAATGTGCAAACAACTCTGCAAACACGTTGGAGCGGTTTAAAGGCCGCGTCCGGATTGCGAGGGGCGCCGGCGGAGGGCACCGGCAGCATTCCAGCCTCCGCGGCCGCGCCATACTCACTCCCGTCTGCATCATGCACCACTGCCCTATCCCAGTTCGAAACGCACACTTTAGGATTATCATTTTCAAAACTTAAAATGAAATAAAAGCTTCAATAACGGTTATACCTAATTGGCTACGTCAAGTAACAAAAGTTACTAGTTCTGCTGTGATGAGAAGCTAATGGGAATCCGCCATTTTCGAAATATTCCCTTTGTCATCCTCAGAGATTGGTTATATTGAAAAGACTTTTTCCCCAACCTATTATGGTTGGGGAAAAAGTCTTTTCGCATTATAGTATGTATGAACTTGTAATAAAATCTCCTTGGCTGTAGTATTTGTATCTGGCTGGTTTTGGTATCACTGAAAGTTAAAATTTTAAAGAACATAATTCCAAATTCAAATTAGGCAAATGTGTGATTTTAATTTGTTTTTCGTACTGTCAAGATGAGTGACCCTAATGAAGAAATTCGATACATTTTAAAATTTTACTACAAAAAAGGTAAAAATGCAACGCAAGCCGCGAAAAAAATTTTTGCGATGTTTATGGACCTAGTGCA
This sequence comes from Macrosoma leucophasiata, assembly GCA_036365455.1. Classification (NCBI taxonomy): domain Eukaryota; kingdom Metazoa; phylum Arthropoda; class Insecta; order Lepidoptera; family Hedylidae; genus Macrosoma; species Macrosoma leucophasiata. Next base: position 13,236,890 of record JAWQUS010000009.1, on the reverse strand, counting down.
GTGTCTGTGAGAGTAGCACAAATTTGGTTTAAGCGTTTTCAATCCGGAAATTTTGATGTCAAAGATGCACTTGCCTCTGGTCGCCCTAGTACGGATAAAATGGATGCCATTTTTGAATAAGTGGAGCAAGATCGACATATCAGTAGTTACGACGTAGCTGAAGAACTGAGAATTGATCACAAAGCAGTTTTGGCGCATTTGAAAAAAGCTGGGTACAAAAAAAGCTCAATATTTGGGTACCTCACGAGCTCACTGAAAGAAACCTAATGAACCGTGTACTCATTTGTGATTCTTTATTACGACGTAATGAAACCAAATCATTTTTGAAGAAGCTGATAACTGGTGATGAAAAGTGGATCACGTACGACAAGAACGTGCGAAAAATGTCGTGGTCAAAGGCCGGTCAGGCTTCACAGACTGTGGCGAAACCTGGGTTAACTCGCAATAAGGTGATGTTGTGTGTGTGGTGCGATTGGAAGGGCATTATTCATTATGAGCTATTACCACCAGGCAGAACTATCGATTCTGAACTCTACTGCGAACAACTGATGGGATTAAAGCAAGAAGTTGAGATAAAGCGGCCGGAATTGATCAACAGAAGGGGTGTGGTGTTTCATCATGATAACGCTAGACCTCACACATCTATAGCCACTCAGCAAAAATTAAGAGAGTTTGGCTGGGAGGTGTTAATGTATCCGCCGTATAGTCCTGACCTTGCACCTTCAGATTTCCACCTGTTTCGGTCTTTTCAGAATTCTTTATGCAATGTTAGGTTAACATCACGAGAGGACTGCCAAATCCACTTGTCGCGATATTTTGATGAGAAGTCCCAAAATTTTTATAGCAATGGGATCATGTCCCTACCAACAAGATGGCAAATGGTTATCGAACAAAATGGTATATACATACTTTAGTTAAATTTAAATAAACTATATTACAAAATGTTTTGAATTATCTTAAAAAATGCGAAGAAACTTTTTCCCCAACCTAATATATCCGGCACGTCAGTCAGCACTTAGGTATTAGATGGGACTAAACGTTAACGTGGAGGTGTCTGCATGTATTGATTGCATGAATACAAGCATTGTCCTCTGCCCATCCTTTCAGGGTATATAAACGTGAAGTTACGTTAAAATTGTAAAGGGTATAGAATCGGAAGTGGCGGTCGAGCAAGGGGCGCTCCGACCCTGACATCTGTGTAGTGCGAGCGCCGTCTGTTGCGCGCGCGCACGGTCGCCGCCCTCCAACGCCTTCGCGCTAAAAATAACTTAAGATTTACAGATCGATGTTGGGTTTACCAAAGTTAGACAAATTATAATACTCGTATATTCTAGCAACAAATATCGCACGTAAGAAAATAGTTTTTATTGATAATTGTGCTGTTTTTTCTTACAGCCCTAATTCGAAATGAACCGGAGCTCAAATCTGAAATTTAAATAACAATTTAGCTTCAAGTTTATATTTTGTTTACTAGGATACTATCATAGTATGCTCGCTAATAATCAGGATTCATTTCCAACAATAACTAGGTAAATGATCTGTGATTCGCGGTTAAGCTGTAAGTATTATAGCGATACGTTGCGTGTGAGGATAGGTCAGTCCTGCGGTAGGGTCCTTAGATTGTGTCCGGGCGAGGGATGCGGGGGAGTCGCGTGCGCAGTTCGCTGGCGGTCCCTGGTCCGGATCAACGCCCCCGTCAAGGGCGGCGACGCTGCAAATTTCTGCAAGTCGGTGGCGACTCAGTGCATCGCGCCCCGCCGCGGCGGTCCCGCGCAAGTCACTCGCCCGCACCGCACCGCTCGAGCGGTCGCACGCGCATGCTGCGCACCCACGCCGTGTCCGCGCCGCTCGCCGCACATCGCACGCGCACCGCGCACCTCCCCATCTTAAATAACTGTTATTTAGATCTTTAATGGTGTGTTCCGAATTTTTAACTCCGATGCTCTCTCACCAGCATCCGTGACATCACCTTACAGACTGATAAAGTGGAACTCTTTTGTTTTCGTGACGTGTTAGTGCCATTGTTTTCGTACACTTTTTCCCGAAGACGATGAAAGTAAATATTTTATGAATGAGCGGGAACCAAAAACTGGTTTCATAAACGAAAGTGTAATTATGAATTGATACAAATGATATTCAAGTTGTAAACTGAATATATAATTTTTGGGAGCTTCCACGATGCTGGATGTAAGGAGATTGCCGAGACGTTCGATGTCACTTCACGGTCCGTATTTTGAAAATTGCGATTTAATTTAATTTGTTCGTTTGTGAATAAGTCTACTTGATAAAACAACTACCTATATGGTCTAAATAAATCAGTATCACCAAACTGAGTGCATCTAGCATTTATAAAAAAGGACATTTTTATATTTTGTAGATTGCAATAAAATATCAATATATGGAGCGTATCTACACATAGGTAGTCTAGCATATTAATAGAAGGCATTGCGAAACAACTAGGTAAAATATAATGTTTCTGTTAACTCAGGATATATGGTGAAGTAATCTAGCCATTTTGAGCTTGAGCTGATTGCACTGATAAGCAAAACTTGAAATAATGACTCGTAATCTTGTATTTTATATCTTACACTTAGTATAACAAATGTTCATGTTGAAATGTGGTAAATGTCCTTTTAATCCTACGCCAAATAAACCATTTAATTGCATAAAGAATTGTTACTTTTGGGTGTAAAATGATGAATATCTACAATATGCAGATACTTAATATTTCTAGCTGACCTGGCAAAGCCTGGCGAACTTTGTTATGCCATAGAATTAAATAATGCGTCAATGATTTGTCAGGTACGAACGTTGTCTTAACTATTTTCGTCACATTTTTATTCATCGATATTTTCTCATATTTAATTTTCCTTGGACTTCTACGAATATCAAAACTATAAATCTGTCCAGCCGTTCTCGAGTTTTAGCGAGATCGTCAGACGATGTTTCATTATTATATTTCTATAAAGTAAATACAGAAAACATATTATACAAAAAACAGGACCCTGTGATGATACAATTTTTATGAGACCGTGAAAAAAATATCGCAGTATCGTCAATCTAGCATTATAGTTATATAACGCAAAGAAAATGTAGAGTCATTTTCGCTACTACCTACATTACATAAGTACTATCTATTTAATAGACTTTTGCTCTAAAATGAAGTTTACTAACTCGAATTTTAATATTGATAGGTATCTATACGATATGATTGTAAACTAGGCCACATTATTATACCTAATATAATTAAGAATCTGTTTCATAAAAAAAATTTACTTTCAATTAACTTTAGATTAACCTCAAATAAACTTATGCATTAATTGTTTACCTCAATGACTAAGATATAGGTGTAACATACGAATATTAGGTACCTATCATCTATCTTATCAATCGACTCAAAATACCTACAAGTAAGGAAAGTAAAAAGTACAATGTTATGGATCAAGTCTATTTGAACTCTTCTTACTAGTAAATTCATACTTAAATATATTTTTTAATTTGATTCTTATATTTTTTGTCAATAAAAAATATCTTCTGTTATTTATTTAAAGTTAAAGTGAATGAAATCAGAATAATATGACAAATGATACTTGAAGGTAATAATAATATACACGCAATGCCCTCAGTTAGCCTTTACACACAACACACAGCCGTTAACGGTTTTCATACTGATGATTTCAAAGATAGTAAAGTACCTACCTATTTCTGCAAAGAAAAAGGTTTCAAAATTCATGTAACAGTTACTCAATAGGGTTAAAGACATTTTTAAGCTCCAATTTAATCTTTTAATATTACGGTTACGAAAAACCCGGTATGGTTAGCACTAGTGATGCGAAGTGGAGTGCTAAAAATCATACTTAAACAAAATTCCTACTAGTCACCGTCTTTTTAATAGCGTACAGTCGGACACGTGGTGTCTGTCATGGTGTTCAACGTTATAATTGATTATTCATCGCTTTTATCATTATAATTTGACGAAATTTGTGACTTTTCTGAAAATTTTCCTCATTTTGGAGCATATAATTCGGCATAAAATAAAATTATTTATAAATCGAATGATATCTAGATTCGTTTCGAGATACAAAAGAAAAAATGGACTGATCTGAATATTTAGGATACTAGGAGTTGTTTTATTTTGCCCGATTTTGAAACAAACAGTGGGTTGACTATGTACCTACGTCTAATCTAATGGCGTGTTTCTTTATGTAAAGAAGGTAACAAACAAGCAGTTCACATGAGCTCGCTACTACACTAGCACAACTATAAGTTGTGCTAGTGTAGTAAGCACTAGCACAGAAAATATTTAAATCGCAGTCAGCAGTGTCAGCACATCATTAGGTACATAATTTTATCTGCCACCAAATCGTACTGTTTACCTCTTTCGTAACTTCTGGTAACATGTAAAAAGGTTTCAGGGTTTTGTAGGCTACAAAGTATTCTTATTATTTCGTTGTCCGTCTGAGAAGCTGCTAGCTCAGAATCAAAAATTTCTGTATTCATTTAGGGTGACAAGCACCTCTTATGTCAAGTCAAAAAAAAATAAAAAAATTAAAGTGATCAACAATATACTTATATACATGTTAAATTACAAATTAGAAAAATTATAAGTAATGTAGAATATCACTAAGACAAAATTAAATCTATATATGTATATAAAAATGCAACCCGTTTGTCACGGCATCACGCGTGAATGGCTGGACCGATTTGGCTAATATTTTAGCTAGTATAATATAGTTATTGTGTTTTTTGGTTTAATTGATTTTTATACAATTTCTTCCTAAAAAGTGTTTCACCGATTAAATACTGACACTCGAACATACATACATACACTATATGAAAAATAGATAAAGTTTAGTTCTTATTATTTATAGTAGGTATATAATATGGTTACGATACAGAGATATTCACCACGTGTATTCTTTGCTTAATCACAATTCTTTTAAACGTAACAACTGTAAGTGAAAAACCTTACATCACCTACATAAGTTTATAATATGTAGCCAAGATTATTTTGTTAACAATTCCATGACCTTATGTTGTTTATTATTAATTGATAAGTTAATTCGCCAATTTGGTGTTCAAAATATTAACTTAAAAGTTTAATAAAAATGCTTATCTGCCAAAAGTAGGTTAGTGAATCACAAGTTTCAAGGTAGATGGAATTTACAGTATGAAGATACCTACGTTTATAGTTTGGGTGAAACGATTGAACGTATACTACTTATGTGAAAAATATTATCGCAACTGAATAAATTAATTCAATGCTTAATTCAATGACGTTAATCCAATGACAATGCTATTACAATAGACATAGTACGTATCTTTTGGAAAATAAGACAATTTCAGGCAGTAACAGCTGTACAAATACTGAAGCGTGCCGTCTTCAGGAAAAAAACAAAGATATTCGCCATCACTGTAGTCGTATTACATACTTATTGGACGTCGCACTTGTGACAGTAAATTAAGTAAAAATTTTAAAAAAAGAAATAAGTTGCGTGATGTGTAGTACACCATTGATGTCGGGGATCGATATAAAATCTTATAGTTTAGTCAAAATTCAAAATAATCGTTTTTTACATCCGATAGAAGAAGAATGGGAAGGTACTGTTGCAAAGATATTTAATACATGAAACAAGTAAACATAAAGTAAGCATTTACGTGACTTATAAATAAGTATTTAAATATTTGTGAAGACAGTGGAAGGAACGTCAATAAATAAGTCAATATCGGTGACTAATTATGATGAAGTATGTGACGCATCATCTTAGCTAATAGGTTGGTCAATGGTAATAGGATACTGAGGTGATTCATTTTGTCACAGCACTGACAATGTTATAAACTTTACCACAAGTCAAGGACGTCAGTGGTAACAGTTACTCGAAATTAAGTATACATCGTATTTGACAAATTATATCTGAGTAAAAACAACTGTTTTCGGCCAATTGTTAAATAGATCTATAAATTGTCATTTACGTTTTTTTGGTTGAATCTTAGATTAAGTACCTGTAGAAGTAGCCAGCGTGTGGCCGCTCATGAAACAGCCATATGAAATCATGAGTGTTGCTAGTAAATAAAGTTTCCCAATTTTCTTCCTAATCATTTACTATATCTCGGCAAGTTTTTATGTTAAACATTCCTAAGCATTTTACTTTTATCCAGATTAGTTTAATTGTAACGAATTGATTAAATGATGAATTAAAACATGTGCACCTACCATTCAATTAATTCTATACATTTTGCTGAAAGATCAAGAACATATCGAGAAAATGTACATAATTTGAAATAGGTAACCATGAATTAGCATTTATTATGCTGCGAGCTGTGAATAATCTAGGTTCTAGATTAATCACAGCTCGCACTCTAGAACATCATCTACAGGGTATTATTTCTTTGGCCGCGATCTTATAGATAGTTTATCAGAACGATTGCTGTATCGGGAAAGGCATTCAATATTTGCGTGTAAGTAATAGTTAAATAAAACGAAGAGTTTCAGTGTGATTATCGCTTTATTATTCAAGTTATAAATATCAAGACAAATCATTATACAATAATAATGTAAGTGTCCTGTCATGAAATGTCAGAATGTGGGAATGTTAGTACTTCCGTGGAATGAACGGAAATACTAAGTTCAGAAGGGTCTCGACCATTTTTAATGCTAGCCCTTAAAACATTAAAAGTAAGCAACATACACCGGCAAACAATGATCAACAAGTTCACATCGATAAGTGGGTACAGAGTAAATGAAAACTGCAGCCTATAGATAACTTTTTATACATTGAGATCCTTAGATCTCGATTTAAATGCAGATGTGTGTATCTTCACGCCAGGTCCCTAACGGGGTAGGTAGAGAGTGTAGAGCGCCAGATATCCCGGTCCTGACAAACCTCGTCGTTCACCCACCCTCAATCGGTTAAAAATAAAAAAGGGAAGGCAGAGTTTAACGCATTGGTGTGGGACCTCTGTAGCTTAGAGGTAAAGCGGCTGGACTGATTATCCTGAGGTTACAGGTTCGATTCCTGTCTGAAGTCAAATTTTTCTTTTCCATTTATTTCTATAATAACAATATTTTTTATTCTACACCATCTTGGAAAGAATTACCAAAGCCACTTATTTTGTTATGGCTTATTGTCAATTCTAACACTGTTAGAACAAAAACTTATATGTCTACGAAATTAGGGAGACTATAAAAGTAAATTTATAGCAACACACAAAAATAAGTATGTGGGATTTCGTTGAATGAAAATCAAGAATTTCATGAGAAATGTGCTTTATTTTGAATTGATAATCAAGAGTTATATGCTTCAACGTGTATTTTGTTCAATAGACATACATTATTTACTAATATCTGTTTAAACGACATCACTTTTCATTCGTATGTAACGAATGAAAAGTGATGTCGTTTAAAGGCCTCGTTTCTGTACGGTTTATACAGGCTAAAATACTGCAACCTCCTATTTTACTGCACACCTTATACACTAACCACCTAACTAATTGAGTCTTTTTCTCATAAATACCCAAAAACTTATTAATAATCGCCGATATACGTCGAAAACAATAAATAAATGCGTATACGATAGGTTATCTATTACAGCAATTGCGATGACAGGTATTTGTTTGGCTAACTCTTCGAAGTTCGCCAAGCAAAAACCAGCACGCCGTAAGGGACAAAAGATACGATGCTCTATTTCAACTTTCTTATGTTCTTTGTATATAACTGTCTCATTTCCACAAAGCATATGTCGAACATGGCTACGTCTATAGGTACTTAGTCTAAGGGTTGAATCTTAAAAAAAACTTAACATGAGACTCGAACAAGATGTTTTTTATGATGTCAAGAATAGACCACAAAAAAAGTTGAATAATTGAAAATTTCTAACTATTTCTAACTAGACCTCCGATTTTCTTTTGCTAGTTGATTATTTTTCTTTGATTTAAGAACATCAAATAAATATTTTTTCTTTTAATTAATCATAACTAGGACAAAAAAACAAGACCTAGCGATATCAAATATTACACACATATATATATGTGTGTATTGTATATATTTATATATATATGTATTATATATATATATATATATATATATATGTATGTATGTATGTATATAATAAGTAAGTTTATTATCGATATTTTACTATTTGCTTATTAAATCATATAATATGTCATTATGGTTAGTAAATCTTTTAGTTTATAACTTTATTCTCAATGTACCAACATAGTTTTTCTTTCTCAACACAACCCCAAGGTTGACTGGTCGAGAATGCTTCATAGCATTAAGTCCGCCTCATGTACTTGTAAGTGCAAGAAAGTTTAAATAAATAAATATCAAAATCTGCACATGTATGATTTAATTTTGCATAATTTATTAATTAATAAGTTTCAATATGCCAGACATCTCGTAGACTGGATTGCGTGCAGATAATAGCGAAAACATTATGTAGAAATACCACAACCACGCCGTTGCAAAAAAAAAAAACAATTTAAACATCTGAATAACTATAAAATGTTTCTTTTCACTTTCAGATCGTGTTAACAAAAGTGATGTTGAAGACAAAAGCCTTTCAAATGATGAAGCTCCACTTCCCACATGTCCTCGTCAACCACCAGATGGAGTTGAAACACCTTCAGATGCAGTTGAAAAGGTTCCAGATCTACCGACTCGTTTACCACCAAGGCTTCCTACTGGATGGCCATCTTCCCGTCCACGGCTTTCGTATTCATCCAGAACTCAAGATGCGCGAAGTGAAGCTAGCGTCAAAGATAAAATAGCTATGTTTTCAACTGATGTGGCTTCGTCCCCTGAACGCATTGACAAGTTTGTTGTAACACCGATTAGATCTCAGATAACATTGAAAAAGAATACAACTGCGTATTCCAGTAACTATTCGGATATATCTTCTTTAGATAGACGACTAACGAAATCTCAAGATAATCTGGACGATACACCTCGTTCCTACAAACGCCACTCTGATAGGCCAGAAGTATTAGGAGCTATAGACACAACAACCACAGAAGTAAAATCTGTTAGATTAACTCAAACAGATATTTCCAGCAAACCATTGTTTTACGGAAGTACAACAACATTACCTTCTTGTATTGATACATCATTCTCAAGACCTGTATTTCATGCCAGAAGTATAAGTGATGATAACACTAATAAAAAAATATCTTCACATAAATCTAATTTGGAATATTTAATAGAGCAGAGAAAGAAATCAATGTCTAAATTGAGAGGATTAGTGATACCAGAAGTTCAATCACCGATTATCGATTTACCTGAAATTAAAATTCATGATAGTCTATCAAAGACTTTCCAGATGAAATTTTGTCAATCCAATATTGTTAAGAAAGAAACTGCGGTTCACAATCTTAAATCGACTGATTTGAATGATGTTAAATGGAAAACGAACTTTTTGACGAATAATATACCCAAATATTCACCGGCATTTAAAAGAAAATCGTTACAAGTATACACACCTGTTTCTTTATCCAAGGAAACTACCCCAGAACGCAAGTTTAATGAAAAAATGAATGAAACTTTGAATAAGATCAATGGTTCCACTGTATCCAGACCTCTCAGAAATATTATTGATTCATCGAAAGGTATGTCAAGAAGTAGTACTACCCAACTTGTCAATAAAGATTTTAGTAAAAACCTTATAAATTCTATACAAGATTATAAAAATGTAGAAATAAAGATATGCACAACAACAGATATTATAGACAGTGATAATGATTCTGCGATGAGTTCAACACAATCCAGTTATCGGTCATCAGCTTCATCACCTATGCATAATTTAGAGACGATAGAATCAGATGGATCTCGTTTGTCTCCAAGAATTTCACATTATACATCCTATGCACTAGTTAAATCTGAGATTCCTACTAAATCTTCTGTAGCTGAGAAGAATTGTGAGGAATACGCTAAGCGCAAGATATGTCGTTCTGTATCGTCAGACACAAATATTTCACTCAGCTCTTCAGCTGGTTCTGCAGCGACATCTGGTTCTCAAGCAAGTTGCAGTTCCCTAGAAAGTTCTGTTGCTGACTCAGACAAGAAAAAAGTTTCAAGGACTTATAATATCGACACAATAAACAGAAGAAACATCCTAGCTTCAGCTAAGTGTAGAAGTGGCCGCGATGCTAAGTTAAATTCACCTGTAGTTGAAACAAAGTTCTCACATGAGTCTTATAGCAGATCTCCTAGTCCAACGAATAAAACGTCTGATCGTCTTTGTACACTCACATCTTCCGTGAGTGCCGTAACAAATAAAGGCGACAACAGACGACGCAACAAAATAATTGCTGATACTGATTCTGATTCAGATAGTGAAGTCAATGTCCGACAGCGAAAACCCGATTATAAAAACACAAGGTTAAAACGAAATTCAAGTACATCAAATAAAAACAAACAAAATGAAATAAATATAGAGATGACTAAAGTAGAAGATGCTCCGAGGATAATAAAAGATAAAATTATTAAAGAAATAAAGAAAGCTGGCTTAGATAATTTCCCAAGCAGTAATAAAGCTTTACTACCTGAAAAGAGGAAAGGAGAAGTGAAAAGGGATGACACAGACATCATTCAAACCAGAAAGGAAGAAAACAACAATATTTTAGATAATTCTGTGGATGAAGGGATAGACACTATCGATAATATTAAACCAGTAATAGTAAATAAATCTGTAACAAACGTGAGAATAAATAATGATAAAGGTGGTGATAAATCTTTTGTTGCATCTGAAAAAGTTAAAATTCCGACTCATTTTATTAAGTTGCAACGGGGTTCAGGTTTAGGTGTGGGTTTAACTTTAGCTGGTGGAATTGACTGTGAAGCAAAAGATGTTACGGTAAGTCCAAATTGTCTTGTTAGTAATAATGCGATATTGTTTTTTTTTTATTATCTCTCTATTTGTATTTATAAGTAACCCCATTGTTTTTAGGTTCATCGAGTTTTGGCTGATAGTGTAGCTGCTAAAGCTGGCATAAAACGAGGTACAAAAGTTCGAAGTATCAACGGGTGTGCCATGCTAGGGTTGACTCATGCTCAATCTGTCACTATATTGAAGGTATATTAATTAACTGAACTATCACAGTCTAAAGAAAACGAACGTGTTAATTATGTACTTATACTGTGGAACTATGATGAAAAACGTTTAATACGGAAAAATATTAACTGCTGAAATAGTTTTTAATCTATAATATAAAAATGAATCGCATAACTCAACAACGCCTGGACCAATTTGGCCAATTCTTTTTTTAATATGTTTGTTGAATTTCAAGGATGTTATTTACGGCGAGAAAAAGTCGAATAATTGCCGGAAAACCCCTAAAAACAGCCCTTTTCTTTTTCCCATACAAATGTTTTCTAACTAAAACGTAAAGTCAACTTGAGCTTTATTGCTGTTGAATAAAGTTCATATTAAATTACAAGCACTCACGGTTGTCTAAGCAATGTAGGTGTGTTCCTAACGTCAAAAAGTCAATTTGCACTTTATTACCGCTGAACAAAGTTCATACTAAAGAAAGGTTAAGGGCTCTTAAGATTTTTCTTTTTTTGGAAATGTGCGATCAACCTCCTAAGAGAAGAGGTGATAGTTTGTACGGATATTTTGTCAGTTTTTAATGCCTCAAAATTGGTTTACAGACTCTTTTGTTGCATCAATATATTTTTTTAATCTTCCCTCAATCCCCTTAATATGGGTAGGGAAGTTGGAATGGGACTTTCCGCAATTTTCAAGGTGGAATATTAATGAACAGGCTCTAATTAAATAGATATTTTTGAAGTTATAGACGTTTTCGAAGCTAAGTTACACAAGCCATTAGTACTCCACAAAGAGGTACGCAACGGGAAACTTGATTGGGACATTTCCACGGCATCGTAAATTATAAATAAGTTATTAAACGACATCCACGCGGGCGAAGCCGCGGGCAACAGCTAGTATGAAATAAAAATGATCATTCGCGAGTCTCTTACTGTTCGCAAGCTTTTGCTAGACACCAGGTACCTATTGCATGAATTTAGGACGTATGTTAACTATTTAAATAATATTGCTGCACAGATACATAATTTTATCATAATAACATTTTGGACTTCTATGAAATAAAATTCTTATATTTTTCTATCTTGGTAGATGGACCTCGTTGCGTCATTATGAGTACCTAATTAATAGTAATAAACATACCTAAGATTTTGGCGGGAACCTTAAAAGAGGCGTGTGGTACTCTCATTTTATTTTATTTTATTTTCTTGGTGTATTTTTGAGTTATATTAAATAAAGTTGGTGGCATTTTGTTTGATATAGGCTTATTACAGTGCCCGTGTATAGTAAAATAGAATATAAGTGCGAAACCACGTCCTCTCGGGTTGCCTCCAAAACTTAATTGTAAATGTTCTGGTAAAGTAGCCATCGCTTTACTCGAATTACTGACTGTAGTGACTGTGACTGACTGACGGACTGATAAAGTGACTGACTGACTCTGACTTTTACGCTGCTAAGAATACGAAATATCGTTTTACTTGACACTGGAATTATGCGTAATAGCGATGCCATAATAGTAAAAAAAAAAACACCTAAGAAAAATGAAATGAAATTTTGGAGTATTTGGAATATATTTTTTGTACTTTATTGTATGTAACTGCAACATAAGAAATCAGTGCGATTATTATTTTTTTACAGGAACAACGCTCTGAAGTTCTTATAGAAGTCGAAGATGATGCCACAGAAAATGCAAGAACTACAGGATGCGGCTCTGAAAATGGTTAGTTAATATATTTTTATAAAAAAATTGTTGCCTATAAACATTTGCATTAGGAACTTCGTAAGGAGCCCCTTTTTGACGTTACTTTTAATAATAACAAACATGACTGTTTCAACAGCTCTATAGGTCGCGCCACGTAAAAAGAACGCTGGAAGAAAGTAGAAGGGATGTGTTCGCGCATCGGTACACTCGCGCACGAAAGTACTAGCCCTATTGGTTTATTGTTGATCTAGCTTTCGCTTGCGGTTTCGTGTATTGGTAGGCAGATTGAAAACTATATTACATAGAATAACATAAAATGAAATAAAAAACATGACGCGCAGCTTGACCGCCAGCGTTCTTTTTACCTGGCGCGACCTATACCTTCCTTCCATGTACCCCTCGTACGATTGGACTTCAGTGTATTTGTATAACCTATCGTCTTTGATAACGATATTTTTTTATGAAATGGTGCATTAATTAATTTAAGTATATCTCTTCCGATCACGAAAACACAAGGTTGTGAACCTTGCAATTAAAACAAAATTAAATTAAACACTAAAATCATTTCAAAGATGCCCTAAAAATGCTATCTGTAGCTAAACTAAGGACAATATAATGTACCTGCTGATAAAGTGGTTATATGTGGGCCTATCACCAGCACTGATGCATATATTCCTAGGTGTCAGAAGTGGCAACGAATCTAGATGGAGACATCTAGTTCTTATGTAGATGCCTGTACTTTGCGGTATTTACTTACGATCAATATGCACTGCTTACTTGTTTGCCACGAGAAAACTACAATATGTAGTTGAAAAAAAAAGGAAATGATTATTGATATCTGGCTTTTCCAGCAAACTTTATTTCGTCCTAATTCCCCTTTTAATAAATATGCATGTAAATAGGTATCTAGGCGTTGAATAAAAAAGTTTTTAGCAATTTTTTAGGTTTTAACAAAAAAGTTTGCTGATGGCCAAAAAATATGGTATTGTACTCGTACGTTGAAAGATGAGTCTGTTATCTTTGCTTTCATAAATGTTGAATGTTCTGAGATTTTTTTTTTTGATTTCCACAGCGGAGTCGAAGGTCCGTGTCAAGCCAGGCGAAGCAAAGCCCAGCCATAATGATAAAGTAACTAGCTCGGTGGTTACTGTTATGTTGGAGAAGGCTGGGGCTGGAGCCGGTCTAGGATTCGGTTTAGATGGAGGACGGGATTCTCCAAACGGCGATCGTCCACTGACTATCAAGAAATTATTTGCAGGTATGTACATTCCTTTTTATTACAAAGTTAGCTAATGTGAACTGTGTGATGTTTGCTACCCCTGTAAAATAATTCAGAATTGTTTTTAGATGTCGTATCTAGTCAGAAATTTTATGCGTGTATCGGATTGTACGTTTTTTTTTCGATTTTTCAAATTTCAGCGAATTTACGTAGAATTTGAAAATTTATGATACTACTCTCATAATTGCGAACATCAATTTAATATTCTAACAAAAACAGATTAAGTTTCGTTTATATTGATAGATTTCATTTGTATGTTTCAGGTGGAGCAGCTGCACAAAATGGCCGTGTTTTAGTCGGAGCGGAATTATTATCAGCTGGCGGTCAATCAATGGAAGGATTAACACGCACACAAGCTTGGGCAGCGCTGAAGGCTTTGCCGGCCGGTCAAGTGGCTTTAGTGCTTAGAAATCCGATAAGTAACACGGTTCCATGAGAGCGGCAATCGAATTGCAAAATATGATCAAAAGAGGCTTGCGTTAGTAATAATGATCCGATATAGGCGAGAACTTTCAAACGAGGAGATCGGATAGCTTTAGGCTGAGTTAGTTCGGTGATGCATGAACGCCTCTGAGAATCTAGTTAGCGCTGCTCGAGAAATGTTTATCCATGTTTTCGCGAGAGAGAAATAATGCTAACTGAACCATTCAATTTAGCCGAGTGCGTCGAAAGTGAAGGCCCTCGGGCGTTTGCTCCTCGTACGATTACCTACTTGCCCCCTTCGTTAGTCAGTATTCCAGTAGACGCCTTGTATGTATATAGAATTGTTTTCTGTTGAACGAAATGAATAAAATTTTAGCGTAGGTTTTCCCCGAAGACTGTATTTCGTTTTGTTGGAATTGTTAATTTATATATAATTAATTAAAAATATAATTTATATATGAATAACGTAACACTAGTCTGGACAGTAAAGCTGCGTGAAATTTGCAGTCCTTCAATATAAATAATAAAAAGGCTTTGTACTTAAAATTAGGTACTTATATCTGCCTCGGATCTATTTATTAAGTGCCATGAATTTATTGTTTACAATGCCAATTAAGTTTGGGAGCACGCTAATCAATATTGCAAAATATTATACTCATATTAAGGATTTTTGTGACGACATCCTTAAAAAAACTGTTAAATTTAAGAAATAATGCTCCATAAATGTTTTATAGACGGCTTTCTAACTGTAATACATATTTGATACGTAATATATTTTATACCCATAATGGAAGAGCCCAGAAAAGTTATCGATTACCTATGTAGCGTTAATGTCCCTTTTAAGATCGCTTGCCATTAACATAAAACAGTCCTATCTTACCAATATGTTGCATCAGGTGATTAAAAAGTTAGTTTAGTTACTGTATATAGATTTTATTTTCTGTAATAAATATGTGATTTTATACCTACTAATATAATAATAATACACTTTAACTGTATATCATAGTAATCTCTAAAATCAGATGTTTATTATATATTTTATCTAAAATTTTACTCTTGTACTGTTCATAGAAATATATTGTCTTTTCAATAAAATATTTTGAAATCGTATTGTTTTCTTTGATAATACCTACCTAGTCAATTAAAATTTAAGTTCTTACAGGTATTAAGTTTGATAATATATTAAAAAGCAAAAGTCCGTTTATATTTGGAACTAGCTGTGCCCGCAACTTTGTTCGCGTGGAAAAGTGGCTTTGGGACTTTAGGCAGCGCTTTTGGATATACATTTTAGTTGATTTTGGATTATAAACACATTTAAGTAACTATAAAAATCAACATTGCTGTAATTCTTCTCTGTACACGATGTAAGACGTATGGCCATCGGGGATAAAAGCACACAGGCAGCTAGGATTGCGAAAAATTGCTTATTATGTAAAAGCGCATTCACCCTATGCTGAATCGTATTTTCGGAAAGGCTATTTTAAACTTCTATGCATAATATTTTTTTTTATAGAAAATTATTATAAACTTTTGTAAAGTTTCAGTCAATTAGTGCTTCTAACAGAGAATGAAAGTTAAAAGATAGATCTATGCATAATATTGGCACTCCGTAAGAGCCGGCAAAAGAGAAAAATTGAATATTAACGTTGCGCATTTTTACCTACTAATGCCACCAACACCACCACCACCTCCAGGTGGTAGTGATGTCAGTGGCGGTAAGTAAGTAGAAATACTCATATAGATGGTGGACCAGGGCCACCACTACAATTACCACCAACGCCATCATCACCGTCACCAAACACCTACGCCACCAATGCCACCAATGACACAAACGCCACAAAAACACCACCACCACCACAACCACTGCCACCATTGCCTCCAAAACTACCAACAACACTAACAACGTCACCAATGCCACTAATGCCTCAATCGCCACTAAAAACCATCGCCAGCACCACCAACGCCACCAACACCACCAATGCCACCAACACCTTTAACACCACCACCACCATCACCATCATCATAATAACATCCGAAAGACGTCCCGCTGGATAAAGCCTTTCCCGAAGATACTCCTAAAAGTGTTGTGCGTCCTCTGGAAAGAATACGCCATAATTGCCACGCTTGGCATCCTGAATGGTGATCATAGCGGAGATTGTTTTATGCCGGGACACTGCTATGCGGTATGCTTATTGTTACTAACAGAGAAAAAACCAACCAAGTGCGAGTCGAACTCGTGCACGAAGGGTTCCGTAAAAAAATAGCATAAAAATGACGTTTGTTGTAAGGTAATATACAACATACCTAAGACCTAAAAATTCTGTGAAAATTTCAAGCGTCTACTTGCTACCGTAATTGATACCGAGCAAAAAATATACGAAAAAAAAACACGTTTATTGTATGCCCCCTTGGACCCCTTGAATTTTTTCATTTTCTTATTTTTAGTATTTAATTTTGTCGTTATAGCGGTAAGAGAAATACATAATTTGTGAAAATTTTAGCTTTCTAGCTATCACTGTTTATGAGATACAGCCTGGTGACAGACAGATGGATGTATGGACAGACAGGTAGACAGCGGAGGATTAGTAATAGGGTCCGTTTTTACCTTTTAGATACGGAACCCTAAAAAAGACAGCTATTTATTTACAGAAGATTTTTAAAAATATTCGATATAATTTTTTAAATTGTCGTAACTTTTTTATTTTTGAATCGATTGATATGAAACAAACAGTAAATGTAATGTGAAACTAACCACAATATATTAGTGAGAACCACAAATCGAATAAGAAATTTCCGTTTCTGAAATAAGCGTGCACAAACACACAGACAAACAGACATTTTTCTGGTATAAAAAGTACCCAGTGTTGTGCGTGTAAAGTATAAGTATACCAAGTTTCATCGTAATCGGACCGGCAGATTTTGTGTGATGCTTGAACAAACACACAGACAAACAGACATTTTTCCGGGATAAAAAGTACCCAGTGTTGTGCGCCAAAGGTTAAAGTATAAGTATACCAAGTTTCATCGTAATCGGACCGGCAGATTTTGTGTGATGCTTGAACAAACAGACAGACAGACAGACAAAAAAAATCTAATCACATATTTGTGTTCGGTATCGATCTAGTAACATCCCCTGGTATTTATTTTTTCAATATTTTCAATGTACAGAATTTACACTTCTACAGTTTTATTATAAGTAATAGATAACGATAAAAAAAAACAAATAAATAATTTTAATCTACTCTAGATTAAAATTATTTATTGTTTTCGATAGTGAACAAAAGAGGAATTTATGTCTTATAAATCACATCATCCATAATAATTTGCAATCCTTAATTATTCTGGCATTGCTGCGATTTAGAGCGGAAATTTTCAATAACAGCTTACATGTTATTGTTGAGATGTTTTGGATTTCTATGCGAATACGATACTTTAATTCGTCAAGATATATTGGGTTAGTGTTGTAAACAAAATGTTTGTAAGGCTCGTGAACTCTATCATTTCGTTTGCAAACTGCAACCTAGTGGCATGGTCCTGAGGCCTTAATGCTTGCATCATTTGGATTTTATAGGGATGAAGACGTAAATCTTTCTGAGAATGCGGTTAAATTATGTTCTTGGAACGTCCCGACGCCAATCGTACCGACGCCTAGCGCTTCGATGTCCAGCGTTCCGACATGGAGGGTCCCGACGTCGAGCGACCCGACGCCCATTTTTCCGACGTCAAGCGTGCCGACTAGGGTTTTCGCATACCCGACATTTTTTAATACCCGGGTATCGGGTATTATTTTGCATATACCCGGATATACCCGGGTACCCGGGTATTTACAATTAATACAGAAAAAGATACAATTTTCTTATAATTATGTTGTATATTACGAAAGAGAGTGTGTAGTATGTCAATAAGTCACCTTAACTTAAAGTACAATCAATATATATATAATCACACAGTTAAACAGTTCGAGTGGAAATACCGTCTTGTGCAACCAAGCGTGCAACAAATTCGGAAATTTTAGTAGAAGGTAGAAAAAAATTGTTATTCGCGGTCTTTTTGGAACTAGGCTTAAACTTTGTTCTGATTCAGGTTGAGAAAACGATGTCAATGGCACTTCGTTTTCGGACGTAAAGTTCTGTTTTTTCGATCTTTGTTTTATGTAGGTACTTTATCTAAATGTTTTAATGAAACGTTTGTTGAAGAACCTATAAGAGATAATATTTTGGGCATATTGCACAGTGTACTGATTCCTTATTTTGTATTTTTTAAATATATTTTTACACTCCAGATACAGATCTATCCATTTTGTCAACGAAAAATAAACCATCGTTTAGTAAAATTTTATAGGTCCACTAGATTCCTTTTTTTCTTTTGTTTTAATAACATTTAATTCAATTACTAAGCGTTCACTGCACAATATTAAAATTGTCAACAATAACAACCAACATTTTGTACACTTCTATGAAAATAATAGAGTATCTAGAGGATCATCAGCTAATCAGTGACCGCCAATATGGATTTCGTCATGGCAGATCTGCTGGTGATCTTCTAGTATATCTCACGCACCATTGGTCCCACGCCTTGGACAAGAGTGGGGAAGCATTGGCTGTAAGCCTGGACATAGCTAAGGCCTTTGACCGGGTCTGGCACAGGGCACTCCTCGCGAAACTTCCATCCTGCGGTCTTCCCGAGAGGCTATGCAATTGGACAGCCAGCTTTCTGTCTGAGCGTTGTATACAAGTCTTAGTTGACGGTCAGCGCTCAGACAGACTACCTATCAATGCTGGTGTGCCGCAAGGCTCTGTGCTGTCTCCCACGCTTTTTCTTCTGCATATCAATGAAATATTGGAGCAAAACTCCAATTTTCATTGCTATGCCGATGATAGTACGGGAGATGCACACTACACTAGCCGTGCAAATGCCTCTCGGACACTTATCGAGGAAAGCAGGACTAGACTTGTTTCTGAAATCGAGCACTTTCTGGAGCGGGTCTCGGAGACACAAGTCTGCGCGTTCACCGCTAAAAGAAACCCATTCACCACACCACAGTTCCAGGACATTCCGCTAGCCTCAACGGCTAGCGGAATGCCCTGGAGTATCGGTATCCTGGGCGTTGACATATCGAACGAAGTGCAATTCGGGAGTCACATTGAGTGTAAGACCAGTTGGCATCCAAAAAGTTAGGTGTGCTTAACAAAGCGAGGCAGTATTTCACATCTCATTTGTGGGCGGGAGCCCCCAAATACCAGCTTGATCCACTTGACTCCCTACAAAAACGCGCCGTTCGTATTGTTAACGATCCAAGACTTACTGACAGGCTCGAACATCTGAGCCTGCACAGAGACATTGGGAGTCTGTGCGTGTTGTACCGTCTCTACAATGGTGAGTGCTCTGCTGAATTGTTTGATATGGTGCCACCGTCTCTTTTCCTACACCGTACTACCCGTCGAAGAGGGAAGATCCACCTACACCGACTGGATACCTGGCAGTGCTCAACGGTGCGGTTTTCACGTTCGTTCCTGCCCAGAACGTGTAAATTGTGGAACGAACTTCCCTCTGAGGTGTTCCCTAGGTGCTACAATATGAGGTTCTTCACAAATGGCGTCAAAAGAGTCCTTCAGGGCTGGCAGCGCGTTGGCAACTCCCCTGGTGTTGCAAATGTTCATAGGCGACGGTGACCACTTTCCATCAGGTGGCCCGTTTGCTTGTCTGTCAACCTTCAGACATAAAAAAAAAGAAATTAGCGTATTTCAATTTCAATACCTATGAGAATAAAACTTTCTAATCAAACTCCAACGAAACAAAAACAAAACACAGCGACGTAAACAAGAACGTATTACATAACCAAATCAAACCTCGTAGTTACTAGATTTTTCTAAAAAAAACTCTACGCCTTCTTTAGATTTATTTTTATTGTGTTTCACATTTGCTAATAAGTATTATTTTTAGGACCTTACTTTGTAATTTTGAAATTTGCCGAGGATTTTGATGTATTCCCAAACCAAAGTGGGTGCCCGGGTACCCGGGTCTGGCAGTAAAAAATACCCGAGTACAAAAAAGTTTAAATACCCGGGTATACCCGGGTCCGGGTACCCGGGTAGAAAACCCTAGTGCCGACGCCCAGCGTACCGACGCCCAGCGTCCCGACGCCTAACGTCCCGACGCCCAATGTCCCGACGCCCAGCGTCCCGACGCCCAGCGTCCCGACGCCCAGCGTCATGACGCCCAGCGTACCAACGCCCAGCGTCCCGACGCCCAGCGTCCCGACGCCCAGCGTCCCGACGCCCAGCGTCCCGACGCCCAGCGTCCCGACGCCCAGCGTCCCGACGCCCAGCGTCCCGACGTCCAGCGTCATGACGCCCAGCAACCCGACGTCAAGCGTTCCGACGGCCAGCGTCCCGACGCCCAGCGTCCCGATGCCAATCGTACCGACACCCAGCGCTTCGACGTCCAGCGTGCCGATGTCGAGCGTCCCGACGTCCATCGTTGCTACGACGTTGCTCGAGTCCCAGCGTCCCGACGCCAATCGTACCCACGCCCAGCGTCCCAACGCTCAGCGTACTGACGCCCAGCGTCCCGACGCCAATCGTACCGACGCCCAGCGTCCCGACGCTCAGCGTACCGACGCGCAGCGTCCCGACGCCCAGCGTCCCGACGCCCAAAGTCCCAACGCCCAGCGTCCCGACGCTCAGCGTACCGACGCGCAGCGTCCCAACGCCCAGCGCCCGACGTCGAGCGTACCGACGCCCATCGTTCCGACGTCGGGCGTCCCGACGCCCAGCGTCCCAACGCCCAACAACCCGACGGCCAGCGTCTCGACGTCCAGCGTCTCGACGCTCAGCATTCCGACGTCCAGCGCCTCGACGTCCATCGTTGCTACGACGTTGCTCGACGCCCAGCGACCCAAAGCCCATAGTTTAGATAGAAGATCTCTTGTAATAGATTGCTCTGGACATTTTACAGAGTAATATGTCTTAAAATATTGTTTTTCAGAGGTGTGACTTTTTTAGTACTTACCTAATTCAAATTGGCAGAAGTAACAATAAAACACATTTTGTAGGCTACATTTTATTAAATGAAGTTAGTATTCTCCTCTAATACTTAAGTGGATGCCATTGAGGTACTAATTTATTTGGAATCGTGTGATCATGCACTTAAATTGGCGCAAATCCTATATTACCTACCATAACTAAAAAACATAGTTCACATTCACGTTTTGGGTAAGTTACACCTACGTGTATTAGGGGAGTAGGTACTATGAATATTGGTTACGGCAGGTAGGTATAACATGATTTTAGGTATTTATTATACTGTGGGTCTTCAAATATGTACATCACAGTTGAAGACTAATGTTCAAAATAAATTAGGTAGGTAACAATAATTTCCTTACTTTGCAACAGTTCCCTTTAAATATTCCTAGTAAGTTTAAACTAAAATTCTGTTTTGGTATTTCGATCATTCAAGTATTACTTTTGCAAAGTAAAAAATTATTGAAGGTCAGAAAAAAAATGGTTCTTAAAAATGTCAGAAAAGTTATAAACTTATTATAAATTTAATAATATTTTTGCAATATCTTCGAATTATAATCCCTGGCTTACTTAATATAAAAATACGAATCCCCTAGAACTCTACTTATGAATATATAAAAAAAGCCAATATCATTTGGTCACCATTAAAAATTGCTATCATTATCTTTAAGTTTAATTAACGTTTATTAAAAGTGCAAAAATAAATAAGTATCTACTCAATAAGTTGTTTCAAGCTAGCTTATCTACCGAATGATTAATATGAAATTCAATTTTGAATTCCAATATCACAGATATTTTTCACAAAGTGTTTTATTGTTATTTGTCGATTATTTATTCAATTTATATTGTTTAACTATAGTAGATATATTATTAGTAACGTCTACACTAATGGTGGTACGTTTTTACTGGTTCGTTGGAATCATGTATCCTATGTATGGAATAAATCTCCAGTAGCCATGCAATTATTTAGAGATTGAAATATTGTTTTATAGACTAATTTAGTATAAAAATATTAGTCTTCTATTCATAATACGTTACTAACATTTCGAATAAAATTTTGGAATCCTTTATTTTACGATAATAAGTATAAGTTAGCAAAATAATATTATATAATATATTAGTCTTATAGCATTTAGTTGGCAAGAAAGTAATTAGACTTATTGATTAATGTGTTTGATCAATAAATTTGATAAGCTCTGCCTTTGTCCCTCCGCTACTGCAGTGTCAAGCCCTTCAAACAAAAAAGGAGATCGACTTTACAAAAACAAAAATAAAAAATACTTTTGTGTAGTTAAATACGTTTTAATCTTCGAAAATTCTCCTAAGAATTTACAAACGAAAATCTCTGAAATATCACAGACGCCTATAAAATCGAAATTACTTTCTTGCCTAACTTACAAAACATTCAAATTAACAGACTAGCAGGAAAACTCAATTGTCTATAAATTTTACACAGATATCAATGCATTATATTTGTATAATATTATCCCTTGTAATAAATATATTTGTATTTCCATTGAGCTCAAGATATAGAGCATGGATTCTACACAAGCTTAAAAAAATATTATATTATTATTATTTATTATAAAATACACCAAAAATAATAGGCTCTTTACACGTTTACATTAACTTGTGAAACCAGATTCTTTGACATTACTTCGATGCAGTAGGTAATTTTCAAACAGCCATTAGCTACCTGATTTTCTGCATTAAGATTCCAGAAAATCAAACCAAACCAGAAACCAGCCCTACAGTTCGAATTAGGTACGTATTATTGTTAGTGATAGCGGCCTAAAGATATATTTCCGTAAATACTGGAGATCTAAATGCATTCTCACTCCTGAGGTCAAAGCTTTCTTCCTCAGAAAAATACATGGCAGTACTAAAATTTATAGGTAGGTACACCTTAGCTCTGTTACTGTAACTCTACCATCAGTAAACACACACGTCTTTGAATCTACAACAGCTAAAAGAAACATTAGGGTTTTAGGCTTAAATATGTGATCACTTCTTCAACAACAATTCTTCTCAGTGTCACGAATTACGGAGGAATACCATCTATACATATCAGAAGCCTCAGCTTCGTCATTTTCACTCTTGTCCTTAGTTAACAAAGGCATAAGTTTGTATTAGACAGTTATAGGGTACTTAGAGATATTGCAACAGTGAGCCTGTCAGGGTTGGTTACCGCAATAGACACAGTCGTCACACCCGCGCTACTCACAGCAGCACGGTCTCGGTGTACACGCTTACTTATAGCAGCCTAGATACAGGTGTCTTGTATCCACATTGATACAGGTGATCTGAATGAATGTTCGCTTGTGAGAACTAAGATTTTAAGCCTCAATGTCACAAATTAGGGACAGCGCCATCTTAAAAGACATCTCAAGCTACCATTTGATGGCAAATAGAAGAGCCGCCATTGGGACATATCAGAACTATGGCACAAGGAATATATCCGTGCAATGCAATTCACACCTAAATTGATTGCGCCTTTTATTGTCAAGAAAATTACATACATAATAATTCAACGTTTTGTTTTTCGAAGTACCGACGGTAAAGGCAGTGCACCGTACTTTTTTTGTTAATTCATTCTTTCTTCTCGTCTCAACCAAATATCACATGTAACGAATTTATCGAAATAAACTGAAGTTTCAAGAAGTGTAATACGGGAATTTTCATTTGTGTACACCTGTGCATGAACACCAGAGTATTTTATACAGTTACAAGGTATAGAGATATCGGGGCAGGGCGCCCGTTGGGGCTGGTCATCTAATGGAATAGAACATGAAGGCTAAGCTGTCATTTGGCAGCAGATAGATTAGTTAATATGATGATGCCAGTGGTTTAACCGCTATGCCGTCAGCAAACAAAGGTACGAGGGGGTACCAGGCTATGTGAGACAGTTACAGTGTAGAGATATCAGGGCAGGGCACCTGTTGGGGCTGGTCATCTAATGGAATAGAACATGAAAGCTAAGCTGTCATTTGGCAGCAGAAAGATTAGTTAATATGATGATGCCAGTGGTTTAACCGCTATGCCGTCAGCAAACAAAGGTACGAGGGGGTACCAGGCTATGTGAGACAGTTACAGTGTAGAGATATCGGGGCAGGGCGCCTGTTGGGGCTGGTCGCCGCAACAGGCGCAGGGCAGTCAGCGCGCGGGCGCCCGCCGCGCCACCCGCAGCAGCACAGGCCCGGCGCGGACGTCCTTGAACAGTCTTATCGCTTCACTGTGCGTCAAACCAGCTGTTCCACGCCCGTTCACTGACATTATCTCGTCACCTGAAACGACATGTTTAAATTTATTAAAAAGTTAATCGAGTAGAGATGAAAATTTTGGGTAACGGATAAAAATTTAATGTAAAATTAAAAAAATACTTAGTACACTGTGTTTTAGATTTGTTCTGTTTAGAGTATAATTTAGAGAATTTAACGGATTTATTACGAGTTATTGTTTTGACATAATTTGGTTATAAAATATCGTCTTTGGAAATGGAATAAAAGAAGTAATAATAATATTGAACCTGGAGATTAGCAATCCTATGGCCAATATATCAAAAGTGGCTCGTTTTCAATTTTATGTTACTCGAAACGAAATACATACGAGTAATTACTTGCCTAATTATAGCCGTTCCTATGATTCCTTGCGAGAAATTCAGGAATGAATTTGTGTTTTTTGTTGATTATGGAAATATGGAATATCGAATACCGGTTTATCGAATTTTGTACATATAGTAATATCCAAGTTTGTAGGACATGTGTTATTTGTTATACGACTTTTCCCCCTTTAGACAAACAGTCGATAAATATTTTTCAAACGCATGCACCTGCATGCGCATGATGCTCGAGTCGGGAAGTAATAATATAATGAAAGCAGCTGCTCCTTTCCTTAACCGTCGCTGAAGAATGTTCACCTTATACCTACTGTACTGTTATTTGACACATGTGTGTACATAAAAGCATAAAGTGTGTCAATTTCACTTTATAATCTTATCTGCAGGTCGTTTACATACAAGATTGATGTCGATCATCGAGCGAAGCTAACAATTATCTCAATGTGTGGACATAATGTTCACAGTTAATTTTAATAAAATGCCACATTTCTAGAGTCACATATTGCTAGACAGCTGTATTTTTTTACGACAATTTTCTGAGATTCGAAATATTAGGTATGTGATCATATTAATTTTAACTATATATTGAACCGATAAATTGAAATTATACATAAAAATAACATTGAACGTTAAGTATAAAATATAGCATAGCATAACTATACTGGACGACTATTCCGAACATAAATTACAACAGGATAAAATTGGTATGCAAATAGTTTCATCCATCACAGTATTACCGTGTACAGATGATATTTAACCTCAATGCCTATATTCAGCAATGAGACTACATAAAGATCACTTCTCGCTAATTCATTTTAAATCCTAATAGATTTGTAACTAGTATTTAAAAATGACAAGTCGTGATTTGTGTACAAAAACCGATCCACTTTCACATTCCACAGCAATAAAATGTATGTTATGATGAATAATAATTCAATGTGCAAGTGAAAAGTAGATTTAACCTTCTCGAAGTAGACCGGACTCTGCTGCCTGTCCGTTGTTGAAGATGGTCTTGACGAAGATCCCCATGTCTCCTCTGGGTGAATCCCGACCACCGACTATACTGAATCCCAATCCTTTACCCCCCGCTGATTTTGTGAATCGAACCTGGAAATTACAATTAATAAGTTAATTTAAGGTTCTATTTTTTTAGTTTTCTTTTAAGTCACAATGTAAAAATTTATGAATGTACATTCTATTTTTCCAGAAATGTGGACCAAATCATGATTCTCGATTGAGGTCTGATATGTTTATAGTGTGGTAAATAAAAATGCTTGTGTTTAACACAATCGAGTATTTGATAGATATTATTGAATGGTCTCGTAATTATAGACGCCAGAGACATAATGTCTGTGATAGACGCACAGTGGTGAAACTTGAGATTTTAATAGTAGGTACCTAATAGTAACGCATCAATGTTCTAATGCGCAATCTTTTATTCACAACAACATTTACCACCAATGCGTATTAATGAAAGAAATAATATTATCAATCACATCGTTCTCATTGATTACAAGAACTCAACATATTCGCATCCATTTTTAGGGTTCCGTTGCCTACAAGGAACCCTAATAGTTTCGCCATGTCCATCCGTCTGTCTGCAGCTAAGGTTGTAGACTCTTAACTATAAAAACTTGTAATTTGGCAAGAAGTTGGCTTCAAGTTCACTTCTACCGGCACTCCCGGAGTGCAATCCGTTGTTTTTTTTATTTCTACTGGTGGTAGACTTCCAGTGCAGGAGCTCAAGGCACCACCGCATCACCTAATCTATCTGCCACCAAATGGTAGTGTTCAGCACTATCATGTGCCGGTTAGATGGTAGATAATGGTAGTTTTTTATGTAATGGAAGTGGCAAACAAGCATGCAGTTAACATTGATGTTAAGTGATGACTGCAGCCTATACACGAAGACCAAGGTCAAAATGCAGATGCGTTACCACTCCTGAGGCCTAAGGTGTTATGCCTCTGTGCCGGAAATTACAGGGTCCATTAATGAATGGCCCGGTGAATGAACTTTCACAGAGACATAACAGCTTAGGTCTCAGGGGTGGCCACTCATTGGCATTTTGACCTCTGATTTTTGTGTAGATGTCTATAGGCTTTGGGCATCCCCTAACATCAATGTAAGCTGCATGCATTGCCACTTTCCGTACATAAAATAATACAGTGTTTTATTACTTTAATTGTTAAGTAATATTATAAAATATATTTTCCTCACCTCAAAAGTGTGCGGATCTCTTGGCTCCGGTGCAGGCGGTCGCTTTCCCGATTTCTGTCCTGAAGTGGGCGGAACAGGTGGAGGTCGTGCGGATCGAGGTGTTGCACTGACACGTAACTCCGCTACGCAGTTTCGCAACTGCTGAATAGGCTCTTGTCTTACTTGCACACGCGGCAGCCTATAAGGCTCTTCCCATAACCTATCAGATGCATCAGCATTCATACGGTCATAACCATTTCTATAAATAGGAACGTCAATATCCACATTTTCACTATACGGCCTACTCCGGCCTTCCCGACTGTTTTGTCTTCTTTCCATAGCATAGCCGAAGTCCACGATATCTCTACTCTCATCATCTTGACTTATTAGCGGTGCCCGATCCCGAGGTCCTGGAGAAGCCTTCATTCTATATACGTTGGGCGAACTACATCGTCTCCGCAACGTTGCCGACTGTCGAGGCGGGGATGGGGAGGCAGGCTGACGGCCAGACGTTGGGCTCGGTACATAAAAGGTGGACGGTTGTTGTGGTGGTGGGGCTAGAACATCATGCGCTGATAGAGCTCGTCGTCGGAGCCCTCCTCCAAGTTTTCCTAATGCTCGTAATATATCTGGAGCACCACTGGTCACTCGTAACGATGCCGTCGTATACACTTTGCCGCGATGTCTGAAGGATAGTTTGGAGGGTGGGGCTGGCGAACAATGTGGTGGAGGTCGGGGTGGTGATGGGGAGCAGCGTACGGGACTCGCCTCGCGGTTTCCGGATCCAGGTCGCAATCTGGAGCATCGTCGACGCAACTTTCTCCACCGTTGAGAGAGATTTGCATTCCAGCTGTCTTCTGAAAGTTAATTATTTCAAATTAATAATTGACATGAACGTACAGTCAACGTTCTATATAAATAATACATTTTTGTTTTCATACAATAAGAGAGTAAGAGTAATGTCTATAAACTCTTCGTTGTCCGGTCATAATATATATCGTGTACACTGTACGTACCTACCTACAAACATATAAACTAACAATATTATATACATCTGCTTTGTTAAAGTATATCACTCATTCGTACCCTTTTTGTTGGTGTCAGCATCAGATGCATAGTCATGGGTCCTGGGAGGAGGAGCTGGTGGTGTGGCTGGGGCTGCGAAGCTGTGACGTAGTGGAGTCATACGCAGTAGGCGCGGCCGGTCCCCACCGCCACCACCACGGGAGCTCCATGCTGGTGCTCCCATCTTCAGTCCTGTTTTTAGAATGATGGTTATTTTTTTATATTTAAAATATACATTTTTTATCAATATGACACAGTTCAGCCCATATGAGTATAACGTAGGTACTTCTTTGAAACTACATAGTTATACACAAAATAACTCAACATCTACCTTATCTCTAAGTTTTTTTGTTTAAGGCTATTCCTGAAAACTTTGACTCTTTGTTGCATTACTTCTACCAACAATGTGATCGGAACACGGTAGCGCTAAACATTTTTATTAAATGGGAGAATAAGTGGCAGAATAAAAATATCTAAAATGATGTCTCAAGTTCTCCCTGGAGTACTATCACCAGTAGTAGAACAGACGTTTTACGCATTGAGCTCAACTGAGTTATAAATTAAAAGCCTCTGCGTCATTACTATTAATGTAATGCTCTGGATTAATAGCTCAACTAACCCATCACTAAATATAGGATCCATTTATGCCTTTAAGTTCTACGATATAATTAGACATGACCGCTTTAAGCGCACTTCTTTTAAACGGTTATGGTTGGCATTTAAATGTTGGTATAGAACTTGTTTTTTCTGCGTTTGTATTAGCTCACTTTTTTGTGCTGTCTGTTTGTTTGATAATGTCTCGTTTTTTTGGGTCTATCTTTGTATGTAGTAACTCCGTCACTTTAAATAGTTCGCAATCAATTCTCAGACCTATCGGATATACACAAAAATTTACAAATCAAGCCGCCGCAGGATGTTTTTTACAAGTGTTACTAGAGAAGTTTTTTAATTGAATATTGGTAAGTATGAATGTGAGAATTACTCTATTACACAGTTTAAGTAAGTTATTATATCTTTTAAACTCGGAGGACGATCTTAGTAAGTTGGATCGAGTTTTATGATTCCATCTGTAATGTGTCTTATCCAAGTCAAGCTAGCTGTTCAAAATGAAGGTAAGTAGGTACCTATGTTTCTTGCTTTTATCAATGTTTTAATTTAAAGAAACGACGACGATTATCACGATTTATGACTGTTCTCGTTCATTGGGCTTAGCATAATATGTATTTAATAGGTCTCTAAACCATATTTAGAAGTACAGATTGACCAGCGGCGCTCGCCCACACCGCGTGGGCTGTGGTGGTAAACAACAACGTCCGGTATTCAGGGCTTTATACGTAACTTGAGCAACTGTGCTAATTGAGACCAACCGACATACAACGTAGACCATATACAAATATTTGTTCACTAGATACTTTTCTTCAATTTTGTTTACAATTCTTATCTGGTATCTACTTGGGAAAGTAGTTTTTATTGTGTTCCAGGATAAGTGAATTAAAAATTGGAATGGAAAACAAGCCTACATAGTTCACGTCGATAGTAGATACCTAAGTGAACACTGTAGGCTAAATTATAATATATTTTTTTTATTTATACTAATGCATAAGAACAGTACATTGGGCGGACTTAATGCTACTAGGCATTATCTTTCCCCAGTTATATCTACATAAGAGCCAGAGACGTCAATGTATACATCGTCACTCCTGAGGATCATCCTCCTGAACATACCCATATTACCACCTGATTGGAACACGATAGCGCTGAATACTATCTTAGCAGCAAGTAGATTAGGTAGGTAGGTACCTAGGTAATGCGCTGGTACCTATGCCTGCGAGTTCCATCTATATTTACCTACCTAAATCTATCTAAACTGGTGATAAGATAATTGTAGCACAATAGCTTGGCTGGGCTAGGTTAGAAAATATATTTACCTAACTGGTTAGAATATAATAATTTACTTAGTTTATTATTTATTTTATTACATATTAACTGTGCCCGCATTTTCACGGAGAAAAAATATTTTTTTCGTTTTTCCAACATTTTTCATGAATGTGCCGCTTCTATTGGTTGTAGCGTAATGGTATCATAGACAATAGCCTTAATCGATTTACCCACCCATTTCCTTCATTTCGAATTAGTAGTCTTTAAAATTAGTGCGTTCAACCAACCAAACAAACAATATTAGAAAAGAAACCTAGACTTAATTTATTGGCAAAACAATCATTTGTAGCTTTGAAGTAATAGCTAGGTAATATATCTGCTAAATGAATCAGATATTTGAACAAGTTATATTTATATTAGGATACA
This sequence comes from Macrosoma leucophasiata, assembly GCA_036365455.1. Lineage (NCBI taxonomy): Eukaryota > Metazoa > Arthropoda > Insecta > Lepidoptera > Hedylidae > Macrosoma > Macrosoma leucophasiata. The sequence continues at coordinate 13,206,240 of JAWQUS010000009.1, read as the reverse complement.
TCCTACAATCCTAATACCTACATTATACAATCACAAAAGGCACATAATAAATACTTGCCTTTCCACAATTTATTTAACACTTAAAACTATGTACAAATGTAAACTACATTAACTATCTAATAGTATACCTGCACATTGACTGCGGATGTTAATTTAAAACATGTTTTATTAATTTATTATTAATGCTATAACGATAGAGTTCAATAAACTTTGGAATAAAGTAATATAATAATAATTAAAATAAGCCCACATGTTTTATTATAATTGACACATATACACGTAACAAATTAACTTTTAAATTAAGTACCTACTTACCTACTTATATTGATATATTCGGTCTGTTGGTGAAATTGTATTACACTGTCCTTTCTTTTTACAAACACCGAGTCAAAGAAACATCCGTGTTAATTTAAATAATATAGATGCGGTGTTTGCGGTGAAGGAATAAAAGTTGACGATGTGTGTCGAATGCGGCGGGGTATCGCGGATGTCCGCCCAGGCGCAACGACGCATACTTATTTCCCATATTGAGGGAATGCAGTGCCGGGATACAGAAATCCCGAAATACCGGGATCCCGCATGCTTCGGGCATCAAACCTGGTCGACTGACGGGATTTTAAACATGCACGTAAGAAACAAATAGCAAAAAACTTATTAATTCCTTGAAGGAACGAATTGATGAGCGGTGGACTAATTTGATTGCTGTTTAAATATTTAATACTGCGTTTTTAAGATATAAATTCCTGCACGAAATAATTTTTCATTCATTTTTTATAATAATTGTTCAAAACATTACCTATTGAAAAAAAAACAGACCCTTTCAAAAGTTGAATACCTATTATATTATTTGCAAATGCGTACCACGCGGTATTAAAAATGTCCAGTCCCTCAAATTGTGGGATCGAAAATTTCGTACGGGATTGCATTATCTACTCATTTTCAACATGTGCATTATCTCATACAGGAGTACCTTCACTCAACTCCATAAAAAATGTATTGTACTATTATTAGGCTGCTGACGTTCGAGATCGCGTGTCGAGATTGCCTAATGACTCGAATATTCCAAACGTGCTATACTTATTACTTCAGTAGATAGTACAATCAAGTCGTTATGCTTCGTTCTTGACACAAATTGGTGGATTTACGCACAGGATAGATCAAAACTCCATGTTTCGTTCAAGAATTAAACTGCTATCATTTTTGTAGGAACCTTCGCTGTCTCAGAAATGTGTGATCGTGACCTGTTACTTAACAAACATCCGGTCGGGCCTACCACACTGGCCCAGTGCGAGTTGCCTTAAAGATACCTATGTTTGAGATTTTTTTTTGTTTGTCAGTATTCGTGGAAAATCATTACTTTTATTGTCATTTCTAATGCTGATGTTTAATTTACTTATATGGGAATGTCACCTATAGACGGTGAAATATGGCGAGTACTCAAAATTGTTATGATAGCGTTAAATTTTAGAATCTACGATCAAGATTTTATTTAAATATTTTTTTTTTTAAACAACGAGATTTTGGATGGGATGGAATCCTAATCTCTTATATTATTATACCTTTTTCAAGTGGCTAATATTGCATTTATTGCGTGTTCCTCAACTATTTGGGACCATTAATCTCAGGGGAACCCTACTGTGGACACGAGAGTGTAATTAAATTCCGGACTTGGCGAGGGTGATCTTTGTTATCGACGTACGACCCTGCGGTCAAATGACAGAGAATGGATGATAACGTAAGTTCGGCATTATCGTAACACAAAAATACAGTTATTCTGTTTGTTTTTGGACGAAATTGCGAAAACAAATCACATGACTGCATTTTTCGGAATATAAGTATGTTGATTACGATTGCCTTCAAATAAAAATGTCATTTTTAACAGAGTTCAAAAAACGAGAAGTTTCTCAATTTTTTTTTTATGTATGTACGTGAATTTTGCCGAGATTTCTGGACCGATTTACGTAATTCTTTTTTTGTTTGATGCGGAATAGTTTCGAATTGGTCCCTTAAAAATTTGATTCAGATAGACCCATCTGTTTTTATTTTATGAGCATTTTTTACTTACTTTCACCTCAGACTAAAGGAATAAGAATAGACGGCGAGTTGTCATACAGTGCGTTGAATCCACTGACGTCCTAATGCGCATGACAACAAGATGACAACAAGTGACAATGACACATTTAATCATCGACGACACAACACAGCATATTTACTCCTTTGTGGATTTTTTTTTAATTGATTTCGTATAGTCGTGTAATAATTTTGTATCGACACACCTAAACAATTTAAATTAGGTATCTAATTGTCACGAAGCTAAAAGATTCAGATTTTACAAATTTAACAGATGTGAACATCAATCTAATTGATAATGCCGCAATAAACTAAAAAGTATTAAATAAATATAACTACGTTATGAAAAACCGACTCCAAAACTGAAAAGTAAAAAATAATGATTTAATTGTAATTATATACTACCTTTTATTTATATGTGCTATTTACTAATAGGTTTGAAGTCGGTGCCAAACTTCACGCCTGTAATCCCCGAAGGGGTAGGCAGAGGTAAATGTAATGAATTCAAGCATACATGCAAACACCCACGATTCGCCGGTAACGTTTTGTTCAGTGTATTAATTTGCTCGTATTCATATTTAAGTGATTAAAATATGATTATTTGTTTAAGGCTTGGCACCGACTTCAAACCTATTAGTAAATAGCACATATAAATAAAAGGTAGTATATAATTACAATTAAATCATAATTTTTTACTTTTCAGGTTTGAATTCGGTTTTTCATAACGTAGTTATATTTATAATTGCTTCGTTTACGTGCACATTAACAATTAAAAAATAAATAAAATCAGGCCAAGTTAAACTGGCAACTGCACTAGTGACAATTCTTCACCTTGTGATTCTTAGTACTTATTCATTCTCCTCCACTAATTTATTAGATGTACATATTAATTGTTTTTTTACACATATAAGTATTTTAAGTACTTATTATTACGATACCTATGACGATGAGAGAAGGGTCAGGATTTTATATGCAAATTACTGGTGGTAGAGCTCTAGTGACGGAGGTCGTGGACGTAAGCATGACTGCATTACCTCTATCTGCCGCCAAATGGTAGAATTCAGCACTATCGTGTTCCGGTTAGATGGTAATGTATGGCCCCGTAATAACTATCTAACAGACATACTTAACAACTATGGTCTCAGGGGTGGCAACGCATCTGCATTGACCTGTGTTTTTTATGTAGACGTCTATAGGCTACAGTCATAACGTAACATCATTATGAGCTGCTGGGAATAATTCTTCTTTGGTCATTTTCCTTACGTAAAAAAATATAACTACCTACTTCTGTATTTTTTCAGGTCTAGCAAGTCAATCGGTCTAGGTATCCTTCCATTCTATTGCTAGATTGCCGCATCCGTTTCAGCATTCATAATTATTTACTATTTCAGCGTTTATAATTATTGTACATATAGCAATTAAACACGTAGGTAGACAGAAAATTAATATGTCCTCATATGTCCTCAAAACGTTTGCTATTATAATTCAGGGGTGCAGGAGCAACTGCATCTGCATTATCATCTTATATTTATTGAATGAAAATAAAAATCAATGTATTGTACCTACTATTTATTTTTCGCAATAACACATGCGAGTCAACTTTAGAAATTAAAGAAAAAACAGAAAGAAAAATTTGACTTCAGGCAGGAATCGAACCTGTGACCTCAGGACCCGCTGGACTGGTTATCCTGAGGTCGCAGGTTCGATTCCTGCACGAAGACAATTTTTTCATTCTGTTTTTTCTTTTATTTCTTAAATTAATGTAGGTAACGTACTTCATTGTTAAGAACTTTTCGCCCTATTGTCATTAATGGGGTCCAATGATAATTTCTTGCGACCTAAAATCGTTTGAAACACATCAATTTTCACTACAGTTCAATGAGCGTCATCAGATACAATTATTTCACACAATTGACTGTGAAGTTAAACCGACCACGTAGTTCATAGAAAAGGCAGAGGTCGGAAACTGTTGTTAATTTGCGCCAGCACAGTCCCGTTGCGAGCCGAATTCGGACGCCAGTGGTCGATGCTCTTCCGGTGTTTCCATCCAAACTTGCTAAACGAGACACTCAGTGTTTATGTTGAAGCTGAATGTAAAACTTGCAGATTGCATCTAAATCAGTGACAGCGTGGGAAGTATCTGACAACCTACCAGACAATTGGGGTTACTTTTACATTCTGCGAATTTGGTAGTTCTTTGCAATGGTTTTGTGTATGTATTTTTCTTTAGATAAGAACCGTGGAAATCTTTTCGTGCTTATTTATTTCACCTTCACTGCTCCTGACCAGTCCTCTAAAGTTCCTATTTTCTTTCCTAAGGCGTATGTTAACTTTGGTTGTATTCTATTTCTAGCACTGATTAGGTATCTTCTAAAACAAACCTTAACATTCGTCATAGTTTTTTGTCATTCTTCACAAAGTAATTATGTATATAAATTAAATTTCGAGAGGATTCGCAAACTTAGAAATGTTATTAAAAAAAAAGCGTTTTTATTTAGATATCTATGTCACGTATTTGTAAGTAAGTCATTTAATTTTATATAGGTACAATGGGAAGTATGGTATCGAATTATATAACGTCAAAATGAAATAGCTAAACGTAATAGGAAACTTTCAACGTTAGTATGTGGCACGAGAAAAACATTCAACAGGTTATACTCCCACATTCCTTAGGTCTCCGTTTATTGTTAACCCACGCAAGGCAAATCACTTACACACCAAATAGTAAAAGGAATTATTAAATCATTTGATCGAATATTTCAACGAACATATTTTATTTTTTATATAGTGTCTACAGTTGAGGTGAATAGTTTGAAAATAATGGTGCCCAACCTTCTTTTAAAACAAACCACGTATGTAAAGAATACCTAAGGATTTTTATGGACTTTTTACCGATGGATATAACAATTCATGAGGAAGGTTAAGGGGCGTCAATTAATTATGGTTTTGTTTTAACCTGCCACTATAAGTCATATAGGTCAAGTTATATAGGTCAAGGGCAAAGATATGTATACAACTGTAGTTACAGAAAATAAGTCATCATAGAAAGTTGCATAAAATTGTACGCGCACATACGCGCATAAATATGTACACATGACTGACCTTATAAATATGTATACAACACAAGCAATAATAAGTAATCAACTAAAGATGCAAAATATTGTTGTCAGTTAATGTGGCAATAATATGTATACAACAAGAAAATTAACAAAAATGCATGGTATGTAAGTATTCGAGTAATTATAGAGCATAGGTAAGTACCGTCAGCAGGAGCGGCTTAACATATATTGGTGTATACAAATGAAGGAATTCTGAACCGCATTGTTACTTGTGACGAGAAATGTATCTTGTTTGACAATCGTAAGCGCTCAGCAAGTTGGTTGGATCCTGGTTCAGCACCCAAACAATGCCCTAAACGAAAACTTACCCTCCAGAAAAGTGATGGTCATTGAAACTATTTCGATCGGGCGAGTCACCACCCGAATCCGCTGGTCAGAGCGGCCGCGATTTACACTCCTTTTGATCGCGCCAAAAGGAGACGACCAAGGTACGTCTTAAAAGACCCGGACGATTAGACCACGTTGGCCATCGCCGCTATGAATGATCATCTACAGAAACACTCCACACAAACCGCCAATACAACGCGCCGACGCCTTTCGCGCCGCGCCCGTCCCTGATCCCGACCCTATCCCCGGCCCCGCGAGGCCGATGGCATTCCGGTTATCACCAACCGAATGGAGTAGAGCGAAAGTTCCGCCCATAATCGCATATGTCTCATATGTCTCTTCGCAACGTCCTAAGCCGAGGCACGGACCCGCATGGGTCACCCTTAGGCAGTTGCGCTAACTTTTTGTTTAGGCCGGAGCGCCTTCTGCGCTCGCCGATTGCCCGGTGAAGTAGACTAGTGCCGTCTCGAGACAGGCCGCCAACATAAACCGCGACCAAAAAAATAAAAATGTTTATTATGTAGAACTGAACACAATTATGGAGAAACTTGCACGTCTCCAAACCAGCTTTGTTCAATTTTACTCCACTGCTCCTGCACGACAACGCGCGACCTAATACTGCACAGCAGACGGGATCCAAGCTGCAAGGCTGGGGTTGAAAGTTCTCCGTTATCCGCCGTACTCAACAGACTTTTTCCAGAATTTTAATACTTCTTGGCGGGAAAAAATTTCAGTACTTACCCGAAAGGCAGTACAAAATGCCTTTGAAAAATTTGTTGCCAGTCCAGCTGATTTTTTCAAGTAGGGCATCAATAACTTACCAATGCGTTGGCAAAGATGCTTTGATTAAATCCCTACTAATATTATAAATGCGAAAGTACATCATTCTGTCTCTCTGTCTGTCTGTCTGGTACCTTTTCACGTCTAAACGACCGAACCGATTTTAATGAAATTTGGAGATAGAGCTGACTCCGAGAAAGAACATATTTACAAGTTATTTATAAAACGACATCCACGTGGGCGAAGCCGCGGGCAACAGCTAGTAAATTGTAAAATAAAATTCCTTGCCATTACGTTTTTAGGAATGCGAGATGGACGGCGCGCGAGTCCAGCTCGCACTTGGCCTTTTTAGATGAAGATGTTAAGCCTGGGTTACATAACATATTTTACGTTAACAATTTTTTTCAGCCACAATAAATATTAAAATAGTAAATTCGTGGTAGAGCTCGCTGAACTAGCTCGATATCACTCTCGAGCGCGATCAGCACCACCGCATTATAATCATAGGTTGTATGTATATAATTAGCTAGGTGGTAGTGGTAATGTACGGTCGTAGAGCTTCAATGATAGAGCTCAAAGGCACACAAATATTATGTGAGTAATATGAGTAGGTATGTCAGATAACCTATAATGATGGGTGTCAATTTTGTGGGTCCTTTCAAGTGAAACATGGCGGACACAATTATTTTTCTAAATATGATATGGATTTTTATTTCAGGTTTCCTGAGGTCCAGATTTTTCAAATCCAAGATGGCGGACAGATATTTTTTATAAATATGATATGGGTGTCGATTTCAAGGTTTCTTGGGATGCTGATTACGAAAATGGCATCTGTTTTCAGATCCAAGATGGCGGACAGACTTTTTTATCTTTGATCTGAAAACAGATGCCATTTTCGTAATCAGCATCCCAAGAAACCTTAAAATCGACACCCATATCATATTTATAAGAAATATTTGTCCGCCATCTTGGATTTGAAAAATCTGGACCTCAGGAAACCCTGAAATAAAAATCCATATCATATTTTAGAAAAATAATTGTGTCCGCCATCTTTGACTTGAAAGGAGATACCATTTTCAAAATTATCACCTCTAGCAACCCTAACATTGACACCCACATTGCTTAGATAATATGTTATCGTTAGGTACTTACCATTAAGTGAAATGTAAATTGAGAAATGCGGTGATGCTCGTACGCCCTGGAGCTTCATCACTGAAGCTCTACCACGCTAACATACCCGGAACATGATAACGGTTTACATTGGAGAAAATCGATAAGTAAGTGACTTGCAGTTCAAGTAGGTAACATGTAGGTGTTCACGGCTACGAGCTCGTTCATTGGAGCTCTCTCTCCATGCATTATCACGGAACACAATAGCGTTATAACTACTTACCATTTTCAAGTAAACAAAAATAAATATTAAATGTATCAAACCTAGGGCGCACGGAACCTCGCTGTAGAATACCTTCCTTTGCCTAAAGAGGGGGGAGGTTGGGTGAGGCGGGGAAATCGGGCGGGACATCGCAGTGTCCATTCTTTACGTTATAAACAACAAATGATTCTGGAATTCTGCAACGTATTTTTTCTATATAATGGCATCGCTATTACGCATTTTGCCAGTGTCAAGTAAAACAATATTTCGTATTCGTAAAAAGCAGCGTAAAAGCAGTAAAAGTCAGAGTAAGTCAGTCAATTATCAGTCAGTCAGTCAGAGTCACAGTCAGTAATTCGAGTAAAGCGATGGCTACCTTACCAGAACATTTACAATGAAGTTTTATTGTGGTATAGTGTTGGTCCCAACACACTACCTTGTGGTTCACCAAAAGAGAGTTTCGAGTCATGCTGAGTTCTGTTAGAAATATAGAAAAATATCCAGCAAACCATGCAGTATTTTTGCCCTTGACTGTACATATACTTATATCAACAGGCGGCAGGCTCTTAAATGGATAGAGTTTTATAAAAATTAGTAATTTCCCGCGTTAAAGAATAGGTTAAAACCATTAACAAGTAGGTACAAGTTTTAAAAAACAGAACCTTGTAGGTAGGAATAATAAAAAGGTATAATAAACAATCAAACAAAAAAGTATATCCACAACACCTGTTATTGACATACATCCATGAATCCATAAGTTTTTCCCCAAACACACATGTTTAATGTTTGATCATGGTTACTAAAAGTTTACGGCCACAGGATGCAGGTGTGAAGACATTGACCTTTTCCCTTTTAAATATTCAAGGGATATTTATAGTACTTTTATGAGATCGAAGAGCAAACAAGCAATTGCTACTTTTACCAGAAAATAAAATATCCCCAACCACTAAAGGTTCTATGATTGCTACATAAGGGGAGGTATTTTAAAGTTGTGTTTTTAAAATTAGACGTACCTATATCAGTGACTCCTCTTGAGACAGTCATAGTCTACTTCACCGAGCAATGAGGGGGCGAGATAGACCTAAACCGTCCCAGTCTATTTTGTTATGTCTATTTTAAAGTTGTCAGTTGGTAAATTATATGTATGTATTTTCACACGTCCATTAAGGGGTAGGCAGTGAGTGTGGAGCGCCAGATACCCGGGTCCTGACACACCTCCCGTGCTTCTTACTTCTTTGCATTCATCATTCTCTTCATATATGCACGCCGATTGCTAAGACTTTTAACCCTACCCTCAGACAGAACTCGACCTATTTGGTCATGGTAGAACAGTCTTGGTCTTCCTGGAACTCTACAACCATCCACATTCGCATGTATATCTGTTTAGTCATTCGCTCATTCGACTTTCTTTCTATATGCCCGAACCATCGGAGCATGCCTTTTTTAGTTCGTAAATTATCATCATCATCATTTCAGCCAAAAGACGTCCACTACTGAAAAAAGGCCTCCCCCAAAGAATGCCACAACCAAGGGTCCCGGGCCGCCCTCATCCAGCGATTGCCCGCGACCTTTACCAGGTCGTCGGCCCACCTCGTGGGGGGCCTGCCTACGCTTCGTTTTCCGGTACGCGGTCGCCACTCCAGAACTCTTCTGCCCCAACGGCCGTCAGTTCTGCGAGCTATGTGCCCTGCCCACTGCCACTTGAGTTACGCTATTCGGTGGGCTATGTCGGTTACTTTGGTTCTCATGCGGATCTCCTCATTTCTGATTCGTTCTCGCAGAGAAACTCCGAGCATAGTCCTCTCCATTGTAAATTATAAACAGTTGGAATATCATAATATTGTGATGAAATGCATCAACATGTTTGTCATCGATTACATCGACCTGGCACGATATAAGATGAAATACTTCTTACAATAGCAGTCACGATAAAACACAATAACATTACGAGACGGTTACAAATTATCTCACATAAACGGCTTTCTGTGGAGAAACGGTGTGTGGCCCAGTACAAGAAGCGTAGCCCATTACAAATATCAAGGAGTAACACTTATAACCAATTTTGGACACATGATCGTTTAGTATCATGTCTTAAACCGACCAAGCATGAGTCAGGCCACGTGCAATGTAGAGGTCCATTTCTCCAAGTACATTTTATATCTAGCAAACGTGTGAAACCTACTCTGCTGTGATAGTTTTGCTTATAGTAATCCTTTAAACGTTCGACTCATAAAAGTCGTAGAGTAGTCTGTAAATCTTGCACTCAGAGTCTCTGCTTTAAGCTGAAGGACATGACGTTAAGGGTTTTTTGTAGGCAGTGTAACTTTAAAATGAGATAAACTACGTACCACTTTGTACCTATTACATGCAATCGTCGATAGCTTTCTTTACCTGAGGATGATAAGGGTATATCCAATTGCCCATCTCTACATTTTTTAACTGAGATGTGTAGTTGGACAAGGGGGTCAAGGGTGTTGGGGGGGGGGTTTTCAATTCTGGTTATAATAATAAAATATAATAGACAACAGTGCGATCTCAATCTCGAGATCGGTTTATTTATGACTGACCGGCCTATTTTAACAACATAAAACCGTTCGGTTTAAATACAACTTTTAATAAGAATTTATGGATCATGTAACGGGTTCGTGCCCAAGGTACACCTACACTTATTAACCAAACCGAGATTTATGTTTAACTATGACAACTATAGCACAAAGGGCACTGAGGAATGTGACCCACGACTGTTTGAACAGACTTGTGGACACCTTGAACTATCAACATTCATATTAATGAAATGTCTTATCTGATTTCATATTCTCTTGGGTATTTGAAGTAAGCTATTAATAAATTATTCATTTTACATACTCATTATATTATACAGTAAGTAGGTAGGTATTTATTTGGTATTTCATTCAAAATGATGTTTCCATAATAATTTATCTATTTTCTTTCTAGTATTGATCTAATAAATTGATGAATTGTAAGTGACTACTGCAGCCAAAATCTTTAGGTCAAAATACAACTACTGTTTTTCGATTAAGGGATCCGTATTAGCTGATTTTTGTTGGAGCTAAGTGTACAGCTAAATAATTGCATTGAGAGGTGTGAAAAAAATCATGGTAATAGTTGGTATATAATAAAATTACAAGGAAATCACAGCTAAGAAGGCTTCACAAGTTACAAGTGTACGAGTAATACTGGACCAACTGAAAAAGTGTAGCTACTTCCTCAAACGGGCGCATGGCTCGATACGCACTTGGTTGGTTTTTTTGTGTATATATTTTAATTCGATCTTCATGGCAAAAAACTGTAAAAGATTTTAGTGTTTCTTACTGCATTTTTTCACTTAATTATAATTTTCTATGAACAAATAAGTAGGACGTGTACGGTATTCTCGGCTCTCACGGCAACTCATAAGTGTTATAATAACAAGCTTCAACAGCTGTTTACTGTGGATCTAAGATGTTTCCCATCGTCTACATTCACCAAACAAGCGTGATCTCTGAATGAATCTGGGAAATTGCTTCTCGAACTGCCATTATGTTTCGTCTTTGTCAATTTTTTCGCTAAGAGAAATTATTTTGCCCTACTTTCATTATGTAGTGTTACTTATTTCGTTCAGGTAACATGTGTACGGGAAGTAGAACAGAATAATCTTTATTATTTATAGACATTGTACTATCAGTGGATAACCGGTTCTCATATCAGAGTATAACAAATACTGCGATAGTTATTGAAGCGGAAAGTAACATTTATTGTCCTCATACCAACAGTACATTTATATTACTTTAAACAACTAAAAAGAATCACTACATTTTGCTGTAGTAATCACACACATATTCTTCATAATTTCGATTTGGATAAAAGACCGACATTGTAATATAATGAGAACATATCGTTCAGTGTTGGCACCCCCTAGTTATTCTTGAAGATAAGAAGGTAAGAGATGTTGCGAGCTCGGCTCTGGTTCGTACACGTCCTCAAAAAATGGGTAAATTAAAGAAGAATCCGGATAAAATACATTTAATTTATTCAAGAATATATTTTTGAGTTACAACCACAGTTAATTCATCACATATTATCAAAAAAATGTATGTATCGAATAGATCAATTTAAAGAATGTCCGATGTTTTTTTTAAATTGGAAATCGATTAGTATAGTATTAACACATGAAATCGATTTCGATAGTATTTAGAAAATATTACTTTTTTCTCCAAGTACTATATAATCAAAAAACAATTTCAAAAATGAAAATGTCAAAATGACATCGCCCGCCATATTCGCCATGTTGGTTTTGAGTTGCAATTCTAACTGCAAATAATGTTTAGCAAAAATAAGCAAAGCTAAATAAGTGAAAATATGCAGTAAAAACGTTTTTATATTGATTTTGCCTGTTTAATGATATTGTTTAAATGTATTGATATACATGGCCGGAGTTCCATACATTTTTGCAACATCTCCTTTGCATGTTCCCAACAGTCTTCTCCAACTTGTTCTTTTTTTTTTAATTATAACACTAAAGCACTAACGCTTTTTAGCAGCAAAGGAGAAAACACTGTTTGCCTATTCATAAACAAATATATTGAAAGGGTCACAAATAACGGTAAATAACTATGTTTGTTCTTGTTTTGTTTCACTTGTATTTTGACGGTTGGATGTGTAAAAGCTGTAGATGAGACTTAAGGATCATTATGTTTCGCTACGACGTAAGTAGGACAGCGTTCGAGGTTTCGCAAGAGTAAAAGTATGTGTCTGTATGGTGTAAATATGAGTTGTGTGGTCTTTAAATTGTTTAAAGTTCATATGAAAAGGTTCAAATCATAATTATAGGTATGCTACAAAATGAATGCGACTGTGAATTGCTAAATCGTAACTGCTTTTGTCCATATATATGGCTTCACACATTACAAAATAATATAAAAGCATAGATAAAGGTGTTTTTTTTCACAAGTTTATGCTATCTATGATGATATATGTAATTGAAACGTGGTCGCTCACTATGGGCCTCCTAAAAACCTCAAGGAGACGCAGAGTACATGCAATGTAGCCATGCTTGGCGTCCAGATCGATGCGAGATGGAAGTAAAAATGAGGGTTCCAGCCTGTGAACCAAAGTTTGACAAGGTTGGCGACATAGCCCGCCGAATACTTAATGAAAATCAAGTGGAAGGGGAAGGCACACACAACTGGAAGATCTGACGACCGTTGGGGTAAAAGAGTCCTCGAGTGACGCCCACGTTCCGGAAGACGAAGCGCGAGCAGCGGGACCCAAGTTAAGGTTGTTATGAGAATATTTGGGGATTATCAAGTCAACGTCGACTTATGAGGAGTAGCCTAATCTGCCTGCAACTTAATGAAAATGTCAAGCGTCAACTAAAAAACAATCAATTTTGCTGTGATTTCAACATTGAGTGAGGCAAAAAATTTAACACAGCTTTAACACACTTTAGAAGTAGGAATGCCTTATGTACCTATTTGAGAGGTTTTTGTTTTGTGTATATATTTCCTTACTATCAATATATATTTTTTGTACTATTTTAAATATTAAGATGTTATTGTATTGATTTTGTGAACTTACTTTTTGAAATGAACAATTTTATTTATTTTTATATTGATATTATACAACCAGTAAAAACCTACAGTTTTATGTAATACCTACTTAAGTCAAATGTTGGTTATAAAAGCAAACAGTTAGAAAATAGACGTTGTAAATAAAGAAACTCCATAAAATACAGCAATAAATGAAAGTTTCATTCGTTTTGTAATGGTACATAATTCAAAACTGTAATTTGAAGATAATAGTTCTCAGAGTGCAGTTTGGTCTTTGCGTGACTTCTAAAATAACGTGAAAGGTTGCAGCCATGTCTATGCTTCTAAGATTAAACAAGTTGTTACCGATAGATCAAGGCTCAATCAAGTTTGGTGAAATATGTATAGCAAAAGGTCTTAATATCATCGGTAATAACAATATGATATAACGGCATGAAATTGAATGAATAATAATATAAGTAAGCATAATATGTTGGTTATTTTCATATACATACACATAAGTTCCTAATAATTAGTTACTAGAATATAGCCTTTTGTCAGCTTATCTGTGGTGTTTGCGAATGTGGAAAAATTCTCGGCATTAGTTTATATGTATAACGAAGTTAAAAGGAAAATTATCACAGCTGAGTAGGCTTTACAAGACTGTTACGAGTAATAGTCGATGAACTTATAAAATATACTGAGAAACGGAACCACATTGTACGTGGTCCAACATCCACTTGACCGGTTTTAAGTTATAGGTACTACATATCATAATTAAGACGATGTTTCTGATTTGAAGCTTTATGTTTCGAATCCATGTTTCTAACCTATAGAAATAGTTATTTGGAACATACTTCCTACCCCGTAAGGGCACTGGAGTGAAGATACATACATATATTCAGAACATAAAACATACAGATACACAAAAATCCATTATAGATAAACCTTATAGGCAATGGTTTTTGTGTGTCTTCGCATGTAACATCCTAATTTGTGAGAATGTTTTTAAAAATAAACTGAAAAAAGAAAAAGTTATAAAGTAAATAATAATATTTATTTCGGTCTGTATTTCTCTATGACTGTTATCTTTAAAAGTACTCCATCAGATTCGATTATATGGTAAATAAAAGTTTTGATATCCTTTACTAAATTATGTACCTACCTATCATATTAATTATATTGAATTGTATTTTATATATTGAAGATTGAAACAAGCACCTTCCTAATAAAATGTAACCGACAACTAAAACAATACAATAATATCTAACTGAGTCTATCTATAAATGACTTGCAGGTCCGACAGACTTTCCTCTGTGACGTGTTAGTTACCCTAAGCCCTATTATAATATATCCTTTATACCTCCCTGTCTGGTATCCGATTCTTAATATTGACACATAAGTAATTTTAAAGATTATGCAAACAACCATACATTTTAGGTGTATGAGATTAGTCGAATTAGTGACGTAAATTTAATGTAAACCAAATGTTACTTCAATAAAAATAGAGTCAACAGAAGTGTTCGAGAACGTAGGCATTTTTCTTCGTTTTGGTAGGTGCACTATCCAATTTACAACTAACTACTTCCAATTTATTTGATAAATGTCCATGGTATACAATGATAATGTTTAATGTAATGTTACCGTTGAATATAACATTTCTGCAAATTTAAAGATTTACTCATTTTTTCTTGATCTAGACAGTATTGAAATACCTATGTATATTTCCTTTACGAGTATAGTTTGTATTATTAAAAGTACACGAAGTAGAGACACAACAAGTAGATTGAACAATTTAGTTAGGTCTACTGCAACAGTTCAGTTTGTGAATAGGTATATTAATTTTTATTTACTTTCATCGTGTTTTGCAGCAACTGGAATAAACTGAAATGAAACACTTCTAACCTTTCAAAATATTATAAATTTAGGTTAATATGAATAATTTCGTTGAAACTCTAACCCACTCCTTCGTCCGTAATTGGAAGATCACGTTTGTATCCGCGTTAATGACACCAGTTCCCATAATTGGTAAAACAAGGAGACATTATGATAAACTTTTGGCAATGATATAAGATTGTAAATGAATCATTCGCTCTTTTATTGTAATATTGTACTATTATTAATGTTATTTTTTGTCAGGACTTATTCTAGCATAGGAACTTAACGTTATGATGAGATAAGTACAGATGGTAGAGCTAGTTTCAAAGCTTGTACATCTAGTATCTTGTATAGCTTGTATACCTATGTAAGCTTCTTATTGTATTTCTTTAAAAGGAACTTAAACTAAAAGAAAACTATTCATATTTTATAATCTCTTAGTCCTGATTTGCACAACAATTATTATAACAATCAACGGATTAATCGTCTAATGGATTGATGTTCGTTACAATGGGTACCGCAATATGCATACGGTATAGTTAATAAACTGAGGGTGTGGGATGAATGCACTACGATGGCGGGCTTTTAAGATGAGTTTTCATACATTTATTCCAATATAGCCCTTAACAGCACAGTAATAAGGGCCTCGAAACCGTATTCTTTATTTTGTAGTTTTGTCTACCCAAGTGTGGCGAAGCGAGGAGCCAAATTGCAAGGGGACGGAACCCTCGCAATGCAATGTTGGAAACTATATTTTTTTTCATTTCGTTATCAGCTTTACAGCTGACTGGATAAATTTCAAAATCATCGCGGTACAACTACAAATATAAAGATTTTTTGAAACTTCTGCAACGTTTATTTTTTTATACTTAATACCTACCAGGAATTGACTTTTGTAATATATATAAGTAATTTATAGAATATTACAAGTCTTTTTCGATATTATTAAGATACATTAAGCCCTGAATATTTTTAAATCAAGTAGGTATAATAATATAGTTTTAATAAGTATACCGCGTCATTAAAATTATAGTACCTAATAGTAACCAGTACTGGTAAAGTAAAATTACAATAGTAACATAAATAAATACAATTAACTTAATAGTAAAGAAAAAACTTTTTTCAAACCTTATAGCAGAACACTGAAATCCAATGCGAAGGACATCAATTGAAACTCTTCAGAAATTTTGATCATTCCAGTTTTATTAACTGGAATAATATTTCAATCATACAAAATTCATCACACAGAATGCAATCAAGTTTTATTGTATCGATCCCTAAAGTAGTGGACACACGACTGTAGCGGACTAACCGACACTACACTAACCCGCGGCACGTTCGTTTGTGCCGAGCGTAGAATTAATACTAACATAACCTCAAAATTAAGCCGCTACGACACTACGTATTCACTCTCTGTGTTCAAATTCATACTATTTCCACTGGTGAAATAGAGATCATTTTAGAGCAGCAAAATGAATTCAGTATGATGCAGAGTCATCACAGTAGAGCTGTTTAAATTAACGACATATAAAATAATTGACGTCATAATAACGAACAAATACCTAATAGTTACTTAAATTTTAAATAGATCGTTGGTAGGTATTTAAAATCATTCGTGATAAAACACATGAGTCCACATTTTTAATTTTATGCCTTTGATCAATAAAAGTAACTCATTTGCTAAAGGGTGAAAAAAATATATAAGTTATTGATGATGTTGGCATAAATACAACATGTTGTTCATAATATGACTTTCAGCAAGAAGAGATCATTTAAAATTGAATTTTCATTTAAATTTGAAAATGATACATAAATATTAAACAAAACAAACTGAAATTTTAGTTTGTTTACCTTCAGAATCTAACTTACCTGTTATTTGAACTTACATATTGCACCATAGCGTAACAAACAATTAATAAAAAAACAAAGCAGTCTTTAGATTTTTTTGTACTGAAGCTACTCGACAGGTACATTCTATACAGGACTCCCAAAAAAAATCTTTGAGACACGTTTGTGTACCTGCTTCACGTGTCCAATTCACCCCTCGGGTGTTTAAGAAACTATTGAACTATTGAATGAGTGATTTTGTACAGACACTAACAAATAAGTAAGAATATATTTTTGTTTAGATTTGAGTTACAGAGTTGCGTTAAATCTGTAATGCAAATCTAATTATTTTACAAATATAAGTGTAGACTTTACAAAAATTTAAAAGATCTCTATAACTCTTTGCATTTAATATTACTATTAGGCTTATATATATCTACTTGGTAGATTTTGCGTAGATAATTAGGTATTTATTCTTTATCGTACAAACGCAACACAAGACGTTTTGTATGGCTATACAAGATGACGTGTTTTGATGGGTGGGGATGAATGGTTAGATTAAGCCAAGATAATACGTACGATCTTCAGCAAAAGTATTGATTATATCTTATTGTTACACACGAGATTTCATCAAGGTTTTATACAAACCCACACTGTCTAGCACCGGGTGGCGTCGACAAGACTGACGACATTGTTTTCGTCGAGAAATTCTTTCCTTTTTGTAAAATTTACTATTAGAAACAATTTCAATATTTAAACAAACAAGCAATTACATACCATGGAGTTTGTTTGTTTAAAGAAATATGTATTTACTTATAGATATAAAATTAGTAAGTAGGTAGGTGGTGTCGGTGTTAGAGAAGATTTTTTTTCTTCAGGTGTAGGTAGGTAGGTATTTAAGTTCTTGTAGATAAAAACCAGTTGAGTGAACTTTTATCCTTCTCATTTTTATAATCAAAAAGTTGGTTTCCAATAATATATTATACCTATATTATGTAACTGTAGGTATACATTCGAGTCACGGGTAAACAGCCAGAAATATAATAAAATTATCTACCTAGTTTCATTGTCCGAAATGAAACTATGTTGTCCTATTTCTAGCTGACTTTTTAAAAATATACCCTAATTGCCCATTTCGAGATACTCAGAGCTCCAGTCTCGACTAAGGTACCTAGAGTAGGAGTTCGAAATAGGTATGTAGTTCGAATATTTACCAAAGAGACATCCTCTTCATATTTATAAAACTATTATACATAGGTACGTGAAGCAAAAACTTGTACTTGTAACTTGTAAACTTTTTTATGAAAATTACGCTGATGGATGAGCTTGAAAAATTAAAAGTGCACAATGCTACATTAATATTTTTTTAAAATACTTAATGCATATGAATAAATCAATCAAATTCTGGCCAAATTTCGACCATTAGACGATCACTCGTGTATTCTTATCGTCATAATTCGTCGGATTTAACATGGATCGAACATTTGCTGTGACATTTCTACTCAGTATTATTTTAAGCCGTAATATTTAATTGGTCAGACTTTTATTGACCCTCAGATTAATAACTGGCAAGTCCAATAAATAAATGTGCTCGTATCCGTCCAACTAGACTTGCCCTACAAAACTTTATAAGGTGTTTGTCAAGACCATAAAGGCGTGGGGAATAACGTTCGTGGGTCGACTAGCGGCGCGTGTTTCCTGCGCTTGCGCGTGCTATACGTCTGGAGGGTGGGAGGGGAGGGGGGCACGTCCACGACTCCAATTTTGAACCAGGTATAATAAACATCGATATACTGAATGGCTATGGAATTATAACTACCATTTTTTAATGTCATAAATCGACAAACACCACATACTACAATGCAGATTTGTTAAAATTATAGGTTCGTACTAATTAATGTAGGTAGGTAAGTCCCGATAGACAAACACGATCGAGCTGCATATTATCATGTAGATTAGGTAATGCGGTGGTGCCTTTGCTCTCGAACTTCGTAATTGGACCTTTGTCACCAGAAAACAATAAAATGTAAAAAAAAACCGTAACTTCACGCCTGTAATTCCCGAAGGGATTGGCAGAGGTAAAGGCATGCATTCAATCATACATGCAAACACCCACGATTCGCCGGTTACGTTTTGGCCCATGTAACAGATGGCGAGCCTATTGACATCTCCGGGCACATTATCAAACTTCGAGGTACCTACTGGGAAACTTCCAGAAAATGGAAAAATCCAAATACTACCAGAGACAAAGGCTTTTACACCGTTATCTCTAACCCGACCCAAAAATCGAACCCAGAACCCCGGCGTAGTAGTAGTGGCTTGATACCACCAGGCTACTGAGGCAGTTACTTTGTTGTTTTACTATAGTGATAAATAAACGATACTTTTGCGGAAGTCATTTGTGTATATAAAATTACCTACTTCTTATTGCAAACAATTGTACATACGGTATGTATGTACAATAGGCGTTAATTTTGGATATTTTCAGTGTTTAGAGTACATTACTGATTAAATGTAATGGCCCTGTTATAACTATCACAGAGACATAACAACTTTGGTCTCAGGGAGAAGTAAGTAGTTGACTCAATGTGAGCTGCATGTTTGTCTCCTATCTGCCTTAAACAAATAAAAATAAATACCCGTTCAGGGTTTTTGGCTTCAGTTCAATTTTAATTCGTTAGTCTTTTCAAAGTACGTTTTATCGAATTGGGCAATACGATATTCAGGGTACATACAACTCTAGTAGTATATGAATTTTTGTCAAGATAGATCAAGACTAGGAAGCACATCTCAAAGGTTAACGCAGATACATATTGCCACTTCGTTTTGTACTTACAAACTGACTTTTTTTTAATGTTATGAAGCGGCAAACATTCAATGCAGTTCACATTGATGGCAAGTAAATACTGTAGCCTATTAACATAATGCCAATTCTGAAGTGTAAGTTGTTATCGTTCTTCTGTGCCAGAAATCACGGATCTGTACACTACCATCTGACCGAAACATGATAGCGCTGAACACTACCACTTAGCTTAAAGTAGATTAGGGAATGCGCTGGTGCCTATGCCTCCGTCACTGTTGCTCTAGTCTCTAGTACAGATACCATCAATTTTAACTGTATATAACAAGTGTATAATATAAAGAATATTTTAAACACTGTCGGTACCTAAGTACCTATCACGATTGAAAACAGTTTTTCATAGAACATGATGCAGAATTATTTATTTTTAAAATGTCGTTGTTTTTGGTAGGCTTCCTAGGCTCATAAATAAAAGTAGTGTGTAACTTTCTATTTTTATTCCACTTACTTAATGTTTAAATGGAATTACGAATTTTTTATATGTTATAAATATACTGTATTCATTAATGTTGTGGTTTTAGGACACTTATATATTAACGTGCTTACGCATGGCCTATTTTGTTTGATTCATAATACACACTAGGTATATTGATGATGTTGCTTAGTTTAGTTTATAATACGCAATTGAAGAGTAAAATAACTTCGGTAGCTTAGTGGTAAAGCGGCTGGACTGGTTATCCTAAGTTCGCAGGTTCAATTCCTGCCCGAAGTAAAATTTTTCTTTCCGTATTTATCTTTAATTTCTAAAGTTCACTCGCATGTGTTATTGCGAAAAATAGATGGTACAAGTAAAAAAACATGTCGATGAACATATTTGTTTTCGTAATATACCTACATTTCATACTAATTCTGCTATTAATAATTCTGCGATAAAAATCCAAAATACCATTCATGATGAAAATCGCCATTCTTGAGTAACACGTATAGTACACAATATACCTATCATAATATGTTGTCAAAAATTGTCGCGGAACATGTCATAAACTTTGAAATTTTGAATGATAAATTAAATAAAAAAGTTAACGCTTCGTTAACTTTTTAAACCTTAACAATGCTACTGTTGCAACCAGGCCCGGAAGTTATTTCACTTAATTATTTAAGCATTCACACTACTGGTTCATTTGAAACTTGATACTTAGTTTAGATGCAGGTACTAATATATGCTTGTGATATTTTATATAAGTAGGTATGTTGACTGATGCTGACATAGAATATTAAATATATAAATGAATAAATCTAGGTAAGGTAGAGTCGTGAAGAAGAGACCAAAATATTTTTGTCTTCTAGTACCTACTTGGATAAATTTAATAATAAAACTATGAGAAATGGATAACTGATTTATAAGGGAAGTCAACCTCTTAAAAGGTACAATTAAAAATGAAGAAAAAGTATGAAAAACGGTCAGAACACATGCAGAGCCATAGAATGCGTCAGTTTGAGACCTTTTGTTTCTGGAGTGTATTATAAAAAAACAGTTGGTATTTTTTTAAGCAAACAACAAACCATTCTTACAAACCACTCGAAGTGTACCAGCTCGTTATTCCTGTCGTGTGTAAGTACAACAAAAGGTTCGTTATATAAACATCTTGGAGCTCACGTTGTTCTCAGAAGAGGTACCTACATCTACTTCCACTAGTAGCTGGAGGTGATAAAAATATAATGTAGAATTCGTCGAAATAAAGTTCTTAATAAAATAAATTTTTCAATAGAATTGTGCTAATCTTCTAAAATAATAATACACATACTCTTTGCCTTATAGGTAAAGTACCTATTTGAGTAAGTTGTACTAAAAATTTACCAAGTAGGTAGTGTATTGCCTTGAAATTTTAGACAATATTTTGATATTGTCCGATTTTTCTTATTAATTAATATAGGCTGAGTAAGAGGCTTGATTAGTTCACGAGTTATATCTGCTATTTACCTCCCTGTAGTTAGGGACATAATATTATCTTTTTTTATTTGTGAATATTCTTAATACCTATTATCCACATGTATCCGATATTACTCAATAACAATATAGGTTCATTCCCTATCAAGTGGGTTTTAAGAAACACAACTCGTCATCTGCGCGTAGGTACACATGAATTCAAGTAGTAGATATGTTCTTTTTAGAACTCTTTCAAAGATAAAACAAGTTCAATACATTGGTTTGTACAGAAAAAAATAAAAAAGGGTACCAGGTAAAAAACTGCTTAGAAATATTATTTAGGGAACCTAAAGAATATTCCCTGGCATTTAAAATATTTTTAACCCCACTGGAATAAAAATAGTCTTTCCAACTAGGTACCTAACAGTAGCAGCACTCCATTCTAAACTTCAATTTTTTTTTTTGATTCTGTAGTGTTCTGTACAAATCTTGTCATCATCCTCTATGTACATTATAAGTACCTACTTACTTATCATAGCAAGTACAAAAAGTAGCAAATAACATTTTCATACAAAATATATAAAAAATATTTTATTTCATACAAAAAATACATGAATATAATCATACATCATACCATTATATTTTGGACGTAGAATTAGAGGTGCGCCTCTCGTTCAAGGTCTTGTTCAATGTACTATTGTTACATGACCTCTATGCCATTTGCTTTTATTTACTTCAATTTGCACTACAGCGACTCTATCGCATGAATAAAGATTATCCAATTTAAACGGTCCATTCATAATTATGTTCAAATTCTTATTACACCTACTCACAACACTTGCGCTTGGAATTCACACAAAACTTATTACAATAAACGGGTGTCTATTGTCTTAATAGTTCAACTATCATAACTGTAAAATTTTCATACTTTTTGTCCCTAATATGTCATAATACCGTAACTGTAATTATATATCCAATTAATGTACACCTTGATGTATGTAAGAGAGTAGCTGAGTCCCACGCTTCACTCTGTGAAATATACTAATCGCAAAACTCCGGATGATATCACTCGTCTTAATCCGGGTCGCCATTGTCTGGTTGTTAATGGCCAGTCTTGTTCATTATCGTCTCCTTTAATAATCCCTATACAAGCAAATTGTTAAAGTGTTGAAAGTGTTGTGTCACGATTGCGGTGAAGAATATGATTTTAATTGATGTTCATTAACATCAAATTCTATCAATCTGTTTCTGTATCTTTGTCTGCAAAACATGAACTGATTTGATTTTGCATAGAGCATTGCATTTCCGTATAAGGGTGTACTTACTTAAAACATACCCCAAAGTTACTAAGTAATTAAAAATTGCCTGAATGTTAACCATTCAGGACATTTTCGAGGAGAACAATAAAATAATATTGGACTAAGCTACTAGACTAGTAGATAAATAAACTTGTCTATTAATAGACATTAATTTTATAAAGTACTAGGTAACACTTTAAATAAAATATTTATTTATAACTTAGGTACAAAAGAACCAGATTAAAATCTAATAGTTGTAATTGCATTAAAATAGGTATATTTATATATACATATATATACATTATGTTGTATGTTGATGCAATTTCCTTTACGGGGCGGGGGCTACTCTGCCTACAGAGTGCGTGGTTTTTTAGGTAATTCTATATCGAAAATAAATAATATAGGTTTTGATCTTGTCATCATATCAGCCATAGGACCACTGCTGAACATAGGCCTCCCCCAATGACCTCCAAACTCAAACTCAATCAATGTTAGGTTAACATCACGAGAGGACTGCCAAATCCACTTGTCGCGGTATTTTGATGAGAAGTCCCAAAATGTTTATAGCAATGGGATCATGTCCCTACCTACAAGATGGCAAAAGGTTATCGAACAAAATGGTACATACATACTTTAGTTAAATTTAAATAAACTATATTAAAAAATGTTTTGAATTATCTTAAAAAATGCGAAGAAACTTTTTCCCCAAGCTAATAAAATCAGCGAAAATCTAAGCACGAAGCGCGTTGTTTTGCAAATAATTTCAATATTCCGCGAAAGAGGTAGGTAAGGCAAGCTACTTAGCTACACAATATGCAAAATAGATTAAATGACTAATAGTGAAATAATTCAAGAGCCTAATGGCAGTTGTTCAAACAAAGTTAAGCTGTTAACATGCCGCTTGGTTTTAAATGTTTCCTATTAAAGTACTTAGACTATCCAGCCGTCAAGGGCAAACAAGTGATTCTTTTGTTTGCCAGGATAAGGCATACGTATACATTTAAACCATAATAACCATATGTTAGTAGCAAAGAATAGAAATGGTAGCCACTGTGTTAATTTATTTCGTCGTAATTTTGTTAATGAAGAGAAAAACAGGTCAAGTGCGTGTCGGAACACGCGCAGTATAGGGTTCTGTAGTTTTCAGGTTTGAATAATGTAATGAATTTCCTGCCCGAAGTCAAATTTTTCTTTCCGATTTTTCTTTAATTTCTAAAGTTCACTTGCATGTGTTATTGCGTAAAATAAATAGTATAATGTTATGAATAAAAAATCACGGAATAGATCTGTTCTGTGAAAAAAATAAATGAATATTTTCTATGGAATTGCTCAAAATTTTCGAGTATACATATAATACATTTGGTCGACTATTACTCGCAAACTTGTAGAGCCAACTTAAGTGTGATAGTTTTCCTTTTAATTTCGTTATAGGTATGTACTATTGCCTACTATTGCCGTAACGTTTGAATTTCTAACAACAACCGTTTAGTTGGTAGAGGGAGACACTTGACTCTAACGAAAATTGGCACTTTAAAGCTTAGTAAGTCACGAACAGTTACCTAAATCGAAAAATGATGTTTGCACACGCTAATATTTTTGAAATACCTATCTAACGATATCACACACTATATAGAAATCGAAACAAACTATAAGTTACATGTAGGGGGGGTACCTTTAATAATTTTTTTTTCATGTTTTTATTCTACCATTTTGTCGGCGTCACTAAGGTGTATACTTGTGCCAAATTTTAAGTCACTAGTAGGTACCAATAGTTTTTGCGCTAAACCGCGGACGGACAGCCAGACAGACGTACATGGCGAAACTATAAGGGTTCCTTGTTTACGACGGAATCTTAAAAAGCGGCTACAATGCCTACAATAAAATGTATTAGCTAACAATAATGCTCTACTCTTCTACCGTATGCGTTGTCGTCATTTATTACTATATCAATAAATGTATTATGTTTATATATCTATTAACTTACTAACCTCGAATATTGTTGGCATAGTAGGCTTTCAACTTACAGCAACAACTTTTGCCGCGCCTGATCACGATGTCTTCGTCGAATATCTATCTACGCTTATCTGCAGATTGAGGTTCGAACTACGAGTGCGTAGTAGAAGAAATATCAAAAAATATATGTATTTCAAATGTGCTGTGAAATTTGAAGAGTTCCCTCGATTTCTCCAGGATCCCATCATCACATATTGACATGGTTACAATGGGACCAACCACGTAATATACCCTTTCAAAAATAAAAAATCATCCATTGGTACAGGCGTTTTAAAATTATCGGTGAACATACATAAAAAAAAATCCGGACGAATTGAGAACCTCCTCCTTTTTTCGAAGTCGGTAAAAAATGAAAACGTGTCAAAAATAATGTAGGTACTTACTTGCTTGTTAGTGGTTATTTAAAGAAACAGAGTTTATAGGTATGTTGGTTTTACAATTGCCATTGCGGTTAATATTTTAATGTGAGTAACTCCGTGTGAAAAAATTACGGTTAACGACAAAGTCATGTTGTTTTCCTTTACATCAGACGTGAGTGTAGGTATACTTACAATGCAGTCTGTTTATTGTTTGTCGCGATTTTGTGGCGACAAAGTTTGACGTCATAATATTTACGTAGTACCTATTAGCAAAAACATTTTATTGCTTGCATAATCATGTTTTACATAATGAACACCTATTGACATTTCAATTATGTATCTTCAAGTAAAATTTTTGACAAAGAAATCAAGTTTTGATATGTTTGATATTTTGGATGAATTAAAATTACTATTAGGGGATAGGAGACTAGACATAGGAGTCATCTTCCTAAATAAGTTGACAATAAAGCTTTAAGTAGTTATGTAGGTACGTCGTTCATACATCAAAAGAGATTCCGACGAATTAATTGTTCTCGTTCGTCCGAAATAAATATTTAATTAAGGTAAATCATAAATCTAAACGTTTAATAACTTGAAATGACCGAACGGGTCTATCTATCAATCCATAGAATTAAATGTTTTAAATCAAAGTTAGGTATACTATAAATAAACTGACTAACACTGCACCAATCAATTACTTCGCAAAATAATCAAAATCATACCCAAATTTAAATTTAATATTCAATTGGATCAGACTACCCCGCAGTTTACAATACATTAATACCGTTTGTTAGAAGGTCACCGCGAGTTCAAGTGTTTGAAGAGCGGCGATCAGCCTCGACAATGGTATACGGTTTCAGCATGGGAAACAGCCAACAGAAGTTTCCACTTGAATAAGCACCGAGCGCCTATCAACAAGACAAGTTACATGTCCCCGTTATGTTACCCGCATCTGTTTCTAGTACGACCGTGTAATGCGTTTTTCAACCCACTTTTTATTGGTAGATTTCCTAATTTACGGAATTACAGAAGAGAGTTTTATATTGAAAGAAGACTGGGGAAATTTGGCCCACCATTATGGCGCGGCCACGGATGAGAGCTATTAAAAATATATGTTTATTTTTATTTAATTGTTTGTGTGTATAAAGACTCACGGAGAAAAAAGAAGTTTAACGGCATATTGATAAACCGTTGTTGTTCATTGATGGAACTTCATTATGTATTTGGTGTACAGGGTTGATTGAAATTAGCGCATCAACTCTTGCAGGCAGCCTTTACATCAATACCAACAACATTTGTTCTACGACTTTTTATAAATCTTGATATACCTAAAACCTAATAAATCCTTCTTGTGCTAACCTATTATTTTCGGTTTTTATTCCTTCTGGGAACAATAGTTGCGGTATATCGTTAAATAAATAGAAAGCAAGTCTGTATATTGAGGTCATTGGTTTATTGTTGTATAGCATATTGTAACGATGCAATAGTTTAAATACAGGTAGGTACCTTGGCGCCTGGAAAGGAGGGGGGAGGAGGAGGTTATTGGATATTTTCAATTATGCACTTTACCCAACTTTACCCGATTGACATAAGTTTTTAAAATATATATACGTATAATACTTACTAATAAAATACGCACACTCACAGCCTAATCAACACGAAACTGACCCTAGAAAAAGGTACATAAAAAAATCGACATCGTAATCGGCTAATCGGTAAAGCCTTTAAGGAGACGAAGTACGAACACACATTCACTGAAATTTTAGCACTATATTGCATTTAGCCTTTTAAGTAGGTATGCAAAGTAGACAGGAAAATATATGTAACAACAAAAAAAACTGAGTTTATCTTGCAATGTCCCAAAGACGCTTGAAAACCTAAACAACAATAACATCTCATACTTTAGACACAAACACTTTAGTTTATTTTAGATAACTAATAAATCACAAGTTGTTGTTCTTTCACCTATAAATAGACTGTTGTATGAGTAAGGTATAATAATAAAAGTATTTTGTGGCTAAGCTATATGGTGATTCGCTTGTCTGTTATATTTTGAAATATATTGTAAATATTATTTTAATAGATTTATGATATTTTTCTTCACCAGTAAGTACGCTTCGTCCAGTATTTTCGTGTTGTTTTGTCATATACTGTCTTCACATTGTATACCTACCAACTGTAAAAATTAACAGTGTCGTTTCAGTAATTGTGTGTTTTTTCTCGTTATATTCAAAAGATGTATTCTACAGGTACCTATATGTATTATATTGTTAGTCGGCATAGGTACTATCGTAAGACTTAAAATAATGATATTTATAGTTATCGCTCGCATTTGACCACAAATACCATAATCATTGTTTTTAACATTAGATGCATCGATTTTTGTCAACATTTTCCCTATATTATTGTGACCAACCATGACGTGTCCATTTTAATTAATATAATAATAATTGAATGAATGACTACATGACGGTAATACAGTACCTATTACAATATTCTCTGCAAAATTATTATTGTAAAAGATGACTTATTGTTATTATCATTACGCTTATGCGTCATTGATTTCAATTGTTTTCAAATTGGTTTTCATAAGACGCCATGAATAATTTTATAGTAGACTAGCTGTGGCCGCGACTTCGTCTCCGGGAGAATTTATGATTGTTCAGGACGAGTATCTACCCGGACGAAGTCGTGGGCGCAGCTAGTATTCATCTCATATAGCACCTATATAACACCTTTATGTCGATGATCTACAGAAATACTGCCAGACAGATGTTGATAGTATTGACACTTGCATTAAGAAAATTAATTTTAATTTACAAAAAATAAGCACTTGGTCTAAAAAATTCGGACTGAAAGTTAATTCTAAGAAGTGTCAGGCCATCGTTATTGGAAGCCCAAGGCAACTAACTAAGTTAATAACCAATTCTATTGCACCTGTCACCTTTGAAGATCAGATAATTCCCTTTTCTCAGTCTGTAAAGAACCTGGGATTATACATTGATTCCACCCTCAGTTGGAATGACCAAATTAGCGAAGTTTGTCGTGCAGCATATGCATCGCTTAGCTCCCTTAATAGAGTTAGAAACTTCCTTCCCACTCAAATAAAAATACAACTTATTCAGGCACTTGTTTTACCCATAATTGATTATGCTGATGTGTGTTATCTGGACCTTAACGAGACATATCTTGACAAACTGGACCGATTAATTAATAATGCTATTCGATTTATCTTTCGTCTGCGCAAATTTGGTCATGTCTCGACTTACCGGACACAGTTAAAATGGCTTCCCATCCGCCAAAGAAGGCAATTAAAAATTCTTTGTCAACTTTTTCGATTCTTTTTGTTAATTCGTCTCCTAATTATCTTAAGCACTTTTTTCAGTACCTAAGCTCTTCTCACTCTTTAGATCTTAGATCAAACGAGTCCTCTACGCTCTCTATCCCTCTTCATCGATCCGGGCTCGTCTCCAATTCTTTCGGTGTTCAAGCGGCTCGCTTGTGGAATGCGTTACCTGACACTCTAAGTAGGTCTGGTTCTAAACTCACCTTTAAAAAAAATCTGAAATCCTATCTTTGTCAATAAACTGCTCCATGTTATCATCATCATATTTATGTATGTATTTATGTATACATGTTTGTATGTATATATATTTGTTCATATCTATGTAAATATATATTTTTTAATGTATTTTGTAACTAAATGGTAACTATTTGTTTTAGTATTTATCATGTATCTCTAGTATTATTATTATTTTTACGTCTATGGTTTCCCATGTTTGCTGTGTCATCATACCGCCCACCAAACTCTCTGAACTGCGAATGGTTTAGCTGGTAGAGAGCGCTTTTAGCGTTAAGCTCGCCATTTGTACCAATATCATGTATGTATTGTGTGACAATAAAGAATTAAAAAATAAATAAAATAAATATTTCAGTAGCTTAAGTTACTCCCTATTACACAAGCTATCTGCCAGTGAAAGTCCCGTCAAAATCGGTCTAGCCGTTCCGGTGATTAGCCGGAACAAACACACAGGCAGACAGACAAAAGTTGTAAAAAATGTGGTGTATGTACCATGTATACATACATATTTGCGTTTAGTAAAAAGCGTTTATTTTTAAATTACAAACAAACACTCCAATTTTATTTATTTGTATAGATACTCACTTAGAAACAGTAAGTTAGGTATAACGCTTAGTTACGTCGTTTCCATATTGTGGAAGTGAATGTTGTGTATTGTCTAGCACATACAAATTATTGGGAAACAAATAAGTAAGTAGGAACATGAATTAAAATCTTAATCTAATATACCTACGAGTTGATATAACTGTGCTCCAACCAGATAAATGTTTGTATTTTTTTTGTAAACAAGTTTGTAAGTGCCATCTGCTTATGATTTAATAATATGTTGACGAAGATCAACATAATTAGTCAAGTTGCCAATAAATGTTTCACATTCTGACCACTGCGTTCAATAACCTTGCCAATTATTAAAATTGATGCATTGAGCTCTACAATACAGACATATGGTAGAGCTCATTGCACTGCATTATATTCCTCGTTAAGACTGGTCGTCACAAGCTCAGTGTATATGGTAGAGCTCATTGCACTGCATTATATTCTTCGTTAAGACAGGTCGTCACAAGCTCAGTGTTACTAAGTAGGTTCCTAATGTTATGACTCTTTTGTAACAATAAGTACTAACCACAGAAATCTAAATAACAAGGTGATATATAGCCCTCAAAAATAATGGTTCCTCTGGACGTGCCTATGATGTCATTAACTATTATTAATATTTCGAAATAAGTATTGAACATATTCCTGTTATAAATTAATTTATAAGAATTTTACAACAAATTGCACCTTGCACCCTATCCCCATTTAACACCAAACTAAGTCCAGTGGAGGTGGCCACTTCATAGGTGGAAAATGAATTGCCGCTATTTGAGATTATACTAAAAATGTTTTTGCGAATTCTGTTCTGTGCGAATTTTTTTTGTGGAATCTCTAATCTAAATTGGCAATAGACCACGATTGGCATAAGTATCAATTCGAATAAAACCCTGAAAAAATTCAGTTGGCATCATAGTAAAATTGCAGAAATTCACGTTGCATAATGTTAATTCGCATAACGATTTTTTCGCATAAAGAATACATCGCACCATGATCATGTCGCATCATACTCATGTAACTTATGCTCATATGCCAGAACCGAAACGATGTCATTGTTAGATGGATTCATAGGTGAAAACTGAACTCAGATCACACTGTTGGTTAGGTTAGGTTAGAACTGTGACCCCCCCGAGGGTTTCCACCATGTCGTGGCGGGGGGGGGGGGGGCTCAGTACCCGGTGGTTGGCCTCACACCGGCGAAGCCAAGAGGCACTCAGAGGGGGAGTGGCGTTTGGCGTGGCTCTACCCGCCACTCGCTGCTGTTGTGAGGAGATGGCTGGGGATAGGGTGCAGGGCCAACGACCTACCCGTTCACCTCTTCCCCAGCCAGGAGACGGCTGCCGGGAAAGGCACTAAAAACCCCTGGGTGTTCCGACTCGTCCGCCATCAGTGGCGGGGTCACGGGAAAGCTATCGCACACATCCGTGACCCCACCGGTGGCTGCTCGTTGCCAAGCCCATCTCGGAGCCTTTCGGCTCCAAACCACACTAGTGGCGTACGGAACACCTGCACGCCATCCAGCCCGAGACCTCTCCATTCGGGCGACGAACATCCCCTAGTCCAGCGCCCGAAGGTCCCTGCCTCGACCACTCACAACTCCAGGGGCACACAGTCCGGCCCCGAGGGAGCGGCAGTGACAGGGATGAACTGACCCATACCCGTACACCTCTTTCCAAGCCGCCTCCCCACCACGTCCCCATCTTACGGCAGGACCACCGCTAGGCGGCTGGGGATAGGGTGCAGGGCCAAGGACCTACCCGTTCACCTCTTCCCCAGCCAGGAGACGGCTGGGGAAAACTGCAAACCTCGAAAATATCGCGAAAAAAAAATTCTGCCTCACGAAATTATGCCAGAAATATTCGTGCCTAAAAACAGAGAGCCATGGAAAGTGGACTTCAATAGCTTACTTGGATTGTAAGCTTTTATTAAAAATAGAAATGTAAAGAATGAGAACTTAAAATCGCGTCTTCACACTGATGAAAGTTAAATTCAAGATTTTTTCTCTGCACATTTTATTTAAATAAGTATAATAATAAGATTGATTAGGGGGCAGAGCAGCTTGTTGCGAGCTGTTGGTGAGTAGCGACACCACCCCCTACCATCATCTCGAGTTCCTCCGAGAGAACTGGGCTCCGCCTCGTCCGCCACACAGAGGTACGGCCGGACAGAGCATCAGGTCTCTCACCTCTGGCTTACCTTCATTGGCCGGTCAGAGTGGGGCGCTAGAGGTATGGCATTTGCAGAAATTTAGATAATAGGCTGTTGTCTAAATTTCTGGAAGAGCCATACACTCGGGGGTGGAAGTGTCCAAAGGCATAATAGCGGGGAAGCCCGCTCCGAGCTCGAGATTACTCGCTCGTGATGGTGAAACCGGGGCCACACCACTCGACACCCCCAGTCTCTCTCAACAGTGTTGCCCGCCGTCGATCATCGGGTTGGCTGTTTGGGGGGCCCACCAAGGAGAGGCGAGTCACCACCTGCCTAAAGTAGGATTCGATAATGTGAGATGTTGAATATAGGCAGGTGCCGGATCTCACTCCATAATCCCAGCCAGCTAGTGCCCCCAGTTCACCCACATAGCCCAAAGTTTGGCGAATCATTTATCATTACAATAGTCCCATTATATTCTGCGGGGTCTGTCGGTGTCTGTATTAACTATTGATGTAGCCAGAGAGAGGTCCCGCCGAATATAACCCATTACACAGTAGATCAAAATTCTCGAAAGGGCCTCTACGTGTTGGACCCCCCATGTCCCCGCGCAAGCCTGACAAAGGTCCGGGGTTCAAATTGGACCCCGTACTGACGAGAGATTGATTATATTATAGCCAAGCACAGAGTTCTTACAAAATGTTAAACACGTTCATCAACTCCGATGGTCGGCATTCACCGAGATTATTGAACTTAATCAACGTGGTAGTTAAAATATACGAGCTTTATTGGCTATTATATCTATTAATGTCTTTGCAGTTACACTCAATTAAATCCTGACCTCATGGAAATTTCCTAATATTCTTTTGAGGACAACCCTAAGGGGATTCCTTAAATTTTACCTTTAACTAAAATGTCATGCTTTTAGTTCTACTATTAATAGTGCGATGTCGAACATTATTTTTGTTTATTTTTAGCGGAGTTCTTCTCAGAAATTTAATGACTGCACTTGGAAGTCTGTATCGTGGATGACTTTGAACTTGCCAATTTAGTCTATATAGAAATAAATAAGATGTACCTTATATTCCAACAGTCTCAATGTTTTTTCACAATGGTTGTGGATAGACGCATCCATATTATTATGTAAGCACCGTATAAAATAATCGACTTGGTTTTATATACTCACAATGTATCAAGAAGAACTACATTACGAGACTTACATTTTTGACAAATTATTTGATATCCATAAATTAAAACCTGAAAATCTGGCAAAAAAAACAACTGAAATGTAATAAGCATGCAGTAGTTACAGTTACACGTCAGTCAGTGTATTATCTACTGAATTATAATATTACGTAACATAATATCACAACAATGACTTTCGCCGTGCAAGCTGTATGTCGCATATCTAGGCCGGACGCAGTTTCTGGACCAGAAAGGATTTTAATATCTATCTATTGTTCTTAACACTTGAGACACAAGGCCCTTATGCAATCAGAAGATATTTCGTCATTGTTGCTAACAATGCTTTTTTAAATAGAGTATCGGTGCTTAAACAATATGAGTAGAACAAAGAGACGCTCGATCGGCGTCGGGCGCTGGGCGTTGGACGCTGGGCGTCGGGACGGTGGGCGTCGGGACGCTGGGCGTCGAGACGCTCGACGTCGGGGCTCTGGGCGTCGGGACGCTTGGCGTCGGGACGCTGGGCGTCGGGACGCTGAGCGTCGGGACGCTGGGCGTCGTGACGCTGGGCGTCGGGAAGCTGGGAGTCGGGACGATTTTACTGTTATCTATTTACAGTTATTTTATTATTGAAAACAGATTTATTCAGTACAATAAACTACTTAAACATAAAGCAAAGCACAAACAATGATATTGTTACTTAATGCTTTACTTAAGCTAAATTTTGTCACGTTCCCATAGAGAAATGACTCATGGTGGTGCGGTGCGATGCGACTCACCTTCGAGACTCTCAATGGAATATAAATGATATGACTAATACATTATAAAATCATACTTTGACAGGACATAGGCACGGTAGTAACCCTGCCAGCTAAGCGAAGTGCACGGGAACTACCTACCTTTCATGAAACTCTTCGTCACTTTTTTTGCCATATCATTGGACAGGGGTTGTTGTTAATGATACATCAGAATAAGAAATAATACATTCTACAGAATCTCTACTATATTTATATTTATAATTTTTTTTTAATTATTAATATTGTAAATGCGAAAGCGACTCTGTCTGTCTGTCTGTCTGTTACCTTTTCGATACG
Source organism: Macrosoma leucophasiata (assembly GCA_036365455.1). Lineage (NCBI taxonomy): Eukaryota > Metazoa > Arthropoda > Insecta > Lepidoptera > Hedylidae > Macrosoma > Macrosoma leucophasiata. The sequence continues at coordinate 13,172,347 of JAWQUS010000009.1, read as the reverse complement.
ATTTTAATGAAATTTGGTACAGAGATAGAGCTGACTTTGAGAAAGAACATAAGCTACTTTTCGACATCCACGCGGGCGAAGCCGCGGGCAACAGCTAGTAAGGAATAATTTGTCGTAATTCCCAAGGCAGGGAGAATTGTGCACGTATAAAATCTCCAGCAAAATCCAGCTAACAACAAAATACCTACATATTTCTATATGACGTTTGTCGACCATTTTGATCAAGTTTTGACCGATACAAGAGTATCAGTGATTACGTAGGCAGTGTGCTGCAGAATAACGCTCTACAAAGCCGAAACTAGCCGATTGTCTCTTTCGGAGGCTCAATGTGCAATATTTCTTGCTGGGTACTGTTACTTCAGTCTGGAAATCCTCTAAAAATTTTAAAAGTTCATATCTTTCTTGTTGAAAATTTAGGAATATGAACAATACAAAATTTGAAGAAAATTAAACAAAAAAGAAATGAAAGCCCACCAAAAACATTGCCATGTAAAATGCGGCCAAGGCGAGGTTATATTTCAGTCAGATCTAATGTAGAGCCATGTTTCTAACTCTACACGTCCTACAAGTCCTAAGTTTATAACCTCTAAGCCTTTGTTAAAATGCGTGGCTTGATCTTTTTGTCACTACAAGAACTATTGATAACGGAAAAGTAATGAGCAGTGGATAAATTTATCTTCGCCTATCCAACGGTAGAAAAACAGCCAAGCTACGCATAAGTCAAAGATGTAAAGTTTGTGAAATTAGGTGTTGTAGATTGTAGAGTTAGTGCCTTTTCACATGAATTGGTGGTTGCCGGGTAGCCGGGTAGCGGTAAAGGACCATAACAACATTGATGAAAAAATAATTTTAAACATGTTCAAGTTGTAATAGTTTTATAATATTATTTAGAGAACTTATAGAACATAATATTTCGATGTTTAAAATAAATTAAAATGTTCAAATTTTTGTAAGTTTAGTAGGGAACGTTTCTACTACTGGTAAGAACGGCAATTTTTATTCCGATATATAATACTAGCTTGCGTACAAAATTACAGCTTTCTAAGACTTTGGAAAGATTCTTAACAATTTTGTTGATCATCAGTGAGTCAGTGAGTAAGAGACGGAATCGTTTTTCGAAAAAGCAATAATCTAAAGCCCAATAAACCCCGAGGGTATCACTTGGGAACGAAGCAAGGAGAAGCGTTAAAAATAATCACAATAGCACAGTCTACAAACGTATTAATAACCATATGTTATTAAAATATTTTATGCACTTACTTACATGAAATTATTTCAAATCGGAATTCAATCAAAGCCATCTAGTGGTTTGTACGAGAACTAAATTACAGCACGGTCTTGTCATTGGTCAAACCTTTTTTCCCATGATGAGTCGATGTCATGGGAACCATGGTGTGAATGGTTTTTAAGTAATGTAATAGATGGCGTTGTTTCTTATGCGCTTTCAAAGACTAGATGGCGTTGTTAACGTAAACACGTTAGGTTACCAAGCTTTGAAGCTTACACCCGTCGACTTGATTTTCGTATTCCCGTATCTGTACAAACTTCATTTTGATATACATTCTCAGTCCAATCGCTTACATCTATGAGAGTGAGCAAGGAGGCAAGCAATGTAAAACAACTAAAGGTAGAGTCGGGTGGTGAATGGATACCGGAGTGCAAGGGAGAGCCTCGGCCCGAGTGATCGGAACCGTGAACGCGGGAGCACAGGCTGGCTGGATCAGCAGCCACCGGCCGGCAGTTGATACTTGTTCGGCGCGGTGACAGGTGCCACGCCGAGGCGTCGAAGTTACTCGCGCTCGCAAATCCCTCCCTTTTGTTTTGTTTATAACACTTGTTGTGCTCTCTTTCGCGTGAATCTTAGAAAACTATAGAGTCTATCTAATACATGAAAGTTATTTATTCGCGAATATACTAATGTGAACTTAATAAGTGTCGTGAAAGTGTACGGAGAAAATACCGGCTCCGCCAGTTATGTCCACAAGTACGATTTGAATGCAAAATTATCCTAAACAATGTTCGTGGGACTCGCATGGATATCGTTGATGTAATTAAGTTGGTCGGTGGTCATTGGATTTAATTGTAAGTATACATGGGATGGAGCTATTTTTGCGAAGAGTTAAGATACCTACCTAATATGTAACTTATGTGTGAATCCGGTGTTGGTCCTTCGTTGTATTGTGTGAGAAGGTATAGTAAGGCTGCACTGTTTTGAGATAATGTGGTAAGTATGATAAGGAGTACGAGCACGGGCAGACGGTCAAACGATGTACGGGGCACGGGCAGCGAGGCCACGATTGAGTTGAATGCCCGCCGTCCAAGTCCGTCGCCGTTCACGCAGTCACTACTTTGAATTACCTACTTAAACAATAAACTTCATTTAATTCTCTTACTTTGCTTGCCAAGTTTCCAACACTCGATCTTAAAGTAGAACATTACCACCAAAAAACGTGTTTTTGTTACCATTCATAAGCAAACTTGCCTCAATAAGTCATCAATGTAGTTGTTATAAACGACACAAATTAACAGATACACATAAATTATGCGTCATTGAAAACTAGTCCCAAAGATGGCCAAAGCTTTCTCGTTTTAACTGACCTTTTATTGTATCCAAACATGTAAAGCAGTTGTATTGAAGTGTCACAATTCAGACTTGGAGATTCTAATTTCTATTTAGATTTCACAGTGTGTTCTTCAAATCCTCACAATAAGTATAAATTATTAATTTATTATTACCTAGATAAAATAATGTTTATTTTATGTAAGTCTTTAAAATAATCGTAATCGACGAAGTTTCAGGTTAAAAAGAGTTATGTAAAACTCAATACCTATTCTAAATTATTGCAAAAATATATAGAAGACAAGTTATACACACCCATAGGTGTACATATTTCACTCTGTATTCTGATGTTCTATATCTTGTTCTTTTAACCAACGGTGGTTCGTAATCAAAAATAACTTTTAAAAAAAAAACCCCCGAAATGCGAAACTAAAACGGGAAAATAAATTAAAACTAACTTGCAGTAACTTACAAATTTTGTCGATTTTTGTTATTAAACACGTCGAATTGATGACTTCCTTCTCTTTTGTTTTTCTTCGGTTGAAAACAAAGTAAATTCTCATTTTTCATCTAACAATTTGTCCCCGTACCTATTTTTGTATTAGATATAGGTACTAAACATTTATTTGATACAAAGAAATTACTTAGAGACCCATCTGCTTTTTTCTATTCGATTTCTTCTGCTTCATTATTGCAGATTATTATGCGAACGGAAACCTTTTGGCCGTACATCTGCGTACAGTCCCTAGGCAGTCAGCCATCTTTCTCGAATTCAATCTAGTCCTGTCAATGATAAGGAAATCGGTCTCATACGTAACCCTTCTTACATCTTTTTGCTAGGGCGAACATGCCGAAGTGGATTTAATTTATGTTATACATAAAACACGTATATAACAAACACATTGAACGTGAAGGATTGCTTGTATTCGGAATAGGAAAAAAATACGTTTTAATTAGGCTAAAGTCCTTTCATAATACATACTACATAACATTTTCAGCAATTTCCAAAACGAGTTAGTAGTAAAAAATAATTCTCCAAACAATTTTTTTGTAATGACTAGCTGACCCGGTAAACGTCGTTCTGCCATAGGCACAATAAATGTTGAAGCTAAAGGTATAAATGCTGAAGGTACTGCAGACTAGAGATCAACAAATAAAAACAAAAGTCAAAATAAAGAATAAAGAATGTGTTAGCATTCCTAAGACCTGAGATCTCTTTGGATTTTATATCAAAAATACTGAGTCATACATACTGCAAACCAGAACAGACCAGTCCCCACCAATAGCACCCGTTCACGAGTATGACGCATGTGACCAGTGAGCCATTGCCCTCCTCGACCATTTTAGAGGGAAGTGAGATGTGAACTGCTTGTTAGCCACTTGCGTTACACTTAAAACAGATTATTCTAGCCTTATGAATGACACAGAAGTCAGAGTTTCAATGAAAAAAAGATGGGCTGGTGATATACCTATTCACAAGTGACATAATAACTAACTAGTGATGTTGTTGCATGTCTACATATAGGTATATTACCATCAATAAAACATAATATTTTAGTCTCTACGCTTGTATAATATTGAAAATCAAATTAACATTGAAAATACGTCGTATCAAAAAGTAGCATCATGGACGAGGTAAATGCCAGGCTGAAGGGTCTAGTGGCCTCTTGTCCCCGATAGAGATTTGTAAATCGCGGTCCACTTGTACAGGGACCCGCCACTTCAAACTCCTGATTCCTCTTATCTATTATTTAATAAGATACCTATTTGGTGGTTGCGTGGTTTTCATGAATGACTGTTGAGTAGGTACTTTAAAATATAACTGCGTTATGAAAAACCGACTTCAAAACTGAAAAGTAAAAAACAATAAAGATTTGATTGTAATTATATACTACCTATTATTTATATGTGCTATTTACTAATAGGTTTGAAGTCGGTGCCAAGCCTTAAACAAATAGTTATATTTTAATCACTTAAATATGAATACGAGCAAATTAATACACTGAATAAAACGTAACCGGCGAATCGTGGGTGTTTGCATGTATGCTTGAATTCATGCATTTACCTCTGCCTACCCCTTCGGGGATTACAGGCGTGAAGTTACGTTTTAATACAATGAAATGCCTACTTTAGTGATTTTGGCTTGGCACCGACTTCAAACCTATTAGTAAATAGCACATATAAATAATAGGTAGTATATAATTACAATCAAATCTTTATTATTTTTTACTTTTCAGTTTTGAAGTCGGTTTTTCTTAACGCAGTTATATTTATTTAATACTTTTTAGTTCATTGCTGCATTGTCGATTAGATTAATGTTCACATCTGTTAAATTTGTAAAATCTGACTCTTTTAGCTTCGTGACAATTAGATACCTAATTTAAATTGTTTAGGTGTGTCGATACAAAATTATTACACGACTATACGAAATCTATGACGAAATCAATGAAAATGTTATCCACGAAGGAGTAAATAAGCTGTGTTGTGTCGTCGACGAGTAAATGTGTCATTGTCACTGGTTGTCATCTTGTTGTCATGCGCATTAGGACTATCTAGGACGTCAGTGGATTCAACGCACTGTATGACAACTCGCCGTCTATTCTTATTCCTTTAGTCTGAGGTGAAAGTAAGTTAAAAAATGCTCATAAAATAAAAACTGATGGGCCTATCTGAAACAAATTTTTATGGGACCAATTTAATTAATTTAATTAATGGGGAAATTACGTAAATCGGTCCAGAAAACTCGGCGAAATTCGCGTACACATAAAAAAAAATATATACCGGCCGAATTGAGAATCTTCTCGTTTTTTGAACTCGGTTAAAAAATGTATTAGCGTGTTTTGCTTTACTTTATTGTTTTGAATAAGTGACCGTGAATACTTAATAAGTGACTTTTATCTAATAAAAGTCGTGAAATTCACATACATTCATGTATTTTTTTCTTTATCTACTTATAAATACTCATTACTGTATTATCATTCAATTAATAGATATCTAGAATAAAAAAATGGCTTGCGTACCTACATGTTTTATAATAAATTTTACGAGTAGGTAGGTCTAATTAATTTACTAAAAATGAGTTAACACATTCTACTTCTATGTTACAGATATTTTTAAAAGTACACGTACCTAAATCATAATTTTTCACTGAGCTCTCTGATCTTAGTAGTAAGTAGGTATTTTGTATCTTTGTAATTTAAAATCTCTCAAAATACCAGAAACTAAGAAGAAACTAAGAAAACCCGCAAATTTTGTACATTGCAGGTTGGTAAGTATGAAATCGCGAAAACCTCCGAAAACGTTATCTTACAAGAAATTACGTTTTTTTTTTTCGTTGGCGAAATTTCTTTCGTTTGATTTTGTTTGTAATAATATAGGAAAAGAAATAAGAATTAACCATTATCATTCAGCGCTCCGAATAATATTCTGATAACATTCTGAGGAATCAATAGAATGCAATACCTACGTAGTAGAAAAGTGGTAGGAACTTTGTAAATTAACGGTAGGTATCATTTCAAATTATCTTGCACTAATTCAGATATATTGACTTCCCATGGACTATGGAGTGATGCGACGTATTGTAGAGTCGACAGACGGTGTATTATTCGTATGATCGTATGAATATTCGCAAGCGGGCGGCGCGGCCCGGAGCGGGCGACGACGCGAACACTACAATGGACCCTTTGTTGCACAATGCCCATTTCCGATTACCAGATTGAATCGTGTCCATCAAAGCGCTCCTGTTCCTATAATCGTCTGTACAGAATAGAACATTTTTGTGCCATTGTTAAACACGAAAATATAGAATTAGTGGGTAGATAACTATTTACCTTGATGATCCCTGTTTAAATTATATGTGTCAGAGGTATCAGTTTAGATTTCTGTGGCGACAGTTTTTTTTTAATAAGTAAGTCTGTATAAAAAGTAAAAAAAGTAATACTTACGTACCTACATAACGTGCGTTTAGCAAAGTAGAAACAAGAAGTGATATAGGTACTTCCGAAACTAAGGTTAATAATGGCTGCATCATAATGGACCTTGCAAATCTTTTCTTTAAAGTTTTTATATGATAGGTGATAGGAGACTAACGGCATGTAGGAAACGGACTGTTTTTTCAAGGCTTTATCACTAAGTAGTTTAGCAACAGTAAACGAGCAGAATTGATGAATGAAGATTTTGAAGATTGTAAAACGTGATGGACAATAAGGCAAAGGTTATGTACCTACCCAGATACCGTACACTTATTTGTTTTGCCTATATTATGTAAATATAAAAAAAAAAACAAAAAAATCTCAATTGTGCATCATTTAAGGCGCATTTCATAAAACATCGTCTATATACATATATCAGTCAAATCAAAAAATCTATCGATTTTAACTACAGGCACGAATATCGAAACAATTCGATAGCTGAACTAAAAGTAGGTCTAGTGATGATAAATTATTTTTGAGTAGAATCAAAAGTAATAGCATACATTGCTAATGAATGCGTCATTAGCTGTGAATATGCCATTGTTGCATTGGGCATCTTTGGAAAAGGCTTTTATTCAGCAGTTGACGTCTATCGGCTGAAGTGATGATCATGATGATGGTTCCGAACAGCCGATTGATTTATAAAGCGGAGGTAAAATTCTTAGAACTCAGGAGAGGCAACGTGCTTATACACTGCTTTTCTGTAGATATCAATAGACTAAATAGAACTTAGGTCTCAGGGGTCGCAACGTTTCTGCATTTTGACCTCTGGTTTTTGTGTTTTATATGTTGCAGTTAACATGAATGTGAACTGCATGCTTGTTTGTCACAATCTTTACATAAAAGAACAAAAGGTTCTCAACGCTCGTTTGTCTCTTTCACAACACAAAAACATAAAAGCAAAAATATTTTAGTATAAAATTATAAAAAGCTTTATATTCCTATGTATAGAAAAACTTGACCAGTTAATAAAATAGGCACGTCGGTCGTCACAACGAGTTGCAAATATTTCAACAGATAATTTTATTAACCCTACCGAGCGTTTTGGGATATTTTTTACTTTTAGCTAGTGATCTGAATACCGATTCGAATTTTATATTTGCTTTGTGAAACAAATAGGAGCCATATCCAAAATTGATTGCCCAACCTATGTTCGGTCAAGATAGTATAAGGAAAATAGAGCTGCAGAAATAAAGCTTTAATAAATTGTGTTTGCCACAAAATGCAAGCGTACGAAACGATCTTCTATGTATCATACGTAATTTCTGCCACAAAAGCAATCAACTACATTTCAAGAGAGGCAATTTATCAACATTGAGACATAATTAGCAACCTACTATTGATTGTATTTGAATACTAAGGTAGGTTTTTTTATGTATGAAGTGGCAAGCAAGCATACAGTTCTCATTGATGGTAAGTAAAACTGTAGCCTATAAACATGTGCCTTAAAAATAGAGATCATTACAGATGCGTTACCATACCTGAGATCTAGGTTTTTATACCTCTGTGCTAGAAATTGCAGGGCCGTACACTATCACCTGAATGGAACACGATAGCCCTAAACACTACTATTTAGCAGCAAGTAGATCAGATAATGTGGTGATGGCCTACGTCCGTGAACTCCGTCACTGGAGCCCTACCACCAGTAGATTAACCAGGTATTTAACATTTTCAAGACAAAATAAAAAAATGCTCCTTTATTTACGTAGAGATAAGTGAAGGTATACATTGATACAATGACATCAACAATTTCCTATGTCTTTATGTCCCATATTATAGAGGATTAGTCTATTCATATTCATCAGGCATTCTTCCAAACTTCAATATCCCTGACAATCCTCCTGTAGAAAATGCCCAAAACTGCAAAAGAATACATTTTGTCAAAGTGATAAATAAGACAGGACCATCTCGGAGCGGAAAAGTCAATCAAGAACAGTTTGCGGTCAGAAACTTGTAATAGAAATCGAACTAATATCGTCCATCCGCGTCTCGCTGCGTTCTCCAGACTCCGGGCATCTCAAAGTTTCGTTGTTATTTAATTTAACCTCTCGTTATGCGGGCGAATAACGCGTAGTCTGCGAAACGACGACTGGGGGTTTATTCGCAAAACCGATAACAATATTATATAAGTATCAGAACAATTTTTGTATCGAAATTCAATTGTATACGACACAGAATTTGTCGTATCGTGAAGCAACTAAATTCAACGTCAGTATAATATTAAAATGTCTCAATAGTAATTGAAAGAAGGATATTAATACTACGCTGAGGTATTGTCGCCGACTAAGGGCAAAAGGGATTTTATTAATTTTTCGGAAGTTCAGATGCGGGAAAATCCGGCGGGACGTCGAAGTGTCCATTCTATACGTAGTATTATTACATATTCTCTGGTATACAGTAGAGTTTCAAGGTTTCGACACGATAATATTTCGGATATAGGTACCTTCTGTTTTTATTTTGCGAGTAGACCCCCTGGGTGTTCATTGTTGCGAAAGTTTAGACGAATTTGCGATGATCGCGTTTTATTAAGAGGCATTTTAGAGCGAAAGGAGCGCTTTTATTTCACAAAGCGAGTGCGGTGCGAACGCGAAGCAAAGTTTTGGAGGGTTAGTTGCTCATTCGCAGGTGGAGGAGCCTACGCTATGAAATTATTAATCGCAATAAAGTTACATAATACTTGGAACATATTATCTTTCGTGACTTTTTCTTTACTATCTATATTATTATGAATTGTATGGCTAGTGCGGCTGAGCTGCTTATTTGAACGAGGTATTTCGACTGGGTTAAAATGAACTATAGTTGGTTTAAAATAGAAACATCGCGCTCTAGGGACAATAGTAACAATATTCATAAGATGAACGATCGACATACCTACCACTAGTACGTACTCGTATTTTTATATAAAAGTTACACACAATGTCGTGTTTATTGTCATATAAATGAACGCGACGATGCAGTCTCTTGAAACTTGCCATGTTAAAATTGGCACTAAGCACTCTGTAATATCAATAAAAGGCAGTAAATTCTGAATTTTACTGGTGGTAAAGTTCCAGTGCAGGATATCGCGGGCGTAGGCACCACTGCATTACCTAATATACTTGCCGCTAAATTGCAGTGTTCAGCACTATCGTGTTCCGGTCAGGTGGTAATGTATGGCCCTGTTATTTCCGGCACAGAGGCATAACACTTTAGGCCTCAGAAGTGGTAATGCATCTGCATTTTGACTTCTAGTCTTTGTGTGGGTGTCTATAGGCTGCAGTCTTCACTTAACATCAATGTGAACTGGAAGATTGTTAGCCACGTTCATTAAAAAAAAAATCTAAGAACAGTGTAGTTCGACATGATCATATTTCCGATTTATATTGTTTTTGTTAAGCGAGTAGATCTCCTGGATGTGTTTATTGTAGCGAAAGTTTAGGAGAATTTGCGACGATCCCGTTTCATTAAGAGGCGCTTTAGAGCGAAAGGAGCACCGCTTTTATTTCACAAAGCGAGTGCGGTGCGAACGCGAAGCAAAGTTTTGGAGGGTTCTTCGTTAGTTGCTCATTTGCAGGTGGAGGAGCCTACGCTATGAAAATGTTAATCGCGATAAAGTTACATCATACTTGCACATCTCTTCTGCCTTTTACTTTATTATCTATGTTACGAACTGCTGTCTCAACAGCAACGTCGACGGTGTAAAGTTCTTACTCAAAATTCGTCGTCAATTTTGCATCACGTTTTTTTATCAACGAAATAATGATCACCATCGAAGAAAAAGTTTGGAATTTCTAAAATTATTTATTTATTTAATCTTTAAGGCACATATTACAAAATGTGTACATAAGGTGGACTAATGCCATAAGGCATTCTCTGCCAGTCAACCTTAGGGTTGTTAAAGAGAGCATCAAAAGTTGCGGAGAGAAAAAATAAATAAAATTCAAACCAAAATATCAGATAAATATAGATACATATATATACATATATATATATATATATATATTATATATATATATATATATATATATATGTGTGTATGTTGTTACACACCTAAATAATATCCCTAAATATATAATAATAAAAATATACATACTTAAATATTATAATAGCATAATACATTAATTATGAACATATACACCAAGCTGCTATACCAATGACTATAATAAATAATAAAACATAAATACTGTTTCTGTTGAAAAAGCCAAGTTCTCATTTTAGCTCAATAAAGCGATTTATTAAGAATTTGAAAATGTTTTGTCTCATAGTAGGTACCTACTTCATTCGAATTTCTCATCCATTCCAATAGATATTGTAAAAAGTCTTCATTAAAGTTTGTTAACTGATATTGATAAAAATTGTCAAAGAGAGTCCTCGTGAAAAAACACACGCAAACCACCTTCTGTTAAAAAAATAAAGTTCCTACAAGTATAATAACTGGCTACAGACGACATTTTTATTTGTTTCAACATACCTACTTATATTTATTATTTTCTATAAGCTCGAACGAATGTTAAAAATATCACACATTAAATAAACGGTAAAACACAGCTCACGTATCAAATAAATACAGAAGGTCATAGATCGTTCTCATGCATCACTCAATCTGCTTTATAGTATTTTAATGTACTGATACGAAGGTATATTAACATTCCATTCAGACGTTTTGTCTCGCTGTCGCCAGTTGCAGCCAACAAAGCTGAGAATCCGTATTTGATAGCTGCAACTTTTTAATTAACGTTGATATTAATTCGTCACAAAAGTAAAGGACTCTACATTTCCTCCGTCATACGGTTTCTGAACTTATGAGAGTTAGCTGAGCTCTTGAGTTTGTGTGAGTAATACAGCTGGTACATTTTAATTACATTACGTTGTCCGCGACGTGTGCTTAAAACATTTTAAATTGTACATACTTACGGTGTTAAAAATCAGTTTTATGCGTCTATAAAACGACGGGAAGACTTTTCTTAATATTCATGGTATTCACTAGCCCGATATTTGACCCTGTAAGCCATACAAATATTTGTTCCGGTGCGGGGATCAAACCCGCTTTCGAATCAAACGTTCATCTCACACCGCTGAACCAACCCGATCGTCAATTATGAATAAAAAATATATCGTAACAAACAATCCCCGTTTTTTCCCCATTACTAAAATCGCTGCATTGAGTTATACTCGTACAGACCTACACGAATAAAGAGCCATTTAGACGGAGATAGTTTCTCGTCTCGAAGATACGATTATCGAAGGAATATAAAACATTCTTGTTTGATATTATTTCGCATTAACACATGCTTGTGAAATATATTTATTTTTAAAGAAATATGGAAAGAAAAATTTGACTTCAGGCGAGGCTCGAACTCGCGACCTACTGGGAATCTAGTCCAGCCGCTCTTCCAATTGAGCTACTGAAGCCCTGCCCTTTACGATATTCAATAAACTGAAAAGTCTATTATATCGGTTGCCTAACTAGCATAGTTGGTAATAGATGGCGCTACTGCTACCATAAAGCAATGCAATAGATGTGAAGGAAAGATTTGACAAATCGGGCAGGGCTTCAGTAGCTCAATTGGAAGAGCGGCTGGACTAGATTCCCAGTAGGTCGCGAGTTCGAGCCTCGCCTGAAGTCAAATTTTTCTTTCCATATTTCTTTAAAAATAAATATAAAACATTCTTCTTCCTCTAAACACTCACTCTTCTCGCTCGTTGCCATGGGCAATAATCGCCTCGCAACGGAATATTATTGTGTCCGTGTAAACAGAATTTCAAAGACATATCTCGCACTGAAATCGGTTCCAACTGGTTTGTACGATACTCGTATGAACTTGAAAATATGTCAAACGAGATCGTGTTTAGACAAGCCGAGATTCTCTTAAGCAAGAATCTGCTTACGATAATTTCGTCGTGTAAACAAACATAGGCAATTATCGCCTGGCGATATGTCCTGGCGAATCTCGTATGACAACAACACATGCACACGCACCCGGACCCGAAACGGATATCTGTAGGCCATACAAATATTTTATTCAAAACCAAAATGATCCAAATCCGCGACGGTCCGTTCACCCGTTCTCGAGTTTTAGCGAGGAGACTACTAACGAACAGTAATTGATTTTTATATCTATGGATTTCAAACGCGCATTCCACTATACGTATTTGGAAATCTTGGTGACGGACGGATGGACATACAGACAGATAGACGGACATAACGCTCTGAAACGAAAAATTTATACACAGGTATATGCATTGCTAGAATATGCCTACACGAACATATTAGGTACTTGACAAACATTTCATAAAAGAAGGAAAAAAAGGAAATATTTTCATTTCGAAAAGGCTTTACAGATGCTTTCAAAACGACTAATAATCACAAATTACATAAAGTGAATAACTATTACTTAGAGTAAAAAAATATATATAATATATATATATATTTTTTTACTCTAAGTAATAGTTATTCATTAATTTTTTATTATTATATATATATATATAATAATAAAAAATTAAAAAAAAACATATATTAATAGTAAATTAAAAAAAAGAAAAAAAAAAGTAAAAACTAAGTTAGATACTTATATCATTACTAAAAAAAAAAAAAAAATATTCATCAAGATCAAAGTTGTGAAATAAACATCATGTCGTATCCAGTATGCAAGTACGCTCACCGCGCTTTATATCCACGGCTATATGATTACGTACGCGGGTACACTGAGTTAGCGTATCTCTAACGACGCGACGATATTTATCTAAAATACCCCACATACCTAATTTTATATTTTTTAACTATATTTCTGTGTTTAGAGTTGTGATAGTACCTATTATTATATTATTATAATAAAATTAAGCCATAATTCTCAATAACAATTACGTAACACTAAAGGTACGTACTCACCAAATCTGTTCACGATGTACTTACCTAGTCTCGATTTAAACAATGTTAAAAACAAAATACTTATTGACCTACCTACTTAATAAAGAATACAATTTTTATAGGTATTATATATATGCATGTATAATAGAAAAATAGATTTCTATAGGCGTGCCATAGGCTGTGACTTACTTTCTATAATCAAAGCCTGTTACATACCTTTTTTACAATAATAAATTACTGTAGGTGGATTCTCAATAGTATACCTAATGGTTCTTATTTTGTAATTGTTTCTCTCTGTTTTTACTATGTATTTCGTAAATGTACCAATGTGATAGGTATACCTAATTACTCATCTAACTTCATGTCATGTCTGTTCAATAACTATAAATTTTAAATTGAGAAGAAAAAAATGTCAAAGTAGTTTCTTAGTAATAATTTAAGTAAGTTATATTTTGATTTGTGTACTTATAAAAATGCACTAGATACATGTAGGTAATCTAAGTGCTTTCGTTATTTTAATTATGTTTTTAATACTATGAAACACCACAGCCGAGAGGGGATTCTTCTAACACAAGTTACCACAACTTAAAAGAAGAGTTCCCACACCCAAATTGTATACACCTGTTTCAATAATAAAGTATTTTTAATTTTTTTTTTTTTTTATGACATAATCGTACGCGAGATTTTAGTTCTTGCCTGTGTGTAAACATTTTGACACGATTATGTTATGGCGATTATTGCTCGTGACAGTAGCGTACGATTTTCTCGAACCAAACGTACGAGAAACTCTCTCCATCTAAATGGCTCTTTATGTAGAGCCGAATTTTGACAATAGGCTTGATCACAACCTCTCCACCTTTATTTTTCTTTTAATGAAACAGACTAAATTACATACTTTCAGATTATTTTGCGGTAGCATCATCACTTGGTATCGTAGGTATAATATTTTATAGCAATTATTCTTGGATAATATTTATAATTTTAACATTTATGACAATTGTATCTAGACGCTATCCGAAGGCAAAAGCAAAGAATTAAATGAGCAAATTTGGATCATTGTTAGATCTATCCACATAGATAAAAATAAAAGAATAATTGCGTATGTAAAAGCAGTAAGTAAGTAATCACTAGGAGACACACTACGCCAAAAACTGAATAAAGTTGGTTTCTGAACAAATATCAATAAAGTCAGATTAAAGGTTTTTCCAGGAAACTATAAACTAGGTATATCTAATTTAAAGTGACTACCATATCCCCAGTCAAGATTTGAATCAATCTTAAAATAGAATTTAATTCAGAATAGTTTAATTCCACAAAATCGTTATTACTAATGAAAAGATACAAGATATTAATGTCTGTTCATAATAGCGTAGGCAATCTACTCTATAATAACAATGCAGCAAGTTGCTAGTTAATTCCCAGACAAGTTCGAAATTTTAAGCTGTGGGCGGAGTCGGAGGCGTACGAAGGTGAGCCTTCATATGGGTCCCGTAAGCTCCGCGTCGATCTACTGACTGTAACAGCCCAGAGCGAGAATGCCTCGGGCTACCTGCCGTAATTTGAGAGCTAAGAAATTACTCATAATGTATATGTGCCCTCTAATTTTGAAGGAAAAAATACCCGAGTTTATGCCGGACCGGCTGAGAGCACGGTTGTTGGAATAGATTATCTCTGACTCACCCGAGATTTAAGTATCTCAAATGTATAGCCATTACACGTACGTATTTTTGTAACAACTTTTTCACCTTTTTTAGAAAATCTCAGCGGCACTTTTCACAGTTTATCCCTGTACAACGTATGTCGCCGAACGTTAGTACGTCATTCGCAAGCAATTCACAAGTCTCTTTTTTTGGCCCGCTTCCAACCACTCGGATCCAAGTCATTTGTTAACTTTATTTCAAGGATATACATTTCTTAAGACTATCTAGAAACCTGCTATGGGATTTAAACTAAAAATCTGGTATATGTAGTATTTTTTTATCGTTATATCATATAAAATGCACATAATAATATGCAGCATTATTTATTTCATACATTGTTGAAGTAGTTAACAAATAAAATCTTTCTCTATCAAGACAAGTTGCTTTTTTAAATAACCATGAAGTAATTTGTACTTAGAAGCGGATTTATGTAAATAAAAAATGCGAAAAAGTGTTTTTTGTCATGACAGTAAGAAGGAAATAAGCGTGCAGTTCACATAGATGGTAAGTGAATACTGTAGTATCCAATAAACATCTACATAAAAACCAGAGATTACCTGACTGGCCGGAACACAATACCTACCATTGAATTATATACGCACTTCATTTAAGGGGAAGTAGAGTGGATTGAGATTAGGTAATGCGTACCTACGCCCTCAAGCTGTGATAGTTTACCTAATGGTAGTAGACATAGAGCAACGCGGGCCATCGGTCGCGGCGGACCGGAGGGGAGTAGCCATACGCAGGCTTTCCCCTCTATCAAAGTACAAGATTAAATGCTTTAAAAAATCCTGTGCGTATAATAAAACTAGTTGCATCTGGACTGCTCATTAGACTAAATCTAGTTGTGCGACTGAACGGACGTCCAAAAAAATGCTGATTTGCTGTGTTGTTTACTGTAAAAAGAGATCTAACACATCAGGCTTAAGGTATAAAATGCCATAATATCGGTCGTGTTGTTTCGGACTGATATAAACAACACAGTCGGGCGCAATGTTTGGTATGCCTTATACGATACGGGGATCGGTCGAGCGACTGATCCGAGTTCGTTTCCGAGAAGCCGCTGTCGCAGGTGCCACTTATCGATAGTGTTGTTGTCGGTTTGTGGATAGGTATCGATAAATATTGCAAAAGAGTCTTATATACAGAGACATTTTTGAGATTAAATTTTCTTTTTAATAATATATTATGTTGTAGTTGTATTCGCCACAAACTGCTCTGGACCACCGTTATTAGTTATTACTATTCGCTCATTTATTCTTGTTCTTATTAAGTATTTTAAACATACATAGTAGTTATAAAAAAATACATATAAAAAAATAAAATTATTATTTTCATTATATTGTGGGTTTTATTTTAATACTAGCTGTGCCCGCGACTTCGTACGCGTGGAAAAGTGACTTTGGGCAGCTTTTTTGGATATAACTTTAGGTAAATATGTATGTATATGTATGGATCATAAACACTTTTGGTTAGTTAAAAAAATCTGGTTTACGTTAATGCTTCTCTCTACATGATATTGTATAGACGCATTGATGGCCATCGGATATGAAAGCACATAGGCTGCTAGTATTGCGAACACGTGACAGAGTCACATGTAACTCACCGAGCGAAAATCTAAACTAATATTATAAAGCTGAAGAGTCTGTTTGTTTGTTTGAACGCGCTAATCTCAGAAACTACTGGTAAATTTGAAAAAATCCACCAAACAGGAGAAGAAGAACAAGAAGAAGAACAAGAATTTGAAACTTACGAATCAGACGAATGAACTTCAACACTTTTTTTTATTAACATCGCTTTGATCTTTTCCAATCTTTGAAAATTTCCGTTATTTTGCAATAGTTTTACATTAGGAGTGGAGTAGGCACTACTGGGGAAACCACATTAAAAAAAAAACGCGCTAAGTACACTACCTCATAGGTGGCGTAGAAACGTGTGCATATTATGACGATAACAACTTTTATATCTTTTTGAATCGTGATATCTCAGAAACGGTGGCTCATAAGAAAAAAATATTGATACATTTTTTATAGATAATTTTATGATCTACAATTTTTGCTCGGGATACTTTTTTGATAAAACTTACCGTTTTGCTGAAAATCGCGAAAAACACATTTTTTTTACCTTTGACCTTGAATTTTTTTTTCCATACACTGGAATGATGGGGAACTTATAGATATTGTTTATAATTATGATTTGAACAATTTCACTAAAAATTCAGCTTGTTGGGACTTTATGTAACTTCACTCTATTTTTTGGTCTAAATTGACCGGACTATACGTGCGCATAACGCGACAAGATCATTTGTTAAATTGGTAGTACATAATATTTTTTTTTATTAATTGGCAGACTATTTTGCTTCGGTAAAACACGCCATGGCTACTCCCCTCCGGTCCGCCGCGACCGGTGGCCCGCGTTGCTCTATGGTGGTAGAACTCCAGAAAGTGCAGAAAACCATTACTATTTCACGTGAACCTACACGGGGGTTAGTCTTCAAATAGATAAATTGATACTTTTGAAATATTAAAAAATTGGTGAAAAAACTACACTCAATTTAATGTAGACGTAACACTTTAAAAACAATATGTTTATTGACCATGAGAATATTCTCAGTTCAACAAAAATGCAATACAACCTATCTTACTTATCATTATAACGAATCAAAACTTGCTGGAACACTTTCTGAACACACTAAATAGTATACATAAATGCCTACTACAACATTGAGTTTCAGTTCAGTTAAGGACATCTTATAAATGCACTTCCTGCTTAACCTTTTTAACCTTTGCATAAATCATTGGTGGTTTTATCGGAATACCCGTTGGCTTAGCTTTGAAGGCTTCAGCTGTGCGAACTCCGCCGTGATATGGCCTCTCTGATATTTTTTAGGGTGTTGTACCTCAAAAGTTTAAAATGGAAGCCCTTATTGGAGCATTCTGTGATGAACTGAGAGACAAGACGTCACAACTTGTGTCTGCCTGTCGGAAAAGTCCGAAAAACCCGTCAATACACATACATAAAAATATACGGGTGAAAATAACTATATACAGAAAAATCTACACAAACCTAGTAATATAGTACTTCCGGTACCATAGGAAATATCTGTATTGTACGGAACCCTGTGGTCTAACTCTGGCTGGTTTTTTCGGTTACATTTTAACCAGATGTAAGACTAAGAGCATGCAACTCACGCCACTGCGTGCGAGTTATAGCCATATAAAATTCGAGCAGGGTCATTTGGTTTAATAGGAAAACGTATAGTACCTACTGCCCATTCGATGCGACATTTAAGATAAAATTGGCGCCGAAATTCATTTACCTTATTACTTTCAAGAGCAAATCTATTTTCCTAGTTAAATCACTACGATTACTAAAGTTTAGTCCTAGGAGGTATACTTATTCTAGACTAGACGTATACTAGGATGACAGTAGATTTGTTTAATATCATGAAGTGGCAAATAAGCATACAGTTCACATTGATAGTAAGTAATCTTGTATCCTAGTAAAATCTACATTAAACCAAAGATATCAATGCGTTGATATTTCATGCTGCATGCTGGAAATTATGGGGTCATACATTACCTAACCGGAACACGACAGCGCTGAATACTACCATACCGTGATTATGATACGATATAATTAAAGAAAAAAGAATAGGTATCATAAAGCGATTATACTGCCAAGTCAAAAGCATTTGCTGTGGGAAAACCATCGAAGCCGCGCTGTGTCGTCAATGGGGAAAACAAACTAAACACCCACTTAAATTTCACTGTGTAGGTATGATATATTTAGTAACAAATTCTGTACTGCGTTTCTATGTAGTATTATAACATGCATTCAATGATATTCTAATGTCATTGCATGTATTCAATAATATATCTAAACAGAATTGTAATGTTTGGTTTTGTTTGTTTATAGGTACCTACATGTACTCAAATAAACAAACAAACAAAACTACTTGACATATCCTGATTTCTTCGAGGCACACAAATATTGTTTATAATTCGAATCAAAAGTTATCTTACCTCCGACTTACAGTCAATTTGGCAACGGGACCTTTAAAACTAGGAAATTATATCCATGTCTGCAAATACAACATAAATTGAACAAACATGTTTATATACCAAAAAGTGGTCAGAGCCTCATCAGTAACATAAATTAATATTAAATACGCCATCAGTTACCTGGTGCTTGAATTAATATAATAATTTGTTTGTAGGTACAGTGCAAACTCAAATAGAACCGATAAATTAACATTTGAGCGATGTAGTTGCAATGCTACAAAGCCATGTCATTTCATTCATTCACGCCAGTGAATTGGATAAAATATTTACGTTCCGTTAGTCAAACAGTCAGTATATACGCTCGTATTCCAAACAGAACCTCTATGTGAAGCTTTTTGATTTTAGCACTGATATTAATCGCAATACGAACAAATAAATACTTGTTTTGCGTTTAAATAACAGCAAATCTAACGATTAACATAAAAACACTAAACTCTACTTGTAGAGTCGTATCAAAACCTTTCTTCTTTTGACCTTCAGTAACTACAGAACTTGTTTAAGCAATAAAACTTGTATTTTTAAGACGAAAGATGTAAACGAGTAGAATAAATAGTTTAGTCTGCGTTATGTAACTAAATTTAAACATTAAGTAAATGTAATGTAAACGAAAATGCAAAAATATCAGCTCACCTAATATTGGAATAGAGAGAATAATAAACTCGGGAGCCAATTCTCTTTATTTACATAAATCCATTGAACCAACACTGTTGACCAGTATTTACTATGTATAAAATGGCGGTGGTCGATGGGGCGCGATCTATCAGTATGCATGGCGCGAGCGCGTGACGGCATGGCATGCACTAGCGTCCGCTACCACTTACTTCTTTACCTGTCACTATAAATAAAATACTTTATTTAAGAAAGAGGCTTTGTGTGAATGATAGTGTCGGTGTAAAAAATTAAAAAGGCATGCTCCGGTATCGGGCATATAGAAAGAATGTCGAACGAGAGAATGACTAAACATATATACAATGCAAATGTGGATGGTCGCAGAGGCCTAGGAAGACCAAGATTGACCTACCATGACCAAATAGGTCGAGTTCTGTCTGATGGTGGGGTCAAAAGTCTTTGGAATCGGCGTGCATGTATGAAGAGAATGATGAAGATGAGGCACGTGGGGTGTGTTAGGACCGGGATATCTGGCGCTCCAAAGATCCAAGATACATACTATAAATAATATTACATACATACTTTATATTGGGTTGTCTAAAAATTCCTTTGCACTTGTGATATTTTCAACAAACTAACGCCAACCTTATGTTCCAGTTGTGTATGTGTAAATGTGTAATAGTTCTAAAATTCTCTCGCGGTTGAAGAGCGACATGATCGAAGTATACTACAAAATCAGAGGTCTAATCCAGTGCAAGCTCAGAAATAAAAAATAGAAAATAGTTCCAGATTTTTTTAATGGAATGGTCTTAATATTTTAGGTTCGTTTAGATTTTTTTAACTGATGATTTAATTTCACATTGAACATTTTAATTATATTTTAAGATATCCCAGACGCAAAATCCCAACTTTTATTTAAAAACAAATATTTTGCATTCACGGTTTTAATGCAAAATATTTTAGTGTGTAACCTACGTAACTTCACGCCTGTAAACCCCGAAGGGGTAGGCAGAGGTAAATGCATGAATTCAAGCATACATGGAAACACCCACGATTCTCCGGCGTTACGTTTTGGCCCATGTAACAGGTGGCGAGCCTGTCGACATCTCCGAGCACATTACCAAACTTCGAGGTACTGGGAAATTGCCAGAAAATGGAAAAATCCCAACAGAACCAGAGATAAAGGACTTTACATCATTATCTCTGATAGCCCCCGGGAATCGAATCCAGGACCCCAGCGTAGTAGCCTAGTGGCTTGCTACCACTAGGCTACTGAGGCAGTTAACCTAAGTACTCATAGGTAACGTACTTGATTGTTTTAAACACTTCAAAAATTTACAGATTAGAATGATAACGCCATTTTTACGTAATTTGTGGGAATCACAGCTAGATATAAAACATCCCTAAGTTCAACCCCAGTGCACGTTATATCGTTATGTTCTAACTTAATTAAATCATTTAGTGAAACTAAGATAAGTCTTGCGACATATGCTATACCTATTATATTAAGCGTTTTGCGGTGGTAGAACTCCAGTGACGGAGCTCGCGGGCGAAGGCACCACTGCATCACCTAATATACTTTCCGCTAAATGGTAGTGTTCAGCTAGTGCTGAACGATACGCACCTGCCCGGAACACGATAGTTCGTGTTCCGGTCAGGTGGTAATGCATGGCCCTGTAATTGCCGGCACAGAGGCATAACACCTTAGGTCTCAGGAGTGGTAACGCATCTGCATTTTGACCTTGGTCTTTGTGTGGGTGTCTATAGGCTGCAGTTATCACTTAACATCAATGTGATGCATGCTTGTTTGCCACGTCCTTTACATTAAAAAAATTTGAACTGCATGCTTGTTTGCCACTTCCATTACATAAAAAAAAGATCATTACCTGACATCTAAACTGAAAATGAATCGTATTATCATTATGACACATTTATGATTACAGTAGAACGCTGATTATCCGAATTAATTGTGACCGGGGTCGATTCGGATATTTAATTGAAAATTCGAATAAGCGGACATAGACTGGTAGTAAAGAAAAACGAACAGTCACACATGGAATAAACTTTATTAAGTTTAACAAACACAACTACTTCAACTCGTTCTAAAATACTAGATACCTAGCTACAATAATAGACAAGCAGCTATCCGTTAACCATATGTGAAAACATGTAAATGGTGCTCTGTTATTTAATTATTCTAACTACCTAGCTGTTAAAACTGTTTGTTTTCCGAATAAAATAAAAAAAAATAGAAGTTACTCTTGCTTTCAACTACCTGTTACGGTTGAAATATACTGGACTGACTCTGAACTTAACTGGACTCCAGCGAGTACCAACTTGTTATAACAAAACAAAAATTATAGAAATTATCATAATAATCCGAAAAAAAAACAATAATTACTTGGCAATTTTTTTACATTACGCTTAGGACAGGACCGATTCGGATAGTTGGCGATTCGGTTAATCGGCGTTCGGATAATCGGTGTTCTTCTGTACTATAACTAACATTCAACTAAACCAACAATATAAACAATGTAAACACTAATTTCATTTGTGCCTAACGCACATTACTCAGACAACACTGCATTCGATTGTTACACTTGGGAAATAAAATACGTGAGAATGCCACCGATAACTGTCGAATGATATTATCGGGAGTAAGCACAATTATCGATGATGTGCCACCTTTGTAGACTTTCCCGTGCAGCACGAACAAAAGAGTGGAACTAAAAAATCGTGTAAAACGCGCATCACCGCTTACATAGAGGCATGCGTATATTGATGTGATACCGTTCCGGATTTATTTTCTTCAATCGTTTGAAGTGAAATTATGTGTTTGTTTTTAATATTATTATATTTCTTTAATTTTTAATAATAATTATTATTCAATTTTATTTAAATTTATTTATTTACTAGAAGATACTGCAGTAAGGTTGAATTGCACTAAATAAAATTGTGTCCATGCGGCGGCGGTAGTCACGTCCCATTGTGTCCTAGGCTTTAGGATAATCGTAGCCGCGATGTCTATTGTGATTACGTTTTTTTTTGCTACTGTTGAGATAGTGGTGGGAAAATGTTTTCTACGTACCGATACAACGTTGATATTATTACAAAAACGTTGATTTAAACAAAAGGCATCGTTATCTAATCTGGAACTAAGAAGTAAATACAAAAATAAGTTGACGAGTGGAGTTAGTTCTGTAATGTGCGCTAGGCTTTAGGTGTCGCAGCCCCGATGTCAATCGCGATTCCTCTTTTTGCTTCCGTAGGAACAATGGCGGGAAAATGTTTTCTACGTGTGGGGGCGTCGCCGCGGAGTGCGGGGTCAATAGCGGGAGCACTAATCTCTGGCGGGATCGTTCGGATTAATGGCTCGTATTGCCGTCTTTGTTGTTTGCTCCCAACTTCTCGGTTTGCTAGCTCGTTAGAAGCTTCGTGTTATACTTACTGGTTGTTGTTTATTTTATTCCTAGATGTTAACTACGTGTGAAAGTCACGCTTTCGTCTTCGAAATTCAAGCTCTATGATTCCATAGTATAATCTTAGAAGTGAATCAGTTCTATCTCTATAAACTACCCAAGAGTTTGGTGACCAGAAATGTCTTTGAAATTGTGTTGGTGATTTCAAACCAGGAGTGCTATGATGAGGTTATTACTACATACCTACAATACAGAGGTCACTAAAATGTGTAGTATAGAGCATCATTGATTTTTGAGACTGTGTAATACAAGCTCTTCTGCGACGATGATGGTGCACCGGGACCTACGCTGGAACTTAAAAATAAACATACAAAATAAGATCCTTATGTTAAGGAGAATGATACTGTTCCATACATTTCTGGGTCCAGTGTTAATCCTGTACAAATTAAGACATTTTCAAATGAATAGAAAATGAATAACTTGAAATTAGGACATTTTTTGAATTGCCAGAATTGCCTATACATATAATATATGTTAACGTAAAAGTTGGTTTAGATTGCTAATTGTTAACTAGGTATATTACAAAATGTACTAGGTAATGGGTTAGCCAGTAACGATTTTGTGGACCCAAAATTACCCGTCTCCTTTAACACCGCAGATCGCGTCGCAGCCCCGACGTCAATCGCGATTCCTCTTTTTTACTTCCGTTAAAACAATGGGGTAAAAATGTTTTCTACGTGTAAGCGCGGAGTGCGGGGTCAATAGCGGGAGCACTAATCTCTGTCGGGATCGTTCGGATTAATGGCTCGTATTGCCGTCTTTGTTGTTTGTGCCCAACTTCTCGGTTTGCTAGCTCGTTAGAAGTTTCGTGTGTTGTATTCATTGGTTGTTGTTCATTTTATTTCTAGATGTGTGAGTGTGTGCAATTCACGCTTTCGTCTTCGTAATTCAAGCTTTACGATTTCGTCATTTAATGTCAGAAGTCAAATGTTTTTATATAATAATACTGCCCGCGACTTCGTCCGCGTGAGAATTTATGATAGTATCTACCCGGACGAAGTCGTGGGCGCAGCTAGTATAAAAGGAGCCTAAGTTACTCCTTATTTCATAAGCTATCTGCCAGTGAAAGTTCCGTCAAAAGTCAGCCGTTCCCGAGATTAGCGGGAACAAACAGACAGACAGACAGACAAAAATTGTAAAAAATGTTTTGGTATATGTACCGTGTATACATACATTTAGTAAAAAGCGGTTATTTTATATTACAAACAGACACTCCAATTTTATTTATTTGTATAGATATCTTTTAACTGACTAAGCTGGTCTCAAAACCAGAAATATCTTGTATAGCATGTTGGTAATTTAGAATCTGCACCTATCTGGATGGTAATCCAGATAGGCTATATGTGTAACAGCAGGACCTTTTTTTCGTTAGTGTAACACATACATCACACATACATATGTTACATACAGAGCTCAATAACATGTAGACTAACGTCTTTTTTTTACGATTGTATAAAATATTACTCTTAAAGGGAATCGGTTTGGATGGCCGGATATCCAGCACTCCAGAATAAGAATCAGCCGACCGGTATCCGCTCAAACTGCTATCCGTTTTATGTCTAGAAAACTAATAATTATGAAAATAATGTCTATCTATCTCATAAATAGATAATAATAACTTCACTGTAAACACTCATCACTAGGTAAATCTAATTTAAAAAATATCGTAAACACAAATAGCGAAATCAAATCAAACTGGCGTCTCTGGAAGAGTCATCTCTTTTCAGTTGTCATTAAATTCCATCTATCTTTGTAGTGCCACCTTTTACGACCAATAAGCATGGAAGAGTCATCTCTTTTCAGTTGTCATTAAATTCCATCTATCTTTGTAGTGCCACCTTTTACGACCAATAAGCATTGTCTTACATTTATTTACTAAGAGTAGTACCAGTGCTTTAGCCTGCCAAGAATTTTTTGTAAGTTCATCATAGAATAGTTCAAAAGTACCTACCTAGATACGTTATTATTTTATTCCGTGAACGTACCTATAATACTAAATTGAGATTTATAATTACGACATAAACCGATAAAAGAAACAGTTATTAAAGTAAAGTGTTGAAGTAAATCTCACTGATTCCGTTAGATGGTTTAGATAATAAGTCAAATGTGAAATATTCATAAAATTAATTTAAATCTTGTTCATTTATATAAAACTAGAAAGTATCGAAAAGTAGATGGATTGATTTAAACTTTTTTTGGTTGTAATTATTTGCGCAATGCTGCATTTCTTGAGGTTCATCTATAACGATGGAGTTCTCACAAATCCCACGAGAGCGGGTAAATTCCTTTCTTGAATAAATTCAAAAATACTAATTATCTTAACCACTGCGAAGCATATCCAGGACTTTTTTACAAGCAAGTGTTTTTTTAATTCTTAACTGGTCACAGGTATAAAATATTTTCCAAGTTTTATTTAAGCCGTTACGGTGGCAGCTTCACTTCTGAAGTTAATAAGGCTTATAGTACTCGTATGTACTTAATATTTTAAACTGTAGAGTCATTTTATACAGAATAATACAATAAAATACCTAAATACAGTAATAAATTATGTTGTATCTTCACGCCAGGTCCCTAACGGGGTAGGCAGAGAGTGTAGAGCGCCAGATATCCCGGTTCTGACAAACCTCTCGTTTCTAATAAATTATAATGATTGAATATAACGAATATAACATCATTAAGTAGTAGGTATGTTAAAAGTGCTCATACCAATAGATAAATTTGAAATTAATATTTTAAGAGGTACTTTGACGTTAAACAAACAGTGAAAGAAAGAAATTTTTTTTTATTTCGAATAGATCTTTACAGTTATTTTCAAAACGTCAAGAAATAATAAATTACCTAGAGTGAATAACCACTACATATAGTAAAAGCAAAAACAAATATTCATAATAAATTAAAATTAGAATTTAAAGTACTTAGTTAAAATATAATAATCACAAAATTTTTCAATTCCTTCAATGATGATAAATGAAGAAAAAGAAAACTTATTCGTCAAGATCAAAGTTATTCACTTAGCAGGGTTCCAAGTGCAGTCACTACTGAGAAGAACACCGCTACCCATCAAACTCAGTAAGAGCTCTTTTAAATGAGCGCTTCAATATAGTACAGATTATCGTGAAAATCAAATAATGTGGACGTCCATAGCATAGATGCAAATAAGCTGCTATCTACTAAATAAGATGTAGCACCAACAGCACCCGTTCACGAATATGACGCATTAGATAGCCATTGCCCTCCTCGACCATTTTAGAGAGAAGTGAGCAACCCGCAATACGACGCCGCCAAAGGCAAAGACATTTAAATTGTTTTCGTTTTCTTATTAAACGCAACACGAGTGATACTCGGAGATAGAAGAACTACCCTTAAGCACACCGCGGACACTCCGCCAAAATTCCATACAAACGCTTAATTTGGTTTCTATCCATCAGTCACGTGTATTTACACGCGCACCTGTGTGCGTAGCACATACAAAATACCAACCGTCGACCATAAGAGAGGAAGGTGTTGTGTATGTGTGCAAATCGGGCGGGACGTCGAAGTGTCCATTCTATACGTAGTATTATTACATATTCTCTGCCTTAGGTATGTAAAAAACATAATTATTAGCTAGCAACTTTTACGTTAACTATTTATATATTTCTATTTAGATTCTTTTCTAAATCACTTACCAATAATCTAAAAATATGAACTGCCTCTCAACCTTTGATTATATAATCGTGTATTTATTAATTAAATACACGTGTATATAATCAAAGCTCTCTACTTGCAAAATTCATTGGAATTCTTTGAACACAGAGTACATGCTGTCCTTTTCATATCGATTGGTTTAAGTTTATTTGGCCTTCGTTACTCCAAAAAATGTACGTACCTACTACCGTCAGCCATGAAGCACACACAATGCACGTTCTGCGTCCCTGGCCATCGAAATTGTATATCTGAGCGTAAAGCCCCGTCGAATCAAATCCGCCTATTAGGGTGGGCGCTGTTACTAATTAAAATAAAATTGTTAAAACAGACCATGGTGCTCGCTCGTTCTCCCCGGTCTAACTTTTAACGAGGATATATTTGGTTTCGACCCACCCTTTGGTGATTTTACTATTGAGTCTGACTGCAAATAACTCCGTAATTGCCTTCAAACAACTTCTGGCTTTGTGGAGAATTCGGATGTTACATCTGTGTTTTGCCATACCTGAGCGATAGAAGATAAACACTCGTGTAGCGGTTTAATTAAATACTGACATGAATAAAGTAGGAGCGCGATCCGACATCAAAGGAAATTCAGTTTTGAAGATTATGTAGCGCGATCGTGTTCTCTTTGTTTTATTTCGTGATTTATATTGGTTTGGTTGATGTAATAAACATCATTTTTACTTGTCATGAAAGCGGTGAACATATGATACATGTTCACCGCTTAAGTGATGATTGAAGCATATCTATATGCTTCAATTATCACAGATGTCTATTTAAAAACAATATATGTACAAAAATGTGGCGTTGTCATTGAGGCTTAATATTTTCTATGATGTGATATAAATTAAAAGTCCTTTTTGCATCGTCGGGGTTCATCGAAGTTGAATTAGTTCGATGAATGTCAATAAGTTTGGTAAATCAATACCTACCTAATCTATACAAAAAATTGATCTCCGAATTGTTTGTACGCGCATTATGATATACGGAGATACGTCGATCTGCTACTTACAACATAACTAACAGATTCCCTAATTTTACTCAAGCAAGGGCGCAGGAAATTGATATATTAGGTTGGGGAAAAAGTTTCTTCGCATTTTTTAAGATAATTCAAAACATTTTTTAATATAGTTTATGTAAATTTAACTAAAGTATGTATGTACCATTTTGTTCGATAACCTTTTGCCATCTTGCAGGTAGGGACATGATCCCATTGCTATAAAAATTTTGGGACTTCTCATCAAAATACCGTGACAAGTGGATTTGGTAGTCCTCTCGTGATGTTAACCTAACATTGCATAAAGAATTCTGAAGAGACCGAAACAGGGGGAAATCTGAAGGTGCAAGGTCAGGACTATACGGCGGATGCATTAACACCTCCCAGCCAAACTCTCTTAATTTTTGCTGAGTGGCTATAGATGTGTGAGGTCTAGCGTTATAATGATGAAACACCACACCTCTTCTGTTGATCAATTCCGGCCGCTTTCTCTCAACTTCTTGCTTTAATCTCATCAGTTGTTCGATGATTGATAGAGTTCAGAATCGATAGTCCTGCCTGGTGGTAATAGCTCATAATGAATAATGCCCTTCCAATCCCACCACAGACACAACATCACCTTATTGCGAGTTAACCCGG
The DNA here is from genome assembly GCA_036365455.1 of Macrosoma leucophasiata. Lineage (NCBI taxonomy): Eukaryota > Metazoa > Arthropoda > Insecta > Lepidoptera > Hedylidae > Macrosoma > Macrosoma leucophasiata. The sequence continues at coordinate 13,143,794 of JAWQUS010000009.1, read as the reverse complement.
GTTTCACCACAGTCTGTGAAGCCTGACCGGCCTTTGACCACGACCTTTTTCGCACGTTCTTGTCGTACGTGATCCACTTTTCATCACCAGTTATCAGCTTCTTCAAAAATGATTCGGTTTCATTACGTCGTAATAAGGAATCACAAATGAGTACACGATTCATTAGGTTTCTTTCAGTGAGCTCGTGAGGTTTTTTGTACCCAGCTTTTTTCAAATGCGCCAAAACTGTTTTGTGATCAATTCTCAGTTCTTCAGCTACGTCGTAACTACTGATATGTCGATCTTGCTCCACTTTTTCAAAAATGGCATCCATTTTATCCGTAATAGGACGACCAGAGCGAGGTGCATCTTTGACATCAAAATTTCCGGATTGAAAACGCTTAAACCAAATTTGTGCTACTCTCACAGACACTGCACTAGGCCCATAAACATCGCAAATTTTTTTCGCGGCTTGCGTTGCATTTTTACCTTTTTTGTAGTAAAATTTTAAAACGTATCGAATTTCTTCATTAGATTCACTCATCTTGACAGTACGAAAAACAAATGAAAATCACACATTTGCCTAATTTGAATTTGGAATTATGTTCTTTAAAATTTTAACTTTCAATGATACCAAAACCAGCCAGATACAAATACTACAACCAAAGAGATTTTATTACAAGTTCATACATACTATAATGCGAAAAGACTTTTTCCCCAACCTATTATTTAAAGCAATCATTTAAAAACCCACGTTTTATATGACAAGTTACAAGTAAGGATACATTTGCAGGTAGCCATTATTGGGAGGCGGCTGAGAGCAAAATGATGGAATGCCTGTGCCCCGCGCCACGCACGTTGGCCTGTCGCGTGGTACTCCTGGACGAGAGGGAACTCCTACACGAAATGCAGGTGTGTAGGTACAATTGATTTAATAAATAGCGTAGGCCGATTTCTATCCAGGCGATCATGGTCTCATTTTGAAGAGCTCCAGCTGTTGATGTGCAGCAAATAATGATCTTATATAACGTTTTCGCAGGTTTATGCGAGTTTCATACATTGTAGTAATTATATTTGCGGTTTTTCAACACTTCCAACTTCTTATACTCCGACGTTTCAGTCGCTCGACCACGGTAGCTGGAAAGATTTTCCATCCTCGAGCTAAACTGCTACACCCTGAATAGCCGGCTGGCGATAAAAATTAATCAATTCTAAAAATTACATTAGTTTCTCTGCGATGTTTGAGACTTGCCGTAATATTATTATTTCTCACCACATCTTCAGATCAACACATCATTTAGATAATTTAAACGAATTACTAAACAGACATACAATGCGAATGTGGATGGTTGCAGAAGACCAAGACTGACCTACAATGACCAAATAGGTCGAGTTCTGTCTGATGGTGGGGTCAAAAGTCTTAGTCATGTATGAAGAGAATGATGAAGGTAGATGAGGCACGGGAGGTGTTCCAAGACCGGGAGGCGCTCCACACTCTTTGCCTACCCCGTTAGGGACCTCGCGTGAAGATACATACATTTAGATATTTTACTTCATTGTCATCTAGGCATTATTAGACACATTATTATTAGGGCACTTCTTTCGAAATAATCAGTATTTCGAACTTAAATGATGCAATTTGTTTGTATTGACATGTCTTTTAACTGTTTTGTAATACGGCGTTCTTTTGCGTCGTGATTGCTGCTTAATTAATCGATTAAAAGATCGTGCTTTACTTTGTAAGGGTTGCGTTGTGTTTATAAAAGCATGTTCTTTATAAGTACCGTACTCAGTCGTACCTAACATATGTAAAGTGCGCACGTACAATTGTAGAGGATAATTATGCTACGTGGAATCGGCAGTTACACTTTGGTCTACTGGTTGTAATTTACACATAGCAAGTAGTTTATGAAACACATTGTAATATTAAAAATTGTGTGCTTTGTTGTAGGTAGGAAACTTTAAATTCTTTTAAAAATAATATGCAGGCATATGATTGACAAATTTCCAAGAGAAAAGACTTTAATAATAACCTCTTGTCCACAATTTTATCATCATGATTTTTGTGTGGGCCGCCGACAATTTTAAAAAGGGGCAGTCTAGCTCTACGATGGAGAAGGTTGACTCTAGCGGTATATTGGTAGTATGGCAGATACTGTTCAAATTTTTTGTAAATTGTGCTGTTTTATTTACGGACAGGAGAAGGGGGACCCTCCTGTAATCCGTCTTCTTCTATCTTCGTCAGAACGAAGCCTACATTTTGTTGAGTCTAAAAATAACTTTATGTTTTTTATATTTGTATTACTATGCAACCATATTACATATCCATGGGCGCGTGATTGATGGACGGATATTCAAAGATCTGTATGAAAACTAAAATATATTATTAGAAGGATACTGGTAAACACAGTTTACTAGTTGAACACAGAACTAGTCCTATATGTAATAAGATAGATACGTAAGATCTATTTGACTTACCTATGATAAGACGAGGAACCCAAACTCAGCGTATTTTCGTTATAACCTTTATGTAACACGGCACGGTAGGTACGTATTTCATAACAGATATTGGAAAGATATCAAAACGCCCTCGCCGACGGACGTCCCTACGGACGCCGGTCGGTCTCCAGTATTTTTCAATTTCGCCATATGATGAAACAACGCGACGATTTTTTCTTTGTTTCCATTCTCACACTTTTGAAGTGCAGAGTATTCCGAGACAAATTATTTGAAGTACACCCAGGGGCTCGAGGAAGGTCCTTTATATGCGGGGCTCGGGTCCAAGGTGCGGACGATGAATTCACTGAATCGTACGTCGGCTCTATGAATATTAAATTCTATTTGGCTGGCATTGTCGCCGCGCGATGAATGTGGGAGTAGATCGCGAGCGGAGTCGCGTGTGCGTCCGCGCTTGCTTTTGTCCCTGGCTTATTCTCGTTATTTGTTTCTTCGCCTCTTGTCTTTGCAGACACCCTTACTTTAGATACGAGAAATCCTAAACTGGAAACATTTTCTTTTAACCTTTTTGCGGTTTAGTGTAAAGCAGATATAAATTAAAACATTAAAACGTATGAACAGAGGCAATTTTTGATTATTTTTTTATTAAACATTTTCTTATGTCTTTGAAATCTTTTAAACTGTCAATAATATGGATTTACGTACAGCTATCGATAAATAACGTTTATTGAACTTGTAGGTACATACAAAAGATTAATGTGATCTTATATCTTACAGAAAATAAATCTATCCCGAATTACTGTAGCATCCCTTATAGATAAATCATCATGTGTCAATAGTAAATTTATGAAACGATTCTTCAAAATAGAGTAAGAAATCTTCGTAATTGTTTTATATTATTTCGCATTAACACATGCTTGTGAAATATATTTTATTTTAAGAAAAATGGAAAGAAAAATTTGAGAAAATTTGAGCTGCTACCATAAAGCAATGCAATAAATGTGAAGGAAACATTTGACAAATCGGGCAGGACTTCAGTAGCTCAATTGGAAGAGCGGCTGGACTAGATTCCCAGTAGGCCGCGAGTTCGAGTCTCGCCTGAAGTCAAATTTTTCTTTCCATTTTTCTTTAAAATAAAAGATATCTTCGTGTTTTGAATAATTGGGATAAGTATATTTGGAGAAATATATAATGATATGAGGAATTGCGGATCTATCTTACATAAGGCGTGCATATGTATTGTTGCATAAACCTCGAATTTTGGTCATAATTACCTACATAAAAACTAGATGGTCTTAAATCTATTCTCAGACCTAATGAATAAAAAAAAAAAAAGAGTTTGGTTACAAACACTGCCATATAAGAATTTCAAATACATAAAAGAGATGAACATTTGATAGTTTTAAAAATTTGCCAGAGCAAAGACATTACACACATACGCCATAAAGTTGTGGTTAACGCAATATCTTGTTCTCTCTCAAACAACAAAATACTAAATACCACCCTTCATGCATAATATGCTTGTGTAGTCCTCTAACACTCGTTACTTGACTCACAAATAGCTGCAGCGTGTTCTTACCTTGTTTACATTAATATTTTCAATTTACATTAAACTAACTTCAAACAAATAAGAAAGACGACACTGAACAAATTTTCTCGGTTATTCAGATATACTTACACAAGTCTTTGTCATAACCGTAAATAAGGGTAGAAATTCGCCCAGAAATGCTTTTGTTTGGCCCATAACCCAGAGCGTAACTTGTTCGTCAAACAAATTCCCAAGATATATTGGGCTAGAATCGTCCAATTTGGGTAAAGTGGAAGCGACGAGAGTTCGACGTTTCCCGCTAAATTGTATGGTTATTTTAGATAAATCGCCGTCCTTCCCTTACAGTTTCCCTATCTACAAAGGGACATTTGTCTTTAACGGATCTGGCGACAACTTTTCTCTTTTCACATTATTAATAACAGCAAGATTTATTGTTTCAACTATTCACTTAACAAGTTTCGATCGTTGTCAACGCAATGCTATTAGAAACTAAGTAACATAAAGCGTGAGTAAATGTCCATTATTAATAATTAATGTTTACGAGACCATTTTAATTAATTTTATCAACAATATAAGTATGTACCTACTTTTTAAATAAGTAATTACTTTATTTGAATTCAGCTGAGAGATAGAGGTAATAATTTATAAATTTGAATATACTATGTACACAATATTCATCTCTTACTTATTTACTCATTCATAACTTCTTATTAATATAAATGTAAGTACCTTCATCTTTGTTTGTTGCGTTCATGACTATACAACAGAGCCAATTTCGTTTACAAAGGAAATGCCTTTTAATGGGGGTTGGGCTTAAGATTCTAATTAACACCAATTTTCAGTAACGTAAACGTAAACGAACAAGGATACAAAACAACACAACTGAGAATAATTTGAAGTTCCGTTCGCTTTTTCTTTTAATATATGGGGTATTTGTTTTAAGCAGTATTTTAACCGATAAGCAACTAAACTTTATTTTGAAATCGTAAATTTTAAAAATATTAATATCTAAGTCAAAAAGCTTAACTTTGATAAATTAAGCCAAAAGATGTCCACAGCTGGACAAAGCCTTCTCCAAAGATGGTACAACTGTATTGTGCGTCATTAGGGGAGATGCCATAATTACCACGCTTAGCAAGCAAACTGACCCCCATGGTTCGGTCGACTGAGTGCACTATACATAATATTAGAATAATATATAATATTGATATCTTTAACGAATACCGTTCATAAAGTTATCTACGTAGATATTATATTTGAAAAAAATGAGTGCAATATTGTCCTTTTGCTATCAGATTGCATCATATTCCCAAGGGAGGATATTGGTTATGTACCCTTTATCCCAAAATAGAAGAATACCAACGAAGTAGATAACTAGGAAAAGGAAACTTACAATAAAACCCAGCTATATTTTTCGACAGAATGTTCTAGTTTGAAAAGATTAGGTACCCTTTTCTTGTAAGTAGATATAGTTATAATTTATAAGTATACTTTATACGTGATTCGGAGAAGATAAATAAAAAGAAATAGTACAGAACTGCAATTTACTTCAAGATTAGAAACTAGGCGCGGATCATAGTGTTGGGTATTGTCGCGGCAGCAAATTAAGTCGACAGCATTACACGGTCAGGGGGCCGACCGCCAACGGAAATGCTTTCATTTATAACGTTATCTTGTTCGTTTCGTACCGCCTATTAAAACATTTTGCTCTTAAGTATAGTTTATATCTTCGGACCAAAACAATTCCAAATTTTTTTTAAAATTTGAATAATTTGCTGATACGAAACTGATAAGATGTTGTCATAATCGAAAGGCAAACGAAACCATTTGAGTTAGGCGGTCGGCCTCCTGATGCGTACTTTCAGCTCGAACTTCGTCCTGTCTCATCGGCGTCTTTATTGCATATTGCTCTTTGCGGTGATTCTTCACTATCATGACTAGAATGTTTCATTAAATATTATTATCGCCTGATGTATTTTCAAAATTAAATATAATTTTGAAATTACTGACAATGAGAATGAACGAAAATCTAAAAATGTAAGCGTATATAGACCTATACACTTTCATTACATCTTAATATATATAAATTACGGGACACGTTGTTTGTTTGCGATGGTCTCCTGAACTACTTAACCGATTTTAATAAAATTTTGCACACCGTAGTATGTAGTTTGAAAGATTGGATAACTTAGATCTCAATTTATAGTCGCAATATTATGTTAGTAGGTAACTTAATTGCGCCCGTGCAAAGCCGGTACGGGCCGCTAGCATAGATATACAGATTTTCTCTTCATGTAACTGTAGTGTTTATACGTGATTTGGAGAAGATAAGAATTTACGTAAGGTTTATGTTAGGAGCGTAGGACGGGTCATTTTGTATTGTCGCGGCGGCAAATTGAGTCAACAACATTTCACGGTCTACTGCGTACATGTTTGTCTTTATTGCCTGTTGCTTTTTGCAATAATTCTTCGCTTAATTCTGTCATTTATTAAATACCTTGATTAATGATTTAAATTTCATAATAAATTACTGTTCGTTTTATTTACTTTCCCAATTTCAATCAGATTGTTATGATAACAATATTTATGTTATCACAACTTGCTGATTTTAGCATTCCAATAAGTGACTGACCTGAATAAATATGCAATTTTTTGTACTAAGGAAAATACACGAAAATGGAAAACGTTGGTTTTTAGTACTTTTTAGCATAAAAAATGACCCTTTTCGTATAACATTTATGTGTTATTCTCAAATCGTTACATTATTTGACACAACTAGAACGGAGAACGGAGCAGAAAATCAATAAAGCACAGCAATTCAGGAGCTGGTGCGGGTCATTGTGAAGGGTATTGTCGCGGCGACAAATTGAGTCGACAACATTTCACGGTCTGCTGCGTACTTGCAGCTCGAGCTTCGTCCTGTCTCATCGGCGTCTTTATTGCCTGTTGCTCTTTGCTACGATTCTTCACTTATCTATCTTTTGTTAAATATCTATTAACCCAACAACTTCTCATTAAATTATTAACCATTTGATGTATTTACAAGTCAAAATATATTTTTGGAAACAATTGAAACCGTTCAATCTCGAACGAAAATGTAAAAAGTGAAAAGTAAAAATTGCCCTCTTCTTGTATAGGTAAATATAGAGTTATATTTGGAGAAGATAAGCAATAACACAGCAATTTACGTCAGCCTAGAGTCAGGGGCTAGGTGCGGGTCATTGTGTAGGTAGGGTATTGTCACGGCGGCAAATTGAGTAGACAGCATTTCACGGCCTGGCGCTTGTAGTTCATGCTTCGTCCTATCTCATCGGCGCCTTTATTTCCTATTGCTTTTTACAAAGATTTTTCGCTTTGTTCTATATTAAATATCTGATAACTCTTTCTGTATTAATTTCTGATCGCTTTATTAATAACTAGCGGCCCGCCCCGGCTTCGCGCGGTGCAATGTTGCCTACCTTCTCCTATTCGTCTTAGCGTGATGATTATACATAGATATAGCCTAAAGACTTCCTCGATATCTTTTATAGTTTAGGCAGCGTACGCAAAATAAGTAACTTTTCTGGTTGATTTTTTACACCTTGTATCTGAAAAACCCAAATATCTTACGGAACCCTATTTTTCCAAAATAAAATATAGCCTATGTTACCCGTGGATAATGTAGCTTTTGAATAGTGAAATAAACTGTAAAAGATATTCCTCGATATTTTTTATAGTTTAGGCAGCGTACGCATAATAAGTAACTTTTCTGGTTGAATTTTTACACCTTGTGTCTGAAAAACCCAAATATCTTACGGAACCCTATTTTTTCCAAAATAAAATATAGCCTATGTTACCCGTGGATAATGTAGCTTTCGAATAGTGAAAGAGTTTTTAAAATCGGTCGAGTAGTTATTGAGCCTATTCATTACAAACAAACAAACAAACAAAAAAATATTTCCTCTTTATAATATTAGTTTAGATTGTGTTCTCTAGAATTGTTTTAAATATTACGTTACAAATCTCATACGTTGTTACTTGCTTAATGAAATAAAATTTGTTGACATAGATTTAGGTTAGTATTTTCTGCATTATACGTAATTTATTAAAACACTAGCTGTGCCCGCAACTTTGTTTGCGTGGAATAATGGCTTTGGGACATTAGGCAGCGCTTTTGAATGTACATTTTGGTTAATTTTGGATCATAAAAAATTTGGAAAGCAAAAAAAATCTGTTTTGCAGTAATGCTTCTCTTACACGATATTAGACGTATAACCATCGGGGATAAAATCACACAGGCTGCTAGGATTGCGAAAAATGGCTAATTATGTGTTTAAACGCGCATCCATCCTATACTGAACCGTATTTTCGAAAATGCCATTTTAAACTTCTATGCATAATATTTTTTTATAGAAAATTATGTAAATATATTCAGTCAATTTTTAAACATAAAAGATAGATCTATGCATAATATAAGCACTCCGTAAGAGCCGGCAGAAGAGAAAAATTGAATATTAACGTTGTGCATTTTTACCCACTAATGCCACCACCACCACCGCCACCACTACAATCGCCACCAACGCCATCAACGCCATCACCATCACCAAACACCTACGCCACCATTGCCACCACTGATACAAACGCCACCAAAACCACCACTACCACCACAACCAATGCCACTAACGCCCCCAAAACTACCAACAACACCACCAACATCACCAATGCCTCCACCGCCAGTAAAACCACCGCCAGTACCACTAACGCCACCAACATCACCACCAGAGTCACCAACAACACCTATGCCACCAACGACACCAACGCCACCACCACCACCACCACCACCACCACCACCACCACTACAAACACCACCTGCTTATCTCTGCTTACTCCTTCGGAGATTACAGGCGTGAAGTTACGTATGCTTAGCTTATTTTAATGTTCCAGTTAGTACGTGAAATTGATTACACCATCGAGATATTTATCTTTTAAAAATACAACTTCTCTCTTGTATTTCTCCGAAGCAGTTGGTGGAAATATAAACAAACATTCATGCATAAAGACACTCACGATTTGCCATTAATTTTTTGTGACGCATGTAGCTCGGGGTGAGCGCTTATTGATATTCGCCAGGCTCATTAACAAACTTCAGAGCTACCATGTTTTATAGTCTTCAGTTTCAAGGCAAATGCTTACTGCAGGGTCAATCCACTAAATCCTCACTTTACAAATAGGTTCTCTTCTTATTTATATCTACTGGCCTGAGCTGGTTGAGACGTTTTTACGTAAATTAAAATATTTTCTCACAAGCATTGCATAAAGATAAGAAATCGGAATCTTTTCGCGATACTTACTGATTTTACCCATGATATTACAATGTTCACATTTGTTAGTGATGTCGTCAATAAGGAGTGATATTATAGGTATCAATTTTACAAATTTCTATAATTACATTTAATTCGTGAGTCTTATCCATATATTTCAAATGGGATATTATTATGACTCAAACAATTAAAACAACAATATTCGAATCAACAAGCCAGCGAGTAATCAGAACACCATTAATTATATTCATACAGGCGTTGCACACGTTGTACAGTTAAGTGCAAAAAAGAAGGCCTGGAAAATAATAATCCTCTCACCATTGAATTCGCTTCGAGGTTTAATTTGGGAATTATGCTTGACAACGAATAATAAAAGAGAAATTAAACGTTATAGACGATTCGGTGTTCCGTGCGGAGATCGGATGGGCGGTGGCTCTGATCGCGTGCATTTCACTCTGCCTATTCTGCGATTGCTGTCAGATTTTGAAACCGTTTGTTATTTTTCGAGTCCGACGTACTCTGTTGGGAGCAAACACGCTATGTTATTAAATCATTTATTATTCAGCCCAACGAACTGTTTCGCAATTTTCCCACGCCACGACTGACGAAGTCCTTTGCCAACAAAAATGTTTGTGGTAATGTTTTATACTGTTTAGAATCATAAAAATAAGTTACCTACTGTAATTAAATTTAAATTGTGGTAGTTTTTTTCAACACTTACAATTTGAAAAAAAAAATGCAGTAATTTAGCCGGTAGGTATACTCCGACATATATGAGCCTTCAAAATCTTTATGAGATGTATTATATTTTTTATTGTAGGTATATAATATATACCTACCAGATTTTCCTTAGCAACAAAGAACCTATTGTGTTCTTACAAATCCATTCGAAATCAGCTGAGTTTCAAAGATAACTTACCTTCGAAGAAAATAATCGAAAATGTTACTAAGAAAACTGAATCCAACACAAAAATGTGCATTAGAATTTCATAGCAGCTCGCTGTAAAAATTGTGATCGGTCTTTAACTCCAATTAGCGTAATTAAGCCAAACCGCTGTGTCCTTAGAGACGAGGTCAATTACAATTCACACCAAAGCATACCACGTGAATCCTAAGAAAAAGAATGAACGAATTAAACATAATGATGTTTAATTCGTTCATTTATTCCATGACTCTAATTAGCTTTTGTAATGGCACAAAATTGATCGAGGGTAAGGGCCTCATCACATCGCAAGGGCGAGATACATGCAAACGTCTGTAATAGTTCGTGATACGCGTGAGAGCACAGCCCGGCCTACCCTTTCATTATAATGCCAATACCATATCCCAGACTACTGGTCTTACTGGTCCTACCGCCATTGCGTGCGAATTAGCTTAATTGTGGAAAGCCAAGCTTCGAGAAATGCTAATTGGAGATAGTCTCGTGCCCGTATCGTGGGAGTCGATTCATATTCATCTTTCTTATTTTTTTACGCCGTGATATCGATTTCAACTGCGTGTTATATTATGCATGCGAGCAAATTTTTGTACAAAACCTCTGCTTGTATTATGGTGTACCTACGCCTTGACAATGTACGTTTTTGTTTTAATTCACTGTTGACGACGCGACGTTGAGAAATACAGAAATTTAATGGAATATCTTTTGGTCCATAGGAATATGAATGATGAATATAAGATGGACAGGTTGTATGTTTTATTTGTGTATTTCAAATAAATAGCTTAATTCGTCGGGTAATGCTAACCTGCTAACTTCACTGTCTGTCTTTAATTACCGTGCGATTAGTCTCGTAAATAATCGAAAATGGATCGACTGATTACATTGAAATTTGTTGTGTAGGTACGTTCCAGTGAATTCAAGGATAATTTACAATTGGATACAGGTGGCGGCGCGATCGGATAGGATTAAATAATCCGGGTCCACTACTCTATTTTCATAAATTAGAGTTAGCAGGTTAGCATATTTATCCGACGGATATCGTAAAAATGTGGATGGACTAGAGGACTGGATAATTTGAAGAACACATTGCACAGAGAACTGCCTCAGTAGCGTAGTGGTAGCAGGCCACTACTATTACGCTGGAGGTCCTGGGTTCGATTCCCGGGTCGGGGACTTTCAGAGATAACGGTTTAAAATCCTTTATCTCTGCTTCTATTGGGATTTTTCCATTTTCTGGAAGTTTCCCAGTACCCCGGAGTTTGGTAATGTGCCCGGAGATGGCAACAGGTTCGCCACCTGTTACATGGGCTAAAACGTAACCGGCGAGTCGTGGGTGTTTGCATGTATGATTGAATGCATGCATTTACCTCTGCCTACCCCTTCGGGGATTACAGGCGTGAAGTTACGTTACATTGTTCACTGATCAACATCGCGATTAAAGCTGGTAACTAGGTAATTGTAATTTAAACTAAGTCGGTAGTTTGAGATTCAGATAAACAATGTTATCTCTAAAGCAATTAAGTAGATCTAAATGGAATAGAGTCAGTTCACTTGAACTTTTCTACCGTAAGATAAACTATGTAGGTATGTAAACATGTATTTGAAAAAACGAAGAGAGGTAACCTATAAAGCTATAGGTATTTAAATCCTTTCTACAAGGCTAGATACTTTCTTAGAGGTACTAACCATTGACACAAGTCAACATTGGAAAAAACAATGTAAATTTTATGGCATAGGTACCTACTTGCTTTTCCCCACGATTTCATCCGCGTGTACTTTATAAGATATGATTTAATTAACCTCCGTTTTAATTGTAATATGTGTTAATGTGTTGTGTATGTGCGAAATATTGGCGTAAACTATAGGCAGAGATTATGTAAAAATACAGGTAACAGTTTACTACAGTACCTACCTACTCCACTATAAATACCTAACATTTTTTACCAGTGTTGAAGCTAGTGCTAAAATTACCAGCTATATTTCCTTATTTTAATTCAACCTACATTTTTAGATTCAACTAAAATAAATCCCTGCACCAAATTTAAGTTTCTAGGTACAGTACCCAGTTTTAGCGGTGTGTTGATATCTAAGGGCCGATTTCACCGTCGTAATAAAACGCGTTTTACGTTAACAAGTTTATAAACGCTATTTGGATGTCACCGACGAAAATTGTTCGTGATAGCGTTGAAATTGGATGCAAATTTAAGCTAAACCGCGTTTTATTAAACTCAGATCTCAGAACAAACTGAAAAAAGTGAAATCCGCCCTTAGTCATTTAATTAGGTTTGCCTTTAATGTAGATTACACATCATCAACCTCAGATGAGACAATTATAAAATTAAAAAAAGTTTTATTGTCCTAGATATATCAGTAATTTTAAAGAGACATATTAATTTTATCTAGTTTTTCATTTACTTTCGTATCTAAGCAAATCAAAAGTAATACATAGTCTACCATCTCATTACATAGATACATATTATTCATACAAACATTATCTTTTAGGATAATAGCAATGGTCAAGCGTTGCTGGACGTGGTCTTCCGACATCTGGACCTCTTGGAGACGGCATATTTTGGCCTACGTTATGTCGACCAAGATAATCAAACGGTAAGTTGGGAACCCTTTACTTTCATATACCTACACTGGAAAAAAAATGAGAATAGGGAACATTTTTACTTTCGAGAAAAAAATAACGGACCGCTAGTCTTGATCAGGTATTCCTGTTGGTCACAGTGTCACTGGTCATACTTGATCGTTGCTGGCTTTAATATTTTTGAATATTTTCTACCTTCATCATACAATTCTGTAAAAATTTAAAATGTACTACTTATCCATCAACATCACGTGTTAACTCAACTTTTTTATTCCACTAATATTTCGAATAATAAAGCCTTGTTGTGACTCCTTCTTGACATGATTTGTGCCAATGTGTTCATCTACTTCTACATAGTTATTGAACAAGAATAACATTTCTTTGGCTTTAATAAAATATTTGTTATAAGAACACATCCAGAAACATACAAGAACGTATTTTTTTTGTTAAAAATCACCTTTTTTTTTAAATTAAAAAAAAAACATAAAAATCAATTGTGATTAACGGATACTATAAATCCATATTTAGTTTAATTAAAACGATTCTTGAAATAATTTAGTGATTGATGGTTGGTTCTCGTAGGCAATATTTAAAAACTTAGCAGCTTCGGATGAGAATTGAAATAAATACAAAATATATTTTCTAGTCTAAAAAGTATCTGTAACCGACTTCGAAAAAAGGAGGAGGTTATCAATTCGTCCGGATCTTTTTTTAAATGTATTTCCAGCGATAATTTATTATACAATCAATATATGAAATTCGTAATACAATACCATTTATGTTGGTATCCCATTTCGTGAAACTGTAATATAATAACTGAAATATACTCAATACTCAATAATTTATTGCATTCCATAATGTACCTACAATATTGACTTAGGTGGTAGTTAGTCTAATATTATCAATTATAGCAAGAGGTAGGGGTTTAGAGAGCTTTTATAGAAAATATGATAAGAAAATTCTACTTAGTAACTATTTTATGGTAAGTATTTAGGCATATAGATCTATTAACATATTTTTAAATATCGTATAATCAACACCTTTGTTAGGCGTCCGAAAAAGTTATCAAAGTGGTGCTTTCGTCCTCGAGTTCCTCGATACTAGAGAGCTAAATATAATAAATACATGCAAATACTTTATTCAGAACAAAGTGCAAACTCACGATTTTATTTTTACATACCAAACGCTCTCTCTCTCTGAGTGAAATATAGTCGAATTTCCTATTAGTGGAGTATTTTTACAAACAGATGTTATTTTCGACATTGGTAATGTAAATTTATGTAAGTTTGTCTTGCTCAAAGTAAAATATTCACAATTAATGTTTGTTGTGAAAGATGAAATGGTAGCGCATCTTGTTTAAGCTTATTTATTTCAACTTTTATGGAAGTTTTCACAGCAGCTTGAGCTTGAGTTGAGCAAGGATTAAACTGACACAACACTAAATGGCCAAACTACTGTATTAATTTTGTAATCCAACTGATAAATATCAATCAGACTTGGTTAATGCGATCATACGATTCCTTCTGCATGTATTTATATAAAAAAAATTACTTTATGACTGTATTTTCCGAAGGAGTAAGCAGAGGCAAATGCGCATTCAAGTTTACCTACATGCAAACGCCCACGATTCTCCAGTTACTTTTGGCCTACGTAACACAACAGGTAGTGAGCCTATTGACATTTCCAGGTAAATTACTAAACTCCGTGGCACTGGGAAATTTCCAGAAAATGGGAAAATCCCAATAGCATCAAAGATAAGTTCAGATAGCCTCCGGGGATCGAACTTATAGCGAGCATAGCCTGTTGCCAACAGGGGTGCTACCGCCTATCAACATTGCTATTGTCGTTGTCATTATTGTCAAATTTTCATTTCAGTGATAATCTGATTGTTTTTCTTGCTTTCCTAGGTGAGAAACAAGCGATAATGGTAGATTATTTCGATTATTATTATTTAGATAAAGTAAAAATTGACATGAAAATTTGACAGTAATGACAACGACAATAGCAATGTCAATAGGCGGTCGCACCCCAGTAGATACTACTGAGGCAGTATTTCTTTAACTTTGTATTAATATTCTTTTTTTTTGTACGAACAAGTTTGTTTGTAAACAGCACTGGCTGGACGCGGGCAAGAGACTGCGACGGCAACTCCGAGGCAGCGACACTCACACCTTCTACTTTGGAGTCAAGTTTTATGCTACGGATCCTTGCAAACTCTTAGAAGAAATTACTAGGTAAATATTATAATCTTTGATCACTGCCATTAGTTAATAATGGCTAGTTATCTATGGTAGTTATTTTTAATAACATTGTTATACATGCTGATTCCGTGAATAGAGATGAACACCTTTATGAGGATGGTAAATGAAGGTTTTTTTCCCATATAACAATTTCTTAACATAGACTGTTATGTATGTCTCCTTATATAATAGTCTATAATACCTACTCTATAATAGCAATCTAAATATTATTTTTTCTTATTCTTGCTATTATATAATCCAACTTATATAATAGCAAGAATAATGATATAACACCCACACTATTATTATTGTGTGCACCTATATCTTCTCTGAAATATGTACTGTGTAGGAGAGATACTGAACCCTCCGATTAACGTTGGCCCTGTAAGGCTAGAAATTTTTGTAGGGATGAATCATAAGAACCTAAGTACAAAAACAATCGCCTGGCAACAATGATGTTAAATGTTACTAGATTGGCAGTTTACGGCCGCAACGTGTAGCCACTTCGAAGATGCCCACAGGCATATAATAATATATATAATATTAATAATATTGACTTGAAAGTCAATGAAACACAACAATGATAAGACAATCACAACAATGCAAAAGAAGTTTTCACTTTAAAACTCGGCTATTAATTCGTCTCAAAATCCGTTAACTACGAGTATTAACTGATAGCTTTTTCTAAGTATTTTCAATGTACAGACACGCTTCCGTTACAGTTTTATATAGTATAGATTGAAAGTTTCATTAAATTATATTCAAAATGTATAACATTAATCACACCAAAGCAATTAAATACATTTATTCATTAATCTATTTGGGGAAATTATCTCACCACTGGTAACTCAGACCGACGCTGTCAGTTTCCATGACAACGATATTGTTATCTCACTTTAACGGTTATTCGTTAACCAGTGGAAAAAACGAGACAAATATAGTTTACTTTGTACATAAGTATCGGTTTCAAAGCTACGTCTTTTGAACTAGTAATTGGTTACGCATTTCTGAAAATCGTTTGTATGACATTGCTTCTCTAGTATTTATAAGCTCATTGCCTGGCAAGGATCAACCCGTCACGTCATCTGGATTTCTGATGAGAAAAGTTATTTCCATATTTTATGTTGCGTCTTAAAGTTTAATTTTTGTGTGTTCGGATATGTAAAGAAAATCACGATTTGTTTACTGCAAATCAGCGACTCAATCATACCTATATCAATAGCAGGCTAAGCTAATTGATGTACAATTTACATTACATGATACGCTCGATACCTAATATAATTTATTGAATTCGTTCTAACAATTTCATCGTCATGGAAACACACTTCCGTTGTCATGGAAACACACAACAATTATGGTCGCAAAACTATGGCTGCCAAATCTAATATAAGGAAGTAACTTTTCTCATCAGAAATCCAGCTGACGTGCAGGGCTGATCCTTGCTAGGCGATGGTTATCGTACTTACTTAGCATATTATGACAAAAAATTCTAGGCTTACAGGCGTTCCGGTACTCGAAGGGTTGACTAGCTCTTGGACCATACAAAATTAAATGTTTATTAATGTCAAATAAATCATTGTTCTATTAAATTAATATTCCATATAAGTAATTCTTTAATAAGCAGTCGGTAATGGCCCACTATCTACCTATCTACCTTCCGTTATAAACTAGCACACAACTTCGAACCGCTCTAGACATCCAGATGACGTTATTACCGTCATTATGCGATTAACGGGTATAAAAATGTCTCTACATCGACATGCTCTGCATAATTGCCACTCAATAGCCACTCAGCACTCTCATGAGTATGCATTAGTGGCCATTTTGCCACCACGAGGACAGCTTAACCACGGTGACCAATTACTCATACTAAGATTACGCTTTGAAGTTATAATTTTCTATGAATTAGAACTCATTTTGAGTTCCGATAATTCAGAATGTTGAGATTTATTTAGGAGTAAAAGCAACATCATTTATCTATTTTAATCTGATTGTCTCTAAATAATAAAAATAGTGTTCTTGATTACAATGGTTAGATACGACCGTATAATAACCGTTCAATATTACCTTCTGGCTTAGAATGCTTACTTCCATGTCTACAGTTTTTTGTGGATGGCCACGGTACAAGTACTTCGATAATTACTAAGTTAAGAGTACACTCAATATGGACCTCGTACGAAAAAACGGACCTTATACTACACGCCTTCTAACTATTTTCATACTAGTAAGTATACTACGTTATGTCGCTCGTCCATTGAACTCGTTCATTTCTATCAAATTATTGGACAATAAGCAAAGTACAATGAAAACTGTAATTTACACAATAAAAAAAGAAAACTTTTTCAAAACTACACAATGTTGTGATGAAATGTTTAAACATTTATATATTTTTATCTATTCCGTAATACTTTCCGTAAGAAACATCCTTAAGATACATATTTGAACATATTACACCGCGGACACTTCGCCAAAATTCCATACAAACGCTTAATTTGATCTCTATTACACAGGCATCAATCAGTGACGTGTATTTACACGTGCACCTGTGTGCGTAGCACGTAGAAAATACCAACCGTCGCCCATAAGAGGGGAGGAGGTTGGGTGATGCGGGGAAATCGGGTGGGACGTCGAAGTGTCCATTCTATACGTAATATTATTACATACTAGCTGTGCCCGCGACTTCGTTCGCGTGGAAAAGTGACATTGGGCAGCTTTTTTGGATATAACTTTTGGTTAATTTTGGATCATAAACACTTTTGGTTAGTTAAAAAAATCTGGTTTACATTAATGCTTCTCTGTACACGATATTAGACGCATTGATGGCCATCGGAGATGAAAGCGTATAGGCTGATAGTATTGCGAACACGTGACAGAGTCACATGTTACTGACCGTGCGAAAATAATATAGGGGAGAGTCGGATATATTGTACCAGTTTTCAGTTTTTATTGTACCAGTTTTTGCTAAATATCTTTTTTTGATATTAATTTAAATAAGTTCTCTTTCTTGATTCACATAGTTTAGAATCTCATTTACATGTACCGCAACGTCAACACCATTCTTTTATCGGATTTCACACAATATGCGTTTCCCTGAAGGCTTTCCTTCGGTACAATTTACCCAACTAGTCGGATTAATTGTACCACAGGCAAATTGTACCACCAAGACTTAAGAGACTTATTAACATGATAATAAATGAAAATAAAGATATTTAAAAAATAGACAAAACAAATACGATTGTATTTTAATTATTAATGAACCAATGCTTACAAAAAATTTAAAATTTCTTTAATAATAACTGTAATGTGAAATTTTAAATATTTTGTATAAGTTTGATAAATTTTTAATTTTTTTATTCTATATTTAGACTAAAAATATTAAATATCTATCAAACTTAAATACATTATTCTACATAAATTAAATAATATATTAAAAAAGAATAAAATCACTTTAACTTTAAAATATTATTTCCTTTAGTCAACAATTATTTATTTATAATAAAATATAGAGATATATATAGAAAATAAAGAGTTTGATCTGAATACATAAGCAGTTATGTATTCAGATCAAACTCTTTATTTTCTTTCACTATATTATAAAGAACTTCGTAAATATCTTGATTCAATGTAAAGGTTCTGTGAACCCATTTACAACAACGAACGCACTTTATCTTGTCAATATTTGACCCTCAACTTATTTCGAATTCTGGCATGACGTTAAATTGTTGTTTTTGAAAGCGAATTAGTTTCAGATATCTGGTTCTACTTCATCTCCTTATTTTCCAGAGCCAACAATACCTTTCCAAGATCTCCTTCTTCCGTTAATAAAATACTATTTATGGTCATCATTCACAAGTTAGGTAAATTGTACCAGTACAAATAAAACAACTGTTGGTGGTACAATTTACCAAACTAAGAGATTTCAAAAATAAATATTTGTCACAAAATAACCGCTGAACATAATACTTTCGCAACTCCATGGTTGAAGCGGTGATTATAGATCTAGTCAATAAAAAATGTAACAAAATTGTAACTTATATTTTCACTGTATAATCTCCTTAGCTACACACGTCAAAATTTGTATGAAGTACTTTCAAAACACATTTTTCTAAAACAACGAATGTACTTGCTGGAAGCCCTTACAAAAAGACAAGTAGTTGAGGGCGCTGTAAGCGCTCAGTTTCGTGTTGCCAGAAAAGAAAATAAGTTTCAGTAAGTGTAAAATTTTGAGGTGGTACAATTTATCAGGCAGTACAATATACCAGACTCTCCCCTATAAACGCGCAGTCTTGTGCAACCTGCAAAAATCCATCTTATGCTGAACCACCAACGCCCCTAAAGCCACCAATGCCATCAACACTACTAACGCCATTAACACCATCAACGCCACCAACATCATCGACGCCACCAACGCCTCCAACGCCATCAACGCTACCAACGCCACTAACACCAATAATGCCACCACCACCACCACCAACGCTACCACCACCAACACCACCATCACCACCACCGCCGCTACCAATGCCACCAACGCCATAAACGCCACCAACGCCATAAACGCCACCAACGCCATTAACGCCACTACCAACGCTATCAATGCCAGCCACTAACGCCACCAACGCCACTAACACCCCCAACGCCGCCAACCCCACCAATGCCACCAACAACCACAAACACAATGCAACGCAACAACTAACGATTTTTGTGTAACTTTCACCATTTACGCACGCAAGGAAAGCTCTAAATTTTGCCGTGTTCGCAATATTTTTTATTACTGCTCCTCTCCTATTCATCTTAGCGTTATGGCCTTCCTCGATAAATGGAATATCTTACACTAAAATTATGCGGTGGTGCCTAATATACTTAGTAGTGTTCAGCACTATCGTGTCCCGGTCAGGTGGTAATGTACGGCCCTGTAATTTCCATCACAGAGGCATAACACCTTACGCCTTAGGAGTGGTAACGTATATGCATTTTGACCTCTGGTCTTTGTGTGAGTGTCTATAGACTGTAGTCATTACTTAACATCAATGTGAACTACATGCTTGTTTGCCACTTAATTACATTTAAAAAACTCTTCAGCTTTCCACCGGCCTGCCCCTCATGAGTACCGGCAGCTTTTGTACATTGTGCGGGCAGTGCTCATTCGTTATTTTGCTTTGATTAGTGTTATTTTAAAATTGCGATATCTCCCAAGATCTTCCCAAGATATTGATTTAAATCGAATGAAGTAAGGGCAATTTCGTTTTAAATTAAATACTTGTGATGAATAACATATTTATTTGGATAAGGATTCATATCATGTCTATAAAAACACCGTCGCAAATAATGCATTATTTTGGAGCAACTTTGGTTAACATAAAAAAGCTCATAGTGACATATGCTGTCGCGGACTTTTATTTGGAATTTTTGAAGGGGAAAAAATCTGTAGTACATGATTTTTGTGATGAAACTTTTACCGTTTACGCAGCGCACGCAGTGGAAGCACTCAATAGGAAAAAAATCCCCCGATTTTGAAACATTCATCTTTGGTGCTCCGCTCCTATTGGTCTTAGCGTGATGATATATAGCCTAAAGCTCGACAAATGGACTGTCTAACACTGAAAGAATATTTCGAATCGGACCAGTAGTTTCTGAGATTAGCGCGTTCAAACAAACAAACTCTTCAGCTTCATAATATTAGTTTAGATTATCTGCCTATACACAGTTCTACGACAGCAGTGGAATTAGAATAGGTAGGGTTCACCGTATATTCCATAATGCATGTGTTGCTAAATTATTGTACTGTAGGTTACGGTGATCCTGTATGGTGGTAATATATGGTCGCCATTATAAGAACGGGGCAAAGGATCCTTTTTGGCCTCAGGAGTAAAACAACGTATCTAAATAGAGATCTTTAGATATTTAAATGGGGTGCATCCACTTACCAATGGTGTAAATCGCACGTTTGTTTACTACTTATAATATAAATGTAACTTGAATTTAAAAAAACAGACAATTTGGCATTTTTTCATTAGTTTTTTTGTTATTCCAAATAAAGTTTGCAACAACTTACAGCAACTGGCAAGAATATTAAATTACGTATTTGTGTCAGTTATTTTCATTAACGGAACTTAAAATATTACTTTGCACTAGGGCTGTGACTCGGTTATGCTCGGCCACGGGTTGAGAATTGATCTCCCTTTGGACAGTTAACAATAAAATTAAATAATTATTTCAAAACCGATTATGAAAATGAAAATTTTACAATGAAGCTTACAAAAGAACATCTTATAATATTTTTTTTAATTTTAAAGAAAAATGGAAAGAAAAATTTGACTTCAGGCGAGACTCGAACTCGCGACCTACTGGGAATCTAGTTCAATTATTAAGGGTAAAAGCGACTTCTTTACGATATTCAATAAACTGAAAAGTCTATTATATCGGTTGCCTAACTAGCATAGTTGGTAATAGATGGCGCTGCTGCTACCATAAAGCAATGCAATAGATGTGAAGGAAAGATTTGACAAATCGGGCAGGGCTTCAGAAGCTCAATTGGAAGAGCGGCTGGACTAGATTCCCAGTAGGTCGCGAGTTCGAGTCTCGCCTGAAGTCTTTCCATTTTTCTTTAAAAATAAAAAATATATATTTCACAAGCATGTGTTAATGCGAAATAATATAAAAACAATCTTATAATAAGTTCTGATCGAAAACTTGAGCTAAAAGTTGTTGAAACTGTCTCTCCAGCCTGCAAAGTGTTCATCAAATTGATGTCAACCGAGTAAAATAAAAATAAAATATATTTATTTTTAAGTACCAAGTTGGTCCAAGTCTCACTAGTTACGTTACAGTTTCTATAATTAATATGCTACTTAGTATACAATATATAGTTACTATACTTTTAAATATAATTTAGGAAAGAAAACATTGAAAGCTTGCAGCAGGCAGCCCTATTTGGCACCGTTTAATTTTTTCTTACAAGCCGTCTTCGGTTTTAGGTTGTCATTTCCGCATTTACTTACCTAAATGATTCAGCAACGTTAAAACCTTGTTTATAAATCTTTTATTGCAGATTCCAGCTATCACAAACCAGCGATGCATATTAAATTTCGTTTTTATAGTCATAACGAATAACCACAAACCACTAATTGTGCAAATTAAATTAAATGCTTCTGGCGCTATAAAATATTTAGGCATTGAAGTGGTTATTCGTTGAAATTTTTAACACATCAGCAACGGACGCTATATGGTATGGCAAGGCCGGATATGTGTATACGATGGAAAGTAAACACTGTAATACATGTCCATTGCAAATGTTAAGTAGACATTCGAATACACAGTTCAATATAATGGTTGAATACTGTATTTAAAAGACGCTTAGATATTAAAAAAATTAAAGTCACTCTAAAAGATTCATTTGAGTCTTCAGCTATACTACTAATTTTATCATATAACGATTTGAAACTTCACTAATATTACTCCCAAATTAGATAATGATTGATTATAAGTATGTAGTACTCGTATTGCATGTAAGGATGGCAAAAACTAGACAAGACAAATGGTTTTATCTGCACGAGTTTTAAGTTTCGAACGTCTATAATACAGTTAGCCATTATCGTGCTGAAATTGACGTAATGGCCACAAAGGCTGCGATCTAGCAATATAATTCAAGATGAGCTTTGGTGAACTGGTAATAAAATACAGCTGTGTAGCCTCATGTGAGTACCCATATATTTTCTAGCGGCGACACTTTGGCATCAAATAACAATGTTCGGGCGGTATAGGTATATCGATAGAAAGTAAAATAAGGCTATAATATTTTGGAAGCCAATAATGATCAGGCAGCATTTTTAAAATACGACTATGTATTTTACTGGTGGTAGAGCTCCAGTGACGGAGCTCGCGGGCGTAGTCACCACCGCATTACCTAATATACTTGCCGCTAAATGGTAGTGTTCAGCACTATCGTGTTTCGGTTAGGTGGGTTAATGTACGGCTCCGTAATTTCCGGCACAGAGGCATTACACCTAATGCCTCAGGAGTGGCAGCGCATTTGCATTTTGACCTCTGGTCATTGTGTGGGTGTCTATAGGCTGCAGTCATCACTTAACATCAATGTGAACTGCAAGCTTGTTTGCCACTTTTATTATATAAAAAAAAATGTATATTAATGCAGTAATTAACGACTAAAATATTATATAGCGCTGCTTTGAAAATAAATTAGTCTATAGCCTTTCTTAGAAACAAAATAACTAGGTAGAGATTATATTCAAGATGAAATATTGCCGTCTATTATAGTTAAAAGATATATCAATTCTTAGAATAATTTAGTAAGGCTGTGATAATAAAAATCGAGTGTCTGTAGGTATATTAAATATTTTTCCAAAAAAATAATAGGGGGCAATTAAAGAAGAAAGTAAAGGAAACAAAAAAAAACATTTTTGGGTTTTTTTGTGTTTGTCTGTCCGTCTGGTACGTTATAACTTGGAATCTACTGAACGGATTTGAACGCGGTTCACAAGTGGATTACATATAATTAGGAGCGTTATCAGTTTCAAAAGCGAATTACTAATTAAATGAAACTCTTTCATATTAAGATTGTAAGGCATCCTCCGAGACTTCGACGTCTTTTCCGAAGAGATAAGCTACCCTAAATAGACATAGACACGAGCGTATATTATTTAGAAGTTCTTAACCAAACCCACTGCCAATTGCTGACGTCGCTCACTAAAATATTGTTAGATAACTTAAACAGACAGTTTGAAAAGCGAATTACTAATTAAATGAAACTCTTTCATATTAAGATTGTTAGGCATCCTCTGAGACTTAGACTTCTTTGCCGAAGACAGCGTCTGGCAAAACTTGTGCGCAATCCCATTTTCTGTTACAAAGGATTTTACTCTTTTGATGGTATAAAATGGTAAAAAGCCCTATTAAATTTATATTGCATCAATTCACAGGTAAGGGTTAAGAAGAAAATTAAGTAAATAAGAATAAAAATCTTTCATTGTCATGGGACTACTGCTAACATTGTTATAATTTTAATAACACATTTCTCAAAATTGGCATTTACCTATGTAGTAGGTATTCTAATTAGGTACCTACGTATCAATCTCGGTTTAGGTACCTACTTATTAAGGTCTTAGATAATAATTTGACTGACTGTGTTATTTCATTTTTTTATGTAGGTAATGGTAGTGGTAAGCAAGCATGCAGTTCACATTGATGTTAAGTGATGACTGCAGCCTATAGACACCCACACAAAGACCAAGATCAAAATGCAGATGCGTTACCACTCCTGAGGCCTAAGGTGTTATGCCTCTGTGCCGGAAATTACAGGGCCGTACATTACCACCTGACCGGAACACGATAGTGCTAAACACTAACATTTAGCGACAAGTATATTAGGTAATGCGGTGGTGCCTACGCCCGCGAGCTCCGTCATTGGAGCTCTACCACCAATAATTTCATGCAACTTACATATGTATTGTTTATATTATTTATCGAGTAGAGCATTATAACAGGTATTTTGGGTGCTTCCCAGAGGTCCACAAATCTTAATTTACAGTTCATACATTGATCCCCAACGGGTCCACGACACGACGTTTAAAATATAATACCTATTTTCTGTACCATCGGATCCATGACATGGTTTGTTATAATCAGCAGCATATTTTAGGAAGAAAAAGCAATAAATAGTTAAACAAGAACTATACTTTTACATATCACAATTTGAGGGTATTCACAGTAAATCAGTTAATTTCGTAATTCAAATATTTATTTACATTTAACAATTAATCCTTACGAAATAAACAAAAAAAAACTCAATTGCAAACTTAAAAAAGTTCTCTACAAAATCAATATAGTTTATATAATCACAAGTTTAGAATTATCACAGTAAATCATCTTAGTTTTGGATCATTACTGTTATAAAATTATAAAAACAATAGTCAACTGTACCTATTTTAAATTATTGTCACGGTCCCGCGGGAATCCATGTAAGAAAATATTAAACATAATATTTTTCATTGCCTGGACCCGCTGGGAATAGAAGAACAATAGATTTGTGGACCTATGGGAAGCACCCGATATATTTTTACATATGCAATGTATGCAAGAATAGTAAGAATACCTATATAATTATAACGCTGCCTACTCTTTCGGGAAAATACAATTTACGATTGTCTAGAATTTCGACTTGAAAAATGTATATAAAAAAAAAAAAAATATACGCTTACACTCACAGCCCCACAGTAGGTATAAACCTGTGTCGTGGGTGCCGTTGTACACATACAACACATACACAAACACCCAGACCCGAAACAAATATCTGTAGGCCATACAAATATTTGTTCCGGTGCGGGGGATCGAACCCGCGACCCTTCGAATCAAACGGTGGTTTCGCACCGCTGGACTAACCGGGTCGTGGGTATATTTCTTTCCAAATACGTGAAAAGAACCACAAACTATCATAAGCCTTGTACATTGCTTACATACAAAGAAACTCTGTAATATATATTTTTTGATAAGTTATATCCACTCGATCATTTTGACACCTTTCTACTTGCTTAGTAAATTTAACAATCAAAAAAGCATGGCAAACAATACCCAGAATCCAGAATATACATTAGCTACCGATTGCACATAATATGTGTTCAAAAGTATTTTGCTATCGGGACATACTGATCCCCACTTAAGCCTTATAAAGGACCGGATTTTTCCTAAGCCGTGCAAAGGAGAGATTGTAAATAAATAATCTCTATATTCACCGCCCCACTTTAGTTTTTCCGTATATAGTGGTTACCGCTGTGCAATAACAACATTGGAGCCATACAAATATTTCTCCCATCACGTATATCACGATGCGGATGGAGAAAAAAAGAGCGAACCTGCGTCCCCTCCGAAAAAGTTACACAGCCAAATACATTATCAGGTTTTTTGCCAACATTATAAGACGTATTATTAGGTAAGTAGGTAAATATTGTTTGTGAAATGTCTGTGACGATTTTTAAATAGATATATTATTATTATAAATATAAAATTCATATCGAAAATCCACAAAGATATTTGACTTAATAAAATGTTTTTTGATTTTGTAATTAACTGTTAGATAGCTTTAACAATAAAACATTAATCAAAACAGCCATTTAAATTGAGAATGATGCTAAAATATCTCGCATTTCAGTTTAAGCGAATTCATTAAACGTTATTTCACTTAGTTTTATTACGAGGTGTTAAAATTTGATACCCATAAAACCGAGTAGAGTTGGGGTACGAGAACAAAGAAGATGTAGTGCTCTCGCAGTAAACCCGGTGAGCTCGTAAACAGGCGTAGCTATGATAAAAATAAAATGAATGAAAGGACCAAGGCACCGGCATTAGAGTACTTGGTTCATAGCGATGTATGAATAAAAAGGTTGTAAAAAGGTCGCAGAAGTTTTTCATTTCATAAACAATTTTAATTGGATACACTCACATCTCGGAATAGAACACTTTTATCCATAAATTAACTGCGTCCGAAAGCGTATCTATAAATCACGGAATGGTAGTCTCAGCATAATCGTTAACTAACGTAAAAATTTGGCTAATTTTTTCGGTAATAGGATAAAATGTACTAATTTTGTCACTCCCACAATTATTAGCACTCTGCTATTTAAATGCGAAATATTACGAAAGTTTTCTCTTTTAACTTCAAAAAACACCAAATGTTAATAATTTTGAAATCGCGTTGATTCGAAAAAAATCGCATTCTTATTACTGTTCCTGTATAAATACTTAAGTACTTATAGAATTACACGTATGCCTTGCAGATCTTCGTTGAACTTTTTATTACAGTTAAATATTCGTAAAATCCTTGAAAATCTTTTCTTACTGTGCCTCTTTTAATGTTTAATTACCTTTAAGGACTACCCTCCCCGATTCTTTTAGAGTTCGCTCTCCAAGCGAGTAAAAATTAAATAAATAAAATGCCACATAAATTATTCCGCTTTGCTAAGAAAAAGATCAAAACTCTGGTACGCAAATCCTTAAAATTGTTTGGAAACAAAATTATTTAGGCGTGTATTTAAATCGCGATGGTTCAAACATTCGTAAATGTTTTATTCTTTTGGTCTTTTGCTTTTGTAAACACATATTCTACTCTTATTTATGACTAGAAATGTTTCAAGAATTATGGAACTTCAAAGTAAATGTGTTTTGAAGAAATATATAAGTAAACAAATGTTATATATTGCCAGGTATCAATTATTTCTGCAATTGAAACAAGATGTTCTCCGTGGTCGACTACCTGTTAATTTCGATTTGGCTGCCGAACTCGCTGCCTACGTTTTACAATGTAAGTACCTTACGATTGTTGTTCAATCAGAATTTATGGAGATATGCAATTTAAAAATGTAACTTCTATATAATAATATATTCTTGAGTTCAAAAGTGAATAATTCTAATAATGATTATTATGATTAAGCCAGCTTTAAGTTAATTTGTGTACCTAATAGAAAATTGACGACCTAGTAGGTACAGCGATATGTGACGACCATTTTAACTGAGACTCACGGGTTCGAGCCCCGTACCGGGACAAATGTTTATAGGTATTACCTACAAATATGGTTTGAGTGTTTAGTTTATGCATGTGTCATGTGTTATGTTATGTTATGTTAACGGCAGCCACAACACAGATTTATAGGTACCTACCTAGTGTGAGTGTAAAAAAAAATAGTGCGTAACTACAATTCACATCATTGAAATTATCTTGAACGAGTAAATAGAATGTTAAATAATCTTAGATTTAGGTAAATAAATAAATATAAGAAGAAAGACAAACATTGATATTTTTTTACTTCTTGCGCGTTTCACTTGTATTCAAACCAAGAGATGCCATTGCATCGGACATGTTTCTGGACGAAAATGTTAAAAGCTACTAAAACAGATTGTTACAGTTCAACATACCGTGACATAATTGTAAAGTACACGCAACGGAATAATAAACGAAATTGAACGCCTGCGGCACATAGACAAGGACGTTGACTCATCGCCAGCGGCGCTGTGGTACCAAATGGCTAGTCAGTCGACCAGTCTCATTGTTAGCCCGGCAACTGACATTGAAATTAAAATTAAAAAAAAACAACCATTATTATTAAAACACTTTTCGATTACAAGTTTTTTAGGTGCACATGCACATTTTAGAAAGTCACGTTGCTAACGTATTTTTTTTAAATCGGTATGTTCCTCCGGCGTTATCTAATTAAAGTGTGAAACGAAATAACTTTCCACCATCCGACTCATAAAATCAAGTATAAATTAAAATGTAAATTTCACGGACACACAAAATGTTATGAATTCAAAGTCGGTTTTAAAGATTTTCACTCGTTCATATTACTTTAGTTTTCAGTTTAATTAAATACTTCATTTTTACAAGTTATTCCGTTAACTAAATAAACGTACTCGTTGCAGGAATGTCGTTTCTTTTCGAATCCACTCAATTGGCTGCATTGTCCGTCGAATACCATCGAGTCTGGCTCAATTCTGCCGCCAGGGAAGGCAATTGTCCGTTTTCCATAGCTGGAACTGCATATTGCGATAAGGAAGATGTACTACAACAAGCTTTTTTATTCCGTTATACTTGGTTTATTCTTCACAATTTTATACATCTCAAAGATGAATACAATACGAAAGTAAAAACGTTTATCGTCACACTTTGAAAACATAAATAGGCTACTACGTTACAGACTGGCTTGTTCACAATACATACACAATAAAATGTATCCCGAGTTCCAAGAACATATCAATTTTATGAACGAAACAGTACTTAGTTACCAATGAAAAAATCGTGCCTGATTATTATTGTTCGTTTTTATTTATAAATATAAAAACAAATTAACATTTTGCTCACCTTTGAAGACTCACAAAGCTATTTAATTACGTCGCATCTACCTAATATTCCTTCTCATCAATATTAATAATGAATTTCACAAAATAATGGAATAATTTCAGCTAGGTAGGTAATTTTATATCAAAGGAAGATTTTACTTCTAAGGGTCTGCTTCACTGATTCACATACCGAGCTACGACTTTACTTTGACCAAAGTATGCTTAGAACTATCAGTACAGTATGGGTTTTGATAGTTCTCAGCAATGATATTAGAGGGTTTTAAGGATACTTCGCTCAAAGTAAAGTCGTAGTGCGGTCTGTGAATCTCACCCTATGTGTTGGTAGTCAAATAGTATATACAAAGCATAACGTTGTATTAAGTTACATACTGTTCAACACGCAAGAATAAATTGCCTAAAAATAACAAAAATATTATTGGCCGTAATTTATTATCTTACTTAAATTGAAATGGATGAAACAAGAATTTCAAAGCTTCCAAAAAATAAACGAGGGCTGGAGTCTATTTATATTGAAATATATTAAGGTCGCATAAAAACTGAGCAGGAGCGGGCGGTATAATATCAATGCGTTATTCAAGAGGTAAATGAGCCATCAGCGGCGTAGCATCGTTTGCATCTAATCTCGCCTACATCAGCGGCCCTTGTGCCGCCCCGAGGGACCCGTCCACGGCAAACGCGAATTCGGGATACCTTCACGCACTTGATATAAATGTGCTTCGTGCCCTTTTCCGACATTCTAATTAACGAATAGAATTTTTCACCGATTACTAACAGGCTAATTCTGTTTTTTTTTTGCATTATCTACAGCAATATTTATATAAGACTCTTTTTTTGTAAAGACACATATATTTAATAGAGTTCAGAGTAATTAAGTTCTGTATCGCATATTTGATTGTGGTTAAGCTAGATCACCCAAAGGAATGATATAGTCTCTACCTACCTAGTTTATATGCCAATAATTCATTGTCATGAGTATCAGTGACAACAAAAGAGGTAGGTCTTTTAACTCATGACCCTTCGCAGAGAATCAAATCTACTACAGGTACTCAATAAAACAATA
This sequence comes from Macrosoma leucophasiata, assembly GCA_036365455.1. Taxonomy (NCBI): domain Eukaryota; kingdom Metazoa; phylum Arthropoda; class Insecta; order Lepidoptera; family Hedylidae; genus Macrosoma; species Macrosoma leucophasiata. The sequence goes on along the minus strand of JAWQUS010000009.1, from coordinate 13,113,816 downwards.
CCTATTGTTGAACTCTTAGAATTAGATATTGGATTACTGCGCGCACAAACTTGTCTCTTTTCTTTCGTGTCCTTTTCCTAAATTCTAAATAACTTATAGACATTTTGATCAATTCAATTAAAATCAATGTCACCAGTCAAGCAATTATGTCAAATATTTCAATATATACAGAAATGTTTATGTTTATAATTAGAGACGAGAAGAATGTACATTTTATTAGATTTGTTACTGTAGATCTGTTGGTATCGGATAAAATATGTGAAGCATTTATTTCCCATCGGAAACAACTCAATAAAACACGAAGGTAGTAACGTCGTAAATAATGTGTTTATTTTTGTACAACAAAGACTCTTCCTTCCTGTATAAATGAGAGACAAGATCGGATGGGCGCTTGCGAAAACGAATATTATATTGAAAAATGTTTTTCTTATGTTCTTATTTGACTTGTAAGTATAAAAAGTTTCAAACAATAACGACCTACTATTTGTCACTGTTGGACTCATCTATTTTGGATGGCTGTTCGTTAAAGTCGTTTTTTATTTGGAAGTATCATGAATGTAGACAATAGTCGGTCCTTCGCAACAAGTTAGCGGACTTCAGTGGAACACTCCTCACATTAATCAACGTGATGGGCAATCACGCGGATGCTGAGCCAAATGAGACTATGCGAGTACGGAGAGAGATAGAAACTTGGTATACTTCTTGCGTTTAACGTAACTAATTAACTTGTTTACTTCTACGTCTAAAGTTTCTGATTAAAAAAAGTTTTGCTGCTTCTAATAATGCTATTGAATAAACAAATATAACTGCGCGTTTAGGGTTATTACGATAGAAGATTGCTATTACCTATCCTTTTACTTTATCATGTAGGTATATTTTATATAAACGATTATCACTAAAGTTTTCTGTCTCCAACTGAATCTCACACGATCTTTTCCTAAATTATTAATTGGATCTTCCTTGGAAATATACTTCATAATTGTTTGTTGGTAAGCTGATACAATATTTCCTTCAAATATTATCATAAGTTTTTAAACAAAACGATGTTTAAAATTAAAACCTAAATATTAAGTCTGCATCTGATTAGTAAAGGTAACTTTTATTAATCCAATATAACAAGAAGATATTTATCGTAAAATATTGTAGTTTGAACCCCAGAAACCGCTCTAGCTTCGCCCATAATTAAATTTAAATAGCAGGAAATAAAGAATTCCTACTCATCGCTTCCATTTTTTCCTTACTTATCTAAAATAATTACTTACTTCATCGTTAGTAAAAGGGATAGTTTATTTCATCACATTCAGATATAAAATACATTAAATTATTATAACTTAAAATTTTTACACAAACATCTTGCTATGATCTTTCAGGTTATTTTACGTCGCGAAATACTGTTACTGCTCGTGTTTGCAAATTACAAACATCATCAACCCGTGAACATAATGTATGAAATGACCCACATATGTCTCGCTCGACACATACCAGATGTTGTGATTTCCGAGTACAAAAAAAAAGATGTATGACGGGAAATGACTATCAGCCTCTTTCACTACTCCTAGTTTTTTCTATACTTCGCCGTATATAGACTATAGTTTCTCCTATCTCAGTTTCTTTAATGATTGGATAGTTGCTCTATATTTCCTGAAATAGTAATTTGAAATTAAAGTCCAATTAGCTTCACGTGAACTTTCGATGTTTTTATTCCTATGTAAAAGTTAACAGTTATCAGTTTCACTTTAATAGATTTCACTTCAATTAAGTGACGAAATACATTTGATCAATTTCACTTTATTAAGATTGAGTTTGGGAGAGCTATATTTAAGATTGCTTTAGTATGAGGCCAGTAACAAATATTTATCTAAAATAGTTTTCGGTTAGCTACACATGCGTCTAAAGATGGCATTCATTCCGAAAATGGATCAGTGACGTCCTCTGCTTTTAACTATTTATCTGTTATTTTTAGTTCTGAAAGTAGGGGACATTGACACCTTTGTTTCATATGTGTTTTCTATTTTCAACCGATGAAAAACAAAAGAGTTGGGAGGTTATCGATTCGACGTGTGTATATTTTTTTTAATTTATGACCACGCTTATTTTCAGATTCTAGTACCAAATTTTTATCGATCTACTACTTTTGTCCTCTTATTTTTTTATGCTTACACGTACAGCCCCACACCGTACCGAAACATATCTGTAGGCCATACAAATATTTGTCCCGGTGCGGGGATAGAACCCTTCGAATCAAACGGTCGTCTCACAAGGCTGGACTAACCACGTCATTTAAAAATTTTGCTTTTTATTGAGTGATCCGGGAATGCCCGTGATTTTTTTTTGTGTAGCCTATCACTGTCATTTGACCTTTAAGGTCAACCGTAGATTTACTGTTGACTGTGGTATTCGTATTCGTAACTATGACTCAACTGATCTTATGCGATGGATCGAGTCTAAAATTGAAATATCTACTCCTGTTACCGTTTATTTTGTGGCATATAGAATGATTAAGCGAATTTCAATACCGCTCTGAACAATAAAAAACATTCTTCAATAACGTAACATTTTATTGTTTTCTATGAAGCCGAGCTGGGAGACTACGACCTGCGTCGCCATTGTCCGGGATACGTATCCGAGTTCCGAATATTGGCACATCAAACCCCTGAACTGGAAGCCCGAGCAGCGGACATACATCGCACGCTCACGTGAGTCCAATCGTTTTAATAATATTCTGAAAAAATATCATAATTACATACGGAGAGTAAGTGTATAAATTTTATGTTACAATGATACTGGAGTCTTTAGACATTTACGAAAAATAACTGGAGGTCAAAATATGGATCCGTGGTCACCTCTGAGGCCTAAGTTGATGTGATTTTGTAATAGTTACCTACTACGGAACCGTTCATTATCGTCTAACCGAAACACGATAATACTGAACCACCATTTGGCGGCAGACAGTTTATGTAATGCGGATCACCGTACATAAACATAACCAGCTTATGCTTATGCCTTCGAGTTCCGATACTGAAACTCTTCATCCAAAAACCTGAAATTTCAATAGACATTTTTGAACTCAATGAGATGCTCTCCCGGAAGTCCTAAGGAGTCCTGAAGTTACACAATTATCTTCTGTGTCACAATTAGCAGGACCATTCCTGTTTCTTCTAAAGTTGGAAATGCCTTCGCGTTCAACTGCCTCTCTGGAGCTATAGGATCTCCGAGATATAGGGGGCTTGGAGCCGGGTAAACAATAAACACTGCTCCGGTTCCCCAGGCGCACTTCGCCTCCAAAAGGCTGTTCAATTCCACTTTAAGTTGCCTCTTACGACGGCAAAAGAAACCGCCGTCCTATTCTCTACGCCTAGCACTGCAGGGCACTATAGGGCCATACCAACATTACCATCAGACCGGAATACAGTATTTCTGAACACCACTAACCGATATATAATTTAAGTATAGGTAGATGTTGGCACCTAAATACATACACCTATACCATCAGCAATTACAGTGTAGTGAACTCTCAATTTAAAAAGATACCTACACCTACTAAAGAAAACTGTGAAGTGCACTTTGACCTCAACCTAAGGTGCCGTAATTTTTCCTTTTATATATTTTTTATCGCTCACAGCTATGAGTGCTTCACTTTCCTCGTAAGATCTTGACTTGTCAATAAGCTTAAATATTTGGTTAGGTAGGTATTTTTAATAAATATGGTAGGCTGGTTAATTATATTTTGGTTAGTGTAGTTTTGTTTGTGGTAGATACCTACTGTATTTCTTAGTAAAACAATGCGTTTTTTTGATTAAAGAAAATCTACTTTAGGGTTCTGAATGTAAAGGGAAACGCTTTATTTTATTATTAAGTAACTATGTGGGATTGCGTTTAGTCATAAAAAATTAAATTAAATTTTTAATGAACAATCAATAGCTTATACAATAAATGTCATTAATTAAATTACTCGTATATAATTGTATATCACTATTAACTATTAGTTGCAATTGATTATTGCCTTCGATTTTAGGCTTGTCGTTATTTAAGTAGAGACACTAATTATTATCTACAACTAAAGTAGTTTGTGAAAAAAAGTTCGACCATAAGGTTGATATTTCTTTTATCTAAAAGAACGAACCCCTAAAGAAGGATTTCAAGGAATTAAGATTTTAAGATGCAGTTTCACACTAAGTGTCGCCTAGCCGGAAATTAAACTTCGCCATCTCACGCTCTAATTCAGTGGTTCGCAACCTGTGGTACGCGGTGGTCCCTGTAAATGTCCCTAGAGGTCCACGAAATCATCATAAAAATACTGTGGCTTCGTCATTTCTCCTACAGAGGCAAAACCGCTTCCGACCTTTGTAGTGGAAACGGGAGTGTAAATTGAGATATTTGTTTTTTTGTGGTTGCGGTATTCATTTACCATCCATGCACTTTTTTGTCACTATTATAATATTATGTGTTTGTACAAGGTGTGACCGCTGTGCCTACTTCTAAGTATTGCCATTTGCGTCCACAAATACATAGCGTACATAGGTACATTGACTTCGTATCGTGTTCAGTTTGTTCAATAAACAATGTTAGTGATATCTATTATAATAATTAGCATTAGGTACCTAGTGGCCAAGAATCATAATACCTACGATGCCCGTAAAAAAATTGATAAATTGTCCCTTGTTAGTCAAAGGTTGGGAACCACAGCTTTAATTGAATGAATTTTTGAACTGTGCAAAGGTGCAGTCTGCGGCCGTTAGCGCGTCACAAAGCCGCAATTACATGCAAATTATGTGTACCTACCTACTTAATAGCAAGTGAGCCGTCGCTTAGCTGTAAGGAGCTGTGATTATTCACTGTTAGCATTTTGTGGATAGCCTTCGTATTAATTAATTAAGAACAATAGCTGGAGTACAGTTTTCCTGGCTTTTATTTTGCTTTTACTCGTAACAGGTTAATTTTATAGAATACGCTGTACCTATTGTTCAGGAGAGTTTGGGTCGAATACAACAAGACAATCCATTTTAAATAATACTAATATTTGATGATTTCTCTTTTGGGTTTAAACCCATTTTCTAGATAAAAATATTTATTGAGGCACTTTAATGTTTGATACTGTTAATTGGTATTTGATAGCGAGTTTATTCTCTTGTTACTTATTTGAAAACCTTATAAAATTTGGTTTTGTTAGTTCTTGATCGTATTAGGTATGAAATTAACGAGAAAGAGTGATTTTTATAACACAATTCTGCAATTTATTATTCTGTTTAAAACACGTCTGGAGTAAAATTGCTGACCAATTTGATTGTATATGCGTTTTTTTTGAGTATGTTTTTAATTTTTCCGTTTTCTATTTGACTATGTTTACAGGGGGATTTCCCCTGCGCAGGCGGAATTGAGCTATTTGGACAAGGTGAAATGGCTTGATATGTATGGTGTCGATCTCCACCCTGTATTGGTAAGTTTATGACCCCATGTTTCTGTTTGTATGTGACGTTGTGGATACATAACCTATTCATTTCCGCCGAAAGACGTCCACTGCTGGACAAAAGCCTCCCCCAACGATGCCATAAACCCTTGAACAAAATTGTTTGGTTGGCTGACTGTACTAGCGGAAGAATTCTCCTCCACTAGCTGGCTGTGGAAATATCACATCACGACACGCCTTAAGTTATCTTTGTTAAACGGAAAGTGCAAAAATAACTTAGTCGTACTTGTATACTTTTTATTATAGGTACGTATTATTATAAGATCACTCGGAACCACCAAAATCGATTTTAAATTCAGTCATCGTTGTCGGTAACATAGCAAACTGTACTTTTTTGGGTAGTCGTGTAAAAATTAACATATTTTCAGGGCGAAGACAGCGTGGAGTACTTTCTGGGACTGGCGCCAAGTGGTCTGCTATTGCTTCGGGGTAAGCACACGGTGGCAAACTATTACTGGCCCCGCGTCTCCAAGCTTTACTACAAGGGACGATATTTCATGTTGCGAGTGGCAGATAAAAATGTAAGTTCCTTTTAACACACTTCACACTATATGATATATTTATTTATTTATTTATTAATATTATAAATGTGAAAGTTTCTTTGTTTGGATGATTGTCCGTCAATCACGCCGAAACTACTGAACGGATTTTTATCCCCAAAAAATGTGCCTGTGGGATGCCATGGGATGATTTGAAGTTTATTGTTAGGTAAGAAAAATGTCATTGTACAAACTTTGAGAATTTAATTCACATCGAGACGACAAAGCACCTAGCACTAAGTTAGTAGCACCTACTAAGAATAAGAAATGTATTTAATAAATAATGTTATTTAAAGAGAAAGAAATAAAATTAAAGTACGTTCTTACCTACTTAAATATTTGAAAAGCTTTGTAATAAATACACGCTGGGGTGCGCATACAGAATCACACTCGAGTATACCTACAATAGGGAATATAATACTTATATACCTATTTATTATCTGATGACTGCAGCCTATAGACACTTACACAAAGACCAAGGTCAAAATGCAGATGCGTTACCACTGCTGTGAGGCCTAAGTTGTTATGCCTCTGTGCCGGAAATTACAGGGCCGTACATTACCACCTGACCGGAACACGATAGTGCTGAACACTACCATTTAGCGGCAAGTATATTAGGTAATGCGGTGGTACGAGTACCTTCGCCCGCGAGCTCCATCACTGGAGCTCTACCACCAGTAAAAAATACGCTTATACTCACAGCCCCACACTGTGTCACCTGTGTCATGGGTGCCGTTGTACACTATCACCCAGACCCGAAACAAATATCTGTAGGCCATACAAATATTTGTGTCGGCGCGGGGATGGAACCCGCGACTCTTCAAATCAAACGGTCGTCTCACACTGCTGGACTAACCGGGTCGTCAAAATTTTGAGATCCTCACCACCATGTTTACAACTTGTAGTAGATATTTTTATCGCGGGACGCTGCTGCCCAACCTGCGTTCTCATTTTTACTACCGCCCTATTGGAATGTTTTGACCGACATTGTTCGATTGGCTAGTGAATGCTGGAGCATAATATACAGCCATAAAAACCAGTGGTCTAAATGCTGATGTGTCATATCACTCCTGAGCATCTAAGATCTTTTGCCTCTGTTCAGAAATTAGGTATAAGGCTGTAGATATCCTACATCAATGGAGTTTCTGTTCACATTTCTCAATAAAACTTTGTTTCCTAAAACTCGACCAATTGCAATATGGTCTTCTTATACCAGACTCCTTGCTAAATGAAGGAAAAAAAAACCTCTGTTTCTGTTAGGTAAACTAAAAAAATATAGTTTCGGCTGCGGCTACAACAAAATCAAGGGAAAGCACTTGACCCGATTCTACGTTCGGATCGTTTTGAGTGATAGTGGTTTCTTTGAATAGTGGTAAGATAGAGTCCACCGTACACCGCTTCCTTGAAAGACATTCGCAGGCAGGCAATTACAGATAAGTCGCGAGAACTGAGCGCAGTATTTACCGGCTGTGGGCGCGCCGATAAGCCAAGCCGCTCCTGCGCCTCAATGCGCCCTTTGAACTAAGTCAAATATTTTATTTTGAACTTAATTTTTCGGTATCTAAATCTTATTTGACATTATTTTTCTTGAATACTTATGCTTAGTTTCATTCCTAGCATAATAACTGCACAGTACAGTATTCTTTTCATTTTGATTATTGAAACGGAGATACATTTTGTAGGATAGGAATAAGCGAGATAGATTGTAAATTAAGTCAATAAATATTTTCAACATAGTTAAATTTCACATTAAAATTATCTACGTAACAGAAAGCCGGATTGTATAATAATATGAAATGTTTTACTTTAATTATAGGTTAGGATCCCACCGCGAAATCATTTCGTTCATCCAGATATGCTGAAAACCTTATTTTTACGCTTATTTGTAATCTAGAGAATATATAACCACTAGGTTGCCAATCAAAATTTGGCTGCAAGTATTTTTAATTATTTTTTTTATCTTTAACAGCCAACAACTCCTATTTGGGGCCGATTTAATTTGGCTCTAGTATATCAAAATAATGAGAAAAAAATAGCTTTAATTTCATATACAAATAATACATGTACGTTATGGACGTAAAAAATTATCGGGGTGGAACGAAAATAGGTAGAGGCGGTCAAGTGCGCAACGGCAGCCGTGATTTTTCAGAGCCTTTATACATATTGCCGTGAAGTAGACGAAATTTTATTGAAAAAAACAAGTTAAACAAATTTTCTTTCCCAAAAAAAAAAAAAAATTAGCAATCCTAACTTAGATAGGTCGGTACCTACTTCGTTTACTTCAGATGGCAACCGAAACGTGCGACGCCTTTTCAAGGATATAGCAAAGTACCTACTCGTTAAGAATCGTTGCCATAGAAACACACGTATATGTGCAAACAGATAAATAAATAAAGAAATATAATGATATCTTGTTGATACCGGTCAAGTATTTCTATACCTACTCTTTGATACCGGTGTTAGAAATGTATATTGCTGCAGTTTATTTAATACCTAGAAATTCAATAAATTCGCCTTTACAAGGTTATGTGGTTTGTAAAATACCTACTTAATATTACAAATGTACTTAGAAACCAGTAGGTACTTATAAAATTTTGAGAATACAAAAAGTATAAGTACCTACTATAAATTTATTCATAAGCAAACAGCTCTCTCTAAAATATTTTAACATCTTTCCGTGTAATTAACTTTGTCCAAAATCTAATTTTAATCAAAATGCACGTTGGACGTGTAACTTTAATTACTTTACGAGATGCAAACTTTGTGACCAAATTTGAATAATAACGTTTTAGGTGCCAGTGGATTTCGGTGTGCAGTTCGGTAGTACTTTAGATGTTTGTTTACAGAATGAAACGTCAACGTACGGGTTCGAGTCTCCTACGAGGTCGGCTTGTCGACATTTATGGCGGTGCTGCTCTGACCATCACACTTTTTTCCGTCTTCAACAAACATCACCTGCGACAGCAGACATTTTTTCATTAGGCACAAGACTGAGAAACAGGTATGTAGAGTTAAAATTAACGTAACGTATTATTCATCGAAATCAAATCGTCTATCGGAAAATTAATCAAAATAGTAAAACTAAAAAAAAGATACAACATCAGTATTTTTTTTTATTCTTACGTAAACCATTGATTCGTAAAATCACCTTGTTTTTATTGGAGTTCTGGTATCGTAGCTAAAATTGTAGAGATTAAAACATGTTCACTCTTTCAGATTAGGATATTATTAACACACCAAAGATTCATATTTCAGAATATGACACAGCATTTACTATTTTGTTATATCGGCAGTGGACGAGGTTCGAGGCCCAGGCCGCCTCCAAATTTCACCCGAACACCATCACGTCGCATCGCCCGACCATCACATTCTTATACCTCTTTACACGATGGTAACTATATTCATTTATATGCCGCTTACGTAAATTTACGCGGCATCAATGTTTAAGTAAATATTACTTTTACAGTACCAAAGTTAGAAGACTTGAGAATAAAAGACTACCCTCCTGAAATTAAACAACCTACCTCCGTTCACCGGCCCAACTCGTAAGTACAGTATTATTCTTTCATCTGTTTCCCCGAGTTAAACCTACTTAAAAAGGAAACGTTTAGCGTGGTCTTTGTTTCAATTTAGAACATTACTCTGTAATAAGTGAAATATTTCTGAAATTTATTGCTACAGGACTTCCAACAACAACCAACGCAAATTTATTGCGTTTGCAGTTGTTGGAAAATACTTACCTACTATTTACTGGAGTAACTAAATGTTTTGAATTCTAAGTTTATGATAATGTGTTCGGCTTAGGACCACATAGGCCGGAGGGTTTGTTGTTTGCAAGTTTCCTCCTTTCCAGGTCGTTAGTGAATACGTATACCAATAACGATAATGTGTGTAATTCAATGAGCGTTAGTGAGGTACATATAGCTACTACGTTAAAATTTTGAGATGGTTGCATCAATTTATTACATATTTATTTATTAATGCTCTTTGATATCTTTATAAATATTTTGTTATGCTTTAATCTTACGTTATTTTTATTTTCAATGCAATAGGAAAATTATGCTACCGAATTTTTAAAAACGAAGTATTTGCGAAACGTATCGCAATGAAGACCATGGTTAGGGCCAGTTCCTAGATATCTATTTTATTGCTGTTTTTTGCAAAATTCTTGAGCATTATCAATATTAAAATTTGTGGTACCTACAATCAACACAACGTTAAAACAAATGCTGAAATGCTGTAGGTGTTATTTATTAATTTAAACATTTCCTACTAAACTAACCATTTCATAATATAATCATAAATATGATTCTTTTTGCAAACCCGCACAGTCATTGGATTACATAATACCTTTTGCGTGGACTATAATACATATTTCGATACACAAACTTGAACACTACGGACTTGGAAGTCCTCCAACTTGTTTGGGACAATACTCCGCCGGTCATAAAATCCGGATGGTTGATACGGTCATTAAATAATACAATGACATGTCAAAAGCAGACGTCATCAATTTTCCAATGAAAAATAAGAAAACAAGCGTTTTCCTGCCCTAACTATTTACTTATAAAGTTTTCAGCATGTCCTTCGTACATAATATGATTTATTATTATGAAAGTAACATAAAATACAGTCCACAGTAATGTTTCGTATTGATGTAATGTCTTCTTAAAACTCAAAACTGTTAATAAATATAAAAAAATAAACGTTCTTACGTCTTAGACGGTAGAGTTCCAGTGTAGGGAGTCGAGGGCGTAAGCACCTCTGTTTACCATCGTATTTTTAATACTGTACCTACCTACTAAGTGAGTATTTTCGTATCATAAAAGTGTGTTTGTGTAAGGCAGCAATATTGTTGACTATATAGGATATTACTTCATTTAAAATGTTACAATCTTGTACTCATCTCATATACTTATATTAATGTTTTCGAAGGACTTACTGAAAAGGGTCATTTTAAATGGTTCGGAACTTTAAAAAAACGATACTACCTGTATTGAGTTTTTTTAATCTGTAAAACACCATTTCAAAAATGGAATAATAATAGAGAGCAGGATATTAGGTAATTGTTGATTTTCATGACGTTGTTAATTTGTTTTAAACTTTCACTTTGTGTTTTATGAAGACTTTCTAAATACGGTCTAAGTTCGTTAAATTTTATTTTAATCCTTCAAGGATCGTACGGCCACCGGCGGCGAGACACAATTGAATTTGAATTGTCATATTTTTCTCGTGTCTGGAGAGATTAATGTTTCAATTCGTTCATACTAACTTAACTTCCAATCTACCGACCCGAATTACAAACAATGCATTATAATATATCCCGCTCAAATCTCGGCAAAAAAGTAGAAGATAACTTGCAAATCTGGAAAGATATTTTAATCTTTGTTACACGAGATGTCATACATAAATCAAATAACGATCCACATTGACTGATTAACCTTTATTTGTCTCATGAACCTTGATGAATATAGTATTGGTGGTGAAGTGACTGGGTGCGAGTCTTCAGCGCCGGGCGGCGTAGGCGGCTCACCGAGATCCACGAGGTCAGCCCCAGCGAGACGTGGCCTATACTCCGCTTCACCAACAGCCACACGGCCTCCCCCTGTGCCTCGACATCGCTCCGCGTCGGTCGACTCACAAAGCTCCAACGACTCCCGATCCAATCGCAAGTACGTATATTTCCAAAGATTTAAAAGAAATAAACCGATAATACGCACGTTCGCTAATCGTTCAAACGAGAGGTTAGGTGACCCTTTTTGGCTACGCGGCAATAAATGCCATTCGACGGCCGAGCCTACCTATTTAGCGAGAATAAATCGTTACAAATGTTTTTTTTCTATGTTTTAATGTCAAAACCGAACAATTAAACGAGAGAGAGGGAGTCGTACGAGAGATAAATACGTAATTTCATAGACGTTTTCTGTGCCATTGTAGTATAAAGGTCAACAATTAAACCTCCCGAGACAGTCAGACGGGTTGTCAGTTGGAAAAACGGCTGGACTATAGATCCCAGTCGTCGCGGATTAAAGTCCCGCCTGAAATGAATGTTTTCTTTAAAAATATTTCACTTGCCTGTGTTATTTGCAAAAAATCTAATCAAAATAAAACAATAAAACCTTCACGGATAAATTAACCTCCAGATTTAATTTCAAGTAGATAGGTACGTAAAGATATATTTAATTTAAATGTGCAATCAGGCATTTAAATACTATATGCGGTATTTTAAGTAGGTACCTATGTGGTTTTCATACGTACCGTCAGAGTGCTGTCCATAATAAGTACTTAGAATTCATTCGGCTACCGTCTTCCATAACCATAACATGCATAGTAGGCAGTATTTCGTTTAATAAACCAGATCGAAAACCACGGAATAGATAATTATCTATTCCGTGTCGAAAACTAACAAGGTACAATTATTTCACATTGACAAATTTAATTATATCATACATATATTATCCAAGTAAGTAGGTACCTAGATACGATACAATACAATTAATCTAGCTAGACCGAGCTTTGCGTGTGGTACTGGGTGCCGATCTTATATCCTACGTATCTAAGTACATACGCTACAATTAATCTAGATTCTAGACCAAGCTATGCGTGTCATACTGGGTGTCGATGTCGATATTTCATCATGTCGGCTACCACGCGATCGTTTCGCATCAATAGACAAAGCTCCAATAACTCCAGGAGTGACCGCAAATGCATAATAATTTTTTTCTCGTTCCAATTCGATTGTACGATTCAAAATAACAATCGGTTTCCGGTGAAATTATCGAACAAACTCAAAGCAATCATTGTAATTTCAATACAAAATTATAGGTACCTACGATGGCAATGGTCGTAGAATTTTTATTTGATTAATATTTTTATTAAGTAGGTACGAAGTAAGGTTTTTAATTGAACCAGTTGACCAAGAGAAATCTAAAGGTTCTTAAGGAAAGTAGGTACCTAAGTAGTAATTAAACTTTGATATAATACATATCAAAGTTTAATCTTCTTCTTCTTCTTCTTCTTCTCGTGTTAATGGCCAATTTTATTACTTTATGTGTTATATTGATCCTGATAAAAAATATGACATCGCAATAGCCGAGTCCGTTGCCTTCATCAAGTCTTTGCTTGTGCAGCTATTAGGGCACAATGGGCAGGAAAGAAGATGCGTCATGTTTTGTATCGGAGCACCACAGTCACATTCAGGTCTAGAAGAAAAGCCCCATTTGGACATATTGGATCTGCAGCGGCCCACTCCGGAACGTAACCGATTTAGCGTACGCCAAATAGGCCACTGCAGCTCAGAACCTGGCGGAATATTTTCCGAGGGCGATATGAAATCGGAAGGGACTGGATATTTTTGGTTCCAAAGTCGCTTCTTCACCTCATTTGGAAAACCTACAATTGGTTTAGTGCAGCCTAAGAAACTTTTGCGACTTTTCAAACGCGCTTGCGTTTTAACGCAGCCAAACAATGGGTGACGATTATCTACAATTAATAATAATATACTATCATGAATGTCAAGCCTCACTCACTACTCATTACATGGTACTCAAAATAAGATGTAAATAAAATAGCATTTTAAACGTTGTGAATACAATGTGCGTAATGTGCATATCTTCCGGGTAACACATGTCTGAAGTTTCATTAATAGTTAATTACCTTATCATATCTTGTAGTGTTTATTTACTGGTGGTAGAGCTCCAGTGGTGGAGTTCGCGGGCGTATACACCACCGCATTACTTAATCTACTTCTACGTCAGCACTATCGTCTTCCGGTCAAGTGTTTAATGTTATTTCTGGCACAGAGACATAAGAGCTTAGACCTCAAGACTGGCAACACATCCACATTTTCTTACTTGTGGTAGAGCTCCAGTGTCGGAGCTCGCGGGCGTAGACACCACCGCATTACCTAATATAATTGCCGCTAAATGGTAGTGTTCAGCACTATCGTCTTCCGGTCAGGTGTTCAATGTTATTTCTGGCACAGAGACATAATAGCTTAGACCTCAAGACTGGCAACACATCCACATTTTCTTACTGGTGATAGAGCTCCAGTGACGGAGCTCGCGGGCGTAGACACCACCGCATTACCTAATATAATTGCCGCTAAATGGTAGTGTTCAGCACTATTGTGTTCCAGTCAGGTGCTAATGTACGGCCCTGTAATTTTCGGCACAGAAGCCTAACACCTTAGGCCTCAGGAGTGGCAATCCATCTGCATTTTGTCCTCTGGTCATTGTGCAAGTGTCTATAATAGGCTGCAGTCATCACTTAATATCCATGTGAACTGTATGCTTGCTTGCCACTTTAATTACATAAAAAAAACATTGAATTCGATTGTTTTCATGTAGATGTTTCTATGAATTCTTCTACCGAATTAATTTACCACCAAAGTGAACTTTACGTTTGTTACTTCATGACAAAAAAAATAACAAATTGATTTGTTGTACTATTTATTTTTTGCATTAACACATGCGAGTGAACTTTAGAAATCAAAGAAAAAACGGAAAGAAAAATTTGACTTCCAGCAGGAATCGAACCCGCGACCTCAGGACAACCAGTCAGTAAGCTACCGAAGTCCCACACCGATGCGTCAGATTTTTGCTTTCCCTTTTTGATTTTCAACCGATTTAGGGTCGGTGAGCGACATCCATTGATAACTAATTAATAACTACACAACCGATATGGCAGACTTTGCAGTTTATACAATATCGTTAAGATGTCGCTGTTCCCTTAATAATTGTACCATTTATTTTTCGCAATAACACATACGAGTCAACTTTAGAAATCAAAGAAAAATCGGAAAGAAAAATTTGACTTCGGGCAGGTATCGAACCCGCGACCTCAGGACAACCAGCCAGCCGCTTCACCACTAAGCACCGAAGTCCCACAGTTTGCTTTCCCTGTTTGATTTTTAACCGATTGATGTATGATTAAGGTAATTTGATTTGTGTCCAGACACAGACATCGGTCTCGGCGACAGCAATCGGACGCTGAGAGTGAGCTGTCGCGAGGGTCTGGCCGCTCGGGTCGCCGCCACAGGAGGCACCGCTCGCGACACAAGCACGAGTCCGGCTCCGAGAGGGACGACTCGCAACCTGACGCCAAGTAACATTTATTTGATACTAGCCAGTGAGCAACACCGGAGGGGAGTAGCCATATGCAGGCTTTCCCCTATGTCAAAGTACAAGCCCAAATGGGCCTATACCTGTCGCCTAGATGTTTAAATGTGTACCTGAAATTGTTTTTGTTAAAGTCAAGGTTTGAGTTTCGTAGTAATAGACGATTAATGTAGTGTGCGTGTGTGTCGCACGCATCCCCCCCCCCCCCGCAAAAAATGACAGACTGTTTTGCATCCGTAAGACACGCTGCTACCGGTCCGCTGCGACCGGTGGGCCGCGTTGCTCTATGATACTAGCCGATCTGGCAAAATCATTGCGCAACACGGGCCACCGGCCGCGGCGGACCGGAGGAGAGAAGCCATAGCGTTTATTACCGATGCAAAACAGTCTGTCATTTTTTGCGGGGGGAAATGCGTGCGACAAACACGCACACTACAAAAATCGTCTATTACTACGAAACTCACACCTTGATTTTAACAAAATACAGAAACAATTTCACGCACACATTTAAACATCTAGGCGACAGGTATAGGCCTATTTGGGCTTGTACTTTGACAGAAGGGAAAGCCTGCATATGGCTACTTCCCTCCGGTGTTGTTCTATGGGCAAATCTCTCACCTCAAAAAGTATTGTTGTATACGAAGCAAATACAAACGCATGAAAATCTGTGCAGTAGTCTTTGAGTTTATCGTAAACAAACAGACAGAGAGACGCGGAGGGGACTTTGTTTTATAATATGTGTAGATTATTATATACTCCTTCTAATTTTCTGTCCGCCAAAAATGAATTCTATAGAGCGCTCAGAGAACCCATTTGGAGAGCACTGGTTTAACAAACTTTTCTATTCTATGCTATGTGAATTGCCACATAATATGTGTTACATTTAGAACTCCGTAATAGCATATCTCCATCTGGTGGGCTTCCCGTCTGTGTTCTCTAGTCTCTTCTTAGCACAAAATCCAAGGGTATGAAGAACTTACCCTCAATAGGTACTTGCATATTTTCTTAGCAAAATAAATAAATACGTAACTTCACGCCTGTAATCCCCGAAGTGGTAGGCAGAAGTAAATGCATGCATTCAAGCATACATGCAGACACCCACGATTCGCCAATTACATTTTGGCCCATGTAACATGTGTGGCAAGCCTGTTGACATCTCCGGGCACATTACCAAACTTCGAGGTACTGGGAAATTTCTAGAAAATGGAAAAATCCCCTTAAAACCAGAGATAAAGGACTTAACACCATTATCTCTGAAAGCACCCTTCCCGGGAATCGATTCCAGGACCTCAGCGTAGTAGTAGTGGCCTGCTACCACTAGGCTACGAAGCTAAAAAATAAACCCCTTGTAAAACCTTTTTTCGTCGTTTTGACCTCAAATCTTGTCTTCATTTGCCATCGATGTGAATTGTATGCACGCTTGCCACTTTCATTACATAAAAAGGTACCTACCTTCCTCTTTTTATCACCAAAGAATTTAAATATTTACTTATGGCAAGTACAGTTGTTCTTATATTCACAGCGACCTCTGTATTCCCTTCATTTATTTATAAGAACCACCACATAAAATCGGGATGCTAAGCGCTAAAGCAAAATAGTCAACACAACATTTCTATATCAAATTACGGAACACAAAAACTATTAACATCTATGTACGTCTTATATAATTTAACACAAAGCTGCCAACATATTCTTATTACAGTAAATTAGCTTCAGAAATTTAATAATACACTTTGTTCGTCCTTCCTGCTTCTAATGGGATACTTCTTTACAGAGAATACGAGCTTATAGACTCGGAATCTCAATGGAAGGAAGTATTAAGACAAACTAACGGTGGCAGCGGCGTGCAAGTAAGTATCTTTCTGGGAAAATATTCTAACTTCCTATAAACGTTTTTAAGCTTCAAGCATTTACATGATTGATTACTGCGAATATTAAATTTTAGTGGCAAATTAAATGCGCGTTTCCGTGCTTCGGAGGGCACGTTAAGCGGTCGGTCCCGGTTGCTATCGATGGATAGTAGTCGTTAAACCTTGTCGGAGGCCTTATGGGCGGTTTGAAAACATCCGACAACGGGTTGGCCACTAGGCCAACCCGTTGTCGGATGGAACCGCCACCAACTCGCATTGGAGCAGCGTGGTGGAGTAAGCTCCAGGCCTCCCCCCAAAAAGGGGAGAGACTCGTGCCCAGCAGTGGGACGTATTATAGGCTGCCATTATTATTATTATTACTGCATTTTTTTTAATTTTGTGTGCTTATGTAATATTATTTATCGAATTTATAAACACAGGTCGCAAACGTTCGGCGGTCACAAATGGAACCTGAAACTGGAACCCATAGATCATCACATAGACCACGAAGGCACAGAAAACATCGGTAAGAAACGCTTGAGTAGCTTATTACTTTATTCTTTTGATATTTGAGATGTCTATTCGTAATTACCCTTGAACTTTGAAAAAAACACTGAAAATAAAAAAAGTAACATAATTTCTATGATAAAGTGTATTTATTATTTTTATATGGAATAAAAAATTTAGAACATAGTGACGTGTGAATTTATGTTAACCATGCTTTTAGAACAGCGCGACTTAACGATGCGTCCCTGTAGACTGTAATTTATGTGAAGTGACATAAAAATTGACTACTCACTTTGGAAATAAATTATTACTAGATTTCAAATTATAGTAGACGCAATAAACTTTGCTGTATGTGTATGTATGTATGTATGTATCTTCACGCCACGTCCCTAACGGGGTAGGCAGAGAGTGTAGAGCGCCAGATATCCCGGTCCTGACATGTCTCTCGTGCCTCGTCTACCTTCATCATTCTCTTCAAACATGCACGCCGATTCCTAAGACTTTTGACCCCACCATCAGCAGAACTCGACTCGCTGTATGAAGAGCGATATAAAAGCTCAATATCACTAAAGAAATTCGAAATAGATTAAATTTTACAATAAACTTACAGATTAATGTAAAGTATGTACCTACCTAATTAAATATTTCCTTTTTACCACGTGTTAGGTCCAGGTCTGGGTCTCCAAATGACAAGAAATGGCTGCCAAGTGAACTGAAACAGCATCTTGAGTTCTCGCTAGTAGACACTACGGGGATGACGGAGGAGCAACTCAAGGAAATACCATACACTGTGGTGCAGACCAGTCATGCTCGTCAAACTAAACTTCGGACCACATCAAAACACAAACAGTGAGATTACATTACTGATTTTTTTTTAATGTTAAAGAGCTAAAGTAAGATTCTAATATTGTCTCGATTCGTACTAAGCAATGGAATTCTTATTTTTAATGTTGAAAGAAGGGTAACAAGTCATGAGGTACCTCTTTCTTTAATATGGAAAAGTTGCTCAACCCCTGTATTCAATACAATACTTTAAATTAAATAATTACTAAAACGAAATACAAAAAATATCCATTTCAAACAAGATTCGTATCACTAAAAGTGAAAAATAACGGAATACACATTTAGTCGTAAAGAGTAACAACACAACATAAAACCATTCAATTTTTTTTTCAATTTTATTTTCCAAACAAAACTAAGTTCCGGTTTTACGGTTAAGACATTGAAAATGTTCTACTTAATTTTTTTGCAGAATTGCTTTACCGATTAAATTATTGAGATTGGAAGGATCTCAATAATTCTCCCAATTCTCATCATGAGTCTGAATAAACTATTAAACTAATGTAATATTTCATCATACATTTCTGTTAATAAAGCATTAAACATATAAATTTACATAATATTTAGTCTTGCTCTTCGTATTAGCAAAAGTAAAAAAAGTTTATTCCAATAAGTATACCTAATTTAAGATATCATTATTTTCCTAGGACTGAACACGGATCATTAGTGAGACGAGAGAAAAGTTCGTCGACGCACAACAAAACCATTCACGACAACCATAATCAGGGGTCCCTCAGATCAAATTCAAGCACTCTCAGCACCCATAAAACTAATGAGAGACACGGACGGTTGGTAACCAATTGACATAATTTATATTTCTCCCATAAATATTATGGCTATGTTTTACGGCTGCGCTTGGTGTTTTATTGAAGTAAATAGTAACACTAACATATCTACTTTTTCGTGGGAACATCATTTAGCGACAATTTCCTTACGAGCTCTCATTTTGAAGACATGAGCGATGACCGACATCAACAGTCAAACCATCGGCAATCGTTGTCTCAAGTAGGTGCCTTGGTGCTGACCACACTAACTGATTTATCTCCATAATTATACTGGTGCAGATACATTAGTTAATGAAAAATATTACCTTATTTGTCATATTTATTAATGTGACAAGTCCAAACGTAGCAATAGAACAAATAAAAGCTTATCATCCTTAAGTTCCATCACGTTTTTAGGCGGGTCTATCCGAGCTACGACGAGACGAGTCGGCCCGGAGACGATTTTCTAAACAATGGATACAAGGGTACCACAGTGGTACACAACAACAACCCTTACAGTCCGGTGACTAACAGCAACAGCAACAGTTCAAGCGGAGAGCTGATATCGGGGAGCGCGAGGGTATCTCACGAACACACTGATTCTGGTCTCGGTGCTGATCAGGATTACGCGTATTCTTCGGAGAGGTGAGGATGGCGAAATCGTTATCTTTTAAAATTAGCATTGATTGATTGATCCTCAAAAAGCTCTTCATAATTAAGTTTTGTTTCATAAAAAAAAATCACAGTACATTAGTAAGTTACCTAAGTCAAGAAGTATTCCTCATTCAGCTCTATATAATCAATTAGCCGTAATCATGGCTAAGACGATCTGACGAAGTTGGAAGATCTGGCGAAGATATATACCAAGTAGCTCTTTTGGTCTTTTGTCGTACGAAAAGTGTAGAAAGAGCAATGCAATAACTAACGCGGCAGGGTCTTTTTCCTGGACTATACCCCAGCCAGCAAACAGTCGTAACACCATCAACCGTGATTGAGTTTATTTATTAGAAATTCTGCGTGTAGTAAATTACGCATTTGAGTGGTAGCAGGCTACTACGCTCGCTAGGTCGCTATGCTGAGACCCTCAGTTCAGTATGTAAGTGCCATTCGGGGGGTGAGTGCCATTGGGATGTTTCCATTTTCCAAGGTCCAGAAATTGGATAATGTACCAGGAGATGTTGATAGGCTCGCCCCTTATTCATAATCCAATCAGCCGAAAGACGTTCACTGCTGGATTAAAAATCTCTGTCAAAGATTAATTACGACATGCTATAATCGGTACCCTTGACATATGTAGTTTTGCCGCGGGCTGATGCTGCCCACCCCGCGTTCTTGTATTAACTACCGCCCTACGCCCTATTGGAATGGATTGACCATCATTGTTCGAAAATGTTTGTCTCTATTCCCCAAAGGGTTGCGCAGATACACAGATATCAAACAGTTCGATCAACCGATTGCACTAGCGGAATCATTTTCCTCCACTAGTGGGCTACCTATTACATGAGACGAAATCGTAACTGGCGAATCGTGTATATGTATTTGTATCTGCGCAACCCTTTGGGGAATAGAGACACGAATTTACGTTAAAGAACTGTTCTACTATGGGCTTGCAATTATTATTGATTGTTCGACTTTGGTGTGTAGTGTAATAGTGCCATATTTACTTCCTCCTTAGGTCCAGCGACAGCGCAAAATGCGGTGCGGGCGGTTCGACAGCGCCAGTGAGTAGGCAGTGGACGATGAGCGTGGGCGCGGGTGTGGCGGGGGTGCCGGGGGGCGCGGGCGGGAGCGCGCTGGCGCGGCGGCCACCGGCGGCGCCGGGGCGCGCGCGGCCCGCCGCCAGCGGCTCCCAGCGCTCGTTGCTGTCAGTCGTCAGCGACAGTGCCGCCGCGCGCCGCACGCGCGAACCCCCGCGCTACCCCCCCAGCGACGGCTTTTCCCTTTTCGTGAGTGGGCGCTTCGCTTTCTAACCGATCCGACCGCCCTCCAGCTTTTCTCGCTGATTCGTGTTTTTGGTCATCAACTTCGTCAATCAAAAATATTTCTAGTGAGTTTCTTAATATAATCCATTTTGTTTATGATGTTTGGTAAGCCGATAACTGTCCGGGTGAACTTGGTATCACCTTAACGGTATAAAAATGATAAATATAGGGGTTGCTAAGAGGGGATTGTCCAAAATTCCAACGGGAGAATTAAGCAGAAATGCAATATGCAAATGCGATGAAAAACTAAATTTACAAGATTTTTCAAATTAGAGTATATGATTTTATTAAAGTAATTTTTACATCTAAATGTATTGAAAATTGCAATCTTTACTACATACATTTCTTTCTGATAGAAAAAAATAACTAAAATATAGATACGCCAGCGGGATAATATACAACGTGTAACAGGATGAAAAGTACAACCCGAAACTTGTTTGTTCAGAATCTATAACGTATTCGATTTAAGGCATTTTTAATAGTATAGGTAATATTTTATCTCAAAATTAGATAAGATAAGAAACATTTTCAAACGAGACTAATTGATAAAATGAGACTAACGTCTATCCAAAATAATATGCCAGTCTCTACAAGTTCATTAGGCTCGTTGAGACGTGCATTTTATTGTAAATAATAATTTAAGCAATAAAATAATGAAAATGAATCTTATTAGGTACTAGCGATAGGGATGCGCAGGTAACACTACATGAGATGCAGTAAGTTATTTTATGTGCGGCGGTAGAGGAGTAAGTATGCGTAGGGTGTGCATACTGTGCATACTGTTTGTACTAATTGAGAACAACTTATTTCTTAACAAAAAAATTTTAAATACATAAATGTAATTTCAGTTCATGTACATATTATAACTGTAACTCAGTTTTCTAATCGGGGTGTTGGAGAGTGTGTATGATTCCCGTTACATGTTGTTCTTATATTTGATCAATAATGTCGTAAAACTCAGATTATACCACTTTTAGAAAATTTTGTGAAAATTTCTAATCAGAATTGTTATTGTGAAAAAGAACCAATACAGTTTTATCTAAAGTTTGAAACGTACCTATAAGCATTCGTTTTTGATACCAAATGGCAGAGGTTTCGATGGAAATTTAAATTTGCCTTTAAATATGCATTAATAGTTTTGTAAAGTCTTTCTAATTAGTGTGAGCATAATTCAGAAGAAGAAAATGAACTTGGTAAGCATATGAACTATTAAAATATCGAACTAGGTACTTAACAGTTTATCGAATCTGCGAGAAAAGCTTTAAAATTGTATTTTAATTTGCAAAATTATAAATTCTGTAACAAATTACGGAATACGAGAAGGAACTCATTAAAAAGTGAATGATGATCTGCGAATTAAATTGGCTCACGAGGGCTGTCGGAGTGAGCCGCAGCTCTTATTTCTGGGTCGCTAAAAATTTAACAGTGTACAGGCCGCTGATCCATTTATCAACTCAATTTTCTTTCAATTATACAATTTTACTATAAGATGACAAATATTTGCATAAATTAATTATCACATTTCATTCAGTATTAATAATACTATAGATGTATTAGAATTTTAATGATATACTGTCTTTACGTGGTCTTTACTCTCTACTGTAGAGTCTAATTCACTGACACCTTGGAATTAGAATCTTCCTTTAGATAGAACGCTGAATATCTTACTGTCGTTAAACTATCTGTAATGGTAAAAACACAATGTCTCAAAGTGTAAAACATCCAGACGGATCAAAACTTTGATATGTTGTGTGACAATTGGGTATCTTAGCTAAATTTCAGCATCTATATCGCTATGGTGTGCACCGGTAGTTTGATACGCGTATGATTGGGATGCAGAGACATGCTAGCAACAACAACATAATGGTCGGCGAGAGCGGGTCGCTGGCGCGGCGGTACGCGCGGCCTTCACGGGAGACTCGGGACACGCGGGACCACAACGCGAATGTGGCGCGCGCGCACCACGCGCACCAGGCGCACCACGTGCACGCGCACCACGCCCGGATCGCGCACCACGCGCACAACGCGCACGTGCGCCACGACAACACCCTCGACATTATCCTAAAACCTCTCATTGAAAGCACGCAGTAAGTAAGGCCCGCAGGATACGCCCCTTTGTGTCGCAACGTAGCGGAATGTTTAGCTGCACGCTCCGGTTTGTCCGTCTCCCTCCCGGTTGCTCGCGGAGACTTTTTATTATTTAGTGCATGCCGGTGACGGTCGTATATAGCAAGAATGTTTTCTAATTGAATACTAACACCGTTTGACTAATACCTATCGTCTCTTTTATTTTGTTTTACTCACTTTGTGTTTTGTGATTAAATTTTTTAATAGTGAATTATCGCACTATTGTGGTCCAATGTCTACCTAAATGTTTTTATGCATTTTAGTATTTCACTTAATCCGGGAACGTTTCCGTTAATTCACATTTTATGCGTACTCAGGCTGCAGACCAACTGAATGCAGCCAACGACTCCGGTATAGCCGACTCAGCATTCCAGACGTCTTGCAATAATAGCAAAACTCCAGGCGCCGTTGAAATGAGTACGGAATTATAAAACTATGTATAAAGTAAATTCAAGTAGATGTGTATGTACAAGTGAAACTTTCTGAATATTGTCGTTACCTTTATTATCCTTATCCAAATGTTCTTTGTTTTCGACTGCACTGTCCTCTATTCGATAACACGATAATAACTATCGTTATAAATATTCCCGTAGATTATAACTATGGTTATCGTTTGTGCACCGAATCCTAAAAAAAATTGACAACTGTCAATATGAATATAACTTAAAGTTAGTTTTTGTGTAACTGTATTTATTAGTAATGGCTAAATTTTTAAACTATTTGGCAATTGCCAAATTAAATAAGCGTTCCAGATTTAAATATTTGTAAACGAGTTTAATTTTGTTTATTTTTGTTCAGTCAATATTATTAAAGGATAATAAAGATGATGAATAACACTTAAATTGTATATTTTATGTAAATAGCTAATATTCCATAAAACTTCTAAATGTAACTGTATTGTTACAAAATATAACAAACAGAAGTTCTTGCACTAAAGAAACTCTGCATTAACTACTAATGTTGTCATAATTGTTATAAAGTTTGTTGTATTCATGCCAAAGAATATTTTCAGACACTAAAACGAGAAATTAGATATCTTTTATCGGTTCAGCAGTAAAATCCTACCGTAAGACAACTACGACTCCAGTGTATGAATAAGATTGTATAAAAATTTAATAGTCAAGATAATGAATATTATCTATGATTATATTAGAATATTCAAACATTGTCTAAGAACACAATGACATACCTACCTATGTTTTATAATGAAATATCATCTACTAAACTGTTTAGTAAGTCAATAAACTACATAAAATAATTAACAGCAATATTTTGATACATGAATCTATGTTGTTTTGTATCATTATACAGTTAAACGTTAATGTGAAGGTGCAATCGTGTTGTCATCTTATTGAATTTTATATTATTTATTCCAAATCAAACGGGTATTAATATATTTTACCAATTTGATTTTCTAACTAGTTTTAAGACAATATGTACAGTTGTTATGTAGATTTACCTGTGAAATGCAGACATGAGTTTAGTCATGTTGGTTGATTGTTAAATGTAGCAATCGTCTTTGGTTAATGTAATGGATATATTTAATTTACGAGGCATTTAATATAATACATATTTTGTATATACCTAAATTTCATAATATTTTATAATTATTAACGTCGTAATTCAAAAATTGTTTACAATATTTTAATATAAAAATAGATATAAGTCACTTTCCCACATTAGTGTAGAAGTTCATTGATGAGTAAAAAAATAAAATCTGAAAGCCAAGACTACTTAGAAGGTACATTTTTTTATTACTTGTATAATTTTGTTTAGAACCTGTGCTACTTTTAGAGCACTCTTAAATTATAACGACTTTTACACATTTATTAATTTCTACCATAAAACAATGTCAGTCAATTTAGAATTGCATCAAGACTGAGAACTTACATTGATGTTTGTAAATTTACAAAAATACGACCCCGATCTATGTATTTTTTAGAATCACGTTCTTTGATTGCAATAAAGATATTAATTTTGAAACAATAAAAATATTTTATTACAAGAATATTACTCCCTTATTCTTAACGAAAGCTGATAGGTATACTTATTACGAGGTGTTATAAATAAACATGAGATTTACTTGTACCACATGTTTTTGATACATAACACCGCTTTCTAAGAAATATAAGCTGCGATTAGGGAGTTAATTACAAAGTGTTCTCTTCTCTTGCTTTTTATCTTATTAAATTTGAATTAGGGAACAAAATGTAAATCTTAAATTAAATTATCAACGTCTGGTTTCTAAATTTCTTACAAAATAATATTTCGTATATTTACAGTTGTTGTTGAGGATCCGCAAACTACCTTTCTACTCTTTAGCACGTTGGATTTTTTTTATGTTATGAAGTGGCAGACGACCATCCAGTTCTCATTGATGGTAAGTGAATACTGCCTACATAAAAACCAAGATTTAATTATAGCTTTGAACTCTACTATTTAGCGGTAAGTACATTAGGTAATGTAATGGAGGCTACGCGAGCTCCGTCAAAAAAAAGATTTGATTACATGAGCAATACGATACTTACCTACACCAATCAAGCCGCTGTATATTTCCTTTCGAAACGATTTCCCATTCCCAATTCCTAAATAATACATATCTGCATGATGTCAACGATAATAATTACACGACCATACAACAGATCGCGTGATTTACACGAAAACCACATACATATTATCTAAATGAGCACGAAATCATGGAAATGCTCACCAAATCCACTTGATATTAATGAACGTTAATATCACAGGCGATTATCGATCACCTGACAAAGAGCCTGTAGCTTCAGTATTAATTAAGCCATTCTATCTGAGATATCGGCAACAAGCGACCGCCATTATCACTAATGAGGATGGGTTGGGCTTTGGACACGTCCCTGATTTTAATATTTCGCAATGTTTCTTGAGTTCTTTTTATCAAACCTTGGATGTTAAATGAAAAATTCATAAAATTTATTTTGTAATCCAGCGGCGTATTCCTCCTTTTTATGGATTAAAATTATCAGCCAGGAAAACACGCCTTGGTTTTGAAATCCTTTTTGATATATCTACCTAGTAGTGGTTGTGTTGATTTATTATTATTGGTCTTTAACTAAAGATAAAGACCCACTCGTCAAGATTTTTAATCATGTGTTTTTAAGCACAATTTTAAGATGACGATGATCAAATCTTAATTAGTAGGTAAGTAATTATTGAATTAAGTAGGTACAGTCAGTCTACCTAAGATTATAATAATATGGAGACGATACATAGGTGCAAAGATGTTAGACTCCTCTAATATCTTTGCGTAAGTAAGTAGAGTAGGTACCTATGGTACGTTATTGATGAGCTACAGTTGAGGTGATGATTCAATTTTCGCTGCTATATAAATAAATATTGTTAGTTTGTTTGCCATGGGCACAGTATAACTATAATCTGGCCGTGGGGTTGAATGAGAGTAATAACTCATTATTTTGACATATATAGGTATGATATACATAAATATTGAGAGATATTGTGTGAGTATCTATAATATGACTTACAGTAGATGCAGGACAACCTTGTGTAGGAATCAACTATAGTTGAAAAAATATGACCATTTTTCATTTTATTTTAACGTAAAAAGCATAATATTACTAAAATTACGATAGCTTATCCACGAAGAACTTACCTAAAAAGAACAACCTATTTTCACATCAACTAAATGAATTATACAACGATCATACCTATATTTATTTAAATAGATAGTCCGATAATGTATTCGTAAATAAAGTGTAGGTACCTTTACTGAATAAACTCTCCCCTCGGGCCCAATTTGTACACTTCAAAAGAAAATGACAAAAACAACGTGCGAGGTATTCTACCAAAGCTCCGATGTCCACTATTCGACGAAGGGTGAAAACTCATTACCAGTGTTTAATGAAAGGGTCCCCAGAGCGTGTATGATTACTGGTTAATTGAAAGGCGTAAAATCAGAGAGCGACAAGACAAAGCTACCTGGCAAATTGAAAATTGAAATTGCAACATGTAACAATACTGCACGCGGTTGGGCTATCTGATAATAACTCAAAATGTAACAAGTTGGATTGAAAAAGTGGGCCGCATGAACAATATTTAAGTTCAAAAGCATTTACTGTGCCTCGTTCAGTCATGAACAAAATTGTTACAAAATGTTTCTATGTTTTTTTAAACGTGACACAGTATTTGTAAACAAACTCCTCCGAAACGGCTTGACTGATTTTTATGACATTTTTTTGTGTATATTCGGTAGGTTTGGGGGTAACACGGCATTTGCATTGACGAGGTGTCAAATATAGTGCAATTTTTATGTTTAATTGCAGTTAAATTACGATCAATTTAGTCTCATTCCCAGTCGTGTAAAAAAATACACTAGAAATAAATGTTTCTTTTTCAGCTGTGTATATTATAAGTTTAGGTACACAACAGATGTAACTATTATGTATACACATACAGATAAACTTCTTAAACTTTCAATTTTCATTCGAATGGGAAAACGAAATACGGGACGGAAAACTCTTATAAAAAATACGAAGTAGGGTTCAATCTACAACTTTTCGAATTTTGTGTACCTATACAAATACAAGGAAAATGAATTTCAAAATAATATGTGTAAAGACGTAAACATTCCATACCATATAATGTATACCTAAATAAAGAGATAGACCTCCAGCTGTAATCACGCTGAGTGCTTGTCGCCATATATTAAGTTTAAGCGGAGGCTTACTCGGCGCAGATATTTAGCATTTCCAGTGTCTCGAAATGAAATACGAAACGAAAATTCATATCATTTTAGATATACATGAAGTTGACGATGAATGAGTCGTACCTAGTGTGTAAGTTTAGATTGAATACACGTATTTTAGTACTCATTTCGAGAATATTGTTCATGAAGTTCGAAATGAAAAACATTTCAATGAAATGATATCGTAAAAAAATACTAACAAATAAAATCCATACAGAAATTAAATATACTAAACGAACTTTTTCGCATAATCTAAGAAACACAAACAAATTAACGCTTAAGAAATATAGGACAAAACAATACGGCAAAAATAATATAATGTTTGATGGTGCACAGTTATTTAACAAACTTCCTAATGAAATAAAAGAATGTGAATCTTTAAATATGAACAAAATTAAATTAAAACAATATGTATTAGATAATATCTATGACTAGACTGTTTCGACCATTTCTTGAACGGCTATATAATACTATTTAACGTAATTATTTTAGTAACTAAGGTACTCATTTGTAAGGACTGTATTGTCTTTTTATGAGTATTAATAAATAAATCTTTAAACCCAATATTAGGTTCAGGTGCCTTCCAGGGGACTACTTATTCACGCCATTTGGGGTTGTAACGCTTGGCCCATAGGGCCCCAGCGAAAGGTTCATATTCAAAGAGCCAAACATTTCTAAATATTTGGTCGAAACTTCTCGTGACCAGAGGAGGACTGGCTTAGACAAAGAATCAAAATTGGTATCCTACTGGGGACAATACCGCCGGAAGACAACTTAGATTTCTTAGATGCTTGCTATGTGTTAGAAAAAAAAAATACGCATACACTCACAGCCCCACAGTAGGTATAAAACCTGTGTCGTGGGTGCTGTTAGATACAAACAACACATACACAAACACCCAGACCCGAGACAAATATCTGTGGGCCATACAAATATTTGTCCCGGTGCGGGGATCGAACCCGCGACCCTTCGAATCAAACGATCAACTCACACCGCTGGACCAACCGGGTCGTCAAAATACTCATAGAAGTAAAGATAAATGATATGTATTTATATTTTTTTATATTAGGTTCAATTACTGTACATAAAAATAAACTCACTAAAGTACTTCGGTGACGTAGTGGTAGCAAGCCACTCCTGCTACACTAAGTTCGATCCCTGAGTCAAAGAGTAGAACTAGAAAAGATTAGAAGATTCACTTTTGGAGTTGAGTAATGTGCATGGTGAATGTCAATAAGCTACTGAAACATGGGTCTTTGGGGAAAAGCGTAACTTGGTAATGCGATTGATTGATTTTGTATGAGCTGCTAGTTTCCTAACTGTACGAATTAAAAAATAAAATGTATCATTCAATATTATTTAATCATCTATACAGACAAGTCACAATACTTATACAGGTATAAGCTTGAGGTATGCGTAAACGAAATGATTTTTCCTTTCAGAGATTTAAAGGAATAGCTGAAAGCGCTGCATTTGTGACATAGAGTAATTAACCTTTGACAGAGCTTGTCGCCAAATCATATTTGCCAGAGCGTTTCCTCTGTTGAAGGCAATTTAGTGACGCAATATTCAATCGGAAATAGAGTTAGCTTTGCATGAGTTTTCAATACACCTCACCAATGAATATGATTTTACAGATTAAATTTATAATTTATTCATAACGTAGGTATACGAATCAACATACAAATTAAATATTTTGATTCATTTTTGCGATTTCCATATGTTACCTACCTAATGTTATTCAAGCGATTCGTCCCGGCTATTAAGTAATGTAAGATATAGATACCTCACCTAGAAACGTGGGTAGGGAACTGCTTATTTAATAGAAAAAAATGTTACTGTGTAGTAGCTCTGCCTACCCCTGAGACTTGGCTTGAAGATCCATACATACATATTGTAAGTAGTTATTTAATGTAAAGGTACTGATGGTAGAGCTCCGATTACGAAGTTTGCGGGCGTAGGCACAACCGCATTAGGTGCCTTATCTATTTGTTGCGAAATGGTAATTAATGTTCATCGCTATCGTGTTCTGGTCAGGTGATACGGCCCTGTAATTTCGGGCACAGAGTCACAAACTTTTCCTCACGCCAATTCCCTCACTGGGTAGGTAGAGAGAAATAATATAAAAAAAAACAGGTAGAGAGTGTGAAGCGCCAGATATCTTGGTTCTGATACACCTGCAAGGCTTATTCTTCTTTCATCATTCTCTTCATACATGCACGTCGAATGTACTTAGTTATCTTTAATTTGCATTTCTTACTATAAATCAAAGATAATGCATTTTCTGTGATCTTATTGTTGTAGAATATGAGCTAGATTCAATTATGACATCCCTCATACCTATTAGGTACTTAGGCTGTTGCATGTGCCTATCATTTAATTAAATCAAGTCATAATTGTATATTTTAAGATTAATTTTCGTTTATTTCCTACATAATGTTATTGTGATCAGAGATGAGCTATACGTAGCAATGAGTTATCATGTTGAATCTCATGAAACTACTGACAATCAAGTATTAATATTATATATACGAAAATGTGCATGTTTATCTATCTGTTTGTTTGAATGTTCCGCTTTTACGTCAAAAGCTATTTTTAATGTTTGTAATGGAAAGACACTGGAACATTTCTGACACGAAAACCAAATGGTCATAAGCTAGTATTCAATAAAATCAATAATAAAAAATATTTATGGATACTTTATCCACCTAAAGTAAAAATTTCATTAAATAAAAATAACTTTTCAAAACTACAAATGATACCGGTATTGCACACAGAGTTAAAAGTTAAAAGAATCTAAAGTAATGTAAACACGAAAAGTTTGCTTTTGCGTTGAAGCAACACAAGTCAGGAGCACATTCGAAGTCAACTGCCTGGAAAAATTAATTCGTGGCTGCGGCACAGACGAGGGCTGACGCTCTCTCGCTCGACCTACGTACTCCAGGTTTCTTTTTCGCCTACGTTAACCACGAACTAAATGTTTGATTTGAAATATTTTAATATTATGATGAAAAAACCGGTCAAGTGCGTGTCGGGCCACGCGCAGTGTAGGGTTCCGTAGTTTTTAGTTTTGAATAATGTAATGAAAAAAAAATAATAATTTAAATGGAGTTGTTCAAAAATTTCGAGTATTACGTTTGGTCGTAAGTACTCGTGAGGCAACATAGGTGTGATGGTTTTCCTTTTAATTTCGTTATATGTGGCTACTATTGCCGTAAAGTTTGAATTTCTAACAACAACCGTTTAGTTGGTAGAGACACTTGACTCTAACGAAAATTGGCACTTTTAACTAACTCCAAAAATGATGTTAGCACACCCCTAAAATTTTTGAAAGACCTATGTAACGATATCCCAAGCCATATAAAAAACGAAAAATAAAAAAATATATCCGCGCGTTACATGTAGGGAAGGCACCCTAAATAATTTTATTTTTCATGTTTTTATACTACCACTTTGTCAGCGTGATTAAGGTGTATACTTGTGCCAAATTTCAAGTCTCTAGTATCAATAGTTTTTGCGCTAAACCGCGGACGGACAGACAGACAGACGGACATGGTGAAACTATAAGGGATCCTTGTTTTCTACGGAACCCTAAAAAGAAGGGACTTTGAATGTGAATTTTAGAATTTAAAGAAAAAATTGAAATTTAATTGTAAAAATTGAATGTGAGCCCCGTAATAACTAATCACAGAGACATAATAACTATTGTCTCAAGGGTGGCAACGCATCTGCATTTTGACGTCTGGTTTTTGTGTGGGTGTCTCTAGGGTGCAGGCATCACTTAACATCAATGTGAACTGCATGATTGTTAGCCACCTTCATTACATTAAAAAAATCGTATTAAGACGTCGTATTGATACGTGCAAGAGTACACTCTCGAGTTATAGTGAAAAAAGTTCACCTAAACAGTCCAACCCGCTATAACTCCTACGTTGTAAAAATGGGTTAAGATCCCACTGCAGAATCATTTCGTTCATCCAGATATGCTGCAAACCTTATAATCAACTCAACTTTATAATCTAGAAAATATATATCCACTAGGTTGCCCATGACCTCACCATACTTCATAGGTAAGGTTATGGGAACGCTTATAAAAATACATATTTGTGCGACCCCGCCAGTGGTTGCTCGTTTCTGAGTCTTCCACAGTGTCAAGATGCCCGCGTAGTGGAGTTCTCGAGCATACAGTTAGAGCCCAAGGAAGAGGGAGCTTCGAAGAAATTCGATCCACAGCCATCCCTCCTAAAGCCTCACGATGTTCCTAGCAAAAATAAAACGACGGAACCACCGTTAGGTGGCTGAACATAAGGTGTAGAGCTGACGATATATTCATACACATATTTCCCATATTTGCCAGACGGCTGGGAAATATGTGCCTCACCACAGCAGCGAGTGGCGGGCAAGCCAATCTCCGGTCCCTCGTGCCTTTGGCTTCGCCGGTGTGTGGCTGCCACCGGCTACTGAGCACTTCCATGACAAGGCAGAAACCTTCGGAGGGATAGTCAGGAACCTAGCATAATCTGTTATTGCTATTCGATTAGGAAAACAAAACTGAATCGCTAATGCTGTGCTCTTTCTTTACTTATACGCGTCGCTGTATAGGTGAACCAAAGAAAAAAAATTGTAGCTATTCAGTTCAGGTTCGTAAATTTAATCACTATAAGATGTCATGGTACGGGTTCAAACGTGCTTTAGAGTTATTTTGAGAGCGGTTTTAGACGTAAAACCATCGTTATCCACCAAGCGAACCCAAAAGAAAGTCCTTTTGAGGACTTCATTTCCGGTTCGCTCGGCAGATTTCCATTGCTTTGCAGTTCTTACCTTGGAATTCAAAACATGTACAAATTATGGATCATTTATTATTATTGGATATTCTATAAGAACCACTCCCGAAAGAAAGTTCATTCTTTCGGGAGTGGTTTTTGTAGAAGTGCTACATTATTCAGTAATTTGAAACTATGTCAAACAAGTTCTTCAGATGACAACGTTGGTGGTTCCCTTGATGTTACAAATTTATATTCGTAAGCAACATAGATAAGTAAGCAACGACCTACTTGTCTGTCGATAGATAAATGTAAAAAAACATTAAGATCTGTTCAAGATAAAGGTATATATAGGTATCAAATGTGTTTTCTAACAAAGAAAAACATACATTAGTCTCGGCGAGGAGACATACCAAAGCAAAATAAATAAAAGTTTGATAAGTATATAATTATAATGAATACTTAATTATGAGACGAACTATGACAAGTCATCATATCTTCATTCTACACAGTTCTCGTTCTTAGACGTGAATAGAGCGCGAATTGAAATTCATTATGCTTTCATTAAGATAAGTAGTGAGGTGTATTAATATACATTTATGTACGTAGGCATTGCGCTACGGGGAGTGCAGTCCCAGGCAATTAGCACCCTGACAATGACATTCAAAACGTGTGCAAATAGGACGGGGAGTGTCAACCTGCCTGCCGCCATGTGCCCTGCGCTTTCGACAACTCAATTTAGCATCACACATTGTCGGCTACAGGATGTTTTATGAATAGGTTCTCTTATTTATAGCTGTTAACTCTCATTCATTTGCTACGTAATTATATTATTCTGCCTTCGTAAAATGAACGGAATAAATTAATCTTAATATTTATTTTGCTGAAGAAATACTTAGGTACACGTACCTAATAATTAATTAGTAAAAAGTAATTTCTATGTTTATTGGTGTAGGTACAATAGCTTTTTCGATGGTTAACAAAATTGCAAGTGTTGTCGATACCACTGATGTTGCCGAATATTGCAGATACGCTACTAGCGCTTAAAAATGTAGCTTTTTAATTTATTTATGTCTACACAAGTTTAAAGTATGGACATGACATGTTATAAAGTGGATAAAGACGACGACAAAATTATGGAAATAGGGAGCAAGAAAATACCCTGCTTCGTTTATTAAAATAATAATGAACCTCTCATAGGAAATGGCTTCAAAAAAATGTAATAACCAACACACACATTATCATCATCATATTTTTTTTATAATTTTCTAAAAATAGTGTAGAAGTTATTTCAGAAATAAGTCGAAATTTACTATTTTTTCCCATTTGTCTCCAAAGGAGACGGGTAATTTTGGGTCTGCAAAATCGTTACTGGTTAATCCATTACACATTAACAGGTACATCTATACATATAATAAAACAGTAAAACCCGCGTGTCTGTACATTGTATATATTTACGAAAAACTAATTGGGGGCGATGTTAAAATAGTATTAGAACACTTTTCAATGATTTTTAATTTTATTGTCTGTCTGTTTGTCTGTTTGTCCCTTTGTCCAGGCTAATCTCCGAAGATACTGGACGGATTCGAATGAAACTTTTTGTGGTGTATAGATACTAAGCCTGGCCAACATTTAGGCTACTTTTTACTGCGAGAAAATCCCTCATTCCCACGGGAATCTCTACATTTAATAAAATCGTAGGAAAGTCAAAACTGTACATAGAATATTTTTTAAAAGAATACTTGGGACGTGATCTACAATAGATATCGAGGCCAAAAATATACTTTTCAGATTTTTTGTCTGTTTGTCTCTATGTATGTCCGGGCTAAACTAAAAAAGTACCTACTAAATGGCGCCTGTTAGTAATATTCATGCAAGATTTGAAGAAAAATTTTGCTAATTAATACTAACAGATCCGGTCAACATATAGGCTAAATATTATCACGCTATCTCCTACGGGGGAAGAGCTGTAAATCTTTAAAACCGTAGGAAAGTCAAAACTATATATTGATTTTTTTGTTTTAAAGAATATTTGGGGTGTGATTTACTATCGATATCGAAGCCAAATATAGTGTTTGTTTTGTCTGTTGTTGTTTATCTGTATGTATGTGCGAGCTAAACTCAAAAAGTAATGGATCTTAATGGATTTACTTCTAATTTTGCATGAATATCCGAGAATTTTCAAGGACACCTCATTGGGTAAGGTTTATAGGTACCGTGCATCCAAATAATGGCGAAAGCTATTTCCTGCGGTTGTTACTTCACACGGTCCGAGGCCCAACGTATTTCAATTTTCTGAGGATATTTGATGGCGTGGAGTATCCCACTTACCGCGCAGCCTGCGTAGCACGTCACCTTCTCGACGGTTACCAAAACTGGGATTACACCATCGCGGAGGCAAGCGTCAGTGACGGAGAAATATCGCCATCATCTGTCTGAAGATTTTCTACGAGCTTTGAGACACGTGCTACTGGAGACGAAGTCGAAGTAACTAATGAACGCATGCTTTTTCTCCTGGATTTTGGATGCTCCTGGTGGAACAGGAAAAACATTTGTTATCACTGGCATACTTGCAGAGGTCAGGAGGCAAGGCAAAATTGTTATTGCTGTAGCGTCGTAGGGAATTGCTACCACACTGGTTCCGGATAGCAAGACAGTTCATGTCATGTTTAAAATGCCCTTATATTTAAAGAGCGCCGAAATGACGTTTTTGGTGTGTCATGAACAGTGATAAGGGACACGTGCTCAAGGATTGCTTGATTGTATGGGATGAGTGTACGATGGCCAATAGAAAGGCAGTTGAGGCCGTGGACAGAACCCTGCAGGACATCCGCAGGAACGAACATTTGAGTGGGTGGTGTCACATTACTGTTCACTGACGATTTCCGGCAAACGCTTCCCATGGTGACGCGAAGATCGAGGGCTGACGAGATTAATGCTTTGTTGAAACGATCTTAACAAGTTCGTACTTACGCTGCGCTTGACCATTAATATGAGAGCTCGGCTCGACGGCAATGCACGTGCTCAAGAATTTTCCGATGTTCTTCTAAGTCTTCGCGGACGCACTCTACCAGAAGAGAGAGGTGGATAGGTGGTGTTTCCAGAACCCTCGACAGAGATGTATCCAGGAGAGAAAAACTCATTCTCGGTGTCTACGGGGACATTAGTCGTATACCGCATCAGCAGAAAACGACGTATTGGGTGTGTAAGCGGGCCATTTTGACGCCCAAAAATGATCAGACTGCAGCAATTAATGGGCAATGAAGTGGTCTGTACCTCCATAAATACTTTTGTCAAGCAAGATGACGCCACACATTATCCCATGGCATTTCTGAACTTCCTGTCAGCAAGCGGACTTCCATCGCATACCATCAAGCTGAAGGTCCCGATTATGCTTCTTCTTGAATAACGGGACCCGGCATTGGCGAGGCAGTTTTATACCACGCATTCCCCTCATACCGCATAACTACACATTCCAGTTCAATCGCGTACAGCTTAATGTTTGCTTCGCGGTGACCACCAATAAGTCCCAGGGGCAGACACTGAGGTCAGCGGGTGTTAACCTCAGGACAAGTTGCTTCTCACACGGGCAACTGTACGTCGCTTGCTACCGCGTCCTGGCAGAATAACTACCAACGTAGTTTATAGGAAAGTGTTGTAAGGTTTGATACCTTTGTACGTAATTTTACTCTTTTGTGTCCGGGAATATATTCCTGCATTATTTTGTCTATTTCCTTCAGTCACGTCTTATGACTGAACCAGAGAATATGTAATAATACTACTGAACTCAGCAGGATTCCCATATGACTCCCTTCACTTGCTTCGCTTGCAAAAAAACTTATACTTTTAATTTTATACTATTTTAAAAGTTGTTTGCTTATAATGCTAAAGCGACACTGGCATCTTAGGTATGTTTGGTGCTGTAGAGCCTTCACGCAGACGACGTTGCGGGCAGCTGCTAGTTTTGTAATATAGTTAACAATAAGCAATCTAACCCAACTTTTACTTGATCATATATTCAATTACTGGCAATTAAAAAATGCCCGAATTTCAATTTATTTATTTATAGTCATTTGAAAATGACATAATTTGTACAATGTTAACACCTGGACCCAGAAATGTATGGAACTTTCAAGCTATGGATTTAAAAAAAATTGAAAATAATTTAGAAGTCGTTTTTATCCACAGATTACATAAAATGGACAATAAATCTGTGATGTCCAAATAACACAGCAAAATTCCCATTGCGGAATTAAGTCGAATCCTATACTCGGCCTGCCCCCTCTCCGAGCGCTACGCATTAAAGCAAGTGTCGTGAGGATTTTTCGTGACGCTCGCGCTTGTCTAGCCCCCTTAGCCAGCGTACCGTGCGATAAGGAACTTCGTTAAAATATTTCGTTCCAATAAAAATTAAATTACTCATATGGCTCATAAAATGGTTGTTGAGAAAAACGAATATGATTTGTATTTGGAGAGCAAATTAACGTACTGAGATCTGTCGCCGCCTCGTTACCTGTATAAAAAACTAAACTAGAGAATTTCGTTAAACATATACCTACCTACCTATTCAATTTGGCTAACGGGTTGTGTATACAAAACAACTCTTTTGTTTGCCTTTTTACCATATAAATAAATAGAATTCATAAGTACGCTTACACTCACAGCCCCACACTAGGTAGGTATAAACCTACTCGTATGTTGTGGGTGCCGTTACTCACAAATAGGTTTGGGGACCCAGAAATATCTGTTGGTCTCACAAATATTTATCCCTGTCCAGAATCGAACCCGTGGCTTTATTGTGCCCCCGTCGTTTCAAATGATCGTCATATACCATTGAACCGACTAGCTCGTCCAATACGAAAGCGTATAATGAGTATACCTACTCAGACTTGTGATAATTTAATAACTACTGTAATTGTTATCTGTAGACATCTTTATAAAAACTAGAGGTTTCAGTACCTCACAGCACCACGACCAATCATCTAACTCAGGAGTTCCCGTAGTATTATTAAATATTATCTGGTAGAGGTGTCCGCCTCCCGCCTACGCCAAGGCGTAGCCACAGACTGTGGCGTAGCGCAAGATGTCGGCGGCGCGGCGGGCAGGAAAAAATTACGTGTTTTAAACATTACAATAAAATGTAAAATTAATGTTTCCATAAGGGGTTAAGTAGCCTGAATGACCTTGGCAAAACGGAGCTCATCAAATATTTGTCAAAATTTGAGCGATCTAGCGGATACTCGCTGCACTTGGTCGAAACGATCAAAGATAAAGTAATTGTAGAGGAGACAAGCATTGTTGTGCTTATTAATGTTGCAACACAGTGATTATACTACTAGAACAATTTGAATACAAGTTTCGCTATTGGTACGGGTAGCGAGCGAAACTTACCTACTTGATTTTTGCTCGTTAGTTATGACTGCATTGCGAGCGGTCTAATCTTGGATAATTTAAAAACTTAATATTTTATATACATAAAAATGGTGGGCTGTTGTGCTACGTATGACTGTATGGTGATAAAACTTTAATGAACGAGCTCGAAGGCGTGAACACCTCCATAACACTTACTTTATCTACCAGTAAATGATAATCTCCATGTTCACCGTTATCATGTTCTGGTAAGGTGGTAGTATACACTAGTATACAGTGGTAGAATTTCAGTTGCCAAGCTCCAGGGCGAGCGAGCACCACTACATTTCCCAATTTACATTTCACTAAATGTAAATTGGGCAATGCAGTGTACTGTAAGCGATATAGTATGTAAGCAATGTAAGTATCAATGTCGGGGTTCCTTGAGGTGATTATTACGAAAATGGTATCCTTTCAAATGGAAGACGGCGGAGATTATTATTTTTGGAAAATATGATAAGTAATATGGATTTCAATTTTACGGTTTCTTGGGGTACAAATTTTTCTTATTCAAGATGGCGGGCAGTTTTTTCATTTTTGTCTATGGGGCTAAATGTTATAGTTTCTTGGAGTTCTGATAACGAAAATGGTATCTATTTGCAGATCCAAAATTAAACTGACTGCTGACTGATTTTTTTTTTCTCAAAATATGATATGGCTATCAATTTCTAGGTTTCTTGGGGTGCTGATTACGAAAATGGCATCATTTTTCAGATCCAAGATGGCGGACATAATTATTTTTCAGATTTTGCTATGGGTGTCAATTTCGAGGTTTCTTGGGGTGCTGATTACGATAGCGGCATCGTTTTTCAGATTTAAGATGGCAGACATAATTATTTTTCCAAATTGTGATATGGGTGTCAATATCGAGATTTCTTGGTGTGCTGATTAATAAAATGATCTGAAAAATATGTCATTTTCGTAATTAGCACCCCAAGAAACCTCGAAATTGACACCCATATCACAATTTGATAAAATTATTATGTCCGCCATCTTGGATCTGAAAAATGATGCTATTTTTGTAATCAGCACCCAAGAAACCTAGAAATTGATACCCATATCATATTTCAAAATGAAAAATCTGTCCACCATCTTGGATCTGAAAACAGGTGTCATGTTCAAAATCAGCATTCCAAGAAATCATGAATTTGATACCCATACCACTTTTTCGAAACACAATTGTGTTCGCCATTTTGGATTTATTTCAATTACTATTCTTATTTTATTTCAACAACTATTTTTATTTTTCTATTTTACTAGTTTTATTTCGACTAATTCTTATTTTACTATGGTCTAGTAGAACTTGTTTCGCCGAACAATACCGCTTACCGACACAATACCGCTGTACCAACTCCCGCATCCCGCTCCTCAGGTCGGTAGCGAATATTTTCAAGGCTAATATATATCTACTACCTTTACTCGCTAGTTCGTCTGCGTGGACTTCAGGTATAAATACAGGTTCTCTTGAAACACCTTTAGTCCCATTAGTTTAATTCATTAGTTCGATCGTTGGACTGGTGAGAATTTTTTTCTCATCGTTCTACCGTCAACAAAAAAACCCTCCTCTACCTCTGAACAAATCTGTAAACTATATATAGTCTACCTGTGAACAAAATTTCATCGAAATCTGTCCAGCCACTATAGCATGACTGACCAACAACAAACAAACATCCATACTTTCACTAACTTAATTATATCTTACACAAAAAATAGGTACCTACTTACTTACTCATATATAAATTACACGTAGGTATAGCAAGTATAAAGAGTAATCAACTATATATATGAACTCCTTCAGTTTATTTGTGTATCTTTTTCTACGTCAATGATCCGTGTTGCAACCTCAATATTGACAATGTATTTATATTCTTTGACAACAACATAAAATCAACTCGCGCAAAAACATAGGAGATGGCCACTATTTAGTAAAATATTAAGTCCGTAAACACTCGTGTTGTATAGTAATACATATTTTTTGTTAGGTTTTACTCATAACATTGCAGTAACATCCCAAAATGTGCAAGTTTGTATTCCGGCAGCGCGCTGTACGCCTTCCAGTCACAAGGGGCCGTAGCCGACTAGCCAACAGATGTTGACTGGAGATAACAGTATGGCGGGACAAAGAAGCTCGCGCTCATGCACGGAAATTTCGACATTTTATTAATTTTCAGTTATAAAAACACCAAAAAAATAAAACTCTTAAGTCAAACTGTAAGTAATTTCAAGCCATTTCTTTTGCAATAAAAACGAAGCAAAAAGATTGTGCCGTTTTGGAGAACATTTCCATTTTATGACAAAAATGGGTGCATTTTGAAATGGTTTTTTCTAAAAGGGGGTTAGCAAATATAACATTCTGTTCAAGTCAAAATATTAATTGAATCCTTGCCTGTCGTCGTGCATTTTTATATTGCGGATTCAATTAACAGTTTTTTCTAGAATTTGACTTAAATCATGTACGAATTTAGGCATTTCATCTATCTCTAGGCCTTAACATGAATGTCACATTCACTTACTCTCTTGATCACTGTTTTAAAACGTCATCAATCGCAGTTTTCGTATAGGTAGAAGTTTCGACAAGTCAACCCAAAACGGTTGTCTTTATCGCATCGTTTACGTTAACGTAAACCATACGTTAATCGCTAAATCTAAATAAAACTAAATAGCGCCGAACCGTCCATGTGGCCGTAGATACGATCTTTGTACGATAGTAAATTGTAGTAAAGCTGTATTCGATATGACCCAGGTCACCTTCGTGGTCATTAAGAAAAAAAAGGATTAAAACCATATTTTAAAATAAGTCTGTTATTATCAGGGACTTAATGACATTATAAATGAAAAATCAATAATCTCAACTCGGAGGAGTTCAAAATTTTAATCCAATTAGCGTGAGCTTCACTTCTGCTACAAAATATTTTACCATCAAAGTTAATTTAAAATCTTTATCTGCTTCCGTTGTTATCGTTACACAGCTGCCTTTATTTTATTTTAATTAAATTCCTTATTTTATGCCTTATTTTAATTCTGAGATTTACTGTATATTTATTTTAATTATGGATCAAATGGTCTGAAAATAAAATAATTGAATTGAAAAAAAAATAATTAAATTCTACCGTTATATACAAATATTGCCACCTTTTGATAAAGTTTTCATTATCAGTTCCTACTAAAATACCTTAAAGATAAATGAAAAAGTAAACTACGCAATACCGTGAATGGTAGTCTATCAGCTTGATGACAGCCTATCTAGAACTATCATGAATAAAAGTTTTTTTTTGTTGTTATGGCATTGCTATTACGCATATTGCCAGTGTCAAGTAAAACGATATTTCGTATTCGTATTTATTTAAGCAGCGTAAAAGTTAGTATATTACAGTCAGTCAATTATTTTTTAAGTATGTCAGTCAAGTGAGTTACAGTCAGTTATTCGAGTAAAGCGATGGCTACTTTACCAGAACATTTACAATGGATTTTATTTTAAAGAAAAATGGAAAGAAAAATTTGACTTCAGGCGAGACTCGAACTCGCGGCCTACTGGGAATCTAGTCCAGCCGCTCTTCCAATTGAGCTACTGAAGTCCTGCCCGATTTGTCAAATCTTTCCTTCACATTTATTGCATTGCTTTAAGGTAGCAGCAGCGCCATCTATTGCCAACTATGCAAGTTAGGCTACCGATTTAATAGACTTTGCAGATTATTGAATATCGTAAAGACTTCGCTTTTACCCTTAATAATTGTTTTTTTTTTGTGTCTTTCCATTTTTCTTTAAAATAAAATATATTTCACAAGCACGTGTTAATGCGAAATAATATAAAACAATTTACAATGGAGTTTTGGAGGCAACCTGAAAGGTCGTGCGATTATTCTATTTCACTATACACGGACACTGTAATAAACCTTTAACAAACAAAATGCCACCAACTTTATTCAATATAAGTTATACACCAAGAAAATGAAATAAAATAAGACCACCATACGCCTCTTTCAAAGTTCCCGCCAGAAAAAAAACCAATAGTTTTTTTTTTGTTCTCAGTGTAGGTACATATCGAAGTGACACTACATAGGGTTCGAATAATTTACGTGACTTTTTTTATCTGTATCAGAAAAGTTATTATATTTTGTTACCTATGCACAACTTAAGATTAGGAAGGTATGTATAATCACTTGCAATTGCAACAATATAACACATTAAAGAAAATGATTGCTATCTTTCTCATCCATTCATATTTCAAGATGATGTTT
This sequence comes from Macrosoma leucophasiata, assembly GCA_036365455.1. Taxonomy (NCBI): domain Eukaryota; kingdom Metazoa; phylum Arthropoda; class Insecta; order Lepidoptera; family Hedylidae; genus Macrosoma; species Macrosoma leucophasiata. Next base: position 13,071,473 of record JAWQUS010000009.1, on the reverse strand, counting down.
AATAAGACTGATCACATTTTATTTTTTTATTTTATGGAAGTGGCAAACAAGTATGCAACTCGAATCGATGTTAAAAGATGACTGCAGCCTATAGACATCCACACAAAGACCAAGGTCAAAATTTAGATGCGTTACCACTCCTGAGGCCTAAGGTGTTATGCCTCTGTGCCGGAAATTACAGGGCCGTACATTACCACCTGACCGGAAGACGATAGTGCTGAACACTACCATTTAGCGCCAAGTATATTAGGTAATGCGGTGGTGCCTACGCCTACGAGCTCCGTCACTGGAGCTCTATCACCAGTTATAAATTATCTAATACTCAAAGTAATTACCAAAAGAGACGTTCCAAACGGTATGGAGCTTGGGCCCGCACCTTGTACACTATATTGAGAGAAGAAGCATAAAATACCAAACCATTTTCAGGTATTCAAATCGTTTATTATACCTTTAATTAATTGTCGTAAGTATATTTCAAAAACAAGAATATCATAGTAACAATATGGCAATGTAACAATGACAATTGTTGTCATACAAAAATTACATACCTACTATCGACAAATAAATATTACCGACAAAAAAACAACGATTCAAATTATTTTTTGAGTAATCTTCCACATAGTAGATAACAAATCTATGATCTTCCATGATTCTACGTATTTTTCTCTATATCTTTTGATATAGTGTACAAGGTGCGGGCCCAAAGTGGACCTTGTCCTTTCAGATAAGAAATCGCTGTATTATTGCATAGTAGGTATATTGTACTTCTTGATTAAGTTAAATCAGCTCATTCATAATTCAGTTATATATTTTTTTTATTCCAGTACCTAATTTTATTAAAATGACAAAGCTCTTTTGTGGGCCTCGTTAGGGTAGACTTTTATCCAGCAGTGAAAGTCTTTCGGCTGAAGTCATGATGATATCTATCTATCCGTTTGGAAGTTACAAGCGTAGAAGTTTTTTTTTGACATCATAATATGGAATTTTATTATAATAATGGCAACCCATTATACGTCCTGGGCACAAGTCTCTCCCCTCTTTGGGGGGAGGCTTGGAGCTTACTCCACCACGCTGCTCCAATGCGGATTGGTGGAGATACGGGTAAGTGACCAACCCGCTGTCGGATGTTTTCAAACCGCGCCCATAAGACTTCCGACAAGGTTTAACGACTGCTATCTATCGATAGCAACCGGGACCGACGGCTAAACGTGCCCTCCTATGCACGGAAACGCGCATTTTAATTTGCCACTAGCGGTCACCCATCACACACCCGATCGCGACCGTAATGCTTAACCGAGTAGATCGCTTACGATCTACACCAGGCGCGGGGCCATGCGCGCTTCATATAACTTTATAAAATTGAACTTTATACAACACTGCAAACAATAATTTCTCGGCTGGAACTTTTCAGCAATATAGGTACATATAAGGAGATAGTTATTTCATGTGAGAAACAAATTATAAATACCGACTGCGTAATTTTTTTTTTCACCTTGGCTATATTTTTATGCACCGCAGTAGCACAGAGGGAATTTAAGGATTTACTCGAGCGCGGCAAATTAAGATATGGGAGGATTTAAATAAATCCAAAAATCGCATTCCGGGCTCTCCAACTATAAGTGAGGTTGACCTGGGCACACTAAAGTCTTCTTGGATCTCAGTTCATCGTCATGTGTAGATATATAATGTACCATAAATAATACGAGTATACCCATTCCGATAGACCAAGTTCCAAACGTTATTTCTTTGTAAGAACAAGCGTCCAGCAGAACCGGAGCCGTGTTTGAAATTGTAATGATAGATGAGTCAATTTTCCTCGTCAGTATTTTCGTGAAACGCAACTTAGTTTCGAAAATAACAAGCGGCAGGGGTCTCGTTCTCGAATATCCATTATTTTTTTATTAACGTCCTTATACGGGTGCCAATTATCTCATAACATCACAGCTCTTTCCTGTTATAATAACATTCCGGTTGTTTTGTATCGTATATTTTGCTTGAATACAACACCCAACATAATCCAGCAAAAGACAACATTAAAATGAGATCATGATAAACACACTTGTTTATATGAATTACGAGTAGGTACGATCTCTTTCAAAACAAATGAAATTGGAGAAATTAAAAAAATAACTTTGGCTTAATTTTAATTTAGATCTAAAACGTACGTTACATTAATTGCGAATATAGAAAGAATTTTCTTAGTCAAAATCTTCAGCCCAAAGACATCCTCTGCTCCAAAAAAGCCTTCAGACAACAATGTTGAGCATCATCAGGGGACAATATGCCATAATCGATACGTTTGACGATCGCAGTGGTAATTTTTAACCGGGACTCTTCTGCCCTTTCGCGTTATTGCATTTACTACCGTCCTATTCGAATGGTTTAACCACCATTATTCGATTAACTTCCTAGTAAAGCCTTGTTTTTGACTGTCCTAGTCTATATATATATATATATATATATATATATATATATATATATAAATCAATTGCTGTTCGTTGGTCTCACTAAAACTCGAGAACGGCTGGACCGATGTGGCTAATTTTGGTTTTGAATGATTTTTGGAAGTCCAGGGAAGGTTTAAAAGGTGAGAAAATATGAAGAAATTGAAGGGAAATAGTAAAACCCACAAATCATTTTTCCATACAAATAGTCCATATATCTATCAAACCTTTGACACATTATTTCATTGTGAGGCAATACGAAGTTTGCCAGGTCAGCTAGTCCCCAATAAATTTTTAAATCTCTACACGTCATCATTAACCAAATTCAAAAGACCAAGACATTATTGCTATCAGCGACGGGTGTAACAAAGACATTGACAGTGGACGAGCGGTAATAAATAATTTACAAAAGCGGTCACGAGAAAGAGAATCCCCTCTTCAGTGCGGTGGTTAGGTATTTGAATTGCTAATGAGTTACCCGACCAAATAACTTGGCGAGCGTTAACTGGTTTCGGAGACACTGGATACACTGTACTTGTTGTAATTCACAGGCCGCAGGCACCCCGTTCGCACCAATAACGTTAGGATCTAGTGCATTTGGTTCCATGCGCTATGCAATCTGTTTACAACTCCCGAGTTTGCTTCATTTGAATACCGAATGCTGAGAGGCCACATGTACCAAGCAAACAAGTTATTACCCCATCTACGAATATATCTTCGTAATGATAACTCCGGATAACACAATCGGACACCGATTTCGTCGAATATTTCCTCGACCTTATATGAACCATGTTTACGTATAATTAAATAACTTTTCCGAATAATTCAAGCCTCATGTGTGCAAACATAAAGGTTATCCAAATTCATTCATTAAAAAGTTACGCTTGAACTAAATTATATGATACGCACGGATCAATCTTTGATCGATTCTTGTGCCTATCGAGAGACGTTTATTAAGAATTGATAATATTGATTATGATAACTGCCTCAGTAGCCTTCGGTTCAGTAGGGCTCGATTCCCGAGAAGGGGACTATCGGAGATACTGATGTTAAGTCCTTTATCTCTGGTTCAATTGGGATTTTTCCATTTTCTGTAAATTTCCCAATACCTTGAAGTTTGGTAATGTGCCCGAAGATGTCAACAGGTTCGCCACCTGTTACATGGTCCAAGACGTAACCGGGGAATCGTGGGTGTTTGCATGTATGCTTGAATGCATACATGCAAACACCCACGACTTACTTTCTACCTACTTTCTACCGACTTTACTTCCTACCCCTTCGGGGATTACAGACGTGAAGTTAATTTTTTTACGTCAAGACACGTGAGACCGCCGACGGCGGCTTATGAATAATTAAAATCAATTGTCATATTTTTCTCGTGAGCTGACGGCTTAATACAGATGTAGACCAAAAATGTATTCAACATTAATATTCTTACCTCTACGCAAACAAACACAATGATTTACGATAGACCAATAACGAAATGGCCAATAGACGGCTAAGGCAGACGTATTTATGATACCGATTCGGCGCACGGTCTGCGGTCTCCATCGTGAATAATTAATTGGAAATTGTGGTAATCGCCCTGTCTAGGTCTGGTCACCCTCTGGCACGCCTGCCCCCGACCAATACACGAATGGTCGGCTTTGGCACATTGCGGACAAACCGACTCCACATTGTACGGCACTAATCTAGTTAAGCTACCGCGACTTTTAAACACTTTATAAAGCAAGCTACGTTTTTCTGTACTTACAAATTCCACCAGCTACAGCTCAGAAACGGTTACGATAAATTACTATTGAGTTCGCAAGATTAAAAAATTAAAAAAATAATAAAATACGCTTACACTCACAGCCCCACAGTAGGTATAAACCTGTGTCGTGGGTGCCGTTGTATACATACAACACATACACAAACACCCAGACCCGAAACAAATATCTGTAGGCCATACAAATATTTGTCCCGGTGCGGGGATCGAACCCGCGACCCTTCGAATCAAACGATGGTTTCACACCGCTGGACTAACCGGGCCGTCAATTCGATTCGAAGATTTCGAAAAGAGTTCAGGTTAAAATGTTGAACTACTGAACTGATATTAAATAATTATGTAGATTAGATAGCGTTTTATGATGATGATGATAAAGTTGTAAGTATGTAGAATTAAAAATAAAGGGATATACCTAATACCACAACAAATTATTTTCTTGTATTTTTCTCACAGTGTTCTAATCGTTTTTCTATATCTATCTTACCAACGAATTTAAACATTTAAAACACTATCCATAAGAAAACATGAAACAGGCTCATAAATTGATTAATGGAGTGTATGTGTTTGATGTATGAGATAAACTAGATATATTTTTTAGACATAATAAAGTCAGTGATAGATGTGTTATAATAAATGCGATAACATCGTTTCCGAAAGATAATTCGGACTAAAAGGAAATGTCGTAACGCATACTTTGGTACAACTTTGGTAGTCAAAGGACATTTAGGTATATCCGAAATAAAACTTCAACAGAATTACTCATCCGGGATATTTCATCGCAACGCATGAAAATCCATTTAGGAAAGTAATAGGTACGTATATATCTACTCAACTAGTACATTGTGCATAGTTAGTAGGCACATACATTTATAGTAGATTCAATTCATTAGTCCGACGCAGTTTGGTTTCAATGAGACAAAGTCAACATCCCTTACAAAGTGGACTTAATTGATTTCTTTCTGTTCAAGCTATTTGATTCAATGACCATAAAACAAATATGAGCATAGGCAGATTGGCGGTATCGAGTATTGTAAGTTATAGAGTGAATTAAACAAAAAAAAAAAAAAGGTAACTGGAGGAAAATATAAATAAAACCGTCAAGTGCGAGTCCGATTCGTGTGCACAGGGTTTCGTACAGTTGAAGGTTTTGAAATGAAAGGAGATTTCTAGCTAAATACTCATTCGAAACTTACATTTCTATAAATAGACAGACACCTCGATATTGACGCCACATTGGCCACACGCAAAAACAGATTAAAGTAGGTAATAAAAGTTTTTAGCGTGCATTCACAGGACTGAAGCGTCCAGTCCCGTCCAGCGTCCCGACGCCCGGCGTCCCGACGCCCAGCGTCCCGACGTCGAGCGTCCCAACGCTCAGTGTCCCGATGCCCAGCGTCCTGACGCCCAGCGTCCCGACGCCCAGCGTCCCGACGTCGAGCGTCCCGACGCCCAGCGTCCCGACGCCCAGCGTCCCGACGCCCAGCGTCCCGACGCCCGGCGTACCGACGCAGCGTCTCAACGCCCAGCGTCCCGACGTCGAGCGTCTCGACACCCAGCGTCCCGACGCGAAGCGTCCCGACGCCCAGCGTCCCGACGTCGAGCGTCGCCACGCCCAGCGTCCCGACGTCGAGCGTCTCGACGCCCAGCGTCCCGACGCCCAGCGTCCCGACGCCCAGCGTCCCGACGCCCAGAATCCCGACGCCAATCGTCCCGACGCCCAGAGTCCCGACGCCCAGCGTCCCGACGCCCAGCGTCCCGACGCCCAACGTCCCGACGCCCAGCGTCCCGACGCCCAGCGTCCCGACGCCCAGCGTCCCGACGCCCAGCGTCCCGACGCCCAGCGTCCCGACGCCCAGCGTCCCGACGCCCAGCGTCCCGACGCCCAACGTCCCGACGCCCAGCGTCCCGACGCCCAGCGTCCCGACGCCCAGCGTCCCGACACCCAGCATCCCGACGTCGAGCATCCCGACGCCCAGTGTCCCGACGCCCAGCGTCCCGACGCCGAGCGTCCCGACGCCCAGAGTCCCGACGCCCAGCGTCCAGACGCACAGCGCCCCGACGTCCAGCGTCCCGACGCCCAGCGTCCCGACGCCCAGCGTCCCGTCGTCGAGCATTCCGACGCCCAACGTCCCGACGCCCAGCGTCCCGACACCCAGCGTCCCGAAGTCGAGCATCCCGACGCCCAGCGTCCCGACGCCCAGCGTCCTTACGCCCAGAGTCCCGACGCCCAGAGTCCCGACGCCCAGCGTCCCGACGCCCAGCGTCCCGACGTCGAGCGTCCCGACGCCCAGCGTCCCGACGTCGAGCGTCCCGACGCCCAGCGTCCCGACGCCCAGCGTCCCGACGCCCAGCGTCCCGACGCCCAGCGTCCCAACGCCCAGCGTCCCGACGTCGAGCGTCTCGACGCCCAGCGTCCCGACGTCGAGCGTCTCGACGCCCAGCGTCCCGACGCCCAGCGTCCCGACGCCCAGCGTCCCGACGCCCAGCGTCCCGACGCCCAGAACCGTGTACTCATTTGTGATTCTTTATTACGACGTAATGAAACCGAATCATTTTTGAAGAAGCTGATAACTGGTGATGAAAAGTGGATCACGTACGACAAGAACGTGCGAAAAAGGTCGTGGTCAAAGGCCGGTCAGGCTTCACAGACTGTGACGAAACCCGGGTTAACTCGCAACAAGGTGATGTTGTGTGTGTGGTGGGATTGGAAGGGCGTTATTCATTATGAGCTATTACCACCAGGCAGGACTATCGATTCTGAACTCTACTGCGAACAACTGATGAGATTAAAGAAAGAAGTTGAGAGAAAGCGGCCGGAATTGATCAACAGAAGGGGTGTGGTGTTTCATCATGATAACGCTAGACCTCAAACATCTATAGCCACTCAGCAAAAATTAAGGGAGTTTGGCTGGGAAGTGTTAATGCATCCGCCGTATAGTCCTGACCTTGCACCTTCAGATTTCCACCTGTTTCGGTCTCTTCAGAATTCATTATGCAATGTTAGGTTAACATCACGAGAGGACTGCCAAATCCACTTGTCGCGGTATTTTGATGAGAAGTCCCAAAATTTTTATAGCAATGGGATCATGTCCCTACCTACAAGATGGCAAAAGGTTATCGAACAAAATGGTACATACATACTTTAGTTAAATTTAAATAAACTATATTAAAAAATGTTTTGAATTATCTTAAAAAATGCGAAGAAACTTTTTCCCCAACCATATTGACAGTTAAGGTGGAAATTTCTCCAACACAAACCTTAAAAAAATATATGACGAATATATATATAGAATATAGTATACGAAAAAAAACCTATAAAAAAGAACCGGACGAATTAAGAACCTCCTCCTTTTTTTGAAGTCGGTTAAAATAACATTTCATCGATCATCGAGCAAGAAAATTGTATTAAAATTCACTTAATTAAATTTCTTCTCACGAATATAAGGTTTTTTAATTTGAGAAACGGAACTGCATTAAAATAAATTATAGTAACTAAAACCATGTAACGTGGACACATACAACACATTTCACAGATTACGCTCGTATTGTTAGATTTGTAGTGGTGGGTAGGGATCAGAGTCAATTGGGTGTGTAGGGACCCTACCCCTACAATAATTTAACGCATTTGCCCAACTATATTTTAAGCAATAAGATTAAATGACATCACTTTCCGCACGCCGTCCCATATTATGAATTGCTAGGTTTATTGATATTAGAGAAAAAAGATCGCAACGCTATTTTATTTCGACTACACATTTTGAAGGTAGAGTTTCAGAGGAGAAGCTTGGGCTATTGTTACTTTAATATTTTAAACTATTAAACCCGGCAAACGTGGTTCTGTCCGGAATATAGCCATTGTAGCACTACATAATGGGTTGAAGAACTCAATAAAATACACATACAAAATTTCAAACAACTCAGGTGGAGTTGTTTGAAATTAGTTGACAAACACACCTACAGGAGAATTATATATATTAAGATTTAGATGGTATTTCATTGTAGATTTTGTACTGGAGCCACGCATTTTGTCCTTATTTGTATACTCTTTGGCGTAGAGTTTATGAAGTTAAGGCTCCTGAAGTTAGAGACTTGGCTCTACATGAGGTCTGATAACTTTTTGACAATGCAAGCTATACATACACATAGGTATATTTGTCTCGTCTTAGCAACATTTTTTCATAAATATGTTTTTAATGGGATTGCCTACATTAATTTTAGTAAGTTGCTTACAGCAATAATAGATTACTAACTAAATATTCATTCGAAACTTACATTTCTATAAATAGACAGACACCTCGATATTGACGCCATATTGGCCACACGCAAAAACAGATTAATGTAGGTAATAGTCCAGCGGTGTGAGACTTCCGCTTGATTCGAAGGGTCGCAGGTTCGATCTCCAAACCGGGATAAATGTTTGTATGTCCTACAAATATTTGTTTCGGTTCTGTTTGTGTGTGTACAACTTTGGCTTGCTTGCTTTCATTAATTAGATATATTCATCACTTAAAACTGAAGTTACGCGGACATAGTGGCATTTAGTGAGGTACACAAAAAGGTACCTACGTACAGAAAGGTACGCATCGAGATGTCAAGCCTGGGCCGTGAAAGTTACTGCAACTTGTTTACCTGCTCGCCGTCTTCAGCACCCTTTGTTCTCCAACTTTACAGACAGCTGCGGACAGAACGAGCCTTGTGCAAATATAATTTACATTCATTACTTAATTTAGAGACTTCGATAAAAAATTTGATAAAGGTGATCATCACTTACTGTTACTAAACATGAACAATCTATACCGACAAATAGTATTTGAGTTGACTTAAGAACTGTAGAGGTAGCACAAGAGGTTTGCCGAGACAGAAGTATTTGGCATTCTATTTACCTATCGTGGCAAGCCCAGCAAACCATTCCCGTTGGAGGCCGAGTAGGCTAGGGCCCGGTCGGTAAACACCACCTGCACTAGGTATAATATGGTCAGGTCAGTCCGGCACTAGTACACCATATGAGGGACTAAGCGAAACTTACAGTTCATGTTAATATTTAACTACACGCATCATAATCAGATACTTTAGAGGTCTGAAAACAGATCCAAAATAATGAGAATCAAATATTTGTTGCAAATGATTGTTGCTTTGCTTCTCTTTTCAACTAAACAAAACTGGGATATTTTTAATACCTGTTAAAAATTTACATTGTTTTCGAAATCTCAAATTTCTTCACTGCTGAAGTTACGCAGAAATAATGATATTTGGTGAGGTACAACTCAAAAAGGCAAGCTCGCGCCGTGGAACTTATTGCAACTTGTTTACGCGCCGTCTTCAGCACCCTTTGTTCTCCAACTTTACAGACGGCTGCGGACAGGGCGCACCTTGTGCAAATATAATTTACATTCATTATTTAATCCTGAGTACTCGAAAATAAATTTGTATAAAGGTATATAACTACTGTTCTTATGGTAAGCAATTCAGACATTGTAAACGTGTAACTGCTTGCTAGGTAGGCGAGCAACGCACTGGACCGGACGGGAGTAGCCATATGCAGGCTTTCCCTCTGTCAAAGTACAAATACAAGTGGTCCTATGCCTGTTGCCGAGATGTTTAAATGTGTGCGCGAAATTGATTATGTATTTTGTTAAAGTCAAGGTGTGAGTTTCGTAGAAATAGACGATTGTTATGTGTCACACAAATTTCCCCAAGCAAAAAATTACAGACTGTTTTGCATCGGTAATAAACGCTATGGCTACTCTCCTCCGGTTGGCCGTTGGCCCGTGTGCATCACTTTTGTTTTCACTTTACAACGAAAGGGATAGGTGTATGCTTTGTTGCTATTGTGCTTTGTTGTTATATCAAATAAATAAATATAAAAATAACATTATAGTACAATTTTGTTACATTATGGCTTTGTAAAATAAAAGAGATAATAATACAAATTCATATATATGTAGTAGGTAAAAGTAGATATCAAAAACTTCTCATACCGTAATGAATAGAAAACAGCACAAAGTCCGTGATTGCAGAACATTATCACTGGCTGGAATCAAAACAGCTCACTTATACCCTACATAAGTTCCTAAATAGCTTGTGAGGGGTAAATTTATAGCCCGTAATAAAACTAAATCAATCGCATTGCGGAGGAGGGATCTCGGCCTCTATCGGTCAGCTATTGACAGTAGGTACCTCAATCCCCTAACGTCTAATTCGTATTTACAATAGGGTTGGTGTGACAACCTCAATCGTACAGAGAAATAATTAGACGTGATGACGAAAATTTTCTCAAGGATTTTATACAAAAATAATACCTATATTAGGTACTAGCTGTGCCCGCAACTTCGTCTACGTGAGAAAAAAAATGATTGTTCAGTATCAGCTAGTATAAAAGTAGCGTAAGTTACTCCTTATTACATCAGCTATCTGCCAGTGAAAGTCCCGTCAAAATCGGACACTCAAATTCTATGTATTTGTATGTAGTTATGTATGGTTGTATGGAGATAAAAGTAGCCCAAGTTACTCCTTATCACATCAGCTATCTGCCAGTGAAAGTCCCGTCAAAATCGGAGACACTCAAATTCTGTTTATTTATATGTAGGTATGTATGTATGTATGGTTGTATGGAGATAAAAGTAGGATAAGTTACTCCTTATCACATCAGCTATCTGCCAGTGAAAGACCCGTCAAAGTCGAAGACACTCCAATTCTTCTTATTTGTATGTAGGGTTGTATGTATGTATGGCTGTATGGAGATAATAGTAGCCTAAGTTACTCCTTGTTACATCAGCTACCTACCCATGGAAGTCCCGTCAAAGTCGGATACACTCCAGTTCCACTTATTTGTATGTAGGTATGTATGTGTGTGTGGATGTATAGAGATAAAAGTAGCCTAAGTTACTCCTTATCACATCAGCTATCTGCCAGTAGAAGTTCCGTCAAAATCGGTCAAGCCGTTCCCAAAATTAGCCCCGCCAAACAGACAGACAGACAGACAACAATTGTAAAAAATGTTGTTTTCGTATATGTACAGTGTACACATACATATGCGTTTAGTAAAAAGCGGTTATTTTAATATTACAAACAGATACTTCAATTTTATTTATTTTTATCTATGTAGATTTATTAGGGAAGCTACAATACAACATAAGACCTAAACATTCTGTGAAAATTTTAAGCGTCTACATTATAGCGGTAACAGAAATACATAATTTGTGAATATGTTAGCTTTCTAGCTATCACTATTTATGAGATACAGCCTGGTGACAGACAGACGGACAGACGGACAGACAGACAGTGGAGGATTAGTAATCCGTAGGGCCCGTTTTTACCTTTTAGATACAAAACCCCCTAAAAGATAGGAATAAGATACAGAATAGCTTAAAAATATTCGATACGATTCTTTAAATCGACATTACTTTCTTATTTCTGAACCGATTCACATGAAACAAACATTAAATGTTAAGTGAACCTTACCACAATATATTAGTGAAAACTACAAGTCGAATAAGCCGCTTCTGATATTAGCGTGCATAAACACACAGACAAACAGACATTTTTCCGGGATAAAAAGTACCCAGTGTTGTGCGCCAAAGGTTGACGTATAATCGTACCAAGTTTCATTGTAATCGGACCGAAAGTTGTTATGTGATGCTTGAACAAACAGACAGACAGACAGACAAACAGACAGACAAAAAATTTTCTAATCACATATTTGTGTTCGGTATCGATCTAATAACATCCCCTGGTATTTATTTTTCAATATTTTTAATGTACAGAATTTACACTTCTACAGATTTATTATAAGTATAGATTATCGAACATTATAAGTAGTAGGAGAGCCGAATCTAGGTCGACCTTCACCTATCTGTTTACCGAATGAAACACTGTTTTTATCAAATTTCATACATAAACAAACACGTCTTGCATGTATTACCTATCAAAATACGTTCATAGCTATCATTCATTTGAAAAAAAATACAAGTTTCGTTCACCCATTTGTTAACCAACCAAATGTGTTTGAAACAAAAAGTTTTTTATTGATACACCATACTTTTTCACAAATATCAAAATAAACAAATATTGATATCGTACAAAATATATCTAAGAATTCCTCATTGAAATTACCCCATTGTGGATGTTCATGCTGCTATAATAAGTTAATAACTACCAATAAATATTGTATTTCCTCCTTGACTGATATAACACGACAGTTAGTAAAAATGTAACGTTCAGTTCCTCTGTCACAGCCGAAACTCCAACCACCAACTGTAACTTATTTACTTTAAGTATATGTTAATAAAACAAGCTGTGAAGAGGTTAAATTTTAATAGCAAAATATTGCTGAAAGAAAGATGTGAAACAGGCAAACCCGTATCTCGCCAAAGTGTTGTCTAAATATTTCCATTTTCCATAAAAACCTTTGTCTCGGACATTAATAGGGTGATAAAAATGGATGTTGTTTCTTTTTTATGAATCTTGCCGCTTCCCGGTCTGAGGCGACGGTCTAATATCAAAACCAGTATTTTATAAAGATATAAAAAACTTGCACTAAAATAAATTTTATGTTTCACTTAAATCTAAACTTTTTATATTTTTATGATTGTTATAATGGTTTTGTTTTACTAAAACAAATATTAGGTGAATTATGTAGATAGGTTCGAAACAACAAATTCAGAAAATGTTTTTTTTTTATTACGATTACGAAAGAACTGTGAGCGATGTCTTTATTTAGCCTGGTTTGCACCACGACTTTTGTTAAAGTTAAAGTTAGTGTAACATATCACATCCTTCTCAAACTTAAAGAAATCTGTTAAAGTTAGAGAAGGATGTGAAATGTTACAATTACTTTAACTTAACAAATATCGTGGTACAAGCCAGGCTAAGAGCTTCACTAACAAACAGTTTGCCTACCAGGTATTCCGTTCACGATCAGTAAGTATACAAAAATTTGCCATCTCATCGAACGTGCCTATTTTCAAGAAACTTTAACTTTTTTTTTAAATAAATAAGGTAAGTTTCTTTCAAAGACATTCAAATGGTTTATATAATACACAGCTCTCTTTTAAACAGGCCTTTTTACGGCCCTGTAATTTCCGGCACAGAGGCATAACACCTTAGGCCTCAGGAGTGGTAACGCATCTGCATTTTGACCTCTGGTCTTCGTGTGGGTGTCTATAGGCTGCAGTCATCAATTAACATCAATGTAAACTGCATGCTTGTTTACCACTTCCATTACTAAAAATAAACAAAAACAGATTATGTAACTCCCATAACTGTACCTACTTACTTAATAAATTATAATTATGTAAATTACATTTATTAAAATACAAAGATACAAATTCAAAAACCCATACCTAAGAGTTTCCAGCTTACAGTAATACGGTAACTTACGAACCTGCACTGAAAAAACCGTTAACAATACTGTTACGCAACTTCATAATCCGTTAAAGGTATAAAAGCACGTCCATAAGGTAAATCTTTAGGAGAGCACATTTCGCGGCTGAGTGCTCAGCAGAATCGGCTTAATGAATGAACACTCGGTGGCATGATACGCTGTGGCCGAGTTTTACATAGAAGTATTAAGTGGGTACTCTTGTATACTAGAAGCGTCGGTGTTTCGTTTGAATGGAGTTGTGCGCAACACGCGATACAGCTCCTTCACGCACCTACCATTTCGGTCCCATGTAGATTGAGAGGTGTATGTGCTTCTATGAGCGAGTACTCACAATCATGCTGTTGCAGTGGACGCAGTGACAAGAACAGCAAAAAACCATTATCATGAAAAATCGAAACACACAAGTAATGTGAAAGAAGGGTTAAGGCATGAAGGGGGCCCAAACATCCAGAGGCTGTCAAAAAAAATTTGCAGGTCGTTGAATGAAACGCATAAAAGGTAAAAAATTGTTGCGTGAAAATAATCACATTATGGAGCACGAATTTAAAATAGGATAGCTTCTCTAGTGAGTATTACAGCATTGACTGTTATCTCTCTATTCTACTCTTACGAACTATTTATGCTTTAGGGACCAAAAGTTTATGCAATAAGTAGGTACTTAATTTAAACTTTACACGGTCGTATAATTAATTTCGTCTAATAGTCAATGATGTATACAGTGACCTAACCAGTGTTATGTGTAAGCTTTGTTCTTTGTCATTGCTCAAATTATTTCCATGACAAAGGAGATGTTGCAAAAATGTATGGACCTCCGGCCATGTATTGTACACAATATCATTAACAGGCAAAATCAATACAAAAACGTTTTTTGCTGCATATTTTCACTTATTATGCTTTGTTTGCAGTTACAAAATATTATTTGCCGTTAGAATTGCAACTCAAACCAACATGGCGAATATGGCGGGCGATGTCATTTTGACATTTTAATTTTTTAAATTGTTTTTTGATTAGATAGAACTTGGAGAAAAAAGTAATATTTTCTGAATACTATCGAAATCGATTTCATGTGTTAATACTAAGAACTTAAACTAATCGATATCCAATTTAAAGAAGCGTCGGCTGTGTCGCCGCCATGTTGAATATCGTTGAAAATGATAAAATCGTTTGAATTAAATGTGGTAGTAACTCTAAAATATATACTTGAATAAATAAATTGCATTTTTTTCGGATTCTTCTTTAATTTACCCATTTTTTGAGAATGTGTACGATCTAGAGCCGAGCTCGCAACATCTCCTTTCATCCGAAACAGTTTTAAAAACTACTTTCACATTTACAATATTAGTATAGTACCTAAAATTTCTGTTTCGCTATAATTAACAAAAGTTTATCTAACAGGAACGTACGCATTTTCAAAAAGTGTATCTACGAAGAAAGTGTAGGGGAAAAATACGTATGTAGTTACGGAGTGATATAGTAGTACTCGTAATAAGTATATTAAACTCGTGAAACAATAATAATACGATTCGATTACTTTAATGAAAAATGTATTTACGCTTATAGTGAAGTAAAAGAAGGAAAGAAAACATGAACAAACATCTTTGTATCGTCTTTTAAAGTGGTTCGTGTGAGTAGTTGATAGGCTAGCTGTGTCGCCATCAGACGTCGACTCAATCAAGTGCCCTCGTAGGGCCGGTCCATTACCTTAACATATTGCCTCCGTTCCGTATTCCTAGGCGGATCGCTTCTCTTTTGTGCCTCACTACAGAAAACAACCCGTACTTTTCCACGCGTAAAGCCAACATTTCACAAACGTGATATCGGCGTTGAAAGTCAATCATTTATGTATGTCGCGTCGCATACAGGCATCATATTTTTATCAGAACTCGACTTTTCGGAGCCAAAGTCTGTTTTAAATATGCTTTCATGTATCATAAATAAATCGGAAATTTTAATCATTGTCTGTGTCAAAAATATATCACGAATTGAAAAAAAGCAAATTTTTATTTTCAGGCTGATCTAGAAGTTACATTATGGAGTTCCAATGAGACCTCAATGATTTACTTACCATCGCTCTACCAATAATGCGTAAGGTATAAAATAAAAGCGTTATATCTACAATCTGACGTCTGGTTTGTATTGTAAGTAGATACAAACTACGGTTCTTTAAGCGAATAAACAAATGTACTTTCTACTGCTTGTCGATTTCTGTCAACCTAATGACATATACTCGTATATAATCAAAGTTATTTTCATTACTTTAATTTTAGATGTTAAGATCTATCAGCATCACATATATTTTCTTCTTTAGAAGATAATGTTATAGAAAGGTGTACTACTTATAAAATATCTTTATGCCCCATTTTCAGATACTCACTATACCGTATTGCACGCTAATTACATTATCAACATTATCGCAAAGTAGATCAAATAAATAACTTAGCACTTTATACTGTCCAATATTGCGCAGAAAAAATAATACATCAAAGATTTACCTACGGTATGTAGATACCGTAGGTAGGATGTAGGTATTGTAAAACAATTTACATACAAAATATTATTTAGGCCAAAACAACATTCGTGGAAAAAACTTTTTGTACGCTTTTATTGTTAAAAGAAGTAATAAGTAAGTAACAAATAATTAAATTTCAGCAGTATATATATATTTTTTGGATACTTCTCTTTTATTTTTAAAAAGTTATTATTGTTTTTTACTCATTAGGTAAACTTTCGATATCTGTGATATCTGAAATAGTTACTGAATAGTTACATAATCGCCTGTTCACATTTAACGATTACATCCTGTGTACTCGTAATGTACAGTTGTACAGTGCTCAACAATAAGCCTGGGTTGCACCAAGATATTTGTTAAATTTAGTGTAACATTTCACATCCTTCTCTAACTTAAAGAAATCTGTTAAAGTTAGAGAGGGATCTGATATGTTACACTAACTTTAACTTTAACAAAGATCGTGGTGCAGCCCAGGCTAAATATTGCACATCGAGCCTAGGAAGGAGATTTCGGTTTATTTCGAGTCTGTAGAACATTATCTCTTTTGCGCCGTCCTTTTTGGCGTTTGTCGACCATTTTGATATGATTTTGATCAAGTTTTGACCAGGAGTTTGGTTGAAAGAGGCGTGTGGTGCTCTTATTATTTCATTTTCTTGGTGTATTTTTAAGTTATATTGAATAAAGTTGGTAGCATTTTGTTTAATATAGGTTTATTACAGTGCCCGTGTATAGTGAAATAGAATAACAGTGCGAAAACACGACCTTTCAGGTTGCTTCCAAAACTTCATTGTAAATGTTCTGGTAAAGTAACCATCGCTTTACTCGAATAACTTGACTGTAACTCACTTGACTGACATAGTTAATAAGTAATTGGCCGACTATATTACACTAACTTTAACGTTGACTTAATAAGTAATTGGCCGACTATATTACACTAACTTTAACGTTGCTTAAATAAATACGAAATATCGTTTTACTTGACACTGGCAATATGCGTAATAACAATGCCATAATTTAATAAAAAAAAAATGTTTTGACCAATACCGGACTGTCAGTGCTTAGTTATGCAGAGTGCAACAGAGACAACACTCTCTCTACGAAGTCGAATCGAGCCGATCGTCTCTTTCGCAAGCTCGATGTGCAATATTAATTGTTGAGTACTAAATATATATAGTGATTATATCATTTTGGAAACATAATGTTGACCTTAATATATGATCACATGAATATTATATAAAACTGAATTACAGTGACCTATATTTAGCGTCAACGGTATTAAATTTTATGATAAAATAAAAAATGTTTTACCATAGCTTGGGCAGGGGCCGGGAGCTAGGCGAAGGGTGAGGGACGTGAGATAGCGTTCGCAAATTAATTCCGGTGCCGTCTTTGATCTCAGCCGCATTGTTGCTGTAGTACAAATAAGCAGACCACCGCGTTCCGCCGCTCATAATTCCGCCCTCCCATGAGACGTAAAGACCATGAACTGAAATGACTACAAGCCATTTAAGCTGCAACCCTCCAGCTAATAATGCCTTTTACGAGAGATAGGCACATGTGCTCCGTCCTTTCAGCGGAATGATACCTTCAGTGTACGCATTATTGTTATTATCTACCTGGTCTGTGGGTAATTTCCTGGGTTCACCAAAGGGTTTTCGAGTGCGAAATTCATTTTTTTACCTTTTTTCGTACCCCATCCTTATAAAATGTGATGTAATGTTTTAAAAGGGTGACAATGGAAATTGTAAGCAGGTATATCTACGTATCTTTATATATTACATATAAAGGGAGGCGGGTATACATGATGCATTTATTTTACCAAGTAAATACTTACCTAGCTTAAAGTGTAAAGACCTGCTTTTAATCAAGCGACTATATGCTATATTCTCCGCCAATAACGCACAACGCTGTTGATTTTCAGTTCTTTGTTCATCAGTGATAACGGTATCGAATAATTAATCGATTACGTTAGATAGAACCGGATTTAAGTACACAGTCCTTCACCAAATAAAGGATTTCAAGTTCGTTGGCACAACAGCGCCTTATCGGAATGTGAATCTGAGAAAATTCGAAAAATCTGTAAATTATTTACCATGTTCAGTGTGTCTATGAATGAAATGCACGCAACATTTTATCATTTATCCATATATTCCCCTTGAAGTTATTCTCTGAATAAATAAGTGCGAAAGAAAATTAACAAATAATTTTTTAACAGTAAATGCGTAATAAAGTTTTCATTAGCTATCTTGGACAGTCTGTTCCGTTCCAATCAAAAATCCGTCTTATTATTTATGCTACTAAATTTGTAAAGAAATAGGTAGGTGGTTAAGATGTTCCTATCAGTGAAGTAACTCGGATTTGAACGTTGAGAATATGTCTGTAATTTTCCTCACTAGACTCTAGACTCCTTGTCCTCGTAGTGTCCTGTTACATTGCAATGGTACAGAAACGTTCACAAAGGAAAATGTATGTTGTTATTTTGTTCATGTCCCCTTTAGCCGGTTGTTAAAGTATTCAAAATAACCAACATTGTTAACAGTTATGCGATAAATGATGGTGTTTAAGTACAATCAACTAAAAAAATAACTTATTTAACAAGATCGATTTACTGTATTTCGGTTCTCACGGGTGTTTGTCTGCATGAAAACCAAAGAGCAGCCGATATAATCCACCGAATAGCGCAACTCAAGTGGCAGTGGGCAGGACATATAGCTCAAAGAACCGATGGCCGTTGGGACAGATGAGCTCGAGTGACGACCGCGTACCAGAAGACGAAGTGTAGCTGCCTACACTTCGTCCCCACTTCGTTCACACTGCCCCCCCACGAGGTGGACTAGGACGGTTTGTTTGTGGGGAAGGGGAAGGCTTTTGTGCAGCAGTGGACGTCCTCAGCTGAAATTATGATGAAGATGATTCACTGTTATTCAAAGCGAATGCATTGAAACCAGACACTACCTGATAGATATAAAAGTCGAATAAAATATCTTCTTTTCGCACACTTAATAGAAAACATGTTACTCGTATATAAAATTCTCAAGTGAGTGTTTGTAACCAAATTCCTCTCATACAGCCTGACCGATTTTTATTTCTTTGGGTGTAGGTATTCGGTTGGTCTGAGTATGGGACGTAAACTATTTTTATACCATACCACTAAGGAGATATCGAATTCGCTGGCACAGCTAGTAATTTTATACCTACATTTTAATCACATTTCAATATGTACATTATTTGATGATATTCAAATAATCAAACAAATTTATAAGTATTTTTAAATCCTAAAGTCGACTCGGTCCAAAAATCTTATATCTTACACACTGTGGCCTCGATATTCTCCAGTTGCGGAGTTTCGAGGGGAACACAGTGTAGGCTATTTTTATAATAAATGAGTGTCCCTCCGCCGCGTTTATTTAACCTATCGTTCCGCACCGAACGATAGTTCGCGATCTTAGGGGTGCATCTAGCCGGAGCGTAATAAGGAGTAACTTAGGCTACTTTTATACTAGCAGCGGCCACGACTTCGTCCGGGTAGATACTGAACAATCATTTTTTTTCTCACGTGGACGAGGTCGCAGGTACAGCTGGTAATTAATAAAAATGGTGTTATGAAATACTCCTACTTACATCGAAATGATCTTCACAACAAAAAATAACGATTTCGTTTCTGGATTATCACGGTGCACTGCTTGAAACCATTTATTTCGACGTTTTTCATCTTGGGGAACATTTAAAAACATTTTACCAGGAGTTGTTTTTGTAGTATTCCTACATAATGGTACAAAACAAGAACGATAACTTTTAAGATTCGACATTTTCAATATAAATTTGTGTTTTTATAACAATGTCAACAGAATTAAATACATCAAAACACTGTACGTATTGTCTCTGTATCAACTGCTATGAGTCGAATCTAACATTATAACGTCACATGCTCTCGGGTTTGTTCGGGAGCTGTCGGCGTGTCTTCGGTGCTGGATTCAAAAACTTATTTTTATTTTGATAAAACTTATGAATTACTGCAAAAAAATTTAAAAAAAAATAGTTTTGTTATAAAACTTATATACCTATAATCTTTCTCTTTTTAAAACCCAATTAAAGCTATATAACATGTCACTTAAATTATACATATAAGATGATCGTTGGTATCTGTAAAAGTTAAAAACTGTGGTAATAGATACCAGGAAAAGGAACTGCATGCTTGTTTGCCACTTCCATTACATAAAAAAATATATCTGAAACAAACTATTTGTGAACTTCCTGTATCTTAATATATATAAATCTCGTGTCACAATGTTTGTCCTCAATGGACTCCTAAACCACTTAACCGATTATAATAAAATTCGCACACCATGTGCAGTTCGATCCAACTTGAGAGATAGGATAGCTTACATTACGCTATGACTAATAGGAGCAGAGCAGCGCGGGCGAGGCCGGGGCGGGCCGCTAGTTGTATTATAGATAAAATCTAAAGACATCATATCGCTAAACGCTATCATCATTGAGCAGCAAATGAAGTAAATAAGTAAGTAAGGCGGTATACCTACCTACTCCCTTCCCTTCCCTATTGTGCTCAACGATTTTGAATTCCGATACGCAGTTTGTACATAACAAATAAATAAAACAAGGTACCCGTTTCACAGAGATAAGCCAGAAAACGGCCAGCATTCAATTCGCCTTCTTTATTTGGGCGATCGACAGAAAGATTGGCCTAAGCCTCAGATTTTGTGTTGTGTGGGAGAAACGACAAACTGAAGTTGCTACCAATTTGCACCCTTTTCTGAGCGTGGAAAAATGTAGAAGTGGAATTTATGAATGAATATGTATAATACGTAGACCTATCTTAAGGTTATGAATGATAAGGGTTATAATTGACTTTTTCCCGCGAATTCGTCCGCGTAGAATTGTAATTTTGAGCAGCAAATCAGGAACATCGTATTACTTAATTCTATACTTACAAATAAAAACTGCCCGCTTAATGGTAGTGTTCACTGTTATCGTGTTCCATTCAGGTGGTTATGAACGACACAGTAAATTAAGGCTAACAGGCGACTTAGATCTCAAAAGTGGCATCGCATCTAGATTGAAATCTCTGGTTTTTATGTAGATGCATCAGAATTCACTTACCATCAATGTCAACTGTATGCTTTTTTGCCACTTCATGACTTAAAAAGAAATCAACCTAGATAGATAGTGAACAAAAGAAACTTAACTTTATATGGAGTTTCACGAAGCACCTAGGTATTGATCGTACCTTATACAAGCGCCTTGGTCCGTTTTTCTGCACCCTTTATCATAACTTCATTGACAATTTCTTTTTATTTAGTAGAGATATCTTGTAAAATGTAAATTCATCAATTAAAGATTTTTCTGAAAGTATTATTGAAGTACTCTTAGCTGTGAAGATAGGGTCCATGTTGAGAGGGTAATTAATACTAACAACTTTAAAAATAACTGATTATCAGCCACCTTATTAATGGATGATTTTATCACAAATAATAGTTCTAACGCTCCACACTCTCTGCCTACCCTGTAAGGTACTTGGCGTGAAGATTCATACATACATACATACAAATAATATGTAGGTAAGTACGTAACATATCCATAATAATGTAATGTTTAAACATACCTGATGTTGAAGTACTTACTAACCTACGTAAGCATTGTTCTCTTTTAATATCTTGAATATTACTTACAAAAAGTTAAACGACATGAAACTTCTTTGAGTTGGAAAATCACAAAGTTGATGCTGAAAACGTGACGTTTCTATCAAAATATCAACGGTACGCGCCTTAACTTGAAAGACTTAACTCCGAAGCGAGCAAGGCGCCATGTGTCTCCAACTTGTATATCTACTTATCCACTTTATTAATGTCCCAGTTCAGCTTCGCTTGATAAATAGGAAATTCATATTTCAACTCAAATTCTTTTAATCAGACGAATAATTTTATCGTCAGTAAGACTCATTTTCCTTCTTGGAACATTCGCACAATAACCTATATGTAAAGCGACGGATTTAGGAATGGCACAAAAAGCATTTTCTACATCCCACTCAAAGTTATAAAGTAGGCACTATCATAACCGAAGCGATCCTATTTGGTATACCCAATAGATATGAGTTCGCCGCCAGGCAGGCGTCCCAAAAGCGAGCGACGGATCTTACTTGCCTATTCGCTACAATCGCACCGATTTCCTTACACTGAGTACGGGATTGACCTATTGGAACGTGATCCCGCATTTCATTTCAAGTCGACCAGAAAATAAATTAACATACAAAGCGACTTCTTTTTAATAAACAATTCATATTATTATTCTACGTTCGACCTTTTCGATAAAGGATAGCTATGACAGCCACTAGGTATTAAGATACTTTTCTTATTGGGCATTGTAATGTTATTTACATTGAACCCAGAAAAAATTGAGTAGGCATTAAGATAACAGATAAAAATATATTTAGATACATTAATCCTAAGGATTTATTAATTAAAAATATATCTTTATCGTATCATTAGAGAAAAATATATTTTTACTTACCTACTTAAAGAATTATTTAAATCAGTATCTGGTACTTTCTGAGTATATAGGTATCTGTGATAGGATTTGGGCGGCATCTGTCAAATGTCGTACTCGTCGATTTTGGGAGACAACCATTACGCGTTTAATTTATTCTAGTCCTTTGATACATATTTCCCCAAGTTTCACTATAACCACACCGCAGACACTGAAGCATGGCTGAAATAATCAGTTTGCCCTAATTTTATCACTTTAATTAGCAATGGGGCTATGTTTGTGTGTTAAAGTTAGGTAGGTATATCTCGTTTAGCTACACTACTTTAGTAGTAGTAGTTTCGTTATATCTCGGGAACGGCTGGACCGATTTGGCGGGACTTTCACTGGCAGATAGCTTATGTAATAAGGAGTAACATAGGCTACTTTCGTACTAGCTGCGCCTACGACTTCGTCTGGGTAGATACTGAACAATCATAAATACTCACGCGGACGAAGTCGCGGGCACAGCTAGTTATTATATAAATATATATATATATGTATATATAATTTCTGATTTACAACATTTAGTTTTACCTTGCTTAATGATGTTATTTTTTTACAAGGATGAATAATATTAGGTACGTTAAATATACCTTCTACATAGATACAGGGTAATCAAACTGACACGAAATTAAATGAAATGAAAATACTAATCATACTAGTAAACTGAAATATCATGAGACCATCAAAATATTTGACAAAAAAACTAACCATTGACAAAATAAAACATAAGTATTTACTTCACAGAACCCTTTTATCTCTTATCAGAATTAATACAGTCTTTTCATAATACCGCAACAATAATTTGCGATATTCAAATGATAAAAACTTTATAAGAGATACAGAGTGTTGTTTTTGTTTTACCTGTTGATTGTTCATGTTAAGTACCTACAGTAATACCCCGGACTTATGCGATAAGTGGGACGAAGCGATAACAGTGTAAGTCGAATTCGCGTAAGTCGGGGTTAGGGTTTTCGCATACCCGACATTTTTTAATACCCGGGTGTTGGGTAATATTTTTGCATATACCCGGATATATCCGGGTACCCGGGTATTTACAATATTTTACGGAAAAGTATACGATTTTCTTATGATTATGTTTTATATTACGAATGGGTGTGTGTAGTAGGTACAGTAGAGCGTCGATTATCCGAACTAATTGGGGGACGTGGGTGTTCGGAAAACCGGTATTTTCGGATAATCGAACTAATGCTCATATATTGATTCAGCCATACAAATTTACGTACCGGTAAATTAAAACCATATTATTTACATTTATGAATATTTTTAATGACAAATAGGAAATAAAATAAAAAAGGGATAACCAGTCCAGCTGGACTGGTTATCCTGAGGTCGCAGATTGGATTCCTGCCCGAAGTCAAATTTTTCTTTCTGTTTTTTTCTTTAATTTCTAAAGTTCACTCGCATGTGTTATTGCGAAAAATGAATAGTCCAAATAGGAAATAAACAAAAAAAGTGCAGACAATCTTGTAGTAAAACTAGTATTTACGAATTACAATTAACGCTTAAAAAATCTTGAATCTTCGTCTGCCGAAGCAAGCCTATCCGCTTACGAGCGGCTAGATCGCGTACTTTTTTGAGAACAGATTTGATTTGATACTGGTCGCTCTCGGCCTATGTTTCAAACCAGCGCAAGGCAATATTTAAGCAAGTAAACGCTTTAGAAGCACTAACTATGTTTTCAACTTTATCTGAACATACGAGTACAATAACAAGTGAACGAGTCGCGACAAATGGGCGAAAACCGAAGCGCGGGCGGCATTGACCCGCGCGTTACTACGTTCGGATAAGCGGTCGTTCGGTTAAGCGACGTTCGGATAATCGACGCTCCACTGTATGTCAAAAAGTCTCCTTTACTTAAATACAATCAATCACACAGTTATATTAGTTCCAATGGAAATTCCGTCTTGTGCAACCAAGCGTGCAACAAATTCGGAAATTTTAGTAGAAGATAGAAAAAAAATGATACCCGCGGTCTTTTTGGAACTAGGCTTAAACTTTGTTCTGATTCAGGTTGAGGAAACAATGTCAAAGGCACTTCTTTTTCGCACGTAAAGTTCTGTTTTTCGATCTTTATTTTATGTAGGTACTTTATTTAAATGTTTTAATGAAACGCTTGTTGAAGAACCTATAAGAGATAATATTTGTGGGCAAATTGCACACTATACTGATTCCTTATTCTGTATTTTTTAAATGTATTTTTACACGCCAGATATAGATATGTCCATATACAGATACAGATCTATCCATTTTGCCAACGAAACATAAACCATCGTTTAGTAAAATTTTATAGATCCACTAGATTCTTTTTTTTTCTTTTATATTATTAACATTTAATTCAATAAGTTTTCACTGAACAATATTAAAACTGTTAACAATAACAACCAACATTTTGTACACTTCTATGAAAATAATAGAAACTAGCGTATTTCAATACCTATGAAAATATAACTTTCTAACCAAACTCCAACGAAACAAAACACAGCGACGTAAACAAGTAGGTACGTAGTAATACATAACCAAATCTAACCTCAACGTTACTGCATTTTTCTAAAAAAAACTCTACGCCTTCTTTAGATTTATTTTTATTGTTTGTGTGAACATTCGCTAATAAGTAATATTTTTTAGACATTACTTTGTAGTAATTTTCCGAGGATTTTGATGAATTCTCTAATCAAAGTAGGTGCCCGGGTACCCGGATCTGGCAGTAAAATAATACCCGAGTACTAAAAAACCCAAATACCCGGGTATACCCAGGTCCGGGTACCCGGGTAGAAAACCCTAGTCGGGGTTCACCTTTTCATAATACGAGTATTAATTTATATTGAGTTGGCAAATTAAATAATACCCAACAATTTTTTTTTTATTTGCCTACATTTAGTTTCTCATTTAAATTTTTTGGTATGATAAAATTTTAATTTTGCTGGTAATTAGAATGCTATGTGAATGAATTGAGTATAACTCAATATAAATTAATATCGTATAATGTTATCCAGCCTATATTACCTATATATAATTCGCACTTAAAATGGGTACACAAAATTAATATTTTTCATCTAATATTCTTTTAATTGTAAGTATGTTTATAATATGCGTTTACTTATTCCAAATCTTAAGATGTACCTTATTATTATTTTCTAAGCAATTTGCATGTTTTACCTATTGAGTGTTCAGTTATACTAGCGGGCAGTAGCATGTAGTTACCCGACACGCTGATGTGATCAAGTACGAACAGAACATAGGTACCTACCTATATTATGAGAATCACAGAAATTTTCTCGTGTGATTTCCCTTGAGCTGTGAACCAACGGACAGTTGTAGGTATATTTATTTATAAGGAAATTACCTTCATGATATAGTATTCATTATTTTCTCTCGCTTTGAAGATGATCTTCATACATTTTTACAAATGTATAACCTACAACACAAAGGTACCTATATATTTATCTTGATCCTTACGAATAAGAGATTTGCTTTATTGACGCGTTTACAGTAGCTTTTTAAATTAGTTTATGAAACCAGTAGACAGGTAGTTTCACTTGTGATCGAAATTCTATCTATGAATGATATTAGCAATAACTATCAGTATTAAATACAATAAAAATATTAGATTAAGAAGTCTGTAAGCTTTTCCAATAATGGTGAAGAGTAACTAAAGTAATAGGTATGTTTATACATAAAATAATTATAATATGTTAGCATATCATCATTTATCAAATTGTGAAAATGAGGTAATACAACGCCCTACAAACTGCTGCACTCAAATGAGTATCTTAACTCTGGTAGAATTACAATAAAGATTCAGAGAAGAAACTTTTAAAACAGACTGTTCAAAGATACAGAAGTTAATGAAGACGCCATGTAATAAAGTTTGTGCCAAAGCAGGTGTGGCAGCAGACATGGGTTCCGTTTTCAATTTCAAAAGAGAGACACATACCTATTTGCGAAATATTTTACGAAGCATGCGGGTTAAGCTTCGTTCCCAAGACGATCGTTGATCGAGGTATTAACATTACCGTTCACGATTGCCTTTTTGTGGCTACAAACTTGTAATTTTAGTAGGTATATATATAAGAATATATTTTTACCATGAGAGTGGAAGAAATATAAGATCTTACGTTTATAAGTAGATGAAATATCAACTCAAGGACATCCTTTAACATTTGATGAAATCTATACTTATAATAAAACTGTAGAAGTGTAAATTCTGTACATGAAATATATTGAAAAAATAAATACCAGGGATGTTACTAGATCGATACCAAACCCAAATATGTGATTAGAAAAATTTTTATCTGTCTGTCTGTCTGTCTGTTTGTTCAAGCATCACACAAAACCTACCGGTCCGATTACGATGAAACTTGGTTAAATAATACTTTAAATTTTGGCGCACAACACTAGGTACTTTTTATCCCGGAAAAATGTATGTTTGTATGTGTGTTCGTGCACGCTAATTTCAGAAATGGCTTATCCGACTTTCAGTTTTCATTAATATATTGTGGTAAGTTTCACATAACATTTACTGTTTGTTTTATGTCAATCGGTTCAGAAATAAAAAAGTTATGACAATTTAAAGAATTTATCGAATATTTTTAAACTATTCTGAATCTATCTTTTATCCTTTTAGGGCTCCGTATCTAAAAGGAAAAAACGGACCCTATTACTCATCCTCCGCTGTCAGCCTGTCTGTCCGTCCATCCGTCTGTCTGTCACCAGGCTGTATCTCATAAACAGTGATATCGAGAAAGCTAACATTTTCACAAATTATGTATTTCTGTTACCGCTATAGCGACAAAATTGAATACTAAAAATAAGAAAATGAAAATATTAAGGGATCCAAGGGGGCATACAATAAACGTGTTTTTTTGGAAAATTTTTTGTTCGATATCAATAACGGTAGCAAGTAGACACTTAAAATTTATACAGAATTTTTAGGTCTTATGTTGTATATTACCTTCCAACAACGAAATTTTTATGCCATCTTTTTTTACGGAACCCTTCGTGCACGAGTTCGACTCGCACTTGGCCGGTTTTTTCTCTGTTAGTAACATTAAGCATACCGCATAGCAGCGTCCCGGTATAAAACAATCGTTGCTATGATCACCATTCAGCATGCCAAGCGTGGCAATCATGGCGTATTCTTTCCTTATGACGCACAACACTTTTAGCAGCATCTTCGGGAAAGGCTTAGTCCAGCGGAGACGGATAGACGTCTTTCGGATGTAATTATGATGATGGTGATGGTGGCATTGGTGGTGTTTGTAGGAGTGGTGGTGGTGGTGGTGGCGTTGGTGACGTTGGTGGCATAGGTGTTGTTGGTGACTCCGATGGTGGTGTTGGTGGCGTTAGTGGTGCTGGCGGTGGTTTTACTGGCGATGGAGGCATTGCTGGCGTTGGTGATGTTGGTGGTGTTGTCGGTAGTTTTGGAGGCGTTGGTGGCATTGGTTGTGGTGGTGGAGATGGTTTTGATGGCGTTTGTACCAGTGGTGGCATTGGTGGCGTAGGTGTTTGGTGATGGTGATGGCGTTGATGGCGTTGGTGGCGATTGTAATGGTGGCGGTGGTGATGGTGGTAGTGATGACAGTGGTAGTGGTGGTGGTGATGATGGTGGTGCTAGTGTTGGTGGTATTAATGGGTATAAATGCACAACGTTTATATTATTTTTTTCTCTTCTGTCGGCTCTTACGGAGTGCTTATATATTATGCATAGATCCATCTTTTATCATTAAAAATTGACTGAAAGTTTACAATAATTTTCTATAAAAAAATATTATGCATAGTAGTTTATAATGGCCTTTTCGAAAATACTGTTCAGCATAGGATGGATGCGCGTTTAAACACATAATTAGCAATTTTTCGCAATCCTAGCAGCCTGTGTGCTTATATCCCCGATGGTCATACGTCTAATATCGTGTACAGCATTACTGCAAAATATTTTTCAAATCATTTTTTTAGCTACCCAAAAGTGTTTATGATCCAAAACTAACCAAAATGTATATCCAAAAGCGCTGCCTAAAGTCCCAAAGCCATTATTCCACGCAAACAAAGTTGCGGGCACAGCTAGTATTTCATATTATATATTTTTTTATTTGCAGTATAGATACTGTAAATTAAAAAAAATCGCTTCATATTTATATCGTAGTCAAGAAAATACGACTGGTATTGATGGACGTGAATGTTTGAATTAATGTTATTACATATCAAACCAAAACTATATTTTCCTACTATGCAATAGTACAGATATAATGCTATGTCTATCATAATATTACGACGAAGGACGACCAAGCAATTTTAAAATGTCTTCTGTCAAGCCGAAAACATGTGCATCAAACGAAAAATAGATGAACGTTAATAAACTAAATTACGAATTCGATTATTGTGAACAGTACTTTATGGAGTTTGATCACTCAGCGATCACTATGAGTACCTACCCCGCGGTTTGTTGTCGCCTGTCTAACTACTCATTCCACCCTTGCCCTTTGTTCTAAATAGATCCTTTGAACTGATTGTACACGCGACAATCAAATTTTCCAAATATTCCTTTGTATAAGCCAGTCTGACACTTTAGTGATATTTTGCTTTAAACGTGTCGCATAATTAAATCAATGCATATCAAAGGATGTCTGTATTGGTAGTATTGAATGTGGTAACGTGATTAATGATAAACGGAGGTAACGTACCTACATATCAACGTACATATACTCTTTAGTTGCTGTCTGACTAATTATGATTCGGAATAACTGAGAGACAATGAATAGCCGAAACTACTAGTAGTAGAGAGATTAAATTTAGCATGAAAAGTGCGTACGGGAACAGTAGGAAAGCATTTCCTGAAATTCCCACTGTAACTGAAAAAAACAGGACTACTTATGAGCGTAAGAAACAAAAGTTGGTTTATTGTTTAAAGCATCTGAAGATCTCTAGATAGATATTTCTAAGGCGCTACGCAGGCGATACGCGAGTTAAACGGTCGGCCTATAGGGGAGGAGGTGCCAAAATCATCTATCTCAATCGGTACAAAATCCATTGCAGTTTTAAAGTTTTGTAGCCCTCAAACTCTTGTTAAATTTAAAAACAAATGACAAGTATGTTCTTAGGTTTTCGCGAGCTACACTCATTGAAATAAAAGTATTTTTACGGATTTATCTCGCGTATATTAAACTAAAATGATTTTTAAAATCAACCCGACGTTTCGGTCGCTTTTCAGCTTCCGTGGTCCCGGGCAGACTGAGGTGACATTTGTCTGACAGAAGTTTGAAAAAATTATATGTAGCTACCTCCATCGATTTCGTAAACGCCTTGCGTAGCGTTCAGGATTAACACAATAATTACTTATGGTATCTTGAGGTCTTGCAGACTGCTGCGGCTGGGATTTAATCTTGCTAAGTATGGGATCCCATGATGTTGATAATCGCCATCCATCTTCTCTATTGAAATTTGGGTGTTTTTTAATTTCAATAGCCTCGCGTACCATTCGTGGAATGGGTTTGTGTTCTCTAGCGAGTATTTGAATTTTATCAAACCGGATGTAATGGTTCGGCTTATCCGCTATGTGTTCACAGACTGCAGACCTCCCTGTTCTTCGGTTTTTGACATCAGCAATGTGCTCTTTAACGCGGGTGGATACAGCTCTCTTCGTTTGACCAATATATGAGAGTCCACAATCACAATCTAATTTATAAATGCCAGAATTTTGTAATGGAATATTACTTTTAATGGGTCTTAAATACTGATGAATCTTTTTATATGGTTTGAAAACTGTTTTAATGGAATTCTTTTTTAAAATGTTGCTGATTTTATCTGTGACACCCTTAACGTAAGGTAGTATAGCTGGTTGTCGTTCTACTGTAGGTGGTTTCACGCGGCCTCTGTGACGGACGGGTGGTACATGGAGCTTGTTGTTATGTAGCACCTGGCGTAGGTGCTTCAGCTCCCCCTGAAGATGGTGGTCGTCACAGATGCCTCGTGCTCTCTGAAATAGAGATGAGCCAACGGCAGATAAATGTGCCGGGTGATGGTGTGATTCACCATTAAGGTACCTATCAGTATGGGTAGACTTCCTAAACACAGTGTGACTGAGTGTGTTATTGGTTTTTCTAATTAATAAAGTATCTAAGAAGGCTAATTTATTGTCCTGTTCCAATTCCATAGTGAATTTGATTTTATGGTGTATGGAATTGAGATGTGAAAGAAAAACAGAAACATTATTGCTATCCAATATGGTGAATGTGTCATCTACATATCGTTTATAAATGCGAGGTGTTATGGTTGTAGTGCTCAGGGCTCTCTCCTCAAAGAGATGGTATGTATGCGTGTATTAGTTGATACCTATGTGTGCGTAGCTGCGTCTACGCACTTAACTGACTACTAATAAACCAGTGCGATTCAAACCAGCGAGCCTTTCACTTGTATCCAATCCACATATATAATATTGGCGACGATATACCCGCGTGTGAAAATAAAAATGTCGAGTGTTCAGTTTGGAATTTTAAACAATTTTGACCACAATTTGCAAAATTGGAAGACGTACAAGAGTCGAATTTCACAATATTTTATCGCGAACGAGATCGATGTGAAGAGCGACCCCGTGGGGATAAAAAGAAGGGCTATTTTGCTGAGTGCACTCACCGATGGCACATTTAAATTAGCAACGGATTTGGCGTTGCCTAAAGTGCTTGATGAAGTTCTATATGAAGATATTTTGAAACTTCTAGACAATCATTTCACTCCGAGACGTGTGGGATTTAGTGAACGGCATAAGTTTTACGCGACATCGCAAAATGTTGGTGAGACTCATTCCCAGTGGGCTGCGAGGTTGCGGGGGTTGACCGAACACTGCAGGTTTTTAAACGTAGAAGAGGCCCTCCGCGATAAATTCATCATGGGCATGCTGCCGGGTCCCGAGAAAGAGAAGCTTTATGTGCAAGATCTAGATGGTCTCACACTTGCAAAAGCGGTGGAGCTTGCAGAGAATCAGTGTTGTGCGCGCGCAGCGGTCGCGGTCAGTTCGCGCCGCGTTGACTGTTCCCTACCTACCGATACACCGGGTGCTGATAACCAGTTATTTAAGTTATACAAGCATGCCAACAATGGTAAATCTAAGGAAGTGAAGTGTAGTGTATGTGGTTATAAGAATCACAAGTCGTCAGAGTGCCGATTCGCAAATTACGAATGTACTAAGTGTCACGTGAAAGGTCACCTACGTAAAATGTGTACGAAATTGAAATACGTGGATGTGCGTGTCGGTGATGAGAGTGATGATGATGGTAAGTTTTTTTACATTCGTTCGTTTAGGGGAGAACCCATGGTAGAATCGGTACTTATTAGGAATTGCATTTTAAAATTCGAAATTGATAGCGGTTCTGCTGTGACTGTAATATCGGAGAATTATTACAAAAGTAATTTTAATGATGTGCCATTGTCAGTAACGCGCAAAAAGCTTGTGTCGTATAATGGTAAACATATTGTATGTTTAGGTACGATCCGAGTGCCCGTATCATATACGGGACAGACTCATGAATTGGATATGTACGTGGTCCGTGATGGGGGCCCACCCTTATTGGGAAGAGATTTCATATCCCGGTTCAATTTACAATTAATGCCAGTTAATTTCTGTCATGAGGAAACTTCATTTGTTAAAGATTTGCAAGACCAATATCCGACTTTATTCTCGGATAAGTTAGGTTTATTTAACAAATACGAGGTGAAGCTAATATTAAAAGATGATGCAAAACCAGTTTTTTTCAAAGCGCGCCCAGTGGCTTTCGCATTACGGGACAAAGTAGGTAAGGAAATCGATAGGTTGGTCGATTTGGGTATTCTCAAGCCTATTGAGCATTCCGAATATGCTTCGCCGATAGTCCCAGTCTTAAAACGGAATGGGTCTATTAGATTGTGCGCCGATTACTCGGTGAGCCTTAATAAACAGCTAATAATTGACCAATATCCACTTCCAACAGTAAAGGAATTATTTTCTAAAATATACGGGGGTGAGAAATTTACGAAATTGGATTTATCTATGGCATATAACCAATTTTTATTAGATGAGGGGTCGCAGCGCTTTACTTGCATTAATACCCATCGCGGTTTATTCCAGTATACTCGGCTGGTGTTCGGGTTAGCTAGCGCACCTGCTATTTTTCAACGCGCAATGGAGTGTGTCCTTTCGGGGCTGGATGGAGTTCTGGTACTATTAGATGACGTGTTGGTGACGGGTAAGAACATGTCAGAACATATTGATAGACTCCATGCCGTACTAAAGCGTTTACAAGACGCCGGGTTGACGTTACAGCGGGAGAAATGCGATTTTTTTAAGGATGAGGTTAGCTATCTTGGATACATAATTTCAAAGGATGGTCTTAAAAAATCACCTGAAAAAATTAGGGCTATGGTAGATGCACCGACGCCTAGTAATGTTAGCCAACTTCAATCTTTCTTGGGTCTGATCAACTACTACAGAAATTTTGTACCAAACGCTGCCACTATACTTAGCCCACTGTACGACTTACTAAAAAAGGGTTGTAAGTGGCAGTGGACCTCAGTGCATCAAAACTCGTTCAACACTATTAAAAGAGTGTTAACGTCGGAACAGGTGCTGACGCATTTCAATCCCAATACCAAATTGATATTGACCGTGGACGCGTCCCCGAGCGGGTTGGGTGCAATTTTGTCCCAAGTAGAGGCAGACGGCATTGAGAGACCTATTTGTTTTGCGTCCCGAACCCTTAATGCCGCGGAAAAGAGGTACGCTCAGATCCAAAAGGAAGCGACCGCTATCGTGTTTGGAGTTCGACGGTTCCATCAATACCTATATGGTAGATCTGTTCCATTTATATTACGTACGGATCATAAGCCGTTGATATCAATATTTGGACCGTATAAAGGCATACCGGAGGTCTCTGCAAATAGGTTACAGCGGTACGCGTTATTTCTTAGTGCATATAACTATGCTATCGAATATGTTCGCAGTTCGGATAATAGTGCAGACTATTTATCTCGAGCGAGTCTGCCGGCGCCCGCGTCACACACCGCGAGCGACCGCGGCGCGGACACGTGCACCGAACAACTCGGCGAAAGCGAGATAGACTGTGACCGAGCAGCTTACGTTTGTTTTGTTACAGACGGAAGCATGCCGGTCACGATGAATAAGTTACGGACGGAAACAAAATTAGATTACATTCTAAATCTGATTGTAAAATACATATTACAGGGTTGGCCAAAGAAAGTTGATGATGTGAGAATATTACCTTTTTATAATTGTAGATCACAGCTGGCTTTTGAAAATGGATGTGTTATGCGAGGCCATAAAGTTGTTATTCCGAGCAGTTTATATGATGTTATAT
The DNA here is from genome assembly GCA_036365455.1 of Macrosoma leucophasiata. NCBI lineage: Eukaryota > Metazoa > Arthropoda > Insecta > Lepidoptera > Hedylidae > Macrosoma > Macrosoma leucophasiata. The sequence continues at coordinate 13,037,464 of JAWQUS010000009.1, read as the reverse complement.
TGAAAGAACTACATTCATCTCACTTAGGCATTGTAAAAACTAAAGCTGAGGCTAGGTCGAGATTTTGGTTTCCAGGCATAGATAAAGCCTTGGAAACTTTAATCAATTCATGTGAGATTTGCATTCAGTTGCGTCCCACCCCGCCGCGCGCCCCGCTCTCGTCTTGGAAATACCCATCTCGCCCGTTTCGTAGAATTCACATAGACTTTTTAGGTCCTATAAGGAATTGTTCTTATCTCGTGATAGTAGATGCGTACACTAAGTGGGTGGAAGTTTATACTATGAGTACTACCACTTCGAGGGCTGTAATTGAGAGGTTGTGTGATTTTATATCAAGGTTTGGGCTACCGGAAACGTTAGTGAGTGATAATGGCACAGCATTTTGTTCCCATGACTTCGAAGAATTTTGCAAATTGAATGGCATATGTCACATTACGTCACCGGTCTATCACCCCGCAAGTAACGGACAAGCTGAAAGTTTTGTAAAAATTGTAAAGAAAGGAATTAAGTCATGTCTATTGTCTAATTGCAACATTAAAGACACGCGAATTAAATTATTAAAATATCTAATGGACTACCGCAATTCCATGCATACTACCACGGGAATCTCACCTGCGAAAATGGTTTTTGGGTATAATCTAAGATCCCGGCTGGATTTAATTACGCGTGAACCATCGTCACTCTCATCACCCGAGATTCATACACCCGTAAAATTAAAACAGTGTACGCGAAGTAAATTACAAACTACGGCCAAAACGAGACTTTTTAAAAAAAATGATATAGTTTTATATAAAAAGTTTTTCAACAAGTCCAGTTATAAATGGAAACAAGGTATTATTGTTAAAAAGATAGGCAAAGTTGTTTATTTGATAAAAGACTTTAAAGAAATTGGATTAATTAAACGGCATAAAAATCAATTACTGCTTTACAAAGGGACGCGTGACAGTATTAAAGATAACACGAGTACGCATACACATAATACGACATGTTTACCAGAAGTTGATCAAGTGGTACACGCGCTACCGCAGCCGCCGCCTCCGTCGTCGGCACTGCCATCACCGTCACCGGCACCATCTCCGTCGACAGCAACAGCTTCGCCTCTGCCGCCGTGTCATTCACCACCGCATGAATTTTCACCGACCATGCGGACCCGATCACGACCAAGACGTTCTCAGGATTTTGACGATTCTTTAGTTTGGGAACACCGTAACGTCGATAGGGGGAGGAGAGGCGAAATATATGAGCCGAACATGTCAAGTGAGAGGGATGAAATCATTGCTGCCAGTAAATCTGATGATGAATTCCATGAAGCTGATGATTATGAAAATGACGGATAATGAACATGAAACTCGAAGGTACCTACTCGTGTTACGCCGTCCGTCCCAGTGATTGAGATTAGGTATATTATTGCCATTGTATAACTAGTCGGGGGTTTGGTTGATAATGTCTCTGATAAGAGGGAGGAGATGGTATGTATGCGTGTATTAGTTGATACCTATGTGTGCGTAGCTGCGTCTACGCACTTAACTGACTACTAATAAACCAGTGCGATTCAAACCAGCGAGCCTTTCACTTGTATCCAATCCACATATATAATAGAACATGAATATATCGGCGACTATGGGAGAAACTGGGGAGCCCATGGCAACTCCGTCTATTTGTAGGTAGAATTCCCCATTCCACATTAGATAGCCAGATGTCAGGCACCATTCAAGTAGTTCTGTCGAGGACTGCGTCATTAGGAATCAAGTTCCAAAGGAGACAGCCGAGGAAATCCGACAGGACGTATCGTCTGCGTTACGACACTGCCGGCCACCAAAACCTAATCTGTCTCGTGAAGAACTCCGCTCACTGACGACGTTGAGACGATCAGAAGACATCATCGTCCTCCGTGCTGATAAAGGAAACGCTACGGTTGAGATGGACACGTCAGACTACAATGATAAAATCTTATCGCTGTTATCGGATGAAAGCACATATAAAAAGGTAAACAAAGACCCCACCTCTAGTATATTAAAAAAGACTACCGATTTACTGCATAAATATTCATATTCATTGGATCTTGACGTACCAAAACTTTTACCTGCTTGTCCAAAGCCACCCAAACTGTATGGGCTCCCTAAAATACATAAGACTGGCGCTCCCCTTCGTCCCATAGTTAGTCAAATTGACACTCCAACTTACAAATTGGCAAAACATGTGGCACATATACTTTCACCACTGCGGGGACACACTAGAGCGTATGTCAAAGACTCGTACAGTTTCATTGCTGAAGTCAAACATCTACAACTATCAGCAAATGAAACAATGGTCAGCTTCGATGTTGAATCCTTATTTACATGTTTACCGGTTAAGGATTGTGTCGAGATTGTTAAAAGAAAGCTAATTGCTCACAATATGCCCCGTCAATATGCAGAACTACTTGAATGGTGCCTGACATCTGGCTATCTAATGTGGAATGGGGAATTCTACCTACAAATAGACGGAGTTGCCATGGGCTCCCCAGTTTCTCCCATAGTCGCCGATATATTCATGGAGGACTTTGAGGAGAGAGCCCTGAGCACTACAACCATAACACCTCGCATTTATAAACGATATGTAGATGACACATTCACCATATTGGATAGCAATAATGTTTCTGTTTTTCTTTCACATCTCAATTCCATACACCATAAAATCAAATTCACTATGGAATTGGAACAGGACAATAAATTAGCCTTCTTAGATACTTTATTAATTAGAAAAACCAATAACACACTCAGTCACACTGTGTTTAGGAAGTCTACCCATACTGATAGGTACCTTAATGGTGAATCACACCATCACCCGGCACATTTATCTGCCGTTGGCTCATCTCTATTTCAGAGAGCACGAGGCATCTGTGACGACCACCATCTTCAGGGGGAGCTGAAGCACCTACGCCAGGTGCTACATAACAACAAGCTCCATGTACCACCCGTCCGTCACAGAGGCCGCGTGAAACCACCTACAGTAGAACGACAACCAGCTATACTACCTTACGTTAAGGGTGTCACAGATAAAATCAGCAACATTTTAAAAAAGAATTCCATTAAAACAGTTTTCAAACCATATAAAAAGATTCATCAGTATTTAAGACCCATTAAAAGTAATATTCCATTACAAAATTCTGGCATTTATAAATTAGATTGTGATTGTGGACTCTCATATATTGGTCAAACGAAGAGAGCTGTATCCACCCGCGTTAAAGAGCACATTGCTGATGTCAAAAACCGAAGAACAGGGAGGTCTGCAGTCTGTGAACACATAGCGGATAAGCCGAACCATTACATCCGGTTTGATAAAATTCAAATACTCGCTAGAGAACACAAACCCATTCCACGAATGGTACGCGAGGCTATTGAAATTAAAAAACACCCAAATTTCAATAGAGAAGATGGATGGCGATTATCAACATCATGGGATCCCATACTTAGCAAGATTAAATCCCAGCCGCAGCAGTCTGCAAGACCTCAAGATACCATAAGTAATTATTGTGTTAATCCTGAACGCTACGCAAGGCGTTTACGAAATCGATGGAGGTAGCTACATATAATTTTTTCAAACTTCTGTCAGACAAATGTCACCTCAGTCTGCCCGGGACCACGGAAGCTGAAAAGCGACCGAAACGTCGGGTTGATTTTAAAAATCATTTTAGTTTAATATACGCGAGATAAATCCGTAAAAATACTTTTATTTCAATAAATGACAAGTAAATATTTGAACTGAAAACAATAAGTTAAGTTAAGTTTTTTTAAGTTAAGTATTTCCAGCTTATAATAAATTGAAATCGGGATACTGTGTTCCTTCAAGATATATTCAGAAATATTCCCAATGCTTAGAAATTAAAAAACTGCAAATCCATGAGGTGGTTTTCGCGATGAAGCACTTAAGTTATTGGCAAATAGGATTTAAGAATATTGAATAACAGCAAAAGCCAGATACGAGAGAGCTGGCTCTAACCACGCGTCGTCAGCAACTTATTGAAAGTTATTTCAAAGCCGTCTGGGGCAGCCAGCGACCGTAAGAGGCTTCATGTTATTTATAAGTCCCTCTTTAAGACTTGAAACATTGCCCATTGAGGACATAGTACACACAACTCATATTTTTACACTGTTATTTTTGCTTAAAACCTTTGATGCTTCAAACCGTAGTGTTTTAAACAATAAGTAACATTAAATAATTAACGTTAATTTATCTTTGCGTCGCATAAACCGATACCGACAATCTCTCTATATCCATATAAAAATCAATTGCTGTTCGTTACTTTCGCTAAAACTCGAGATCGGCTGAACCGATATGAATTTATTATATTATATTATATTTGAATTAATTATTCTACTAGCTGACCCGGCAAACTTCATATTGCCTCACAATGAAATAATGTGTCAAAGGTTTGATAGATACGGACTATTTGTATAGGTTATACAAACAGTCCGTATCTATTATAAATTAAATGTAGAGATTCCCGTGGGAATGAGTGATTTTCCCGCACTAAAAAGTAGCCTAAATGTTGGCCAGGCTTAGTATCTATACACCACAAAAAGTTTCATTCGAATCCGTCCAGTATCTTCGGAGATTAGCCTGGACAAAGGGACAAACAGACAGACAAAAAATTTAAAAATCATTGAAAAGTATTCTAATACTATTTTAACATCGCCCCCAATTGGTTTTTCGTAAATATATATAATGTACAGACACGCGGATTTTACTGTTTTATTTTATGTATAGATTTTCCCATACAAGTAGTCCGTACCTATCAAACCGTTGACACGTTATTTAATTCTATGGCAATACGAAGTTTGCCGGGTCAGCTAGTGTGAAATTTTTGCTTTAGGATGGCTATGGAAAACGGTGATATTGATATTATTTTAAGCTGCAGTTATTTCAATTATTTATAAATGTTTAACTTAATCTTATCTAAAATCAAAATTATGTAACGAATAAGCCCAACGATACGACCAATAAGCGCATTGGAGCCGCACTTAGCTATCTTAGTCACATAGTAGTTACCAGTTAGCAAAAGTATGGAATAAACAGAACAACAAAATGATGTAAGCTATTACATTTTGTGATGTAAACGTCATATCAGTAGGTACGTAATGACGTTGGCAGCTAGACGCCGCTGCGCGCTGGCAGCGGGCAAACAGTAAGCGGGATTTGGCCAGTTGATCCGTCATTAGCGGGCGTGCTAATGGTTCTCCAGCCAGATTTTACGCCACGTCGCGTCGCTTCAACCGACAAAATCCTTTCGATCGTATAAAAATTTGAACGCTGTACCAACAAATGTGACTTTCGAATGTTATGCTGCAATATCTTTTCGAATCTAAGTATAAAAATTTTAAGTTTATCTAATCTGTAAAACAAATTAATACAATGGGATTCAATTTTCAACCTTAGTCAGGTACCAACATAGATATGAAAGAATAGTTACCGAAAGGATGGGTTAAAACAGAATAAACGATCACATTTTGCGATGTAAACGTCAGTATGTAATGACGTCAGTGGAGACCAGTGCGTTGGCAGCGGGAAAACAGTCAGCAAGGATTTGGCCAATTGATCCGTAATAAATGAGCGTGCTAATAGAGAGTTAGGCCCGGTATCCACCGAAACGGGGAGGAGAGCAGACGAGAGGAGATATAAAATATGCTGCAAAGCTGGCAGGATTCCACCAAAGTGGAGAGGAGAAGTGTAGGGGAGAGGAGATGTGAGCTTTGTGTAGCAGAGATGTGATGTGAGCTGATCGATATAGACAGGTACTAGGTAGCACATCGAGCCTACGAAATTCTGAATCATTCTCACATATTTTATTTTGTGCAGCACTGTTAGGATCGAACATTAGTTACCGATTTTATCAACACGGTAGTGTTACAACCGTTTACCGGCAAGTAGACAGTTAAGTGCCCGAACGCACTAGCGGTTAGCCGCGCGGTCACAGTTTGATACGCAACCGCCTGTGATGTATGATTGTATGACGTACAATCATAGGCGGTTGCATATTAAAATGTAAAAGCGGCTAGCGGCGCAGCTACCCGCGCACGCGGCTAACCGCTAGTACGTTCGAGCGCTTAGGTATTGTCAACGCCCTCGAGTTCTATCAGTGGAACTCTTAACAATAAAATGTTACATTTTCCATAAGTACTCAATCATAACTACATTGAAAAAAGAAAACTGTCTATAAGGAGCCCGGATGACTCCTTATAGTTTCTCAGAAATTACAAGTATACACCGAATACTACAACGAATATTATACAATTTTATTATATAAACCAATATTCATATATTATGTGAATGTTGGTTTGGTAAATTTTGGCAAAATTACAGTAATAAATTAACATAGATATCTTCATTACATCTATACAACTACCAATCGTTGCTATCATTAACAACTAGGTATATGTATAAAGAACCTTACAAACGTATTTACCAATTAAAAGTAAATAAAAGTTCACTGCCTACATATACCTAAGGCCCGACTATTTATCAAGCGGTCGTAACAAAAGTTCGGTAGAAAGAGTTTTGGGAAGTGGACCCCAGTGTCGTCCTTTTCGAGATTGATGGTTTTCCTGAGTCAACAAGCTTTGCATTGTTCACTTGTTTCCTTTCTTCCCCTACAAACCTTTAATTTTCATTACTGTTTTCGGTTTAACATTTATCATTAACTTCAACTACGTCTTTACTTGTTCAAATACAAAGATGTGTATTTCAAATTTCACAGACTATTTCAGAGTACTAGTGTAACAAAATATTCTATTTCAAAAGCTTTTACATTCGGCGCTTCTTTCTTCGTCTTTTACGAGTATGTTCACATATCAATCCTTTCCACAACGTTCATTTGTATAGATATCTACCGGCTTCTATGAATAATTCAAACAAAACGTGGCGTGAAAGAGTCTCAAAGAAGGGCTCCTATTAGAGTTTAAAATTGACGGTGCATTCGTATCAGTTTCTCTGTGGCGGGTTAGAATTCAGTTGTATTTAAAGCACGTTGTACTTTACTTTATATTTCGTCACATATCACTACATAGTATAAAAGAAAGTCGCTTCCCGGTGTCTGTCCCTATGTATGCTTAAATCTTAAACAAATAAATTACACAACAGATCGAAAATGATTAGTACACCTTTGAAATAAAACTAGTTTTTGTATTTATGTCGCGTAGGTATATTAAACTAAAATGATTATTTGAAATCGAACCCGACGTTTCGCTCACTTTTCAGCTTCCGTGGTCTCGGTCTCGTGGTCATTTAAATAATCATTTCAGTTCAACATACGCGAGATAAATCCGAAAACTAGTTTTATTTCATAGGTGTACATTTTCAATCTGTTGTGTAATTATTTTTTTTAGATTAAAACATACATAGGGACAGACACCGGGAAGTGACTTTCTGTTATATTATATAAGTAGTGATATGTGACGAAATATAAGGTAAAGTGCAACACGCTATAACATAGAACTGAATTCTAACCCGCTACAGAGAAACTGTTACGAATGCACCGTCAATTTTAAACTCTAATAGGAGCCCTTCTTTGAAACTCTTTCACGCCACGTTTTGTTTGAATTATTCATAGAAGCCGGTAGATATCTATAAAACTGAACGGTGTGGAAAGGATTGATATGTGAACATACTCGTAAAAGACGTAGAAAGAAGCGCCGAATGCTATGTTAGTACACCTTTTTTGATATAAAAACTTAAGTAGGTTCGTGGTCTTTACTTCTTTACTTTTTATCCAAAAAATTTTATATTCTGCATTTTCATTGAGTTTAAAATATGTGAAAAAGATATATATTGTTAGATTATTCTTAGGTAAGCCAACCTTTTGTTAGATTATTCATAAATAATGAAAATTAATAAATAGAGCTTATATATTTTATGATTTCTCGAGTCGGTAACTACTGCAGAAGTGTGACTTTAGTTCGTCCTTCATGAAACGTCGCCACCAAAATGGCTGCTATATCTTAAGTAAGTACACAGGCCATGAACTGATACTTAACCCTCCTGTTTTCTCTGAAAGATAAAGATCAATTTTCTGAAGTCCTTAATTTTTTGTCTGTGCATGAAACGTGACAATAATACATACATTAATAATTGACAGAGTCGTCTTTCTTTTTTCCACTTGCTAAATTATATTTTCAGGCACTTTCCCACAAGTCACGACTAAAACATTAGCCTGAATACGACAGTGTTTCCATACTTTGAGAAAATAAAAATGAAAATACTACACTTAGGTTCAATTAATTTTTTGAAGCAAATGATAATAGGTAAACTTATACAAAATGTTCGGAGTGGTCCACTTAATGACGTTAGCTGCAAAGTCATTGGCGTCTAAATTAGGGAAATTATGTAGGTACCACAAAGTCAAACTTGTATAGGACACACAAACACTATTATCGTAAGTTTAGTTAAATATTTAATCTGAAATTACGAATTGACATCATTATTGAAGATAAAAATAGCTTAACTTTTAAGTTGGAACAAACTACAGATGTACGAAACTACGATCTATGAACGAATTTTATCAAAATCGGTTCTGTACTTTTGGATTTTATCACGAACATGCAACCTGACATGAAATTATTACATGTACAATATTTGTAACACAGTTCATACAGTAACTCTTTTTTAAATAGCAATTCTAATTTGCTTATCAAACAACCCAATCAATGTTTAGTGCGTACCTACTGAATATTTCAGCGGCACGTGCAATTTGTTAAGCGTATTATTTAATTTAGAACGGCGTTGTAGCAATCTGTTACAGGCTACAAATCTACGGCGGTAACGTGATTAATTTAACAAGCAACCCTGTGTAACCATACCCTACACGTATACAAAGCCCTTCAAGTGGTTTATTACTAGTAATCGTAATTTGATACGTAAATATTTTGATATGCAATGCGTTATATGCGGTGATTGTTGAAGCACCAACAGACACTTTTTTCTTTCCTTTTCATTGACAGGTAAGCATGCAGCACTCGTGGAAAGAGTAAGTGAATTGACTGCAGTCTATTGACCACATCTACACCAAAAAAGTAAGATTGCGTTACAGATACATTATCACTCATGAGTTTGCATTGTGTCTGTGAAATAATTAACTGGGCAGTTCATTTTACTGTCTCTTTTTTACAGTGTAAAAATGTTATTATTTACAATAATAATAATTCAGTAATTGAGGTCTAGTTTACGATCAAAGACAATTATTTTTAAAAGATAACATCGGGTCTTATCTAGGGATAGAAAATTTGTGAAATGTTTATTGTTCACCGGTCCTATTTTTAATCTATAACAATAATAAGTAGTATGTATATATTTTAAACTGATTTATTGTGAGTATAGTGGAATACCGTATTGAAAGCAACATCCCCAGTGGAATTAATACCTTGTTATACATAAGTACGTAAAATTGTACAATAAAGGCTCGCCTACATAATTTATGAGCATCAGACTGTCGCAGACTAGGCTTTACATCCATCAATTCGAACATTCGTCACTTAACTGAACCGTAAATTGTTACAATAATGTCAACTGAGTAAGGACACACAACACATTTATTTGTTTACATACAATTAGTTCGATATAATCATTAAATAAAAAATAAGATATGATTAAGCAAAATAATTAAAGCTATTATTGAATAACAAGATTTTCGATAATAGCTTTAATTATTTTGGTTTTTTGCATTTTTCTCGTAACCGTCACTTCTGATTGCCAATAAATAAATTATAATTTGATTACCAATAATAAATTTTAAGTGATAAGTTTACAGCTATAATATATATTTTTTAAAAAGGTGTATATGCGTTCCACCTATCAAAAATATTATTTTATAATCAGTCCTAATTATTTTTATTATTATAGACACGCATACCATTGTATGCATATCATTTATTAGTTTGGACTGATGAATATGGGTTATACCTAATAAAATATCCACTAGAAATATAGTGTTTCACAAACAAATATACAATGAAATAAAAAATAAAACTGATCACGTACATTTTAATAGAAATAGAAGAGACACTGTACCACCGTAAAGCAACGTAGCCAACGCGTAGATTTCGTAGATCCGTAGCACCTGGCGATGCTGACGTAGCGATGCAACAGTTAATAATCGGTAGAGAGAGATCAAAATGTTTTAAAGTTTTAATTCGCTTATGATTCGCTTATAATTTTATTTTGGCAGAACCTTTTGCCTGAATACAGGCACCGCACAAATAATTTATCATCAATTTCAAATTATGTATTCTTGATTGCGGTGAAACATAATTGATATGTTTAATATATTTACACATATATATATACTCTATATTACTTGTCGTAGTAATTTTTAGACACTATCTGTTAGTTAACAAACTGAGCAAACAGCTTTAAAATGGAAAAATAATCTATTTAACCTTTTTGAAAAGTAATGTTAATAAATTAAACGACCCTTAGATTTAACAAAACTGAAGGGTTTTTAGATTAAATACACACAAAACTCACTTTACTAAATTATCCGTTTCATTAAGTGTACTTAAAGCTGATACAAAACGTTTTTCTATAATATTCCATTTTTGCATACTTTTCCTGTACATAGACAAAAAATATTATAGCTACGAAGCAAGAAATAAAATATTCGAATGATGTCCCATTTAATATCTTTAGATGTTTAGTGGAATAAAAGTATTAAGCTATAGATTGTATGATGATGTCAAAATCCATTTCCCGCATAACCGAGTCGTAATAACAGACAAGACGCGAAATGTATTATTGCCCGTCTTATAACCATAAAATGCAAATCGAATCTATTTTCATATGGGAGATGTTTACGCGCGGGAAGTCTGAAATAAGCTTAGCGGAAAGCACGAAATTGGCTTCGATATGTCGATATTATTTAATGTAGCGCACCCTCAGGCTTGCTTGTTGACTGGAAAATATTTATTACGCTTACCTTTACTTCAGTTCAACAGATTATTCTCTTTTCTATCTGAAATTGGAAAAGCTTGTTTTTTCTTAACTTTTACATAAACGAAGAAATCTTTTTTTATGTAATGGAAATGGCAAAAAAGCTTGCAGTTCACATTGAGGTTATGTGATGACTGCAGCCTATAGACACTTACACAAAGACCAAGGTCAAAATGCAGATGCGTTACCACTCCTGAGGCCTAAGGTGTTACGCCTCTGTGACGGAAATTACAGGGCTGTACATTAGCACCTGACCGGAACACGATAGTGCTGAACACTACCAGGTATTCCAGCGGTCTGTGACGACCATTTTATTAGAAGGGTCGCGGGTTCCATCCCAATATCTTGACAAATACCTTCTTCTTAATCTTGACTAATTTGTAGGGCCTACTGATATTTGTTTCGGATCGGGGTTTCTGTATGTGTTGTTTGTGTACAACAGTACCCACGATACAGGTTTATACCTAGTGTGGGGCTGCGAGTGTGAGCGTATTTATTTGTGCGAATTTATTGTTCAGTATCTATCCAGACGAAGTCGTAGGCACAGCTAGTATAAAAGTACCCTAAAGTACTTCTTACTACATAAGCTATCTGCAAGTCAAAATCGGTCTGGCCGTTCCCGAGATTAGCCGGCGCAAACAGACAGCCAGACAGACAGACAAACAGACAGACAAAAATTGTAAAAAATGTTGTTTTGGTATATGTACCGTGTATTACAAACAATGCATTTAGTAAAAAGCGGTTATTTTTATTTACAAACAAACACTCCAATTTCATTTATTTGTATAGATGTATAGATTACAATACTACAAAACTGAACCTAAACCACCAGTAAAAATTTCCATTTTCATGATATTAATACAAATAAAATAATGACTTTCAAATTACGAACATTTTCATCTCACCTTTGCTTGCAGACTAAACTAATATCACGATATGGAATGTATAAAAGGCTTAAGGAAAGGAATATTATCCTTGATATTGGAAAACTTTGAGTCAGTGTTTTGATTGTACATAGGTAATCAACCCGTGAAGACGTTCTGTGTTTACAAAGTAGGGCTAGCAGATTGTAGGCTGCGGCTAAATGTTCTCGTGTATTTCCATTGAATATTAATCAACATTATCTCATCGTGTCAAAAATTATTAATATTGAATTAAATCAATGAATATTACTCCTAGTTGTTTTATATCTTTTATGATGAAAACCAGCTAAGTGCCTTTACAGCCACACACAGGGGCATATTTTAAGATAGCGCACCCCGGGCTCCTGTAGCTTTCCGCCCCATCATAAAATCAAAGAAACCAAAAAAAATATATCGGTAGATTTTATATTTTACATTCTTATTCTGTGGACAACATTTTTAACAAATTCGTTTACCTATAACATTGTCATCAACAATTTTGTTTGTTAACCGTCGATAATTAAAATTGCCGAATTATTAAGCCGTTCTTCGATAAGACGCGATCTCAATTAGTTTTTTATCCTTTTGAGTACCGAAAATGAGCTACAATTCGTTACTGCAGTACAAAGAAATATGCGCCCCGCAATTTCAATGCAAGGAAACGCCACTTTAAGATCATTTTTTAACCGACTTCGAAAAAAGGAGGAAACGGTATTAAATTGTTTTAGGGCTTATCCCCAGAATTCTGATAATATCGCTGTTTCTAAGGAATTCAGTTGAGCCAATAACCTGTAGCTTTATTTTTGATTAAGACTTTTTGTTGCGAAATTACCGTGAATGTTCAGCAATACGTAATGGGTCAAAGCTTTTGACGTTTTCTTTTAGATGGTATTTGACTATTTTCTCGTTCAGCGCTGTCATCATCACCAAAGACGTTGCCAGCCAACGAATTAGAGAGGGCAGATTGACTATAGGGGAGGGCAGATTGGCTCTAGAGGGGCCAGGTTGGTACCTATACTTATGGTAGGTACATATGAGTCATTGCTGTAAATTGTGCTTGTGCTGCTTTTAGTTTCTAGTCCCTCTGCCACCCCCCGATGACGAACGTCCAAGATTATCACTGTCCATTTTTTAAACTAAAAACTTCAGATAACAAAGATGACAAAATAAATTTGTACGTATCAAGTGAAATAAAAATTAATTTATTGAATTGAATTGAAAAATTAACGCGGCGAATTATACTTAACGTTCCGAGTAAACATCTCAATTAAAATACATACTTCTAACGAATTTTAATTTTTAGGCAATGACATTCTACACCATTGTTTTTGGGTAATATCTTTAATCTCCAATCAAGTTCTCTCTGGGATATTGACGAGGAATCCGTTCCGCTAGAGAGTTAATGAGAATACCATAATGTAATACTTCTTAAACATGTATGGTACCCTACTACGTAAATATATTTAAGTTTTGTTAATATCATATACCCAAATTATTATAAAGTGATGTAATACCTATTACGGTGTTTTTTGCTACCGTAGTTACAAACGTACGGTAGGTGGTAGATTTTTGCCAATTACGGTGTTTTTACCGTAATTACGGTGCAGTTGGCAACACTGCGCCAATCCAATGCGAGGCGGAGTTTTGGCGGGAACGCGGAAAAGAACTGTGTCGCTGCGTGATATTATTTTCGAAGTTTGTGTATAGTCGCGTATTTATGTGTAAAAATGGTGGGATTTTTATTATAAAGCATTCGACAACGTTCACGAGAGTAAGAAAGTGATATTATGAAGTGAAAAGTGATTTTTCGTATTGCCTCCAAAACTTCGTAAAAACTTCAGTAAAGTCCCCATCGCTTTACTGGAGCCACCCCATCATCTCATCATATTCCTCATGGAAGCATTTAATCATCGTCATCTTCCATGTGGATATTCATTAATTTAAAGAAATGTGAAATTCAATATGTATACGACTGAAAGACTCTGTATCTATGGTCATGAATAAACTATTTATTAAAAAAAAAAAAAAAATCCAATGCGTGGCGACCTACATTGAAGAATACCAAGATCCGAGATAGTTAAGGAGTTATTAGTTCCAAGACTGACTTCACTTCGGATAATCCGCGCCGGATGATTCGAAGTGAAATCAACAGGCTACCGCAAAAAAGATTACTGTTCTGTTCCACTGCTTCGCCGCCCCGGTGCCTATAGCATAAAGCAAAACCGAGGCGGAAAGAAATTGACCGGTTCAGGAAAGAACAAGGGGCAGAACAGGCGGCTTGCATACTTCAATTGAATTTCTAATTTCTTCAGACATGTAATCCACGCACAACACAAGGGGCGGCTTTCATACATTAATTGAATTTAAAATTTCTTCAGATATGAAATCAACATGTGGAAAGGTGGCTCAGGGGTGTTCTAGGCTTACGTCTTAAAATATTTTTTTGTATTTTTTCAAAGTCCAAACCAAAGCCGTTGGGGCGCCTCTCGCGACCTGCCGCCCCGGGCTGTAGCCCTTCTGCCCCTAGGGTAAATACACCCCTAAAGCCACACGCAGTATAAGATTCCGTTTCTCCAAGTTCCTTTTTTCATTTGATTGAGATTACAACGTGCGAAGCCCATTTAGGCGTGATAATTTTCCTTTCAATTAAAAATACGCTTACACTCACAGCTTCACATTAGGTATTATATAAACCTGTGTCGTAGGTGCCGCTGTACACATACAACATATACACAAACACCCAGACCCGAAACAAATATCTGTAGGCCATACAAATATTTGTTCCAGTGCGGGGATCGAACCCGCGACCCTTCGAATCAAACGGTGGTTTCGAACCACGGGACTAACCGGCTCGTCTTACTTATTATATACTACTACCAATTAACATGTTCGTTTTCTTTAGACTGTGCTACTACCATAGTAACATGTTCGATTGCTTTAGACTTGTGTACCGTTAATTTTTAGTAAGTTAAACTATCTCTTAATTGAATTTTATCGTCAATTTAACAATCCAGTAATGGGTCTCGACTTACTCGCAAGGAGTACCTAAGCTAATAATTTTTTACCAAATTCCAAGGATGACACAAAGAAATAGTACTTGCTCGAAGCATAGTAGTGGCCTGCTACCACTAGACTAGTGAGACATTAAAAGATACATTTAACTTTAATAAAACAAAAAGTCAGGCAGCATGTCCCAGTATTTTATTAAATTTCGGGACACCCCTATCACATGTTACTGGATAAGAGGATATTGTTTTCTGTTGTTTACCAAGAGACATCTGCAGCCGTCTAAAACAAATATTTTGTAAAGAACGATTTCATTAGTAATATATTATTTCAAAGCTAACGATATTGTTGCTCAGAACCTTACTTTATTTTTGTTTTATATTATTTCGCATTAACACATGCTTGTGAAATATATTTTATTTAAAGAAAAATGGAAAGAAAAAATTGACTTCAGGCGAGAATCGAACTTACTTACTTTATTTTACACAATATGCTATTTCCATTGAGGGAATTCCAACAATAGTTACTAGTGCCCCTATCAATATTAGATAATGCGATGGTGCCTACGCCAGTGAACTCAGTCACTGGACGTCTACCATAAATAAAATAGTAAAAATTATTATTTATAGTTACAAGACTAATAGCCGAATACTCAAACGTCATTCAATTTTAAGCAACGCTCAAATGTGCGCTATCTCTACCGTTTGAACGTGTTTTATAAAGATACTCGTAGAAGACTTTTAAGTCCCACTTAGATTTAAGTGACGTTTGAGTATTTGGCCGTCAGTAAAGTTATGAGTAATTCTATAAATGAAAATGAGTAGAGGTACCTGTAACCGAAAAATTACTTTATTTGAAAATATTATGTCGGATAACAGTAGCGTTAAATACATGTAAATTGCCCTCTTAGTAAATGTTATTCATAGAACAAGAGAGTCTTCATTTATATTCAGTGGAGTTACGCGGGAATGTTACGCAAAACAAAGTAGTCAAAGCAGGCAGAAATTAGACGAGGTTAGGAATACCAACATACAGGTTTCTCGTAAGTTATGGCACGGATAGGGCACGTACCATTCTTTCATAATCTACGTAAACTAAATACCTAACATTTTGTTTAATTTGTTCATATGATGCGTTTGAAAAAATGAGACAAAATGTTACTGTACTATGTACTACCACAGTCTAAAGAAAACAAACGTGTTACTTATACTGCGGTACTACTGTATTACTACACTACTGCTATTATAGAGATATAGCATAGATATTATAGATTATAGCATATTATCCCCTAATAACGCATAATATAACACTGTTGTGAGCGTCTTTGGGGAAAGCTTTGTCCATCAGTGGATATCTTACAGCTGAAGTGTGTGTATGTCTATATAAAAAAACAAGCTGAGTATATAAACTGAAACAAAACTTTCATCACGCCACCACTCTCCCAATAAATTATTTTGACATCTGAAGGTACTTGAACGGTCGTTACTCGAAATAAAAAAAAACCATTCTACATAAGTCCTTTTCATTACGAGTCATCTTTATTTAATTCTGATAACTTCACTTGCACCTTCCTAAGTATTTTGTAATGCCGTGTAAATATCCCTAAATGATAAGATACACCAAATATTTTTCACGATTTTTTGGATATTTAATTTTTTATACCTCGAATATTGTCAGGGCAGCTAGTAGAGTTACATAATCAACTGGTGGTAGAGTTCCAGTGCAGTAGCTTGACGGTATAGGCACCACTTCATTACCTAATCTACCTACCGCCCAATGGTAGTGTTCAGCACTATCGTGATCCGGTTTGATGGTTATGTATGGCCCCATAATAACTATCAAGACATAACAAGGTCTCAGGGGTGGCAACGCATCTGAATTTTGGTTTGGGTGTCTTTAAGCTGCAGTCACCACTTAACATCAATATGAAATGCTTGCTTTTTTGTCGCCGTTATTATATATAAAAAAAACAATCAATTCAAATGTTAAGTAGAGTTGAATGAAAGGAAAACGAATCTACAATCTTCTCATCGGTGCTCCGTCGCTAAGATAAACCATTGTTCTCTTTTACAAATGCTATCGAACGTATTGTGAATCTAAATTAACTAAATTCGAGTTGAATTTTCGCCTGAATTAAACTAAAACATAAATAAAGTTGTACTTGAATCTAACTTCGTCATTAAAGTAGTGATGAAATTAATAAAACACGAAAACAGGATACCTATAAGAAAACTGGATTTCTCATTTAACTTTCTAGCTTAGATTAGTTTTTTTTCGAGTGCCGTAGCCAAATGACAAATACGGAACCCTTATAGATTTGTCATGTCTGTCTGTCTGTCCGTCCGTATGTCACAGGCACTTTACCCCGAAATTATTAACACTAACTACATTCTTAAAATTAGCTAGGTAGGTGTATTCTACGAACCGCTTTATGATTCTTATACAAAACTAAAAAATAATTTTAAAAACATGGGGATAAACTTACTTGAAACTGTAACTGAAAAAACTTTTTTCGTCATACCTACACACACGTGTTGGGTGTCTACTGTCTATAGACAGAACTTTCTAAGTGACACGGCGATTTATAAAACCATTTTTACTGAAAAGTTGAAATCGTTTGAAGGATGGGCCCTCCCAAAGTGGAACAATGTGTCTCTCCTAAGGAAAGCCTCCTTAACTTTTAAAATAGGAAAAATAAAAAAACA
The DNA here is from genome assembly GCA_036365455.1 of Macrosoma leucophasiata. Taxonomy (NCBI): domain Eukaryota; kingdom Metazoa; phylum Arthropoda; class Insecta; order Lepidoptera; family Hedylidae; genus Macrosoma; species Macrosoma leucophasiata. Next base: position 13,019,892 of record JAWQUS010000009.1, on the reverse strand, counting down.
TATGTTGTAGTTCTTAATGAAAAAACATGAAATTTAGTTTGAACGAAGTATTTTTAATAGATTTTTAAAAATGATTGGTTTTAAAAAAACTGCAAGTAAAACTCTCGATAAATAATATTTGTCACTACAGAAAGAACCCTTCATGGACGAGTCCGACTCGCACTTTGCCGCTTTTTTATTCCTAAGTTAACTTGAATTTAGTGACGTCTTATGAAAATGTCTCATCTGTGTTAGTTATAGTGAGACAGTAATAAACATCATTTGGTTTTCTAACAAAATGAACAGACCGGCAATAAAAACAATATACCTAATAAAACATACCAATAAAATTACAGACGTTCGCTCGTTCACGAGTCCGACTCGCACTTTGCCACTTTTTTATTCCTAAGTTAACTTGAATTTAGTGACGTCTTATGCAAATGTCTCATCTGTGTTAGATAAAGTGAGACCGTAATAAACATCATTTGGTTTTCTTACAAAATAAACAGACCGGCAATAAAAACAATATACCTAATAAAGCATACCAATAAAATTACAGACGTTCGCTCGTTCACTTTTAATCCTTCTACTATAGTGGACTACAACTTTCCTCAGAGGGTAGGTACATTATTTCCAGTAAGCACTCAAAGGTCGGCGCTTGTTTCCCTTTACATCAACTTATATGAAAATAATCTGCTATAATTACTCGTCTTACAGAGCCATTCATCGCGGATTTAATTTCTGACATAATTGTTCTCCGAATTCCCTTAACTGAAACTGAATCTCTTAATATCTTTGAGCAAACCGAAACTTCTCAGCAATAACCTTTGTAGAAGGCAACGATATTAAATCGATTCGTATAAAAGGTATGTACTGATACAGGTAAACACTCCGAAATTGCGCTGAGTGCAAGTAGTCATGTGAAAGTCGAAGCTTCGAGACGTGCTTCGCATCTCGTATCCTTTCGTCTTGGTGACCTGTCCAAAGACGTTGCTCTCAACTTAAACTAGATTAGTTTCAATGAATCGATTACAAAATTGGATTGATTCGAAAACCAATTTTCGTAATTAGAAATAGTGTACCTATTCAAAATACAGTTCAGATGATACACCAGATGTGGAAATATCTGTTCCGTTTTATTTTTTTATAATCCGTCAAATGAACGACTTAGTATTTTCCTTAGTCGTTTAATAATATTTAAGTACCTATACTATATATATATATATATATATATATATATATATATATATATATATAATATAGGTAGATATATATATAGGTATAATATAGGTAGATAGCTTATATATATATATATATACTAAGAACAGCAATTGATTTTTATATATATATATATATATAAATCAATTGCTGTTCGTTAGTGTTGCTAAAACTCGAGAACGGCTGGACCGATTTGGCTAATTTTGGTTTTGAATGATTTTTGGAAGTCCAGGGAAGGTTTAAAAGGTAAGAAAATAAAGAAATTGAAGGGAAATAATAAAAATCTCAATTTCATTTTTCCATAAAAATTGTTCGTATCTATCAAACCTTTGACACATTATTTCATTATGAGGCAATACGAGATTTTCCGGGTCAGCTAGTAAAAAATAAATGATTACCTAAGTACATTCTATATTTAAGTACTCTGAAGTAAGCTCGTAAATTAACTTTACAGAAACCTAGACTGATCACTGATCACTATAAACAATATAACAGACGAAAATTAGGTAGTTCTGAAGGTTCAATACTTAATTTTATAAAACATTTCACATAATCAAGCTTTTAGTAGGTATAAGTTTTATGTTACTAAAATTGGTTTATTTTAAAACTTTTAGCAAAATAAACTCGCATTTTCGTTTAAAAAAATTGGACAAAGTCCTGTCGGACATATTGTTACGAAAATTCCAGATACAAACACATTTATTCATAAATTAAATTAACATATAATTAAAATAATTTTGTTAATATGATCCTAGTTTAAAGAAAAATTAATCAACTACCGATAACGGTGAATTAAAACGTAGAGAAACATGTGATATTTACAGTGCCTTCGTGAGAAAAAAATAACCTCAGACTCAACAATTTATTGATTGGATCTTACCAAAGAGTAGGCGAAAATTATGACAGACAGTGGCATCGTTATTGTCTCATTTATTATACGAGATACGCCACGAGATCTTTCCAACTTTCCACGTCATCTTCGAGAATATGAATAAGTCATATGCTTCGTTATAAGAATCGATCCAAAAGTCATGAATATTGTAGAAGAGTGTTTATTTTGATGTAAAGTACTTTATTAAATGAAATTACATGCAAATTACAAATCACTTTGTATATTCGCGTAAACAGTTTGGACAGTGATGTACAAAATTAAATCAATTGGCATGATAGCTATCCGCAATGTAACTACAGAATTTTGTTTGCTTCGAATAGTTCATCATGATTCTTTGAAACATTGAACAATTGTTTAAAAGTAACGTTCTGTTCACTTTGAATTGATTTAAAAATAAATATGTATATAATTATAAATATTTTTAATAAAATGAAATATATTCACTCAAACGACCCAGTAGTTTTGAAGAAAATTGAGCGTGATAGATGGATGATGAGCGTGATGGTGATTTTTTATATACACGTCATTTTTTTTTTATATTTCATTCAATCGACCCACGATTGAGTGAAATAGGTATTTCAAATCTAAAATTAAGCAAATCAGTTCAGCCTATGAAAACTTTGCTTCCAACTACAGCCTTAAATTCAAACTCTGTACCTTTAATATTTTTACATTTTTTTTTAATATTGTGTGAGGTGTCATCCTACAAATTTTAATTTAGGAAAGGAGTGAGGAAATAAGTATGGATGTATGTATGTGTTTTTTTAATGTAGACATACACACACACATAAGCGGGGTTCATGATATCTAGTTATCATAAACGTAACTTCACGCCTGTAATCCCCGAAGGGGTGGGTAGGCAGAGGTAAATTCATGCATTCAAGCATCCATGCAAAGACCCACGATCCGCTGGTTACGTTTTGGCCCATGTAACAGGTGGCGAGCCTGTTGACATCTCCGGGCACCAAACTCCGAGGGATTGGGAAATTTACAGAAAATGGAAAAATCTTTATAGAACCAGTGATAGGATTTTACACCGTTATCTCTGATAGCCCCCGACCCGGAAATCGAACCCAGGACCCCCCAGCGTAGTAGTAGTGGCTTGCTACCACTAGGCTACTGAGGCAGTTTAGTTATCATCGGTGAGGGAATAAAAATCTATTCGTGCCTTGCTCTTTTCAATAGATGCCATGTGCTGTCTGTGTGTCACGTCATCCCCAAGACTTGATCTGAAAAATCTGATGAATAAAAAAATAAAAAAACCGAAAAAAAAATTGAAAAAAACAAGAAAATTAAAAAAAAACGAATAGGTTATTTAAATTAAAGAAATCAAACCCCAGACATTAAAAAAAATATTTATCGAACCTTAACGAAAGCCTCTTACGATCAATTTCGGAACGATTTTATGGTTTTTTGTGTATTGGGTAGGTCTGAGAATAATTCGTAGGCTATTTTTATACCTCTACAGTGAGGGCCCTAACTCACTAGGAGGCCATGGCGACGGCTACGTATCCAGGCTGCTAGTATAGAAATACATGATATCTAACTCACCTGGCCACCTTGTGGCGACGTCTCCACACCATACAACTGCTTGGATACGTAGCCGGCGACGTCGCCATGGCGTCCTAGTGAGTTAAAGTCCTGATACGAAGTTAATCCGGAAATATTTATTATAGGGAACTCAAAGTAAAGATGGCGTTAATATCTACATGTAGATATCTAATGACGTAAGGTGGCTCTTTGGTAACTTACAATGTTGCACTGGCTCTATGGTAGATGTCATACAATACCTTCGTACATAGTTGCACAGTTCGCAGCTAACCACTAGAAACCTCACAAAATGAAACGAGACGCTCTTAACTACCCGTTTAAATTGTTTAGCGTAGTACCACTAGATGGCTCTGTATTCCATTTTTTTTTCAAGTCCCGAAAGTAACTTTATGTATTATGTAGCAATAAACATTCAATTTAAATTGATGGTAAATGATCATGAACGTTTAGAAGACGCAGGCCATCACGATCGGCCTCGTGTACCTTCCGTCACCACTCAACCTCTACGGATGCAGCATCCCATAGTCCCCTACGTTGAAGTACCTAGGCGAGACCATCGATCAGACGCTGTAAATGACGCATCACTTTTACAACGCTATAGCATCGGCGAAGGTCGCCTGTCACCTCCTGCGGCCGGTGATCTCCTCCACCGATCTTTCTTAAATCCGAGATTTTTGATCTTCACTCGCAGATCCCTCGCAGATCCCTCTGCGAGTGAAGATCAAGAATCTCGCAAAAGAAAATCGCCAGCGAACTAGTTATTGTTATGTTTGCCACTTTAATATCTACCTACATAGAGCAACACAGACCATCGGCCGCTGCGAACTGGAGGGGAGTAGCCATAGCGTTTATTACCGATGCAAAACAGTCTGTCATTTTTTGTGGGGGGAAATGCGTGCTAATTGTTAACTTGCATGCAGTTCGTAGCACAGATTCATATCGTTTCAGATCGAATTCGATTCGTAGCAGATACGTACACAAAACCGTAGGTCAAAACGCAAATACGTCGGCACCTCTGAAGTCTAAGTTATTTTGGTTCTGTTATAGGTAGACATAGAGCAACACCGGAGGAGAGTGCCCATATGCAGGCTTTCCCCTCTGTCAAAGTACAAGCCCAAATGGGTTTATACGTGTCGCCTAGATGTTTAAATGTGTGCGTGAAATTGCTTCTGTATTTTGTTAAAGTCAAGGTGTGAGTTTCGTAGTAATAGACGATTTGTGTAGCAAGTTAATTATAAACAATTTTCCAATGATTTCTTGTAATTTTTTATGTATCTACTAATACTAGATGTCCCGACGAACTTCGTATCGCCTAATTTATCAAAAGTGAAGATATTAATACCGCTATTAAGAAATGGAGTTTGGTGGTATAAATGTCAAAAAATAGTCAAAATTAAGGGTTATACGTATTTTTTAATATCTTAAGAACTTTAAAATAAAAAAAATCGGTCCCTAAAATAAGAAAAAAGTTTTGGGGTGGACCATTCTTACGATTTTAGGGTAAAAAAAAATCTGCAACCGATTCTCATACGTAACAAATATACTCACAAAAATTCACGATAGTCGGTAAATCCGTTTCGGATGAGTATTGTTATAAACACTGTGAGAAGAGATTTTTTATATTAGAATATTTATGTAAGGACTATTCCAAATTTTAGGCCCGAATTTGGAGATAAAAGGATGAAATAGTCAAATTACGCCTAGTTTCTTAAAATTCTATGAGAGAGGGACGTACACTCAGACGCGTATCTAATCGTATTATGATTCCGTTGTTAGGGTTCCGTAGTAAACAAGGAACCCTTATAGTTTCATTAGTTTTATATTACCATGTCCGCCTGTCCGTCCGCGTTTTAGCGCAAAAACTATTGGTACTAGAGACTTGAACCGAAGATATCCTGAACGTTAGTCTAGACGAGATTAGTACGGCTCTTAAACAGCTCAAAAACAACACGCGCGCTAGGTGATAACGGAATCACCTAATCTTCTTGTCGCTAAATAGTCGTTCAGTCTTGCTACTATCGTTTTCCGGTCAGTTAGGTGGTAACATAAGGGCCTGTAATTTCTGACATAGTAAGTATATAAGTCTGTTTTACTACATGAAAGAAATAAACCTTGTGTTGCTGAAAAGAAGTTTTATTGTTAGTTTTTTTTATACAGAGACTATTTTATTTAGGTAATATAAAACAATATGAACTCAAACCTGAAAAGAAGAAACGATAATGAAAGTTTATTCTTTCACTTTTAAAACATAAAATAATCTATAATATAAAAATAAGTCGGGTTTTCCTTCCTGACGCTATAACTCCAGAACGCACCAACCGATTTCCGCGGTTTTGCATTCGTTAGAAAGGTCTCCGGCTCCGTGAGGTTTATAGCAAAGAAAATTCAGGAAAAAATATTTGTAAAACGACACCCACGCGGGCGAAGCCGCGGACAACAGCTAGTATAATATAAAAATTTTCATTGATTATGCAATTGTCAATCAACTCGTATTTAAATCTGTCATCTGACATTCTGAATTCGGTTCTTCTTTAAAATCAGACAATTAAAAAGTTAAAAACTATAACCAAACTTCATGGTAAATAAACACACAGAGTGCGAAGAAAGAAATAGTATTTCTTTACAAGTATATAATAAATTAGGCCTCAGGAGTAGCATGCCTCTACATTTAAATATCTGGTTTGATGGAGACGTTAATAATCTTTAGTATTAGGTACTTACCTCCTACTTACTCAATATGAGCAGTAGGTATATGCTTGTTTGCTACTGAATGGTATCAAAAAATCTTGAAAACTGTTTGGTACTTCGTACCACAATTGATTTGGTAGCGGTCAGATAATATCCTTCGATACAATATATTATTTAAGTAATCAATGATTAATGAATCAAATCGCTCATTCACGATCATACAATAAATAATATTATCAAATCGTACCATCAACATTGTACTTACTGATTACTAAGGCTAGGTTGCAACAACTTACTTTAGCTTTAACAAACTTGTTAAAATGCCAAGTAAAAAAAAGTAGTTGCACCATTTGAAAATTGTTATAAGAGGTCATAACTTTAACTGCTTAACATAACGTCTCGTACTTTGAACGTCAATTTAAAAGTCAGAAAAAAGGAGAATGACCAAAGTCGCCCTGATTGGCGTCTTAACAACTTGTATGTAGAAAATTGTTTTTTGAATTTAGATTTCACTCACATTTTTTTCACGTTAAAATGAATGGGGATTTACAAGATATTTTTTAAAAGTTAATAAATTATTTTGTAGTGAACTGCCAATCACAGACCAATAACCAAGCTGCCAATGTCAACACCATTGCATTATTTACTTTTTTGCGTTCGACACAGGTCATTTTAGGACCTTTATAATTTCGTCGAAATAAAATCGATTTCAACGATCGATTGCTTTATTATCGTTATTCAACGGAATAGATTATTCATGTCTACTTTTTGTCTTGTATAATCACTAGGTATTGAGTGGATATAATTTGAACAGTACCTTAGTTTCGACTTAGCTCAAATTCATCATATAAATATCTCACTTTTTATTATCATGAAGCGGCAAATAGAAAAACAGTTTAAATTGATGGTAAGTGAATATATAGCATAAAAACACCCACATGAAAACCAGATATTTATTTATTAATTGTTAAGTGTTTAATATTTGTCTGATATTACTACCTGGAGAAGAATCATGACTACGCCATGCGGTTAAACTATAATACCTACTTAATGTTAGTAAAACAGCTAAGATGCTACACAATACTTTAAAATAGTCTTCGCTTATTTTAGTAACCTCTGGCAGGTACAGCACACAAAACTTAACCTCAAAATAACCAAAAGTTCGTATTGCAGTTTTTTTAAAACTCCTATTGATACCTTTTTTCTTTTTTGCGCACGCATTTCTTAAGATATTGCCTATATTTTGCGAGTAATCCCGTCGAGACGCAAGAAGGGTGAACTCCCATACAAAATTGGTCATTCTCCTTTAAATAAAAGCCGAGTCCATTCCTACACGGATAGTAAATTAAAAGCGGTTCACTTTAGATACATCATTATTTTGACTTCTAACGAGCTTCCAAAAACGGTTGTAAAATTTGATTTTACCCAAAATAAAAATATTTTCGATCTTTCTTTCTACCTTACCATTGCTAACTATTTTTTTTTGCAATTTACAACACAAACTGCTGTTACCTATTTTTGTCGGCGGTATAATGTGATTATGAAAATTACCTAACAGATTACTTTGAGATATTTTATAGATGACCGAGTCAACATTATTCAACTTTTTGCCACCATGAGCGCTGCGATCGATTAAATTACCCCCACCTAGTACCAGAGAGTATACAAATTCACTGATTTTACGAACCGGGTCGTGACGCGATATAATAGGTTGGGGAAAAAGTCTTTTCGCATTATAGTATGTATGAACTTGTAATAAAATCTCTTTGGCTGTAGTATTTGTATCTGGCTGGTTTTGGTATCATTGAAAGTAAAAATTTTAAAGAACATAATTCAAATTAAAATGTGTGATTTTCATTTGTTTTTCGTACTGTCAAGATGAGTGAATCTAATTAATTACGGATAAAATGGATGTCATTTTTGAAAAAGTGGAGCAAGATCGACATATCAGAAGTTCGGACGTAGCTGAAGAACTGAAAATTGATCACAAAACAGTTTTGGCGCATTTGAAAAAAGCTGGGTACAAAAAAAAGCTCGATATTTGGGTACCTCACGAGCTCACTGAAAGAAACCTAATGAACCGTGTACTCATTTGTGATTCTTTATTACGACGTAATGAAACCGAATCATTTTTGAAGAAGCTGATAACTGGTGATGAAAACTGTATCACGTCTCTTCAGAATTCTTTATGCAATGTTAGGTTAACATCACGAGAGGACTGCCAAATCCACTTGTCGCGGTATTTTGATGAGAAGTCACAAAAATTTTATAGCAATGGGATCATGTCCCTACCTACAAGATGGCAAAAAGTTATCGAACAAAATGGTACATACATACTTTAGTTAAATTTAAATAAACTATATTAAAAAATGTTTTGAATTATCTTAAAAAATGCGAAGAAACTTTTTCCCCAACCTAATATATATAAGATAGATATGCCGTGCAGCAGAAATTGTAATATTTTAATTTCACCATAACTTCAAAACCAAACGTCCAATTTTAATGACGAAATGATTTATTTTGATTAGTGTTAATAGCATGAGTAAAACAAACGCGTTAAATGTAGTTAAGAAAAAAAAGATTTTTAATAAAAAAATGATTGTTATGTCTCACTCGGCTAAAGTAGGTATTATGTGTCGCGGACTTTTTTGTAGATATTTATAAGATCTACGGGGCTGACATATCCTCCAGTGGACAAAAGCCCCCCAAATAAATTTAGATTTAAAAAAATAATAATTGTAACATTTTATGGTTCTATCCATAGATTTATTATACTACTTCGCTTTTATAGTTTAATAAAATACGCAAAATAAGTAACTTCTTTGGTAGATTTTTTACACCTTGTGTCCGAAAAATCCAAACATCTAACGGAACCCTATTTCTTCCAAAATAAAATATAGCCTATGATAATGTAGCTTTAGATTTTTTTAAATCGGTCCAGTAGTTTTTGAGCCTTTTCAATACAAGTAAACAAACATACAAACAAAGTTTTCCTTTTTATAATATTAGTGTAGACTGTAGATAATTATTTAGGGTAAGTATCTAAGTTACCTGTCCTACAAGTATACATGGACGGAACAAAATCCGTTCACAGCTTTCCAAGATCAGCGCACACATACGGACAAAAGGGGAGAGAAAAAATAGGGGGACTTTACTTTATAATATGTAGTGATGATGATGTGATAGTGATTAAGTGATAAATAAATAAATAAATAATAGTGATGGTTCATGCTGTGATGTTGTGCTGTTCAGTCTAAAATGGCGATGTTAGGTTTAACATTACTTTAGAAAATAAAAAAAATCGTAAAATAATGTAGTAGAATTATTTACTTCAAAGTTCATAAAAGTTTATTGAATAAGTTTGTAAAAATATAACAATTATTTTTGGATATGACTTTTATCTCTGAGCACGCCCAAGGCCAAAACTGACATTGTTCTTTACTTAGTTGTTATCAAAAATAATCTATAACCCTTCAAGTATATAAACTCGACATATTATTATTATTATTGTTCATTATACTCATATTTAAATCAAGATGGTGGGTTTTGTTTTATTATTTCTCGCAGTGCTACAAACAGGATTTGCCTTAAGTGACAGAGAAAAAATTTGCTTCGAGAATCATTCCGGGGCTTTGAGTAATGACTTTTTACTGGGAACTTGGTACGAGGTGTATAAATTTGCTCCTTGGTTAAACCTGCCGGCTACCGCAACTTGCATCAATAACGTTATTACTAGACCAACTGCTTCGGAGCTACAGTTATATAGAGACAAATACAACTTAGCCACGAACCCATATTCGTTTGATGACAATCCTGTTTTATTTTCACGATGGAATGGATTCTTCACTGGTTTAATAATGGGCAACAATGAAGCGAAGTTCCGCGTTTTCAGTCCAGAAGGTATTTTCTTTCGAATAGACTCTTATGAAACTACAGTTTACAGGCGCGTCAATGATGACTTCATTTTGTTCAACGATTGTCTAATAAGTGACACAATATGGCTGCTGTCTAGAAGAAACAACACCTCTGTAGAAGAACTAAATCTGTTGATTAGTACCATTCCTGAAGTCAGTCGATTAGAAACTCAAAGGTATTGTGCAATGTAATTTGAAAGATAATTGTATCAGATATCAGACTGTTTATTGGACTATTGTGCATTTCTCAAATAAAGTTATTCCTTTTCCATACTCATTTGTATTATTAATTACATTTTTTTTAATAGACTATTCCCAGGTGCTGTTTTATCGGGGGGCGGTCGTAGGTATCATAATCTTGTCCTAAAATCGTACATAAACAAGTGCCAAACATACACATTAATATTAGGTACAACCAGGTACTATACCTACCGAGTTATACCTAATATTAATTAATGTGTACAAGTCAAATTTAAATTCAAAAGTTTTATTATACCTATAGGTATTATTAACTACCTGTGCCCGCAACTCTGTTCGCGTGGGCTTTTGAATATAACTTTTGGTAAATTTTTGATCATAAACACTTTTAAATAGATAAAAAATCTACTTTATAGTAATGCTTCTCTGTACGCGATATTAGACGTATGGCTATCGGGGCACACAGGCTGCTAGGATTGCTAACACGTGACAGAGCCACATATAAATGACCGCGCGTCGTGCGTTGACACACCACCACTGTCACAACTACCATCACCACCACAAACGCCACTAATACAATCAATGCCACCACCAACACCAACGCCACCAACATCACCAAGGTGTTTGGTGATGTTGGTGGCGTTGGTCCACGCCACCAATGCCACCAATGACACCAACGCTACCGAAACCACTACCACCAGCACCACAACCAATGCCACCAACGCCTCCAAAACTACCAACAACACCATCAACGACTCCAACGCCACCAATGACAGCAACGACATCAACGCCACCACGATATTTCGTATTCTTATGCAGAATCAGTGAATCAATTATCAGTCAGTCAGTCTGTCAGAGTAACAGTCAGTAATTCGAGTACGTAAAGCGATGGCTACTTTACCAGATCATTTACAATGAAGTTTTGGAGGCAACCTTTTCAGGTTGCCTCCCGTGTTTTAGCACTGTTATTCTATTTTACTATACACGGGCACTGTATATATGTATGTATATTCACGCCAGGTCCCTATCGGGGTAGGCAAAGAATGTAGAGCGCCAGATATCCCGGTCCTGACATACCTCTCGTGCCTCGTCTACCTTCATCATTCTCTTCATACATGCACGCCGATGCCTAAGAGTTTTGACCGCACCATCAGACAGAACTCGACCTATTTGGTCATGGTAGGTCAGTCTTGGTCTTCCTGGGCCTCTGCAACCATCCACATTCGCAATTATTAATTATTAATATTTATATCATATTTAGGTATTGTATATCTCATTGAAATATATATATATTATATATTACATACACATTGAAGGAAACATATGATGTCCGATGATGATAGTTTTTATTCTGCACACGATAGTTCCTCTATTTCTTGTTCGTCTTTTGATGATACTGATACTTCTCCTTTAAGCTTTCGATTGAATGGAGAATTAATGCGCTACCCAAATTGTTTGAATGTCTGCCACATTAATGCACAAAGCATTGCTCAACACCACTCGGAGCTTTTAAATATCTTTTCTGACGTTAATGTCCATGCTATTCTCATTTCTGAAAGTAGACTCAAACCTGAACTTCACTCCTCTTACTTCAGTATACCAGACTTTGTCCTAATTCGCAATGATCTTATAGGTAAACGAGCCAGGGGTGTTGCTATGTATTTCCGTAGCAGCATACCTTTTAAAATCCTCATATCTTCCCCTCCTCTATATGCAGAAAATCCTGAATATATATTCATTGAAATATCTGTAAAAGGCGTTAAAGCTATTCTCGGAGTTATCTATTGCCCTCCCACTATCGATTATTTCTCTTCTTTGGACAATCTTCTTATTTCACTCTCTCCCGAGTACAAACATCTCATAATCATGGGCGATTTTAACACTGATTTAATGAAGTCTAATACTCGTTCCCGTAGGTTGTTGTCAATCCTTGAGTCGTCAAATTTATCCTTGTTCAACCTCTGTCCCACGCATCATAATATTGAATCTGATGACTCATGGCTTGACCTCATCGTAACTGCTACTGTAGATAAAGTTGCCAACTTGGGCCAATTTGATGCACCAGGATTATCAAGACATGATAAGTACAAGACTTAAGTTAGAATATTAAGGCGCCCAAGGTACGGCCACAAACTATTTACCTTCGAAATTTTTCAAAAATGGATGTAGAAAAGTTAAAGAACGATGCGTTGTCTGTAGATTGGGATTAAGTCGAACTGGAGACTACTCTTGACGGAAAAGTTTTGTTTGTTAATAAATCCGTTTTAAGATTGTACGATACTCATGCCCCGCTCCGTGCTATTCGTATCAAACGCCCTCCGGCTCCCTGGATTACCAGAGGAGTACGGTTAGCGATGTCTCGTTGCGATAGAGCCTTTCGAACCTATAGAAGGGAACGTAGTGAAAATTGGGGTTCATATAAGCGGGCAAGAAACCTTTGTAACCAAATGGTAAGGGTAGCCAAACGCCGTTTTATTCATGATAACATATTGCATTCTTCACCAGCCGACGTATGGAAATTTCTCAAATCTGTCGGATTCACTAAAACATCTTTAAATTTTGCCTCTTTAAATTTATCCTTGAATGAACTTAACCAATACTATGTTAAAGCGTCAGCCTTAAATCAAAATATTAAAGCTAACACCCATCTCTATCTTTCTTCCATACCAAATTTCACTAATCATATTTTCTCCTTCTCCCCGGTAACTATTGACGAGGTTTCAAAAATTTTTAACACACTGAAATCGAAAGCTGTTGGCCACGATGAAGTTGGTCGTGTGATGTTACTCCCCTTGTTAAATTATTTATTACCGTCGCTTACTCACATCGTAAATTTTTCTTTGCAGACTGGAACATTCCCTTTAATCTGGCGTAAAGCTTTTATTACGCCCGTTCCTAAAATTTCCAACCCCAGCCTAGTCAGCCACTTCCGGCCTATTTCGATTTTACCATTTTTGTCCAAGATTCTAGAAGTCCAAGATTCAAGATTCTAGTGGTTCACTCCCAATTAAGTAAGTATATTCGCAAACATGATCTTATATCCCCTTTCCAGTCGGGTTTTAGACCTGGTCACAGCACGTCAACAGCTCTTCTCAAGGTGATAGAAGATGTCAGGTCCGGTATGGAGCACTCCCAGCTAACTATACTTGTTCTTATCGACTTTTCAAATGCATTCAATGCCGTTGACTATGACATCTTAATTGCCATTCTTTCGAAAATTGGAACCTCGCCAGTGGTCCAGGAATGGTTTTCTTCATATCTTCGAGGTCGTCAGCAGGCAGTCCGTGTCGACCGTGATTTATCTGATTGGTGTGACCTATCTGCTGGCGTCCCTCAAGGCGGTATCATTTCTCCTTTATTGTTTTCTCTGTTTATAAATTCTATCACTTATAATCTTAAATGCCCTTACCATTTGTATGCTGATAATTTGCAGGTTTATGCTCAAGTACATCATGATAATATTAATTGCGCGATTGATTAACTGAATGATGATCTTTTAGCAATATCTATTTGGTGCCATAAGTTTGGTATATCGGTGAACACCAGCAAATGTCAAGCTATTGTGTTAGGTAGTCATCATCACACCAGCAAGCTTAATTTAAATAACCTAGCGCCATTACTCTTAGATAACATTCCAACTGTAATTTCCCATAATGTAAAAGACACATTCAAATATATACCTAGGTATATATTTGGATGTTAATCTTAACTGGGATTACCAAGTTAATAATATCTGTAAAAACGCTACTGCGTCACTGCGTTCTCTTTATAGATTCAAGAATTTTCTTCCCTCTAAAACTAAGCTTCTCTTAGTACAATCGCTCATTCTTCCGGCCATTGATTATGCTGATGTTTGCTACTCCGACTTATCTCAAGAACTTCTGAACTAAATGGATCGCATACTCAACAATTGTATCCGATTTATTTATGGTCTCCGTAAGTATGATCACATTTCTTCATACCGTGCCAAACTTAATTGGTTTCCCATCCGGCACAGAAGATCCATAAGGATTCTTTGTCAACTGTTCTCTATCCTTTACGATCCACTCTCTCCTCATTATCTTAAACGTAAATTTAAATTTCTTGGAGTCTCTCATCATCTCAACCTCCGTTCCTTGGACAATCTTATTTTAGAAATTCCTTCTCACCGTACTGGCTTTTTATCCAACTCTTTCGCTGTCACAGCTATCAAGCTCTGGAACACGCTTCCCGCCTCCATCAAAAAAGCTCCGAGCAAGTTGACATTCAAGCGTAATTTACGTAACTTGTATTTAAAAACATCATCATAGACAATTATAATATCTCTTGCTATCAATAAATTATTTGCCGCTTTCTTCTCAATCATATCTATATATATTTATAATATTTAAGTATGTATATTATGTATTTATTTATATATATTATACATATAGATATATATTATATATAGTGTATTATTTATTCGTAGGTTAATTCGGTATTTTATACTTAACTATTTAATTTATAAGTTTTACGCGCCTTTCATTGTTTTCTTTTCACCCAAAGGTTGACTGGCAGACAATGCCTTTTAGTAGCATTAAGTCCGCCTTTTGTACAACATTTCTGTGTTTGCATTAAAGTTAAATAAATAAATAAATAAGGTGAAAACATTTCAATTCCTTCCTTCCAAAAACTAGATAAGAAGAGAAGTAAAAAGTTGTTTTATATTATTTCGCATTAACACATGCTTGTGAAATATATTTTATTTAAAGAAAAATCCTAAGAAGATTCCCAGTAGGCCGCGAGTTTGAGTCTCGCCTAAAGTCAAATTTTTCTTTCCATTTTTCTTTAAATAAAATAAGTAAAAACTTATTCGTCAAAATCAAAATCTATGTTATTCACTTGGCGGAGTTCCAAGTACAGTCACTATTGAGAAGAACTCCCCTACCTAAGAAACTCAGTTGGAGCTCTTTTAAATTTTTTACTTATGTCTAATACAGATAGTCATTTAAATCTAGTAATGTAAATTATATAGCATATGTATTTGTATAAGTAGAAATCAATAACTATCCACCATAATTAAATGTAGCACCGGCAGACCAGAACAGATCAGTCCCCACCATCAGCACCCGTTCATGAGTATGGCGCATGACCATGAGCCACCCGCCGTAGTAAATGCAAGTTTTACCCATTGATTCTCAAGAGCTACTTGGAAAATTGAACAATAAAAGAACTGGATAACGAACACGCAATTACATTTCATTTCATACTCGTGCTGCATTTTACTTAAATATTACGTCTATTACAACCCAATCAAATTGATTCTGACTTCGAACTGAGATTGTTTATACCTAAAGATTTGTAAGGTATCAAAATATATGTTTGTCTTATGATGCCAGCTTGAATTATTGATCTCTGTCCTTGTTTTCTTCTTAATTCCTCTATATCAAGGACAGGTCCAGCAGAAACCAACAATTTTCCTTAAAATATTGTTTGTGGTTGAAATTTTATAGTGTGTGATACTCACAAACCCAGATCCTAGAATAATACTCATTTCGATTTGAAAACGACATTTAATTTATTACTAGCGATACAAGAACAATTCTATATTTTTATAATTATTGTATGTAACCCATAAAATAGCTATAATGTCTTGTTTTACTGTAAAACTACAACTAAAAATGAACTAAACAAACCCTGACATATATTCGAAATAAAACACACTTTTTTAATAAATTTTACTCAACTCATTTGATTTGGATGATCAAAAATTGTTTCACAACCCTTTCTCCACCCAAGCTAAGGTATCAGAGTAGTTTTGGAAGAAGATTAATAGATAATTTTCGATTAAAATAATATTTTATCAAAATTTCGCGGTATTATGTCGTTATGGTTAGACAAACAACGCTCCCACAAAGTTGCGGACGCTAGGTAGCGCTAAACTCGTGCACGGTCCCTATAGGCAAGAAGTACGATTTTTTTCCGGTACGGCTAGTAATTATTAGTATTTTTATTCTTAAATCAAATCTTACAGCCACGATTATATATAATCTAATCAAATCTTAATCTAATCGAAATCATTAAATTATTGATTACTTACTAAGTAATATCGTTATCATAAATTGAGTTTATATAAACGAGCTTAATTTTATCGCGGGTATTAAATCACGATGGGCCGATTTGTGATCTTCTTTGTTGTGTTAAGATTTTTAGTCGCAATATACGCTTTGAGTGAAGTTTATCAACAATGTTTATCATCACACTCTAACCCCTTGAACAATGAGTTTCTTCTGGGTACTTGGTACGAAGTCTATAAATTTCATGTTTCATTTACGACAGACAGGGTACCTTCAACGTATTGCGTAACTAATGTGTTCACTATGCCAAATGCTTCGCAAATACAAGAATATAGAGATAAATATACCTTACCCAACAATCCTTATTCGGTCGATGACAACGCTGTCTTACTCTCACGATCTGTTTTGTACCATGATGGTTTAGTGATGGGCAATACTGAAACCAAATTCCACGTTTTTGATATAAGAAGTCCCTTCGCCCAAGTTCACCATTATGACGCAAGAGTGTACAGCCGCATTAACGACGACTTCATCCTGTCCCATCGGTGTGCTATGAGAGGCCACGAAAGATTTTTACTCTCGCGAAGGAACTATACAACTGGAGAAGAACTTTTATTACTGATAAATACAATTCCTGCAGTTCAATGGATGGGAAAACAAAGATTGTGTGCAAGTTGTACAGGATGTCCATAACGACGGTATTGTATAAGAACGATACTTTGAAAACATATAGATAAATGAAATACTATTTACATAACATATTTATAAATACATCGATTTTATAAAATAAACTTACCATCAAGTAGGTACTGAAATATTGTTTCCCGGAGCGGAAAGATTTAGCTTCAGTAAGATTATCGAACCATAAACGTAAAATTAAATAAATATATATGTAGGTTATATTTATGTTTATGTGTCTATTTAATTGCTGTGAGTGTAAGCGAATTTTATTTTTATTTAATTATAAAAATAACATCATTTCGAAATCGTGAGAAAGATCGATATTCGCCATCACTACTGCATAGTATAAAACAAAGTCGCTTCCCGCCGTTCTGCCAAAAGAGTCAGTTATTTATTACGCTATGTAATAATAATATATCAGATTGTCATAATATAACAGTTTGCTATAATATATTAGTTGGTTATAATATATCAGTTGGTTACAATTAGTTTATTATATTAAACGACCGAAATATTTGTATTAGTTTGTAGATTATTCATCGACTTAAAAAAGGAGGAGGTAGAGGAGGAGAGTAAAAAAAAACAAACAGGTCGAGATGAGAACTCGACCTGTTTTTTTTTTTTACTAATATTTTATTTGAATATTCAAAAAATATTAGTAAAAAAATTGTTCTTATGCAGTCACTATAGGGCTTCATTTGGCAAGGCATTGTGGAGGAACGGGTGGAAGTGTTCCTCCAGGCGAGGTGGTAGCGCCTGGCGGGCCGCGGCCCAACGATCGACGTTGGGAAGTTGTATATATGCCAACTCTTGAGAATACTTTGTATGTGCGATGTAATTCGACTGCACGCCATCTACCGTACTAGATAAGTACTGTGTTATTTTTAGTATATATAAATGACTTACTCAGGATAAATTTAGTATGTGGTCGTATTATATCCTATGCTGATGATACCGCCTTGATATTTTCTGCTAAAACTTGGGATAAGGTATTTCTTTTAGCGCAAAAAGGTTTTGATGTAGTGTCTCAATGGTTAAGACAGAACTTATTATCCCTCAATTCAGATAAGACAAAGTTCATAACTTTTTCAATGCGAGAATCTTCTTTGCCTCCGGCTGACTACTCACTTATCGCACACAGATGTGATTCCACCCAAATCTGTTCTTGTCCCATTTTAACTCGCACAAATAAAATAAAATACCTTGGCCTTATATTAGATTACAGATTAAACTTTAAAGAACATATGAAGGCCCTTACCGATAGAATCAGAAAATTAATTTATGTTTTTAGAAAGCTGCGCTCCGTTGGAGACAAATCATTAGTAAAACAAGTTTATTTATCTCTATGTCAATCTATTATAACGTACTGCATTATTACTTGGGGTGGAGCTGCCAAAACTGCTCTCATCTTTCTAGAAAGAGCAGCAAGAGCTGTTCTGAAAACTTGTATTTCTCGCCCAAGATGCTTTTCTACAAAATTACTATATGAGAATTGTGAAGTTCTGTCAGTTAGACAGCTTTTTATTTCTCAATTGACACTGAAACAACACCGAAATATATTTATCGATCACGAGAAGGAAATTTTACTTAAAAGACGTAAAGTATGTAAAACTAGTTGCTTTAAACACTCTTTTGTGAATAATTACTACTGCTTTCTTGGTCCCTATATCTATAACCGACTAAATAAAAAACTAAATTTAATGAATCTTAATCAACATGAATGTAAGCTCACCATCTTCAAACATCTTCAAAAACTGTCTTACGACCAAACTGAGAACTTGCTAGGTGTTTTAAAATGATTCCCAATAATTTAATTTTAAAGTAAAAACAAATGAAATTTAAAACAAAAAATTAAGGAGGAAGGACTATAAATTAAATAATATAAAATACAACATGCCGCATCCATGTGTGCACACTGCACACATCCATGTTTTGCTCCGCGACTCGAGTTCGTATGCCGTTTCATTTCTACCCTGTATCTATTTGTTTTTATTCTACCATAAACTTAAATTTGAAAGAAAAAATATTTTTTTTATGTATGTGACAAATATAATGTGATTTATATCAAATTTAAGTAATTTTATGGTTAATTGAGTGATGGAAATGTGGCTAACTTTGTGATTTACAGTTATTACTTAGTGTACCTAACTATCGAAGTACTTTAGTATTTCTTTATACAATATTCAGGTATGTAGTTCTGTTGCTAAATAACACAACCCATACTTTATTTTAAAATATAAGGGATTATTTGATAGAAAAGGTTTTAGTATAATACCTATGTAGTATCTTTTTCTCAAGACTTCATATACCTACCATGTTCCATAACAATATGCACTCATCCTCTCACACACATACATTCACTAACATATTATACACAAAGAGAGGTACTTTACACACACTTGTTTTTTATTTCTACTTTTCTTTATTTAAAACAGTTTTATGGTTTTATTTTAAGGACCAATACTATTCAATTTTTTTTTTGCTATAAGCAATTGTTATCCTTCGGATGAAAGAGCACTGCTGTCTGAGATACAAGCTTGTCGCTTAGTTCAGACGCAGATGCACATTGTAATATTTGTGATATTTTTGTAGCAAATAAATGAATTTTATTATTATTATTATTACTGTGAGGTTTCGTCTGTGTTCCACTAGTTGGCGCCTTAATGTAGTGGACGCTACATCACTCCCCTCCAAGACCGGAGGTTGATACGATCGAGGCAGCTGTCAGAACTTCTCGCGGAGCTGTACCAATGCCATATAGTCCCATGCCGCAAGTCCCAGTGAGTCGGATGCGAAGGTCTTCAGTGAGTCAAGGTAGTCGCTGCTGCGGTGATGCGAAATTCCCCTTTGAGTCGAGGTAGTCGCTGCGTAGTAGCTACTGCGGGACGGCGCAGTGTGCTGACGCTGATGTGGCTGCAGGGTAGTCCAGACATGCGCGGTCGCTGCAGGCGTGTGGAGTTCCCTGATGAAGTCGAGGGTGCTGGCTGGCGTGACTTAATTACCGCTCGATCAGGTAATGGTGATGTGAGGGATGACGTCGTCGAAGGTGCTGCAGAGAGTGGCTGGTGAGAAGGTTGCTTCCAATAACGTCGGGGGTCACCACTGTGGAGGAACGGTTGGAAGTGTTCCTCCGGCGAAAAGGGAGGATCCTCCGACCAGGCGAGGTGATAGCGCCTGGGGGGCCGCGGCCCAACGATTGACGTTGGGAAGTTGTATATATGCCAACTCTTGAGAATACTTCGTATGTGCGATGTAATTCGACTGCACGCCATCTACCGTACTAGATAAGTACTGTGAGGTTTCGTCTGTGTTCCACTAGTTGGCGCCTTAATGTAGTGGACGCTACAGCATAAATAATATTATGCAGCTTAGTAGCTATAAATTGCCAAAAAAAAACCTTCGAAGTGATGCTTCGTTTCTTCCACAGAACAGAAAAAACTCTGTTCTGTGGTTTCTTCCGTCACACGTCACGGTTCGACTTTTGCATTGTGCTTTTATTAATTAATTATTATTGTTGACTAGCTGACCCGGCAAACTTCGTATTGCCTCACAATGAAATAATGTGTCAAAGGTTTGATAGATACGGACTATTTGTATGGGAAAATGAAATTGTGGTTTTTACTATTTCCCTTCAATTCCTTCATATTATTTTACCTTTTAAACCTTCCCTAGACTTCAAAAAATCATTCAAAACCAAAATTAGCTTAATCGGTCCAGCCGTTCTCGAGTTTTAGCGAGACTAACGAATTTATTTTTATATATACAGGGTTAAATATATCTAACGCATAAATCGTCAAAGGTGAGTTAGGTACGTTAAGACCACTTCTGTGGTTAAGACTAACAACTTTTGTTCTATGACTTTTGCCAAAACGCAGTACATCACATGATAAGAAATAAAATCGTTTCAAATAGGACTTCTATCAATTGTTAGCACTACGTTTCATAGGTATAAAAGGTACAGACGTCAGCTGTTTACGTAACGTGAAATTAAGAAGTATTAGAACTGCAAATTCCATTTATTATTTTTTGTATGGTAAAATAAAATATTGAATTAGAAAAAGTATAACAAAAGTGTTAGTCTTGATGAGCCAAAGCCTCCCTTTAAGAATTATGCGCTGGTTACAAATAACCTTGCATAAGATAGATGACGCGGTCGGTAGTGGTCATTCACATACGAGATGAAAATAACACCTAAACTAATAAATAACGCCTGAAATAAATATTGTTATAGGTATGATTATTATTACATATTATATTATTTTATCAGCTTTATAGTATAACATGACATAACGATGTCTCGCTGTCGACCATGGACTTGATCACCACCGGCACCCCCTCCCCCTTCCCGAGTCGATTACCTGCAACAACTTTACTATGGTTTAACTTCTCTTTAACTGATATATTATTATGTACATATAGATATATTGGAGTAGGTATTGTCTCATGTTAATGGCGATGCATGTAATAAAGTTTTTTAAGAAATAAAAAAATTGTATTAGGTATTTATTTCAAAGTTCATAAAAGTTTATTGAATAAGTTTATAAAAACATAACACTTATTTTGATATGACTTTTATCTCTGAGCACGCCCAAGGCCAAAACCTGCCATTGTTCTTTACTTAGTTGTTATCAGGCATTATCTATAACGCTACAAGTATATAAACTCGACATATTAACTATTGTTCATTATATAAATCAAGATGGTGGGTTTTGTTTTATTATTTCTCGCAGTGCTGCAGACAGTGTTCGCCTTAGGTGACAGAGAAGAAATATGCTTCGAGACTCATTCCGGGGCTTTGAGTAACGACTTTTTATTGGGAACTTGGTACGAGGTGTATAAATTTTCTCCTTACTTAAACCTGCCGGCTGCCTCATCTTGCCTCGATAATGTTATTACCAGACCAACTGCTTCGGAGCTACAGTTATATAGAGACAAATACAACTTAACCACGAACCCATATTCCTTTGACGACAATCCTGTATTATATGCACGATGGGATGGACACTTCACGGGATTAATAATGGGCAACAATGAAGCGAAGTATCGTGTTTTCAGTCCAAAAGGTATTTACTTTCAAAAACACTCGTATGAATCTGCAGTTTACAGGCGCATCAATGATGACTTCATTTTGTTCAACGATTGTCTAATAAGTGACGTAAAATGGCTGCTGTCTCGAAGAAACAACACCTCTGTAGAAGAACTAAAACGGTTAATTAGTACCGTTCCTGAAATCAATCGCTTGGAATCTCAAAGGTATTGTGCCCCGTAAATTGAAAGATAATTGTATCAGATATCAGACTGTTTATTAGACGATTGTGCATTTCTCGAATAAAATTATTCCTTTTTCCGTACTCGTTTACATTATAAACCTATATGTTTTTTAAAATAGATTATTCTTATCGGGAAGAGGTCGTAGACAGGTATCACAATAACCGTATGTGTGGTTATTGTGATACTACATATTATTGGTACAACTACAAGTCAAATTTAATTAAACTCAAATGTTTTATCCAAATACATGATACACTATACTTTATTACTTTATAATATTATAAATGTGAAAGTGTGTTTGTGTGTTTGTTTGTTTGTCCGTCTCTCACGTCAAAACGGAGGAACGGATTATTGTGACTTTTTATGTAGAGATACTTGAAGAGGTGGAGAGTGATATAGACTACTTTTGTCTCCATATATTTCCTTACCGCCCTTAAATAGGGGGCGGAAATATGTATGGAGCATCCCACAATTTTCAAGGTAGAAAATTAAATCTCGGTATGCAAACTCTTTGAGCCTAACAAACAAAACGCACATAATTTTTTTGAGAAATCTGCCCCCATCCCCAATAAAAATAAAGGGGGTGAAATTTGTAGGTATCGAGCTTTCCGCAGTGTTCAAGGTGCCAAGCCAAAAAATGGTATGGGGACTCTATGTAACCAAAAAAACCCGTTTACTTAATATTTAATTTTACATTTTTGGAAATCTGCCCTACCTTCCTGGAAATTTGTAGGGAGCATTCCACAATTTTTAAAGTAGAACTGAAATCTAAGGACATACAGTCGTTTATCGCCTTTGATGTCTTGCAAAAAGGGTTGTCACATTTATTTTTTAGTTTAGTATGGTCGTGTTTCACGTCAGTTTATGATGTAGGTTATCGAAGTAGGTAAAAAGAATACATGAAAAAAACTCGTAATTACTATTACCTATAAAGGGAAAACAAATTATGCCTCAGGAGTCTGCAAATTGAAAACCGTTCTGCATTTTGAAAACCGTTTTTTTTTTGTCTATAGACTGCAGTGTGCACTTTAACTTTCATGTGAACATTGCTTGTTTGCCACCGTCATCACAAAGCTTTTTACGGGTGGTAGAGTCACAGTGTAGAGTCGAGGACGTAGGCACCACCGCATTACCTAATTTATATGCCACCAAATGGTAGTGTTCGCCACTGTCGTGTTGGGATTAGATGGTAATGTATGGTCCCGTAAAAACTATCACTGCAGCCTATACACATCATCACAAATACCAGAGGTCAAATGCAGATGCGTTGTCACCCCTGAGACCTTAGTCGTTTTGTCTCTGTGATAGTTAGTACGGAGTTTTTTTTTATTTTTTTTTAGTTAGTAAGTACGGGGCCATACATTTACTTATGTACGATTTGCCAGTACCTTGCGTTTTTTCCCATGTAAGAAGTGGGGAGTCAAATTCCGAAGGTGGTACTGGCAGCCGTTCAGAAAACTTAAAAAATCCCAGTAGCACTTAAGTTACTACCTGATTTGGAGATTGTCGCTTGTCTTACGCAGGCAGTTTTTTTAATTTATTTAGGACAGAATACAAATTTTATTACACTCACAAAGTACCTAACAAAAACAATAATTACTGCGTGTGCCTACTTGGAGCGTAATTAGCCCCGTTGCTCACAAATTGACTATTTGCTTAGGACAGTGGTCCCTTAAATATCCTACAATAGATGAAGGGGTTGATCAATAATTATCTAAAAGAACATAAAAAAAATATATATTAAAATTCACATAGTTTAATTTAATAAAGTATCTCTTCATCTCTTCATCATCGTCTTGCATCTGTCGTAGATTAAGAATTTTTATGTTTAGTAGGACAGAGCACATATAGATTATTAGGTACGAGGTGGATCCAAAGTTCGAAGCCCGACCAAGAAAATGAAAGAAAAGTGGGTCTAATTTTATTTTTATTTTTCGACAGTCTCCATCTAGCTCAACACACTTCTTCCACCTGAACTGCAACTTGTTTATCCCCTCGAAAAAAAAAGATTCCGGAAGGTCGGCGAAATACTCGTTTACTGCGACTATCACCTCATCTTTGGTCGAAAATTTCGAGCCACCCAAATGTTTTTTTAAATTTGGAAATAAATGATAATCTGAGGGGGCTAAATCCGGCGAATAAGGTGGGTGAGGCAGCAATTCGTAGCCACAATCATGGATTACAGACATTGTTTCAACCGAAGTGTGAACACGTGCATTGTCTTGATGGAACAAAACTTTCTTACGCAACATTCCCGGCCTTTTTTCTTTTATTTCTTCTCGTAGTCTTCGTAAAAGGTTACAATAATAACTAGAATTAATAGTTTGACCTTTCGGTAAATAATCTACAAAAATAATGCCCTTCGCATCCCAAAAAACAGAAGCCATGACTTTGTTAGTCGACAAAACGACTTTAGCCTTTTTCGGTGTAGGTGAGTCAGATCTTTTCCACTGTTTGGATTTTTGCTTTGATTCAGGAATATGGTGGTGAACCCAGCTTTCTTCCATGGTAACAAATCTAGTCAAAAAGTTCCAAACAGTCTCGCGAAATTGTGAATCGAACTCGTTTTTGTTCAGCTGAAAGCAACCTCGGGACCCAGCGAGCAGAAACCTTATGGAATCCCAATTCTTTCGTTATTATGTGTTGCAACCGGCCATAACTAATGTCTGTTGTCTCAGCTATCTTACCAATGGTCAAACGTCGATCACCCAGTACGAGATCACAAATTTTATTGACGTTTTCTTTCGTGGTAGAGGTTGTAGGCCGTCCACTCCTAGGATCATCTTCAATGCTCTCACGACCGCGCTTAAACTCAGCTACCCACTTCTTGATACTGGAATACGATGGAGCAGACTCCCCCAAAGTGCCCACCATATCTTGATGGATGTCTTTTGGTGACAGGCCTTTTTTATTGAGGTACTTAATGACTGCACGATGTTAAATTTTCTCCATTATTGAAAATCGCGTCAGAATGCTTCAAACAAATAATCACAGAAAATTTATGTTGTGCAGTATCGGAATGAAACTGCGCACAATAAATCAATAGAAGACATACTAACAAATGACGGTAAATTTAAAAAGATGTCATGTCTCCTTGTAGTTTGGGCCACGAACTTTTGGATCCACCCTCGTATAACCCAAGGTTTCTTTCTTTCTAAAAAAAAATATGATTGTTATTTGAACAACTAGGTATAGCTTAAACAATTATTAGATTTGAATGTTTTTTAGTACTACGAGTATAATGCGCTTTTCACGTACGTAGGTACTATCAAAAAAAGAAAGAATTAAAATAAGAAACTATTATTAAGTATATTAAACTGATCAAAACAAATTTTTAGTATAAGATTAGGTACTAGCTGACCCGGCAAACTTCGTATTGCCTCACAATGAAATAATGTGTCAAAGGTTTGATAGATACGGACTATTTGTATGGGAAAATTAAATTGTGCTTTTTACTATTTCCCTTCAATTTCTTAATATTTATTTAAGTTTTTAAACCTTCCCTGTTCTTCAAAAATTCATTCAAAACCATAATTAGACCAATCGGTCCAGCCGTTCTCGAGTTTTAGCGAGACTGACGAACAGCACTTGATTTTTTTATATATATAGACTAGCTGACCCGGCAAACTTCGTATTGCCTCAGAATTAAATAATGTGTTAAAGGTTTGATAGATACGGACTATTTGAATGGGAAAATAAAATTGTGGATTTTACTGTTTCCCTTCAACTTCTTCATATTTTTCTACCTTTTAAACCTTTGCTGGACTTCCAAAAATCATTCAAAACCAAAATTAGTCAAATCGGTCTAGCCGTTCTTGAGGTTTAGCGAGACTTCGTCGAATAGCAATTGATTTTTATATATATAGATTAAATATTTTTGCCTTATGTAATCTACGAGGACGTGTAGACAAAATACTCAAGAATTTAAAATTAATATATTCGCTTTTTATGATAGGTATAGAATTGCGTCACAACGCCATCTTGACGTACCTATCTGTCAATTCAATTTGAAATGGAACCGGGTTTTTGTTCCCCTATAAAGATGAATCTAATAGATTTTTCTAGACTTTTGATTCAGTAGCTAAGTTTCACTTCACGGCTCTTTTTAAGTTTTGGTCTACTCATTCTAGCAAGGTTACTGCGAAATAAAAAATGCGGCACGTCAAGGTGTATTTCTTTTACTGTAAATAAATGATGAATTAGCTCGCTATTGGCACGTAAATTTGCCAAATGTTATTGGGCAATTCTCTTCCATATACATCCAAACACGTTTTCATTAATAACGTACTTATCTGAAATTAGTTACATAGAATAAATGTTAGTAAAAACTATTTTTATGTCTTGAAACGCTTACATATCTTAATAATTCAATGATGGTAATAGTAAATGGTAGTATATGAAACTAGATATCTGAATTCTTCTCCTTTCTCAATGGGATTATTATGTACTAGCTGTTGCCCGCGGCTCCGCCCGCGTGTAGGTCGCTTTTCGCGTAACCTGTGGAAATTCATGAAATCATCCCATGGCATCCCACAGGAATATTTTTTCGGGATAAAAACAATCCAACTTACCCTGTATGTGTGTACCAAATTTCATGAAAATCAGTTCAGCAGTTTTTGCGTGAAGTAGTAACAAAGTAACAAGCAAACAAACAAACATACAAACTTTCACATTCATAATATTAGTATGATGATTTATAATGATGATATGATTTAGCGCTAATTTTGCTAAATTCGCATTTTCTGCAAATCTAAAAGAGCATAAAATTCGCGATACTGACACAAAATTAGCACTTAATATTAGGTAAAATAAGTATCTATTTTGCTCATTTTTTATACTAGGCATTGCTAGGTTGACAGTCGTATATATTGACTTAGAGCTGTAGTACATGCAAGAACGCGGAATAGGCAGCAGCATCCGATCCGAGCGATCGCCAATCCACTTGGCAAGTGGCGATTGTAGCATATTCTTCCCTAATGACGCACAACCCTGGGCTCAAGAAGGCTTTTGTTCAGCATTGGACATCTTTTGGCTAGAATGACGATGATGATGATGATTACTTACAACCAAGGGCGTCGACGGCCGATGGCCTAGAGAGACATATATAGGTAAAGATCCCACCGCAGAATCATTTCGTTCATCCAGATATGCTGCAAACCTAATTTTTACGCATATTTATAATCTAGAGAATATACCTATATCCTGTATCAAAATTTAGCCGCAAGTATTCAGGTACTTCAGAGTGCAGTCAGCACAGATAACCTCCTGTGGCATCCAGAGATAAAGGAATTCTAACCTCACAGAGCCAGATAAGTCGTGACCTGTGTCGTGGGTGCCGTTGTAAACACACAACACATACCTACACAAAGGAGAATGATACTGTTCCATTCATTTCTGAGCCCAGGTGTTAACACTATACAAATTAGGTAGGTATGTCATTTTCAAATGACTATAAAATAAATAATTTGAAATTCGAGCATTTTTTGAATTGCCGGTAATTGAAGTATATGATCAAGTAAAAGTTGGGTTAGATTGCTAATTCTTCTTGTTAACTACCTATTATACAAAATGTACTGTGTAATGGGTTATCCAGTGACGATTTTGCAAGCCCAAAATTACCCGTCTCCTTTGATCTGGCTCGGGGATCGAACCCTTGATCTAATTGTTATTTAGTTTTAACGTCATTATCAACTTACCTTTCCGTAAAATCCCATTGCCCAGCAGCCAACATTCATGCCTAAATTAGTATTGGTCGCACAGTGATTTATCACAATATCATTGTTCACCTGTAACAATTGTTGTTCCTTCTATTTAAAAGATATTTTTGTTCTTTAACGGTCCATAATTAAATATAGGTATCGAGCTGGGCTACATGAGGTGTCTACGTTTTTATAATGTTTCTTAACAGCATACCTTCATCCTACAATGTTATTACTAGCTGTTGCCTGCGACTTCGTCGAGCACGTGATGAAAACAAGTACCTAGGTAATACCCACCGAATCATTTTAACAGATCCCTGCTACCGTCTAAAGGGTCGCAGTTACCTGCTTATCAATATTTTACATGAGGTGACGGCTGCACTAACGGCTCTCACAAGTTTCTATGAAGTCCTAAGTCCTAGGTTTTTTGACACTCTGTCCCAACAACCCACCCATAATAAGCCTTCAACTCCGTTTTACTGATTTTACTCTATTTTTACTACTGATTACTCACGTGTTATCTAAGACAACAATAAAGATCAAACAAAAATTCTGAAGCGCGCTTAACTCCGCGACGGTATATCGCAAGTGATCTACTCGGTTTAAGCGATGCGTGCGGTGTGTGATGGGTGACCGGTAGTGGCAAATTAAAAATGCTCGTTTCTGTGCTTCGGAGTGCACGGTAAGCCGTCGGTTCCGGTTGCTATCGATAGATAGCAGTCGTTAAACCTTGTCGGAGGCCTAATGGGCGGCTTGAAAACATCTGACAGCGGGTTGGCCACTAACCTGTATCTCCACCAACCCGCATTGGAGCAGCGTGGTAGAGTAAGCTCCACGCCTCCTCCCAAAAAAGGGGAGAGACTCGTGCCCAGCAGTGGGACGTATAAAGGGTTGTCTTTATTAAATATCCTAAAATTACTTAAATTAGGTACCTTAAAATAATAGCTAGAAATAAATCAACGTAACACTCACAGTAACGTGAGTACCCTCTTGTTCAAATCTAGTAAGGTTAGGTGACTGGACAGGCAGTACGCGCCATCGAGTGTTCGACACTGGATGCTCACTTAGATACACTGGGAACATACCGCAAAGACCAGGTATTGGATTCGGATCATATCTCACGTACAAAGGCTGAAAGACAATAAAGTAGTATTGCTTAATAAGTATGCTTCGAAATGTTAGTAACCTAAAAGAAGTATCAGAATCAGAATCAGAAACTCATTTATTCATTTAGGGTGACAGGCACCTCTTATGACACGTCAAAAACAAACAAAATAAATTAAAGCGAATAACAATTGATATACATGTCAAACAAGATAAAAAATATATGTAAAGTCAAGAATATCACTAAGATAAAAATAAATGTCATAAACTAATGTAAAAAGTATATCAGTAGAATGTCTCTTTTCCCCTTTAAGTAAGTCGCAATGAAAGAAATTAAACATACGAGGGTGGATCCAAAAGTTCGTAGCCCAAACTACAAGGAGATTTGACATCTTTTTAAATTTACCGTCATTTGTTAGTATGTCTCATATTGTTAGTAGGTCTTGCAAATATCACTTGAGACGCGTTGTAGGTAATTCTAACCTCACATTTGAGGCATTTTATACGGTATTGGTACAGATCGAGGCCGTCCTCAACTCCCGTCCGCTAACTCCTCTTTCCGCAGACGCTAACGACCTGCAAGCGTTGACCAGCACATTTCCTGATTGGCCGTACACTCACTGCGCCGATCTGCGATGACGTCACAAAAGCCGTTACCACCCGCTTACCACGTTACGACCGAGTCGAGCAAATGCGTCAACACTTCTGGCAGAGATGGACTAAGGAGTACATTAGCGAGCTGCAGACTAGAACGAAGTGGAAGGTCAACAAGAGCGACATCACCGTCAATACACTTGTTCTCATAAAAGAAGACAATTTGCCTTCGTTGAAATGGCGCCTCGGCAGAGTAGAAGAAGTTTATACCGGAAAGGACGGCGTATCACGCGTCGCAAGGATCCGTACAGCTAATGGAGAAGTACAACGTTCGTTCTCTAAAATTTGCCCACTGCCCGTTGATTTACCTACATCAAATGGTCAACCAGATGATGCTCCAGGAACCCGAGAGATTCCAGGCCGGGGAGGATGTTCACGCGGCTATACCTAGACGGCGGAGCCATGACGGACGAAGAGAGGGACGCGCGGGGAGATACGTCGCCGAGCGAGGCGGCAGGGGTCGCTGCAACTCACACTCGCTATCCAACCGACCACGGCACAGGCCGCCTTTTCGTTTTTTATTAATCATTTCTGTAAAGCATTTCTGTAAATTCTGTCTGCGATTAAAAAGTCCGTACATCAATCAAGTCTCGAGTTATCATTCAAAATCCACACACAAAACATTGGTCCTTCGAGCCGGATCTTCGAGCTGCACAATATAAATTTTCTGTGATTATTTGTTTGAAGCATTCTGACGCGATTTTCAATAATGGAGAAAATTTAACATCGTGCAGTCATTAAGTACCTCAATTAAAAAAGGCAGATATGGTGGGCACTTTGGGGGAGTCTGCTCCATCGTATTCCAGTGTCAAGAAGTGGGTAGCTGAGTTTAAGCGCGGTCGTGAAAGCATTGAAGATGATCCTAGGAGTGGACGGCCTACAACCTCTACCACGATAGAAAACATCGATAAAATTTGTGATCTCGTACTGGGTGATCGACGTTTGACCATTGGTAAGATAGCTGAGACAACAGACATTAGTTATGGCCGGTTGCAACACATAATAACGAAAGAATTGGGATTAGATAAGGTTTCTGCTCGCTGGGTCCCGAGGTTGCTTTCAGCTGAACAAAAACGAGTTCAATTCAAAATTTCCCGAGACCGTTTGGAACTTTTTGAGACTGATCCCGTAGACTTTTTGTCTAGATTTGTTACCATGGATGAAAGCTGGGTTCACCACCATATTCCTGAATCAAAGCAAAAATCCAAACAGTGGAAAAGATCTGACTCACCTACACCGAAAAAGGCTAAGGTCGTTTTGTCGACTAACAGTCATGGCTTCTGTTTTTTGGGATACGAAGGGCATTATTTTTGTAGATTATTTACCGAAAGGTCAAACTATAAATTCTAGTTATTATTGTAACCTTTTACGAAGACTACGAGAAGAATTAAAAGAAAAAAGGCACGGAATGTTGCGTAAGAAAGTTTTGTTCCATCAAGACAATGCACGTGTTCACACTTCGGTTGAAACAATGTCTGTAATCCATGATTGTGGCTACGAATTGCTGCCCCACCCACCTTATTCGCCGGATGTAGCCCCCTCAGATTATCATTTATGTCCAAATTAAAAAAAACATTTGGGTGGTTCGAAATTTTCGATCAAAGATGAGGTGATAGTCGCAGTAAACGCGTTTTTCGCCGACCTTCCGGAATCTTTTTTTTTCGAGGGGATAAACAAGTTGCAGTTCAGGTGGAAGAAGTATGTTGAGCTAGATGGAGACTATGTCGAAAAATAAAAATAAATTTAGACCCACTTTTCTTTCATTTTCTTGGTCGGGCTTCGAACTTTTGGATCCACCCTCGTACCTATAAACTGCTACTCGCATTGTTGACACTTAAAACTCTGTTGATTTTAGTTTAAGTTCATAAGTAGGTATCAATAGTTAAATCAAGCAAGTTGGCATCTTTTATCCAATAATTATTTTCCCCAGATATGCCTGCTTGAAATATAATACTTACTTGTAAACTTTCCGGGATACCTGAAGGCCTGAATAATGTTAATAAAACCACATGAAAACCCATTTTCGCAAATAAGCGTGTGTATGTTATGTTACACACGCTGTATATAAACACTCATCGCAGACTTTATGAAAAGCACCAAAAAAGAAGTGTATGCCAATAAGTTAATTATAAAAAACCCAAGAAAATCTAAATTTAATCACCTTCTTCTTGAAAGAAGACGAAAGAGCTAGAAGAAACTCTTGATTGTACTTCAGAGGTTCGCCATCTCGGTTGCAATAATCGGCACTGGTGATAACGAAAGTACTTCTTTCAGCTGGCTGCAAGTTAGCCAAGCCGACCACCGAGCAACTGTCCACTAATTCTTGTGAGTAATTTATTTCATTTGATGAAATTCTTCCTCCTAATAAAAGCCCTTTTTTGTCTTCTTCCGGAGGATCTGTGGCTGACAACCAACTTAAGCTGTATTATCATATATCAATATGAAAGCAATTTATCGAGTAATCGTTCAGGGCCATCGGCATATGTTCTTATTTGCAGTTCCCATGGATGGTAAGTGCAACGAACAGAAATTAACAAAAATAAACAGCGACAAAAATGCAGATGCGTTGCAACCCTCGTTTAGCCCTAACTTTAAGACCAAGTTGTTTTACATCTGTTACAGAATTTAAGTTATCATACCGTTGAAGCGGTCATTGCCCGTGGTACACCTATTTAGTCCACCTGGGTGAACCAGGGGTAAAATTTTCTGCCCATGGTGAGTTAGGTGTACCAAGGGTAAATTTTACTTCCGGTGGTCCACCTGCTAGATAGTTCAGCGGAATGTATTGCCCGTGGTCCACCTAACAATTTTCAATTGTGAAGAAAAGGCTAATTCATACAGATAAAGAACGTCCAAATTTAATTTCTTTTTGGTTTTTAACAGACTTCGAAAAAAAGGAGAAATTTATCAATTCGTCGGATTTTTTTTAACTGACTTCGAAAAAAGGAGGCGGTTAAATTCATCGGAATCTTTTTTTTTATGTAATGTATAATTTAAATGTAATGTATAATTTGAAAACGCCTTTACCAATTTGGATATATTTTTTTTGTTTGAAAGGATATACCTCACGGGTTCCATTGTAACCATGTCAATATGTGATGATGGGAACAATTGAAAACGGGATAATTTGAAAACGCCTTTACCAATTTGGATATTTTTTTTTTTGGTTTGAAAGGATATACCTCACAGTTTCCATTGTAACCATGTCAATATGTGATGATGGGACCCTGGAAAAATCGAGAGCACTCTTCAAATTTCATAGCACACTGAAAGATTGTCGGTATTTTTAAAAATAATAATGTTCCGTGGCTTTGCTTTCGGAAAGCATAATTTGATGAAGGGGAACTGATGATGAAAACTATATTATATGGTACCTTCGTAGTTGAAATACCAACTTTTTACTAATTATAATAGTTACACGTTTGTTTAAACAATGTTATTATAAACCGCGATCATTCAAAAACGCCTGTAGGTACCAATTTAAATATATATCTTTTTTTGAAAGGATGGTCCCATCCCATTGTCACCTTGTAGGTAAGTACGTAGCCCATATCAAAATAATTGTCTTATTATAATAAATAGGTTACGTGTTTTTTTCCCTTAAAAATGAAATTATCTTATTGAGTCTAATTTTCGCTTTTTAGTGTTTTTTGTGTATTCATATTTTAGATTTTTAGAAATTTTTATTGAAAGCGAATTTATTAATTTAAAAAAAAAAATTCTAGATTAAGTTTCTAGTACATGTATTGTGTGCTTACCGTTCCAACATAACCTAACCCATATGTTTCGATTCCAAAAATATTTAATCGTATTACGCTGTGCATTACACTCATCTCTTTAGAAAACATGATTCCCTTTAGTTCCAAAAAGTTGAAGTACGATTTGAGACTGAAAAGAACCCGACTAAACATGTTACATATTAACAATGTAAAAGTACATTTTACACTAACACTGATACAGGTGGACCACGGGAAAAATATATTTCCCTTGGAACATCTAGGTGAACTTAGGTGAACAACGGAAAGATATAATTACCCCTGGTACACCCAATTCATAATAGATGTACCGCGGGTAAAAAAAATTTCCCCTGGTTCACCCAGGTGGACTAAGTAGGTGTACTACGGGCAATGACCGCGTTGAAGTTATAAGGCACAAATTGGTGTGATTACTGTGATTTACGAGTAGGTAAGTGTGTTAGTCTTATTATTTCGTTCAATTCATTTAGCTAAACCTTACCTGGAACGTGTGGTGCGAGCAGAGCTATTTTTGCTCCAAATGCAATACTACCGGATGACTGAGTCAAGACAGTAGGCTTATTAAGATTCTCCGTCATTTTACGATATCTTGCCAACATCAAGTCACCCTTTTTCATTTGTTCGAGGAACTTGTTCAACTTGTACTGTGAATTTCGATTATATTAAGGTACATGCTACCAATAATTAACTAATTTTATTTTATAATAATAAGGTTATCATTCGTAGGGCATAAGTAGTTTTGAAGCACCTTCTTTAAATGGATACCTAATATCAATAAGAATTGGACTGCGACTCACTTGACCAGAACCCGGCATTTTGGAAAAGGAATTCATGTTTTATCGCTACAGCAAATTTGTATAAATATAGATACCTACTTTAGCAATAAACTAAACCAGGATTAATATTCACGACAATATACAAACCTCCTCTAATGTAGTCGCTTCATACCAATTTCCAAGTAATACTCTATTGCTGAATACAATACCTTTGTTATCTTCATTTTTAGACATTACTGACGTATAACAAATGTCCTCTAAATTAAACTAATGAACGAAAAATATATATAATACCTAAATATTAATTAATCTAAAACCAGGGTCAAAATTTTAAACAAAGCTATTGATCAAAAATGAACTTTATTAGTGTCAAATAAATGTCAATCAAAATTATGAATTAGACATCACATTGATAATTGAGTGCTTTTGGAATAGAGAGAATACTTCTTAGTAAATCAGAAAAAGAGGTTGAAATTGAGTAGTGATGGCGAGCATTGGCATCAAATTGGCATCGCAATCGGCAGAGATGTAGAGATTGTAGAGTGCTTGACAAGTCGTCCCACTACAAAGATTGGACGCTTTGCGCTGCGCACACTTTAGACAAAATAAAATGCTCGCCAATGGACACAGAAAGCATTACAATTTGAGCACATTATAAGACATAGGTAATTTTTAACAATAGATTAATCAAAAAAGAAACTGAAAACGCGTGAAAAGAGAAACTGAAAATATAAAAATAAATTAAAGCTATTTATTTATTTATTTATTTATTAATACTTTTATGCACATAAAAGATACATATGGCGGACTTAACGCCACTAGGCGTTTTCTACCAGTCAACCGTTGGGTTGTGTAGAAATCAACGAAGTAGGTGCAGCACTGGTTAAAATGCTGATATTACTTTATAATTTTGAGTCAGCACCAACCAAATCATTAATGAAGATTATCAGTAGGTATGTGATGAATAGACAAGCAAAATTCATTACGTAAAGTCACGGCCAGTGGTACGAAAAACTATAATGCGGCAGCGCAACATACTCGTAAGTATAACGCAACTTTGCGACTTGCGAATTTGTTTAACTTCGAGTAACATCAGTATAGCCTATCCTAGCTTTCATACAAATGAGACTGATACAAAAAAACAAAAACATTTTTAATCTATTTTATTAGAACTTTTATCATAGACTAAAATAACTGCTGATTTCTCAAGGACAGATCAAAATTAAGCTAAGTAATATTAATAACAAGTTGATTGAATGGAAATGACCAAGTCCATCAATTTAATTTTTATCAGATTTTTTAAATCAAGCTATAGCAGTCTACATATCAATCCTTTGTTTTTGTTTCTACGTCACTGACGAGTGTAAATATGTTTTCGGCTGTAAACCTCTTATGAATATCGACATAGTTGCGACAAGTGACACCGCACTCCTGAAAACAAGAAAAACAAGTCTCGTACTGGTTCAGAGGTTTGAAAACTGGTAGGTATTAAATAAAATCACTTTTTAGAGTTCTGTACGTGAAAACGAAACAATGGAACATTCATGTATAGGTACATGTAAACAACCACGACTCGCGAGAGTTAAGTTTTTGCCCCATTTAATGCCCTTCGCAAGCCTATCACCATCTCCGGGCAAATTATTTAACTCCTAGGGTCGCACTGGAAAAAGGCAGAGTTCGAATCATGAGTAGCGCAGTAGTATAGACCTACAATCACTCGACCACAGACAGAGAATATGTATTCCACAGAGGCAGTTAATAATACTAACGGGTCCAAAAAAAGTCTGCATCCAATTTTGATTCATCACGCATAAATTTTTATCTGCCACACAATTTTTTATGACCAGTTTCGCACCCGTCTGAAAGAAAGCAATTTTAAAATTAGCCAAGCTCACTTTAGTATACCTGCTTAGTAAATACATATAATCAAATAATAATAAATGATAAAAAAATATGTAACTGGTAACCCAAAGAAGGTTAAATTCCCGAGATTTTTTAATCACTGAATTTGATATCCTTGATGCAGTGCAATTATGCAGTTTGCAGTTTGCAGTAATTCTCAAATTTCAGTTATTTTGTCATAAAAATGACAAACAAGATTGCTCACAAAATACGGGACCATAATAAATTACTATCTACTTCTGACACGTTTGCGCTTTTGGAAAAGATTTTGGAAGGAGTAATGGGTTGCAAATTGCTTTGTTTTTCTTTTCTAATTATAACAACCTTACAGTACCTCATAGGGTAGGTAAGCTATACCACTTTATCCCATATACCCGCAGCAATGCGCAGCAAATTTCATTTTGGATATGCGTCCCTGACCCTAGATTTCATATCGTAACTGACAAATAATGTATTATTGTTCTCTTTGAAATAAACCTAAAAAAATAAAAATCTTAGCCCTTGCCCCTTTCCCTCTTCCGTAACGTCAACGACAGATAGAAAAGTAATGCGGTATTAGGTTGGTACATACAATTCTGGCATTAGCTTACAAGCAAATTTAGCAACTGCTTAAGGCATCACGGCCTGGACACCAAAGACAGAGAATTAGATATACATAGAGAGGCATACAGGCAGGCGTAGCTTGTTTAGGACATCAATAAACCATAAGCCGACACTAGGTAGAGTTTCTAGCTCGAGGATCTACCTCCACCTGCGAGCTGGAAACTATACCTGCCATGCCATATTTTTCCCATTCAAAATACCTTAACGGGGTTCCCTAAGCCTTCGAGACGGTCACATGGAAGTAGAGGTATGGTAGTCCATCTGCAATTACTGTCCATAGTCGCGCTCAGCCGTATGGGCATACGATCTGCAGGAGAAGGTACGCCCTCCGGTGTGTAGCGAACGTATAGCGGTGCAGCCTCAAAAAACACAAATGATTTTTGTGATCAACTTTTAAGGTCCTTATCATCTTTAATAACAAGTACAAGTATAAAATTAATGTATACAAGTATATAAAAAAGTTAAGAACATTAACTCTATAATCGTCAATAAACTCTAGGTACCTGTAATAATATAAATTAATAAAATACGCTTACACTCACCGCCTTTGGTGCTACAATATGGGGTTCTTCAAATGGCGTCAAAAGAGTCCTTCAGGCTGGCAGCGCGTTGGCGTTGCAAATGTTCATAGGCGACGGTGACCACTTTCCATCAGGTGGCCCGTCTACTTCTCTGTCATCCAAATGACATAAAAAAAAAGCTTAACACTAGGAATAAACTTGTGTCATTAGACACACACAATACACAAACACCCAGACCCGAAACAAATATCTGTAGGCCATACAAATATTTGTCCCGGTAAGGGAATCGAACCCGTGAGACTCGGTTAAAATGGTCGTCACACACCGTTGTTCCCTAGAATAATATTATCATGCTCATTTTGTGATATAGATTATTCAAAATCGAGATAAATTAACTGCATTGAAATGTATTAAATTTAGATATAAGATAACCCGATGATATCGAAATATCTTTTAATTGAACAGGGGCTTAATTCTCGTAACATGATATAGGTACATTGTATCACAATTGAATCATTCTGCTGTCTTATAAAAATAAATAAATAATAAATAACGCCCAGGAGACTCTTACAATAGTAGCCCACTGGCGGTAGAGTCTCAGTGTATGGTCCCAAGGGGTAGCGCCACCGCATTACCTAATCTATCTGTGCACAAATGGCAGTGTTCAGCTACATCGTGTTCCGATTATATGTAAATGTACCGTAATAACTATCACAGAGACTATACCTATAACATCTCAGAGGTGGCAACGCATCTGGATCTTGACCTCTGATTTTTGTGTAGACGTCTATAGGCTGCAATTATCACTTAACATCCATGTGAACTGCATGCTTGTTTGCCTTTGCCTTTATGACATGATAATACCTTATACAAAATGGTATCATTATATAAACTAAGTAGCATTAACCATCACCTGCGGATCTCCATAATTCTCAGCTTTTAAGATAAATTCATCCCCATATTTCATTTTCTCGCCATGTAACGACTGATCCGTAGCACTTTAACACAACATGACAATTAGAATATTAGTTCGATCTCAACGAGAAACGCTGTAGCAGATCAAGGCCGTTCAAAAAATACGTACGCATCGGCTCCTTACATCTTACAGTAGCCTCGGTTGCACCACGACTTTTGTTGAAGTTAAAGTTATTGTAACATCCTGCTCTTACTTTAACAGATTTCTTTAAGTTAGAAAAGGATGTGAAATGTTACAATAACTTTAACAAAAGTCGTGTGTAACCCAGGCATTGGTTCACTTGTCTGGGTTACACACGACTTATATGAAAATATTTTAGAAGTTATAGGTACTTCTCTTGGCGACAATGATATTAGAATGACATTGTTTGGCGCGATTGGAAATAATAATGAGAGTGAATTTCTAAGATGCGTGCGCACACCGACAGATAAAAGCAACAGTCTGAAGTTAGTTGCTAAACAGATAAAGCAAGAACCTGGAGTTAGTTACTAAACTTTTTTTGTCGTTTTGTTTAATTTCTGGTACTTATATAAAATTGGAGTGTCTGTTTGTTTTTTTTTTTATTAACTTAAAGTCCTAGTTTTGAACCTTATTAAAATTACAATCTAGCCTAAAAGACTAATAAGCAATTTTACGTTAACTTAAACTTCTAATAAAATTATTTCTAAGTAAATGTCCACTGGCACTTTCTTAGTATGTCTTAAGGGGAAGTCACTTTATTCGTGTGATTATGCAAAATAAATCACTTACACTAATTTGTTTTAACACTACACTAACTCAAAAGGTTTAGTTCTCTTAAGTCTTCTCACTAGGTTCGTGTTGTCGAGGAGCTGGATAACCTCAATATTCACATGATGGTGAAGCCTTTTTTCATGAGCTTCGGCGTATCTTCTGATAACGTTATCTACCAAATCCATTTTCAGGTCCCGATGGAGAACGTTATTGCGTACATACCGGGGGGCATTTACAATGTCTCTGAGCACTTTATTCTGGAATCTTTGTATTATTTGTAAATTACTCTTTTTGGCACAACCCCACAGCTGAATACCATAAGTCCATACTGGCATGAGGACTTGCTTATACAATAATATTTTATTGTGTATCGATAGCGGAGAGTATCTTCCGAGAAGCCAATACATCTTATTATAGCGAATACCTAGCTCTTCGCGCTTCTTCTTGACGTGAGCTTTCCAGCGCAACTTAGCATCAAGCGTCATACCTAGATATTTAGCTGTGTTCGCGTATGGTATTTGTTTTCCATTAATATATAACGGGTGATATTGTGGTCTTTTGTTAGTGAAGTCGATATGGATCGACTTCGTTTCATTTAGCTGGATGCGCCATTTTGTAGTCCAGTTATGTACAACATTATGAGCCTCTTGAACTTTTTCTCCTGCTTCTTCGTGATATTGGCCTGTGGCCATTATAGCAGTGTCATCAGCAAAGGTAGCAATTATATTATTCTCTAAATTTGGGATATCGCATGTGTGTAATAGGTACAGGACCGGACCTAAAACACTACCTTATGGCACCCCAGCTTCTATTTCTTTGAGTTCAGAATAAGCATTTTCTTGTCTCACTTTTGCACAAACAGAGCTTTTACTGTTTGTTATATATGACTCTAATATGTCTCCGTATTGTATAGGCAACATAGTTCTGACTTTATAAATAAGACCTTCATGCCAGACTTTATCAAAAGCTTGTGCCACATCTAAAAATACTGTTGCACAAACTCTCTTGTCTTCTAGTGTTTTTTCAATGACACTTGTTATCCTATGTACTTGGTCTATAGTAGAATGTTTTTCTCTGAATCCAAACTGGTGCTCAGGAATAAGGTTTTTGGCATCCAGTAGTGGTTTCAAACGTCTTAGAAGAAGTTTCTCGAACAGTTTTGAAATAACCGGCAATAGGGAAATTGGTCTATACGATGTTGCTTCATGAGGTGGCTTGCCAGGCTTTGCTATCATTATTACTTCTGCCACTTTCCACAAATCAAGTGCATATCTTAGTCTGAAGGCAGAATTTATTAGAGTAGTCAATTTCACGATAGCTTTTCGAGGTATATTATGCAGGATTTCTCCTGTTATCAAATCATATCCTGGACATTTTTTTGGGATAATATTTGTTTTGATTGCTTTGATTACCTCATTTGGCGTCACAAGTTTTATAATTAGCTCTTCTTGGATAAAGTTTTCCTCAGGAAAATCATTTGATTGGTTTTCACTTGGTTTAAATATATTTTCAAGATGTTCTGCAAACCCTTTGGCTTTTTGTTGGTTGTTAATAGCCCATGTTCCATTTGCACCCCTAATTGGTGGGATATGTAGTACTGGTCTATTTAAATTTTTAGAGGCTTTCCAGAGTGAATAATCGGTGCTGCGATCACTGGTTAGATTTCTAAGAAAATAACTCATGTTGTTATTGTTGTATTCATTGATTTTTCTTGTTAACTTTTTGGTAAGATTATTAAGCAATCTTTTATCTCCTGGGAACCTTGTCATGTGCCATTTGCTTCTTTGTAATATTTTCTTGAGTAAGAGATCTAAAATATCTTTAGGATATGTTGCTACCTTTGGTTTGTACTATGATTTTGGTGTACTATTCCAAGCTGACTGTTGGATGTTCGTTATAAACATTTCCACCTCTATATCTAAATGCTCTGGAGTTTTTAGTGGGACATTCAATTTTATGGACTCATCCAAATCTGTTTTAAAACTGACCCAGTCAGTTTTG
Source organism: Macrosoma leucophasiata (assembly GCA_036365455.1). NCBI lineage: Eukaryota > Metazoa > Arthropoda > Insecta > Lepidoptera > Hedylidae > Macrosoma > Macrosoma leucophasiata. Next base: position 12,978,742 of record JAWQUS010000009.1, on the reverse strand, counting down.
TTATTTACTAGCCTTATGTTATATTCTTTATATATTATATTTTCACTAAGAGTTAGAATGATGGGTGAGTGATCGGAGTTCATATCATTCATTTCATGTACTTGTAGGTAGTTGACTGATATTTTTTTATGAACAAAAAAGTCTATCAGATCAGGTATTTTTTGTGGATCGGTGGGCCAGTAGGTCGGCTTACCCGTCGATGAAAAATTGCAATTAGTTTCTTTTATAGCACTAAGCAATTCTTTGCCTTTGGTATTGGTGAGTCTAGAGCCCCAATGGGTATAATTAGCATTAAAGTCGCCACCAATTATAAAGCCAAGGCCTTTAAGAAGACTTATGTATTCGTCTTTTTTTAAGGAATGTTTTGGCGGGAAATATATAGATGCTACAGAAAAGGAATATCGCTTAGTTTTTATATTTACGACTACAGCCTGATATTCAGGGTATTCAAATTTTCTCTCCTCATGATGTTCTATATTTTCCTTAACTATAACAGCACTACCACCTCTTGCAGTGTTGTTTGGGTGTAGTGCATGATAAACTTTGTACCCTTTAAATCTGATGCATGACTGTTTAGTGAAATGTGTCTCAGACACTAAGCATAAGTCAATATTTTGTATATCTAGGACTACTTGTAACGTAAGTTAAACTCTTGCTAACTTCCTTGGTTTTCTTGGCCATGGTTGACGGCATTTTGTTTTGCACTGGTTGAATACTTGATTTTTTTAGTGTTTTATTTTTAATGCTCTGCATTTCTTTTGTAACCATACACCCTCTGTAATTTGCAGGGTGTGGTGCGCCGCAATGCACACACTTTGGTTTTTCTTCTGCAGATTTAGTGCAGTCTCTGGTTAGGTGTTTGCCTATACATTTTACACACCTGGGCTCTTTGGAACAGTACCTCTGAGTGTGTCCAAAAGCTTGGCACCTCTTGCACTGTGGAACTAAATTTGAAGTTTTTATTGGATGCACCTCAACCTTGCATCCTAGGATAGACTTAATTTCGTATATTTTGTGAATATCCTCTTCTTTTTGAAAGTAGACATGAACATGTTGAGTGGTGTTTTGTCACTCCATCTTAGTTTGTTGACTGCTTCCTCAATTTTGTAGCCTTTGTCTTGTAGCTCTTCAACTATTGTTTTTGGATTACAAGTAAAGTGCAACTTTTTAACCATCACTCTTATTGGTCGTACTTGCTTGTTTTCGTAAGAATGCCAAAGGTACAAAGGTACTTATTATAGGTTAAAAGCTGTGTGATGGCTCTATATGACTCATCATTAACAGCATTTATTTTTACGGCTTCTCTATTCATCATTTTAACGGAGAATAAGACTTCTTTGTGGTTCTCCGAAAGGAGATCATAAAAGGACTGATAGTCCTTTACACCATCTACTATTATGGGTGGAGGAAGTGGTACTTTTTGAACCTTCTCTTTCTCTTTTCTTGGCGCATTGCTGCTTTTTTCTTTCTCTTCTTTAGCTTGAATGGGGGACGTGGTCAATTTCCTTTTCTTCCGTTGTTTCGCTCTTACCCACTCTGTTTCCTTAGCGAGTTCCTCTTCATCTGTGTTGTATTCAGCAGGTGAAGATGTCTTTTCTTTGGTAATAGCGTTATCTGCGTCTTTCTGCTCTGTTAAAAACTTCAGTTGGTGTTGAAGGTTTTCAATTTAGTTTTGCAACTGCGTCACAATACTTTCATGATTTTCTCGTTCTGCTTTTTCTTCAGAATAACATTTGTATAGAAACTGCTCAGTTTCCGTTTTTATTTTAATATCTGTACTTTTTGGGGTAGCCATTATTATAATGATTAATTTTTTTTTTTTTTTTTTTATGTCTGAAGATTGACAGACAAGCAAACGGGCCACCTGATGGAAAGTGGTCACCGTCGCCTATGAACATTTGCAACACCAGGGGAGTTGCCAACGCGCTGCCAGCCCTGAAGGACTCTTTTGACGCCATTTTTGAAGAACCCCATATTGTAGCACCTAGGGAACACCTCAGAGGGAAGTTCGTTCCACAATTTACACGTTCTGGGCAGGAACGAACGTGAAAACCGCACCGTTGAGCACTGCCAGGTGTCCAGTCGGTGTGGGTGGAACTTCTCTCTTCGGCGGGTAGTACGGTGTAGGAAAAGAGACGGTGGCACCATGTCAAACAGTTCCGCAGAGCACTCACCATTGTAGAGACGGTACAACACGCACAGACTCCCAATGTCTCTGCGCAGGCTCAGATGTTCGAGCCTGTCGGTAAGTCCTGGATCGTTAACAATACGAACGGCGCGTTTTTGTAGGGAGTCAAGTGGACCAAGCTGGTATTTGGGGGCTCCCGCCCACAAATGAGAGCAGTATTCCAGATGGGGCCGCACTTGGGCCTTATAAAGCTGTAGTAGCTGCCCCGATGTGAAATACTGCCTCGCTTTGTTAAGCACCCCCAACTTTTTGGATGCCAACTTGGTCTTACACTCAATGTGACTCCCGAATTGCACTTCGTTCGATATGTCAACGCCCAGGATACCGATACTCTTACCAATGGCAAGCGGAGTGCCCTGGAACTGTGGTGCTACAATGAATGGGGTTTTTTTAGCGGTGAACGCGCAGACTTGTGTCTTCGAGGGGTTGAACTGCACTAAATTGAGTCGACCCCAATCTGAGACCCGCTCCAGAGAGTGCTCGACTTCAGACACAAGTCTAGTCCTGCTTTCTTCGATAAGTGTCCGAGAGGCATTTGCACGGCTTGTATAGTGTGCATCTCCCGTGCTATCATCCGCATAGCAATGAAAATTGGAGTTTTGCTCCAACATTTCATTGATATGCAGAAGAAAAAGCGTGGGAGATAGCACAGAGCCTTGCGGCACACCAGCGTTGATAGGTAGTCTATCTGAGCGCTGACCGTCAACTAAGACTTGTATATAACGCTCAGACAGAAAGCTGGCTGTCCAGTTGCATAGCCTCTCGGGAAGACCGTAGGATGGAAGTTTCGCGAGGAGTGCCCTGTGCCAGACCCGGTCAAAGGCCTTAGCAATGTCCAGGCTTACAGCCAATGCCTCCCCACTCTTGTCCAAGGCGTGGGACCAATGGTGCGTAAGATATACTAGAAGATCACCAGCAGATCTGCCATGACGAAATCCATATTGGCGGTCACTGATCAGCTGATGATCCTCTAGATACTGCAGCAGTTGAGTATTGATCACACGCTCCATGACTTTACAGAGTAGGGAGGTTATTGCTATGGGCCTATAATTGGCCGGGTCACTGCGATCCCCTTTTTTGGGTATCGGGTGCACGAGGGCGGTCTTCCACGCAGACGGTACGGTTTTTTGATCGTAGGAAAGCGAGAACAGGCGCGTCAGAACGGGGGTCAGCTCGGGAGCGCACATCTTCAACACCACCGCAGGGACGGAGTCCGGCCCACTCGACTTCTTGACGTCAAGGGATAAAAGAGCTCGCCTGACGTTCTTCTGAGTGAATTTGACGTCAGGCATAGAGCTTTCACAGCGCGGGATGGTAGGCGCTGTGATACCCATGTCGTCAAGAGTCGAGTTTGAGGCAAAGAGGCTGCCCAGAAGGTCAGCTTTCTCTTTTGCCGTGTGGGCCAGGCTATCGTCAATTTTACGCAGTGGTGGGAAAGATGACCGACAAAAATTCCCTTCGATAGCTTTGGCAAGAGACCAATAGGCACGGCTCCCGGGAGGGTGCCTCATTAGTTTCCTGCCAACTCTACCGATGTGCTTCGACTTCGCTTTGGCCATGCGCCGCTTAGTGGACCTGGATGCAGCGTTGAGTGCTCTCTTAAGGCCGGAGGCATTAGGATCCTTACAAGCGTGAGCCGCAGTCCAGGTTCTGTAAGCCTCCTGCTTGTGACTAGAAGCCACAGCACAGGACTTATCGAACCAGGGCTGGTACTGTCCGCCAATGGATACCACAGAGTACGGAATGTAACATTCCATTCCCTGGTGTATCACATCGGTTACAGCATCGGCACACGTGCTCGGATCTTCCGACGAGAAACAAAGCTGCCTCCATGGGTAGGACGTCAGGAACTCCCTCAGTTCATCCCAGTCTGCCGACCTGTAATGCCACACTTGTCGAGTTGCCGAGGGCCGCAGCGGCGCTCGAACCGACAACGAGGTTTTTGTGCGTACCAGACAGTGGTCCGAGGATCCTAAGGGAGCCTCGACCACCACCTGATAGTTGGCAGGATGTGAGGTCAGCAGAAGATCCAGCAAAGAGGCAGTGTGACCCTCGACATCTGGTATCCGGGTAAACCCGGTTACAACTTGTGAGAGTCCATTAGCCAACGCGAAATCGTGTGCAGATCTTCCAGCGAAGTCCGTGATCCGGGAACTCAACCACTCCGTATGGTGTGCGTTAAAGTCACCAAGAATCACCAACTCCGCAGAAGGATACTGCACAAGCACTGTGTCGACCACCTGTTGGATGTGCTCGAATAAGCGGGCTGTCTCCCCGTCTCCGCTATAGGACCTGTACACGCACGCGTATATTCGGGTAGATCCACCGTAATCCACGCGTGCCCACAATAGCGACAGGTCCTTGTCTTCAAAATGGTCAAGACGGCGACAACAGACATCCTCTCGGACATACAGACATACCCCGGCGCGGCGAACGAAAGTGTTCTCCAGAGTATAGCCGGGGTAAGTAAGGTACGATGTGTCAAGTGGAGAGGATATTTGTGTCTCCGTCAGAAAGAGTAGGGCTGGCTTAGCCGTTTCAAGGTGGTGGTGAACGGCGTTAAGGTTGGTATGTAAACCCCTGATGTTGCACATGTCCACAGTAAATGTGGGAGGGGCGTCCGCTGCGTTACTACTCTTTTTTTTCCTTTTGACCATTTTTTTTAATCTTCCTAACAGCGTCGGATAAGGGAAATAATGATGTGCACCGTATCGACCGCCCGAGGGGCAAAGTTGCAGGTGCATCAGACCATCTGCACACAGAGGTGGTGCAATTTGCTGGTCCGGGGGACGGAAGGACCCCCGATCCCCCCCGTGCACAGGCGCCGGGCCCACTCCGGTCTCTTACTCCGGCACGACGACTGCACACGGGACTTAACACCGGTTGGCGGGACAGCCTCCCAGGCCAGAGTTTAATAGAGAGGCCTGGGTTCGGGTCCCCTACTGACCGGCGGGCGGCAGCGGACCGTTACCGTTTCATCGGCTCTCCCTGGCCCCCGGGCCAACATGTTGCGCCCCAACGACTGCTCTCAGCGAAAATAAAGGAAGACTGAAAGTCTGAAGTGTCTGTTTGTAATATTAAAATAACCGCTTTTTACTAAATACATATGTATGTATAATTATTGTATATACACGGTACACAACGACAAAACGTACACAACAACAAAACGTAACCGGCGAGTCGTGGGTGTTTGCATGTATGATTAAATGCATGCATTTACCTCTGCCTACCCCTTCGGGGATTACAGGCGTGAAGTTACGTACACGTACACGGTACATATACCAAAAGAACATTTTACACAATTTTTGTCTGTCTGTGTCTATCTGTCTGTCTGTCTGTCTGTCTGTTTGGGGGGGGGCTAATCTTGGGTACGGCTGGACCGATTTTGACGGAACTTTCACTGGCAGATAGCTGATGTAATAAGGAGTAACTTAGGCTACTTTTATACTAGCAGCGCCCACGACTTTGTCCGGGTAGATACTGAACAATCATAAATTCTCACGCGGACGAAGTCGCGGGTACAGCTAGTATATTATTATTAAGTTAAATATCAAAAAAATCAAACCTCAAAATAACGAATGTATTCCTGCAGCACGGTGTGACAATAGGGGACAGGGTCATGAGGCAGCCATCGCTAATGTTCTGTGTGTAGTCCACTTGACGCTCGCTCACCAATATCGACAGGGCCAATCCGTATTGGGGCCTTGCACCAGTCACCGTACCCTTCGCTATATATTGTATAAATACTAAATTAGGTACTTAAAAATGACTTGAGAATGAATGAGAGAAAATAGCCTAGAGGATAAATTAAACTAAGTATTTATGTAGATCTTTATATACTACAGCATTTTACTATACCGTCAATTATTTACGCTTAGTATTCGCAAACTTATAAAAGTATTTTGTTTTAAATGAATTCAACATTTCAGTCCCTTTTGAGCGTCCGCGATCCCGGGCAGGCTACACCATCAATGTTTGATCACTAATTAACTAGTGATCAAAGACTTGGTTCAACTGTATACCTATTGTCAGCTATTGTTACGTAAGTACATAGCAAGCATTTTTTATATTATCATGCAATTGGCAAACGAGCATACTTACAATTCACACTGATTGTAAGCAAATACTATCAAGCCACCACAATGTAGCCTAAAAATATATAACGGCGCGGGTAACACCGAATAGAGTTGTATCTGGCTGGAATAACGGATGAACCAAAGAGTACACTATAGATACTGAGCGAACGTCACTCACTTTTTGAATAGCAGTCCTACATGATTGTCACAGGAAAACCCATGATGTTCTGTATTGTAAAATATTATTGTAATCTCATCATAAGTTCATGATTGCGCTGTAATAATTAAAATAGGGAAATAACTAACAAGCAGCCTTATTATTTTACCATGTTCCTGGAAGACAACGCCCACGATGAAGGCGCGTGTCGACAAAGATACGCACCACATAAAGGAAACCTCGAATTGTCATCCTGGCACTCCGTAATATATATATATCAGTGTAGATAGGTTGCCACTCCTGAGGCCTAAGGTCTTAACACTCTGCGGCGGAAATTATTGTGCGGTACATCACCACACCATCTGAATACAATATAGTACCGAACATTGCTATGCCTACGTCCTCGAATATCGTCATGACCTCATCAAAGCAGATCTAATAAAATACCTGGCATATCAGAAGCAACTAACTGGACGTTGTAGCCAAACAGCACAAAAGTTCCACTAATCGCTAGAGGTCTCTGAAATACAATGACAAGTTCAGAAAATAATAATTCTTAATACCTGACGTCAATGACGCGAAAATATCAACTTAGGCCACCCTAGTTATTTCATACTTTCAGACTTAACTATTGATTAAAACATATTTTCATTACCTAACACAGTGGTATGCTGAATTACAAGGCCCTGAGTACCTACATTTTTAACAAAAAAACCGAATAGGTATTTACAAAACATACAAAATTTGAAAATGAAATTTGATTCATAAATATTTATTTACCTATTTGTAGCACAGATTTTTTTATGTACTTAATGTAAGTAACAAACATGCAGTTCACATTGATGTTAAGAGATGACTGCAGGCTATAGACACCCACACAAAGACCAAGGTCAAAATGCAGATGCGTTACCACTCCCGAGGCCTAAGGCGTTATGCCTCTGTGCCGGAAATTACAGGGCCGTACATTACCATCTGACCGGAACACGATAGTGCTGAATACTACTTCAGCGGCAAGTATATTAATCTAACCGGAACACGATAATGCTGAACACTACCATTTGGCGGATAGATTAGGTAATGCGGTGGTCTACACCCTCGAGCTACACTGAAACTTTACGACTGGTGAATTGTACATTATTCTTAGAAATATGAACATACCTCCTTAAGTAGGTTACTGAACAAAGCCCTTGATCTTTGTAACAGGAGCTCTCTCCTATCTCGTTTTCGCAGAAATAGCTTGAATTCATACTGAAAAGAAACAAATTAATTCAATATATTGTTTTTTAATATTTTTTTTAAAATACGCCAACACTTACAACCCTACACTAGATAAACCTATGTCGTGGATGCCGTCGTACACATACAACACGTACACAAACACCCAGATGACCCTGACCCGAAACAAATATCTGTAGGCCATACAAATATTTGTCCTTCGAATCAAACGGTCGTCTCACACCGCTGGACAAACCTTTTTTTTTATGAACGGAAGGTGGCAAAAAATCATGCAATTCAGTGATGTTAAGTGATGACTGCAGCCTATAGACGTCTACACAAAAACCAGAGGTCAAAATGCAGATGCGTTTCCACCCCTGAGACCTAAGTTCTTATGTCACTGTGATAGTTATTACGGGGCCATACCTACATTACCATCTAACCGGAACACGATAGTGCTGAACACTACCATTAGTTTTTACAATGTCCGGCAAACCATTAAAAACCCTCAAAACACCCTTCTTACATGTCTAACATGGTATGTTGATAAGACCATAATACTATGAAATAATTTATCACGAAAATAAATAAATCTTTGAGGGTTAAAAAGCATTGAATTACTAATATATAAATTGGAATATATGATAAACGTTAACAATCGTTTTTGAAAAAAAAAAAAAACTATTTCCGGTGGATAGCGTAACCGGCGCATTTCGTGTTCGTGTGTCCATTATCCACTCGACTAAAGGCACAGACCAATCAGCCACTAAAGGCTAGCCCGCTCTGAATTCATATACATACATGTGTTTTCTGACACTTGAACTTGAGCCTTACAACCATAGAGCAACATAAAGGTAAATATAAAGACAGGGAGACAAATACTTAATTGAAAACCGTCGTCGACTATCGTTTTACCGTTATATCGTTGTAGTAAGATTATAAGATAGCAATACCACAGATACATGGATCCGACCACGACGACCGGTATTGTAGGTACCTAATTGTAAGTATTAGGTACACAAGCTGTTGTTCGTAGTGTTGGCTCCATTTTTACTAGACTAGTATAGTGATCTGTGATTTTTACCTTCAGCTTCATGCGTACAATACATCTTAGCCAGTCCTACCCTATATTATAGAATTCTATACTTTCGCTACCTTTCAAGAGATTATCTCCAAAATTCTGCGCAGCTGTTAGTGCTAAGCTGAGACCTAGAATCCTAGGAAGCACAATTAGCATACCTACCAATTACTTGTTATTTAATTATTTAAAATAACTCGTATGATTTTAACGAATAACCTGCCTCGTTCTTTAACCTTTCCTCGCTCCAGTTACATATTAAAACTGAGTTATTATAGGTCATTATCAAAAATAAACAACGTATGTCTCTACAAATAGGGTTTTTCTGGTAAAAATATGTAACAATCAAGTAACAATCATCTATAGACCATGCCTAAACTACACAGCAGACAGTTGATGTCTAAGTTTGTCAAAATACTTGAACCATAACCAAGTCTTGTGCGATTCTATTAGATACTGCTATCAAAAAGTATAAATTGGTTTGGCTTTAAATAGTAGGTACCTCAGACTATTGGACTTATTACGGCACGGTAGGGAATTAGGGCCCTAATTAGGGTGACGGGAGCGGCCCGGTCAACCTAACGCCCTAACTACATACAGTACAAATATGAACAGTATGTAAACTACGTACAAAACGTTCAAAACGGCACACTCACACAAACATACGAATCGACGCTCGAGTAGCGAGTGACTCGGAGATGCAGCACCGCGAGAATCACTTAGGGGCCTCGTTGATGCGCCGTTTCATCGTTTTGCACGCAGTTTCCATACTGTTCATATTTGTACTACTACCGGATAGTGTAATAAGCAACAACCCGGCGCGAGGCCACGCCCACCCTTTCTGCCGGACCCTGATTACCGTGTCGTGTAATAGCCTTTTATAATGGCCTTATTACACGACAAAAAAACAATCTACACTAAAAGACTACGTAAAATTGGTCTTTATTTGGCTGGACTTGGGAGAATTAAGACGAAAAGACCTATGGACGTATCGTACCTATGTCAGCCGACGCGTCCATTTGCGAAAAATACTGTCAAACGGTCTGACAGTATTATGCAGCTTCTTAGGTGTGGCGACCGGCACAGACCAATCAGCCTTCCTATAGACTAAGAATGTTCAATTTATTGCATACAATTCGTTAAACGTTAAAACGAATAAGAAAACATAAAATGCCGAGTTCTAGTAGAGATGGTGCAGTAAAACCACTAAAACTTCTAATTAAAAAAAAAAGGATGGTATTTCTTTTCACCGGTGAATGTAAATATTCGTTTTATTTTTGAAAATTTTATGTACTCTCAGGTCACGGAAGTGGTTGGTAATAAATGAACAATTTAAGATGGCGGATAATATAAGCTAGATTTAGCGTATGTATGTATGTATGTATCTTCACGCCAGGTCCCTAACGGGGATTAGCGTATGCATTGACAGAAACCCTTCGCCATACATAAGGTGTCTATTGGTTCCCTAGTCGATGGGCGACCGGCGACTATAGGATTTGCCTGATAGTCTCTCTTCCACTTAAAACTTGGTATATGTTGTACCAGAATCCACAGATAACTAATTTTAATTTAACCTGTGACTGGTATAACGTGACACAGCACTGTCATGTTGTGCTAAATTACTCAATCACTTTTGGCGGTAATTTTGAGTTTGGATGATTTGATAAAATTTGATTTTAATTTGATTGTCTAAATTATAAATAATAAAATGGTACACAGTCTTTTCAATCCTTTTTATTTTGATCTGTAACTTACAAATAATAATATATATAATTAACGCCTAGACGCCTAGTACCTAGTAGTATAATTACCGCACAATGTAAGTAGGTTTATGGTCTAAGTACTGTACATCATCATGTCGTGTAAGCAACTATAATACTACTCGTACAATACGAAATTAGGTTAAAGTTCAAAACTGTATTAGGGGTTATTGCCCTTCAATCAAGAAATTGCGATCTGGAACTCACATCATTATAATTATTTTAACAGTAATAATACTTTAATACTTCAACAGTATTTACTTCTTATATATATCTTAACTATAAAAAATAGTAAGTGTATGTGGTTGGTGGAGTTGTGATGTAGTAGCTATGTTATTTCAATTCAGCAGTATCAATTCGTGCAGTAATCAGTGCCTTTAAATCAAGACAATGTTTAAATATTCGTTATATATCACGCTTACCTGCCTTATTTTATTAAGTGAGTCAAGAAAATATTCTTCATTGGATAAAATCTTTACCAAAGGATTAGAGGCTTATTCAGGCGAAAGATGGTCTGAGTGTATAGTGCAATTTGAAGAGTCTTTGCATTTGTATAAACTATATAAATCTACAATAAACAACTGTAGGCTAAAATGTAAATCATATAACAATTATCTTGTGAAAGACAATATAGAAGAATTGAAAATGTTTGAATTATATTTTAACAGAAACAACTGCCTAACAAATTGCCTAAATAACAGATTTGAAGAATTGAAACTGTTTATTAATGTATCTGACTCAATTCTTTCCAACATGCATGCTAAGAAACCTTATGAATACTTGCATGTATGCTACTTCCATATGAATGCATTACCTAAAGCGGCATCTGCAGCATACACATACTTGGTTGCAAATCCAAATGAAGACACTATGAAAAATAATGTTGAATACTATGTTCAACAACCTGAAGTGGATCCAAATGAAGTAGTAGATCTAGAAAGTCAAGATTTTAAAATACTATACAAACTTGGTATTCAAGCATACAATAAGAATAATTGGGAAGAAACAGTAGCAAATTTGGAAGAATGTCTAATAGATTATTTTGCATGGGAAAACAGTTGTCGAGCAGAGTGTGAACGACAACCAGAACAAGAATGGATCTCTGAAATCACTGTTTTATTCTCCAATTATATGGCATCATTGCTAACATGTAATCAAAAATGCCAAGATGAGTTAAAACCTCTTTATAACTCTGGTGTAGAGTTTCTGGCTGATGTTTTAAACCATCTGCAGATATCTTACTACCATCTGGACAGAATTGAACATGCAGCAAAAGCTGTTACAAGTTATTTAGTCTTAGTGCCTAATGATGAAGATATGCTAGAGAATAAAAAGATTTATCAGACCATTACAAATAGTAAAGCTTTTGTGGAAAGGTCTGATATTACATATTATTCAAAACGTGACAGATATGAAAAAATATTGCTTGATCTTTTTCAGGAGGAGAGTAATAATGATATTACTTCAAATACAGTCTTTCAATAAATAACTGTCATATCAACTTATATCAATACAAATATATCTTCTTACAACTTACCTAGGTACCACATACTTTTTATGTGACATTAAGGTACTTGCATTAAGATGATGATGTAATTGTAATTGCATGGAAATTGTATTTTTGTTCCTATCATTGCCAAAAATCTAATGTGCCTATGTGTTTAGTTTAAATTTTATTTAATAATACCTACTACGCAAGGGTGTGGCCAGCCAACGATCTAGAGGGAAGCAGCTTGGCTATAGGGAGGCCAGGTTGGTAGTTGATACCTATAGGTACTTAAGGAGCGGGGCTTCTACCCCCTTCCCTCCTCCCTGGCGACACCCATGCTACTATATGTACAAATAAAATGTACCTAATTAATGTGATAATTTTTTTAATTAAATATATTAATTGTGATAAATAAGTAAAGTATATCAATTTCCTACCATGTAAATACATAACTACTTAAGTTTGTATGAAATACTATGAAATTGAATGATAGAAGGTGTAAGAGCTAAATACGAGTAGTAATAGTGCCAAATGTGATTTTCCAGACTTTTTCCATACATCTACAGCTTTCTAACGAACCATTTTTTTAGTAGGGAGGGAGTGGGGGGTTTTCGTAATAAAAATCACCAAAATACAATGATAAAATTAAGTTCTCTCCTATATCAGTTAACACTCCTTCGTCTATTCTCCATGTTACCTATTTACTATAATTAGAAAGAAATGGGACCTGACCTCATTGAAAGGGACATCCACAGAGGACATTTTATAGGGACATCGAAAGTTTTGTAGCTCTACAAATAGGTGTCCATCCAAGTGTCCATGTCAACATCATTCTTTATAGGTTCATGATCATCTAAGTCCCTATCTATTAGTGATACCATGATATTAAAGGATGCATCTGATAATGTCTCCAGCCGCACCCGGCATAATTAAATAAAGTTTCTGATACTGAAGGTAGGTATACAAATAGTAAGGTCAATATAGCTATCGAAACCTTCCGTCATATTATTACGTATTCTCTGATTCTCTGCTTCCGTATCTAGCATGGCGATTCTTTACGAAAAATATCGATTTTAGAATCGATTTCAATCTTGACCAAATAGGTCGAGTACTCTCTTAGGATGCACGCGATTCCTAAGACTCTTGGCCGGGGGCCAAGTCTTAGGATGCACGCGATTCCTAAGACTCTTGGCCGGGGGCCAAGTCTTAGGAATCGCGTGCATGTATTAAGGAATGATGAATGTAGAAGATGCACGGGAGGTGTGCTAGTACCGGGATATCTGTCGCTCCATACTCTCTGCCTACCCCATGATGGACTTGGCATGAAGATACATAAACAGAAGCCATTCAAAATGAAGTGTCAAATAGTTCCACGACTAAATCGACGTGGGAAAAATCGATTTCCGATTAATCGAACTCTTCCATTTCCATAAAATTAATACAAAATCAATCTTATACATCAAAGCCGAGCAAAAAAAGGTTTTTCGGGCAACATCGTCATTTTTAAGTACTTTTACCAAGTAATATTACATATTCTCTGCCTCATCTCATCATTTTTTCCAATCGCGCCAAAAGAAGTATAGCTTCTTTTGGCGCGATTGGAAAAAATGATGAGTAAATTTTTACGATTCACGCGCACACCGACATATAAACGCAACAGTCTGATCAGTCTATTGTTAGTTGCCAAACAGAGAAAAGCAACAGTCTGAAATCAGTTGCTCAACTTTTTTGTCAATTTGTTTTATCTATGGTACCTACTTAGATTGGATGTACGTTAAAGAAGTAGGTGTAGGTATTTTAGTCTTCTTACGTGCGTAGTGTGCGTGCATAAGTATAGACACTATTTTTTTCACTGAGGTTGGATCAATACCTACTCTTCATTAATTTAATTCATTGTTGTTTCGTTGAAACAAAAAGATCGAACCTCGATTTTCTAGGGCGGTGTATCCATCAACATTATTAAAAGTTACTCCTATAAAAACACGTTCGTTTTCTTTAGACTGTGCTTATAGTATCCATAATCCATACACTAGATCGATCCAGTGCCACGGATCGATTTAAATAATCGATTTTTATTTCGGTCTAAATAATCGATTTTCATATTGATCGATCTAAGATCGCCATTCCTATTTGCCCTAGTAGGTAGCATTTGTTAGGTCTGAGAATTATTTAGAAGGGCCTTTATGTAGTGTTCAATTTAATTCAATTATCCTAACAAGATTTAAACGGTCCTTAATAATTATATTATGACAGATTAGGTTCTAAGAATTTCATACAAAATTAATTACAAATCGATACATTGATACGACCATTCGGGTAGCTGGCAATACCTATAATTTATTTGTGTAGTGGCAACTATTTCTTCGACGAATACAATTTGTCATGGTGAAATATTTTTACTTGCGGATGCGTTTTCATTATCTTATAAAATGATTTGTACATGATGTGCTTATTTTAATTCATCTCATCTCTGGGTATGTAATTTGGTTTAATTTAGGTTCACCGAGTTCGTAAAACTTGCTTAATATTGCCATTCTTGCATGTACCTATACTTTCTCATTGTATTTTGAATGCACTTTGCATTTCTTGCAATTAATCTAGTAGTTGAATTTAAGAGTAACTGAGGTTTCTATTTCCAATTATGATCAGCTGATTATTTTTTTTATTAATTTTTGATTAATTATGATAGCTTTAATAAGGAGGATTGATAAGAAGAAATAAATATGTATTTCTACCTACTTGTGTTTTTCAGGACAGAACTTATAATGAATATGGAGGCTCTAAACGATAAATATAGTATTAAGAACCTCTTATTTACGAAGGCCATTCCAAACTATGTCATACCATTTGATACAAGCAGTCATAAGTTATATTCTTGCAGTGATTGTGGAGACAGGTATCTACATACAACTTTTGTATTGATTATTTATTTATTTATTTATAATATTTCTCATATTAAACTCATTAACTTTGCCCTTATAATTTCAGATTTATTTTTGAAACAAGTTATATACAACATATCAACCGTAAATCTGTGAGAATAACATACATGTGCAGACATTGTTCACAAATGAAGGAATTTAAAAACAGATGCAATTTACTATCTCATATTCGATCACACAATTTTAAGACTGCAACAATTAATGTGAGTGACCTAAGGGTTGAGCCATTACCACTGAGTTTATTGAAAGTTAACAAAAAAGGAAACTTAGTCTCAGTTGCTCTGAACCAAGCACAAAAAAAAACCATGTCCGTATGTTTTGAATGTAAAAAAGATATAACATTCACAGGTACTGTGTACAAAGACCGAGCAAAGCATTATATGCAATATACCAACAGAGTTTATTCATGTCCAATATGTTTATTCACATTACCAACTAGCTGTGGATTGGAAGCTCATCTACGTCTTCACCTGAAAACTGCACCACATTACTGTCCAGAATGTGGTATTCAACTGACTAATAAGAGTGTTGCATATCCATTTAGTCATGATTGTGAAGGGTTTAAAATGATGAGAGCCACCTCCAGATATGCATGTCCCATAACAGATTCTCATATTATTCACCCCAATGAATATATTTCTCATTTTAAAAAATGTCACTTCAAACCAGTTTATAAATGTCCTGTATGTGCAGTTGCTTGTTTTAATGAAGCAACCATGTTAAAACATGTAAAGATACACAAGAAAAATATTATAACACAATATTTTCAGTGTGATATGTGTATTGGTAGATTATTCATTTTTAATCAAATAGAGAAGCATGTAAAGTTCCATGTAAATAATAATAAAACAATTTTTGTTTATCCATGTTGGACATGTGGAGTGACTTTTAAAGATATTCGTATGTTACTAAACCATCAACTTAGTAAACATGGCGAGTCACATTTAAAAAAAATCTTCTCCAGTCTATTGCAAAATAATATTGTTGACTCAGATAAAAATAAACCAGCATATCGTGTTGTTAAGAGATGTGATAAATGTTTTAGAAGTTTCACCTATAGATGTCAATATGAAAACATTAGAGATCTTCCAAATGAATGTCCTTACAAATGTTCTTCAATCACTTTAAAGAAGCAAATTATATGTCCCTTATGTAAAGTAAGAATACCTGAAAACTGGACAGATATTAAAAATCATTTTGGTACTATCCATAAAAACCATAAATGCTTAGATATAAAATTAAAGCTAAAAAAATATATAATAAGTAAGTCACATAAAAAGAAATCTAGGCTTGCAGTAGTCCAAAAACAGCAGGAAAAAAGTAAGGATAAAGTAAGAAATAAAAAAAGGACATCACTAGATTTGGAAAATTTAAAATTTGATTGTAAGAAGTGTGAGTTGAAATATGAAACTAAGGAGTTACTAGAATTACATATGGTCACTCATAGAGATCCTTGTATGGCATATCAATGCATGGAATGTGGACAATGTTTCGTAGTCAAACCATCATTTTCTAAACATTTGTTATTAGAACATAACATACACAATGTTCAAGATTATATTGAAAAGAAAAAATGTTTTAATATAAACGCGCTGGATAAGTTTCAAAGTGGATCTCGTGCTGAAGAAGATTTGCCAATAGAAGAAAATCAATGCACGATCTGTAGAGAAAAATTCGAGAGCTCTGAAGCACTGGAAAAACATTTTAGAGTGCACGGTATGGCGTTTTTAAAGAAGAATACGCAAAAAAGTCCTTAACAATTTCACACAACTACCTACCATGGGTTATTTTTCAAATTAACCTACCTATTAGGTATAATATTTACCTACTTATTTGATATATAGGTAAGTAAGTACTTAGGCTTAATTGTAAACAAATATGTAAATAGGTATTAAGTAAATGAATAAACTAAAATTTGCAAGTAACTACCTAAGTACGAAAGTACTTACCTATTTTATAATTATTCAAATCCACTGCTTTCGTCCAGAATTCAAAAATTTGTACCCCACCCCGATTAGTAAATCAAGTTATAATGAATAGTTATACATGAACTTCAATTACATGTTTATGTATTTTAGTGTGCGTCAGAATGGCCGGTCACTACTCGAGTTATAGGTACTTAGTAATTAAAATTTTATTTTGTTTTTTTTAAGTACCTCGAGACTTTTCTGAAAAATTACACTTTTGTACTCCATTTTACCTAACTTATTTACCTACATACTTATCATAATTGGCATTATGGTGAATCATTTAGTAAATTTATTTAATTGAAATTAATAATTAAACAATTTAGAAGGTTTTAGACCTCGAATAGCAAAGAAAAAATGGCTAAATAAGTTGATCTCAATTTTCATTCAATTTTATTATTTTTATAACGTTTATGTGATTATTTGGAGTAGGCAATTAGATATAATATGCTGAAGAAATTATTCTGAATTCAATCATTAAACATTGAATTCTTACTAATGAGTTACTGTCTACTATTCGAGTCACTGTGTACTGCAGTGTTGAGTTACAGTAGCCTAGTACATACCAGAGCAATGTGGCTCATTGCCCATTTTTTTTAAACATGGTCTGGCAACTTTAACATTGTCCTTGTCATATTTGTCTTGAAATTATACTACAGGGAAAAAGATAAATAACCAATGCATGTTGAATGTGAATCGTATTCGTATCGCTACATCAATTTTTTCTTCATAATATGCTCAGCAAAATCCAAGTTACTGTTCCCTACCCGACCCGAAAAAAATATTGGAAAACTTAATTTTAACAATTACACATCTGTTTGTTTGTCTAAAGCTCAATATTCATGTCAGTGTAAGTATTATTTAAAGTTTTAAGTGTTTTTTGTACCTAGGTATACTTTTCATTTAGCGCCTTAATATACGTAATAATCATGCAACGTAAACATCTATGCATCATTTGCTATTTCCTTACGGTAGGCGTTCAAGGTTTCGTAAATTGATTTTTGTTAATAACTATTTATCCTTAAAAGCTACGGAATCCAGACCGCTAGGTTTTAAGGTAGCAATTAGGTAGCAATTAATAGTGAAAAAAAACATTTCGATAATTCGCAGAAGTTTGTACATACGGGATGAGTGACCGGCCAAGCTGACGTCAGAATGGCCTGTCACCTTTAAAAGTGATATATTTTGAAAAATGCGCAGGTAGCAAATATTTCATGTTAGGTAGCAAATACTAGCAAATAGGTAGCAATTATCTAAATCTATATCAACGTTAAATATGAGTAGTGACCGGCCATTCTGACGCACACGTATTTTATATATTTTTTATTTAAGAAATAAGTTTTCCTCTATCTGTACGAACTGTATGCACACCCTATGCATACTAACCCTATCTCTATACGGCCGCACATAAAACATGAACCTACTCACACACGCACACTTGCGCAATTTGATGTAGCGTAACCTGTGCACCCCTATTTAACACTCGTTAGTAAAACGATTGATTTTCACTATTTTATTTCTTAAATTATTATTTAAAAAATCCACGTCTCAAGTCTAGCATTTAATTTTGGATAGAAGTTTCTCATTCTCGTTTGTATTGACGGGTCACCAAATAGGTGACCATAATTTCCTTAATTGTAATTAGGTAATTTTCGGTCAAAAACAGTCAAAATATTACCTATATTTAAAATACCTGAAATCGATTCGGTTATCGAATCGGAATAAACTAGTTTCGGGTTCTACATTCAAACCTCATAAATACATAAACACGTTGTATAAAAAAATAACAAAGTAGGTACACATTTCAAATATGCAGACAAAAAAAACTTTTCTAATGGAGGACCTCCTTGCAAAAATACTTAAGTAGATGCCTAATAAACAGATATGACGGCGCCAGGGAGTGGTAGGCAACTTGCACTCCTCCCCCGAGATTATAAGCTGGTGACGCCCTTGATAGCGGGTAGGTAGATAATAGTAGATATACCTACTATAGGTATTCAAATTGGTAATTCTGACTACCCGTGCACAGAGTGCACACTACCAGTACACTTCTGAGGCTTCTTCAAGTTCGTCGGATGAAACACCTTGAACATTATGTAACTCGATTGACATCAATTTGAAAAGCGCTGCAGTACAGTGCTGCTGTGACGTAGGCGTGATAATAACACCCATCATTTTAGGAAAACGGGAAGGTACTGCAGATAGCAAATTTTGTTTTGGATGTAGATACCATCTTTCGCTACTCTATACTAGACACTTTAATAAATACATTCTCTCTTATGCTTTATCCCATTGCATGTAAGGTTCACACCTGCACAACAAACATAGCAATAAAAATTGCTTCGTGAAAACGTTTCGCTGCTTCTCGTTAGAAGTCTACGATACAATACTGTATTCATTTATACGTTCTATGACTGATATAATACGTCTAAAGAAGCACTGGACATTGTAACAGTCAACTTTTATTTGACTTTATAATAAAAATATGTTTAAGTAGTAACTTTAATTGAAATAACAAATGAAACAGGACTTGCTTGTGATACGATATACCATAATTTATATTGTTCAGCTATCGTTTTTATACCAAAACACAAGTAACACAACACAGTAAGGTATATAGAAATATTTTTTGGGTTGTCGCATTGACTCTTGCAACAGGATTAAAAACCACGAGTAGGTCAGGGGGAAAGAAATGCGATCAACTGCATTTATCAGAAGCACGCGGTTCCCGCTCACTTGCGATTTCTACTCCTCCTGTTCTGTGGTTTCACCAGAAGAATGAAAGAAGCTTTGGAAATTTTCTAGATAAGGGCGCCAAAACTGCGATGCGATGCCATACAACGCCGCATCGCAGGAACATGCGATGCGTATTGCTGCGATACGGTTTCGTCCGGCAAAGCGTTGGTTCGAGTGACCATAATTTTAACGGTAGTCAGCTATATTTGGACGTGATTTTAAGGAATAGTGATATAGTCCGCAAAAAGGTTTTTGCTCTGTTGTTATTGTTAAAAAGATACCTAAAGATTTTGAGTTCAACCATTCGATTATGAACGCTGATGGGAATAATTTTACTCGAAAATACTGTTCTTTGAGAATAGAAAACAAGATACATTTATTGAATTATTTAAGAATGAGCGTACGAATGAACTCTGTTGGTAGAGTTACAATGTGGGAGCTCGAGGGCGTAGGCGCCACCGCAGTACCTATCTGCCGCCAAATGGTTGTGGCCCCGTTACAACTACCGCAGAGACATAACAACTAAGATCTCAGGGGTGGCAACGCATCTACATTTAGACCGCGGATACTCCACCAAAATTCCAAACAAACGCTAAATTTTGGTCTCTATTTGCGTAATAGAGACCAATCAGTGACGTGTATTTACACGTGCACCTGTGTGCGTAGCACGTAGAGAATACCAACGTCGCCCATAAGAGGAGAGGAGGTTGGGTGAGGCGGGGAAATCGGGTAGACGTCGGAGTGTCCATTCTATACGTAGTATTAATATATAATTATATTCTCTGCCTCTGGTCTTTGTGTGGCTGTATATAGGCTGCGTCATTTCACATCTATGTGAACTGCATGTTGTTTTACCACCTTTATTACATAAAAAGAAAGTAACATTATTTGGGAATCGGCGGCCGATGGTTGTTTTTAAAGGCTAATAAATGTTGCAAAGATATAACCCTTACCTCTTATTACACAAGATGTTTCGGCTGATGCTTTCATATTATTATGATCTCATTTTAAGAACGCACGTTCTTAAGTTTTGTTAGCCAAGAACACTGAAACAGAAAATTAGAAATAGGTAAGCAAGTACAATGTTCTGGTGGTTAACCATAGCAAAGGCGAAAAAGAAGAGCAAAAATGAACAACGTCATTTTTGCTCTTCAAAAAATCAGAAGATCCGATAGATAGTCAGGAAACTCGCCGCTTGTCCAAAATCTATGAAGTATCGTTTTTGTTACGACCGCATAAAGTAAGGGACCATGTCGCCGAGCGGCCAGTTCCCTGATAGTAGGTACTACTTACTTACAACTTAACTACTGCAAATACAAACAATAGTGGTATTTCTCTCTGTCGGAAAATGACTATCATGTTCTGATTATTCAGAGAAAAAACATTTTAGGTAGGTACTGGTGGTAGAGCATCAGTGAAGCGGACGTAGGCGATACCGAATAACCTAATCTACTTACGGCTAAATGGCAGTGTTCAGCGCTATCGTGTTCCGGTCAGGTAGTATATGTATAGTTTAGGCCTCAACTAACCTCAGGAGTTGCAACGCATCTGCACCGAAATCTTTGATTTTTATTTAGATGTTTATAGGCTACAGTGTGTATGTGTGTATGTGTGTGTGTGTGTAAGTGTGCGTGCGTGCATGCGTGCGTATGTAAAAATCAATGCCACTTTTCATTGTAATTTTATAACTCACGAACGGGCTCAGCTATCCAAACCAAAAGTTTAGGCTTTGTTTGGACTATTTAGTAGATGGTTTATGGCATGTGAAGTTTGCCCAAAATTGGTAGAGCGGTTCTTCATTTATCACATTTTTTGTAACAAATGAATTCAATTAATGGTGGATCATTTTGTAAATCGGGATTTTTATGTCAAATTGAACCTTTTTTCAGATGAGGATTGTGCTATCAAATTGAAAGTTTTCAGTGTTGACAGTAAAAGCATGTTGTTATGTCTATCTCTTAGACTAATTGAAACTAATAGACCGATTTAAAAAAAAATCGACGTGTGGCACTCGGGGACTGCCGCGGTAAAGCAATTGCATAGCATTTTGTATCAACTTATGCAATTAAAATTATTTATATATTTTATTTATGCAGTATTTCTTTTTTTCTTTGATATTAATTCAAGTTACACTTTTTGAGCGTGGTGACCAATAAGAAAACATTTTTTTTTCTTTTATTAAATACTAGCTGTCCCGGCAAACTTCGTATTGCCTCACAAAGAAATAATGTGTCCAAGGTTTAAAATAAAATACAGGATATATCTCTTTGCTCTCCTCTCCTCTCAGATATAGCCTAAAGTCTTCCTCGATATATTTTATACTTTAGGCAGCGTACGCAAAATAAGTAACTTTTCTGGTTGATTTTTTACACTTTGTGTCTGAAAAACCCAAATATCTTACGGAACCCTATTTTTTCCAAAGTAAAATCTAGCATATGTTACCCGTGGATAATGTAGCTTTCGAATAGTGAAATTTAAAATCGGTCCAGTAGTTATTGAGCCTATTCAATACAAACAAACAAACAAAAAATATTACCTCTTTATAATATTAGTTTTGAAAAAAGTTAATATTGTTTGAAATATTTTTATTATTATACAATACTTATAGCGTGATTGTTTATTCGTTACGGAATTTCTGTATTCGGTCCCCGCGCTCAAGGCCCTCGATAGAAGCTATGTAATGGCTTAAAAATCTGTGTTAGATAGTCCATAGTCCATTCATCGAGGAAGACGAATACATCACGCTAAGATGAATAAGAGAGGAGCAGCAATAAAAAATATTGCAAAAACGGAAAACTCTGTGATAGTAGCCTCGCGGCTAATGTTATTAGTAACCGTGCGAAGCCGGGCCGGGCCGCTAGTTCTATATAAAAAAAAACTTAAAATACCTAATACAAACAAGTATCTACCAGTGAACTGTCTGCTTGATTACACAGACACCTATGCAATGGTAATAAAAGCTATATTTGATTAATTTTGGTTAAGTGGAGAGTTCCCAGACTGTACATAAAGAAGACGAAAGTACAAACCACTAAGTGATAGTTATATTTATTTTTATTTGTGATACTAAATTGATCTAATCTCATAGGAACCACAGTTGATCACAGATTTCCTCCAAAATTTTCTCTAATCAGAGGGCGTAACTCGGTTTGATAAGCATTTTGTAATACCTACGTACATTGTTAACACCGACATTGTTATTAATATTAATGTGTTGTTAATTACCAACATATACGTAAGCGTAACTAGCAATGTATCGCAGTGTCTATCAAAATGTCAAACTCACATTGCACCTAATACACCCCCTGATAGGACAAAAAGTGATAGAGATGATAGAGTCTCATTATTTATAACATAGGTACTTATATTAACAGCCAAAAGAATTAACTTTATAGAGTGGTTAACTATTTTCTGACTCTCTTTCTTACTGCGAATGAATAGACCGCAAAAAATGTAACATGCAAGTACCTGAATATAGAATCTAACAGCAGCGATGACCCTGAGGCGGTGAGACGTATTTTTGATATCAGTTATTTTTGGTATTTTTGTATCAGGAGGTATTAGTTTTTTTTTGTATTTGGAGAGGCGTCGCCATGAGATCACACACCACCTAAAAAGTGCACTAGGCCCGCCACTGTCTAAAACACGCAGAACGTCTATTTATTGTTCATGTAGAAGCATGTAGATATCTGTCATGACTTATGAAAGGACGGATCCAGTATTCCAGCCTACAATAGAAATACTATCAAGAACATTACAAACACCCATGCTATTCACAGGAATGGTACCTATAGGGAAGTATCTACTTAGTTCGCAATAAATATGACTATGGTACCTACTAAGTAACTATTGCAGCCTTATGACAATAAAACTGACACAAAAGCAGAGTCTAACAGAGGTTATACACTCCTGCGGCCGAAGTTTTTGCCTCAACGATAGACACTGGAACTATACGATCGGTTTACGAGAATAATAATAAAAAGCAATAAGGAAATACAATATTTTATGACCCGGGAGGAACCGCCCTTGACTTTGGACGGTGGGTTCGTCCGAGGACCTAATTCTTGTAACATTGCACAATTTAAACACAAGAAATGTTCGCGACTGAATCTACTTTCTTGATCCAACGAACGAGTGATCGTTCGTCGCGACATCGATTTTATTGCGATTCAAAAGATGACTTTGCTGGACAATTACGATACTGAAAAGAGATTGCCAGAAAAAGTTTAAGACTCATTCGTCATTATATTAAAATTAAATAAATATGTATGAATAATTATATATAAATAAATACAATTTGCTAGAATGACACGCATCCTTGCCACTTATTAACTTATAATTACCTATAAATACATAAATAGATATTTTGTTTCAAATATTCAGACAGACAAACTTTTTTCCATTATTTACTATTTACATGAGATAAAAAATTTAAATGGTTAACATCAATTTGTTAAGCACTGCAGTACACTGCTACTCTTACGTAGCCTGGTAATTAGGATAATTTCAGGGAAATGGTAACATACTGCAAAGTATTCATCAAATTGATGTCACCCAATTTACATAAGAAGCATTCAGGAATATTCTGTGCTTAAACACATCATTCTCAAGTTATAAATTTTATTTCACAATGTGGTAACCACAGTGAAAACAATGTTTAACCATGTATCTTAAGACCCAAAATCAAATGCATGACAATTTATTTTTTTTTACATTCATAAAATAATACCTACTTAGTCAGTAAAATTTTGTCATAAGAAAAAATATATTTGACTACCTAGGTAAGTTTTACATCTCCATGTAGCTATTTCAAAATTTATTGGTCCATAATGGCATAGAAAAAGTTGAATGAAATGAAATGCTGATGCATAGAATTTAACATTGAACTCACTGGTCTGATGTAATAATTAGCGATAACTAAGCCAAACATTTACCCCCTTATTCATAAACGTACATTAGATACGTTTTAGCTATATAATGCTTTGTCTTTGTCAGTTGCATTGTCAAATGTGCAGGATAGAAAAAGACAAAGAAGAGATTAGCAACACTTTAGCTAAAATATGTTTATGAATAAGGGGGTTGGTGTATACTGGCGGGTATGATGTATATTATGTACAGTATAATAGTCAAAATAAAACCTAAGACTTGAACTTATAAGGCACCCACCTAGTGGCAAGAAGATGAAAATATTCAGGATTAAAATTACCATTCAACTATTATTTATCTTCAAATGACTAAGGAAGTATATTACCCACATAAAAAACTTATACACTGTCACATAAATAATAATATTAGGTAAACAAAAACATTAAAAAGAACAAGATCTAAACTTCATCTAAACAAATTAACGTTTTATTGAAATTTGCTATATTGAACAATATGAAAGTTTTCTATTCAGTTGTGTTGATTCTCTACTAATGTTTTATCAAAATGTTTGGATGAGATAGTCTTTCACATCACAGTGGTAGTTTGTTTAAGTCACCGGCATCCATTGTTAAATTAGGTAGGTGGGCACTGGGCACCCCATAAATTGTCAACAATTAAATAGTTCAAAGGTGTCTACATTCATTTTAATGTTTAGATAAGTACAAGGGATGATATGCTGAAGCACCTTTAAGTGAACACCTACAAGTGGGGCAACGTTTTTCAATTTTTATAGAGGCTTCTAAGCATTTCAGGCAAAATACATGTCCACATTTAGTAGAGCCTAATGGGTTGCTACCAAGTTCATCCCAACAAATGGGACAATCTCCAAATTTTTTTGACTTTCTTCGCACAGATGAAGTTGTTTCAGATATTGCTTCACTTACCTTAAAAAAAAATGCAAGTTAGTTCTAGGAATCAATCTATGACTGTTTGCAGGCAGGTTAGTAAGTGCTTAATTTTCCATTGATAACATTGGCATTAGATACCATTTTTTTATTTAACAAAGGTGGCATACAACCATGCAGTTCATACAGATGGTGATATCTGCACCCTATAGACATGTCCACAAAAACTGGAGGTAAAAATGTAGATGCATTGCCACGACTGAGACTTAAGATGTTATGTCTATGTGATTGTTACAACGGAGCATAAAACTCAACTGTGTTTATTAACCTAACAGCAACAGCACCCAATATCTTAATCACAAGGAGGCTTATATAGTTGAGTTTTAAGATATCTAATCCAGCTAGAATTCAGTTGAGCTATGGAATTGGTCATATCCTGAATTTTACTTACTCGTTTTCCATTTGTTGCTGTTTTTATTATTCTATTAGAGCGGCGGCGTCTTGAATCATTTCCACAAGATGTAAATGAATCGTCAGTATCTAATTCAATAACTACATTAGATAGGGTGCAGTGGTCAACCAAAGTGAATGAAGAAGTTAGATCAACTACTTCGCATTCTTCACTAGCAGTCATAGTATTTTGAGTGCGTAACTCGGCTCTTGGATCCATTATAAATATAATAAGAAGGAAAACGGAGAAATCGGCAAAGATTACAGAACATTAAACGAAGCACGACGCAAAATGTATTGTGGTAGGTGAGTCTATTTGCAATCTTCACTCTCACCCTTTCCTCTACTTTACTTAATCCTTTCTTAACCTTTAGCCTTAGCGGGGTTAGCGAACAAACAATCAAACAAAGAAGGTAATCAACCAACACAATTTAAACAAAAAATCAACAACTAATCAAGAAATCAATACAATGAAGTTCAATCAACAGATTTCAAATTTCAAACAAACCAATTTCAAGTAGTGATGCGACTCGAGCCCTGTTTTTACTCGAGTCACTCGAGTGAATTTGTCAAACTCGTACTCGATTGAAAAAAAATATTACTCGAGTCTCTATGCACTCGAGTTACCGAGTCAACTCGGCGCATCGAGTTAATTCTGTTGCCACTTCACTACTCTATTTTACTTATCTGTGTCGGGCCGGTACAAACAAATCAAAACTGACAGGTTTAAACTTGCATCTCGTAGTTAACCGTACTTTAAGTTTTTTTTTACCAAAATTGATTGAATATTGAATATTAGTGTTTAAAAGTGAAAAATACGTAAAAGAGTTGATATTCTTAGTATTGGTGAATATAAATTAAAGTGTAAAAGTGATTATACCTTAGGTATTTGATTGTAAGTAACCTACTTAATTTTATTGTTAAAAAATATGAGTGAATAAGAAAATAAAAATTGCACTCGAATTGCAAACTTGTAACTCGAGTGAGATTTTTACTCGAGTGAGATTTTTTACTCGAGTGCCTCGAAAACTCGGGTATGACTCGAGTGAAGCTGTAAAATTACTCGAGTCACAAAATTCCATTCGAATCGCATCACTAATTTCAAGATGATTTACAAGTCTTGGTTTTTTTTTAATAATTAGGCATCGCTATTACTCATATTGCCAGTGTCAAGTAAAACGATATTTCGTATTCTTAAGCAGCGACAGGGTTTTGGCGGGAACCTTGAAAGATGCATGTGGTGCTCTTATTTTATTTCATTTACTTGGTGTATTTTTGAGTTATATTAAATAAAGTTGGTGGCATTTTGTTTGATTTATGCTTATTACAGTGCTCGTGTATAGTGAAATAGAATAACAGTGCGAAAACACGTTTTTTTTGGGTTGCCTCCAAAACTTCATTGTATTCATTGTTCTGGTAAAGTAGCCATCGCTTTACTAGAATTACTGACTGTGACTGACTGACGGACTGATAAATTGACTGGCGACTCTGACTTTTACGTTGCATACGAATACGAAATATCGTTTTACTTGACACTGGCAATATGTATAACAAGCGATGCCATTAAATAAAAAAAAATAAGCAGCGTAAAAGTCAGAGTCAGTCAGTCAATTTATCAGTCAGTCCGTCAGTCAGTCACAGTCACTACAGGCTACTTTACCAGAACATTTACATCATGAAGTTTTGGAGGCAACCCGAAAGGACGTGTTTTCGCACTATGATTCTATTTCACTGTACACGGGCACTGTAATAAGCCTAGTTACCTAAATCCTTAAAAAAATTGAATAGAAACACTTTTCTTTACAAACTAAGTATTAAATTGACTGAACAATGTTTTTATTCACTGTACGAATACTTTAAATGACTAAAACACAGATAACTTTATATTGGAATATATAAAGAATATATTCCAATATAAAGTTATCTGTGTTTTATTTTGGTTTTACTTGACAAAAACGAAATGTTATAATTATAAGAATTTTATTTAATTTTGAATTTTAGTCTAAGGCATTAAGTAAATAAAACAGCAAAATTAAAAATCGATTAAAAAATCAATTATTGTGGTAAAAGAAATCGAACAATTAAATCGATTATTTTGGAAAAGTTATCGGTTATTAATCGATGTTTAAAATAATCGATTACTTTTTACATTATTTGTATACTCTGCATCCCTGAGCAAAAAGCAAGTACCACAGAGTACATTGTTGGCAAGTAGCAAAGTAGTGGCAAGTACTGAAACAAGTATTTTAATTCAATTTTTTTTTATCATAACACATCAACACATTAATTAAGTTAATATTGAAAATATTTGATATTTCTTTCATGTTCGCTTCGTTCCATAAATGTAATATTGGTGCTCTTTTGTGTTTTCACTTACATTTTTTCTAGGTAGAGTTATCTTTTGTGGTGATAAATCTGCTCAAATAAATTGGCAAACTGGCACCAGTCAAGTATGTGTTTTATTATTACTTTGGCTTTTATTTTAACTTGTTTCTTGTTATTGCTTTTGTTCATCTTAAATTTAATCCTTTCAGTATGCACCTTGGAGTGAATATATCTAATGCTTTACAACAATTGGAAAGTGTGAAAGCTGCAGTTGATCAAAGTGATGATCCTAAGCTGAAGGTAAATCATTAAGTTTTACAATAATCTCTTCGTGTTTTTATCATCCATCGCAAAGTATCATAATCATAGTGATCAATTCTCGCTATTGCTGTCTTTTTTAAACCTATAAAAGAAATAACAGTGTTACTACTATTTATTCCATAGGTTGTATGAAATGACTTAAATTATATCCAGGATCAGACAGATTTAGTGATTGAGCTGCAGTTATTTATATACAGATATTTCTAAATTGCAATACTTAAAAACTTTCAATAAATTGTTTGTTTCTAAATTTTAAATTGATAATTTGCAGGCTGCTACTAATGATGACTTGAATTTACTCATTAATCTCTTGGAGAGCCCTATTTTGAAAAGTATAGCAACTCTACATGATTCTGTTGGATTGCTTGCTACACAAGCCGCTCATCACCCATCAATACTCCCTGGAGATTTTGATATTACCCCAGCAGGTAAGTGAACTATTTTGTAGATATATTTCAATATTTGGTATACATCCGCATACCAGGTAGTTACCAGATATCCATATCTTCACTTAGAGGCAGTTCATGAAATACATTTGCATACAGGGGGGGGAGGGTTGGTCTCTGGCAATGTGATGTTTGCAGTTCATGGAAATAATTGTTACAAAAGATATCAACACAGCTCGCGTGAAAAATGTAATACTTAATTTACAAATAAGGGCACATGTTGCTGGACTGATTGCCCTCCATGACAACTACTAAATTTCTTAACCGTTTATTACCTAATATACTTGCCGCTAAATGGTAGTGTTCATCACTATCGTGTTCTGGTCAGGTGGTAATGTACGGTCCCGTAATTTCCCACACATAGGCGTAACACCGTAGGCCTCAGGAGTGGTAACGCATCTGCATTTTGACCTTGGTCTTTGTGTCACATCAATTTGAACTGCATGTTTGTTTGCCACTTCCATTACATAACAAAAAAAAAAGATTGCAATAAAGCTTATAATATAATTATATATACAAAAAAAGATAATCATTGAAATTTATCATATTTACTTTTAGTTTTTGTGACAATATTTTTGGAGGGATTACAGATTTACACAGCGTGACAATAGATAGGAGAGGGTCAGAAAAAACTTATTTTTAGCCCCTTATTAGTAAATGTATAAATGTCAGTACTGATAAATAAAGATCTTAGAGAAAAATGGCTATACTCCTATTTGGCTTGTCTTGGTTGAAGTATAAACATGCCCTTGGATTACGTCACGTATAACAATATCATTGTGAACACAGTAACTTAAAAATCTAACGGGATTGCTAACATTTTGTATGTAAGAATATGTTTTGTATGGATCTTTCTTACATTTTGAAAATCATAGATAATATTTACTTTTTAGGTGACTTAGCATTGCAAGCTAAGAATTTATATGGTGTGAATGAGGGGGAAGAAGAGCAAAGGGTACCTCAAGTGTCACCACCGCATAGTTTGGAGTTTGGATCTAATTCAGATAATGAGCGAATCCTGGGTCTTGATAATGCATCTGTTGACTCAAACATGTCTCCTAAACAGGTATGATTAAGTTGTTAGTTTTCAGGTAATTTGTAAAGATAAAAGTATTGATTATGTTGGATTGGATTCTTGAATTACAAAAAAGAATCAAATATTAACATCAACAATAATCAATGATTATTTTATTTTTATCATCTTTTATTTGCAGTCTCGAGGCCTACTGGAAATGTGCAGGAATGATGATTCCTTAGCATCTGTTTCAACTAACATTGTAGCCGGTGACTGGGCCCAGGTTGAAATAATAAACTTGGTTAATGATGGCACTGGACTCGGTTTTGGTAATTATAATACACATAATTTTATATTCATCAATTAAGTGACATAATCGCACTTGAATTAAATTCTAAATTATGAGAGTTTCTTTTTCTACTTGCAAACAAATTTAACACTTTGACGGACGATAGACATCTACAGCTGCTATTACAATAAAACTTTTTTGCGTCTCATACACTGTCCTGATATGTGTTAAGAGTTTTAATTAAAAAGTAGTAACTTTATGAATGTTAAATCTTAAATGAGGAGGCTTTAATTATGTTTGTAATAATCTTTTATGTTCTTATATCAAATAAATAAAAGAGTATTTCATCTACAAAAAAAAAAATTACTGTTATATATTTGTCTTATTTTAAACCCTTTTAATTTTATGGGAAAGCTCTGCTTGAAATCTCTTTTAATTATTTCAGGTATTATTGGTGCTAGAACAAGTGGGGTAATAGTAAAGACTATACTGGCTGGTGGGGTAGCAGATAGGGATGGCCGTCTCAAATCTGGTGACCATATTTTGCAAATTGGAGATGTAAGTTTACACTGTAATTATTATTTTAATTCTTACTTATTGTTTGAATTAGAATACTTAAAACTTTATCACACCTGGCACACTCAGTGAAATAAAACTATTTTAATGGATTAACTCGTGTAGAATAAACAAACAAGTTTTTTTTTTATTAACCCGATTTTTGTCAGTCCAGGACCACAAAAGCCAAAAAAAGTCGGGTTGTTTTTTTTTCGGTTGGTTAATTTTCGGGAAAAACCCTAAAACAGCCCTTTTCTTTTTCCCATACCAACGTTTTGTAAGAAAACGTAGTGTCAAGAGATTTTTAATGTTATAGACACGTGAATAACGCTATTAGTACTCCACAATGAGGTACGCGACGGGAAAATTGATTAGGACATTTCCACCACAGGATCGTAAATATTTTTTTTTTGTAATGGAAGTGGCAAACGAGCATGCAATTCACATTGATGTAAAGTGCTGACTGCAGCCTATAGACACCCACACAAAGACCAAGGTCAAAATGTAGATGCGTTACCACTCCTGAGGCCTAAGGTGTTATGCCTCTGTGCCGGAAATGACATCCACGCGGCCGAAGCCGCGGGTAACAGCTAGTACTTAATACAAATATTAAAGTATATGTACTTAGGTAAGTCTGATGGAGATGGGTTCGGAGCAAGTGGCGGGAGTGTTGCGCGCGTCGGGTTCCCGCGTGCGGCTGGTGGTGGCGCGCGCCGTCGACCCCGCCGCCGTGCACGCCTCGCCCGCGCCCGTCGTGCCGGCCAGGTCATTTTTTTTATCTATCTATACCTACTTATTATAAAACAAATGTCGCGTATGTCTCTCTGACTGTCAGTTCATCTGCCATGCAGTAAAATAAATTTTAAAATGCGGACTTATCTTGTTCAAAAAATTCATCCGTTGTCAAGGCCAGTTCATAATTTTTTTTTCTCATCTCTAATTACAGACTTCTCTCCAGCCCCGAGGCGCTAGACCGTTATCTCTTGGATGCTGGATTTGAACAAGTATTCCACACCCAACCTACACCCTTGTCGCTGAATACCAACGTGTCGAGATTTGTCTTCGATAGCTCTATCACACCTCCGCCAGATACAGGTATTGTTATTCCTGAAAAATGTAAAGCCTTTTTGTTCTTCATCAGTATTTTTTTATGGGAAGAAATGTTATATTCATACTATGATTAAACAAAAAAAAAAAATACACCAACAATGTAAATAAATAAATAAAGTATGTGAGTGAAAGTGACAGCAATGAGTTGGAATTTGCTATTTATGTAATGTAATTGATGTGTAGAAATAGAAATAGAAATTATTTTTATTTCGAATAGATCTTTACAGATACTTCCAAAACGTCAAGAAATCATGTCCCACCAATGTTAATGGTGACGTGTAATAATGTTATTGGCACATAAAAATTAAGTATTATCATTAGTATTAATAAATATACCTCTACTAAGTATTAAATCATTGGCATTCATGAAATAAACTAAAATTATTGGTGTCTTGAAAAACTAAAATTCTGGCTCTAGATCTAGACCTCGGCTTAACTAATTAACATCTGTGTCAGTTATACCTATTATATCAAAGTATTAAATAATGATGGTACAACTTATTCTTTAACTATGCATATAAGACATAATTAGATTTAAAAATTATTTTTACATGAAGAAGAAACACTAGAGGTGTCTAAGGACCAGGATATTTGGCGCTCCACACTCTCTGCCTACCCTGTAGGGATACATATCTACATACTTAAATTACACACATATACAGAATGTACTTTATTTTTATTATATTACAGATGCAGAATCGCCTGAGGTTGACCGATTTACAGTACAATTAAAAAAAGATGAAAATGGACTGGGTATCACCATAGCAGGTATGAATTACTTGCTGCTTAAGTGAATGGTTTTTAGAACTAACCCATTGTTAATGTGTTTTAAATACTTAAAATTATCATTAAAAAGCCATTATTTATTACAAAAATGTTTATTAAAAAGATTATCTTTAAGCCCGGGGACAACAAAGGAGTCTAAATTAAAGGGCCCTAATAATTTCCATAATAAAGGGAACAATTTTTAGTGGAACTTGAAAGGCACTGTGTAGTACATTACTGCTTTGAGGTGATAATTAGATACTATAATTTTAGGAAAACAGCAATATACCGTTAAGTGCCCTCAAACTGATGTCAACCGAAAACAATAACGCCATACGTCATGCTATAAAACGTTAATACTCTACTAAATACTAACTTATATATTTTTATTCCCCGAAGGGGAAAGCAGAGGTAAATGCATGCGTTCAACCCATTAATCGCCAGATACGTTTTGGCCCATGTAACAGAGAGCGAGTAAACGGACAATATTGACATCGTTGTTTTTATATTATTTCGCATTAACACATGCTTGTGAAATATATTTAACTAGCATAGTTTGGTAATAGATGGCGCTACTGCTACCATAAAGCAATGCAATAGATGTGAAGGAAAGATTTGACAAATCGGGCAGGGCTTCAGTAGCTCAATTGGAAGAGCGGCTGGACTAGATTCCCAGTAGGTCGCGAGTTCGAGCCTCGCCTGTAGTCAAAAGTTTTCTTTCCATTTTTCTTTAAAAAATAAAATATATTTCACAAGCATGTGTTAATGCGAAATAATATAAAAACAATTATTAAGGGTAAAAGCGACTTCTTTACGATATTCAATAAACTGAAAAGTCTATTATATCGGTTGCCTAACTAGCATAGTTTGGTAATAGATGGCGCTACTGCTACCATAAAGCAATGCAATAGATGTGAAGGAAAGATTTGACAAATCGGGCAGGGCTTCAGTAGCTCAATTGGAAGAGCGGCTGGACTAGATTCCCAGTAGGTCGCGAGTTCGAGCCTCGCCTGTAGTCAAATTTTTCTTTCCATTTTTCTTTAAAAAATAAAATATTGACATCCCCGGGCAGATTTACCAAACTCCAAAAGTGGCACTTGTAACTTCTAGAAGTAAGAAAAAACTATTAGCACTTTACTTACATAGAGGATACACCTTTATGAGCCCCCGGCCCTAGAATCGAACCCGGGACCACAGTATAGTGCCCTGCTACCACTAAATTACTGAGATACTTAATTATTACGTTACCTATTATAATGTTTGAAGGGTACGTGTGTGAGAAAGAGGAGCTCTCTGGCATTTTCGTGAAGTCAGTGACGGCCGGTAGTGCGGCAGCGCTGAGTGGCAAGGTGCGGGTCAACGACCGCATCGTGGCTGTCGACGGGGTGTCTCTCGCCGGCAAGTCCAACCAGCGCGCTGTCGACGCTCTCAAGCAGAGCGGGAATATCGTCACTCTGGAACTGGAGAGGTTAGTTTTATGCTACAAATACTAATGTAAAGAAGCATCATTACGCCGAAAAATTGTTCCACGTAATGTGGTAGTATCCCCGTAATGTGACCGATACATCGTCCCCCAGTCTAGTCCACATGCGTGAAGTGCCTGTTTAGACAATATAATACGATGAACTTTAAGGTGCAATCTGGACAACTGCGGACGGTACAAATGCGATGAAACAACCAGCGTTACATTACAACAAGAGTTACATTACCAGCTTTGTATTCGTCGCACTTAACCGGGTCCTGGCGTCGGGACGTGACGACCGTATCGCCCACTAGCGGAAGAATTTTATTCTACTGGAAGAGATAAGAACGATAAGAAATATTCATTCTTTGTACATTACTTGGTTTTGTATGTAGATTATCCGAGTAGTGCCTTATTTCTTAACAAATATCTCCTTTGCCCTAGCCGCCTGCAATATGCAGTCTAATTTCATCGCTAAAATTACGGACTACATCTAATAGCTTTTAAATGTTTTTGAAAGCGTTAGGTGCCTTTGAATAGAATGTGATACGTTTATCAAAGTTGAAGTGTATTGTGTCAGATATCTCCGCGGGCCGAAGTTCGAGCAGCTGCAGCAGGCCATAGCGGCAGGCGAGAGCGCGGCGCCGCCCCACAACCCCTTCCTGCACATGCACCGCCCCGACCCCGCGCTCCTAACCGAACACGACATGCAGATGACGCATATGCAAAATTCGTATGTATTTCTACTCTAGATTTTTCCTATACCTACTTATATTTGATAAGTTTAATTTTGCCATGGATTGTGATAAAAAAAGGTTTTGGCACATTTTTCTAGACATTGCGCATCGTATGAATTATCGCACCTAGTTTTACCACACCGTGGACACTCCGTCAAAATTCCATACAAACGCTTAATTTGGTCTCTATTACACAGACATCAATCAGTGACGTGTATTTACACGTGCACCTGTGTGCGTAGCATGCAGAGAATACCAAACGTCTCCCATAGGTAAGAGGGGAGGAGGTTGGGTGAGACGGGGAAATCGGGCCAGACGTCGAAGTGTCCATTCTATACGTAGTATTATTACATATTCTTTGCTTTTACGATCATTATCTCACCATCCATATTTCACCATCTTCGTGAAGGTCGGAGCAGTTGGCAGAGGAAGGTCGGGAAGGGTCCCCGCCACACAGTCCACCGCCCGCGCCCCCCGTGGCCCCCGCGGCCCCCGCGCCGCCCGCGCCGCCCGCCGCCCGCGCGCTCCCGCCCTTCGACATGCCGCGCACGCAGGAACAGAAGGACGCTATCAAGCGCAAGTGGCAGGCTATACTCGGTGAGCTTTTCATCTGCTATATAGGCTAACCTGTTAATTTCATTTTTAATTGACTTGCATAGTAATACGTGAAACTCTCAAAGCCTTAAAATGAACTGCCCTAAACTGAGTTTGAGCTTTTAGGTACATGAATGAATGTTCAGAGATGGTTTGGATTGACAATTGAAACCTATACTATAGATGGTGCTGCAATTAAGTAGGACACCAGCTGCGTCCACTAGTCTATTTACTGAAAATGGAGTTAGAATATTTAGCCGATGGTTGCTCTTTGTTAATATTTATTATTTATTACTGGGCGTCCATAAATTACGTGAGATATTTAAGGGGGGCAGGGGGAACTAACATCAGACTGTTGCTTTTATCTGTTTAAGAACTAACTTCAGACTGTTCCTTTTATATTCGGTGTGCGCGCGCATCTTAAAAATTCACTCAAAATTATTTTCAATCGTGCCAAAAGATGTATAACTTTAAAAAATCATTATTGTATCAACAAAACACTGGTTCAGGTGATGACGTGGAGATCGTGGTGGGTGTGGTGGTTCGTGGCGGCGGTGGATTGGGCATCTCGCTGGAGGGCACGGTGGACGTGGAGGGCGGGCGCGAGGTGCGGCCGCACCACTACGTGCGCTCCGTCCTGCCCGAGGGGCCCGTCGGACGCGCCAACGTTCATCGCCCCGGGGATGAGTTGCTCGGTATGTTTTTTAAGTCTAAATACCCTGGCGCTAGCTTATTTTTTCAAAGAAAACTCGGGTACCTGTTTGTCTAAAAAAATCTGATGTTTACTAAAATACTTAATGAAGATAATATGTGCAGTAAGAAAATATAAAAAAGCCGCTAATGCTACGTTATATTATCTTCTAAAATGGCAATGCCAAGCATACAGTTTCATAAGTAGTTTGACGGCCCGGTTAGTTCAGCGGCGTGAGACGACCGTTTGATTTGAAGGGTCGCGGGTTCGATCCCCAAATAATTGTAAAATTGACAAATATTTGTATGGCCTACAGATATTGGTTTCGGGTCTATGTGTTGTGTGTGTGTACAACTGCACCCACAGCACAGGTAATTAAAAGGAAAATCGTATTTATTTATTATTTATAGTAATTTAATTATGTAGGCTTTAGACGGCTATCACAAAACTTGTGATCTCAATGCAAATGCGTAGCCACACGGGACTCATACAGCATAACTCACTAATCGTATCCTCACCCTTCAAATTTTCGGAGATCAACGAGCACCAAATTATAGTCATCAGTGCTTGAGATTAATGTATTCAGCAATGGAACTGATCGTACACAAGGCAGGTTACATCGAGGTGCAGTCATGGGTGGATTTTCCATTATACCATATTGATGCGTTCCAGCCCAAGTAGTCACGATCCCAATGACCTCTTCCATCCTACCCCCGATCGCGTTGTTGTAGTACGGCCCGTTCGTGTGTACAGAAGTGAACGGCCACCGGCTGCTGGGCATGAACCACCTGGAGGTGGTGTCGATCCTGAAGGAGCTGTCGAGCGAGGTGTGCATGGTGTGCGCGCGGCCGCGGCCCCAGCCGCCGCTCGACCTGGCGCCGCCGGCACCCACGCTCGTCAAGGTGTGTACTTTGCTCTATAAGTATTATATCCTTTTACTGTGATATATAGTTTTTGCAGCTGAAATGCCAACGTCCTGCCTTCAAAAATATCATTTAGGCGCAAATTTTAAAGGAACCTGCACGTTTTTAGTATCTGTGATAATGTATCAATATATAAACGTAACTTCACGCCTGTAATCCCCGAAGGGGTAGGCAGAGGTAAATGCATGCATTCAAGCATACATGCAAACACCCACGATTCGTCGGTTACGTTTTGGCCCATGTAACAGGTGGCGAGCCTGTTGACATCTCCGGGCACATTACCAAACTTCGAGGTACTGGGAAATTTCCAGAAAATGGAAAAATCCCAATAGAACCAGAGATAAAGGACTTTACACCATTATCTCTGATAACCCTCTACCCGGGAATCGAACCCAGGACCTCAGCGTAGTAATAGTGGGATATCAATATATGTACACAATAATATATTTTAAACTTATTTTTATGGATTCAGTGCATCCCGTTTTGTGCATAAAATATCCATTTTACTGGTGGTAGAGTTCCAGTGCAGGAGCTCGAGGGCGTAGGCACCACCGCATTACCTAATTTATCTGCCGGTAAATGGTAGTGTTCAGCACTATCGTGTTCCGGTTAGATGGTAATGTATGACCTCGTAATAACTATCACAGAGACAAAACATCTAAGGTCTCAGGGGTGGCAACGCATCTGCATTTCGACCTCTGGTCTTTCTGTAAGTGTCTATAGGCTGCAGTTATCACTTAACATCAGTGTAAACTGCATGCCTGTTTGTCACCTTTGTAACATAAAAAAAAACATTTTAGGTTTGGTTGCACCAAAATATTTGGTATAGGAAGTTAAAGGGTTAACAGATTTCTTTATCATCTGACAGATAGTTCTGAGATTAACTTTAGTTTTAGATTAACCAATGCTGCGTTGCACCAAAATATTTGTTAAGGTTTTTTTTTATGTAATGGTAGTGGCAAACAAGCATGCAGTTCACATTGATGTTAAGTGATGACTGCAGACTATAGACACCCACACAATGACCAGAGGTCAAAATGCAGATGCGTTGCCACTAAGCTAACTGAGGCCTAAGGTGTTATGCCACTGTGCCAGAAATTACAGGGCCCGTACTAGTATGTAAGTTAAAGTTATTGTAACATTTAATTTTCACTTCCTTCTCTAACTTAAAGAAATCTGTTAAAGTTAGAGAGGGATGTGAAATGTTACAATAACCTTAACAAATATCTTGGTGCAATCCAGCCTTAGCAACTCATTTTTTAACTTAACCGATACTTTAACATATTTGTTAAAGTTGAATCAGGATGATGCAACCCAGCTTTAGTTTTTAAGGAATGTAAAAAAATAAGGAAACGCCCATGGCTTTAGGCATGTTTATTTTGATATTCATATGTCTATATTTTCAAAGAATGACAGGTGGCCAGATGCTAGAGGTCACCTCATAGAGTTTATCTTCGCCTATGATGGGATATAAACGCAGTAATAATATGATGACACAATATGATGATTCAGCCTAAGTTACTCCTTATTACATAAGCTATCTGCCAGTGAAAGTCCCGTCAAAATCGGTCCAGCCGTTCCCGAGATTAGCCCTAACAAACAGACTGACAAAAATAGAAAAATTTATTTATTTTGGTATATGTACCGTGTATATAATAATATGCATTTAGTAAAAAGCTGTTATTTTTATATCACAAACAGACACTCCAATTTCATTTATTTGTATGTATAGATTATATATTGCTTTGGTAACATCATAAGAATCGCGTGAAACAAATTACCATAATGTATAAGTATAAAAACTGAAAAATATATTACATTTTCAGTGATCCTCATATACGAGATTGCTAAATGGTTCCATAGAAATCGACAAGGTACCTTATTTGTAATTTGTTCGGAACCATGAGACATTGTTTTTATGCATGATGTTTTCCTTGTCAGCATGAAAATAACATGACTAATGTATTTTTGATACAAAACTGTTGCGTAAATCCTTAATTATACTTACTTATATGATGTATAGTCACCAATGCAAGTCGTGCGTCAATACATACAACAAGTATACATAATAAATATATAATTACATATTACTGGCAAGTATTAGCTAACATCATGTGACGATTTTACAGTCTTTTCTTCTTTAGCCACTTACCAGCATTTTTCTATTGATTGGTACAAAAAAGATCTGAGAAATAAATACGGTTTTAAAGCTATGACGTTTTACAAATAAACACGACAAATCCACTCATAACAACAGCGTGAATTTTAAGAACGCCATTCAGCCCGTCTTGTAAGGGAATCTGATGTTTACTTAACCAATCTAGTCCGAAAGAATCTCCGGGCAATTAGCTGCTTTTTGTCTTGCCATATCTACCTAAGTTTATTTGCATAACTGTTGTTTCAAAGAAGAGTCTGTGAAACTTCCATATTATTATTTATCTTTCAAGAAAATGTAGATATGTTCTGAAAATAAATTATCCCTTTTAAAGTTGATTTAAGCAGAGCTACCTACTTTTCATTTTCATAAGATTATTGAAGCAATCGCAAATTCGGCATTACATTTTTAATATTTTAAAAATGTTACAGGTATAAAACTGTCAATTTGTTTTTCATAGGCGAATAATTCATCGTCACAATTAAACACATTTACACTTCACCATAGTAACAGTAAAAGGTAGATTTGTGAATATTGTTTATTGAATTTTGTAGTAGTCGTGTTACGTGTAGTTGTATAGTAAACTAAATTAGGCATAATGTATTGTTTTTATTTAATAGACTTGTAAAGTGACTTAAAATTTTGATATATAATAATTAACTAATTAACGCCTTTCTCTTTGCCAGTGCACGGTATAATAAAATTGGGTAAACTTTACTCCAACCCTAATGGATTGTGTTTAACTAGGCAACTTGTTAATAATGTGTGCATTTTTGATTTAACAAAATGATTGTGTTATTTTGCAATGTGCTAGTTAATGACGATTAATGTCAAAATTGCAAAAACACACAGTTCCCATTGATGGTAAGTGGATACTGTATAGGCTATAAACATCAAAATAATAAAAACCAGAGGTTTCAATATAGATGCGTTGCCACTCCTAAGGTCAAAGTGCCGGAAATCGGCTGTGCCGTCGATTTAGGGGCTGGTGAATTATAACTTAGTAAGGATATAATAAGTTGGTTTAACAAAATATGCATCTGTATAGCACAAAGTACAATTTACTAACAAATTTACTTAAAAAATGAAAATATATTTTTGTTTTATTATTTGTATAGGCCAAGTCAGATGGCAGCCTGGCCGGGGCGGGCGCCGAGGAGGGAGGGTCGCTGGCCGGCGGCAAGGTGCGCTCGCGATCGCTCGAGCCGCTCACCGGTCTCGCCATGTGGTCTTCTGAACCTCAAATTATTGGTAAATCTCATTTTTACTGTATATTATTACCTGAATTTTTAAGCTCTGTCAATACTATGCTCGGATTTGTATGATAAAGACGAGGATAGTTTGGGTTATTATTTGCGAAAGATAGTTAATTGTGACAACTTCTTTGGGCTGTCATATCGTAGACTTTTTGTATGTATCAGTAAATGTTTTTTTTTTAGGTTACTGTGTTAGAGTTGCAATGCAGGAGGAGCTCGAGGTCGTAGGCACCACCGCGTTACCTAATCTCTCTGCCGATAAATGGTAGTGTTCAGCACTATAGTGTTCCGGGTA
Source organism: Macrosoma leucophasiata (assembly GCA_036365455.1). Taxonomy (NCBI): domain Eukaryota; kingdom Metazoa; phylum Arthropoda; class Insecta; order Lepidoptera; family Hedylidae; genus Macrosoma; species Macrosoma leucophasiata. Next base: position 12,937,974 of record JAWQUS010000009.1, on the reverse strand, counting down.
GATGGTAATGTATGGCCCCGTAATAAGTATCACAGAGACATAACAACTATAGAGGTATCAGGGGTGACGACGCATCTACATTTTAACCTCTTTTGATCTCTCATCTATAGGCTGCAGTCATCTTAACATCAATGTGAGATGCATGCTTGTTTGCTACCTTCGTAACATTAAAAAAAAACTTAAAAAGCCGTATACAAGCATTACATTGATAAGATATATACGGAGCACTAAAATTCCAAAAATGTGCAGTGATTTTAAATATTATTCCACCAAAATCGTATAATTCTCAATAACACCTAAACCGTATTCTGTGTGTAATATTTTTACTTACTTCCTACAAAGGGAATCAAAATTTCTGTGTAAAATTTTAAATCAAATATTGTGGAATTCCTATTAAATGTATGTCATCTAATTACGCTTTAAATTACGTTTGAGATAGCGCTATTTATAATGGTATTAACTGATATAACAATCAGACAGTGACCTCATTAATCCGAAAACATTACACAATAATCTCTATTTTTAATAAAACTATGAATGAATTGATGACTTGTAATTAGGTGTAGCCGAGACAGTGAGATATGAATCTATTGAAAAATATAACTTTTCGCTTTGCAGTTGAGAAACAACACAATGTCTTAAAGACTAGGCAAGTAAGTGCCGTACATTGCAGATGGTAATGTAATAACTATTACAGAGACCTAACAAGTTCTCAGGGATGGCAAATGGCAATACATCTGCATTTTGACCTTGGTGCTGGATTTTGTGTAGATGTCTATAGGCTGCAGTCATCAATTAACATCCATGTGAACTGCATGCTTTTTAGCCACCTTCATTACAGTAAAAAATGCATTAATTTGTACAGAACCAATAAGAAACGTGAGTTAAGAACGAACTGTCAACGACACTGACGTCGATCCTAGTGACACCAACATGTATTTTTTTTACGTAGACACGCTTTAGAAATTATCGCTTCTTCAGGTGCGCTTGGACAAATCAATAAAAAAAATTACAACATTATTGGTAATACATATTTTTGATTTAGATTTGTTCTAACAGGTATCCGGAAGTAGCTATCTATGCCTGATCCAGGTTATGTTATTGTAAAGGCCGTCAGTAGTTTTCCTGTTTTATCCTTCGTGTATGGTGAACAGAGCTGGTGAAAGGCGAGCGCGGGCTGGGCTTCTCGATCCTGGACTACCAGGACCCGCTGCGGCCGTCGCACACGCTGGTCGTCATCCGCTCGCTGGTCCCGGGCGGCGTGGCGCAGCAAGACGGCCGCCTCATACCCGGGGATCGCCTGCTCTTTGTCAACGACCAGGTATCTATATATTTTCAACGCTCGATACAACTTGTAATAGGTGGATATACAGCGGGTTCCAATATTCGATCTCAATCCATTTTTTATGACATTCGATCGATTCCTTAATCCGTTTTTTTTTAAATGCGTGTCAAAAAAGACTGGTCGTAGAGTTTTAGTAATGGAGTTCGCGGTCGTGGGCACCGTATTACCTTATCTACTTGTCGCTAAATGGTAGTGTTCAGCACTATCGTGTTCAGGTCATGTGGTAATGTACGAATGCGTTACCTTTCCTAACCTACAGTAATTATTTAATGACTAGCTATCATGTGAACTGTGTGTTAGATTGCCACTTTTAGACATTAAAAAAATCCCGTAATTTGATTATCCCTGACACTGCTATCTCAAACGCTTTGTCATAGGCGTGCATTTTTTACTTTTTTGTGTGAACACATGGTCAATATCCGTGCAGAACCTAGAAGACGCGAGCCTCGAGCAAGCCGTTGCGGCACTGAAGGGTGCTCCACGTGGAGTTGTGCGGATCGGCGTCGCCAAACCGCTGCCGCTCGCCGACGCGCCGCCCCCGCCGCTACCCGTCTCTGCGCCGCCACTCGCGCACTAGTGCCTCCTGACCAGATTGACACAATTACACCACTCTCCCGCAATCTCTAAGGCTGCGTTGCATCATCTTACTTTAACAAATGTTGTTAAAGTACCGATTAAATAAAAAACGAGTTGCACCATTTCAAAGTTGTTAAATTACTGCTAAACTGCTAACTGTAACTGGCTGAGTTGCGCTGGTTGATGTTAAAGTTTACCTCAAAATTATCTATGAGATTATAAGGTAATTTGTCAGCCTGCATCCCAACAAGCATATTTTTTTGACATAAATAAGGTGATCAATCTTATTTATGCCCAAAAAAAAAATGCTTGTGCGACGCATTTCGCAGTCAAAACTGAAGTAAATGTCACTGATATTGTTAAAATTTGACAAAAACCATAACTTTAACAAAAAAAAATGGTGCAACCGAACTTAAGTGATTGTTCACACAGACCAGTTTTAGAGAACTGTTTTGCGTCATCTTAATAACCTTGATTTTTCAATTCAATTCTTTTTCATATGAGACTTTGAGAAGATTTGGTGGAAACACTCAACAGGAAGCAAGGTATCCACTATATCTATTATTTAAATCTTGCTCTCGGCTGGCTCAAATGAAATTACAGATCTGCCATTGCAATACTACATACGTCAGTATTGTCTGCATACATTTTTGAACCGAGCTGTGCCTGTGCCTCTGCAAGGAAAATCTCGGTACAAACATTTGCTGTTTTATCACACATTTTTGTGTGATATTTTGTGACTTCACACTTGTGACAGACACTAGCACTGTCTGACCCTACTAAGAATATGTGACGGAAAGTATTTTAAAGAAGAAGGACTTCTTCAATTAGGTCTTCCATTTGTCGTCGTGTAATTCTCCTGACAATCATGGTAATTGTCTAAGTGTTACCCCTTGATTATTAAATTAAACTCACTAACACTTTTATTTTGCATTGATCATGATTGAAATTGACGGCAGTTTCAACGTGTTATTGTTCTCATATTCTCATGTATTCTATTAGTCGTTAGTCTGGTGTCGATCATGATTGGTTGACATCATATTTCAGTTTTTATTATATAGATTATACATTCAATCTGCCTTAGATTTTCAATTAATCGATTGAAAACTTGACTTGATTGAATTGATATGAATCAAGTCTGACTACGATGTAGATTGACTGTGTTACCGTTGAATTATTTTGTTTATGTAGACTGATGAAAAAGTATTACAAAATGTAATATGTATTTTATTTATAACATGTGTAATATTTCGCGTTAATTTTACTAATCGTAATCCTGCAGTGGAAACTTTAAGTACCAATTTACCCGTTGGGGTGTGGAATTTCCAATAAATCTAAAAACCTCCCCGTAAGTTACGTTCTTTAAATATGAATGTCGCTGCGCCGTAACGTTATCAAAGTTTTATGGAAATAGAATGAAATCTACAATTGATTTGATACGAAATTTCAACAACTCACACCACCGCTTATTACAGGTGTTATGCATGAATGGTTACGTGTTAAAAGTAACCTATAGTCCACACTGTCTTATCCATACGTTCTGAAGCTTAGGGTCGCAGCACACGAGCCACCGGCCACAACCACAAAACGCCGCTATTGGCATATTTCCTGTAGTTTTCATACATTTTATATAGAATCGCCGCACACGGTTGATTCCGGTGTCCTCCAAACGCTAACAAATCATCGATGCTCGCTTCTTCTGGCCCGCACCGGCCACTAAGCGCCGATATAAGGTACCAGCCACAGCTACTGGCGTTGAGAACTGCGGCGCGGTAAGCCTAGTATGACGAAAACAAATTTAGGACAACTGAGGAAGTATGTCACAGCTATCGGCGAACTGCGGCGCGGCACGCTTCGCGCGGTAAGCCCTGCGACTGGCTGCGCGGCGTCAAATTGAAACAAATGTACTAGCGAGTATCGAGGCGGCCACAGTTGAGAGAGGCGCACGTGGCGGCATCGGCGGACACATTTGACGCCGCGCGACCGAAACAAATAATTTTGTTTTAATCGCGCGTCAAGCGCTGGGACTAGCCACCGCAAATCGCGCCGCACGCCGCACTGCAAGTCGCGCCGCAGTTTGCACCGCCAGTAGCTGGTGCCGAAGGGTAAAACGCCGCCACACGCCACTCGCGCGATTCTCCACCGGGGTGGGTGGAGAAGGTCTCTCCCTAACCTGTTCGAGTCGAAAGCAACGCTCGTACCTACGTAGTCTGTTTGTTGTTATTGAAATAAATATGGATATAGAAGTATTTATATCAGAGATTCAATCCCAAAGCTACCGACGGCTAATGTCGACCACCGTGTGGCCCGTTTACGGCGACCCTCAGGCTTGACGATGATCAGTCGCATGAGTCATATCAGGATACAAGATAATAAGATATAGTTGTGATAATACAATGACTCATAATCACAGCAGTACTGTAGTTTTATTTAATTATTAAAGACAAACCGCCGAATTTCTATTACACGACATTTTCGCTGCAGGAGGATGATAAGCACTTTGAATGAAATTCCTAAAATATGTTATTGGAATATATTATTTAAGTAAATAGTGAAATTTATTTTAGTCTGTAATTACAATGCCTACCTTTTGTATCAAATTAGTATTTTCAAATATAGAAAATTGATAGAGATGTTAGTTGATTGTTATATTTATGATTCACTTGGTGCTCCAGTTTGATCAATATTCGATAAGTAAATTCGTGTCTCAATGTGTGACATTTGAGTGCAGCACTTGTGTTTTTGTTTTTATTGATGTCAGTTTAAAACATTGGTGGATAAAATTAATTTTAAATTTTATAGTGGATAGAATGATTTGCAATAACACTTGTCATTATATTGTCTACGATTATCATCCTATCAATATGAAAATGTGAATATTTATATTACGTAATATATTCTAAAAGCCTGCGACGCCCAGACCTTCGTTATCTATAATATAAAAATGAATCGCAAAATGTGTTGGTAAGCGCATAACTCAACAACGCCTGGACCAATTTGGCCAATTCTTTTTTTAATATGTTTGTTGAATTTCAAGGATGGTATGTACGGCGAGAAAAAGTCGAATAATTGCCGGAAAACCCTTAAAAACAGCCCTTTTCTTTTTCCCATACAAATGTTTTCTAACTAAAACGTAAAGTCAACTTGAGCTTTATTGCTGTTGCATAAAGTTCATATTAAATTACAAGCACTCACGGTTGTCTAAGCAATGTAGGTGTGTTCCTAACGTCAAAAAGTCAATTTGCACTTTATTACCGCAGTACAAAGTTCATATGAAAAAGAAAGGGAAAAATTAAGTGGTAAAATTTGTATGGAAAGTTTCTCATTCCTGAACTTAACAGTGTAAAAATTGATATACAGGCTCATGATTAGGAATAGTAAAAAAAATATAAGAAAATCTCTCAGAAATATTGAAAAATATACATTTAATTTTGCATTATGCATTTGGCAATATGCATAACAAGCGATGCCATAAAATTTAAAAAAAATTGTATATATTTACGAAAAGCCAATTGAGGGCGATGTTAAAATAGTATTAGAACACTTTTCAATTATTTTTTAATTTTCTGTCTGTTTGTCCCTTTGTCCAGGCTAATCTCCGAAGATACTGGACGGATTCGAATAAAACTTTTTGTGGTGTATAAATACTAAGCCTGGCCAACATTTAGGCTACTTTTTACTGCGGGAAAATCACTCATTCCCACGGGAATCTCTACATTTAATTTCATTTTCCTATACAAATAGTCCGTATCTATCAAACCTTTGACACATTATTTCATTGTGAGGCAATACGAAGTTTGCCGGGTCAGCTATATATATATATATATATATAAAATCAATTGCTGTTCGTTAGTCTCGCTAAAACTCGAGAACGGCTACACCGATTTTGCTAATTTTGATTTTGAATGATTTTCCAAAGTCAAGAGAAGGTTTAAAAGGTAAGAAAATATGAAGGAATTGAAAAATAGTAAAAACCACAATTTCATTCTCCCCTATAAATAGTCCGTATATAACAAAAACCTTTGACACATTATTTCATTGTGAGGCAATACGAAGTTTGCCGGGACAGCTAGTATTAATATATATTCATCGCGCGCACGCCTGGAGTAGACTTCAATGTGTCTGGGAAGATAGGGGAACCATCGAAAGTGACTGGGAATTGTGGAAACATTATTCGTATAGTTTTCTGAATAACATATATAAAAGTCAGATTTTATACTATGACGAAAGTAGATTTATAAATAATTAGACTGTGAGGGTGTCTGGCAAGGGGTTGCCACCGTCCAAAGTGTCCGCCGATAGACGAGGCGGTTTCTTATATGATTGTAAGTTAAAATATATGAAAACTAAGTTTTATACTATCACAAATTTGAAACACAATTTTACTCACATTTATTACCTGTTACCTGCCAAAGCCACCGCGACCCAGGTTGTATATTTTGGTTTTGCTTATACATATATAGAAGAATTTCCAGGTTTTATAATATAACGAAGGTCTGGGCGTCGCAGGCTCTCAGAATATTATGTTTGTAATATAAATAACATACAATCTTAGACAAATGTAAAAACTTATATTAATGTACAGGATATTTAGTATCCCCTTAAACCATGAATTATGATGATGAATCCAAGTAGACTCCGTCGCTTGCAGTAGCTAGTTGATGATAAAATTGTTCGATTGTTCGTCGTATTTTGGATAATCATAACGAATATTTTTAAGATGACTAGTTATAAATTGCAATATTTTTAATTCATAATTATGAACTTTTATTTGTGTACTTATCGAGTTTTATTTCAATTCTCTCTTGTATGTGTGTGTGATATAATAATATTTTAGATAAAGTTATGGTTGCAGATTATATTTCATAAGATTTTTCTTATTTTATTCAAATGTATTTCTTGTGTGGTATGTACTAAATAGTTATAATAAAATTGTGACCTTTGAATTGATAGCAATTTTATTATGTAATCGAAACTGCATGTTCAAAACATGTATTTTATTTCAGATAAAGCTTTAACTTTCAAAATGTAAATAAAACAATGTATGTTTTATAAAAAATACAATATATATTATGACATTTACAACACTTCATTACATTATTTATCCTATATAAATTTTTTATCAATAAATAAAATTCTGTTACTTCTAGAATAATTTTACAAAGGATTCCATTTATCAACAATAATGTATCAAAATATATGATTACAAATATGACTTGACCTGTATTATTATCATTACCAATCACAACACTTTGTTCTAAGTACTATGTACCTACTAATCTATAATATTGAGCAAATTTTACTTCATTGTTCCTATCGTTGTTGTTTCATCCCTTTCCCTAATTATTATTGCTTATAATTATTCCTTATAGAAGTCTTCTATGATGTCTTTGTATTTTTCATATACAACATTCCTCTTGATTTTCAATGTTGGTCCTAAGAGAAAATAAAATCATTATTGTTTATTGTAGATATTAACATTAATTAATATTGAATTTCAGTAAAGATATTACATCTGTTTGCTCGTAATTGTACAAAACGTATTTCTCTCAGAGATAAAAAAGTATTTCTCTTTTTCCTATGAAATTGAATACTGTACCTAATTCTCCTGTATTCATTGAAAAATCTGCTGGCAATACTGCAAACTTTTGTACTTTCTGTGCATTCGAAATAGCATGCTTATTTGCTCGAATTATACCTTCTTCTATTGCTTTGTACACCTGAAAAGAGACGAATATATTTGTTATTGCCTACAACTTAAAATTTATTAATTATGCCCAAGATGGGTCATATGATTTTAATAAAAATATATCCGATATTTTATCTTCTCAGTATTTATCTGGAGCTGGAAAACATTACCTAGTATCTAATCTGTTATCGCGCAGGAATAAAACATTACAAACCAAAGTTACCAAAATAAAAGTGTCGTTATTTATATTTATTTTATGTTATAAAGGTTGCATACAAGTATGCAGTTCACGTAGGTGGTTAGTGACTTTAGTTATCTACATGCGTTGTTTTGCCTCTGTGACAGAAATTACGCCGTTATACATTCCATCTAACTGGAATACACCACTACAATTTGGCGGCAGATAGATTCGGCCTCATTAGAATGTGCCCACATTTTAGCTTACTTCACTGATTACAATGACCTCCATTCGACTTTCTCACGTGATGTGTGAAAAAAATTATCATGATTCAAGGAAACGTGGTCATTGGTGGTGGATATTTATCAAACAGAATAACAAAGTGTTTTTTTATGTTCGGGAGGTGGCAAACAAGCATGCAGCTGACATTGATGTTAAGTGTTCAGCACTATCGTGTTCCGGATGGTAATGTATGGGCCCGAAATAACTACACAGAGACATGACAGCTTAGGTCTCAGGGGTGGCAACGCATCTGCATTTTGATTCCTCTGGTTTTTGTGTAGATGTCTATAGGCGGGATGATTTAGGCCACCAAACTCCAAGGATACACTTCTGATCTTATTGCTACTTTGTGGTGTTTAATGTGATTACTTATAGATATTATTTATGATAGTGATTACTTATTTATGGGCTCGTATTTATTCATCTCATCCATGTAAAGCTACCAGATAGGTTAGATAAATTAGGTTATGCGGTGGTGCCTACGCCCTCGAGCTCCTGCACTGGAACTCTACCTCTACCAGTTTCCAAGTTTATTTGCATTATTTCTTTATGAAGTTATGAGTGATCCCTTACTAGTCCAATAGTAAATATGTTTATTGGAGGAAGCCAATCAAAGGCAAGAATTGTAGCACTTGGTTAAGCTATCCTTTTCACTCTCACGCTTTTTCTTTATGTAATGGAAGTGGCAAACAAGCATGCAGTTCACATTGATGTCAAGTGATGACTGCAGCCTATAGACACCCACACAAAGACTAAGGCCAAAATGCAGATGCGTTACCACTTCTGAGGTCTAAGGTGTTATACCTGTGTGCCGAAATTGCAGGGGCGTACATCACCACCTAACCGGATCACTATAGTGCTGAACACTACCATTTGGCGGCAAGTATATTAGGTATGCGGTGGTTAGGTCGCTTACGTCCGCGAGCTCCGTGCTGGAGCTCTACCACCAGTGAAATTCTTTATTTTTATTTATTACATACTGCTCGTCGGTCGCGGTAACAAACGATAGACCAGAGGTTCCCAAACTATTTTTTCTTGTAGACCCTTTACAATTTTTTCTGGTTTCTGTGGACCCCCGTCCTTGCTACATTTATATCACATTCCCATATTTTTATTCACGCCTACGTAGACCCCCATCGAGTCTCCCGTGGACCACTTTGGGAATCACTGGTATAATGTAAGTAAATTGGTACTATCAGGGTATGTGTTGAGATCCATTATCGTGGACCCCCATTTTCATTTCATGGACCCCCAAATTTTTTTTTCGCTGACGCCGACCCCTTTTTACTTTGGCATAGACCCCCAGGGGTCGATATAGACCACTTTGGGAATCACTGCGATGGACGGACGGGCGGACATGGCGAAACTGTAAGGTTTCCTTGTTCTCTAAATTATATTCCAATGCTTTTTCAATTTGTTCTGTACAATATTAAATCATATGGAACTTGTCATGAATCCTTCTGTGCGTGGAAGAATGAAAATATTAGTAGGTAGGTATGTTGAATTGTTATTACCAGTGGATCTTTCGTGCGGGCGATTTCGCTGATTGTTTTTGCTTTGCTGCCTAGATTAGCAACCCATTTCGCTGTTTCTGTTTCTAACTCGTCGAACGCGTCTCCCGTGTCTGGGTCCACCTTTGTCTGAAACATGTGTTTACTGGTTAATAATTCTGCTGAAATACCTAGTACCTATTCTTATTATGGGGATATTAGGTACAAAATTATGAAAATTGGAGGTGAATCTATAGAATATAAAATATAGAAAGATAAAAGAACTAATAAGTGACGTGACACTCAGCAGTTGGCGAACTAAGGTTATCAGGGGCGGCATTTGGCATTTGGAGGCCCACTAGCGTGACACGTGCAAAAAAAAGGCATGAAGTAAAATTAAGGGGCCCTCGTCCACGCACATATTGCTTCCCCCCTCCCGTACAATTGATACGGTAGATGGATTCTAAAATACACATCCAGAAAAAAAATACATTTCCCTCCGTAAGCTTTAGAAATCTTTTATGATTCCCAGCGACCAGTCGATCTTTGGAGGCCCTCAGAATCGCCCAGCCCCCCCTCCCCCTCTCCCCCCTTAGTCCGCCACTGACTTAGATTGTTTATACGATTTGCAACATCATACTTGTAAGTATGATGTAGTAAAAGAATGCAATATTGACGACGATATTTTAAAATGTTTGATTACACCATTTAAAAAAACGCTAACACCTTCATTGATTATCATAGTCGACATAGCGCTAATAGTTTTATTTTCAACTGTTAAATTTCGATAAGTAGATAAAATCATGTATTGATATGATAACTATATTGGCGTCATGCAATGTGCCATGAATCATAATATACAGTTAAGCAATATTAATGAGTTAATGAGCCTAGTAACAGTTGACAATCACTTGATCTAGTCATATGATTAATGATATAAATTAACAGATTAGTAGGTAATAGATGTTATTGCCTATTAAATAATTATCATTAATTATGTAGGTCAAGATATATTTTTTAAGATGTAATCAATAGAAATTTAATTGCATGTCTGGTTGCTAATTTGAGGATAATAGGTAATTGGCATGATAAAAAGATAAGAAATAATAAGATCATACTAAAAATGACACACACACACACACACACACATATATGTACGTGACTATATCTGTCCGAAACGTTTTTCTGAGCTGATTGTGAGGAAATTTCACATGCTGGTAATATGGACTTTAAGGAAGGATATAATGCTACCTACTTTATGTTCCAAACCATATAGCACACGGACGAAGTTGCAGACAACAGAGTGCCTAGTGCGAGACTTCCGATCGCGATTTTCGATCGCTATCGCGTAAGAGTAAATGAAATCTCGCACTAGGCACTCAGCAATATCGATGACGCTCCTTCAATTCCATACAAATCTGCGTTTACTCTTACGCGATCGAATTCGCGTAAGGGTAAATGAAATCTCGCACTAGGCACTCAGCAATTTTTCTATAAACCAGCTTGCTGTGATAATTACGACCAGGGTCACTAGTGCAATCCCTGTAGTGGGTCAAATATTTGTATAGGTAGCCTACAGATTTTTTTTTCAGGTCTAGGTGTTTGTGTGTGTAGGTTCAACGGCTCCCACGACAAAAGTTAAGGATAGTGAGTGTAAGTAAGCGTAAAATCTTTGACGGTGAATACCATGATTGCGATCGCCAACCCGCATCATGCTCAGCTTGGCGATAATGTGATTTCCACCATATATTATATATATAGATATATAATCTTTGGGAGAGGCTTTTGTTCAGCAGTTGATGTCCTTTCGCTGAAATTATGATGATGAATACCTTGAGCGTGAGGAGTATGGAGAGGAACTTGCGCCTGTCCCCAACGAGCACCGCGTAGCTGACATGTATGAGCTCGGCCTGCACGGTTTGCTCTATCAGCACCGGCGCCACGTTCTCACCACCCGCCGTTATTAATAGTTCCTGCACACAGAATAGTTTTTAGCACAAGGCTTTACCAGAACGTCGCTGAACCCGCAAAAATAGCTGTTTTAAAAACGGTTTTCCTAAAATTGTTCTTGTATACCGTGTTTAATAATGTGTAATGGTATAAGAATTTAAATAACCTTAAAAACTCGAAGAAAAAAACACAATGCGACGATAAACTCACACGGGACACGTGTCCAAGGTCAACAACCGCAAGATGCCGACTCTGATACAAAATCATATAAAGTCAATGAAAAAGACCTCTTATTACCAATTCACTGTCAATCACCAACAAGTATCTTCTAAATAGTTCTGTCAGAAAGTGGTAGATTATTGATGAGGCACAGTGGAGCTTAAATACTAGTGCCTTAAGCGGCTTTAACTAATGGAGAAAAGAATCGCGTGCAGGTCATTTGTGAGTGGATTGATGACGCTACTTCACTTTCACTGGGTTTTTAAATGTTTGCGCGACTTACTGTACCCAACTGACTCATCGTTTTCTGACCGACTCTACCATAAATGGTGTTCAGCAAGAACAGAAGTCGACCGCTTTACGCCATCAGCATGAACCTACGCAAATATCAATGTAGATTCATTTCTACTCTTGAGGTCTAAGTTGATATACCTGTACCTGTAATTACCTACTGCGCCGTAGATCACCCTGACCGATACACGATAGCGCTAAACACTACTATTTAGCGGCAAGTAGATCAGGTAATGCGGAGGTGCCTACGCCCGCGATGTCCGTCACTGGAAGTCTAGCAGTAGAACCTTTATGTTCAGTATGATTAATTACCTTAATCCTACCAGTGATGTACAACAGGTTGTTGCTATCGAGTCTACCGACGTCTCCCGAGTGTAGCCAGCCGTCTTGGTCAACGGCCGCTCGGGTTTTCTCCTCGTCGTTAAGATATCCCATGAAGACATGGCGACCACGCATCAAGATCTCTCCAGGTCCATTTATGCTCACTGATCCGTCGAACTTGGTCTCCGTGCCGTCCAAAACTTCGCCGGCCGAGTCCATTTTAAATCTGGATACAAGAAGAACAGCTTTATAAATTGAAGCTGAACGGTGGTAATGTATCTATTGAAAACTAGCGGCCCGCCCCGGCTTCGTTCGGTTGCAATGTTACCTACCCTCTCCTATTCATCTTAGCGTGATGTTATAAAATATAGCCTAAAGCCTTTCTCAATAAATGGGCTATCTTAAACAAATATTTTTTTAAATCGGATCCATAGTTTCTGAGATTAGCGCGTTCAAGCAAACAAACAAACAAACACTCTTCAGAATTGTTTTTATATTATTTCGCATTAACACATGCTTGTGAAATATATTTTATATTTAAAGATAAATGGAAAGAAAAAATTGACTTCAGGCGAGACTCGAACTCGCGACCTACTGGGAATCTAGTCCAGCCGCTCTTCCAATTGAGCTACTGAAGCCCTGCCCGATTTGTCAAATCTTTCCTTCACATCTATTGCATTGCTTTATGGTAGCAGCAGCGCCATCTATTACCCACTATGCTAGTTAGGCAACCGATAATAATAGACTTTTCAGTTTATTGAATATCGTAAAGAAGTCGCTTTTACCCTTAATAATTGTTTTTATATTATTTCGCATTAACACATGCTTGTGAAATATATTTTATATTTAAAGATAAATGGAAAGAAAAAATTGACTTCAGGCGAGACTCGAACTCGCGACCTACTGGGAATCTAGTCCAGCCGCTCTTCCAATTGAGCTACTGAAGCCCTGCCCGATTTGTCAAATCTTTCCTTCACAACTATTGCATTAGATGAAGAGAACTAGATGCCCAGTAGGTCGCGAGTTCGAGTCTCGCCTGAAGTCAATTTTTTCTTTCCATTTATCTTTAAATATAAAATATATTTCACAAGCATGTGTTAATGCGAAATAATATAAAAACAATTATTAAGGGTAAAAGCGACTTCTTTACGATATTCAATAAACTGAAAAGTCTATTATTATCGGTTGCCTAACTAGCATAGTTGGTAATAGATGGCGCTGCTGCTACCATAAAGCAATGCAATAGATGTGAAGGAAAGATTTGACAAATCGGGCAGGGCTTCAGTAGCTCAATTGGAAGAGCGGCTGGACTAGATTCCCAGTAGGTCGCGAGTTCGAGTCTCGCCTGAAGTCAAATTTTTCTTTCCATTTTCCTTCAAAATAAAATATATTTCACAAGCATGTGTTAATGCGAAATAATATAAAAACAATTATTAAGGGTAAAAGCGACTTCTTTACGATATTCAATAAACTGAAAAGTCTATTATTATCGGTTGCCTAACTAGCATAGTTGGTAATAGATGGCGCTGCTGCTACCATAAAGCAATGCAATAGATGTGAAGGAAAGATTTGACAAATCGGGCAGGGCTTCAGTAGCTCAATTGGAAGAGCGGCTGGACTAGATTCCCAGTAGGTCGCGAGTTCGAGTCTTGCCTGAAGTCAAATTTTTCTTTCCATTTTCCTTCAAAATAAAATATATTTCACAAGCATGTGTTAATGCGAAATAATATAAAAACAATTATTAAGGGTAAAAGCGACTTCTTTACGATATTCAATAAACTGAAAAGTCTATTATTATCGGTTGCCTAACTAGCATAGTTGGTAATAGATGGCGCTGCTGCTACCATAAAGCAATGCAATAGATGTGAAGGAAAGATTTGACAAATCGGGCAGGGCTTCAGTAGCTCAATTGGAAGAGCGGCTGGACTAGATTCCCAGTAGGTCGCGAGTTCGAGTCTCGCCTGAAGTCAATTTTTTCTTTCCATTTATCTTTAAATATAAAATATATTTCACAAGCATGTGTTAATGCGAAATAATATAAAAACAATTATTAAGGGTAAAAGCGACTTCTTTACGATATTCAATCTCGCCTGAAGTCATTTTTTTCTTTCCATTTATCTTTAAATATAAAATAAACACTCTTCAGCTTTATAATATTTTAGAGTATAGATAAGAGAAATGAGATAAAATAAATGTATGGTGAAAAAGTACAGTAATACCCCGGACTTACGCGATGGGTTGGGGTGGTGGGACCAAGCGGTTGCAGTGTACCTAAGTCGAATATGCGTAGTCGTGTCACGACTGACGCGTATTCGACTTAGGTACAATGCAATCGCTTGGTCCTTTGCATATAAATACTAGATTTTTTTTTATGTTATGGAAGTGGCAAACAAGCATGCAGTGCACATTGATCTTAAGTGATGACTGCAGCCTATAGACACCCACAAAAAGACCAAGGTCAAAATGCAGATGCGTTACCACTCCTGAGGCCTAAGGTTTTATGCCTCTGTGCCGGAAATTACAGCGCCGTACAATTCAAATTACCTACTCATTTTTTGATCTTTTGGATGACATAATTATAGGTAAATAAGTAAAAGAGCATGATTTTGCTGGTGGTAGAGTTTCAGTGTAGGAGCTCGAGGGCGTAGGTACAACCGCTTTACCTAATGTATCTGCCGCTAAATGGTAGTGGTAGTGTTCCGGTTAGATGGTACCTAATGTATGGCCCCGTAATAACTATCACAGAGACATAACAACTTAAGTCTCATCAGGGGTGGCAACACATCTGCATTTTGACCACTGGTCTTTGTGTGAGTTTCTATAGGCTGCATTCATCACAACATCAATGTAAACTGCAGGCTTGTTCTCCACCTTAATTACATTAAAAAATGATTGTTCCTAATCTAGACACAGTTTTTAATACAATAAAACGCGAAGTGTAGGTATGTATGTAAAGAAATACTATTTCTTTCTTCGCACTCTGTGTGTTTATTTACCATGAAGTTTGGTTATAGTTTTTAACTTTTTAATTGTCTGATTTTAAAGAAGAAACGAATTCAGAATGTCAGATGACAGATTTAAATACGAGTTGATTGACAATTGCATAATCAATGAAAATTTTAATATTATATTATTTTATGTTTTAAAAGTGAAAGAATAAACTTTCATTGTCGTTTCTTCTTTTCAGGTTTGAGTTCATATTGTTTTATATTACCTAAATAAAATAGTCTCTGTATAAAAAAAACTAACAATAAATCTTCTTTTCAGCAACACAAGGTTTATTTCTTTCATGTAGTAAAACAGACTTATAAAACGACAATTTTGTTTATAAAAAGATGCAAATGGAGCAGTTACGTTTTGAATTCACGATTTTACCGGCGAAT
Source organism: Macrosoma leucophasiata (assembly GCA_036365455.1). NCBI lineage: Eukaryota > Metazoa > Arthropoda > Insecta > Lepidoptera > Hedylidae > Macrosoma > Macrosoma leucophasiata. Next base: position 12,922,250 of record JAWQUS010000009.1, on the reverse strand, counting down.
GATGGAAAATCTAATATTTGTTGTGTAACCTCAATCACAACTAAAGATGGAAAAAAATTTGCTATACCAGAGGAATTACAGTCTGTTAGATTTCACGAAGAATTAATTGAGACAGCCGTGTACAACAAAGTAAAAAATAGTTTAAAGAAAAGACATCAGACACGAAGAGTTTGGATAACTATGACAGATAAATTACGAGGAATTTACATAGATGCTGATGGTAACTTACAATTTGGAGAACAATATCTGGAGGAAATTGAACATAACCGAGCATCTGAAGAACAAATTAGAGATTCTAATTCATTGGAAGAAATGTTTACAAAGTTAATAGAAAATACACATGATTTAAAAAAACAGAATCTGAAATATGTCGCAGAGAAGTTTGTGATTGAGAAATTTACGAGCAAAAACTCGAATGCAAGGCAATGGATTGACATTTTTGAGAGAGAATGTTCTCGCTTCGGTATTATGAAAGATGAACAAAAAATTGAGATTCTCCGACTATTTATGGATAAAAGTTGTGTTGATTGGTACAGCTCAATGATTATAAAATTAACACTCAACTCAGAGTGGATAGTTTGGAAAGAAAAGTTGTGTGAGTCATTTGCAAACCAAAACTGGAACCAAGTGACCTATGCATTGTTATTTAAATATAAGGATGGTTCATTAGTGGACTATGCCATTAAAAAGGAAAAACTTTTATTGGACATGAGAAATTCAATTGATACAGGTACACTGGTGGATCTGATAGCGGTAGGTTTGCCAGGTTTTGTATTAGAGAAGATAAATAGAGAAGCAATGAACGATATAGTATGTTTATTCAATGAGGTGAGAAAGTATGAACATTTGGTAAATAAAAATAGAAATGGAACGTACAGAAAGTATGAAAATCAAAGGATAAATATTACAAATCAAGGACGCTATCCATGCAAAATATGCGTAAAATTAAATAAAGGGGTTCGCTATCATTCCGAAGCTACATGCTGGTTTAGAATTAGAGAAGATGATAAATTAAATAAAAGATATATTAAACATGTCATGTCATATTAAACAATTCAGTGATTGAAGCAGAGTTAAATGAAACAGAACAAAAAAACTAGTAGTGACACCATTAATTAAGATCAAACTACTGTTAAATAATAAATTAGAAATTTATGGAGTATACGATTCAGGTTCAAATGTATCTCTAATTAATTCCAAATTACTAAAACTAAATACAAAAGGACATAACTCGAATGAAGAAAATATAGTAACAATTAATGGTGTCCAAAAAACAAGTATTTGACAAATTTAAAAATAAAAATTTTTGAAATAGAAGAAAATGTGGATGTGTACATCATTGACGAACACAAATTCAGATATGATTTCTTAATAGGATTAGATATGATAAAGAAATACAAGCTAGTCCAAAATGAGGAGTTAAAAATAACTCAGAAACAATACTTACATGAAAAGAATAGTAAAAAAATTGAGAAAAAGATAGACGAAGGTGAAAATGAAGGTAATAAATATGAAAACGAAAACAAAATTAATTTTAATGAACATATCAAAGAAGAGGAATTTGAAATAAAGGTTGGTCATTTAGATGATGATAAAAGGGAAGAAATAAATAAGCTAATACAACAATATCAATCAGTTTTTGCCAAAAACAAGTATGACGTGGGAATGGTTAAAGGATATGAAGCAAGAATAGATTTATTAATGGATAAATACTGCAGCAAGAGGCCATACAGATGCACTATAGAAGACAAAAAAGAGATAGCAGAACAAATAGCCAAATTATTGGATAATGCGCTTATAGAAGAATCTTATAGTCCATTCGCAGCACCAGTAACTTTGACATTTAAAAAGGAAGAAAATAAAAAATCAAGGCTCTGTATAGACTTCTGGGATTTAAATAAAATTGTAGTTCCTCAGGCTCAACCCTTCCCATTAATTGACGATTTAATGACAAAAACAAGAAATTGCAAATTTTTTACAAGCTTAGACGTTAATTCAGCTTTTTGGTCTATACCTCTACGAGTAGAGGACAGGAAGAAGACAGGATTTGTAACTCAAGAGGGACACTTTCAATGGACTTGCCTACCATTTGGTTTGAAGACTGCTCCAGCAATATTTCAAAGAATATTGTGTAACATACTTAGAAAATATAAACTAACCGATTTTGCTGTCAATTATATAGATGACATCCTGATATTTTCAAACTCATTTGATGAACACATAAGTCACTTGAAACAGTTACTAGAAGCAATTCAAACGGAAGGATTTCGACTAAAATTTATAAAATGTACATTTGCATCAGATTCGGTAAAATACCTGGGACATATCATTCAATATAATTCTATCCAACCACTGAAGGACAATCTCATTTCGATAAAAGAATTTCCAGTACCAAAAACTCAGAAGAATATTCGTCAATTTTTGGGAAAAGTAAACTTTTACCATAAATATATACCAAGGAGCGCAATAATTCTTGACCCATTACATAATTTGCTAAGAAAAAATCAAAAGTTTGTTTGGTCTGAAGAATGTCAAAATGCGTTTGAAAAAATAAAGAGTCTCTTGTGTTCACAGCCAATACTAGAAATTTATGATCAAAATCTACCAATAAATATTTATACTGATGGTTCTCTGCTGGGTGTTGGAGCAATTTTAAAACAAGTACAACTAGATGGTAAAGAAAAACCAGTAGCCTATTTTTCAAAAAAACTGAATGGAGCGCAAAAGAAGAAAAAAGCAATATATTTAGAATGCTTAGCTATTAAAGAAGCACTAAGATATTGGCAGTACTGGCTGATAGGTAAATCGTTTACAGTCTACACAGACCATAAACCATTAGAAAACATGAACTTAAAAGCTAGAACAGACGAAGAACTAGGTGATTTGACTTATTACCTTTCACAATATGATTTTGAAATCAAATATTCCCCTGGAAAAGATAATTTAGAAGCGGACTGTTTAAGTCGGAATCCTGTATTAGAACCAGAGGATAATCTAGAAGAACAACTGAAAGTTGTGAACTTAATTACATTAGAAGATATTGTAATAGATCAGAATCAAAATAAAGAAATACAGAGAAACAATAATAAAATAATCAAAAAACACAATTTATACTTCAAAAGAATTAGGAACAAAGAGAAAATAATAATAACAGAAGAATTCAGTATTAAATTTATAAAGCGAATACATGAAGATCTATGTCACATTGGAGTGGGACAAATGCTAACGACTATTAGTTCACTGTACGCAACAAAAAACTTAACGAAAAATATTAAAAATGTTTGTAGGAATTGTGAAATTTGCATAAAAAACAAAACAAGAGGACAACACAAATACGGATTAATGTCATATTTAGGCCCAGCGACAAGACCCTTTGAAATAGTATCAATAGACACAATTGGAGGTTTTGGTGGTTCTAGATCAACCAAGAAATACATACATCTTTTAGTGGACCACTTCACTAGATATGCATTTATTATAACATCAAAAACCCAGGGTGCACATGACTTTATAAAGCTAATAAATAAGGTCGCTGAAACCGAAGAGATTGGGATGCTCCTTACCGACCAGTATCCTGGAATAAACTCTAAAGAATTCAAGAAATTCCTTACTGACAAACAAATAACAATAATTTTTACAGCAGTGAATGCACCGTTTTCTAATGGCCTAAATGAAAGGTTGAATCAAACGATAGTTAACAAAATTAGATGCAAAATCAATGAAGATGGAGAAAACAGAGCGTGGACTACAATAGCACATGAATGTGTAGAAAAATACAATCAGACTAACCACTCAGTAACTGGCTATGCACCATGTTATTTGCTATACGGAACAGATGTTAAGGTTTTACCAAAAGAACTACAACAAGGAGGTATAAATAGTGACTGGATCGGAGATAAGAAAACAGCGCTTAATAATACCTTGAAATCACATTACTATAACAAAATGAGGTATGATAGGAATAGAAAACAAAGAGAATTCAGTGTGGGAGATCTAGTATATATAGAAAATGGGAATAAACTAAATAGGAAAAAGCTAGATGAATTGAGAATTGGACCATATAAAATAATTAAAAAGAAATCTAATACAATTTACGAGATAGATACAGGACATAGAAAAACAGAGTCAAATCTTTTTCATATCACAAAACTAATTCCAGTACAGATAACAGAGGATGAGAATGTGCAAGTATCAAATGGAGAACTGGAGTGAAAATTCACGGGTGAATTTTGTTCCCCATGGGGGGAGATGTAAAGAAATACTATTTCTTTCTTCGCACTCTGTGTGTTTATTTACCATGAAGTTTGGTTATAGTTTTTAACTTTTTAATTGTCTGATTTTAAAGAAGAAACGAATTCAGAATGTCAGATGACAGATTTAAATACGAGTTGATTGACAATTGCATAATCAATGAAAATTTTAATATTATATTATTTTATGTTTTAAAAGTGAAAGAATAAACTTTCATTGTCGTTTCTTCTTTTCAGGTTTGAGTTCATATTGTTTTATATTACCTAAATAAAATAGTCTCTGTATAAAAAAAACTAACAATAAATCTTCTTTTCAGCAACACAAGGTTTATTTCTTTCATGTAGTAAAACAGACTTATATGTATACAAATAGCAGAATTACTTACTTAGGATATACGCTGAGTGTATGACCACCGGATGCCTCGCTCATACCAAACGCATCCATAATAGGAATATCCAGTGATAGGAAGAATTTTTTGATGTCTGGCGACAGTGGCGCTGCCGCTGTCACAAACGTCACGCACCGGTCCAATCCCAAATTATTGCGCACTTTGTTGAACACCATTGACTTGGCCATCGAGTAGCCGCAGGTAGTACCACCTTGCCTATAAACGTGTTTTTAAATGATTAGAGTTCTGTTAGCAGGTAAGAGGTAACATCGTGGAACCTAATGCTGTGATCACGAAGCGAGATGATAAAAGAGGATTTTGTAAAAGATTTTGTGGAAGATTAGGTACCAAAGACCATTATTTGACGTACCTATTATCTACCCATAAGTAATTTTAAACGTCCCTTACGTATGTACTTATGTGAATCAGTAGGTATTGTGAGATAAATCCGTAATTAAAATTAAACCTTAATAGCTCTGTGCCAATTAGTACAACTTAGAGATGAACATCACTTTGCGTAAAATAAAGTCCATAACATCTGCCTCTAATACCTCTATGTTTTGTGCTATGTCTTCTATCATAATACGGTCGCGAAATTCTATCCAAACGAGTTAAAGTTCGGTTTTTGCAAAATACTTTAGATACCAGTATGGGGGCCCTTGCGATGTTACTTGATAAACCATTTTTTTTTTGATTTTTGATACATATTACCTTCTTTAATAAGGCTATTTATATTAAATTATAATTATGTAATTTTTGACGAAGCCTATTGTACATTTACAAGGTAAGTGCAATAAAAGGGTAACGAACCAAACACTGTCATTAAAGTAATGCAATAAGTATGTATCTTCACGCCAAGTCCCTTACGGGGTAGGCGATATCCATGCATGTCATAAAATATGTCTTCATACATGCACGCCGATTCCTAAGACTGACTCTTGACCCACTCTCAAACAGTACGCAATGGGCAAGTATTGCATTTAATAATAATATACCTAATTATAGTAAAACGTAACCTCACGCCTGTAATCCCGGAAGGGGTAGGCAGAGGTAAATGTATGCATTCAAGCATACATGCAAACACTCACGTTTCGCCGGTTACGTTTTTGGCCCATGTAACCGGTGGCGAGCCTGTTGCCATCTCCGGGCACATTACCAAACTCCGAGGTACTGGAAAACTTCCAGAAAATGGAAAAATCCCAATAGAACCAGAGACAAAGGATTTTAAACCGTAATCTCTGATAGCCCGACCCGGGAATCGAACCCAGGACCTCTAGCACTGTAGTAGTGGCCTGCTACCACTAGGCTACTGAGGCAGTTAAGGCTTAGTGGGTATAGTATTTTACTCGTATATAAATGTCGCATTAATCTTAATGGGAATCATTGCATAAGGTTTAGGTTCTTCAATAGGTTCACTAAAAGGTAACCTAAGGCCTAAGGTACTAAAAGGTCGACCCTTTTAGACCGACCTCAGATAGGTAGCTACTAAAAATGCCTTCTAAATCTGTTGATGAATTCTGTATATGGCAGATAATAGGATTAGACTAGGCGAAAAGCGTGCGACGTTCGATATCTCTATGCTGCATCTTACATGATATTAATGAACATATTATTAGGTATGTACCTATAGTTCATGTTTGGATAATAGTTATCAGTTAGGTATCTATTTATCACGTTTGCTCGCATCGCGTATGCGTAACATTCTGTTTAATAGTCCATTCCAAATTCCATCGGTTAATTAGTTCGTTTCGCATCCATTATGATGAAAATGTTTCTCTGACCTGTTTCATCGATTTAAAAGTGGCGTGATTTGATAGCCGTCATATCTATATACAAATACATAAAATTGGAGTGTCTGTTTGTAATATAAAAATAACGGTTTTTCTAAATGCGTACGTACCTATACACGGTACATATATCAAAACAACATTTTTTACTATTTGTGTCTGTCTGTCTGTTTGTTCTCGCTAATCTCGGGAACGGCTGGACTTCGTCCGGGTAGATACTGAACAATTATAAATTCGCACGCCGACGAAGTCGCGGGCACAGCTAGTTGAATATATTTATCTCATCAAGATCGGTAGGTACGTTAAACCTAATTTTGCGTAGCTAGAAACTACTCATATACTCTTTAATTTAATATGCGTCGCGTGCTATGAAATGCACGACGGCGAAACGTAAGTAAACAAATTGTGTTCTAATATTAGAATGAAATAGGTAGGTAGGTACAATGTTGTGCATTTGCATGCTATTTACGCATGACACTGTTATAATTTTGTAATAGATCCCTATACGACAGGTAGGTATTAATTCATTAGGTACTGTGAAAACTAAGGATTACCAACAGCCAGGGCGAATTAATTCGAAAATGAAACGTAGCTAAAGTGTGCTCTAGTACTTCTAGTAGTTAGTTGCAATGGTTTCTTATTCGTGCTGATCCTCTGTAGATTGCTACGTCACCAAACACATGCTTGTCTAATTATAGTCATTACATACCAATATTTTAACATTTCGAGGAGAGTGAAGTCTATTGGAAGACCCGTCATACCCGCTGATAACGCACTATTCGAAGAAAATACTTATCATTATTTTATTTGGGTTATTAGTTGTTGGAATTAGTTATCATTGAGCGGATCAACTCAGTAATGTATGAGGTATGTATACATTTATGTTCCATATGTAATTAAATAGCCAAATATTGACCGACAAAACAAAAAAAAATCTCACGCAGTTCTACCTTCTACCTTGCACCTTTAAGGTTATCTGCATCAATTTTAAATAAAATAAATTCCATGACGTTGATGACTTATTTGGATTCATCGGAAAGTAGAAGTCTGCTCAATAACTAAAATTGTAACTTATATAACACAGCCTGTATGAAAATATCATACACCTTCAGAAACTGTTGTGACGATCTTGGTTTATGTAGATCTAATTATTAATTAAGTACGTACCCGTTAATCCTAGCGAGATGATGTTTCATCCCTTTATCTTTGGCCCACGTGGCGATGCATTTCTTCACGGAACCGCTCGATTGTCCTACGGCCATAATTTTTTCGAACATTTTCTCCCATACCCGAGGGACGGCCAAAAACCTAATAAGACAAAAACAAACTGTAGTTTACTTAACCGTAACGAAAATATTGTGTTAAGATTTGTATTTAAGAATATTAAATAGATGCTTAATTTCTTACAAAAGATGTAATTGAACAATACAAATTAGGTATGTAAATGAACTTTTTTTCTGAAAACGTTATTTATTTACGTATTTTACTGCATGATAAAAAATAGGTAGGTATTACCTTGTGGGTCTAACTTCCTTCAGCGTTTCAACCAAACTGCCTTTTAATGCATCGGGCTGGGCGAAGAATACCGTAACAGCATTTGACAATGTTGTGTAGATATCTACTACCTGTAAAACGTGAGACCAAAACGGAAGTTAAAAATAATTCTATGAAGTCGAATAGACCAACCTTGATTAGGAAGGCAGTGTTCTATCATTGCATCAATAAATAAAAGATTAATTACTTATGGTGTCAAGTGGGCAAGCAGATAATGCTAATTCAATGTCAAAACCAAGGTGAAGGCTAGTAGATACGCCTAGTACCTACCTACAATAGTTTGCAAGAGAATCGAAGCAGCTGTTACAGTCTATTCACTGAATTATTTATTTATTGATACTGATGTGTTATGCATTCAACTGTAAATTAATGTTATTGCTATGTATATTATTTCGAAGATATATTATTCGTAGATATTTTTAATTGGCGGATATTAAAAGATGTTACCTCGGTACTTCTTTAAGTTTTAGTATGCGATATGTTAAAAAATTACCTGCTTACTTTATAATAGACTTTAGAACTGATAGAATGTTCACTAGTACGAGGTACTTACGTAGTAGTAGGAAGCGTAGTGGGTTAACTAATGTTTCACCGACAAAAGTTACGCAAATCTTCATTTCAAAACCAACGTTTTGTACAATGTATTATTTCGCAACTCCACGATTCGTATACCCACTTATTATTTCGCAAACATTCGATTACGTAAATGAATAAAATAATTATCAAAACTGTCAGCAAAAAAAAACCTAACACCGAACGCCGCACCCTTCGACCTAACCTGACTATGTCGTAAAATTTAGATTATGAATTTTACGACATAGAGATAAATAAGAGAATATTATTTTCATAGAAATTATTTATGAAGTGATGAATTATGACATGAATAGTTTGTGTCATAAATAATCTGTTTGCTAAGTGAATTATTGGGATGTAGTGATGTAGTTGTGGAAAGTTGAGATGTGAAACGAAATCGTTGCGAAACGTTGGTTTTGTAATGATGAGTTTTGAAACGTTTGTCGGTAAAATGAAGGGGTACCAGCGTAGTGATCGATGGATTTGGAATTCAGACGTTTTGTTTGAAAATGGACACATGAGAAATGTGTGCGAAAAGTATTCTTGTCAAAACAAAGATTCATAAGATTTACAACAAATGATTTCTAGGGAAGTTCTTTGTAATTTAACTTAATTAGATGTTATTACGTGTTCTGATGATAATTTTATCATCGATTTGTGTAGCGGAGCAAGAGAGAACATGATAAAGGGCTTAAGTTACCCCTATAATCATCCAGCACAACCATGATAAACCTTACTGACCTTTAAGTGTTTCCCTTAGTTTTTAGCTTCCATCCAAACAGAAATACTGAATCGGCCACTGTTTACAACGCTCTTACTGGAAATAAAGGTGGTACGTACTGCTATGTACTATAAATAAATAAAAAAACTACCACGTACTTGTGCAGCGACGTGGCTGAGTGGCAAGAAGGATATGAGGGTGTCTTCAGTGGGGCGCAGGTCGCCCAATCGTTCGCTGAGGGTGTGCGCATCCCATGTCAGATTGTCGTGTGTCAACATCACCGCTTTCGGCGGGCCAACGGTGCCCGACTGAAATTGTCATATGATTTGATTACTAGGCTTTTGGAATATTTGACAATCCGTAACTTAAGTAAGGATGTCCATACCTACTTCTTATTGATAAACAAGATTTATTGAAATTAGTTCAAGTTTAAGAATGAAGCCAGATTACGTATACCTAAACTAATCTAAAAAAAACGGTTTTTTATTCTTTTTTAGCCTTACCCTTATAGTTTCGCCACGTCTGTCTGTCTGTCTGTCCATCCGCGGTTTAGCGCAAAAACTGTTGATACCAGAGACTCGAAATTTGGCACAAGTATACAACTTAATCACGCCGACAAAGTGGTAGATCATTTTGGGTACCTACCCTACATGTAACGCGCGGATATTTTTTAATCATAGGTACGTCAGGCAGGTGGTGACTCAAGAATAAATAGTTCATAGGTCCATACGACTTTCTGTGATTCATTTTTGTTAGATGTTATCACATCCAATTACCCTACTCAGATATTGTGCATTCATAGTAAATCGTACGATATCTTAATCATGTCAAAGCAAATCTTATCTATTTTATTCACGATCTTAGAACCTTTAAAAAAATGAAATGACTCATTCTACTGATACTTACACCTAGGTACCTACTTACATTTTAAAACATTTATATATTTTAATTTCTGTGACATTGTTGATTATAATTTTTTTTCGTTTGTAAATTGTCATGACATGTGTACCTATCAGGTAGATAGACTTAAGTATTTGTTGTTATTCACTAAATTTTTTTTCTGATAAAGATTATATAGATTTTTAAAATTTATAACGTAGAGGTAGTAAAGATTTAGAAGGGTTACTTGTCACCCCATTCTTCTCATCATCATTTCTAATTCTAATTCTGAACAACAAAAAGTAGGGAAACCAAAAATGTCGAAACCATTGTTTATACTGCTCACAATTTGGATGAAACAGTGTAATGCAAATGATCACTTACTGTGTATACCAGGGTACAGCATTCGTTCACGGCTATGGTTTTCAAAATAAAGTCTAATTGAGTGTCAGGTTCCTTTGAGCCTATATCCATTAGTTGTTCCCACTGAAATCATAAAATCCTGCTTTGACTTTGATCTTTCCAAGACATAAATTATAGTTAGACTAATCTTAACCAAGTAGCAAACGACATTATATTATTAAAATTAAAATAAATACACTAACACTCAGATTCCCACACTAGGTAGGTATAAACCTGTATCGTGGGTGCCGTTGTACACACACAACACATACACAAACATGCCAATTACATTAAAATTTGATAAACAGAGTTTATCGTTTTTGGGACAGTAGAGCCTAATAAAAATAGATAGTAGCATTAGGCAGGTATATAGATGATTTAAAAAAAAACCTCGAAATTGGGTCTTTGCCGAAAGACAGAAAAAGTAAAACTTGCAAGAAGTCTATGGAATCTTAAGTACTTAACATGGATTTAATTTAATTTTACGGAACCCTCAGCGCATGAATCTCTCACTTGGCCAGACAAAACGCTTGCCGGCTTAATGAAAATAAACCTGCTGCCGTGAAGAAGAAAGAACTTCGTACATTGAACTGTTATTACCAGGCTGCAGACGCGGTCAAAGATCCACATTTTTGGGAGATCGCAATCAGACATTTGGAGGAGGACGGGAAAGGCGAAGCGGAGTCCTGACTTGCTCGTGTGTGATTTAATGTTGATTATTAGTCGTATCGTTTTCTTGGCGTGCTACTGTCTTTGCTAATCATTATCATCATCATAAGTATTGGTAGGTATTATTACGTAATAAAACCAGACTTGTATGGCAGTAAAGCTATTAATTTATTGTTTTTTGCTTCTGAACGAGTAACGCGTTCGCTAACGTCATAATCTTGCTACTATCATTAGGCCAAAAAAATAAGAAAAAAAAATAGGTATATTTCTGTGTTTAATGCAATAAAATTGGCATGTGCGAACGTGACGCAAGAGAGATTTACGTGGAAGCAACACAGACATAGCTTCGGAACTTGTCGAACCCATCGCTCACTGGAGAAGAATTAGGAGGAGAATTATTTCGCAAGTGTAATCAGTCAACCGAACAATGGAATATCAAACCATTCCAATAGGCAGTAATACATACAATAACGTAATTTTGGGGAAAGCTTTTGTCCAGCAGTGGATTTCTGCTTTTGACGATGACACAGTTGAACAAAGGCAGTGACGGTCTCAGGGGAAAGATCGTAGGAAGTAATGATCTCCCAAAATCAGACACGACCAATAATAAATCATACAAAAAGTTTGTATGCAAATCACACTGCAAGTCAGGACTCCGCCTCGCTTTTTCCGCTTTCCACCAAATCTCTGTTTGCGATCTGAGTGATCCTATAACGGTTCCGGTTCCATTTTTCTGTCTTTGATATACGGAATCCTAATAAATATGCTATATTTTGCCACTTGTTTAAGACCATACAAACTTCATTTACACTATATACTCCCGGTACAGATGTATCCACTGGTCCTTCCCATTGTATGATGGCCTTCAGATGCTTTAGGCGACTGCGCACGGATAATATTTTGTCAAGTTGCTTTTTATCTTGCACTGCACAAATATTTGCACACGATGACTCCAAACAATGGAAACACGCCTCAGCAGAGTTTGTTGTGTAGATTCCAGCTGCGAAACCTCTGTTAAAAACGTTTTGAAATTAGTTGTGTTGCAGCTACACCCAGATTTTTTTTGGCGAAAGTTATGTTTCGGTAATAGAGGTAGTTTTTCTGGTGGTAGAGCTCCAGTGACGGAGCTCGCGGGCGTAGGTACCACCGCATTACCTTATTTACTTCCCGCTAAATGGTAGTGTTCAGCACTATCGTGTTCCGGTCAGGTAGTAATGTACGGCCCTGTAATTTCCGGCACAGAGGTATAACACCTTAGGCCTCAGGAGTGATAACGCATCTGCATTTTGACCTTGGTCTTTGTGTTTTTAGGCTGCAGTCATCACTTAACATCAATGTGAACTGCATGCTTGTTTGCCACATTTTCAAGCACACTATTACAAAAAAAACAATTATTAGGAATGTGATAGTGTAAGATAGAGTATTTAAAGGACTGATTAAATCAATGCAAATCTCATAATTAGTAGTAGGTAAGACTTTACACATAAATTTGCCTTTAGAGTTCATACATACATATAATATGAAGATTAAAAGCACTATTCGAAACATGATAATATTAAAGAAACACAATATTTTATTATTGTGTTTTTTTAATATCATGTTCATGTTCATTGTGGGTAAAAGAACAGAACGCTTGTAAGAGTAAAGGAACGCATGTGAGGGTAGGTACAGGCGCACAACGTACGTGTACGTACCGAACGTACGATCACAGTATAGATACATACTGTGGTACGATCACGTACATTCTCTTGGCCCTGCTCTTACCCCATAAGACCATTCTTGACAATTTATTTCGCTTATTTAAATATACGCTCCTGAGACAACCCGAAATGTTCTCACTCTAACAATACGGCATTAATAGTGTTACAACAAATAAATCAATTTACCACGTTTATCTTGTGATCAGTGATTCAGAATCTGAGTATTACTGAAAAGGGTGAGTAAACATGACACTTAACTTTAGCTGATATGCATGTAACAACTAAATAGATCTTATCGACATTAATCGGGCATACATATTATAGAATTCCGTAGTTGTTAACGATTATAACCTTCTCAGTTGTCAACAGTCAATATCACATAATCCCAAGAATAGAACTCGGGATCTCAAGTCTTGCAGTAGGGTACTGCTGGTATATTAATATACATAGTATATAAAATTGACCGATTAAACAAATTTGTTTCTTTATAAAAACAATACTTAACCATACTTAATCCACTTACCTGCTAATTTCAATAAAGTCTCAAAAAATAATTTATTTTTAATGGTAGATTACAAATATTTTATATGTACAAAATCGCACTTTAAAAAGCACTCCTGAGTTGTTTTGCCTGAAATATTGTAGTCTTCTTCTGTCTTTAAGTAGGCGCTGCGGGCCTACGAGGAAATCCTCTCTGCCCGGGCTTGGTCTGCCCCCGTTACGAAGGGGGCGTGTTCCATTTGTCTTGGATTTGACGGGGGCTGTCTGTTGCACATCTGAGTTCTTTATATACCAACGTCTCTTTGGCCTTAGCCAGGCATTGCGTCCGCTACTTCAGGGTGAAGTGCTACCCTGCGTCAGGGATTGAACTCCACCGGCAGTGGTGTAGGTATGCATAGTTAACCGAACATGTTTTGCTTCTGTTATGGTTATTGCAGTGCCATAAATTACTATGTAACCGAACACAATACAGTTGAATACTAGATATACATATGTATATTTGGCAGACGATAGATTTATTAGGTAATATTTACACTCTCGAGCTCCGACGCACAAACTCTACAACCAGTTAAAACAACATTAAGTGCAAAGGTAGAGTAGTTATATTTGAAAACCAACAAGAAGGTAAGTAAAATGTTTGATTGCACCGTACCCAATTTTTTATTGAATTAAACACTAGCTGAAGTATGAATAACGAAGTATCCATCTTCTCTTTTATCTTTCTCTATGTTATGCATTTGCCAGTGCAACACTGAAGGACCAATGTGAGAGACATGTACTATGTTTAGCTGCCTATTTAACTTTTGTTTCTGATTTAATAAAAAGTGTACCTACCTACCAACAATGACTTTAGAATTTCTTATCAGATAAGTAAATATTGTCTTGAAACTAAGCAATTAGTACCTAGAATTACGTTTCCCAATTAATGTGTCCTGTAACGTAATTTTTTACAATGATTAATAAAAGGGAATTATGTGTTACATACCCAGCGTGGATGGCGGCCAAATCCGCAATGTACCATTGTTCCGAATTGAATCCTAGAATACACACTGAATGGTATCGTTCTAATCCCAATTTTATAAACGCCTTAGCTACAGTGCGCACTTTAACCTGATATTGTCTGCAAACATAAAATAAGTTATTTTTATACAGGCATAAACGTCTATGTTTTTAACACGTGCAGCACGGGAGCTATATCCACGGCGCCCATCCATCATAAATGTATATCAAAATTTATTTTTGATAAAATTCCTATATTCGTCTGTTAATAATAAGGAGCCACTTCTTCGTAGCCCTACTTCTCCACACCTCAATATCCAGCGCTCTACACATACATTCGTGGACAAACTATAGAAGCACTGACGAATTTCAACTCACTAACTTTAACGGCACCACAAAACTCTTTCAATTGTGATGGCGGATGAAAACAAAAATGAAAACAAAAATGAAAACTCGATAGTCGTAGCCGTGCTCTGGTTAGACAATCGTTCGAAGAATCGTTTATAGAAAACCAATTTAATTAATAATATTGTACTATAGAAGAAATGTTCGGTCGGTCACGTCGGTGCTTTATTTGTGTACTGAGGTCTCGGAGTGGCAACGCATCTGCATTTTGACCTCTGGTTTTTATGTAGATGTCTATAGGCTGCAGTCACGATTTAATAAAAGGACAATATCTTTTAACTTTATAATCTTAAAGCAGTACTTACTTATAAGTTAATTTGTGCCATCTCCCATCCCTTTTCGTCGCTAACGCTATGTCGTGTGGGTATCTGGCTACAATCCGGTTGAGCAAACCTGGTACAGAAACAGGTGACTCTGCGGCTGGACCTCGCGTACCTATCCTGAGTTTGACTCGGCCGTCTGGTCTACAGCAGATATAGTCATCCGCCGGTACAATCTGATCAGGGCCTAAAATGAAAAAGATAATAATCATTTTTTTCTGGGAACTTCGTTTCGTTCTAGTTTCTGGTAATTTTCAAAGCGAAACGAGCTACATCACATCCGAGTTCTTTATATGCCAAAATGAGTCGTTCCTCTCCGTGATTTGCGTTGATACAGTGAAGAAAAATTTATTTCATGAGCGTCTAAATCTAAAAGCTCGGATTCCTATAGTTCCATATACATGCACATGTTCGCCAATTTCGAACACTCTTGAAGTCGCTTTCGCTTAACATTCGTCATAATGTATCTTTTTGACGTAGGCTGAAGTTGCAAGTTGTTTGCAGGTTGCTTTTAGCAGTTATCGGGAGAATTTTCAAAAAATGCCGGAAATTACAGAGCCCTACATCACCACCTGACCGGAACACGATAGTGCTGAACACTACCATTTAGCGGCAAGTATTTCCTGTTTCGCAGAACTAGAACTACTTTGTGTTCGGTACGTGCGCATCTATATTGGGAGCTTTGCGTAGATGTGATAAGGCTGCAGTTATCACTTACCCGTTCATGAGAACTGGGTATCTACTTTTTCTGTTTTCGTTACAAAAACACTAACTCAATAATTTGGAACCTATTAGCTCGAATCTGGTATCCTCCATCTAATAGTCGAACCTGGAATTTCCGTGTCAGTAGTTGCTTTAGGTCATAAAATAATGTTTCCAACGCTATAGAACGTTCACATAGAATGTTTATTTAGTTGTAGGGTTTAAACTTAGATTTAAGGCATTGTCGTGTTATACACCAAAAACATTAATTGGTGACAGAGCTCGAAGACATGCATGCACATTATATTGCACATTTATGCAATCACGAAAAAATATAAATACATAGCATTTTCTTACCATTCATGTATTTATGATTTCCAATTCCGTTGACTTGCATTCTTGTTGTTTCTTCACCGTTGTCGACACCGGTGGCTGTATCCTGAAAATTAAAATCCTATGTTTAAGTACATTTTAATTTGTTACAATTTATGTAATTTATTTGTTATTTTCTTCCATATCACTGGCCGATTGAGATGAAATGGTACACATTATTTTATAACTCAGTGACACACATAACATTTGGATATGTGTACCTTTTAACGCCACTGGACTCTTTAAACGCCATTTTTGAAGAAACCCATTTTGTAGCACCGAAGGATCACCTCAGAGGGAAGTTCGTTCCACAATTTACACGTTTTGGGCAGAAACGAACGAGAAAACCGCACCGTTGAGCACTTCCAGGTGTCCAGTCGGTGAGGGTGAAACTTCTCTCTTAGGCGGGTAGTACGGTGTAGGAAAAGAGACGGTGGCACCATGTCGAACAGTTCGACAGAGCACTCACCATTGTAGAGACGGTATAACACGCACAGACTCCCAATGTCTCTGCGCAGGCTCAGATGTTCGAGCCTGTCTGTAAGTCCTGGGTCGTTAACAATACGAACAGCGCGTCTTTGTAGGGAGTCAACTGGACCAAACTGGTATTTGGGGGCTCCCGCCCACAAATTATTTACACAAGGTATTTATAGTTAAGACAGAAAATATTATACAACTATAAAATATCTTATTTATCTATATCATATTTAAAGCATAGCTATCATGGAAATCTAAACAACAACATAAACCCGTCAGGCTTCAGACGGACAAATTTGTCCAGCGTTATGTGGAACGTTACGATAATCCAGCATTGACACATATTGATGTTAACCGTCTTATGGAATGTTAGCATATTTCGAGGAGTAGCTACTCCTCGAAACCCTACTAGATACTCAAGTAGAACTCAAGTAACTCCTAGTGTCCTAGTAGATACTCAAGTAGAAAAAAAAGGTAAATAATTACCTAGTTAGTAGGTACCTACACTAACAATCGGTTGATCGTTGAATCGTGACATAAACTTGAACTTTGTTTCGTTGGAGCGACTAACAAAAACAACTATAATCAAAACATGTTGATGGGTACCTGGTGACTTAGATAGGTATAATATTTTTTGTATATTAATTATAAAATCACTAATAATATAAATAAATAATGACATTTTCTGTTGAAAATATCATTTTCCTATTATTTACCTGCTGTTGCTCACGCGATGCAATTAAAAGGCACTTAAAATGATGCTTAAGCCAGCAATAAGAATAATTAATTTAGGTATACTCGTGCATCTTCTGATTAGGCAATCAGTTATTTATGTAAATAAACTACATTTTAAAGAAATATAAAATTCACCATTCTAACTCGACCTGTGTGCATCTTTGGTGTGCATTACGTTCATATGTGAATAGGAAATTAAATGTTTAAGCTGGTCGTTGTGTCGTCGATGGTTTGAATAAATAAAATTCTTGCTTTTACAGGATAATCTGTGGCAGCAGAGTAGGTACATTCCGTACATTTGATATCGATGGAACGAGAAATAAGCTTCTACCACAGTCTAAAGAAAACGAACGTGTTCTTCTACATTTTTAATCTTAATTAAAAATGTAGAAGCTTATTTGTCGAGCGAGAGGTATCGAATAACTAGTGATGCGCCGAATAGTGGTTTCACCGAATAACCGAATACCGAATATTATTCGGTTTAATTTATACCGAACCGAATATTCGGCCGAATTATTCGGTTTATCATTTCATTGTTTTTCTGCGTAAACGCGGTTCTAAGTGTTCTAACATGTCGCTGCTTGCTAAATAGCCGTGTCTACACCGGACGCATGTTCGGGCGAGGCAGCCTCGTGAGCGAAATACTTGGTCAGTGACCATAACAGTCAGTGTAAACGTGCATCAGGGTTGTGCGGGCGTACGGTGCCTCGGCCGAGAATGCCCTGGAGCCGAGCCATGCGGTGTTGGTAAAGCGCGCGAGCTCTAAGGCACCTCAGTGTGTGGTGTGCGTTCATGATGCGTTAGGTGGGGACGTTAGAACCATAAATAATAATAATGGCAACCCTTGACAAGTCCCGCTGCTAGGCACGAGTCTCTGCCCTTCTTGAAAGGAGGCCTGCAGCGTACTTCGCCATGCTGCTCGAATGCGGGTTGGTAGAGATAAGGGTTAGTAGCCAACCCGTTGTTGGATATTTTCAAACCTTATGGGCGTAAGGTCTCCGATAAGATTTACCGACTGCTAACTATCGATAGTAACCAGGACCGACGGCTTGACGTGCCCTCCGAAGCACGGAAACTCGCATTTTAACTTACCACTAGCGGTCACCCATCACACACCCGACCGCGGAAATGATGCCGAATATGCCGAATACCGAATACGAACCGAATATTCGGCGCATCTCTACGAATAGGTAACTAAATAAGGTGAGATTTGGCGGAAACCTTGAAAGATGCGTGTGGTGCTAGTGCTCTTATTTTATTTCATTTTCTTAATGTATTTTTGAGTTATCAATACAAATAAATATAATTGGAGTGTCTGTTTGTTATACAAAAATAACCGCTTTTTACTTAATGCATATGTATTTATACACGGTACATATACCAAAACAATTTTTTTTACAATTTTTGTCTGTCTGTCTGTCTGTCTGTTTGGCGGGGCTAATCTTGAGAACGGCTCGACCGATTTTGACGGGACTTTCACTGGCAGATAGCTGATGTAATAAGGAGTAACTTAGACTACTTTTATACTAGCTGCGCCCACGACTTCGTCCGGGTAGATACTGAACAATCATAAATTCTCACGCGGGCGAATTCGCGGGCACAGCTAGTCTATACAAATAAATAAAATTGGAGTGTCTGTTTGTAATATTAAAATAACCGCTTTTTACTAAATGCATATGTATGTATACACGGTACATATACCAAAACAACATTTTTTACAGTTTTTGTCTGTCTGTTTGGCGGGGCTAATTTTGACTCGGGGATCGATTTTGACGGGACTTTCACTGGCAGATAGCTGATGTGACAAGGAGTAACTTAGGCTACTTTTATACTAGCTGCGCCCACGACTTCGCCCGGGTAGATACTGGACAATCATATTATTTCTCACGTGTACGAAGTCGCGGGCACAGCTAGTATTTAATAAAGTTGGTGGCATTTTGTTTGATATATATATTGTATAACAGTGCTCGTGTATAGTGAAATAGAAAAACAGTGCGAAAACACGTACTTTCATTGTGAATGTTCTGGTAAAGTAGCCATCGTTTACTCCATCGACGACCCAACACACTTTACTCGCATTACTGTGACTCTGACTGACGGACTGATAAATTGACTGACTGACTCTGACTTTTACGTTTCTTATTACAAAGAGTATACCTGTAAATACTACGTGCTTATTACGAATACGAAATAGGTACCTATCGTTTTACTTGACACTAGGAATATGCATAACCAATTGCATAACAAGCGATGCCATAAATCAAATAAACTAAATAGGTTCATTACATTATTTTTTTAATATTGCGCATACCTACTACTTACAGAGTATGAACCAGAATCAGTTGACAGACGGCGTTTGACAAATTTTATAAAATTGAGAGAAGGTACGTAGGTACCTATTGGTCTGAAAAAGAAATGGCGACATGACTGCGACACGGCCGACACGTTACCTACCTATTCCTATGATAGAATAAAATTAAAGATAAAGCGAAAAAAATCTTTTCGGTTTAGGAGTTGGGAAATCCAGTTTTGATTCAAATTTTCTACTTCAAAACAATATAGATTTTAATCAGCTTAATCTGCATTTCTCATCGGCTGCCTTCATCGATGGCATCAAAAAACTTGACACGTTACACCTTCTTTCAACGTTCCCAACCCCTGACTGTCCTCTTTTTTCTTTTGAACAATTCTCTGATCGTGATGTTAAGAAGAATATTCATTCCATTGACTCCGATGCTGTTGGCAGTGATAACGTTAGCCGTAAAATGATTCTCCCTATAATTGATACCCTTGTTCCCATCATTACCTCTATCCTCAACTATTCTATAGCAAGCGCTTCCTTTCCTTCAACTTGGAAGGATGCTCAACTTATACCTTTACCTAAAAAATCCTGTCCCAAATCCTTTTCCGATTTTCGTCCTATATCTATTCTCCCGTTTCTATCCAAAGTCCTGGAACGGTTGGTACATCAGCAGCTAAATACCTTTTTAACAAAATATAATTTACTCAATACCTACCAATCCGGTTTCCCTTTCGAAAGGGTCACAGTACGGCTAGCGTTCTTGTCAAGGTAACGGATGATATCAGACATGGCATGGAGAATCAAAAGCTTACAGTCCTCACTTTACTTGACTTTAGCAATGCATTTAACAATGTTGACTTTGATATCTTGCTCGCGATTCTCCGTTCTCTTAACATATCTCCGACAGTAATTGATTGGTTTCGTAGTTATTTATATGGTCGCAGGCAACGGATACGAGTCGATGACACCTTTTCTTCTTGGTGCAATGTCTCTGCCGGTGTACCACAAGGCGGCGTGTTGTCTCCGTTCCTTTTTACTATTTTCATAAATAACTCAGAATTTAGCTTCTCTCTACCACCTTTATGCAGATGATCTTCAAATTTATTGTCAGGGTAGTCTCGTTCATCTGCCAGAGGCCATACAGACTGTCAATGATGATCTTAAACTTAACTCTTTGGTGTGAAGCTTTTGTTCTGCAAGTTAATGCGTCCAAAAGCCAAGCCATCATTATTGGCAGCTCTTGTATGGTCTCTAAGCTAAATATGTCACAGCTTCCGTCGATAGTTCTTAATGGAACATGTATTGAATATTGCGATAAAGTAAAAACTTGGGTATAATTCTTGACAATTGTTTAACTTGGAAGCCACAAATCACTGAGGTAAGCCGGAAAATGTTTGCAGCCGTTGGTTCCCTGCGAAGACTCCAAAATTTCTTGCCCACACCCACTAAATAACCATTACATATAGTAAAAGCAAAATCATATATTAATAGTAAATTAAAAATTAGAATTTAAACTACTTGGTTAAAACATAATAATCACAAAATTTTTCAATTCCTTCAATGATGATAAATGAAGAAAAAGGAAAACTTATTCGTCAAGATCAAAGTTATTCACTTAGCAGAGTTCTACTAAAACTACTTTTTCCACCTTGTTCTACCTAAACTACTAAACCGATTTTAATCAAACTTTGCTCACCGTGTGCAGTTTGATCCAACTTGAAAGATAGGATACCTGGGCTTTGGAACTCTGCCAGTGAATGACAAAGAATGTCCCATATTTTTTTTGTTTAGTCTTTTCTTGTTTGTAAAAGCGAGTATGGAACATTCTGTTACCTATTTCTATTATCATAGATTTATTATCTACTATGTTTATTATTAAGTTTTTTTGGTCCATTATTTATTTTATTTTGTTTTCTTTGACATATTAACCAACGTATCCGTTGTTACCTATTCGCTTTAATTTTTATTTTTTTTTAATTTGACCTATAGTAAATTCTATAATTTCCAAGTGATTAAAAACATTTTTGAGTTTGAGTTACCTATAGCTTACCTACATCTCAATTTATAGTCGCAATATTATGTTAGTACCTATCTAAATTGTACCTACCCGTGCCGTGCGAGTCGCTAGTATTATTATAATCTCTCGCACAATAAATACGTCGAAAGACGCATTATAAAAAAAGTGTAAAATTATATAATTATGTATGTAGGATTAAATGGACTTTAAATGATAAGACGAACAAACTTTTTATTGGCCTACCTGGGTTCTTTGAATGTTATTGCGATAAACAGACTTACCTTCATCCATGCAGTATCAGTACGGAATATAATTATCTATTCCGTATCAGTTTATCGTTGGTAGATAATAGTCGTCAAGTGTCTAAAAAAAAATCTTCAAACGGCAACCACAGGATAACTAGCCCAGTCGCTCTATCGGCTCTACTTACTACGCTCCCGAAGTTTTCTTATCTTTTTTATTTTTCAAAATTCTCATAGTTCTTTTGCGTTACAAAAAAGAAGATCCTCGTTTTCTGCATACTTAAGTAGGTACCTATACCTAAACAATAAGTAGGTACCTATACCTAAAATTACCGCATAGATACCTATTTTAATTTATGTCGCTACCGATATGTATTATTCGAGTTTTGTGTATACAAACATATACCTAGTAGCTGAATTTTAATATTATGTTGAAGTAAACAATGTACCTATATAGATAATCAATATTTATGAGAAGGAACCTAGTAGGCAAACTAACAGATTTTTGCTATATATACCTACAAACAATATGCATTTTCATGAAGTATTGTGTATTTTTTTGCATAAATATACCACAGTAGGTATTTGATATACTCAAAAGTAGCTAATAGTAGGTAAACTAGTAAAGCACTTAAGAATGGATAAAAGAGTTAGTAGAATAGGAAGTGCACATTACCTACATATCTATTAAAAAACAAATTAATGACAATTTTTTTTATGGATGGAAGTTGGCAAACAATCTTGCAGCTCACATTGATGTTAAGTGATGACTGCAGCCTATAGACATCTACATAAAACCAGAGGTCAAAATGCAGACGCATTGCCGCCCCTGAGACTTAAGGTGACTCATGTCTCTGTGATAGTTATTACGGCGCCATACATTACCATCTAACCGGAACACGATAGTGCCGAACACTACCATTTCGCGGCAGATAAGTTAGTCTAAGACCTCCATTTCCTACACTTGGAACTCAACCACCAGTAAAAAATTGTATAGATTGGTGGTTGTAAAAATTTGTATAGATGGTCGTACAAGGTTGTCCAAGGTGGGGTTAAGAAACTTTGAAATGACCGTGCATGTATGAAAAGAGTTGTGAATATAAAAGAAGGACGGTAAACGCCCGACGCACGTTTACGGTATGTATGTGTATCTTCGCGCCAAGACCCTTAAGGGGTAGGCAGAGCGTGCAGAGCGCCAAATAGCCTGGTCTTTACACACCTCCCATGCTTTTTCTACATTCATCACTTTTCATACATGCACACCGATTCCTAAGACTTTTATCTTAACCCCACCTTCAGATAACACTCGACCCATTTGGTTTTTTTTTATGTAACGGAGGTGGCAAACAAGCATGCTGTTCACATAGATGTTAAGTGATGACCGCATCGACACACACTTAGACATTTACACAAAGACCAGAGGTCAAAATGCAGATGCGTTGCCACCCCTGAGACCATACTTGTTTTGTCTCTGTGATAGTTATTTAGGAATCATACATTACCATCTAACCAGAACACGATAGTGCTGAACACTACCATTTGGCGGCAGATAGATTAGGTAATGCGATGGGGCCTACGTCCTCGAGCTCCTACTCTGGAGCTCTACCACCAGTAGTAGCCACTTAGCATACCTATTATTAGATACTGAGCAGGTACTAGGTATACATTCGCCTAGTCACCAACCTTCGGATGCTAGCGTCACGAACTCTAAATCATGATGATGAAGTACTTAGTTAATAGGTACCTGATACTTACAATTAAGTACAGAACATGTAATTATGGTTAAGTAGATAGAAATAACTACTGCCTTTTTGCTGTTTGTAGGTACTCATCTTCCTTATTATTATTGAAACAATAGTATTTTCCCCATAGGCAACATTAATTACAACAGCAATCTGAATAATGGAATTAATGGCCAGGCAATTTATTTAAATATTTTTAACTATCCGGAATAAAATCTTCTACTGTTGTTAGAAAGACCATTTTTAGTTATAAATTAATTATTT
The DNA here is from genome assembly GCA_036365455.1 of Macrosoma leucophasiata. Taxonomy (NCBI): domain Eukaryota; kingdom Metazoa; phylum Arthropoda; class Insecta; order Lepidoptera; family Hedylidae; genus Macrosoma; species Macrosoma leucophasiata. The sequence goes on along the minus strand of JAWQUS010000009.1, from coordinate 12,898,248 downwards.
GAAATATTAGGTAGTGTTCTTTTTGTTGTAAATCAATAAATAGTAACTTGCTATTATTCTTTAAATTGTTACTAGGTACATAACTAATAATAACTTTGTAATGTCTATTTCATTTACGCTTTTGGCAACTCTACCTAAGGTAGAGCAAGGGTAGAGTGCTGTGTTTAAATTGTTGTATTACGTAGGTATTAACTCTCTTTGTTGTCACACATTGTTATCAGTTCAAAGTAGGTATGTTAAAAATTATAATGAGTTAGTGGGTCTTTTCAACGACAAAAATAGTAAAAACCGTATTTAAATCGGAACTTCAGAACATACTACTTTAAAGTAATAGGTACCTATATCAACTTTCAAAAAAATTACTAGCTGAACTAGATAACTTCGTACAAAGATCTACAAACTATAGGTAGGTATTTGTATGGTAAAATAAAATTGTTTTTAGATTAATTCTTTGAGTAGGTAGGTAATTGAAGTTGCTAGCTTTCTCAGTTTACTCGTACTATACCCATATTATTTTTTAATTTAGTCAAGTGATTCGATATTATTTCAAGTGCAATAAAATTTTACGAGGTTGTACTTGTTTATAGAAATGAAATAAGAATCTACTTGTCAGCAAACTCAGGTGTCAAGTTCACCGTGTTGTCGTATTAGCAGAATTTTGCGTTTTTAATGCATTATACCAGAATAGTGACATAACATTAGAAATGCCTCAATAGCCTAGTCGTAGCAGGGTCCCAGCGTAGCGCTGGGTCTCAGGGTTTGATCACGGATCGGAGTTCCAGTTTTCCATTTTTCGATAGATTCCCAGTGCTGTCCTCGGAGTCTGGTAACGTGCCTGGAGATGGACACTAGGACTCGTCATCTATTTTTTATTATATGGGACAACAAAACAAAACTAGCAAATCAAGGGTGTTTTGCATGAATGCTTGGATGCATGCATTTGCATCTGCCAACACTTCTGTGCTTTCGGGGTAGACAGAAAAATAAAACTAGGACGGGGCACGGGGTGGCGCGGGGGGCCTGTAAGTGTTACCATCTTTAAAACAAACAATGTATAGAAGTCAAATGGGTATCATAAAGGAGATGTTGCAAAAATGTATGGACCTCCGGCCATGTATTGTACACAATGTCATTAACAGGCAAAATCAATATAAAAACGTTTTTTACTGCATATATTCACTTATTTAGCTTTGTTTGCAGTTACAAAACATTATTTGCAGTTAGAATTACAACTCAAAACCAACATGGCGAATATGGCGGGCGATGTCATTTTGACAAATGCCGCAAATAACCTTATTGAAAATGATAAAATCGTTTGAATTAAATGTGGTTGTAACTCTAAAATATATTCTTGAATAAATTAATTGTATTTCTTTCGGATTCATCTTTAATTTACCAATTTTTTCAAGTACTGTACGTACCAGAGCCGAGCTCGCAACATCTCCTTTAAATATTTCTGAAGATCGATATCAATAAAGTATTGGTGTGTGTCTGTTTTGTATTTATATAATTGTAGGTATATATTTTATAGTTAACCGATGTAACATTAGCGGTAATTAATTAACCACATAATGAGGGATAGCTAACGTGACAGTTGTCAGTATATATCGCCTCTTTACAAGAATAATGTGACATTTCATATAGAACGATTTAGATGAAATGTCACATTATTCTTGTAAAGAAGCGATATATAAAAATGGACACGATAACAGACGTGATGGCATTCGTTATCGCTTTTATTACTATGATATGAGCGACGGTCACTAAAAGAGTACGATGTAGGTACCTACCTACTTCTTACCTAGATAATATTTATTTATAGCAATAAAAGTTAGAATAATAAAAATAAAACCTACTTACTTATATTATTTCCATTCCGTTATTTTTTAGCGTAGCAGTAAAGGCCAAAAGTAAATGAATATGGCATAGGTACACATTATTAATCTCCGACATTCTCGGACGAGAATTTCGCACGCGTCTGTTTGTCCAACCTTAACCTTGTAATGAAAATAAACTCTGCTTTTGGTTTCGTAGTTTAAAAACTAGCACTTAATTTTTTTGTGGAGTTAAAGATAATATTTAAGTAAAAATAAAAGTAACTTATACTTAATATATTAAATAATATAATATAGGTGTACATTATAATAAATTCATAGTGACAAGACACTTCCAACTTTATTTATGAAATAATTGTACCCTACAACCAACATAGATGTCATGCGTGTTTTAGTGAATTTTGGATATGGCGGTCAAATAACGGGCGTAACTGGTAACGGGTCTACGAATCTACTAACAAATGACGTATGACGTAGGGCACAAACAAACAACGCGCGTTTCATTTGACGGAAATAGTCTAAGGAAAAAATTGTTAAGCTACAATATTTTTGCGAATTTGTTCGGAGGATTGTATTATAGGTTATTTTACGCGCAGAATAATAGAAAGATACCTACATTGTTTACATAATATAAAGCTGCAACCTTTTTTTTTATTTCACTGGAATATCCACATTATCATTCAAAATATTTATTTAGACATAGATAATAAAACACTATCTATCACTTTAGCATCAAAAGACACATACATACTTAACTCACCTATTTCACGGGTGTTTATTTTGAATTGACTCTACCACTCATCACACAGCTTATCTGACGCTATAACAAAATATTTTGCAATAAAGTAAATTTAAATATCCCAGAGCGTTCGAGATGACCACTTCGTAATCGTAAAATGGAAACCGATTCGCAAAGACCGCGACCGCGACGACACAAGCTCGGCGGCCAACTGGCGATTTGCCCTATCGTACCACACGACAGTTTAAAGTTCACCATTGACTTAGAACTGGTGAATATTTCCTTATAGATTTTCCATCTACAAAATACATTGAGCGTAAAACCGAAGTCTGAGGTTCAAGCGAGAGAGAAGAAATGGATGTAGAGTCGGATGACGTACCGTAGAGGGTTCATGTTCGGGCGCCATGTCCTGGGATGGTGGCTGATGGCGTGATAGCGACGGTTTTGTCGCTCCCTACTGCACACTGAGCGCACGTGTTGATAAACTTCCGCTTAGATGACACAGTGTAAGTCGTCTGTTCACGTGCCCTGTTATTTTTTTCAGCGCCGAGCACTGATAAACAACCCACTGGCTTTGGATAATCAGTAACACTGGTTAATCGCTGCAGTGCTCACTTTAATTTATTATTAATATATGTTATTATGAATACATTATCTAATCTGCCGAAGCCGATGATGTTTATTAGTGCAGTAATAAACGAATGTGAGAGTACCGCAACGCCTCCGAAACTCTTGGGATGCGTGGGCGGAATAAACGTTGAAGCATAATCGGTAGTAACCGTTAAGTAAAGAGATTTATAAGGCAAATGAAAAGAATGAAATCCTACTGGTGGTAGAGTTACAGAGAGCAGGAGCTAGAGGGCGTAGGCATCACCGCTTTACCTATCATATAATCTATTTGCCGCCAAATGGTAGTGTGCAGCACTATCGTGTTCCGGTTAGATGGTAATTAGGTCTCAGGGGTGGCAACGCACCTGCATTTTGACCTCTAGTTTTTATGTAGATGTCTATAGGCTGTCGTCATCACTGAACAACAATGTGACCAGCATGCTTATTTACTTCCTTGCATAAAAAATCATGATTAATGTATCAAGACTTTTTTTGCCTGGGCAAAATGTATGTAATTTGGGAACATGTATCTTCACGCCAAGTCCCTTACGGGGTGGGCAGAGAGTGTGGAGCGACAGATATCCCGGTCCTGACACACCTCCCGTGCTTTAATAATGGACAAAATGTGTTATTACAATTGGCCGCGCCCGTTCTGTAGAACAGTAAACAAGGTTAATTGTTTTAAACTTTCATGATTTGTATTCATATTTTTATATTGTAAACGGGACTTAATCGCATACTATTTTAATCGAAGTATTTACCTCGACACTCGACGTTTCGACCGTAATGCAACGGCCGTGGTCACGAGTAGATTAAAATATGCCAAGTTTGATTAAATTTTAAGTACCTGTATTATTAAGGAACCGCTGTTTTATGATGGTACCAAGATTAGATTACTATATCACTACATATTTCTGACATGTCATTTTATAAATTCTTGTGACTTTATGGATTTATTAAATTAATGTTTTCAGCAACTATCTTTCGCTCCCGGCGACGCACAAGTAACCTTTTAAATAGCACCCTAGTGGGCATAGGTTCCACCGCATTACTTAATTAACCTACTTGCTGATAATTAATTATTGCATTGGCGGTGAAGGTAGTGGTAATGGTGATGGTAGAGATGATGGTGGTGGTGGTGATGGTGTCGGTAGCGTTGGTGGCGTTAGTGGCGTTGGTAGTGGTGGTGGTGATGGTGATGGTGATGGTTTCTTTCACTCTTTTAAAAAAAACGTAACATTTACCTGTCGGAACAAAGTTTGTTATGTTTTATATTATCTACTTAAATTATTCTATGGACCCAATAACTGAAAAATTGGAAAATTCTTTAAGTTATCTAGAATTTTACTGGTGGTTCCGTTTAGAGGAACGCCCTTCCCCGTTAGGTGTTCCCTCGGTACTACAATATGGGGTTCTTCAAAAATGGCAGCAAAAGAGCACTTCAGGGCTGGCAGCGCGTTGGCACCTCACCAAATGGTCATAGGCGACGGTGACCACTTTCCATCAGGTGAACCGTCTGCTTGTCTGTTAACCATTACAGTATTATTACATATTTTATTCTCTGCCTTCAGACAATTTTTTATTTTTCTAAAATTACCTTCTTCCATTTGTGCATGTCTTTGGCAAGTATTATGAAGCTTGATGTTCAGCGTAGAAGGGATTTGGTAAGACCACGATTGGGATTGGGCTACGACCTCTCGACCTCATGCCATCGACCTTACCAGCAATCATCAGCTGCTCGAGATTGTATCCATCTTTTCGTGCAATGTGTTCAAAGAACTCTAGGATTCGTCGCGGGTATTTGGTAGAAAACCTGGTTTTGATATTCAGTTTACGCAGGCTAGACTCGTTAGTACGAAATGTCCCAGGAATATGGATCATTTTAAACATAATTACTTTCATATTTTAAATTCGGTCTTTTTATGGTTTTCAAAATATTATCTCAAATTAGGTGCACTTTGGACCTTTTTTATTTTTATGCATATAAATATTGCCATGATTCTTTGAAATTATAAATACTGATAACTACCGATAACCTGCTAACGTAACATAATTTCACGCCTGGAATCGCCGAAGGGGTAGGCAGAGATAAATGCATGCATTCATGCATACATGCAAACACCCTCGTTTCGCCTATTACGTTTTTGTCCCGTAACAGGTGGCGAGCCTGTTGACATCCACGGGTACATTATAAAACTCCGTGGTTTTGAGAAGATTCTAGAAAATGGGAAAAAACCCAGTAGAATCAGAAATAATGGATTTTACACCAATCTTCATGTTATCTCTGGTAGCCCCCGACCTGGGAATCAAACCCAGGACCACAGCGTACCAGTGGTGGCCTGATACCACTAGACTACTGAGGCAGTTAGTAGGTACTATAGAATATTATATTTATATAGTTACTATACTACCTACTTTATGAGTATCTACCTATTCACAATTTCAAAGAATGTATTAAGTAGTAATGATTGGTAGGCAGGTATATAATGCTGCAATTACTCCAAGTCCAAGTCAAATTTTTCTTTAAAAATATATACCTATTTCACTAGCATGTGTTATTGCGAAAAATAATATAAAAATTATTAAGGGTAAAAGCGACTTCTTTACGATATTTAATAAACTGCAAAGTTTATTAAATCGGTAGCCTACTACCATTGTTGGCAATTGTCGCTCCTGCCGCCATAAGGCAATGCAATAAAAAGTCATTAATTCCTTCTTAAAACTTCTAAATAATTATATCTAAAACTAATAGCAGCAACATCAATCAGAAACAAAACGTCTTGCTCAAAAAGGGTTGCCAGGCGTCCGGATAACATCATTGCTTGTCCGGTTAGGCTAACGAGGGAGCGTCGAGTGTAGCCCAGCGCTACGCTGTATCGTGGATGTCCGATCTTTTTACCCAAATGTCCGGCCAAACTGGCTTGTCTGTCCAGCAATTAGGTTTGGCGACCAAGCAAGCCTAGGAGTTCGCCGGGCCAGAACATAGTAAAACCACAATATGTTGTTAGTTTACGGTTTATACCAGTGATTCCCAAAGTGGTCTATATATCGACCCCTGGGGGTCTATGACAAGATGAAAGCGGTCTGCGTCAGCGAAAAAAAAATTTGGGGGTCCATGAAATGAAAATGGGGGTCCACGATAATGGATCTCAACACATACACTGATAGTTCCAGTTTATTTACATCATACCAATGATGTGTTTCCCAAAGTGGTCCATGGGAGACTCAATGGGGGTCTACGTAGGCGTAAATAAAAATTGGAAATATGGGAATGTGATATAAATGTAGCAAGGACGGGGGTCCACAGAAACCAGAAAAAAATGTAAAGGGTCTACTAGAAAAATAGTTTGGGAATCTCTGGTTTATAGAATTTGAAAGAATTTGTCAAATGTGTGATATTTGGTTGTGTGGCATCAGCCTACCTGCGTATTATTTTTATCATATCGCAATTTATGGCCTTAATGCGTCTTATTACATATAATACTAATGAGGCAGGAAAAATGTGAAATTGATTAAGTATTTAGCATTATGTAATAGTTAATTCATCATTTAGTGGATCAACTGCGCTGATTAGAAGAATTTCGGAAATCCAAGATCACTACAAGGTCACATTATATTATATAAGTTTATTTATTTTTAATGTTTCAGTTTGAATTTGCCGATCCTACCGATGAACTCGGGGCGTAGGTATAATAAGCGACAGATTACACTTGTAGATATTGAAATGTTTTATTACATTATAGAGGCCTCTTCGATACTGTTCCGGAGTACAGAGGTCAAAGATTTTTGACTATATGCAAGAAGTGATAAGCCAGCCATCCTCCTGGCTATCTGTAATCTTGCCACTGCCAATCTGCCCATCTGCCAGTAGGTGTAGGTATGTCAGAGCACCCGTCTGATAGAATCTGAATCTTTCCTGTAGATATTCACACAAAAACCAGACGTCTAAATGCAATTGCGTTGCCACCCCTGAGACCTAAGTGGCTATATTATTATACATTACCATTGAACTGGAACATGATAGTGTGGAACGACTACGGTCCGGGCTGAAGTAAAACTACAGCTTGCTGGATTACGACTGACTTTATTAATCTAGGGTACATCGCCACAACGCGAAGATCGACTACCTACATTAATAATATGTTACATCTTTCCCTTAAAATAAAAGCTTAAAAGTAAGTTAGAAAGTTTTCAGTAAAGCATTACATAACACTTGGTGCCTATTTTTTAAATTACAAGTTGACAAGTATTTTAAATAAACACATTAATACAAATGCATAAGTGCTTATCACACTATTACCGATATAATTAAATATTTATGCTTACTGAATTATATATGTATATGCGTAATAAAGTTTCAGAAACAATTATTAAATTAAGGTACAATTTTACCGTATCTAGTAGATAACTTATTTATGGAACATCGATCCTATAAGATCACGAGCCCTACGTGAAGCTGCCCTGTACGTCTTATGTCCGCTGACAAATATTGACCATCACCACTTCGATCGCTACCATCATTATCAGCATCATCCATCTCCTTCTCTTTGTGGGAAACAGAGGATGATCCACTTTGTGGTGTGGTAGCACCCGAGTCAGAAACTAATTTAGTTATGTGACGCCTGTTTCGTCTATATATCTTACCCGATTCATTTACTGTAAGAAAATATGACCGTGGCTGATTAGACTTAGAAGTGACAATCATCTTTTTTTTTTTGGTACCGTCGGCGACCTCATCACCCGGTTGAAGCTCAGGTAAAGAACGAGCGTGTCGATCGTAATATTCTTTACTACGTTCCTTCTTTTTGATTATGCTATGATAATCTGCATTGTTATCTCTCTGCGCTTGCAATTTACTATCACGAGCGGGCAATTTAGTTCGCAGCCGCCGGCCCATCAGTAGTTCTGACGGGGAGCCTATTCCATCCCTAGGAGTCGCTCGTAAGTTTAGGAGACCAATATAAAATTCTGTATCCATGGATGTCGATTTTTTAATAATGTTTTTAGCGGTTTTTACTGCTCTTTCACTTAAACCATTTGACTGAGCATAATTGGGCGAACTCGTAGTATGAACGAATGAACGAACAGCCCGCGGGGGCTGCGCCGCGTGCTCGGCGCACGTGCGGCACCGGCGCACCGCCACCTCCACGTCGCGCGACATTCCGACCCAAAACATTACGTCTCGGGCTCGCCGCTTGCAGCGCTCAATACCTAAATGGCCTTCGTGTACACGTTTTAACATCCCACCGCTGTCACCATGAAGTAAAACTACAGCTTGCTGGATTACGACTGACTTTATTAATCTAGGGTACATCGCCACAACGCGAAGATCGACTACCTACATTAATAATATGTTACACGGGCTATGACTTGCCATGGGAGTGGTGGATGCTCGCCCCTGTTGGCTTCCCATTCCCATAAACTCGACGCTGGGCGACGAAAGCCGCTGCAGCGACGCCACTCCGCGTCGTGACGACACCTCGTCGCCGCAATAGCAACCGCGTCCGCCGCGGCGCCGCTGTCATCGCGGCACCACCAAACTTGAATTAAGAGACTACCACTTGGCGATAAATAGATTTGGTAATGCTGTGGTACGCCCATGAGTCCCTAAACTGGAAGTGGTAGAGCCACTAGTAAAACTAGTTTTATCTGCTAACAGTCTGCAATTCTGCCTCAGAGTAAAACGTGTTAGTACCCTATTTTAACCTCATTTTTCTTTCATTCCCAATTGACCTGCCCCTATATTTATCTTCCCGCCGCCACCCATCCTCTGCAATGGCTGCAATGACAAAACTGGAAGGCTAAAGCACCTCGGTTAATTATTATTTAAATTATTTTGCCTTTCACTGTATGGAATTGTTCACCGCTATTGTGATACAGTTAGATTGTAATATACGGTAGTAGAGCTCCATTAACGGAAACAAAGTGAGATTATAACAATCGATATTTTGGTTCAATAAATCGATTTCTAATCATCGTCATCTTCCATATTATTATTAAGATTGGCTGCAAAAGGCTTGAATCTATGGCCGTGAAACAAATTATAAAAACATACCATCAGTCAAGTCAGCCATGTTTTTCATGTACATACGTCGAATGTAAACGTCAACTATTCGTTTACTATTCATAAAAATAATATTTCGTTAAAACAACACGGGAAAATTATCATTATTATTTGATTAAATGTTAAAATGATTCGTACAGAAGGATTAGTGCAACGAAGAAACGTAGTCAAAGAAAGCAATTCGGATGGTTCACTGAAAGAAAATCACGATGTCGACGATAAGAAAAGTGATAAAAATTATGATGATGGAGATTCAAAGGAGACTCGACTAACCCTCATGGAAGAAGTATTATTATTAGGCTTGAAGGATAAAGAAGTAAGTGTGACACGTCTTAATTTAGACGCCATTCGCTTCGGTTATCACACTGTTGTTTAATATTTTCAGGGTTACACGTCGTTTTGGAATGATTGCATATCAAGCGGTCTCAGGGGATGCATTTTGATAGAACTGGGACTACGAGGTCGTGTTGAATTGGAAAGAGCTGGTATGAGGAGAAAAGGATTATTATCCAGAAAAGTTATTGTTAAATCAGGTAAGATTTTACATACCTATGTGAAAGTGAACTTTATATGATGATGACCAATTTACAATGGATGAAAGTCATTTTTTTTTATAATTATAGGTATACTATATATATATATATAGATTTGTACACACTTGCCTTTGTTCACGGTTAGTGAAAAATGGTTTTCATACCATCAATCCTGAATATTGATAATGTTATTGGTGACTGTGTGGTGTATTCTATTTCAATATATGGAAAAACATTTTATTTCGAATATGTACATTCTCCAGTCAAATATTCTATGAATTAGGCTGTGATGTCTTTGTAGGTTTAGTAATACATTGATAAATCTATAGGATTATGTTATAAATTGATTTAAAACATCTTTCTATTACTTATTTCCTAATGGAAAAAACTTGGCTGTGTGATTAGCCTGTCAGCTTGCAAGAAAAATATGACAGTTGATTTCATATTGTTTGACATCTTACATTGATGTTTGATTCGATTGACGACCCGGTTAGTCCAGCGGTGTGAGATGACCGTTTGATTCGAAGGGTCACGGGTTCAATCCCCGCACCGGGACCAATATTTGTATGGCCTACAGTTATTTGTTTCGGGTCTGGGTGTTTGTGTATGTGTTGTATGTGTAAAACGGCACCCACGACACAGGTTTATACCTACTGTGGGGCTGTGAGTGTAAGCGTATTTATTTATTGTTTGTGCCCGATTTTGACCAACTGCGGCTCAAGTGATTTTAATATTATTTTACTACTGGGTCACAAGACTGGTACTGTCCAATTGGGAATAATAAAAAAAATGCAAGTAATGCTAATCTTTATGATGTCTGTCAAACAGTGTCTGTTATGTTCAATTTCAGATACACCAACAGGTGATGTGCTGTTGGATGAGGCTTTGAAACATATGAAAGAAACTGATCCCCCAGAAACAGTACAAAGTTGGATAGAATATCTGAGTGGTCTGTATTATATTTCTATTAATTAGCATCTTGTTTCATAAAACAGACTTCTATCTGTTATTCAAATCATTTGCAATTATAATGAGAAGAAAGTTACAACTATGAATTAAACTTTTAGGTGAGACCTGGAATCCAATGAAGCTAAAATATCAATTAAAAAATGTACGTGAGCGATTGGCAAAAAATCTTGTTGAGAAAGGCGTTCTAACTACAGAAAAACAAAACTTCTTATTATTTGATATGACGACACATCCTCTGACAGACAATGTTGTAAAATGTCGTCTTGTTAAAAAGGTATGTATAAATAAAATCTTGAACGCTGAACTCAATGTGTTTCTATCGTAACATTCAACTGCACAGTAGTTATGTAAAGGATAATATCTGCATTAATTTGATAATAAATAATAAGAAGTAACAATAATAATATAATGTTTGTTAGTGCAAGCATACGTGCATACATGTGTAGGGTTGACATTTCCTATAAGAAAAAAATCTGACTGCACAACTAGGCCAGTCATTTTGTAGAAAAAGCTGGACATTGTCACATTTATTGTAAATGTATATTATTTATGTCCGAGATAGGTAGTTACTACCTGTTTTTTATTTCTTTTTATTTCATCTTAATTTTTTTAGGTTCAAGAAGCTGCATTGCGTCGTTCAATCACTGACGTAGCTCACGCTGACAAAAGATCGTTGGCACTGCTAATGCTCGCTCACTCGGCTGACGTGCTGGAGAATGCATTCGCGCCGTTATCCGATGAGGACTATGAGTTGGCCACCCGCCGTGTTCGAGCGCTGCTCGATCTCGACTTCGAGGCAGAAGCGATGAGACCCGATGCCTGCGAAATCATGTGGGCGGTCTTCGCTGCGTTCACTAAATAGCGGTAATGTCACCTACAAATCGAGCGGTTACCGTTTGAAAGTTCAATGAAATCGAAAATTTAGTGTAAAGTTGCCTAGACTGCATTTTCAAGTGTGTCGTGACGACTGGGACTTAGTTGTCATCATCAGCTCCATGTAATCAGGATCATCCATTTACGAAATTAATTTATTTATCAGTATTAAGATTTACATTTGGATTGTATTTGTATTAGCATGACCTTTCGATGTTGTATGAGTATATTGCTTCATTCAATGACTCAGTTTGCTATATTGTTTTCAAATATTTACAACAATGCACGCAATTTAAGAATGGCATCGAAAATTTGGTTTATTCATACTTTTATTTCATACAAATGTAAATTGTTTGTTTGTACCGTCACGGGCGCGACCGCGTAGCAAAATTATTATTGCTGTCATTTGTTCATACCAATTGTACCTCCCTCATAAGCAATAGTGATAATGTAACTATCATTTTCACTTGTTTATGACCTACGAAAGCAAGAATATCTACCACATTACATGGAATATTTATTCGGTTAGTTACACTTATAGATCAGGTTATATAAAGGAGGTAGAATTGTTGCCATTAAAAATTGACAGCAATAACAATTCCGATAGACGGACGCTCCCTTGAGGAAAGGTATGCTCGAACCCGTACGTCGTTGCGAAGTCGCGGGAAAAGGTTAGATATATATATACTTGTGATAATGTGTAAAATTTACGTGTTTCAAATCAAACTTCATTAACATTGTCTGTAGATATAAGATTGGCAAACACTGGCACAAAAATGTTTTTCATGGGCGTCCATTACACACTAATGCAAGCGTCATTCGTTGACTGTTGGTTGCGAAATAGAACAATTTTACATATGTTACCATCAGTCACCGCTTTTCACGGCATCACACGGTAGGTTATTCGTCAATCACAGTCGTGACTGTGGTAAAACTGACATCAAAACCCATCGTCTTATGGGCGCCATATACTGATTCAAATTTGGAATTCAAGGCACATAGCACATTATTTTAGTGTTAATGGTATATAGAGCTTTTGTTTGTAACTACTTTATTTTTCTTTCTGTTAAATCATAACGTGGATAATTATTGTCATTAGGTGATCGTATTACTAACATGAAAATTTTTATGTATGTGTATATTATGTATTTTATCATAAGTTACTATAATTTTGGATAACCGTTATTTTAATTATATTTACATTATAAATAAACGACCCAACAAAACTACATGTATTACGTTTTGTTAAGTGTCGATACAAAGTATAATGTATTTTAAAACATTATATTAATGTTCAACTAATTTAATATATATTATCTCAATTACGATACTTAACAAATTATGAAATAGTATATGTTTCAGTGTAGTTAAAATATAGGAACGGATGTTATCAACATACTAATGTATCTAAAACTGAGATAACTTTCAAATGTACCTAATTCCTAATCTATACAATTGTCATTTTTAATTAAATTTTCAAATTGAACTAACTGTCGACGTAAAAAAATAATTAAAGCCTTGATAATAACGAAGTTGATAATATTTACGAAATGCTAACACGATGAGTACCTACATTATTGTTAAAATTACGCGTTGTTAAACAAGTCTTTATTTAAAGAGATGTGAAATAGTGAATTCAATTTGTTTATCTGTTATGTATTTAATGTAACATAATAATAATCCAATAAATACCGACAGTCTAAATTGTCGGTTTCAGTGCAATACTCCAATGATGTTTTACAAATAGACACGTTGTCCGCGCTTCTATGTTGGTAAGACAAAATCCTGGTAATTGCCTGAAGATGCTCTTTGTCACACACCAATTCAAAAAGTAAATCCATCTAGTTTCAACAACAGATTTAAAAATAACGATTATGGCTGCTTTGAAATAATAATCTTGAGAACCTACAGAACATTTTCCAACGTTTAAAATAATTCTACTTGACAGGAATAAAAGGTTGGATTTATAATAATATACTTATTGTATTATATTCTACTACGCCTGGTAGGTAGAAGGAACATTTTTATTCAAGTGAAGTAAAAAATATAAGGTCTCGGTTTCCATCCCCAGGTCGGGCACTATTGTTTAACTGCCTCGGTAGCCTAGTGGTAGCAGGCCACTACTACTACGCTGAGCTCCTGGATTCCCGGGTAGGGGGTTATCAAAGATAATGGTGTAAAGTCCTTTATTTCTAGTTCTATTGAGAATTTTCAATTTTCTGGAAATTTCCCAGTACCTCGAAGTTTGGTAATGTGCCCGGATATGTCAACAGGCTCGCCACCTGTTACATGGACCAAAACGTATCCGACGAATCGTGGGTGTTTGCATGTATGATTGAATGCATGTATTTACCTCTGCCTTCGGGGATAACAGGCGTGAAGTTACGTTTTTTTTTTGTGAGAAAATTGCCGGCAGGATTCCGATAACCGTGCTTCGGGGAGTACGTACAGAACCCAACAAGAAATATTGGACATTGAGCCTACGAGAGAGGCAATCTACAGTTTCGACTTTGTAGAGCGTTATCTCTGCTGCACACTGCCTACGTAAGCACTGATAGTCCAGTATTGGTTGGATACTGTAAGGCCGTCAGTCCAGTGCCCGATCTCCCCCCGGTCGCATTAGATTGCCGTCCTATCGAGCTTTGATAGTGAACTTGTGTATAATATAATTATATATATTTTTTTGTTATGGAAGTGGCAAACAAGCATGCAGTTCACATTGATGTTAAGTGATGACTACACCCTAGAGACACCCACACAAAGACCAAGGTCAAAATGCAGATGCGTTACCACTCCTGAGGCCCAAGGTGTTATGCCTCTGTGCTGGAAATTACAGGGTCGTACATTACCACCTGACCGGAACAGTGGAACGAGTGCTAGACACTACCATTTAGCGGCAAGTATATTAGGTAATGCGGTGGTGCCTACGCCCTCGAGGTCCGTCACTGGAGCTCTACCACCGGTGAATAATATCTCTGCCTAGCCAACTGGCTGGTTAGCCTCAGTTGAGATTGGCCGTTAAGACTGAAATTTAGTTTGGAGAACATGGTTATTGTTATGGTGCGCCTTTTTTTAAAACGTCATTGCAATATCAGTGTTAAGTCACTTGGAGGAAAAACTACTTGGAAAAATGTGGTCGAATACTGAAATACTTACAGGAAATATCATTAAATTATAGGAAACATTTCATTCGATGTTATTTTCATTATACAAAAATAATGAAAATAATAATATTATTGTATATTATTATATATTATCCCCCTTATTCATAAACGTATTTTAGCTAAAATGTTGTTAATCTCTCCTTTGTCTTTTTCTGTCCTGCACATTTGACAATGCATGGAACTGACAAAGACAAAGCATTCTATAGCTAAAACGTGTCTTATGTACGTTTATGAATAAAGAGGTATGAGTTTTACAATTTGGAAGTTTAGTGATACGTAGGTATCCGGTACCGCTAGTAGAAAAAACATTTTTGCGATATAACTTCGTGTCTGTAGGGCTAAAACAATTTCAATTGTTTGATCTTGATTTCAAAATCTCATGCTTTGGCGACTGCATCAATACAATGAAAAATATAATAGAGCTTTAAGTTTAAACTGCCTCAGTAGCGTTGTGGTAGAAGATAGCAGGCCACTACTACTACGCTGGGGTCCTGGGTTCGATTGCCGGGTCGGGGGCTATCAGAGATAACGGTGTAAAATCATTTATCTCTGGTTTTATTAGAATTTTTCAATTTTCTGGAAATTTCCCACTACCACGGATTTTGGTAATGTGCCCGGAGATGTCAATAGGCTCGCCACCTGTTACACGGGTCAAAACGTAACCGGCGAATCGTGGGTGTTTGCATGTATGCTTGCATGCATATATTTATCTCTGCCTACCCCTTCGGGGATTACAGGCATGAAGTTACGTTTTTTAAGTTTTAATTGATGCGTTTTTGAGGGAACTACTATTATAGAAAGTATCCATGCAATAAGTTTATCAATAGCAATTTGGTGATGTCAAAAGTATAAATTATTATTGTGATGTGGTTCTAAAGATTGTAAAAAGTGTACTGAAAAAAAAAATTGCAGTGTCCTTTTTAAATATCGACATTAGTAAATGACACAATTGCTCAAAAGCCCATCTGAGCTAATTAAAAATCAAAATAATAATAAGTTTTCATTTCTTATTGCAAATTCGCAAGGAATGATAGCTAAAATGGTAATGAGAATTGGTCGTAACTTAATTATTGGTTGAGTAGCCGAAAAATGGATACTTCTACGGCATTGCACATTGCTTCCACGTTTCGCACCGTTTTTATGAATTAAAATTAAGCGTTGTAAAGATATAAACACTTAATTAAAAAATATATGACATATTAATATAAAGCATTATAATGATGTAAAAAAATCAATAAGAAAATGGATATGATAACAGTTTCACAAAATAATTTATTTATATTTTCGATAGCCATTATAAAAATATCACTTGTATGTTAGTAATAATAAAATTGTGAGTGGTTTGAACGATTGTTTAAATTGCTAAATATCGCTGTTATAAAAATAAATTAAGAGTGTGTAGGCTAGTGATAAATAAATTGCCAGTATGTGGATGTAAAACTGATGTTGAAAATATAATTAAACCGTGTTTTTACATTATGTGGTTCGATTTTGTTTTAATTTTGAAATGTTCATTGTTTCCTACTTATATCACGTTATCTATGGATATAAACGAGATTTGTTTTTTTTTTGCTAAATTGCCGTAATTATATTATTTCTCATAAAACCCGGCGGAATTCACGGTAAATATAAAGAAATCTTAACAAGATCCAGTGAGTAATGGATGGATGTATATTTGTAAGTGTACCTATAAGTTTTTTATTGATTTACTTTAAATTTGGACTCCACCACAACGTAGGCTGAACAGATTTGTATATAATAAATTAAGGTACACCTGTGCCCCATGATAGTAATTCTTGCCTTCTCGCTGAAATCAGTACGAGAAGCGCAATATGTAAATAATATAATTTTAGTCACAAAATAGCTCCTATAAATTTGGTGATTACAATTAAATGAAAATTTACAGAATCCTGAAATATCTTAATGGTGGAAATAAATGTAATAATAAATGAAGATGGTTAAAATATAGTTTGACGATAAATTGTATAAAGAAAGATAACTAATAGTTATGTAAACATGAAATATAATAATTATATCTGAATTATTCAAATATAATATATCTTAGAAAAACAATGTGTTTTGATCCTGTGTTCCACACCCATGTTTTTGTTTTGGTTCTAGCAATTTTTTAAAGAAATAATTATATTTTCTAACATTAAATTGTAGATATTCCCTAGTCAGTAACAATGGTTTTATGTACTTACATAAATCTTTGAACAGTTAAATTCCGCACTTATAATCATATCATTCTACTCTAATAATATGAAAGTGGTAAAAAGAATTAATTTGCAAAGAGGGGGTTCTCTTAAAAATGGATTTAAACCAAACGCTACTAACTAGAGCAAGAATGTTCATATCTTAATCATTTAGTGTAATCAAAGATTAGTTATTATAACTTCCACGCTTTCTGTTTACAATTACTTAGCGTGAAGATAAATACATACATCTATCGCTTTCTGTTTACAATTACTTAGCGTGAAGATAAATACATACATCTATACAAATAAATAAAATTGGAGTGTCTGTTTGTAATATAAAAATAACCGCTTTTTACTAAATGCATATGTATGTATAGATGTATACACGGTACATATACCCAAACAATTTTTTTTTAAATTTTTGTCTGTCTGTCTATTTGGCGGGGCTAATCTTGGGAATCGGCGTGCATGTATGAAGAGAATGATGAAGGTAGACGAGGCACGAGAGGTTTGTCAGAACCGGGATGTCTGGCGCTCTACACTCTCTGCCTACCCCGTTAGGGACCTGGCGTGAAGATACATAAAATAATCTTGGGAACGGCTGAACCGATTTTGACCGGACTTTCACTGGCAGGCAGCTGATGTAATAAGGAGTAACTTAGGCTACTTTTATACAAGCTGCGCCCACGATTTCGTCCGGGTAGATACTGAACAATCATATATTCTCACGCAGGCGAAGTCGATTCTAATAAAAAATGTGCGATCTCTACGAGAATAAGAACAACCAGAGAGCTCTGTCTTTGTTTAAATCAAAAGAGTGACGTAGTAGTGAGAATAGAATGGCCGATCCAATGGGGTAGGCTGAAGAAGTATATTGCCATGCTTATGTCACATGATCTTATTATATTTATATTCATTTTGTAAGCTATAAATTACCAAAAATATGCATTGCAAAAATTCTACCTGTATATCTTGTTTTTGTCACGTAGTCCTTACCTAATTTCCTTACTCTTCACCTTTTGAGAAATCTCACGCTGTTCCGAGCTATATTCAAACATGGCGCCTAAAAATTAAATAATTAAATAAAAATTAGATTTAATTTTTTACTTTAAGCACGCCTTCACGGCGTCTCGCGGCAAGCGCCGTGTAAGACAAATGTGAGACAAAATATTTATTTCAACTTTAAAATGAAATAAATAAATAAATAACTTCTGAATTACTACGTGAAATCTCAAGGGGGAGTTGGTTACCGACGAGGGAGAGGGTTAAAAAATTGAAATACGGGTCACCTAGTAGGTACCCGGTGTAGTATGGGTACGTTCCTTATGTGTTATATTCATAAACAGTTACAGTAGAAATGAAAGAAAACACAAATCTTATGGTTTTAAATTAGATTTATTAAAAAAACTTCCAATTCTTAGTCTTAAACCTCTTCTTTTTAACTCTCTGAACAATAATTTTATATTGAGGAGATATCTACCTGTGTCGTATAAATCAAGTTTTAGTTCAGTTAGGCCTCCATATCAACGAAAATGGAATTTGAAACTCGCGGAAATGCGGAAAGGTGAACGTTGTATGTTTAATATAGATAATTTCCTAATTTTGTTAAAACCCGAACTTAATGTTTGTTGTGTGAACGTTTCTGATGAGTCAAATCGTTGCGTTTTGGTGGGTTTTGTTAAAATGTCAGATTTTGAAGGTACTTATGTATTAGTAGTACATTAAACGATAGACAGTTACAAAAATTTGTTATCTCTCGAGGATACCGAGGCCTATTTTTCTACAAAGTAACAAATCATACAATTGATAGTCTTACGGCCAAATACTCAAACGTCACTTAAATCTAAGTGGGACTTTAAAGTCTGCTGTCTTTATAAAACACGTTCAAACGATAGAGATAGCGCACATTTGAGCGTTGCTTAAAATTGAGTGACGTTTGAGTATTCGGCCCTTACTCCAACAATTTAAAAGTGCAACCCAAATATAAAAGTTAATTTTACAAGACAAAAATATTGAGATATTTGGGTCTGGTTAGCAGAATTAAGACCTTACAAAAATTACATTCTTACTGAATTTTCGGCTGATACAATTAAGTTTTTTGTTGACTGGATTACAAAATTATATGTTTATTTTATTTAATGTTAGGTCTTAATTCTACAAAAGACATACACACTAACACACATACAATTGAGATCAATGTCAACTTCGTACTACAGTAGTCAGGAAATAAAAGAAATAATTTAGTCGTATTTGAAACAAATCATTATTTAACTAGTATCTACCCTATCTACTCGTATCATTGGATGTATATTTGTTTAACGATGAAATGGTAGACTTAACTTACGGTCACATGACCATGATGTCATTCCGCGACCGTCGCTTCGGTGATGTATGTAGCCCAGTGCCGGATTGAGACTTCTCGATAACCTAGGCAATGTAACGCCTGTACTGTATGGCCCTCTATCAATAAACATAACAACTAATTATTTTTGTTAAACAAACTAAAAAAAATACTACCTAATTTTAATATAGGGCACGTCCTTTGTTTTGCTCATTCAGTTATTAAGTGATTAGCAGAATTTAAAGAGGCCTAGGTACAGCAGAATGTTAAAAAACTGGTCACCCTAAAACGAGCTGTCTCTGATCCCAAAGACGTGATGCCCTTAGTAATTGTTTAATTTGTTTATGGGTTAATCCGGCACTGATGCAACCCCATTTTGCCCTTCCTCATAGCCCTTAAGTTTAGTCTTAATCTAAAAATACTATGCCAGGCGTATTCAAACGAACACTATGTCTAAGAAATTGTTTATAAAGAATAACATTTTGTGCAGTTGGACAAATTGTAAACAAATTCATATTACCTAAATGTTAAACCAAATTTTACCTATTTGTTGAAATTTGAACAAAACCAAACCATTAAAATATTTTAGTTTCTTGACTAAATCAAACGTGTTAATATGATGTACCTGGCTTATTAAACATTAGGACTCAATAATATTATGTAACTCATGAGCAGTTACTAAGTATGTCGAATTCTCGTGTTAAAAATTTTGCTACGGTACGGTATATTTTATTGTTCAATGTACATACCTATAAGTATGTAAGTTTAACACTATAGTAGGTATAGGGGGGCCTTAACTAGCTCAACTCGTTTTTCTACATCGAAATTAAATAGGATAAGGAAGTTCAATGGCCTGATTAATAAAGTAGTAGGTACTCGATCAAAAACAAGTTTACTTTTAAGTTTTTTTTTATTGTTATGGAAGTGGCAAACAAGCATGCAGTTTACATCGATGTAAAGTGATGACTGCAGCCTATAGACACCCACAAAAAGACCAAGGTCGAAATGCAGATGCGTTACCACTCCTGAGGCCTAAGGTGATTTACCTCTGTGCCGGAAATTACATGGCCGTACATTACCACCTGACCGGAACACGATAGTGCTGAATACTACCATTTAGCGGCAAGTATATTAGGTAATGCGGTGGTGCCTACGCCCGCGAGCTCCGTCACTGTGTCACCAGTAAAGTAAGTTATTTGTTGTTTACCTACAATTGGGTGGACAATGTTGTATTGTGGGAAATTAGAATATAGGTAGTATGATAGGTACTAGGTAGGTATAAATTGTATTTGATGACTAAATGAAAATTATGGATAGTTTAGTCTAAACAATTAAAACAAAATAAATACCTAATAATAAATTATTAAACTAAGCATTAACAGACTTATCACGAAAATATGGAAGTTTACCGATAATATTGCACACTTAAAATAAGCTTGACTAAAATGATCTAGATATAAGTATTAACATAAAAAATATGAGCCTATTTTACAGTAAATTACTGTTGAATGAAAGTATTTATGAGATCGACTTCGCTACCACGGCAAAATACATGCAGCAGGTAGGAAACTTGAAGGAACAAAGAATGCGAGACAAATTGGCAAAACGATACAGAATTCGAATTTCGATAGAAGGTAATATTTTTAAAACAAGGCGGGAATGTTGCGGCCTGGTATTTTATTTTGATGGCCCGGTACCCGGTCGCGATCCGGCAAATGGGAAACGCTGCTTATAGATCATCGTGGTTTGGCAGGAACTTATGACATTGTACATGGTATATATTCTAGAATACATAGGTAGTCTAAGGGCTGGAATCAGTTAGCTATGCTGTATTTGAGTCATTGAACAGATAAAGTGCTTTTAGTTTTTTTAATAGGTAGGTCTGACAGACATAGGTTCATAATGTCCATTTTAAATGAGAACCGATTTAACAATTCAAGTACATATGGGCGAATGTGCGGTACTTAATGATTTTTTTTTGCTCGCACCATATGGCTAGGTCTGTATTCTTTGAATGTTGATGTAGACAGTTTTATTAGCTTTGTAAAGTATGTGTATGTATCTTCACGCCAAGTTCCTTAAGAGGTAGGTACAGTGTAAAGCGCCCGATATCCCGGTCCTGAAGTGCTTTGGAAAATGTTTTTAAATTTATCAAAATCCAATGATAAAACCGTAGTATTTTGCCAAATAACATAAAGAACAAAATTCTTACTTAAACTTCCTTAATAACTTAGGTGAAGATGGCGGACATGTCATATCATCATCATCATCATCATACCTACTGTGGGGCTGTGAGTGTAAGCGTAGAAAAAAAAAATCCATGATATTCTACCGATACGATCTTAAATAAATTATAGACGGTTTTATAATGATATGGACGAGTATAATAGTAGTACATCATTAGTACTACAATTAACATATTATGTTTATATATTAAGGCGTGAATAATACCGTCCATACGGAACTTAAGTGTACTTATGTTATATAGTGGTGTTGGAATAAGAAGAAGGGCGATGCGCCGGCGTCCTCTGTCACCAGGCTTCCGTGTAACGTATATCGTATTCTTGGAGCTGTGGCAGTCTTTGACGCAGAGTTTCAAAGGCGTCCGCGGACAATTTGGTACTGTTTAAGTTTAGTCTACGAAGGCTGGACAGACCTGCAAATTTAGTCATATTTAGAAATAATGAAACTGGGTATTCTTTCCTATTGAACTCATCGCTTTAAAAGCTGATCTGCCGTACCTGACAGTGCTTCGATTCCTTTATCGGATACAGGAGTTTCACAAAGGTTCAGTACTTGCAGACGAGGTAAATGTTCCGCGATCAATTGCACACCGCTATCGCCAAACTTCGTTGCCCAAAGGTTCAAGTATCGAAGAGATGGCAGCTATAAGAAAAAAGAAAAGTATAAATAGGTAGTTGTCACGTCACAATTTATCAATATGTAAATGCATACTGTACCTAGCAAAAAAATATTGCACTTCGAGCCTACGAATGAAACAATTGGCTATTTTCGATTTCGTAGAGCGTGATCTCTGTTGCACAATGCCTAAATACTGATAGTCCGGAATTGGTAACAACTTGATCAACCTCATCATTGAAAATGGGTGACAAACATCTCACACCTTACGTGTGAAAGAGATAATGCTCTACAAACCCGAAATAAGCCGAAGTCTCCTTCCTAAGGTCGATGTGCAACTGTGCTAACTTATGGTATCTTTTAAAAATAGTTTTATTTCAATGAATGTAGCTCGCGACAACCTAAGAACACATCATGATTGTTAGATGTTTTTATTTTCATGTTACTAGAGTATTCTTTATTGCTCGATATTGGGACTATTTTCATCCTGTTCTAAGTAATGACTAGGCATGTGGCTATGCCGCAAATATCGCGCAGCAAGCTCTTGTTCCCAATAGAGAATTTCATGTACAAGCAAGCCAGTGAACGAGCGAAAGGCACTCGAGGTTGCGGAGCACGCTGTGTACAAGGGAACTCTTATCGCATCGCCTGGAAGCCAAAATAGCTCAATAATGAAGTCGCACTTTGAGGCTGACTTTAGGTGCGAAAGGTCCTGCTCCCGAGAGTGAAGATTGAGGTCTACAAGATCTATCAGCTACGTCCGGCACCCGTCCATCAATACCGGATAATGGATAACATCGTATTCACATATTTATGCATATATCTATTTATGTTATTGTCTAGATATGTATGTATATATTTTCCTATATGTATTTCTTAATGTATAGTCGTATTTATTCATGAAATATGTTTTTATAATGACTTTTAACTTACCGTATTCAACGCTTTTGCAATGCACTACTAATCTACGTTTTCTACACAACCCTAAGGTTGACTGGTAGAGAATGCTGTCTAGCATTAAGTCCGCCTCTTGTGCGTTAATTGTGCAGAAAGTTTAAATAAATAAATAAATAAATAAATAAACATCGACGTATCAATCGGTTACCTTGATGAGGTGGTGTGCGCAGGCGCTGGTGACGCTGGTGAAGGCGAGCGAGAGGCACTCGAGGTTGCCGAGGGCACCGGCCTCTAGCAGCGCGCCGACGTCCTCGTCCGTGGCGCGCACCGGCAGCGCCAGCCGCCGCGGACCGCCCTCAGATTGCTGTTAATTAAATAATATTTATTTCGGACAGACTCCAAGCGTCAATGAAGTCCAACAGCTTACGCTGTAGTATAGATGACGATCGAACTGGTGGATAACCAAATAATCAAATATACATATTATGATAGTTAAGTATGTAGCAATTATATATCTACCCCCTTACTCATAAACGTACATTAGATACGTTTTAGCTATAGAATGCTTTGTCTTTGTCAGTTGCATTGTCAAATGTGCAGGATAGAAAAAGACAAAGGATAGATTAGCAACACTTTAGCTAAAATACGTTTATGAATAAGGTACCTTTAAAGATTTTCACTGAAAACTTCTGTTATTGACGAAAAAGCTATTACTAAATTTTCCTAACCATTCTATAAATGTTTTCATCTACCAACAGTTACTTACAGCATCATCGAGTAAAAGACAGTCCCCACCAATAAATATTGCACAACGGTTTTAGGAAAAGATTTCGGCCAATTTCGGCTCTCTAAGGCGTTATCTCTTTGCACACAACTTATGTGACGTTTGTCGACCATTCTGATCAAATCTTGACCATAGCATGTTCTTAGGTGTTCGCGAGCGGCACTCATTGAAATAAAACTAGTTTTCGGATTTATCTCACCTATTTTAGTCTGGCCGAGACCACAGAAGCTGAAAAGCGACCGAAACGTCGGGTTCGATTTTAAATAGTCATTTTAGTTTAATATACGCGAGATAAATCCGAAAACTAGTTTTATTTCAAATCTTGACTAATACTTTTTTTTGAAATTACGTAGGCAGTGTGCAACTGAGATAACGCTCTACGAAGTCGAAACTAACCGATTGTCTCTTTCCTAAGCTCGATGTGCAATATTTCTTGCTGGGTACTGTAGGCCATAATGTCAATCACGAACAAAGGGTGAGCGGTTTTCTCATAGATTGGAGGTTCTATCTAGGAGGAGGAACTATGGGTTTGCTAGTGTGATATGGTAATAATACCTATATATTTATTTAGGTAGTACTTGAATCAGGAGTGAAGGTGCGGTCCTATGTCCTATGACCACTATTGTGTAATTTGCATTAACAAATTTAAAACTCACCAATCTCTGCAGGTTCTTTTGTTTTTCACACAAATCTTTATAATAGTTTTGGCCCAGTTCGGTACCCTGAAGGGCCGCTATAATTTCTAGCTGTGTTTGTTCACCGCTAGCCACTTCCCACTCTAACATAAGACATAACGCTTCTAAGGCAGCTGGCTGAAACAATAAAAAAAAACTCGTTGTACTTAAAAGTTTTGTTTATCTATTATGATACTCTATGTAGGTATATAATTTAAACTTACGTGTTCAGTCAGTGCTACTAATAGAAAATCTGGCAGTTGTTTACTTATACTCTGGAGGAAACTTTTTCTTTTATGGCAGCAGTCTAGTAATCCTTTCAACTGTAAAAAAGAAATCAAATATAGCGGTTAGTTACCTACAGAAAGTGAATGACGTCAATCTACCTTCTTTGTATTTAAATTAATGAAATCGCACTTGACCAAAAAACCCGAGACGTCGGTGAACTATCGCGGCTCATGAATATCTCACGCGCCAGTTTTTTTTTTGAATGAGCATATGTGGGTGGCTCGTCTCGAGACGGCACTAATCTATTTCACCGGGCAATTGCCGAGCGCAAAAGGCTCGCAGTCTAACACGTGCCAGAGACACCAACCGATTCGTACGTCCCTAACGCCCTAAGTTGAGGTTCAGACCCTCAGGGCAGCCATTTGGGTGTCGCCACTTCCCCGTGAAGACGATAAACCTGTTTAGAGTCTACATACTACGTCCAATTATTAAAAAATCGTGGCCTAATCGGAATGAAGATTTCTGGATAGATAGACTGCTCCGGACTCTGCACTTTTTTTACATAAATTTCACTTATCGTGTCTAATTCAGCTGCTAGGTATAATGAAGGACGAGTGATACCTGCCGCCGCCACGAAGCTGAGTGCCGCACATTGTGGATAAAGTGCGAGTCACTAATACACATCATTATTAACTGTATCTACTCGATATCCCTGTATACGTACCATCGTCCCCCAAAGCCGACATTTGGCCGACAGAGTTACGGATGTGGCAAAGCAAGTAACGGGTCCGAGGGCGCGGCCGCTCTCAGCCAGGACGGCGGGCACGGGCGAGGGGCGCGTGCGGCCGACACAAAGCTGTGTGCCGCACATTGTGGATCACATGTGGTTCACCAATACACATCGTTACTAACTGTATCTACTCGATATATATCCCGATATACGTACCATCGTCCCCCAAAGCCGACATAGTTGCGGATGCGGCAAAGCAAGTGAGGGGTCCGAGGGTGCGGCCGCTCGCAGCCAGGACGGCGGGCACGGGCGAGCGGCGCGCGCGGCCGCCACACAGCCGTGCGCCGCACACCGCGGGTCGCGCGCCAGCCGCTCCAGGACCGTGGCCACGCTGCTGGCCACGCGCGGGCACTTGAGGGCGCCGGCACACAGCGGCACCGGTTGCAGCACCCCGCCCACTACCACGAGCCAGTCCTCGTACTCGCTCCTGAAATGCATATAACAAATATTATGACTAAAGACCTTTATTGCTTTTTCACACAACATTGTCTAAAAAGAACATTTAGCGTAACTAGAATTTTCAAGCAATATTCAGGTTTGAGGTAGATAACTATGAGACCTTTTCTTTACTCACGATTCATCAATGCGTCAGTGAGACAAGGAATGTTATTGGACCGGTGGAACTAATGGAAGCCCTCATCCCACGAGATATAGGTACAATAATAGATAAATTTATTAGTACAAGCTGTCCTCTACAGTATCGGATCCATCCATTTTCATCCAAGTTTGTACAGAATTAGGTACTTAGATAGATTTTATAAGTTGTCCTAACAAATCCTACTTGATATATTATTTTTTCCAATGTATTATCATCAATGGTTTCACTTTAAATGAAGCTTATTCCGACTGAGTCGAGTTTCCTTCCAACATAAATTTTAGGCCAAAACCTAAAAAATTAAAATGCTGTAATCGCCACTGCTCTTAGCGCGAGATTCACAGACCGCACTACGACTTTACTTTGAGCAAAATATGCTTAGAACTGTCAGTACAATGTGGGTTTTGTCAGTTCTAAGTTCTAACTGTTCTAAGCCAGGGGAGATTGAGATTGATGAGAAATTGAAGAACGCTTAGAACTGTCAAAACCCATACTGTACCTACACAGACAGTTCTAAGCGTACTTTGCTCAAAGTAAAGTCGTAGTGCGGTTTGAGAACCAATGCCGGATAAAGCCGGTGCGGGGCCCGTAGCAAATGTGACCACGGGGCTCTACCCTAGAGGGACCTAGAGTTACATCGCATACTGAAATTTGTGATGTAAATAAAACAGAACTATTACGAAAAGGAATCGAAAACAATATTAGGGGATTCCTCCTGTAAGTATTGTGGTATTGCCAACTTGCAACATAATAATATACCTATATAATTACAGTGGGGCCAACACTGACTTTGAGAATAGCTAAGGTGTATTACATATTTTACATATTTGTGGTTTTTCGGGTTTTCGGGAATTCCCAATACGCGAGACCCGGAGCATTTGCTGCCTCCTGCTATATGGCTAACCCAACCTTCAGGTCAGCGGCACGTTTATGGATCGTCACGTATACTCACATGTGTTCTAGTATATCAGCAAAGCAAAGCACTTCTTGCTCGCGATCATCGCACTGGTGCGGGTCGGGGTACTGGCGGTAGTGGTCGTCGAGGGCGGCGAGCGCCACGGCGGCGAGGTTGGGCGCGGCGCGCGGGTGCGGGCACGTCGCGCGGCTGCCGTGCGTCACCTCCACGAACCGCCGCACCAGGCTCGGCCCGGAGTTGTGCGCGCTCAGGGCACTGTCGATAGCAAACTTATTTATTATTAATAATTTAGTTATCATTGTCCTCAAATTCTGGTTGCCTGGAAGAAATTGCTGTGTAGCAATAAGGCCGCCATTTGCTTTTTCTGTAATTTTATGTAATTGTTAACTTCTTTGGTGTGCAATAAAGTGTATTATTATTATTATACCTACTTCATAAAAAGTACCTATACGTTATGTCACACCTGTATGCCCCGAAGGAGTAAGATGAGATAAATGCACGCATTAAAACATAGGTAGGTACATGCAAACAGCCATAATATGATTCGTAGGGGTGACGTTTTGGTCCATGTAATAGGTGGCGAGCATATTGTCATGACACGAGGGTGGCACTGAGAAATTCCCAAAAAATGGAAACGTCCAATAGTATCAGAGATAAAGAAAGGATTATAGGTACTTTTATCCCTGATAGCTCACCTCTCAACCCGGGGTTCGGATCCAGGGCAGCCGTAATGGGCTGCTGCTGCTGCCACTGTTTGGTAGAACACGGGATTTGGTTCGAAATTAAAAATTATATGTGATAGAAAGTAGTAGTAGTGGCGTGCTACCACTAGGCTACTGAGGCAGTTTAACTGTACTCTAAGATCTGCACAATTCCCTTTTGTTTTTTGTCCACGAAAAGTGGGCGAGGTTTTTTATTATTTTGTATGTGCCTACGTGCTACTTTGAGGCTGGCGGATGACGTAGTTGATATACCATATAATGTAACCGATTGAGGCCACGAGGGTAATGTGTCGTTCGGTCGGCTACGAGCATTCGACGTTTCATAGTTTGTTTAGAACACAATGTAAATATATGACGATGTTAAAGTTATTTTTATCTGTGTTGAATGAATTTTATCATTAAACATAACTGTAATTGCTTTGTAGCTGAGCGATATGCAGATTTGTATGTATACCTACTACTAAGTACCTACGCAGGTGCACCCACGTTGTAGGTATATTAAACATAAAGTGGGTGGAACAGGATGAACTTACCTATATAATTTCTATCTCATCTATATTCATCTGAGTAGCCAATTAAAAAAAGTAGGTACTTAACCCCTTGGGTGAACCGATAATCGAATTCAGGAATTTCAGTGCATTAAATATACACGAAATAGGTAGGTACTTAGTTCGTGGCCATAATAAATTAGAAGACCATGTTGTGTAACAAGAAAAGAGAAATATTTTTACTGGTTAGAATTCCAGTATTGGAACATCTTCATTAGGTACCCACTACTATTTATCACCAAACGGAATTGTGCCTACTGCATTATCGTTTTATACTAAGTATGTACGGCTCCATGATTTGACAAAGGCAAAATAAAGTAGGCATCTAGAGTTGCAAAGCACTACAAATAAATACCCATGCAATTGACATAGATGGTAGGTGAATCTATAACTAAACCAACGGTCAATATGAAGTCATTTCGACCCTTGGTTTTTGTGTAGATGTCAATTCACAGGCACGTTGCCGTAGTGCCCGCAGTCACAAAGTGAACTGCATATAATATGTTTACCACCTTCATAACATGAAATAAAATTCCTAGTAGAAGCCCGAAGTCTGGTACCTACCAGTGCCTCGGAAAGCATGTAAAAGCCGTCGGTCCAACGCCCGATCTTTCTCCAGTAGTGTCGGATTGCCGTCCCATCGGCCTATGAGAATGAGGTGCACTGGAAGATAGTGTGCACCTGTGTTTTCGCATACAGTTGTGCACTTTTTTTTCGCACACTCGTACCTAATATCTCCTGCGCCGTTGGCTAGTCTCTATTGAGATAAGGCTGCCGTGGTCGAAATTCGGTCTGGAGGACATTATTATTATAACATGAAATAAAGAAAATACCTGATATAATCTCTAACAAGGCGACGTGCGTTCGGCGCCTTGCCGAAATCCACGTTCCTCGTGAGCACCCGCCGCACTGGGGGCGCGAGTGCCGGCAAGGGAGCAGCGCGGGGCCGGCGCCGACACAGGCGCGCGAGCAAGCCGCACAGCTCGCCGTTCACACACCTCTCCGCCAGCAGCGGCGCCGCAACGCTAGTGGCGTTCTCTGCCCACTCCTCCCAGTCTGACCGGTCTTTGTTCTGTAATATAACGCGTATGTTTTTACAATAAAGAGTTATGTATGATCTATTATATACAGTATACTTGGACGATAATAAATAAGCCCGATTAATAGATAAGCCTTTACTATCGATGTCCTCAGTAGCTGAAACAGGGAAAGGACTAAAAAGCTCAAGCCCTTTCAAGAATCCAGTTCAACCCTGACAAATCTTTTCTTTTAAAAAACCAGAGATTTCAATGTAGATGCGTTGCCACCTTGCCAATCCTGAGGTCTGAATTGTCTCAATGCCAGAAATTACAGGGACCTACCTACATTACGACCTGACGGGAACACCAGAGCGCTGAACACTATTATTTAGGTAATGTTGTGGTGGTCATTTGTTTGTGGACTTCGGTAGGTCAGTTGGGAGAGCGGCTGACTAGAGATTTCAGTGGTCGTGGATTAATGTTCCGCCTAAAGTCCAATTTTTATTTATTTTCTTTAAAATTAAGTGTCCCGCCTGCCTAGCCACCCCCAATATGGTATCATCTACCATAGCTTTTAACACTTCATTTAAAAACATACCCCAGAGTAGATAATTTCTGTAGGTAGAACTTACGTCACTAGCAATTTCATTAAACTCAATTAGGTGTTGCGATAGTAAATTAATTTATTTATCAATATATAAATACGTAGAAGGCAACTATTTGTTAACGACTTAATTATGTAAAGTACAAACTAAAAACCAGATATATATAGTTTATTGACGACGTCAATAGCGCACGTATAAGAAATGAGACAATCACGTGCATTTCCCGTAACACTACATAAACTGTTAACGACATCTCTAATTAAAGAAAATAACTGCACATGTTAATAACCTTCTCATACGTGCGTAATAGATAATGATACGCTTTAAGACTTCTCAATGTGGGTAATCATTCCTAATCTGCTTGCGTACTTTACGGAAATTAAATAAATAAATAAAATAAGCCTACAATAACAGCTCCCCCCACACTATTCGCAACCCTTCGATTACGGTCACCTCACATCGCTGCACTAACCGGGTTGTTATTTTAATAACTTACCTAAATATTTTAAAATTTATTGAATATTTTATTGCACTTTATTTACGTTAATTACTTACGCTATCGATAACGATATACCGAAAAAAAAATAGCGGATTAAAACTTAGCGGATTTAACTTTTTTAATGGTGGTAGAGCTCCAGTGACGGAGCTCGCGGACGTAGGTACCACCGCATTACCTAATACATTTGCCGCTAAATGTGTTGCCGTGTTCAGCACTATCGTGTTCCGGTCAGGTGATAATGTACGGCCCTGTAATTTCCGGCACAGAGGCATAACATCTTAGGCCTCAGGAGTGGTAACGCATCTGCATTTTGACCTTGGTCTTTGTGTAAGTGTCTATAGGCTGCAGTCATCACTTAACATCAATGTGAACTGCATGCTTGTTTGCCACGTCCATTACACAAAAAAAAAACAAATTAGGGTAAAACTCACAAAGATTCGATGTCGTTTTTGAGGTTTAGACTTAACAAAATGTTCCGATACGTTTACTATTTTTCAAGTAAATTAACTGACACGAAGTTAAATCTTACTAGTTCCCACGATAAAAAATATTTAGATACCTAATATTAAGGTACTTATAAAACTTAGTAGTATTATTTTGTAGTGTGCTTATTATGCCAGTTCCCACTTGTAGCGCCCGTATGCAATGAAACCCTGGCGCCTCCAGGCCTGACCATGATGGTCCAAGACGATGCTCTTAGCTGTCTCAGGGAGCGCCGCGTGTGCATTGCACACCTTGCACTATAGGTAAGCCGCCCCTGTATGTAGGTATGAGGTAAATAAATGTAGAGTATAGGGGAAATAACATAAGAAAAGAGACGTTGCTTATACCAATTTTCAAATTCTATTGTAATTTGAACTTTGAATTAAGAGAAATTTGAAATTTTAAACTTAGGTTGGTACTGCTTCATAAATTTGGAGCTCTACTCTACTCTTCCTACTACGCTATTGATTCATTACGACTAAGTAGCTATAATAATCATTAATTTACTAAATATTCATACACATATATTAGAAGAAGAGTAGAATTAGAGAAAGTAAATTGCTATTGTTCAAATAAATTAAGAGTACCTACTCTATCTCTACTACGATATTGATTAATTTACATTAACGATGGCTTCTTGATTTACGATATTCTCATTCTCCGCCTCATTGATTTATCCTTAATTATGAGTCAACAGCAAAATATAAAGCTCAATTACTAATTAATTAAAATGAGATAACTGGTACTCACTTCCGAAAGCAGGTCTGTCAATATCTGAAGAGGTGCCCGCGTCACACTTTCGTCTTGAAGAGGAGTTGTCATTGCGAAATCTACCATATTCTGCAATGTCGTGAAAGGTAATCCCAATTTTAATACACTCAAAGATATGTTAATAAAATATAAAATTATAATTACTTCATGGTAATGATCGTAGATCATCATCATCATCATTTGAAAGGCCGAAAGGCTTTGGTCTATTGCTGGAAAAAAGCCCACAAGGAATAATCATGGGCCCCACTGGCCTTATCCTGCGTTTGCCCGCGATCTTCATCAGGTCGTCAGTCCACCTCGTTCCGGCTGTTTACACTTTGTCTTCCTGTGTTATGCGATCGCTTCGAGTTGTGGGCTCTGCCCACTGCCACCTGAGTTTCGTTATTAAGTGGGATATCATCATTTCTAACTCGATTTTTCATGGAAACGGGGAGCATAGCTCTCTCAATTGCCTTTTGTAAGGCATCAATGATGACATACTTTCCGTATGTCATTATTTGCAACTGACAAAACACATTCGCCATAGATCTACATTTTGTACACACTGCGATTCTAGATATAAATAAATATATTACCAAATCGTTCATTCTCACAAAGCATGAATTTGAATCATGCTCACGTTATCCGCAAATATTTGCAGTTACGTATCTTAACTACCGTACTTCATGGAAAACTTAAACTATGCGTACAAAGTTGCAAGCAATGACTAGTTTGATAGTAAGAAAATGTGTGACTTATTGATGTTTCCATGATCATTTTTACGTAGCAGTCTTGGTGCGTCACTAATGGAGGCAGCCAAGATGTTATGATGCTATTTTCCTGTAATCTTGGAACTTCATAGTCATAGATAATCCCCATATGTTTCGTAATGTGGACTTACCCCATATTCATTTAATGTCCAACATAACGTTTATATAGGTCGTTTATCAAATAGCTGGGATCGCAGCTATAAATATTATCAGACGTACTAACCTTAAGCTCCTTCAAAACAACTTCTTTCCTCACAGTTTTAGTCAGAAAGTTGCGATATCTGATCATATTTCTCTGAAAGGAAAATATTAATCAATTAATATGACAAACAGAATGATAATAAGTAGATATAAATGAAGAAGATAGGGAAAATATTGCTTACCCTCCATATTATGGAATAGTACCATTGGTCTCTTGTGTAAGCGTCGTTGGCCTGGAGAGTTAAATTTGTTAATGATCACATACCTCAAATAGTTTTAATCAATAATTATTCAAATTGCAATTAATAAAGTTGATACCTGCAGGAGAAGAGATCCGTGGGGCATGACGATACGCAGACAGTATTTTCTGGCCGGATCCCAGCGTGAGATGCAATAGACTTCTTGCATGCAATTGTACGCCAACGGCTTCTCCAGAAGCCCGCCAGGCTGTGAAATAAATAATTGGAATTAAATATGCGCTTGATCAGCAGCTTCGTTTAAAAAAAATATTTGACATTGTAGCCATCCGCGTAGTAATTTATCTGTCTCTATCTTCTTTCTTAATAAATAAGTTATGCAAGTCTCATGAACATGAGGACATTTAGAAGTTTAGAAGTAATTTAACCCCCAATTTCAAACTTCAGCGTTAAGTGGAACGCAACGATAGCTCAGAAAGTGCCATTGGGAATATTCCCAAAATAAAACTGAATAGATATCATTCATAACCCACACTCGACAACGATCGAACATGGGAAATAGGTACGAAATATAGCCCTTGGTGCTATTAGTTGAAGGTGAATATGATTTAATATAAAACTCATTAACTACCTATGTTAAAGAGAAATACTTGAATTACAATCAGGTATGTATGTGCCTACTACGGAAACTCGTGTTAATAGAACTTCATAGCAAACCGTTTCATAGTAAGATAATTTAATAACCCAACATACATTTCGGACAAAAAAGGAATTCTTTCTACAACCAATTGTTTTCAGCTGTGCATTATATGTATAGAAAAGATACAAAAGACTAGAGACCGCAGGCTTTATATAATTGTTATTCTAATTTCCGAAGAAGACATTTTTCAAGTAGATAATAAGCAAACGGACTATCTGATGGAAAAAGGTTACCGAAGCATATGGACATTAAAGTATAACATTGGAGGAGTTGTTAATGCGCTGTCAGCCCTGAAGGAGGCTGAAGGGACTCTTTTGACGTCATATTGGTCTTACATTTTAAGCCACCTGTAATAGCGGAGAAGCACTTCTCTCTAACAACGCAGACAATGCATTGCGTTGCATCTTTCAAACCTTGAGATGTAGTGTTCTATGAAGCGTTCAGCGTAGTATGCCAACAGTTTAGAAGCCATGTGTTGCTATCTTAGGACTGCGAATTCGCATCGCATCGCAAATATCTGCGAGCTCGCACGAATACATCGCCTGCGATGCGGCGTCGCATCGCATCGCATCGCAGTTACTTACTGTCGATATAAAATTATGTAATTAGTTTAACCGAGTAGGTACGTACTATGATAATAGGTACTTAGATAGAACAACATGGAGATCAAACTTTATAACGAAATCCTGGACTGGACGTCTGGTTTTTATGATTCTAGTAACGTAGTATTCAAAATAAATTAGGTCACAGTGGCGCGTCAATCGGTCCGTAGTCCGTGGTGGGTCGAGAAGTTGAAAGTGGAGGGGCGGGCGAGCGGCGAGCGGGCTGTGTGACGTCGGTGGAGCAATGCCCTGCGCGGGCCGCGACCGCACCGCGACTACCGCACTACCGCGACTTAGCGAGGCTTTTGACGGCACTGATCACTCACGCACGCCGCATCCTCCAAAAGTCGCATGTACTGGCTTAAAGTCCCCTCACCTCTGCGGCCGCCTGGCCTACATGACCGCTCTGTTCATCATCATTATAAAATTAATCTATTTATTTTTATGAGCGTCATATATTTTGTATAAAGATCTCTACATATGTATTTGCGTGCGAGAACGTTTCATGGATAAAATACAACGGTCGCCATGTGCCGCTATAAAGGTACAGAAAGAGAAAAGATAGCTATAGCGGTCTTTTTGGCTAGGTATTACGAAGTTCTTTTTAATTTGAATAATTTATCCTTTGATTCATAATTGGCCACGAACAGTGGAGATACCATAAATAAAGTTAAAAAGTACTGTGTAGAACTATGGAAGGAGTTCTTTGACCTACGTTCCCGTGAATGTGGCATCTTATATAGAACAATACAGCCGGAACCGTTGACGTCTCCATGGATGACCTAGTGTGCCCTGTCCAGGAAAGAACTTGTCTCAATGATGAGACTTCGCTCCGGACATGTGCCATTTAATAAGTTAATATTCTTAATAAATCAATCTGATACCCCTAATTATAGTGTATGGGGTAAAGTGGAAGACGTATACCATACTTTGGTTGAATGTGTTCGGGGTGAGGCTCATCGCAGGGCTTCATTAGAAATAGGACATT
Organism: Macrosoma leucophasiata; assembly: GCA_036365455.1. Classification (NCBI taxonomy): domain Eukaryota; kingdom Metazoa; phylum Arthropoda; class Insecta; order Lepidoptera; family Hedylidae; genus Macrosoma; species Macrosoma leucophasiata. Next base: position 12,863,096 of record JAWQUS010000009.1, on the reverse strand, counting down.
GTAACAGTGCCCTGGCAGATCAGACGGATGACGCCAGGATACTGTTGCAACTATATCAATTGTCAATGAGCTAATGTTGTCTAATATTTTTTTTTAATAAAGAATGTAATTCATTTGAACGTATAGAGTCGTCATGGTTTTTGACCAAGCTCTTTAAGCGGTGAATAAAAAAAAAAAAAACAAAAAACAGTGGAGACCTAAATTTAGGTGGAATACGACAAAAAATATTTATCCATTGTATATTTAGTAAGTAAGGATTAGGTTGTAATGTACCTATTTATAATTTCCGGAAATCATTATCATACTTATGACGCAAGTAGGTATGACACGTAAGTTATTACAATCAGTTAATATTATTATGTTCAATAAGTAATATATCATAATAAGTATATATCATATATCTCATAATAAGTGCATATAATATACTAATCTGTTATTTCATCAAGATTGTTAAAAATTTCTTACCCCCCCAATAAAAATTATAAAATTAAATACTTAAACAAAATAAAATGTCTTTGAATTATTTTATGGATTATTATGTCTCTCGTCAGCACGGGGTCCAATTTGAACCCCGGACCTTTGTCAGGCTTGCGCGGGGACGTGGGGAGTCCAACACGTAGAGTATCAATAGTTAATACAGACAAAGACAGACCCCGCAGTATAGATACTGCCAAAAGAGACATGATTTCCTTCAATATGGATCATGTAAATTGGGAAACCCTTGCTAACAGTCGTCTCGTATAGAAGAAACGTTTACGTGACGGCAAAGAAGACCATGATGGGGTTTGGTTTGCCTCATTGGCAACCAAGAGAACAAAAAGCCACGCCGCTTCTGCCAACTCATCCTCTTGCCACCTCTTATAATTGAACAAAGTATCTATGTGTCCTCTATCCATTCACGCATCCGTTTAAATATCCATAGGTATAAAAAGTTGTCAAAACGCTACTTAATCTTCTGCACAAGACGTATAAAGACTATGAAGAGACCAATGATGAATTATCAATCTATCTATCTATTTAAATGAAAATAAATTGCTGTTCGTAAGTCTCGCTAAAACTCGAGAACGGCTGTACCGATTTGGCTAATTTTGATTTTGAATGATTTTTGGAAGTCCAGGGAAGGTTTAAAATGTAAAAAAATATAAAGAAATTGGAGGGAAATAGTAAAAATAAACAATTTCATTTTCAATATTCAATAATTTATTTGCATTCTGCAATGGTAGTGCGTTGGACAATAATAATATAAGTATCTCATTACAGACCCATTTGGGCACAGCAAAATTATGTAATAGTTATAAAGGAGAGGAGAGGTTGTTCAAAGATATAGAGCAAATATTTTTACAATTTATCGTCAAAATATTCTTTTATATTATTATAAATATAGAAGGTAAAGTCAGTATTTTGAGGTCTTGAAAATGGGATCGGCAGCTTTCTGTTTCTTTAATTTTCATAAGAATACGAATAAGTTTCTTTTGTTTTGTAAATAGAGAGGGTGCTTCGGTGCTATTTCTCCACAAAATAACACCATAGTTTAGCCATGCATTCGCGAACGCATAGTACATGGCAAGGGCGGTGTCCAGGTCAGTAGTTCTTCTTATTTGGCTAAGAGCATAAGTAAATCGGGATATTTTATTTGAGACAGTATTTATGTGTTTTTTCCAATTTATGTTTTTATCAATTTCTATACCTAATAGTGTAGCATAATTTGCAATTTGGATGATGTTTCTCTTATATGTAAAATTAAACTGTAGTGACTGTTTTTGGTGTGGATGGAATATCAGCAATTTAGTTTTTGTATAATTCATTTGCAGGTTGTGGTCTTGCATCCAATTGTTCACTGTGTCCATGGTATACGTTAATTTTTCGGATAGGTTTATGCTATTTTTACACATGGTTAATATTGAAACGTCATCTGCGAATAATACACTATTTTCATTTATTGATTTTGGCAGGTCGTTAATATAAATAAGAAATAAGAGACATCCTGTTACGCTGCCTTGTGGAATCGATGAGTTAATAATTTTATTTTGTGACCGGACTTTTGTTATTTTATTATTAACTCTATCATAATGCTCAATTTCGACTGACTGTTTTCTATTTTGTAATAAGAAATTATTAACTCTTTCTGTCATACATTTTTCAAATATTTTTGAAATTGTTGACAATAGTGTTATAGGCCTATAATTAGTGGGTTTAAATTTACTATCTTTTTTATGAATTGGTTTGCCTATGGATATTTTTAATAGCTCTGGAAACGCTCCTTCCTGGAAAGACTGGTTAATTAATATCATGAGAAGTAAAGTTAGTTCGTCAGCACATTCTCTTGTCAATGTCGGCGGTAACTCATCAAATCCAAAGGAATGTTTATTTTTTAACTTTTTCATAGTTTTATGCACTTCTTCAGATGTGACTTGGCTTAAATAAATTGAATTTTCAGTAGGGTTTATTACAGAACGTCCTGATGGTGTCTTATCATTTTGCAAATAGATTTTTTCTTCACCAATCGATGCAAAGTAATTGTTAAATTCATTAACGATTATTTTGGGATCTATAATAAGTTTATTGTCCTTGTCTATTAATTTAATGTTAATTTTGTCTTTTTTGGGTTTTTTCTTAGTGCGTTCGTTTATAATACTCCACATCGTTTTCATTTTGTTATTTGATAGTTTTATTTTTTTTATATAATTTAGGCGTTTAGTTATAAGTATAGATTTTTTAAGTATTTTTTCATATTTTTTATATTGTTGCATTAGAATAGGGTTTTTAGATTTAATTGAAAGTATTCTCAAAAGTCTTTTATTTAAACAAGAAATTCTAATGCCTGCCGTTAACCAGTATTTTGTATCATCATCAGTGGACGTCTTTTGGCTGAAATGATGATGTCATTTCAGCCAAAAGACGTCCACTGCTGAACAAAGGCCTCCCCCAAAGAATGCCACAGGTCGTCGGTCCATCTTGTGGGAGGCCTGCCCACATTTCGCTTTCCGGTACGCGGTCGCCACTCGAAAACTGCTCTGCCCCAACGGCCGTCAGTTCGTCGAGCTATGTGCCCTGCCCACTGCCACTTGAGTCTCGCTATTCGGTGAGCTATGTCGGTAACTTTGGTTCTCATGCGGATCTCCTCATTTCTGATTCGATCTCGCAGAGAAACTCCAAGCATAGCTCTCTCCATTGCTCTCTGAGTGACCTTGAGCCTTCTTATGAGGCCCATAGTGAGCGACCTCGTTTCTGTCCTATAAGTTATCACTGGCAACACACACTGGTCAAGGACCTTTTTCTTGAGACACTGCGGTAAGTCGGACGAGAAGATGTACCGTAGCTTCCCGAACGCTGCCCAACCGAGTTGGATTCGGCGATTGACCTCTTTCTCGAAGTTGGACCGACCTAACTGGACCGTTTGCCCCAGGTATACATAATTGTCAACAACTTCGAGTGTAGTACCCTCGACCATAACAGGAGTGGGTGTAACATGGACATTTGACATGATCTTCGTCTTGTCCATGTTCATTTTAAGGCCCACTCGTTGGGAGGCCCTACTGAGGTCATTGAGCATTGTGCTAAGGTCTTCCAGGGCCAAACCGGCTTGTTCGGGAGGCTGGAAGTCATCGAGTCTGCGAGATAGACGGTTCGTGATCACTCTCGAAAACAGCTTATAGACGTGACTTAGAAGTGCGATGGGCCTATAGTTTTTAAAAAGGGTATTATCGCCTTTCTTAAAGAACAGTACCACCACACTTCTGTGCCACGCCTGTGGCGTTTTGCCCTCGGATATGACGGAATTGAACATCGACTGAAGAGTTTCTAATACTGGCCTGCCGCCTGCTTTCAGGAGTTCAGCAGTGATTCCGTCATCACCCGGCACCCTGTTGTTTTTGAGCTGTTTGAGAGCCGTACTAATCTCGTCTAGACTGACGTCCGGGATATCTTCGGTGTAGTGTCGGGTCAGTCCGGCTCTAGGATCTGCTGCCGGACTGTTAACAGGTGGTCGTGCTGAAGTGTATAACTGTCCATAAAACCGTTCGATCTCCTCTGCAAGCAAGTATTTTTAATTTTAGAGGTATTAAAGGTATGCATTTGTTAAGGATATTCATTAATATTCCATGGAAGTTGCTGTAATTTTGGTCAATATTGTTAGTTTTCTTTATTATTTTTAACCATTTTATTTCCTTTAGCTTTTGTTTGAAATTATAAACATTTTTTTCATTAAAAAGTCTTTTATTAATATTCCATCTCTGTATATCACCATTTAATTCGTCAGATTTTATGCTTATTACTATACCCTTATGGTCGCTAAAACCAAAATCTTCAACGTATGTAGATATTATGTTTTTGTCAAAATGACTAAATATTAAATCGATACATTTTTTTTGTCGCGTACTTCTTTTTATATGTTGGATAAAGTTATATTCTGCCATTAAATGCAATAACTGTTTCGACTTATTTGTATTTAAAATATTAACATTAAAATCACCTCCCAAAATAATGTTCCGTTTGGAATACTTTTTATTTATATGATTTAATATAAGTTTTAGTTGTCTATGAAAAACCTCCCTTTCTCTTCCATTCCAATATAAAGCAATTAATAAAATATTTTCAGTAAGTAGTTCTGTAGCACAGACTTTTACGTACTCAATTGAAAAAGCCGCAACATCACTCCTGTCTATATCCTGTTATATTTATTAGTTTTTGTTTTCCCGGAGACAACCATGATTCTGTTACACAAATGGCTTGAAATGAATTTTTCTCTACAAAAGCTTCAACCACGTCTTGCTTATTATTTAAGCTCTGGAAGTTTTGATATAATATTTTAAAATTAGATATATTGTGTTCTTCCTCGTGGGGCTCGAAAAGTTTTTGTATTATTATTTGAACGGAAAGATGAGCTTGGTCTTTCTGGCGAAGTATCATGAGTTGTGTTGTCGGATGTCTCTGCGATGTCTATACATCGCAGAGACATCCGATTTCCGTTTACGTCCGATCCGAATTCCGTTTACGTATAACTTATTATCGCTTATAATTGCGAACTTCCCACTCTGTCTTTCAATTTTGAGTAGTTCTTGTAGTTTCTTCCTCTCTTTACGTCCTTGTTCGTCAAAATATTCCGAAACATAGAGACCAACATTTTTTAGGTAGGTAGTATTTTGTAGAATATGCTTAGTTATTTTCTTACTTATTAATTCTATCATGATTGGTCGGCGATATCCTTTTCAGCCTATCCTTGATATTTCATCTATGTAATAAGTCAAATCAATACCATATAAGTCGTAGAAGGTATCAATAATCTGCCGACTAAGACTGTATTCGTCCTCACCAAAGTTTTCATTTAGGCCGTACAGTACAATTTTTTTTGTTATATTGGCATGAATGTTCGGTGACCACTTTATTTGATGTAGAGTTACGATTCGCTTGCTCTTGTTGAGTTAACTTTTGTGACAGTTCTTTCAGTTGCATTTGCATTTCTATTTTTTGATTTTCTAATTGTTTAATGTTTGTGTCTAAATCTTTTAAATTACTTTCCATATTTAACTGTATAGATTTTAACATATTAAATTCCTGGATAAAGTCCTTTTTGAAGTCTCTGATAGTATTTATAATTTTTTCCTCAATTTGAAACTTCAAATACTATTGTCTTTTGCATTAATTTTAACTTGCTTTCTAGTAGGCCACTCAACTGTCTAAGGTTTATTTGATCTGAATCAGATTTATTTGGTCCCGCAGTCTGTCGTGTTATTCGTTACAGTATCACCCATAATACTATTTTCCAGGTCGCTGTCGCTAGTATTTATTATAGAGTGGATACTTCTTACTGCTGTATTATCATTCCTCGTGTGTCTTTTTGAAATATTTAAGCATTCAGGATATGTCCAAGATATATCGTATAAATGGCCTTTTGTTTTATACTGGTTTTCTGAAATATTGAGACATTTATAATGGTATCTTGCTTTACAACAACAACAAGTCAAGCGTTCTGATATATTCACATGTTTTCTGCAGGCGATACAATTCATTGTGTTATCTGAATTTAATTAATGTACAGGAAAGTGTGTTTTGTTCAGCTATTCCCAATAGATGGCGTACGAATGCAAGTAGTGACCTCTTTTTAATTAATTAGAACTAAAATATTAAAATACAGTTTTTCCACTTTACGACAGATGGCGTTCAATCGAATTTGGTGAGCATCTGTCAATTTGTGGTTTTTGTTGACAATATTTAAATTTTGAAGGTTTTATTATAATAAATAATGCAATAATATAGATATATTTTACGCTTGGGTGCACAAATAGCGCTTCATAAAGTAATAAGTGTTTATTCTTACACCTTTTTACTGGTTTTTCACAATGTTTACGAGAAGAATAGCAGTAATCTCTTTTTTGCTATTTTCACGAAAATAAGTTGTTCGATTTCTTCACAAACTATTGTGCATTATTATTAAAGTGTTTTATTTCACTGTTCACTTTTGCAGGCGTATTTAAGTAAGGAATATTTTTATTAGCACTATTAAATAAGGAGCAGCACGGAGACGATCTGACGTTGACGTTGACGTTTTCCCATACAAATCGTCCGTATCTATCAAACCTTTGACACATTATTTCAATTTGAGACAATATGAACTTAGCCAAGTCAGCTAGTTTAAAATAATTTTATTGTCCCGTTGGAGTGCATACCTAATTGTACCTATTTGTACCAGACATATTTTGTCATAAATTAGGTACGTTTCGGCCGAATAATTATTTTCGAAATGATCCATTCGTATGCAATAAAATAATATACCTATAATTATAAGTACCTAACTAAGTTTTTCTAAATTCGTTTCTAAATTGCACTTTTTATAAGTTATTACCATTAACGGCAGCATAAACTTTTTTCTTAGATGACGTCAAAGAACTGTTTTGAGGAAAAACAGCTTATGTTGCCAGGTGTATGTAAATATTTATGTTCTCTTGCCTGATCTGTAGCTATGTACTTGGTTTTATGCTTACTATAGTTACTACTACCTACTCACATTACCTGACTAAATTTAGGAACACTCGACAGATTAACATTTGGAAACCAACTACTTACTAGTATCACTGGAATTTAATGGCCATCCCCTTCGATTTTACAAAATGTTTTACTTATCTATTTAAACATCATAAACCACTGAATAGTTTAGAGGAAGTGAGTAAAAAGAAGCGAGAAAACATTTCATTTAGGTAGTACCTATACCTATTTGAAAAAGTAGATCACGTCGACAAGATAAGGTAAGTAATTATTAGGTATGTTCTTTTGGAAACTAATGACGCTCTGGCGTCCCTTATCTGCTTAATGACCTTGTTAAGTCCAAGATAAATATTCATAATCATAGTAAAAACTGTCAAATCGAAAATTAAATTAGGATCAGGAATTCCTCGTTGACCTTTTCTTATTTTCACAGAAACTCGAGGACACCGACCTAAACAACTATGCACTAAGAGCGGTTTTTATACATTTAAGGATAACTATATTCACTATACGTATTATCATTTGTGACGTCTGCTGTCTGTTAAATGTAAACAATATTCGAATATGTTAAACGAAGCGTGTACATACCTCCTCCATACTTAAATGTATGTGTGTTTGAGCTTATGACGTCTGTTACTTCTGTAATAATATGCATTTGGTATTGGTAATTTTCAACAGAGTCATGAGAAATGAAACTTATTAGAACGTGTTATAGCAATGAAAGGCTGATCTTCGATAAATATGCATTTCAAAATTTTAATTGATGTATAGAAATATATAGCCTATATTATGTATGTTTTCGTACACTCTCCGGCCGGATATCTAGGTAGTGTTATCTGGGTGTCTTTTCCACAAGCAGACATGATTGTAATTCGCGTTTGTAAGCGTCTGTAGGTAGGTACTAGAGCGAAAGATGAAATAACAACACACGGTTTGACGGAAGATGAAGATAGAGTCGTACCTATATTGAAAAAGATCCGCCCATTCGATTACACCGGCAGAAAAGAACGCAAGAGATCCGGATACAATTACCAGAATATGATAAAGGATTAAATGTCCTTAATTATCTGACAGGACTACTGTCAGATATTCAAACTAGCAGCATTACTGCTCTACGATAATCGATTTCACCGTGTCCCATGAACCATTCCCGATCCTTGATATACCCAATGTCGCTTAGTGGCCATCCCCTCTAAGTCAACAATGGCGCTACCTAGAATTTCTCTAATTATCAATTTATAGTAGAACGTAATTCACAAATCACTGAAAACAGACATGACGCTAGTAGTCTCACTTAGGTTACGTCTCCAAGATGTTATACGAAAATACATTAGTTTTGGTCTAGGTCCTAGACTTTAGGATAAGATTGTTATCAATTGTATAAATCTTTTCTGTAACTGAGCGACTGACTAGAGCACACCCGAAACTAGTGATGTCAAAAAATTTGGCAAGTTCCTTGGGTAGTGTAGGGAATCGCTAAGAGAGCAGGATTTCCCGAAATTCTTACGGACTCGGGCAATATACGCCTATGAGACCGTGGGCTAATGCTACTCATAGAGCAACTCGACCCACCGGTCGCGGCGGAACGGAGGGGAGTAGCCATAGCGTTTATTACCGATGCAAAACAGTCTGTGTGTGACACACACTCACACTACAAAAAACGTATATTACTACGAAACTAACACCTTGACTTTAACAAAATACATAAACAATTTAACGCACACATTTAAATATCGGGGCGACAGGAATAGGACCATTTGGTCTTGGAGTTTGACGGAAGGGGCTTTCCCTTTTCCCTTTCTGCTTAAGGCTACTCTTTTCTGGTTCGCTGCGGCCAGTGGCACGTGTTGCTTCATGATGCTCATGGCACACCGCGGACACTCTGCAAAAATTCCACACAAACGCTTGATTTGGTCTCTATTACACGGACAACAATCAGTGACGTGTATTTATATACTAGACCTAGAACCGATATAATAGACTTTGCAGTTTATTGAATATCGTAAAGAAGTCGCTTTTACCCTTAATAATTGTTTTATATTATTTCGCATTAACACATGCTTGTGAAATATGACTTCAGTAGCTCAATTGGAAGAGCGGCTGGACTAGATTCCCAGTAGGCCGCGAGTTCGAGTCTCGCCTGAAGTCAAATTTTTCTTTCCATTTTTCTTTAAATAAAATATTAATTAACTACGTAATTTTTTCGGTGTTAATTTGGATGTAGGTAAGGACCTACCTTTATGTTGAGAATTATCTGAGCATTAGCTCAAGAATTAATTTATATTTTAAATACGTGGGCAGCACCTATGTTATTAGTGGACGATAGTGATAAATGATAGGTTACATTACTTACCAACTCTGAATAAATTTGTGGGTGGTTCTTATTACTTACTATCGCCAAGGCTAGTAGGTAGGTCCAAGTAGGTAAATAAATATGCAAAGAACTAATTAATTAAACACGAAACTCAGCTGTGTTTAGATTCGTTCATCTCTAGCGACGGGGTCACGGGAAAAGTTTATTCACAAGTTTATTACTACCGGCGAGGTCGCGGCTTACCAGTAGCGCCAGTAATCGAGAACAACTTAACAAAAAACCCGTCAAGTGCGTGTCGGTCCACGCGCAGTGTAGGGTTCCGTATTTACAGAGTAAGAAATGTAATGAAAAAAAAATATTTTCTATGGAGTTGTTTGAAATTTTCAAGTAAAATACATTTTGTCGACTATCGGCCAAATACTCAAACGTCTAAGTGGGACTTAAAAGTCTTCAGTCTTTATAAAACACGTTCAAACGATAGAGATAGCGCACATTTGAGGGTTGCTTAAAATTGAGGGACGTTTGAGTATTCGGCCATATTACTCGTAAACTTGTTATTCCAACTTAAGTGTGATAGTTTTCCTTTTAATTTCATTGTATATAGCTACTATTTTCATAACGTTTGAATTTCTAACAACAACCGTTTAGTTGGTAGGGGGGAGAGACACTTGACTCTAACGAAAATTTGCACTTTAAAGCTTAATAAGTCACGAACAGTTAACTAAATCGAAAAATGACGTTCGGACCTTCGTAATTTTTTTAAAAGTACTATCCAACGATATATGCGCGCGTTACATATTACGCGTTATATACAATGTGTCACAGGGATAAGTGACCGCCCGGCGTTTTTCGAATATTTGTACAAAATTAAGGGTAATTACTCATATGTATAGTATGTAGCGGCTTTGGTTTTTTTTAACGATTTTTATTTTTTTTTGTAAATACGCGTGACGTGCTGCAGTTTTTTTACGATATTATCTAAGTTTTTACATCTTTCTTCATTTTTTTTATTGACTAGCCGAAATCATAGTTTATCAATTAAAATTATCAAACATATATAACTGCTGAAAAACTATGTGTCCGTGAGGTCATGCGTGAGGGGGGAATGGTGGCGCAAGGTGGCGGAAATGTTTGCGGATACTCATATTTCAGTTAACACTATTTAATTTTATTAAAATTAAGTAAAGTAAAAGATAAATACTTTACCTACGTACCTATCACGTTTATAGTAAATAGTTTATTATACCTAAGGACAAGGTAATCGCTATTTTTCGGCGAATTTGAAAACGTAGAGTTCTTTCCCCTTTAGGTCAGAACACATGAACTCATTATATGAATTCACTCATATCAGTAAAAAAATATATTTATTGTAGGTACGATGAATTCATTAGAGACAGATAGACATATCACTAATTTTAAGATACTTAAAATAAAATACGTAAAGATACTTACTTATTATCCGACAGTGATTATAATTTCGAATAAATATTTTTGTAATGAATAGATTAATTTCTTGTTTAACCCATATTACTCACTTTTTTCATGAAAGGTTCACATGCTTGAGTAGGTAATGCGCTTGATAGGTCGTGGGTCATTGACGTAATGTTTGTTCTTAATTATCATTCATTTATTATAGTTGGAGCTACTTGTGATATGAAAAAGTGATATAGGTACAGGTACATGGACGCATTCCTTAGTGTATAAGGTTTATACACTAAGGTTACTTCAGTTGTGTTTTTTTTACTTATTGGCATTCATTGAGCACATTTTCAAACTTCTAGCATGGTATAGAGGAATGGCTAACATTCCAAAAATATCAATATTGTTATGCTTCAACCTGAGGTGAGGATTCAATTAAACCCGAAGTTAACACGAAGCTACTAAGGACGTTTAACATAAAAAAATATTCAAAGTGTTATTTGTGAATGCAATGCATACAATTTCATCGAGACGTTCCAAAATGTATGGAGCTTAGGCCCGTAGATGTTTTCTTGATTTATGTGCGTACTTGCATCTGAAACTCATGTACGCTATGCATGAATTGAAATTCGGGGCTTCCTCGAATATGCGAGCTCGTAGTTCAACGCTGGCAACGTCAGACACGCTGTACCATTGCTTTAATTAGTTATGTCTTTAATGTGCCTACATGGGAGCATATAAATTGTATTGGTGACTGTCTCAGCACAGTCAGCAGTAATAGGTAGGTACTGCATCGCATATGAATAGTTAAAAAAATGCAGTGTACAACTGCTTAAAATCAAAGTTTGGGTGAACATAATATATTGCCTCTTGTCGCAATGTTTGTGAAAAAATGGTACCTACATAATTTGATAGTTACTTACTCAGCATTTAGAGATAGAGAAATAATAAATTCCGTACGGAAAAAGAAGCAAAGGACGGCAAGACAAACGCTGGGAAGATAACCTCAAAAAAGTATCTGGACCAGAGTGGATGAGAATAGCAAGAGACAGAGAGATATGGAAATCTTTAGAGCAGGCCTTTGTCGACTACCTATTATAGATTTTTCAAAGCTGAAAATAAACGATTTCTAACAAATGTTCTTAATTAGATTTACTGTGTAAAATTTTCGTAGGTACTTATTATGTAATAACATTAGACTTAAGTTATATTTAAGCGTTTAGTCGGATTATAACGGAGCATAATAGCAGCGTCGTGTGCTATAATCGGCACAATTACACGTTACGCGCCCATCGTCGAAAATATACCTACATCGTCAGAACAATAGATGATTATAATCTATACTTATAATAAAACTGTAGAAGTGTAAATTCTGTATATTGAAAATATTGAAAAAATAAATACCAGGGGATGTTACTAGATCGATACCGAACACAAATATGTGATTAGAAAAATTTTTATCTGTCTGTCTGTCTGTTTGTTCAAGCATCACACAAAATCTACCGGTCCGATTACGATGAAACTTGGTATACCTACTTATACTATAACCTTTGGCGCACAACACTGGGTACTTTTTATCCCGGAAAAATATCTGTTTGTCTGTGTGTTTGTGCACGCTTATTTCAGAAACGGCTTATTCGATTTGTGGTTTTCACTTATATATTGTGGTAAGTTTCACTTAACATTTACTGTTTATTTCATGTCAATCCGTTCAGAAATAAAACAGTTACGACAGTAAAAAAAATCATATCGAATATTTTTAAACTATTCTGTATCTGTATTCTGTCTTTTTTAGGATTCCATATTTAAAAGATAAAAACGGACCCTATTGGTAATCCTCCGCTGTCTGCCTGTCTGTCCTTACATCCGTCTGTCTGTCACCAGGCTGTATCTCATAAACAGTGATAGTTAGAAAGCTAAAATTATCACAAGTTAATTATTTATTTCTCTTACCGCTTTAACGACAAAATTAAATACTAAAAATAAGAAAATGAAAATATCAAGGTGTCCAAGGGGCATACAATAAAAGTAGACGATGGTGGTGGTGGTGTTGGTGGTATGAGTGGGTAAAAATGCGCAACGTTAATATTCAATTTTTCTCTTCTGCCTGCTCTTACGGAGTGCCAATATTATGCATATATCTATGTTTTATCTTTCATTCTGTGTTAGAAGCACTAATTGACTGAAAATTTACAAAAGTTTATATAATAATTTTCTATAAAAAAATATTATGCATAGAAGTTGAAAATGGCCTTTTCGAAAATACGATTCAGCATAGGATGCGCTTTTACATAATAAGCAATTTTTCGCAATCCTAGCAGCCTGTGTGCTTTTGTCCCCAATACGTCTAATATCGTGTACAGAGAAGAATTACTGCAAAGTAGATTTTTATAGCTACTTAAATGTGTTTATGATCCAAAATTAACTAAAATGTATATCCAAAAGCGCTGCCCAAAGTCCCAAAGCCACTATTCCACGCGAACAAAGTTGCGGGCACAGCTAGTATAATAATATGTTTGTGGACGTACCGTTTTAGATACAACGTGTTCATCTAGCAAGCACAGCACGTGCGTTTCCCATCGCCTGAGGAATTTAGCGGCGAGGATTTTGTCGACGACCGTCCTGGTGTGCTGGAAGCAGCAGACGCGGAGGGTGCCTTCGCTGGCAAGGGTGTAGCGAGGGCCGGGCGGCGGCACCGGCGCCCCCGAGCTGCTGGACTGCCCCGTGCTCTCTGCGCAACATTCTGGACTCGAACCCTGTTGAAGAAGTTCCAATTGTATATTGGACTTTTAAACTCTACTTACGTTGTGTTTTGAATTATAAATTTTTCGAAAATAAAGGAGAACCTACGACACGGAGGCCTACTGGAGCGCCTTTTGCCCTAGCCGATTGCTGGTTGAAGTAGACTAGTGCCGCCTCCAGACAAATCGCGTACCTACTTAAGTCGGTTCCAAAAAACATTTTTCTCTTACAGAAATATGTGTATAAATGCCGAAAAATCATTCGAATACGAAATATAAAATCGTTTGATAAAGCCCCTGTTGCCTATTTGAATATATAAGTTCATAAGGTTAAATACGAACAAGTATAACGAATTAATTAATTTAAAACATTCCTACAAATTACTTATTAAATTCGTGAAAACTTTTACGTTTACGTACAGTAGGTTAAATGTTTACAAGAGATTTTAACTAGATAGGAACCTAGCCGATTCAAGTCAGTTGATAAACATTTCTGGTGGCAGAGTTCTGCAAATGTCAATAATCTAGGTACATGGGGCACGACTCAAAGTGACACTTTCTACTATTACATAAAAGCAGCTTCTACTACCTACTCTCTAATTAGTTTAATTACATGTCATCCTAATAGAGTAGGTATGATGCGTCTTATATCAGTAGGCTGCAGTTAACCTAGTAAGGTAGGTATAAGTCTTTTTTTTTCTTTATGTTATGGAAGTAGCAAACAAGCATGCAGTTCACATTGATGTTAAGTGATGACTCCAGCCTATAGACACCCACAAAAAGACCAAGGTCAAAATGCAGATGTGTTACCACTCCTGAGGCCTAAGGTGTTATGCCTCTGTGCCGGAAATTACAGGGCCGTGCTTTACCATCTGACCGGAACACGATAGTGCTGAACACTACCATTTGGCGGCAAGTATATTAATGCGGTGTGGTAATGCGGTGGTGCCTACGCCCGCGAGCTCCGTCATTGGAGCTCTACCACCAGTAAAGACTTATGTTAAATCCTCTACCAATGCCTTTACTAACGAGGGCCATGGTCACTAATATTACACTAATACGCTTATACGTACCTATTTATTTTTCGTAATGCCATCATACTGCCTACCAAACATAGGTACGGATGAACGGATATGCGTATTATTATTATAGTAAACGGGAAATTAAAAGGTTTTCTCCATTTTCTGAGAAATCAATAAATCCGTATTTCTTTAGAGATAAATATTTGCTTGATAAGTTGTGAAATATTTTTTGTTTCCTCATCAAACACATGCGTTTTTTTCTGACGGCGCTGTTGGGATTCCCTACGCGTCACCGATCATAAAGCGTCGTATACAATTAACAAAGATTACTCGTCTTTGGGTAAAAATAATACAAATACCTATGGCGCGACCGTTGAACTAGCTGTTTATAAGTAATTTGTTGAAAGTTTTTTAAGTATGAAAAAGTATCTAAAGTGCTAGTTGGACTCGCATCCACAGGGTTTCGTACAGTTAATTGATTTCTCATATTAGCATAAAATTCAGACTTTTTATAGATTTTCGTGTTACGATAAGTATATAAAAAATTATAAATTGTTTTCAAAATTTTACGCTCAGTAGTTTTGGATCAATAACTTCAAAATTATTTATGTTGACATAGAATAAAATATCTTTGAAATCCTCGCAAAAAACAATATTTTTAATTTTTCAATTAATACATCAGAAGTCGCCCTTATGTTTAAAATTCACTTATTTTTATAATACGTCCCTGTTTGGATCACAGAATCACACGTGTGTAGGTAGGTAGGTACCAAATTTAAACTAAATCAGTCCGTACTGCTTTTGGAGAAAATTGGCTGTGATAGACGGACAGACAAACTCTCGAGTGATTTTATAAAGCTTCTATTTTTTCCTTTTGAGATACAGAACATGTTAAAGTAAAAAATAATAAGCCACCGGAAATGAGAACTTCAAAGTTCCGACAGCGACGGTAGAGCTAGACGCAGAAATAAAATGTCGTCTCTATGCATACCGTAAGAAGGAGTACTGCGCAATCTGCAGCACGGCAAATATAAACCCGACTGACCTCAAAGAAATAACAACAAAAGAAATTACATGCACTTCATCCAGCAATTTCACCAAATGTATGATAAAATCACTAATGCAGTTTACCCATACAGGCAGTGTTCAGTACAATCTTGTAACAAAATTGTGCTTACTACTTCGAGACACTGGAATTATACCATTAAAAAAAGGAGAGATCAAGGTACCTATAAGTAATACATATTTCAATTCTTGCTATTTCTGAGATAGATGTTAAGTTTATTATTTATAGCGGCCCGCCCCGGCTTCGCGCGAGAGCAATGTTACCTATATCCTATATATCTTAGTGTGATGTTTTATAGCCTAAAGCCTTCCTCGATATATGGGCTATCTAGCACTGAAATAATTTTTCAAATCGGAAATAGGAGTTCCTAAGATTAGTGCGCTCAAGCAAACAAACCAACAAACTCTTCAGCTTTATAATGTTAGTATAGACTAGTACAGATATAGATTAGAACAGTTATACTAATAATAAGTATGCCAAGATTCAGACCAACTCATCTGTAGGTATTGAGGATTGAGGGATTTGGTATTTGCATAAATATCTCTGTAATTCATTATTTTTAGAAAGTTCATTTATGACCCTTCATGAACATAATATAATATATATAATATATAGTTCATTTATGACCCTTCATGAACATAATATAATATAATATATTATGTTCATGAAGGGTCATAAATGAACTTTCTAAAAATAATGAATTACAGAGATATTTACGCAAATACAAAATCCCTCAATCCTCAATACCTACAGATGAGTTGGTCTGAATCATCATGAACATGATATTCGAGAATTGAAAAAAGTTTGCTCAAAGAATGGTAGTTATCTAAACCTCCCAATGTGGTCACCGTTAAGTGAAACTTAGGTTTTACCACACAGATTTAAATAAGTACCTAATTGTTTTGATTTCTGTGGGGTTTACAAACCACTACATGAGATAACTCTCTATATGTAAATATGGATTTAAATAGTTACAAAATATATCCAACTTATAGGTACCTAGGTATATGCAGCACTTGTGGTTTTCCTCAATAAAAATTCTTGTCGAAGCTACATCAACATTAACGATACCACTTTAAAAAGCTTTCTCTTTCTTACTTTGGAATACTGAATGTGTAATTCATATTTTTGCAATTTATAATCGAAGAGTAGGTACAGATAGTGAATATTTTTGGCCAACCTGTAGCAAAATACAGTATTTAATTGATAGCCACGCAAGTAAAATATGGGGCAATTAAAAAATGTATTATTGATATACAAATATAAAACATTGATTAAAGGTGTGATAAAATAAGGAAGAGTTACCAACTTGAGCGAAGGCAATTCGTAACTTGTTGTAAAGATTGTGATATTTGTATTGTGATATTGAATTAACATGAGCCAGTAATGAAGATGATTCAATTTGGGTTCCTGGAGACAAGCGCTAGATATAATATATATTTACATCAGATACCTGGTTAAGTCTGGAATTATTCAAATCGATATGTACCTATACTTATCTATACTAATATTATAAAGCTGAAGAGTTTGTTTGTTTGCTTGAACGCGTTAATCTCAGGTACTACTGGCCCGATTTGAAAAATTCTTTCAGTGTTAGATAGTGATTCTCAAAGTGGTCCACCAAGACCACTTCGAGAATCGAATTAATTTGACTTCAGGCGAGACTAGAACTCGCGGCCACTGGGAATCTAGTCCAGCCGCTCTTCCAACTGAGCTACCGAAGTCCTGCCCGATTTGTCAAATCTTTCCTTCACATTTATTGCATTGCCTTATGGTGGCAGCAGCGCGTGGTTCGAGTCTCACCTGAAGACAAATTTTTCTTTCCATTTTTCTTTAAATAAATATATTTCACAAGCATGTGTTAATGCGAAATAATATAATAAACAAAAATTCTAAATTTTAACCACAGTTACCGATAAATAGTTATAAAATGACCAAATTCAGTGTTTTTTTAAATGGCCCATCATTTTCAAAATACATGGGATGGATTATTATTCTGATTTTTCTCATGATAGTAACCATCTGTCCTATAACCCGGTTTCGGCTCGACGTTGAGTTTTGGGACATCCTGTTTAATACTTAATACTAATACAGGTATATATATAAATCAGTATCTGGGTACTCAAGGTACTGCAACTATTTTGTAAACAAGTATTTTGTAACCTACCTACATTAATTAAATTTAATTTTCCCGCATTCAGGGAAAATAATAGTCCATAATTTATTTTAAGTGTATTTGTTAGCATTCGATAGGTAGTCATGTCGTGCCGCTGTAAGCAATAATATTTATTAATGACTAACTGTTGCCCGCAGCTTCGCTCGCGTGGATGTCGTTTTGATTTGAATCTACCTACCGTGGTTTTGTACACAGACCTTACAAAATCCCTACTCCAGTCTTAGTAGACGTGTTTCGTATTTTATTCAAACTCATAGCGTTTGAATAAAAAATGAAACGCGTTGATTAATTGAAGTTGATTTTGAAGTAGATTGGACCAAAGAATCACATTGTCCCATCCATACAAACTATGCCTGCGTTTTTCACCACCTTAGGGGTAGAAATTCAGAAAATCCTTTCTTATCGGATGCCTACGAAGATCATACAAAGATCATATCCTCCAAGTTTCACTCTCTCTCTCACACTCGGTCTCTCCGATCAGCGGTTAAGCTGTGCGTTGATCCGTCAGTCAGTCATTCAGGATAAAGCATTTTATAAGTATAGAAGATCATAATTATAGACTACTTTAAACTGGTATAGATAGATTTATTACATTTGTTAGCTGTATCAAAATACCAAACGCGTGATATTATTTGGTCTGAGCATGATACACGTACACTTATAAAACGAACATTGACATGAACATTCATTGCATTACTCGAACGAAATATATGTCTTGACGTCAGATACGACCTTGTGTTTCAAGCTCCACCGGCAGATACATTGATTTTTAATAGATAACACAACACATTTAAAAATGGTAAAATTTACGATTTTTTTTAAAACATAATTACAATACAAGATCAGTAACACAAATGACCACTTTACTGTTCTGATTTTTAGTGCATAAGCTGCACAAAATAAACCTACTCTTCCACTTAACATGAATAGAAATCGCGTTGCCTATTTCTTCCCCAAAACCGGACAAGTCATCCGATGGAAAAAGAGCTATTTATTTTTCTAAATATATTTCATAAATAATAATTAAATAATATTTCCTTGCAGCTATTAACGTAATTTCACTGTCGGTAATTTCTACCGAAAGACTCTAGAGCTACTGCTGAACAAAGGCCACTTCCAAGGATATCCAAAACCATTGGCTCTAGACCGCTCTCAACCAGCAAATGCTTGTGACCTTCAACAGTCGTCCTTTCAAAGTCCTTCATTTCATCTTTGGTGGGGTTCGCCTCTTTGAAATCTTTACGGCCCAGCGGCCTCGGGGTACGTCATCTACCAACTGCCACTTGAGTTTGACCAATCTTTGGGGCTATATCGGGTAGTTTGGTTCACATGCGGTTCTCCTAATTTCTAATGCCACCGAAATTTATCTAGCATCGTTCTTTCGGTTGCTCTTCCGCGTGAATCTTTTAAAGAGGTCCATAGTGATACGTTCCAGGATCTGTTACGTACCTAGTTAGTTACTACAAAGTTGTAGATACTGTTTATTTACACGTGCTGATCTTTCAGTTGGAGTAGAAAAATATATAAATACTAGACTATTTGCGTAACGACTATCTATGATCATCGTAAGCGAAGGAAAAGAGCGGTTTTTTATTGTGTTACGAGAAAAAAAACATTATTTTTTCAAAGGTACCCAATGTTTAGATACATTTCAGCGTTTCTCAAACTTTTTTGGTGGTGGAACTATGTATGTGTCGTTCGCGATTGAACGACCTAAAAGAGACGGCTCTTTAGATCTATGGGAGCCAACGGTTCACTTCGTTGAAAAGGATCCGTTCGGTGATTACATTGTAGATCTGTAGATAGGTCGCGCGAGCTAAAGAACTGTAGTGATCTCTGATACGGATGAAAGAAACGAACCGTTGATTGATGTTTAGTTAATGTGTGACAGAGACACCACGAATGATTCATATCAATGAAATTATGAAATACCTAGGTAGTCTGCCACAGAAACAGTGTTGCAAACTTCACGGATCTCGGGTCATTTTTAGCTGGAGGTACAAATAAAATACTGAAAATAATATGGTCTGACGGTTAACGGCTTTTAAATTTTGTAACATGAAGTAATTGAGTAACTGACAGGAAAATTATTTGTAAATATAAAAAAGTTTTATTAAGTATTTAATTCTTTTTAATAACAGAGTCTTCAGCCAAGAATAGTAATTTAATGATATCGCTGGATTATTGGTTACCTAATTTTTATTACTTTTATCGTTCAGATTCACTAAAGATTTAGACAACAAAGGTTTCTACATGTATTTTCACTTTTTTTTTAATAGATTTTATTAAAGAAACGTAATGATTGCTTTTGGCCGATTAAGCTCACAGAGAACTGAAAATGTTTGACGAGTTTTTGTGGGAATTTCTTATTTCCATTGACGGCATAGATAAATTATTGCTGGCAACACAGTTCCGAAATCTAATAAGCTGTCAGCAGACGGGAGTCGATAGGTTCCTATTTGTTATGATAAAATACGTATTATATTTCTATTGGACGTTGCGTAAGCTTCCTTTCGCTAAAATTTACAAGGCCACCACAGAAGAAAAAATATTTTTGAAACGTTCAGAAATCGGTTTTATTTGCCTGTATTTTTTTGTTTTAAAAATATATTTGCATTTGTTTTGTATGTATTTAGTAATTTATTATAATTGTTTTATATAATAAATTCACAGAAAAAAAAGCAAATATAATTTTAAAACAAAAAAAAATGTATGGACCTCCGGCCATGTATTGTACACAATATCATTAAACAGGCAAAATCAATAAAAAACGGTTTTTATTGCATATTTTCACTTATTTAGCTTTGTATGCAGTTACAAAACATTATTTGCAGTCAGAATTGCAACTTAAAACCAATGGCGAATATGGCGGACGATGTCATTTTGACATTTTCATTTTTAAAATTTTATTTTGATTATATTTTACTTGGAGAAAACAAGTCATATTTTCTAAATACTATCGAAATCGATTGATCCCAAGCGTCGGCTGTATCGCCGCCATGTTAAACATAGTTGAAAATGATAAAATCGTTTGAATGAAATGTGGTTGTAACTCTAAAATATATTCTTGAATAAAATAATTGTATTTATTTCGGATTCTTCTTTAATTTACCCATTTTTTGAGGACGTGTACGAACTAGAGCCGAGCTCGCAACATCTCCAAATTTTATAAAACCGATTTCTGAACGCACGAAAAAGAATTTTTCATCTGTGGCGGAACCGATTTCTGAACGTACGAAAAATAATTTTTCATCTGTGGCGGCCTTGCAAATTTTCGCGAATAGGAAGCGTTGAATGGCAAACACAACAGCCAATAGAAACACAGTATTTGTGGTTCACTGATCCAATTGAACTGTTCAGCCAATAGGTGAAACCAGTGAAACGGTTCCTCGAAAACTCGAAATCAATCATTCGAACGAGTCGAAAGAGCCGGCTCTTTTTGTCAATGGTTCAGTACTGATACGGTTCGTTGCAATCGAACGAATGACACATATCTATGTTTTCACCCTTTTGAAAAGATCCTTTTGTGACGGAACCCCAAAATAAAATGAAAGTGTTACGTAGTTTTACAAAAGTGTTTCGTAGTACATTTTAATTTAACGGACAGACAGACATACGAACATGGCGGAATTAACTATAAGGGTTCTTTGTTTACTATGGAACCCTAAAAATACATAGAAATATATTTCTTACTCCGATAAGGTAGGTAAGTTACTTATAAAAGAAAGATTATAAAGAAAATAAAAAATAACTTTAGCTAAACCTGTATGACTGTTTTATCTTTGTTGTGGTGTCGGACTGTCGATTCTTATCGTTATCTTTTATCTTGGAATAACGAGGTGCAGGGTGGGTGCAGGTTGGGGTTATTGTACCGCTTGACCTATATTCTGGTTCTTCCTGTTCGGTGACGTCATTCCGAAAATTTGGGTCATGAGGGCGCGCGCGACGTACGACCCGCGCCGTTCCACTGCCAGAGATCGACCTGAATAGGCACTTTACAAATCAGAGATTAGGCAGTTTTTAGATAATAAGATTTTTGATCAGATATAATACAAATTAATTACATTTACATAATAATGAATATAAATGGATAAATAAAAACCAGTCAAGTGCGTGTCGGCGTTCCGTAGTAACAAAGTAAGAGATGTAATGAAAAAATAAATAAATATTTTCTATGCAGTTGTTCGAAATTTTGGAGTAAAATACATTTGACCGACTATTACTCGCAAACTTGTAAAGCCAACTAAGATGTGATTGTTTTCCTTTTAATGTCATTATATATGTCTAGATACTATTGCCGTATCGTTTGAATTTCTAACAACAACCGTTTCAGTCGGTAGGGGGAGGGACACTTGACTAACGAAAATTGGCCCTTTAAAGCTTAATAAGTCACGAACCGTGACCTGAATTGAAAAATGATCTTAGCACACTCCTAACATTTTTAAAAGACCTATCCAACGATTTCCCACACCACATAGAAAACGAAAAATAAAAAAAAATATCCGCGCGTTACATGTGGGGGAGACATCCTAAATAAAAAAATGACATGTTTTTATTCTACCACTTTGTCGGCGTATTAGTGACTTATACTTGTGCCAAATTTCAAGTCTCTAGTACTAATAGATTTTGCGCTAAACCGAAGACGGACAGACAGACAGACAGACAGACAGACATGGCGAAACTATAAGAGTTGTTTACTACGGAACCCTAAAAGTGGTCAATTGGGTGAGTACCTACCTACGTTGTTAAAATTGATTTCGTTTATTCAGTGAATAATTTTCCTGGGCTGTATTCAGTAGCCACATTTTAACAAATTCGTCATTATTTATGGTTACATGGAGCTACGCTGCCTATTTGAAAATACTAGGTATAGTTTAAGTACCTACATTAAGTAAAAACATAATTTTTGTGAGTAGCTTTATATATATTTTTTTTTATCATCTAAGTAGATTTATTTATTTATATCTTTGTCGATATATAGATATATATATATTACATCTCTTAAAAGTAAAACAATTTTTTTTTTACAATTTTTTTACTGACGCCAGTTTAGTTTGGTAAAATAACTCACCTAAACATTATGGACATATATGTATATGTAACTACAACGTGTAACAGGATTAAATGTACAACCTGAAACTAGTTTAGTTAGTTAGTTGATGTTATACAGACTAATAACTATCTTCGATAAATTTCTATCCAACACAAAAATATTTTTGTTGTTTCTGAGACTAGCGTTTAACTAAACAAGTAAACTTTAGAGTTGTTGCAATATTAAAAGTCTATCGATAGTATTGTGATCTATCGTGACCTCGAAAAAACAGTCACACTATCGATAGGACTTTCGAAAATATCGACATGCTGCAATACTATCGATACTATCGATAGTACGCGTGGCAATAGTATCGATAGTGTTTATATCAATATTATCGATAGTATTGATCTTTGGCAATAGTATCGCTTATTTTTAACAATCAATACTATCGATAGTATCGTCAAGAGTCGATAGTTTCGATAGGACTATCGCGCTATCGACTGTTTTTCGAGGTCAACTATCGATAGCGTAACTATCGATAGTTTAGCAACACTAGTAAATTTTTCAGCTTTCTCTATGATATTAGTAGGTACAGATAGATATATCAGGGAGTTATAAATAAATAACTTCTCAAATAACATTTAAATGATCATATGAGAGCCTATTATCAAGAGGCGAAGTAAGTCAGCTGTCAATTGCTCTGACTCTGAACCGATCAATAAAAATGCCACGCACGTGATGGACACGATTTGTTAGCGTGTTACCCACTATATACAAACGTGTAAAAAATAGATGTCCGAGCACTTGTGCGTATGCCTCGTTAAAGATACCGGGAACATTAATATTATTTACAAAAATAAGAAAAACCGCGAAGAGCCACAAAAGAGCCGCAACTTTTTGATTTTCAGGATTTATTTATTTATTTACGGATTACCAACACAAGGTACAGTGAGTGCATCTAAAAATTATACACTGCATAAATATGAACTTATTAAACTGTTCTTGCACTTATAGGTAACCACAGCATGCTATATGTTACAAAATAGTGAAACAAAAAAAATACACAAAAAAAAAAAGATAATAGGTAGATAAAATTATATAAGATATTTTTCTACTGCTACATATTTTAGACATATTAAGTATGCTAAAAATTACTGCTAAGCATCCAAGATCCAAGATAGAGGTAGGTGCGTCACATTTTTTAAGTTTAGATTTAAAATTAGGGCGTTTGTCAAAATGGATATCTATAAGAGGATTTTGCTTCCGATACACCTGTTAGGCGGGATCTTTTTAATTTGATTTCTCTCTCCTATGAGGGCTTTGGTTCAGCAGTAGACGTCTTTCAGGTGAAATTATGATCATGACAAGTGAGTAGGTACTAGTACCTACTACTATTTAATCATTGTCACATAACATTATTTTTACGAGCCTTCTATAATGTTTCACATTGCGTAGATAGGTATATCTTTAGTTAACTAGGTAGGTATTTAGTGCTTTGTATAACTAATAAAATATCCTCTGAGATCCTCACAGGATTCATTCAATCGCGCACGACAAATCATAATATTTTTTTCTGCCCTTCTGCCATAAATAGTTCTATTATATTAAATTCATTTTTATTGTTTCAATGTTAATGCCTGATATTTTTAAGCACGCAAAGTGCAACATTTTATTATAGTTTAATAATATTCTACCGACAACATCATTTTACATTTTACTATCCGGTACCTAGTGAACACGTTTCTGAACAATTTTGACTTAATTTATTGAATTAGGTACAGCTTTATACGATACCAAAGGTATTTACAAACACAATACCTAATAATTACCAATTAATCGAAATAATTGATCGAAACTATAGCACACGATCCTAAGTGATGTATGTAAAGCGTGTATTTGTAAATAGGGTGTGTTCCGTTATAACTGCGAGCACTGTAAGATGTGATGTTAATTCAGTGTAGGGAGAGGCCGTTCCTCGAACCCATCATTAGTTATACTGATTATTGTTTAAAATAGAACGCATTTCAGTTTATTGAATGGATGCGCAATTAAAAATGTCAGGTTCACTAGTACAGCAATGACGCAGTGCATTACGGCACACATCATCAAGCCGACCAATCGACAGACTTCAGGATGGCCTACTTTCAGTGGCCACCCATAACTAATAACCATCTCCTTGTTCAAGTTTGTAGCACAAAAATTAAAGACTTTCACACAAACATGCTAAAGCTAAGACCTGCTTAATCTGGCCCTGTCCCAAATCCCGTTCTTAGCGGACGTCTACTACCTACCTTCAAACTACCTCACGCCAAATTTCATCTTTAGACGTGAAGTAGTTTTCGATGAAAGGACCTTTCGCTTTTATTATACAAAGTGACTGGTGAATCATCGGACATATTAATATCAGGATGTTATTACACGATTGTCGTCCAAAATATATAGTAATAATAGGTACCTACTTAATTATGAACCGAATTATCCGGCAAAATTACAAAATTACAGATATTCTCACGCGAGCGCCCTGCAAGTCTTGCAACACATTGGTAGGTATGTGCGATAAGAATGAGTATTATTTCCTACACAAATTAACTTTGTTTACTTCGCTATGACCACCTGGCTAAAAACGTCACATGTCTTGACGAGAAATGAAGGATTTGTATGTATTAATGTACCTACTGTAACGTAACTTTCGTATACCTATACTATATAACATATACCTAATCCTGAATTATTAGCACTGGATATCACAAACATTCGATATCATTGAACAGGTCTACGTGGTTGATAAGTAATCGTAATAACGACTAAAAGGAAAATAGGCTTGACTAAGTAGGTACCTAAATCCGTGATGTCTAAACCCTCGGAGATCCGCCACTGTAATTTCCGACAGAAAACTTACATTAATTCCGCCATACCTATTGATAAACAGTTCATAGTTGGAATACTTAGGGTAATTTTATTAATCCCTACTAATATTAAAAATGCGAAAGTAACTCTGTCTGTCTGTTTCCTTTTCACGTCCAAACGACTGAACCGATTTTAATTAAATTTGGTACAGAGATAGAGCTGACTTTGAGAAAGAACATAGGCTACTTAATTATTTATAAAACGACATCCATGCGGGCGAAGCCGCGGGCAGCAGCTCGTAATAGATAAAATACACATTGTTTTATATTATTTCGCATTAACACATGCTTGTGAAATATATTTTATTTTTTAAAGAAAAATGGAAAGAAAAATTTGACTTCAGGCGAGGCTCGAACTCGCGACCTACTGGGAATCTAGTCCAGCCGCTCTTCCAATTGAGCTACTGAAGCCCTGCCCGATTTGTCAAATCTTTCCTTCACATCCTACTGCTACTGCTACCATAAAGCAATGCAATGGATGTGAAGGAAAGATTTGACAAATCGGGCAGGGCATCAGTAGCTCAATTGGAAGAGCGGCTGGAGCCTGAAGTCAAATTTTTCTTTCCATTTTTCTTTAAAAAATAAAATAAAATACACATTATGTGCCTTTTCACATGCAGTGAACTTTAGGCACCTACTTACACTTCGCGCAAAATTAAATGCACCTGTGAAGTTAGTTACATACATAGTTAGGGATACGCGTTACCCACCACCCACCACCCACTAGTGGAAGAATCTTCTTCCAGTCTGGAAGAGAATTCCACTAGACTAGTGGGTGGTGGGCTTGTCACGTCCCTACCCATCTACGAATATAAGATACACATGTCGTACATAACGATTACTATAAAAATATTTTGCGCACAAACCATCTTAAAAAATGGTTCTTTTAATACCTAATGTAGAAGAAATAATTCATCAAAAATACAAAGATAGGTAGTAAAATAAAAGTTAGATATTGATTTATTTATCCGACTTGTACCTACCTATATTTTATCGCAGTATACGACCATGGAAAATAATGCAATAGCATTATTTCCTGACTGTTATCAACTTATCAGTGACGTAGAGAAAGTATTGAGCAAAGTCAAACAATGAAAGTAAAATATTTTCTTGCTTGAAACTTTTGTTTAATACATAACTTCACGCTTTTGTTTCCTCCATAGGATAGGCAGACACACATACATACATTCATTAATATAAACACTTAGCTAGGACTGATTCTCTACGTATTCTTTTTCATCCCATGTTAAATGATGTGATGAGCTGATTAACATTAATCGCATTGTTCAAATCCGGCAGTGTCAATCTTCTCTCAAATTCCAAAATCACTCATCTACTCCGCAATCCAGGTACTGTCCAGGTGAGTCGGGACGTCAAACCTCATACCAGAAGTAGCTACTACTAGGCCACAAGGTTTTTAAGCACGTTACAATATATGAAACAAGTCCAATACTATTTGCCGTAAAAAGTAATAACTAGCGACCCGCCCCGGCTTCGCACGGGTAGCATTTATTATATTGTGGGGATGCGCCCGACTTCTTTAACAAAAACCGTGATATTTCGGTAATTATGAGTACGATATTGATAAATTATAGATATACCTTACCCTATCCTAAATAAAACCTTCTTTCCAACATTTCAAGCAGGAACAAAATCCATTCACAACTTTCCGAGATTAGTGCATACATACAGACAGAGAAGGTACAAGAACAAAAAAAGATGTTCTTTATTTTAAAAAGATTAAAAATCATCTTTGATAACAGTTAAAATAAATTTAAAATTAATACTTACCGTGAATCGATTCAAACACTTTTCAGAAAGTTTTTTTTCGCCAGATATGAAAAACAAATATGATAGGTAACCCTACCTAGGTACCCAAATTGCGCGCGGCCCGGCCCGACGCAGATTTGCCCGATTTTTAATTGAGGATCGAAGAACATACCTACACTTCGTTTTGAATCAAATCCTGAAGTACATATGCTAGTTAGCATATACTAATATAATCACTTATATTAAAGCACCTACCAAATACTTTAGGCAAAAAAAAATTGTGTAGGTACATACGAGTACCTACGTATAAAATTTTACTAACTGAATGTATATTGAACTACTGAAAGAGGCCTAGATGAAACTAACCACCAGTTACTGTGGTTTTAATAACCACAGTTTCTCTGCCACAGTAATCTAACAATGGATCAATGTATAAAATGGGAACCTATCAATTGAAAACGTATCTTTTCCACAGCAGATATAGTTTCCACAATCACAATCTAACCTACATCCACACTACAAGTACGTATCTACTTAGGTACCTATATTGTAACTACGTATTTGTAACCATTTTGTAAAATAATTAGTTTCATAAAATTTTCGCGATAAATTTTACGAAATTTAAATCCACCCATTTCGACAAATTAAGTTGTGCCTTTAAAAATCACGCAGTGTCGTTTCATTATATATATACTACACTCAGCGTGATTAAAATAAATGTGTATATGTGTGTGTGATATTTCTATATATATAAATAACAAGCACTCACTATGCAATGTAGCCTCCTAACGTCAAAGAGTCAATTTGCACTTTTTTACCGCTATACAAAATTGGCGTTTTTAATGCCTGAAAATTGGTTTCTTACCCCAAAACCCCTAAAAATGGGTAGGGAAATTGGTATGGGACTTTCCGCAATTTTCAAGGTGGAATATTAATGAACAGGCTCTTTCAATAAAACAAATATTAATACTCTTGGGAAAAGATAAACAAAACAAAAAGGTACGCGGCGGTAAACTTGATTAGGACATTTCCACGGGATCGTAAAATTTAAATAATTTGTTAAACGACATCCACGCGCGCGATTCCGCAAGCAACAGCTAGTAGATAATAAAAATTTACAGGGCTATAGGTAGGAAGTGAAATGTTTTACTGTGGAGATAATTTTATGTACGTTTATTTATTAATCCGCCTCTTCATATTTAATACAATTTCGACATTTCTTAAATTGTCATCTCTCAGAATTGTATTTCACATGATACACGTGATTTCAAGAGTAGATAAGTTTTTTTTTTTCAATAATTGAATAAGTTTTGGGTAAATGCAAGTAACTCAGTATTTTGTTTGACAAACATTTTCCATTTAACTTAAGACGCTCTGCTGAAAATTGCATTTTAAATCTATGTTACCTATTTCCGAAGAAAATAAATCTCATCGTTAAATTGATAACTTTGGTAAGAAAGCAAATAACTGTTGACGTAGATATAACATATACCTACATAAGTCGATGATGTGCGTCATAAAAGCATGATTTTTTTTTTCGATTAAATTTGTAGTTGGGTACCTATTATCAAAGAAACAATTTAAAGTGCAAAAAAAAATTCTTACGTAACTCCAAAATTAGATTTTATTCTTTGTTTTCATCAGTGAGTTTCGAACTAAGTAAGTATAATGTGATATAAAAAATAAGTATTATACTCTACAACTCTACAGACCCACTTACTTAACCGTGTCATGTTAATCTATAGCGAAAAGTTAATATTGTAGTGATTCATCAAAACTGTTACACACGGTAGAATTCAACATCATTAATTAAAGTGTTCCTATCATTTGCTTACCATTAACATAAAAAAATTGTTTAAAAAAAAACATTTAAAAAAGATAATGTTAGTGCCTATTTAGACGTAGATAGTAATATATTAACAAGTATTAAAATAGGGTACTTAATACTTAAATAAAATATTTTACTTGGATTAGGATATAAAGTATCCCCCCCCCCGAGGGTTTCCGCCTTGTCGTGGCGGGGGGGCTCAGTACCCGGTGGTTGTCCCCACATCGGCGAAGCCAAGAGGAACCCAGAGAGGGGGCGGCGTTTGGCGTGGCTCTGCCCGCCACTCGCTGCTGTGGAGAGATGGCTGGGGAGGAGGTGTACGGGTATTTCGTTGGCCCTGCACCCTATCCCCAGCCGCCTAACGGTGGTCCCGCCGTCAGATGGGGACGTGGTGGAAAGACGGCTGGGGAAGAGGTGTACGGGTATTTCGTTGGCCCTGCACCCTATCCCCAGCCGCCTAACGGTGGTCCCGCCGTCGGATAGGGAGGTAGTGGGGCCGCGGGGGAGCGGTTGAGGGTCGAACTCTTTCGACGCTGCCGCTCCTTTGAGGCTGAACTGTGTGCCTAAACCCCTCCACCCGGGCGTCTTGGGACGCCTGGTGTTGTGAGTGGTTTGGGCAGGGACCTCCAGGCGTCGGACTAGGGGATGTCCGTCGCTCGAATGGAGAGAGGTTCCTAGGTGGGTGGCGTGCACGTGTTCCGCACGTCACTATTGTCGGTTGGAGCCAATGGGCTCAAACCTCGGAGGGCTCGGAAACGAGCAGCCGCCGGCGGGGTCGCGGATGTGTGCGTAAGCGTTCCCGTGACCCCGCTGCTGATGGCGGACGAGTCGGAACACCGCGGGGTTTTAGTGAGTACGAGTCTCACACTACCCGCCGTCTGTTCCCCTTAGACGGCGGGTGCCGA
Source organism: Macrosoma leucophasiata (assembly GCA_036365455.1). Lineage (NCBI taxonomy): Eukaryota > Metazoa > Arthropoda > Insecta > Lepidoptera > Hedylidae > Macrosoma > Macrosoma leucophasiata. Next base: position 12,832,933 of record JAWQUS010000009.1, on the reverse strand, counting down.
TGAGGGTGTCCCCGCGTCAAAAAAAAAAAAAAGGATATAAAGTATGAAATCCCTCTTCTTAACCCCACAGTAGTCGCGTATCTAAAAGCTACGTGCTTGGTCGTCTACATAGCGCATAGGTAAGCCATATTTAAAACTAGAAAAAGCACATAAAAAATATGGAATGTCTTTATTCATACCTTAAAAGTGATGTATTTACTATTAATATTATAAATATTATGTTACTATCAATTTTGCCGAATTTATACAGAAAAAATGTAATTGGAGTTGTATAAGTGACATGGACTGTTGTTTATCATGTAAGCACGCGGATACCTACGTACAATGTGTACATACCTATAAATTTGTGCTAACATCCAATCGGTATAATACCGAAAATTCACTGAATTTTGTGTCGCACTCTAAAACGTACTAGTACCATCAGTGAACTGTCCGCTTAGACGTCTTTTGCGGTGAAGCAGCTATATTTGATTAATTTCGGATAAGCAGAGTTCCCTGACAGTACTTACAAAGAAAGAGTTAATATGCAGTTGAGCGGCGAATAGAGTAACCTGACTATTTGCAGTAGGCATTGGCACCTTTGTTCGCGAATCGTTAACAAAATATTATTAACACGACACACTCTCTTAGTTCCTTGAGAAGACTTATTGAATACTAAATGGAATTAGTCGGCATCATAAGTAGATAAATCAGCCAATCTCGCGCATTACAGATAGTATATAGGTAATACATGATTATATTTGTAGCTATTCGACTAATCATCAATCATTAGCCTGGATAGTTTCATAGTCGTGGACAACCTCAGACTAAAGAATCTTTATTATGTGGTGAAAACAGTAGCAGGTGTATGATAAACAAACCAGTATACAAAAAGCCGTTTTACAAAAATTGATGGGAGACAACACCAACATCTAGCGGCTTGTTGATACCTTATTGCATAGAGCAACACGGGCCACTGGCCGCGGCTGCTCTGTGGCATAATGTAACGGATTATCTCTTTTGTAGTAATAAAAAATAAACTATCGACCTCTTTCTCTGAACTTCTTACCATACTAATCTGTTGCAATCGTGAGACCAAAAAATGTACGCTAGCTGCTAGAAACCGCGGGAGCGCGCGAGCACAGATCACTATACTAGCGCGCGAGAGCGTTATATTTTTTGACAAATGTCACTTACCACAGAATACCTACCTATACAAATAATATTTCATACATTTACTAGTGGACTCTAGTGGCGAATTTAATTAACTACAATTCAAAATAAAATTGACTGTCATGTCATTTAGTAGACACTGTAATTAGCCTGTATTCTTTGTGAAAAATAAAGGCGCACCACTTTCAACATTCAACAGTGCCATCTCATTTATGTTAACATAAATATTTGTAGGTAGGTATTGAGTTTTGTTCTACATAGTAGTTGTAATACCCACACAGTTCAAAAATAAAGTAAAGTATGTAGGTATTGCTCAATTGTACTTTGGACATCTTCAAATCCAGAAATATTAGATACTGTACTAAGTATAATACCTAGGTATTTATTTCGTTTCAAACTCAGTAGCTGCTTGATAATTGCATATATTGCATTCTGTTCACAGGACTAATCTGATGAACAAAAAGAACCCAAGAGTAATATTAGGTAGGTACCTACATTCTTTAGACTGTGGTAATAGTGCGATTGTGAATGACGTACGTTTTAACTTAATTTATGTAATATCAACCTTTCTCCGAGGTCGGAGAATAGGCGTAAACATTCAACTTTATTGTTTGACGTCACAAATATTGTCACATAGTGAAAAATTTACGCATGTTATTCACACATCAGTCGTGGCATAGGTATGCACTAAAGTAATGACTCTGTTTACTGGAACTTTAAATCACTATTTAAAGTCCCAGTAAACAGAGTCATTACTTTAGTGCATACCTATGTCACGACTGATGTGTGAATAACATGCGTAATTTTTTGTGTAAAAACTAACAATTAAAATCCGTAGTAGTAAGACCAAACACGTAACTGTTATTTTCTAATTAAAATCAGAATGGGATGAAACCGGGAATTCAGTTATAGCAGTAACTGATTAGGTACCACTAAGCCACCGTTATTCAGTATACAAACTTTAACTTACAAAATATTCCGCAGTGCTTTGGTCAGCTAGCGAAGGTGTGAGCAAGCACCCCGGCGACGGTGGAGCCGTGGCAGCGGGCGGCGGAGGAGCTAACGACAGGAGCTCACCGGCCGACACGGACATGCTGCCCGCGGCGGCCAGGCTCCGCAACCGATCCGCCAGATCCGTGTGCCCACCATTAAACGATTTCACTAAACCTTTACACTCGTTACTATCACACAAATTGTCAATTATACGCGGTCGCCGCAGCTTTCTCGACGCCGCCCGCCATCTCCTCAACCGGCATGCCGCATTGTTCAGGACCTCCTCGGTCTCTCGACTGTGAGGTTGCTCCTCGTCAGATTGGGTCACGTCGATCTCCACAGGCTCGTCGATAAACGGCAGCTTCTGATCTAGAGCGGACGGCGATGGTTGGTCGTCATCTAACACCGTGTTAGATGCTCCCAAAAAATCTCTCAGTGCGAAAGCGATTCTTTGATCGTCATTCAATCTATCGGGGGCGCTGTTTTTGGATATATCGGTAGTAACATATTTAATTTCATCGCTTTTACCCTGTTTAGGATCAGTCTTGTAGACGCCGTTTTCATTAGAGTTAAGGTCTATATTAATTTCTTGGTTGTAAGATGGCATAATTAAAAAATGGTTGATGACGAAATTCATCAAGAGTAGAGCAATGTTTAATGTGTACTTTAGAATCCATAGGCAATATTTAATCTACGTTTCGGCGTTTAAATAAACAAACATAGTTAGATGTGATCCACTCATTTTATCAGACCGCGACGTATTTTCACTATCGGAACTTATTGGGCCAATCTCGTTTAAATAATATTTACAGAATTTCCTTCACATTGTTAACGCACTGTATCGACACAATTCGATTTTTGATTTTTCATAAGAATATACTATTTGACTGATAAACCCGCAAGACGGCAAGGAGCTATACGTCAAAACGTAACACAATCAGCTTGGAGTAACCAAGCAGTGTGCGCAAGCCGAGTAATACTGGCTGGCGCCGTCGTTAATATCCCTACATATACGTAATGGTCTCGATTGTGGATTTCTTTCTTGTTTGTATTGACGTGCACTCAACATGCGCGATACGAACAAAGATAACTTACGCCCTCACGTGGTAGTTGTGGGAACTATTGAAAATAGCGCCATCTGCACACTGTTTATTTAAATCGTTATGTTGGTATGCTGACTGCCTTGACTTATAGTTTGTATAGAACTACTTGTAGTATGGATTAATAGCGTTAGATGGCAATGAAGAGTTAAAATTAGAACAGCTAAATGTAACACGAAATCTCAATAAATTTAAGAACCTAGTAGGTAGTTAAACGGTGGCGAAAAATGGTGATCCTTCTTTATTTTGTCATCTTATTATTGATGGTTGCCTGGTAGAAATCGCCGTCTTAACCTGAGCGATAAGGCCGCCTTAGTCTTAAATGAAAGTTAATTGTTAATTATTAAAGAAAGTGCGATTTGAACTCGCCCATGAAGGGTTCCGTAGTAACAAGGACTCCAAAACTCTCATTATACATATGTTACGAGAGTTTTTTAAAGAACTATAACTTAACTCAAAAATAATTAAGAATACCTATCTCGTTCGGACAAAATTTGGTCGAAAATATGTTATTTTTAGATTTTTAAATCCTTTATTAAAGTAAGAGGGTATGGGTTTCTACTCAATTTAACGCTTTGGTGTCTATGCACAGAAAGGTCAGCCAAATAACTTTCGATTACATCAAAATATGTCCTGCCTGAAATTATTATTTTCAGGCACATTATCTCGAGTTCTCGAATAATTGTCTGGTCAGTACTCTTTGGAACAAATTTGATGGTCTTTTCATGAACGACTGAAATTTTCTTACTGAGCCTATAAATTGTAAATGGTGTTGGCCCGTTTTGGTCTGTTTTGGTAAATAATTATTTTTAGACACCATCCCGTGGAAATCTCTAGTCAATGGAATGGGTATAAGTATTTGTTCTGTTTATATTTAATGATCGTGGCAAACAAGCCAAGCACACAGTTCTCATAGATGGTAAGTAAATATAAGACACAAGTGAATACAACCTATAGACAACTCCATTAAAACTGGAAGTTAAAATGCAGATTCGTTGCGGTCCCTGAGGCCTAAGTTGTTTTGCCTTTGTAATAGTTACTCGTATTAGGTACAGCGCCATATTAATTACTTTCTAACTAGAGATACATAGAACAGAATGTTATGAAAAATTACCATTTGCAAGGAAGTGGTGATTAGGAACTCGAACTCCGACTAAAACTCTCACCAGTAAAGTAGATAACATTAGTAGCCATTTTTCAATAGAGCAAGTCTAAATTAAGTTTTGCTTTTATCACCAGGTTTTTATAAAAGAAAACTTGAAACTCTGATTACGTACAAAAATAATCAACTTTGAAATTATAGAAATTTGTAGCTGAGACAAAATCAAACTAAAAGATGGTATGTAGATCCGGTATTGGCTAATAAATATGTACCTACACCATTTATTGTACCATGCAATTATTAAAAATATACAGATTAGATAGCTCTGATATTGTTTTAAACAAGTATCATGGATCCAAGCCTTTTTGAGATTCAAGACACAAAGCACAAATCATCAATTATATCTATTATATCTTCTAACTATTATTATTATATCGTTTTCGCAAGGAAATTGAATAACGTTGAAAGCTCTTCTACATGTCCACTTCATCTAAATACAAAATTATCCTAAATTATTTGCAATGGCAACACCGGCGTGCGGCGTGTGTGCATTATTATTCACACCACATCATTATCTAATCGTCATGGTCATTTGTGATTTACAGTCATTCAATTTTTTTTTTGGTACCGACACGCTCCCATAATTTGGTTGTGAAATCGTTATTATATTTTAAATCCGCAATTTAACATTTACAATGTACTTTTGAACAGTATTTTTGGTGTTCCGCGCTTTTAAAGGAAAAGCTGAAACTTTCTAAGATCCAATTGATTATCCAGCTGTCGCAGCCAATTTACTGATAATCTACTGAGCCGATTGATTTGAAATTTGATAAACATTACATAAACAAAATCAGTGATCTCAACCACCTTTAGCGGGTAAATAAGAAAATAAGAAAAAAGTTTTGCATGGTATATTGTGTGACATAATATGTATATACAGGGTTAATTTAAATTAGGCCATCACATTTTGCAGGCAACATGCATTTGCAGGGAACATACAATTATTATACTTCTATGCTCTAGAACAGCGATTCCCAAAGTGGTCTATATCGACCCCTGGGGGTCTATGACAAGCTAAAAGGGGTGTACGTCAGCGAAAAAAAAATTTGGAGGTCCATGAAATGAAAATGGGGGTCCACGATAATGGATCTCAACACATACACTAATAGTACCAATTTACTTACATCATACCTGTGATTCCCAAAGTGGTCCATGGGAGACTAGATGGGGGTCTCCGTAGGCGTGAATAAAAATATGGGAATGGTAAATGGGAATGTGATATAAATGTAGCAAGGACGGGGAACCAGAACCAGTCCACAGAAACCAGAAAAAATTGTAAAGGGTCTACAAGAAAAAATAGTTTGGGAACCTCTGCTCTAGACAATCCCAACAACATTTTGTCCTAGAACGACTTTTTACAAAATAAATCTTGATTAATAACATTTATCAAAATCATAATCTATATATATACGAGTATATATATATTATATATATAAAAATGCAACCCGTTTTCCTTGGTCACGGCATCACGCGTGAATGGCTGGACCGATTTGGCTAATTTTGGTTTTGAATGATTTTTGGAAGTCCAGGGAAGGTTTGAAAGATAAGAAAATATGAATAAATTGAAGGGAAATAGTAAAAACCACAATTTCATTTTTCCATACAAATAGTCCGTATCTATCAAACCTTAGACTCATTATTTCATTGTGAGGCAATACGAAGTTTGCCGGGTCAGCTAGTATATCATATATTTACAAATAAATTAACATAAAAATGTTTTCCTAAGTTCAAAAAAGCGTTGTCGCCGCTGCGTCACCCCGCAACCAGAGAATATGTAGGTAATAATACTACGTCCACAACCCTGCTCGAGGCGATATTTTAAAAAGGCTAAGTACGTGGCATACCTAATACCTATGCTCAGAAGAAAGAAAAATAATATTGTATGAGAAAACTTAAATTTAAAAACTATTAATTTTAAAAAGTCAATTAACTCACATTGACAAAAGCCAGAGGTCAAAATGCAGATGTATTGCCAAACTTGGGACCTAAGCTGTTAGGTCTCTGTAATAGTTATTACGGAGCCATACATTAGGTACTATCTAACCGGAAAAACGATAGTGCTGAACACTATAATTTGGTGGCAGATACTCGTAGATTAGGTAATGCGGTGGTGTGCTTACCGTCTCGAGCTCCTTCAGAGGGACTTTACTACCAGTAAGCCCATAACTTCCAAACGACTGCACCAAATCGAATATATCTGTGTTATGTCTATGTTCGTTATTATCAGGAGAACGTATGTATGAAAGAATATAGAAAAAAAAAACTTAAATTCAATCGTAACTCCATTGGCGGTACGAACTGTCGGGTCAGCTAGATTAAGAAAACAAAAAAAAATATTCAGAAATTCATCTCAGAAAGTGCTGCGACTAAAATTTTGAGAACAAAAATATTGAAAATAGTTTTTTTACCAGGATTACATGAAAACTTATAGGAAGTCTTTCATACTAAAATATGTTGAACCCTGTGAACGTGAGTCCGACTCGCATTTGGCCGGTTTATTAAGACATATAGGTACTCAGACAACGTACTTACCTATGTTTATCATAGTTCCGGTTTTACTTATTGCACTATAAATACGATCGATATGACCTAACCCTTGGAGATTACAATAAAGATTACGTCAGTTACAACAGATTAGTAATACACATTGATGATTGCGACAATTTATCGCTGTATGACCACGAGTAATCATCATGAAGGCTACAATTGTTAGGGGAATACCACCAATTGCAAAGTAAGGACATATTTAATACTCATAATTTTCTGAATTTATAACCGTAGCGTAGCTCAGAGATGTCCACTAAACGACACAGAACGGTTGGATTAGTTAGTTATAAATTGTGACGCGACAAGTGAAACATCTATATGTGTCTGTGGCTTTTAACGGCTTGTTTGGGGCTTTTGCCTGCAAACCCTTCACAAAATACTATAGTTGTTATACAAGGAGTACCGACACCTATCCTACAACCCACTACAGCGGCAACAACAACAACCACTACTACGACCACAGCAAGGCCTCCAACTCCAGTACCTACTATGACTCCAACAATGACACCTACAATGGTATCGACTTCATCACCGCCTCCGCCCACAATGACCACAGTGACTGTAGCCCCACCTCCACCTGGATCAATGTCTCCTATGAACTCTACGACCGTGACACCACAACCGACATCTCCCGGTAACACACCCATGCCTCCACCGATTGGAAATAACACCGCGGCTCCAACAACAATGATTACTATACTAACTACTAATCCAACTGGTCCTTCTAACCCAAGTCCTCCGACCACCATGCCATCGATGACCACCGCATCAACTAACAGACCTTCAACAGGTGGATCATTTTTACCCGTATTACTTTGTGACAATCCTGATGTAATATGTGTTTTTAACCCTGATGACAACACTACAGGCTCGTTCGTGATTGATCCCAGACTTGGCAGTACTCCGGCAGCCTTGCAAGTTCCACCGATATCTGGCTACAGTGCATCAGTGCCCTCTTTTGATACTGCTGTGAAATTTCCGAGGGAAAGAAGAAGCGCACCTAATTTCTTTAAAAATAAAAATGTTAAGAATATTCAACATGTGAAAATGGATCATGGTCATATTCGTAATAAACGACAAAGTTGTAGATGTGTACCGACTGGAACATGTATCAAGACAGGTACATCTATGGGAGCTGGCATGATAGATATCAGGATAGTAACACCAGTAAGTTTGTGAGAGTAATTTTATTGATACGATCAGTTAAAGAGTGAGTTGACTTAGGTTACACTGAAAACAAATTAATGTTTGTTTGTAGGCCGCAGTATGTCCTGCTGGGCAAGAATATTGCTGTGGTAATACAATAAATTCAAATGTTATCGCTTGTGGGACGGCACAAACGGTTCCATCTCCTGCAGTCGTCCCCGCGACTGGTCAAGCGAACTTTGGAGAATACCCGTGGCAGGTCGAGATTATTTTTTTTCTAACTAAATAGACAATTATTTATTTCTAAATTGCCATTTCAATTTCAACTATAATATTTTTGCAGGCGCTAATTTTAACAAAACAAAATGACTACATAGCGGGGGGAGTGCTAATTAATCAACTTAATATTTTGACTGTTACTCATAGATTATCTACTTATATGTGAGTATTATTGCACTTATTTTTACTATTCTTGAAGATAAAATTAATTATTATTTATAAAAAATAAAGGTATATTTTGCACTATGTGAACTGTGCGATTGGGCTTATGTATAAAACTGTATAAAAATATTTGGTTCCTACCTTTCCAATTTTATTAAATGTAAAACAGTGCTTACGATGGAGTTAACATAATGATAGATATTTTCTTGCCCAAAACCATAAACTTCTAACCCCCTTATTCATAAACGTACATTAGATACGTTTTAGCTATAGAATGCTTTATATATATATATATATATATATATATATAATCTTTGTCAGTTGCATTGTCAAATGTGCAGGATAGAAAAAGACAAAGGAGAGATTAGCAACACTTTAGCTAAAATACGTTTATGAATGCATAAGGGGGTAAATATTTAAGTAATATTTTCTATAAGAAGCTTCAGTTTTAGTAGCAATCAAACATGCACGTAGTACCTACTTAGTTTATCTCTATAGCCTGGTTTGAGAATAATATTCGGTAAAAATTAAACCGCATAGGTAATCATGAAAGCTCGAAATTTTAAAATTCAAGTTGGTCCTTCCTTTCTTTGAGTTCCTTTACTCAAAGTTCTTAGGTATTTAAATTGTCAGAATAGTACCCAATTTATCTCACCTCAGATTATGAACCGATAAAATTTCAAGAAGCTAAACCATAAATTACAAGTTTGTTATAATAGTGTTGCAGGTGCAGCACCGAATGTAAAAGTGCGTTTGGGTGAATGGGATGCTGCTGGAGTATATGAGCCCATACCATTCCAAGAATATACTGTGCAGAAGGTGTTCACTCATCCATCCTTCAACCCCAATACACTTCAGTATGACATAGCAGTGATACGGTTGTCTTCAGCTGTTCCGTTGACACCAATGAATGGATCTGCTGCCACTATAAATAGGGCGTGTCTGCCGCCAACGTCCACTTCAACCTATGTCGGACAGAGGTTTGTAAATACACAACAGTCGTTTGAAGTAAAGTAATAGTTCCAATACCGGAGCTCGAGGGTATTTAAATAATCTATCTGCCATCAAATGATATTATTAAGCGCTATAGTGTCGCAAGCATTTTTAATTTGGCTCCCGTATATCATAATAATGAGAGAAAATAATTGGCTGTTATTTTTTTCTATAAAATTCAATTGGTGTTCGTTAGTCTCGCTAAAACTCGATAACGGCTTTACCGATTTGGCTAATTTTGATATTGAATGATTTTTGGAAGTCCAGGGAAGGTTTAAAAGGTAAGAAAATATGAAGAAATTGAAGGGAAATAGTAAAAACCACAATTTTATTTTCTCATACAAATAGTCCGTATCTATCAAACCTTTGACACATTATTTCATTCTGAGGCAATACGAAGTTTGCCGGGTCAGCTAGTTTGATATAGTTATGGACGCAAAAAGTTATCGCGACGGAACGAAAATATGGGCGGACAAGTGCTCAACGGCAGCCGTGATTTTTCAGAGTCTTCGACGGACGTCACCTAGTCGGACGACCGTAGGTCTCTGCCCAGGCCACTCAAAACTCCAGTTCGGCACCGCAAGAGTGGGAGCGTCAATAGAGTTCGACTCTCAACCATAGCCTCACCACAGCCCTACCAAACGGCGGGATCATCGTTAGTTGAGACAGGGTGCAGGGCTGATGTCGTAACGATACACCTCCCTCCCAGCCGCCTCCTCACCATAGCAACGAATAAAGACAAAAAAAATGGCCTAAGTTCGATGTCCAGACTAGAGATAAAATGTGGTCTCTTCCTGTCTAGAAATACCCATAGCCATTTTCGAGAGTAGTAAATAACTTATTTCTCTATAATACAATCTAAACCACTCAAATGTTAAAACTCTACTTCGCTCCATCATTAACGAACTATTTTTGTCTTTGTTGCAGATGTTGGGTGTCAGGCTGGGGAAAAGATATGTTCGGACTCCAAGGTCAATATCAACAGATTTTGAAAGAAGTTGACGTGCCTATAGTAGCATCAGCTACCTGTCAAACACAGATGCAGACTGCCCGACTAGGGGCCACGTTTGTATTGGACACAACATCGTTCATTTGTGCCGGTGGAGAGGCAAACAAAGACTCGTGTACTGTGAGTATGATTTTTTCCATTTTTTTTATATAACTTCTTATGTTATTATTCTATTTGTTGATACTGTAAACATTTGTATAGTGCTGAACACTACACATTTGTATAGTGCGGTGCCTACGCCCTCGAACGCCGACACTGGAACTCTCTACCATTAGTGAATTTAATTCCAGGGCGACGGCGGTTCAGGTCTAGTGTGCCAAGTGAACGGGCAGTGGGTGGTGATAGGGCTGGTGGCGTGGGGCCTGGGGTGTGCTGCTGCCAACGTGCCGGCGGCCTACGTCAACGTCGCCGCCTTCCTGCCCTGGATCCAGCAGCAAGTGGCTGCTGCTTAACTCACGATGACATACCTATTATGAAAGTTTTGGAGCAGACCTAGATTGCCTTAGTGTCTAATATTCAGTCGTTAAATATAATACACGGTGAAATTTGAGAGTTTCAGTAATATTATTGAAACGTAAGAATCAACATTTGAAAAATAAAGTTTTTGTACTTACCTAATTAATATGGTCATCATCTAGAAAGCTTGTTTAATGTAATTCACTTAAAGTAAGGTGTGTATCTACTACTAGGTAAATAGTTAGTACGTTCTTAGACTGTGTTGTACTCACGGCTGGTGGCACTACATACGTCTACTTTGATAATTAACATATACTTACACGCACGCCGCCGTGCCAGCCGTGCGCTATGCGCTATGCGCTTACTTAGAAAGTGAAAAAACAGTAAATATTCATAAATATTCACTGCGAAATAAAATAATATGCCCTATGTCGTCCCTCTCTGCCTCGGCTTCTTCTGCTCTAATTTCATTATAGGAGCGGCGATCTTTTTCCCGACGCTGTGAAGGTGGCAGTAGCGGCATGCCTTGTGATATGGCCTAACTAATAAAAAATAACACCGACTAAGCCGCGGCTTCGGCCGCGTGGATGTGGTTTATGACCTGTTGAAAAACATGAGTCCTCCCTGATGAAACGTACCTACCGAATCTACACCTGCCTGCGAACGTCTACTAACTACCACGCTGACAAATTTAAAGATTTTATCAAAAAATGAAGCACTCTGATATAAAGTAATAAGAACTTTAAGACCTCTTTAGTCCTTAAATCCATTAACTAATTTTTACCTTTCTGTCGCATTTTAAGTTTGTAGCATTAAATATTAAGTACCTACTTACCTACTTACAAAGTAGCTAGAACCTTTAGGCCCTTAGAACTCTTCCAGTTCTGTCTCAAAATCCGTTCTAAGCAGATATCTCTATTACAACGAAGTAGATAATAAATCTATGTCTATTACATTATAAACAACCTCCCAGTCAACTTTTTTTTCTAGTTTTCGCTTTTAAATATATAAATAGTAGGTAATTCCAAGACAAAATAATTTTCTACGGGAAAATAACCATTCAAATTTCACCGTGTGGTAATTACTTTTACCTTTAGGTATTTTCTTTCCTTACTTATATGTAAAAATAGGTACGTGTATGTGACCGATTGAACGATTGGATTTTTGTTTTTATTATGTAAATGTTTAAAACTTTGCGAAGCTTACTACGTGCATGTACTAATTTGTACTGTGGCAGCTGTATGCAACTTGCGCGTGCATTATAGGTACCTACAAAACTATCGAAAAACAGATAGGCGACTCTGGTTTTCTAACTGACTCTGACTTTATAAATGACTGCCAAATATTTTGAGCATAATGTATTAATCAGAAAAGTTGTAATTGATAAAATTATTCTATGTTATATACTCAAAACGCATTAAAAGTTGTTTATGCACAACATTATGGCGGTCGTATCGACGACGACGTACATACTCGTAACATCACTAGGACGACGGCCAACCGGGCCCACTCGATCCGCACCACGCGGCTTTACGCAACGCTTGATATTAATTTCTGATCAATGTACCCAATCATCCAAAATTTGTAAATTGCGCATTAAAGCTACATAAGTGAAAGTCCTGCATTTCATTCATATACCAACAACCAACATGGACCTTCAGCACCGGATACATAAAACGGACAATAATTAAACGGATAACCAGCAAATAAAACGGAAGGCTGCAGCAGCAACGCAGGTCAGGCCAATCCATTATTATCTTTCCTTGGTGCCTTTTCTTTCCAGTGCTCAATTTGTGCAAATAATTTGTTAATTTTTGTAGCTAAGTGTTCATTACGTAACTAACGCGCGTCTTCCGGGTTTCACATTGCGCACGGCGAAAGGACACGCCAGCGATAGGTGCACGTGCCCTTTGTTTCTTAATTACATATTATATAAATCATTTAATTATCCATCATGACAAAAAAGAGACATTCCGTTTCACCTTTAGATATCAGTGACGAGGATATTATTAAAGAGTTAAACAAAAAAAGAGGGATAATAAGAGGCAAATTTACTCTTTTCACTAAGTATATATATTATTATTACAGTTTGGCAAAATTTCATCGATTCACTTAAACATTTACAAAGTATGTGCATTCCGCGTCACATTAAAGGATCGTATACAAAATACATAGACTTACACATATTTACAGACGCGTCTCAGAACGCATACGGCGCGTGCGCTTATATGATGACTTCTCACCAGTAACGGTGAGGTTGCTTATTGATAAATGTAAAGTAGCACCCATTAAACCAGTCACAATGCCACGACTGGAACTTTGCGGTGCCTTAGTCGGTGCCAAATTATATAATCACATAATTAAATCTTTAAGATTAAATTTTAATAAAGTTTATTTTTGGTCAGATTCTACTATTATTATAGGCTGGATTAAAATGTCGCCCTTCTTATTAAAGTCATTTGTACAAAATCGAGTAGTACAAATTAATGAGCTAACTGGTGAGTTACCGTGGTTGCACGTCGCCGGCTCAGACAATCCAGCCGACTTATTATCACGTGGTTTGTCACTGGACGCGCTTCGTAATTCAGACATCTGGTGGCACGGGCCCACCTTTTTACGTGAACATAATAATTTTATTCAACATAATGCACCTTATATACATTCCAATGATTTACCTGAATTAAAATCTAACCTTTGTTACTCAGTCACATAATAACAATATATTTAGTTTTGAACGTTTTTCAAATTTCAATCGCATGATACGCGCAGCAGCGTACATCTTGCGTTTCATCAGTAATTTACGCATTAAAATAAAATCAAATCGTAACGTCGGTGAACTGACGCTTGAAGAATTAAATAGATCTACTTTAGTTTTATCTCGTCTCTCGCAGCAAGTGTCTTTTCCTGATATGTATCACGCCTATCACGCCTTAATAAATAATTTACATTTTAAGCCGACAAGAAATATTTCTAGCTTGGATGTATTTTTAGACTCTGAGAAAGTGATAAGAGTAGGAGGCAGATTAGAAAATTCGGTATCTTTTCCTTACAATAAAAAACATCCAGTACTTTTATGTTCAAAGCATATCTTTACGCAACTCTTATTTGAACTCGAACACAAACGGCTCCTTCATGCTGGCCCACAACTGCTTATATCGACCATCAGATACAGCTGGTGGCCACTGAAGGGTCGTAATTTGGCAAAAAATACCGTTTACAAATGCGTTACATGCTGTCGTCACAGAGGAAAGGCGCTAACTGTGAAATGGAAATTTTGGCCCTTGAGCGAATAGAGACGGGATTTCCATTTTTACGATGCGGTGTAGATTACGCTGGACCAATGGCCGTATTGAACCGCAAAGGAAGAGGTGCAAAATTAGAAAAATGTTATATTGCTTTATTCGTTTGTTTCGCAACTCGTGCGATACATTTAGAGTTGGTCACAAGTCTTTGTACCGAGGCTTATTTATTGGCATTAAAAAGGTTCATTTCACGTCGGGGAAAACCTGCTCAAATATTTTCCGATAACGGAAAAACTTTTGTAGGCGCTTTAAAAGAATTTTCCCAATTTATAAATAACAGCTCCAAAGATATTATAATTTATGCTACTAGTGAAAATATCAAATTCAATTTTATACCACCGTACTCGCCTCATTTTGGTGGTTTATGGGAGGCTGGAGTCAAGTCGTGCAAGTATCATCTCCGTCGAATAGTTAACACAAATCTTACTTATGAAGAATATTCAACATTATTGGCACAAATTGAAGCCGTTCTCAACTCCCGACCTATGAGTCCTATATCCGCCGATCCCAACGACTTGCTCCCACTCACCCCAGCTCACTTCCTCATTGGCCGGCCACTTGTCGCACCTGCCTGCAGCGACCACACAGATGTACTTACTTCACGCTTAAACCGATACGAGCGCATCGAGCAACTACGACAGAGCTTCTGGAAGAGGTGGTCTAAAGAATACATTGCTGAACTACAAACGAGAACTAAGTGGCAATTCAACAAGGACACTCTGACGCCTGATACACTTGTTTTACTGAGAGAAGATCATCTACCTCCTCTAAAATGGCGTCTAGGACGAATTATTAGCACTTTCACTAGCAAGGATGGAATCGCTAGAATTGCTGAAATAAAAACCTCGACAGGTATAATACAACGAACATATCCAAAAATCTGCCCGCTGCCAGACGACCAAACTATGGATCTTCTGCCTGCGTAGATCAAACCTACGAGTCTACAACTTTCCATTGGAGATGATACTCCAAGGCCGGGGGCACGTTTATGCACAACACTATGGCGGTCGTATCGACGACGACGTACATTACATCACTAGGACGATGGCCAACCGGGCCCACTCGATCCGCACCACGCGGCCTTACGCAACGCTTGATATTAATTTCTGATCAATGTACCTAATCATCCAAAATTTGTAATTATTGCGCATTAAAGTTCTACATCAGTGAAAGTCCTGCATTTCATTCATATACCAACAACCAACAAAAGTATTTAAGTATTATAGAAAAAAATGTTTTATTTCATATGCCACTTTTAAGAGTACCTAATTAGATAGATATTTATAGCGTGGATGATAATCCATCTAATAAGGCAGGTAGTGTACCTACACTATATACTATTATCCGCTGGTCTGTCGAAGGTCCATAATTCCAACGCGACACGAAAAGACGCTTGTCTGTCCAATGGCCGAATACTCAAACGACACTCAATTTTAAGCAACGCTCAAATGTGCGCTATCTCTATCGTTTGAACGTGTTTTATAAAGACAGAAGACTTTTAGGTCCCACTTAGATTTAAGTGACGTTTGAGTATTTGGCCGCAAGTGTGGTAGTATAAGTTAGAGCTCTTGGAATTGCTTAAAAAGTAGCAGAGGGAATTATTTTGATCAAGGTATTTGAAACGATCTTTAAGGTATTGGGGACAGTGCGGGTAGTACAGTATGCAGTAAAGAAGAGAGAGAATGTGTGTATTCCTACGAAGATGGATTGGAAGCCACTTGAGCTGTTTACGAAATTCTGAAATATGATCATATTAAAGTAAACCAAATATGAACCGTATAGAAAGGGAGTACATTTTACTGTACCCCTACATGTACCCCTAACGTAGATAGGTTAGGGGCACATGTAGGAGATGATACAACCCAGACTTTGTAATATAACTTTAAAAATTATGTGGTAGGCCGCCGTATATCGGTACGCCTTCGAGTGGGTAGATCCACTCGAAGGCTTATAATTATACAGCAAATTTTAATCTCGAGAATTCAAGGGAGAATTTTGTACTAAAACATCTCTATGTGTGGTGAAGCTTAATTTAATAATTTATTATTTATTAACAATTTATACAAATAGGCGTGTAAACATTAAAAAACATACGATTCCTAATCAACATAAACGACGGTACGATCTATCTATACTTACATAAGAACGTACAATATAGCGTTCTAAACGCAGCTTTAACAGACATAACTTTAAACATAACTAGCTAGGGCATAGCTTGTTAGGACGTAATCTAATATTGCAACGGGAAGGACTCCCGCTTTACGGACGATAACGTTCATAGTTCCCCGTTCAGTCTTCGTCGGGTTTCTCTTGCTTTACCACCGGCGATGGAGACCGGGCAGCGGGCGGAGGCGGGGGAGGAGAGGACACTTCGATATACTCATCAGTGTTGCGTTCTTCTTTAATCTCAGGTTCCCGTTTGACAGGAGCATCGGTCGCTACCGGAGCTGGTGTGGATATTGATTGCGATGCGAGATCGGGCGGAGCGAGTGCGGCCCATGCCGAAGCGGCTCCCCTCGCGTAAGCCTCATAAAATGCCCTTTGAGCGATCTCGGCTTCTTCGAGGTGAACGAAAGCATGATTGTCAAGTTCGGCCCGGAAAAAGAATTTTAGACCACATCGCCCGCAGTCGTACGGCCTGGGAGCGGAAGCGTGTTCCGACAAATGTCGCTGCAGGCCACCGGCGCTCGTGAACACAGCGGAGCACAGGTAGCACGTAAAGGTTCCGATTCCTGCAAACGTGTGCTCGATAAGATGGGCTTGAAGACGAGTTGGAGAACCTAGTGCCCTACGACACAGGCGACAATCGTGGTCGGCAGGCGGAGGAGGTCTCGGAGGTGCGTGACGGGCGTAACAAGATGAACAAGCCCGAGCTCCTTCGCCTACCTCATTCTCGGACAAAGCTCTGAGACACAAAGCACACCTTTGTTCGTCTTCAGTGGGCCGCAAGTGGAAACGTGCGTGGAGCCGCGCTTCGGCTTCTGACGCCAAAGTCTGTCTGCAGACAACGCAGGGTGCGGGTAGTGCAGGATGATGACGTGCCATGTGACTCAAGAAGGATTCCTCAGAAGGAAGTCGAGCTCGACATCTTGAACAAATGTCACCCGCTACAACCTGAAAAATAAAAATAGAGAATTAATATATTGACCTCAATTCTGATCTTATGATGTTAAATAGATATCTCTTTATTATTTGTACCTTGCAATGGGTGAGCTTGTGTTCGGCCAGGACTGCAGCAGAGGGCAGTACTTCATCGCAAATGAGGCACTTGTGTCTCGCGGCCGCATTACCAGAGTGGGCGCGGGTGTGTGCCTCAAGCTCAGCGCGACTGCGCGTGCGTTCGCCGCAGTATGCGCACTGTAGAGCCACCGCTCCATTCTTGCGTCGTCGCTCCTCAGATCCCGTAGTAGGAGCTTCGGTTCCTGGCAAGCACGGAGAACAGGCATCCTCATTCTCTCCAGTGTTATTGTTTTCTGAACGCTTCACTCTACCTATATCTCCGTTTAACTGAAACAATTGTAAAGAGGTTTAATTTCTGAATCTAATAAATATAAAAACCGACTTCAAAACTGAAAAGTAAAAAATAGTAAAGATTTAATTGTAATTATAAGCTACCTATTATTTATATGTGCTATTTACAAATCGGTTTGAAGTCGGTGCCAAGCCAAAATCACAGATCACTATACTAGGCCAAAATCACTAAATGTCGTCGTCGATGAGTAAATGTGTCATTGTCACTTGTTGTCATCTTGTTGTCATGCGCATTAGGACTATCTAAGACGTCAGTGAATTCAACGCACTGTAGTGGCACTGTATGACAACTCGTCGTCTATTCTTATTCCTTTAGTCTGAGGTAAAAGTAAGTAAAAAATGCTCATAAAATAAAAACTGATGGGCCTATCTGAATCAAATTTTTATGGGACCAATTCGAAACTATTCCGCATCAAAGAAAAAAAGAATTACGTGAATCGGTAAAGAAATCTCGGCGAAATTCGCGTACATACATAAAAAATATACCGGCAGAATTGAGAATCGAAGAATCGAGAAATCGTTTTTTGAACTCGGTTAAAAATTAAAAACAACACAACAACGACTAGCTACTGCACAGCGACTGAATAAGGCATAAGCGTTGGGTGACAACCGTGTAATGTATGCACGTGACAAGTACTAGTAGTAATCTGCTTTGTAAGTCATTGGGCCGTACCTGCTGGGCGACAGCGTGGTGCGCCTGCATGTGCCTCTCCAGCAAGTACTGGACAGCGAAAGTGTCAGGACAATCAGGCGCGGGGCAGCGGTAGGCGCGATGCGCGGCGGCATGCGCCCGAAGTGCGCGCGCACCGGCCACCACCGCTCCACACGCGCATCTCGCCGCCGCGTGGCGGGCGCGCACGTGCGCTGCTGCCTCTGCCTCAGACCGTAAAGCGCCGCCACCCGTGCCGCACGATCTGCACACCCACACTTTGTTTTCCCCGCTGTGAGCTACTGCGAAATGGACCTGGAAATAATTAACCAGTATAATATAAAACTCTTCCGTTACTACTTCGAAAAGTACTGGCCGTAGAAAGTTGAAATTTGGAAAGCTGAGGATTTCTGAATTCCTACTAAAACGGAAATTGCATACAAGAGTTAGTTGTGCTATTAATTATATGTAAGCAAACTTGTTCTGACAATCTGTCTCAGATCAGTTTTGTACAGTATAGTATCAGTGTATAGGAAATACTTAAACAAAAGAAAAGAAACGTACCTGAATAGCAACTTTCGAATCGAAGATTTCTTTGCAAAGAGCACACCGATAAAGATGATGAGCATGTAAATCAAAAAGATGCTTCTGTAAATCATCAGGTGCTGGGAAACTTCGTGCGCAGCTGTGGCATGTATATTCACATGATACCGCCAAGTAATGAGCCGTCAAGTGGCGTTCTGAAGTAGCAGCGTCCGCAAATGTTGCACCACAATGTACGCACGGCGCTGGACTTGATCGATTCAACTCGCCACCTTCTTCCAGATGACCTTTAAGATGAGCTCGGAATGCTTCAAAATCAGGAAGTGCAGCATCACATTGATTACAAAGAAGCGTACTCGGTGACAACGCCTTCTGTGGAGTAGTTGAACCAGAACCAATTCTAGGCCGCTTTACGGATATCTCATCTGTTCCTCGTCGGCTCAAATCAGTCGGCGCAGGCTGTTCTACAGAAACTTGAGGAGACATTTCGCCATTTAGAAGGGCGGAGTGAGCGGCACGAACATGCAACTGTAGCTGTTCCATGCTTGTGAACGTGTCACGTGTGCAATATATGCAGGCAAGCAACGTGGGCGGAGGTTGAGACACCACTCGACGAGGTGGCGTCATGGAAGTAGCTTCGACACCATGAGCAGTTGCCATATGGGCCTGTAAATGAAAATGTACATTGAGATTATATATATATATGAGGTACAAAACAACGTATTGGTGATATTTTAGATAGCAGCCTACGCAAAAAGTACACAGGTATCTGAATTTATGTATCATCATCATAATTTAAAAAAAGGATCACTGCTGGACTAAGGTCTTTTCCAAAGATTGCCACCACGGACGGTCCCGAGCCGCCCGCCCTCATCCAGCGATTGCTCGCGGCCTTCACAAGATCGTTGATCTATCTTCACCTGCCTTCGCTTATACACTCTCTATTCTCTATTGCATTCTGCGTAAACTGGAGTCTTCTTTTGAGACCCATAGTGAGCGACCACGTTTCAGTTCCATATGTCCATCGACGACACAAGGTCATTACTGTCATTAAAAGGTCTACAATAGTTTGCCAGTAGCCCACATTAAAGACCTTTTTCTTGAGACACTGCGGTAAGTCGGACGAGAAGATGTATCGTAGATTCCCGAACGCTGGCCAACCGAGTTGGATTGGAAGATTGACCCCTTTCTCGATCTACTTACCTAAACTGTTTGTCCCAAGTATACATATTATTGTATATGGCATTGCAATATATCAGAAGGGTGAAAGGTATCTTCGCAACGTAGACCTCAATGACTCCTATCCTTCCTCCAGTATCTGAGTCTATCTTACTTGAGACACAGTTGCCCTTGTTGTTATGGTGATATTTGAGGTCTTCAAAGAGCGATATCGAGGCGTGCATAGAGCGCAAAAAATACCTGTAGCATATCAGGACGGCGAAAAGCGTCTCCGCAGCGAAGACACCGGAGTGTCCTTCGTCGATCGTGGTCGCGGCCCTCCCGGTCGCGCTTGTGGCCTTGCATGTGCGACGTTAACGCTGCTGCAGTGTTGTACCCGCGGTTGCACACTGTGCACTGGAACGGCTTTTGGTTATCGTGTGTTTTCATGTGAATTTTCAAATGGTCACTGAAAAAGAAAATAAGTCTTGAAGCTCATGTGTTTTCAATATGATAAAGAAATTAAAATCTGTTCCAATTGTAACTAAGTCTCAAGAAAAATATGACAATTGATTTTCAGAAATTAAAGAAAAAATGGAAAGAAATATTTGACTTCACGCAGGAATCGAACCTCGAGATAACCAGTCCAGCCGCTTTATATATTTCATTCTAAATTCACTCGTATACATGTGTTATTGCAAAAAATAAAAATATTACAATTGATTTTCAATTGTGTCTAGCCGCCGGCGGCTTTACATTCAGATTAATACGGGATAAGAAAGACAAGAACCATTTAAACAGAACAACATTATTATGTCTTGAAAATGGAAAATCAAATCGCAGTCGTCATTGATGCTTTATGAGGTTAAGCATCTACACAAAAACTAAAGATCCCGATGCAGATACGTTGGAACTCCTGAGACCTATCTAAGACATTTCACTTGTAAAGAAATAACTTGACGTTACTAGCTATCTAACCGGCACACAATGATACTGGCCGTTACCATTTGGAATCAGATAGATTGATAGTCAAAATAATGGAACCTGCAGCATCACTATTCCACTTAAAAACACAATGGGAAGCCTAGAGTTAAGAAAGCATACATAAATACAAGTACCTTAAAGATTTCCTAATGCTAGTATTAAGTGATGCCATTTAATTTTTGTTAATTTATACAATAATAAAAGCAAAAAGTAAACACTCTTGACTTGTACTTATTTAAAAACAGAAAGGGGTGTTGGAACATCAATCTGATAAACAGGCAATAGTAGCTCAAATTTGAACAGGGTTAAAGTACCTAAGCTGCGTATGCTTTGTGACAGTCTCTTAGCTCGCGACAACGACACAGATGAGAAAGAATGCGAGTTTAATGTTGGCTAGATGAATGCGAACTACACACTGTCACATTTTTCTCCAAGCGTATCTATACCATGAATCAGCAGCTTCTGCGTAGCGACTTAACTTCATGCGTAGGGACTTCTGTAACTTTAACTGCACTTTTCAACTCCCCATTCAGAAAACTAACCTACTTTTAACTAATCTCATTATAAGTAAACCAACGTGAGAATTAATTACTAATATATTGAGTTACCTACCTACTTACGTACCTACTCTTTTCTAAATAACTGAGATAATATTTTAAGGAAGGATTATGAATAACCATCTTGAAGATCCTAACTAAGAATTTAAAATAGAATAAGATAGATCGCTATTGTGTGCCCGAAGAAAACAATTTGTCATACGACATATAAGTACCCACATAAAGCACGGACCAAACAGAACTAACAAAGAGGCCTTTCACGCAAACTACAGAATAGAGGCGTTCGCCCAAACATCTTCGCTAATGGCCGCGCTCGCCGCGCCGGTTTAGGTATGGGCCATTATTTTATTTTTGTGAGACCCTCCAAGCCATTTGTCAGCGCATCATCTCTTTTCAGTGCACGGCGGTTCGCTGGGCCGACAAATTGAGTGGAATTAGTCACGTGACCGCGGCGAGGTGACGAAAAGTGACGTGTCGCCTCGCGGTGGACGAACGAGCTTTGTGCCGTGGCCAACGGTGATCAATCTTGCTGTGGCACCATTGTCACACTAGCACCTCCATATTCTATACTAATCGCCTTGATACTTACAATCGTATCCTAAGTAATCGGTACAAATTCTTTGGACTCGTGAATGTGTATTTACTTACGCTATAGAGTCACCATGGTACAAGAATTACTTCATTTGAATGGTATAGTAATATGGACCTTAAATTAGTGCCGTAATTGAAGGAATATTTAAATCTACCTTAAGACTTTGGACTCGGTCGGTTGAACTCTAAGTATTATCATCATAACGAAATCAGTACATTTTTCTGACTTACATAATGAGTAGGTACCTATTGCTAATCTTGCCGATCATATTTTTTGACAAAAATAAATATAAAAAATAATTTACAGTGCCTTTAGTTAGACAGGATGAAATTTTGGTGGTTGTTTTGCCGCGGCAGTACGATTTGCCTGCAGCAGTGCTATCGAAATATAAAATAAAAATAAATTATTTAAAAAAAAATATAATCACATCAAACCATGAGAAATAATAGTAATTCACTAAACATCAAAATTCATTTTGCTGCTCGCAACCAACCACAATAAATTTAGAGTTTGCACTATCGCAATCAATGAGTTGCCACTTAGGCTACACACACTAGGCACCATGCTACCGCGAGTATAATTAACATTTTAGAGCGACAACACATTACCTATTGGGACACTTTTTATTACGGTGCAGCATCTAATAGGAGGTAAGTGTCTCGACAGGCCCGTGGTGGGATGCTTTGAAACCTAATAGGAGGCAAAGGAGTTCAATAATTAATCTATGGATTATTGTTGTTGGAGTAATTTTATTAGGATAAATCGAGGTTGTAATTAGGGTAAATCGCAATGGTTCTTGCAATAAAGTTATGTATGCTAGTGTGTAACTCTTGATGGTGTTTGTGTTACTGTGATAAGTAAGAGAGTACCACCGGGCGAAGGAAGATTCGCAGTGGGCACAGCGATACTTGTAATAATCCATTATTGTTCTTGGTTTAGCTAGGATAAGGGGAGAATTAACCTTGTAGAAAGTCAACTCACAGTGGGAGAGCAGTACCTATCTCTAATAATCCATATTTTTCTAGCTATGACTAGGATATGTGGAGGGTTACCTTCTGGAGAAAGCCGACTCGCAGTGGGCGCAGCGGTACTTGCGGTCACCAGTGTGCAGCTTGACGTGACGATCTCGTGACCGCTTGTGCTTGAACAGTCGCGAACAAAACTCACACCGGAACGGCATTTGATCCGAATGTGTCTGTGGAACCAAAACTGTATGTGAAAACCAAGAATCACACAGGTTCAATAAATATCGCCGTACAATATTGAACACAATAAAACAACAATTATATAAACTTAAAAAAACATTAATAAATATATTATTATATTCTGTTTGTATCTATTAAAAACAAAACCTAACTCAACGCCTGTATTCCCCGAAGGGGTAGGCAGAAGTTAATGTATGCCTGTGCTAACATCCACGATACGCCGGTTACTTTTAGCCCTGTGTACAGTAACAAGTGGCGACCCTATTGATATCTCTGGGAACATTACGAGACTCTGATGGTGAAATTCACAGACCGCACTACGACTTTACCTTGAGCAAAGTATGCTTAACACTGTCAGTACAGTATGGGATTTGACAGTTCGAAGCGTACTTTGCTTGAAAGTGAATACGTAGTGCGGTCTGTGAATCTCGCCCTGAGGGTGGCACTGGGTAACTTCAGAAAATGGAAAATCCCAATAGCACCAGAGATGAAAGATAAAAGGATATAAAATATTATATGTGTATAAAAATACACTGAAAATTTATAACTCTAATTCAGACAACATACTGATATACAGACATCTTAATAAAAAGAATCTCAGTGTCCCTGAAATGGACTCCTAGTAGGTCCTACATACAACATGTCGACGTCACTAAATACTTTTGGTATCATCGATCTAACAGTTTTCCGTGTGGTAGAGTTCAAGCTGATAGAGAGTGTAGGCTCCACCGAATTATTCAATCTATCTCGTGTATGTTGTTATTATACGTTGTCGCTTTTCAGCTTCTTTGGTCCCGTACATTAGGTACTAAGAATTAAGTTAATAATTCATTATCACTTATAGTTGCTATGGTAACTATAGTAAATGCCTATGGAAACAATAACGAGAATGATTATTGAAACGATTATATAATTTTTGTAATTTTGCACAACAACCTACGTAACAACCTAGGAATATGTAGCCAAATCGCTCATCTCCATTATCCGTATTATTGTATTGTAGAATGACTGGTAAGAATTTGAAAAGATTATTCATAAGCTCACAATATACATGTAAATGTGACTGGTTGGCAGCCAAATAAGAGTGTCCGGCCTTGGCCACCCGCACTAGTCGGTATAATGCTAATCTCTCTGACAGCCCCTTCACGCTTTTACTGCTTGACTACTCCGCTGATAATTTCCTACTATTATGCTAAGCACGTTACACTTGATTGACTCCACTTGTCTGCTATTGACAATTGTGCTCGATTTCGCTGTAAAACAAATACAAAAATTTGGAAAAAAACGGTTGAAAGGTGTGCATCAGCTTTAGGATTCCGTATACAAAGGGCTGCCGGGATCCTTTTGCTATGTTTATGAATGAAACTTAATACCGGTTTATTTATTTCCTTCCCCTCCTCGGGTTTCCATATTGTCGTGTCAGTAGCCAGTGCTTATCCCCACACTAACAAAGCCAAGAAAAACCCAGCAAAGGAGCGACGTTTGGCGTGACTACGCCCGCCGAATAGGTACACGGTATGTCACAGGCACTGCCGTTTTTTGACAGGGACGTGGTGGGGCTGCGGGTTAGCGCTTGAGGGTCGAACTACTTTGACGCACCCGCTACCTCTTAGGACGCCGGGTGTTGTGAGTGGTCTGTGCAGGAACCTCCAGACGTTAGACTAAGGAAAGTCCGTCGCCCGAATGGAGAAAGGTCCCGAGCTAGCTCGCGTGCAGGTGTTCCGCACGTCCTGTACTGGGTTCGGAAACGAGCAGCCGCTGGCAGGATGGCAGATGTGTGCGTAAAAGTTCTTATGACCCCGCCTCTCATGGTGGACGAGTCGGAATACCGCGGGATTTTAGTGACTTTGAGTTGTGAGTCTTACACTGCCGTCTGTTGTCCTTTTAGCGGGTGCACATGGTGGGTTTCCCGGGGTAAAAAAAGGTATTTGCCACTAAATGGTAATATTTGGTGTCATTGTTTTCCAGTTAGATTGAATTGTACGGCAGTACCGGATAAAGTCAGTGCGGGGCCCGTATCAAATGTGACCATGGGGCCCTAGAGTTACATTGCCTACTTTAGGAAATAAAACAGAACATTTACGAAAAGAAATCGAAAACAATATTAGGGATGCTCCCTGTAAGTATTGTGGTATCGCCAACTTGCAACATAATAATATACCTATATAATTACAGTGTGGCCAACGCTCACTTTGAGAATAGCTAAGGTTTATTACATATTAGTGGTTTTTTGGGCACAGGCGCGGGGCCCGTAGCATTTGCTGCCTCCTGCTATATGGCTAATACGGCACCGATGTACGGCCCCGTTTTTTTTTTATCACAGAGATTAAATATCAGAGATTAATTATTACTGGTGGTAGAGCTCCAGTGACGGAGCTAGCGGGCGTAGGCAAGTAAAGTAAAGTACTTACTTGCCGCTAAATGGTAGTGTTCAGCACTATCGTGTTCCGGTCAGGTGGTAATGTACGGCCCTGTAATTTCCGGCACAGAGGCATAACACCTTAGGCTTCAGGAGTGGTAACGCATCTGCATTTTGACCTTGATTTTCGTGTGGATGTCTATAGGCTGCAGACATCACTTAACATCAATGTGAACTGCATGCTTGTTTGCAACTTCCATAACATAAAAAAAAAATCACGAAAAAATCACTTAGGCACAAATATTATAAAAATTATACCAATAAAATACAAATACTACGCTAGTACCAGTGGTTAGCGCTGTGCTTTGATAGATTAGTCAGTTGTAGCTGTGTCAGCCACATTTTACTTTCTTATTATTTAAATTTCTCTGATTCGATGCCGGAATCTATTGTGCATATCCGATTCCCACTTGGACATTTTTTTCAAAGTGTTAGTTATCGATCCGTGTATTAGTGCGCATCACGATGTTTGCCGAGTCGGGGGCTAAGGGCTCGTGCGCCCCCAATTACCATCCGGAGGCTAGTTTGTGCCATTAGCGAGGCATCTCAATTTGTTAGCGCCGCGGCAGAATCGTTTTTACCATGAGAACAAATCTTTCCAACGTCATTGATTAAGTTAAATGGTCGTGTGGTGTATTGACAAGAAGAAGGAAGGCTGATTGGTCTGTGTATTTTAAGATATATGACTCAGTTAGCTGCAAAAAAAACATAAAATTTTATGTTATTTCTGAAGAACAAAATGGTTTTTAACTTTGTTATCATCGAATTATCAATCAAAGGAACAAAGTGTTGCAATTTTAAAATATACCGGCCGGATTGAGAACCTTCTCGTTTTTGAACTCGGTTAAAAATATGATATTGAAAGTTTTTTCCGATATGTACCTTTCCGGAAAATAAGGTTTAAAATTGAACTTAATAGCGCGAGGGCTTCTACTGTTACTGGGCAATACCATTTTTTCCGGAGAGGTTAAAATATTTTAAATATCAGTAATGTTCTATAGGTTATCTAGATATGTAATATTAAAAGTGGTTTTACCTTCAACCTTATTTAATTTTTTCTGTACAAATCAATAAACTTATGGAACTTGCCATGATTCTCCTTTAATTTAACATTGGTTTTGTTATGAGCACAAATAATAGATAAAGAGGTAATATTTCACAATGTAAATAATCCCTTACATACTTCTTATTATAAATGTCTGTTATAAACTTTTGCACGTAGTGTAGGCGCACACTCCTTCAAACTTCATCACGGGGTCTCTACTTGCATTAAAAAATTACAGCTCAAAAATTGCTATAACTAAACTCATTTACTATGCAAGTAAAAGTAGCTGCTGTTATCTTCAGTTGTCTTAATCACATGTTGTGATTCAAGTGCAGTGACGAGTGAGAAGACGTGCGAATGTTACCGCGAAGCGACCGGCGCAGGCGCATCGCATAAACATGGCAGCGGCATGTTTACTGCGCCTGCTTAATTGGAGCAATCGCCCCACGACAGAATTAATAAATCTGATAGTCGGTACGCGATAAATTGCCAGTCTGAGGAGCGCCCAAGCCCACGCAAGCTTTCATCTGTGTTGGGACATAATATCTTATTATTGTCGTCCACATATTTTTTTTTTATGTATTGGAAGTGGTAAACAAGCGTGCAGTTCACATTGATCTTAAGTGATTACTGCAGCCTATAGACACCCACACAAAGACAAAGGTCAAAATGCTGATGCGTTACCACTCCTGAGGCCTAAGGTGTTATGCCTCTGTGCCGGAAATTACAGGGCCGTACATTACCACCTGACCGGAACACGATAGTGCTGAACATTACTATTTAGCGGCAAGTATATTAGGTAATGCGGTGGTGCATACGCCCGCGAGCTCCGTCACTGAAGCTCTACCACCAGTAAAACCACACCAGTAAAGTCCACATAATGTGGATTTGTCATTTTTTGGGTTCTGTACCTCTCACAAAGAAAAACGGAAATCTGATAATATTTGTCCGTATGTTATAGCCAATTTGCTGGATGTGTAAAGGTATACCAGAAATTACTGGATCAATTTATAATATATAAAAAAATCAATATATAAAATCCATTGTTTGATTTTTCTACGATCGCGATGGTTAAACAAATGTATTAATTGGTAGTCTAGATTAATTTATCGACAGTAGACCAATAATTAGACATTAACGGGAGATCTGACACCGTCATTATCAGATTCTCTAGCAGAAAGTAATGCCTGAAGTTGCTGTGTTCACATAATTGCATTGAAATTCTCTATGAATAAACTTATCAACAATCCAGCGTGCAAGTAAGTTAAAGAGCCATGAAAAACTCTACGAGGAGCACTCAAAGTCATTGAACCTAATAAATTTAATATCTCTTTGTACTCAACCCCGTAAAGGAATATTGTACCCACTCTAATGATAAAAAAATATATATTAGACATCTATAAACAATATAAAAATAAAAGTGCATGAACAGATATCGTGTATTATATGATCTCGTCCTATGCTAAAACGATTCGTGCAGGAATTCAATAAGAGAAATGAACAAGGAACACGACGGGGGCCCGGCCTCTGGGTGCGCGGAGCCCTGCTGGCAGCCTCGCGCTTCCCGCCACGTCGCCACGAAGCACCTTATAGCGAAAAGACACGCGAAATAACACTGCAATTTATTTATATTCAACCATAACAAATACCGTGAGAGCGCACATAACGCTTGTTAAGTTTTCCGCGTAAAGCTCACCAAGAGACATTCAAAACTAGTTTAAGGCGAGCGTGATAGCCAATAAAAGCACCGAAATGGGCAACGGGCGGCTACTGAGCGACTTTCCCAGGTTGAATACTGGAATAACAGCGATGTCATCGTCGGTTCACACAGCGTCCGCCGCCGGGGTCAGCGGTGGCACCCGGCGGCACATCGACCCGAGCCTTACGCCGAATCGCTTTACTTTTTTTTCACTTTATGTCTAAGGAAACATATTTTGGATGTCATTCGATGATAAGTAAAATAGTTACTATTTTTAATGTTGATTATGAGTTGTGGGAACGAATATTGAAGAAGTTGAATAGCGTCTCTACATTTATACTGTAAATAAATCTACTCGAGTTAAATCAACCCGATTCGACGTAGGTAACGTGAAATTAATAAGTTAATCGAGTAAGGTGGTTGTTGGTAGAGGTTCCGTCTGTTAATGTTCAGTGGTCATTTTTAATGACACATTTTTGGCATCAGAAGTAGCACCGTGACTGAACTGATAAAAAGTACGTACAGTTTTTATGCAGTAGATACCTAATCACTAACAAGTATCACAGTATACCGACGGTTTGTTTCGGGACATTTAAACTATTTTAGCACAATAATGATTACTTATTGCGTTTTAAGAATTCAAGTGAAAGCAGGAAGTAATTTCAGCGTTATATGAATAAAACAAAATGGGGTGTAGTAATAACCTGACATGAAAGTAAACTGCAGGCCCGTTAGGTAATTCTCATAAAAATGTGAGTCTTTCATTACACATTAGATTGTATTAACAACAGAAAGTTGTACATCTAGGAACTGAATCTGGCACAAGCACTTAGTTCTACTGCACTAGATTAAGCCAACTAATGTATGGACTAAGGCTAAGGACCCACTAGACAAACAGTAAGTAGAATTCCTGTTTGTCATTCATATAATATTATTATTACCTATAGATGGAATGTGCACATGTGAGGGTACTGTACGTCATTTGTCATCTAAATATCACAGGAGTGTGTAATAGGTTGGGGAAAAAGTCTTTTCGCATTATAGTATGTATGAACTTGTAATAAAATCTCTTTGGCTGTAGTATTTGTATCTGGCTGGTTTTGGTATCATTGAAAGTTAAAATTTTAAAGAACATAATTCCAAATTCATATTAGGCAAATGTGTGATTTTCATTTGTCTTTCGTACTGTCAAGATGAGTGAATCTAATGAAGAAATTCGATACATTTTAAAATTTTCCTTTAAGAAAGGTAAAAATGCAACGCAAGCCGCGAAAAAAATTGCGATGTTTATGGACCTAGTGCAGCGTCTGTGAGAGTAGCACAAATTTGGTTTAAGCGTTTTCAATCCGGAAATTTTGATGTCAAAGATGCACCTCGCTCTGGTCGCCCTATTACGGATAAAATGGATGCCATTTTTGAAAAAGTGGAGCAAGATCGACATATCAGTAGTTACGACGTAGCTGAAGAACTGAGAATTGATCACAAAACAGTTTTGGCGCATTTGAAAAAAGCTGCTGCTTGCTGCTTTTTTTACTGGTGGTAGAGCTCCAGTGACGGAGCTCGCGGGCGTAGGCACCACCGCATTACCTAATATACTTGCCGCTAAATGGTAGTGTTCAGCACTATCGTGTTCCGGTCAGGTGGTAATGTACGGCCCTGTAATTTCCGGCACAGAGGCATAACACCTAATGCCTCAGGAGTGGCAGCGCATCTGCATTTTGACCTCTGGTCATTGTGTGGGTGTCTATAGGCTGCAGTCTTCACTTAACATGAATGTGAACTGCATGCTTGTTTGCCACTTATATGACATAAAAAAAAAAAAAGTACAAAAAAAAGCTCGATATTTGGGTACCTCACGAGCTCACTGAAAGAAACTTAATGAACCGTGTACTCATTTGTGATTCTTTATTACGACGTAATGAAACCGAATCATTTTTGAAGAAGCTGATAACTGGTGATGAAAAGATGGATCACGGACGACAAGAACGTGCGAACAAGGTCGTGGTCAAAGGCCGGTCAGGCTTCACAGACTGTGGCGAAACCCGGGTTAACTCGCTATAAGGTGATGTTGTGTGTGTGGTGGGATTGGAAGAGCATTATTCATTATTAGCTATTACCACCAGGCAGGACTATCGATTCTGAACTCTACTGCGAACAACTGATGAGATTAAAGCAAGAAGTTGAGAGAAAGCGGCCGGAATTGATCAACAGAAGGGGTGTGGTGTTTCATCATGATAACGCTAGACCTCACACATCTATAGCCACTCAGCAAAAATTAAGAGAGTTTGGCTGGGAGGTGTTAATGCATCCGTCGTATAGTCCTGACCTTGCACCTTCATTCAGATTTCCACCTGTTTCGGTCTCTTCAGAATTCTTTATGCAATGTTAGGTTAACATAATATAATATATATGCTTGCGATTCTCCGTTCTCTTAACATATCTCCGACAGTAATTGCTTGGTTTCGTAGTTACTTGTTTGGTCGCCGGCAACGCATTCGTGTGGATGATTCCTTTTCTTCATGGTGCGATGTCACGGCCGGCGTACCACAAGGCGGCGTGTTGTCTCCATTCCTGTTTTCTACTTTCATTAATTTAATAACTCAGAATCTATCTTCTCTCTACCACCTTTATGCAGATGATCTTCAAATCTATTGTCAGGCTAATCTCGTAAATCTGCCGGAGGCCATACGGACTGTCAATGATGATCTTAAACGTGTTTCTCTCTGGTGTGATGCATTTGGGTTGCAGGTTAATGCTTCCAAAAGCCAAGCGATCATTATTGGCAGCTCTCGTGTGGTCTCTAAATTAGATATGTCAGACGTTCCATCAGTTGTACTCAATGGCACGTGTATTACTTACTGCGACAAAGTTAAAAACTTAGGGTTAATCATTGACAACAGTTTAACTTGGAAGCCACAAATCGCTGAGGTAAGCCGGAAAATGTTTGCTGCTGTTGGCTCCCTCAGAAGACTCCATAATTTCTTGCCTACTTCCACTAAAATTACGCTGGCTCGATCACTTCTTTTTCCAATACTAGATTATGCCGACATATGTTATCCAGACCTAACACAGGAGCAATTAAATAAACTTGAGCGGCTTCAAAATTTATGTATACGATTCATATTTGGACTACGCAAATATGATCATGTTTCTGATTTTCGCAAACAGCTCAAGTGGTTACCCATTCATCTTCGCAGGAATACACACATTCTCTCTTTTCTGTATTGTTTATTGTTCAATCCGCACACCCCTACCTACCTGAAAGAGCGTTTCCATTTTCTTTGTTCTACACATTCCTTGTCCCTACGTTCTTCCGACAATCTCCTTTTAATGACTCCTTCTCACTCTTCCTCTTTTTATTCTAATTCATTCACGGTGGAGGCTATCCGACTCTGGAATTCCCTTCCGGTGGATATCCGACAAGCTAAGTCTGTAGAGGTGTTTAAAAAAAGAACCTATGATTACTATGTTTCCCAGTCCCTTTCTTTATCCAGCTGATACCTGATCACTAGTTTCTTGTCTACTGTTATTATAACTTAACATTATATTTATAAGTTTCATATAGCAGGGTACACCCCCATTGTTTAGTATCTGCACTGTTTCCTAAACCCAAAGGTTGTCTGGAAGAGATCACTGCTTAGTGATAAGACCGCCTCTTGTATATTGTGTCTCTTATTTCTCTGTCTCTTATCATAAGTTGGTGTACAATAAAGAATATATTATTATTATGTCTCTCGTCAGCACGGGGTCCAATTTGAACCCCGGACCTTTGTCAGGCTTGCGCGGGGACATGGGGGGTCCAACACGTAGAGGCCCTTTCGAGAATTTTGATCTACTTTGTAATGGGTTATATTCGGCGGGACCTCTCTCTGACTGCATCAATAGTTAATACAGGCACAGACAGACCCCGCAGAATATAATGGGACTATTGTAATGATAAGTGATTCGCCAAACTTTGGGCTATGTGGGTGAACTGGGGGGACTAGCTGGCTGGGCCTATGGAGTGAGATCCGGCACCTGCCTATATTCAACATCTCACATTATCGAATCCTACTTTAGGCAGGTGGTGACTCGCCTCTCCTTGGTGGGCCCCCCAAACAGCCAACCCGATGGTCGACGGGGGGCAACACTGTTGAGAGAGGCTGGGGGTGTCGAGAGGTGTGGCCCCGGTTTCACCATCACGAGCGAGTAATCTCGAGCTCGGAGCGGGCTTCCCCGCTATTATGCCTTTATACACTTCCACCCCCGAGTGTATGGCTCTTGCAGAAATTTAGACAACAGCCTATTATCTAAATTTCTGCAAATGCCATACCTCTAGCGCCCCACTCGGACCGGCCAATGAAGGCAAGCCAGAGGTGAGAGACCTGATGCTCTGTCCGGCCGTACCTCTGTGTGGCGGACGAGGCGGAGCCCAGTTCTCTCGGAGGAACTCGAGATGATGGTAGGGGGTGGTGTCGCTACTCACCAACAGCTCGCCACAAGCTGCTCTGCCCCCTTATTATTATTATTATTATTATATAATATAATCATTTATTGACAAAAACATTTTTACAATGGTTAATATTGAATCCATAGATTCCCGAACTAGTCTACACTGTATTTCGGGAATCAGTGGCTTCTCCGAGTTATAACTTCACTTAAAATTATTTTGTCATTAAACATTAAACAAGGTAGATATATCAAGTAATCAAACATTTTACAAAGAAGGGTGAGTATGTGAGTGAGTGAAAAAGTGTGTGTGTGTGTATGTGTGTGTGTTTGTTTTTGTGAGTGTGTATGTGTGTGTGAGTGTGTATGTGTGTGTGTGTGTGTGTGTGTGTGTGTGTGTGTGTGTGTGTGTGTGTGTGTGTGTGTAATAACTGTGTGTAATAACTGTGTGTATCAGAAATCGTGTACGTCTATACTTCGCCATATCATGAAAAAAACAAATTTGCTAACATAACTTCAATACCATCATAGTCAAAATTCCTGAGCCATGCTGAAATAATCTTCTTAAACTCATTATTATTTGTATTTTTTATGTTTATTTTTATTTATAAGAGTTTTAAGTAATTTATTGTACAATTGTGTAGTAACTATATCGTACTGCTTTTGAGCAAATCTAGTCTTTGCCCTCGGAATATGTATTCGGTTCATCACGAGAGGACTGCCAAATCCACTTGTCGCTGTATTTTGATGAGAAGTCCCAAAATTTTTATAGCAGTGGGATCATGTCCCTACCTACAAGATGGCAAAAGGTTATTGAACAAAATGGTACATACATACTTTAGTTAAATTTAAATAAACTATATTAAAAAATGTTTTGAATTATCTTAAAAAATGCGAAGAAACTTTTTCCCCAACCTAATATTTAATTAATTAATAGCAAGAATATACTTTAGGATATTATTATAAATTAGTCCTAGCTCAGCATTTTGCTGATTGTAAAACAACCAGCGCTGGTCTTCCGCTAGAATCAACTACTCGCTCTTGAGCTAGTTGGTCCGCAGCCTAATCTTGTCACTGTTCTTTGAGCAAACTTTATGGAGGTAGTTTAATTAAGCTAACACGTTGGACAATTTAATGGTAGGTTGTTATTTGTTATTACATTAAAGGTTATATTTTCACCCTTTATTGCGTTGTTTTGCAATTCTTCCCGACATCGATCAAGTGTAGATGGACGGCTATGCACTGTGCAATTGATTTATTCTTATAATGATCCGCTTTCCCAAGCGGTGCGATGATAAAGGTGTGGCGCGCCCGGCTAGGGAGTTGTTATCGCGAGCCTATTTCCGGCCGTCACCGCCCTGTCGCGGCGCGAACGACGCGATCATCGCGATACATTTGTCGGCGCACAACACCACAACGCGGCTCGATCGGTATCTGTGAAAGCCGGTGAGCGCAATTGCATACCGATAATCTAATGAAATCCTTTTACGATTAAACTCGCCAATTTCTAAGCCTGCCCCAGAGTTTCGCCGTTGCGGCTGACATTTTTGGCACTGCGGAGATGCGGATCTGAGTGTAAGCGTAGGCGGAGTGGCGTTATGCAAAGTGACGTTTCTATTTGTCCTATCTCGGTTGAATCAGAAGTGGCGTGTGTCGCAGCTCGGGCCGGCGAGGTCGGCGCGACACAAAGGAACCGAGATGTACGGCCGGTGTAATGGCTCGCACGTCACAGCTCAGTGCTACGCGCGCTGCAAGGCTACCGTGATGCATATCTCAATACGCACCGGCTCTGTAAATGGTCCATTTTGGGTATCTACTTGCTAATGAAGCTCGGCCCTGCATGGCGAAACTAGGCTGTGAATTCACAGATATGACAACTTTAATGGTCGTATTGTAGTAAAGCTAGTCAACTTGTTTTATGGCGGCGGACACGTTTCTTATCTTATGAGTCCGCTAGTATTTCATGATATGTTAACATAGATGTATTTGTTTCTCCTTGATTGTGATGTAACTCATGTAACTAATAATAAAATTGACCACGAAGTATTTGACTGAATTTCATAAATAATATAAGTAGGTACCTAATTACAAAAGTAAAAAAGTAAGGAGGACCTTCGGCAACTTAGAAATCTTTGGGGGCAGCTTTAATAAGCCTTTCTGATAAAATTCCGATAAAAATTTTGTGGCACTGAGTTTTAGAAGCCGCTCATAGACAATTTCAACACCAACAAAAAAATCAGTATGCTTGTAGAAATCATAATGCGGATTTCTCGCGATCGATTTTGGTAAAAAACTGTTTACCTGTTTATCTGTTTATATATCTTACGATATAATTGCGTCAGGTAGGCTATGTCAAAAATTTGGTAGGAGGTTAACTGGTGGTAAAGCTGCAATGGCAAAGCTTATTACGGGAGCAGCACACATTTCCTATTCTACTTCTGCCGATTAGTGCAGCGCTACCGTGTTCCGGAGAGGTAGACTACGGTAAATACGGTAAATATATATTAACCAGTTATATTATGTAGACAGCTTAGATAGAAATTAAAGAGTAAAATATAAAGAAAAATTTGACTTCGGGCAGGAATTGAACCTGTGACCTTAGGATAACCAATCCAGCCGCCGAAAAATGAAATATTACAGCTTAGAAAGATCTCAACAGTGGTAATATCTGGTTTTATGTAGATGTTTATAAGCTCCAGTACTTACCATCAATGTGAACTACTTATATGATTGTTTGCTACTCTCGTGACTTTAAAAAGAAGTTTGGCGGGGTCGACGTCGCGGTGCAGAACTGTCGCCGTCGTCGCCGGC
Source organism: Macrosoma leucophasiata (assembly GCA_036365455.1). Lineage (NCBI taxonomy): Eukaryota > Metazoa > Arthropoda > Insecta > Lepidoptera > Hedylidae > Macrosoma > Macrosoma leucophasiata. Next base: position 12,797,011 of record JAWQUS010000009.1, on the reverse strand, counting down.
GTTGGCTGATGTTGGCGTTGACCATTGATATACAAGACTAAGAAGCTACAGCAGAATTATCAGCAATCAAGTTTATGATTTTAAAGATAATTATTATTAGATAAACATACCTGCTCATGTTTTTTCAGATAAGACTGTCTCGGGAAGGCTTTGTCGCAAAATTGACAGGGATAGGGCGTGTGTTCGGTGACGCCGAGCGTAAAGGGCGGCTCGGCATCGGCGTCAGCGTCGACAGCGTCGGCCGAGGTCGGCGTAGAGGCGGGCGACGGCGACGGTTCTGGCGTAGACGACGGCCACGAGCTGCCCGCCGTGCTACCCACGCTCCCCAGGGCCTCTGCGCAACACACGATAAAGTTAATTGGTATGTATTAATTTGTTTGCTTCAACTTCTATATAAAACAAAGTCATGGTGGGGCACGTCTGTCTGTTCGAAATGAACTTAAAGACTACTGCACGGTTTTTCATACAGTTTTCACAAATAGATAGCGTGATTCATGAAAAAGAATGAAAAATGTTGTACGAGTAGGAAAAAATAAAGCCGCCTTGGATATTTTATCGAAAACACTGCCTAAACCCTTCGAAATATAACAAAGCAATATAGGTATGGTTGAATAGGAGTAGACTCTTCACAAAAGTCGGCGAGTTGGGTAACTTACAATGCGGTAATTGGACAGCATCATTTTAATTTATAACACTATATTTATATTAAAATTTACGTCATTTTGTCGCAAAATAGGGCCCGTGAAAATAAATTTAGTTCAAACCTGCACCGCACCTTTCACAGGGAACATTTCAATTACTTTACATTTTTTTTACAAAAAAAATCTGGTTAAGCTATGTCTTTAACATGTAGGTATTTGTAAACTAAGTGTAATGTATAAAAATGATCACTAAATTTCTTCGCGATCTGCAACTTTGCAAATAGTATTATTACCAATGTTCTAAAAAATCTGAGTGACGATAAATAATCCCATCATACATTATCCTCATGCAATGTAGGTATGCAATCTTTTCTTCTTCTTTTACTCCTTTGGTTATATTATTGTAGATTTCACATTTGGTATGGATCCCTAATTTATCTCGATTAACAATATAGCCTATGTTATTCTGAGTATTTAACTGAATATTTTATTGCTGAACCATTAAATTGGCCCTATAGTTTCTGAGTCTATTCGTTACATACTATATATCTATCAAATATATCTCTATAAAATATACCTATATTTAACAGAATATCGTATAGAAGTACATATTATAAAATGTTTAATAAAAATATTATACATATTTGAATACAAAATTGCCAAATGCTTTTGGCTGCTGGACATGAATACTGTAATAGTCACGAAATACCAAAACAATAATAATATAAGAGTTACTTTTACTTGCGCAGGACCACGATAGTAGTAATAGGAGATTATATCAAAGTGAAGTGAAAGGAAGAAACACTAGTTTAAAAGATATTGGCTTAAGAAAATAAACAAAGTCAATCAGGTTTAATTACAATAAAAACGCACATTATTGGAGGGCTGAATTGCAAAATATTGAGATTTAGAATACTCGTACTATAAAGCACATTATGGAAGACATGGCACGCATATCTAATAAAGCCATCGTAAATATCACCAAAGCCCCATATTTTGATGTTAGGGACGATATATCTTGAGGGCACCTCGGAGTGGCGTGAAATATAAACAAATTGAATGGGCCGTGATGACGAGCGGTTGCAGCAAATGATGACTAATGTCGGAAGCGAAATGGGAGAGATATCTCGGGTAATTCACCAAGTGAACACATGGATTTGAATACTAAGAGTGGGTATATCAAATAAATATATTTTCTTATATTATTCAACCTACACGCTAATAGTAAAACTGAAATACTTTTTAGACACAATATTTTTAAACAATATTTCGTAAAGTTTTAAATATATTGTGACAGAAACGACAGGATTGTAATAATGTCTATAAAATTTTACTGACATAAACAATACTTGTATTAAAATTAACATGTTCGTTTTCTTACGTAGTATTTGTAAGAAAACGAACATGTAAACCAAAGAGTATCTTTGGTTTTCTTTAGACTGTGCTTGTATCTTATTCAAGACTTCAATACTTTCAGACGTTCGTCTAAGATCTATGAGCGTGATTGGTACACCGTAAATTCACTGGATGAAATTGATAAACTGAGAGCGATTTTTATGACGTTTTTAGCATTAGCAACTAAAATCGGCCCTGTCCACTTTCTAGTGTGTAAATAGACCTGTTATCGTAATATATATGTTTTCATTAAAAATGCACACAAGAAAATAAGTAAAAAAAACTTCGAACAAGTTTAATTTTTTTAACCATTACCGGGTAATTATTACGAAATCCGGAAAAAATCTTAAAATGACAAAAAATATTGGAATTATTTGATATTTATTTTATGTGAGATTGATAGTACTAATGTTACTAGAATTCGATTATGTAGTGGTCCCAAAAATTATCGCGGTTTATGAAAGTTATGAGGACATAAAAAAAAATCAAAGTGAGGGAATGATTATTTCGGACAAGTCATGAAGCTTTTTAAATGAAATTAGTTTTCTATGAAAGAAATCGTTATATTAAACGAAATTTTGTTCTCAAACAATAAGTAAAATCAATGAGTAATTTCAGCAAATCACAAAATTATTGCAGCACTTCGGCATAACTATAAGTTTAGGATGCTTACCCAATACTGCGATACGATGCAATGCGACGCCGCATCGCAGAAACTTGCGATGCGAATTGCTGCGATGGGATCAGGTGGCCATACTTTCAACATGTCGCATCGCAAGTTCCTGCGATGCAGCGTCGTATCGCATCGCATCGCAGTTTTATGTAAGCGGCCTTAAATTTATTTTTATATGTTATTGCACTTAATTAAATAACAATGACAACAAAATCCTTGCTCACTTAAAGATTCATCAAATAGCATTTTTAACAATAAAAATAGTTTTCGGATTATTTTTTAAAATCGAACCCAACGTTTCGGTTGACCGTAACAGTCTGTAAGACCTCGAGATACAACTAGTAACTTTTATGTTAATCCTGAACGCTACGCAAGACGTTTGCGAAATAGATGGAGGTAGCTGTACATAATAATTTTTCAAACTGCTGTCAGACAAATGCCACCTCAGTCTGCTCAAGACCACGGTAGCTGAAAAGCAAACGAAACGTCGGGTTCGATTTTAAATAATAATTTTAGTTTAATATACGCGAGATAAATCGGAAACCTAGTTTTAATTCAATGAGCATTTTTAACAACAAAAAAACTGATCATCTGTTGAATATTTGCGTGGATCACACATTCGCATGATTGTGTTACGGCATTTTATGTTTGCCCAAAAAGGCCGAAATCTGCAGAAAATAGTCAAGCTAAGTCTGTAGTTAGAAATTTTTGTGCAAAGTTTTCATGGTATCGCACAGTAAACTTAGGTTTAACTGTCTCAGTTGCCTAGTGGTAGCAGGCCACTAGGCAACTGAGACAGACAACTACGCTGGGTTCGATTCCTGGGTAGGGGGCTGTCAGAGATAATAGTGTAAAATCCTTTATCTCTGGTTCTATTGGGATTATTCCATTGTCTGGAAACTTCCCAGTACCTCGAAGTTTGGTAATGTGCCCAGAGATGTTAACAGGCTCGCCACCTGTAACATGGGGCCACGATTTAATATCGTTTTCTGTTGTATCCCCAGATCCGAGAATTGAACCCAGGACCCCATTCTACCATTTTGATGACCCGGTTAGTCCAGCGGTGCGAAACCACCGTTTGATTCGAAGGGTCGCGGGTTCGATCCCCGCACCGGAACAAATATTTGTATGGCCTACAGATATTTGTTTCGGGTCTGGGTGTTTGTGTATGTGTTGTATGTGTACAACAGCACCCACGACACAGGTTTATACCTACTGTGGGGCTGTGAGTGTAAGCGTATTTTATTATTATTATTATTTATTTAATTCTTTTTTTTTCGTGAAGTATTTCAAGTGTTACAGGATCAGCTTTCATACTTTCCCTGCGCTTTGCTTATTTGCTTATCTTCTTTTTTCTTGATATTTTTTAACCTACAGCAATATAGCAACAATAAATTCAAGAGTTAATAAAAGCCTGTCTGATGGTGGGATCAAAAGTCTTAGGAATCGGCGTGCATGTATGAAGAGAATGATGAAAGTAGACGAGGCACGAGAGGTTTGTCAGAACCGGGATATCTGGCGCTCTACACTCTCTGCCTACCCCGTTAGGGACCTGGCGTGAAGATACATACATACATAGTTAATAAAAGCGAACAATAAAAAAAAGCCAATTAACCCACCCGAAAATCATTCCCTCATACATCATCATTCCCTCACCATACATTTTTATGTGGGAATGATGGTGAGGGAATGACGAAATAAAGAATAACCGTAAAGGATTCGTGATATGGCTGTACTTTTACTTAAGGAAATTACCCCCAAAAGCCATCTTAACTGTGCAACTTATAATCAATTAAAGTACTTACCTTTTGTGTTTTTAGAATGTGATGAAATGACGATCAAAAATTTGATTTACTAATACAGGCAAAGGAAACCTTTTTGGCGGCGCACACGTGAACACAATCACAAAAAATACGCTAGTTTGACAAATTAACATTAGTGCCAACTTTCAAAAACGAATGGCAGCGTTCGTATTTTATTTAAAATGCGTTCATAATTCAACTGTCACTAATAGTGTGAGGGAATGATTTATTTCTGTGAGACACATATAAATATTCATATATTTGAATACTATGCGAATGTTTTATATACTTTTTAGGTAAATAAAAGTAAATAAAATAGGTACTTGGGACACAGTGAGGGAATGATTTTGGGAACATTATGGTTATGCGTTTTTATTTATTTATTTATACGGCTCTAAAATCTTATGTGGAGCTTTTAGATACAGTGATGTGGATTGTATAGAAATATTAGTAACATCCATTTCTTTGTAAGATTTTATATAAAACTCCAAGGACAAGAATTTCGCAATTTCGTGATAATTACCCTATACCGAAGCTTTAGGTGAAATAAGAGCATACATGTAGAAGAAAGAGAGATATGAATACTTATAGCAAAAGTAAGGAGAAACTCTGCCAACTCCGTCAGACGGGAAAATATAAAAAATATAGCATTATAGAAAAAGCTAGAACATTCCAAAAGATACACTGAAGTAAATTTAAATATATGTAAACAAATAACTTTCTTAGATATATATTTTATTCATATAATGATGGCGTAAATAAGCATGCAGCTTACGTGGATGGTTAGTGAACAATTCAGCCTAAATATATCTACACGAAAATCAGAGGTCAAAATGCAGATGCCTTGCCACCCCCGAGGCCTAAGTTGTGTCGTCGCTGTGCTATTGGTTACAGCTTCATTATATAATACTCGTAAAATAGATAAATATTTCCTTTTAATTTTCAACAAATCTACTACTAAGAGCAATATTAGATACCTATAGTACCTAAGAAATTCTGTGCGCTCGCACGTCTCTTATTTTACGACACATTTCCTTTCTCCCCAGTGTTATTTAATAGGAGGAACTATTTATATCAATCTGCTTATTTCCCCGCCCCGGACGCGAATAACAAGCCGCGGCGTAATGGATAAAATAATGATATTTGGAGTCAGTCAGGAAAAAAAAGTAGATATGAGCAAGGCGAACTGCAGAATGGTAAAAAATAAAAATAGAAACTGACAGGATTTTGAAAAGAGCCGACGTATATGTACTTCAGATTGAGAATAAAATATACTTTTCAACCGACAAAAAACATCTTTTCAGTTTCTTTTTTTGGCGGTTATTATTATTTTTTGTGAAACACTATTATTGCTGGTGGTGGAGTCACAGTGTTGGAGCTGTGCTCAACACTATCGAGTTTCGGCTTGATGGTAGTGTATGACCCCTTTTTTCTTGTCTCAAATGCATAACGGCTTTAACGTCAGGCAACGCGCTTGCATTTAGACTAAATAGTCGTAGTATATGATAGTAGTAGTATATGATATATATATGATGTTCATCTAAAAACAATGTACACAAATGTGTAGGTTGTTTTTAGATCTCTTACCATCTTTCACTTTTGTATTATTTCACGTTTATTCGGTAAATAAAGTTAAGTGAGCGCGGTAAACATAAATCTATCTCTATTTATTTAAAGAACAAGCATGTGTTAATGCAAAATAATATAATAAACAAATAAATCTATCTCTATTTTATAAACGTGTAAAAGTCCCCTCCTGCCTTGGCGATTAATTACGGTTTTAGACAAGACGAAAACGCTTCATATGAACCAGCCCTTACAATCTGGAGTACTTAGATAAAATATCAGATTCAAGTAGGTGTAGAAGCGTCCGTTGGCGATAGGATGACCATAATTAACAGCTATTGCAGACAATTCGTCGGGTGTCAGGTCGTGGCGCCGGAGCACGCGGTGGGCGGCGGAAGCGCACTTCCTAATTGCGAGCAGAGACACCTCAACCGGCGGCGGCGGCGCCTCGACAATCAACACCAATCGCTAAACGCCTATATGAAAAACAGACGCCGCCGTCTCTCATTGTCTTTACAATTGGCTGAGTGGATAGAGTATTTTAATTCTGGTATCAGAATATGACTAGATGGGGACAAATAACTGTGGTCACATCAGGTCCCAAGGTGATCATTCCTCGGGGCCTGAATGTGACTGCGGTGTGCCAAGAAGAACATAGCTGATCTGCTTTCCTGTCTATTGCTTAATTAGATACTAATTTTGAGTCTGCACTTAACAAATCACTAATGAAGATCACTAGTATGTGATGAATGGTAGAATTAATTGCGTAGGTAACCCTTTTTTCACACGGGAATTCGGTTTCTGATGGCATGATTTTCTGCTTACTTATTAAAATTTTAATTATTTTTGAAATTTCAGTGCATAATGTCCGTTTTCTAAATGATTTACTTTCATAATGCCTCAACATCACCATCACTTGAGCCAAAAAATATCCACGGCTGGATCAAAGATTCCTCATAATGGGGGATTTGCATGGCATGCGGCTTGGCGATCGCAGTCAATCAACCGATGATTGACTGCACTAGCAAAAGATAATTCTTCGGCTACTGGGTGATAAGATCGTCAAGACCCGTAGTATAATCCCTCACTAGACCGATAATAGCCTTGGCTACTTTTATGTAGTTATGGTGGCAAACCTGCGTGCTGTTCACATTAATGGTAAGTGACAGTTGCTGCCCATAAATCTTTACCTCTGTGGTAGCAATTACGGGGTCAAGCATTATTACCTAATACACAACACGATAGTTCTAAAAACGACTAGTTGGCGGCAGATAGATCAGGTCATGCGGCGTGGTACCTACACTGAAGTCCGAGATCCGACACTGAATTATCGAAAGTCCACATCAGATTTATATGTAGTTATGATGAAAGACGAGGTAACTGTTGTCATCCGCGGAGGAAATTCCTCGATTGTGTTTTTTCTTCATCATCAGACCTTCGGTGATAGTTATGACCCAGGTATAACTTGTGTTTCATTAAATAAACTCAAACAGGAGGTTGCTTGTAAAAATCGCAAAAGAATGCCCTCCGCCGTCTTTCGCCTCCGCGAAAATTGAGGTGCGTTGCCACCTCTTAACCCAAATTGTTTTGCCTCTGTGAGCTATTACGGGGTCATATATTTCCATCTAACCGGAACACGTTAGTGCTGAACTACCTTTCAGCGGCGGATAGTTTAGGTAGTGGCATATTATTCTCGAAAGGGCGTATTGGACCAATGCCCTCACGCAAATTCTCATCTATCAAACTACATATTGTTAAAGACAAATTGATTAATACCTTTAATTATCTAAATAGTACTTTAAATACGCGGGACGATACTGCTTTAGAGCTTTTCATTAAATTCATGTTCCAATTGATTAGTCGTCATCACGTGTTAAGTAACAACTTGCTCAGTATTAATTAACCATCATTATTCAAGGTGGATTTCGCGGCCATCACCACAGATGATTTTCTCGTTAACAAGAATCGAAAAAAGGGTTATTTGCCGTGATAACACACGATTAAAGCAATCACTCCAGTGCTTTTAAAAAAAATACATTTTGATTTATAAAATCAATTGTTGCTTTTGACTTCATTTGCGAGTTTTTATCTAATAGACGTGATTTAAATTGTTCTTTAAGATAATTGCGTCCTTATAAGAGCATGGGTATCAGGATGCGCTATATAAAATAATTATTGACGCTACCCTGTAAAGGCATTCGGAACTACGGGAATCAGAAACGCATCCTGTTAAATAGGTTTACGATCTCCATGCAAAATCTTGTCATAATACTCAAAATCGGTAGGTGCATCATATAAGGGATGGAATTATATGATAATATATATAATTTCACACCTAATTTAGTATAGATCGAACCTGCGATTTTAGGTTCGATCCCCGCCAGATATCAAATTTATGTTTCGGTTTTCTTAATCACATCCATTGTGCGATAACTAAAAATGTCATAATTATGTAGTATGGTATTAATACACAGAGCAATTAGGCTTTCACACTGCGGCAACTACTAAGGTTCTGAATAAAGCTCAATTGAGCGATCTGTAATTCTCCTATCATCTGAGACAGGAAGCCTGTAGTCTCAAAGTATTATGACGCCTCGTTCAAATTATTGACCCTTCTCTGTAAAGGCATTCGGAACTAGGGGATCACAAACGCACTGCCAATCCTAAAGAAATCTGTTGATGCTCCTTTTGAAGAATCTCATATAGTAACGACGAGAGAAATATAATTGGCTCCACAGTTGATGTTGTGTAGATGGGGCTCTCTTATAGAAAAAGGAGACATCAGATGTAACAGTTTAGCAGAGTACTCAAAACGTACAGAAACTCATTAAGATGGTCAAGTACCTAAGCTTATTTGTAAAAAGTATATACTCTATAGTTATATTTATTTTTCTATATAGTTTTTTTTTTTCTTATAGTTACACATATTTTTTTTATTTTCTTCGCAAGTAAAAAGCTTCACGATGTATGTATGTATTCGGACCTGATGCCCCGGGTACAGGCTGGTGAAGTAAGGTTCCGTACCGGAGCCGTTAGGCGTGATACCAATATCTCGATATTCCTGCCGCCTTGTGAATGGGTAGTGTAGTAAGTAACAGGAACACAGGGAGCTTGATCGCAAAGGCGCGAGCGCAGGCTTCATAAGTCTAGTTAATTTTTTTTCTGCGCGTGCAAACTTCGAGTGAGTTACACGGAGCTAGCATAATTTAGTAAGTGGCACCCTTAATAGAGAAACATTGTGCCCGAGAAGCGGACATGAAAAAACATGTTGTTTTGGCTACTGCTATTTTGTGCCTAGTTAGTAGGCCCTGGTCGTCAACAATCTGAACGGCGCGGTATTGTACGGCAGTATTAAGTGGCCCAAGCTGGTGTTTGGAGGCTAGCCTAGGCTAGTTGCCGTGATGTTAAATCGCTGTTATAAGCAGCCCGACATTCTTGGATGCCAACGTAGTCTTACATGCTATATGTGACATCGGAATTGAACTTCGTTCTTTAGAACGCTGCTCTTACGCTTTGACAAATGGTAAGCGGAGCTACTCTGGATATGAGGCGACCAAAATTCAAATCTCATTGTCTGAAATTATCTCTAACGCAAAAAGCTAAATTAAAACTAAATTACTTCGTGTGTGTATTATAATACAAATCGATATACTAGAAATGCATTTTTTTTTGTGCCCTGTCTTCGACCTTTTCGTCATTATCCATACAAAACAATTTCTTCAAATAAGGATTTCTTAATTATTTGACAAGACATGAATACGCGCTGGCTACATTTTTCGTAGTTGCGCCTTTTAATGAGTAGATAATGTACCTTCATGTATCGCGTGTTATCACACGAAAGGCATATTATTATAGTAATTTTAATGCCCAGAAGTAAATAAATAGAATGTAAACAAAGGGGTCGCAAAGATTCGATAAGGTCTACGGCCGTAGAGCCTCCTTAAAAACTCTTCCATTAGTAAAAGACATCGACGAGCTAGCGTCGAAGTTTATATTCCTGTTCCTTAGAATAGACATTTTACGTTTTTTTTTAAATATTCAGTAGCAGAAAAGAGAAATATGGTAGAGTCCTACTAGAGTAGGTATTCTATTGTAGAGTTTTTTTATGTTATGTAAGTAGCAAACAAGTTTGCAGTTCACATTGATGTTAAGTGATGACTGCAGCCTAAAAACACCCACACAAAGACCAAGGTCAAAATGCAGATGCGTTACCACTCCTGAGGCCTAAGGTGTTGAGCCTCTGTGCCGGAAATTACAGGGCCGTACATTACCACCTGACCGGATCACGATAGCACTACCATTTAGCGGCAAGTTTATAGGTAATGCGGTGGTGTATACGCCCGCGAGCTCCGTCACTGGAGCTCTACCACCAGTAAAGTCGTAAGAGTCTCTACGTAATCATACATTAACTTGCCAAGAATGCTCTGTGGAAGTGTTAACTTATTAAGTTTAAATCTTAATATATATAAATCTCGTGTCACAATGTTTGTCCTCAATGGACTCCTAAACCACTTAACCGATTATAATAAAATTCGCACACCATGTGCAGTTTGATCCAACTTGAGAGATAGGATAGCTTACATCACGCTATGACTAATAGGAGCAGAGCAGCGCGGGCGAAGCCGGGGCGGGCCGCTAGTATACTATATAACAAAGTATAACAGGGATGCAGATTACTTTAAATAAATTTTAGATTGTAAATTAATAATAGAACGGGACTTGTAAAGTACCCCTTGCATGATTTTTACTGTCTGTTGCATAACGTAAGGTGATGAAGTACAGGAACGTAAGCTCTATCGCATCACCTTTTTAACTTTCCATTGAATAGTATAACATTTGATGTGTTCCAATAAGATGATACTGGTCCCGTTATTTTTGGCATAGAGGCTAAACAGCTCTACATATGAAAATTTTATAAGAACGATGAAACTTTTGGGATATCAACAAATACCTCTATACAAAGGTTATGTCTACTTCCCATAAAATAAGAATATTGAAGGCATAACCACCAATTTCGTTTTACTGACACGTCAACAAAAATCTGATAAATACCTTTTATATCTTCCGATGTGACTTCGTGATTTTCCTTATTGGCTTGTATTTTCTCGATCAGATGTTCCAGTCTACTGCTGTTACCCTTGAATAGCATGATCATGTCGCTGCTGCTTCGCGGCTTCTTTCGACTGCAGCGTCAAATCTTGGCCGACTCCATCGGGTGCAGGTGCATCTATTCCAGTTTATTTTGGTGTTTTTTGCGTGAATATTTATCGGGAGTGCGAATTAACGTACGCTCGACAGGTGGCACTAATTGAAGGCGCCCGTGACGGCTGCCGCGGAATAAGTACACTTCACGGCAATTATTTGGGTGGCTGCCGTGCGGTTAATGAGCGATCATCGCGCACCTTTGCGTAGCGGCCAGGTGAGTTGGATCAGTCGCGATATTCGGTCGGGAAGTGCAGTTAGGATGGTACGCGCGCTGACGCTGGCGAGTGCGGCGCGACTGCGGGCTCCGGCCGGGTGGGCCGAGCGCCCGACGGCGGCACCCGGCACCCTGCGCCCCGCCCGCCTGACCCGCCTGACCCGCCTGCTCCGCCCACACGCTCTTCCCCCTACAGCACCCACACTAACAGCTCACAAAAATAACTAAATCTATTCGAAATTTACCTTATAGACGATGTGATGTAATGTGAGCTTAAGCAGGTCTTATTGTACGGTACCTAATATAATAGATTTAGAACATGATATTGAAAGCGTATATTAGTTCTGTAAATTCAGCTTCGTTTACTAAGTTAGGTATAATGAAAAAAGAAACCTTTTAGGTATCAGAAAATTGAAGAAAACATAACACTAAGTACCTTTTAGAAAAAGCAATTTAACGCACCGCTTATGTTAGTATAATTGTGGAAGCTTTTAGACAAGAAGTTAAAAAAAAATGTTTTTCATAAAACATCGAAGAACAAAGAAAACATTAACGGGAACAGGGTTCAATTCCCAAACGTACAGCGCCAAATCAATCGTCAAATCTTGACACGTTCATTTTACGTGTAATTGGCATACGTAAATTCGGCATACACATCAATATGACAGAACACGTTGCTAAAAGCTTTTCAAATTTGGAATGGAGGAAAATTGCTAGATTTCCTCGTTCCACCCACGCTGTGGGCGCAACCAATGGGCGCAGCCGCCCCTCCGCCCCCGAAGCATCGCGCCACTAAACCTCTACCACTATTCACTTGTCTATTACAGATTTTTTTGGTTCGTTCCGATCTAATGATTGTATAACTCATATTGAAAACCTCATTCATTGTGTCATTATGACGCCAGTATCTCTTGAAATTCCAATACCTCAATAATAAGTTCTGGGTAAATTTCCGTTCGTTCGGTTGTGTAATTTTAAATATTCGATTCTTTTGACATTGAGGTTCTTAGTGAGAACAAATATATGTATAATAATATGTAGAATTTAAAGAAGAATTAGTGTGATTACATTACATTGAAATTGGACTTTAAGCCTTTTTTATTGTTAGAGCTATCGAGGACGCAGGAACCATCATATTGGTATTGAATGTTCTTTATATGAGTAATATTACAATCATACAAGTTCTTATATTTAAATAATATGAATAATAATATGCTCTAATAAAAATCAAAATAGACACTTATAATTAAAACATTACCATAAAACCTGATAACAAGCATACAATTCACATTGATTATTTTTTTTTTTTTTTATTAAAGTACAACAAAGAAACTAAACCCAATGTGCCACGTCTTCTTTTCATGTGCCATGTTCTTTATACCAATTTTTTTTTATGTAATGGTAGTGACAAACAAGCATTCAGTTCACATTGATGTTAAGTGATGACTGCGGCCTATAGACACCCACACAAAGACCAAGGTCAAAATGCAGATGCGTTACCACTCCTGAGGCCTAAGGCGTAATGCCTCTGTGACGGGAAATTACAGGGCCGTACATTACCACCTGACCCGAACACGATATTGCTGAACACTACCATTTAGCGGCAAGTACATTAGGTAATGCGGTGGTGCCTACGCCCCCGAGCTCCGTCTCTGGAGCTCTACCACCAGTAATACTAGTTAATTTAGAACTACTATGGTGAATCGATTAGATAGGTACTTTACCCGTAATTTCAGATACAGAGACAATCTGAGGCATATGGAGACTCATCGCTATCTCAATTCTTTATTTAGATATCAGTTCTACAGTAGGTACCTACACTTATACACTACACTTATACACTTTCTATCAAAATAAGTCTTAACTTATAAACCTTACTGGTGGTAGAGCTCCAGTGACGGAGCTCGCGGGCGTAGGCACCACCGCATTACCTAATATACTTGCCGCTAAATGGTAGTGTTCGGCACTATCGTGTTCCGGTCAAATGGTAATGTACGGCCTTGTAATTTCTGGCACAGAGGCATAACACCTTAGGCCTCAGGAAAATTAAAAAAAAAGTTAGGTGGTAAGTGCAATTGTTTTTTATTTTTCGGAAGGTTTCCAGTGTCACCTTCGGAGTGTGATAATGTGGGTGACTCATTACTTCGGTTGCATATATTCAAGCAAACATGCAAACAATTTGTGTGTTAGTCTCAATAGACTCACCACTTATAACTTAAATTTAGCAAACTGAAGAATCGTGGCTGTTTGCATGTTTGCTTGAATATTTACCTACATTTACCTCTACCGTAGTAGAGTACAGGCGTGAAGTTACGTAACTTTTATCTGCTGGTTTAACGATTTTTTAATAAGAAAGTTTCGCCATTTTGTTGATATCGAACATATCTTTATTTAAGCTTCGTTATGAGAGAGGTCTCAGGGTACCTAATCTGTCAGGCCACGAGAAATATATGACAAATGATTTCAATCGTGACTCCGCCAATATTAGCCTCCTGATCCGTGAGAGGTAAAAGGTCTGATGCCGAACACCGCTGCACGCAGCAGTGCTGCCGCTGCACTACTGGTCTCCATAAATTCTCCATAAGTTTACATGAGATATAATCCGAGCCACGCGACAATGTCGCAGCAGCAAGGCAATAGAAGATCGAGAAATATGGTGCTGCAGCAGCGGAGCTCGGAATCGTAAACGACTCAATAATGCCTATTCAATATCACTCCTACATATGAAGCAGTAAAAAACTATATCTTTACAATAAACATAATCTAAAATTAATTCCCTTACAATGATAAGCTAAATATAAGTAGTCACGGTCACCCGGTGCGATGTCCAGCTATGGTACCTCAGGGGCCAATACAGCGCCGCAACCTTTTAGTTGTGAATATATTACAGGATTACGCGACCGACACCAACGTTCTAATTTTACAGATAAACTCACCATGTATCGCGTGTAAGTGCACCCCTGCGGGATCCTCGAACGCGACCCGATTTACCGGAAGAATTGAAATTGACCATTTATAATCTGGATAAATTTAATAAAAATAATTATTTATTTATTTTTTATGCACATTGTACTTAACAAGATATTTTTTGGGATTTGAAGATGCAATAGACGTATAGAAGCATAAAACGTTTACTAATTGTAGCAACTACAATAAAACATCAATTACGTATAGACGTAACTGCCTCAGTAGCGTAGTGGTAGCAGGCCACTACTATTGCGCCGGAGGTCGTGGGTTCGATTCCTGGGTCGGGGACTATCAGAGATAACGGTTTAAAATCCTTTATCTCTGCTTCTATTGGGATTTTTTCATTTTCTGGAAGTTTCCCAGTACCCCGGAGTTTGGTAATGTGCCCGGAGATGACAACAGGTTCGCCACCTGTTACATGGGCCAAAACGTTACCGGCGAGTCGTGGGTGTTTGCATGTATGATTGAATGCATGCGTTTACCTCTGCCTACCCCTTCGGGGATTACAGACGTGAAGTTACGTACGTACGTACGTATAGACGTAACAGCATACTTATTTAGTATATTTTAATTGTATAGCAAGTTAGTTGTTTCATTCTTTACCCACTCATTGCAGCGTATACTAAAACTACGCGAATATTTCAAGGATTTAGGTTAAAATAACTTTAATTTGATTATAAAGTATTAAAGATGGATTTGTTCCATCGAGTTCATTTTTACCAACTTGGCAGTGTATAAGTCTTTACTTCTTTATTTTCTTTATAAAATGAATATTAATAAAGAAACTTTAAGTACAATCTAAATCAATAATCGAATCGGATTACTGATTCTGACACAATCTGGTGAAATTATTAGGTACCATAAGTCTTTGCAAAATTGTTTGATGTGTTAAATAAATATTATAAATATATTGACTGTTATAACCATTTTGTAAAAACTTTGTTGTACTCGTATGAGTAGAAAAACGACACAAGATAGCAAATTAGGTACTGTTTAGAATAATATCTTACATACTGTAGGTACATGGCGTGGGTCCGTACATGCCTGAAATATCTTTCAACTCAATCGGCCAGCCAAGTACCTATTAGTTACGAAGCAAATTGGCTGTAACAGGCAGACCAATTTCTTGCAGAGTAATCTCTTCGGCGTGACACATAAAAATTAAATGTTTTACTTACCTGTTATTAGATAATCAAAAGTTTTTTGATTATCTAATAACAGGTAAGAGATTTGGGAGATAGTTTTAATAAAAAGGTTTTTTTGAAAATTAGCGCAAATGATGCAATTTAACAAAATAAAAACAACTTTTGTTTGATTCACGTTACATATATAGACAAATTGTGTCTAGGTATCATCCTAATCCACCATGCCACTTTATCAAACTATAACAGCACTATTGCTGATTACAGAACACCAATAGTTTGTTCAACATTGAACTGCTAGACGTGCTAGATAGACAGACATGAACAGTCTAACAAATTAATGAACATTAAACATTCAGGAGACGCTACGGAGTTGAGACCGGATTGACACCGAGTTGTCGGGTGCCAACGTTCGGATACAAAAGGGTTAAACATTAATACTTAAGCGTCCCGCACCTCACTCGTGACACCACCGATTATACTGTCACTGAGCCAAATCTCCGAGCCTTGAATAAAGTATTATGAAAAAGTAGAAGTCCACTCCTTATCTGCAGAGCTCGGCTTGTGGCTGCTTCGGTATGACGAGGGTCGGAATTTGTATTTTTGCTGATCTGCTATTTCTTACACGTGGGTACAGGGTACCTACTACGAGTATAATGGAAATATGTACTGCTAAAAGTAATTATGCTGAAGTTTATTTAAAAAAGCTTGTTAAAAACAATTAATATTATTATACTTGCGAACACAGTGAAGAAGCTCACAGATGTATATTTATAGGGTTTCATTGTATATATTTTTTCGTTTATTTCGTAATACTCGTAATTGTCGCAAAGGCAAGACAAGATTACACAGAGATCGCAGCATTTTCACATTTTGACCTCCAGTTTTTGTGTACATATCTATAGACTGTCATCACTTACTGCATGCTTTTTTTGCTACAGTCATTCCATTTAAAAAATCATACATGATATAGCATTTTATTTTATTCGTTACATTCATGATAGGCCTATATTTGAAGGTATACACGATTTTCAATGAATAAGATACAAACAAATACATTGCAAATTTAACAATTCCTATTAATAGTATAAATGCGAAAGTAACTCTGTCGGACCTTTTCACGTCCAAACGACTGAACCGATTTTAATGAAATTTGGTACAGAGATAGAGCTGACTTTGAGAGAGAACTTAAGCTACTTAGTTATTTATAAAACGACATCCACGTGGGCGAAGCCGCGGGCAACAGCTAGTATTACATAAGTTAAGGACGACACATTGATTCAGTTAAGTGCTTCATTTGTTTTATTCCCGATTGTTTGTGATGTGATGAGCACCGCGCCGCATGCATAGTTAATGGCACGGACTGACATCGGCCCCGCACTTACTCGCCAAGGAAAGACGCTAATGTTCAACCCTTGATTCGGACGTCATGGACCCATCCGCGATCGTCACATTAAACTTTTACGCCGCTTACGTATTCAACGGTAGATCCTTTACAATCTTTTAAAACTTTTGTATAGTCAGTACCTTTGAGTTGGAGATTTGAATGTAAATTGTTGACACGACTAGTAGGTATTCAGGATTTTAAATTAGCTTTGCAAGCTTCTAATTTGTCTTCTAAAAATGCTTTATGTTTTAAATTGTTTTTTATAGGTTCGTAACCCGTTTGGGTGCCTAATACAATATGTTTATTAGATTTTAACTCAATCAGCCCTGTAGTTTTGCAGCAAATTGACAGACAGACACGAAATCTCTACTAATATTATAAATGTGAAAGTAACTCTGGCTATCTGTCTGTCAGTCTGTCAGTCTGTCTGTCTGTCTGTCTGTCTGTCTGTCTGTCTGTCTGTCTATTACCTTTTCACGTCCAAACGACTGAACCGATGTTAATGAAATTTGATACAGAGATAGAGTTGACTTTGCGAAATAACATAGGCTACTTTTTGTCTCCTTATATTCCCCCACCCCCCTTAAATAGGGGGTGGAAATTTGTATGGAGCATTCCATAGTTATTTATAAAACGATATCCACAACCCGTGTGGATGCCGCGGGCAACAGCTAGTATCCTATGAGTGTACCTACTGTTTTAACGTTTAAAAGAACGGATTCTTAAAAAGGGCATTTAATAAAACAACATGATTTGTAGGTGGGACCTACTAAGTTACAAGCGCTCTTCTTTGGTTGATAACATTGACAAAACATCAATTTAACCCGGATATAAAGATATCCAAGCCATGTCGAATGTGGATTGTCAACAAACACCCTGAATATGTTTTTATTTGCTACCTGCGCGTCCCCTGGGACGCAGGGAACGGGACACGCGCACGTCTGTTCACGTCCTAATAAATCATCGGGACAGCCTCTCAGATTATTATGCGGATGGATGGATTAAGTCACTGCCCTAAATCTAGTAGGAATACAAAAACAAAAATATCTTTAATATATTAAAATTCTTATCTAATCTATCTGTACCTAATTTATGGGCCTGTAATAACTATCACAGAGACATAATAACTTAGGTCTTAGGAATGACAACGCATCTGCATTTTGACCTCTGTATTTTGTGTAGATGTCTATAGGGACTGTGCGAAGTACTAGGTGGGGGTAATGTAATCGATCGCAGCGCCCATGGTGGCGAAAAGTAGCAATAATGTGGGACCTTCCATCTCAAAGAAATCTGTTTAGACTTGGATATGTAATTTTCATAATCACATTTAACCGCTGACAAAATGGTAAACAGCAGTTTTTGAGTTGTAAACTGCAAAAATATCAGTTAGAAATAAGAGTAAAGGTAGTAAAGGGAGAAAGAAAGAACGAACATATGTTTATTTCGAATAAAATTTTACAACCGTTTTGAATAGTCCTTAGAAGTCAATAATAACTTAAAGTGAAAAATTACTTATTACATAAAGTAAAAGTAAAACAGTTAATTAAGTAAATTAAAATAGGGATAAAATAAAACTTACTATTAGGTAAAATCATTTCAATTCCTTCCTTCCAAAAACTAGATAACAAGAGAAGTAAAAACTTATTCGTCAAAATCGAAATCTATGTATTTACTTGGCGGAGTTCCAAGTACAGTCACTATTGAGAAGAACTCCGATACCAAAGAAACTCAGTTGGAGCTCTTTTAAATTTTTAACTTAAGGCGTTAAGTAGCCTGAATGACCTTGGCAAAACGGAGCTTAACATATATTTGTCAAAATTTGAGCGATCTAGCGGATACTCACTGTACTTGGTCGAACAGATCAAAGATAAGTAATTATAGAGGAGACAAGCATTCTTGTGCTTAGTAATATGCATCACAGTGATAATACTACTAGAACGGTTTAACTATTTTGAATACAACAACAAACATTACAACCGTTCCATATTTATGTGTATAAAAGTGATCAAAGGGCACTTAACACTGGAATACCTACTTTCCGTCATCTTAAAAAAAAACAATTTTGTCGTCACCTATCATGCATAAAAAAATCAAAAGAATAAAGTCCAATTCAGACCTGAGCGTTATCCGCTGCTGACTACGGTAGCAAAACCGCATGGAGACGCGGTAAAATCGCTGTTCACACCTAAGCGGAAAGTTTCGCTACCGGTACGGGTAGCGAGCGAAACTTGCTTGATTTTTGCTCTATTTCTGCGTTGCGAGCGGTCTAATCTTCAATAATTCAAAAACTTATTTTTTTTATGTACATAAAAATGGTGGGCTATTGTGCTATGTATGACTCTATGGTGATAGAACTTTAATGAACGAGCTCGATGGCGTGAACACCTCCTTATCACCAACTTTACCTACCAGTGAATGATAATCTCCATGTCGACCGTTTATTATATTCTGGTAAGGTGGTAATATACAGTGGTATAGCTTTGGTGGCCAAGCTCCAGGGCAAGCGAGCACCACCACATTTCCCAATTTACATTTCATTAATGGTACCTACTGCAAGAGATAATAGTAGTTACGTAAGTAGAAAAATGGTAGATATCACCTATCATTACAAATCGAAGACGGCGGACATAATTATTTTTCGAAAATATGATATGGATTTCAATTTCACGGTTTCTTGGGGTACAGATTTTTCAAATCCAAGATGGCGGACAGATTTTTTTGGATCTTAATTTCATAGTTTCTTGGAGTGCTGATTACGAAAATGGCATCCATTTGCGAAACGGATGCCATTTTCGCAATCAGCACCCCAAGAAACCTCGAAATTGACACCCATATCACAGTTTGGAAAATAATTATGTCCGCCATCTTGGATCTGAAAAATGATGTCAGTTTCGTAATGAGCACTCCAAGAAACCTAGAAATTGATACCCATACCACTTTTTCGAAAAACAATTGTGTCCATGACGTCAAATCCTTATCATATTTCGATATGAAAAATCTGTCCACCATCTTGGATTTGAAAACAGGTGTCATGTTCGAAATCAGTATTCCAAGAAATCATGAATTTGATACCCATACCTCTTTTTCGAAAAACAATTGTGTTCGCCATTTTGGCTTTATTTAAATTACTATTCTTATTTTATGCCAACTACTATTTTTATTTCACTATTTTACTAGTTTTATTTCAACTAATTCTTATTTTACTATGGTCTAGCGGAACTTGTTTCGCCGGCTAGGCGGAACTTGTTTCGCCGAACAATGCCGCTTACCGATACAATACCGCTGTACCAACTCCCGCATCCCGCTCCCCGAGTCGATAGCGAATATTTTCAAGGCTAATATATATCTATTAGCTTTTCCTCGCTAGTTCATCTGCGGGCACTTCAGGTATAAATACAGTAATACACTCTTGAAACACCTTTAGTCCCATTAGTTTAATTCATTAGTTCGATCGTTGAACTGGTGAGCATTTTTTTTCTCATTCGTTCTACTGTCAGCAAAAAAACTTCCTCTACCTCTGAACACATCTGTAAACTATATATACTCTACCTGTGAACAAAATTTCATCGAAATCCGTTCAGCCGCTTTAGCATGACTGACCCACAACAAACAAACATCCATACTTTCACATTTATAATAGTAAGTAAGATTGAAAAATATCTGTAAGATTGTAAAATATCTTACATAAAAAATAGGTACCTACTTACTTACTCATATAATTTTGATAAGTAGCAATGTAGGTAAAGTACACGTAGGTATAGCAAGTATAAAGAGTAATCAACTATATACATGTATTCCTTCAGTTAATTCGTGTTTCTTTTTCTACGTCAACGATCCGTGTTTCAATGTCAATATTGTCAATGTATTTATATTCTTTGACAACAATATAAAACCAACTCGCGCAAAAACATAGGAAATGGGCACTATTTAATAAAATATTCAGTCCGTAAACACTCGTGTTGTATAGTAATATATATTTTTTGTTAGGTTTTACTCATAACTTCGCAGTAACATCCCAAAAGACATAAGATTTTATGTCGACAGCACGCTGTACATCCGCCCGTCACAAAGGGCCGTAGCCGACTAGCAATGTAGTCTGTGCGACTAGCCAACTGACGTTGACTGAGATTACAGTATGGCGGGACGAAGAAGCTCGCGCTCATGCACGGAAATTTCGACATTTTATTAATTTTCAGTAATAAAAAACACAAAAAAAATAAAACTCTTAAGTCAAACTGTAAAGAATTTAAAGCCTTTTCTTTTGCAATAAAAACGAAAGCAAAAAGATTGTGCCGTTTTGGAGAACATTCGCTTTTTATGACAAAAATGGGTGCATTTTGAAGTGGTTTTTTCTAAAAGGGGGTTACCAAATATAACATTCTGTTCAAGTCAAAATATTAATTGAATCCTTGCCTGTTATCGTGTATTTTTATATTGCGGATTCAATTAACAGTTTTTTCTAGAATTTGACTTAAATCATGTACGAATTTAGGCATTTCATCTATCTTAAGGCCTTAAGTCTAATTAATACAGATCAGAGTCATTCAAATCTAGTAATGTAAACGTAAGTAGAAATCAATAACTATCCACCTTAATGAAATATAGCACCGGCAGACCAGAACAGATCAGTCCCCACCATCAGCACCCGTTCATGAGTATGGCGCATGATCATGATCCACCCGCCGTAGTAAACGCAAGTTTTATCGATTGATTCTCAAGAGCTACTTGGAAAATTGAATAATACAAGAAATGCATGCAAACACGCTATTACATTTCACACTCGTGCTGCATTTTACTTAAATATTACGTCTATTACAACACAATCAAATTGATTTTGACTTCGAACTGAGATTGTTTATACCTAAAGAATTTTTGTAAGGTATCAAAATACATGTGTATCTTACGATGCCAGCTTGAATTATTGATCTCTGTCCTTGTTTTCTTCTTAATTCCTCTATATCAAGGACATGTCCAGCAGAAACCAATATTTTTCCTTTAAAGATTGTTTGTTCTTGAAATTTTATAGTGTGTGATACTCACAAACCCGGTTCCCAAATTAATACTCATTTCGATTTGAAAACGACATTTAATTTATTACTAGCGATACAAGAACAATTCTATATGTTTATAATAATTGCATGTAACCCGTAAAATAGATATATTGTCTTGTTTTACTGTAAAACTACAACTGAAAATGAACTAAACAAACCCTGACATATATTCGAAATAAAACACACTTTTTGAATAAATTTTACTCAGCTCGTTTGATTTGAATGATCAAAAATTGTTTCACAACCATATCTCCACCCAAGTTAAGGTATCAGAGTAATTTTGGAAGAAGATTAATAGATAATTTTCGATTATAATAATATTTTATCAAAATTTCGCGGTAATATGTCATTATGGTCAGACAAGCAACGGTCCCACAAATTTTGCGGACGCTAAGTGGCGCTGAACTCATGCATGGTCCCTATAGTCTGCAGTTTGTGAACAGAATGCTTGTTTGCCACCTTTTTGACATCAAAAAAACAACGGGTTGCCACCCGGGAATGCCGGCAGCCGTGAAAACTTGAATATTAACGTTGTACATTGTTGATATTTTGAAATGGTTAGGAAAAAAAATTGCACATATTGCTCCAATTATCAGTATAAATGTACTATCATATATGTGATAACATACAATATTAATTTATTGCGCTATCGTAAAAAAAAACATGACAATTTTTACCTATTACATATAAAAAAATATGACAGAAATATTACAATTATTTTACATTATTAGAACGAAGGAATGCCAATAAAGGCAAATAACAATGACGAATAGGTATTAAGCGGAAGGCAGAGTCTGCTTTTTTATTATCTAAGTACTTATATTTAGAATTGTATACGATATTACGACGATTACTAACAGGATAGCATTTACCGAAAATTATTAAATGAATTTGTATCAATTTAAGCAACAACACAATTTCATAGTCAAATAAGCGTAAAATGAAGGCCACACAAGACAAACGTTCGATTGATGTGACGTTTTTGTAGAGATCGCGGTGTGAGATAGGCACGACGGGGTGGTCCTGTCCCAACCATGACGACCGAGCTTCACCCATGGCACTTTTCGCACCAAAGAAAGCACCTTATCTCCAATGAAGATAACGTTACCATAAACAACAGTAACTATTCTTTCTCTATGAAATGATCCTTTTATCCTTTTGTGGCAAAATATGTGAGATCGCCAATAGATGACTTCTCAAAAAGTATGTAAATATACCTAGAAATTATATAGTAATTAAAAACAACAGAGCGACTTAATAAATACTTTTACATTTTTCATGTATCCCACGTCAGTGGGTTTTTTTTAGGTGAAAATTATCTATCACCGTTACTCACTGGTAAGTGATATCTGTCACCTGTAAACAACTGAAAAGGCAAAAAATGCTACAAGCATTAATGAGGGCAAATACGTTGCTGTTACGTCTAAAATGATGTCGACGATGATGATGATTAGATACCAAATTAATGGCCTAATCAATCCCGCCTACTGTGTCTGACCATCTAACCAGAGGCTTCATTTTGTAACGCAATTAGATTCGTAATTGTCATTGGTACTGAATCGCTTCGCTGTCTCGCTCTGACATAGGCCACGTGCATTGGTTAAAGTAAAACATCGAAGCGATTCAATCGCGATCCAAAGACAATTAAATTACCACTAATTAAATTACGAAAACTAAACCCCAGAACACAACAGTGTGGAAGACTTCAATTTGACGACACAATGACATAGTTTAGGAAATTAGGTGGCTAAGTTAGTTCAATAGAGTGCCAGCAAATAACTCTTTCTAAACATTAAGCTCGTACTTTAAACGTAATTTCATGTCGTGACAAAGTATAACACATTTAACCACAAATGTGCGAGATTCCGACACGATGTACGTAATAAACACTCCACCACGCATGTGACTGCAACGAAGATAGTATCAAAAGGTGACCGCTCAGACCCCAAAACCTTTTATGGCATTCACTGATCATTCTCGCTGCACTAGATTACTGAAACTTAATAGAAATTGTGATATTATTTCTCCCCCTTTCCTCATAGCGTTCGTATTAGATCATTTTAATTAATTATAACATTTGATGATAAGCAATAAGTATATAATGCAACCCTGCCTACCTAAAAAAATAACACTTAGATGTTTCAATACAGATACGGTACCATGCCACTCCTAAAGCCTGAAATCTTTTAGGTACCTCTTTTAGATTGCCGTCATTCAGATTACGTAATTAGTCGTTATTGTTACCTATTGGATCGCGATTGAATCACTCAGTTGTCTTGCTTTATCCAATGCAGCGCCTATTGGATATGACAATACGCATGTGTTAGAGCAATAGAGCGACATCGCGATGCAATAACAATTAGGACGACTTACGTTAGCACAATTTTCGCCCTGGTGTCCAACTTAATGCGAATACCTATAAAGGTGTAACAATAATTTATGATACACAGGAACAAAGAACTGCAAATGACTGCTTCTTGAATCAAAACACTGTTTGTTAAAAATGGAGTCAAAATCTCTACCCACCATGTTGTTCTAAAATTGCAGTAAGTATATTATTTTCGTAATACTTAATGATATTGATGTAAAAAAGGAAAGTGGAATTGCACTGTATACATATTTCTGTGAAAAAGCTTAAGGGATTACAGTAATACCGATTCTGCCTGCGCTCAACGCAACTGCCTTACGACTAAGGCATCAGACTGAGCAAATGCTTGGTGGCTATGTGGTGGCTATGACCAAGCATTTGCTGTCATTAGCTCAGTCGTATGCCGATATTTCTTTTAGATCTTATAAAATGTTCAAGGAACACATCGCTTCTCAAAAAATGTAACAAGAATAGAGTGTGATAGGCGGCGTCACGTATCGCGGCGATGGTATCCCAGACGCGGCGTGTTCGGTACGCGTTACATCTCACACGAAATAGGTCAATTAAGACGTGGGAGTACGCGACACGTGACCGTAACGCGATCGTGCCACGATACGACGCGGTGTTGCGTTTGACGCCTTTATTTATCTAAAACTTCTTGTAGACGAGATAATATGAGTGCCCCCGTATGGTTTGTCACGCGTCACCTTCTAATGTCTGTGGAATTACTTACTCGAATGATAATACTATGGTAGCTTACACTGACGAATTAGTTCATGAATTAGGTACTAAGTGACATCAACCACCCGGTTGGTCCAATGGTTTATAACGATCGCTTGATCTCAGACACCGCGGGTTTGATTTCCGCAGCGATACAAATAAGAGTATTTGTATGACTTACAAATATTTAAGTCATCACTTAACATCAATGTGAACTGTATTCTTGTTTACCACTTCCATTTCATAAAAAAAACAATACACGAGTTGTGACAAGATTTATCACTAATGCAACAGGGTCGAGCAAAAGGGAAAGTGTATTAGTATTTATCGAGCACATTTTTTAACTTCAGATGGTCACTGAGAATGACCACTAAAAAACACAATAATACTTTGTCTGACCCAAAACCGACGAGGTTTAGGTATCATTTACAATACCGCTAAGTCACGATGTAAGAAACATTCAGACAAACCGATTGCAAAATAAAAAAAAATTACGGCAGTTTTTTTTATTTTTTATTTATTTTATAAGGACTCCAACAAGTTTAACCTCCAGCAGTTTAACGACTGCTATTTATCGATAGCAACCGGGACCGACAGCTTAACGTGCCCTCCGAAGCACGGAAACGCACATTTTAATTTGTCACTAGCGGTCACCCATCACACACCCGATCACGCCCGTATCGCTTACCGAGTAGATCGCTTACGACCTACACCAGCCGCGGAGCCATGCGCGCTTCCGATAGCAATAGTATAGTATAACTGGTGGTAGAGCTCCAGTGACAGAGCTCGCGGGCGTAGGCACCACCGCATAACCTTATTTACTTGCCGCTAAATGGTAGTGTTCAGCACTATCGTGGTCCGGTCAGGTGGTAATGTACCGCCCTGTAATTTCCGGCACAGAGGCATAACACCTTGCACCTCAGAAGTGGTAACGTATCTGCATTTTGACCTCTGGTCTTTGTGTGGGTATCTATAGACGGCAGTCATCACTTAACATCATTGTGAACTGAATCCTTGATTGCCACTTCCATTACATTAAAAAAAATATATATATATTTCCAAACTTCGTGTTTAAGGTTAATAAAGGAAGAAAAATACCTCACTCTAGGAGAAATACCTGGGCGTGTGTATCCTCACATCATTAACAATAGAGATGCGTTCCCCTCCGGAAGCACTGCCTACAAATACAACACGCTCAATAACGCGTTGCGTATTGCGAACACCGTTTGCAACGAGCTCTTATTATGGTTCAATAGATTTTAAAATTAAGCTTAAACTAAAAAATAAAACGAGATTTGACGTGAAGATACATACGATCACCGGGCACATTTCACAAGCTCCGAGAATACTACTAATTAAAAAAAGCAAATAAACATTTACTCTGCAATCCAAAACCTCTGCCTTGCAGTAATGAGATGAGAGACATACTACTACACCATCTACCTATATCATTGATTTAATTAAAACTCTTGGTTACAATAAAGCTAATTAAGTACGTTTTCAGCAAATAAAAAGTTTAATTTGCCTTTTCATACGAGATTTCGCTATAACACCGCGGAGGCGCCTAAAGAGCTATTTTTATATCGTTTATTTTGTAGGTGCTGAAGGTGGCAAATAATAACGTTCCTACGTTCACGTAGATGTTACCTAAGTGACGACTGCAGTCTATAGTCATCTGCATAAAAACCAGAGATCAAAATGCAGATGCGTTGCCACTCCTAAGACTTAAGGTGTTATGTCTCTGTGATAGTTATTACGGGGCCATACATTACCGTCATTACAGTACCGTAGTAAGTAAAATTTTAATCGAATTTCAGAATAACTAGCTGACTAACAAAAATATTGTTCAGTATCCACGCGGACGAAGAAGGCACAGCTAGTTATTCTTAAATTCAATTCAAATTTTACTTACTTGTGTGTGTTTGTGTTGTGTTTATGTGTTTATCTTTTATCTTCAAAACTGTATTTTTTTTTTAAACTCTGTATTATATCCAAAAGCATCGGTGGATGCAATTGTTAATGAAATGCCGGCAGTGAATTTATATTATTTCTTACGACGAAATAATAACATTCACGAACACTTTTTGTATGATGCATCATTAAAGTCACGTACGTTGCTTGTTTTGTCACACAGAAAACACGCCTTCATCTTTAAATCATTTAATTTTACATTAATAAAGTAATTTGATAGTTGAGAAAAGGAGCATCCCACGCATGCGGTACAAGAGGTGCGGTCAAGTGCGCAACGGCTGCCGTGATTTTTCAAAGTCTTTACATATATGTATTGCCGTGAAGTGGACAATATTTTATTGAAAAAACAAGTCAACGAAATTTTATCCCAAAAATAAAAAAATATTTAAAAATACTTGCGGTTACATGTTGATAGGCAACCTAGTGGATTTATATTCTCTGGATCATAAATATGCGTAAAAAATGGGTTTGCAGCATAAACTTGATGAACGAAATGTTTCTGTTATGGGATCGTAATCTATATCTTATTTGTAAACAGAAAGTTTTTTCTTATCCATGTCATGGTTTACATATTTGCGAGAATCCAAATCCATGGACTTCGTCCATTAACAATGTAAATACTTCCTTATTTTAATATTGCCAAATATTTTTTACCAATTGACATTAAACCAAACAAAATAGGTTCTATGGCAAATCCGTGGGAAATTGTAAGTGGGTAACTGTCCGTCGCTTATCAGAACACAGCATGACGGATGCGGGCATGAGCTCGGTGTGACGAAACGAGAGCCATGCCAGCTTTGGTGACAATTCCGCGCGGCCTCAGCGCCCAATACGCCGAGGTCACTTACAAGCCCGCTACTAGAGGCACCATGCTTTGTATGTGATGAAAAACGTAATTTAAATTTGGAAAAATACATATCTACCAAATTCCAGGTTATTACAACCAGTAGTTTCGGCACTTTCGGCTGTGCGTCGTTTGTCAGTAACTCAGGGCAATATTCACAGACTGCACTAAGACTTTACTTAGGATAAAAGTGAAACATAATCATCATAATAATTTCAGCCTAAAGTCGTTCACTGCTAGACAATAGCCTCCCTCAAAGATGCCCACAACGAATGGTCCTGGGGTGCGACCGCCTATCGACATTGCTATTGTCGTAGTCATTACTGTCAAATTTTCATGTCGATTTGTAGCTCCTTTAAAAGCAGTAGTGATAATCTGACCGTTATTCTTGCTTTCATAGGTGAGAAATAAGCCATAATGGTATATTATTTCGATTATTGCTATTTAGTTAAAACAAAAATTGACATGAATATTTGACAGCAATGACAACGACAATAGCAATATCGATAGGCGGTCGCACCCCAGGGCTGCCTTCATCCGGCGAGTGTCCGGGATCTTCACCAGGTCATCAGTAATCTAATATCCAATTATTTCGTTTTATAAATGTGACAAAACTGTAATTGTTTTGGGAAGAATATCTCCCGTAAAGTATAAATGTACCCATACGATTACCTCACTTTTAATTTACTTTAGGTACTGTATACAGTAAAAAACCTCATCTAACAAGTTTATATCTTCACTGGCAAAGTCAAAAAAAGGACTTAAACCATTGTCACCCCATTTAAATCTGCCACAATCCAGCTGCCCATGGCCTAGGCAGTATGCTCGTGATCCACAATTGCCACGACGCGTCACGCGGCTTTTTTGTGACAACTCGGTGAGTTATGCTGCGTTAGTCTATAAGGCCCTGGATATTTCACGCTCTGTCATTTAACGACCATTACATTGAAAAAATAAAGGTTTGTAGGTACTGTAATGCATTGTTCACTTAGCAAATGTGTAATAAACATTTAGACGAAGGATAGGATACTATTATTTTGTAGATATTTATTTGGACAATCTGCCACTTTGGTCCAACAAGCGATTTAGCATCGCATGTGGCACATGCAAGGTATTAAGTATTTCTAACGTAAATCAGTCAACCTAAAAGTAACAGAGAAGAGTTTAGAGTCTGAGAGAAAACACTAGATTTTCGTACGTCTTTTATCTACATTTAACTTATTTTTTTTTAATTTTATTTTAAGTAATATAAAAGCAAAAGGTCACCTATCACGAAATATCGAAAACTGCTTGACGTACAAAGATGAAATTTAGCAGGGAGGTAGTTTATACGTAGTAGAGGTCCGCTAAGAACGGATATGGCGAAAATCAGGATTGTGGTCCTAATAAGGCTTTACATTTCTCGAAAGTTTTTCATTTTCTTGTTAAAAACTTTTAAATTGGGCAAGAGTTCATAAACTATTTAGCCCCCCCCCCACTCATGAAAAAGATTCGGTAGCAGACATAACATGTTTTCAAGTCAAAAACGATATCCACACGGGTGAAGGCGCGGGCAACAGTTAGTAATGTTATTATTTGCACTGGTGCCAACGTCAGCGTTACCACATTATACTATCCACCGAAAGAAGCATTATAATCCACGTAAAGGGAACAGGAATCCCAAACAACCAGTTTTTTACCGCATAGATGCAAATTGTGTAGAGAGCATTACCTACATTGATGTAGGTACTATCAGAAATTGGCTTGGCTGGCGGCTTGACCACATGAACACACTATCTAGTGGTAATAAAAGCTATGTTTGATTGATTTTGAATATGCAGAGAGTTCCCTAATTGTAAGTTCCTTAATTTGCACATTCGCTCAAACATTACTAATGTTTTAAGATGACTGTGTACGGTGAAAGCCAACTAAGAATATCTTCATACGGCCATATTAGCTACGCCATGCTATGTGCACGATGACCCAATAGCATGGGCTAATATGGAATGTTCTAAGGAAAAAGCTATGACAATAACTAAGGATCAAACTTTTTACAAGGGCATAAAAAAAAAGCTATTTAACTCTAATTATTTATAAAGTACAAAAATTCTATCACATTATCAAACGAAATCGGTTCAAACATCTACTGGCGGCGTCTAAGCAATTTGCGGGCGATTGTAAGGGGATTGCGCGTTCGACGGGCGAATCGGCACGTAGTTCCGGCCGCAGCGGAGTTGCGCCGGCGCAGGTGAGATGCTGCGGTCTCGCTCCGTCGCCGGCACCTGCCTACTAGCATGAGATACGGTATTACAAATAAAATTTTAGTGGTTTTGTCTTCAGTAAAATCGATTTGCCCTTGAGCCTTGCAATTACATACCTAGTTGTACTAAAAAATGTTACTTGTGTATTTCCTGTACTTTTACTAAATATAAAATCAACTTTCAAAGAGAAGAAAACAGAGATATAGAAAAAAATCACTTACTATCCACTAAGCACCCCATTTTGGCTATTTATCTCTTTACTCAATATCTAAATAATCATCAAATAACAAACTATGGTATACATTTTTCAACTGTATCTTAGACTATACACGCTTCATGCTCCACCACCGCACTGCACCACGGTAACAAACCGCTGGTTTTCTACCGATTTTCCAACTTGTAACGCCCATCGACGAATGTTTGTAACTGATTCAAGCTTTTCATGCGGGAAAGGCATGAATTGCTTTCAACGCCATTTTAACTTGTATGTATCCTGCTGTACTAGAACTGCTGGATTAAGACTTCTTGATGCCCTTAGCGATCTACGCCTATGTGCCCCTTGTTTTTTCGTGAAGAGCAAAAAAAGGAATTAAGTATAGTGTACACCATTTCGCAAGAACATTGCGGGCATACCCTTTTTTTTTGCTCATCAAGGACACGCACTATCTTGCTCTCTCTGGTGCCCTCCAAGACATGATAGCCTAAGAAGCAATCGTTTGGTAGATTAATATATTTGTACCATTTTAGAGACTCCGCATTAGCTGCAGCAGCGCCGGAAGAACGCGCTGTATTTGGAAGGTGGGATGGCGCGAGGGTGTGAACACAGTGAACGCAGATTGCATCCCTCTCCAAGGATCTACCCATCTTTAAAGGCATAAGTGGCATGCCGTCTAATCTCTTGTCATCATCACGCGCCAAGACATTGGGTTCCAATTTGACTTTTACTTTACAGAAAATGTATGAAAAAAGGAAAAACATAACCGACTTTCTAATTTAACCAAAAGATATTAGATTACAACTGGTATAGTGGGTCGGCAACTCGGCAGTCGGGTAAGATAAAGTTTACGAGATATTTGCATAAAATAACCTCAAGTGTATCCCCAGCTCGGACAGGAAACCCCCGCCCTTCACAACCCGACAGTTGCGCACTTCCGGTGGCCGGTTACTTGAAAATGCGACTTAGATGAACTTCCGCCTTTTAACTGTTCTCATGGAGAGAGGGCACAATACAAGCACGAAGACTTAAGTAGTTGTATTTATTCGTTTGTGTTTCAGTAAATAATTTATATCTAGAGTCAATAGGTTCTTTTGGTTTAGTGAAATTAAGGTGTTTGCTAAAAATGTAAAGCGTTATAAAAATTATAAATGTACATATATTTTTTTATGTAATGAAAGTGGCAAACAAGCATGTAGTTCACATTGATGTTAAGTGATGACTTCAGCCTATAGACACCCACACAAAGACCAAGGGTAAAATGCAGATGCGTTACCACTCCTGAGGCCTAAGGTGTTATGCCTCTGTGCCGGAAATTATAGAGCCGCACCTTACCAATTACACTACCATTTAGCGGCAAGTATATTGTAGGTAGTGGCTACGCCCGCAAACTCCGTCACTGGAGCTCTACCACCAGTAAAAATACATGAAGTATGATACCACCAGTATAATACATGAGGTATGTCATCAAAGAGGAAATATACTATGTAGAGCTATAGAGACTTTAGAAATTAAGTTACACACTTCAAACACACCGTCACCGTAACCGATACCGATATATTATTATTCATATATCCGTATCCATCTATACAGGTCCGGAATATCATATCCGTAACATCCCTAAAATTGATACAGAATATTTTCATAAAGGATGCAACTCTTATGAAATCGGAACAACATTTTAGAGATTTGCTTCTTAAAACATTGAAGCCACAATTTAAAGCCACTATTGAAGGCTTATTGATGATTTTGCTTGAGGTTGACTTGAACAAAGAAAGAGTTTTCCGTAACTCATGGACCATGTTAGATGAACAAAAATGCAAAACAAACCGAAACATGAGATGATAAGGAATGTGAAGACATACAATAACAACACTAGTGTTAGGGAACCGCAGGAAATACCGAGGGAGCCAAGACGTTAGCTCCGAACTAGCGCACAATAGCAATAACAAACAAAGGAGATGAGACACTTGGAATAGATTTGTAAACATTATACAAACCTTGCGTACATTACTCATGTTATGATACAACAAATGTTAGTTATTTCACTATATTTACTAAGTATTAAGATTACTTTTATTAATTGAATTGCAAGTAAAATCAATGTTATCTAGAAATAGGCGGAGATAGTGCTTTTGTAACGGATCTAAATAAATCAGAAGAAAAATAAAAGTGTTTTCTCATTAGACTGAAATACTGCGAACAATGATACACTCTTGTATTTCTTAAAGGAATAGGCAGAGTAGTATACGTGCGTTCAGGAATTCGAAACTACGATTCATTAGTCATACTTTTATGAAGTTGGCAAATTTATCTACAACGACATTTTAAATTTGTAAAGTCAAAATGTCATGCACCAGAACTTGTTTAGATGCGTTGTTAACCCCATTGAAACGCATTCTTTTGTTATAAAATTCTCAGTGACAATCAAATCAATTTTACATTTAGTATACATACAATTTACAGGTAGGCAGATAATGAGTATCCGAAAAATTGGTTGCGCACGCGCCGATTAAGACATCAACAATTTATTTATCACCTGCTTCATTATTGTCCGGTGCAAACCCACCTGACCGGCTTGTGGTTTTCACCCCTACATAATCGATTAGATGCTTGCTATGGGTATTCGCTTTTATCTATTGTAATACCTTACTGGCATAAATTACATAAAAGAAAAGTATAGTGTTCATTGCTGGCGGAGTAAGAGTAGGAGAGCACGAGTAAGTGTGATAATGTTAAATAACATCACATTCCGAATCCGATTACATACATGCTAATGTACGTCTCCACATTTTTTGGCCGGAAGACGAAAGAGCTTTTACCTTATTTTATTAAAGAGGGCTGAATTACCAAAATTCGACTGCAAATTTACCGCAATGTAAGGTAAACTAAATCAAACTACTTTGATAATTTCTGCTTTTATTTACCCTTAGAAGAAATATGGTTCCTCTATTGGAACAAAGAAATAACTTTCACACTACGACAGAATCTTCGTGGTAGGTAGGTACTTTTCAGAACTACACAACACACAAACACTTCTTAAATTGAATTCAGTAAGCGGAGTATAATATTATTTATAAATAGGCGAGAAATAAGTAGGTACCACAAAGTTAAATACAACGGTAAAAAATCAAATAGGTATGATTGTATGGGATTTACGTCTCAAATGTTAAAAGTAATCATAGCCACAATAAGGACGGTGATGAGCAATAAAGAACCAAATGCGCTAATTTTCAAATATTTTGAACGTGACTGGGGAGTTTGGATTGACCGCAACACCCGCGAAGTTATTGTAATTGTGTTTTCCCATAAAATTGACTACAAATTGACAACTATATTACATAGAGAGCATTTTTTTGACCTAATGATTATACCAGAGAATATGAATACTCGAATATAAAGGTGAACTCATCACCTTTAGACAAAATGTATGCTTTGCTTTGTAACAAGGTAAATTAGGTATTATTTACCCGATTAAAAGTGGAAAACACCACTGAAATAAGAAAACTTAAGTTTTTCAAAGTAACGCTCAATAATCTTTATACATGTGAACGTATAGAGCGTCATGGTCTTTGACCAAGCTCTTTAAATGGAGATTAAAAAAAAAAAAAAAAAAAAATCTTTATACAATAGTGTTCAGGCAACGATGGGAGGAATATTGACTGAAAAGTGTTATTATAGTTTTGCAAGCATGCCGGGCACCATAGAATTATTACCTCTATGCCGGGCACATGAATAAGTGGGTACTTAGTCTGAATGGACCAAAAAAAATGGACCGTGGTCCAAATCGTAATCCAAAAAACGTCTACGTCCCAAATTACCGGTCATAAAAAATTGTTTACAAATCCATACACCGAGTACATTCGGATACTAACCCTGAGACTGCTGTTTACCCAAGCTGTTTTATTTCATCTTTAATAATTTGAATATTAATTCCATATTATTTTAATTTTATAGGATTTAGTTTAGATTTATTATTTTTTCTTACCTCTGACAGAAATCACGGGACCACAAATGACTTAACCTGACTCTACATATTTTATGTATGACCATACAGTACACATCGATAAAAAGGGAATGGTGCACTCCATATAAATAGACATAAAAACTAGAGAAATTAAGGCAGATGTGTTGCCACTTAGACTTTACTCAGGTTTTACTGGTGGTAGAGTTAGTGTAGGAACTCGAGGGCGTAGGCACCACTGCATTACCTAACCTATCTGCCGCTAAATGATAGTGTTTGGCACTATCATGTTCCGGTTAGATCCGCTAATGTATGGCCTCGTAATAACTATCACAGAGACATGACACCTTAGGTCTCAGAGGTTTTTTATGTAGATGTCTATAGGCTGCAGTCATCGTTTAACATCAATGATCTGCATGCCTATTTGCCGTACATAAAAACAAATCTTGCATGTACGTTGCCATCTAATTCTAATACGGTAACGTTGAACTAGTAACATAATTGTGTAACCAAGAAACGCGGGGCAAAAATTGAACAACCGCTCCAACTGGTGGGTTCGATCCCCGCACTGGAACAAACATTTTAGTGGCCAACCAGATATTATTATTTGCTTCGGTTCTGGGTGTTTGTTCATGTATCGTATCCGTATTTTTTTTTTTTTCAAAATGTTCAGTTAAGAGTTTTTAGAGAAAATCAGCTGTGACTGACGGTCAGATAGACAAACGCACGAGTGATCTTCTGAAGGATTAGTTGGTTGGATGGAAAATGATTTCATTCCACTGAGTAAAGTTTTATCAATTACCTATATAAAAAAATATTATAAAAGCATGAGCTGTAACAATCGTATCATACATTTGATCGTCTCCAATATATACCTACGCGGAATCAAATATTCCTTACAACTTCCATTCTCGGAAGTTACTTCTGGGTTACTAGTGGGTTTATGAGTACAAAATCTATCCCAATATAGATTAAATCGATAGAACGGTCTTATAAAACGGACTTGGAAGGCTGCGTCATTGAGGAACGGATGAGCTTCCTATTTTTGGGTGGTCGAGGCTGAGTTAATTTCACGGATTTTAGCAGCCATTACTGACTTTACATTGCTATAGTTTAATCTTACATTTGGTTGAAATAAACATAATTAGGTACACTTACCTACTTACTGGATAATCTGATTTGATTCGTAATTAACTTAAATAGTAATGTTTGACCTCGTAAACTAATCAGATACTCATTCGTCTTAGGGATGCGCTCTGAGACTTTCAATATAGTTTTTAACATACATATATAAAAAAGTCACTTCACGCCTGTAATCCCCAAAGGGGTAGGCAGAGATAAATGCATGCATTCAAGCATACATGCAAACTCTCACGATTTATTATATAGTATATATATATATATATGTGTGTGTTTAAATCATAGATAGGTATATACATACATATCTAATATATAAAATTCTCGTGTCACAGTTTTCGTTGCCATACTCCTCCGAAACGGCTGGACAGATTCTCATGAAATTTTGTGAGCATATTGGGTAGGTCTGAGAATCGGCCAACGTCTATTTTTCATAGCATTTTTGGACATTTTTTTTTAATTTTCTAGGGCAATACGAAGTTAGCCGGGACAGCTAGTCTCTAATATAAAATTCTCGTGTCACAGTTTTCGTTGCCATACTCCTCCGAAACGGCTTGACCGATTTTGATGATTTTTTTTGTGCTTATCCGGTATCTATGAGAATCGGCCAACATCTATTTTCCATGACATTTTTGGACATTTAATTTTTTTATACCTCTAAGGCGATACGAAGTTCGTCGGGGCAGCTAGTATATATATATATATATATATATATATATATATATATATATATATTAGTATTTTAACACACATGACTGTGAAATTAGTTTTAGGATACCTATACTTAGTTGTGCAACAAATGGCAATAACAAAGTAACAGTTTAAGAAATCTGTATTCTAAATATAATTCTATAATACCTAATTAGAATTTAGGATTGTTTATAGTTGGGTATTACCCAGATAGTAAACAAACACGCAATCTGTGGTATACCTGCTCTGTGTTATAAACTGAAATCTAAATAACAAGAAAAACAGAAAAAAAAATTGAAATGATAGGTATGTTGCTAATAATCGTCTGGAAGGCATGTTTTATGTTATGTGGTTTGTGGGAATATTCCCTACTACATTCACTGACAATAACTAAGAACCCAAGGTAACACAGATATCTAATGAAAAGAATATGAAAAATTGAGCCGTAAATAAGTCCACGAAGGTTTAATTTACATTTCGCTTGCCGACATTGAATCTTAAAGAACAATGGCGAACTCCCATACATGTTTTTATGTCAGTGAAATACTCACCGTCTTCAGCTCAAAAATATTGCATAGTATTCAACATCAATTCCTGAGTTGCGTGATATACAGTTTTTTCGTCAAAACGGCCAGGAAAAAATGATAAATAGGTTTTTAAGTTTTATAGGTTTTGTTACTGATATCAAGTTGTGAAGCAAAATCGGTCTCTTTCGGAAAAATCGGCTGCTTCCAACAATCATACAAGAAGAGCAATATCTATTCCACAAACAGTCCTCAAATTCTAAAAAATCCTAAATAATCGAAGAAAACACCACACACAAAACAATAGAAGATACATACATACATACATACAAAACAATACACCGCAAAAAGTGTCAGAATCTGACAGAAGTGACAGATAACACTAGCACTGAATGACAGACAGCGGACAGATTAAAAATGATTCGATTCAATTTAATCAATCACATTGATTAAATTGAATTGAATGCCAAACTGGAGACATTCAGGAATGATTATGATTGATTTAATCTAGTTATATCGGACGAGTAGTAATAGTATATAGAAATAAAAATACTTTTTTTGGTATCTGTTATAGTATACACAATATATAGCAATATGTTCATATACAACATCGATTTTGGAATCGATATTTCGCATAAATAACGTTCAATTAAATTCTTTTTTTTTTTTTAACCTAGCCTTTATGAAATTACATAATTTGTTCAAAAAGCGTAGAAAAAAATTTAAATACGATCTGTGCAAATGGTTTATATAGACGCTCCAACTTTTTACACATAAATTTTCGCCATTGTTCTTTGTGTATTTAGTGAAATAGAATAACAGTGCGAAAACACGACCTTTCAGGTTGCCTCCAAAACTTCATTGTAAATTTTCTGGTAAAGTAGCCATCGCTTTACTCGAATAACTTGACTGTAACTCACTTGACTGACATATTATACTTGATAACTTATATACTTGATACTTACTTAATATACTTGATATTATACTAACTTTGACGCTGCATAATTAAATACGAAATATCGTTTTACTTGACACTGGCAATATGCGTAATAGCGATGCCATAATAACAAAAAAAAAATGATTTGACAGATCACTGGAAGTGGTGTCGAATACTGTCGAAGAGACGCCAATTTGTAGCGAAATTGTTACGCACTCATAGCATAGGTAACTGTCTTATTACGAGTAGGTATTCGTATTTCTGTGACTGCAACCTATTATAAATATTGTAGATGCGAATGCTGTTACTATTTTCTGCTGTAGCCCAAAATATGCGTATAATCTAAACGCTACATCTTTTCTTCAGATTGCGTCTGCCTACACTGTAAGGTACTTGGCGTGGTAAAGGTATATATAGGTACATTGTGTCTTCTTTTATATAGTTTGAACGACGTTTCAAAATGTTTATGTTCCAACACTTCCAAAACCGTAGAGGTATACTTGAAAATCGTAGTAAATATCGACTTAAAGGCTAGCTTTGTTGAGGAATATGCGCCGCATGGGTGCTCACGTGGGTGCAATGGGCGGGACTCAGACGCCCACCGCAACGCCCATCGATGCCACGCCTTTTCTATTTTCATTTAATTGTGTTATTCCTTTTATCATAACATCCTTATAAGAACAACTAAAGACAGATGTAATATGCAACGAATATTTGTTAATGCAAAATTATAGGTACCCTGAATGAATCAAATAGGTATCTCAGATGGCAAAGAACAAAGTATTTTTTTATCTTCTTTAACATATATGAACGTTTGGTAATTGATCATGGGTTTTGTAACTTTTGTACTACATGATACCTACTAACTGCTTACGCAATACGCAGTCTAAAGCGAGCGCGATATCCTGCTACACACTCATTCCATTTTTCTTTATAAACGTCTATATCTATAAAGGACGACCAAATAAGAATAACTATAGAAATACAAGGATCTAAATAGATTGATTATAGGAAATACAATTAAAAATGAAGATGTAAGAAAGAGACTTTGTGTGAATGATAGTATCGGTGTTAAAATGAAAAAAGGCATGCTCCGATGGTTCGGGCATATAGAAAGAATGTCGAATGAGCGAATGACTAAACAGATATACAATGCGAATGTGGATGGTTGCAGAGGCCCAGGAAGACCAAGGCTGACCTACCATGACCAAATAGGTCGAGTTCTGTCTGATGGTGGGGTCAAAAGTCTTAGGAATCGGCGTGCATGTATGAAGAGAATGATGAAGGTAGACGAGGCACGAGAGGTTTGTCAGAACCGGGATGTCTGGCGCTCTACACTCTCTGCCTACCCCGTTAGGGACTTGGCGTGAAGATACATACATACATACATACAATTAAAATACAATATAAATAATAGGTATAAACTCAATTTCGGTTTAACAGACTCTGTCGCGTATTACACACAATAAAATCACTAAACGGGTAATGTTAATAAGCGGTATGCACCTCACTCGAGATTCGTAGAGAATTGACCCAG
Source organism: Macrosoma leucophasiata (assembly GCA_036365455.1). Taxonomy (NCBI): domain Eukaryota; kingdom Metazoa; phylum Arthropoda; class Insecta; order Lepidoptera; family Hedylidae; genus Macrosoma; species Macrosoma leucophasiata. The sequence goes on along the minus strand of JAWQUS010000009.1, from coordinate 12,757,822 downwards.
TCAGATATCTGTCTTAATTTATTTTTTGCAACAACACCTGTCATTTAATTATAACCGTTTAAGGGACTTTTAGGACACTCTTAACTAGGGTTACCAATCGTAGCGTATATTTAGGGTCTCCGTTCTATGTACAGACAAAGAAATGTTAGTATGCGAAAATACTACCTATACCTATTTTAGAACAATAGCTCAATATTTGTATTTTGCAATTTACGAACTTGCTCTTGATTTATATTAATTTAAAACTTGACTGTCATAAATCGTATTCTATTCAGGATATTATCTCGGCAGTTCTATTCAGAACAGGAAATTACTAGTAGGTATTTATAAAAAATAAATAAGTAAACAATATAACTTAAGTCTATTGTTTATTCTTTGAGGCGTTCTATCTTTTTATGGATTTTTTTAAATACCTACTATTTTCAGACAAAACACGTTAACAACCCTACTCTTAACTGGCACTGATAAGAGAAGGTAGAAGATGGGAATCAATGTGATCCTAAGTAAGTAGGTACCTATTGTATTTCCTATTGTTATTCGCTTTAATTTTATATTTATAATTAGACCTAGACCTATCACAAACAAATTATATTATTTCCAAGTGATTAAATAAATGTTTGAGTTTGTAATTATAATAATCACAATTTTTATGCTTACAAATATATGACTACATAACTGGTGGTAGAGCTCCAGTGATGGAGCTCGCGGGCGTAGGCACCACCGCATTACCTAATATACCTACTGGCCGCTAAATGGTAGTGTTCAGCACTATCGTGTTCCGGTCCACCTGACCGGAACACGATAGTGCTAGTATATAGTAGTAATGTAGTGAGATAGTGATAGTAGTAATGTACTGCCCTGTAATTCATTAAGGCACAGAAGCATAACACCTTAGGCCTCAGGAGTGGTAACGCATCTGCATTTTGACCTTGGTCTTTGTGTAAGTGTCTATAGGCTGCAGTCATCACTTAACATCAATGTGAACTGCATGGTTGGTTGCCACTTTCATTACATAAAGAAAAAAAAGGAAAAAAATATTATTCGATTTACTACCGCCATACCGCCCTATTCGAATAGTTAGACTGTCGTTGTTCGGTTGACTGACTTCACTGACGGAAGTCAATTCTCCTCCACAAGTGAGCGTTGGGGTCATCATGTCCCGACAATCCCTTAAGTACCTACATTTTTAACAAACGTGATTTTACTTCTTCCTTTTTAGGGTTCCGTAGTAAACAAGGAACCCTTCGCCATGTCCGTCTGTCCGTCTGTCTGTCTGTCTGTCTGTCCATCCGCGGTTTAGCGCCAAAACTATTGGTACTAGAGACTTGAAATTTGGCAAAAATTTACATCTTACGGCCAAAAACTCAAACGTCACTCAAATCTAAGTAAGACTTATAAGTTTTCTGTCTTTATAAAACACGTTCAAGCGATAGAGATAGCACACATTTCAGGGTTGCTTAAAATTGAGTGAGGGGAGTTTTGGCGGGAACCTTGAAAGAGGCGTATGGTGCTTTTATTTTATTTCATTTTCTTGGTGTATTTTTAAGTTATATTGAATAAAGTTGGTGGCATTTTGTTTGATATAGGTTTATTACAGTGCCCGTGTATAGTGAAATAGAATAACAGTGCGAAAACACGACCTTTCAGGTTGCCTCCAAAACTTCATTGTAAATGTTCTGGTAAAGTAGCCATCGCTTTACTCGACTTAACTTGACTGTCACTCACTTGACTGACATATTATACTTGATAACTTATATACTTGATACTTACATATTATACTTGATATAATACTAACTTTGACGCTGCTTAAATAAATACGAAATATCGTTTTACTTGACACTGGCAATATGCGTAATAGCGATGCCATAATAACTAAAAAAAAAAATTGAGTGACGTTTGAGTATTAGCCTTAAGCTGTGATCGTTAGTCATGAATAAGATACTCACAGATTCTGATTGGGTACGAATATTGCCAATCTAAAGATATTTTTGGATGCGATGATGAAATAAGCATGCAGTTCACATTGATGGTGAATGGAAGCGAATACTAAAGCCTACATTACATAATAACCGAAGGTCAAAATACAGATGTGTTACCACTGCCGACGCCCAAGTTGTTTTACCTCTGTGATATTTACCTTCATTAGCTATTGATTCACTATGGTTGAAGAAAACAATGTTTTAATTTGTTAGACTCGCCAAAGGTAGGAAAAATACAAACGAAACGTTTTTATTAAAATTTAAACTAAAGTAGGTAGGTGGCTATGATGGCACCTACGTACTTACGTAATATGAAATGCATAATAAAATGAATGATAAACTTTCAATGCCCTCTAAATAGATGTTTTTTTTTGTTACAAAATCTATCTATATTTATATATATAAAAATCAATTGCTGTTCGTTTGACTCGCTAAAACTCGAGAACGGCTGGATCGATTTGGCTAATTCTGATTTTGAATGATTTTTGGAAGGCCAGGGACGGTTTAAAAGGTAAGAAAATATGAAGACATTGGAGGGGAATAGTAAAAAACACAATTTCATTTTCCCACACAAATAGTCCGTATCTATCAAACCTTTGACACATTATTTCATTCTGAGGCAATACGAAGTTTGCCGGGTTAGCTAGTAATTAATATGACGCAGCATTATAACAAGTTACCCAAAACAGAGCAACCTATCTACTTACATCATAACCAAAAGAGCAAGTTTTCACCAGCAATGTGGGTTTTCCAGTGAAATTCTCCCACACTCATGACGAACTTAATGCTGAAAAATTCCGTTAGATGCCAGCACTCAGCAACAAAGTAAAGTAACACAAGTGTTCTAGATACGAACCCTTATGCAACATTCACTTGTCATCATCTAACGATAGAGTGCGCTATATGTTTCCAGAACAAAAACATAATGACATGTAAGTGCTTTTCCAATGCTTTTCTCAAAAATTGGAACATGTTGGAACTGAAGTTTATAAAACCTGAAACTGTATATTTATCAATTGTTTACCCAGGTTTATCCGTTTTATTTATGTAGGTTTAATACCGTACATGGATGTTTATACTAATAATTATAGATACTTATTCAAGTTAGATATCGCAAACAGCGCCGCGTTCAGGGGACTTCTTTAGAAAAAATAACTCGTGTGTCGATTTATGATAAAAAATAATATCATAAAATAAGAGCAAGAAATGAAAATATCTCACTCTACACCACATATAACCACAATAATCTTGACGTATGAAGATACTTCATACGTCGGGACGTGACGACCCCACCGCCCACTAGTAAAAGAATTTTCTTCTACTGGAAGAAAATGCTTCCGCAAGTGCAGTCAGTCAGCCGAACATTGGCGGCCAAACCAATCCAATAAGACGGTAGTAAACATAACAACGCGCGAATTTTGCAGCAACGTCCCGCGATAAGACTGCCGACAGTGCGATTGCCAATCCATTTGCCGAGCGTGGCGATTATAGCATATTCTCTCCTAACGACTCACGACACTGTTGTAGGCGTCTTTGAGGAAAGCTTTGTCCAGCTGTGAACGTCCTACCCATGGTTCTATTTCTAATATCAAACATACAATTTTAAGGAACACACATTTCCCAAAGTAACTATAAAATGAAATTATTAGGCTAAAGATTATAAAAGGTTGCCTTTTGAACAAATTCTCTCATACTAAGCCCTTTTTTATATGGTCATCCGTCATCCCAATCAAAGTTCATAGCAATTATATATTTTACATTAATAAAACAAACAACTTTAATTTGCTAAGTAGTATTCTATTATATGTATTAATAGTTGAAGAGAGCAACCGTTATAGGCGTGCGGTTAGATAAAGGAGTGTTGATACAATCTATGACTCTTTGCGACACCTCGCCGCCGCGGCCACGCGTCTTGCATCTAATCGCTGATAAAATAGGTCGCTCATCTTTCTTTCATCTATGCGCGAATCTACTCTACAATTCTGGTAGGATGATTGTCGCAACTAACACAAGTTGCAAGTTGAATGTAGTTATAATTTATAGAAGAGTTTATCGAATGCTGCACGACCTCGCAGGTTCCCACGCCGCTCTCACCCGGCGACCCTGCTGCGAGGCTATTGTTGATGATCGCCAAACCGCTTCAAACTGCTTCACTATCGCTACCGTTGACATCGCACTGTCCACTGCTGTGACCATTCAGGCACAATTCGTCGAAGACCATTGAAGTAGACACGCTCTTGATCAAACAATGTACCGCACGCAAACCAGTGATCGTTCAACGTGAAAATCGATGACTATCGTAATTTCACGCCACTGATATCATTAACATTTATTTCACGACTAAGAGAATGTCTGTTATTTTTCACCATGAATACCTACTAGCCAAAGTTAATCAATTTTTTTGTAAGGTAGCAGTCGGTCTTTACATTGGTATCCCATCCTATAAACAAGCCAGCAACTATACAGGTATAATGATAATGTATTACGTGTCGCTTTTTTTAATTTGTAGTTTTTGTATCTTCAAAGGTAATCCTTTATGTCGTGAAATCATAGGTATATGCAAAAATTTTGATGCTCAACATTGACGAGTTTAGATTACCTGAAAATATCGACATTGTCTTATCTCAAACCCATTTAAAATATTCAGTGATACAATTCTTAGGGTTTTCAGATGATTCCGGTCAACTTCAAACTGCTAAGCCTGAAACTTTGCCAAGTTTTCACGTTCGGTGTCCCCGGTATCTCTGTCCATGCATAAGTTAAGTGCATCTGTGTCAAGTGTCGACGCAATATCGCAACCTCCCTGGAGTGTTAATGGTTGTCGATTTAACTTTTGGACTGCCGGACGGATTGACTTCGGAATTCTAGGTAGGAACACTGTTTTGCAATGTCTGAGCTGGGATCGACTTTATTGCTAGTGTAATACATTGCACGTCACTTAACATATTTAATTCATCTAGCTCATGTATTTTTCATCGTTCTTAGGTACATATAAAGTGATTCATACAATAGCAACACCGCAGTATTCATGCATAGATAAAGAGGCTCCCGTGTCGAGTAGGTTTGGTGTCTCTCTTGAGGGTCCACATCGCATCTTGAGATATTACAGCTTTCGCTACTGTCGCCATTTATTTCTAAGCTCCGCATTATTCTCAACTTTTAAGTTATTCTATGCAAATAAAAAAATACGTTATTTATGTTATAACTTTGCGCTTCTACAGATGTTAAATACCTTAATAAACGATTTTGTTATTAATGATTTTTTAATTGTTTTGAACCATAGCCATAATACGATATCTAATTGGAGGCTTAATATTTAATACGACCCCATAAATTAAACAACAATAGACGTGGTCAGTATACCTTAATAAGTGGACATAAACGTTTCATGTAGGTAAGCTACGGAACCCTAATTATAAAAGGTATTCGTAAATATAAATAGTTATGCGAAATAGTAATCATACACCTAACCACCAAAATTTCCGAACACAAGTACATCTTTGTGTAGGTATATCTACATTACCGTACGAACACAATGTCTAAAGTGTTACCAGTCTCCGTAGAACGGAATATTAGTGGCTCTTCCAAATATTGATTTTATTTTAGTTTGATTTTCACAGTTGATTGCTTTTTGCTCGTAATAAAAATGTTTCAAACTTCTGCGATTTTCATACATAATGAATTAAATAAACGGGGACTGAAAAGCCCTCCCTCGCTTCAGAACCTCGATTGTAGGCAAGAATAATGAGATAAATAAAAGTACATTTTTATGTGATAATAATTGGCTTGCTCAAACTCATACCATAGTGGTAGAGTTTTAGGATGGAGTAGAGTCAGATAAATTATTTTGCCTTTTTTTTTTTGTTCTATTCCTCAAATGGAAATAACCAATCTCATATCGAATCACTTTTGTATCTATCCAGTAGTACTACTGGTGGTAGAGCTTCAGTGACGGAGCTCCCGGGCGTAGGCACCACCGCATTACCTAATATAGCTACTTGCCGCTAAATGATAGTGTTCAGCACTATCGTGTTCCGGTCAGGTGGTAATGTACGGCTCTGTCATTTCCGGCACAGAGGCATAACACCTTAGGCCTCAGGAGTGGTAACGCATCCGCATTTTGACCTCTGGTCATTGTGTAGGTGTGTATAGACTGCAGTCATCACTTAACATCAATGTGAACTGCTTGCTTGTTTGCCACTTCTATTACATAAAAAACATGGAGTAGAGTCAGAAAAAATATTATGCAATTTTTTTTTTAGTTCCACTCCTCAAATAGAAATAACTACTTATCTCATATCGAATCACTTTTGTGCCTATCCAATAGTCTGTCACGTCTTATTTGATTCAAAACTACTAGGCTCCACTAGTCCTGGGTTCGATCCTCGGGTCAGGGGCTATTAGAGAGAAAGGTGTTTTATCATTTACCTCTGGTGCTATTAATGGAATTTACCATTTCCTGAAAGTGTGCCGGAGATGTCAATAGGCTCGCCCAGTCTTAAAGTTATACAGAATTAGTCAGAAAATAGGTTAAAATTACGTATAGCTACGAGAACTTATTTATGACCAATTTTTTTTAAATACAAGTTTTAAAGTAGTACATTACAGGAAAACCTAAGAAGTGTTCAAAGCAGGTAATGTATCCTCTATTGTACATAGTCCCTTGAGTGGATCCCACTCACACTTGGCTGATTTTTAGATTCACGTCAGGCAATGGAACGTTAATTCGTGAATATCTTAATTTAAATGAGTTTAAAATGGAATGGGCATTTGTATAAGTAATCTTTCAAGTCACTCTCCAGCAACTCTCTAGAATTAAACACTAGAAAAAAATATATCTATTATTTTTAAAGAAAAATGGAAACATAAATTTGACTTCAGGCGAGACTCGAACTCGCGACCTACTGGGAATCTAGTTAGCCGCTCTTCCAATTGAGCTACTGAAGCCCTGCCCGATTTGTCAAATCTTTCCTTCACATCTATTGCATTGCTTTATGGTAGCAGCAGCGCCATCTATTACCAACTATGCTAGTTAGGCAACCGATATAATAGACTTTTCAGTTTATTGAATATCGTAAAGAAGTCGCTTTTACCCTTAATAATTGTTTTTATATTATTTCGCATTAACACATGCTTGTGAAATATATATGATTTTTAAAGAAAAATGGAAAGAAAAATTTGACTTCAGGTGAGACTCGAACTCGCGACCTACTGGGAATCTAGTCCAGCCGCTCTTCAAATAATATATATTTCACAAGCATGTGTTAATGCGAAATAATATAAAAACAAAAAAATATATCATTAAATAAGACTAGAAATGTTTAATAAATGTAGTGTGAGCTCGCATAGTATGTGGGATGTTATGCGCGCGTTATATATTTCTCTCCGCGACGGGGCAGCATGTAGATGTCAAAGTTTAATTGAACAACGAAACTATCCCATCCGGGACAACGGAATTGGTCACCAGCCCCAGAGACTAACATTTTAATACCCATCGCATTTGACTATAGACATCGACTATGGAACCAATAGACACCTTATAGCATACGCTAAATCAAGCTTATATTATCCGTCATCTTAAAATATTCATTTAATACCAACCACTTCCGTGATCTGAGAGTACATAAAATGTTCAAAAATAAAACGAATAAAAAAACATAAGATGCCGAGTTGTAGTGTGAGATGGTGCAGTAAAATCACTAACACTTCTAATTTGAAAAAGGATGGTATTTGTTTTCACCGGTCAGTATTATAATACACATAATAAATCAATAAAATATTTCAGAATTATATTCATGGTAGCTCAAATTACGCTGGCCATGATTTGTTCTTTGACGTATTAAAAAATTTGATATCTCTTTTCTTAGTATGCACGAAATTCGCTATTTCGTTTTTTCATAGACGTCATGAGCATTGTCAATAATTGACATTACAGACGGATGGAACTCTAGGGAGGCTCTTAAAGTCTTATCGATAAAGTCGATATAATTAGGGAAAGTGGGGTAAATTGATGGAGCAAGGATTATGGGATAATTTCCATTTATAAAATTCTCGTGTCACAATGTTAGTTAACATACTTCTCTAAAACGGCTTTACTGATTCTCATGAAATATTATGTGCCTATTGGGTAGGTCTGAGAATGGGCCAACATCAATTTTTCATATCTGTACGAGCCAATATTGCTCATACAGCATTTTTAATGCTGTTTTATATTATTTCGCATTAACACGTGCTTGTGAAATATATTTTATTTAAAGAAAAATGGAAAGAAAAATTTGACTTCAGGCGAGACTCGAACTCGCGGCCTACTGGGAATCTAGTCCAGCCGCTCTTCCAATTGAGCTACTGAAGTCCTTCAGTAGCTCAAACTAACTAAAAACTATTGGCACTAGAGATTTGAAATTTGGCACAAGTATCTTATTTATCGCGAAGAAAATGTGAAAATTGATATGATTTTAATTTACTATGACTACTATCTGTTTTTATTTTATAATATTCGCTGTATGTATTTTTAAATTTTTATTGACTTCACTTATGTAGGTACCTAAAAAAAATAGATACTTATCCAAAATAAAAACATATTCTTTTTTTTTCTCATATTATATTATTAAGAAAATCTGTTAACAATATAGTCCCATTTCCTCAGCAGTTCATAAAACTTTGCCATATTTCGATATAAACGAAGTTTGTTAATCATCTCTATGATTTTGAAATTTTATGATTTTTAGAATTAGAACGCAACGTCCCACTTCGTCTGCCGTAGACAGAACGAATTGTAAGGTATAAATTTAACATTCTCAGTCTATAGGAAGGCTGATTGGTCTGTGACTATAGATTAATCAATGTATGTTGACATGAAACAAACATTTTCCGTAACATCCCGGGTACAAAATCCGAATGCTATTCAACGTCTGTCTGTTGTAGGAGGTTTGTTGTTGCCACCTCAGATGACCCCGTCCCGCCCCTACCCGCCTTGTTATTATCTACCGCCGATCTAGTGCCGAACAAATGAATGCCTGGAACCTATTCATTCCCCGCAATTCACCATAGAAACAATAAGCGTACCCTTCGCCCGGGCTAAAGACTACAAAACGCGAAAAAACACATATTATACGTGCTCCTTGGGAACCCTTTAGTACCGGCGAAGGCAATCGAATGCTTAAAACACTGCAATCGAATATGAGTCGGTGGCGAGTGAATAGGGCGGTACAATAGCGGCTGGCTGCTGGCCGGGCGGCCCCGCCGGGGCGCGGGTGTCGTGTGTCGCCTACGCCGCGCCACCGCACCGCACTCGCAGCCGACATACGATATCGCCTTTTTATTTTATAATTTCTACACAATGAAATCCCTGCAAAGGCGTAGGGCGAAGACAATACGCCCGGAGGCAAAGCTCGGAAACCCTTTATATCCAATTTATTGTCTCAAAATAAAATCGGGTGCAAATTAAAATAAGTTGAAGTATGGGTACCTACAACCGGTGCGCACCGCCTTTATTTTGGTATACGCATTTCATCTTCGACGATTATAAAAAATATGTTCATGGAAGCTTGAAAATATTAAGACCAAAGCCAAAGCATAACCCAGCAGGTTTACATTACAAAACTAGTTCAACGAGTATCTGATACTGAGTTTCATGAATTAAGTGCGATGTCCGTGTCCGTAAATGAAGCCTATGACTTCAATGCATTGAACGTTAAAGTTGTTACTGTAAGATATTTTAGCCCATCTTGATGGAGGAATCAATCGTCGGTTAAATTAAAGAAACAGACAGTGTTCCTTCAATTACATTTCTACTTATTACTTCTGTATATGTAGGTATTTATTTGACTGTTGAAAAAGGATTGAAACAAGAAAGTTACGATCCAGATAATAAAACATTTTTAAAATTTGGATCATTATATCGCAATGATTGTGATATTAGCATTGTCAATGGCTTTTATCATTTCCCAATAGTATATTAAACATATTTATATGTCCCCTTTCTTTCATTTATATCCGACTGAAATAATTTGCGATTAAATTGAAATTGAAAATACCTAAAAATGAACCCCGTTGTTTTTCAGTCTTGGCAAAATCTAACCCCCTTGTGCATAAACATATATTAGATACCTACGTTTTAGCTTCATTATTCATTGTCTTTGTCAGTGGTATTGTCAATCGCGTAAGACAGAAAGAGATAATAGAGAGTGATTAGCAACACTTTAGATAAAATACGTTTATGAATATGTACGGGGGTAAGTTTCTAGTAGGTACTTGAACACTCGACGAGCCAGTTCAAATAATAATAGGAAAACAGGGAATTAAATATAAGGTTGGGGAAAAAGTTTCTTCGCATTTAATAAGATAATTCAAAACATTTTTAAATATAGTTTATTTAAATTTGACGACCCGGTTAGTCCATCGGTGTGAGATAACCGTTTGATTCGAAGGGTCGCGGGTTCGATTCCCGCTCCGGGACAAATGTTTGTATGGCCTACAGATACTTGTTTCGGGTCTGGGTGTTTGTGTATGTGTTGTATGTGTACAACGGCACCCACGACACAGGTTTATACCTACTGTGGGGCTGTGAGTGTAAGCGTATTTTATTTATTTTATTTTATTTATTTAACTAAAGTATGTATGTACCATTTTGTTCGATAACCTTTTGCCATCTTGTAGGTAGGGACATGATCCCATTGCTATAAAAATTTTGGGACTTCTCATCAAAATACCGCGACAAGTGGATTTGGCAGTCCTCTCGTGATGTTAACCTAACATTGCATAAAGAATTCTGAAGAGACCGAAACAGGTGGAAATCTGAAGGTGCAAGGTCAGGACTATACGGCGGATGCATTTACACCTCCCAGCCAAACTCTCTTAATTTTTGCTGAGTGGCTATAGATGTGTGAGGTCTAGCGTTATCATGATGAAACACCACACCCCTTCTGTTGATCAATTCCGGCCGCTTTCTCTCAACTTCTTGCTTTAATCTCATCAGTTGTTCGCAGTAGAGTTCAGAATCGATAGTCCTGCCTGGTGGTAATAGCTCATAATGAATAATGCCCTTCCAATCCCACCACACACACAACATCACCTTATTGCGAGTTAACCCGGGTTTCGCCACAGTCTGTGAAGCCTGACCGGCCTTTGACCACGACCTTTTTCGCACGTTCTTGTCGTACGTGATCCACTTTTCATCACCAGTTATCAGCTTCTTCAAAAATGATTCGGTTTCATTACGTCGTAATAAAGAATCACAAATGAGTACACGGTTCATTAGGTTTCTTTCAGTGAGCTCGTGAGGTACCCAAATATCGAGCTTTTTTTGTACCCAGCTTTTTTCAAATGCGCCAAAACTGTTTTGTGATCAATTCTCAGTTCTTCAGCTACGTCGTAACTACTGATATGTCGATCATGCTCCACTTTTTCAAAAATGGCATCCAATTTATCCTTAATAGGGCGACCAGAGCGAGGTGCATCTTTGACATCAAAATTTCCGGATCGAAAACGCTTAAACCAAATTTGTGCTACTCTCACAGACACTATACTAGGTCCATAAACATCGCAAATTTTTTTCGCGGCTTGCGTTGCATTTTTACCTTTTTTGTAGTAAAATTTTAAAATATATCGAATTTCTTCATTAGATTCACTCATCTTGACAGTACGAAAAACAAATGAAAATCACACATTTGCCTAATTTGAATTTGGAATTATGTTCTTTAAAATTTTAACTTTCAATGATATCAAACAGATACAAATACTACACCCAAAGAGATTTTATTACAAGTTCATACATACTATAATGCGAAAAGACTTTTTCCCCAACCTATTATAATATTTACATTAGAATAAAACGCTGACCACGTCGTAGTATAGTCACAGTCTAAAGAAAATTAGCAAGTAAGCACTTATACTGTGGTATAGTTATATGCTTGTCTTGAAGCAACAAGCTCACGTATGTACCTATGTGGCCAGATAACATAACCACCAGAGTAGCGATCAAGACATAACATCATCGATACAACACAGCTTCAACCTCGTCAATGCATAACATACAAAATCAACTATAATTATTATAAACGAGAAATTTGAACTTTATCGGTATTGATGACCAAAAACATATGTTTGGGTAATTGATTGTACCAAATTTTAATTCACTAGCGGGGCGAGAGGTGAAGCGCGGGCGTCGGCGAGCAAAGTCCGGCGCTGACGCCGATATAGCATATAAAAAGGTTGCGGATCGCTCGCTCCTCCATCCACCGATTGGCTAGGCGGCGCCCGCTGCTCCCCGGGGTACTATACGAGAAGCGAAATGGCCCCCAGAACACCCATAAGAGAGCGACCCCGCCCGCCACGGCCGAATAATTAGGGCTCTTTGTTTAGATAGCGGCAATTTTATTTGGGAGAGAACGGGCGCTGGGGACGTCTTCGGCCATTCCAACCGCCTGATATTAATAAGAAACGTGTGTGCCAAATAACACAACAAAATTCAGCTCCGATTTCATTTTCATATTACGCTGTTTCGGGAAGCTTGGGCGAGTCATTCGAAATTTCAAAGCTGGTTAATATTGAAAATATAAGCAACATTCGCTTCCGTATGTTTCACAACTCATAACGTGATCAATGGATTGGGCATGACAGGTTTGCACAACTTTGCATTTAGGTAAATATTTCATAAAGGTGCTTTTCATTCTCAAGCTCGTAAGAGTTGATAAAATTGATAACAGGTAGGTTAATAATATCAAGAAATAAAATTCTTACATGTAATTTAAGAAATCTATTTATACTTTTTAATTAAGGCAGATATTTTATGCATTCAAATTTGATGTAAAGAAGTACGAATATGACATTTACTTAGTAAACCTAGGACATACTTTTAAGTATAACAACATAATCAATAACAGGTGTTTCTATACGTATACACGAGCATCAATTCTGAAAAAAATATCTCAAGAACATTTATTTTTGATAATATTCTAGAGTTATGAATAACAGACCGCGAGTTCATACGAAAGAAAAGGGGGACGGCTTCTCCGCCAGTCACCAAGCAATATCACATAAATAATGCAGCCCACAAAATTGAGATTTTGATTTGTTTTCTTCCAAACTTTTATTTGTCTTTCGAGTGAATGGGACCACTGAATATAATGGTGAGCTCTCTTTTGTCTATTATCTACGAGGCGTCCATGTTTTCTCAAAGAATCGTTGATGCGGAAATTTTATAAATGAGTTTATGATTTAAGATTGATTAAATTTTAGATGTTGGGCCGATTCAATCTTGTGTTATAAGTAGGTGGCATACGATCGGCTTCTCACAAGCGCTCGCGAACCAGCCGACTCCTGCGGGGCAACGGACAGCCTTTGTCTCGTCCCCGCAAACTTGCCATAAATGTTAATATGGGATCTCACATTTGAATATCTATTTCTTCGCGAGGCCGGTTCGTTAACGCGGCCTTGAATTTTAAATTTTATCGTCGCACTGGGAGCGCCGCAGATGAGGTGCGCGCCTACGTGATCTCCCCGAGAAAATAACCGAGGAAAACTTCTTTTTGTTTGTCTTCTTTTATGTTGCAAAGTGAAATAGAAGATGTGTTAATATTTATAATTTTATAAAATGCATTATCCATTTTGTTATGACGCAAGACCTGTTTCGGCGTTAAGATTTTCAACATGAAAATTATCCTGGGATTGACTGTACTGTAGCACGTACTTTGCCGTAATTACTGTTGTTCTAAAAGATAGGTTAACCTAAATTACTCATTTCTTAATTAGTATTAGAGCGAATGTTCGCAACGCGACGCCGAGTTCTTGTCACAGGCTCGCATGGATACTGTACGTTTAGGAACATTTAAATTAACTTACAATTTCTCCACGAGGTGCTTGCATACCCATTATACGAGTACATTAAAGACAAACCTGTCGGTGTTTTAATCAGTAAAAAGCTTTATATCCATATTCCATAAAATGTTTACTTACTGACTAATTTTGATTATCAACTATATTAGATGCTCAAAATTATTTTGTTTACTACCTATATTGTCCATGTATAGAGAAACGATGGAGGACATACGGGAGCACGGTATGATGGCGCCGATCGCCCTAGAAATAGTATAGTATAGTAGTAGATGTAGGTATAAACCGGGAGGAAAAATCCATGACAACACTAAGTAACTATGAGTAAACTTTCATGTTAAAATATAAGTAACAATTATCAAATAACGTAACGACTCTTAATTCACGAGGGCGTAGGCAAAATCGCATTAGTTTGTTATATACAAGCACCAAAATATACTTTGATTCATGGTTTTATATATTCTTCTGTTAGAAACATATCTGCAATAGAACTCCAATAACAATGACAGTCTTTTAGAAAAGTTTATTTCTAAGTAGGAACCTGTTTTCATAATTGGATACCGCCCACATCAATAGGTAGCAAGTGAATGTTTCAGGTTTAGATTATAGATCAACTTTCATTTCTACAATAGCGCAGTCGTTATAAGACTCAACCTACTCCTTTCCAAGATTGGAGGAGAAATGGAACATATGACAATACAACCAAATAGCAGTAAGCGTCCCCAGATATTACAGTGGTGACAGCTTGACCTATTGTGATTCTGTGGAGATATTGAGAAATAATACTTGTGGAAATAACGGATCAAGCGTTGAACACTACCATTAAATACAGAGAAAGTAGGTAGGTAGTGCGATGTTGCCTACGCCCTCGTGAATTTTGATTCGTTTCGTTATTTAAGAAAGCATTCAATTGTTACTTATATTTTAACTTTAATGTTTTCTCATAGTTACTTAGTGTTGTCATGAATTTTCTCTCCCGATTTATATCTCTACTATTTCTAGGGTGATCGGCGCCAGCACACCGCGCCGCCCGTCGTAAGGCCTCCATCGTTTCTCTATACAAGTACTTTCGTTGCCTTAGTGTATGAAGGATTATTGTTATGCTGTCGCACGAGTGTATACACTCTCTATTCCCTCACTCTTAGCCCAGCGAGATGGCAATCCGACTCGACTTGAAAGAGAGCGGGAGCAGAACCGGCGACTGTATGTGCTCTCCGAGGCGTAGGTACCAGACTTCGAGCTTCTAATGGAAATTTCCTTATGGAAAAAATCCACTAACAGCTTGCGCTCACAGGACCACAGAAATACATACGCCACAAAATGGGATCCGACACGGGACGAAAACTGTCCATTTGTAACGAGAGCTCTGACACACATGATCAAAACATCTTAGTTAAGAGTCAGGAATCAGATGTGACATTGATCTGCAACTAAATATCAAGTTCATAAGGATCTGTTATTGATGATATAGACGCACAACACAATAGGCGTCAAGAGTAGCATGGCAACGTATACATAGAAATCTCTGGCAACAGTATCCAATTGTTATCATCAATGTATACCGCTGTATTCTACTGGTGGTAGAACTCCAGTGACGGAGCTCGCGGGCATAGGCACCACCGAATTACCTAATATACTTGCCGCTAATTGGTAGTGTTCAGCACTATCGTGTTCCGGTCAGGTGGTAATGTACGGCCCTGTAATTTCCGGCACAGAGGCATAACACCTTAGGCCTCAGGAGTGGTAACGCATCTGTATTTTGACCTTGGTCTTTTTGTTGGTGTCTACAGGCTGCAGTCATCACTTAACATTAATGTGAACTGCATGCTTGTTTGCCACTTCTATAACATAAAAAAAAGTAAACAGCATTTTTTCAAATTTCATGAATTAAAAAATATAATATGTAGATGTTTAGTCCGCTTGCTGACCTATAATTATATATGCATAAGTCAGTTTGTAGTTCATATTCATAAATAGATACGGGAGCGTGTAATCTTGGCTAAAAATGTGGCGATATCCACAGGCCGGTAACGTCGGGCGTCCAGCATCCGCGGCTCGGTGACGATCGGAAAGTTTGGCGAACATTTTAATGCGCCCCCACCACCCTGTCTGACCCTCAATTATTGAAAATGCATTTCTGTCCGCGCCCTGCGCCCGGTGCACAGGCCACATCGCAAATGCACATTTTAAACTGCACCTGATTGCAGAGTCGTGTTACTATTCAGCCTAATAAAAGTCCTCCTGTCGCTTATTTTAGCCGATCGCTTTTATTAAAGCTTTGGAAATCAACGTGATTGGAGTATTTTTATGGAGTTAGTATGTAATTGATAGATAGGGGAGACTGGGGTAGAACCGGGACCTTAAGGCAGGAGGCTGCCAGATTAAAAACTATGACTTTTGGGTACAAAATAACACCACAATAATCAATATTAGTCTTTATTTATCACATTAGACATTAAATGACAGTAATTAGATCAATTGTAATTACTTTAATCAAAGAAATCACAAACCTCTAATTTTTACGGTTTTACCCCGACCCATGGGTACAATCGGATTGCCATTGGGGCAAAAACGGGTATTAATCAACTTTATGCAAAACATTTGTAACATCGGAATTCTATGAGATATTCATACTCCCACCCTGTACAATCATCATGATCCCATAAAGAAAAAACTGTGAATTGAGCCCACCCCTCATTAACCTTAGTTTTACCGTAAGGTTTTTTGCTCTTCTAAGGTGGTACATATATAATTTTGTTTATTATTTGATTTCTAAATTGACTTTCATTTCCCCTTACCCTTAGATTTCTATGTTTTACTACCTGTTAAGCTTGTCTTTTATTTATTTTGAACATTCATTAACTCTTGCATAAACGGTGAAGACGTGATATATGCTGTTTTTCCTCTCCTTCATCGTATCGCTGGACCACCCACGGAACTCTGTTGACAAGTGCATCCATACAGCGCCGTTATGTGGCCAGAGTGGTGACAAAAATGGGAAACTATTTCGCGAGATAGATATAGGTCCCGGTTTTGCCCCGGTACCCGGTTTTGCACGGGTCTCCCCTACCTATATTTTTACTGGTGGTAGAGTTTCAATGTCGGAGCTCGAGGGTGTAAGCACCACCTAATCTATCTGCCGCCAGATGGTAGAGTTCAGCACTATCGTGTTCTGGTTAGATGGTAATGTATGGCCCCTTGTGTAACTATTGAGCGCAATACACACTGACCAAGCCGGACAAACCAACTTTTTCTACAACTTTGCCTACGTTCGTCAGCTCCATCACTGCAGCTTTACCACTAGTGATAATGGAATAGATGGAACCACTTCTTCACCAACCGTTGGAGTACTTACAGAGGTCCCCATGTGAATTTCCCCGTCAGATTATGAAAAAGATATGTCTCATACCACCTAGCACCTGTCGGTGCAATCTTTCTGACTAAGAAAGATTTGCATTAAAGATCTAAAGATGAAACTGAACAAATGCGAGAGAATCGAATTAAATGTTCACGGCAAACTTCCCGGTTTGTATCCTTAAATTTGCCTAGTAGGTACATACCTACACCTATCACCTGCGTAAATAATTTTCACTCGATACAGCCCCGTATAGGACGTACCTACGAAAAGAGACAAACCAAAAACCATCAGTAGGAAAAAACGCCATCGACTTTTCAATTCGGCCAAAACAAAGTTTACAGTCAACTAAAATATCATTCGGTACAGATCCTTATAAAAATTGATGTCATCAGTACAAATCACATCAATTGTATTGATTTGAACAGCGTAGGCATAAAATTTTCAGGTAACATTAAAAGTCGATCCGGAAAGTGGCTGGTGCCGTACTAAGTGACGAACGATGTACACAATTTCGGGCGTCCGTTTTAATTGTAAGTTCGAAATGGTCGGCATCCACAATGCAATTTTAGCTTCACATTTTCTGTCGGGGCGGCGCTTATATGTCTTATATTTAGTAATTTTACCGTTTTAATGCTTCTTTTGGTGTTTATTCATATAATATTAGTAGTAGTAATATTAGAGAGTACCTTTTTAGTGTCGCGCACCCTACTGTATTTTTTTTCTGTATTTCTTTAGATTGTTGGGTTGCCTGGAAGAAATCGCTCTTCTAGCGATAAGGCCGCCCATTGTCACATATGTCAAAATGTAATCTAACCGATGTACTTTTGGTGTGCAATAAAGTGTACTATTATTTTTGTCTCTCGTCAGCACGGGGTCCAATTTGAACCCCGGACCTTTGTCAGGCTTGCGCGGGGATATGGGGGGTCCAACACGTAGAGGCCCTTTTGAGAATTTTGATCTACTTTGTAATGGGTTATATTCGGCGGGACTCTCCTCTCTCTGACTACATCAATAGTTAATACAGACACAGACAGACCCCGCAGAATATATGGGACTATTGTAATGATAAGTGATTCGCCAAACTTTGTGCTATGTGGGTGAACTGGGGGGACTAGCTGGCTTGGCCTATGGAGTGAGATCCGGCACCTGCCTATATTCAACATCTCACATTATCGAATCCTACTTTAGGCAGGTGGTGACTCGCCTCTCCTTGGTGGGCCCCCCAAACAGCCAACCCGATGGTAGACGGGGGGCAACACTGTTGAGAGAGGCTGGGAGTGTCGAGAGGTGTGGCCCCGGTTTCACCACCACGAGCGAGTAATCTCGAGCTCGGAGCGGGCTTCCCCGCTATTATTCCTTTAGATACTTCCACCCCCGAGTGTATGGCTCTTGCAGAAATTTAGACAACAGCCTATTATCTAAATTTCTGCAAATGCCATACCTCTAGCGCCCCACTCTGACCGGCCAATGAAGGCAAGCCAGAGGTGAGAGACCTGATGCTCTGTCCGGCCGTACCTCTGTGTGGCGGACGAGGCGGAGCCCAGTTCTCTCGGAGGAACTCGAGATGATGGTAGGGGGTGGTGTCGCTACTCACCAACAGCTCGCCACAAGCTGCTCTGCCCCCCTATTATTATTATTATTATTTCACTTATTATCATTATTTTTTTACGTATATAAGTATCAAAAACAAATATATATATAAAAAAATAAAAAATAGTTTGCCGCCGGCAGCGGGAACAGGGTCCAAGTTACCGGTGGTTAGGGGCGCAGAGAGAGGAATCTTCTCACTATTCGCGCCGTGTCAAGGAGCACTGCCTTCTGCATCAGGCCCCTGACCCAGCCGTCTAGCGTGAGCCTCTTAAGGTGTTGGTCGAGGCTCTTGGCGATAAGGCCGTTTACCGAGACGACTATCGGTACAATGATCGCCAAATCCACATGCCACATGCTGACAATCTCGTGAGCTAGATCAAGGTATTTTAACTCCTTATCCTTCTCAGCTTTCACGAGATTCTCGTCATGGGAGATGGTGACGTCGACGATCATTGCGCGGCGCTCCGTTCGATCTACCAACACTATATCAGGTTTGTTAGCAACAATGGTCCTGTCAGTGATGATAGATCGATCCCAGTACAGTGTGATACGACCATTCTCGAGAACTGGCACATACCTGTAGTATGGCACTTCCTCGGCTACCAGACCATATTTCAAAGCAAGTTGCTGGTGTATGATCCTGGTTGTGTCTATGCAAATACTCGCCATTAGCTAGACTTGAACAGCCGTACACTATATGTCTGAGAGATTCGCCGGGACGGTGGCACGCCCGACATATGTCAGCCGTACCGTCTCTCAGAATATACTTCCGGTAGTTATTAGTCATAACTACTTCGTCCATAATCGCAAAGACAAAACCTTCAGTTTCCCCATAGAGGTCACCGAATCGCAGCCAGGATACTGATGCAAGAAAGTCAATTTGGGGTCCGTGGAGAGCGCGGGTGGTGCATCCGGTGTGATGTCAGCAGAGAGCGGACTTGCCTGTCTAGGGCTTCCAATTATTACTATTATTATTATTATAAGTTGCAAACTTTTTTCTTTCTTTCTTTTATCCACTCTAGATGTTACCTTATCGTGGGTGCCTGTCTCAGACCGTCAGAAATTACACATGTCATAATAATATACCTATAGGTACCGTGCCGATGCGTGCATCGAACCTTTAGGATCAAGCGGCGTACACCTACAAACAATTACATTAATTACCCGTTAGTCGTCAAAGATTACATATAAGTTATTTAAACTAACAAATACATTAACACTCTTGTCAAATACAATTTAAAAACGGCCATTTTGTCATTATTCAAGCATTATGGCCAGAACACATAGACCGACAAAGATATTTGGCGCGCGTTATGAGTAGGTAAACTGGATAATATATTACACATACATAAATATTTGAAAATATCATATCGTGATGAAGCAAGTGTTGCCAAAAAGTTTATTTATGTGTGGCAATGCTCTTTTCCTGTTATCAACACCTCAAAGTTTTATTTATTGACACGCTTATCAAAATAATCACTTCTGTCGATGATCATTTCATTGCACCCATGAAAGTAAATCTCAAACATAATACCTAAACATAGAGTGTATGTTTCCAATTAAATATGAAACGAATTGAAATATCGCTCGAATAAGAAGTAGATTTGAAAACATACGCGGTTAGCTTCCGCAAACTGCGTGTTTTAGTCGTTGCCGCGGTTTAGTGTCGCCAGGAGAGAAACTACGATTCCTCTGAGCGGGAATATCTGCTCCTCAACTTTATGTTCATTTTATCTTTTCGGCAGTATTGCGAAGCGGGGACTTAGCCAAAGGCCCTCCAGGGCTCCGTTAACACCGCGGCTTGTCCTACCACCGCCAACTTGCACAGTTTTTACACTTTCCACTATTCAAATATTAATATGAGGACTAGGGCGTTTTATGTCATCATTTAAATTTTAAAGTATTATTTATGATTTATTCCTGCGTGTAGTACATTGGTTAAAGACTCACCTGATTCAAAACTGTCCATGCTCTCCGATTTAATGTCCATATCTGGAAAAAGAAATAAAATTTGTATTCTCGAATTTACTAATGTGTTATAATGTTTGCACGTACGTATGTCTGAGCTGTGTTATATTTCAATTTACTGATGTAACCACACGAAAGTTGGTTTGCGGAACTAGTGGATAGAGCCCGAGGCGCGGTAAGGTCGCTGCCTGCGGACAGACCCCTTAATCCACTTGTGAACCGTACGCCACAGCGAGACAATTTTCCCCTGTTTTAAATTTAGAATTCAAATAGGTGATCCTGTTTAAACTTCCACTATGTGCCCAATTTATTAAAGAGAAAGGGAGAGCCCCTAACACAAGTTGGAAACATTGACGAGATTTTTCCACCCATTTCGATATTATTTTGAAGTTGTTATTTATCAATACTTTGCTCGAACAGCACCGATTCGAGTGAGTGTGTTGATATTCGTCTGAATCCAGACTAGATCAGCTAGTTTATAGTTAGTTTATATGTAGCAGAAATGCAGAACACTAATATATATAATGCTTATAAAGTACATTAAATCAATAAATAAAACATTGCAGGTACAACCATGCATTTTAAAACATTACATGTGTGGTAGACACATTAGACAACACAATAATTACGTTCACACTGTTAAGGTCAAAATATCAAACATGATTACAAGTGTTGTGTACCAGCCTGTGGTAAAACGGTTTCACCATAAGGGTTCGTTATAGAATTCAAACTAAGTTATATCACAGTCTGAAGAAAACGAAAGTGTTAAGTTATATTTTATGAATAGGTATGTGTTGCGGTCGAATTTCGACCATTGGGCGATCACTAGTTCGCACTAAATAAGACGTAGACGCAGATAAAAGAAAGTAGATACTGAGGTCTTTAAAAATTAATGATCGTAGGTGCATTTCCCCAGTCCTTACAGCTTGGAAGTAGTATGTAGTGTCTTATCTGTACCTACGTACAGATAAGACACCTACCACGGAGATATGGCATTCATCTTAATCAAATTAATCTAAAATTAAATTTATCTAATAAAAAAAAAGGTTTGCTTCACAAAATAACCGTGAAACAGATAACATCCCGGCCGGCCTTAGCTGTAATGGCGCCTAAGTAGACGTAGACGCAGATAATAGAAGGTAGACACTGGGGCCTTGCAACATTAATGATCGTAGGCGCCTCTCAGTACCGCGATTGGGTCTTGTGAATTAGTAACCCTGCTCGAGCACGAGACAACCTTGCTTCCAGAAAATTAATCTAGCTAGTTGAATGTGACACCTATGGCACCGTTATTATGTAGTAAATGTTGGATAAAATTAAGTCTAATGAAAATTTTAGGTGTACAAATTATGCAATCGAATTGTGTATGGGTGGGGTGCAAGCCAAGTTCTGTGTTCGCTAGAGAAGTAATTCAAGCTCAAAATTGGACTCAACCATTAAAGTGGTTATGGATATATTTGCAAGTTACTGTAGGTGTACTTCCTGTTTGTACTTGACGTGGTTGATATATTTGGTTTGTTGCTAGTTCCACCATCTGACCTAATAATAATAATGCGCATTGGACTAAGTTGGCTATTAAAACAACCAATTGTAAAAAAAATCTAAGCTGCCTCAGTTACCGCAATTATTTATTATTTATTATAATGTCTCTCGTCAACACGGGGTCCAATTTGAACCCCGGACCTTTGTCAGGCTTGCGCGGGGACATTGGGGGTCTAACACGTAGAGGCCCTTTCGAGAATTTTGATCTACTTTGTAATGGGTTATATTCGGCGGGACCTCTCTCTGGCTGCATCAATGTCTGCCATGTAACACTTTTCGTTTCCATTGCTCTTTTTGAGTTTTTTCTCCGTCTATATCAGTGTTTATTACAGTTCCATCATCAAGATTCAGAGGTGTAAAATTGCGGTCATTGAAAACTATTGCGCTGTGAAGGACACTATTTGTAGATTTTTTTTTGGAAAATTGCTTTGAGACTCGATATTTGTTTCATCCAAAGCATTGATTTGTTAATGAGACCTCTTCCTCCGTTTTGCCTTTTAATTACCATTCTTTCTTTAGCTAATTTTGGGTGTAGATAATTATGTCTAGTTAGTATTGTCCTAGCGCTTCTTTCTATATTTGTTATGTCTGTCTTAGTCCATCTAATGACGCCAATTATTATTATTATTATTATAGAGTCCTATCACTGCAACTTTATCACAAAAAATACGCCACAGCCTGTTAGTTTTAATAATGCTTCAATTACAGACACACTTTTGTGTCAGATTTTGTTCAAATATGTTCACGAACATATTAAAATCAGATTTAAATAACATAGACACACTTAGATGGAATAAATACACATCGTTCTTATGATTCGATCGAAAACGAGCTTTTTTGTATTGTGGAAGAGTAAACTGAAACGAGAGACGCTCAAAACAGAAAAGACGATGATGATGATGATGGTGATGTTGTTGTTGCTGATGACATACTTTGTACCTACCTAATGAATTGCTTCGCTGAAGTAATTTGGCTCGTGTTTCAAATTTGCTATAGGTACGTATTTTCACCACATACCTATGGAACTTTTTCACGGCACAATTGCTAAAGATAGTAACTTGTTAGCGCTTGCTAGTGCTCCTAGTGCTTACTAGACCACTATATTTATACAGCCTAGCACTATTTGGAGAGAGGGTAATTTAGGAAGTTAGTTGATGAATGGAAGTGTTATTTACAGATTTAACTCAGTACAATACACACATGCAACTATTATAGCTTCATAATAATTGACAGCTATAGGACGAGGACCATTTACTTTACATTTACCCGTGTACCCCAGGAGCTATCAAATCTAGAAATGGGTAAGGACTATTATGTGTAGGTACTTACCCTGTATTTGTGTAGACGTCTATAGACTGCGGTATTAACTTACCACCCATATACTCTGCATGTTCGTTTGCCACCATAATTACACAAAAAACCGGTCAAGTGCGTGTCGGGCCACGCGCAGTGTAGGGTTCCGTAGTTACAGAGTAAGAATTGTAATGAAAAAAATAACTAAATATTTTCTTTGGAGTTGTTCCAAATTTTCTAGTGAAATACATTTGGTCGACTATTACTCGCAAACTTGCAGGGCCAACTTAGGTGTGATAGTTTTCCTTTTAATTTCGTTATATGTTTTAATAATAATAATAATAAACAATAAATCATCTTTATTTCAATATCAAAATCTTTCATGACACAAATAGGCTGGAGTCCCCTTTTAAGCATTGTAAAATGCCTGTGCCAGAGGGCTCCGCTCTTCTAATTTACAATTATTTCGTTAGATTTATTTTTTACTGTTACAATAGGTGATAGAATAAGTTCTATCGAAGAATATATATATGTAGCTACTATCGACATAACGTTTGAATTTCTAACAACAACCGTTTAGTCTGTAGGGGAGGGGGGACACTTGAGTCTAACGAAAATTTGCACTTTAAAGCTTAATAAGTCACGAACAGTTAACTTAATCGAAAAATGATGTTCACACACCCATAATATTTTTAAAATACCTATCCAACGATAGGTATTTTAAAAATACACACTATATGAAAGTCGAAAATAAAAAAAAGTATCCGCACGTAACTAGTACCCGGTTACCCTAAAAAATTTTTTTTTCACGTTTTTATTCTACCACTTTGTCGGCGTTATTAAAGTGTATACTTGTGCCAAATTTCAAGTCTCTAGTACTAACAGTTTTTGCGTTAAACCGCGGACGGACAGACAGACAGACAGACAGATGGACATGGCGAAACTATAAGGGTTCCTTGTTTACTACGGAACCCTAAAAACTGGTTAATTGCGTGTCGGGCCACGCGCAGTGTAGGGTCCGTAGTTTGTAGGTTTGAATAATGTGATGAAAAAAAAAATCTACTGCGAACAACTTCGCAATTTTCGAGTAAAATACATTTGGTCCACTATTACTCGAAAACTTGTAAAGCCAACTTAAGTGTGATAGTTTTCCTTTTAATTTCGTTATATATAGTTACTATTGCCGTGGAGAGAGAGAATGAGAGAGAGGCGAGAATGGTGCCAATTAAATAGACTCCGCACCGAGCAAGGTCTTTGTGGAGAATATATGTTCAGCTGTGGTTGGCGATGTTCACCAGCACGTGACTGTGGCGCGCCTTCTCAAACTATCCACGACATCACCCACAGCTGCCCTAAAAGAAAATACACCGGAGGCATCCTAAATCTATTTTCTCCTGACACAAACGCAGCCCAATGCGTGAAGAATTTAGATATTAATTTACAGAATATTATTAATTGATTATTATCAGTTTTAATTTAAACATTTTTATAAAGCGTCTCTGACACATGTTATTGCCACACTATGAAATCTATACTTATAATAAAACTGTAGAAGTGTTAATTCTGTACATTAAAAATATAAATACCAGGGGATGTTACTAGACCGATACCGAACCCAAATCAAGATTATATCGATTGAATGTGAATCCTAGTGTCCTGGCTCTAGCTTTTCATAGACATGTCATATATATTTTTTAAATGTACACACTAGTTATGTTTTGTTCCATGCGGCCCAATAGCCCAAATATAGAGAACCTATTCATATCTCAGGGCACATTACCAAAGTTCGATGGCACCGATTACTTAGTAGTCTAAAGAAAATGAACGTGTTAGTAGTATCTACAGGGACTAAGGATGACACTTGTTTAGGAGACTGCTGATAAATAGAATAATCTTATATTTTTTTATGTAATGAAAGTGGCAAACAAGCATGCAATTCATATTGACGTTAAGTGATGACTGTAGCCTATAGACACACACACAAAGAGCAGAGTATAAAATCCAGATGCGTTACCACTTCTGTGGCCTAAGGTGTTATGCCTCTGTGCCGGAAAGTTCAGGATATACAATACCACCTGACCGAAACACGATAGTGCTGAAAACTACCATTTAGCGGCAAGTATAGGTAATGCGGTGGTGACTACGCCCGCGAGCTCCGTCACTGGAACTCTACCACCAGTAAAAAATCATTTGTCATAAAAAAACGTAACTTCACGCCTGTAATCCCCGAAGGGGTAGGCAGAGGTAAATTCATGCATTCAAGCACATATGCAAACACCCACGATTCGTCGTTTACGTTTTGGCCCATGTAACAGGTGGCGAGCCTGTTGACATCTCCGAGCACATTAACAAATTTCGAGTTACTGGGAAATTTCCAGCGTATGGAAAAATCCCAATAGGACCAGAGATAAACGACGTTAAACCGTTATATATCTCTGACAGCCCCCTAGCCGGGACCCCATCGACCCCAGCATAATGGTAGTGTAGATGCGTTGCCACCCCTGAGACCAAAGGTGTCATGTCTCTGTGATAGTTATTACGAGGCCATACATTACCATCTAACCGGAACACGACTGTGCCTAACACTTCCATTTAGCGGCAGATAAGT
The DNA here is from genome assembly GCA_036365455.1 of Macrosoma leucophasiata. Lineage (NCBI taxonomy): Eukaryota > Metazoa > Arthropoda > Insecta > Lepidoptera > Hedylidae > Macrosoma > Macrosoma leucophasiata. Next base: position 12,731,652 of record JAWQUS010000009.1, on the reverse strand, counting down.
TAGATAATGTGATGGTGCATACGCCCTCAAGCTCCTACACTTGGGATTCTACCACCACGAAAGTTCTAAGCCTGGGTTGCATCACGATATGTCACACCTTTAGAATTGAAGTGGCATATCTAAAAAAATTAAGAAAATATTCAATTTTTCACTTCTGCCGGCGCTTACGAAGTGCATATGTTATGTATAGATCTAACTTTTATCTTTCATTCTCTGTTAGTAGCACTAATTGACTGAAACTTTACAAAACTTCGTAATAATTGTCTATAAAAAAATATTATGCAGAGAAGTTTAAAATCGCTTTTCGAAAATACGGTTCAGCATAGGATGGACGTTTGTAGGTTGTAGGTACTAACACGACTGCGCCCTTAAACACATAATTAGCAATTTTTCGCAATCCTAGCAGCCTGTGTGTTTTTATCCCCGATGGCCATTCGTCTAATATCGTGTACATTAGGAGCATTACTGTAAAATAGATTTTTTAGCTACCCTTAAGTATTTATGATTCAAAATTTACCAAAATGTTTATCCAAAAGTGCTGCTCTAAGTCACAGCACAGCAGACAGCTAGTATTAAAATAACAACATAAAGATAATAAACATGAACTACATAAATGAGCATACAATGATAGTATCAGGTGAGTGAGCCGTCAGTGTCGCAGCGTCACGGGAGCAGGAGCGTAGGATATTAAATACATCCCGGAGGAGTGGGCGCGGCTGGGCGGCCGGGCGGCGGCTGGGCGGCGGAAGGCTCTAAGGCTGCCGCTAGATTTCCCGCGGGAGCACGTTAATTTTCTGCCGCCTTGAGCATACAACCCCCCCGGGGCGCTACCTTTCGCGTAGCCATTCAGACTGAAGGTGTTATTCCGGTAACACCGCTGACTGATGCCGATATGCCTCTCCCGAGGTTTTTTCACGCGCTCTTGAATAAAAATAAAGTATTCCTTGAGGCTCGTGATGCATATTTGTGTTCTAAATTATGTTAAATGTTGTTCTTGAATATAATAATAGGGATGTGTATAAGACGCTTGATTTTTTTAGGTCTACATTGTTATTTTTAAATAGTATTATTAATTTGAGAAAAATAAGGCGCGGCTTGCTATAAACTTATGCTAAACACATAATCGAATCAAATCGCAACCCTTGGTTTAGTACGTAGCTATTTGGTTATGTTATAGATACGTACATGTAAACGGTAGTACATAGGTTCTCCATGGGTAGGAAGACATCCAACATACATCAAAAACATATTTATGAAACAAAATCTAATAGAGTTATCTATACTTTTATTTATTTACTAGCTGTGCCCGCGACTTCGTCCACGTGAGAAAAAATATGATTGTTCAGTATCTACCCGGACGAAGTCTTGGGCGCAGCTAGTATAAAAGTAGCCTAAGTTACTCCTTATTACACCAGCTATCTGCCAGTGAAAGTCCCGTCAAAATCGGAGACACTCAAATTCTATTTATTTGTATATAGGTATGTATGTATAGTTGTATGGAGATAAAAGTAGCCTTAGTTACTCCTTATCACATCAGTTATCTGCCAGTGAAAGTCCCGTCAAAATGGAGACACTCAAATTCTATTTATTTGTATATAGGTATGTATGTATGTATGGATGTATGGAGATAAAAGTAGCCTAAGTTACTCCTTATTACATCAGCTACCTACCTGTGGAAGTCCCGTCGAAGTCGGATATACTCCAATCTACTTATTTATATGTAGGTATGTATGTATGGATGTATGGTAATAAAAGTAGCCTAAGTTACTCCTTGTCACATCAGCTATCTGCCAGTGAAAGTCCCGTCAAAATCGGTAAAGCCGTTCCCAAGATTAGCCCCGCCAAACAGACAGACAGACAGACAAAAATTGTAAAAAATGTTGTTTTGGTATATGTACCGTGTATACATACTTATGCATTTAGTAAAAAGCTGTTATTTTAATATTACAAACAGACACTCCAATTTTATTTATTTCTATAGATGTATAGATTAATTTTTTTTTTTTTATTTTAACATTATAAAGCTGAAAAGTTTGTTTGTTTGCTTGTTTACTTGAACGCTCGAATCTCAGGAACCACTGGTCCGATTTGAAAAATTATTTCAGTGTAAGATAGCCCATTTATCGAGGAAGGTTTTAAACTACATAACATCACGCTGAGATGAGGAGAGGGTAGGTAACAATGCAACCGCGCGAAGCCGGGGCGGGCCGCTAATATTTTATAAGTACTGTGAGTTGTTATTCATTGGGACCTTTAAATTGATGATATTTAAGCGCTTCCTTTCAAAGATTTTAATAAAGCTCCCGACTGAAAAGTGCTGAAATCCGATAAAAAACCGAAAACTAACTGATACGGTGTGATAATTAGAAAGGTAAAAACTTTAATGTCACACTTTACACATTTGCTACCGAATCGGTAAGCACAGCAGGAGTTGTAAATATCACCGGAAGATAATAAGATCCGCAAGTTTATCAACTCCCCAGGAAATTATTTAACTTTCGCAGAATTCTAAACAAGATATTTATTGTTTTATTTATTGATGATTTTCACATCTATTAAGAGCACCCCAACATGATTGAGTTAGTGCCGCCCGTTCGGTGTTAGGGGTTCTTACCAAAAATATGTCACCGGAACAAGATCCGCAAGTTTATCAATTTTCGAAAGTTTATAAACTTGCGCTTTTTGTTATCTTACTTGACATATACATGTATCTAGGAGAAAATGTACGATATAGATAATAGAGTAAAAACTGGTGGTAGAGTTCCAATGTAGCTTGAGGGCGTAAGCAACACCGTATTACCTAATCTATGTGCCGCAAAACCATAGTGTTCAACACTCTCGTGGACCGATTAGATAGTAATCTATGGCCCAGTAATAATTATCACAGTGACATAACAACTTAGGTCTCAGGGGTGGCAACGCATCTACATTATGACCTCTGGTCTTTGTGTGGGTGTCTATAGGCTGCAGTTAACACTTAACATCAATGTGAACTGCATGCTTGTTTGCCACCTTCATAGATATGTAGATAAGTATAGTATACGTATACATTTTGAACTCACTACGTATGTATCTTTCCATCAACTCTCTTACAGGGCAGACAATCATACTGTTACCTGCTACATCCAATGATGCTGGGAGAATAAATGATTAGCTAAAAACTCACTTTTACCAACCGCTGTGCATAATACAGTTTCCAAAATATCTTACACACCTAATGATTTATGAGAGAAGGAATGTGAACAAAATGAGAATAACCTGCGACCTCAGGATAACCAGTCCAGCCGCTTTACCACTAAGCTACTGAAGTCCCACGGCAGTCAGCAGCTTAGTGGTTAAGCGGCTGGACTGGTTATCCTGAGGTCGCAGGTTCGATTCCTGCCCGAAGTCAAATTTTTCTTTCCGTTTTTTCTTTAATGTCTAAAATTCACTCGCATGTGTTATTGCGAAAAATAAATATTACAAGATGAGAATATTAAAAAATTCAAGTAGCTACAGGTGTGATCAATAGAGTACGTACAAATCACATTTACAAAATAAATTAAAATGAACTGTGAACAACTGTTACAAATACTATTAAAAAGTTTATGCTGCAAGTTTCATACACGTGTTCAATACAATATACATAATACCTACATTACAATGAAACAAAAAATCTATTGTTATTATATAAAAAATGTATTGTTCAGATGGAATGTATTGTGGATGAATTCAATGGTGGATAACTCATTTAAATTACGCAGTTACTGCTATTGACTTCACAACATTCTGCATATTGATTTCAGAAATATGAATAATAATAATAATGACAACCCTTGATACGTCCCACTGCTGGGCACGAGTCTCTCCCCTTCTTGGGTGGAGGCCTGGAGCTTACTCCACCACACTGCTCCAATGCGGGTTGGTGGAGATAAGGGTTAGTGACCAACCCGTTGTCGGATGTTTTCAAACCACCCATAAGGCCTCCGACAAGGTTTAACGACTGCTATCTATCGATAGCAACCGGGACCGACGGCTTAACGTGCCCACTGAAGCACGGAAACGCGCATTTTTAATTTCCACTAGCGGTCGCCCATCACACACCCTACCGCGCCCGTTTCGCTTAACCGAGTAGATCGCTTCCGATCTACACTAGCCGCGGGGCTATGCGCGTTTCAGAAATATTACACCGCTCTTATTCGTTGTATTTCTCGTCATAGTAGAAGAGCAATCGCTCGGTAAATACCAACTATGATTAATAATAGAGCTGATTAAACAGTGATCAGAGGTAGAGGACCAACATTAGGGTTATTAATTACTAAAGGCATTATGGTGAGCGAAATACTGGCCCCCCTAAGTTCTCAAGCCCAAATGCATCATACTTTTGGGTGTTGACGTGGCCGACATTACCTATTCTTCACCAAATTAAACTCGTCGATTAACTTTGCAGTAGGTACAACAGCAAGCATTCCCTTTGCCTTCTTATTTGCACCAGCTTTCTGAAGAAACACGTTTGAATATTCAATGTGGTATTCATGCGGATATTTTGTGTGATCTAATTATTTGTGGTAAATAATTCCTTAGGTACTATCGTTTTGTTCATTAAGTCAATATTCTTCGTCGTCTTCAATATTTTTAGCGAAATATGTTCTACACAAATCCAATCAAATCTAAATAAAAAATAAGGGCAGTATTAGCTTATAAAAATATTTTCAAACGAGTGAAACTTACGAGCGCGATGACACGAGGGAACTTCAGTAGCAATCAATGCGAGCACCTCGGGACGCTGCTCTATCGCACCGCTGCCCTTCCACTCGGTATCTACTAGTGCGCTGCCTGATCGTGCATTCGATTACCACCTTGAGCAATGTGTTATTGCTTTTTTTCTACTTAAAAAAAAACATAATGTATACATGTTGCCTACATTTACTGATCTCTACTTCAATTTTTAAAGCGTAGTCTTTAGTCTTTTATAGTTTTTTTGCCTTTTGCTAGCCTAAATCATTAAACGAGTAAAATGTACGAGTGCGGTGGCCCGAGGGAGATTCAGCAACAATCAGTTCGGGTGCCTAGGGACGCTACATTAATCAAGACTCGCACCATTGTACCACCGCGACTCTACCATCCGGCATGCCTACCATAGACTGTGCGACTACTGAAAGTGAGTTTCAGAAATTTATTTCTACACCGAGCAGTGGTTGTAAACCTACATAATGCTTAACTTCAATATTTTGATACTACATTTTTTTTGTCTTAGTCACATTAAACTTAGCCTTTTTGTAGCTTACGAAATAATTCAAAAAGTGCGATTGTCCTATTGAAGTCCAACATCACATACTCCCTGAGGTTCTTGATTTTAATCCCACATTGACAGTGTTACTGGGTTTGTCCTAGTGGTATTTTTTAAAGGTACACGTGGCGGCGGTATCCTTACTGCCTACAATTGACTCTTTTCAAGGCCTGTATTTAGGTTTTTAAGATTACTCATAACTTTAGGCTTATTTTAAAAATGTTAACCTTTTACTAGCTTACGAAATTATTAAAAGTGTGAATCGTACAAGTGCTAATATCCCTAGGGAGGTTCACAGGAACAGCTATCAGATCGGGTGCCCCTGGACGCTGTATTAATCACGACTCGCACCATCGCACCACCGGCTCCATCATGCTGCATGCCTATCATTGACTATGCGACTACTAAACTCCTAGGTCCTAGATTCTATTTCGAACCAGAGACCAGTCAAAAAGTCGGGCAAAGTTATTGAGTTTTTCCAAGCGCTTTACTCGGTTGAGCGATACGGGCGCGGTCGGGTGTGTGATGGCTAGTGGTAAAAATTAAAATGCGCGTTTCCGTGCTTCGGAGGGCACGTTAAGCCGTCGGTCTCTGTTGCTATTGATATATAGCAGTCATCACAAGTCTTCGCGCGCTTCATTCGCGCGACGCGGATACAGTACCGGGGCATCCCCCTCTGCTACAGCTTCTTCTGCCCTGCGGGTGCAGGGCGGCGTTTGGCACCCCCTTGGGGGCTGTGATGGAGAAGGTGGGCACCGTGGACTAGTGTCGCCATGGTCTTGGCACTCAGGTCCGGCTGAGCTCTCAACCTCTTCTCTATTGTCGATGGTTGCGTCGGGCTTTTTCGGCACTCTGCTGCAACAATAACCTTGTCGGAGGCCTTTTTTTTTTAATTTTTTTTTAATGTTATGGTAGTGGCAAACAAGCATGCAGTTCCTTACATTACCACCTGACCGGAACACGATAGTGCTGAACACTACCATTTAGCGGCAAGTATATTCGGTAATGCGGTGGTGCCTACGCCCGCGAGCTCCGTCACTGAAGCTCTACCACCAGTAAAAACCCTTATGGGCGGTTTGAAAACATCCGACAGTGTGTTTGCCACTAACCCGTATCTACACCAACCCGCATTGGAGCAGCGTGGTGGAGTAAGCTCCAGGCCTCCCCACAAAAAGGGGAGAGACTCGTGCCCAGCATTGGGACGTCTCAAGGGTTGTCATTATTATTATTATAAGCGATATAATTTGCAAACAAAAAGCTTTGGCTATAACTATAATTCCTACATTTGACTCGTATCAAGGTTATTCCAATATTTAAAAAGTCTTCTAAGTTTTAACCTTACATTAAAATGATAGCCTTTTCCTAGCTTATGAAATTATCAAATGAGTAAAATGTCCGAGTGCAATGGCCCGAGGGAGGTTTAGTAGCACCACGTTGCATTAATCACGCCATCGCACCACCGCGGCAAGTGAGGCTCTCTATTCTACTCCTGCGTCGGGCACAATGTTGGTACCCAATTAGTTGTTCAAACCATACCAATACTGGGTCTCTACTTCAGGTTAATGCATTCAATCAATCAAAATTTCATCCATATTTTCGCTTCACACATTAATCAATATTTTCTTGCTAGGTTACGAAAAATTTCAAACGAGTGAAATATGTCGAATATTCCCACGTTCAGAAATTTTATTAACCTTTTGTAGTGGTATATTTTTCAAAAAAGATATACATGAAGCCTACATTTCTGTATCTTTGTTCTAGATACATCTACTTTTTTTTTTTGATATTATTATTACATTAAAACTTAAATGTTAGAGCCATGCTAACTTACGAAATTATGTAACGAGTGAAATGTTGGATGGCCCGAGGGAGGTACAGCAGTAATCAGTTTGGGTGCCCCGTGAGGCTGTATTAATCACGTCATCGCACCACCGCGGCTCTACCACCTCTACTACCCCATAGGTATGGGGTGGTGGAGACACGGTCCAATTGGTAGGTGCCAATGACCGTAAGTGAGGTCTTGGATTGTTAAAAAGTTTTTTTTTAATTTTAGTGCCTTAAGGGGACTGGCTTATTTTGATTTATTCTCAAAAATCCATCACGACCACTGGCAAATTTTGATTTATTTTCAAAAATCCATCACGTTCTTAGTGACGTAGACTATTTTTTTTCATTAGGTACATAATATGAATTAAATTAGCTCAATCAGGGGGCTGCCGCTGTAAATCGCTAAAGAGTTCCCTCGGCTGTCTTTCATCCCCGTAACGAGACCTTTGGCGACGTTCATAAACTAGCTAAGATTAAAGTTCTCGCTAATATGTATGAAAAAAGGTCACATTTCAACAGTATCACTAACAACGCCCGGGCCTGCTGACTACGCAGCGGACATCCGACGTATTGTGTGTATAGTTCATAACCGACAGCCAAAATTTTAAGTTGTTATAGTTGTATGTATAAGTAATACCTTAGAGATACTTTTGTGATTGTAAATTAAACCTGTAAACAATCCTTATTTCACTAATAAACATATTTATTAAATAAATATCTTTGTTTTGTTCCTTCCGCCGTAACCAACGTAAACCAACTTAATTCGGACCACAGATTTCTAGTTGGTGTAAATACCTGTCTTTACTCATAAATTACATAAAATCTTTATTGTGTTATTTATCACTTTTTGCTCGGTTCGGATTTTTTATGAGGAGTTAAATCAAGTGTAACAGGAAAGTTGAGGCGTTACGCGCGATTCCCCCGCTGACTCACTCCGACCGAGCGGACGTGTTTCACTAGGCCGCACACTAGCGATCTCCTTATGCACACCGAGTAAAATCCCATCATGCGTCGGAGCTGACACACACACTTTTTTTGTGTAAATGTCTAAGTGTCTACACCTCCACGTCTATCCAAACAATGTTGAGTAATTTCTCTCGACATCATCAATATCATAATAGAATTATCCCCTAACTCCAAACGGTTAATGGATGCTGTGGCTTCCAACGTTAACTCAGTAGTTTGAAATGATAATTTTCAGATGTAAATACCTAAAAAAATGAAGAAAAACAACGTAAAACCACAGTCTAAAGAAAACGAACGTGTTAATGTGGTAAAACCCTATCATGTCCATACAACTCTTGAAGGTGCCTTCTATTTTCCAAGGATTCCATCATCAGATTGGTATGGGAATTGACGGAGATATCGGTGACCATTACTGGGTATGTTTTTTTAAAATCGGTTAAAAAGTGGCAAACAATCATATCTTTCACCATTTACATTGATGGTAGGCAAATACTGCAGCCTATCATCATAAATAACAAACAGGTAGACGAACTCCAGCTCCAGGTAGTTCTGAACATTTAAGTGACACTTAAGATTAGTTAATGCGGTGGTGCCGACTCCCTCTGTAACCAGTAAAACCTGACTCAAACTACCTGATTCATTAAAACGAGAGAGAAACTATACTTCAAAATATTTGTTTTCTATAACGCCAAGTAGGTACAACCGCCAATATAGATGTAGTTGTATTCGAGTGTGTGTGGGTAGGGTATCCCCACGAGACGAGGAAGTGTGGCCGAAGCGACGCCACCTGGGACCAGAGTGAAGGGGGATGCTAGGAATAAGCAACAACTTATAAATATTGGACACTTAAGAATACATAAGATTTTCTGGAATTGATCTCGATGTTAAGTTTACCCGTGTTGGCGTAATTATTGCATTGCTGAAGGATAGAGCACGGTGTCACAGTGTCAATTATCAACATTGTTTTATCCCTACTAATATTATAAATGTGAAAGTAACTCTGTCTGTCTGTCTGTTACCTTTTCACGTCCAAACGAGTGAACCGATTTTGATGAAATTTGGTACAGAGATAGAGTTGACTTTGAGAACTGAACATAGGGAACTTTTTGTCTCCTTATATTATCCCCAACCCCCTAAAATAGGGGGTGGAAATTTGTATGGAGCATTCCACAATTTTCAAGATAGAAAGTTAAAACTCGGTATGTGAACTCTTTGAGTTTAACAAACGATACGTACATCATTGTTTTTTTCAGAAATTTGCCTTCATCCCTTTAACACGGGGAGTGAAATTTGAAGGTAATGGGCTTAAGGCAGTGTTCAAGCTGGAAAGCCAAAAATAGGTATGCGGACTCTTTGTTACTAAAAAAAACAACATTTGCTTATTATTGAATTATTTGTTTTTAGAAATCTCCTACATCCCCTAAAATAGGGGATGGAAATTTGTATGGAGCATTCCACAATTTTCAAGGTAGAAAGTTGAAACTCGGTATGCGAACTCTATGAGCCTAACAAACAATAAGTACATATTTTTTTATTTTATCTACCCCCACCCCCTTAAAAGAGGGAGTGAAATTTGTATTGGGCTTTCCGCAGTGTTCAAGGTGTAAAGCCAAAAATTGATATGCGGTCTCTTTGTTACTGAAAATACAACGATACTTAATTTTACTTGATATTTAATTTTATTTGGAAATCTGCCCCACCCCCTATCATACGGGGTGGCAATTTGTAGTGAGGATTCCACAATTTTCAAGGTAGAAAGTTGAAACTTGGTATGCGGACTCTTTTAGCCTAACAAATAATTTCGTACATATTTTTTTTTGACATCTCCCCCCTTCCCCTAACAGAGGGGTAAAATTTTGTATTGGACTTTAGCCAACAATTGGTATCCGGACGCTTTGTTACTAAAGAAAACAACTTTAAAGTTCTTAAAATATACACTTTTTGTTTAGAAATCTGCTCCAACCCCTTTCTTTAATCATTTTGTCAGTTTTTTGATGCCGTTTTTTATGTCGTGAAAGTGGCAAACAAGCATGCAGTTCACATTGATGTTAAGTGATGACTGCAGCCTATAGACACCCACACAAAGATCAGAGGTCAAAATGCAGATGCGGTAACACTTCTGAGGCCTAGGGTGTGATGTTTCTGTGCCGGAAATTACAGGGCCGTACATTACCTCCTGACCGGAACACGATAGTGCTGAACACTACCATTTAGGGGCAAGAGTATTAGGTAATTCGGTGGTACCTACGCCCGCGAGCTGCTTCACTGGAGCTCTACCACTAGAAAAATGTTTTTTTTTTAATTTGCCTGAAAATTGGTTAACGGGCTTCTTATGTTATGTACGAAAAATAGTTGCATCAATATTTTTTTTTAAATGTTCCCCCACACCCTTAAAAATGGGTAATGGAAATTGGTATGGGACTTACCGCAATTTTCAAGGTGGAATATTAGTGGACAGGCTATTAGGTACAAAAAAAAAAGATAAAGCAATAAAACAAATATTAATACTCTTGGCAAAAGATAAGAAGCAGTGTTACCCATGGCCTTTGATGGATGGGGTCACAAGTTTTTTAAAACGCGCTAACGCTGTCTTCTTGATCTGCACTTAAGTCGGAGCAGCGGCCGCGCTATCTTTGCTCTGAGTTAGACGGTTAATTCTACATTGATTATTTATTTGCTTTTGATTTTGTAATTGTATACGAAAATGTTATATAAAACTACTGTTCCTAGAGACTTAAAATTTGGTACAAGGGTTCCTTTCATGATGTATAAGAAAGGATTTTTAGAGATAAATATAAAGGACTATATGACAACAGGTATAAACATTTTGGATTACAATAAAAATTGATCTGTGTAGACGAAATGGACAAATTCTGTCCTAAAGGGGGAAAATGAAGTGGTAATTTTTTTATGGAAAGTTTCTCATTCCTGAACTAAACAGTATAAAAACAGGCTCATGATTAGGAATTGTAAAAATGATCTGTTTAAGTGAAATGGACAAAATTTCCCCTTAAAGCGGCAAAATGGAGGGTACTGTTTGTATGGAATTGAGGTTAAAATTTTAAAGCGGCAAAATGGAGGGGTACTGTATGTATGGAATTGAGGTTAAAATTTGCGTGGGAATTTTGGTTTCTAAGTTAGAGACTTGAAAAGTAATGTTCCAGTCTTTTTGTTAGGTATAAAAAAATAGGTACATGCTTCAGTATTTTGCCACATTTACCCCTAAACATTCAAATATAAGGGGTTAAAATTAAATAGAGATTTCTAAGTTATAGACGTGATTAAGAACTTCACATATAGGTACGCGACGGGAAACTTGATTAGGACATTTCCATGGGATTGTAAAATGTAAAGTATTTATAAAACGAGATCCACGCGGGCGAAGCCGCGGGCAACAGCTAGTTATTTATAAAACGAGATCCACGCGGGCGAAGCCGCGGGCAACAGCTAGTTATCTATAAATATCTAAATATCTGTATACCTATCTATACCCAATTTTAAAAATCCACATTTTAGCCGATTGTATTATTATATCATATTATTATCTTTTTCTCCGCCATGATCTCGTAGTACGCCGATATGCAGATGCCGTAAATATAAAACAGACAGTCAAGTAATAAAATGACATCCTTAGCGTTGGCAGCAAAATTGGTTAAGAAAACGTTGATTGCGTTCACAACACCGACGAGACTTCGCAAAACGGACCCGAACAATCGACTTTTTTTGGTCCCCACTGTAAACAAACACTTTCAGTAATTAAGCATCGGAACAACGGTGGCCTCAGGTCGCGGGTCATCCCCAGTGGCGACTGATAATATCTAAATGCCTAATGGCTGCTGGGCCTGTGACGAATGTATCGGGCGGCCTCCCCGCCCCCCGCGCCGCCCGCACCCGCCTCTCCACTATGTGATAATTCCAAACGCTGCGGCCGCGCCACCTGGGATCTGCCAGGGACGGACTCAACTCTTCGCTAAATTACACATTTATATTACTGACTAATTGAAAATGCGTGTTTATTTTTTCCACCATTTTATTGGCCCTAATGTAAGTTATTAATGAAACTGCTAAATTAAAATTTGCAATATTAACAAGCATTAATTCGTATCGCGTATTAATTTCATTCTACTAGATATTGGTTAAAATGCGGTTAATACGACATACAGCATAAATTAACATTATATAATATTTAATTATCTACCATGTACCTAACTTAGCCTATTTGCGTGCAAATACAATAACATAGTTGCTTCGTGGCTTAGTAGACGTGAATACCAGCAATACCTGTATTACTTAACTGGTGGTAGAGCTCCAGTGACGGAGCTCGCGGGCGTAGGCACCACCACATGTCCTAATTTACTTGCCGCTAAATGGTAGTGTTCAGCGCGTATCGTGTTCCGGTCAGGTGGTAATGTACGCCCCTGCGTATATGTGTTTTGCGTCTATACAACCCGTAGAACCAAAATCAAAACTACAAACTTATCAGTAGAGTCTGTAAAACAAAGCTTACGTTATTTTATAGCCAAAAGACGTTTACTGCTGCTCAAACATAGGAATAGGCGAATTATTTATCTACAACCGTAACCGAAGTCGAAATAAACATTTCGGATAAATTGTACGTAATCAAATAAGACGTTTTATCCCTAAGACACGTATACGTGTTTAATTTGTTCAAAAGTTGCGAATATACCTATTCTTAAAATAATATTTGTATCATGTTTATACATTTAAAAGTTTTACGATATTTTCTCTAATTAATTATTTAACATTGCAAATACCTTCTCTATAATTACGTCTCCATGATACAACTGTTATTACAGTTGGGAGCCTATAAACTAAATTAATTTATCTACGCAGCGGTGGATTAGTGTCCCATGACAATAATATGTATGTTTACAAGTTATTGTTGGTGCCACAAATTTCGAGGCAAGTTCGCGAACAATTTGGGATAGTCGACTTGGCAACAAGGTGGCATGCGGCGCGGTGTCGGCGGGCACGCGCTTCGACGCCGGCCGGAATTCCGAATGCACCCCCGGCCGTCGATCGAACATCGGCATTTAATTAGCCACGTGCCTGCTGAGAGGCGATCCTTCGCTCGACCGACATCGTTCGCATTGTTGCCTCGCCTAAGTTGACAAAATAACTTACCTAGCTAAAAATATTTGACATTGCCCAATCGGGATATTCAGGGTATCAGCTTTTAAAATCAAACGCTTCTCAGTTTTCATACGAGTGAAAGCGTATGCGAAAAAAATCAGCAACGCCGAGTGCGTTCCCTGCGGTGAAGTCCCGCGGGAACGAGCCCACGCGCCCAACTTCGGGCTCAGCGGCGCCATCCTCCCCCTCCCGCCCCACCCCGCGCGCACCGCCCCGCACCCCCGCAGAGAATACATTTGCGCAACACTCGTGTTGGCCTAACAACGAGACTGCCACTACGAACGAGTACCCGTCACTGGGAAAAATTACTCATTTTCCAATCGTTCCTGAGAATAACTGATGCCTTTGTCTCTAAACAAAGACTCTTTCTTCTAACTTACGTACCTGTCATCTGGCATAGAATCGCTCCTGCGACCGCGGACTGTTGTAAACAATTTACAGAAACGAACAATACGTAATTCACTCACAAGTCTGAGGGTGCCGCAAGAAAAAGAGGCTTTGTCTGATAATATAATATTATTATTCGTTCTCTATTACCCGATTGTTTTGTGTGGCGAAGGTAACATAATAATCGTATGAAGGCATAGTATTGTTTCTCTGAATTGAGTGTGACACCTTCGGCTTACATAAGTAATGGAAACGGTACGATTGAATTTGAAAAGCAAGAAGCGAATAGCGGCCGTCCAAAATATTCTCTCGTCGCTCTTACTCTGGGCCCGTGCTCTAAAGTATCCATAAAAAGTAAAAAACTAAAACAATCTTCGTGGACATTAAATTATAATAGCGAGTGTACACGAGAGTACTTCTTTATAAACTCCACAAGTCTTGAGAGATAAAACGGAGGTGGCGGTCGATTATGGGCCTCGGTGGCCAATTTATTTATAATCTCGGGTTCAGAATTGGCTACGAATTAGCATGTAAATATTTGAGGTCCAAGGAGTCTGGTGGAGATTTATCGTAAATGGCGCTAGATAAGCGAGGACAGAGTCGTAAAGCACCGGGCGGCGCGCCGCAAGCCACTCGTCGCCGCAGCACACCCTTTGACAAAGTTATAAAAAGAGCATTAAACCGCAGTAAAAACGCATCGCAACGGAGCTAAGGAAGAACACGCCGCGGGAAAAACTGTTTCTTATTTTAGTAGCCTTATGAATTTCAACGAAGACGTCGATATAACGGAGCACTTCGTCCCAACCGCGTCATTAATCCTCCACCGAAATCGTTTCGAATAATTTATATTCATTTCTTCATTAAACTTATACTATATGCTTATTTGAAAAATTGTTTAATTTTGTTTAACATTAACATACAATCTATAGGTACTAGCTTCACGCTAATAGTGAGGAATGAGAAGTGTTTTTGCGTGTTTTTCTTTTCTTGTTACTATCTTCAGTAGTTTAAAGTTTGTTTTTATCTGTTAGCCAATTCACAGTCATGAAACTGATCAATAAACGGCACTTTTATCGAGATTCTACTTTTTTCCAAAAAAAAATTCAAATGAGTCAACTTCTAGGAAATTAAAAATCATCCAAGTAGTTTGAGTTTCTACGTATGATAAGAATTATACTTATATAAATAATGTGATAAAATCTTAATTCTAAGTTTTCTCACCAGGCACATCCTCTGTTTCCTGTTGATCAGCTACTTTACTGTTGGTCTCCATGTTTTCAACATCTGCAATTAAGGCAACTTGATTATTCAAGACAACGGAATATAAGAACTATGTCGGTATTTAAAAAATACGTGTTGTTGTTTTCCGACTGAAATTTTATATCTTCGGTAACTGTGATTTTTCAGCTTTTTTTGTAAGTTGATTTTTATTTCAAACATTTAGTGATAAAATTATATTATGACCAACAACCAATATCCAATTATCAACAAAGAGTATTGAATACTCATCATCACCAACACTTCAACCGAAAAGCTTTTCCCAGATATGGTCACTACAGTGATGTGCGTAATTGGGGGAGAATATGCTATAATCGCCACGCTTGGCATACGGATTGGCGATTGCAAAGACATCAGTTATATTACAAGACAATCAACTGCCTGCTGCCCATCTCGCGTTGTTGTGTTTGCTGCCGCTAATTTGATGGTTTGATCGCCATCGTTCGGATGCTGTCAGCACGAGCGAAATAATTCTCGAAGAATAGGGATTCCAACGACAGTAAATATTTTGAAATCGGTCAAAGCATTAAGAAGTTATAGTGTAATAAAGAAGATCACTAACATACATACATCAATATAAAATGTTTATAAGATTACATACATGAACCTTGAAAATACAATACTCCTTTCTTGGGCAGCCATGTATGTATAAAGCAAATATGTATATATATATCAACAAACATTCACACTTATGTTTTAAAATTAGACTCTTTTCGTTACTGATGGTAGAGTCGCAGTTAGTCGTATTTCTCCAATGACAGAGGTCGAACGCAGAGAAAGCTTTCGAACCTAAACGGACGGACCACGGAGCCCTAACACCTGGAAGGAGTAGATATAACGTATAATATGCGCCAATAGAAACAATAGGGCTTCTATTTAATTATAACCTAGCAAAACTATAATAATCAACACAAAAAGAAAGATTTATCCAATTTGGTGTAGTCGTTTGGCAGTTATGCCCTCACGAACATTTCGGTTATTCATTTTTATATATACTGATATTCATATGCACAAGTGTTTGGCTTGGCTCAGTATCAAACGCGAAGCTGTGTTGTGTGGTCGATCATCAAACGTCATGACAGACATGCCTATCTTATAGCCCCCATTGACGATCAGTTAAACTGATCAGTCGGACTGACGTAAAACTAAAATTTGATCGTCAATGGCGAATCATAAATCCACAGTTTTAACTGAAGACGCGCCCGAAATATTTCCGTACATTTCATATTTTTTATTTTTTATAATTTGTCATGACCATACAGAGTCTTTCAGTCGTATACATATTGAATTTCACATTTCTTTAAATTAATGAATATCCTTATGGAAGATGACGATGATTAAATGCTTCCATGAGGAATATGATGAGATGATGGGGTGGCTCCAGTAAAGCGATGGGGACTTTACTGAAGTTTTTACGAAGTTTTGGAGGCAATACGAAAAATCACTTTTCACTTCATAATATCACTTTCTTACACTCGTGAACATTATCGAATGCTTTATGATAAAAATCCCACCATTTTTACACATAAAAACGCGACTATACACAAATTTCGAAAATAATATCACGCAGCGACACAGCTCTTTTCCGCGTTCCCGCCAAAACTCCGTACATTTCATAATCCAACCAGTGTTGCCAACTTAGTGGATTTTCCACTAATGTTGTTGGTTTCAATCGCCCATTATTTTGGTAATATTACGCGTCAGATATTTTATTAGCTGAAAAAACTTTTTTTTATGAAGTGGAAAACAAGCATATAGTTTACATTGACGGTAAGTAAGCCTGTAGCCTATAAAGAACAACACGAAACCAGAGATTTAAATGTAGATGCGTTGCCACTCCTGGGGTCTAAGGTATTATGACTCTGTGCCGGAAATTATGGTGCCGTACAACACATATCAGTGTATATCAGTTCGTACTAATAAATAGCTACATTTGGTTGAGCGTTATATAACGGGTATTTGATTACGGTCGAATGGACCATGGACAGGACATGGAAGTGTCCATGGTCCATTTGAAAGCTATAAAAAAACGTCTACGTCCCAAAGGACCGTAGGGACGCGATTTTTGTACCTACTTATTGTACGTTCAAAAATAATCTGAATACGACGGTCTAACAAAACAAAGTAATAGGTATATCACATTATACTAATATATTACAAGAGAACTATTAAATACAAGTAATATATATAACTATTTATTGTATACATAAAAAACGTAATGTAACTTCACGCCTGTAATCCCCATAGGGGTAGGCAGAGGTAAATGCATGCATTCAAGCATACCTGCAAACACCCACGATTCGCCGGTTACGTTTTTGGCCCATCAACAGGTGGCGAGACTGTTGCCCTCTCCGGGCACATTATCAAACTCCGGGGTACTGGGAAACTTCCAGAAAATGGAAAAATCTCAATAGAACCAGAGATAAAGGATTTTAAACCATTATCTCTGATAGCCCCGACCCGGGAATCGAACCCAGGACCTCCAGCGTAGTAGTAATGGAAATATTATATACATAATAAATAGTTTTGTATATTTATATAATACATAACTATTTATTATATTCTATCAAACTAATATATTATACCAAACTAATATATTATAGCCAAAAAATAGCATAACGTTGTAACGAGTTATCGATAAATAGCCGTTTAGTGGTTTTTTGGTGATTTTAAAGGGTGAATCTGGGGAAGAGCTAACATAACTGTTGCCAACACTGAATCACACTGAATCCGACGGTCAAGGTCAGGCGTCAACTAAGGTAGGTACGGCTAATATCGTCCACGTTTTCAAATTTCTTGATTTTAATATTTGAATTGATTATTTCAAAAACAACATAAGTCACATTGTATTAACTTAGCAGGACAAACAAAACAGTTTTTTTATGTTAAACGAACATTGAAAACATGTATGTAGACATAATTTTGTTGTTTTCACAATAAAGGTGGACATTTATATTATGTTATTTTTACATTCATTCTGGAAAAAATTGGTCTAGCATTAATAAATGAAAATACGTATACATAGTAACCTATTTTCATTTATCTCACTTTTTTATTAAAGAAAAAAAACATACAAAAATAGTGTTTATAACTCTTCAATCTCTTCTGTAACTGTAGTCGGTCAAGAATAAATCGTGTTATAAAAATCCATAAACTGTATGATGGTTCCAACTTTTTGACTTGACAGTCACTTTTTTAGGATTCCATTCCTAAAAGGTTAAAACGGGACCCTATTACTAAGCCTCTGCTGTCTGTCTGTATGTCAATCTGTCCGTCCGTCAGTTCGTCTGTCTGTATGTCACTAGGTAGTGTCTCATGAACCGTGATAGCTAAAAAGCTGAAATTTTCACAAATTATATATTTCCGTTGCCGCTTTACATAGAGCAGACACACAGATGCACGGGCCACCGGCCACGACGGACCGGAGGGGAGTAGCTATATGCAGGCTTTGCAAGCCCAAATGGTCATACGCGTATAATAAAAACTAGTTGCAGCCAGACTGCTCATTAGACTCAATCTAGCTGTGCGACTGAACTGACGTCCTAAATAATGCTTTGCTCTGTTTCTTTGCTGTAAAACCTCACCTTTCAAATGTAAATTTTATTCACAAAATTATTATTTTATTCTTGAAAACTCAAAAATACGATAATATCGCTCGTGTTGTTTTGGACTGATGTAAACAACACAGACTGATAGATGTACCGTATACGAGGATCGGTCGACGGACTGATCCGAGTTTGTTTTCGAGAAGCCGCTGTCTCCGAGATGTTTAAATGTGTGTGAAATTGTTTATGTATTTCGTTAAAGACAAGTTGTGAGTTTCGTAATGATAGACGATTTTTGTTGTGCGTCAATTCCCCCCGCAAAAAATGACAGACTGTTTTGCATCCGTAAGAAACGTTATGGCTTCTTCCTCCGGTCGGCCGGTGGCCCACGTTGCTCTATGCCGCCATAACAACAAATACAAAAAATAAAAATATTAAGGGGGATGTGCCCATACAATAAACGAGTTTTTTTTTGTATTTTTGTATGTTATGAAGTGGCAAACAAGCTTACAGTTTACATTGATGGTAAATAATACTGTAGCCTTTAAACATCTACATAAGACTGTAGGTTTCAATGCAAATGCGTTACCACTCCTAAGGTCTAAGGTATTATGCCTGTGGGCCGGAAATTACAGGGCCGTACATTACTACCTGACCGGAACACGATAGTGTTGAGCACTACCATTTAACGGCAAGTAGATTAGGTAATGTGGTGATGCCTATGTCCGCAAGCTCCGTCACTGGAGCTCTGCCACCAGTTTAAAAATTTGTATTGTTCAGTATTGTTGCTCAATATTAATAACAGAAAGAATGATGATATGTTCTTAGGTTTTCGCGAGCTACACTCATTGAAATAAAACTATTTTTACGGATTTATCTCGCGTATATTAAACTAAAACTAGTTTAATATACGCGAGATAAATCCGTAAAAATAGTTTTATTTCAATGAGTGTAGCTCGCGAAAACCTAAGAACATATCATGTTAGAACGTACGGAACGTTAACTGCAAAATATATCCGGCGGTTGGAGAAACTGAAGAACAGGCGCTCACGGTTGTTGGCGGGCCTGACGTTTTTGAAGAGATGCAGAGACAACAACCTGATACCAGTATGTGTGCGCATTGCTCCAAAAAAAGACATAAAAAAGAGCAACATCATCCTCCGCCAAGCAAGTACTAAATTATTATGTCAGCTAATTCAACAAAACCGTTCGGAAATCGCACATACAGAACACGACATCAGTGAAGTCTCTAAAACCCTCGAAAATACATTAAAAATAGAAGATTGGCAAAATTGTAACGAACAAACCGACTTACGCGCAAAATTTACATTAAATAACTGCAAAATTAAACAAATAAGTAAATACGAAAAATTAGAAAAACAGTCGGTTACGGGTCAAAAACATTCAAATCTGAACACACCCATAGACAACGACAAGTCATCCGTCAATGTCAACGTCAAAGCAGTTGTCAATCTATCAAAACAAACTTTGGATGATTCGACTATTGGGGTGCTGGAAAAGGGTTTAAACTTTGCACCAGCTCCATCGAGGATACCGTACGAAGAGATTATCAGTTACGTCGAGGACTGCGTCATTAGGAATCAAGTTCCAAAGGAGACAGCCGAGGAAATCCGACAGGACGTATCGTCTACGTTACGACACTGCCGGCCACCAAAACCTAATCTGTCTCGTGAAGAACTCCGCTCACTGACGACGTTGAGACGATCAGAAGACATCATCGTCCTCCGTGCTGATAAAGGAAACGCTACGGTTGTGATGGACACGTCAGACTACAATGATAAAATCTTATCGCTGTTATCGGATGAAAGCACATATAAAAAGGTAAACAAAGACCCCACCTCTAGTATATTAAAAAAGACTACCGATTTACTGCATAAATATTCATATTCATTGGATCTTGACGTACCAAAACTTTTACCTGCTTGTCCAAAGCCACCCAAACTGTATGGGCTCCCTAAAATACATAAGACTGGCGCTCCCCTTCGTCCCATAGTTAGTCAAATTGACACTCCAACTTACAAATTGGCAAAACATGTGGCACAGATACTTTCACCACTGCGGGGACAAACTAGAGCGTATGTCAAAGACTCGTACAGTTTCATTGCTGAAGTCAAACATCTACAACTATCAGCAAATGAAACAATGGTCAGCTTCGATGTTGAATCCTTATTTACATGTTTACCGGTTAAGGATTGTGTCGAGATTGTTAAAAGAAAGCTAATTGCTCACAATATGCCCCGTCAATATGCAGAACTACTTGAATGGTGCCTGACATCTGGCTATCTAATGTGGAATGGGGAATTCTACCTACAAATAGACGGAGTTGCCATGGGCTCCCCAGTTTCTCCCATAGTCGCCGATATATTCATGGAGGACTTTGAGGAGAGAGCCCTGAGCACTACAACCATAACACCTCGCATTTATAAACGATATGTAGATGACACATTCACCATATTGGATAGCAATAATGTTTCTGTTTTTCTTTCACATCTCAATTCCATACACCATAAAATCAAATTCACTATGGAATTGGAACAGGACAATAAATTAGCCTTCTTAGATACTTTATTAATTAGAAAAACTAATAACACACTCAGTCACACTGTGTTTAGGAAGTCTACCCATACTGATAGGTACCTTAATGGTGAATCACACCATAACCCGGCACATTTATCTGCCGTTGGCTCATCTCTATTTCAGAGAGCACGAGGCATCTGTGACGACCACCATCTTCAGGGGGAGCTGAAGCACCTACGCCAGGTGCTACATAACAACAAGCTCCATGTACCACCCGTCCGTCACAGAGGCCGCGTGAAACCACCTACAGTAGAACGACAACCAGCCATACTACCTTACGTTAAGGGTGTCACAGATAAAATAAGCAACATTTTAAAAAAGAATTCCATTAAAACAGTTTTCAAACCATATAAAAAGATTCATCAGTATTTAAGACCCATTAAAAGTAATATTCCATTACAAAATTCTGGCATTTATAAATTAGATTGTGATTGTGGACTCTCATATATTGGTCAAACGAAGAGAGCTGTATCCACCCGCGTTAAAGAGCACATTGCTGATGTCAAAAACCGAAGAACAGGGAGGTCTGCAGTCTGTGAACACATAGCGGATAAGCCAAACCATTACATCCGGTTTGATAAAATTCAAATACTCGCTAGAGAACACAAACCCATTCCACAAATGGTACGCGAGGCTATTGAAATTAAAAAACACCCAAATTTCAATAGAGAAGATGGATGGCGATTATCAACATCATGGGATCCCATACTTAGCAAGATTAAATCCCAGCCGCAGCAGTCTGCAAGACCTCAAGATACCATAAGTAATTATTGTGTTAATCCTGAACGCTACGCAAGGCGTTTACGAAATCGATGGAGGTAGCTACATATAATTTTTCAAACTTCTGTCAGACAAATGTCACCTCAGTCTGCCCGGGACCACGGAAGCTGAAAAGCGACCGAAACGTCGGGTTGATTTTAAAAATCATTTTAGTTTAATATACGCGAGATAAATCCGTAAAAATAGTTTTATTTCAAAGAAAGAATGATGTTAAACTGATTTCAAAGCGCTTTTTTTTGTAAGTAACAGGCCATCGGTGTCTTGTTTTTGTACAATATTGACATAATTATAAATTATAATAAATCCTGATTCTGATTCCGATTCAAATATTTTTACTTTAAACAAATTAGCACACCAAAATTAATTTACAAACATTTTCAAAAAACCCGGCCCCTATTAGAGACAATTACCTTAGATTTCGATTGACATTAGCATCAGTTCATTTTGACATTAGCTTCAGTTCGTGAATGGGGAAATCTAGCTGTCGTAAATCGTTTGGAGTGACGCCACAGTTTTATGACAAAAGTTTTACGAAAAACTGACCATCAATGTGGACCATTACTATTGTTTTTGTTTAGTTGTCTATAGACTGCAATATTAACTCGCTTATTCATGTGAATTAGACACTTGTTTATTTTTATCACAAGTCATATAAAAAATGAGAGCGTTGTGTATGATTCCTTGATTTTAAATAAAAAAAAGCCTGTCTCCTGAGAATATGAAAAGCGTAACGTAGAGATAACGTCATAATAATGTAAATGCATCGAACTCTCGAGTATCGAGAGGATTCCCTTCCTTCACTCAATCAGGGATGCAAACATCGTAGACATGTATCGATACACCGATGTTTAAAACTTCGTAGCAATAAAGGAGATCAGCCAAAATGGTACATAGATTGTACATAAACAAATACTTTACATAAAATTTGTGCGCATAGAGCTGTAAATTTTTCAATTTATTATTATACTGAAACCCACCGGAAAAGTATTTAAAACAGTTTTTGAAAAAATCTGTACTTTTGATATTTATGATGCCGTAGAAAGGAACGTAACGAAATGTAATGGCGTAGGATATAATTATTGTATCAGAAAGTATCGATTAATCATATTAAAAAAAATCGGTTACATAATAAATAGAAAAATAAGTGAAAGTACACGTTAGATTTCATTTTAATTTGCCAACAACCAGATGAGGATTTACTGAAATACATTAATTTAGGTTTTAAAATCAACACAAAAGACTAAGTGACCCGATCAATGGATCGATATTCTTAAACATCGATATTTTGTGACAGCCGCCTATGTTGACACATCCTTTTGTGACGCTTTGATATGTCACCTCATGTCTGTCACGTCATTGATGATTGACGTCACGTCATTCACTTGGCGTTCTGTGACTTCTCTGTGTTTTGACTACTGGCTTGTGCTTTTTGAAACGAATTTCGAGTGCTTTTGCAATTTTGAATACGTAGGTAGTGCTAGAGGTTTCTGTTCAAGTCAGTTGATCGCGTTCGTTAGTTTTTCTGTAAACAATTTATTATGATCTGCAAAAGCAGACTGGAGTTTGCCAAAAAAAAAGTGCTCGGTGTTCAGTAAAAAGCATTCATAGGTAGGTATTTGTGGATACGAGCGTGATTATTTAGTGTACAAATCACTTTCTTAGCGATAATAGCAATCTACAAACCGTCAATTTTAAATTAGTGCCTATTAGTACGAAAATAAAATAAAATATGGCGGAAAAACGACTTCATTCTTATAATTTTTAAATTGGTATATCTCATGAACCCCACGCGTCAACGAAGTGAAATATGTTTTAAATAGTAGTATATGTACTAATGTCTGAGGACGAAAAGTTTTATTGATGTATAATTATGTACCAATGCCCCATACAAAGTGGCGGGTCTCCTTTAACCTCTAGATAATTAGTCTAGTCACTTTAATATATCGTACTAATTTTCGGTAACTTAGCCATGTATCCCAGCTTAATTTTTTTCTTCTTCTTTATTTGATTGACTTTAGGTCTCTAAATGTAGGTTGTAATCAAAACGGAAAGACGTGGAATGTGGAGCTTCGGTAGCTTAGTGACAAAGAGGCGCTAATTCAAATCCCGCCCAAAGTAAAATTATTCTTTCAATATTTTTTTTAAATGTCCTCCTTTTAAATGCTCCTAATTAATAATTTATCCCAGAGTTATTAACAAAAACATTGTAGTTCTCGATCATCGAAAAACATCGATACACCGATGATTTGCACTAGATGATAAAAATATCGATATTATTCTATGGATGTTTATGGTTGGCATCCCTTCATTCAATCCACCCGACACCAAAATGCTTCCCGGAGCGTGTGACGGGAAGCTTAACATCGCTCTCTTTTATAACGTGATGAGAAATATTCGTTGTCAAACATTGATTCAATACGTAAACATAAGAGAAACATTTTTTATGTTACCTATATTTAAATTGTGTGTATCGCCCAGTTTCCAGTTCTTACATACCAACGTAGGGTCATAGAAGGGGAAAATAGAGTCCATCTGCTGCTTTAGAGACAGTATTAATTAGGAGATAAGTGAATGCAGATTGGAGAATGGGACTAATATAACGAGAAACGGACGTGAACCACGGATTCAGTGAATTGTATGAAGCCGCAAATGCTTCAGACAGCGAACTAAGAGCGGGGTGCAAATATGTTGAAAAGATTATAATGACACAGCCTCTCAGTCTTTATGTATTATGTCGTCGCTGGCGGACAAATAACATTTTTTTTTTGTTTGTTTTAAAATAGTAATTGACATCATGGGTTTTTTATTACACATGCGATTTTAAAAAAAGGAAATATTGTTATTAAATTGCTTTACTCGTATATGTCCCTGATAAAAATAAAAATATAATAGTGAACCTATCTCCCGGGATCACCTAGATCCCGGGATGGTAGTAATGTGTGATCAAAAAGGAAAACATATTTTTCCTAATTACGTCTTTAATAATTTTAGTTACCTACACGTACCCTTAAGGATGTGAATAATGCTTGATATTTAGATTTCTGTACCCAAATAACATTTGTGTTGCTGTTTGATTAAACAATTGAGCAACGATGAGAACTCTAGAACCGTGTGCCTACACGTAGTCGGCGATCTGTCATTCGCACATCGACATCGCATTGCACCCAATGCAGCTGAACCTTCGCTCGTACGTCATCCCTTATCCGTGGTCGTGTGTCAGTGTCAGACCCCCGTCGACTACCACGCGCTTTACGATGCGGGGTGACCAAATATGCAAATGAACACTCTGCATTTAATGGTCAGTTTAAGTGAAGTATGCGCTGTTTGGTTTGAACAAGACGTTGTGACTTGTAACGAACGTATACAGTTACATTTCAGTTACCGTAATCTCGATTTTTTAGATCATGACAGACGCGAACAGCCGTATATTTCTCAAAAATTATAAGTGAACACTGCAACCCTCATACAAACTAGATATCTCAGTGATAATATGTAGGTACCAAACTTATTATCAGACGTAAGACAATTAACGAAATAAGTCGTTTCATGCGACACCATCCCATTTTGTAATATCGGTCACAATACGGTGGTACTGTAATCTTACTAATCAAGGTCTTGCATTCTTTTGCTGATTGGGAAAACAACAGTCAGTTTTCAAATAAATTTGACTATGGAGATAATAAATTGCTTTAGACGCTGTTAGGGAATAGAATGTCACAAAAATAAATACCTTCGCCAGTTTCTTCCACGTTGGATTCACTGACTTCTTCCATTATGGTATCGTAAAGACATTCCGATTCAGCCGGATTTTTTTCTGTTTCTATCTCATTAGATAGATCACCACTACCCTGATTCCACTCCTCTTCTTCTGCTGTAAAAAAAAACAATTCCGTTTTATAAAATCACTTTGAAACTCTTATGTTACTAATGTTTTAAGATTATGGGATGTGCTTAAAATTAAATTTCATAGATTCCATTACATGTTTTCTGATGCTTTTACAGTTTTTGACCTTGCTTATAATTTTACAAACATTATAATTTATATTAACTCATTTTTGCACTCCAAATTCAAATATCCTTTGGATTGTAATATTTTATATCAGCAACATCTGTGTCAATGGGTCAAGCCATCTCAAAGGAATTGAGGAACAAACATAAAAAAGATCCTACAGAATTGATCATTGGTCCATTTGAAGTCGGTTTTTTAAGATCGAGAACACTTAGAGCGAGAGCATCATCTTTCACATGATGCTCTCGCTCTGCTTTATACAATTACCCTATTAAAGTACAATCGTTTGGGTCCTATTCGGACTATCACCGGGGATTTTCTTGATATTTGGGACGACAACACGTTTTACAGTAACTAGAATTGAGTGGATACTATGAAAAGCCAAATCCCCTTTATGCGGTTGTCTACAATTATGATAATTTTATTACAGGTCACCAACAATTCCAGCAAATGGTAAAGGTAAAAGTAGCAATCTTAACATTATTATATTTCAGTAAATTTAATGTCGTAGATGACTTACTTTATAAGCATTAAAAACTATTAGTTTTGTGAGTGAAAAATTTAATTATTGTTTTTATATTATTTCGCATTAACACATGCTTGTGAAATATATTTTATTTTTAAAGAAAAATGGAAAGAAAAATTTGACTTCAGGCGAGACTCGAACTCGCGACCTACTGGGAATCTAGTCCAGCCGCTTTTCCAATTGAGCTACTGAAGCCCTGCCCGATTTGTCAAATCTTTCCTTCAAATCTATTGCATTGCTTTATGGTAGCAGCAGCGCCATCTATTACCAACTATTGACAAATCGGGCAGGGCTTCAGTAGCTCAATTGGAAGAGCGGCTGGACTAGATTCCCAGTAGGTCGCGAGTTCGAGTCTCGCCTGAAGTCAAATTTTTCTTTCCATTTTTCTTTAAAAATAAAAGATAATTATCCTTCATTATTATTTAACGTTGTAATATTTATATTCATTTATTTATTTTCTTACTTTCACATTGTTTTAGCTATTTACTATGTAGTGTACTACTTTTATGTTGCCGTTGTGGTTGTGTTTTCAATCGTACCTAATTATTAATGTTAATGTTACGTTATTGAGGTTATATTTTCAAAATTTCACCACTTTCGTACAAAATTACCATAGAACCTAAAAAAACCGATCCACCACAGCGATAAAACTACTACGAGGTAGGTATTTTGTGCCTACGGCCGTAGCAACTGTATGCTACGAGAGTATCATCAAGACATTATTTGCTACGAGCTACGAGACGATGACAAATTTCGAATATTACTTATTCATACTATATTACTTATTCATCATAAATAGGTACTAATATTTTAGGTGAGTATCTACCTGTCGAGTACTGTATGAGGGTGGGTTCAAAAGTCAGAAATCGGAGTGCGTGTATGAATAGAAAGATGAATATAGAAGAAATACGGGAGGTGTGTCAGAATTGGCATATCTAGACCTTAATACTCTCTGCCTACCCGGTAAGGGACACGGAGTGAAGATACATACATACTATCTATCAATCTCTCTATTGCGTCTATTCCGAACCGATTATAATAAAATTTAATAATAGGTTGGGGAAAAAGTATTTTCGCATTATAGTATGTTTGAACTTGTAATAAAATCTCTTTGGCTGTAGTATTTGTATCTTGCTGGTTTTGGTATCATTGAAAGTTAAAATTTTAAAGAACATAATTCCAAATTCAAATTAGGCAAATGTGTGATTTTCATTTGTTTTTCGTACTGTCAAGATAAGTGAATCTAATGAAGAAATTCGATACATTTTAAAATTTTACTACAAAAAAAATATATATATATACGCCCTATTACGGATAAAATGGATGCAATTATTGAAAAAGTGGAGCAAGATCGACATATCAGTAGTTACAACGTAGCTGAAGAACTGAGAATTGATCACAAAACAGTTTTGGCGCATTTGAAAAAAGCTGGGTACAAAAAAAAGCTCGATATTTGGGTACCTCACGAGCTCACTGAAAGAAACCTAATGAAACGTGTACTCATTTGTGATTCTTTATTGCGACGTAATGAAACCGAATCATTTTTGAAGAAGCTGATAACTGGTGATGAAAAGTGGATCACGACAAGAACGTGCGAAAAAGGTCGTGGTCAAAGGCCGGTCAGGCTTCACAGACTGTGGCGAAACCCGAGTTAACTCGCAATAAGGTGATGTTGTGTGTGTGGTGGGATTTGAAGGGCATTATTCATTATGAGCAATTACCACCAGGCAGGACTATTGATTCTGAACTTTACAGCGAGCAACTGATGAGATTAAAGCAAGAAGTTGAGAGAAAGCGGCCGGAATTGATCAACAGAAGGGGTGAAGGTGTTTCATCATGATAACGCTAGACCTCACACATCTATAGCCACTCAGCAGAAATTAAGAGAGTTTGGCTGGGAGGTGTTAATGCATCCGCCGTATAGTCCTGACCTTGCACCTTCAGATTTCCACCTGTTTCGGTGTCTTCAGAATTCTTTATGCAAAGTTAGGTTAACATCACGAGAGGACTGCCAAATCCACTTGTCGCGGTATTTTGATGAGAAGTCCCAAAATGTTTATAGCAATGGGATCATGTCCCTACCTACAAGATGGCAAAAGGTTATCGAACAAAATGGTACATACATACTTTAGTTAAATTTAAATAAACTATATTAAAAAATGTTTTGAATTATCTTAAAAAATGCGAAGAAACTTTTTCATATAGATATATATGTAGACAAAACCCAAACTACTTTCTGTGCCAAAGAGTACGCGAACAAAGTCACGAGAAATAGCATTACTCTTAATTTAATAACCTTTTAACGCAACATCAAGAGTATCCACCACTAGGATAAGCCTGTTTTGCTACAAGCTACGCGTTAAGAACACAAACTAGCTTTTAAGCATTATTCGTCCTACTTTGGCAACCTGGCACAAAATGGGTTTTTCTATCTAGAACTGTATGTACTCATATGTATAATGTTGGCAGGGATAACAGATTGAAGCGGAATGAAAGCTAATTAGGATAATGCAGGCATCACTGTAGACATGGAAGGCGCGAGTTAGGTGCGCGCCCACTGGGACTAGAAATCACTGGCTTACTCGTCGATGTAACGTTATAGTGTTGTGGATAAGCTGGTTTTAATTATACAATAAACAATGTTTGTTACAATAGAACTGAATTGATAAAGATTATAGTAGTAAATAAAGTGCAATCAAGTGTAAAAATAAATTTTCATGTGATTTAAGGGAAAATCTAAACATCCTTGAATACATCAAACATCAAATTCAAAATATTTTTACCCTTTATTTTTTCAAAAAAGGTATAGTGTGTCGCGTAGTCTTCAATAAGTACTAGATCAAATTTGAACTTCAAAACGAAACAATTGGTTTGAAAATAAATATAAAATAAATATTAAGTATTTTTTAAATTATCGACGAAAATAAGACAACACTGAGAACAATTTTTCGTTAAATGTTATATACTATCGTTACATAGAAAATGATTCCAAAATAAAAAAGAGAATACCTAAGTCCACACAACTGTACTGGCGAAAGAGAACTTCATCTAAACATCCTACTTCGATACTCACAAAGTTCAACCATCAATTATATCGTGCAAATAACACTGTATTGTTTAGAAAAAGGAGGACAAAGGTAATGTCCTCATTAAGAAAGCCGGTGACATAATTAACGCAAGGCGCGGGCGGCGGGCGTGCGCGTGGCGTGATTGTGTCCCGTCCGAGCTCTGCCGCCGCGCCCTCTCTACTATACTGAGTGTATTATCAACGCTATCGTAAACATTTCTGATACACGAGTACAATCACACGACAAATTGTATTTTTGTGCGGATAGGAGATGGCAGCTTTTCAAAGTGCCTTTTTAATTGGACGTGTGTGAGTACCTTCAAACTAATCCCGATACAACCCGATGGTCTACTTCACTGAGAAAGCGCAGATGACTCTCAGTCTAATCGCAGTGGCGTTAGTTTAGTCGCAGGACGTTGCCGTACGTTGTACGGTTTGATTGCTATTGTTAGGTTAACTGACTGCACTAGTGGAAGAATTATCCTTTCTACCTGTGGACGGTGGGATCGACATCTCCTGACGCCTGACTATTATTGTTCGGCGTTTTATACAAAGACCTATTTTGGCTATGTATTTTTTAATTCTCTATGCCGAAGGCCACATACGTGAGAACGCTTCGACATAACTCGTTTAACTACCCTTGTTAAATGCCTAGATTTGGAAGACCCTGATAAGGTTAAATTAACGTTAGGAGAATCGTGTTTAGAGCTACAAGGGTGATTGGTTGGTTTTAACTAAACGTAATAAACACAGTGTTAATGGTTGTTTTCCCGTAGTGAAATGATTTTGTTTTAGAACTTCATAAATAATTGATTTATAATGTTCTTTATTATAAGTTATGCCGATTCACAAGGCGCGTGAGCTTATTTTGCTCTGAACATTTATGAATATACCCTGTTTTTACCCGACTGCAACAGAAGGAGGGTTATTTTATCACTTCGTCGACAGCGTGCGGTGGTGTGCGTACACTCTTTCAAGTACTCTAGGTTTAGTAAATTACTATCATTTCTCACATTTGAGATGATTTCTTGTTTAAGTGTAACTGTTACGTTTTGATAATGCTACTAAAAACAAAACGTCCTGCCACGGGAAAACAACCTCTAAAATTTCAACCTGTATATCTATAGTTACGTCTAGGAGATATCAAAGATAAGTCAAGATATTTTAGCACATGCACTGGCATTTTTTTTTCATGTAATAAAGGTGACAAACAAGCATGCTGTTCACGTATATTTTAAGTGGTCATTGCAGCCTATAGCTAGACATCTATACAAGAACTACCTACAGGTCAAAATGCCGATGCGCTGCCATCCCTGAGACGTTAGTTGTTATGTCTCTATGATAGTTATAACGAGGCTATACATTGCCATCTAACAATAACACGATAGTGCTGAACACCACCATTTATTGGCAGATATATTAGGCAATGCGATAGTGCCTACGGCCTCGAGTCCCTACACTGGAACTACTGGAAATCTACCACCGCTAATACGTGATTGTGGCGTGATTGTGTCCCGTACGAGGTTTGCCGCCGCGCCCTCTATATTCGCGACATATACCTAATACATTTCAGGTATTATCAACGCCATCGTAAACATTTCTGATAGACAATTGTACCTACTTTTCTGCTGACGGTAGATGTAGATATTTTTCAGTACCGACCTCAATAAAAATACCTACCTGTTGCTCAGCGTTCTAGATAAAAAGCCAAGTATTATACCTATTCTTTTTTACGTTCTCCGTACATGGAAAGTAATAGGCCTGAGAAAGTGTTCCTGGCTTTATTATTGTTAGGTCTCGGGATCTAATTTGAACCCCTAACTTGAACCTTTATCAGGATTGCGCGGGGACATTGGCCCAACACGTAGAAGCCCTTGTTGCATTCGGCGGGACATCTGTCTGACTGCATCAATAGTTAATACAGACACAGACAGGCCCCGCAGAATACATGGGTCTATTGTTATGATAATTTACTCGGCAAACTTTGGGTTACGTGGGTGAACTGGAGGGACTAGCTGGCTGGGCCTATGGAGTGAGAACGGACACCTGCCTATATTCAACATCTCTCATTATTGAATACTACACCAGACAGGTGGTGACTCGCTTCTCCTTGGTGGGCCCCCCAAGCACCCAGCCCGATGGTCGGCTTGGGGGCAACACGAGCGAGTTATCTCAAGCTCGGAGTGGACTTCCCCGCTATTATGCTATTAGACACTTCCACCACCGAGTGTATGGCTTTGGCAGAAATTTAGACAACAGCTTATTATCTAAATTTCTGCAAATGCCATACCTCTAATGCCCCACTCTGACAGACTAATGAAGGCAAGCTAGAGGTGCGAGACCTGATGCTCTGACCGGCTGTACGACTGTATGGTGGACGAGGTAAAGCCCAGTTCTCTCGGAGGAACTCGAGATGATAGTAGAGAGTGGTGTCACTACTCACCAATTGCTCGCCACAAGCTGCTCTATCCCCGTATTCTTATTATTATTGTAATACAAAGTACAGCAATTTAGTAGAAATATGATCTTCTTACATTAATCTTCATTGTTAGCTTCATCCGAGTTTGGACTTTCAACCTCGAACCAATCCTGGATTTTAATATTTAAGTCGTCATCATCGTTATTATCGTTTTTTGAATCTTGTGAAAATATATGGCCCCGTAATAACTATCGCAGAGTCGTAACAACTTAGGTCTCAGAGGTGGTATCGCATTTGCATTTTGACCTCTGGTTTTTGTGTAGATGTCTACAGGCTGCAATCATCACTTAATACACAGACAATACTTGGTAGCTGATCGCCATGGAACCAGTAAAATTTGATATTGGTTCTCATCCAATGTCCACCCATTATTCTGAGAACATTATATATAGGTATATAATGTTCTCTGAATATTGCTTTCGCTCACGCTGAAGCGCTTGTATAATGCCCCCACACCACACTCGCACTTACAACGTAACTTTGATTGTGTCTGGGTGAATGTTTGGCCCTTGGGATTGGTCTGTCGGCCCACAAAAGGTATTAAAATAGTGCCCCAAGCATCATATATAAAGTCGAAACTTCGAATGTAAGAAAAGTTAAGTAACTTATTTATTACATTTAAAGTTTTAAAGCGTCTTGGTGAAATTTTCGCTTACAAAAAGCGTATGTCAATTTTTTTTTAATAACATTCTGTGAGACATATATGAAAATCATTAAGGAAAGAAAGTTATATTTTTCTACCTCATATCTGTGTGCCTAGTCAAGATAGCGAGTATGTACCTACACACTCTTAAACACATATAGGAAAGTCTGTTCTATAAAATTCGTTACTTCAAAAATAAGAAATACCTGGCGGCTCTAGGATCTTACTCAACAATTTCTGGACTTTTATCACTATAAAGAAAATATTAATCTTATTCAATATCATAACAACAGCAAGGTACGTTGTTGTATTTGCTGGTGGATAGCAATAAGCCTCGTATCACTTGTATGTCTCTGCTGTTATTACAATCTACTTATATCTAAATATTTTCACCAGAAAGTCGTTAAACAAAAGAAAGTTTTGTGTTTTAGGAAGACCTAAGCAGTAGGTAGAATACAGTAGCAGGTAGTAGGTAGCTTAAGACAAACTTCTTATGAACACGCTGTCTAAATTGACCGGTGTTAATGTTGACAAATATCACAAGTTCAATAAATTCTGAAAGAAAATAACTGGTGATAGATAGATATCCAGGGACTGGGTTTGCAGGCGTAGGCACCACCGCATTGCCTAATTTATTTGCCTCTAAATGATAATGTTTAGCACTATCGCGTTCCGGTCAGGTGGTTATATAAAAACCTGTATTGCCGGCACAGAGGCACTTTAACTTAGACTTCAGGTGTGGCAACGCATTTAGTTCGCAACTGGTTTTTGTGTAGAGGTTTATAGGCTACAGCGTCCACTTACCATGAGTGTGAACTGTAGCTGGTTTGCCACTACGTTATATAAAAAGAAATGGCACAAAAAACTTACATAAAAATATTCGAAGTAAAACAACTAAACAGACGATATGAAGCCAATGTGGAACCAAGCATATTTAAATCGATAACTAGAACCAGCCAACCTACTAATACCCTTAGGAGCGCAACCGACATAATGCCTCGAGGGGATATCCATCGTTCCATCAAAACAGGCCACCAACTGAGTCCCAGCTACTCTCAGAGGTGTTCACAGTCTCGTAGGACGAGATCATGTAGTTGGACAGGGCACCACTATGGTTATTTACGATCGAAGCAACTATAAACTACAATGTATACGTAAAATATTATGAGTATGAGAGAAACAATTTAAGTGCCTTTTGACGCGGATAATATTTTTGAACTGTAGAATTTCTGAATTGTAGTATGGACACGCATTGTTTTTTGAACGGTGTGTCGTGTACAGCATACACATGTAATATTTTTTATTTTAAAGAAATATATTTCACAAGCATGTGTTAATGCGAAATAATATAAAAACAACATGTAATATTATTCGCTTTTCTCTTTGTGAAACCTAAGCCTAACTATCCACTTAAATCTATTATGAGACTGCGGCTATAGTCTATATCATGTTTTTTGCTATTGTTTTGTTAATTTTATTACTGGTGGTAGAGTTCCAGTTAGGAGCTCGTGGGGGTAGGCACCACTGCGTTACCTAATGTATCCACCGCTAAATGGTAATAGATGGTTAGGTGGTAATGTATGGTCCCGGAATAACTATCACAGAGATATCTATACATCTATAAAAAAATGGAGTGTCTGTTTGTAATATAAAAATAACCGCTTTTTACTAAATACATATTATTATGTTTGTATACACGGTGCATATACCAAAACAACATTTTCTACAATTTTTGTCTGTCCGTCTGTTTGTTCCCGCTAATCTCGGGAACGGCTTTACCGATTTTGACGGGACTTTCACTGACAGATAGCTTATGTAATAAGGAGTAACTTAGGCTACATTACTATTAATGATAAGACAGTTTAGATAATGCGGAAGTTCCTTTGTCATTGTAAAAAATGTTGTTTTGGTATATGTACCGTGTATACATACGTAATAATATGTATTTATGTAGTAAAAAGCGCTTATTTTCATATTACAAACAGACACTCCAATTTTATTTATTTGTATATAGGTGAAAGTATTAAATAATTATAATAATTCGTCACCACAAAGTATTTTTCTTTGAAATTTCCATCACCAAATTAAGAAAAAATAAAAATTATATACATAGTTAGACTTTCCTACGTTAATATTGAGCAGAATGCAGTGTAATAAACCGCCATTTTAAAACAATACTTACAATATGATTCTATAAATATGCAGGCAGTACGAGGGGTATGGCACCATCGGAGCAATAGGCATCATAAGTCGCGCGCACAAATGCGCCGTGCGGGACACATTCAGCACCAAAGCACCAACACTACAATAATGGTGGCAATTCAATTTTCTTGCTGGCTGACCATACTGTTGTGTATCGCTTATTATTTGCACTCGAAAATGATACCTATTTTTAATAGTCCTGAGCTTAGACTTGCTCCTGATACTAGAAAGTGATTTTTTTTTAGTAATTATATAATAAAAAATTGAGCTGAAATGATATATGCCATAATACAGAGAGCTGTGCCCAGTTAAATATATTTAAATGTATTTATTAGGTAGTATTAGTAAATATCACGAGTAGGATTTTAGTAAAAAAAATACGTTGTTAAAAACTTATAAGGTCTTTTCACATAATATTTTTCTTACTAATAACTTGAATGAGACACTTTTTACCCTCTCGACTTGTTGGATACTGCTGGAATCTGAAGCTCCACATCCTCACCATCCCCATGCTAGCATATAGGTACCTACCTATAATTATTGTTAACTAGCTGGCCCGGCAAACTTCGTATTGCTTTAAAACTAATAAGAATAAAGTTAAAAAAATACACAACAGTTTTAGCGAAACTAACAAACAGCAATTGATTTTTGAAAATTGCCTATCCTGTCCAGTTTCGGTAATAATTCAATGACATTTATTAAAAATAAATGTGTACGTCATAATGGCGGCCTTTGACATTTGAATTTATGAAATTATTGTTTTTTTTTAACGAATTATCAAAAAATACGAATTTTGCGGATACATGTTCTCGACTCAGAACAATTATTTTTTTACGATCTTTAATTGAAAATAGGTTTCAATCGAGTCTACCGTAGATCTGTGCCAGAAAATATGACATGTAATGTCTATGCTTAGGTTCATAATGGCGGATGTGTAAAATTGAATATTAACGTTATGCATTTTTAACCACTCATGTTACCAATACTACCACCATCGTCACCACCACCACCATCACGACCACCACTATCACCACTACCACCTCCACCAGCGCCACCACCACCAACGCCATCAACGCCACCTCCAACACCAACATCACGAAACATCTACGCCACCATCGCCTCCGAAACTACCAACAACGTCACAACGCCACTAACGCCTCCATCGAGACTCAAAACCACCACCACCACCCCTAACGCCATCAACACCACCACCAGAGTCACCATCAACACCTACTACCAACGACACCAACGACACCAATAACACCAATAACACCAACGACACCAACGACACCAACGACACCAACGACACCAACGACACCAACGCCACCAACGCCACCAACGCCACCAACGCCACCAACGCCACCAACGCCACCACCACCACCACTACTAACACCACATCACCACCAATGCCATCAACGAAACTTACGCCACCAATTTTGTTATTTCTTGTATTTAATTTAGTCGTTAAAGCGGTAACAGAAATACATATTTGTGAAAATGTCACATGACAGACCGACGGTCGGACAGACAGACAGCGGAGGATTAGTAATCCGTAGGGTCCGTTTTTACCTTTTAGGTAGAAAATCCCCTAAAAGATAGAACTGAGATACGGAATAGCTTAAAAATATTCGATACAATTCTTTAAATTGACATAACTTTTTTATTTCTGAACCGATTCACATGAAACAAACACTAAATGGTAAGTGAAACTTACCATAATATATTAGTAAACCGCAGATCGAATAAGGCGTTTCTGAAATTAGCGTAGGCAAACACACAGACAGACATTTTTCCGGGATAAAAAGTACCCAGTGTTGTGCGCCAAAGGTTAAAGTATAATCATACCAAGTTTCATTGTAATCGGAACGGTAGTTTTTATGTGATGCTTGAACAAACAGACAGACAGACAATTTTTTTCTAATCACATATTTGGGTTCGGTATCAATCTAGTAACATCCCCTGGTATTTATTTTTTCAATATTTTTAATGTACAGAATTTACACTTCTACAGTTTTATGATAAGTATAGATTAAAAACGTAACATAATACTTATATATTTCACTGCTAGGCTTATTGAGTTCAAACTTTGGAGATGTTACTGATTACCCAACTAGTAAAAACATCTTGTAAAATTATAAGCATACCAAACCTAATAAAACTCTTTTCTCTATTTGTCTGCGCCCTCGAGCTCTACACTGCAATTCTGCCACCAGTAAAGGTACCTAAACCTACATAGGCTACACATGTAATGTATCTATACATAAACACTACAAACAGAAATATATATATAAAAATCAATTGCTGTTCATTAGTCTCGCTAAAACTCGAGAATGGCTCTACCGATTTTGTTTGTCATGACAATATTATTTATGCGATAAATATATGTTGTATTAAAAAATGACTTTCCTATGTGTGGAGTCGATATATTTAATTAGGTAGGTACAGGAATAAATAATTTTAAACTTTAATATAAACGTACCTTACTCGAAACTAAAGACGTCCTTCACCGCAATTCACCTAGCTATTGTCAGTTGCTACAAGTCGTTACTATATTAATAGGTTAGGAGCGACCTATTCCTCAGACAGCAGTTTAGCTGCGGGTAATAACTATGATTAAGGACCTACCGAATTGGAACACAAAGGAATAATATCACAACTCCCCATCAGCACCTAGGTCGTTGTAGTTTCGCTCAGTTGTATACCTTGGAAACTATAATTTTAATGTATTCGGAGGCGTTAGTATGTCCTGCGGGAATCGCGGAGTAGCGTTGGTCCCTGTGGCGGCGGTCCGAGGTTTGAAAATGTTACCTACCTACTGATGTCCTCGTCTAATATACCGAGTATGTAAATAATAAATGTTTTGCTTGCGATACCAATATAAACATATTATATTCTAGCTGTCCCGACGAAATTCGTATCGCCTAATAGATTAAAAGTGGATATACTAATACCGCTTTTAAGAAAAGAGGATTGGTGGTAGAAATGTGAAAATTAAGGGTTATACGTATATTTATGGTCAGTTCTTAACAAATAAAAAATATACTAAAACCGATTCTCATACCTAGTAAATACACCCACAAAATTTGATGATAGTTCAAAGCCGTTTTGGAGGAGTATTGTTAAAAACGCTGTAACACGAAAATTTTATATATAGCAGTATATATTGAGATCATGTATTTTATTCTTTGAGTGTATTTTGAAAACTGGAATTAAATTAAGTAAATGTTGTGAGTACATTTACTTAAATTAATTCCGTCATCAGGGCACTCTCCGCTTTTACAACAGAACGTATACAATTAAATTTAGCATTTATTACCATCGACTAGTTCCCTAGTGGTAGATACATACTGAGACCGATACATAATTTTCCATATGTACAAAATAAAGTCGTGACCTTATTTTCTTTCACTTTATTCACTGCTGTTCAAAACGGATTTCTTGTAAAATTAAACTCCTTTTTAATATGTATATAGGTAAGTATAAGTGTATGGTACTAGTAGGAGGACTTCAGTGAAAAAGCTTGAGGTGGTAATTAATTATATTAAGCAATACCATCTCATTACAATGAACTAACATGTCTATCACCATTATGTTGTTATGTTGAGAAGAAATTACATATCTACAACTTGTATATGACTTATATATGATATAAAATATTTGTAAGCATAGACATAATT
The DNA here is from genome assembly GCA_036365455.1 of Macrosoma leucophasiata. Classification (NCBI taxonomy): domain Eukaryota; kingdom Metazoa; phylum Arthropoda; class Insecta; order Lepidoptera; family Hedylidae; genus Macrosoma; species Macrosoma leucophasiata. Next base: position 12,693,245 of record JAWQUS010000009.1, on the reverse strand, counting down.
TAACATCATTACATCAGGACTAGCAACTTAAGTATGTATCTATAGTACATTATCAAGGTGGCAAACAAGCATGCTGTTCGCATGGACGGTACATGACCACTGCAACTTACGAGTATATCTACATAAAAACCTGAGATCAAAATGTAGATGCTTTGCCGCCGCTGCCTAAGTTGTTTTACACATAAGACAGAAATTACGGGATCATACATTACAATCTAGCCGGAACACTATAATGCTGGACATTACCATTTTGCAATATATATAATCCTCGGACTATACTAACATCAACGTTGATGTTAAATGTCCATAGCGAGCAACGCGATATGTCCGGATAAGTATCGCGATAAATGAACGTCTACACCAGAATTAGCGCGATAAAATCCTTTGATCTGTCGAAAAAAACGACAATTGAGCTATCGCCCAACGTCTAATGCTATAAGTAATGCCTTTAAAAATTATGCGTTAATGAGCTGGCCACACCTAACGTAACTCGTTGAACAATTGTTTTATTATATTATTTCGCATTAACACATGCTTGTGAAATGTAAATGCAAACTATGCTAGTTAGGCAAACCTATTGCCTAACTAGCATAGTTTGGCAATAGATGGCGCTGCTGCCACCATAAGGCAATGCAATAAATGTGAAGGAAAGATTTGACAAATCGGGCAGGACTTCGGTAGCTCAGTTGGAAGAGCGGCTGGACTAGATTCCCAGTGGCCGCGAGTTCGAGTCTCGCCTGAAGTCAAATTTTTCTTTCCATTTTTCTTTAAAAATAACTCGTTGAATATCGCGTGAATTAATTAAATGTGCTAGGACGTTAATATAGCCCGAGCAGAACATGTAACATTGCAATAATACAACGTACCATCAGTAACTACTTAGGTACATAAAATGAGACATCTGACCTTTGTAGATAAATCCTAGAATGTAGAAGTCGCCTACTTTGGGTAATACGAGTATGAAAATTATCAACACATAAAAAAGTGTGATTCACACAAGATTATGACTTGTTGCTGACTGTGACTGATTTGAAGTTGTATGACTTATTTACCTAGATATTTCAGTTGCAAATGCACAATACATATGTATACACATTTTGCAGGTCACAAACACCTTTACCTACGCAAACATTATATGCAATAACAGCAAAAATCGACCACGATTGACCATAAATAAATTACATAATAAGATCACAAAAATATCATATGATTTTGAAGATAATAATTATTGCACACCATCCAATTAAAAGAAACATCACTTTTGTATAACTGCTTTCATATCGCAGAAAATTCGAAGGTTATCAATTAAGAGTCGAAGCTCCACTGCTATTTTCCTGGGAGACTGTGCGGGGAGAATGGCGGGTTGAAGGGAGCGAGGGTCCCAGGGGAGCAGGCGGCACGCGGCTGCTTGGGCCAGGTCCCCAGGGATACCTCGTGGGCGGCGGGCGAGAACTTCTCTTCCACAGGGACCCCCACCCAGGGACTCCCACCCACCACCTGTACCCCGCCATCCTAGCGACGGGAGACCGCGATATTTTTAAACAATATCCTTTTGCCGAGGCTGCATAAAAGCTACTTAAATAACAACGGAAGGAGAGGTTAATTTCAGTAGCTCCTGCATTAACTAATTTGCCTGCAGAGATGATTTGCTTTGACAACAGATTGTTTATAGGTTAGAAGAGCAAGTTGTTATGTGTGGTTCTTCTGTAGTTTTTATCATGCCTTGTGTCTTATAACACACACTTTTAATTGATTAAATACATAGTTTACCTCCATAATGAGTTACATACAGAAAAGTGACGTACAGTAAGTAAGACATACCGTTATATTAAAATGATTCCTAGTTCTTAAGATTTATTCGGTGCAGCGTCATCTATGAAATGGGACATTTGGAAAATCTATATTTAATTATATAATAATACTAGCGGGCCGCACCGGCTTCGCAAGGGTGCAATTTAGGTACTTACATAATATTGCATGTATCATCATGTATGTATCTTCACGCCGGGTCCCTAACGGGGTATGAAGAGAGTGTAGAGCGCCAGATATCTCGGTCCTGACATCTCCCGTGCCTCATCTACCACGTGTTACATAATATTGCAACTATAAATTGAGATGTACGATATCCTATCTGGTAAGTTAGATAAAACTGCACACACACCGTGTGCAGTTTTATCTGATGCAAGTCTGATTAAAATCGGTTAAGTAGTTTAGGAGTCCATCGCGGACAAACACAGTGACAAGTAATTTATATAATTAAAGATGGCGGAATATAGTTTGGCTGTGGTATGGTGCGTTTATCTTAATTTATATTCAAATTTTATCGCAATCGATTCTCGGGACCTAAGAAAGAGAACTTAAAAAATCTTTGAATGCAATTATTATTTCTTTTATTATCTAAGGAAGGTGACAAACAAGCATACAGCTCACACTGATGTTAAGTGATGACTGCAGCGTATAGACGTCTACATAAAAACGAGAGGTCAATATGCAGATGCGTTGCCACCCCTGAGACCTTATTTATTATGTCTCTGTGATAGTTATAAGGGGCCATACATTACCATTTAGTCGGAACACCATAGTGCTGAACACTACCATTTGGCGGCAGATAGATTAGGTAATGCGGTGGTGCCTATGCCCTTAAGCTCCTGCACTTGGAACTCTACCACCAGTTAAAAAAGAAAAAAATATCTTTACTTCGAAAAATAAAGCTATGTTTTCTTTTAGTAAAACTTGCTACCTTCAAACTTTACCTTAATAAATCCTCCAATTAAATGTAGACTGAAAGACAATCAAAATGTGGTTTGAGCGGATCATGATGATAAAATAAGAACGAGTAAGACCCCGTAAATTCTATTACAAACAACTGAGAACTCGCTTTTGCATGTCGATCTCTGATCTTTCTCTAGACGTCTTTAAAGCTGCAGTATTCAGTCTCTATCCATGTGAACTACATGCTAATGCGACCGTCATTAAAGGTGAATAAATACTTTTCATTTCATTTCATTTCATTACGTTAAAAATCGGTCAAGTGCGTGTCGGGACACGCGCAGTGTAGGGTTCCGTAGATTTTAGGTTTCAATAATGTTATGAAATAAATAAATAAATATTTTCTATGGAGTTGTTCGAAATTTTAGAGTAAAATACATTTGGTCGACTATTACTCGCAAACTTGTAAAGCCTAAGTTTGATAGTTTTCCTTTTAATTTCGTTTTATATTATACAGCTACTATTGCCGTAACGTTTGAATTTTTAACAACAACCGTTTAGTTACAACAACCGGTAGAGGGGGTGACACTTGAATCTAACGAAAATTGGCACTTTAAAGCTTAATAAGTCACGAACAGTTGACTGAATCAAAAATTATATTTGCACTCTCCTAAAATTTTTAAAAGACCTATCCAACGATATCTTACAACATATCATCATTATTTGAGTCAAAGGACGTCCACTGCTGAACAAAGGCCTCACCCAAAGATTGCCACAACGAACGGTCCTGGGCCGCCCTCATCCAGCTAACCTTACAATATATAGGTACAATATATGGAAAACAAAAAAAATTTTTACTTGTAGAGGAGGTACCCTGAATAACTTTTTTTCATGTTTTTATTCTACGTCTTTGTCGGCGTGATTTGCAAAAATTCAAATCTGTAGTACCAACAGTTTTAGCAATAAACCGCGGACGGCAGACGGAGAGACGAACAGACAAGACAGACAAACGGATATGGAGAAATTATAAGGGTTCCTTGTTTACTACGGAACCCTAAAAAATATAGGTACCGTACCTATAATTATTTTAAATTTTGCTACAGAGGTTATAAAGAATACACGAATATATATTTTTTTTTTTCATGTAGACAGATGAATGATCTATGAAAGTCTTAAGGGAATATGGGTATTACTACATTGCTTAACAGTTCCATTACAAATTTCTTTAGGGAGTAAATAAACAGAACGTGTGTAAATCAATACTAAAATACAAACGTTTACAATGTACGTATGGACTCGGTACGCACGGTCTAGAAAACAGAGTGAAAAAATTCTACTGGGAACTTAATAACATTCATAAATTCAACGAATTCAGTGTTATTTTATACGTCTTTCCATTTTATAATCTTGATCTTAAATGATGACGCCTTGACCTCAAAATATCTCTCGTTGGGTATTGTATGCATCATCACCCCAAGTCTCTCGCGGGGTAAGCAGAGAGTGTGGTGCACCAAATATCCCGGTCCTCACATTGCTTCTGTCCATCCTCTTCATACATGCCGATTCCTAAGACTCTTGACCCCACCCTCAGACAGTACTGATCAAAATTGCAGTAATCTTCATATTATTTTTTTAATTAAGTTATGAAAAATTATAATTTCAATTCGAGATTCTAAACGTGAGATCAATTGTATTATTTATTGATGATTTTCACACATAAGTTGTCTATGTTTTCACATCGATTAAGAGCAAACCGACATGAGTGGGTTACGGATTACGGACAACACTTGCGGATCTTGTTATCTTCCGGTGACATTTACATACCTAAATGTTTATACCTGGTATCGGTTGTATCAAACTAGTATTAGTTATTCACATAATGTTCTTGTACCTTTGTATCTCATTAACAAATTTTACTTTTTTTACTCTCAATTTATTCAATCAAAAGGCTGAATAATTTAAAGTAGTATCAGAATTATTCAGATTGACTAAAAAGAACCATGACAAGATTTGTACAAAAATTTTAAAAAAGGTTCTCCATCATCAAACTTTTTTGAAATACTGTCTTGAGCACCTAAAGGACATTTTACAATTTTTAAAGTATTTTTGACCATCCGAAATAAAAAATATATCACTAGGTACTATTGTATGGCTTAAGAAAATTTTTAGTCCCTTGAGGTAAAAAAAATAAAATAAATACCTACCTGAAAATGTTTTAGATATTCTCAAGATAATATTCCACACGTACACATTTCTTTCACCTTGTACCTTTTTTACGACATTTTTATTCAAAACAATGTGTGGAATATGCCATGATTCTTTCACAAAAAGAAAAAAAAACATTAAATTCCTAGTCAATTGATTAATTTAGAGATTATCTAGGTTTAAACCATTTTTAAATAAATGGTTTAAACCTAGACAATCTCTTAAGTTAATCAAACAGCCCCAAATTTTAAACGATTAGCAGCCAGTGCATCACTCAGAGAGGTCAACATCAGCATAAAACAGTTATGATATGACTTTAGCGTATTTCCCAGAGGCGCTAGGGGTGGAGGTGCGCCGCCCTGGGGAAATTTCCCGGCGGCCCTCTGAGGGGCCTCTACAAGTTTATGGTCGCGCAACACCCTCCCGCCCGCACACCCCAACGTCGCCATCAACTTCTTATCATCTCACGTTGCGGGACAAGTGGAAATTACAATGGTGTGCAATTAAAAACATGCATTTCTTGACACGAAGTAGTACGAGTAAGAGACTATTTCCGTTTGTAGTTTGCAAGTCTATGTCGATTCTGAAGTAACAATTTCATTTAAAACATTTAAATTATTTCATCGTGCTAGGCATGTACATAAATACAATGTCATACAAATTTCATCATTCCTTTTTACTAGTCCACTGTAAGAGCTCGAGTAAGTAAGTATTTAAAAGTTTTACCAATTAGAAACAGTCAACTTTTCTTCTAATGTTTCTTTTTTAATTAAAAAAAATAATTTTGCACTGGACACAAAATGCTAAAGTTAAGTAGGTAACTGCCGCAGGTATAAATAACTGCCTTAAGTTGTTCTTCCTCACACTTAGGACATTTCTTTGAATATTAAATACTCCAAAAATGTTGAAAAAACAATAAAAGATGTAACTAAATGTAATACATTTACATGTACAATATATCCATGTATATTATGAAATAGTACAAGTGTTGGACGATTATAACAGGATTAATGAAAGATACGCGCTTAGGACTGCAAAATATAATAATAAATAATAAAAAAGTTGACATCGTAACACCAGACGGACTTGACCCTTGTCAAAAGGATTATGTCGGTCCATAAATACTAAACTGAAGCTACACAACGGTCTCAAAACATCGAGTTGTGTCAATATTGCGTATTTCACGAGTGAAGTGCTGTTATTGATTGAACACTAACATGCTTCAATGCAAATTCTGATCCTGGGGCTAGAGGTGCGTAATTGTCTAACGTTAGGTATATAATACAGGTGCACTGCAATAGATTAAGTCATACGATGATATGATTTCTTCACTGAAATTCTCCCACCCAAAGATACAACTACGTAAATTAAAAAAAAAAAATCCATTTACTCAACTTATATGCATTACGTGTGCTCCTTTTATGCAACCTTTCCACCAGTTATTGCAGTCAATATGATTGAAACTTACCTATTTTCCCTACCACTTTTTTTCTTCCTCTTTAGTTAAGTATTTTTATCTGCTCATAGAGTCCAATAAGTATCATAATTACCAATCTGAAAGTAGAGGATCGACCATTAACAATTCAAGATACGTCAATTCGTTTTTACAGTCTGCCGGGGACAAAGAAGGAATTAACATTTTCACTGGATGTAAAATTTTAATTCGCCGGCATGAGGGACGGGCGTCGCACGGTGAGCTGGAATTGACGTGTTATTGGACCCCAGCGACTGCGCCTCCAGCACACGCTGCGACACGTTATTGAGCAAATCAAAGGAAGGCCCAATTAAAACGCAATGTTCTTTAAGTGTGTTTTTGTGGTGACCAAAATTTGTTGGACTCTCTTTGTTTCTGCAGCTGTATTTTGTACTTAAAATAGTTATTTTATTGTGTACTAGCTGTTGCCCGCGGATTCGCCCGCGTGGAAGTCGTTTAAAAAGTAGCCTATGTTCTTTCTCAAAGTCAACTCTATCTCTGTACCAAAGTTCATTAAAATCGGTTCAGTCGTTTGGACGTGAAAAGGTAACAGACAGACAGACAGACAGAGTTACTTTCGCATTTATAATATTATATAAGTAGGGATTGGTTATTAAGAGTATAAAGTATCTATTTGTAATGGATTCAAAAACCGACCTAACGAAAGACGGAGTTCCATAGATCATTCTGTACACGTAAAGAATTACCCTACGTTAACAACAATTTTTTTTCTCTCATGTTTTTTATCGGCCATCATTTATGGAGGTAGAGCTCCAGTGAAGGAGCTATATTTTTTGGACTTGTGTAGGCAGCTCGTTTCGAGACGGCACCGGCGCGGCCGTTTTAACACCTCATCGGAACACGATAGCGAAACCTAATTTTTAGCGGCTGTTAGATTAGATAATGCGGTTGTGCCAACGCCTTCGAGCCATTACTGGATCTCTAGTAACTACTGCCCTACAAACTTTAAAACGAGTCTTCTGGGACCACATATTGTTTCATTTCTTCAGAAATCCACAACCGCTAATTTGAGAGACGCTGGCTGAACAAGCCATTGCCCCAGTTCCAACAGCATTTTATCTGACAAACTAGTAGTTTATCTGAATTGATTCTAATCAACAATAAAACGAAAGATTAAAAAAAGTTATGACCAGGCGTGATACAATATTTCAGTAGGATAATTTCATGTTGTACATTGCAAACATATTGTATTGTAATATAACATTGTAACATACCTATAAAAGCTACAATGCTTTTATAAGTATCTTATATCATATAAACACTAAAAACAGGTAGTATTTGTTTTCCAAAATCGATTTGGAATTGAAAAAAATATCTATTTATAAAGTCTGGGCAGCTAGAATCAAAATAAAAATGCTAGCAGATTCTAGCTTTGTAGATAAAAGTATTCGATAATAGGTATGTATTATAAGATGGTTTTTCACATTCTTTGATCTTCTTAGCTTAAATTAATCACAAAAATGGTCCTTTATAGCTACATACATATGCAGCATACACAAAAAATAGGTCGAAACAAGTCAACAATTTCGATGGCTGGCAGAAACATAAAAATAATTCCGATTACTGGCATCATACCTAGACCGAAAAGAATGTCCGAGGTTATACATCATTACATTTTAAAAAGTCAACAAAAAGAGAGACCAAAAATTATGCATAGTTTAAATATAGATATCCCATTATTTAATGGACACGAAATGGCGCCACAATTTTAGAAAAATTTGTTTATATGTAGGTTCCTACCTACGCTAATAATATGAAAATGAAACGTGATAATACAATTCTCACCTTTGCGTCTACATAAAACATTATGTAACAAACATCACTAAATGTATGTTGCTTATTTAAGTACCTAGTTATAGGTAACAACTTCATAGACGGAATATTTGAATTTCAGAATTAGGTATTTTAATGGTTTTGGTGTTCATTCAAATCAAAGGTCACAAGCACCTAGTTTTGTACTTTCTCTATGGTTGATCAATGTGACAAGCTCTTTTGCCTCTGTGCAGAAAGTACGGAGCCATAAATTACCATCTAACCGGAACACGACAGCGATCACAACTATCTATTTAGGGGCAAATTAATTAGGGAATGCGGCAGTGCTGCTACTCTGTATCTCTGCTAACCGTCCGGAACTGTACCGCCATTGATAATGTGGGACAAACAATCCAATGTGTCAATGGGCGGAGCGTGGGTTCCATGCTTGCATTTATCCCTGCCTATCCCTTTGGAGAATACAGGCGTAAAGTAACGCTACAGTACACGCTCGATTATCTTTGATTTAATTTTCATCTATACATGTAAATTAAATTGGAGTAGGTATATGTGGAGTGGAAATAACCGCTTTTTACTAAATGCGTATGTATATATACATGGTACATGTACCAAAACAACATTTTTTACAATTTTTGTCTGTCTGTCTGTTTGTCCCCGCTAATCTCGAAAGCGGCTTTACCGATTTTGACGGGACTTTCACTGGCAGATAGCTTATGTAATAAGGAGTAACTTAGGCTACTTTTATACTAGCTGCGCTCGTCCGGGTAGATACTGAACATTCATAAATTCTCACGCGGACGAAGTCGCGGGTACAGCTAGTTGAAAATAAAATTAAATGCATCCATTCTTATAAACTTAGATACCTATTTGTAGGCGCCGGGACGTGACGACCCGGCCGCCCACGAGTGGAAGAACATTTTTCAGTCAGTCGATCGAACAATGACTGTCAAGCCATTCTAATAGGGCGGTAGTCAATCCAGTGAGGCAGGCAGCAGCACCTTACGATAAAACTACCCCCATTGCGATCGCCAACCCGCATGACTATAACGGCATATTTCTCCATACAATGCAATAAAGGATCTTTGAGGAAGGCTTTAGTTCAGTAGTGGACGTCCTTCAGCTGAAATAATGATGATGATCAAACACGTTAATTAGTTGAGATAGTGTAGGTAGTGGCAGTAGTAATTTTCAACAATGTCTGCCACTATTGAACCAACTATACCTACAATGTTGTAAATTTTAAATTTTGAACAAAAGTAAAATGTATAGTACATATCCAATTCATTACTTCTAATATGTTTATATCATTAAAATGGCATATTTATCGATACTTAAATATTACGTAGATTTCTAACTCTGTTGTAGAAGCTGAATATTCAGAGCATTTTCATACACATTTTTACCACACCCGCGGATATATATTTGCAAAAGTGTATGAAATACAATGTATATAGTCATAAAGTGCACGTAGCTAGTTATACCGGTACTAGGTAGTATTGCATTAGGCATCCCAGGAGTCGGTCGGGGAGTCGCAGCATCCTCGCGCTCCCCGCGGGACGCATTACGAAAGTACTAGACTCCACCAGATCGATACCTTAAGTTAACAACATTACGTCGTCGTTCAGCCACAAACAACATTGTTCTCATCTACTTCACCTTTTGAACCACATAAGTACCAATTTCGCGACACACTGTGCTAGTTAGTTGTAGACACGCAACGTGAAATTCTGATGTTAAGTATCTTCACGTTATGTTTGTAATGGAAAAAAAAGTATGAGTCGTAGGCAATCTGAGTTTTACAATATTTCACTTAGAATGTCATAATATTATATTTCTTTACATATTTCATAATAATAAAATAACATGTTAACTCCCGAAATACAATGAGAACTTTAATTAATCAGAGCTCATCATTACGATTTTTAACAGAATACTAATTTTCTCATTTTTTTATGATCCATACACAAGACCCTTAAATTAGTGATAAGCAAGTTAAAACGAAAAACCCGTTACTATTCTGAGCTTACCTCCCTAAGTTCAGGATTGTATCGTTTACCTAAATACATGTCCATATATAATGCTGAAAATCAGAGGGCCGCTCACACTTTGCCATCTAACTGGAACACTCACCGATCTCCAATAGATCTCTTTGAACGATGTTGAGATCTCGTTTAGTATGGAAAAATAGGTATGGTATTAATATCGTTTTAATAAACTGAGATCTACTCCACCGCAACCTCCACCTATACTTTGTAATTAACTGCATATTGCAATTAATTCCACCACCTAAATGCTGGCTAGATTAAAGCTTAGATTTAGAGCCCATCCTAGGGTCGCACGCGCCAAACCGCGGCCGGTCACTGATAAAACGCGTATATTAGGGCGCCGGGCCGCAATGGCGTGTGGACTCCATCACGGCCAGACCTGTCTCCCGGCTGACGTTCACCTATTTATATTTACTTTAGACAAATTTTCACTGGCACTTTGTGCTGTCTGGTTACACAATCGCCGATCACGGTAAGCGATTACGTGGCGTATCCTATGTAACTTATTTGGAATTTGTGATTGTTTTTGATAATCTACTCGGAACTTCCAGATTTAATGTAGACTATAGGATTAATCTACACCAATGTGAACTGTATTTATCCTCTTTATAATTAAAAAATCAGTATATGTATACTTGCTCCACGCCTCCTCCCAAGAAGAGGAGAGACTCGTGCCCAGCACTGGGACGTATCAAGGGTTGCCATTATTATTATTATTATATGTGTACATAAGTAAAAACGTAAGAAGTTATACTTCTTTATCGTAACAATCCAATATACCAAAAATAAAAATAAATGACAAAAAAAAGTTTTGCAACTTCAGACTATTGCTTTTTATCTGGTTAGCAACTAACTTCAGACTATCGTTTTTATCTGTTGGTGTCGCATCGTTAAAATTCAGTCGCATTGTTTTTTTTTTCAGTCGCGCCAAAAGAAGTGTAACTTCAAATAATTTAATAAAAACAAACTGTGCGATTTTTTTTGTCTATACATATAATAAAACAGTAAAACCCGCGTGTCTGTACATTGTATATATTTACGAAAAACTAATTGGGGGCGATGTTCAAATAGTATTAGAACACTTTTCAATGATTTTTAATTTTATTGTCTGTCTGTTGTCCAGGGTAATCTCCGAAGATACTGGACGGATTCGAATGAAACTTTTTGTGGTGTAAGATACTAAGCGTGGCCAACATTTAGGCTACTTTTTACTGGGGGAAAATCCCTCATTCCCACGGGAATCTCTACATTTAATAAAATAGCCGTAGTCGAGTCAAAACTGTACATTGAATATTTTTTAAAAGAATACTTGGGACGTGATCTACAATAGAAATCGAAGCCAAAAATATAGTTTTCAGATTTTTTGTCTGTTTGTCTCTATGTATGTCCGGGCTAAACTAAAAAAGTACCTACTAAATGGCGCCTGTTAGTAATATTCATGCAAAATTTGAAGAAAAATTTTGCTAATTAATACTAACAGGTCCGGTCAACATATAGGCTACATATTATCACGCTATCTCCTACGGGGGAAGAGCTGTAAGTCTTTAAAATCGTAGGAAAGTCAAAACTGTACATTGTTTTTTTTGTTTTAAAGAATATTTGGGGTGTGATTTACTATCGATATCGAATATAGTGTTTGTTTTGTCTGTTGTCGATTGTCTGTATGTATGTGCGAGCTGAACTCAAAAAGTAATGGATCTTAATGGATTTACTTCTAATTTTGCATGAATATCCGAGAATTTTCAAGGACACCTCATTGGGTAAGGTTTATAGGTACCGTGCATCCAAATAATGGCGAAAGCTATTTCCTGCGGTTGTTACTTCACACGGTCCGAGACCCAATGTATTTCACTTTTCTGAGGATATTTGATGGCGTGGAGTATCCCACTTACCGCGCAGCCTGCGTAGCACCTCACCTTCTCGACGGTTACCAAAACTGGGATTACACCCTCGCGGAGGCAAGCGTCAGTGACGGAGAAATATCGCCATCATCTGTCTGACGATTTTCTACGAGCTTTGAGACACGTGCTACTGGAGACGAAGTCGAAGTAACTAATGAACGCATGCTGAACACCTGTATTAGTTCATTTCAAGATGTGGTAATTTCCACCACCGATTGAACTATCGAATATGGGTTACCAGCTCCCCAAATCATCACCGCATCAAGACCGTAGAAATTGGGAGTATATCGCTGAGACAAATTACGATCCGGGCGAAATGACCATGTCGCTTTGTTCTCTTCAGAGCAAAAACAAATTTATGATACCGTCCTCGAAAGCGTTGGGCAAAACCAGGGTAAAATGTTTTTCTCCTGGATTTTGGATGCTCCTGGTGGAACAGGAAAAACATTTGTTATCACTGGAATACTTGCAGAGGTCAGGAGGCAAGGCAAAATTGCTATTGCTGTAGCGTCGTGGGGAATTGCTGCCACACTGCTTCCGGATAGCAAGACAGTACATGCCATGTTTAAAATACCATTATATTTAGAGGGCGCCGAAATGACTTTTTTGGTGTGTCATGTAACAGTGATAAGGGACACGTGCTCAAGGATTGCTTGATTGTATGGGATGAGTGTACGATGGCCAATAGAAAGGCAGTTGAGGCCGTGGACAGAACATTTGAGTGGGTGGTGTCACATTACTGTTCACTGACGATTTCCGGCAAACGCTTCCCGTTTTGACGCAAAGATCGAGGGCTGACGAGATGAATGCTTTGTTGAAACGATCTTAACGAGTTCGTACTTACGCTGCGCTTGACCATTAATATGAAAGCTCGGCTCGACTACAATGCACGTGCTCAAGAATTTTCCGATGACCTTCTAAGTCTTCGCGGAAGCACTCTACCAGAAGAGAGAGATATATCCAGGAGAGAAGAACTCATTCTCGGTGTCTACGGGGACATTAGTCGTATACAGCACCAGCAGAAAACAACGTTTTGGGTGTGTAAGCGGGCCATTTTGACGCCCAAAAATGATGAGGTTGCAGCAATTAATAGGCAATGAAGTGGTCTATACCTCCATAAATACTGTCGTCGAGCAAGATGACGCCACACATTATCCCATGGCATTTCTGAACTTCCTGTCAGTAAGCGGACTTCCATCGCATACCATCAAGCTGAAGGTAGGTGTCCCGATTATGCTTCTTCGGAACTTATATCCTCCGAAGTTGTATAACGGGAACCGGCATTGGCGAGGCAGTATTTATACCACGCATTCCCCTCATACCGCATAACTACATATTCCAGTTCAAGCGCGTACAGTTGAATGTTTGCTTCGCGATGACCATCAATAAGTCCCAGGGGCAGACACTGAGGTCAGCGGGTGTTAACCTGAGCACAAGTTGCTTCTCACACGGGCAACTGTACGTCGCTTGCTAGCGCGTTACCAGTCCTGTCTCTTTTTACATTTTGGCTCCTGGTAGAATAACTACCAACGTAGTTTATAGGAAAGTGTTGTAAGGTTTGATACCTTTGTACGTAATTTTACTCTTTTGTGTCCGGGAAAATATTCCTGCATTATTTTGTCTATTTCCTTCAGTCACATCTTATGACTGAATCAGACAATATGTAATATTACTACTGAACTCAGCAGGATTCCCTTAAGACTCCCTTCACTTGCTTCGCTTGCAAAAAAACTTATACTTTTAATTTAATACTATTTTAAAAGTTGTTTGCTTATAATTCTAAAGCGGGACTGGCATCTTAGGTATGTTTAGTGCTGTAGAGCCTTCACGCAGACGACGTTGCGGGCAGCTGCTAGTTTTTAATAAATGTTTTAGCGTTTTCTTATGTCTTGAAGGTCAACAAGCATAATATGACAGTTCATATTGATGATAAGTAAATACTGCACTGTAGCTTATAGAAGTCTCAATGTGTGATGCGTTGGCATTTACATGGCCCTAGCTATTATGCTTATATGCCGCAACTTATGAAGCCGTGCATGATTTTCTGAACGGAACACAATGTCGCTGAACACTACCATTGAGCAGCAAGTAGGTTATGTAATGCGGTAGTGTCTGTCGTCCCTTGAGATCCGTCACTAGAGCTTTAGGGCCCTAACTCACTAGGACGCCATGGCGACGTCGCCGGCTACGTATCCAAGCTGCTTGTATGGAAATACATGATACCTAACTCACCTGGCCACCTTGTGGCGACGTCTCCACACCATACTAATTACTTGGATAGGTACGTAGCCGGCGACGTCGCTCGCCATGGCATCGTAGTGAGTTAGGGCCCTTACTATCAGTAAAATCCGTAAAATCACTGAAAATTACCGTTCATATTATAACCGTGTATTATGTTGGTATCTCCATGGTAGGCCTACGCCGTAGGTCAGAGCATGTCCTTGCAAATATTTTAAAGATTAAATTAGATTTATCAAAGTAGGTGAGACAGAGATTTATCAAAGTAGGTAGGTAAGTCTTGGTCTCCCAAACCCTGCACCATATACATAATATTATATTCGCATTGTATACCGTAGTGATTTCTTTTCACTTTCTACTTCAATACTTAACTTAACTTAAAAGTAGACAAGTAAGGCCGATCTGATAAAAATATTGTAAATACAATAAAAAGATAGAAATAAATCTATAGATACCTGAATCTGGAAATTACAGCCAAATCAACCAAAAAAATGGCTGCAATACTATTGGATATTTTAATTAATACGCGGATAATCTCTAAGTAATTTCTATCTCTAAGTAGTTATTGAACGATTATTATTGATTTAAAGACACATGGTATAATGCCGTACGTACCTATATGTAGTCAGATCATAGTCGTTGAGTACAAAAGTTTAAGCGGCTAGTATTTTGATTCAGTAATGTAATGGCGCCTACGCTCTTGAATCTGGAGCTCTGAAGCTCCACCACTTGAAGCTCTACCTAAAATGTCTCTCTACCAAATAGGACAGTAATTGAATTGTTGTAATGAGCATTATTTACTTTATACTTAATTGTTCTTTAAATTCTTAAAACGGTCAAGATGTGCTAGAATGTAGGTATATTTTTTAAAAGTACGAGTATTTGTATATTATCTTCACGCCAGGTCCCTAAGGGGGAAGGCAGAGAGCGCCAGATATCCCGGTCCTGACACACCTCCCGTGCCTCATCTACATATTTTTTTTTAAAGAAAGTGTATATTTTTACATAAAATGTAAAAAAAGACTTTCTCTATGGATTTGATTCATTCTAGATGGCAAAATACAATACTTTTGTGTATATTATATTTCATCTTACTATATGTTTTATGTGTTCGTGTAGTTTATCTACGTAGTAGTAGGTATACAGTGTAGGTTAATACGTGTAGTACTTACTAGGTATTTGGCCATTGCTGTTTATTAAAAACCGGTCAAGTGCGTGTCGGGCCACGCGCTGTGTAGAGTTCCGTCGTTTTTAGGTTTGATTGATGTAATGAAAAATTTATAAATATTTTCTATGGAGTTGTTCAAACATTTCGAGTAAAATATATTTGGTCGACTATTACTCGCAAACTTGTAAAGCCAACTTAAGTGTGATAGTTTTCCTTTTAATTTCGTTATATTATTATGCAACGTTTGAATTTCTACCAACAACAGTTTAGTTGGTAGAGGGGGGCGACACTTGACTCTATCGAAGATTGGTACTTTAAAGCTTAATAAGCCTCAAACAGTTAACTAAATCAAAAAATGTTAATAGCACACTCCTAACATCTCATCATTCTCTAGTACTAATATTTTTTGCGCTAAACCGCGGACGGACAGACTGACGGACATGGCGAAACTATAAGGGTTCCTTGTTTACTACGGAACCCTAAAAATGGTATTTAACAAATTTGTTAGATACCTACATTGAGCAACGCGGGCCACCCGACCGGTGACCCGCGTTGCCAGCGGGCCACCTGTCGGGTGGCCCGCGTTGCTCTATGGATACCTAACAATTTTAATAAATAAAAAGTATTAAAAGCTTTTTATGGAATGGGGGTCTATTATCCAGTTATTTGAATATGGTAAATATGAAATGAAAAGCTATCTTACAGTCCAATAAATCCTTGCAATAATGTTTATTATTAAAATTTACTTACGCTTCAGGGATCTCGGTTTTGCCTGTTTTCTCCTAGACATATCTACTTTTAAAAGGTAGATTGCATCATAAACAACTTTTTCAGTCCACAGTGCACGTGTCACGAATCATTGTCAAATCATTACAGACGGACCGTTCTTATTTCGTACAGAACGGAACGAGAAAGTTTACCGGACGTGTGCGGGTTTTACCGTATGACACGGGATAGCGGGCCGAACGCGAGGCGCACCCCGCGCTTACTGAGCTTACTGGCGCCCAACAAGTGGCAATAACAATATTGTAACCTGCCGCGCAAACTCATACACAAGAACACAATATCACCTATTTGTTTCTTCCCCTCGTGCTTAGAAGAGTTTTGGTTTGTGCGAAACATGCCATGTTAACTGGTTATGTGCGTAGTTAACTCAGTGTTTTACTTGAAATTTAAAAATAAGGAAATTTGTTTAATATATATACAAAATTGTTTCATACTGTAGTAGCAGGTATACGTATGTAGTGTGTCAATTGTATTTATTATACCAGTCGTATACCAGTCTGGTGGTAGAGCTCCAGTGACGGAGCTCGCGGGCGTAGGCACCACCGCATAAATGGTAGTGTTCAGTACTATCGAGTTCCGGTCAGGTGGTAATGTACGGCGCTGTGATTTCCGGCACAGAGGCATAACGCCTTAAATCTCAGGAGTGGTAACGCATCTGTATTTTGGCCTTTATGTAAGTGTCTATAGGCTGCAGTCATCACTTAGGTACCATCAATGTGAACTGCACGCTAGCTTGCCACTTCCTTTAAATTAAAAAAAAAGTCGGGCAATGAGTAGCAATGTTTAACCCCGTAGCGCCAGTAGCAAATAGCAAATGGCGCATCTTTGCATGGAATCGTGTGGAATAAGCTCATATTTAGAGTCTCACATCTATGGATCTATGAGAGTAGTAGGTACCTATTCCAATGAAGGTCCGTACTTGATTTTTATGTAGCTGTAGAAGTTGCCCCGATGCTTCGTTTTATAAAGCACACCGAGCTTCTTGGATTCCAACTTGGTCTTAACCTCTATGTGCACCTCAGCAACGCACTTCTCTCGATATGTCCATAATACCTAATGGTGAGTTGAGTGCCAATGAATGCGTTTTTAGCGATAAACGAGCAGACTTGTGTCTTCGAGTGATTAAGCGGAACTTGATATAGTTTTCTAGAATGAGACTCGCTCCAGAGTCCTCGATTTCAAAGTAATCCTAGTTTTTTTGCGATAAGCTTCTGACAAGGTATAATTTACTTCTCCCGTACCTATTATCATATGGGATACCAATGATAGTTGCAATTCTGCTTCAACTGCCGTCTCCATATAAGTGCACACTTCAACAGCTGTTTGTATATTACACAATTCATACTCCATGGCCTTAATACCAAATATAACTTTATAGCGAATAGTCGCTTTCGCTATTGGTAGTTATGAGCTCGCCTATTTTGGAACTCAAATGCACAATGGCCCTCATGCATCGACTATAGAACCAAGAAGGCTGATTGGTCTGTGCCTTCATGTGATCATATAAAAGCGAGAACATATGTTTATTTATTTATTTCGCTCAGTTTTTTACGAAAGCTCAATCTTAAACTTTTTTATTACACATGTAGGTAGACAACTAAAGCCAGTGAAGCCAGCGAATGTCAACATCAGTGATCGAGTATGACTTGCACAACTGATTTGCTTGTTGAACCCGTGAAGCCCTTTTCTTCAAGTATCTTTTGATGGTGGTCCAATCTTTAGAGCAGCCAATCATTACGTAGAAGGTAGCTACTTTCATAAGTTGGAGACAATAATTATAAATATTATTTATACGCACAGAAAATTTTCGTTTTTATTAGGGTTCCGTGCAAAAAGGGTAAAATCGGGACCCTATTACCACAGTAAATTAACACGTTCGTTTTCTTTAGATTGTGCTATTACTAAGATTCTGCTGTCCATCTGTCTGTCTGTCACGGAACGCTGTTTAACAGTATATCTTACGTGATAGCTATAGGAATTTGAAATTTTCACAGATGATATATTTCTGTTGCTGCTATCACAACAAATACCTACTAATAACAGAATAAAATATTCAATAATAATAATATTAAAATATAAAATATTCAAGGGGTGCTCCTATACACAACAAACGTTACGTATGTTTTAGACCATTTTTTATAGGTAATGGTATCCTACTTACTGAATCCTTGGTGCGCGAGTCCGATTTGCAATTGGACGGTTTTTATACTATAACGAGAGCCTGGAGATACGATTACTGGTGATAAAGTTCCAAAGATGGAGTTCGAGGGCGTACTCACCACTATATTAAATAATCTACTTTCTGCTTAATAGTAGGATTCAGCATTTTAGCGTTTCAGACAGGTTGAAATTTCCGGCACACGGACAAAACTAATATAGGCACTTATTCGTAGACATATCTTCTTAAATCAGAAGTACGACCCATAGGTAAGATCTTACTACTCTACTCACTATGTACTCACTCCTCACTCCGCTGTGTAGATAAATACGCCATTTCCGTCAAAAATTGAGTTACCTACTCCGTTCGCTATTGGTTCGCTATCTAGTAATTCTTTGTCAAGCATGAGAATGATATGAGATTTATCGGATTAAAGGTAAGTACATATTTACTTCGATACAATATTATTATATTTCACAAAATAAATATAATAATTATCGTTTCCGTATAAAAACACAAATAATCTAGATAGGTGACACATAGATTTAGTTTATTAAGTATGTAGTACCTTGACTCGTGAAGTGAATAGGTTTGTGCAGTGAACGAAACGGAATCAGCTGTTACCTATCACTTCCTGGTTGTCAATATCTGTCAATGTCATTTTATTTCTAAAAATATTCTATCGAACGCTGCACTGGTCCCTTTTTATTTTTATTTAATCCCGTGTTATAAAAAATCATGTCATTGTAAATACGGAACACAATTTATGAAGTTATTTGATCTACAAAATGGAGCTCCCTTATGAAGTGAGTATGATACTAATCTTCATAATACATCACTTTATAAGAAGTATTTTTCTTTGTTTGATTTTGATCTATCAGTTATCGAATTCACGTGATAAATTTTTATTAATGTGTTTGTATGTTGTAAACTTGAGTTACGTATTCGTCCTCAGCTCAACTAATTTTTTTATGAATATATTAAATTTGAAAAACCAATCATCTCAACCAAAGTTTACATATACTACTCAAGTGATTTAGATATTCTTTTTTAACCCCCACAAAAGAAGGAAGCTACTAAATGATATTTTATATTGTTTTTCGTGTGGTTAGGAAATTATAAAATGTATGGAAGGACAGGTAAAATCTATAAAGTATTTAATTTTAAGTACCAGATATATAATTATGTTTGTATTATTATCCTACAATTCTACTTTAAATATTTTTTACTGCAAGTCACACGCAATATAAAAATTAAACCGAAGGTTGCTTAATTCTGGCCTATCCATTTAATTTCATCAGTTATTTTATAACTGATATCTTGTATATTGGTCTAGTATTGTATATTATATGTAATTTTATAAATTTCTCGGAGATATTTTAAAATCATAGTTACGTACTTACATTTTAACTTAGGTATATTATTAACTACCAACTATTTTCTATCAAGTTCTTGAGGATTGAGAAATACATTTCCATGAACATTCCCTTTCTGAAAGATGTTTTTGTATTGAAATGTACAATTACAGTGGATTTTAAGATTAGGATAGTATTGGAGAGGCCTTTTCCCAAATAAAATAAACAAAGGTCTCACTTGTTTTATTGTACATAACATCAATCTCTTGGCCGACTTGTTTTGTTGAAAACTATATAAAAAATTTGCTTGTTATTAACCAATCCTCTTTATAATTTACAGGTGCTGGTATATATGTTCAAATATTTACCAAAATCAGACAGAAAAGCCGCTAGTGAAACGTGTAATTCATGGTATCTTGCAGCTAATGATTATTGCTTCTTGAAAAATAAAGTTGTAATTTCTTATAAATCCATGCTCAATGATGAACAGTTTTCTCCACTCGAAATTTTTGAGAATTCATCTATACCTTATGACAGTTTCCTGTTTAATGAAGTTGAAATTTCAAATAAACTGAATGACTTCTGGAGCAGAATGGGTGAAAACATGAGATGCCTCACGTTAAGAAACTGTGATATATGTGAAAAAGTGTTTGTTCATATCTTACAACAATGTGTAAATCTAGAGATATTGCACATTGAAAATTGCAAAGAGTTGTTTATGTCTGGACGCTTGTTGGAAGGGAAAACTGAAGGGTTGCTGGAGAATAATCTAATGGAATTAAAAAGTTTAAGTTTATCTGGAAATCTATATTTAACAGATGCTCTACTGAACCGTTTTGTGATGTCTGCACCTCAACTAGAGGAACTTAATTTGTCTTCTTGTTCTTTGCAATTCCATATTGGCTTAGTAAGAAAATTCTATCCACCTGGTGCTGACATATTTCGAAATCCTTCTGAGAGTGTATTAACATTTTACTTTGTGCGACAATTCATAGGGTCAAGAGCCAAAAATATAAAACGATTATTGTTCTCAAACACACTTATAGATGGAGCTGCTTTAAAGACTCTATCTGAAATGGAACATTTAAAATTACAATGTCTGGAAGTACATTCTTGCGACCAGCTAACAAATACTGGTATACTAGCTTTGACTACACATCAAACGAGTCTGTTGGAGCTTGATATAGGCCTGTGCACTCGAGTGACTGACCAATCTCTTGTATACATTTGTAAAAACCTACTCAATTTAGAATATCTTAACATTCAAAGATGTAGAGCAGTCACAGATTTAGGAATATCAGAACTTCATAAACTCAAGAAGTTGAAACGTTTGAACATTTCACAGTGTGAACTTATAACTAAAGATGGGTTAGAGAGGGGAATATGTTTTGATGATAATAAGTTAGAAGAACTTGATATACATTCTTTAAATTTAGACCAAACTGGACTTATTATGCTATCTGAAAAACTATTCAACTTACGCACTCTTGATATAAGTTACTGTTTTAATGCTGTGACTGATACATCTGTACAAGTTATTTTTAAAAATCAAACGCTGCTACATACATTGAAACTCAGTCATTGTGATAAAGTATCAGATGCTGGGCTCACTGGGATGGGAAAAGTGGAAACAAAAGGAGATGACGATGGACCGATAATGTCCAATTACGATGAGACAGTAGCTCACCCTAGAATTCATTTGGGATCTAGAGCAGAAGAAGAAATTGTGCGCGACGCTAGAAGAAAACGAGATGTCATGCGCATGTGTGAAACCCTGTCCATGGATTCGTATACCGGCTACTCTTTAGCTCGTTTAAAAAGTTTACGAGAACTAGATCTGAGTGGCTGTAACAGGATAACTGACGTGAGCCTCACTTATGCCTTCAGCTTCAAGGAACTTGTAAATCTAAACCTAAGCAGGTGTCAACAAATCACTCACGAAGGTATCGCACATTTGGTTAAGAACTGTCCCAGTATTGAGTATTTCAATCTCATCGATTGTTATAATTTGAAAGATGAAGCTGTAAAAGACATTGTTAAGGCTTTAAGGAGATTACAACAATTGGAATTACGAGTAAGTAGTTTATTTAATTCTAACTATACCTACTAAGGCCCATATTTAAAAAAACTTGTATCGACTTCAGCTCATGTTCTTAATTGATACCTACCTACTAGTTTATTAATATAATATACTTTAGAATAAAGACCTTAACAAAAGAAGAATTATTGGAAGACTTAATACCTAATAGCCTTACAAGTCAAACACGGATTATTAGTCAATAGGTATTAAGTTACATACGGAACTGAAACGTGGTCGCTCACAATGGGCCTCATAAGAAGGCTCAGGGTCACGCAGAGAACAATGACATGAAAATATGACAGCAATGACAAAGACGATAGTAAAGTCGATAGGCGGACGGCCCTCTGGTGAAGGTTGCGGGCAATCGCTGGATGAGGGTGGCCCAGGACCGTTCATTGTAGCAATCTTTGGAGGAAGCTATGGTCCAACAGTGGACGTCGTTCGGCTGAAATGATGATGATAAAGCAATTAAAACTTGCCCAGCCTCTTTACCACTAAACTACCGAAGCGTCACGTCACGTCCGAATGTCGTATTTTTCTTGCCCTTTTGATTACAATCTTCTCTGGCGCTAGTCCTTTCATAAATGGGGTTCTTTAAAGTTTCATTAAGATCTTTGAATTTTCTCGCGTGTGTTATTGCGATTAACGTGTTTCGTTTCTTGATTTCAGGGCTGCAATCAACTATCCGACAAAACTTTAGAAGCTGTGAAAACATACTGCGAGAAGCTTAAGTTTCTGGATGTTCAAGGCTGCCGAAACATGTCTCCTGAGTTAGCTTGTACCCTAGGTGTGTTGCCAACATTACATACTGTATTATTTTCTAAACCTAGTCCTTATGTTATAGATGGAGTGAAAAATAGATCTCCTGCCCCAACCTTTTTACCAGCATTACTAAGGAAACTTCGTCTTCATTGATGAGCCTTTAACTGGCAAAGATCAATAGATGCTTACGGAACAGTGCATTTTTAAATATTTTATTCACACCATTAAATTTTGACAATCAGCACGACGTCGCTGTCTACACCTAGTCTGAATAATTGCTGAACATACCTATTGTGTTCAGATTTCATGAAAAATTACTCAGCAATTTTATTTAAATTCTGCTGGCCAGAAAACTTGTAAATATTCTTACTTATTGACACATGTTGTACTTTATTTAGATATTAGGGGCCATCCATAGATAACGTCTCACGAATTTCATTTTTTTTTCACTTTTAAACCTGATCACAATTTTTGCAATTTTACAGTAGAAGATCATTTAATTTAATTATTAAAAGGAATCTAAGTGTCGGCTGGTGACACGAGGGGTACATTACCAAACTCCGGTGTGAAGTTACGCTTCATGGCTGGTAGCCCCCGACCCGGGTATCGAACCTAGGACTCCAGCCATAGCAGTTATTAGGACCCCTCCCTGCCACTTGCCACACAATGTCACTTCGTCAATCTCCTCCCTCCCATGACGCAAGTTAAACGCATGATATATTTTATTATTTATAGGTGGCCCCTTACATGCATTGTATAGAACCACAGGACAAATTTGCTCTTGTATTCTGAAAATATGTACCTGCCGAATATTTAAAAATATACTACGATTAAATCATTCTTCGATGCAATCTAAACAAATGTTTACGACACCAGTATGTATTTCAGAGGCGGCGTAGCCGGTCCTCGACTCAACTGGTTACTTTTACAATTGCTATTGTTAGCATTAAATAGATATAGGTACCACGTTGTGGAATAAGGTACCAACAACGGTACAATGCTCGAAGTACAGTTTTCTTTATATGCAATTCATTATCATATGACAGTACATTTGAATACATAATTAATTAAGAATCCTATTCAAAATACATACCTAAAATATTTTATTATTTGACTCAGGTTTATACAGCCAATCGTACTTACAGAACGTTCAAATTTTGTGTATGTTGTCATACGAATAGGAGCTAAAGCTGCTTTGTGAAACATAAAAATATAGGTACTTCGGAATAAGTAGTAGTAGGTTCCTTTAAAACCCTTAACCCGCAATTACCTACCTGCATGACAATTATTGTCAGGTGTGAGAAAAATAAAACAAATCATTTCTCTATACACTGCCAACAAAAAATGTCTTTACCCGAATCCTTCCCGAGAGGGAAGACCGATGACAGTAAGATTGTCTGTTTTTGACGAAAAACTTAAAATATGACAAAATGGTCATTTCTAAAGTTGTGCTGACAAGACTACAATTTTTCTAAACTCGCCCATTGTCGCTACTCTCCATCTTCCATTGTAAAAATGAATGTGATATTTAGCATAATGGCGTCTTTTGCTTACATTTAGCACTCATTCTTACGGCCAAAAAAATCACTATGAATGCTGATTGGATTGCAAACTTTTGTATAGCTAACCAGTTCCAAAATAAAAACGTTTCTAACAATCAATTTCGTTGAGGAGGGGTTAATTAAGTGATACCTCTCTCCAGGTTATTTCTAATCTCGCATGTCGCAGTCTATTTTAACTTTCGGAATCGTACTGCACCATATTTCTCTATTTTCTACTGCATTGCTGCCGTGACCTTGTATTAAGGGAGTATTCCTTATAGGTTAGGATTATTTGTTTATCGAGATATCTTGCAAACCTAATTTTTACGCATATTTATGATCCAGAGTTAGAGAATCCACTAGGTTGCAAAATATGACCGCTAATATTTTTTGAGAAAAAAAAAATCTTTAACTGGTTTTTTCAATTAAATGTCGATTACTACACGACAATCTAAAGAAAGTATTATATTATTATTTATTTAGTACTTATTTGTATTTAGGTAAGGGACACTGCCTGATTACTTCATTAAAACATTCCTATGAGCTCACGAACGTGTACACACCTACTTAGTTACGCAGTTGAAGTTTGTGTTAAGCCGCGGACCCATCGAAGCGCACGCCGTGCACGGGCACGCGACTCACGGGTTAATTTGTTTGACAACGTGTCCACTGCAGCACACGCTAGATACGAAACTCACGGGTCCCGACTATGTACAGGCGTCGTTTCGTCGCCCCTCTCACCCACCACCCGGCCCCGCTTCTGTGCACCACGTGGTCCCCGTGTACAGCGTGTCTGACGTTGCCAGCGTTGAATGTTGTGCCCGCATATTCAAGGAAGCCACGAGTTTCAATTCATGCGTCGTGGGTTGCAGTGGACACAATCTCATGTATTTTCTTGCAAGGCGAAGTTTGACCTACGTGTGTATCCTCTTCGTGCGCTGCGGTAGGTCCACGGCTTAAAGTTCTATAATCTTCGAAAGTAATAGGTCGATTCTCGAGTTGATTTGTTTAAGTTTTAATCATGTCATAATAGAACTAATATTATGTACCTATTTGAAAGGACATTTCCTAAGAACCTAATGTTTAATAACTCCTATTTTATAATGACAGTTTATTGTTCTCACTGAATGTACGTTCAACTGCCTCGGTAGCCTAGTGGTAGCAGGCCACTACTACTACGCTGAGGTCCTGGGTTCGATTCCCGGGTAGGGGGTTATCAGAGATAATGGGTAAAGTCCTTTATCTCTGGTTCTATTGGGATTTTTCCATTTTCTGGAAATTTCCCAGTAGGTACCTCGAAGTTTGGTAATGTGCCCGGAGATGTCAACAGGCTCGCCACCTGTTACATGGGCCAAAACGTAACCGGCGAATCGTGGGTGTTTGCATGTATGCTTGAATGCATGCATTTACCTCTGCCTACCCCTTCGGGGATTACAGGCGTGAAGTTACGTTTTTTGAATGTACGATACCGCCACTTGAGCCAATTAATCAAAACGACATAAGTTGTTTAATAATATAAGGTTGGGAAAAAAGTTTCTTCGCATTTTTTAAGATAATTCAAAACATTTTTTAATATAATTTATTTAAATTTAACTAAAGTATGTATGTACTATTTTGTTCGATAACCTTTTGCCATCTTGTAGGTAGGGACATGATCCCATTGCTATAAAAATGTTGGGACTTCTCATCAAAATACCGCGACAAGTGGATTTGGCAGTCCTCTCGTGATGTTAACCTAACATTGCATAAAGAATTCTGAGGAGACCGAAACAGGTGGAAATCTGAAGGTGCAAGGTCAGGACTATACGGCGGATGCATTAACACCTCCCAGCCAAACTCTCTTAATTTTTGCTGAGTGGCTATAGATGTGTGAGGTCTAGCGTTATCATGATGAAACACCACACCCCTTCTGTTGATCAATTCCGGCCGCTTTCTCTCAACTTCTTGCTTTAATCTCATCAGTTGTTCGCAGTAGAGTTTAGAATCGATAGTCCTGCCTGGTGGTAATAGCTCATAATGAATAATGCCCTTCGAATCCCACCACACACACAACATCACCTTATTGCGAGTTAACCCGGGTTTCGCCACAGTCTGTGAAGCCTGACCGGCCTTTGACCACGACCTTTTTCGCACGTTCTTGTCGTACGTGATACACTTTTCATCACCAGTTATCAGCTTCTTCAAAAATGATTCGGTTTCATTACGTCGTAATAAAGAATCACAAATGAGTATACGGTTCATTAGGTTTCTTTCACTGAGCTCGTGAGGTACCCAAATATCGAGCTTTTTTTTTGTACCCAGCTTTTTTCAAATGCGCCAAAACTGTTTTGTGATCAATTCTCAGTTTTTCAGCTACGTCGTAACTACTGATATGTCGATCTTGCTCCACTTTTTCTAAAATGGCATCCATTTTATCCGTAATAGGGCGACCAGAGCGAGGTGCATCTTTGACATCAAAATTTCCGGATTGAAAACGCTTAAAACAAATTTGTGCTACTCTCACAGACACTGCACTCGGTCCATAAACATCGCAAATTTTTTTCGCTGCTTGCGTTGCATTTTTACCTTTTTTGTAGTAAAATTTTAAAATGTATAGAATTTCTTCATTAGATTCACTCATCTTGACAGTACGAAAAACAAATGAAAATCACACGTTTGCCTAATTTGAATTTGGAATTATGTTCTTTAAAATTTTAACTTTCAATGATACCAAAACCAGCCAGATACAAATACTACAGCCAAAGAGATTTTATTACAAGTTCATACTTGCCGCTAAATGGTAGTGTTCAGCACTATCGTGTTCCGGTCAGGTGGTAATGTACGGCCCTGTAATTTCAGGCACAGAGGCATATCACCTAATGCCTCAGGAGTGGCAGCGCATCTGCATTTTGACCTCTGGTCATTGTGTGGGTGTCTATAGGCTGCAGTCATCACTTAACATCAATGTGAACTGCATGCTTGTTTGCCACTTTTATTACATAAAAAAACAAAAAAAAAAAATACATACTATAATGCGAAAAGACTTTTTCCCCAACCTATTAGTTTGTAGATATACGCTATTTCGTTTCTATTCCTTGTAAAATTCTAATTTTAGCTTGCTGTGTTGTTTATCACTGTACCTAACGATTTTTATGTAAAAAGAAATATATTATAATCGAAATTGTGTAAAATAAATATGTAACTGTTAAGATTCTTTTTTTTTAATTTAAGACCCATCCTGGAAAATTACCTATAGTCTTTCTTAACGTAGGTACCTACGACTTATAAAAACGTTACTTCACGCCTATCATCCCCGAAGGGGTAGGCAGAGGTAATGATGTGCCGTTCCCGGGAACGTTCCCCAAAGTGGGAACATGGTTTATAAAGATTATAAAATTATTCCATCATTATTTTATTATCCCCTATGTTCCCACCTTCGGGGAACGTTGCCGGGAACG
Organism: Macrosoma leucophasiata; assembly: GCA_036365455.1. Classification (NCBI taxonomy): domain Eukaryota; kingdom Metazoa; phylum Arthropoda; class Insecta; order Lepidoptera; family Hedylidae; genus Macrosoma; species Macrosoma leucophasiata. Next base: position 12,665,592 of record JAWQUS010000009.1, on the reverse strand, counting down.
GCACAACATTAGGCAGAGGTACTTGAATGCATGCATATTACACGAGCCAAAACTTAACCGGCGAATCGTAAGTGTTTACATGTGTGCTTGAAACGATTCGCCGGTTAAGTTTTGGCTCATGTAGGTAACAAGTGGCGAGCCTATTGACATCTCTGGGTACATTACCAAACTCAGAGTCACTGGGAATCTTCCAGAAAAAGGAAAAATCCCAATAGAACCAGAGACAAAGGATTCCACACCATTATCTCTAATAGGAAGCACGCATGGCCTCACGGCTGGTGTAGATCGCAAGCGATTTACTCGGTTGTGCGTTACAGGCGCGGTCGGGTGTGTAATGCGCGTTTCCGTGCTTTGGAGAGCACGTTAAGCCGTCGGTCCCGGTTGATATCGATAGATAGTAGTCGCCTTGTCCTTATGGGCCTTGGTTTGAATCTCCACCAACCCGCATTGAAGCAAGCGTGGTGGAGTAAGCTCCAGGTTTCCCCTCAAAAACTCCTGCCCAGCAGTGGGACGTATCAAGGTTTGCCATTATTATTATCTCTGATAGTCCCCGACCCGAGAATCGAACCCAGGAGCCCAGCGTTGCAGCAGTGGCCTGCCCCCTCTAGGCTACTGAGACAGTAATGTAAAGAAGTCCACGTAATGAGACACACCGTAGCGCGTCAGGCTATTGGACATTTCCTTGCTTCTCGGCGAAATGACCTTGCCGCGTCCAATCGAATTCGGCCGAATTCCAGCTTTGTCTACGTTGAAAGTGAGAACATTTGTTATGATTTCAGTATGTTTCGCGTAAATGGAACCATAATCGAAACGATTACAGTTAACATTATTTGGCGGTAGATAGATTAGGTAATGCGATGGTTCCTGCGCCCTCGAGCTGGAGCTCTACCACCAATAAAAACTACATAATCCGTTGTTGTTAGGCTATAAACGTTTTGGATTGCTGAACCAAATTAACTCACATACCTTCTAACCTGTGTACATGAAAATAATGATGAATCTAGAAGAAGCACGTGTGTGCCAAGACCGGGATATCGTGCGCACCACTCTGCCTACCCCGTGAGAAACTTTGCGTGAAGATACATTCATACATACCTAACATACCTACTTACGGACGGTAACGCATAAAAGAAAACAAGTTTCAATTTATATTATATTTCATTTAAAAATAACTTAAATTATTATACAATATACCTACTTAGTAATATAGTATCTATACATATAATAATATATTTCTAACTTATCATACTTTGTTCATAGTATGAAGATGTTAATATACAATGAAGATATTCTTTATGTCACAGAATATGCGCTATTAGACTTATATAGATTTATTTTACCACATAGTGAAATATGTAAGAAAATTTAATCCTATTACATGCAGTTGACTGTCAAAGGTTTTACATTACGTAAGGCTTCTCCGGAAGTAAAGTAAAAACTATGAATTTTAAAATGTAACTTAGGGCGAGATTCACAGACCGCACTACGACTTTACTTTGAGCAAAGTGTACTTAGAACTGTCAGAAATGTATAGGTTTTGACAGTTCGAAGCGTACTTTGCTCGAAAGTAAAGTCGTAGTGCGGTCTTTGAATCTCGCCCTAACTATACATGTAGAACATAGTACATTATATTCCATGTGCCACTTGTAGAGCTACTTTTGTCTAATGTTATATATTTTACGTATTAATATAATTTAACCATATTTTTGTACACATTGTGTGTAATACAAAAATAGATACATTGTAACGTTAACATTATATTAAGAACCGTTGTTTATAACAATCTAACAATATTGTTAGTTATAGTGCAGTTACAGAATTTCGCCTCAATTGTACACAAGACAATATACCTACTTAATATCTAATCTTGACATTTACATAATAAAAAGATAGGTAATACTCGGAAAATCCCAATAACAAATGTCTAGTGTATATAGCATTTCTTTGATATTTTGTTATACAACATATTAATTTTAATAAGTTTAAACACTTTACATTAAAAACTACAATGGGATACGACCGCAAAAGAAGTGTCCTTGCGTTTGATTTTGTCCTTGTACAAAGGTATGTAATCAAAATGGTTTTAGTCATTGACATAGTCGACAACTTCGACAAGTCATCTTGGAAACTAAACTATATCTGTACTTCATAACGGAGTATTTTATCTATATCTGATTAAAATTCAGCAACCACAACACAGTTTAATTATTGACGACACCATGACCGACCCACCAAAAAACCTGCCTTTGATTTTGGTTATCGAAAATTTTGAGGACACTTTCCGAGCCAAATGTTGATTAAATAGATTTTAAATAACAATCTTACAAAATTTAGAAACAAAAACATACTTAGGAGTCAAACTACTAAGTTTAAAAAAATCACATTTTTAAATTTATTGTGCCAAATACAATCTGCCTCTTAAACTGTCAGCATATATCCAAGTAGTTACAAATATATAATAAATAAAATAATAAAGGCGCGCTGTATTGAAATTAACAAGGTAGTAACACTAAATGACATATTTCCTTTTATCTCTTATCTCTAACTATAATATCATAAGGTACCATATTTAACACTTTTGTAACATAAACCATTAATTGAATTTACATAATTAACATTGGAGTGGACCGTTTTCTTTCGAGTATAAATTTTATCAAATTGTGAGGTTATTCATACCCAATAAGGCACCGCATCAGCAGCAAGCACTGTTAAAATACATTATTGCATGTACGTTTTTCATCGCGATAAAATTAGTAAGAAATTATACTCTCATTTATGATTATTATTTTATATTAGATAGATCTCATAGCGTTCAGATTATGTTATAATAGGTTGGGGAAAAAGTCTTTTCGCATTATAGTATGTATGAACTTGTAATAAAATCTCTTTGGCTGTAGTATTTGTATCTGGCTGGTTTTGGTATCATTGAAAGTTAAAATTTTAAAGAACATAATTCCAAATTCAAATTAGGCAAATGTGTGATTTTCATTTGTTTTTCGTACTGTCAAGATGAGTGAATCTAATGAAGAAATTCTATACATTTTAAAATTTGACTACAAAAAAGGTAAAAATGCAACGCAAGCAGCGAAAAAAAATTGCGATATTTATGGACCTAGTGCAGTGTCTGTGAGAGTACCACAAATTTGGTTTAAGCGTTTTCAATCCGGAAATTTTGATGTCAAAGATGCACCTCGCTCTGGTCGCCCTATTACGGATAAAATGGATGCCATTTTTGAAAAAGTGGAGCAAGATCGACATATCAGTAGTTACGACGTAGCTGAAGAACTGAGAATTGATCACAAAACAGTTTTGGCGCATTCGAAAAAAGCTGGGTACAAAAAAAAGCTCGATATTTGGGTACCTCACGAGCTCACTAAAAGAAACCTAATGAACCGTGTACTCATTTGTGATTCTTTATTACGACGTAATGAAACCGAATCATTTTTGAAGAAGCTGATAACTGGTGATGAAAAGTGTATCACGTACGACAAGAACGTGCGAAAAAGGTCGTGGTCAAAGGCCGGTCAGGCTTCACAGACTGTGGCGAAACCCGGGTTAACTCGCAATAAGGTGATGTTGTGTGTGTGGTGGGATTCGAAGGGCATTATTCATTATGAGCTATTACCACCAGGCAGGACTATCGATTCTAAACTCTACTGCGAACAACTGATGAGATTAAAGCAAGAAGTTGAGAGAAAGCGGCCGGAATTGATCAACAGAAGGGGTGTGGTGTTTCATCATGATAACGCTAGACCTCACACATCTATAGCCACTCAGCAAAAATTAAGAGAGTTTGGCTGGCATCCGCCGTATAGTCCTGACCTTGCTTCTTCAGATTTCCACCTGTTTCGGTCTCTTCAGAATTCTTTATGCAATGTTAGGTTAACATCACGAGAGGACTGCCAAATCCATTTGTCGCGGTATTTTGATGAGAAGTCCCAACATTTTTATAGCAATGGGATCATGTCCCTACCTACAAGATGGCAAAAGGTTATCGAACAAAATGGCACATACATACTTTAGTTAAATTTAAATAAACTATATTAAAAAATGTTTTGAATTATCTTAAAAAATGCGAAGAAACTTTTTCCCCAACCTTATATAAAACAATTACTTAATCTGGAATATTGAATTGAAAGTAGGAGAGGCTTTTGTTCAGCGGTCCTTTAGCCTGAAATTATGATAATGATTACTTAATCTATGGTGGATGAAAATATTTAAGAACAATAAACGCATTAGAAGATACTCCAATGTACCAGAAGAAAAACTCGAGAAAAATGAATAGCAATGAAATAACATTCAAACACATTAATATTTAAGATCCCTTACCGTATGGTCTATAGTCACAGACTCTATGCCATGAAGAATTCAAAAGGAATAATATAATGAAGAATGTGTTTTATTTATTTAATTGCATGTGTATATAATATTATAAACCAGGTCACAATTTTTTTAATAGAAAACTTCTTTGGCACCGTTGTGCATTTTTTGTGATGGGTAAAAAATGTTAAACTCGCGCCAGCACACGTCACCTTATCGAAAATTCGTAAGACGGAGGAAGAGTAAACCCCCGCGGTGCAGTTATAGCCCGTTTCACTATTTATCATATCTGTTCTCCAATCATATAATCCCAGTTTAAAAAGCATGCTACCAAGTACCAAAAATGCGATACATAAATTACATTAAATTATGAACAATTTTGGTTCACAATTTAATTGTGAACCAAAATTGTTTAACCTGTCAAGGAACGTAAGGCCACCGGCGCCCAGATACAATTGAATTTCAATTGTCATATTTTTCTCGTGTCTGGAGGGTTTAAGTATGTAAATACTAGATACTGAATCCATGAACATAGAAACAATTAATATAAAATCGTTTTTGAACAAATAATGTACATATATTATTATAATCTAGATAGTATGCAATGACCTATAAGTATACTACTTGACTAGTAATTCACTTCAAAAAACAAATTGTATCATCCAATAGTCCAACAGTCGTATCATGCATATTATATTCTTATTACTTTACTTACATTATTATATCCACTGCATTAAATGCCCAGTAGTATACTAAAACGTCAATGCCAATAAGTATGACTCGGTTATTTTAAGTAAGTAACGAAATAGATCAAGAGTTTAGCTTTTTTAAATACTCACAAAAACGATAGAAAACTAAAGCAAGACCAAACGCCATTCAATATACCATACAATATAGTTTTTTTTTTTTAATAAAATCCAATACGAATATCGCAATCGAATAAAGACGATTCGCATATAATATAATAATATATGAGATAGAAAGGTTGTCGTACAGAATATTTGAAATTCACCTCTTAGAGGATCGTTTCTGCCTCTGACGTCGCCTCTTGGCGTTTCCTCATGGCTTCGAGGGGAAATACGGCGAATTTATCTGCACTTGAGGAGTATTCAACGTGGAGCTGCTGGGGCTGGGAGAAAGGCAGACGTCCTGCGAATTGTCTCCTTCCAAATCTGGCATATTTAAATCTTCCAAGTCTGGAATATTCCCTGTATAGGAGATTAACTGATTCCCTTCAGCTGAAAGTTACCCAAGAAGACAATACGTTAGTTATATATAAAATGTACTCATGACTTAACTTATCTCAATATTATAAATTGTAAACAACGATTAAAAATATTACGTTCTATTTTAATATTAAAATATCTATTACGTTATGTTTATTTAATCATATAATATAGGTACAAAACACATAAATGCGTATTTAATACAATTAATTATAATTCACATTTCACTGGGATCCGTACAACATAGTCAATTAGAATTTCATGCTTTGATAACTAGTAACTACAAGTACCTACCTACATCAGTTTAATTACAACGACGGCCCAGTGACAAATGAATTATGCTAAGATGTGATATTTTTACATACAGATTTACTATTTTAAACTAATATAATACAAAAATACAAAATTGTATACTACTATCTGATTAATTTCTACAAGCTATAAAAGAAATAGTTTCGTCCTTCAATGATCAGGTAAATGTAATCGAGGAATAATAATTCATTCATTTCGCGATTGCATATTTTGTATTAAGATTAGCATTTGAATTTGTTTTGCAAGCAAAATCCTTCTGGATAGTATTGATTATACTTTTTTAGATTTTTTTTACAAATTTTATTTTAAAAAAGTATACTAAAATTTGACTACGAGTGAGATTTGAACTCAGACAATCTTTTATAGCTTGCTTTTAAGTCTCGCCTAAAGATAATTTTTTACTGCATTTTTGTAAAAGTATAATCAATACTCTGGTGTTTGTATATTAGTTGTGTTTGAATTATTATTAGTTGGATGTTTCTTTTAAATTGCAACTGTCCCCTTTATACATTTGCTCATCTAAACTCAACATGATCATGTTTTATAAAGTAGACGGGTAATTTTGGGCCCGCAAAATCATTACTGGTTAACCCATTACACAGTACATTTTGTAATAAAGTTAAAAATTAGCAATCTATCCCAACTTTTACTTATTTACTTCAATTATTGGCACTTAAAAATGCCCGAATTTCATATTATTTATTTTATAGTCATTTGAAAATGACATAATTTGTACAGTGTTAACATCTGGACCCAGAAATGTGTATAGAACAGTATCATTCTCCTTTCAACTCCTGATAGATAAAATGTTTATATCAATCACACAACAGCCTTGAATGGCCTATGAAGCCTTTAAAAATCTGTTTGCAGAGACCGAACCGAGTTTGACACAAGACTAGCTACAGTTCATAAGAAAGTCAGTAGCAGAGCATGCAGTGATTTTAATGACAAACGATTACTGCAACGCGCGGTCAAAAATCCAAGATGACAACAAAATAGAAAATTTGGTTTCATTTAATGCTTTTATGTTTCTAATGAGGCTAGTGAACTCGCCAGATTGCACCACTTATGATAGACTAGAGGATGTGTACCACGTTGTGGTGTAGTGTGAACGGAGCGCTACTTTAAGATCTTTAATATTAAAAGAGCACGGTGTAAATTTCTAGGAATCTAAGTGAGATTCAAAGCATCTTAGCTGACTGTTGGAGGTGGTATAGAGTGGACTGTATATTTGTTGTAATGTACTTTAAATAAAAGGTAATTTAAAGTTGAACTATGTATTTCACTGGTATAAGATGTCTTCAGAAAGAGCCGTGGTGAGAGAGTGTTACAATGCAAGTTAGAAAGGATTGAAGACATGATTGACTGAATGATTGAACAAACGACGTGGTTGGTCGTCTCCGTCAGCGACGTCGGTGTCGTCACGCCTCACGATTCGACGACACGACGTCGGTGGGGCCCGCCTCCACCAATCAAGCACGATGAATGATATTGAAGTGCTTGACACTGACCCTTTGAGTGATGTTGGTAAAATGCTTTGCAATGGAATATATAATATTATAAATTCTTGATTAGGCGACATTAATTATCTATCACGGGGCTGGCATAGTCGCACGACCACTCAAAGTCCCTAAAAAATTATAGACAAAAAAAATTGTCAAATAGACACGCTAGCAATGTTATGATGCCATTCATTTATGTCATTAGGCTAAGCTTATGCTGAGACGTAGACGATGAATGAAAGAATTATACTAATTTGGTTGAGTACCTATGGCAATTGACCTACACATACACCATTTTTTATTTAATTTAGTTCAATAACTCGCCATATCACTTTTACAGTCAACGAAATATAAGTTAAACTACCATTTACTTAACTCACCATTGATGTCCGTTTATCGGTTCGTAACTTTGAACGTGCCGTTTAATGGCAATCTAGATTGGTTAGCTAGTGTCTTATACCGATATCCCCCACATCACATAAAAACATTAAAGAAATACTGTTTTTTTTTAACTTATACAATTAGGTTTGAGTGAATTCAAGATTTCTGTTCACTTGATACGAAAGTAATAAGTTTACATAAAAACGAATACTATTGAATTGTTTTTTTAAAACCTTTGAGCGGGGAATATATCCGTTCCGGTTCTCTTTAGAGTACCTATCGAAAGTAAGTATTTAGAACTTTTAACAATGTGTAAGAGAGCGTGCACGCGTAGGGTTGCCATCTGTCCGGCTTTAGCAGGACATGTTTAGCTTTATGGGGCGTGTCTGGCCAAATGTTTGTGTCTGGTTTTCGGTAGACTTAACGCAGCGCCTGTAGGACTATTATGAGTTTGACTAAAGAGAATTGTTTGTTTTCTTACAACCATTGTGTAAAACGCATATTTAACTCATGGAATTTTAACCAACAAATAAGTTAATGTGCGGGTTTTAGAGCAAAAGAGATAGATGACCTAGATGAGAGTCAGGGTTTTTTATTTTAGTAGATTGCAACCCTATGTCATGTCCTCCCTGTCATGTCACTCACTCTACGGAATTAGGATTCATCAAAAATAACGGCTTCGAATTAATCGAACCGCGTTTGCACATGCATATTTTAATGCACTAGGGGAGAATTAGTTTACCGTTACAAAAGGGATATTTATTCATCAGACGACTTATCTTGTATAAATAAAGTCATCAGGGTCACGTCACGCTCAATCAAATTTACACACCTACCGTTTTTGACACACGATGTTGTGCGAGCAAAGAACCGTTAAACAAAAAAAGCGCATTATACATGCGAAAGTAATTTAGTGCCAATGTCCGCCTTCATGCGTATTATTATCTAGCTAGATTATCTAAAATAAAGCTCTACTACTTAATCGTGCATTATAACTAATTAAAATAAAAAATATCTAATTGCGTTTTGAAATAACAGAGTTACTACCGTCGTCCTCGGTCGGGCTCGGGACGCGATTCTCGTCACTGCTTATATTCGAAATCTCACCTTTCAGCTTCTTAGCTTTAATTAACAATAATACAAATACAATGTTCATTTTTATAATAATGATGAATCAACTAATTAATTCTAAATGTAAAACTTAACTAATGGTAATAGATATTATAGTGTTACACAACGATATGAAGATATGATAAAACTAGGTACAGGAGGACTTTGTTTACAAATATCATAAAATTATGATTTTATGTTTGATGGGTAGTTCTTATAATATCTAATACCCCTAACACTATCACAGATCCTAACCACCTCAACTATATTCACCCTTTACCAAAAAAAAAAGTCCAAATTAATAACATGCGGTAGACGGCTTTTGTAATAATCTTGAAGACGTGAAGTTACTTGGCAGAAGATGCAACGCCGCTACCGATGAGCCAATCAAAATCAATCATCGGATACTGTTTGGTTGTATCTACAATTTAACATAAATGTAAAAATAACTCGAACACGCACAACACACTGTTAATTTAATTTAGGTACCTGCTATTCAGTGAAACTGTTAAATAGCATGCCGCGTGAAAAGAAGGTATCCTTATTTATAAAGGACTCAAGGGATATACAGTACACACACGTTCTTGTTGAATCAAAATATACAGAGTACGAATGAGAACAAAAACGTAAGACAAATATTTCAAAAACGTGTATCGTGAAAAATAGTTCTACAAATACATATAATGCTTTTTTGGTTATAATAGCAAAAACGTTAAATAACATTTTTAAATAATTTTATGTAACATAACATTTTGTTATTAACTAGGTGTAAAAAAAAGTACAAATTTGAATACAACATCATTACCCGACGACAATACAGCGTTCGATCGTTCTACCCCGCACCGTGCACCCCACCTACGTCCTTCAGAACTTTCGTGTTGAACACGTGCACAATTTTATACATCGTAACATTCTATTTTATACATTATTGATTTTCAATTTTATAATTCACAAGTTATATTTGTGTATTATAAAATATCATAAGATATCTGTTCACAATACAAATTACATTTTAAATAAAAATCTTATTGGCGTATTTCTATTTTTGTCTATGCCAAAATAAACATTGTCAAAACATAGGTTATAGGTTCAATTCCATCAGTTTCTTGAAAACTTAGTCGAACAGTCAGAATTGTCCTAACAGATCCGTTATTTTGATTCAACCTTTACACTATGCATTCAATCACCTCATGCAGACCAAAAATATTGGGAAGACTCATACTCGTAATAGATACCGTTAACTCGTCTAAACGAAATGCAAAATTATAATCACAATTTGATCAACTCACCATTGTTACAGGTTTTTGCGCGTTCATCAAACGAATTGTAGGCGAGGCCATAACATGGATCATCAGATCCAAACAACTGAAAATGTCAACATTACAGTTTAAATACCAAAACTATATAGTACACTTTTGTAAGTGTATTCACTTCATACAAAATATAAAACCACATTGATAATGAATAATTTAGATATACATGTACCACACAGAAACTACCATAAAGGCAGCCAGCCACAATAAAATTTCATTTAATGTTAAATTGTGTAGCTCATACAGCCTATTAATATTGGTAAGACACAAGTAGATAAAGTGAATGATGTCCCTAATGCATCATGAAATTAATATGATAGGTACTTTCACAGATAGGCTCAAAAACATAATACTCAATCTCATGTACCTATATAAAAGTGGCTTTATTAAATAGACAAAAAGCATATTAAGATGGGATATCATTTAAATCCAATGGTTAAAGTTTTCAATTACATAATCATTTGTCGGGTGCTGATGGAAAGCAATCGCGCGAGACATCGAAGGTACTGCGCTTGCATCAGCATTCTATGGACAATACAGAAGTTATGCTTTACATCAAATTTATCGTCGTCATATATTTACTAAAAATAACTTTCAAGTCCTTGGGGTAGGTAATTAATTGATCATCAAATCATTACGTGTTTGTGTATTGCAACAAATATAGGATAAAACATTTGAATCGAAATGACTCAGCTGGTTCGACACGAAATCATCACTATCAATAAAATTTTAATAAACAGTCGACCCAAGATTACGTAGCCGGTGTGCCTATAGTTATATATACGCAACAGTAAAAGCCGCACAAGGCTCTACACGCGGACTCAACACGTTGTGTGCAACGTGACTTGGGCCGGTGTAGCCAACTTGACGACGTTGAAAGCGTCAATGTTTACAACGGCGGTGCGTTTGTGTGCGTGACCCGCCACTACACCGCCGCCTAGATACGAATGAAATGCGCGCCATTTTCAAACTACCAATGTGATATAAACGAATAGATTGTTGTTATTTGAGGGGATTTCCTAAACAATTAATTAATGTATCCCGTGTTAACTTCCATGATTGAGATGATTCCTCCGAGATCCTTGTCAAGATTATAACATTAAATTCATAAATAATAAAAGATGTATACTCGACGGATTCTAATACACCAATTAAAAAATATTCGCTTCACTGCACGTCAATATTTGATTGGGACTTAATAGCACATACCTTCTTTAGTTTAAAGGACGAATAACAAGTCAAAATATTAAAAATTCACACATACCCCTAATAAAGTATTTGTATCAAATGCATATGAATCACTTCGAAGTAGGTCTCTCAATGTATCCAAATCTGTTTGCATTGTGTCTAGGTGATCATCAATATCAGTCCTGAAAACATTTGGAATATATCATACAATACACAATATTAGAAAGTCTATATTATTAAAATTAAAATACAGTAAGTAAGCATTTTTGTTATTTAACCAACAATTGCACTATATTAAAATTAAAAATGTTACTCTTTAAAATTAGCCTAACATTCTTCCTAACAAAAATAAATAGGTATACCTTATTATTAATTACAGGCACACCTATTATTAATTATTATCTGATAAATAGACAGACTTGATTTTATAAATACAAATAAAAATATGAATACACAAACCTACTAAATAATTTAAAAGATAACTTATTATTTATTAAGATTCTAAAATTATTATCTACATTATTCCAAATCAATCATCGATATTTTGCTATGTATATATATATGTATCTTCACGCCAGGTCCCTAACGGGGTAGGCAGAGTGAAGAGCGCCAGATATCCCGGTCCTGACATACCTCTCGTGCCTCGTCTACCTTCATCATTCTCCTCATACATGCACGCCGATTCCTAAGACTTTTGACCTCACCATCAGACAGAACTCTACCTATTTGGTCATGGTAGGTCAGTCTTGGTCTTCCTGGGCCTCTGCAACCATCCACATTCGCATTGTATATCTGTTTAGTCATTCGCTCATTCGACATTCTTTCTATGTACATACATAAAATGCTTGTGGCTGAAATATTTGATACCAAAATAATAATTTCGTCTTCATAATATTATGTGCCTGACTTACACTAATAAAATGAATGGTTATAAATATGTATTTTAAATATGTTGTTGTATCAACTCCTGCCGCTGCTCGTTTTATATTTAAACAAAGGCAAATCAAAATAAAGCAGTAATTGACATAAGGTGCAGGCCACATTTCAAAGAGAAGCTGTTGATAGTTTGGTAATAACAGTAGACTAATATAGATTCTTATCGAAACCATGAAGAAACATAATACAATTACATATCATTACAATAATAATGGCATGTATAATTTGTATATATTCATAGTATTCAAATATTTTCAATAAATATTTATAGTAGGCCACAAAAGCACATTTAGAATTATTATTATTATCAATCTTTTCACATACTTGTCTGGATTTGATCCAAAGAGGGTTGAAATATCCTCTCGATTTTTGTTGATGTTATCTCTCCTATACCTGAATATTAAAATATGTATTGTATATTTATAGTTAAAAACAAGGATTATTTAATATTTTAAACTATTAAAGTATTAGTTTTCTTAATCAAAATAATAAAATATAATTAAACTTAATAGAACTGTCCATTAAATGTGGAATTTCTTATTTTAAAGACATGTAATGCGTAATAAAATGCTTCTAATAGGTGGTATAATAATAATACATTCAAACACATTTAAAACAAATTCAATTTTTGCATTGAACTTACATGGTTTGTAGCCTGTTAACATTGGTATTGTTATTGACTGTAGCTAGAGTCATATTGTTCCAATCAAGGTCATCCTGTAATTCAGTCTTAATATCTGCTAGATTCAAATTGCATGAGTTATCCTTTGTCTTCTTAGACTTCTTACTCTTTTTAACATTCTCTGTGGGCTTTTCCAATTTAATGTTTACCCCACCAAGCATTTTGTCCTTACATGACACAATGGGATCTCTGTCCAGCATTGTATCTTGTAGGATATTTTGAGCATTTATCTCTTCACCTGTCACTACTCCGGCGTCACTGATCGAATCATCACTTGCAAATATCTCTGCAGGAAGCTTAAAATCAGCTGTTGGATTTATGGTGTTAAAATTACTTGGTGAAAGAAGATTTTTGATACTCGTCGAGACATTCTTCTTGCCAGCCCTTGTCTTGCATTTTGATGTACTCGGAGACATAGTCATATTTACCTGGTCCATAGTCGATTGCCCTATCGGGGATGTAGGAGAAACCAGTGTTGGGGATGGTGAGGTAACAACAGGTAAAGTATCACCTGGCCTTAAAAGACCGTTTGTACAGCTGATGGGATATGCTAATCTGGTACCATCTATAGACAGTAAATTTATTTAAAAAAAAAATTACAATTATAAAATTAATTATTTAAAAAAATCAAATTGTCAAAATTGTTGGTAACATTATAAAATTAAATAACTGTAACAAACAATAATAATATCAACTAAATGGAGAATTAATATGTTCAAGTTGAAATTCATTGTTTCTTTCTTGCTTCATTAAAGAAAAATATATACAAATACCATTATAATTTTAAGTTTTTAAATATAGTATTAAAATTATGTACATACCTGTATCAACATCATCACCATCTTCCATGGTTACATGGTACTGGGTAGATGCTAAAGGATCTGCAATATTTTGGGTTGCAGCGACACAAGGACTCGTTGATAAGTCTACTCCCACATAGCTTGTAGGGTCCAGTGCATCTTGTGATGCATCATTATGTAATAAGTCATCATGAGCCAATTCATGTATGGTGGGACCATCCTCCTTAAAAACGAAAAATTTCATAAATTAACAGAAATTAAATTAAAATGTGTATATCATAGTGCTGCTATGTGCAATATTTACCAAATTGTCTTCATTCAAATCTTCTAACAAAGCATCCTTGTCTAATTTCGAATTTTTCACTCTTCCAGGATATGATCCTTCAGCCGAATTATGTGCTGCATTGTTAATCATCAACTGATAAGGTCTCTTCACTCCAACATTGTTACTGTTGGAGTTAGGAGCTCTTGTTGGTTGTACCAGTGACATCAAGAATTGGATAAGCTAAAACATAACATAGTTATATATTGAACATTTATTTTTTTAATAACAACTTTAGATGAGCGCCCACTGCTACCCTATTTGTCATTATATCACAGAGCTCTATATTTTAAAGTGTGGTAGGCAAACACATAAATATCTACAGAATACATGACACAATCACTTTTACCACGAAAATACAAAGGGATTAAACATTCCATTTTATTCTTGGTTTGGAAAATTTTAATGATTTTTTTCACGAAATCTGATGAAGGGACATCTCCTGGTAAGGGAATTACAACTTTTTAGGTCATTCAATAAAATTATAAAATTCTGGTTATCCACAACTTACTAACATTGTTTACTATTTGTTGTTGCTTAATATGTTTCTGTCGAAGTATGGCCACCTCCCTCCATAATGCTTCATTTTCTTGTTTCATAGCACTAAACTTAGCATCGAGACTCTCTTGTTTACCCTTCATTTGTTTGACGTCAGCCAGCACTTTATTCATCATTTCAGGTTTAAGTAGAATTTTGTCACCACTTTCATTACTGGCCACTATAGATTTTGGATTGGCAATTTTTCTTTTAATGTGCTCCAAGAGATATGCATGGCCTCTCATAAAACATGGATGTGAAAATTCAATTTCATCTTTTTCATATCTCAAACCTCCATTTTCGACTGATGTAATTTTATGAAAGCCATACATATTCAACTGTCTTATAAAACTGGCCATATTGTTGTGTTTGTAGTAGAGAGGCAGAAGTTCTCTTGCAAAATCTGCCTGATTTTTTATAACAAATGTTTTGCCCCCCTATAAATACAAGATAAACACTTTATATAATCATATTACAGCATTCAAATTAATATACCTAAGTAAATATCATTAATTGTAAAAAATTAAATAATCGCAAGTCTATAAAGAAATTAAAATACTGTTATGAAATATTTTTTTATAAAATGGCATCACTATTATGCATATTGCCAGTGTCAAGTAAAACAATATTTCGTATTCATAATAAGCAGCGTAAAAGTCGGAGTCAGTTAGTCAATTATCAGTCAGTCAAGAGTCACAGTCAGT
This sequence comes from Macrosoma leucophasiata, assembly GCA_036365455.1. NCBI lineage: Eukaryota > Metazoa > Arthropoda > Insecta > Lepidoptera > Hedylidae > Macrosoma > Macrosoma leucophasiata. Next base: position 12,650,259 of record JAWQUS010000009.1, on the reverse strand, counting down.
AACTCGAGTAAAGCTATGGCTACTTTACCAGAACATTTACAGTTAAGACAACATTTACAGTTAGGATATAAGAAGAAGTTTGGCAGTGTTGTATACTCGAGAAAATCCACAAATTTAATTTCTACAATATTTACAGTTTAGTTTTGGAAGCAACTTGAAAGGCCGTATTTTCGCACTGTTATTCTATTTCACTATACACAGGCACTGTAATAAACTTATATCAAACAAAATGCCACCAACTTTATTTAATATAACTCAAAAATACATCACGAAAATGAAATAAACTAAGAGCACAATATGCCCTCCAAAACTCCTGCGAACTTCATACTGCCTTAGAATTAAATATGTCAAATATTGGACAGGTAGGTAAAATTAATTGCTGCTTTTACTGTTTTCCTTACAATTTCTTCATATTTTCTCACCATTTTCCTTCCTACAACATCTACAAATATTTTGAAACTAAAATATTTAATTGGTCTAGCCATTCTCGAGTTTGAGTGACACTTACAAAGTAATTTCATTTCTGTATCACACAAAATAAAGTTTCCATTACTAGAATTATTCATTACGTGGAAGTATTCAGTAAATAGTCTTAATTGTAAACTATAATAAAGGTGATATTGATTTGTTGGGCTTCATTCAATACATCTGTTCTTACAATATTATCTTTAATCTCTCCAGACACGAGAAAAATATGACAATAGAAATTCAATTGTGTCTCGCCGCCAGTGGCCGTACGATCCTTAAAGGATTACACTCTTGTGAGTTCTTATTGAAGGTCACGGGTGAATAAACTTTAAATACAATCAAATCACAGATGAGTGGATAGAGTTCTTATTCCGAAAATTTAAACAAAATTATATTAAAGTTTTTCTTACAAACATGACACATTTGACAGTAAGTCATCACCATTATTTACAATTAAAAAAAATTAATGCCATACATCCAATTAACCATTCAAAGAATGTAAAGCCGCCACCGACTAGATACAATTGAAAAACAATTGTCATATTTTTCTCATAACTTGACGGGTAAAAATTACATAGTCTCTGGTCGCATTTAAACAAATAGTTATAATTTTTTTCTTGTAATCCAAACAAATAATATTCATGGACATGTAAATTATACTCCTGTTTTATCAACTCTTTCAATAAATCCTCTTTATAGTGGAATGAACTACGAAACATTAGGTATAATATTGTTAATTACACTATAAGTTTTATTACAAAAAAGTAATAATTTAAGCCATGTCAGTATCTCAACTTTATCATTTTAAATATCTTTCATTTTTATAAAATCTCTTTTATAATGACTCCATAATTCTTGCATAATGATTACAATGCAAAAGGAAAACTTATGTTAGAGAATTGTGTGATGAAATTTAATGCATGTTATTACATATAGAGCTTCTATTAGTAACAATTTATAATTATTAATCTTTTTTAATGTGTTGTGACCATATGTATGTATGAATATAAAAGTAGGTATATTGATCAATATACACACCATATTGTTGTTTATACTACATTGCACTTTAACAACTAAAATTAATAGCAATGTCCAGCGAGACAAGCAATGAATATCGTAGTAAGGCCTTATTTCGCTACTATCAAAACCTGAAATCCGAGAGCATGGTATAAAACGTGACATGTATCTATTTATTTAGCGACTTCTCATACACGGACTGTCAGCTGCGTTCTATGTAGTTTCATACTTTCCAATAGTACTGCATAGAATTACTGTATTGTTACTGAAATATTCTTCGACGCCTTTTACACGAATACAAAACTTCTATAGCATATTAGTTCATTAATATACGTACCGGACTCCATGAAATCAAATGATTTGTGTCTGTATCATTAACCAATTTCCAAAGTTTTCCTAGAAATGCAGGGACACTAGCCCCTATTTCCACAACTGAGCGCATTTCGAAGTATGTTTTAAAGTTAAATCACTATTCACTTTACACCATTAACTAAATCTTCATGGGTTATTTTAGTGAAATATGTACTTGTAAACCACGAATCGTCATTCGCCATTTAATTACTAACACATACAAAATGTTATCGTCAACTCAACGTCAATACATTACACCTCAGTGTGTATGTATAATCTATGCATTACATGGACACATGAACAGATAGGGAAGCCCTTGGCGAATAAAATATAATTACTCGATTAATTGCAACAATTTTGGTAAATAATAGCTAATAGAGGAGCAGTGATGAAAGATGTTGATTTGACGAATCAAAAACGTGTTTTACTAACCGGATATTTCTTTGCGAATTCTCAAGTTATTTAACTAAATAATCCGAAAATATATTTGTTGACACACTTTTTACATTAGTATATAATATTTAGTTTTATCTTAGTGATATTCTTGACTATTCATATATTTTTTATATTGTTTGACATGTATATCAATTGTTATTCACTTTAATATATTTTGTTTGTTTTTGTCGTGTCATAAGAGGTGCCTGTCACCCTAAATTAATAAATGAGTTTCTGATTCTGATTCCTCCAAAATTAAAGCTTCCATCAAGGGAGTCCCCCTTCACCAATATGGGGCCGTTCAAGTATTACGTAAGCAGATTTATTACATTTCTTTACCCCCCCATCCCCCTCGTCAGCAAAAGTAAGAAAAGCTCTTACCCCCTCCTCCATGCTTACGTAAACATTTTTCATTTAATATATTGTTTTTTTTAATATTATTATTATAATGTTATAAATATAATTTTAAAAATAAGAAAATAGATTTAGGACAGATTTTAGTATATACAGATTTTACTGATGTAATAAGTAAATAACTACCGATGACGTAATCATCATCTAGTGTCATCCAAAATAAGCAGAGCAAAGACCCCCCGCCCCCCCATAGTGCTTACGTAATACTTGAACGAGCCCTATGTAATAACAAGGTCTTGAAAAATAATAACTAACCAGCTGATATTTAGGGTTCCGTAGTAAACAATGAACCCTTTTAGTTTCACCATGTCCGTCTGTCTGTCTGTCAGTCTGTACTATTGGTACTAGAGGCTTGGAATTGCTTGAAATTGGGCACAATTAAACAACTTATTCAGGCCGACAAATTGGTAGAATAAAAACATGTTTTTTTTTTTTTAATTTAGGGTACCTCCCCTACATGTTACGCGTGGATTATTTTTTTTATTTTTCGATTACAATATATTGTGGGATATCGTTGAATAGGTCTTTTAAAAATGTTAGGGATGTGGAAACATCATTTTTCGATTCAGTTAACTGTTCGTGATTTAAGAAGATTTAGAGGGCCAATTTTCGTTAGAATCACGTGTCCCCCACCTAGGGACTAAACGGTTGTTTTTAGAAATTCAAACGTTATGGCAATAGTACCCTTATATAATGCAATTAAAAGGAAAACTATCACACTTAAGTTGGCTTTACAAGTTTGCGAGTAATAGTACTAGTACCACAGGTTTTTTTTCTCAAAAATTTAGAACAACATCATAGAAAATATTAATTTATTTTTTTCATGACATTATTCAAACCTAAAAACTACGGAACCCTACACTGCGCGTGGCTCGGCACGTACTTAACCGGTTTTTTAACATTTATTTGTTGCAAATGTTCATACGCGATGGTGACCACTTTCCGTCTGCTTGTCTGTCAACCTAATGACATAAACAATAACATTCCAAAAGTCTCTCAATAATCTCATAGTATAAGCTCAATTCTATTTTGTAAGATTTGTAAGTAATTAAAGGTCCAGGGTTCAAATTAACGTAGTCTTTCGGTGCATTTTTGGTTTGTAAAGCTCAAATGATATTATTTTAACATCTAATAACCAAAATGTAGGTGATGTATAATAATTTAAGTGTATGTAAACAAATGAAAACAGCGAAAGAAAAAGCACATCAAGTAAACTAAAAATTGACACACTTTACGTTTTGAAAAAATGTCAGTAATCTTGGGTTTAAAAAAACATGTAATTTTTAGGGTTCCGTAGTAAACAACAATTCCGTAGTATAAAACAGCATGACTACCGGAGGGCTTCGCCTCCCACGTGACCTACCACGCCTACCACGTACCTTCCCAATGCCTCACCGAGAGAGCGTCGAGACGATGACATTAATGATGTCTCTGTCTCCGTCCCACGTATTTGGATACGCTTCTAATTGGTAGGGTCGGGTATTTACACCTACACCACTGGCGGTCGGGTTCAATTCCCGAGCCAGAGTGGTACTTCTCCATAGGTAGAGGTCTCAATGCCCGGCTAAGGCCAACGAGGCGTTGCGTCGCTGCAACCTTGTGTCGGCACTCCGGCGTCAAGACCAAGGCAGTTGGAACACGTCCCCGTCGTAACGGGGGCAGATCGAGAAGAGAAGATTGCCTCGTAGGCTCCTTTTATGCGACATGACAGATACCAACTGCTGCAAACATATAAAGACGGGCAAAGTGGCAGGAAAAAGATCAGTTGGCCGAAGGAAAAGTCTTGGCTACGCAATATCCGCGAGTGGACCAGCGTGACAACAACAGCGCCGCTGAACTATTTCGTTTCGCAGAGGACAGATTAAGGTTTTCAAAACTGACAGCCAACCTAGTTGGAGAGGAAAAAGAAAATTTTATTTTTTTTATAATTGTTTTACGGCCACGGATTCAAGTCCTTAACAGCCAATCTTCAGTAATTTTTATCTTCATTTCTTATGACAATGAAAATCCATATGAGAGATGACGATGATTAGATGCTTCCATATGGAATATGATGAGGTGGCTCCAGTAAAGTGATGGGGACTTTACTAGGAGATTTTACGAAGTTTTGGAGGCAACATGAAAAATCACTTTTCACTTCATAATATCACTTTCCTACACCGGTGAACGTTATCGAATGTTTTATGACAAAAATACTACCATTTTTACACATAAAAACGCGACTATACACAAATTTCGAAAATAATATCACGCAGCGATACAGCTCATTTTCGCGTTCCCGCCAAAAACTCCGAAGAAAAAAAAAAACTGGGCCCGTGTCCAATCACAACGTTTACTGGTTCAACTATTAAATATATTAATTAAAACACCTAATCTTACATATTACGATTTTTTTTTAATATAGAATGACAAATTAAAGTAAAAGCTAATTTCTTAAAGCATCTCCAATTATCGCTTCCACAATTTTCATTTGGCAGTACTTTTTTTTTTACTTTGAAAAGTAATCTATCGATTTAGCTGATACGGTATCGAGTATGTCGGTCGATATTTCGGCGGAAATTTTGAGGTGGCAGACATCTCTACAAAGATCTATATACAGACGCACACCACAATAATTTTTGAATTACCAACATTAAAGATTAAATACTGCGTTCACAATAAATACGATTAGTCGGATAGGAATCTCTATTAATGTCTGTGGATGGGAACATCGAAGAAGATTGCGATGATTCAAAACCATTGCAAATTAGACTTTATTTACATTAAGATTAGGCAATGATATAAGGACATTTCTTCGTACATTTTTACATAGGTATTCTTTACTTCCACAACGTCTTTGACCACGACTGCTAAAATTCTGATACCCAATGAATTACAAATATGATAAGTGTACAATTTTTTTCCGATTCATGTACTTTAAAGATTAATTTATTAATAAAGATTAATTGTGCTTTAATTGTTATACAACAATTTTTATTTCAGAATAGCATCATTTTCTACCAATGTATTATCTGTATTTCAGTTGACAGCTTGACAGCTTGATCAACGAGAACACAGACCAAAACAAAAACCTTGAAGAGGGTTTTGGCGGGAACCTTGAAAGAGGCGTGTGGTGCTCTTAATTTTTTCGGTTTCTTGGTGTATTTTTGAGTTATATTAAATAAAGTTGATGGCATTTTGTTGGATATAGGTTTATTACAGTGCCCGTGTATAGTGAAATAGAATAGCAGTGCGAAAACAAGGCCTTTTCAGGTTGCCTCCAAAACTTCATTGTAAATGTTCGGGTAAAGTAGTTATCGCTTTACTCGAATTACTGACTGTGACTCACTTGACCGACATAATAAATAAATAACTGACTGACTGATTCTAACTTTAACGCTGCTTTTATACGAATACGAGATATCGTTTTACTTAGTCGATCGCGAGCGATAGAATCACTTTGATTGAATCACGACCCAAACACAAGTGATCGGGTCGTGACGTACAAAAAAAGTCGATAATTTGGGTCATTGGGTACTTTGTTTCTCGAGAACTCTATCACATTAAGCATAAGGTACACTTCAGTTTGTTAACAGTTTTATCGATCAAGCTCCCCTGCACAATGTCATCTAATTGTAAAATTTATGCTATATACCAATAAAGTTAAAGAATGAAATTATAGTGATAATTAATTGAAATGTATTAAAATGAAAAATAGCCAGCGACATAATGTGTGAATCGCGATCTTGAGTCTCGCATCCTTATCAGATGGGTCTCGAATCACGAGAATCATGAGCTACAGTATACGTTTGAGCGAAATCGAGTCGCGACCCAAATGACCCAAACGATCGAGTCACTTAGACTCGATCACCTTGTCAATGGGTCGCGATCGACCCGAATCCCGACGAAGGAGTGATCGACTGTCTAATAGCGATGCCATTATAAATGAAAAAAAAAGGTAAAAATGGAGTACACACTCCATAGAAGAGTGGGGGCTGACCTTTTTTTTAGTGTGATCTGTTGCCGCCAAAACTTCACTGAAAATGTTCTGGTAAAGTAGCCATCGTTTTACTCAAATTAGCGACGACTCTGACTGACGGACTGATAATTCTAACTGACTTTTACGCTGCTTCTTACGAACACGAAATATCGTCTTACCTTGTTTTCGATTGTAATTCGTTTTCGTAGCAGGTTGTACAATCTTAGTACTAATGCGATGGTGATCATATCAATGTAAGGGTGAACGTTGCTAACACGTACCAACAGATGGCGCGCTTAGCTGTTCCAATAATGTTCAGAGTTCATTCATAATGTTGTCAGACGTGGTACATACATGTCATGCTGCAATTGCGTCGTACGTAATATTGCAAAAAAAGAGTGTTTTTAAGCGTTTTCCGTGATTTTTCCATCGAGTTGAGATGTATGGAATGCACATCATAGATAAATATATAGAAAGCGGCCCAAAATACTGCTTTTATAACGGAATAGCAGTGAATAGCTACGCACGGGCTATTGATTTTAGGTTGTAGTTCCAAAACGAGTAGCCAGACAGCGTAAGTGAGCTGTTACTTTATTTTTATATTGAAAATTGGTCTCTATTTCAGTTTGTAATAAAGTACTCTGTTTGGCATAAGTACAACACACAATGCCATTAAGAAAAAAAAAAGTACTCTGTGATGACAATTGACAGCTAAGGTTGACAGAGTGCACGTCACACGTCATCCTTCGATATTGATATTCGATACAATTCGATTCGAATAATTTAATTTTATTTGTGTCATTTTGTGTGATCGGTCCGTCGGTCGGCACGGCAGTGTTCGTGTATTTTGTAATTAAAATCTTAGTTGGTCTCGAACCGGTATATTCATTTAACAAGTTGAAGCTTGAAGTGACTTTGATATCATTAACATTCTTAGGTCGTCGATGTGACCTTTGATATTTATTCACGCAAACTGTACGGTGGTGCGTACACGTTAATCAAATACTGTGGTATTCATTCATTTTCTCTTCATTTCCATTGAATACTAAAATCAGTGGTTATTGGTGTAGTGGTGTTCGAAATGGAGGTTATTACTCATTCGTAAATTAACTACCTATTTCATATTTTTTATTTACCTGCCATAATTAAAATATCTTACGTACTTTAACAGATTGAGATTTTAAGCGTCTCGGGTTCGAAACCTCTCGGAAAGATACATTTAAATGAAGAAGCCACCGTCAAAAATGTAAAGGATAAAATTCATCAAACAATCAAGAAGTCATTATACCCTGATAGACAGTCTATTAAACTAGAAGCTAAAGGAAGATCCTTAAAAGACGAGAGTACCCTGAAATCATTGAATATTGCAAATGGTTCCAAACTTTACTTGCAAGACCTTGGTCCACAAATATCCTGGAAGGGCGTATTCTTAGCTGAGTATGCGGGCCCTTTGTTTGTGTATTTGTGGGCGTATCAAAGACCTTGGATCCTCTATGGAGAAGTTCCACCACCAGGATATGTAGCCACGTATGTATTTTGTGTATTCATTTCTGTAGATGATATATTCCTATTTTTCAACTACACATGTGAAAAATATCAGATCTTGCACTATTATTATGTGGGATTTCTTAATCCCATGCAAGATCACGGGGTATGCCCAATCTTTTAATATATATTAATCCAGCAAATGAAAATAAGTAGCGGGATTGGTAGCAATCGGCCCTGTAATTTCCAGCACAGAGGCATAACACCTTAGGCCTCAGGAGTGGTAACGCATCTGCATTTTGATCTTGATCTTTGTGTCAGTGTCTATAGGCTGCAGTCATCACTTAACATCAATGTGAACTGCATGCTTGTTTGCCACTTCTATTACCTAAAAAATAAAAACTATTTCTCAAGCAATATTGCACAGTTCATGTTGCAGGATAATTTACACTCCAAATTAAATACTTTGTTTAATAAAAAATTATATGATAACTGATATTGTGACCATTATTATTTCAGATTAGCAGCAATGTGTTGGTCAGGTCATTATGCTAAACGACTACTTGAAACATTATTTGTCCACCGCTTCTCACATGGCACAATGCCATTGCGCAACTTGTTCAAGAACTGTGCTTACTATTGGATGTTTACTCTGTATATTGCCTACCACATAAACCACCCTCTTTACACAGAACCAAACAGCAGCTGGGTGTATTTGGGTCTTGCAGGATTTGTGGTAAGTATTTTTGCTAACCTATTCTCATTTAACAGTAACAAATATGTTTTTCTAATGACAACTAATGTCAATAGAAAAACATATTCGTTACTGTAAATTATATTCTGTCACATTTCCAAATAATCTATACAAATAAATAAAATTGGAGTGTCTGTTTGGAATATAAAAATAACCGCTTTTTACTTAATGCATATGTGTCGTATACATGGTACATATACCAAAACAACATTTTTTACAATTTTTGTCTGTCTGTCTGTTTGTTCCGGCTAAACTTGGGAACGGCTGGACCAATTTTTACGGGACTTTCACTACCAGATAGCTGATGTCATAAGGAGTAACATAGGCTACTTTAAAAACAGAACTACAAATAAATAGAATTGGAGTGTGTCCGACTTTGATGGGACTTTGATGGGCAGATAGCTGATGTACTAGGGAGTAACTTAATAAAGAAAATATTGAACTGATTATTTAATTTCAATATTGCATATAGAATTAAGAATCATCAGCATCACAAATCAGCCTTTTTATTGATGCTGAATTAATCAATGTAATGTCATTTAAATGTTTTTAATATATTTTGATGTTTTGTTAAACATTGAATAATAATCTGTATATATAAAATTCTCGTGTTATAGTGTTAGTTACCATACTCCTCCGAAATGGCTGGACCAATTCTTATTATTATTTGTGTGCCTATTGGGTAGGTCTGAGAATCAGCCAACATCTATTTTTCATACCCCTTAATGATCCTTGTCACTAAGGTGTATAAAGAATAGATTCTTTGCAAATATTTTTTTTTCGATTTTTTGGACTTTTTTTTTACATACATACATATTTACATCTTTTACACATACATATTTTATTTATGCTTATATACAACGAGCAAAAATTGTTAACCACCTTCATCTCTACACCTTTCATAAAGTAAACATCATTAATGTTCAACAAAGTTAACCTTGTGTATTATTGCATATGATCACCAGTTTTTTACATATACACTAGAAATATTTTATCAAGGATTTTCTTGAATGAATATTTTAACACAATTTTACAAAATACTCAGTTTCATACTTAATTTATGTTTACATGTTTATTAATGTTATTAAGTGTCTATAACATATTACATACATATAACATATTATTACCTACTTAAAAGGTTATACTACCTGAGGTCCTGGGTTCGATTCCCGGGTCGGGAGTTATCAGAGATAATGGTGTCCATTGGGATTTTTTCAATTACCTTGGAGTTTGGTAATGTGCCCGGAGATGGCAACAGGTTCGCCACCTGTTACATGGGCCAAAACGTAACCGAAGAGTCGTGGGTGTTTGCATGTATGCTTGAATGCATGCATTTACCTATGCCTACCCCTTCGGGGAATACAGGCGTGAAGTTACGTTTACCTACTTAAAAGATATCCTGAGCTAGTAAAAGAATCTCGTTTTTAATTGTGGACTTCAGAATTATTGATAACAAGCTGCCCCGACGGACTTTGTATTGTATCGCCTAATAGATGAAAGTGGAGATACAAAGTGCGTCGGGGTAGGTGGAGAGATTATAATATTATTTAACAAATGGTGGTGGCAGAAATGTGGAAATTAAAGCTTATACATATTTTTTATGTTTTGAAAAAAATGTAAAGGTAACATGTCACCCTGGTTTGATGTTAACATCGGTGTCAGACAGGGTTGCGTGCTTTCGTCTAGGCTGTTTATTATATATCTGGACAAATGCCTCCAGCGGGTGAAGTTGATGGATGTGGGAGTGCATATGGGTGACTTAGTGGTGAACTGTCTGCTTTACGCAGATGATGCGGTAATTGTTAGCTCTACACCATCTGGGCTACAAGCACTAGTCACAGTCATGAAAGAGGATTATATGGAGAAAGACTTACGATTGAATATAAACAAAACTAAAGTATTAGTATTTGAAAGAGATGAACAGAGAACAAATTTATTTATTAATTTATTTATGCAAGGGTAGTAGTAGGTGATGCTGTGTTAGAACAGGTGGATGAAATTGTATATCTTGGATGTGCTTTTATTAAGGATGGTAGGGGTACACCACTGACATAGAAAGAAGAGTGCTTGCTGGGTACGCTGGGAATTGCGTGAATGGAGCTTTGGGTAAGCTGCTAGAATCGAAACATCTCAGCTAGCGGGCTCGACTAGCCGTACATAATGCTGTACTTACTCCAACGCTTTTATATGGAAGCGAGAGCTGGGTATGCAGGAAAGAGCATGAAAGTAAGTTAAACGCGGTCGAGATGAGATCTTTGCCCAAGATCTGCGGTGTATCACCGATCGCGTTCGTTATGAAGATGTAAGAAAGAGGCTTTCTGTGAATGATATATCGGTGTAAAAATGAAAAAAGGCATGCTCCGATGGTTCGGGCATATAAAAAGAATGTCGAATGAGCGAATGACTAAACAGATATACAATGCGAATGTGGATGGTTGCAGAGGCCCAGGAAGACCAAGACTGACCTACCATGACAAAATAGGTCGAGTTCTGTCTGATGGTAGGGTCAAAAGTCTTAGGAATCGGCGTGCATGTATGAAGAGAATGATGAAGGTAGACGAGGCACGAGAGATATGTCAGGACCGGGATATCTGGCGCTCTACACTCTCTGCTAGGGACCTGGCGTGAAGATACTAAAAATACATTTTATGTTATATCTCAATAAAATAAAAAATACTGTTACAAAGGTAAGAAAAAAATTTGAGGTGGGCCACCCTTACCATTTTGGGGTAGAAATATTCTGCAACCGATTCTCGTACCTAGCAAATACACACACAAAGTTTCATGATATTCGGCCAAGCCATGTCGGAGCAGTATTACAAACAATGAATCACGATAATAATTAAATTAATTATAGTCTGAGGATGAAGTAAGAAAGTTTTTTTACTCTGAAATAATATTTGGGGTTGATATGTCTATGTGTACTAATTATATTGCACTAGGCTGTGTCCATCAAATGTCTGATAAAATATCAATACATTTTTAAAGGTTTTTTCTTATTTTTTTATATCAAACATGTCTTTGATTTCAGGTATGTGAGTTGGGTAATCTGAGTATCCATATTTTATTGAAAAACCTGCGTCCACCGGGCACGAAAGTGAGACGTATTCCTGTGCCAGATGGAAACCCCTTCTCTCAACTATTCAATTGGGTATCCTGTCCAAATTACACTTATGAATTTGGATCCTGGTTTTTCTTCACCATCATGACGAAGTGTGCACCGGGTATGTATATAAATATATAAAAGATAAAAAATTAAAATTAATTACATAATGAGTCATATTTCTATAATAGGTATTTATGTGGCAGATAAGGCATTCTTATCATTATGGCTCAAATATTCCTTATTTTGTTTCTAATGCCACAAAATATTTTATCTACCTCAAAAACTGTGTCATATATTCATTCGCTATTGTATTATAAAAAAGATGAAGAATCAACATTTATTTCATGAATTTTTATGTACAACGGAATTTGCTGGTCATGGACTGCATGAATTTGTATGAAGTTTATTTAAATTGTTAACACAAATTTATACTCATTTTGCTGACTGACTTTTAAATAAACATTTTCTGGATACATTGTATATTGAACCTGTTAAATTTACATTATATCGTAAAACTGTGTTGATGTTTGCCGGTATAATAAAATCTGAGAAATATTCATAATATAATTAATAATCTAGTTATCAAACTTATCAAGTAGTTATAGCAACTCGTTATAGAAGACAATGACAGCTATACGAAAAGTAACCTGCCTAGGAAGGCGAATCGTAGGCAGGCCCTTCACGAGATGGACCGACGACCTGGTGAAGGTTGCGGGCAATCGCTGGATGAGGGCGGCCCAAAATCGTTCGTTGTGACAATCTTTAGGGGAGGCCTTTGTCCAGTAGCGGACGTCCATCGGCTGAATGATGATGATGAGGTCCTAGACGACTAGGCTCCGCAGGGCCCTAAGACTCCACAACAATAAACATTACACAAATACTTTTATTCAAAATATTGCTTAGCTACACAACCAAATTAGCGGATACCCGGCGTGTGCCGGCGGGTACGCCGGTACCTGCTATACTAAAAAGTGAAAATGTATAAGAAAAGTAGAAAAATCGACTTAATTAATGGACCGAATGTACTTGTCTTATGCAATTTAGTGGGCTTAAACGTTTATCCTGGGCACATCTGTTGGATGGTTTCGAAGTCTTTAAAAAATTAGTCCATGTCCTATTTTAGAGACTACTTCGTTCTTTGGTCGTGAAAGTGTAACAAACAGACCTATTTTCTGTCGCATTTATGATATTAGTTAGGCCCCGCGCACTAGGCAGCGTGGCTGCTCAGCTATTTGCGCAGCCAGTTATAGCAGCCAATTCAAGATCCTTCCGTCGAACGACATGGACGTGGAAGAACTTAAAGTAAACCTATCTCGTGAAAAACGCAAAACACAAAAGACACTGGATTCATCCTCTTTTTCTGGAAAGGCACTCAAAAGGTTTATTTCAAAGGTGTGCGCTCATGCGGTTTTTTATTGGCTGCCGAAGCCGAGGTTTTGTAACTACCTAGTGCGCGGGCTCCCATACAACATCATATTGTTAAATGATGTACGTATTTAATATTACCTTTTTTAATTAAGTTTTTTTTTTCCAGCTGGCATCTTTGCAGTAGTTGGATTATACCAGATGTCGGCATGGGCACTAGGCAAGCATCGTAATTACAAAAAGGAGTTCACAGACTATCCTAAAGGACGTAAAGCAATTTTACCTTTCCTTGTGTAAAACACTAGGGGTAGAGGTAGGAAGGTGCAATATTATTTTTTTACTTAAAAATTCGGTAAATAATTTATTGCTTTGATCAATGTAGCTAGAACAGAATCCCTGTTTAAATGTTTTCACATTTACTGCAAGGAGTTTTGTGGTCTACGCACAATGTCAATTTTTTTTATTGAAACAATATTTTTAACATATTGCTAATGTACACTTGGTACAATTAGTAACATGTACCATAAGTTATAAAACTAGGCATCTGATTTTAACACAATTTTACATGAAATTTATTACTCGTAGTGTGAGAATGCTTGATAAATCATTATTATTAGTTAGTTACATGAATCGTGTTTTTTTTCTTTATTGAAAGTCAGTTAACATGTCACGAATTGTTCTATAGATGTTGTTTAATAATAATACCTAGTATAATTTTGTTTCGATACTGCTCAAGCATTATTAGGTTATGGTCTTAGAAGTATTGAATAAAGTATAGGGTGAAGGCATTTTATTTATTTGGGTGGCTTTAATGTTTTCCTATTTCAAGTAGATTTTAAATGTCATTAATAAATAATATCTTATATTGATTGACAGGAGTAAGTTTGAAATATTTAAAGCAAATAAATGACAATGAAGCAAATAGTAGTAAACATTTAAAATAATTTATTCCATAACTTGATGTATATCATGTATTGCATTTATTGAAACTGAAACATACACGATGAAATAAATTTTTTTCATAAATATTGTTTCTCAATAATTATGTCTTAACTTCCCAATGATACTACCTCACACGTTCATGTAAATGTATTATTATATTAACACGTAGTAGTCATCTATATTTATTTCCAATCGCTTTTATTCTCTACGATGGAGAAAGCAATGTACAGCGAAACTGAAGCGGGGGGGAGGCAACTGGGAAAATTTTGTCCCATTTGCCTCCGGTGGCAATCGCCGCGGGGGCAACTGGGAATAATTCATATATGGACAGAGGGTCATGTGATATAAAAATGTCAAAGAAAAATATCAGTCAGTACATAATATCCCAAAGAACCATGCCAAGATTAGTACAAATGTAAAGATAACATTGTACAGCTGTTTCACTTCAGACCTGTTTTTCATTACCTACATATTTGTATGTATGGAACTGGGCATGATTCTTTTCAGATTCCGGTGATCCAAAATCATTGCAAATTAGACTTTATCTGCAAACCAATAGGCACCAACGTGCCAACCAACTATTTCTTGGATGGAATTACTTTTTCTGTACTTTAAATACCTGATAAAATCAATTTAAAAAACATTCAAATTTTATTTAGTAAATCACTTTAATTAGGACTAAAATCAGAAACACAATCATTACATAACCATAAGTAACACAAACCAATCAATATACAAGTTAATAATATGTATTTTATTCGTCAGATTTTGCTATTGCTTCGGATTCCATCAGTTTTTCCTCGTCGTCGACGCATCTAATCTTGCTAAGCAGACGTTCATTTTCCTCTTTCAGGGTGAAAATGATGTCATCCCTTTCCTGTAAACAATATGCGTGTTTAATATACGAGTATGTTTAAATCACTTGAAATCTAGTTTCGACGCTAGGTAAACAAACATGCCAGAAAGAAGATAACACTTTTTAGAATAAAGATAATGTAATGGCGAAATCACATTATCTGCACCTCGCAATTTTCATTTTTAATATTGTAGTCTACCACTAAATGCATAGTAAATAAATTCATACAAATAAGCAAATCAATAATGACGTAAAACCTTCGGCAAGTTTCTTTATTTCTTTATTGTTAAGCGTGTCTTTCTTTTTCATTACATATCTTACTTTTTAACTACGGAACCCTACACTGCGCGTGGCCCGACACGCACTTGACCGTTTTTTTTTTGTTATGGTTGGCATGTGGAAATTCCTACGTAAACTAGATGCAACTAGGCGTCTCTAGTATCTCGATTCGCGCACAATACACGCGTATCAAGCACAAGTCGAGAGCGGCGAAATGCATGCGTACACATTTACGCTAGTAAAAACGATGTATAGAATTCTCGTAAAACAACAAAGTCGTTGAATCGAAATAGAATCAATTCGCTGTCTTTCTTTAAGAAATGCGCGCGGCCTATGTTAGTGCAGGACAGCGCACCGATTCAAGTTCGATTCAACTCTTGATTAAAATGGTCGACAAACATCATGCAGGTAGGGTGCGGAAGAGATAACGCTCTACAGGTTCGAAATAAGCCGAAGTCTCCTTCCTAAAGTCGATGTGCAATATTTATTGATGGATACTGTAAATGAGGCGGGCTCAATGCTACGAAGCACTCTTTACCTCAACTTTCTGCTTAAATTTCTCATCAAGTTTCTCTCGGTCCTCCGTAACATGGTTGAGTTTCGCTCGCGCTGTAGCTGGTGGGATATATCGCGCCGAAAGCCCCAGGATTGATTCCATTTGGAAGCAACGAGAGCGAGTTGATTTTAGTTCTGTACGTAGACTGTTAATCTCCGCCAATAACGTACAATTCTCCTGAAAATAATAATAGTGGTTGAGGTTACTGGTGGTAGAGCTCCAGTACCAGCTCGCGGCACCACCGCATTACCTAATTTACTTGCCGCTAAATGGTAGTGTTCAGCACTATCGTGTTCCGGTCAGGTGGTAATGTACGGCCCTGTAATTTTTGGCACAGAGGCATAACACCTTAGGCATATTAGTTAGTTTATTACTTAATGTACTTAATTTAGGCCTCAGGAGTGGTAACGCATCTGCATTTTGACCTTGGTCTTTGTGTGGATGTCTATAGACTGCAGTCATCACTTAACATCAATGTGAACTGCATGCTTGTTTGCCACTTCCATTACATAAAAAAAAAATGAAATAAAAGTCATGACTCTTGTTAAAGACGTGACACGTACTTCATTGCACCTAAAAATATAGCATCTCAATTACTTCTTAAAATTGATAACAGAAAAGTTTTTCCTATAATCTGAATTAAAATCTATTATGAACCTAAAGTCGCATCTCCACCAACCCGCATTGGACCAGCGTGGTGGAGTAAGCTCCAGGCCTCCGCCCAAGAAGGGGAGAGACACGTGCCCAGCAGTGGGACGTATCAAGGGTTGGCATTATTATGAACCTAAAGTAGATGAATCTGTGTATTTTACATTCATAACTAATTGTTTGCAGTTTGGAGCAGAGGTATCTTTAAAATTTAAATATTCTTCTTTTTTAGATAACAGCGATATGTTCGTTATCTACAAAAACAAGGGATAATAGCACCCCCTTCAAAGGAAAACGGTTTAGTATATTAGGGTCGATGACATACGTCGTCTAGTAAGTAGTCTTGAACAGTGCATCATACCTTTGTTACTACAACGTGAACTATATTTAAAATGTTAAAATGCTTCAACCAACAGTAGAAACTCACGTCCATAATTTTTCCAATATCGCTTTTTGAACCTCCGAGTGACTTGGACAGCTGTGATTTAAGGGCAGCGACTTGCTTTTCAAGATGATCACGTTGTCGGTTAAATTCTCGTATGGCCTCATCTTCTGCTATACGACTTCGAACAAAATCAATATCTTCGACGTATTTATGAAAAAGAGTCTGTAAATGTGAATAAAATATTTCGAAAATCATTGTTTCGAATAAGGTTTTTAAGATTTTTAGTTAAAACTTTTACTTCAATGCTCACCTTGACATTAAGTTTTAATTTCATGGGATCCTGGAAGTTTGCTGTCATATTATGCAGATCAATTTTTATCTTCTTGAGTGTATTCTTCAGGGTCAGATTTCTTTCCGCTTCATTCAAAAAATCCTTTTTTGCTGATGTTAACTTTTCATTCAGCTGACTGATTTTAAGTTCTATGAAATAAAACAGGAAATATGAGTCGGGTGTTGCAATTAGCATAGTTATTCGTTTTTTTATTATGTATTTTTTTAACTCAATAATTTTATTACGTAATTACATGCATATAACACCCGTAATTGATGTAGTGAATCTATGAAGTTAAATGAGCACTAGTTTCTAATCTATACAGCTAGCGAACATAAATCTATTGGTGACAATAATAATAATTAGCAAGTCTCATAAGGTGCATTTAAACTAAGCAGACATTGTGTGTAACAAACGTTAATGCGTTACTTAACGTAAGGATACAAAACGAACTGTGTTCATCTATTATAATGATGATGTGAAAAAAAAATTACAACTGATTATATAATAGTCATAATTCAAAAAAATATAATTTTCCATTACCACGGAAAGTTTTTTGCTTTAAAAGTGTTTCTAATGATACTTCCAGCTCAAGTATACGTAACTTTTTCTCTTTTATTTCGCGATCTAATGGGTCGATCTGTGTGAAAATTATAAATAAAAACAGCTGTAACTTTTTCGTTAAATGACGTGAAAAATATGTAGATAGCGGATTTCTAGAATGCGTTAAAAATATGTTTTTTGTAACTCCAGTCATACCAAGATCGTGTTTAACATTAAGAAGTTTGAGCTCTTCATTTTCCATGTCGTCAATCTGAACCTTTAATTCCCGTATTGCCCGTTCTTTAGGTTCGATCTATATGGAAAATGTGAATGACCTATTTCTAAATATCTTCATTTTGTCACATCAGGATTGAAGAAAATATGTTGGTATAAATTAAGAGTAGATCAAAATTGACAAACGAACCTGATTTTTAAGTTCTGTTATTTTGAAATTCAACACAAACTTATACTTTTCTAATTCTTGTTTCTTTCTTTTCAATTCATATATTCGTTTTTCCTTGTCTTGTATAGTTCCATCTCTTTCTGATATTTCTTTCTTCAAATCTGCCACATCTCGTTCGAGTGTAGAAATCACTTTTTGGAATTGCTTGTGTTCGGCTGAAATTATACAGAGTATAGGTTATTTTTTATATCACAATAACATTTGATATTTATACTAGTATTATTGATTTACTTTGACGATCCAGTTAGTCCACCGCGACAAATGAAATTAAATGGTTAAAGTATATAAAATTGGTTTCTAACAAACTTTTTTGAAGTATCGTAATTACACACCTAGATTGAATAACTAATAATTGTAATTTAATATCTATTAATTATAACCAATATTATAATAATAACATTACCAAAAATATCACCATTATGGTTGAATGTTACTATATATTATTCAACCTCAAATTGTTCCATTTCTTCTTTAAGAAGAAAAAGAAAAATTTGTTCGCCATAATTGTAGTCATTCACTTAGCAGTTCCAAGTGCAGTCACTAACTGGGTACTGAGAAAAACCCTGCTACTAAACCAAATCACCATGCGTGCTCTTTTCAATAAAAAGTTAAATCTAATACAGATTAGATTAGACAATAGATTAGAAATAGATCAGAATATGGAAACGTGACCCTCTATGGTCCATATATCCAATCTATAGATATATGTATACACAATGCATATATCATTAAAAAACTTAAAAAGCTGATAAAAGAACCAGCAAAGCACAATAGACCAGTCCCTACAATCAGCTCTCGTGTATGACGCATTTGGCACCCATTCCTCTCCTCGACCTTTTAAAGGAAGTGACCAACCCGTTACACGAAGCCGCCGAAAGCAAAGACATCAAAGCGAGCATGACTATTGTAGTTACCAGTGAGAAATAGGTAGGCCTACTGATATTTGTTTCGGGTCTGGATGATTGTGCATACCTACGTTGTGTCTGTACAACAACACCCACGCCAACTTCTCACAATGCCAAATTCGCAAAATGCCAACTTCTCAAAATGCCAACTTTTCAAAATGCCAACTTTTTATAATGACCACTTAAAATTATAATGAAGAGTGGTTTCAGATTAATGACAAGTATGAGTAAAAAAAATCAAACGTCCGCTCTCTCGCGCGTTCAAGCAATTTATGACAAGTTGGACAGGACAACAAATCCAAAAAGGCTCACCGGCAACGGATTGACCAATTACAACAGCATTTGTATATGTCTCACGTCCTTATTTGAAATTTGCTCGTGTGCGTTAATGCGATAGTGGGGCGCGTCATTTTAACTTAGACGAGCTCTAGTAGTGTAAGTAAAATTATGATAAATGTATTTAAAATTTCTGAAGTAGGTATGTAAATCAAACATTGAATAATATTAAAGATGATAGAATTGATGTTTTTTTTACTCCTACTTGTTATTTATTTGAAACAACTCATCATTATTATTTTAAGTGGTCATTATAAAAAGTTGGCATTGTGAGAAGTTGGCATTTTGAGAAGTTTGAGATATTTATTTATATGTAAATTCTATGTTTACAGAGATAAACTATAATTACATAATTTACATAATATAAAAGAATAAACATAGTGTATGTACATCCATTCTTCTCACATCTTTATCAATGCCTCGTCACGGAAATTGCATAAACTATCAGATATCACGTTATAATTTCTTTTAGGTACCTTTCAATTGTGAAACTTGATGTTTAAATTCATCTATCTCTTTATTTGCACTTATTAATTTCTTTTTCATAAGACCAGTTTCGCCTTTCAATCTTACATTGGCGTCCTTTTCTTCCTTCAGTTGAACTTCATAAGATGTTCTTATTTCAATTATTTCACGATCAGCATCTTCTTCGATAGAAGATTTAATAGTCTCATGTTCCCTTTTTTCTATTTCAGCTTGTTCTTGTAACTAACAACACAAAAATCTATTAATTTTATATTTTGTAATTCGTGTGTAGGTATAAAATATCTGATATATAATATCATAGTGAAAAATTTACTCTTGTGAGATTATTCTAATTTACAATTTTTATTCAGTCAGCATTTTTTTATTATTTTTATTAACAACTGTTGCGTCGTTCGTTTATTATAAGAGAAATAAGTGAACACTTATTTCGTAAATATTTCGTTATCCCTTCTATTTCAACCTTGTTATTATACACATTAAGTGACATTACCTCTTGTAATAAAAGATCCTTTTCTTCCAGTTTAGCTTCAAATGTATTATTTAAATCGCGCAATGCCTGCCGCTTGCTTTCAGCCAATTCTTCCAACCTTTGTTCATAATCCTTTCTCATTCGAGCTGTCTTGTCTTCTAGACTCTATAAGTTAAATAAGTATTTGAATATTATTTTTTTTAATTGGCCGTGTTACAGCTAACGTATTATCATTTAATTCATTAGGCAATTGCAATCACAAATGACTCTCAACTAAGAATTTGAACGGGCAATCGTTAACGGGGCTCTGGGATCCCTGAGACTATCCTCCTATCGCGACTTAAGGCGTTGCTACAAGCAAGACATGTGGATTTTTTTTCTATGTTATGACGGTGACAAACTAGCGTGCAGTACAAATGGATGTCAAGTGACGACTGCAGTCTATAGACATCTGCACAAAAACCAGAGGTCTAAATGCAGATCCGTTGCCATCTCTCAATCATCTCATCATCATCTCAAGTCTAGGATGTTTCGCCTCCTCCATTCCATTCCTGCCATCTTACCGAAACATGATAGTGCTGAACACTACCATTTATCGGCAGATAGATAAGGTAATACAGTGGTGCCTACACGCCTTCGAGCTCAACAACGACACTGGAGCTATACCAACAGTAAAAGGCGATAAGGCGAGTGTAACTGTCGCCCAAGACTTCAGTTGTAATTCATTAATGTTGCTACTTGTAGATATTTGAAATATTTAAAAATTCGTTAAATTTACCTGATATCTGTCATATTCACTAATAAGCCTTATATTAAAATCTGCCTCGAGTGCTTGAAGAGTTCTTTCATGTCCAGACCGTAACTTCGCAATGTCTTGTTGAATCATTCCTATTTCATGTGTGTGTTCATTCTCCATTTGCTGTCGAATAATAAATGATAATTTTAGACCATTATACAATCCTCCTCAACAATGTCTATATAGAATTGAGCTCGGAATATTTACTACCTCGTTTTTCTCTTTAAGCTCTTCAATAGCGGCGCAGTATCCCTCATGCACTTCTTTCAATTTTTCAGCTTGAGTTGCCTCCGCTTGACGAAGTTGATATGTGTGCTCAGTTTCCAATTCACTCATTCTCGTACTTAGCAACTGGCGATAACAGAAATATAAATTAAATTGAAAACATTTAGGTACTTATTAGATGTTCAATAATTATTTGAAATGAAATGTAATCGTTTATTTCAAATAGATCTTCAACAATCTATTAAAATACCTCTTTTGAGTTGTCCTATTATAAACTAAAATAGGAATTTGAAAGGAATATAATATAATAACATTTAACAAAAATATCGTCATTCTCAAATTGTTCAATTTCATCATATTATAGAACAAAAGGAAATCATCATAGCCATTCACTTTGCTAAGTGAATGACTATGTGAGTTTCAAGGGCAGTCACTACTGAAAAAACCCTGCTACTAAACAAACTCATTGTGGTTCTCTTTTGAGGGTTTTCTTTTTTTCGTTTGCGGTAAAAATTCTTTGTGATGATTAACATTGTTCATTGTGGTAAACTTACGTTTATGTTGTTAATCTTTTCTTGTAAATCTTTCTTGCTTATCAATATCTCCTTAGAATATGCGAAATCCTTGTCTAAAGCTATGGCTCTACCGTCGGCATTTGTTAGTCTCCAGAGACAAATAGAGGAGTCTTCTGCCACTGACACAAGTGTTTGATCATCATAGGATAAAGCGATTCCAGTAACTTTTTTGTTGTGCATATGAAATTCACGGAATATAGCTTTGTCGAGTAATGGAAGTTGTACGGATGTTACACCGCCCTCGCCGCCAGTCACAAACAGCATTAGATCCGAACGGGACAGCACTATAGTGTCAAGGGCACACCCTATTAAACCTAAATTCCTTCGGATAATGTTTGAGCCAATTTCTTTAATTTCACCGTCTGTTCCAACACCGTAAGTAATTTTTCCAACGCTGTTAATTAATAAAATAAGTGAATGAATTAAATAATATAATATTGTCAAAAAGTTATACAAATTTATTATTTTTTTACTGGTGGTAGAGCTCCAGTGACGGAGCTCGCGGGCAGGCACCACCGCATTACCTAATCTACTTGCCGACAAATGGTAGTGTCCAGCGAAATCAGGCTCCGGTCGTGTGGTAATGTACAGGCCTGTAATTTCTGAATACCTAGATATAAAAACTTAGATTTCAGGAGTGAGAGCATCACACCTACTTTGATTTCTATGGTTTTTATGAAGATGTTTATAGGCTAGAGAGGTATTCCCTTACCATCAATGTGAACTGTATGCTTGTTTGACAGTTCAGTTTAAAAATATGTCTAGGTATATATTAGATATATTTATGATACAATACCCGTTCACTACACAGGCATTAAATTGATTCGTTTTCAATATAATTTCACCAATACGATGTCCTGTCGACATACTCCATTCATATATTGCGCCTTCACTTCCACACGATACTAATGTCAAATCATTAGCCGACCACGCTAAACAAGTTATCTGAAATATGTGACGCACATAATTATTTCAATGAACCAACACGTAAATGCACTTCGCAGTAAAAAAATGTTTACCTTTCCATTATGACCTTTCAAGTTAAATACATTCTGAAATGAGACGGAAGAGAACACTTGTATGACTTGACCGTTGACGGCCGCAAAGAGGTGTCCATTTGTACTAAATTTTGCTTGCTTGCAGTTCCTAATCGGGAACTCACGCAACACCTCAAAATCGTCTATGAGAACAACCATATAACGCAACTTATCTGAAAAACCGACTATTGCAAACAAACCTGAAACAAAAACTACGTTATTAGCAATAGGTAGGTACTGTCAGGAAACTCTGCTTATTTAAAATCAATCTAATGTAGTCTTTATTGCCAATTTATAAGGTGCCCGTGTGTTCAAGAGGTCAGTTCCCTGACTGTACATTTAAAAACCTGTGTATTTTAATGTAAAAAAGCATAAAAGTATGTAATGCCCATGGATGTGTAAGTGACTACTACAAAATCCAAAGGTCTAAATGCATAGCCACCCCATAAGCCTAATTTGCTTTGCCTGTTAAATTACGGAGCCATACATTTCCATCTGACTAGAACACGATAGTGTTGAACACTACTATTTGGCGGTTCCCTACCCTAAAGTTCCGACACTGGCTCTCCGCACTCCGGCACTCCAACACTACCACCAGTGAAAAGAGAAATAAAAAATATTGTACTAACTCTGCAGTTTATTGCATACCTGTAGGGTGTAAAGATACACAATGTATTTCTTCCTGGTACAATTTAATCATCTCTACATCGTCAGTCATGTAATTCCAAATCCTTATACTTTTGTCCTGCTCTCCGGACGTCATAAATATTGGCTTCCAGGCGCACATCGATAGCGAATTTATTGGACCGTAGTGCATTGATGGACCCAATTCCGTGAAGGGTATTTCTGGATTCTATAAAGAATTTTATTTGCAGTATATGTTGAGAAATTTTCTATGATTCCTATATTTTTACTACCTACTCTACTACTAAAGGGTAAGTGCTTTTGGGAAATGCCATTTTTGGGAAGTGATTCAGAGTTTGATAATGTTCCTAGATATATCAATAGGCTGGTGGGTGTTCCGCCGGATACGTTTTGAACTTTTGACCCATATAACATGCGACAAGCCTATTGACATTTTCGGGCACATTACCTAACTCCGAAGTAGGTAGGTACTTGGCAATTTCCAAAAAAAAAACCAAAATCCAGTCCTTCAAGAGATGAAAGATGTTTCACAGTTATCAATAGCCCCCGATCCGGGAATCGAACCCGGGACCACAGCGTAGTGATAGTGACCTGCTACCACTAGACCACTGAAGCAGTTTTACGAGTATTTAAATCGTTATAATTTTATAATAATTTAAATTTTACCTGTAGCATATGTTGTCCAAACAATTTTACATAATATAATTGTTTCCTCAAAGTGGTTATCAGAAGCGTTTCTTGATTGGGATCAATTGTAATATGTTGTATGGCATCTAATGACGACCATACAGGATGCTCGCGAGTATGCCTGTATTACGATATTACGTAATTAGAAATTAGAATATTATACCAATCAAAACTTTAACACTTAACAGTAACGAGTATTAATGATTACACACTTGTAAGATTTCTTGGATATTCGAAATAGATTCCTTTTTCTCCAGTGATGTGGTGTTTCTTTCTCAAACATATGAACATATCCTGGCCCACACGCAAATGCAAACCCTGAAACATGCAATAAAATTATAATGTAAACATTGGAAAACGCTATCGGGTAAAGAGATGTTAATTGCGATTAGATATATGTACCTACTTCAAATAGATATATCTATATCTATATTTATAATCAGGTCTATACAAATAACATCGATGAATGATAACATAATATGTAGGTACCTAATACATTCAAAGTGGATGGAAAACAATATTAATGATACAAACTTACACACTCAACATACTCAACTTTGCTGGTGATAGAGTTCCAGTGGAGGAGCTCGAGGGCGTGGCTAATTTATATGCCGCCAAATGATAGTGTTCAGTACCTACCTATTTACCTACTGTCGTTCCAGTCCGGTTCCGGTTAGATGGTAAAGTATAGCTCCTTAATAACTATCACAGCAGGATTACTGGTGGTTGAGCTCCAGTGACGGAGCTCGCGGGCGTAGACACCACCGCATTACCTAATATACTTGCCGCTAAATGGTAGTGTTTAGCACTATCGTGTTCCGGTCAGGTGGTAATGTACGGCCCTGTAATTTCCGGCACAGAGGCATAACACCTTAGGCCTTAGGAGTGGTAACGCATCTACATTTTGACCTTAGTCTTTGTGTGGGTGTCTATAGGCTGCAGTCATCACTTAACATCAATGTGAACTGCATGCTTGTTTACCACTTCCATTACATAAAAATAAGCAACATAACAACTTAGGTCCTCAGTATCTGCATTTTGACCTCTGTTTTTTGTGCAGATTTCTTAAGGCTGCAGTCATCACGAACATCAATGTGAGCTGCAAGCTGATTTGCCACCTTCCTTACATAAAAAAAAAACAAATATAAAATGAAGATGGATGAATATATTATATTTATAAATATACCCTTAGAAAAATTTGTAAAACAGGTTACAGCATGTTTTTCATCGTCGACGGCACCTGTTTCACTGGTGGTCTCTAGTTTAGTGGATGAGCTTGTCTTTTCGCTTTCTTCTGCCCTGTATCAGGATAAGACGTAAGTTATACAAAAAACATTTTTAGTAGAGATTATAGAGCAATACGTTCCACCGGCCACGGCGGAACTCGGCCGGTGGTCCGTCTATGGTAGAGATCAATAAGCATGCAGTTCTCGTTGATTGTTTATCTTCTGTAGAGAGTATCGCAGACATTTACGAAGAAATCTCAATGGCCTCCGGTTTGTGTGTAGATGTCTATAGACTGTAGTATTGACTTAGCGTCTATGTTATGTGAACTGCATGCTTGTTTGACACCATCATAAAATAAATAATAGGTACCACATGTGTTAAAAAGAACAGAAATATGATAATGTAATAAATAATTCCAACATTGCAATAAATTTGCAAATGTATCTACGCAAATTAACTTGCATAAATCAGATAGGTACTAGTATACAATGATGGCGATTGCAGCGTAAGTACCTACTAACAAAAAGTAGGTGCCAACAGCACTATTTGAGCTTGTGATGTTCTTTGTGTCTGTGCTCATCAATGGGCTTGGCGGATGTCATGAAAGTGACAAACGAGCACACAGATCATATTGATGGTTAGGGAACTGTAGTCTATAAACACCTACATACAAACCAGAGATTTCAATGTAGATGTGTTACCACTTCCGAGGCCTAAGTTGTTATGCCTCTATGCCCAAAAATTACGGGGACATTATCAACTTTATCACACTTTCATTTAGCAGCAAGTAGGTAGATCATAGGTAATGCAGTGATGTCTATGCTTGCGAGCTCCGTCACTACAGCTCTACCACCACATTCCACACTACACTCAATACTACTGTAGCAGTTGAATTCTACGCACGGACAGTAAGTGAATTAGGTAAATATGTCACAACACTACCTACTACGTTCAAAATCAATCAAATATAGCGTTTATTGCGACCGCATAAAGTACCCATGTAGCCACGCGGAAAGTTCCCTATCAAATTGGTACATAAATATACTCACTCTGCTTCAACTTTCTTGAGAGACATTTCCATTACATCAAACGCGCGAAAAACGCAGTTTTGCCGCAGCTCGCCGTTTTCCACAAGCATTATCACACCGTCATCCGTTCCAAACATTATGCGGTCCGGTGTTAGCCACATACAGCTAGTTATGTTGATCTAGACTCATGAAAAATAACCTCATGAAGCAGAGGTCAAGTGGATTGGTATGTGAAATTTGATATTGTACATACACGAGTGCCAGTTCCAAAATTTTGAGGAGACTAGGGGTAAAGGGGCTTGATAGATTATTTATATTTGGAGGGAGGGCTTTGGGTCGAGAGGTTATTATATCGTCGGGGCTTGACGCAGCTGATGGCAAACTTTATCAAGGTACCTAATCAAGATTTGTTAACCTTGGACTGTTTTTTTAACGAAGGTGGCAGACAATTATGCAGTTCCCATGACTGCCTATACCTGAGACCGGAGGTCTAAATGCAGCTGCGTTGCCAACCTTGATACCTTAGTTGTTATGACTCTGTGATAGTTATTACGCGGCTATACATTTAGAAGATGGAACAGTTCTTGAACCCAACGGTCTTACTTTTGTACATTTCAATACATTATAAGATGGAGGAGCCCTTGAACTCAACGGTCTTTTGTACATTTCGATATGCGCTAAGACTTACATTCTCCGCCTTGCACCAGCCCCATTGTCTCCACACGGTTTCAGAGACATTCATGATGCGAAAGGTGTAGGGACCCGCAATCACGATCAGAGTGGCATCTGCAGGATTACAGTGAACCTAAAATTAAATGTAGTAGTTAAAACGTTAACTAGAACCTAGAAGAACCCTTAGCATCCGTAAAAATATTTGAGCACTTAAGGCAAAACGGCACAACCAGCAAGTTTGTCTGCACTCTTTTTCCACCAATCCCATCATGTCAGATGCTCAGAGTTCCGAACTGGAATAAGGTAGCCAGGTAACTATTTCAACTGACTTCAAAAAAGGAGAAGGTACCTACTATGTTCCAGTTCTTTTAATTCGGGTATTGTTAAATCAAATTTTCCTAAAATGAAATAAATTAACGTAAATTTTCCTAAATCCTTACACTTTCAACCACTCCTTGACCACTCGGATTCTGCGCCTTCGCATGACTTTCCACTTTTCCTTTATCCCAATTATAATAATACAAATACCAATCCGGTTCACCGATGATTGCGACGAGATATTTCGAGTCATATGTGAATTGCACGCAAGCGAATTCTCGAGCCGTGGTATTTTCGAACGGGACAGTTAATATTTTGCGCCTCTTGTACGTTGTGAGATCGTAAATTGTTATTATTGGCTTTTGCCCCTCATCAGCTATTTCATTTAACGCTAGCCAACGCCTGAAAATATTTTATCGCGTTATATCATAACTTTCTTACTTGATATTCATTGTATCAATCTTCACATTGAATTTAAAATTTAATTCATACCTATTCGGCGCTAAAACTAGTGATTTTATTGGTTTATGTTTATCTTGAAGTCTAATAAACTTTTGTTTCTTCTGTAGATGATTGTGGATAACAATCACACCACCAGCTGGATAAATGACATCAGAATCCGTTAGATAATGAGCATTATATCTGTAGGGAAGAACGAGGAACACAAACATTAAGAAATATTGCAAACGGTAGAATAGTAATATGAACAATTAGGTATCTACCTACGAGTATGTAAGTGAATAGTCGTACACCTACACTTACAACGGACATTTCATCGATTATAGGTACGACCTGTTAACCTACTTCGAAATAAATTACCTACTATTGCTACCCACCCCATCGCGCTCTACCTACTTACCTACTGGACATGCGCCTTTATTTGTAGATTTTGAAACCCGAAAATGTTAACCTGTGTGTCTCTGCAACATATTAACAGTAGCAATGGGGTAACATTTTTATGCCAGAAAGCTATGTAAGGAAACGAATAATTTGTTGCCAACGTCTTTTATGTGGCTACAAAAAGTCAGAGGCCTCAGAGGTGTATTGCTGTGATATTATTTATTTTTTATTGCATCAGTAAAATATATCGGTACAAATGACGGACTCAACGCTTAGGCACTCTCTACCAGTCAATCATATCTGTATTTTATTCCATTATCAAGAACAGAGCATTCACAACACCGATACTAGTAATCCCCTGAATGGAGATCGTCCAATGAAATCCTTTCACCAGTTATTTTTTATTATTCGTAAGACGCACCTTAATGTATGTACCTACATTTTAATTAATTAAAGTAAGAAAATAGGTGTTGTGCGCATTACGAGATAGACGCAACAAATAAAAATTAGCAATGTACATAGGTGGGTACTTACTGTATATCAGTTCGAAGGCCATAAAATATTCTGGCAGATATATTTGGAGGTGTATTAATAGCCATTTTAGAAGCAAAACTTGTAGTAGTTCTTTTTAATACGGGTAATGCAATTTAATGCAAAGAGTGAACAAAATTTAATATTTAAAAATTAAACGATGCCAAACGCAACCATTTGCCAAATTAGAGCAGTCAGTAAACAGTTACCATGGACACAGTACACAGCATAAACAATTTTATTTTTTATCAATGTAAAGTCTAGTTTTTTTTTACGTTATGGAAGTTATCATACTTTAGTGCAAGGTTACTTCCATATTAATCGTACATAAATGTATTCCAATGTAATATAGGTACATAATTACTCTAAGGAAGTCGTAAACAAGCATAAAGTTCACATTGATGCTAAGTAAATACTGCATCCTATACCTAGTCTATAGTCATCCTCCAAATTCCTTCAATTCAATAAAAAATCAATTTCCTTTAAAAGCAGGTTACATGTTTGGCAGAGTTTTATAGAGCCACCCCTCTCCCGGCATCTGAGCACGTCTCTACTTTGGTGACCTTTAAATAAAGTACTCGGTTGATAGGAATTCATAGTCATTTCCCCTCTGCAATTCTGCATGTCTCCGTTTTTTCGGTGGTTATCGGTCGTTTACGTTGAGCCATTTCTCTTCACACCGTGACATCGTTTAGGTAACCTTTAAATTATGTTACTGGGTTCGTAGAGTTTTGTAGAGCAATTTTCCTCCGTCCTATTGCCTATTGACTGACATACTATAAGACTACGTAGAGTACAGAAGCTAAATATAAACAAAATGTTGATACTAAAACTGAATTATATATATTACGAATATCAAAAATGTAAGTTCACCTTTACACACATATAAAAGGATGATGGTTACATTCTTATTAGAATTGTATGTAGGTATTATTCCGTGTAGGTATCATATATCATAATAATAATATGCGGACAAAAGAGCGGAAGAATCGACTATATTCAACAAAATGCGCAAACGTTTAGAGTTGTTCGCCATTTAACTCGAGTCCTGGTGATTGCTGCTCAATGTCATCTGTAGTTGCGCATCCTCTTTGCAATTTCCGAGGTAAGTCGCAGCTTCCTTTGCGGCGCGGTTAATTCAGGCGAACGCCAGTCGTACGCGATTCGTCTCCACGATCTAGAGTTGTGAAGTTAAATTACATAATACTTGACTAACTAACTAACTACTACCTATGTAACCATTTTTTATCTGAAGAAACATAAATACCACAGTAAGAGATTACTTACTCCAGTTTATGGACATGTACAATAAAGATGCTGCTGTCAGACCATCTAGGGGCCCGGAGAGACGCTAATAATAATTCGAGAGTGTGGAGCGCCAGCTATCCCGGTCATGATACTCCTCTCGTGCTTCTTCTACTTTCACTATTCTCCTCATACATGCACGCCGATTCCTAAGATTCTTGACAAGTTAGATCAGTCTTGATCTTTGAGGGCCTCTGCAACCATCCACATTGGCATTGTAGATCTGTTAAGTTTAATCATTCAACATTCACAGTCCCTGCCTACCCCGTAAGGGACTTGTTGTGAATATAAATAAAAACATTTGATTGTTAAATACTACTTTAGTTCTGTTCACATTCAATTGTAAGCCTTTCTCCATACAATATTCTTTCATGACAGTGACTAGTGCTTGTGGTGCACAGCTTACCATAACCGCATTGTCTGCGCAAAGCAAACAGTTCACCACTAAGTCACCCATACCCACACTTACATCCAGGTCCTTTGGTATTCTTCCGATTCTCGGAAACGGAACATCACCGTATTTGATCATTTCGGCAGAAGCCTGATCGATTCCCGCTGCACCACATTTCAAACTTCGTATCGCCCATACAATCTACTGTTATAATTTAAACTCAGCTGACACCAACAAGTTAGCAACTCCGGCGTCAGTGTTGTGAGCACAATCACACATTTCTCCCATTAGATTTCTTAATCTCTCTATTTATTCCAGAAAAGACTGTTTCACGTCCCTCCAATAGAGTTTGATATTAGTCTCGAAGCTCTTCGCGAATTTTTGATCAGCTTCCACGTTATCGCTCTCACGCTTTTCATTCACTAAAATCCTAGTGTCATCAAATTTCTCTCCTCTCATCTCTCATACTATTATTAATTTCCAAAAATGCTACATAGTCCAGCCATATTTTTTTCTTTCTTTCAATGAAGTCTTGCACCTCCTTGTCCCACCACCCATCCCCTTTTTATGCATTTGTATATATTTGCACAACCACATACTTCTTTCGCATCTTCGACCATACTGTTCGCATAACTCAACGCTAACGCTAACGCATAACATTGGCGTAGTATAACTGTTCACGGATTTGACGTTGATGCCTACTCCTTGCACTAGTGTCTTGTAACTTCTCACCCTTTATTAATTTTAAGTCCTCCGTGTTATGAGTCTGTCATAGTTATTACGGGGCCCTACAGTACCATTTAACCGAACACTACCATTTGGCGGCAAATAGATTAGGTAATACGATGGTGCCTATGCCCTCGAGGCACTACACTGGAACTCTACCACCAGTAGCAACATTTTATAAAGAAAGAACACACGCATGTGTGTGACAAAAAAAAATAAAAAATGCAGATAAGTATTTATCAAATCAATTAATTAATATACCTACATCTATACAAGAAATAAATAAGCTGTTCAAATTACTAGAAGATTGATGTCATTTTGAAACAGCTAATGGCTACATCTACCTTTTATTTTCGTATTTCAACAATAAAATCATTAATAAGGTGTGGTAGACAATTACTATTTTAGTTGATTAGGTACACTTAGGCTTTACAAAACTTATCACCGATCGATACTAAAGAAGGTAGATACCTACCTTGACTAAACTAATCAGCAGTAAGAAAATCAGAAGGTGACATCAGAGTAAAGTTTATTAGCATAGGAATAATCACCCGAAGCATGAGTTACTACAACTAAGATCGTAAATAAAAATAACTTAATAGAGATGTACGTAGGTAAGAACTTCATTTTGTAATATTAATTATGGTACTTAAACATACTAGGTACCTCCGAACTAGTGAGGCCAGTACTTTGTATGAATATATTATTTTTATAGAAACTTCTTCAATTTTATGCATATAGGATATAGGTAACATACCTCCATCCTCCTACCATATCTGACGGTGAGTAATTCAACTTTATCCACCGGTCTTTTTTAATATTTTATGTACCAAATTAGATATGTATTTGAATACTTATTTCGATTTTCACAGTCACTTTAATTAGAGTAATTAGGAATTAAGAAATTGTAAACACTTCGGACCTACTGTATAATATATTTTTTATGTAATGAGGGTGGCAATCAACTAGATATGCAATGTTCATGGATAGTAAGTGACAAATGCAGTCTATAGATTGATATGTAGGTACCCACACAAAACCTGGAGGTCAAAATGCAAATGCGTTACCACCTCTGGGGCTTTTGTTGTAATGCCTTTGTCATAGTTATACGTATATACTCCTCCATAAATTAATAATCTTAATTTCCATAAGTTTACTGGTGGTAGAGCTATGACGGAGCTCGCGGGCGTAGGCACCACCGCATTACCTAATATACTTCCCGCTAAATGGTAGTGTGAAGCACTATCGAGTTCCAGTCAGGTCGTAGGTAATGTACGGCCCTGTAATTTCCGGCATAGAGGCAAAAACACCTTAGACCTCAGAAGTGGTAACGCATCTGCATTTTGACCTCTGGTCTTAGTGTGGGTGTCTATAGGCCGCAGTCATCACTTAACATCAATGTGAAATGCATGCTTATTTGCCACTTTTATTAAAAAAAGAATAATTTTTCAGGTACATATAAGTATATTAAAAAAAGAAAACATAAGTATAGCACATATAGTCGACTACCGGCGGCGGGCACAGGAGCCAAGCCACCGGTGGCTGGGGACCCAGTGAAAGGACCTTCTCAAAATACGCACCGTGTTGAGGAGTACTGCCTTCTGCGCCAGGCTAGAGCGAACCGTCAAGCGAGAGCGTCGACAGATGTTTATCGATACTCTTCGCTATAAGACCCTTTACCGAAATTACTATCGGCACAGTGATCGCCGAATCAACAGGCTACATGACGACAATCTCGTGTGCCAAATCGATATATTTAAGCTCTTAATCTTTCTCGGCTTTTACGAGATTCTCGTCATACGGAACAGTGATGACCACAATCATTGGGCGGCATTCCAGTCGATCCACCACCTCTATCAGGTCTGTTAGCTGAAACAGTCCCGTCATTAATGATTGATCGATCCCAGTATAATGTCACATGATCATTTTCGAGAACTGGATCAGGCGTGTAGAGAGCAAATAGTTGATGGATAATCTCGGCCGCTTGGTTATGTAAGTATTCGCCGATGGCAAGACTAGGACAGGACAACCAGAACCAATGTGCCTGAGAGACTCGTCAGGCCGGTGGCATGCCCGACATATGTCAACCGTGCCATCCCTCACTAAAAATTTCGATAGTCGTTTATCATGACAACTTCGTCCATAATTGCTCATACAGAAGCTTTAGTTTCCCCAAAGAGGTCGCCGAATCATTGCCAAGCAACGGACGCTGAGAGATCTACATCAGGCCCATGCAGGGTTCTGTAGAAATGTACCATATGTCATATACTCCTGCGGTCATTAGTTGTGTGTGACACTTGTAAGCACCACAGGTTTATGCCAGTTCTGCTTACCTAAGGACAGCGGAGTGAGTTTCCGTGGTCGATCGCCACCACGTCCCGATGGATCTTCTTATTATCTGTTCAAAGTATTATCTGAGATTGTACACCTTAAGCAGGTGTACAATCATCATCAAGTATCATGTAAAGACAAAAATATTCTAGATCAGAAACACTGCCGAGTAGGTACCTACTATTCATGACTCGGTATAGGTATCGAATCAATAAAGAACTAATTGTTCAACAGATCTAGATTTCGTGGCATACTTCCATCAGCCCATTTAGCTTTTGTTTACACAATTTGATTTTAGGATTCCTAAGTGGGGCACTTTCTCGTCAGTTTTGTAATTAACGGTGAAAATTATGTTGTTGCTAGTATTTTTATGCTCCGGTAAAGGTAGCTCTGTAAAGAAGCTCAAGGAGCGTAGCCCGTAGCATTTGTTAAAGGACTTACAGGTGTATAATGAGATTCGAGGGAACCTAATAAATGTCGGAACTCAAGAATCCACTAGATACCTATCATAATTAACTAGTGAATTACATATACTAACCATTTGTCCATAGGAGTCTCCAGTAGTCTCTACGTGACTCTTACGAAATGACCAGGCAACTTGTTTTGGCTAAGATCCACAATTATTATAGAGAGTTTGTAATTTTAGGAGCTTGGTTCTCCATGAGATCTGAAAACATTTTTATAGTTTGTCTTTCTACAAATTAAAATGTTTTTCGGGCGACGTTTATATCTATGAACCTGTTTATATGTATTGTTAAGAATTCTTACGACAACAAACAGTCATTTCTTACGATAAATTGCTATTTAATTGTCAGCTATTTATAATAAAACAATATTGATGATGCAAGTCGTTTATGTGTACATTATAAGTCCTCTATAGTTACACAATGCCTATCATTTGAAGATACCAGCAGACAACGCTCGTTGAAAATTGCCTTCGTATAACGCAGTTCTAACAACAAGGGTCATTGTCCTCAACACTTGCATGCATTTATCGATTTGTATTATTGCTTACAATAAATAAACAATACATATAAATGTAAAGAAACGGCATAAACACATTGAAGTGACAAAAATATTTTTAGTAAGTAGGTAGGTTATTGGCCGTTCAATTATTTCTTGTTTTCCTTCTGCACTTATTTTTGACCACTCTCATCACTACTCAATGGTTGACTGGAAGATAACGCCATATGGCATAAAGTATGCCATATGTACCTATGGTCAGGGAACTCTTTGCTTACCTATCCAATATCAATGAAATATCAATGAAATGCCAATGAAATACCAAAATGCATTTGTTACAAGTTGATACGAAAAAAAACGGCCAAGTACGTGTCGGACCACGCGCAGTGTAGGGTTCCGTAATTTTTAGGTTTGATTAATCTAATGAAAAAAATATATAAATATTTTCCTCTGGAGTTGTTCAAATATTTCGAGTATTACATTTAGTCGACCATTACTCGCAAACTTGTAAAGCCAACTTAGGTGTGATAGTTTTCCTTTTAATTTCTTTATATGAAGCTACTATTGCCGTAACGTTTGAATTTCTAACAATAATCGTTTAGTTGGTAGAGGGGGGGGAAACTTGACTCTAATGTAAATTGTCACTTTAAAGCTTAATACGTCACGAACAGTTAACTAAATCCAAAAATGATGTTAGCACACCCCTAACATTTTTGAGAGACCTATCCAACGATATCCCACACTTTAAATAGAAAACGAAAAATAAAAAATATTCGTGTGTTACGTACACCTACCCTAAATAATTTTAATTTTCATGTTTTTATTCTACCACTTTATAGGCGTGATTAAGGTGTATACTTGTGCCAAATTTCAAGTCTCTAGTACCAACAGTTTTTGCGCTAAACCGCGGACCGACAGACAAACAGACAGACGGACATAGCGAAACTCTAAGGGTTCCTTGTTTACTATGGAACCCTAAAAATAAGCACAAAGCTACAACTATAATAAATAACGTAAATAACAAAGTCGCGAGGATGACTTATCCTTTTATTTATTTAGAAGGCACTCACCCAAAATTGTTCAATATGATAAATCAGAAATTTTCTAACCAAGGCCTATAAAAATGAACATTTCGAAATGGTTTCGGTAGTACCACTAGTACCTATAATACCTAATAGATCGATAACCACCCCACGCGCGGTTATTTTATGGTGATACCCGTCTATTTTTGATGGTTGCTCAGAATAATATAACATGCGGCTACATCGACATATGAGGCCATTAATCGCTGTATACGCCCTGTAATTTCCGGCACAGAGACATAACATCTTAGGCCTCAGGAGTAGTAACGCATCTGCATTTTGACCTAGGTCTTTGTATGGGTGTCTATAGGCTGCAGTCATCACTTAACATCAATGTGAACTGCATGCTTGTTTGCCACATCCATTAAATAAATAATATATATATACTCGTAGGTAATGTCACCATTCTTACAATGTCACGGAGTCACAATAACTATCATCGGATAACGATGGCCTTTATTCGTCTTGTCCTATTGCCTTCTTATCTGCAACTAATGCCCTTCAGAGTGTTAAGGGTTTAAAATGAGAGCCCCAGTGACGGAGCTCGCGGGCGTAGGGACCACCGCATTACCTAATATACTTGCCGCTAAATGGTAGTGTTCAGCACTATCGTGTTCCGGTCAGGTGGTAATGTACGACCCTGTAATTTCCGGCACAGAGGCATAACACCTTAGGCCTGGGAACGCATCTGCATTTTGACCTCTGGTCTTTGTGTGGGTGTCTATAGGCTGTCGTCATCACATAACATCAATGTGAATTGCATGCTTGTTTGCCAGTTTCATAACATATTATATATGTGTGACATATGATGCCCGTTTATGGGCAGATTGTTGTCCAATTCTTAATTGTTTCAAGCTAGGTTTGTATACACGCAAATGAACTGTACAAATGCACAGAGGATTACGTAATACATTTAAATTGGCAGAATGTGTCTAATAAATATTTCAAGGTGTGATATTTTCCAAAGTTTACTTGGCCTTCGCCTTTTGATTGTTGACGATGACGCTACCTTGTCGCAGTCATAGGTATGTTTATACGTGCCGCGATTATACTATCTGACGTCATCAGTGGACTAACAAATACTTGCCTACTACAGAAAGCGATAAAACATGTGCTGCGTGATCTTCATAAATATACCAGCAAGACGCAAGTAGGAGTATTTAATGCAGATAACTTCGGTAGATGAGGTAAGCTCTAACTTAGGTACATAAGTAGGTGCAAAATTAGATATCTATGTATCAATCTACACAATATACCTATGTTATTTTATGGCGACTTACCTACCTACCTGCCCGGTAAGTATTAAGTTTTTTAACATAGAGAAATCTATGAAAAATTAATGATTCAACAAGATGTAACTGAAGGACTTTCTAAGTACCAACGTTGCGTTGTCAGGCGTCCCGCGGATGTCGGGAAATTTAAACGTCTCGGACGATACTGGCCATATCCCACTTTGGATGATTTTAAAGGTTTAGTAATTATTATTATAGAATACAAAATAAAAAATGACGAAAGAATTGTGGAAACACACGTCGATTCGACTCTACATTTTCTGTTTATGTGTGATTTTTACAAAAATGAAGACAGATGTAACTTTGTCACATCCAAAATTAATGATTACAATGCAGCTAAACAACCTACTTGAAGACATTTCGCGGGTAGGTATTACAATGAAGGAAGCAGTTAGATAGCTAGGTAGAATTATTTTATAGAGTTCAAGGGTCGACATGTGCTTCGCAATCTCTCGACTTAAAACCAGTATAAAATCATTCAGGCATAAGTTACTTACATTTATACTATAGATACAAGATCTAGCATTCTTGTATCCTCTTACCCATACATCTGTCATGACTTCTCAGCCTGTAACGCTTTCACGACCAAACCATCGATCCAATTTCAATGGAATTTTATACTGAGATATGATAGACATCTAGTTATTCTTGAAGAAGAAGGTCCTAGGCTTCCTTTTGAGCCAAAATCAAAAGCAAACGAATGGTAAGTAGGTATAGCTATATACCATTCGTATTACCCATAAAAGACGCAAACTTTCAATCAAAAAGCAAACGAATGTTAAGTATATAGCTAGAAATTTACCATGCGTTTGCTTTTTAAGCTCAAAAGGAAGCCTATGACCTCCTTCTTCAAGAATAACTAGGTACATATCTATCATATCTCAGCATAAAATTACATTAAAATTGGATCGATGGTTTGGTAGTTAAGTTAGTTAAAATTGTGTATGGTTTTAAGCAACTTGGCTAGAATTGTATCTTTTCAGTAAGTCTGGATACTTTTAGTGGCTCTGCAGACGCGACACAGATAACATTGCCAGTAGCGGTGGTGAGCACGGTGGTCATGCGGTCGCGATGACGCAGTGCCGGCGGCGCGGGTGGCGGGCGCCGCGCCGTCACGCCACCACCATCGCTCGGTGAACGGTGTGTTCCGAGCATAGATTATACAGTATGTTCCGAGGCACGACGCTGAGCGGCGCAACGCTCCATGCACGGCCTTCCTCACCTCACCGCGAAAACAAACTCGACTCAATTATCTCGCCGCGATAACACGGTATCAGTTTCCGATAAGTCACCAGTGATAATAGATAACCAAGTGGCCGACGCCTGTTTTACAGTGCAGCGATTATGTAAAGGTCTGAGCCGCGAGTTCTTCGGAGCTTCGATATGACTACGATGGCGGGGCCTCGTAAATCCGTCTCCATTCAGGACTACCCAGAACACCTGAACCCCTTCCACGAAGAGGATAACCACAACAAGATCAGATTCTGGACTATTGGACGGAAACTTAGTCGAACCAACAGCATTACATTTTCTGGCATCAAGGACCTGAAAAATTCATGGTAATTATGAATGCTCTTATCAAATCTTGGTGCAAATAAACCATTTCGAGGTTTATACGGGCTTTATGAATAGCTTTACACATAAAAGACGCAAACTTTTAATTGGTTTAGTTTTTTAGCATAAGTTACACAGAAAAGTATAGATAGATACCTTACCTATACTTTTCTGCTATTCTTGTTTCTGTCTGTTATTGATTTGGCCGTAGGTGCCTACTTGTAAAAGAGACTATGAATCAATCATAATATTATTACATAGGTAACTCGTATTATGTGTGTACCTATGTCGTCTAGAAGACACTTGTATTCTAATGTATACCTATCATCATTTAATGTATTTGCTTGCTTTTGGGCTGGCAAAGTGTTCCCTTATAGTACTTAGTTCTCTTTATTGCTCTCATGAGCTATTACTTAAATTGTACTAGTAAATAAGTGGACAAAATCCTGAGGCGGAGACCAGGAGACTCATAGCACAGGGTTTACCTAGTTTGAGCGCTCCTGTCTCCACAATACCCTGAGAAAAATGTTTAAAAAAAATAATTCAGTATAATTTTTAAAAATAAAATAAGTTTCATATGATGTATTTACCATAAGAAAACATTGTGG
The DNA here is from genome assembly GCA_036365455.1 of Macrosoma leucophasiata. Lineage (NCBI taxonomy): Eukaryota > Metazoa > Arthropoda > Insecta > Lepidoptera > Hedylidae > Macrosoma > Macrosoma leucophasiata. The sequence continues at coordinate 12,610,874 of JAWQUS010000009.1, read as the reverse complement.
AGAAAATAAATAAATTCTTATCTTATCTTATCTTATTTGTAATTAGGTAATGCTATTGCTTAGTTGGTGCTTACTTGATATTACTTATTACAAAATATTTTATATGGTTGCGTGTTTTAGGGCAATTAAACGATTTCTCGATTAATTAAGCTAACTGCAAAAATAGAAATCACGTTCAAAGGGATTCAATGTAGATTATTTGCGATCGAGAATCGAGATACATTCATTGTAGGTATATGGAATCGCACCCGGAAGAATTTGCATTTGCGGTCAAAGTGTCGACCCCCCATTGACCACAGCCTGAAGCTAGACTATATTGATGTATGGTACTTTCTTAAATGGATGTTAGATATTCTCCGTTACATAGGTATTAACCGTCCTAAATAAGTAACCTTGACGTGTGAATGATTTCAGTCGATATAAATAATTTTATCGCCAAACATTAATCATATGTGTACAGGTACAGTGTACTGTGTACAGGTAGTCAATGTAGATCAGTAGTAAATCTGCAAGGTTTTCCTTGATGAACATAATGAGCTGCAGTCGTTGAGAGCACGAGAAATATTTTCATATTTTCATGTTGTCAATCATTCAATTTAAGAGATATGTCATCATCACCATGATATAAAAAAATGCCAATGGATGGGATGGAAAAGTGAACGTTTTTAATGTATCCTTCCGCAAAAGTTTTCAGAAAACAACTAAGTAGATTTTGCTGAAACAAAGGAACCATAAGAACAGTTGTTTTGATTATGCGAAACTAATTCGAATCATAACTTCATGCTTGTATGACAACTTATTTATTATTGGTCATGGTTTTTGAAACCCATAAATAGCGAATCTATTGACATCACAAACTACAACGGGGTTTTTAACATGGAAATTCTGAAATATTCTGTAATGGAAAACGTCCAATATAATTTAACTATCCGCCCTGTGAATCTAGTCCGGGATCATAAGTCTAGCAGTAGTAATTAATATGATTAATACCTCATTAACTATTATAAACATTGACACGCCATACAATTAACAGGCAAAGAGACCGGGACTATCTAGACACAACAGCAGAGTTCTTATCATCCTTTTTATTGAAGCTGAAATACTTCCATATAACATTACGTAAAGGCAAACACCAGCATAACTTAGTGTTTCTATTTATTTATATTGTCCGATTAGTCTCGGGATATATGACCAAACAACATCACATATAGGGTACTAAATGAAAAGAAAGAATGAAGTAAAATAATTAAAATTCAAGGGAACTTTCCAAGGATAGAGTTACTGTACCCCGTAATTGCATAATAATATCTAATGCTGCTTACATGCTTTTACTATTTTCACATAGATGTAGTATTATTTTCATGTATTATTGATATGTTATCAATAACGAGCCAATGTAAACCTACCTATTTAAATTGGTTAGCTAGAATGGAACTCTTAATGACTCAGCAGTCAATTGTTACAAACAATATTGTGTTTTGTGTGACAATGTAGTTTAAATAAATTTAAGCACGAAGAAAGAAAATTCTATTTTAACGCCTATCTTCTGTATGAAACCTGCGGTTTTGAATAAGGTTACGGATCCTTAATAATTAATTTGTTTCTTCTCTCTAATATTTGGATTGCTTGACGATGACTTACAATTTTTTTATGATCTTTAATAAGTATGTTCGTACATATGTGAGCGGGTAATGTAAGTGCTGTTAGTCATTTATTTTTAGCGTTGATGTCAGTATACCTATATTTAATTTTGTGCTCACTTGTAAACAATGAAGGAATCCTATCATTAAATATGACTCAGTTTTTCGTTGCATATTATCCTAATTAAATATTTTCAATTTTGCATCGGGACCAAAAATATATGTGTGAATCGGCGTGTATGTATGAAGAGAATGATGAAGGTAGACGAGGCACGAGAGGTTTGTTAGAACCGGGATGTCTGGCGCTCTACACTCTCTGCCTACCCCGTTAGGGACCCGGCGTGAAGATACATACATACATACCAAAAATATATCTCCTTGCACATAGGAAGAACATGAAACTTCGTATTTTGTATTACAAAGCACTGATTAGTAATCTACGTAAATTATCTCTGTTTAAATAATGGTGAATAATAAGATGCAAGTAAAAAGTATGTTGTTGAAATACTCACATCTCAAATGTGAGGATCCTCTCAAATGTGAGGATCTCCTCTCTGATCCTTGCAACAAAAAAAAGTACTGCTCACCTAAGGCTTATTAATAAGACATACACCTAAAGTCTGTGATCGTAGGTAACTGAGTTGTGAATAAAATTGTGCAGTTGATACAGAAAATGTATGGAATCTTAAAATAAACTCTATCAATCATTCCGTGCGCACTATTACGGATCAGCTCCACATTGAACTATGCCATTATATTTATTAAACAATATCTTTGATTTTAATCAAATGCGTAGGGACGTTCTTCATCAAATATTTTTTTTATATTTAAAGTTGTAGCGGTCAATTCAACGTCTCTACAATGAGAGTCTAATAACAATTTTGTAGAATGTAGAGTCTACATCATTGTTTTTACATCATTTGTCATTATTAATTAGATTAAATCTTAATTTATTATAATAGTTTTAGCAAATTCTTTTAGATTTTTTTGTTTTTTTTTTTATAGCAAGTTTTTTGTGGCCCAAGCTATAAAAAACAATAGGTGATTAAGTAGATATATTTTTTCTAAAGTTGGCAATATAAGTATGTTTAACAAACAAGTAAATACCGCAACATACATTTTATTGAATTAGCCTTCACGATTACTTACTACGTAGAGTGAGATTATTTTACAATTTATTGTTGGTTATCAACAACAACTACAGTAGGTAATATAATACGAGTACATGCATCAAAAAATAACTGCTACGTCCTCTGTATAAGTATGAGTTATTACCAGTATACCTATATACTGTATAGTGCGAACGATACGATCAAAGTTCAGAATTCAGAAGCAAGTCAGAGGTAGGTACAAAATATAAAACAATGTATCCTACATACGGTGGAATATTAGGTAGATATTATAAAATGAACAGAACAATGCTCATCTTTTGCAATCGCATAAGTAGGTAGGTAGGCACTTGGCTTGTCGAACTGTGTAAATTAAATACATTATCGCACAATGATCTATGCTATACCTATAATGAAAGTTGAAGTAAGTATTGCTAATGATAGTACTTTTTTTTCTAAATTAGGCGTTTCTTAAAGGTCTGAATGACTGTAATTTTATTTACCTACAGATATTTTTTTAATAAAATAGTTTACCGTACATTGATATACAAAATACCTTGCCTTAGGAATTAATGACAATAAAAAGGTATCTGTATCTAAAAAACGCGAAATTGTAAGTAATAAGATACCAAATCCTTAAAAACTTCTGAGAACTAGATTGATAACTTTATTATTCTGGATTAAATAAATTTAAGACATTTTTTTTCTCATTATTCTTTAGACCATGCAAACTCACGTGCGAGTTAGAAGAACGAGTGCGAGAAAGGAAACAATAAAAAAACGCGAATTACATTAATAACGCTTAGTGCCTCTTCAGTATACCTGTATTAACTGTCTCGTTTGTAAATGTTAAGATTTTTTTTTCTTTTTTAAAGTTATTTTTAGTTTTACTTGTATATTGCTACATAGCTTTAACTTTAATTTAGTACACCCTACCTGCTTCTTCATTTATTATCCTATACCAGGTTGCCTGGAAGAAATCGATGCCTGAGCGATAAGGCCGCCCACTGTACCATTTTCTGTAATTTCTGTTTTTTGTTATGTCTTTCCTGTTTACTGGTGTACAATAAAGAATATATATAATAACGTAACTTACCTAAAAAAATTACGACAATTAATTACACTTATTACAATGGAATAGATTTCAAAATTAATATTTCATGACAATTTGATACGGATTTACTAGGTAGTACTGGGTAATATTGGCTGTTCCCGCGTTATCAGGATGATCCTGAAGAATAAACAAACAAGTTGATAAAGACACCAATCCAAAAAAATGTCCATTCGAAAAACGTTTTCAGAAATATTATTATAAAACATTGTTCATAGCACAGATATTGTCTTTTTGGCAATCATTGTAATTATAAAAAAATAACCGTATAAATCATATTTAACATGCAATTGTTAAAATTAAAAGATCATGGAGAGATTTGCTACAAAGTTTTCAAAAAAAGGTGTAGGTATCTAATGTGTAACTTCTTTGAAATGTTATCTGAAAACATTGTTCAATTGTTTTTATATTATTTCGCATTAACACATGCTTGCAAGTAGGCCGCGAGTTCGAGTCTCGCCTGAAGTCAAATTTTTCTTTCCATTTTTCTTTAAATAAAACAGTGTTCAATGTTTAAAATATTTTTAACGTTACTTCACGCCTTTTAAACCTGGAGGGATAGGTCACGACATAACGTCTCTACACGAGACTGTGTCTTCTGTTTTTGTGAATTATGGTACGAAATTCGGGGAATACAGGCGTGAAGATGTTGGCAGACGTAAATGCTTAAATTCAAGCATACCTACATGCAACTTACGATTCGCCAATTACGTTTTTATCTATCTATATACGTAGGTGGTGATCACATCTCCGGGCACATCACCAAACTCCGCGGGTAGTATGTACCAGGAAATTTCCCAAAAATGAATAAAAGTAAATAGGTATCCGGAGATCGATCTCAGGTGGTCTAGTGGTAGCTAAACATTTAAATTTTACAATATAATACTTCAAACGCTTAAAATGGCTTAAATATTAAAAAACGTACATTTCTGCAATACTTAAAATTAAATTTATCTGAATACCGATCTAGTGCGGTGCAATAACTGTTAGTTGCGAAATATTAACCAATGTTCTACATTCGGAAAAGATAAATGTGTTGTGTAGACATTATGTTAAGAAACGAATTGCACGAAGACTGTTTACTATAAGCACTAAGTTGTACTAGTCAATGTAGGTATAGGTTTCCTTTTATAAAACAAATAAATAGGTATGTGCATAGTTGGTTTGTTATACATATTGGCCTGCAGAATGCAATAAATCATGAAGAACACATTTGTGGTTGAACCAAAAACAAACACTATTATTCTTATTAAGATGACTTGATAATTATATCAGGTATTTTCTCTTTTTTATTATCTCTAAGCTTCCTTGCACCTAAGTCCGTTAATAAGTCGTATCTGTTGGAGTTTTATTAGAGTTGAATCTGTGATTAGTTGGTAGGTATAGAAAACCGTTGTATATCCATCCACCACTTACTCATGGCAGATATATTAAATGTAAGATGTAAGTACATATATTAAATAGAATATTTTTTTTTTCTAATATATGTAGATCATATTTTAATACCACATAAGTAAGTAGGTATTTTAACGAATGCCACCCATACACATATTGACTCTACATTATTGTACAGGTGCATCCATGATAGGCTGGTTATGTTTATTAGTCGATAGTACGATTAGGACTCGCCACGTTAAATCCGAGACATACCTACTACTATATCTCCAAGATAATCACTAAGTACAAGCAACTAAGTAAAACAGTTAGTTGCGTTTATTTTAATATGAAATTCGCTTTCTTTTTGGTACCATCTGATCATATTTGAACGGCTTATAATAAACAATGAATTCACCGTGTACAAAACGGATAACGTGAGTCACCTGTTTACCGAAAATCTGATAAAATGCTTAAGAGAATGCCCAAGTAGGTCATGTGGGTGCCCATTATTGTTTGGTTAGAGCAGCATCAAGCCATTCATTATCACAACCTAGTCTGCCTACATTTCGAAGGTCGCAACCTCGAAATACTTACATTTGCATCTAAACGTCGTCACGATGAAGTGAAACAACAATGTGTAATTAAAACCAAGTAAATAGTTTGGGGTTTAATTTACTGATTGCTAAAAACAAATACCTAGGTAAATAGAAGACCAAACAGTTTTTATTTTCTCATTTCATAAGTAAATTGTGTACTTAGTTCTTTATAATGAAGATGGGCCAAATATACTTCATTCTATTTCATATTTCTATTTTAATTCATAGTTTCTAACGTTGTTCATTTGTTTATAAGCGTAATCTTCGGAAATACTGATCCACCCACGATCCACCGATGAAAATTCTTTCACTAACAGAAAGCGACTCTATTCAGGAGCTCTAAAGGCTATAGGTACTTTTTATGATTTACAATAAAAAAACAGTGGTAAATAATAAGTAATATATTAAATAAATCAAATCTAAGAAAAGCGGGCGAGAAATAATAAAATCGATTAATTTTTAAACTAACATTATTTTATTTTTTGGTGAACATGTTTTATGGAACCTTTTTTTTTTTCAATAATACGATTTTATTTTTAAGCAACAACCTTGCACCAGTAATTAAATAAGGCAATAAATGTATCTACTTGTATTATGACCCTTATAGGAAATGCCGATTTTCTCTTCCAAAAAACATCGTGTCAGCGAGAAATTATAATGGCTGATAGTAAAAATCTGAACATCGGGGATGTTGGTCATGTTGCATGTTGGTACAATTGATAAATGATGTCAATTGACAAAATGAATTTGGCGTTGGATTTTCCTTAATTTTGAAGATAATTTCAAAAAATGTTTACAATCGGTCCGCATTAGATGCATTTATTTACCTTACGCTGCATGCGCGCATGGTCCATGGGCAGTCGTTAAACCTTGTCGGAGGCCTTATGGGCGGTTTGAAAAACATTGACAGCGGGTTGGCCACTAACCCTTATCTACACCAACCCGCATTGGAGCAGAGTGGTGGAGTAAGCTCCAGGCCTTCTCCTAAGAAGGGGAGAGATTCGTACCCAGCAGTGGGACGTATCAAGGGTTGCCATTATCACTATTATATTATTACCTTAGGCATTTTATCCTTATTTCTATAAATAAAGAATCTCAACGAAACATACTAACGCATCAAATGTCAATTTGTCTACGTGCTACTTACGTATTTTAATTGAAACGAGTTTTTGATGGGTAGGTAAGTAGGTATAATAACTGACTTTTGTAGATTGATAAGAACCCAAGCGTAAGTTACCTGCTGAGCTATTATTTTCTTTTTTGGTCTATGTGAATTGATGCTCACGGTGCGGTGTTGGAGGTAGAGCTCCAATGACATAGCAGCTCTACTATGTGTGTATCCAGCCAGTGACATAGGTCGCGGACGTAGACACACCGCATTACCTAATCTACTTGCCGCTAAAAAGTAGGTAGTGTTAAGCGCTATCGTGTTCCGGCCAGGTGGTGGTGTACCTACAGTCCTGTAATTTCCGGCACAGACTTAACTTTACATCTACCTACATTATCTTGATGTAATCTTTTGATGTAATGTTTATAGGTTACGCAATGTACTTACTATCAACGTGAACTGCATGGTTGTTAGCCACTTCATAACATATAAAGAACATACTGAGTAACCGACAATAAGTAGGTAAGTAGTTAAGCACCAAAGGACCAAGTAATATGACCCTCCGTTGTCCCCGTGATTTCTACCTAGAGGAAAAGGATATTGGACTAGAATCAGGAGCGGTAACATAACACATTTGCATTTAGGTACACGTTAATGTACTTACCTATGTATTTAACTAAAAATAATATAAATCTAAAATTTTTTTAACTTATTTACTTAAGTACCTAGATCACAATGTCACATAATTCAGTAGGTATTATTTACTTTAGAACGCAAAATAATTACTTATGTAGGTATACCTACTTTCCTAAGTGATATGCTATCAGATAAAAACTAGATTAATTACCTAAAGGTACATATATGTACACATCAACTTAATAAATTTAATTTAGAATCGTCTGTAGCCCGCGCTTCCCAAAATCGACTCACAAGTTTATTTTTATTACAAACTAAATTAAAATAAAATAAAATTAGTTGACTTAGGTAATAGTAGGTCCCCCGAGGGTTGCCGCCTTGTCGTGGCGGGTGGGCTTAGTAGTCGGTGGTTGTCCCCACACCGGGGAAGCTAAGACGAACCCAGCGAGGGAGCGGCGTTTGGCGTGGTTCTGCCTGTCACTCGCTGCTGTCGTGAGGAGGCTGGGGAGGAGGTGTAACCCATTCCCCAGCCGCTTAACGTTGAGTCCCGCTCCTTCGAGGCCGAACTGTGTGCCTGAGCCCTTCCACGCATCTTGGGACGCCTGGTGTTGTGAGTGGTTTGGGCAGGGACCGCCGAATTTGATAGTTATTTCGAGGTCATACATTAATTACCAATTAACCGGAACACTAACATTAACTCGAGGTTAACTCCGACACTGGAACTCCTAACACCTAGATATTAAATTATTTTCTAATAAATAAGTATAGGTCCAATCCTTTTCAAGGATGGTACTATCTTAGGAGGTACAGTTAAAACCTATAAAACTATCGTTCGTAGTTTTATAGCACAGCTTTAAAACACGTGAGTTATAAACAAACTGTTTATGTAGGTATGTTTGACATAAATGCTCTAGGTCACCCTCGAAGATAAAACGAGAATTGACCCGTTCTTGAACCACTGCTATTACCCTTGCAACTATCGTGTGCTTAATTAGTTATTTACCGATAAGATAATATAATTTTTAAATCACTACTCACTTAATTCAATTTCTCTATAAATACTGTAGCTACCTTTTAGTAAAAAGTTTCATTTAAAATCCGTTTTCTTTAATTAAAAGATTTTTTAAATCTAACAACAGCCTAATGAGATATTCTCGTGGGTTCTAAAGTTATAAATTTGAAAAAGTAACGCATAAGTAGGTATCTACCTACAACTAACGTTTCTTAAAGACCAGGGAATTAAAGTAGGTATGTTTTATTCACAAAGGTTGTCCACATCGCTATATTAAACAGCATATCAAATGGACAGATATCAAAACAACTATGGTCAAAGCAAAGCAAACGAGCTGGTCGTTCATCCGACCGTCAGTCACGGCGCAATTGTGACCGCTCAAGTGGAATCAAGTGCACTAAACTTCCATTACTTTTGTTAGCATCGCGCCTACAGACATCCGTGAATTGGACAGAGCCCCCGATAATAACGGACATTTGTCCAAATATAATGACCTATCGTTTATCCACCCACTTCATAATTGGCCCAAATTTTTCTGTACAACTTCTATCTTGTACATTGAAGAGGTTGGCTATGATTTGGAGAGAAAGGCATTTCTCAGGCTATAGCTATAGGTTAGTTATCTAAAGTGTCCGTACCAAAACTTTTTAATACGATAAAATGTAGGATCATAAACTGAATCGTAACATCATGTACATAAAAAAAAAATACGCTTACACTCACAGCCCCACAGTAGGTATAAACCTGTGTCGTGGGTGCCGTTGTACACATACATCACACACACACAAACACCCAGACCCGAAACAAATATCTGTAGGCCATACAAATATTTGTCTCGGTGCGGGGATCGAACCCGCGACCCTTCGAATCAAACGGTCATCTCACACCGCTGGACTAACCGGCTCGTCGATAAGAAGAGATAAGAAACGAGATAAAGCCTAGATACATCACTGCGGTTCAGTTTCATAATTGAATAGGTAAGTACTACTAAAGAGTTCAGATTATGATCTGGTCCAGGCCGCAAAATGCCAACTCTGTTATAATTTTATGTTTTTAGGAATAGAAGAGAAAATAAATCTAACAATGCCTTTTCGAATTTAACTTTTGGATCTGCCAGTCGGTCAGGCTGTACCTCCCTATATTCCCTCCCTGATTAATTTAACGGAAGGGTTTGATAGATTTTTGACAAGATTGTAATCTCAAGATACCTAAAGAAAATGTAGACTAATCTACCTGTTGTAAGATCGATATATTACCTACATACCTACTTAGATACTAGTGCAAATTTCAAATCAGTACACCTAAAGTATAGTTCCACCACCAACAAGAACCGGCGCCGTAATTTCTGTCTCATATTATGCAAAACAACCGAGGCCTCGAAGAAGAGGCAACGCATCTGCATTTTTAACCGACTTCAAAAAAAGGAGGAGATTCTCAATTCGTCTGGATCTTTTTTTGGTTTTTTTATGTATGTTCACCAATAATTTGAAAACGCTTGTACCGATTTGTTTATATTTTTTTGTTTGAATGGGTGCGCCTTTATAGTTGGCCCATTGTAACCATGTCAATATGTGACGATGAGATCCTGGAGAAATCGAGGGAACTCCTCAAATTTCATAGCGCACTTGGAAAGATTTTCGATATTTTTTATGGTAATAACCATCCATATGAACTGCGTGCTCGTTTGCCACCTTTATAACATAAACAAAACAATTAGGCACGTACGTCATGTGAACGAAACCTTTGTGAACAAAAACATTTTAACTTTTCAGGTCACTGCGGTCGTTTATGAGGAAAGGAAAGAAGAGCGAGAAACCGAGCGCTACGTCACAAAGCAGTAATACAAGCCACCATGTTAACGGAGACGAGAGTCCTGTGGTATTCAGGCGTGCCTTACAATGTAAGAGGAAGTCAATTATTTTAAACCTACAGCGACGGACTGGCCATATAAGTCGAGGTGGCGTTTGACAGCCGGGCTCCAGCCTACTCCCCCAACGATTCTGTCTAGCGGGACTTGCGACAAGCACCTCTATCCATTCTTATACCCGGTCGTGTGAGGAGCCACCGAGCCGACTCTGTAAACTAAACTTTTCTTTCCAGCGTATTTTCACATGAAAGTCAACCCAGGCCACACAAGGAGCAACGTTTTGTCATTATTGTATTTTGTTGTTGTTTATTAACTTCAGCTATCGATTTACCATCACGAGTAAGTCTGGCCAGATTCAATCCCGCGAATATAAATTAAAATGTAGTTGGAAATCGGCTTCGGCTTTGTATGCCTTCGGAGGTATTTATGGACAAGTTTATTTAACTAGGTACAAGAAGCCTTAAAACAGATGTAGCAACTGTTATTTTTCAGGCCAAGGAACTTATACACAATCGATATTTAGCAATTGGTAAGTTGATTAGTATTTGTTGTGACAAAGACCATTTACAATTACCCAAATAGGTATGCATAAAATTCTTAAATTATCGCTCTTGGCTTGGGTTACCATCCGTCCGGATTAGTCCGGACATGTCCGGACTTCTAGACCTTTGTCCGGTCCTACCTATTGTTTGTCCGGGTTATTATTTACATGGAATATGAGGAATAAACTTACAAAATATGTAGTACCAAATAATTGTTTAATCTTTATTAACTTCCCACTCATATTTTTAACGTTGTATTGAATCATCAACAATGATCTGACCGTCTCATCTGATATAATCTGATCTTCTTATAAAATATCCGAACTTTTTTTGAACTGTAAGGCTTTTTGTCAGGATTTTTAAAATTTCTAAATTGTAACCCTACAGTCTTGGCTAACTTGGGATTTGGGATACCTAAAAATATAACAGAACTATATACATAACAAGGCTAGATAAGTACTTACTTTTAATTATTTTGTTGCTCTTTTTACTCAACAAAACCGATACCCAATTAAAACAACGGTCAAAGACCTTCACAGTCTTTGTCCTGTATTAACTTTGATAAAATTAAATGAGATATTGTTTCAAGGCAGTGAAAAAAAAATTAACCGGAATGAATTTTAAATAGGTAGGTACAGGTGCATTCATTTTATGAAAAGATATCAATCAAATGATTTTTAATCTTTTGTATGACTGCAAGGGCGATATTGATTTAAAAAGAAATAGGTGTTACCCGTGATTTACGGACTCTTGGAAATATACATTAATGAATTTGGAAAACTACTTAGTTCAACATGTCCTAGTCCAAAAACCATAAGGTGCCCGTGTGATCAAGCGGCCAGTTCCCTGATAGTGTATATATAGGTTCTTTATTTTACCTAGCATATTAATAAACTAGAAACCTTAGGTATTCTAAGGTTTATTTCTAAGGAATCTCGAAATGTAAAATGGAGGTAGAGTAGACCGCCGGCGTGGCGAAGAAGTGAAAGTGGGAGTGGGAGTACTTTTATACTGATAATTAAAGCAATTCGTGCAAAATTATTGCACGAATTGCTTTAATTATTCACTAACTCCAAAAATATCAAGAATGCTACTCTCTGAATATATTTAACAGTGTACAAATAATATTTGATTTCCTCGCGTGTACAACACTCCCAACTTCTTCTTCCTTCCTTTCCAGCTACCGTGTTCACGGGCAGACTAATTCGATGTTCAGTCTGGTCTTATATAGCTGTGACAGAACAAAACCCTAGTGCGATGTAAACTACTACTTACTAGTTAAACAGCTACTATATTTAACAGCGATACCTATAATTTGCAGACGCATCAATGTCGGGTGCACGCAGTACGGTAGGGTCCCCGGAGCGCGGAGACCGCTACGTGTACGGGGGTTCTGTGACTCCGCTGCCGCGATCGCGCTTCCAAGAGCGCTTGCGAGCTTCGCACCAGGATGTCAATACTCCTAAGTATGTATTTATATCTATTAGGTGGATAGGAAAAGGAATACTAGAGAAGCCGGGGTTCTCAGCCTATTACAGCTGTCATGAGAAACATCACATTTTTGGAACAGGTTTCGTCATAAGCAAACGTATTAAACATTTAGTGATCGACTTTCATCCAATTAATGAGCGTATATGTAAGATCCGGCTAAAAGGCAGATTTAAGAACTATACTATCATTAATGTACATGTGAAGAAACAGATCCAGAAGATAAGGAAGTCTGGTACCATGATGTGGAAGACATCTACTCCAATTCCCCAAAGGGTGACATAAAAATCATAATTGGGGACTTCAATGCAAAGGTTGGAAGGGAAGATGTATACCTGCCAACTATAGGCCAACACAGTCTGCATGAGGAATGCAATGACAACGGCACTCGGCTCGTCAATCTAGCAACATCGTTAGGTATGGTGGTGGGCAGCACGCGTTTTTCGCATAGGAGTATACATAAGATCACATGGCTCTCTGCAGATGGTATCACGCGTAACCAAATAGACCATATTCTAATTGATGGTAGACACTGCTCTGATCTTCTCGACGTCAGAACCACAGAGGTGCAAACATTGATTCTGACCACTACCTAGTCGTATGCAGGATTAGGGCGCGCATCTCGCGATTTAAATACACAAAGGAAAGAAAGTTCAACACCCTGCAGCTGAAAAAGAAACAAGGGATCGAATCAAAGTATGGGGATACTGTTTGTAGAGAATAATTAGAACTTGGGGAGAGAGACAGTAATGGTGATCCAAATGAGACCTGGAGAGATCTTAAATTGGTAATAACTGTGGCTGCAAATTAGATTCTTGGGGTAGAGGAGAGACCAAAGCGTAATGGTTGGTTTAATGATGAGTGCCAAAAAGTCACAAACATGAAAAATGAAGCGTATCTACTACTGCAACAGAAGTACACCCGCAGACGTAGGGAAGAGTATCAGGAAAGCAGAAGAAATGAAAAACATCTACATAAGAAAACAAAACGATTGCACGAACAACAACACCTGAAAGATATTATATAAGCCTACAGCAAAAAAGAAACGAGACACTTTTACAAGGAAATTAAAAGAGGGAGAAAGGAATTCAAGCCCAGAACGATTGCCTGCAGAAGTAAAGACGGAAAATTGCTAAACGATCGGAATGATATTATGAAAAGGTGGTCAGAGTACTTTCAAGAGCTGCTTAACGGTACTAATGGTACTCAGTCATACACTACCGAAGACCCACTACTAGAGGAGTTGGATAACGATGATACTCCAAGACCTACTCTAGAAGATACTAAATTCGCCGTGCAACAACTAAAGAATAACATGGCTCCAGGTGGCGACAATATTCCGGGTGAGTTAATAAAGTACGCTGGTGAGCGCTTTGAGAAGGAGCTCCACAAGTTGATTCTGCAAATCTGGAATAAAACATCTATTCCCGAAGAGTGGAACACTGCTGTAATCTGCCCTCTACATAAAAAAGGTGACATACTGGATTGCCAGAACTACCGGGGTATCTCACTGTTAAACACCGCGTACAAAGTGTTTTCACACATTCTCTTTAATATACTACAACCGTACCGTTTTCGTTAGGAGAATACCAATCTGGCTTCCGGTCTAACCGATCCACAATAGATCAAATATTCTCCCTGAGGCAGATTCTTGAGAAGACTCTTGAGTTTAACATCAGCACACACCATCTATTCATCGACTTCAGAGCGGCATATGATAGCGTGCACCGTAGTTTTCTGTACCAGGCGATGGCTGAGATCGGTATCCCGTCTAAATTAATCTCTCTGACCAAAATGACGTTGATGCACTCTCAGAGTGTTGTAAAGGTTCAAAGGGATGTGTCAGAACCGTTTAAGACTAATGATGGCCTCAGACAAGGTGATGCACTGTCCTGTCTTCTTTTCAATATTACCTTAGACAAGTGCATTCGCGACTCAAAGATCGAAATTGATGGCAACATATTCCTGAAGTCTATACAAATACTAGGGTATGCGGATGACCTGGATGTGATAGGTAGAAACTCACCTGCAATGGAGAATGCTTACCGTGCCCTGGTAAAATCATCTGAAGAGGCCGAATTTAAAGTCAATGTGAAGAAGACTAAACATTTGAAAACTTCAAAAGAACTGCTTTCAACACCGTCCCAATATCACTATTGATACCAGCACCTTTGACTGTGTAAATCAATTCGTTTACCTCGGCTCTCTAGTAAGGAGTAACAATGATATATCTTCAGAAATAAGCAGGCGAATTATGGCGGCTAATAAATGCTATTTCAGTTTGCTAAGATATTTCCGTTCAAAAATTATCTCAAAAAACATTAAAATCCTTCTTTATAAAACTTTACTAAGGCCGATATTGGAGATATAGGGCTCTAAAGTGTTCGCCAAGATCTGTCCTTAGGGCAAAGCCATCTCACTAAGCTGAAGACAGAGGACAACAGAATCGCCTGAGCTTGCAGAAGAGATCGAACGGTTTTATGGACAGTTATACACGACAGTGCGACCACCTGTTAACAGTCCGGCGGCAGATCCTAGAGCCGGACTGACCCGACACTACACCGAAGATATCCCGGACGTCAGTCTAGACGAGATTAGTACGGCTCTCAAACAGCTCAAAAACAACAGGGCGCCGGGTGATGATGGAATCACTGCTGAACTCCGTTCCGTTGAAGCTCTTCAGTTGATGTTTAATTCCGTCATATCTGAGGGCAAAACGCCACAGGCGTGGCACAGAAGTGTGGTGGTACTGTTCTTCAAAAAAGGTGACAATACCCTTCTTAAGAACTATAGGCCCATCGCACTTCTAAGTTACGTCTATAAGCTGTTTTCGAGAGTGATTACAAACCGTTTATCTCGCAGACTCCCGAACAAGCCGGGTTCCGTAAAGGTTTTAGCACCATAGACCACATACACGCTCTGCGGCAAGTTATACAGAAGACAGAAGAGTATAACCAGCCCCTATGTCTAGCGTTTGTGGACTATGAGAAAGCCTTCGATTCGGTCGAGATTTGGGCTGTGCTAGTCACTCCAGAGGTGCCAAGTCGACTACCGATACATCGAGGTGCTAAGGAGCTTGTACGAAAACGCCACTATGTCGGTTCGCCTTCAGGACCAGAGCTCGAAACCTATCCAACTGCAGCGAGGTGTGAGACAGGGAGATGTCATATCACCGAAACTGTTCACTGCTGCATCGGAAGATGTCTTCAAGCTTCTGGACTGGAACGGACTCGGTATCAACATTAACGGCGAGTACATCTCCCACCTCCGATTTGCGGATGATATCGTAGTCATGGCTGAGACCCTGGAAGACCTTGGCACAATGCTCAATGGCCTCAGTAGGGCCTCCCAACGAGTGGGTCTTAAAATGAACATGGACAAGACGAAGATCATGTCGAATGTCCTCATTACGCCCACTCCTGTTATGGTCGAGGGTACTACACTCGAAGTTGTTGACGATTATGTATACCTGGGACAAACGGTCCAGTTAGGTAGGTCCAACTTCGAGAAAGAGGTCAATCGCCGAATCCAACTCGGATGGGCAGCGTTCGGGAAGCTGCGTTATATCTTCTCGTCCAATTTACCGCAGTGTCTGAAGAAGAAGGTCTTTGACCAATGTGTGTTGCCAGTGATGACATATGGAACTGAAACGTGGTCGCTCACTATGGGCCTCATAAGAAGGCTCAAGGTCACTCAGAGAGCAATGGAGAGGGCTATGCTCGGAGTTTCTCTGCGAGATCGAATCAGAAACGAGGAGATCCGCATGAGAACCAAAGTAACCGACATAGCCCACCGAATAGCGAAACTCAAGTGGCAGTGGGCAGGGCACATAGCTCGCAGAACTGACGGCCGTTGGGGCAGAAGAGTTCTGGAGTGGCGACCGCGTACCGGAAGACGAAGCGTAGGCAGGCCCCCCACGAGGTGGACCGACGACCTGGTGAACGTCGCGGGCAAGCGTTGGATGAGGGCGGCCCAGGATCGTTCGTTGTAGCATTCTTTAGGGGAGGCCTTTGTTGAGCAGTGGACTTCTTTCGGCTGAAATGATGATGATGATGATGATGAAGGCCGATATTGACATACGGATCCGAATGCTGGGTTTTGAGCAAAAAGGACGAGAACGCTATTCTAGTCTTCGAACGCAAGATTCTGAGGCGCATTTTCGGGGCAGTATTGGAAAATGAGATATGGCGAACTCGATACAACCAAGAGCTCTACCACATGTATGATGAACCTAATGTCATTAACATTATTAAAATTGGACGCCGACGATGGGCAGGACATGTGGAGAGGATGGATGACTCCAGAACACCTAAACGTCTACTGACTGGTAAACCGGGCGGGCGAAGAAACCGAGGCAGACCTAAACTCAGATGGCTAGACGGAATAGAGCAGGACCTGAGAACGCTGGGCGTAAGGAATTGGAGAGAAAGAGCCAAAAACAGATCGGACTGGAAGAAAATTCTTAACCAGGCCAAGGCCCACCGTGGGCTGTAGCGCCTTAGATCATCATCAATGTCGGGTGCACGCAGTACGGTAGGGTCCCCGGAGCACGAAGACCGCTACGTGTACGGGGGTTCTGTGACACCGCTGCCGCGATCGCGCTTCCAAGAGCGCTTGCGAGCTTCGCACCAGGATGTCAATACTTCTAAGTATGTATTTATATCTATTACACTACCAGAAAAAAAAATCGACTTAAAAAAAAATCTATACTTCAAAAACCCGTAACAAAAAAAAATATAATAACAGCACACAAGTTGCTTAGGTGATACACATGGTTGCAAAACGTTGCGTAGGAGCTGAGTTTTATATCTATACAAATAAATAAAATTGGAGTGTCTGTTTGTAATTGTAATATTAAATTAAACCGCTTTTTACTAAATGCATATGTATGTATACACGGAACATATACCAGAACCACATTTTTTGTCTGTCTGTCTGTTTGGCGGGGCTAATCTTGGGAACGGCTGGACCGATTTTGACGAGACTTTCACTGGCAGATAGCTGATGTGACAAGGAGTAACTTAGGCTACTTTTATCTCCATACATACATACATACCTACATACAAATAAGTAGATTGGAGTGTATCCGACTTTGACGGGACTTCCACGGGTAGGTAGCTGATGTTATAAGGAGTAACTTAGGCTACTTTTATCTCCATACAACCATACATACATACATACCTACATTTGACATCCTTACACGAATTTGAGTGTCTCCGATTTTGACGGGTCAACGGGGACGGCTACTTTTATACTAGCTGCGCCCACGACTTCGTCCGGGTAGATACTGAACGATCATATTTTTTCTCACGTGGACGAAGTCGCGGACACAGCTAGTTATAAATAAGCATAGCTAAATAACTGGCTAAATTTGTTTATAGTGCAGTAGTGATGTAAGTATATAAAATATAGGTATGGATATTTCATTTTATAGTTTAAACGTAATCTATACAAATAAATAAAATAGCATTGTCTGTTCGTAATATTAATATTAAAATAACCACTTTTTACTAAATGCATATGTATGTATACACGGTACATATACCAAAACGACATTTTTTACAATTTTTGTCTGTCTGTCTGTCCGTCCGTCCGTCCGTCGGTCTGACTGTCTGTTTGGCGGGGCTAATCTTGGGAACGGCTGGTCCGATTTTGACAGGACTTTCACTGCCAGATAGCTAATGTAATAAGCAGTAACTTAGGCTACTTTTATACTAGCCGCGCCCACGTCTTTGTCCGGGCACATACTGAACATTCATAAATTCTCACGCGGACGACGTCGCGGGCACAGCTAGTTATTTATATAATTACAAAATCCTCATTTATGCCAAAACAGGAAAAATCTGTCAATGTGACATACCTTCATCCACTCACCTCTTCAATTGTTTCCAGCCTCACACCTCGGATGGCAAGGAGCGACATAACGGGGTCCCGGCTGAGCGTGGAAAGTACAAACCCTTTCGACGAGTGTCCAGTCCCACCCGTGCGAGCATCACGTCGCAAGAAGAAGCGCGCTCCACCACCGCCTCCCACAGTAGAAACAGTTGAAGACACGGTAAGTCAATCAACAGGACCGGATTTAGCGGAAGGCAGCCGAGGCAACGGCTTCACAAAAGAGGGGTCAGAAAAAAAAACAAATTCCGAAAAGTACACAAGTTATTTGATATTTTTTCGCTGTTTTACCTTTACGTATTATATTGTACAATCATGATTAATTATTCTTAAATATTAACAGAAATGATTAATCTATATTTCTTTTGCTACCCCGATGTCCAATATTTTATAAGAAGCGAAATTGTGGGGTGAAAACAGAGCCCCTTATTTGTTTAGCTGATCGATTTCGACACTAGTGATTGATTTATTGCGATTTTAATTTCAAACTCATACGTAATTTTTACAGGTCGGCGATGAAAAACTCGAGATACGGATAACAGAAGTAGAAGAAAAGAAAGAACAGCAACCAGACGTTGAAGAAGATATTGAAGATTTGAAAATTGAACTTAAAATTATTGAAGACGAAGATATTGAAGACGAAGATATAAAAGACGATTCAACTTCCGTAACTAGTCCCATCAGTACTAATAATCTAGAGCCCATGTCGATAAGTTCTTCCACGACTGATAACCAGGAAAAACATAATGATAATGAAAAGGAAAATGGTTCAACTACAGACCTTGTTAAAAATTCGGAGTCTGAAGCCGATTTATTAAATAAAGTAGCATTCCCAAAAGTAGATATAACAAAATACAGACGTAATTCTAGTGTTAATGAAGATGATATTAGACTTCGAAGAGGTAATTTGGAAGATTTCCATTCCCTATCAAATAAAAGAAGCAAAAGCTTAACAAATACTGTCGATGGCAGCTACGTAGCATATGATATAAACTTAAACGAAAGCAAACATTTCGATGTGAACAGCAACGAAGAACCACAAAAGGTCGTATGTAAACTACATGAAGATCCTAGAAAAAAGAGCATCGACAATTCAATTTCTAGCACAGAAAAAGAGTTTTTTGAAATAGATAAAGCTACTAAGGAATTAGAAAGGGAAATCAGTAAATTGAATACTGCTTTAATCGAAGATGACGTATATTTGAACAGCCCACGACTTTCGGTATCAGATATACGACGGAAGTTTGATAGAAACGAATCTGCTTCACCAAATCCAATACCAAAGCCTAGAAGAAGTCACTATGGTGAACCCAGTTCACCGGTAAACGGGAACGGATAATTGTAACTTCTTTAACTTATTTATTTACTTAATGCTACTTACAACCAAAATCGAGAAATACGTAAATAAAATAAATATGTAAAGAGTTGTAAAAAATATAAAATGCAAACGATAAAGATAAATCGGATCTCAGAAAAAATTACGTATTTAGTGCCTATTTATAAGCTGGGAAATATGCAATACTTTTTAATTAGAAAACCCCAACATCACATCTGTAACGACTAGCTACATACAACTTGCACGTATGAAAATAAAAGGAATATTACATCATAGTAAAGTTAACAACAAACCTTCTACTGCTATAGGTTACAAGATTTTATCGCTAGAACCTCGGCAAAGAGTAAGACGTAGAACAAATACAACAGCTTCTACATTACACGTACCTGTTTGTTATGCACATGTTCGTAATTTCTACTAGTCTTTACATATATTGCAAACATGAATTTACAGCCATTTACTTAGATTCTACTTTATCTAAAATTCCTCACAATAATGCAATTCAAATTCAAGCACTTTTTATAAGGGAGTAGCGAAGCTCGCGATCATTTAAAAATTGAATACCGCACATTCAATACTCGGATATATGGGAAAATGCAATTTTCTCAATTGTGTTTATTCAGCGCAACGCTTTACAAGTTTACACGTTGGTCTGTACTTTCATTGTGTTCGAATTACTTGTGATAATATCGAGAATTGAGAGTGGTTTAGAAACTTCCGACTGCAGCTTTCTACTACGAACTTCATCAACCTCAATGTCTACTTTTAATAAGACATTTTATACAATAAGTCGGTCAGTCAAAATAAACTTTACACTGACATAATTTTAACAAAGAACGTAATAAAATATTAAGATCATTGATAATTTCATATTAACCTAAGGTATTGCCATATGATTTTTGTTAAGTTTTTTAATGTGATAAATACAATTAATCATACGCATTGCTTTATAGTACCTATACTTTTTTTATTTTAATATGACATAAGCATTAAAGTTCTAATAATTTAATAAAATATAGTTATATTATTATACAATCTAACACTTATTCCTAAGAGCATTTTCTTATTACAAATGATCTTTTTGGCTCTAAATGAAGGGACGGACGGAGTGTATTACAACTTCCTTACTACTATATACCTATATACAGTTTATTAATACGACTGCAGGACATCGTGACTTTGAAAGTCACGGTTATTTTACAGTTTTGTTGCTTAATTTACTATCGCAAGTTTCCGGTCATCCAATAACATTGCAAATTGAACAGTCATACAAATAAGGCATTGACGTGACCGGACATTTCTTCAGTAGTATATATAGCTCGACTGCGACGATACTTTGATGATCGCTACGCTTACAAAGCCAGAACAAAATGACAAACTGTCGTCATAACCTATACCTAGCGCCCTATATTTATAAAATATGAATAAATCTGTACATCAAAACTGGCTACTTTAAAGACAAAGCCTCTGCATTTATAAGACATCTCTGGTAGCGTTGAATACTAATATTTAGATTTCACTCACATGCAAGAACGTAATATAATATATCTACTTTAAATGGGTATGGCTCTATTTCGAACAAACTAATACTAATTTCATATCAAAGATCCTTCTTAATTTTTTTTTACTAAATGCTACAGTGGCAGATTTCAACAGCTCTAAATTTATCTGCTACTAAATATTAGTATTCAACGCTACCAGAGATGCCTTATAAATGCAGAGGCTTTGTCTTTTATGTAGTCAGTTTTTATGTACAGCCAGGGAACTCTCCGGTTTCCCAAAATCAATTAAATACAGTTTTATTACAACTGCATAAGGTGTCATGAGGTAAACCGTGGCCATTCCCTGATAGTAGGTATTGTCAGGGAACACTTCGGTCTTCCAAATCAAATATACATTTTTTCGCCCACATATATAATGCATATATTATTGTTTAACTGCCTTGGTAGCCTAGTGGTAGCAGGCCACTACTACTACGCTGTGGTCCTGGGTTCGATTCCCGGGTAGGGGGTTATCAGAGATAATGGTGTAGTCCTTTATTTCTGGTTCTATTGCGATTTTTCCATTTTCTGGAAATTTCCCAGTACCTCGAAGTTTGGTAATGTGCCCGGAGATGTCAACAGGCTCGCCACTTGTTAAATGGGCCAAAACGTAACCGGCGAATCGTGGGTGTTTGCATGCATTTACCTTTGCCTACCCTTTCGGGGATTACAGGCGTGAAGTTACGTTATATTATTGTATATCTATATGAAGTAACCATATACTACTGGAATTTTCCTTGATGTCTATAGACTGCAAGATCAATTTAGTTTACTGATTGCTACTTTACAAAATAAATATCAGTCGTGCAATGGCCGATCAAATGATCGTTGTATGGAATTCTAGGTAAACACATATACAGGTGTGCAAGACAATAGTGCTGATTTAAATTGAGTGCAGTGTTCAATGCCTGCGAAAAATCAAATTGAATAACATATCAGTTACGTCAGAAAACAATTTTGTTTATCATATCTTATACAACACTTTTATTTGTTAAGAAGCTTGAATATCAGTTATTATTTTGGTTTTACTTACAAATATACTATTTGTATTAATTATAATAAGCAAAAGTGTTCTGTATTAATCGACAAAAGTGTTTGAATAAAAAAAAATTTTTGTCTATCATTTTGTAAACGAAAAATTATCAGATCGGACATTTATGTTCACTAGTATGATCAGTATTCTCAATGAGTGGCGTATTGTCTTGTCCACCCTGTATATTTTTAACGCAGTAATATTTTGAACAAAAATGGTCATCCACAAAGTGCTCATGATTTAGTAATTAGTTTTTAAAACACTTTAAGAGTGAAATGTGACTATGTGATTCCTATTTATGTATAATAAATTTTAAATATTTGGGATGTTTATGTTTTGTTAGTGAATTCAGTTGTTAATAAATTATTTTATAATTATGGTTGTTTTTTTAATTATCATCTGTTTTAAAGTATACTTACTGTATGTTCAAAATGAAACAATGCGTAATGAGAGTAGTTACATTACAAAATATATTTAACAACAGTATACATAAATATAATAACTAACATCATCTTTTTGTAATGATAATACAATTCGCAACAAAAATTGCTGGACACATTCAACACATATTTTGTATAATATCTCTCTATTGGAGTGTTAAATACGTATTAATTATGTAAATAAAAAACGCTAATAGAGTTAGCAAAAGGGATTGTTCAGCTACTTTTGCTGCTGACTGTACCTACATAGTAAAACAATTTATAATTTGCTGACTCTACCTTTTTTATATTTGATAAATCTCGGTAAGTTAGAATTTGCTGTATTGACAAGCACTCTGTATTGACTTGGAAGTTTTTTCTGCTGCCTTGCCTGAAATACAATTATTAACTACATTACACAAAGTATATATTGAAAATTTGCAGTGTCTATTGAACAAATACTTTATTATGTACCTTATTTCTTAGAATAGGTGATAGAACAGTCAATTTTTCTACTAATTTAACTTTTGCTGCTAATATGTCAGTTTCATCCTCCGAGTATAAATCAACCAAAGTGTCAACGGCTTCAGCTAAAACCCAAACTTCATTCTCTTTATGCGCTTGTTCCAATATAAATTCAGTTATTGTACATATCACATTAGAGGTGATATCATTTAATTTATTGACAAGTAGTAGCGCCAACAATCCAATCATACGTATAAGGTTCGATCTTATCTCTGGCACTTCGCATTCTCTGATGCCTACCAGCATTATCTGTAATAAATATGAAATATATGTTTTTTTCAAAAATCACCTAATGTTATTGGAAATAAATACAGTAACTTTGGAAAAGTAAACATCTATACATATACGTATTTGTCTACGTTCCCCAGTACAATTTTTTTTTCTTCATATAATGTGCTTTGATCAAAGGAGGCAACTATAATAAAACAACGCCCAGATTTCGATAAAAGGTAAGTATAAGTTCCTTCTTTCATTAAAATGTCATTATTTAATGTAATGATGGTGGCAACAAGCTTGCTGTTCACATGGATGATAAGTAAATTCTGCAGCCTACAGAGCCTACAAACCAAAGTTCAGATGCATTGCCACGAAAGAGCCTGAGAAAGAGACGATCAGCTCGTTTCGACTTCGTAGAGCATTATCTCTGTTGCACACTGCCTACGTTAGCACTGACAGTCCGGTATTGGTCAAAACTTTATCCAATTGGTCGACAAACGTCAAATAGGTAAGGTGCGAAAGAGATAACGCTCTAAAGACCCGAAATAAGGCGAAGTCTCCTTCCTAGGCTCGATGTGCAATATTTATTGTTGAGCAATGTAATTAATATCACATATTCATCGATCCGGAGATCGAATCCTGGGGGATGGACGGCACTAATGGAAAAAAGAAAAAATGTGTAAATGTAATCCTTAGTAAAATCAAGGTTAAACACTTTATATCTTAAAAAAACATTGAGCTTTGTTATATAAAATTGGCTCAATCAGAATTATACTGCAGCAAGAAAATTGTTTAATCTTTCAAGGATCGTAAGGTCACCGGCGCCCAGACACAATTGAATTTCAACTGTCATATTTTTCTCGTGTCTGGAGGGATTAATGCGAATATTGCGGTCCACTCCTAGATTTATCGGATAAATTATACACTCTCTAATGTCATTTACATTACAAGAAGTGTAATTCGTCTAAAGAGTTTGAACTTGATAAATAGGTAGGTTGCGACTTCTACCTACTTCTCTGCGCTTGGCTAAGCTTATGATTTCATATTGTCGTTTCATACAGCCTTTAAAAACAATAACAATACTTTCAAAGATAACTTACCTCTATATCTGACAATTGCAAATCATCAAACAAAGGACATTCATTAGCGTTGTGATTTTGTTCAAGTTTAATTTTATCCAATGCAGCTCTCATGACTGCTGTAGCTGATTCTAACAAATCCAAATTTTTGGAATTCTGTTTGAAAACCAATTTGCCTGTATCCACCCATATTTTATAAATTCCACGAACTCCTCCAAGATTGTCCATTGGTAAGGAGGACAACATGTTGTTTGTACATAGTAGGGCTCGTGTTTGGAGATTGTGTAGTCTGTAAAGTACATTTTTATGTTAAAAAATTGCACTCAAATTGTTACGAAATTTTCTTATGTACAGATTGCCTTACTTTTTATATATTAATTGTGAACCTTCATAATCTTTCAAGATCATAACTACATTATCTGCAGGTAGTTGTGTTCTCGCCCACACTTTATCAAATACTTCCATGGAAATTAATGCTTCCAGTATTTCAGGAGCCAATTTGTCCTCTGCTAGAATTGATCCATCTCCATTAGTACAAATGTCATCGTCTGCTGCCTCTTCACTATCAGAAGAATCAATTCCGTCTACGCTGTCATCACCATCTAAAAAACAATTTTAAAGATCATTTTAATACAACAGATAATTATTGGTCATTTTGAAATTTTTTAATATAGTAAAATTATTCGTACCTTCACAAGAACAAATGTTTGCAATAATTTCAATTGAATTTTGCTGTGCATCCAACATTTGGGAAACTGATTTCAACTGTTTTTCTAATATTTCTGCCTCTTTTCCTTGAAGGGGTTCAAACTTTCCAGTGCCGTCATTCAGAGGCACACCACTTGAGAGTTGGTTACATGCCAACCGATGGTCAATAGATAATGTTTGAGCGAGAATTGAAAATATCCGATTAATAACATTTGCTGGCAAACTTGCTATATTACCACCACATGTATTTATTATGACACCAGCTGACAACGTTTTTAATAATAACTCGAAAGGATTGCTACCCTCCATTGTCAAGATTTCTTGTAACTGTCTTTCACATGAACTTTTAATTTTATCCATTGCTGTGGGATTATCTTCCACCACAACAAATAAACATTGCATTACAGCAATCACAATTTCAATATCGAAAGTTGTTAAATCTATGTATCTTGGTATAATATCAAGTATTTTTGACTCTCCGACATACTTTACTGCCAATTCTATAAATTAAAATTATTAAATGAATAAGCTTCCAAGGCAATAGGCTTCCAAGTACCATAAGAATGTAACATCATTTTTAAGAGCACATCCCAACACACATAATTTATTACAGTATTTACAGAAACTAAATAAATTTAGAAATATAGAAGGAAAGAAAGTACTTTAAATATTGAAGATAATATTATATCTGTATCTGAATATTATTCACAATAAGTAAAAATATAGTCATAGACCAGTGATGATAATTTTTAAGACGAAAAAAAAATTGTAGAATGAAACCTATTGGAGAAGGAAGAGAATATCATATAAATGACGGGAAAAATAAATTACGCTCGATTGGAGGTCGGGAAGGAGGAGAGAGGAAACCAAATAACCTTACTTTTGGTTTTTTAATTTTTATCTTTTACAATACAAAAAATTCTTATTACGCCTTATATGTATATGTATAACTAATATCGAAAAAACACCCTAATTTTCAATCAATTAACTCGTCAAAAGATCCTTTTTTATTTTAATGAACTTTTGTATGTTGAATTCTTCACTTTTTAATAGTGTAACAAAAATATATACGTTACTATGGAAAGTGTTCTCAAAAAATGCAAAAATTAATTAGTGTAATTACTAATGTACTTTAAGATTCTATGTTACTTTAATAAACAACACAATTATAAATCGAAATATACAACTATAAATAGCGGCCCATATAAGTCACAAAAATTCTTAATTTTTGTAACATAATATTATTAGGGAGATTCCAGATAGTGTGACACAGTGTGACAATAGGGGGAAAGTCAGAAACGGATTATTTTAGCGTGACGTGTTTTAGGGACAACCCTTTATTTTAATTATATTTATCATTAATTATAAATAAAAATAAATAAAGGTCAGAAAATACTGTATCACCTACAGAAATTGAGTCCAATCAAACCAATGTCCTATGACCTATATATACCTATATGTAATGTACTAAAGAAACAGAAAATAGAAACATTTATTTTTACTAGACTGGACATTCTCCTTGGTAGCATGGTTCCAGTTTTTTGCATTCAATTGACTACACTTTCCCATAGTAACATGACAGCTGACGCAAAAATATCACACAAAATATCTGTCAAATCAATTTAAAAACAGCACCAGCTGTTTATTCCCAGGTTCTACTTTACATAATTATTGACCTCATTGCAATCAAATGATTTATTGTTGGGAATAAAAACTCAATAATATGAAATAATAATATTTCATATTGATCAAACTTGAAGGATAGGGAGGGTTATCACACATATTATGCATTAAATATGCACATTATCCAATAATTTTTCTAGACAAGGGAAAAGAGTAAATTGTAAATTTAACTGAATTATACACAACCATCAGCACAATCATTATTGCATATGCTCTTGTATCATCACTGGAGCTCTACTCTGCTCTACAACAATTACTTTTTACCCTTTCGGTAAAAACCAGATCTTAACTTATGATAAATTTACTCATACCACACATTTTCCTTACACTCAAATACCTATAGTACATTTCACATTTTTAACAAGTTGACCTACCAGAACCTTCACATAGATTTGTAAGCAGATATGTACATTGAGTAAATGTATCACCATCTTCATCTTTTGTTTTTAAATTTGAATCAGGAGTCCATGTCTCTGCAAACTGAAATAAAAAATTGTAAGATTAAAGCTTATGTATGTATGTATGTAGATTTCTATGTTCCCTGGAAGGATTTCGATGTATGGGGTATTGTTATTAAATTAATTCTTATCAAATTAAGAACTTCTAATATCAACAAACTATGAATATTTGATTAATCAAGCCGGGACACCCTATTACAACCGATTGGCACTAACTAAAAGAAACTAATTCAATATGAAATTGAATTATTCTATTTCAATTTCAGTCATTAATTAAATTTTGATAAAAAGTTCTTAATTAGTTTTCGCTAAAATAGAATGATTAAATTGATTCTGAGGTGTTGGTAATAATGTTGCAACTTAATTTTTGTGACTAGTATATCAAATCCGAGATTAAGGGTGAATTTAACTGGTGAAATTAACACATTGGCAGTCCCAAAACCAGACACAAATGTTTTAACAATTAAACAGCTCATATATGGGCTGCGGGACTGTCAACTGGTTAATTGGAATAAAATAATAATGTTAATGTTTGGAAATAACTTTTTTTTACTTTGATATGGACTAATATGGACTCTGAGCAAACTTTAGACAATGTTTTGTATTTCTTTAAATTGGATAAAAAAAGTTGCAAACAATTTTTTTTTATACTGGACACTGTGTTTTTTGGCTATGATTGTCCAAACACAGGTTTATTTGACCATATCTCAGGCACACCTGTGAAATTGGATAAAAAATTGATGGTGTTCTAATGCTAATTTTGAACTCCGTTATGTATAAATTAGTTTTATTGAACTCAGTTCTCAGAGCAACTAAAATTATCCTTAAGAGATTCAGTGTATGGTCTCTAAGTAAAGAACTTCACCTGATGAAAATAGCACACCAATGGTGTCATAACATCTTGTTCCATTAATGCATCACACAATTCTATTTTGATCGCCGACAGATTTCTTAGTGCACCAGCAGCTGCGTTTCTCACTGAACTAGCCGAATCCAGAATCAGAGGTGCTACGATTTTGACCAGCTCGCGATTGATAAACTGCTCCAAAATCTCAGGACTGTCTACATATAAGGCAAATGTTTGCAATCCACAATACTTTGTTTCCACATCAGCTGCCTGAAACATCACATGAATAGATCTGTGAATAACAAAAACCTAAACATTGAGTTGACCATAATATAAATTGATTATAACCTGTAGCTGATCCAATATCGTTTGCACAACATTTTCTTTCGAATCTACTTCAATATCCTCTTCAGAGATATCTATAGTCTTGTTGTTTTTAGTCCTGTTTGGCTTACTTTTTCTAACTTTACCCATTTTTTGTTAAGGGTTCTCAAGTTATAACCTAAAAACATGGACCACGGCACAGCAAGCACACTGACACATGCATTATGCACGTCAACGTCATGTGACACACAGTGTCACATTTTTAGAATGACAGTCGAAGTCAAGCTGAAAGACGTCATCAGGTGAGAAAACTCAAGTCATGCATCTAACCATAGAGCAACACCGGAGGGGAGTAGCCATATGCAGGCTTTCCCCTCTGTCAAAGTACAACCCCAAATGGACCTATACCTGTCGCCCAGATGTTTAAGTGTGCGTGAAATTGTTTCTGTATTTTATTATATAATTGTTTCTGTATTATCTGACGGACTGATAAATTGACTGACTGACTCTGACTTTTACGTTGCTTATTACGAATACGAAACATCATTTTACTTGACGCTGGCAATATGCATAACAAGCGATGCCATAAAATAAAAAAAAGAAAGAGAAACAATGGTTTAAATGGTTTTGGCGGCAACCCTGAAAGAGGCGTGTGATGCTCTCATTTTATTTTCTTGGTGTATTTTTGATAAAAGTTGATGGCATTTTGTTTGTTATAGGTTTATTAAAGTGCCCGTGTATAGTGAAATAGAATAACGGTGCGAAAACACGGCTTTTCAGGTTGCCTCCAATGTATTGGAAACTTCATTTTACTGGTAGAGCTCCAGTGATGGAACTCTCTGGCGTAGCCACCACCGCATTACCTAATATATTTGCCGCTAAATGATAGTGTTCAGCACTATCGTGTTCCGATCATGTGGTAATGTACGGCCCTGTAATTTCCGACACAGAGGCATAACTCTTTAGGCGTCAGGAGTGGTAACGCATCTGCATTTTGACCTTGGTCTTTGTGTGGGTGTTTAAAGGCTGCAGTCATCATTTAACATCCATGTGAACTGCATGCTTGTTTGCCACTTCCACTACAAAAAAACCTACCTTCCTGTAGTCGGTTATAAATATGATTAACAGAAGATTAGGAATACCTATAGCCTTATCTTTGCTGTTGCCTATTAATATGAAATTAACATACCTAAGTAGATACTTACTTACCGACCTAACAAAAATAATGTAGGTACTTATTACAAGATATCAAAGATTAAATTAAACATCACGTCCAAAATGAAGTCTGAGTAATCTGTTACATGAGTTAGGTGTTGGGCACTGTTGGGTGCTACATGTGATGGCGGCTCCTTTGAGCGTCGCCGCACGCCGCTTGCTTCATTTGCATAATCGTATGTTTCAAAATCTGACTGCAGAACGACGAGTTTAGCGATTCAACAATTGAGAGTCAAAAAATGAGAGTCAAGTTGGAACACATACTACCTACCTACCTACCTACTTACTTTACGCTCTACTCTGGTCGTAGAGCTCCAGTAACATAACGATAGACGTTACAGGATTAGGTATGCATTACCTACTGGTAATGTATAGTATCTAACTAAAGACTGGATTCAGAAGTACCCAGCATCTGAACATTGATATGTGCTTGATACTTACACCAGTGGTGTAAGCATTATTTTCTATTCTGTGGGTGTAAGCACCAGTGGCGGACTAAGCCTGGGTTGCACCACGACATTTTGTTAAAGTTTAAGTTATTGTAACATTTCACATCCTTCTCTAACTTTAACAGATTTCTTTAAGTTAGAGAAGGATCAGGTCAAGGTTATCAGGGGCCCGGGGCAGCATTTGGAATTTGGAGGCCCAGCAGCCACACACACGAGCAAAAATAAGGTAATAAGGTAAAATGAGGGGCCTCCCCGCTCACACACTTATATTGCCCCCCCCCCCCTCCCCTCGTATGATAGTAACGGGACATACCTAGATTCTAAAATAGTAAGTACACAACAAGAAGAACGCGCTAGCAAAAAAAAAACGATACTTCCCGTTTTCCATATTCTTCAAATCTTTCATGATTACGTCGATCTTTGGAGGCTCCCAGAAAGGGAGGCCCCTGCTGCTCTCCCCCCTTAGTTCGCCACTGACTGACACTTCTTACCTACATGTGAACATCGTGAACCCACGTTATTTAAGTGCCTACTAGCACAGTATATTTAAATAGGTACCTACCTACTAGGTAAGTAAGGCAAACTTCGTAATAATTCGCAAATAGATAGAGGATAAGTAAGTAGGTAGGTACCTACTTATGTATCTTTCATAACCCGAGCGAGATCTATGAATTCTGTAGAAAAGGTACCTACTTATGACATTATACAAATTTATAAGAACTTCATCTAAGTTGGTAGGTACCTACACTACCTACATAGATAACTTAATTATTTTGCGCATCACTAAAACAGCTAGCACGATATGCGGTATAAGTATTAATAATACGATCGGGGGACCATCATCGATGTGCGGCGCCCGGTAGCCGTCTGCCAAGTTCTCTTCATAAATCAAAATGTTGTTTTTGTGCCTTATCGACAGAAATCGGCGGTGACTACCGCGCTCCCCACGTCCTCCACAATGCTCTCACCCTAGCGTCGTCTTCCGGTTGATACATTAAAAGTAAATCAACAATAGGTACAATAACATTTGTAACCAATTACCTATATTCCGTTAAATATAAATTCCAATCAAAAGTTTAGTTAGGTAGTTACTGGTAATGGTACCTAGGTATTTTAATTGTTGATAACAATGCGGTGTTGCAGCCTATGTTTTTTCCACCACAACCTTATGCCAGAACTGCAGACACTTTGAAGATATTTAGAACAGGCGCGTCTAATAAATATGCATAGAGGCTTGAACTGAGCATTTTCATTAGCGGTAAGGCACGACCGAAAGGAGAGATGGACGTTGGCGCGGCGTGTCAGCACATCTACTCCGTCTAATTGCACCCCCGCGGCGTGATGGATGGACCGGGCCACGCCGCCGCCCCGAAACCCCTCCCCTCGCACCCCCGCGGCAAACCCCACAAACAAGGGTTGTTCCCAGAAATTCCATTATCATTCGCCTCGTTTCGTTTGACAATACACTGCCTGTTACATCTCAGAACAAAAGGCCGAAAAGATTATGCCGAAGAGTTCTCCTGAATTGTATTGTTCTAACATTGTGAGGTGAGTATCGGATAACTGTTCTAGTTTAATTAGAATAGGTATTTAATTTTAAAAATAAACCTTATTAAGATAATAATACCTACTTACATAAATATGTTCTACATATTTTAAATAAAGGAATTAGGATCCTGGCTTCCTAACATTCGAGTCTGGTACTTTGGCAGAGTCTGCGTTAGTGCGATATCTTTTTCTATGGATGTGGGGAACATCGTGTTGATAACAAATTTATTCAGAACTAGCGGACCCGACAGATTTCATCCTGTTAAAAAGATTTGTAAATTACTCCTATTTTAAAGTCTGGTCAAAAAAATCGAACCACACACCTACATTGCTTAGTCAACAGTGAGTGTTTGTAATTTATTATGAACTTTATGTAACAGCAATAAAGCTCAAATTGACTCTACGTTTTAGTTAGAAAACGTTTGTATGGGAAAAAAAAAGGGCTGTTTTTAGGGTTTTTCCGGCAATTATTCGAATTTTTCTCGCCTTAAAAGCCATCCTTGAAATTCAATGAACATTTAATAACTACTACTACCCGCCGAAGAGAGCACCCTCACCGACTGGACACCTGGTAGTATTCAACGGTGCGGTTTTCTCGTTCGTTTCTGCCCAGAACGTGTAAATTATGGAACGAACTTCCCTCTGAGGTGTTCCCTTGGTGCTACAATATGGGGTTCTTCAAAAATGGCGTCAAAAGAGTCCTTCAGGGCTGGCAGCGCGTTGGCAACTCCCCTGGTGTTGCAAATGTTCATAGGCGACGGTGACCACTTTCCATCAGGTGGCCCGTCTGCTTGTCTGTCAACTTAATGACATAAAAAAAAGAGTCGGACAAATTGGTCCAGGCGTTATTGAGTTATGCACTCACCAACATATTATATTTAATTTTGTCGTTATAGCGGTAACAAAAATACATCATTTGAAAATTTTAACTTTCTAGCTATCACTGTTTATGAGATACAGCCTGGTGATATACAGACGGACGGACGGACAGACAGACAGACAGCGGAGGATTATTAATAGAGTCCGTTATTACCTTTTTGGTACGAAACCCTAAAAAGATAGAAGATTGATACAGAATATGTAGTTTAAGAATACTCAACATGATTCTTTAAATTTACATATTTTTTATATTTCTGAACCGATTAACATGAAACAAACACTAAATGTTAAGTGAAACTAACCACAATATATTAGTGAAAACCAAAAATCGGATTAGCCGTTTCTGAATTTAGCGTGCACAAACACACAGACATACAGACATTTTCCCGGGATAAAAAGTACCCAGATTGTGCGCCAAAGGTTAAAATATAATTATACCAAGTTTCATCGTAATCGGACCGGTAGATTTTGTGTGATGCTTGAACAAACAGACAGACAGACAAACAATTTTTTTTCTAATCACATATTTGTGTTCGGTATCGATCTAGCAACATTTTTTTTTAATATTTTTAATTTCACACTTCTACAGTTTTAATATAAGTATAGATTACTTACATAACTATAAAATATTGATTTAAGTACACCCTTCATTAAATCAAAATACCTACTGCATTAAATATAATAAGTATTTAATTTATTAAACGTATGTACCTACCTATGTGTTGAAGAAATAATTCTTGTCCTGATTTCAATCGATGACGCATTCCGTCCCCTAATAGTCATTTTAATGGTTTCCCTTTTATGTCCCCGTAATAAAAGTTTGTGACTTGCATTGTGTACTTTATTTATAGGAATAGCCCGAAAAAATTTGATTGTTCTCTAATGTAAGTTGTAGTAAGAATTAGGAATGCAGGTTGAACGTTTCTTTTTCTTAAGTATATATTGTTCATAATATTAGGTCTTAAATATTTATAACTTGTATTAATAATACTAATGTTACAATAATATAATTAATTAGAATAGATTCGTCCCCTACCTACCAAAATCAAAAATTCGTGGAGGACGGAAAGGGAATAACCGGTGAATAATTCACAGACCGCACTACGTAGGTACTTTGAGCAAAGTATGCTTAGAACTGTCAAAAACTGTGACAGTTCTAAGCATAATTTGCTCAAAGTAAAGTGGTAGTGCGGTCTGTGAATCTCACACTAAATACACAAATACAGTTAGAGATCTACATGCTAATACTACAGTAGCGTGGCTCATTTTTGTTTTGTGTCTGTGACAGAAATTACGGAGCCATACATTATGCGGTGATGCTTATGCCCTCGAGCTCCGACACTTGCGTCTACACTCTACCACCGGTGAACTTGAGAGATACAAAATTAATTAGGTAGTTAATTGCATAGGTACTCTTTCCTCTAAAAAAGTTAGTAAGTACCTACAAATTATAGACAAAACCAAGCCACTATTAACTATCACATATAAAAGCCATATCACTATAAATAATAAAACGGGTAAGAGCAACCGTTGTTGTACGCACACACACAATAGGTAAGTACCTACTTTATACGGCGTTTATACACATACCTATATTTATTTAAGAAAGTATTCACGAAGGGGTTGCTGGCATTGATTACAAAAATCCGCTTCCTCCGTCCGATAGAAAAGAACGGAAATGAAAAAAGGTCAATATTTAGACAGAATTGATTAAGGTGCGCAAGACCGGACGCGAATGCGTTTACAGGCACAGACGGCGCTAATAAATGTAAAGAACGTCGGAACAGGATGAGATTTTCGACGGAATCATGTTAACTCGTCTGTTCTCACTGATCTCTTGTCACAACAGTCAACAAAAAGTTTTTTATAATTCTATTTGAACGTGATAAATTGAATCGGAAATCGAAATCGAGCCCCTTCGTTGTGAATGGCGCTCAGATTTCGCATTGAATCGCTCGAAATCAGCGCCACTTCCGCAGCTTACTATGCAGTCTTTATTGTTGAGATATCACGTTCGTATTTTTATTTGTCTGCATTCTTAAGGTATGTATTAAATAAATAAATAAAATGGGTAAGTACCTACGTTTTATAAATAATTTCAGATAAAATGTAGAGCCTTGGTAGAGTTGCACGAAGTGAACACAAGCTAATCTCATAAGTTCTAATAATGTATTATTAAACGCCAGTAATTTGCAAAGTTGTAACATAACTTACCTATAGCCCGTGAATAACTGTGATTAGGATCCTTGTGAAAAATAACATAAGCAGTTTTATTATTTTTCTCTTCAATTATTATTGCTATTAAGGTCATTATTTAGTTTCGTGTGTTCGTTAGGTACTATCAATAAGTTTCCTAAAAAAAAAAGATATAGGTAAGTTATGTGTAGTGGTACGTCGTCGTCGTAAGTATTGCACTATTGCAGTGGACATACTATATATGATATATAAATCTGGTTGGGTTTTTTTTACTCTTTACGCGAACTATCATCTCCTCTATATATACATATATACATTGAATTTTTCGCGTATATAGAGCGTGAAATTGGTGGATCACCCACATATAGGATGAAAGGAGAATGACCAATTTTGTATGGGAGTTCGCCCTTCTTGCGTCTCGACGGGATTACTCGCAAAATATAGGCAATATCTTAAGAAATGCGTGCCCAAAAAAGAAAAAAGGTATCAATAGGAGTTTTTAAAAAACTGCATCAAACTTTTGGTTATTTTGAGGTTAAATTTTGTGTGCTGTACCTGCCAGAGGTTACTAAAATAAGCGAAGACTATTTTAAAGTATTGTGTAGCATCTTAGCTGTTTTACTTACATTAAGTAGGTATTATAGTTGCAATCATGATTACGTCATGCGGTTATGGCGTAGTTATGATTCTTTTCCAGGTAGTAATACCAGACAAATATTAAATACTTTACAATAAATAAATAAATATGTGGTTTTCATGTGGGTGTTTTTATGCTATATATTCACTTACCATCAATGTAAACTGTTTTTAAATTTGTCGCTTCATGATAATAAAAAGTGAGACATTTTTAAGATGAATTTGAGCTAAGTCAATACTAAGGTACTGTTCAAATTATATCCACTCGATACCTAGTGATTATACAAGACAAATAGTAGACATTAATAATCTATTCCGTTGAATATTGTTAATAAAGCAATCGATCGTTGAAATCGATTTTATTTCGATGTAATTATAAAGGTCCTAAAATGACCAGTGTCCAACGCAAAAAAGTAAATAATGCAATGGTGTTGACATTGGCAGCTTGGATATTGGCTTAGATTAAGTACCTATAGATGTAGCCAGCGTGTGGCCGCTCATGAGACAGCCATATGAAATCATGAGTGTTGCTAGTAAATAAAGTTTCCCAATTTTCTTCCTAATCATTTACTATATCTCGGCAAGTTTTTATGTTAAACATTCCTAAGCATTTTACTTTTATTCAGATTTGTTGAATTGTAACGAATTGATTGAATGATAAATTAAAACATGTGCATCTACCATTCAATTAATTCTATATATTTTGCTGAAAGATCAAGAACATATCGAGAAAATGTTCATAATTTTAAATAGGTAACCATGCATTAGCATTTCTTATGCTGCGAGCTGGGAATAATCTAGGTTCTAGATTAATCACAGCTCGCACTCTAGAACATCATCTACAGGGTATTATTTATTTGGCCGCGATCTTATAGATAGCTTATCAGAACGATTGCTGTATCGGGTAAGGCATTAAATATTTGCATATAAGTAATAGTTAAATAAAACTAAGAGTTTCAGTGTGATTATCGTTTTATTAATCAAATTATAAATATCAAGACATATGAAATGTCAGAATGTGGGAATGTTAGTACTACCGTGGAATGAACGGAAATACTAAGTTCAGAAGGGTCTTGACCATTTTTAATGCTAGCCCTTAAAACATTAAAAGCAAGCAACATACACCGGCAAACAATGATCAACAAGTTCACATCGATAAGTGGGTACCGAGTAAATGAAAACTGCAGCCTATAGATAACTTTTTAAACATTGAGATCTCTAGATCTCGATTTAAATACAGATGTGTGTGTATCTTCACGCCAGGTCCCTAACGGGGTAGGCAGAGAGTGTAGAGCGCCAGATATCCCGGTCCTGACAAACCTCGTCGTTCACCCACCCTCAGTCGGTTAAAAATAAAAAAAGGGAAGGCAATGTTTGACGCATTGGTGTGGGACCTCTGTAGCTTAGAGGTAAAGTAGCTGGACTGATTATCCTGAGGTTGCAGGTTCGATTCCTGCCCGAAGTCAAATTTTTCTTTCCCATTTTTTTCTTTAATAACAATTTTTTTTTATTCTACACCATCTTGGAAAGAATTACCAAAGCCACTTAATATTTTGTTATGGCTTATTGTCAATTCTATTCTAACACTTTTAGAACAACAACTTATATGTCTATGAAATTAGGGAGAATATAAAAGTAAATTTATAGCAACACACAAAAATAAGTATGTGGGATTTCGTTGAATGAAAATCAAGAATTTCATGAGAAATGTGCTTTATTTTGATTTGAAAATCAAGAGTTTTACGCTTCAACGTGTATTTTGTTCAATAGACATACATTATTTACTAATATCTGTTTACTTACGAATGAAAAGTGATGTCGTTTAAAGGCCTCGTTTCTGTACGGTTTATACAGGCTAAAATAATGCAACCTTCTATTTTACTGCACACCTTATACACTAATCACTTAACTAATTGAGTCTATTTCTCATAAATACCCAAAAACTTATTAAAAATCACCGATATACGTCGAAAACAATAAATAAATGCGTAAACGATAGGTTATCTATTACAGCAATTGCGATGACAGATGTTTGTTTGGCTAACTTTGCGAAGTTCGCCAAGCAAAAACCGGCACGCCGGAAGGGACAAAAGATACGATGCTCTATTTCAACTTTCTTATGTTCTTTGTATATAACTGTCTCACTTCCACAAAGCATATGGCGAACATGGCTACGGCTATAGGTACTTAGTCTAAGGTTATTGGTCTGTGATTGGCAGTTCAAAATAATTTATTAACTTTTAAAATATATCTTGTAAATCCCAATTCGTTTAAACGGGAAAAAAATGTGAGTGAAATCTAAATTCAAAAAACAATTTTCTACATACAAGTTGTTAAGACGCCAATCAGGGCGATTTTGGTCATTCTCCTTTCACGCTGAAAGAAATATTTATCAGTTTATTAAGTGCGTACCTATATTTAAAGTTTCACAGTTTTACCTTCGATAATATATTATGACGGTCTGAAGAAAAGGCGAAATTCGCTACGTAAATATGATTTCAGTTCACCATTTTATAATTTAACCCACAGGTTTACGTACGTGTTTACATGCGTTTGCGTTTGCCTTCACCTCTCGAAAACAATCTTCTGACAATTTACACGCAATGGAACTATCATCACATTACAAAAATATTATATCTACGTAAGTTTTTCATGACTTTAATTGAATACTCACAGCTATTTACTGTAATGAGAAACATGACTGTAATTCTCTAATATTTACATTTTACCGGTGATAATTTCTTCTAAGTTTACGCTTGGATAATATTTCTTTCTCTATTTACACTACGGCAAAGATACCGAGTTTATTTACACAAGTTGATAGATAAAGAGCGATAGGAAAGCGGCTCTCTTGTTACGAAGAAAGAAGATAAAACAAATAAAGAGATCCGGCTCTCAAACTGAATGTGTAACACCAGGGGTAACTCTGAGAATGCCAACAACAAGGACTGTTTAGAATAACATGATAACGATTCAAAATGTTATAGATATTCCATGATAAAACACTTCATATAATGTAGATGTTTTACTTATAGCACCGTAATAACACAGGTAATAACATCTATCATCATGTGAATGTTGAAAAGAGGGTGTAAAACTCTATGAATCACTTTTGTTTGTCTCTGACTTAAAGTCATAGAAACCAAAAACGGATACATGGCCAATATTAGCCGTCAGGTACACAGTACGTATTTCATTATATTATTTACCTATAGGTAGGTAGCTACCACTTTACTACTTATAAATAAAATAAAATAGCCTTTATTTACCCTAAATAACAATAAAAAATACAACATTAAAAGATATAGGTATAGGTACATATATTTTTGTATTATTCGGGCACCCTGGCTGGTAAAAGGCCTCCTCCATGCATAGCCATGTGCTACGATCCTACGTCTTTACTAATTATGACATTATTTAATTACTAGCTGTCCCGGCAAACTTCGTATCGCCCTAGGAAATACAAAAAAAATGTTTAAAAATGTTATGAAAAATATATGTTGGCCGATTCTTAGACCTATGCAATATGCTCACAAAATTTCATGAGAATCGGTCCAGCCGTTTCGGAGGAGTACGGTAACTAACATTGTGACATGGAAATTTTACATATAAGATAGCGGCCCGCCCCGGCTTCGCGCGGTGCAATGTTGCCTACCCTCTCCTATTTGTCTTAGCGTGATGATTATACATAGATATAGCCTAAGGTCTTCCTCGATATCTTTTATTTTTCTGGTTGATTTTGTACACCTTGTGTCTGAAAAACCCAAATATCTTTCGGAACCCTATTTTTCCAAAATAAAATACAGCCTATGTTACCCGTGGATAATGTAGCTTTCGAATAGTGAAAGAATTTTTAAAATCGGTCCAGTAGGCTCAATGCCTATTCATTACAAACAAACAAAAAACTTTTTTTTTTTTTTTTATTGAATGGAAGTGGTAAACAAGCATGCAGTTCACATTGATGTTAAGTGATGACTGCAGCCTATAGACACCCATACAAAGACCTAGGTCAAAGTGTAGATGTGTTACCACTCCTGAGGCCTATTGTGTTACGCCTGTGTGCCGGAAATTACAGGGCCGTACATTACCACCTGACCGGAACACGATAGTACTGAACACTACCATTTAGCGGCAAGTATATTAGGTAATGCGGTGGTGCCTACGCCCGCGAGCTCCGTCACTGGAGCTCTACCACCAGTAAAACCTCTTTATAATCTTAATATATATAAATCTCGTGTCACAATGTTTGTCCTCAATGGACTCCTAAACCACTTAACCGATTATAATAAAATTCGCACACCATGTGCAGTTCGATCCAACTTGAGAGATAGGATAGCTTACATTACGCTATGACTAATAGGAGCAGAGCAGCGCGGGCGAAGCCGGGGCGGGCCGCTAGTATTATTATAGTTTAGATAGATGATTCTCTAAATTGACATAACTTTTTTATTTCTGAACCGATTCACATGAAACAAATGAAAAAAAAATATGTTAAACTAACCACAATATATTAGTGAAGTTCGCAAATCGAATAAGTCGTTTTTGATATTAGCGTGCACAAACACACAGCACAAACATACATTTTTCCGGGATTAAAAGTAAATAATAATAAAATACGCTTACACTCACAGCCCCACAGTAGGTATAAACCTGTGTCGTGGGTGCCGTTGTACACATACAACACATACACAAACACCCAGACCCGAAACAAATATCTGTAGTCTGTAGGCCATACAAATATTTGTTCCGGTGCGGGGATCGAACCCACGACCCTTCGAATCAAACCCCAGTGTCAAGTGCCCAGTGTTGTGCGCCAAAGGTTAAAGTATAATCATACCAAGTTTCATTGTAATCGGACCGGTAGTTTTTCTGTGATGCTTGAACAAACAGACAGACAGACAGATAGACAGACAGACAGACAAAAATTTTCCTAATCACATATTTGGGTTCGGTATCGATCTAGTAACATCC
The DNA here is from genome assembly GCA_036365455.1 of Macrosoma leucophasiata. Classification (NCBI taxonomy): domain Eukaryota; kingdom Metazoa; phylum Arthropoda; class Insecta; order Lepidoptera; family Hedylidae; genus Macrosoma; species Macrosoma leucophasiata. Next base: position 12,570,433 of record JAWQUS010000009.1, on the reverse strand, counting down.
CCTGGTATTTATTTTTTCAATATTTTTAATTTACAGAATTTACACTTCTACAGTTTTATTATAATTATTTAATTATAACGCCAACTACATTCTGTAAAATCTTATTCCATAAATTTCAATTACCTTCCATTGATGTCGAAAACACGGTCTTATTTTATCTCCCCATCGACCGATCTGTTTGCGGATATGAGCGTAAAATTGGTTTCGATTATAAGCAAATTGATTGGATGCGACGGGGGAGAATTTGAAGTTGTTTAGCTACATTATTCAGCTGCGTCACTGTCTGAATATTAAGAAGTAGGTCGATCCTGTCCCACATTTCAGTATCTATGTAGTCAAGCAAAAACAAGATTTATTTGCGCATCTATCTATAATTCCTAATGACAAAGCGGTATTTAATACTGTTTAATACTATAAGTCGAGATTAATTACGATTTAAATAATATTTTTAGATTAACTAATCACGTCTGGTTAATACACCAACCGAATAGATTATTAGTCTAAAACAATAAGGCGAGTATCCTCATCGCAGAACAATAAATGAACGGTCGTAATTTAGAAACTTCCTAGAAAGTGGTCGCTTCGACGTCGAAGAAACTCTCCCGCGGTGTTTGGCATTAGATAGTTCACTATTCAAACCTGTAATTTGAATATGGAAGGCGGTTCGACTTCGACCAGCTCGTTAACGTGAAACGAAAACTAACCCTATTCGGAAACCGTTGGTTTCAACTTTGATTTCTGTTCGATATAGTAAGTATCATTAAAATGCCGTTGTGTCGTGACTCGTCATGAACAAAACATAAACCTAACTCAACTTTTACTCCAATGTATTGCATATTCCTAAGTATATTATAAATGTAGACTGTTACTTTCCTAGAAACAGTAGATAAAAAGGGCGCTAATACGTTTTTTTTTATGGTATGGAAGTGGCATACAAGCTTGCAGTTCACATTGATGTTAAGTTCTGACTGCAGCCTATAGACACCTACACAAAGACCAAGGTCAAGATGCAGATGCGTTACCACTCCTGAGGTCTAAGTGTTATGCCTCTTTGTCGGGAATTACAGGGCCTTAATATAGTAGTATAGGCCTTTGTAGAATTAATTTTATATACTTACCCAATGTTCATCCATTAAATTCGGCAACAACATCCATTTCCATACAGATTTATTAAACAGGGAATATTAAACTGATGATGAGAAAATTGATAAAACCGAATCAGTAAAAAGTATGGAAATATTCATAAAGAAACTTGGTTAAACTAGCATTTATAAAAAAACAGATCACTGAACACACACACAAAACATGCACGTTTCTAGATTTCCCATAGTGACAAAGTCAACTGTCCTTCTGTTTTTTGCCTGTTCGTTTTAGGAAGTGATTATGAGGAAGAAGAGGAGGAAGAGGTATTGTGACGCGCAAATTTAGAGGATGCGGATGAGGAAGAGGATCTTTTATGAGGAAAAGGATGCGGATGAGGAAGCGGAAGAGGAAGCACGTACGTAACTTCACGCCTGTAATCCCCGAAGGGGTAGCCAGAGGTAAATGTATGCATTCAAGCATACATGCAAACACCCACGACTCGCCGGTTACGTTTTGGCCCATGTAACAGGTGGTGAACCTGTTGCCATCTCCGGGCACATTACCAAACTCCGAGGTGCCTAATGGGAAACTTCCAGAAAATGGAAAAGTCCCAATAGAACCAGAGATAAAAGGATTTTTAACCGTTATCTCTGATAGTCCCCGACCCGGGAATCGAACCCAGGACCCCCAGCGTAGTAGTAGTGGCCTGCTACCACTACGCTACTGAGGCAGTTAATGATATAATAATAATGGCAACGTTGAAACGTCCCACTGCTGGGCACGAGTCTCTCCCCTTCTTGAGGGGAGGCCTGGAGCTTACTCCACCACGCTGCTCCAATGCGGGTTGGTGGAGATAACGGTTAGTGGCCAACACGCTGTCGGATGTTTTCAAACCGCCCATACATATGGCCTGCGACAAGGTTTAACGACTGCTATTTATCTATAGCAACCGGGACCGTCGGTTTCACGTGCTCTCCGAAGCACGGAAACGCGCATTTTAATTTGTTACTAGTGGTCACCCGTCACATACCCTACCGCACCCATATCGCTTAATCGAGTAGATCGCTTGCGTTCTACACCAGCCGCGAGGTCTTGCGCGCTTCAGAAAGATGAAAAGAGGATGATACGAAATTATAAATACTAGCGGACCCAACCCAAAATCCGTTGTCCTGTCTCTATGTACATAACTAAGTATATACATACAAAAAAAATAGAAGGGCATTTTCCAGTGAACCAAACTATGAATCTAAACCATTCTCAAAACACACACAATAATGAATCACCTAAATCGGTCCAGCAGGGACGAGTTCAGTAACATATCTCGCACAACACACGCACACAAAAAAGATGAGTGACTGATACAATTTAATTCAGAAATTGAAATGAAAATTAGAATGCAGTCCTTATTTCTTTGTTTTTATTTGTTAGTTAGGTACGTAAGTCGAATATTATTAGTCAAAATTAATTATGGAGAAGCAAATTAAAAAATATATATATTTGTAAGCTGTTCCTCTGACAACCGGTTTCTTAGCTCATCGTTATAATATACCAATCCAACATTGCTAAAAAGTCGTTCGCTGGGACATTTGATGGAAGAGAAGATAGGTATTGCCATAGATACAGTTCCGTAAAGCCCCGAATATTTAAATTTTTTTAGTTGCGTACGCGTATAAACATAAAATTGAATGTAATGTATGTCAATAAAATTAAAACAAACAAGCAAGGAACAGCGCCGGTGGCGGAAGGGGAGGTCTCGCTCACATGTTCGGCCCGGCATCGCGCTGCGGCGTGTGTGTGCGGTGCCATGGATACGCGACGCGCATGCGCAACGAAATTCCTCATTAATTCCTCTTAAATTTTGAAGAAGCGATAGCGGAAGAGGAATTTTTAATTTTTATTTATGAGAATGCGGTAACGGATGAGGAACCCAAAATATTGCGGAACTTCCTAATTATGAGGAAGAGGAATCCTCAACAACCCTAGTTCGTTTACCTACAATCTAGATTTTCAATACGGATAACTTATTGAAAAACCAAAGTGAAATATTTTTTGTGATCCTACTTAAATTTATAAATCATGCTTCACTACCTACCTACGAGTTTTATGTCTAAAAAGACAAGAGTTAAAGCCTACATTTCATATAATATAATATTATACTTTGGTACTATGGTACTTGTAAACGAAGAATGTTTTTTCCAGAAATCCGTAAGGTTTAAGCGGAATATGCGCCTACTCAGAGAGGTCACTCAGAGAGCTATGGAGAGGGCTATGCTCGGAGTTTATCTAGCGTAGGCAGGCCCCTCACGAGGTGGACCGACGACCTGGTGAAGGTCGCGGGCAATCGCTGGATGAGGGCGGCCCAGGACCGTTCGTTGTGGCATTCTTGGGGGAGGCCTTTGTTTAGCAGTGGACGTCTTTCGGCTGAAATGATGATGATGATGATGAAGCGCCAACTGCTAGCTCGCTGTGCGTTTCCTAAATCGGCGATAGAACGTCAACATGACGACGGCTGCGGTGGGTAGAGGTTAGGTAGAGTTCAGAAATGAGACTTACCACGTAGTCCACGTACATACCATATAAATATTTAAGTTACTGCAATAATATAACAGAGTAACATGACCGGTCGTCTCTAGCAAACACGAATGTTTATTCGAAGAATATCGGAAATAGCACTTCCGAGTACCTACGTAGTGTCTCGGATCCAGTCTCTTGTCGCTACTCTTGAGTTTATTTATATCCGTACACTGAACATTGCATACTCTGCAATCTAATTTGTATAAATATTCAGCGATCAACTCTAGTGTTGCGTGGATTAAAATTAATTTATACTATAGGTACCTACTTACCTACCTCACGAATTCGCTATGATTGTTCATAGGCCTGGTGGCAGAGGCAGCGTAAGGCCGCAAGGCTGCCTGTCCATTGACGCGGTACGAGGCGGCGGAGCGAGCAAATATAAACCAACAGGATTGAATAAAATCTCCGCTCAGCTGGCTTTAAAAATCATAGTAATTTAACAGGCGGCTGTGCGAGGCGGCCTTGCGATGCGGTGGAGCGAGCTGGCGGCGAACAACTGAATTGATCGTCCACCGCGCCGTCCTCCGCTATGACTCGTCACGTAAACTCGCACAGTCCGCAAGTTCGCTCCGCATACTCGCTGGCTCCGCACCGCTGTCTCTCTCCGCGTCAATGGACAGACAAAGTCCGCAAGTCCGCCCCGCAATACTCGCTCGCTCATCTCCGCCTCCGTCGCCTCGCTCCGCGTCAATGGACACGCAGCCTTACGGCCTTACGCTACCTCTGCCACCACAAAAATCATCATAATAATAATTAATATTTACTACACTGTTGCTTCCTCGTTGCCAGAGTCGCCTAGTATAGAATTCCTTTTGCGTAACTAATAAATTGATTGTCATCTATTGATTGATACAAAGTCCATGCACCTTTATCCTATATGTACCTCATATAATGTGCTTAGTCATCATCATGACTTCAGTCGAAAGACGTCCACTGCTGGATAAAAGCCTTTCTCAAAGACGTTAACAATAGTGCTAAGCGTCAATCCGTCATGAAGGTAGAATATGTATAGATACCATAATCGCCAAAGGAGATGTTGCAAAAATGTATGGACCTCCGGCCATGTATTGTACACAATATCATTAACAGGCAAAATTAATATAAAGACGTTTTACAAAACATTATTTGCAGTTAGAGTTGCAACTCAAACCAACATGGCGAATATGGCGGGCGATGTCATTTTGACATTTTCATTTTTTAATTGCTTTTTGATTATATAGTACTTGGAGAAAAAAGTCTTATTTTCTAAATACTATCGAAATCGATTTCATGTGTTAATACTAAGAACTTAAACTAATCGATTTCCAATTTAAAGAAGCGTCGGCTGTATCGCCGCCATTTTAAATATGGTTGAAAATGATAAAATCGTTTGAATTAAATGTGGTAGTAACTCTAAAATATATTCTTGAATAAATGAATTGTATTTTTTTCGGATTCCTCTTTAATTTCCATTATTCCTTTAAATTCCATTTTTTGAGGACGTGTACGAACTAGGGCCGAGCTCGCAACATCTCCTTTGGTTTGCAGGTTGGCGATCGCAATTTCGGCAGTTTTATCGCTGGATGCTGCTGTACATCTCGCGTAATTGTATTAACTGCTGCCTATTGGAATGGTTTGACTGCCATTCTTCGGTTGACTGACTGCACTAGCGGAAGAATTCTCCTCCACAAGTGGGCGGTGAGCCGGTGAGGCCGTCACGTTAAGAAGCCCGAGTAAAAATAATGTGTTGAGTAACAACATATTATTTTATCTTTTGGTGAGACGTTGTTATAACAATACCTACCTAGGTACCTATATAGGTATTTTCTGACGTTGGCCATTAGGTATAGCATAGAACAGAAAATAATATTTCATACTGATGATACCTAATACATAAATGAAATGAAGTCTGCTTGACGTTTAAATAAATAGTTTCAGATAATTTTGCAATTTAAAATAGGTAGGTATGTACCTATAATTTAATTACTCTTCAACCATATTGTCATACCCAAGAGGGTTTCATGATGCACTAACATATATTATTATCACCTGTACTAAACATCTCATGATTTAAGCAATAAATGAATTTAATGAATTGAATTGAATTGAATACTTATAATAAGCGCAACCGCCTTCTTGCCTTTTAAATGTGTCCTGAAGTTCATTCACAGTAACTTATCCACATACTATGAGTGAGTAGGTATTGTTTTATGGTAAGTGAAAGTTAACACCGCTGTTCACTGCAAAACACGGCAGGTCACAAATACCTTGCCGATGTTATCGGTTTTGTGTTTATCTTCTATTTTAAATAAGGGAATTATTTTACCTACTTTAAATCATTAAGAGTAAGTAATTAAACTTATTTAATTTTAAACGTTGTAGTCGTGGTAGGTTTCCAGTGATGGAGCTAGCGGGCGTAGGCACCAGTTTGCACAATCTACTTGCCCTAAAGTAAACCGTTCAGAGCTATCGTGGCCCGGTCAGGCGGCAATGTACGGCGTGGTATCGAGCTTTAATTTCTGGCACAGAGGTATAACTTAGACCTCAAGAGTGGCGACACTGGCAACGCATCTACATTGAAATCTCTGGTTTTTATTAGGATGTTTTTAGATTAGAGAACTAAGAGAGACTTATGATTTTTTGCCACTTGACATAAAAAAATTGTAAAAACGAACTTTTATTTGCTAGGCTGGCCTTAGTTGTGGAAAATGCCGTCTTTTAGGTAAATCCGTTATCTGAACAGATGCTGCTACAATATCCGATATCCGGTTGATAAATATTGGCCGTAGCCGCCGTAGGTACCTAACTACCTATATGCCGAATATCCGGATATCCCTTTCATGTCTGGTACTTAGGTAGGCTCTTGAGTTCCATTGCTATGGCAAAAAGCTAGTTAAAAATTCGTGAAAATTTTGCACAATGTGTCACGTCTAGAGTTGCCAACTTTTTTTACAAGGAGTAAAGTATTAAGTTAGGTGTAAGAAGAATGTTAGTATTTTAGAAAAATGAACAGTTTTTTATTTATTTAATGTTTTAATTTCCTACATACTTTTAGAGCTTCTGGCATAATTAATTAATTTTCTGAATACTTACTTACCTATAGTGATAGGCATTTTGATGCTGAAAAGAGATATTTTTGTATGCTTCATTTTTGTTCAACAGTAGGCATAATGTAGACAAAAACAGTACCTACACCTAAGTAATGCTGTTTTTAAGGGTTCTGTAGTAAACAAGGAACCCTTATAATTTCGCCATGTCCGTCCGTCTGTCTGTCTGTCAGTCCGCGGCTTAGAACTATTAGTACAACAGGCTTGAAATTTGGTACAAGTATACCTACACCTTAATCACGCCGACAAAGTGGTAGAATAAAAACATGAAAAAATAAATTATTTAGGGTACCTCCCCTACATGTAACGCGCGGATATTTTTCTTTATTTTCGTTTTCTATACATATAGCGTGAAGGATATCGTTGGATAGGTCTTTAAAAAATGTTAGGGGTGTGTAAACATCATTTTACGTATTTTTTTTAGTTAACTGTTCGAGACTTATTAAGCTTTTGAGTGCCAATTTTCGTTAGTCATTATACGTATCTATAGATAGAATAGGCCCCTCTCTACCAACTAAACGGCTGTTGCTAGAAATTCAAACGTCTATCGACTACTACTAACTACCTATCTTTCATAACAATCAGTAGGTATATGCTAAAATCCAACTGTGCCACAAATAAAATAATAACATAGGTAGGTACATATTAATGCTCGTAATTGCACAGATGTATAATGTACAGTGCGCGGTGCGGCGTATAAATTACATAGTACTACATGTAATTTGTCAGCTGTGCATTACAGTACAAAGAAGCAAAACATCCAGACATCCAGCGCGTAACGAATATACCGTCGGCAACATTTATACCGGCTACCGTGTCGAATCTATAAGTTTTCTGCGAACCGTATACTTTTACTACGGTTATGGTATAGTTAAGTATCGAGCAGGTGTGCGTGGTAACTAGAGAGCGGATCTTCGGACCTTTGCGGCATGGTCGGCGACGTGAGCGGCGAGATCAAAGCAAGGAGCCGCGAGGGTCGACGCACGCGGCTCTCGATCAAGCCCCTCCCCGCACTACCGCGCTTTTCCCCTCGGACAACAATATACGGTTTGATTCCACCGATAGGGATGAGAACGTTAACATAAACATCGATTTATTTTATGTCATGGCAGTGGCAAACAAGCGTAGATAACTGAATACTGTAGCCTATAAACATTTGCATAAGAACTAGAGATTTCAATATACTTAGTTCGTTGCCACTTTCCTCCTATATGCCAAAAGTTGCAGGACCACCTGATTAGAAAACGATGGCGCTGTGAGTAGATTAGGTATCGCAGTCTTTCTCCAGGGTAGTGTAATAACATTTAGGGAGTTAGGGCCGTGCGATCGGAGCAACCCGGTCAGTCTAACGCCCTAACTACACACAGTACAAATATGAACAGTATGGAAACTACGTACAAAACGTTGAAACGGCACAATCACACAAACATGCGCATCAACGAGGCCCCTAAGCGGTTCTCGCGGTGCTGCAGCTCCAAGTCACTCGCTACTCGAGCGTCGATGCGCATGTTTGTGTGAGTGTACCGTTTTGAACGTTTTGTACGTAGTTTCCGTACTGTTCATATTTCTACTGTCTGTAGTTAGAGCGTTAGGCTGACCGGGCCGCCCTAACTCCCTAAATGTTATTACACTACCCTGACCCTTGCTATCATACCCTGAATACCGTGCCGTGTAATTAGGCCATAAGGTATGCCTCCGTACTGGAACTTACAGGGTCGTACATTATCCACCTGACCGGAACACGTTAGCGCTGAACAACATCATTAAACTGCATGTAAATTAGGTAATGCGACCGCGAACTCCGTCGCTGGAGCTCTACCATTATAATTAAAAACCTAATAGGCATTAGGGATGTTTAATAGGCATTAGGGATGTTCACACCAGGAAGGTAGGTATTACCTTACGGTTACGGTATCTCGATAGAACTTTAAAATAACATGGATACATTTATTATACGATACTTATTATTAATTAATGCTGCTTGACATCCGTGGAACACAGGGTCCCAGATGAAAATCAGCGTCAGGATGATTGATGTTATGACATAAAGCTGATCTGGGCTCCCATTTGGTACAGGCGTGAGACTTAATCTCTTTTTTTGTTAACTTTTATTGTTTTTTTTTCGTGTCCAATTGATTGTTTGTAACCTAATAATTTTGTGTCTCTGTGCTGTTCAAATAAATATTTTCTTTCTTTTAATAATTAAGTTCCACTATTAAAACGTCGATATCGATATTATTTACATCCCTATCCACCGCTCGGCCGGCGGCTGGTCCAAGCCGACAGATCAGTCGGCGTCGGCGCGCGCAAAATACGCTCAAAGGGAACTTACCATTTTTGAACCGGTTATTGTTTACAAACGACCAGTGTATAATGGCCATAAATTGCCCGAACAAAATATCGTTGCTTCGTTATTCTTCGAAGTGTGCTCCTTCCGCATAATTTGAACCAAACGAACGATGCTTGAACGATGCTTGAGAGATATGTACCTATTAGTTGGTGCTGTACGAAAAGACAAAATGAGAGATATAAAACGTAAGCAATAAAATTAATGATATAAAATAATTTTATGTACCTATCTCTTGTAATTTTAGTAACCTGTAAAGTTAGTTACGTTACTACACGCCTGTTGTTCTCGAAGGGGTAGGTAGAGTTAAATTAATGTATTATTGTATATTCACGCCAAAGTCGTTATGGAGTAGGCAGGGAGTGTGGAGCGTCAAATACCTATCCCGGTCCTCACATATCTCCCGTGCATCTTCTAACATTTTGTCCCACACAATGTGCCGAAGTGGCACTGGGCAACTAAACTAAACTCTAAAGAATGGAAACATCCCAACAGCACTTACCTCCTCAAATCGGGAGTCGAAAACAGTGTAGCATGTGGAATTGTAGACTCTACTTGACTCTACTTTTAATTTAATTTTATAAGGCACAAAAATACAATAATACCTGCTTAGAAATACTTATATGAAGGTTTTGTTCTCTCATAAGTCGGTGAGCCTCTGACATAGCTCTATTTCCATGTTCAGTAGTTTTGGCATACTTGGACCTACTAATGAAACAGCGTATTATTCAGGTTATCACCAACCGATAGCAAGAGCGATTGCAATTAACGCTCCCTCTAATCGCATATGTCTTACCCGCCACAATGCACCAAGTCAAGATTCAGACCCCCATCGGTCTCTCTGAAGTTGTGGCTTATTTAGAGCGGAGAGTGAGAGCCCTCTGCGCTCGCTGCGCGGGTTCCCCGGTGAATTAGGATATGGCCCAAATTCGACCATGTCACGTTTTACCATATTATAGATAGGTACGGAGTCTTAATGCTGTATTAGGGAGTTTAGGGACTGAGATCTGTATAGGGATAACGGGCCTATGTCTGTCTTTAGTATTCTCTAAGCGAGGCGTCTTGTCTCTCTACATACGTACGTCCAATAAACATAATCTTCGGTTATCTCTAGGATTTAACCGAGTTCAAAAATGAGGAGGTTCTCAATTCGGCCGGTATAGGTACCTATATTTTTTTATTATAAAATAGAGTTAGTAAAATATTTAAAAGATATTGACGGAAAGAGTTCGCCACGAATGTAGAGACTAAAGAGTCTAAAAACTGAGATAGAAAGTAAAATTCCTTAAAATTACATAACGTAAGTAGGTATGCAAGAAGGGGAGAGAATCGTGCCCAGCAGTGGGACGTATCAAGGGTTGCCATTATTTAGTAGGTATCTAAGCAAAGATTTCTACTGATAATGATTGTTTCGTTTTTAGCATACGACACAGTCGAAAATGGACGTAAAAGGTACCTATGTAGATACATGATGAAATTTCATTTCTTTCTCTATATTCATATAGTACCTACGAACTTAGTACGAACATACCTACTTGGTGTAGGAAATTCACCTGCGGAATACGGGGCCTGTATATGAGCCGAATGAGCCGCATCAAGACCGTTTGAATTAATTAGCAGTGCCCCGCTTGGCGGGCGCGCCACTCACTGTCTTTACAACATAATTTGCACTTCGTGCGGCGAGATCAAAGCTGCAGCGGTTCGATGGCGGAGCGGCGCCTTTGATCACAACGGGCCTTTGACGGCCGCCGCCTCCGCAGGGCACGCCTCGAAATAGTCAATTTGGTCGCCGCCAGTTTTTTTCATGGCAGGCATACAGGTATTATATTGTACATTAGGCTATTCTACATAAAATAATATTATTCATTTATAATATAAGTGGTTGTTCTTATTACCTATTACTTTTGTTATGACAACTTATCATGTGGACGGAAAATTTACCTACTATCCAGTCATTGCATCATAAAACATTATAACAAGTTACTGATTCTCAGGGACTGACAGGGTTTTTTTTATTAAGTAGGTACCTACCTACATAATACAATTAACAATTTATTGTCAGTGGATCGCTATTGAAATGTTCCGTTGTTTCGCTTCAACCAATGCGCGAGATAGCAAAGCAATTCAATCGCGATCCAATGATTATTAGGTAAGTACCTACGATTAATTATGTTTGCAAAACTAGGCGCCATGCGGCAGGCGCCAGTTCACACGGATAGTGAGTGCAACCCAACCTATACATACATACTCGTACATACAAGGTGTCACCGTAGGATCCAACAATATTGAAAGGTATTCATCTATAACAAGTTACAAATAACTTTATGTGAACAAAGAGAATGAAATCACAACTTTAATTTTCATACAAAGTTTAATAATTAATTATTTGTTATTTTATTTGACAACCCTAAAAACTCTAAAAAGTCGTCAATGAAAACGTTCAGCATTTCACACACAAATACCGTGCGTGGTGACGGTGAGGCGAGCGGTACGCGTGTGCGCGTATAGGACTTATTACACGGCACGGTCACTGGTATTCAGGGTACGATAGCAAGGGTCAGGGTAGTGTACTAACATTTAGGGAGTTAAGGCCCTAATACGGGCGACCGGAGCGGTACGTGTATTGGTACTGTGATTGAATTAGGGCGCTGTCGACCGGATATTGTAATAAGCGGCAACCCGGCGCGAGGCCACGCTCACCCTTTCTGCCGGACTAAATGTTATTACACTACCCTTGCTATCGTACCCTGAATACCGTGCCGTGTAATAAGTCCTTTAAAAGGCTATTACACGACACGGTATTCAGGGAACAGACCCGTGTATTTGTACTGTGATTGAGGTTTCTGGTCGACAGGGGCCTAACTCAGTCACAGTACAAAAAAGAACAGTATGGAAACTACGTACAAAACGCTGAAACGGCGAAATCACACAAACATGCGCATCAACGAAGCCTCTAAGCGGTTCGCCTCTAAGCGGTGCTGCATATGCATGCAGCTCCGAGTCACTCGCTACTCGAGCGTCGATGCGCATGTTTGTGTGAGTGTGTCGTTATGAATGTTTTGTACGTAGTTTCCATACTGTTTATATTTGTACTGAGTGTAGTCAGGACGTTAGGCTGACCGGGGCGCTCCGGTCACACGGCCCTAACTCCCTAAATGTTATTACACTACCCTGACCCTTGCTATCGTACCCTGAATACCGTGCCGTGTAATAAATCCAGCGACTGATACGCTGTCAGCTGTTGTTATCAGGGTGTGTGTTTTGAAACATGTCATATGTTTCGCACATAAAATTTGAATCAAAGTTCGTATCGTAATAACTGATGATTTTACATTCTCAGGAGAAAAAGACCTTGTGGGATGAAAGCAACATTAGCATAGGCATGGACTTTTGAAATATTGTTGCACCTTTCCGTTACACCTTATATATTTTATTATATAGGTACATATAGACAAAGACCTAAAATCAAAAGACATAAGGAGGAGGACGTTTACAAAACCGCATTAGACCCCAATGATATTATAAGGAGGCCCAGTAATAAATATTAATTTAATTTATATTTTTACGTTTTACAGCCCTTCTTCTGTAATGTTCATAATTATCTTTTTCGAACTAAGTTGTCTAGCAGAGATCGCTTTAAGCGATAAGACCGCCTATTCTGCTTTTTACTTAAGTAGTAGTAGTTTCTGTATTTTCTTGTTGTAATGTGTACAATAAAGACTAGAGTAAAATAAATAATAACAAATAAATAAATAAATATATTGTCTGCATTATAAAGATTATTGTACCCATACATACATAGTTTATTCTAAAAACGTAACTTTAGGCCTGTAATTCCCAAAGGAAAGAGGTAAATTCATGCATTCAAGCTTTTGTATATCAATGATTCAAGCATCATACATGCAAACACCCACGACTCGCCGGTTACGTTTTCCATGGCCCATGTAACAGGTGGCGAACCTGTTGCCATCTCCGGGCACATTACCAAATTCCGAGGTACTGGGACGCTTCCAGAAAATGGAAAAATCCCAATAAAACCAGAGATAAATAATTTTAAACCGTTATCTCTGATAGCCCCCCACCCGGGTATCGAACCCAGGACCTCCAGCGTAATAATAGTGGCCTGCTACCACTACGCTACTGAGGCAGTTACTAGTTTATTCTGTCATCAAATAATGTAGTACATCTGGGTAGAACTACTAGCACAAAACGTTACTGTACAAAATGGGCATGCCTAATTTACCCAACATTAAAATAATCCATTAATTCTGTTGTATTATGACTGTAAAAACAAAGTCTTTAATAAAATGTTTACCTACTTGTCTAACAGCGTTTCCGGTGGTAATTAAATACACAGCAGTGAAACCCCGAATGTATCAGAGGCACTGCAGCCATACGACCACCGGAAGTGCACTCGAGTGAAGTGGTAGCATTGATTTCCTTTCTCACAAACACAATCCATGTTATAAAACACGCCATACGATACGAATACGACGGGTAAACAAAATAGAAAGCAATGGTTTGTAAGTGAACTGTTTAAAATACACGAAATTCAATATCATTTAGGTATTAGGTACCTACTTAGTTTTGAAATTAAAAAAAACGGTCAAGTGCGTGCTGGGCCACGCGCAGTGTATGGTACCGTAGTTTTTAGGTTCGATTAATGTAATGAAAAATATGTATATACATTTTTTCAATGGAGTGGTTCAAAAATTTCGAGTTTTACATTTAGTTGACTATTATTACTCGCAAACTTGTAAAGTCAACTTAGGTGTGATAGTTTTCCTTTTAATTTCGTTATACATTTGTAGCTACTATCGCTGTAACGTTTAAATTTCTAACAACAACCGTTTAGTTGGTAGACCCTTGATTCTAGCGAAAATTGACACTTTAAAGCTTAATAAGTCATGAATAGTTGACTAAATACTAAAATGCTATTAGCACACCCCTCACATTTTTGAAAGACCTATCCGACGATATCCCACACTACCTATAAAGAAAACGAAAATATTTGCGTGTAACGTGTAGGGGAGATAAACTAAATAATTTTATTTTTCGTTTTTTTATTCTACCACTTTGTTGGCGTGATTAAGGTGTATACCTACTCGTGGCAAATTTAAAGTCTCTAGTACCAATAGTTTTTGCGCTAAACCGCGGACGGACAGACAGACAGACAGACATGGCGAAACTATAAGGGTTCTTTGTTTACTACGGAACCCTAAAAAGGTCTTAGTTGAAAGTTTTCTTTGATATGTTATTTTGAGAACCTAAAGAATATTTACATATACCTACCTATTCTGTTTAAATATTTTTAAATCATCCGAATAATACGTTTTTTATTTATATTCTTGATATTCGATTCTTCTTTCCATTTTTTCTTTAATAACCAACTGTTGCGAAAAATTAAAATGTGACATACCTACCATTCAGTAGGTAAACGAAGAAATTAATAACATAATGTTGATTTTTAAGTTCCGAAAGCAAAGTGATATTAAAAAAAATAAACGTGCTTTCTAAAAATAGTTACCTACCTAATTAATCTAATTATAAATTAGGTATAAATTTGTTAATTATGAATTTGGTTAGGTAAACATAAATTTATTCCTGCGTCAGTTGTAATGAAAACAAGTCCGGAGTAAAGAAGATACACAATACTGAAACCACGGAATCTATTCTGTGACTGAAACTCTATAGGTATTTTATATGTAAAGAAATTCGTCTGAATCTACTGGCGACTAGAGACCGAGAGACTCGATAAAAAAATCGCTCACAAAACAAAACAAGATCAATCAGTTTTTAGTACAATTTCAGTGGGTGTAATCAATATGTACTCTAACGAACTTGCTAAAACGGAACTTGCTTTGGGCGGTGCGTTGGCTCGCGAGCGGCAGCCGACAAAGGGATAAAATATGGACGTAATTAATTTGATGGCGCGCTGCACGCCAGAGCGAGCTTTGCTGCGAGCTGCGAGACCGACGATGCTATCGCCACATCGCATTGCACCTTCCATGTCGAGGCATAGTTTACCAACTGCAGGAAACTGTTGCGAAAGGTGAATAGAACTGGTGGTAGAGCTCCAGTGACGGAGCTCGCAGGCGTAGTTACTACCGCATTACCTTATTTATATACATGCCGCTAAATTGTAGTGTTCAGCACTATTGTGTTCCGGTCAGGTGGTAATGTACGGCCCTGTAATTTCCGGCACAGAGTCATAATGCCTTAGGCCTCAGGGGTGGTAACGCTCCTGCATTATGACCTTGGTCTTTTTGTGGATGTGTAGGGTCATTGTGCTGGTTAGCGACCACTTAGTGGACTTGCCCACTTTGGATACGTCAATTTATATACTATCTACGCTTAAGTTGAATAATGTCTATGTAAATGAATCTTAAATATTGTCTTTTTATGGAATATGTAATAACGCAATACATTTCCATATAAATATTTATAAATATGATCGAAAAAAGTTCAAAACTAGTCAAAACGGTTTACGACCGCTTTTTCCAGTTTGCGTCCATTGCTGAATCAGCTTGCGACCACTATTAAAAGCTTATAAAATCGTAATAAAACAAAGTTTGATGATTTTAATAAGTACGTTTTTAATTATTTGTATTTATTATTTATTTTTTGAATTAATTTTGTACTTTCCAATTCAAATTAAACATGATTAAAAATTATAATAATCAACAAACAAATAGTAGTTAAATACTCGATAAAGAGTTATTTTCTGGTGGATTTTGACTGGTATCAAGTCATTCTTGTTTTTTCTGCAGGACAGGCTAAAATGAAATCCAACCTGTCTTCAAGAGTAACAACTTGTGAGAGTTAGGCACCGTAGGCACCACTGCATTACCTAATATAATAATAATAATGGCAACCCTTGATACGTCCTACTGCTGGGCACGAGTCTCTCCCCTTTATGGGGGGAGGCCTGGAGCTTACCCCACCACGCTGCTCCAGTGCGGATTGGTGGAGATACGAGGATAGTGGCCAAGCCGCTGTCGGATGTTTTCAAACCGCCCATAAGGCTTCCAACAAGGTTGAATCACTGCTATCTATCGATAGCAACCGGGACCGACGGCTTAACGTGCCCTCCGAAGCACGGAAATGCGCATTTTAATTTACCACTACCGGTCACCCATCACACGCCCGACCGCGCTCGTAGTGCTTAACCTAGTAGCTCGCTTATGATCTACATCAGCCACGGGGCCATTCGCGCTTCGTTACCTAATATACTTCCCGCTAAATGGTAGTGTTCAGCACTATTGTGTTCCGGTCAGATGGTAATGTACGGCCCTGTAATTGCCGGCACAGAGGCATAACACCTTAGGCTTCAGGAGTGGTAACGCATCTGCATTTTGATCTTGGTCTTTGTGTGGGTGTATATAGGTTGCAGTTTTAAATTTAATATATTAAATTCTGTTTTCATCAAAAATCACACGTGGTCTGCTTTTTTTTTTTTTTTTTTTTATGTTATGGAAGTGGCAAACAAGCATGCAGTTCACATTGATGTTAAGTAATGACTGCAGCCTATAGTCACCCACAAAAAGACCAAGGTCAAAATGCAGATGCGTTACCACTCCTGAGGCCTAAGGTAATATGCCTCTGTGCCGGAAATTACAGGGCCGTACATTACCACCTGACCGGAACACGATAGTGCTGAACACTATCATTTAGCGGCAAGTATATTAGGTAATGCGGTGGTGCCTACGCCCGCGAGCTCCGTCACTGGAGCTCTACCACCAGTAAAACCTGCTTCTGAATATAAAAAAACAACTCTTAGTCTACGGCCACCATTTCTTTCATACTAAATTGTGGCGGTCTCAAACTGACATAGTAATTTACGACCATATTGGGTTTGCGACCACCTATTTTAGTGAGTAAATTAGACGAAGTTCTAACAAGAAAACCTGTGGTCGCTAACTGAAAGCATATATCTTTATGCTTCATCAACATCAGATTCTTAATTGTATAACCATAAAAACATAATTGAGTTGTTAATGAGCAAAATATTATAAGGCTTCAAATGTTAGAATGCGACCACCCGGCCGCTTTCTAACGTATTGGATAAATACGTACTTCAATAAAGCGACCACTGGATTAAAATAAAATGTTAGATGATAGATGGTCAAACTACAACCTAACAACAAGTCCAACTATATATATATATTGAAATAATAATACCTTTTTATCGTATGTAATATTAGTACAAATCAATAAAATTTACCTTTGTTTACTGCCCGGCGTGATATTTTAATTGCAATATACGGCACGTGAACTTACCACTGTATCGTCACGCGCATTCAGACCCTATTTTCTTGTTTTGGGTTAAGCGATTAGGTTCATACTTGTGACATTCTTGTCACAAAAGTATTCAAGAAATATTAAATGGTAAGCATTTTATTGCTATCTCCTAAAAAAATGTTAATATCTAAAATAAAAGGAGCCCGTCCCGTCAAGTGGTCGCGTACTGGAGCCGGTCGCGTTACCGGCACAATGACCCTATAGGCTCCAGTCATCACTTAACATCAATGTGCACTGCAGGCTTGTTGACCACTTCCATTACATAAAAAAAACAGAACACGTTAGAACATAGTCAGTAGAGTCATTCGAAATGTTTACAAATCCCTCGTTTTCGCACACTACATACATTTTCGGTCTCATGCAGGTTCCCGTTTAAAGAAAAGAATAGAATAGAATCATTTATTGCAGGCAAGTATCATTATCATTTTATAAACACATAGCGACAAAATCTTCTATAGGTACATACAAATAAATAAAATTGGAGTCTCTGTTTGTAATATAAAAATAACCGCATTTAACTTAAGGCATATGTATGTATACACGGTACATATACCAAAACAACATTTTTTTTTCAATTTTTGTCTGTCTGTTTGTCCCCCCCGCTAATCTTGGGAACGGCTTTACCGATTTTGACGGGATTTTCACTGGCAGATAGCTTATGTCAGCTATACTCTAAGTGTGTTCCGCGGAACCCTAGGGTTCCGTGATACCTCTGTCGGGGTTCCCCAAGAATTTAGAAAAAAAAATGAAAACACCTCCCTCTGGTCGCTCCGCGGCCGCACAAAACGCTATGAACGTTATTTATTTATTTATTTGTATTTGTAGAAACATGTGTTACAATAGCTGGTACAATATCTCATAAGTTTGGTATCAACAATTTTATACTTGTACAACCCGTTCGTTCTAAGTTTGCCGGTCTGTGGAATGCGCGTACCCTCCCCCACGTGACAACAAAACTTACAATGTGTCAAATTTTCATGTCTATTTTTGCTTTATATAAATAACAATAATCGAAATAATCTACCATTATCGCTTGTTTCTCACCTACGAAAGCAAGAAAAACGATCAGATTATCACTACTGCTTTTAAAGGAGTTACAAATCAACATGAAAATTTGACAGCGATGACAACGACAATAGCAATGTCGTTAGGCGGTCGCACCCCTGCTACTTTTATTAATATGCCTAATATCTTATTTTAAAATGCATTATGCGAACAAAAATCTATACAAACGTAAATTCCTAATGAATTAAATCTTTGTTTGATTTCAAATGCAAGACATCGCAACGCGCAGGTCGGTAGGTACTGTAGTGGCGGCAGATCAAAAGAAACGAGATAAGCATCGCCGTGGGCGCTGCTCGAGGGTCCGCGCCCCTATTTTTGGATACATTTTAAGTTTTAACATTTTAGTGTCTTATCTGTTCATACCTATTAGTAGAACGACTTATTGCATCATTGTATTAAGGGCGGTACAATTTCATAATGATCATAAAGGAATTTACAAAAGTGGGTGCAATTTTTTTATAAGTAGGACCGTAGGATATATGTATTCAAAAGTGAGTGTAATTTTTTTTATGTAGGATATACCAATTTAGATTAGTGGACTGTTTATGTTCGAAACCAAAAACACCTACTTGAGGTCCTAATAAGTTTTTTGTCTGTAGGCACTGAAAGCAAAATAAAATTTATGAAAGTAGGTAACGAACGACCTACTTTAATTTTTTATTTAAATTTTAAAACGACCACCCTAAGCAAACAAGTATGTACCTAATTTAGAAACATAATCACATATCTGTACCTACTTAAATACCTATAACTAAATGCGTATTGATACCTATACTGTACGATATTGAAAAAAAAAAAACAAAAAACAATAAGCTATGCAAATTAACACAAAAAAAAACAGAATAAGCACACCTACACCCCCGGTTCGCAACTTCACCAAATGGCTAATGATAATGGCACGTGACGCAGCTCAAGGCGGCTCGTTTGATGATTGTTTTGTCAGCCACGGCCGCCGACAGAGCATCGGACCTACGCTACGGCACAGTATAGCTACGGATCCACCCGTTGTGAAGAACGAATTTCAACGAATTGGTCTATCGATATCGATATGTCGATGCATTCGAAATATTTTCAAACAACTGACAACCAACTATGAAAATCATGATAGCAATTAATGCGTTGCTTAGTTGTCAATTTCGTCGGTCAATGATCGCCGGCTGTAGGAATTCTCAGCCGAGGGTTGGTCGGATATCCGATAATCCGTACACTGCTAGACATTTTCCCATAATCAAAGAATCTACATAGATTCTTTGATATATTGACCAATAGATAAAATGGATTTCAAAAGCATCTATTTGAACACGAGTAACATCAATACATTAATAATTAGTAGTAATACACATCAGTTTTCAATCAAAGCATTGATTTTTTAGAAACATCGTTATATACATAGTTCTGTTTACATCCCTAATGAAACCGGCTATAGCTAGCGATGTAGCTTTTGACCGTCAAAGGCCCGCCGAGCCGAGCGGTAGCACAAAGCCATTGATATCATTTAAATTCCTTTGAAATGTGCCGACATGCTACACCCCTATGGGAAAATAAAAAACCCTTAAGTGCAAGCATCATTGACAGCCGAATGCAATATAAAAATACAAAATGTAATTATTTAATTAAATAAGTACCTATGTGTTTTTTTTTTCAATAAATGTTTAGCGTTCCTTAGCGACCTAAGCCCTTAGTTGTTCTAGTCGTAAGGCTAGAGTAGTGATTCCCAAAGTGGTCCATATAGACCCCCTGGGGTCTATGGGAGACTCGATGGGGTCTACGTATATGCTTAAATAAAAATGGGATAAATGGGAAAGTGATATAAATGTTAGCAAGGGGGTCCACCGAAACCAGAAAAAAATTGAAAGGTGTCTACAAGTAAAAATAGTTTGGGAACCTCTGGGCTAGAGCAACGAAGGACGAACGATGAAATTCTGCTGAAAGACAAGACACTACTACTACAAGAGTTGGGTTTGACAGCAAAGTAAGAGTTTGCGTAGATACGTGAAGATCTAGATCTAGAGCTACGTAAAATGTAATAATGTTATACTTAGTTAAATCTTTATACCCAAAATTAAAATATGCATATTACTGCTAATTTAATAAAATGAATGCTTTAGCCATAGTACTGTCAATCACATATACCTACCTACATAAATTATATTCATAAAGATCTTCCCTTCTTTGGCGGTACGGAACCATAAAAGAGGGGATTGTTGCAACTGCTGCAAGCGATCGAAGTCATTCTTCCGTAAATACAATGATAAAAAAAGTGACAAAAGAATTCTGGTATCTATTGTATACCTACGGACAGGGATCGTTTACGTCCACTGGATACTGAACAATAATGAACTGACGTTTCGCTTTATCCCTTACAGAATTGCATTTTTAAGTTCACGGAGATTCAAAATTTAAACGAAGCAGCGATTTGATAATGCATCTTAATTGATAATTTTAATAGAATCGCCAAATGTGAATTGAGAACGAATAGCTCTGAGAAGGTGTTCCACACACATGCCAATACATTACAATACCTACTCCTTCGAAACTGCACGACCGATCACTATGAATGAATGTTGAATTGAATGAAAAATGAATTTTGTGTGTATACTTACTTATTTGTGAAATATAAGAATCCCTAAATATATATTTTTTTGGATTTAAGCAATGATGTTATATGTTATAAGCTCATTGCCTCTAACTAAGGCGATACGAAGTTCGTCGGGACAGTTAGTATTTTAGGTACCTACATTGTTTAGATTAAATATTGATTGTTTCACGTTAAACAGCTTTCAATTTCATCATCAGATTTTATTTTGTCTATACCTAATTGATTGAACGATTATATATTTATGTATATACCTATTTAACATTTGTAACGACTTTTTTCCCCAACGAATACTTAGGTATTTCATATTATGTATAGTAGTATCATTACATATTTATTTTCCGGTATTGACAAAAAAAACTAGGTAGGTACTCTACCTTAGGACGGCCTAAAAATGTACATACGTAAAATTTTTGTATTGTACGATTTAATGCATTGAGTAGAGTCAAATTCTGTTCTCTACGATTTGTAGAGATCAGAATTTGACCGCTACGCCGCTACTACGATATTTTGTCGTTTCGTAAGACTGTTATGGCCGACTACTCAAACGTCACTCAATTTTAAGCAACCCTCAAATGTGCGCTATCTCTATCGTTTGAACGTGTTTTAAAAAGACAGAAGACTTTTAAGTCCCACTTAGATTTAAGTGACGTTTGAGTATTTGACCGTTAGGTATAGGAAATATGTATGTATATGTAATAAGTATAGGCTAATCATAACAGCTAAATTTGTTAACAAGAGCACGACAACGCTCACTGTTACAAATAATAACCAACGAATTTATTTAATTAGAGACTCGTAGATTGTAAGACTGAACCGAAATGGATTTAAGGTAGCTCGTATAATTAGGAATTGAGGAACCTCTGACATTTTATATTACGTAACTATTTAACAGTGAAAGCGATAGATTCTAGGTAGGTAGGTATGTGATTATCCGATAATGTCTAGAACTTATCTGTTTTCTGTCTATTGTACATTATAGGTATATGTAAGTAGACTAAGTAGGTATATTAACTACATATATTGATTATGATCAAACCTTCTATAGGTCGTCTCGTCACTATAAGAGTAATCTACATACAAGCTGGTTTTTAGTGTTTTTGGGTACGTAACAATACTATTTATATTTTTTAAAATTTATTTACCGCTTCTACAAAAGGTTTACAAAATTCATACAATAATAGCAACTAAAAAAATCATAAGAGGTTTGTTACTGTGCTATTATGAGTCTATCATAATAAAATATTTAAAATAATTCCTCTTATATGTTTATTTATTATGAGTTATACATTTTGTTGACAAATTATATTTTAATACTTAAAAGCAACACGGGAGTTAACTGTTTATCGGATGTAAATTGATTTTTTTTGTTCAGTAATGAATTATTCAACAACAACTGATGTTATATCATATTATATATAATCTAGGTACAATACCAATCACAGATAGAAATTTAAGAAATAGGTACCTATAACAATAAGAACGTAACATGATTTCGTCTACGAGGACTACCTATTATCTCTCTTTTGAATCGAAACCCATTATTAAAACTGAATTTAGTTATGTAATAGTAATAATCACACTTCGTAGCTATTAAGGTGGAATTACTTTTGTGAGCGTCCGACACGGGAGGGAACTGGTTCTGATTCTGATGTAAAAAGAAGTATTCTCGCCGCGAGGTGAGGGGCAGAGGTGGTTCAGTAATCGTACGTTATTACTGCTTTGAAGTGCCGACCCACGATACTGCGCCTTACCGTAGATTAAATAATAATTAGGTACTTACCTACTACGAACTCCGCGTTTTATGTCCGGCAATATTTTACGCGATCTTTACTCGTAAACAGAATGCCGCATACCACCGGTCCTTTTATTGTGCAAGTATTTTAAAAGTATAGGTATTTCGTGACTTTGTGATCAAATCATTATACCTATCACCAGTCATAAAATTATCGACTATTTCGTGATATTGGTGACCTAATTCGGCATGGTCAAGGTTCTTAGAATATAGGTGTGTCTTTTTATTTTTTATAAAATTTAACCATAGACGACCATAGTAAATGCATGCGACATGGATTTTTTTTGTCATAGAACAAATCCTATAAAAAACGCTAAATCTTTCTTTTGTTTTTTTTATGGACTTGTCGCAATAACACATGCGAATGAAATAATTTAGGTGAACTCGGTAGCTCAGTACGTAGAGCGACTGGACTTGTAATCCCGATGGTCGCGGGTTCAAGTCCCGCCTGAAGTCAACATTTTCAGGCCAAATTTTATTGAAAACACGTTTACGTCGATCGATATTTAGTCTAGCAAGACCTCATAAATCCTCATAGTAACGATTTAAAACGTCACTTACATTTTAATTGAATAGGTCTTTCTAAAATTCTTCTATTGAAAAGTGCTTTACTTACAAGCTGCTGCGTAGGTAGATACTCGTATAATAAGCAACCTAAAGTAAACAAAAATATCGCTTTTGCTGTAGCCCTCATCTCATTGAATTATATCTCATGTGTATATATGTATACAAGTATGTAAATAAATAATATTTTGCAGCAGCACAAGCAGATAATCGCACGAAATGACCTGGAATGTTGATAGTAGTGTTTTATTTCTGCTATTCAGTGAGCTGGCGCGTCGCCAGCTGTGGTCGCTCCACTTCGACTTGCGCGTGGGCATTGCCCACTCGCGCCCATATTTACTACATTTTTTCCAAATTCACTGTCCTTAAACAAATAACTGAAACTTATACCTCTTCCTCTATTATAATAATTTCTAAAAGATAATTAAATCGTAGGTATTTTAAGTTTTTGTACGCAGAACAACCTTAGTGTTTTTTTTAAATTTAGGTAGTTTTAGATAATTTTATTAAACTACGAGTAGGTAGACGAGGCACGAGAGGTTTGTCAGAACCGGGATGTCTGGCGCTCTACACTCTCTGCCTACCCCGTTAGGGACCTGGCGTGAAGATACATACATACATACGAGTAGGTATGATCAATCCTGAATCTTTTTACAAATAACTTTCCAATATAATTATTAGGTAATTCTGAACAATTCGAAAAACGAATGTTAAGAATCGATAATCGACATACCGAACGTTAAATGATTAGAACAAGCTATCAGTATAGATCACTCGGGAACCCGGGTAGTCCTTCGTAGAAGGTCGGTACAGGACGATGGCGTGTTGTAAATGGCAGATCCAATTACAAAAGCTTAGGTCGGTGCATTTTATAGAAAATCGAGTACGGCTGTTTATCGATATTATAATGGGCTGGCGGGCAACTGCGCTGTTACTGGAACCTCGAAATGCCACCCAAGTTGAAATTGTTGGCCGGATAGCGCTAGGTAGGCAAGACGATTTCGTATTAGTTTTATTACTTCTTTTGATTGACGATACACCTAGATATAGACATTACGTCATAATAATATTAGCCTTCGTTGAGATCAAAACTGAAATGTTAGAAATTCTTTTCATCTTAAGTCATCACATTCTATCTAGACAATAGGTATATACAAAGACATTTTCTGTAGCGAATTTTTCCATAAATTAAATTATACGAAGTCGAGAGCAAAAGTAAGTAGGTAGGTAGGTATGTACCTACCTTTCTATCTACACAATGTGAAATGCAAAAGATGTCCCTCTTGTCTTGTTTGTTCCCTTGATGCACGATGAATTAAAAACAATTTTATTTTAGGTATTCAATAGAAAAGTCTCTCCTTTACATTTAAAACATTTCTTGTTTGCTGACTTCGACCGTAGTTAATTGTAAGTCATTTTTGGAATACGACCCCATCACGGTCGCAGATAAATCGTCGACAATAAACCTAACACGAAGAGGTCGTAAAATTCTAATTCGAACCTGACCGAGGCATCTTTGGCGCCCCGGTGCCACTCAACCCACGAAACGATCATTTGGTAGGTAAAACATGGAGGACAACAGCTCCTGTAACGTCTGCGTCACTGACTATACTATTTTCTTACTATTTATTATCTACACTTACTAATCCACCTAAGTCTAGCTCATGTTATGGGTATTACACATTGAATCAGTCGTCAAATCTGCCATGAATGATTGATCAGATCAAATGAACTTTCAGATCAACCGTGTGACCTTTGAAGGATTTGTTAATTTTCCATTGATATGTATAGCCAAAGATATACGAGTATGTAACTTTATAAATGTATCATTAATTACCTACGGCACTAGGGTTTAGTTCACAATTCTACATTTTTACACTCAAATATTGTTTCCGTTTTTTAAATAGCTGGTTATAAGTGTACTTACATTCAGAAACAATAGAAAAACATTTTCTTTACAATTAGATGTCTTTGTTACAAAAGAGATAAACAACACAATTCAGATTATTGTGTTCTTAAACTTTCAAAAATTGTTTTCTTGAACGTTGCGTTGCAGTTTGCTGTAATCATTAGTCGTCGACTTAGATTTGTAGAGTTTATTTAGTAAATGTGTTTTCTCACTCGAACACAAATAAGGGAGGGGAGCAGTAGCTACCTGAATTGTTGCGGTGGTTCCTTGTGGAACTGGCGCCATATCAGTTTAATTTTAAAATTGGTTATATTTTTATTTGTGTTATTGGAGTTGTCATCATCAAAAAATGATTTGACATACTAAACTACAAAACAACAGGCCATTTCTAATATAACCTTAATCTTTTTATAATCGCAGTTCCAGGGTCGTTGACCGCGTAGAGGCTAGTAACTAAGTGGCAACGTAGCGGACCTATGCGCGTTGTTTCCTCTTCTACTGCCCTATATAATACACTAACTGTTGTCGGCGGCTTCGCCCGCGTGGATGTCGTTTTATAAATAACCAAGTAGCCTATGTTCTTTCTCAAAGTTTTTTCATTAAAATCGGTTCAGTCGTTTGGACGTGAAAAGGTAACAGACAGACAGAGTTACTTTCGCATTTATAATATTAAGTAAGGAAGGATTTACAAGTAACTTTTTTCTCATTCAGTACCTAATAGCAAATAATAAAATGATGATGAAGGCTTAAGATCAGGAACAATTTATTCGATAGTTTTTGCGGGACGTGATGACCCCATCGTCTCCTGGTGGAACAGAATTCTTCCGCTAGTGCGGTCAGTTAACCGAACAATGGCGGCCAAACCAACAAATATTCCAATATTAAGGTAAATGCAACGCTGGATGGGCAACGGCAACAGTGTCCTGCATTAAATACCGCCACTGCGATCGCCAACCCACATGCCAAGCGTGGCGATTATGGCAGATGTTGCAAAACCTTGGACCTTGGTCATATATGGGCTTTGTCCAGAAGTGGATGTCTTTCAGCTGAAACGACCAGCTCGCGAGAATAATATGACCAAAATGACAATCGATTTCAATTATTCATTTGCCGCCGGCGGTCTCTCGTGTCATGACGGTATAATATACCTACGCGAGATGAATCCGAAATCTAGTTTTATTTCAAGGAAATGACTGATTGATTAAATTGGATAGTAAGTAGTTAAATGACAAGACAGACGACCAGCAGCGAAAATAGCGAAATATGAAGTTAAATGCCTGCACATTAAGAACAACAGGACCATAGGTACCATAGGACCATACCTAACTCACTAAGCCTCAGTAAATAATTTATGAGGGCATTATGTTAAACAATGCATGAGAGCGTGGTTGATCATATTCGTCCTTCTTTGTACTGTAGTGTAGGCATTACAGAACTGCCCTTCATAATAAAATGTTAGGTAGGTATCGGTTGTTATAGGCGTTAGTCGCACAGAACAGTAAGTGGTTATTCACTTTTTTAATTACTTACTGTATATAAAGCTCCAATGTCGGAGCTCGAGAACATAGGTGCCACCATATTAAATGATAAATGCCAACATACAGAATGGAACTCATTGGAAAAGTAAGAAAATATAAGTAATAAAGTTAAAAGGAAAAAAAATACCGAATTTCAAGATCTCTACTAACAACTTTTTATAATCGACAACTTTACCTTAACTTATTTCAATACGACACCTAATGCATATTTTCAAAGACTTTGGCACTAGCCTATAACATCTGCCTGCCTCTGACTGCCTCGTTGGCTCAGTGGTCACAATCGCGATGGTGAAGCCTGAGGTCCTGGGTTCGATTCCCAGGTGGGAAATATCTGTTATTAGGTTTTTTTTTTTTTTTTTTTTTTCTTTTCTGGCGGCGTCGGGATGTGACGACCCCATCGCCCACTAGCACAAGAATTCCCTTCTGGTGGAGAGGAATTCTTCCGCTAGTGCAGTCAGTCCACCGAACAATGGCGGTCAAACCAGGGCGGTACAAGTACGTGGGATGGGCAGCAGCGTCCCGCGTAAAATTGCCGCCACTGCGATCGCCAACCCGCATGCCAAGCGTGGCGATTATGGCATTTTCCCTCCAAATGAGACGCAACAAGAAAAAACGGCCCCTAGTCCCCGGCGGCTCCGCTATTCCTGACCATAGTGGTACCGGTCATGGTAACGGCGGGGCTGGGGGTGCGAAGAATCTCCGGCAGATGCCAGGGTACCACAAACAACGACAATTGGCCCTGGCAACATACAACATTCGGACACTGCGGACCGACGAGAAGGTAGCGGAACTAGAGGAAGAATTGAGCGGGTTACGATGGCACATTATAGGGTTATCTGAGGTCCGAAGACAGGGGGAGGACTCGATAACCCTCAAGTCTGGTAACTTGCTCTATTTCCGGGAGGGCGAACAACTGTCCCAGGGTGGTGTCGGTTTCATCGTCCACAAATCCCTCGTGAACAATGTTGTCAAGATCGAGAGTGTGTCGTCGAGAGTGGCGTACCTTATACTCAGAATAACCAAGCGGTATTCGTTGAAGGTCATACAGGTCTACGCCCCGACCTCCGCACACTCCGATGATGAGGTAGAAACTATGTATGAGGATATTTCCCGAGCCATACATAGTTCTAAAACCCACTACAACGTTGTCATGGGGGATTTCAACGCGAAATTGGGCGTTCGAGGCGACCACGAGCTGAAAGTGGGGCAATTTGGATATGGGCGACGAAACACCAGGGGCCAGACACTGGCTGACTTCATGGAGAAAGAGAGCCTCTATATGATGAACTCTTTCTTCAAGAAGCGGGCTTGCCGGAAGTGGACCTGGATCAGTCCTGACGGTGCGACCAAAAATGAGATAGACTTCATTATGTCCACAAGGCGGCATATATTCAGTGATGTCTCTGTGATCAATTCGGTAAAAACCGGCAGCGATCACCGAATGGTAAGAGGCACACTGAATATAAATGTCAAGATCGAAAGATCCCGACTAATGAAGTCTACGCTCCGCCCAGCACCGGCCCAAATCCAAAACCCCGAGAGCTTTCAACTCGAGCTACAAAATCGCTTTGAATGCCTGAGTGAGTGCGTAGATGTGGACGATTATAATAACAGGTTCGTGGAAACTGTCCGGACGGCGGGGTCTAAGTTTTTCAAGACCCGCCCTTCAAACAAGACCAAAAAGATCTCCAGCCCAACTCTCAAGCTCATGGAAGAGAGGCGAGGTATGGTTCTGAAGTCCTCTGAAGATGCTTTAGTGTACAGACGGCTCAACAGACAGATCTCCAAGTCATTGACTCGCGACCTTCGGCACTTTAATACTAATAGTATTCAAGCAGCCATAGAGCGGAACCAGGGCTCTAAAGTGTTCGCCAGAGATCTGTCCTTAGGCCAAAGCCGTCTCACTAAGCTGAAGACAGAGGACGACAGAATCGTATCGTCGAAACCTGAGCTTGCAGAGGAGATCGAACGGTTTTACGGACAGTTATACACGACAGCACGACCACCTGTTAACAGTCCGGCAGCAGATCCTAGAGCCGGACTGACCCGACACTACACCGAAGATATCCCGGACGTCAGTCTAGACGAGATTAGTACGGCTCTCAAACAGCTCAAAAACAACAGGGCGCCGGGTGATGACGGAATCACTGCTGAAATCCTGAAAGCAGGCGGAAGGCCAGTATTAGAAGCTCTTCAGTTGATGTTCAATTCCGTCATATCCGAGGGCAAAACGCCACAGGCGTGGCACAGAAGTATGGTGGTACTGTTCTTTAAGAAAGGCGACAATACCCTTCTAAAAAACTATAGGCCCATCGCACTTCTAAGCCACGTCTATAAGCTGTTTTCGAGAGTGGTTACGAACCGTCTATCTCGCAGACTCGACGACTTCCAGCCTCCCGAACAAGCCGGTTTCCGTAAAGGCTTTAGCACCATAGACCACATTCACACGCTGCGGCAGGTTATACAGAAGACAGAAGAGTATAACCAGCCCCTATGTCTAGCGTTCGTGGACTATGAGAAAGCCTTCGATTCGGTTGAGATTTGGGCTGTGCTACAGTCACTCCAGAGGTGCCAAGTTGACTACCGATACATCGAGGTGCTGAGGAGCTTGTATGAAAACGCCACCATGTCGGTCCGGCTTCAGGATCAGAACTCGAAACCTATCCAATTGCAGCGAGGTGTGAGACAGGGAGATGTTATATCTCCGAAACTGTTCACCGCTGCATTGGAAGACGTCTTCAAGCTTCTGAACTGGAAAGGACTCGGCATCAATATTAACGGCGAGTACATCTCCCACCTCCGATTTGCAGATGATATCGTAGTCATGGCTGAGACCCTGGAAGACCTTAGCACAATGCTCAATGACCTCAGTAGGGCCTCCCAACGAGTGGGCCTTAAAATGAACATGGACAAGACGAAGATCATGTCAAATGTCCATGTTACACCCACTCCTGTTATGGTCGAGGGTACTACACTCGAAGTTGTTGACGATTATGTATACCTGGGACAAACGGTCCAGTTAGGTCGGTCCAACTTCGAGAAAGAGGTCAATCGCCGAATCCAACTCGGTTGGGCAGCGTTCGGGAAGCTACGGTTCATCTTCTCGTCCGACTTACCGCAGTGTCTCAAGAAAAAGGTCTTTGATCAGTGTGTGTTGCCAGTGATGACTTATGGGACAGAAACGTGGTCGCTCACTATGGCTATGGAAGGCTCAAGGTCACTCAGAGAGCAATGGAGAGAGCTATGCTTGGAGTTTCTCTGCGAGACCGAATCAGAAATGAGGAGATCCGCATGAGAACCAAAGTTACCGACATAGCTCACCGAATAGCGAGACTCAAGTGGCAGTGGGCAGGGCACATAGCTCGACGAACTGACGGCCGTTGGGGCAGAGCAGTTCTCGAGTGGCGACCACGTACCGGAAAGCGAAGCGTAGGCAGGCCTCCCACAAGATGGACCGACGACCTGGTGAAGGTCGCGGGCAATCGCTGGATGAGGGCGGCCCAGGACCGTTCGTTGTGGCATTCTTTGGGGGAGGCCTTTGTTCAGCAGTGGACGTATTTTGGCTGAAATGATGATGAGGTTTTTTCTGTAAGGAAATTCCCAGTAGCAGCCTGGAGTCTGGTCGTGCTTCGCAGAGCACGTAAAGCCGTCGGTTCTGCGCCCAAACTCTCTCCGGTCGTGTCGGATTGCCGTCCCATCGTACTATGAGTGAAGAAATAGAGAGTGCATCTGTGTTTGCGCATACATTTGTGCACTATAATAATAATAGGTTGGGAAAAAAGTCTTTTCGCATTATAGTATGTATGAACTTGTAATACAATCTCTTTGGCTGTAGTATTTGTATCTGGCTAGTTTTGGTATCATTGAAAGTTAAAATTTTAAAGAACATAATTCCAAATTCAAATTAGGCAAATGTGTGATTTTCATTTGTTTTTCGTACTGTCAAGATGAGTGAATCTAATAAAGAAATTCGATACATTTTAAAATTAAACTACAAAAAAGGAAAAAATGCAACGCAAGCAGCGAAAAAAATTTGCGATGTTTATGGACCTAGTGCAGTGTCTGTGAGAGTAGCACAAATTTGGTTTAAGCGTTTTCAATCCGGAAATTTTGATGTCAAAGATGCACCTCGCTCTGGTCGCCCTATTACGGATAAAATGGATGCCATTTTTGAAAAAGTGGAGCAAGATCGACATATCAGTAGTTACGACGTAGCTGAAGAACTGAGAATTGATCACAAAACAGTTTTGGCGCATTTGAAAAAAACTGGGTACAAAAAAAAGCTCGATATTTGGGTACCTCACGAGCTCACTGAAAGAAACCTAATGAACCGTGTACTCATTTGTGATTCTTTATTACGACGTAATGAAACCGAATCATTTTTGAAGAAGCTGATAACTGGTGATGAAAAGTGGATCACGTACGACAAGAACGTGCGAAAAAGGTCGTGGTCAAAGGCCGGTCAGGCTTCACAGACTGTGGCGAAACCCGGGTTAACTCGCAATAAGGTGATGTTGTGTGTGTGGTGGGATTGGAAGGGCATTATTCATTATGAGCTATTACCACCAGGCAGGACTATCGATTCTGAACTCTACTGCGAACAACTGATGAGATTAAAGCAAGAAGTTGAGAGAATGCGGCCGGAATTGATCAACAGAAGGGGTGTGGTGTTTCATCATGATAACGCTAGACCTCACACATCTATGGCCCTAAGCAAAAATTAAGAGAATTTGGCTGGGAGGTGTTAATGCATCCGCCGTATAGTCCTGACCTTGCACCTTCAGATTTCCACCTGTTTCGGTCTCTTCAGAATTCTTTATGCAATGTTAGGTTAACATCACGAGAGGACTGCCAAATCCACTTGTCGCGGTATTTTGATGAGAAGTCCCAAAATTTTTATAGCAATGGGATCATGTCCCTACCTACAAGATGGCAAAAGGTTATCGAACAAAATGGTACATACATACTTTAGTTAAATTTAAATAAACTATATTAAGAAATGTTTTGAATTATCTTAAAAAATGCGAAGAAACTTTTTCCCCAACCTAATATCTCCCGCGCAGTTGGCTAGTCTCCGTTGAGATTGGCCGCCGCGACCGAAATTCGGTCTGGATGACATTATTATTATTATAACATCTTAGGCCTCAGTACTACTCAATAGTCTACATCTATTTGACACAAAGATTAAGGTTAAAAATGCAGATACGATGTCACGCTTGAGGCCAAAGTAATTGCTCCGTGAGGGTTATTACGGGGGCGTACCTACGTTACCTACCATCCAACCGGAACAAGATAGTGATGAATACTACCATTTGGCGGCAAATAGATTAGGTTTCGCGTCTATCTACTGTGGCTGGTGCCTGTGCCTACGCCCACGAACTTCGCCACTAGAACTCTGCCACCAAAGAAAAAAGTAAGATTTTTGAGATCCTAAAAACAAACCTATCATCTATCGCTTGTCGTTTATTTCTTATGCAAAAGTTTTACCTTCGATATGAACTGAGCGAGACCGTAATTTCAATACAGGCAATACAGCGGATTACGGCGGCCGCGCTCATGGACTAAACTCGAGTCTCAAATGCCGCGCCTAGGGATGCGATATTGTGTGGCACATAAATATCGATATGACATAATATAAATTAATTAATGCCCATCAACGATACAACACAGCTTCTCTCCCTAGACACCTCATACAAGGCGAGCGGTTTCTGGCAATGCATACGCCAAATCGAGCTTATAATGTATGTAGTATCGACAACTTCCGTGACCTGAGTGAACGTAAATTTGTCGAAACTAAAATCGAATAAAAATACATAAAATATCATTCTTTCGTGTGAGATGGTTCAGTAAATCTAGTAATACTTCTAGTTTAAATTTGAGATGGTATTTATTATTACCGATTAGTATTACAATCAATAATAATAAAATAATACAGAACAATATTCATGATATCTCAAATTTCGCTGGTTATGGTTTGCTCTTTGATGTTTTAATAAATTCGATATATCTTTTGTTCATCATCATCATCATCATACCAGCCATAGGACGTCCACTGCTGAAGAAAGGCCTCCCCCAATGACCTCCATGCCGACTGATCGGAAGCGACGTGCATCCAGGGGGTACCTGCACCCTTGATTAGGTCGTCGGTCCATGTTGCAGGTTGACGTCCTACGCTGCGCTTGCCGATACGTGGTCTCCACTCGAGAACCTTTCTGCCGCAGCGGCTCTCGGTTCTCCGAGCTATGTGCCCTGCCCATTGCCACTTCAGCTTGGAGATCTGCTTGGCTATGTCAGCGACTTTCGTCTACTGATTTTCCATTGACCGCTGAGTCAAAGGGCTATGCTCGGGGCTCTTTTGTTCATAATGCATCTAATCCGCTATTTCGTTTCTACATAGACGTCATGAGCATTGTCAAAAAGTGACATTACAGACGCATGGAAGTCTAGGGAGGCTCTCAAAGTCTTATCGATATAGGGGATGTGAGTTACATTGATGCAGCAAGGATAATGCCAATTCATTATATAATTTGTACAAAATGTTGTGTTATATTATTATGAGAATTTTTATATGCTTAAAACATTAACACCGGAATAAGAAGTTTGAAATCAAAGATTAATAGTGGATCGCTATACTGTTAGTGGTCCATTTTGATTTTGGTGATTCACAAATATTTTAACTATCAGGATTACGTTCCTTGGGTTCTCAATAGACTATGTCAAAGCTGTGATATTTATTCCATTTTATTTATTGAAAAAAAATATATACAAGTAATTTAGGGTCAGTAAAATATGATTGATCACAATGGGATGTGTGATATAAACTATTTCATGAAAATTCATTTAATGAGTACTTGGGGTCACTGAAGTATATTATAATATAATTGATAGAGGCCAATCTCCTAAATATGTCGGAGGGGAATGTTTGAGGGTCACTTGATGTTTGGAGACCGAAATTATGTTTGGGGTCAGTTAAGTAAAATAAACTGAATATTTATTTAATTACAGATCATTTTACTATATCCCATCAAAACTTATGGTACTTAACCCATTCCATGTCCCATGTACCACATGTGTCCATTTGCATTGTTTTAACTATTGTGTCTGCTTGAGGGCAGTGAACGTGTTGAAGCCCGACAAGAGTACTTGGTTATGGTCATTAAGTCTCCCAACTTACTTTATATGTAACATTAATGGTGAGTTTATTTTTACAATCAAACTCTCATTTTATATTATAGCGAAAGCCTATTTATCAATAAAGCCCGATTTCCTTAGCAGATTACAAAGCTTTGGCATATTTCGATAAAAACAAATTGGGTTGGTCATCCCTATGATTTTGAAATATTAAGATTTTCGAAATTAGAACGCAACGTCCTACTTCGTATGCCTTCTGACAATTGTCAGAAAGAATTTTATACAAAAATTCAAACATTCGCAGTCTATTATTGGTTCTATCGTCCTATCGTCGATGTTGATACCTAACTGAAATATATATTTCAGTTAAATTTTATTATTTTACTAGCTGTGCCCGCGACTTCGTGAGTGTGAGAATTTATTATTGTTCAGTACCTACCCGGACAAAGTTGTGGGCGCAGCTAGTATAAAAGTAGCCTAAGTTACTCCTTATTACATAAGCTATCTGCCAGTGAAAGTTACGTCAAAATCGGTCCAGCCGTTCTCAAGATTAGCCCCGTCAAACAGACAGACAGACAGACAAAAATTGTATAAAATGTTTTGGTATATATACCGTGTATACATACATACATATGCATTTAGTAAAAAGCGGTTATTTTTATATTACAAACAGTTTCCAATTTTATTTATTTGTTTAGATTCCGAAATATTCACTCCGAATAACCCTCGCTGTGTTGGAGCAGACAATTTATGCCCGTATAAGTACAGTAGCTACAATACATTTTTAGATGAATAAAACAGAAAACTTTAAGTTACAATTTAATTATAATATTAGACTAAATATATAAAGTATAAAATTAAACATCATTCTTTGTAATTAATAATGTGCTCGATATACATGGTCCAAGAGATACTGAACCCTCCTGTCTGTCACCAGGCTTTACCTCATTATGAGATAGCTAAAAAGCTGAAATTTCACACTTGAAATGACATTCACAAGTTATGCACCTATTTCCATTGTCGCTATAACGAAAAAATACTAAAAATTTTAAAAAATATATATTCGGGGGGTCCCCTTACAATCAACACATTCGTCAATATTAATAACGGTAGCAGATAGACGCTTAAAATTTTCTCAGAATATTAATTTTTATAAAAATATATTTTTTAATTTTAAATAATTAAAAATAATGATAAAATTAGTATAATATTAATATATATAAATTAAAATTAAGTAAAAGGAATTCAAAAAACCTTTCATAATAAATAATTAAATAAAAATAAAGTAAACATCAAAGGGTGGCTCCCATACAACAAACGTAATTTTTAAGCATTTTTTTGTACGGCACACTTTCTGTGCGAGTCCGACTCGCACTTGGCCGATTTTTTAATGCTATCTAGAACCGCCTGTCATTGTACCTACTCACTTCAAGTATCTTAGACAAACACATATATAAATTTCAATTTTACGGTAGAAAGTTTATTTTAATTCATATATTTAGCACACCTTTCGGTTCGCCTGGCAGGCACTTGTTCAGATGAGTGTCGTCGATACATTTTCTTCATCTATATTTTATCGATACACACCTTCGTCCCTACTCGCGCTGCGTGTCGTCGCGTCGCACTCGCCGCCGCTTGATCTTGGACCGCTCTGTGTGGCTCTGTCCCGTCCCGCGCTTGCCCCCCTTCGGCCCCTTCCCTTCCCTTCCTCTATCCATCAGTCAGTCACTTGACGGTACGTGTGAGGGACGGTCGTTCACTCACTCGCCGAGCTAGACATTCACGCGGACAATTGGGTCACGGGGTCCCATAACAATATTGACGAGGAAAACACATTTCGTGTTGTGCTGTGGATGATTGCAGTGAATGTGTCTGAGTTGTGACTGGTGTTAGCAAATAAGCGGCCCTTTTGAAGTCTACGTGATGCGTGCGTGAGCGCAGCGCATGACGTGCTACGAAACATTGAGAGCTTCGGCACCCGCCGCGGACGCCCCCATGGCGCACCACTTCGTCAAGTGGTGGCGCAATAAGTTTAGAAATGGATACAAGAAATTCAGCAGTGAGTACCTAAACTAAAAACCTTACTACAAGCATTCTTTCATTTTTATTGATTTTATTGAGTAAAGTAACCTCAAAGCTCAAAACCGATAAACTGATGTTTATTTGTTTTGTTATGAGTTCCTATCTTATTTCATTGGGATCGTATCTATAACCTTAACCTGCTATAAATATATACACTATTTGTGTACATACCATGTGTAGGTATTTATCAAATACGCCAAATAGGTCTAAATCTTGGTTTGTTTTCGTTACGTAGGCATGTAGATAGATGTAGTAGGTAGGAAGCATAAATCAACTGTAGGAAGGTAATTATAATCGTTAGAGCAAGCAAATCATCTGTGTTGTGATTTGGAGATTTGAAGACTGTTTCATTCTTTCTATTTCCTACTAAATAGGTACCTACGAGTTTGTGGTTGTATGTAAAACGCCTGGACCGATTTTGATGAAATTTAATAGGTTCAATCTATCAATCTGTGGATTGTTTGAGTTCTGAATACTTCTGAGAATGAACACGTGCACATGGACGAAGTCGCTGGAATAAGCTAGTAATTAATATAAAACAGACGGAGAGTGTGACAGACAGACACAAAACAATAAGGTATTACTGATGGTAGAGTGCCAACTGTGCCACTGCAGGGACTCGAACGCGTGGGCAGGCACCACCGCATTACTTAATCTTTCTGCCGCCAAATGGTAGTTTTCAGCCCTATCGTGTTCCGGTCACTACTTCCGCTTAATGGTACTGGAAGCCCCGGAATAACTAGGTATCACAGAGACATAAAACTTAAGTCTCAGGGATGGCAATGCAACTGCATTTGACTTTTTGTTTTGTGTAGATGTCTGTACGTTGCAGTTGCAGTCATCACTTAACATCCATTTAAACTGCATGCTTGTTTGTAGCTATTCTTTAACACTAGAAGCGCCGAAAATCGCCGCTTTGACAAATTTGTCACATTGTATTTATTGCAACATTTTTAGCAGATAGCATGAAAGTTAAGATTAAAACTATTTATTTTTTATTATTTTACTCTATTCTTATTTACTATAACATGTTTATTTAATTATTTAAATCATATTTTTTCTCCTTACGAAACAAAAACGTAAATTATTAATTATCAATCAAATTTTTTTTTCGTTTTATAAAATATTATCAGTAATGACATAGTCATTTTTAGTAAACTAAATACTAAATGAAATACCATAAACTAGTCATTGCTATTTGAAGAACAAATATAACACAAGTAGTACCTATTCTTTATTCGTACATTTATTGCATACCTACAGTTTTTTTGCACTGATGGCACTTCACAGAAGACTTATTATTAGTGCATTTTGACTTGACCAACACCTTGTAGGTACGTTTTTCTTGCTTTTTTGGTATATGTTCCGGTATATAGGTTTGGTTGTTTTTCTATTATTCTGTGTTCCCAATTCTTCTCCCAATTGTAATAAAAAGGCTCTACGTTTTATTTTACTGCCGCTAATAATTTTATACAGAACTTATGCATTTATACCCTCCAAGACTATCATATTATAAAACATATAACCTGGGAAACGTTTAGAAGGCTACTGTGTATTTGCGACTCATAGAATCCACAACATCAGTCTACTCCATATTTAGTGCTATTATAAACTAGGTTGACTGTTAGAGAATGCCTAGTGGCATTTAGTCCGCCTAATGTAGTCGATGCATTACGGAATAAATAAATGAACAAATAAAATAATACTGTGTGTTTCAATATGAGTGTACTGTAGGTATAATTCTTTTGCCATCTTCACGCCCCCGCAATTCCTTAGAGTAGGTAATCACTAATTAAACTACCGAATTATTGTTTTGAAATAGTGATGGGACAAAAATGACCCAGCGGCGGTTCTATGTAAATCATATTATGGTTCCTTAAATATTTTTTTATATGATTGAAAATACTCGTAATTGATAAAATACAATAAATAATTAAAAGTCAAAAAGTTTCACGGACCTAAGTTAAGAAATAAAAATAAAAGAGACAATCAAACTTGCAGAGGGGACAAAATTGGGACAGCGGCGCTTCTAGATAAAGTGATCTTATGAGTAGGTATTTCCTTTTTTCGGAGTGCGCCACTGAGCTCAAGTGGCTTCCTATACGACTCCGCAGGTATACGCATATTCTTTCTCTTCTTTACTGCTTACTATTTATTCCTCATCACACTCCTACCTATCTCAGGGACCGTTTCCAGTACCGTAAATCCTTAAACTGTCTTACCCTAAAATCTCCTTCTGCATACTCATTCCGTTGTTGATAATTCTTTCACTGTAGTTGCCGTTCGGCTTTGGACTTCCTTGCCTATTGATATCCGTAGAGCTCCAACGCTGGAGTCGTTCAAAAAGCGGCTCTACGCGTACTATTTATCTTCCCTATCTCCTTTCTTTCTAATTTCTTTCATAGCTTGTCATCTACTGTTCATTGCATTTACCTTGTCAACTGTCCTCGTATATTATCTTTGTGTATCTATATAGGTACCTACCTAGTTCTTAGTTTTTAAAGTGTACACCCTACCAATCGCTATTTTCTTCGACTATCTCTTAAAAGGCTAGGTTGTAAGGAAGAAATTTGCTTTAAGCAATAACACCGCGTAATTGGACTGTGTCCTTATGTGTCAGTTATTTCTGTTATTTATATTTTTTGGTGTACAATAAAGAGTTACTTACTTACTCTAAAAATAATAATAGGTAATGTAAAACAGTAGTAGGTACCTAACAATTATAACCAGGTCCCTATAATCGTTAGTTATTGATGGAATATGTAGGTAACTCTTTTTACAGTCGAAGAGAACTCACTTCACAATCAGACCTATCTCCACCACCTATCTATTGGATATCTACAAGTTACTTATTGCCTGCAAATTGTCACATCACGTTTACAGAAAAACAGTGTTAAATTTAAGTGAAACATGTCCCTTCTTTTTCTCCCTTTCAAAAAACGTCTATTACAACGAAACTCACACCTTGACTTTAACAAATTACATATGTAAACAATTTCACACATTTAAACATCTAGGCGACAGGCATAACACTTGTGCTTGTACTTTGACAGAAGGGAAAGCCTGCACAATGGCTACTCCCCTCCGGTATTTTTACATATTCTCTGCCTCCGGTCCGCCGCGACCAGTGGCCCGTGTTGCTCTATGCCCATACTTATGTCATTCATTATTATTGTGCCAGTTCCAGCTAGAGGAATGCGCAGCAGTGCGGTGGACCATATGTAAAACCTTATGCAGACAGAGAATGTTAATAAGATAGAAGAGATACCTACCTAGTTGAATCGAGTTATTCAATCAATCAAAAAAATTACTTACGCATGTATTGAATTTTGGAAAAACAAAATTAAATATCTACTAAGTTTCGTTCGCTAACCTTAATAAAATTATTTTAGTTCCATTATAGAAATAGATACATTAAATATTTAGAGTTTGGAGTAGCCCCTGATTTGAATAAGTACTATTTTTTGTTGTATAACAGCTTTATATTAATTACATAGTTAAAGAACAAACAAGTCAATTCATTTTAATTAGAACTTTAAAATTCTTAATTCTATACGTTCCGTTCAAAAATAACTCGCAACTAGTGTACCGAGTACTACTTCAAAGTCGACTCGGATCTCTTTGATCTCCGTTATGTTGTTACGAAATCTACGTTACGGAACACTTCAATTAGAAAACGATAGCTACCTTTTTCATGCCATAACATTCTCGCAAGCGTGTCAAAACTGTGAGGCGAAGTTTGTTAATTTAGTTTCAAATGCAAACCCTGTCGTGCCGCTTGCGCTGATTTGATTAACTTCAAAGAGAAACGTTGAAAGAACGTCGCCGAGGCGGAGACAATGATGCCTTTTATTTACATCAAAGCATTCCCCCGCCTTCAGCTTTAAGCTTTTCTTTGGGCGAGTACCTAAATAAACCTCGCTACAACAACTTTGTAGCAGGTATATTTTTGTATAAACGACTTGATAACAGATTTTTTTTTCGAATATGATGCCTTTGTTGCATATTGTTGGCTGTTGCATAATTTAAGTTTACATTGTACGCATTTAATTACCCACTTCTAACTACGAAATAAAAAGTATTTTTCCATAAGCATAGGCTTGGCAATCAGATTAGATTCGTGTACCTACAGGTATTTTAGGTACCCAAATTAATTACTACAATAATAGATAAAAATATGAGATATCCTATCAATTAACCAAATTAGTGGGATAAACAGCTTCTGTGCGTTCATCAAGGTCTTGGTTGAAGGACTACCAATCAAATTAAATACTGATGTACCGCTGGCCTCTATGACTATGCTACATTTCACC
This sequence comes from Macrosoma leucophasiata, assembly GCA_036365455.1. NCBI lineage: Eukaryota > Metazoa > Arthropoda > Insecta > Lepidoptera > Hedylidae > Macrosoma > Macrosoma leucophasiata. The sequence goes on along the minus strand of JAWQUS010000009.1, from coordinate 12,530,046 downwards.
CACTCGCTTCATAATGATATACCTATCCCAATTATTGATGAGTGAATCACAAAATATGAGATTCATTTTAAACTAGCAGCAGAAATGCCTGGCAAATACAAGGTGGTGTCAGAAGTTGAGCACTCTCAGGTTCTCTTTCTTTCTCTTCTTCTCTCTCTCTTTCTTCCTTTCTCCCTCTCTGATACGGCAAACCTAGTTAGTGTACCATTCTTTCGGAGTCTTATTAGTAGTTTTTATCCGATACTTTACTACCTATATTCTGCATAGCACCACCTACCAAAGAGAGAGGTTCCATCCGCATAAACGAACCATGTAAAAGTTTGACCGTCAAATTTGCGCATTCATTTTTCCCACAACGTGTAAACGGTAGAACGAATTTCCCTCTGAGGTGTCCGTTGACGTTCTATAATTCTATTGCAGTGCCGAAGAAACACCTGAGAGGGAAATTCGTTCAACCAAGTGGTCATCAAAAAAAAAACTCAAGGCGCGATGGCAATCCCTGATATTGCAAATGTCCAAAAGATACGGTAGACGTAACGGTCACGATTCTTATCTATGTAATATATAGTATATACACAATACAGAACATACGAATTGTAACGCTAGAAGTAGGTTTATCTAAGCTACGTTACTATTAATTAGTCCAGCCAATAAAGACATTTCAATTAACGAAAACTCCGACAAAGCTAAAACCATGAGACCATGAGTAATATGAGTATACCAGAAGAAATAAAACACCATAAGTCCCCATAGATCCCATGTTTGCCAAAAAAGTTATTCGAGGTCAAAGGTCAAAATTTTTATTTTTTTTATTTTTCTCGAAAATGGTAAGTTTTTTGGAAATACAGCTCAAAGCAAAATAAGACATTAAAATTATCTACAAGAAAGGTCATTATAATTTTCCTCCTAAGTCTGCACTTTTGGTACTTTATTTCTACTGATATACCCATAGTCGGCACAAATCAACAGAGCTGAAAAGCTCTGTTGGAGTTTTTGTTATTTGGTCAATATTTTTATGTTTAATTTCACCGGACTATACTTACCTATTCGTTAACACAATGCATAAACAAGGCCAACTAGTGGTCCGGTTCCGCTAGACGTTAGCCTGTGAATGTTGAATAGGTAATTTTTAGGCCCAAGGTTTGCAGCGGCATCTGAAAATATTAAAAAAAATATAGAGAAAAAAAAATCGTTTTCTAACAGTCGGGTCCAAAGGTAGCCTATCTTTCAAGCCTGAAGCAAATGTATCTACTACAGTATTGAAGACTTTTTTTTGGTATGGGGCTATTTAGGCGGCCCGCACGTCTCGAGACGGCACAAGTCTACTTCACCGGGCAATCGGCGAGCGCAGAGAGCTCTTAGCCTCTAATGAAATCTAATAAGATTTTGGTTTTGGGTTGCTTTCGGAGTTTTTTAGCTTGCCCCAAATATTAATACGAGAAGAACTTTCCTACAGCCCATTTTGGATACCAGTAAAAGTATATTTTCATATAAATAACCTCGATCCGAGAATCTTATTTTATGTTACGCGCGTAGATAATTGTAAAATTAATTATTATTCTGGCATTGTGACCCTAATAGTTACCTTTAAACTTACCTAACTGTGATGACGGAATGTAACGTAAGAACGTAACTTCACGCCTGTAATCCCCGAAGGGGTAGGCAGAGGTAAATGCATGCATTCAAGCATGTATACATGCTAACACCCACGATTCGCCGGTTACGTTTTGGCTCATGTAACAGGTGGCGAGCCTGTTGACATTACCAAACTTCGAGGTACTGGAAAATTTCCAGAAAATGGAAAAGTGTAAAGGGACGAAATGTAAAGGGTGGAAATTTATTTTAGAACTTTATTTTGTTAATAAAAATCATTGATATTCAAAAAACCCACTTCTTACGTAGGTATATCAAAAACCAAAATACGTTAGTAATTCCAAATTTAGTATTCTAAATTAAAATTCTACACACGCCGACTGCAATTCCGTATGCATATTTATAGCTTATCAGTGAATGCAAATAGCGATCTTGTGCCTATTTCGGCTAGACATTCGAGAAGAATAATTTAATTAAAGTAAAAATACAGTACTAACTATTTATGTAACTGTAACTTCCAACGACCCACTGAATGATTTTAAATGAAAAGAAGAAAATAATTTAAAATTTAAGAAATAATCCACGAAATAAAAATGTAGGTAGGTACGTACCGGTTGTTAAAAATTACACGTACGCATAAATAAAATATTAGTGATATTAGTATTTGAATAGATTTATCCATAACTTTTTCAACAAAAAAAGTTTGTTCGGCTTCTGTTAGAAAATCAGACACAGATCGAACAAAAAACCTTTTTTAAAATAAAATTAGCAGCAGATGTGGCATAGCGAGCCCGGGGCATTTAAGTATTGGACCGATTCGCTCTCGGCCCTTCCAGGAATCGTATCTACACAGTCTACACCCGCCCGGTACCATCTCTACAACGCACGGCCGCCTTCTTTAGAAAATCTTTTTGACATTTGCCGACGTATTTTTAATCATTGTACTTTATTTCACTGTTTGTTATTCGTGTAGGTACTTTGAGCGTGTTATTTTACGTAGGCTTAACTTTAGCTAACCGTACGTAATTATAGACCTTTCTGGATTTTTTCGAACAGTCGCATTTCGTCAACATAAAACCTGACATGCAGACATTACTGTTCCATTTTATCTAGATTTAACTAGGTATAATAGCGTCGGTGATACTGCTCTGCTACCTCATAGCCGTAACTAACAGTGGGTAGGTATGTGTACCGTGTCAGATGACATCAGATAAGAAAAATAAGAAGTGTCTCCATGTCTTCCAAGAGAGGAATTACCTACTATTTTGGTTTATACATAATTAAAACATCAGAAAGAAAAATGTACGTACCCATAAGTACCTTTAAATAAATAATAAATAAAATACGCTAACCTACACTCACAGCTCCACATTAGGTATTATTTAAACTTGTGTCATGGATGGGTCACGCAGACCCGAAACAAATATCTGTAGGTCATACAAATATTTGTTGCGGTGCGGGGATCGAACCCACGACCCTTCGAATCAAACGGTGGTTTCGCACCGCTGGACTAACCGTACCTAAATGGAGTATGAAGATATAAGACCATAAATCATAATATCTATATTTAGACGTACCTACTTATATTTATAAATCAGTCTTGAATATGATTAATAACCTGAGCAAAAACGTTTATAATAATAATAATGTAAAGGCAGAGTTTGCTTTCACACACATTACCTAAATAGGTATATCATAATTTCCTGAATTTGTTAGTTGGGAGAATAAGTTGGGTTGTTATCTACCTTTATACTTATTTCTTGGTGAATGTGCATAATAATTATGGTATTGGGTTTAATTTTTGTCGCTGATTTAATAACAATACCTGAAATAACAGTTAAAAGCTTAGTTACATTTTAAATCTTTTTACACGATCCACTAATGATTCTCAAAAATATTCTCAGTCGGTAATTACGGATAATCCTACGTGTGCAGTGACGCGGCGGGATATTTTTTGTTTTGAATTCAATGGTATGCTTTTATAACCAAATAAAAGATACGTTTACACTCACAGCCCCACAGTACGTATAAACCTGTGTCGGGTGCTGCTGTATACACACAACACATACACAAACACCCAAACCCGATACAAATATCTGTAGGCCATACCAATAATATCTTATTGTGTTCCGGTGCGGGGATCGAACCCGTGACCCTTTGAATTAAATCTCACACCGCTGGACCAACCGAGTCGTCAAATAACCAAATTTTGGATCATGAGTATGGATATGGTATATAAGTGGAAGCCCTTATGTTAATCAAAATTGCCCTAAAAAATAGACCAATATGTGATAAAATGTAATCGCCTAAAGAAACTAGGTAAGTACCTACGTCTGGAGTATTTCGGTGTTTCGCTCGTCTTTCTTTAGAATATTAAATAGAAGTTTCTATGGAGCAACGTTTCCCAAACCGCTTTGTCCCGAAACCCTCCATACGCATTTAAGTGTAGCGTCTTCTTATAAATAAATATAAAGGAAGGTACCTATTATTAGTTTTTTTCTTTCCAACGCGGTATGTCTTATTTGTGCTAATAAATTTGTCATGAAAAGGTGAAGAGATTGTTTGTTGATCTTTAACTTCCCCTGAGATTGAACGAGTTTTATAGATTGACTTGCTTTTGCCCGCGACTTCGTAGGCACATGATTCACGTTCCCATAAAAATCGTGAGATCCTCTGTTAGTCCTTCAAAGCTAGCTTTTGGCTGTGCGTCTATCAGTTAGGTCAATCAACAGTTGCGGAAGAGTATTAAAATTATAAATTTAAGTACTGCGCCAAAATGTGTATTTGAAATACATAGAAGAACACTGCATTAACCTTTATAATTTATATAAGCCCATAACGCAGATTAATTTATGACAATCCTATCACTAACGGCCAAATACTCAAACGTCACTTAAATCTAAGTGGGACTTAAAAGTCTTCTGTCTTTATAAAACACGTTCAAACGATAGAGATAGCGCACATTTGAAGGTTAAACGTTCGCATCAGCTAAGCAACTTATCCCAAAAGATGGCGCAGTTTCTCGGAAAGCGTGTTTTTAATTCATTTCAACAAAATTAAAGCGAAAGGGAGTAATTAATGTGAGTTTAGCGAACATGAAAATCATTTTTGTATACATTTCTGATTTAGTTGAGACTACTGATAGCTACAATTTCGAAATATTGGTTATTGTACTGCGACTAGAATACGTGAACTAGCAATTCGCACACATACAAACGAAAGAAATGTTATAATTTATATACCCAATATTCGTCGCATCAAAAAACAGACATGGCGTAATGGAGAATGCTACAGTCTAACCGGCGGCGTACCCAGGGTTCGAATCCTGTCAGATGTTAACAATCTGTCTAATATGTTATTGTTGTTGTACCTAATATTTTTTTTTGTAAAAGTTTTGTAAGGAATGTTCCTAACAAAAATAACTATCTGGGGGCAGAGCAGCTTGTGGCGAGCTGTTGGTGAGTAGCGACACCACCCCCTACCATCATCTCGAGTTCCTCCGAGAGAACTGGGCTCCGCCTCGTCCGCCACACAGAGGTACGGCCGGACAGAGCATCAGGTCTCTCACCTCTGGCTTGCCTTCATTGGCCGGTCAGAGTGGGGCGCTAGAGGTATGGCATTTGCAGAAATTTAGATAATAGGCTGTTGTCTAAATTTCTGAAAGAGCCATACACTCGGGGGTGGAAGTGTCTAAAGGCATAATAGCGGGGAAGCCCGCTCCGAGCTCGAGATTACTCGCTCGTGATGGTGAAACCGGGGCCACACCTCTCGACACCCCCAGCCTCTCTCAACAGTGTTGCCCCCTGTCGACCATCGGGTTGGCTGTTTGGGGGGCCCACCAAGGAGAGGCGAGTCACCACCTGCCTAAAGTAGGATTCGATAATGTGAGATGTTGAATATAGGCAGGTGCCGGATCTCACTCCATAGGCCCAGCCAGCTAGTCCCCCCAGTTCACCCACATAGCCCAAAGTTTGGCAAATCACTTTTCATTACAATAGTCCCATTATATTCTGCGGGGTCTGTCTGTGTCTGTATTAACTATTGATGCAGTCAGAGAGAGGTCCCGCCGAATATAACCCATTACAAAGTAGATCAAAATTCTCGAAAGGGCCTCTACGTGTTGGACCCCCCATGTCCCCGCGCAAGCCTGACAAAGGTCCGGGGTTCAAATTGGACTCCGTGCTGACGAGAGACATAATTATAAATAATTTGTATGTTCAAACCATTATTTTAATATATTAGACACTAACTTAATAAAATAATAGTCTAATGTATTTACTTTCCAACCTAATTTATTTACTTTCCAATCCGTTAAAAAATAGTTTAGTTACGGTCCAGTGTGTTTGTGAAGGTGAAATTATAAAATGACTAATTAGTTTTTAATATTGTTCCACAGCATGAGAACCCCAGGGTTACGGCCCTGTAATTTCCGGCACAGAGGCATAACATCTCATCCCTCAGGAGTGGTTACGCATATGCATTTTGACCTTGTTCTTTTTGTGGGTGTCTATAGGCTGCAGTCATCACTTAACATCGATGTGAACTGCATGCTTGTTTGCCACTTTAACAACAAAGCCAAAAAAAAATCCCTGCCTACCAACTATGACTTGACCGGCTTATTTATACCTACCTAGATGTATGTAGGGTACCTACAGTATTCATTTGCAATCAATGTTATCAAAGTCATTGGAGCTTTACTGGTGGTAGCGCTCCAGGGACGGAGCTCGCGGACGTAGGCACTACCGCATTACCTAATATATAAGGTTGGGGAAAAAGTTTCTTCGCATTTTTTAAGATAATTCAAAACATTTTTTAATATAGTTTATTTAAATTTAACTAAAGTATGTATGTACCATTTTGTTCGATAACCTTCCATCTTGTAGGTAGGGACATGATCCCATTGCTATAAAAATTTTGGGACTTCTCATCAAAATACCGCGACAAGTGGATTTGGCAGTCCTCTCGTGATGTTAACCTAACATTGCATAAAGAATTCTGAAGAGACCGAAACAGGTGGAAATCTGAAGGTGCAAGGTCAGGACTATACGGCGGATGCATTAACACCTCCCAGCCATACTCTCTTAATTTTTGCTGAGTGGCTATAGATGTGTGAGTTCTAGCGTTATAATGATGAAACACCACACCCCTTCTGTTGATCAATTCCGGCCGCTTTCTCTCAACTTCTTGCTTTAATCTCATCAGATGTTCGCAGTAGAGTTCAGAATCGATAGTCCTGCCTGGTGATAATAGCTCATAATGAATAATGCCCTTCCAATCCCACCACACACACACAACATCACCTTATTGCGAGTTAACCCGGGTTTCTTTAAAAGATTTCACTTCATAATATCACTTTTATACACTCGTAAACATTATCGAATGCTTTATGATAAAAAATCCACCATTTTTACACATAAAAACGCGACTATACACAAATTTCGAAAATAATATCACGCAGCGACACAGGCTCTTTTCCGCGTTCCCGCCAAAACTCAGACATGTCAATTTTTTTTTTTTTTTAATAATTTGTCATGACTATAGATACAGAGTCTTTTAGTCGTATACATATTGAATTTCACATTTCTTTAAATTAATGAATTTATCGAATGCTTTATGATAAAAATCCCACCATTTTTACACATAAAAACGCGACTATACACAAATTTCGAAAATAATATCACGAAGCGACACAGCTCTTTTTCGCGTTCCCGCCAAAACTCCAGTCACATCTCAAAAAATTGTTTGTGTTGCCAGTGTATTAAGCGCCTAAAGTACTACCTTGATTAATAATACCTAACGTGGCGACTGGCAAGTTATTGTAATATTATCATTGAAGGATAAGACAATATATTCTAGTCTTTAAAAAATAAATAAAAAGCAACCGCTTCTAATTTATAATCCGCAAAAGAAAAAAAAAACAACACATGTAGTAGAGATAACACACTTTTTCAACTAAACTGATATGTTGCTAGAATCTGGTCACACTAAGTTAATCCACGACGCGAAATGCTTGAAATAATTTTTTAGTGGGTTTTATTTCTCACAGAGCGGCAACGTCGCGATTGCGCTGTTGGTGACGTTGGTGTGTATTGCTATTTTGTTCTCGCAATGTCAGTCTGACTCTGTCGCACGCACTACTACATGCGTAAATTAGTCGATTATTTTCAGGTAAATACAACGTACTTTTAGGCCATTTTATTATTTTATTATTACACGAGCGAAAATAAGTACGTAAATTAGGGCTATATTAAGTCATTCAGAGTATAAAATCATTACAGTAAAGAAAAAAAAGCAGTTCAAATTTGTAGAGGAAACGTTTTTAACCTTAAGATCTTTTGATTAAAAAAATGAAACGTACGTTTTGTGAATAATTGCATTTTTTATTAATTTCAGTTGCCGAAAGCGAGCGTACTGACACCGAGGAGTTGGTGGGGAGGGCAGCGTCTCAATGTTCAGCCCCCCCAGATTTGCTGCCGAGTGAAGCTCGGGCGCTCTTGCAGCCGAGCACGCCGCCACCTGTGCGGACCACCCACGATCCCAAGAGGATACCTTCACCCATCCACACTACTGACAATGACGACAAACAACCTAGATTAAGATTTGAGGTAAATATAACTCCTAACGCAAACTGTGAAACATGACAAGTACATTTTTATTACGTCTTTTTTATTCAGTAGGTACTTAAATTACAAGTGGCATACAGTTTACATTGATGGTAAGTGAACATAAATAATTGTAACCTATAAACATCTACATAATATAGACTTCTCGTTGTAGATGCGTTGCCACTCCTGAAGACTGGGCGGTCATGACATTATGCCGGAAATTGCGGAGCCGTACACGTTTTCAATTGAATTACAGTTATTTGAAACGAGTTAATCTCATAAGGCAGGAATGTTACTTTATTGCATATGGTAACAGTCTATCTACATACAACGTTAACGTATAAAACGTAAGCGAGCGATGATTTAATAGACTGTTAATAGTTTGCAATTTAGTGATTAATGAGGTGATTCATCTATTTGTGTCCTATCAGGCTCAGAATAGGCGGCTTGTCTTTGTATTGTAATATCTTTTCTTGATCGTAAAGGCGCAACTAGCTTCCTTTTAAGTATACGATAAGGACGCCGGTTCTCACCGGCGGTCGGCGCCACTAGTTATCTTTGTACTTTTTGTGGACACATAACCTCTTTCCGATGATATACGTATAAAAATCTTTTGTTCTAGGAATTGACGTGTGATGTAGAGTTACAACACCCTGAGCCGTCCAAACAGCATCCATTACAGTTTTCATTCACCCTCTACGATCTGGATGGTCACGGCCGAATGACTAAAGATGTAAGTACCTACTGAATTAGCGCCTTAATTATATGCTGCATTCTATATTGCACGACTAATCAATAATTATGTTTTTTCGTCTTCAGGATATAGCCGGTATCGTGTCAACAATATACGAGTCGATCGGCAAGTCGGTTACCGTGCCGCATTACGGGTCTAAAACGATACAAGTTAGGTTAACGGTGGTACCGGACGATGGGAGATCGAGGAGTCACCGAGAGAGACGTGAGGGACGACGTAGGAGACGACGAGACCCTGCGCCCACTGTCCCGCCGGACAATAGTGACGATGAACAGCAAGAAAGACTTTCGCCCGATGATGATGCGTCTTCTAAATCATCGTGTTCTGGGGATCGGAGACCCTCACATCGACCTACAAACGCGTCTAAATCGCGACCACAACGCCACATCCGAAGGGATCATCGAGATCGTAAACATACAAAAAAACGTTCGGGCAGTTTACAAAGAAGAGAATTACTCGAAATCATTCAGGCCAACATGGAAAAAAATCACCTGAGCTTCCAAGCATCCAGGTAAGGGAAATTTTCCATAATTAATGTCAGTAGAACGCTAGTGATAGTAGTTTGTTACTTGGTAAAATACAACTCCAAAATAACAGGTAAGGGTACAGAGGCAAAACATCTAGTCTAGAGCCAAAACTGCTGATTCAAATTACTCAAATTACTGTAAGTTGCAGTATTCATTTCGAAATCAATGTAGGTAAACTGCATTCCTTGTCGCTACAGTACAATGTCAATAGTAGCAACAATGTATTGCGGAGGAAATTTAAACTGTAATCAAGAAGAGCAGGCTCATTTAATTTTGTAGAATTTGTCGTCATTGATGATTAAAGTAACTGTAACAAAAACCCTATTCATGTCATTAATATGACTAATTAGATAATTGCTGTACCTAAACTACCTCTACCTAATACATAACAGCCATGTTTAACATTTTTTCTGAAAAATTCTACTCTGCCTGGACTCATTTCAAATATTAGGCCATAATGTCATGAGAAAAACATGACAATTAATTGATTTTCAATTGTGTCTAGCCGCCGGCGGCTTTACGTTCCTTGAAGGGTTAAGGACGAAATACACGTTGACAATATCTGTACATTAATATCACAATTTCATTGAATTCCAGGAAGCCCAGCGAACCGGTCGCGAATGAGGAAGAGATCACAAATAAATATCAAAAGTTACGCAACAGATCATACACAGTGAATGAGAAACCAGTGAATGCATTCCAAAAAGTGAAATCAGAGACTGTCGGTAACGGATACCTCGACTTGGCCAGCGGAGGCGACTCGAACTTGTGTCGGTACGACCGGTACCTGCACGCGGTGATATGCTCGTCGGCGCGCCACGCGCACACGGGCTACCACCAGAAGCAAGCGCACGCGCAGCCGAGGCCGCCGCGCCCGCAACTCGGCGCGCCGCACTCGCGGTCCCGCTCCCACGATCTACCTGGACAATCTCAACCTAGAGTGCTTCAGATTATATTTTTATAGAACTCGACAACGGATACGAATCTCCAGCTTTGTCCTCGCTTTGATTGTATGATTGTGTAAGTTAATTGTAATTGTGGTTACCAAGAGTAAAGATGTGGTGAAGGAATAGGATCGATGAAGGGATAAGTCACGCACACACGGGCTTTGGCTAGAAATATCCACATATACGTAGCCGTGCAACATAGTTTATGATGTTGAAGTTCAATGGAAAATACCAATTTGAACATTTTGAGGAAAAGTGTCATCTATCAATGTGCACTTACTACACCATTGAAATGGTGCGATGTATTTTTTTTTATGTTTTGGAAGTGGTAAACAAGCATACAGTTCACATTTATGTTAAGTGATGACTGCAGCCTATAGACACCCACACAAAGACTAAGGTCAAAATGCAGATGCGTTACCACTCCTGAGGCCTAAGGTGTTATGCCTCTGTGCCGGAAATAACAGGGCCGTACATTACCACCTGACCGGAACACGATAGTGCTGAACACTACCATTTAGCGGCAAGTATATTAGGTAATGCGGTGGTGCCTACGCCCGCGAGCTCCGTCACTGGAGCTCTACCACCAGTATGATGGATGAAGCCGCCATTTCCGTGGATAGACCTGTTTCCCTGAAGAAGAACATGTTTAAATTACTGAATATGGTCATAACCTGCTTTGTGCAGCTTCATCTTCAGTTCATGTACATGATTTTTATTACTATTAATGTGGTTACCAAAAGCTGAAAGAGAAAAAATGTGTATAAGGGATGGTTGTCAATTTAATTCGTAAAATTCAATTGTGTGTGGTTCATTAAGTGAATACGTAGTGCAAACTGGCGAGTACGATTTTGAGCTTTAAAAGACATTTTCGGCTAAAGTTAAAACATTTCGTTAGAAGGTAAAAATTACGTCTCTCAGTATAAATAGATTATTGTTTATCATTCCACATTTACAATTAAATAATATTTGTTACAGTATTTATCATTTAATGTACAGTTTCCAAAATATTGAAAAATATTTAAATTGAACATTCTCTGCTAAAAACGAAAATAATTCGCAATTAGCAAGTAAATGTCTTTAAATCAACTATTACCGTACATCAGATGCAAATCTGACTACTATTTTATTCATATATAGGACTACATAATAAATTAACGATCAGAAAATGTTTTACATTAGTATTTGTCAAAATCAAAATGTGCCTTACTGTTTATACACAGAAGTAGATTCATCATCGAATATAAAATCTTCATGCGTCTTCATTATAATTTTACTACAATTTGTGAATGCTCAGTAGAATAAACTACCTATTACTTATATACCTAAATGAAACTCTTCCAGAGTTGTGGACTGATTTTAGATTTAAGTGTTAGGTGCTCAGAAGAAATATGTTATTTATAACAAATATGCATTTTGAGTATGCAGTATGTACTTAATTTGTTTGAAATTATCTTTACTGGTTGGTTCATCAACAATAGAGGAGCCTGAAAATGTTAAGGTTAAAATAGTAGTGGCGAACAATTTTTCATTTAGACCACTATTGTTTTTAACAGGTGTGCTGTACCTCTTATTGCTATTTAATTATGAATCTAAACTGAACCTGAAGTGCTTTGTCATTTCTTCATACATGTTTTAAACAAATTAAACAAGATTTTACCTCAATTTAGATTCCTAAATTGTATACCAATAAGACATTATGGTATGGATCCAGGGTAAATTGCAACCTGGTGCAGCCAGAGATAAATACAACACAAGATTCAAGTGCAGCAATTTATTTGAGGAATATTATTTTTACATTAGTTATAACTTGCTAATAGGGACAGCAAACACTTCCATGACATAAATGTAAAGAAAAAGAATATCTCTCCAATTGTAATTAATCTTTTAACAGCTGTTTGTTTTTTTTTAATCCTGTGTTTGCTACATTACCAAGATCAGTATTCTTTATTGTAAGAAATTGAGTGAATCTCTAACATTATATCTACCTCTAATTTTACTTTATTAGTTCTTTAGTAATTTATTGTAATAGCTGAATCCTAATGTTATTGTAAATTGAATTAAGTTCTTTTTTGTGATAATTTTCTATGATGTTCAATGAATTGTCCAGTGATGTTATTGTGGCATTCAATCAAAACTTCTTCACACACACACAAAAGTGCTTTGTGTGTAATATGATGTATACTTTTATCCTTCATATTTATTTTGAATGGGTGCCACTGTTTCATGTTGAAGTGTATAGTGTACAAAGTGCTCGATCTTGTCAAAAATATTTATTGTCAAATATACATAGCCTCCATATTGTTTCTTTTTTCTTATTTATAACCCCGAATCCAACATTTTTGTTAGGTACATTAAATACCAAAACCATAGAGATAGATAAGTTAGAGTGCAGTTAACTGAATTATGAACTACCTCGATGTAATGTACTACCGACAAAACTTGGTGAATGACCAAGTAGGTATATTAACAGTGATGAAAGCCGAAGTAGTATCATTTGATAAACTTTACCTGGTATCATAGTGGTTCAAGTCCACTTTTTTTTTCAAAGCGCTTATCCATACCAATTACCTACGTAAATAAAAATAATCAGTTAAGTATGAAAAAATTGTTTCATAATCAATTGCAGAGTTAAAATTATGATGTGCCTTGTCACAGTAAATTTTCAAAAAAATATTTATAATACATATTGAATAATTTGAAGACATTATCTTTCGACTTTTGATAATAAAAATAACTAAGTCACTTCCATGAAACAGCCTCATTTATTGCAATTATCCAATAAAATACATTAAATGATTGATACAAAATGTTAAGTACAAAAATCGTCGACAATTTAAAGTTTGCATACAGTATAAAATTAAATTTATACAAAGTATAACTTTTCAATGTCATTTCCTGTACGCCCCCCTGATAATAATGGAATAACGTATGGACGTATCGCATATTACAGCAATAATTGATTCTACTGCAAAACTTACAAATGATTGTATAATTAAAAATTTACAAATATATATATATACAGTACTTAACAATTAATATTGCACATCGAGCCTGCGAAAGAGACGATCGGCTCGTTTCGACTTCGTAGTGCGTTATCTCTGTTGCACGTTGCACACTGCCTACGTAAGCACTGACAGTCCGGTATTGGTCAAAATTGATCAAAATGGTCGACAAACGTCAAATAAGTACGATGCGAAAGAGATAACGCTCTACAGATCCGAAATAAGCCGAAGTCTCCTTCCTAGGCTCGATGTGCAATATTTATTGATGAGCACTGTACATACAGGTTAATAAGCAGGTATTTACTAAGGTTTATTATTATTAATTCGGGTCGTTTCGTACCCTCTTCATTATTCAACAGCGATAACAATAACGTAACGCCAAACTACTAGATACGTGAAAAGGCGGAACAAAATTCATACACATTCGAAATTACCTTTAACAAAAAAAAACATATCAGTTACTTCTAAAGCTTAAAGCACTTATATATCGACAGGGCGAACCCTATTAAAACTCAACATGTCTGTAGGACATGTAGGTAGGTAGTAGGTTAGTGGAGACGCGTCGCACCTTTGTCTTTTTCCTATCCTGCACATTTCACAATGCAACAGACAAATACAAAGCATTCTGTAGCTAAAACGTATCTAATGTACGTTTATGAATAAGGGGGTAAAGATTCTCACAAGTCTTTTTTTATGTAACGAAGATGGCAATGAAATGGAGTTTATGTAATAAGCATACAGTTCACATGGATGTTAAGTGATGACTGCAGCCTGTACACATTTACATATACTACATTTTTGTAAATCCAGAGGTCAAAATTTAGATGCGTTGCCACCTCTGAGACCTAAGTACTTGTCTCTGTGATAGTTATAACGGGGCCGTACGTTACCATCTAACCGGAACACAATAGTGCTGATGCATACGCCCGCAGTATGGTAGTACCATTATGCGGCAGATATATTAGATAATGTGGTGGTGCCTACTCCTACGCCCTCGAGCTCCTACACTGGAACTTTACCACCACTAAAATCTATCCAAAAAGTAATTATATCTAACCAAGAAGTAGGTAATTAGATTTTTAAATGGGTCGACACGTGGCATCTAAAACATTAAACTATTTGACAAGATTTGAATCACACATCTTGTGTTGTTGTTGTCTAAGGAACCCACAAAACTATACTACTAGAATTATCCTTATATTATTTGTTTTATAATTTTTCAGTTAAATTATATAACAGCGTTCAAGTTTTGGTTCCCAAAATAAAAGCGCTGACCACGAAAAATGTGTGCTGTGATTTAAATTTGTTATGTCAACACAATAGTGAACTAAATCTATATCATTATTTATATGTAAGTAAAATAAAACTAACATATACTTAAAAAATAATAAATATTTGGTGCAAAATACTTCATGTGTACATTAAAAATATTTGGTGGGTATATGTGTAGGTGTAAAAAATACGCATCTATTACTAATTTAAAATGCAAAATTAAGAATTGCTACATTTTCATAAGAGCTTGAAACTTAATGTTGAGTAGTATGTATCATCCATTTTATTTTTTAATAAATTGTCACTGGTCTTGCCATTTATACAATGGCAATGGTAACTTAACAAGCTATTATGATTTTCCATAAAATTTACTGTTTAATAAGAAAATTAATAAATTCACATTAATTTTTGCTTTTCCAAACATGTCCATAATAGCACAACCTTCATACTGTTTTTGCAACAAATCTTGAATATCTACATCAACTGATTCCATTTCTACACCCATAAATTTTCCTTTGATTGTAAATACGCCATTAAGGTCTGTTGGAGTGATATCAAATTGTACATTTTTAAACTGTGAAGGTGACAATCCGTCAATTTCGAGTAAAACTCCTCTTTCCATCAGTTTGGCACCAGAATATTTTACTGTTAACTTAGATTTCAATTTCTGCCTATCTTTGCCTGATCTCCGCAAGCACGCATGCACGCTTCTGTAAAAAAAGGTAAGTATAAAAACAAACAAAAAACACAAATGAGTTTCTCTATTTATAAAGAAATCATACAAACCTTTTACCGGCGTGAAGATTTGAAAGACAGGACTTGATATATTGGTCGTAAGATTTGCATTTTTCCTCGTAATACTTTGTCTTTTCTTGTAAACTTTGTTTGGTACGAGTGAGCGTGGCCAGTGCTCTTCTTTGTGCTTGTCGATATTTGCCTTTGTTACAAAGATCTAGTGCTATGGAAGTCACTAGTGCCTGATAACCATCCTCTCGGGTAACGTAACCTTCATCCTCTAGCATTTGTAAATTGCGACGTAACTTAGCAATATGTTCACGCAATGACATCACTTCATCAGATCGCGCTTGCCCGGAATAAATACGTCTTTGCACCTTTTCACTGTATTGCTCCTGCTGCTCCCTTGTAGTACCGATGCATAAAGCTTCCAAAAGATGTTCACCTATCATGAAATTGGAAAAAAATAATCACTCCAACCCTTCCATTTTATTTGGTTTATAAAACTTGACATTTTACTTACCATTTAAAAACGGAATAATAGCCACACAAAGCTCTTTGGTTTTAATAAACAATTTGTTTATATCTGTCATATCATCTCTGGGTGCTTGAAATTTATTGACGAGAGCAAGGCAAACTTCTAATCTTGCATTTTCTTCAGCTTCACCTAAGTTCTGTAAATTATTAATAAGAGAATAGGAACAATATAGTCAACTCAAGATATTATTGGAAAATTTATATTATTACTTGATGCCATACCATGTCCATGTCCCGTGAGGCAAGTTGGGCGACAGAGGGTACCTCACCTAAGTCGTCAAGCAATTCATTTAGCCGATCTCCAGGGTCGGGTGCTACAATATCTTGATATTCAACTAAAAGTGCATGTGTGTCGACAATTTCCTGTAAAAACACAAGACAATTTTGTTCAGCATCAGGATTCATGAAAATCGATTTGTAACGGAATTATTCCACATTGTTGAAATAACAACATTAACAATAAAATCTAAAATGAGGATTCTAACTTCCCTGGGCAGGTATTCCCTGCTGGGGATAACATAGGAAGCGCGTTTCGGAACGCGCATATGCAGGCTTTTCGAATGTTCACCTTCACCGTAGCTCTGACGGTAAAGTTTGGGGGTAACGGTTTTAACTCTTGACAAGCAGATCGAAAAAACTCCTCACTCGCACAAAGCTATTAGCCGGTATGTTCGTATAGAATAAACGAAGCGCAAGAATGCAGCATTGCGAGCTGTACCAGACAGAAAGTAAGTTGTTTACTACTTTTGTTGTTGCTACTCACAAATATCATGTAAAATATTAGAGGCTGTAATAATACAAGAATTTGTTTGTTTGGTTCATAGAGCAACACGGGCAACCGGCCGACCGGAGGGGAGTAGCCATAGCGTTTATTATACTGATGCAAAAAAGTCTTGTCATTTTTTGCGGGGGGAAATTTGTGTGACACACTACGAAACTCACACCTTGACTTTAACAAAATACATAAACAATTTCACGCACTCATTTAAACATCTCGGCGACAGGCCGACATAGGGTCACTTGTGCTTGTACTTTGACAGAGGGGAAAGCCTGCATATGTTTACTCCGGTCCTCCGCGGCTGGTGGCCCGAGTTGCTCTATGGTTTGGTTGAACGTGGTACCCTCGGGTACTAGTGGTTCCAATTTTCAATTCAATTCTTAGTAGAATATATCGGACGTTCGTATAAAAAGGTACATAATATATGACAGATAGGCAAAATGACGTTTTGTCGTGTTTCGGCTACTTTCGGCCGAATTTTTAGAAGACGTTACAAAGTTTTGTAAGGCGTTTTTCTGAACAGACCCAATATTATTCGGCTATAATAAAACCATCGACTAGGGAACCAATAGACACCTTATGTAGGGCGAACGGTTTCTGTCAACGCATACGCTAAATCTAGCTGATATTATCCGCCATCTTAAAATGTTCATTTAATACCAACCACTTCCGTGATCTGAGAGTACATAAAATTTTCAAAAATAAAACGAATAAAAAAAACATAAGATGCCGAGTTGTAGTGTGAGATGGTGCAGTAAAATCACTAACCCTTCTAATTTGAAAAAGGATGGTATTTGTTTTCACCGATCAGTAATAAAATACACATAATAAATCAATAAATAATAAAGAATAATATTCATGGTAGCTCAAATAACGCTGGTCATTATTTGTTCTTTGACGTATTAAAAAATTTGATATCTCTTTTCTTCGTATGCACGTAATTCGCTATTTCGTTTTTTCATAGACGTCATGAGCATTGTCAATAATTGACATTACAGACGGATGGAACTCTAGGGAGGCTCTTAAAGTCTTATCGATATTATTATAGTCGATATAATTAGGGAAAGTGGGGTAAATTGATGGAGCAAGGATTATGGGATAATTTCCATCTAATATATAAAACTCTCGTGTCACAGTTTTCGTTGCCATACTCCTCCGAAACGGCTTGACCGATTTTGATGAAATTTTTTGTGCTTATCCGGTATCTATGAGAATCGGCCAACATCTGTTTCTCATATAATTTTTTTTTTTTTTTCTAGAGCGATACGAAGTTTGCCGGGACAGCTAGTATTATATAAAATTCTCGTGTCACAATGTTAGTTAACATACTTCTCTGAAACTGCTTTACCGATTCTCATGAAATTTTGTGTGCCTATTGGGTAGGTCTGAGAATGGGCCAACATCAATTTTTCATACCTGTACGAGCCAATATTGCTCACACAGCATTTTTAATGTTAATAACCTAATTAGGCCAGTCGTAGCTTGATAACATACATAACATGACGTACGCGAGTCATTGTATTTCACAACAAAAAGTGCGACTCAATAAATATTCTACTATAACCTTTTAACATTGGTTTACTTGGTGTGAACTCCTAACAACTTTAACCTACAACCGAGGATACTGTCTACGGCAGAAACCCCAACAATATCCCTAAGTAATAAGGTGATTCTACGCAAATTTCTTTTTTTCGATTTCTTGGACATACTTATTTTTTTTATACCTATAAGGCGATAGAAGGTCGTCGGGGCAGCTAGAATTTACTAGGTTTTATTTTCAGTTTTAATAAGGGTTCTTGGGGTTCCGTAGTAAACAAGAAACCCTTACAGTTTCGCCATGTCCGTCTGTCTATCTGTCCGTCCGTCCGCGGCTGAGCGCAAAAACTATTGGCACAAGTATAGGTATACCTTAAACGCCAAGAAAATGTGAAATTTTATTTTTAATTTACTATGATATATCTGTTTCTATTTTATATTATTCGCTGTATGTATTTTTAAATTTTTAATGACTTCACTTATGTAGGTATCTAAAAAAATTAGATAAATAAAAAAAAAACACTTTCTTTATTTTTTTCTCGTATTATATTATTACGAAAATCTGTTAACAATATAGTCCCATTTCCTCAGCAGTTCATAAAACTTTGCCATATTTCGATTTAAACGAAGTTTGTTAGTCATCCCTATGATTTTAAAATATTATGCTTTTTAGAATTAGAACGCAACGTCCCACTTCGTCTGCCTTCAGGCAGTTGACAGAACGAAATGTATGCAATAAATTGAACATTCTCAGTCTATAGGAAGGCTGATTGGTCTGTGAATAAAACGAAAGGCGGAATATGACGTCACAGCACTAGACCTATGAGTAATAGCGCAAAATTGAATCTTCATCGGAAAAAATATTAAATTATATAAAACAATGCATTTTTAGAAAATTGATTGTGATGGTATATAACACATTTTATAAAACTTTTAAGTAGCCAATTCTATTTATTTACCTGGACTGTAATGTATATATGAGGATGGTCTAGTAATGTTGCCTCGGTATATTCGTCAACAGCAAAATACTCCTCGAGGGTAGGTCCGCGACAGCATCGTCTGAACAGTTCCTTCATTTTCTCATGACATTCTACTATGAATGGATTCAAGCATCGTAAATGACTTGATTCTTCGCCAAACTGAAACGCAACTGAATATTATTTACTATTTACAAATTGCTTATTTGAGTATGACATGTTCTTAGGATTTCGCAAACTAAACCCATTGAAATAAAACTATTTTTTTTTCGGATTGATCGGAATGGATTCAGTGGATTGAAACATCGTAACGTAAATAACTTGATTCTTCGCCAAACTGAAACGCAATTGAATAGGTATATTTGACACTTGCAAATAGCTTGTTTTAGGATGTTCTTAAGATTTTGCAAACTAAAGCCATTGAAGTAAAACTATTTTTTTTCGGATTTCTCTCGCGTATGTTGTTGTCTCCAGATTGTTTTGGACACTGCGTAAGAATATAAAAATAAAAATAGTTTTATTTCGATGTTGTTATAAATATGGATAATGTTAAAATTTATACTTACTCCTTTTTTGGCTGCAGAAAAGTGCAGTATTTTAGCAACTGATGCGAGATTTTTACGTTGATCTGTAGTAAGACTAGCACCATTAGGTAAATTAATTATATGAAAAGCGTCTGGAGCGACAATGGCAGCATTCAGAAATTGGTAGTAAACTAAATTACCAATAACCTGCAATAAAGGGTACAAATTATACTTTCTCAACTTTTAAACAAATCTAGTCAGCGTGACCAAAATTCGGTCGCCTTCACTGTGAGACATAATTGTTGCATTTCCAGTATTACAATTGGGAAACCACGACTTACTTTTAATATGTCTTTCTCTGGGGTGTGTGGAAATTTCGAGGTAAGTGACCTGTGTAACACTCGGGCCATATAGGTTATACAAAACGGAAGAAGTTCGGTTGAGCTGGTTATCTTGTCCAGAAACATGGTCACCACTGTTTTAAGTTGAGTCAAAGCTTTCTGTAGTCTTGATTTGACTTCAGGATAATTGAGTGCTTCTTCTTGAGTTACTGTATATGGCAATTTTCTATAAATACATAAAAAAGAATACGTAAAAATGACGGTCTTCGTGGGGAATTAATTAAGGGTTACATAAAAAATATTCTTACGATATTTGTCCTGTTTTCATTTCAGTTTCGTTTCTCCAAGCTTTATATATCTCGACAGGGCCTGTTTCAATATTCAAATCTTTATCTTTGAGCATCATTTCCACAAGTGGCCCGATTATTGTTTGAAGGCTGTTCAAGCCAGACAATTGCCTTGAGAGACTAACAGCCATCTTTAATACTAATGGTGTAGATGCTATAATATCAAAAGGTTTCACAACTTTACAGCTAACCTCCTCTTCTAACGTAAATCTAAATAATTTAAGTAATAGATATTCATCTCTAGCGTATGCTCCAAAATTGTATAAGCTCAATACAACGTTTTGTAAGAAAAAGTTGGTTTTATTCTGAGGTATACAAAACAAAAGCTTGGAAAGATACGTAGGATTCGTTTGAAGTTCGTAAAACAAATGTTGATATCCATCTAATAATAATTTGCTTTCCTTGGTAAGAGATTTCAATCCCTTGACAGCAGTTGAGACAGTCATTAATGACGCTTTTCCGTCTCGATTTTGGAACACAAGTTTAGTCATTGAGTTGTGCTTTACTAAATTATTTAATTTGAGCCCATGAGCAGCTACTTCCTGTAATGCTATACGATTCTGAACAAGTAAACCAATCTTTAGATCCATGTCATCTATCTGTTTCGATAGTTCCTGATTCTTTCTAATAGACTGTACAACTTCTGATTTCAATGTTTGCAATTCTATTTCTCTATCGTAGTCCTCTGTAGCAAAATCCAATATGGGTATGAACTTTTTGACAACACGTAATGGCGGGTTTGGAGAATGAAATAATGAAGTAAATGCTTCTCGCGCACGACGTCCTCTCCAAAGTGCTTGGATCTTTATGATTTTGTGTTCCTAAAAATAAGTTTCGTTAAATTAGAAAAGTAACTAACGTAACTACAATAATATTCAGTGAATTCTATGATAATTATTAGGCATATAATTTTAATGAAAATACCTGAATCTTATACCAAGCCAATGGGTTGAGTTTTCGTTCCATTTTTAATTTCGCTTCAATGGCTTTCATTTTTATTAGTGTCCCATACTTTTTTTGGACTAAAATATGACGCCACCAGGATTGGATTTTAATGATGTACTCAACGTTATCTTTAAAGTAGCGGAACCTGTTTAGTAACTGTCTTATTAAATATCCTCTACAATAGGCCTGGAATCTGGTTACTGATTTTTCCATCAGTTTTTGTTTATAAGCATTTACATGATGTTTATTTGTCTTTTCAACAATCGCTTTAATATCCTTCTTTGTTAAATAGCGTGCATAAGGCACAAAATCCTTCGGTGTAGTCCAACTGTATGTATAAGACTCTATATCGATGTACACCGTATTACCCGCAGCTGTATGACAAACAATCCACGGACAAATATTTTGACCTTTCTTTTTTAAGGCCTTTGAGAACATTTGAAGGTAAATCTCATTGCATGTTTTTTCAACGAATCCCGATTCAGAGAGCGCTGGACAAGACAAAGCTTGCCAAAAATCATCGAGATCATTTTTTAAAACTGCCGAGTTCAATTGCACTAATGCGTCAGTTAATTCCTTCACTTTGAGAGACTCATTATTGACTTCAGCAATAGCCTGAACGATATCATCAAACCAGAGATTTTGAGATTCGTTATTCAGCATTTTCCTTTTTAATGTACGCATGTATAAATGATATTCATCTTTGTGTAATGTATGCGGCAGTTTTAAGCAGGAACTCTTCAATAGTCTTATTAAAGTGTCGGTATCTTCGGAGCAAACGGCTTTGTTAATACTGTCAATTACTACAACCACTGCAAAATTAAAAACATTAGAACAAAAAGTGTACATAGGCAAATTCAAACATGCATAACAAAATCAACACCACAAAACTGATTTTATGAAAATGTGTGTCTATGTAAAAATATTGTATTCAATTAATTTTATCATTATTGGTTTCTTTGAATATTTAGACTAGGATTGTTGAGGAAGTGATTATGAGGAAGAGGAGGAGGAAGAGGAATTGTGACGCGCAAATTTAGAGGATGCGGATGAGGCAGAAGATTTTTTAATGAGGAAGAGGATGCGGATGAAGAAGCGGAAGAGGAAGAACGTGCGTAACGTCACGCCTGTAATCCCCGAAGGGGTAGGCAGAGGTAAATGCATGCATTCAAGCATACATGCAAACACCCACGACATGTAACAGGTGGCGAACCTGTTGCCATCTCCGGGCACATTTCCAAACTCCTACCTCCTACTCCGGGCACATTTCCAAGTTTGGAAATGTGCCCGGACTGGACTACTGGGAAACTTCCACAAAATGGAAAAATCCCAATAGCACCAGAGATTAACCGCTATCTCTGATAGTCCCCGACCGGGAATCGAACCCAGGACCCCCAGCGTAGTAGTAGTGGCCTGCTACCACTATGCTACTGAGGCAGAAATAATAATAATAATGAACCGTTGAAACGTCCCACTGCTGGGCACGAGTCTCTCCTCTTCTTGAGGGAAGGTCTGGAGCTTACTCCACCACGCTGCTCCAATGCGGATTGGTGAAGATAACGGTTAGTGGCCAACCCGCTGTCGGATGTTTACAAACCGCCCATACATATGGCCTGGGACAAGGTTTGACGACTGCTATTTATCTATAGCAACCGGGACCGTCGGCTTAACCCTTTATTCCCATCCACCCTCTGAGACCGAAAATTGACTTGGGTGACTATTTTTCAATTTGACAATTTGTCAATTATTTCGTCATGAGTGTCGTTTTCATGGTTTTTGTGGGTGTTGAATTCGATAGTGGTGTCAAAATATGGATCGAAGATGGTGGCAATTTTCGACTATTGGTACCTAACGTCCGATGTGAAATGCGAATAAACCATTGCAGTATAACTATGAAGGGGGCAAATGAAACTAACGACCACCGGGGTGGCGGTCTCAGAGGAGGCCGATAGGAATAAACGGGCTTAACGTGCTCTTCGAAGCACGGAAACGCGCATTTTAATTTGTCACTAGTGGTCACCCGTCACATACCCGACCGCACCCATATCGCTTAATCGAGTAGATCGCTTGCGTTCTACACCAGCCGCGAGGTCTTGCGCGCTTCAGAAAGATGAAAAGAGGATGATACGAAATTATAAATACTAGCGGACCCAACCCCCAAAATCCGCTGTCCTGTCTCTATGTACATAACTAAGTATATACATACAAAAAAATAAAAGGGCATTTTCCAGACCAAACTATGAATCTAAACCATTCTCAAAACACACACAATAATGAATCATCTAAATCGGTCCAGCAGGGACGAGTTCAGTAACATATCTACACAACACACGCACACTAAAAAGATGAGTGAATGATGCAATTTAATTTAGAAATTGAAATGAAAATAGGAATGCAGTCTTTATTTCTTTGTTACTTAGGTATTTAAGTCGAATATTATTAATCAAAATTAAAGAATTGAATACTATTAATCAAAATTAATTAAAGGGAGGTTAATTTTTATAAAAAATAATTTGAAAACTTTTTTCCCTGACAATCGGTTTCTTAGCTCATCGTATTAAATATACCAATCCAGCATTGCTAAAAAGTCGTTCACTGGGACAATTGATGGAAGAGAAGATAGGTATTACCATAGATACAGTTCCGTAAAGCCCCGAATATTTCGAACTTTATAGTTGCTTACGCGTATAAACATAATATTGTATGTAATGTATCAATAAAATTAAAACAAACTAGCAAGGAACAGCGCCAGTGGCGGGAGGGGAGGTCTCGCTCGCTTGTTCGGCATCGCGCTGCGGCGTGCGCGTGCATTGCCATGGATACAAGACGCGCATGCGCAACGAAATTCCTCATAAATTCCTCTTAAATTTTGAGGAAGCGGTAGCGGAAGAGGATTTTTTGTTTTTATTTATGAGGATGCGGAAACGGTTGAGGAACCCAAAATATTGCGGAACTTCCTCATTATGAGGAAGAGGAAGAGGAAGAGGAATCCTCAACAACCCTAATTTAGACGCGTACAACAGACCGGGTAAAATAAAGTATTAATTTTTATGTTCATGTTGTGGCATACAAGCGTACAGTTTACATTCAAGGTAAGTGCATAATACTGTGAAGATCTACATCATACTTATAGGTGTAACCACTCCTGCGGTCTTATATGCTATGCCTCTGTGCCGGAAATTACAGAAGCACACCTGACTGTAACACGATAGTGCTGAATACTACCATTTAGTGGCAAGTAGATAACGTAATGCGGTGGCCCCTACGCCCGCGAGCTGCGTCTTTGGACCTCTACCACCAGTAAAATAAGTATATTACAAATATTTAGTACATACAGTCGTCATTATCATCGTCTTTCATGTTGACCATCTCGACGGTGTCGCGGATATCTTCCAATGTGAGCAATGGACAATCAAATTGTTCTCTAAATTTGACCTCAAGTGCTGCAACTAAAGCAGACATATAACGTCGTCGACAATGAGGCCTTAACTGTTCCAAATGAATTTGATTTCTGTTGAGTGCAATCCACACTGCTTCCTCATCTCCAATGTCTACTGCTTCTGATACTGATGCTACCGCTGTTAAATATGATACAGATGCTGCTATTTCATTCTCATTTAGATTTTTATCCAGTTCACATTTTTCTAGTCTCATTTCTTCAAACAGAAGTGGAATAGCAAATTTTTCAATTTTCATATTTAATCCTAACTGAGGATTGGTTAAAGCAAGGTAAAGTTCATCAGGAGTGCCCTCATCCAATGCCCTATTGACATCCCCTATTGCAGTCTTGTGATCTACATGCTCTAAAGATTTCTTATTGCCCTCCCTGATAATATTTTGGAATATTTTATGCCAATTAGTGATGTTGTCTACATCAATGTCACTATTACTCTCCATGATCTCTTTCATGACGTCACAATAAAAATCCAAATTATTTTCATCATAATGTTTAACTTTCACCCATTCATCACTGAAAATTTTATGTAGTGAATTTATATCATTATTTTTACATGCAGAACACAAAGCTTTCCATGAATATTTATAATTTGTTGCAGTGATATGACCTTGAATCTCAACCAGATTTAGTAGTTCTTCATCCTCATCTGGGACATAGCTATCATTCAACGATCGATTCTGAGCCACCTGTACTTTTTCATATTTTGCTGCTTGCAATACTTTTTTGTACTTATCTATAAGACGATTTTGAACATATTTCAATCCCAAATACGGGTTTAAAATAGCTGAAGTGATAGATTTTTCTGTATCTAGAAGATTATTCAGTTCAACTACAGCCTTTTTTAATATATCATTGTCATTGTTCGTTTTAGACAGTATACCTCCAATTTTCTGAAACATTGGAAGTGGATGTTCACATTTTTGTAGATCTTTTGAAACTGAATCCAACTGCTCATCTGAAACAAGAGACCATAAAGATTGTATAAAATTTAGGGTAGATGATGAGGTTTAAAAACATCTTATCTGAAAGTAAAGTTTCAGTCTTCTGTCCACTGTCTAATAGCTAATTGACAGTGGGCAGAAGACATTTACAAAGGTAAAAATAATGATAATATTATTATGTCCAAATAAAGAATTCATACTTACAAATTTTTAGAAATGAATATTTAAGCATAGGATAAAAATAATTTTATTATTAGACTTGTTATAATAGTAACAAATATTAATAAATTGAAGCGCGCATCGCAAGCAATCTACTCGGTTGTGCGATACAGGCGCGGTCGGGTGTGTCATGGGCGGTGACCACTAGTATAACGTGACCATATGTCCCGTTTTGAACAGGACAGTCCCAGTTTTCATGCAGTCCGTCCCAGTGTCCCAGGAGAATTTTGGCAACCGAAAATGTCCCGTTATCGGTGATCTCAGCAAAAATGTATAGAAAACTAGTGTACTCGATTGAAGTTGTCCTGTAAACGTCAATCTGAAATATATTTTTTTTAATAATTTCTATTAATATCAAAAGCAATCAATAGCGATACCTAAGACACTTAAAACGACACTTAAAAAAGGGCGTTCGTTAGTAAGCCTCTTCCCTGGTTCCTTGAAAGTTATTTTTGAGAATGTCCTGTTTTGAGGGACAATAAAAATGGTCACGTTACACTAGTAGTAAATTAAAATGCACGTTTCCGTGCTTCGGAGGGCACGTTAAGCCGTCGGTCCCAGTTGCTATGGATTGATAGCAGTCATTAAAGCTTGTCGGAGACCTTATGGGCTGAGTTTGAAAACATCCGACAGCGTGTTGGCCATTAACCCATATCTGAGCAGCATGGTGGAGTAAGCTCCAAGCCTTCCCCCCCCAAGAAGGGGATAAATTCATGATTAGCAGTGGGACGTTACAAGGGTGGCCATTATTATTTAATTAAAATTAAATACATAATGATAATATATATAATATATTAAAGATATATATAATGTCATCTTTAGCAAAATACCTGTAAATATGGCCTTTCCATAAACATCATGAATTATTGGAGCTTTCCCTAACTTAAATAAATGTGAACTAAGTGCATGTATACAGTAAATCACTCTAGGCATGTTCTTCTTATCATAAATATCTGTAGTTTCTGGTTGGAAAGTCTGAAAATATTTAACAAATTGATTAAGCTTATGAATAGTAATGTGTGCAAGTATAAATTGCTTAAAGCTATTTCAAATACATAAATACATTACCACCGGTAGTTCAGTTTGCTTCAGAATTTGAAGAAATTTATTAATATTATCAGTGTGTTTAAATTGTAAGCCCATAATCTGAAAACAATCATAAGTAAGTACAATTAAATGATTAATAAATAATTTTAATACTTATTAAAATAATAATTTGTAGCAGATGATGATTTATCAGGCCCTGTTCCATTTGAGCTCGGCACCATTATTTATTTTTGTTTGGGAGGCCATTGTCATGTTTTTTTATTTTGTGGATCAGTTAAATCCTGACTTGGTATACTGCATTCCATAGCAACATTGGCTTAATCCCTCCAGACACGAGAAAAATATGACAATTGAAATTCAATTGTCTGGGCGCCGATGGCCTTACGATCCTTGAAAGATTAACCCAGTAGTTGTACTTTTCATGTGTAACTAAGGGAGCATTCAAATATGACCTAATGCAATTCTGGAAGATTTTTAACCCCTCCTACCCCACTCAAAACGTTATGTAACACCCACCCTTGTACTATCAAAGATATATCAGATCAGTCACATCAATGTCTTATTCATATGATAATAAACTCTAATTTGGTAAACAATTATCTACATCTGGACTTCTCAATGGGGAGGGTTTCCTAGAAGCGAGATTTCAAATCAGTTGCTAAATATGTACTTTCTTTTGGCAACAACACATTGTAAATCATATTCATCAGTTCAATCAGTAAACTGTTCAATAATGCAACATCATCATGATGAAATCCACTATAGCATCGCGATGTTGTATTATTAAACAGTGCACTGAAATACATTCAAAAACCTACCCTACTATGAAACTATGAAAATACCAATTTTGAATTCAGTTAATGTGCACTTATTTTAACATATGATAAGACACATTTCCATTTACATTTAATGACAGTAAGTAGCATAATAACTGTACCTTAAATCGTCTTTGATCTACATCATATATTTTATTTATAGAAAGTGATTCAGGTGATATAAAATGCCCTAGTTTTGCCAAATAAACACCATTACACAAACTTTCTTCAAAATCAATGGCATGGGGAAGTTTTTCTTTCAGACAAGCTTCCATCCAAGTTTTGGCTTCCTCTAACCGACAAAGATATTCATAGGCAATTGTTCTTTGTCTAATGACATCCATTTCTTGTGCTGTTTTACGAACATCAGCGTCACCTAAAAAGTTATTAAAGTATTAAGCACTAATAAAACAATTGTTTGGCAATAAAATAAAATAAAATAAACATACAGTCGTCAATTTTTCCAATCATTAGGTCAGATGTATCTTTACCCATTTTTTACTTTACACCAAACGGCACAGTCAAAAAGTTTAAAGCTCGTTTATTTTAAACAGATAGGCAGTAAGATCCGTAGCAATTTGTTCACTTTCTCCCATGAAAAACCAAGTATTCTAGTCATTAAATCTATTTCAATCTCAAATCTAGACTTCTTAAGTTTGATTTATTTTTCAAATTGTTCGACGGTTAAAAGCTGACAATTGACACTATTGAATGGGTATGTTCCAAAATATACTGCGAACATGGTTCAGTTCTCTTTTATGGAAATCTCGTTCTGATAAACAGTATTTATGGAAATATAAGATATAATATTAGTATCTATTTTGATACTGTGAGCACTGGTGTTTACTCGATCTATGCGACCAATTGGTCGCGCGTTGGGATCGCCCAGTATCATCGATTGAAGCTTTTAAACGATTAACGTAATCAATGGCACTATTTATGCTGAAAGCTGGGTGTGTGGGCGAAGCCATGGACAGTATGCATACAGCTCCAGGAATAGATGGATTATCGGCGCGCATTATCCGCCGGTGAAGTTCTTACCAGCCGAGCCTTACCAGTTCTCGCCGGAGTCCTTCCAGCCGACCTCGAAGTTAGACGTGCTAGCAGACAAGGTGGAGTGCGTGAGTCCGCGCTTACCAAGGAGTATCAAACTCAGAGCATCTGAGTCCGCTATGGTCGAATGGCAGACGTGTTGTAATATGTAAGGGGAGGGAGCTGTATCGATTCTTCCCGGAGGTGTCGGAGAGACCAAAGCAACTTGGATCGAACCGGACTATCAAGTCTCACAGCTCCTTACAGGCTGTGAGAAACTTATCTGCTGCTGCGGAAATTATCCGACGCGAGCGGCAGGACTTTTTTCATAAATAGAGGCAGCGAGATGCCGCACTCGCTCTCTCAATGGGAAAGGCGCTGCTATTTTAATGGTAAAAAATTTGGGCGCGGGAGTGTGACAGGCCATGTTCCACTGTTGCTATTGGTCTACTGCGGCGAAAGGCGACATAAGTGTTCATATTTCGAGCTGCTTGATTTCGAAGATTTTAAATGTTAACTTCTCCCGCTCGAAGAAAAAAAAAGTTTATCTTCTAACCCAGCTATACTCTAAGTGTGTTCCGCGGAACTCTAGGGTTCCGTGATACCTCTGTCGGGGTTCCGCAAGAATTCAGAAAAAAAAATCAAAACACCTCCCTCTGGTCGCTCCGCGGCCGCAAAAAACGCTATGAACGTTATTTATTTATTTATTTGTATTTGTAGAAACATGTGTTACAATAGCTGGTACAATATCTCATAAGTTTGGTATCAACAATTTTATACTTGTACAACCCGTTCGTTCTAAGTTTGCCGGTCTGTGGAATGCGCGTACCCTCCCCCACGTGACAACAAAACTTACAATGTGTCATTGTTTTACCCAAATATGTACGTACACAATTTTTATTGTTACAATTAAATAAAAAATATTTTTTTTATTTTTAAAGATAAATGGAAAGAAAAATTTGACTTCAGGCGAGGCTCGAACTCGCGACCTACTGGGAATCTAGTCCAGCCGCTCTTCCAATTGAGATACTGAAGCCCTGCCCGATTTGTCAAATCTTTCCTTCACATCTATTGCATTGCTTTATGGTAGCAGTAGCGCCATCTATTACCAACTATGCTAGTTAGGCAACCGATATAATAGACTTTTCAGTTTATTGAATATCGTAAAGAAGTCGCTTTTACCCTTAATAATTGTTTTATATTATTTCGCATTAACACATGCTTGTGAAATATATTTTATTTTTAAAGATAAATGGAAAGAAAAATTTGACTTCAGGCGAGGCTCGAACTCGCGACCTACTGGGAATCTAGTCCAGCCGCTCTTCCAATTGAGCTACTGAAGCCCTGCCCGATTTGTCAAATCTTTCCTTCACATCTATTGCATTGCTTTATGGTAGCAGTAGCGCCATCTATTACCAACTATGCTAGTTAGGCAACCGATATAATAGACTTTTCAGTTTATTGAATATCGTAAAGAAGTCGCTTTTACCCTTAATAATTGTTTTATATTATTTCGCATTAACACATGCTTGTGAAATATATTTTATTTTTAAAGATAAATGGAAAGAAAAATTTGACTTCAGGCGAGGCTCGAACTCGCGACCTACTGGGAATCTAGTCCAGCCGCTCTTCCAATTGAGCTACTGAAGCCCTGCCCGATTTGTCAAATCTTTCCTTCACATCTATTGCATTGCTTTATGGTAGCAGTAGCGCCATCTATTACCAACTATGCTAGTTAGGCAACCGATATAATAGACTTTTCAGTTTATTGAATATCGTAAAGAAGTCGCTTTTACCCTTAATAATTGTTTTATATTATTTCGCATTAACACATGCTTGTGAAATATATTTTATTTTTAAAGATAAATGGAAAGAAAAATTTGACTTCAGGCGAGGCTCGAACTCGCGACCTACTGGGAATCTAGTCCAGCCGCTCTTCCAATTGAGCTACTGAAGCCCTGCCCGATTTGTCAAATCTTTCCTTCACATCTATTGCATTGCTTTATGGTAGCAGTAGCGCCATCTATTACCAACTATGCTAGTTAGGCAACCGATATAATAGACTTTTCAGTTTATTGAATATCGTAAAGAAGTCGCTTTTACCCTTAATAATTGTTTTATATTATTTCGCATTAACACATGCTTGTGAAATATATTTTATTTTTAAAGATAAATGGAAAGAAAAATTTGACTTCAGGCGAGGCTCGAACTCGCGACCTACTGGGAATCTAGT
The DNA here is from genome assembly GCA_036365455.1 of Macrosoma leucophasiata. Lineage (NCBI taxonomy): Eukaryota > Metazoa > Arthropoda > Insecta > Lepidoptera > Hedylidae > Macrosoma > Macrosoma leucophasiata. The sequence goes on along the minus strand of JAWQUS010000009.1, from coordinate 12,498,879 downwards.
CCAGCCGCTCTTCCAATTGAGCTACTGAAGCCCTGCCCGATTTGTCAAATCTTTCCTTCACATCTATTGCATTGCTTTATGGTAGCAGTAGCGCCATCTATTACCAACTATGCTAGTTAGGCAACCGATATAATAGACTTTTCAGTTTATTGAATATCGTAAAGAAGTCGCTTTTACCCTTAATAATTGTTTTATATTATTTCGCATTAACACATGCTTGTGAAATATATTTTATTTTTAAAGATAAATGGAAAGAAAAATTTGACTTCAGGCGAGGCTCGAACTCGCGACCTACTGGGAATCTAGTCCAGCCGCTCTTCCAATTGAGCTACTGAAGCCCTGCCCGATTTGTCAAATCTTTCCTTCACATCTATTGCATTGCTTTATGGTAGCAGTAGCGCCATCTATTACCAACTATGCTAGTTAGGCAACCGATATAATAGACTTTTCAGTTTATTGAATATCGTAAAGAAGTCGCTTTTACCCTTAATAATTGTTTTATATTATTTCGCATTAACACATGCTTGTGAAATATATTTTATTTTTAAAGATAAATGGAAAGAAAAATTTGACTTCAGGCGAGGCTCGAACTCGCGACCTACTGGGAATCTAGTCCAGCCGCTCTTCCAATTGAGCTACTGAAGCCCTGCCCGATTTGTCAAGTCTTTCCTTCACATCTATTGCATTGCTTTATGGTAGCAGTAGCGCCATCTATTACCAACTATGCTAGTTAGGCAACCGATATAATAGACTGCTCGTCCGGAGTTGGTAATAGATGGCGCTACTGCTACCATAAAGCAATGCAATAGATGTGAAGGAAAGATTTGACAAATCGGGCAGGGCTTCAGTAGCTCAATTGGAAGAGCGGCTGGACTAGATTCCCAGTAGGTCGCGAGTTCGAGCCTCGCCTGAAGTCAAATTTTTCTTTCCATTTATCTTTAATAAATAAAATATATTTCACAAGCATGTGTTAATGCGAAATAATATAAAACAATTATTAAGGGTAAAAGCGACTTCTTTACGATATTCAATAAACTGAAAAGTCTATTATATCGGTTGCCTAACTAGCATAGTTGGTAATAGATGGCGCTACTGCTACCATAAAGCAATGCAATAGATGTGAAGGAAAGATTTGACAAATCGGGCAGGGCTTCAGTAGCTCAATTGGAAGAGCGGCTGGACTAGATTCCCAGTAGGTCGCGAGTTCGAGCCTCGCCTGAAGTCAAATTTTTCTTTCCATTTATCTTTAAAAATAAAATATATTTCACAAGCATGTGTTAATGCGAAATAATATAAAACAATTATTAAGGGTAAAAGCGACTTCTTTACGATATTCAATAAACTGAAAAGTCTATTATATCGGTTGCCTAACTAGCATAGTTGGTAATAGATGGCGCTACTGCTACCATAAAGCAATGCAATAGATGTGAAGGAAAGATTTGACAAATCGGGCAGGGCTTCAGTAGCTCAATTGGAAGAGCGGCTGGACTAGATTCCCAGTAGGTCGCGAGTTCGAGCCTCGCCTGAAGTCAAATTTTTCTTTCCATTTATCTTTAAAAATAAAATATATTTCACAAGCATGTGTTAATGCGAAATAATATAAAACAATTATTAAGGGTAAAAGCGACTTCTTTACGATATTCAATAAACTGAAAAGTCTATTATATCGGTTGCCTAACTAGCATAGTTGGTAATAGATGGCGCTACTGCTACCATAAAGCAATGCAATAGATGTGAAGGAAAGATTTGACAAATCGGGCAGGGCTTCAGTAGCTCAATTGGAAGAGCGGCTGGACTAGATTCCCAGTAGGTCGCGAGTTCGAGCCTCGCCTGAAGTCAAATTTTTCTTTCCATTTATCTTTAAAAATAAAATATATTTCACAAGCATGTGTTAATGCGAAATAATATAAAACAATTATTAAGGGTAAAAGCGACTTCTTTACGATATTCAATAAACTGAAAAGTCTATTATATCGGTTGCCTAACTAGCATAGTTGGTAATAGATGGCGCTACTGCTACCATAAAGCAATGCAATAGATGTGAAGGAAAGATTTGACAAATCGGGCAGGGCTTCAGTAGCTCAATTGGAAGAGCGGCTGGACTAGATTCCCAGTAGGTCGCGAGTTCGAGCCTCGCCTGAAGTCAAATTTTTCTTTCCATTTATCTTTAAAAATAAAATATATTTCACAAGCATGTGTTAATGCGAAATAATATAAAACAATTAAAAAATATTTTTATATTATGTATTGCTGACGCTACTTTTCGAACGTCATACCTATCGCCAGCGGCAAACTTAAAACGAGCGGGTAGTATACTTGTGAGCGCGCAGTCTCTTTGATAAAAGCCGCCTCTGAATTAAACGATAGTTGTCAACAAGCGACTTTCGACTCTAACTTCAAAGGGTAAAGTCGATATTGTTTACAACGCAATTTTTAAATTTCTGTTTTTATTTTTGCTTTTTGTTTATCAAAGGTGCCAACTCGAGTATTTTCGAGAATATTTGAGATCGAGTCTAGGTATAAAAGCGGCGATCGCGCGTCGCGCGTCGTCAGTTGACGATAAGCATTCGGAGCGATAAGTTACTACCTACTTACAAGCTCGCTAGCGAGAAACTAGTGTTCATTGTTTTACTGCCTGCTATATTCTGTCGTCTCAGTTTTATACATTTCTTCACTGTAGGTATTAAATTTAGTCTCTTATACGCAGTAACGATTGTGCATTATTTAAACCCCACTGTCCTGACGTGTAACATTATAAATAAAGAAGAATGGAACGTTGGCTTAAAGGTGTTGCAACAACCGCTTCTAATGACGCTGAATATTCAAAAGCGGTGCGCGCGGAGAATATAGCAATCACCGATCCAGAAGATGATGCCACGACGTCAAGCTCGACGGTTTCAAAGATGAAAAGAAGGAAGAATGATGAATCTTATATCAGTTTCGGATTTGTTGATTCCAACGGCTCACCTCTCTGCATGCTCTGTAGTAAACTGCTTCCTAATAGTTCCATGGCACCTGCCAAATTGCGCGGACATTTAGAAACTGTACACCCCGAGTCTAAAGACAAGAATAAATAAATTTTTGTTCGCAAAAAAGATCAGTTATTACAAAGTCAAAAAAATATGATGCATGTAACACAAATTATCAACGAAAAGGCCACGGAGGCATCATATTTAGTTAGCTATCGCATTGCACAAGCAGGCGAAGTGCATACTATCGCTGAGAAATTAATAAAACCTGTAATTAATAAAATGTGTATTAGACATAACAAAATGTATGCTCGATGAAAAATCTGCAAAGCATCTTTCTACTGTTTCGCTATCAAACGATACTGTTTCACGACGAATCCATGATCTGGCAAGCTTCGTCAAACAAGAACTAGTTACACGTCTACAAAATACACGATTCGCCTTGCAAATGGACGAGTCGACTGATGTCACTGGTTTGGCTATCCTGCTGGTTATTGTGAGATATGCATCTAAAAGTTCTTTTGAAGAAGACATGCTTATGTGTTCATCGCTGCTTACAAACACTACCGGGGAAGGAATTTTTAATAAAATAAATATATTTTGTGTAGAAAATAATCTCAGTTGGAACAATTGCATTGACATTTGTACAGATGGGGCCAAGGCGATGACAGGTAAAACAGCAGGAGCAGTGTCACGAATGAAAAATAAAGCGCCTAATTGTAGTTCCAGTCATTGTATTCTGCATAGACAAGCACTTGCGATGAAGCAAATGCCGTAAAATCTAAAATTAGTTATGGATGAAGTGGTAAAAATAATTAATTTTATCAAATCACGACCACTACAATCCCGATTGTTCTCATTATTGTGTGAGGATTATGGCAGCAAACATAAAACACTGCTGCTCCATACAGAAGTGCGATGGCTGTCTCGGGGTAAGACTTTAACAAGGCTATTTGAACTTAGAGCCGAGTTACAAATGTTTCTTTCAGCAGATACTTCTTTTAATTTGAAGGACCGTTTGTATGATAAAACTTGGTTGTTCCGATTGTCTTTTATGGCGGATATCTTTCAAAAACTTAACGAATTGAATTTATCGTTGCAAGGTAAACAGACAACAGTGTTTCAGGCCTATAATAAAATAACTGCTTTTAAAAGAAAATTAGATTTTTGGATCATTTGCATTGGTAAGAAAGAAATAGGAAGCTTTACGTAACTCAGTGAGTTTGTTAGCGAAAACGACTCAGAAATGTTTGAAGATGATGTGTTTGAAGAATTGGTCCAATATCTCAGTTCAATGCGCGCATCTTTTGGAAGAAGAACAACACAAGAACACAAAACAAAAATTAAAGTGAATTCATGGATTCATAATTATTTTTTACCCTACTTGGAAAAGCCTGAAAACATGTCAAACGAGATATATGAATCTCTTTTAGAAATGTCATCAGACACAAGTATGAAGTCACTGTTCAAAACGACGCCTCTCAATGATTTTTGGTGCAGAATCCAAGATGAATATGCAATGCTTGGCCAAATGGCTCGGGATATTCTTCTCCCGTTCCCAACTACATATTTGTGCGAAACAGGATTCTCTACCTACGCAGCCACGAAAACAAAATATCGCAATAGACTGGACGCCGAGACTCCAACTTTCTTTCATCAAACCTGATATCAACCAATTGATGAAAAATAAAAAACAGTTTCATACCTCCCACTAGTTAGATTTTTTCTTTTTTAATGTTTTCTATTATTGTCCTTGCCAAGTGGTGAAGTAAATAATAATTAGTAACTGTTACATGGAACTTTCATTATGCTGATTAATAAAAAATACACTTATAAAAACAATTGTTTTATTGTAGGGTTCCATCAAGTATTTTGATTCCCAAAAGGGTTCCGTCATTTAAAAAGTTTGAGAACCACTGTTCTAACCTATTAGTAATACAATTCAGATTTTTTTGTTTCTACAGAGCTTTTATCGAATTAATTTATATTTTGTGGTATGATGGCGGCCCCCTTGTGATGGCGGCCTATAGACAACTGCCTATGTTGTCTATGCTTAAATCCGGCACTGCTTTAGTAATGCTACTTGAACGAAAAAGTTATGATAGTGACCCTTTTTTTCTTTATTTCTTATGTTTGTATAACGTTAAGCCACGGATGGATGTTTGTCTGAAATTTAAGAAATGCACAAAATTGTACATGAACAGTTTAAACTTAATAACGCTAGACCTTGCAGTGCACTCAGTGTATTTCGGAACATACACGTTAACAATAGCGAATGACTAAATAGGTCTGTTTAGAAAAATAAAATGCCTAAAAAGCTTTGTTATTCAATAAGCATTACAAAAATTGCATCCAGAACAAAAAATATTTATAAAATTATTATAGCTTCCCTTATGTAGATACCTACGTACATAAATATTTTTTTAAACATTTTTACTGTTATTATTATACTTTCATGGCAACTAGCTTGAGCAAAGAGATCTTGCGCTACGTTGTATTTCTTTTAGATTACAACAATTATATATAGAGGTACATACTTTGAATCAATGAATTACAAACTCTTTTTAATTTTCTCCTTTGATTTTCTCTGTGTCAAAAACTAATTTCACGTTCATTGAGTTGCAAAAGAAACAAAACTTACAACACTTGACCTAAATGGACGAAGAAAGCTATACTTCTGAAGTTATTAAAGGAGAGGATGTGACCATTATGTGTAAATGTTTATTCAGTGATATTCCTTCTGAATCGGAAACAGTTCCGCTTTCAGCTCGAAAACAAATGGTTCTGAGTACAGTTATAAGAACTGAAAATTATTTACGAGAACGGCGTATACCAGAGTTAATTCGTTACTTCTTAACTAAACTTGTAGCTCACAAGTCTGAAAAACCTATTTCATTCTTAGAACAGTTATTGGACGAATGTATGTTATTTCGAGCTGGTCATGGTTCTGCGCCAGTTCTTTTTGAACCCAGGTAACATAGAGCAACGCGGGCCACCGGTCGCGGCTCCGGTCCGCCGCGACCGGTGGCCCGCGTTGATCTATTTCATGTATTTTCTAACGAAATTTGTTTTTACCTAAAACAAAAGGTAAAAACAAATGTCTTTAGAAGATATATGAAATAGACACAACATATTAGGATTATTTGTGGTACTACCAGCCACAGTGACGGACCTCACTAGTGTTAAGCACCACTGTATTACGTATAATCCGTGAAATCGCCTTGCAGTCGGGTAGTGTTAACGCGGTTATTACATGACACGGTATTCAGGGTCCCGTAGCAAGGGTGGACGCGGCCTCACATCGGATTGCCGCTTATTACTCTATCAATTGGCGTTAGGTAGGGCGCCCAGTTGCCGCCACAGGTTGCCGCCACGTGAGTAGAGTGAACGGACGTCCGTGTCGTATGAAACAAATTGTGAAATTGTTCACGATGTCGTTTAATAAACCATGTCATTTAATAACCGCACAAGTGAAGTGTAGGGTTCCCGCCTTCTGTCCGACCATATTTATGAATTCGGCATGTTTGGTTGGCTTTTTGTACGAAAGTTGTGTCCAAACGTTGGCGTAAGGATGTTCTTCAACTCAGTTGCTAATCAAGTGACTCATTATTGCTAAATCTATACGAAATTTGATTTGGTTGTTTTCCCACCGAAAAATAATTTAGTTTTGTTAGTTATATCGATCTACAATATCTTTTTTTTAGTAGTCGCATCACGGGCACGAGAGTTTATTTTGCACTAAACATTTATAATGATCTGTTATATTTAAAGAATTACTATCATTTCTCACGCTATCAATGATATGATAATTATTTTAAAATTATTTAAAAATATTCTGCGTATGTTTTGTATTCCTTTATTTAAAAAAATCTACACTGTTACTGAAGGCAAATCGTTCTGCCGCGGGAAAACAACCACTGAAATTTTAAACCTGGTTACTAAGTTTTAGCCTAATCAAGTCATTAGTCTTTGAGTTATCAACGACATAACGAAGAAAATAGAAAATCTTTTAATGTATAAAATTCTTATGTCACAGTAATGATGTACAACACTGGGTGTCTTTGGGGAAGGCTTTGTCCGTGGACGTTTTTCGGCTGGAGTAATGATGAACATATTTTGATAGGCAATAAATGCAACAATACAATGACATGCAAGACGTGTTTGTTTATGTCTTGTATGAAAAAGATTAAAAAAAAATAATGGCTTTCATTCGGTAAACAAAAAGAGGTAAAGGTCGATCTAGATTTCTAATTCGGATGCCGTACTATATGCCGTACGGTTATCAATAGATAATGAGGTGGTGTTATGATGTTTACGGCTTTGAGTTTGACACTGGAAACCTACTATGTTGTCTGTTATCACTCACCAGTAATATAGCTTTATTTTGTGGGATGATTTCATATTTTTTTATGTATAAGTAATTGATTATTGCTTATATTAATATATTATCATCAGACACTTAAACGCCTTAATCAAGAGTTTCGATCCTGGAGAACGCGGCTGGTTGAGTGCTGGTCAAATTCGTCGACTTTACGCTACACTTGGTATATCTCTTGAAATATCACCAGAAGCGAAGATGCCAATTTATAAAGTATTCACCAATGTGTCAAAAGCGCAAGAAGATGAGTTATTCAGTTTGATAACTGCAGGTCTAATAGTAGATTCTGTTACTAATACAGCACATTTCAATGAAAACAATTAGGACTGTTCTTAATAAATTGGAATAATATTGAGATGTTTTTCATTTCCATGGAAACCTACAGACAGAGATTTTTATTTTAAAAGACTTCGAGCATATTACAAGAAATTCTGTCTAGCTAGATACATAAGTTAGGTATTATTATTGATAGTGTTGAGGTTCGTGTTTTAATGAAAAATAATTGTTTATTAATTTTCATAGGATCGATTTATTCGTAACTAAGATATAAAAATTCTAACAAAAATGTATATGACAATGACATTCTATTTTTATAAACAATTAAAAATAAATCGACGTCCAAACTCCTTTAACATCCTCCCTTTTGGACTAGCCCTATATTTGCTGATATAATTGCCATTCTTGGCCTATGTAGAGCTTTAGTCAGGATGTCAGCCAGTTGGAATTCCGTTGGCACATATTCTACGCATATATCGCCATTCGTCACAAGTTCCCTGATATAGAAATGTCTTATAGCAATATGCTTGATGCGTCTATGCATATCAGGATTTTGGGAAATTCTGATGGCAGCTATGTTATCAACCTTAAGCTTGGGTACTTCTTTCAGGCTTGATATTTCACCGAATAATCTCTTAAGCCATACAATTTCTCTTGCTGCTTCACTAGATGCCACTAATTCAGCTTCAGTGCTCGATATAGCAACACAGGTCTGTTTTCGACTACACCAGGATATAGCAGCTCCTGAGTACATACATATGATGCCAGACGTCGAACGTCCTGTTGTCATATCTCCTGCGTGATCTGAGTCGCTGCAGCATTCTAAAATGCCTGTCTTGTAGCCTTTCTTATAAATGATGCTCGATTCTAAAGTTCCTTTTACATATCTTAAAATACACTTGACTTTGACAACGTCATCTTTTGTAGGTTTATCCAGAACTCTGGATACCACACTCACAGCGTAAGCTAGGTCTGGTCTACTTCCTACCATTAAGTAAGCCAAGGCTCCCACAGCTTCTCTATAAGGAAAAGAGTTTATCTCTTCAGTACCATTTTCAGATTCTGTAGGTCCATCTTTTATTATTGGTGTTGATACGGGCTTACAGTCCGTCATTCCAAAGCGATCTATGACTTTGGATGCATAGTGCTTTTGTGATAATCTCACGCCATCTTCCGTTTTGTCAATCTCGAGACTTAAAAAGTATGTAAGTGGCTTTGCAGTTATCTTGAACCTTCTCTTCAGCTCTAAAATAAATTTATCTGAGTCCTTAGGGTTCTTACTTGCTACAAGTCCGTCGTCAACATAGAGAGCCAATATAATTTTATTGCTACTAGTGTTCCTTGTGAACAAGCATGGATCATTATCACATTGATTAAATCCAATACTTTTCAAATAATCTACTATGCATCGGTTCCAACATCTAGGTGCTTGTTTTAACCCATAGAGGCATCTCTTTAGTTTACAAACTTTACCTGTGCCATCACTATAGCCTTCCGGCTGTTTCATATAAATTTCCTCATTCAACGTACCGTTAAGAAAGGCTGTAGAAACATCGAATTGAGTTAAATTTAGATCTTCATTTGCAGCAATGCTCAATACTGGACTGAATGTCTCCTCATAATCAATTCCTTTCTTCTGTGTGTATCCTCGAGCAACAAGCCGAGCTTTGAATTTGTCTAGAGATCCATCAGCATTGGTTTTAGTCTTGTATAGCCATTTACAGGAAATCGTTTTTCTGTCTTTTGGTAGTGGTACTAAAATCCACGTCTTCATCTCTTTGAGAGATTTTATCTCACTATCCATAGCTTTTAGCCATTGTTCTCTTTGAGGACTTGTCACAGCTTCTTTGTACGTAGTTGGATCTTCTTGACACAAACTTTCAGCGTATGACATCATTACATAGTCATTATATCTGATCGATGGTCTTATCTTGGATCTATCCCTTAACTGAATAGTCCTTTGACCTTCATCTTCAATTTCTCTAAAAGATATTCCACCTATCTGATCTAAATCTTCTGGCATTTCAACTACTTCATTTCCTTCTTCAGTACATTCATACTCCAAGGATGTAGGTAAAACTGATTGATCTTCAGATCTCTGGTCGCAATGTCTAGAGGTCTCTGAAACAGGTTCTATAATAGAAGAGACTGGAACTGAATCTGAATCACCATTTCTTTCAAATAAATCATTCGATTCAAGAGGCACATCAATACAATTAGGTTTATCATTTGTACGAAATTCTCTATGATTACTATTATCCTCCTTTGCTTCATGCATCGGATGATTGTCTGTGTCAATTGGTACATGAATGTCTATCACTTTCTTATGTTCAAGTTCTTCTTTTTCTAGACCTACTGATTCAATGACATTTTCTTTAAATGTTACGTCTCTAGATCTGATCAGGTTATATTTGCCATTTTGATTAGACAAAAGTCTGTACCCATCGTCTCCGTCTTAACCAATCAATATACATTTCTGAGCTTTCCTTGACAACTTTGTTCGCTTCTGCTTGGGTACATGGGCGTAACACCCGGTGCCAATTATCTTCAAATGTTTAATTGATGGTTTTTTATTAAACCAGAGTTCATGTGGTGACTTCTCTTCTTCAGAAGTTGGAGCAGTTCTGTTAAAAATATAAGATGCTGTCATCATTAGTTCTGCCCAAGATGCAACGGGTAATTCTTCATGAGCATGCATCATACTACGAGCGGCCTCAACCAAAGTTCTATTTTCTCGCTCACTACACCCATTTTGTTGTGGTGTGTAAGGCATAGTCAACCTTTGTTTTATACCTTCTCTAAGTATTATTCGTCTTACTTTTTCATTATCGAATTCACCTCCATTGTCACTGATGATTTCTTTAACAGTGTGTCCATTTATTTTACATTCCTTTATCATTTGTTCTAGCTTCATATGTACTTCAGACTTATGTCTTAGGAAGTACACATGTCTGTACTTACTGTAATCATCTTTGAACAAAAGAAAATATTTATACTTATTGAAAGAATTAGGAAAAGGACCACAAACATCCGTATGTATTCTTTCTCCGGGATTATTAGCTCTATCTCTTGTTCCAAACTTCCTTCTGTGCATCTTTCCATATATGCATCCGGTACATAATTCAGAATCTAGATTAACCTTAATGCCGAATTCCTTTTCTATTACTTTCTTTACATGTCTTTTATTCTGATGAGCAAACCGTTCATGGTATAGTTGCAGGATATTATTATCTGTCGATGTAATAGTGTTCAAATTTGGAGTTATGTTCTTCAGTGTATGAACATGTAGTTTATATAAACCTCCATTCTTCACTCTTTTACCTACGAGCATAACTTTTCCATTAACTTTGAGTGAACAGGTTTCTCTATCTGACATAAACATGCTTTTGTTTAATACGTCTTGTGCAGCCAAAACCGAAAATAGATTTCTCTTTATATCAGGAACATACCATACATCAGTCAATCTAATTCTTGATGTCTTACCATTGACTTTAGCTTCTATATCAACTGAACCTTTGCCAATTGCCTTAATTACACAACCGTTTGCTATTGTTACTGTAGAATTATCTCTGAAGAATTCGAAATTGACAAAAATATCATTTCTGAAAGTAACACGTCGCACCGTTGTCCACATACCATGTGTCATAATCTTCAGCAATAGCAGTATTTAAAGCTGGTTCTGTGTTTATATGCATTAGCACTAGATTTAAGTTGGTACTGTTGTTAGTAATCTTTGGTGGTTTTCCGTCAGAAATCCATTTCTTACATTTTCGTACTCTATGCCCAATTTCTCCACAGTAGTTGCACTTACAATTCTCAAATATATTTTGTACTTGCTTATTCTTTTTAACTTTTATATTGACATATAAGGCTTGCTCTTGACTTGTGCTAGTATCTGTTTTATTCGTCAAAGCTTGTTCATGGGCGCACAACTGTGTTGTCAGCCTGTCTATGTTTCTATCATTCTTCAACATGAGTAACCAACTTGATTTAAAAGTGAAGTAATCTTCTGGTAAAGTTTCCAAAATTTTGCATATTATCAAAATTTCTGGTAAATTTTCTGTCATTTGAGAAGATAATTCTTTATTTAAATCATGCCAAAGATTTTTCATATATGACATATGAGTCGCCATATCATGAATTGGATCTTTCGTGTACTTAAAGAATTGCATACATAAATCGTAGGCACGATCATCTGAACAACCATCATATAGTCTCGCTAGTTCATCCCACATCATCTTTGCACTTGAGCACCTCATCACTTTTTCTAGAGTATCCTCAGTCATATTCGTAGTTATCATAAGCAATGCAATACTATCGACCTTGCTAAAATGTTCTAGTTCTGCATTGTAATCTGCAAGAGCTTTAGCTGAACATTCTTTGTCGGGAGGGTTTGGCTTTGTTAGAGTTCCATTTACAGCCTCTAACGCTCCAGGTGCAGTACGTAACAGCAATTGAATTTTATATTTCCATACCTTGTAATTATTCCCATCTAGGTTTCCAATCTCCATCTTCATGCCTGACTGCATGATGACTTGTTTGAGGGTCTAACCGTATGTGAACTTTCCGTAAAATAAAATATACTCATTCAATTTTTGCTGCAGTAAGCCTTTATAGCGAACTTTACTTATCGTTCTGAACGCTCTGCTACCATGTTGAGGTTCGTGTTTTAATGAAAAATAATTGTTTATTAATTTTCACAAGATCGATTTTATTCGTAACTAAAACGTAAAAATTCTAACAAAAATGTATATGACAATGACATTCTATTTTTATTAACAATTAAAAATAAATCGACGTCCAAACTCCTTTAACAGTACAGTGGTTGCGGTATTTCATTTCACATAAGTCAGTCATTGTTTATTTACATTTTTGCTGACTAAAGTGACCTCACTTTATGAAATTTATGGTATTTTTGTTTTAAAAGTCTCTGATATAATCTTCTTTTAATGGTGCTCGATAGTTATTTAGGTGATGTTATGTAGGTAGAATCATCGTTTCATACTGTGATATAATCAATTTTCCCCAAGAACAAAAATGCTTTCAGAGAATGTGAAGTTTAGAGAAGTATAGTCAGTTAATATTCAATAATCATTTTATCACGTGGGATTTTATAAATCGCTTGAGAAGCGTTAAGTTGCAAATTAATACAAAAGAGAAAAAAAACTTAGGTGAATAACAATAGATAAACTTTGTCAATTTAAATCTTTAACTATTAAAAAATAAATAGCATTTAAATGTTAGTTGTAGGTAAATAGTTAATAATAAATGTTTTTTCAAGTGTGTGTTTTCCTGTTTACTTTTATTTCACATTAACGAATACCCCCATCTATAGTCTCAAATGGCGCATAAAATCTATTTTGTTGAAAGAAAACCTAACATAAATAAAATTGTGATTCTCATTATTTAGAGACTCCAGAATTTCTGCGTATGCAAACAACCTTACAACTAAGTACTAATACACATAAAAAAAAATATGCAAAGACAAGGTACTTTTTTCGAAGAATTTATATTTATTTAGAGCCTCTACAAGAGTCGATGCTGTGTCGAAGCGTTAGCAGACAAACTGCTGCTTCTTTTTTAAATCAGTTAAATCATAACGGGTAAAGAAGAAGGCTTCACCATTTTGTCATTCTGATTCATTCTTAGGTAGCGTGTCAAAGTCTCGACGCTGTAGACACAGTATACACTGACTATACCGGCACGCCGCCTTTAAAAGTGAGACTGAGCAAGCGACACGCCTTCCACGCTTTAGGCTGCGGCCTGGAATCTTGCGGGCAGCGGCGCGGGAGCGGCGAGATTTTACTTGAGCGCGCCGCTGTGTTCCATAACGGGTCCATTTAAATGTGCGCATAGGATCCAGGCCGGCCGCAGCCTAATATAGCGATAAAATTCTGATGCAGCTCAGTTTAGGTCATATCTGGATTACGTAATGGAGTATAATAGCCGTCAGTGAAACATTTCAATTTGTAGTCTCTTTAATAATCTATAAAATAATATATATAAAATAAATTTAATAAAATAATCATAAATATTTTTGCCTATCAAAAAATAGACACTCTAATAAAAAGAGACAAACAGCCCCGGTTTTGTCTATCTCAATCGGCTCGGATTTTTGATGCGAGTGCTCAGTCCTGTTAGGTATAATAAGTCCATGAAGAGAACTCATGGGTTTTTGGACTTTTTGGCGGGAACCTTGAATGAGGCGTTTAATGCTCTTATTTTATTGCATTTTCTTAGTGTATTTTCGAGTTATATTAAATAAATTGTTGGAATTTTGTTTGTAGGTTTATTACAGTGCCCGTGTATAGTGAAATAGAATAACAGTGCAAAAACACGGCCTTTCAGGTTGCCTCCAATACTTCATCGTAATCGTAAATGTTTTGGTAAAGTAGCCATCGCTTTACTCGAATTACTGACTATAACTCACTTGACTGACATAATAAATAATTGACTGACTGACTAATAGTAACTTTTACCTTGCTTAAATCATTGAGTTAAGTGTATTTACTCAATGGCTTTTATATACCAATGCAAAATGTCATTTTACTTGACACTTGCAATAAGCTAAACAGCAATGCCATAATATCTAAAAAAAAGAGAACTGTTAATTGGATTTTGACAAATAAACATAACCTTACTCCTTACTCACCTTTTTGGTGCTAAAAGGAGACACATTCAGAGCAGATCTATGTATCCAGTATGTTGTGCTATTTTTTAAGTGAATTTATGTCCTTTTTCTCTGTAACCATCCCGTGTTTTCTTTCTGCATCAAATAAAGTTTTACTTACTTACTTACTTACTTTTACTCCAAAGAGTTAATACTCACCTTAAATATCATAGTAATTACCACTCATATTTATATTCTCTAAATTCTCTTTGCTTGCTCACAGACCAATAACCCAAGGAAAACCCAAGGCCCAAGAACCGCCAAGAACCTTACTTACTTGCGGTCTGTTTACATAAATAAAGTGATAAAATGGTTTTATTTCTAGAGGAAACAAATATCTACTAAAATAGATTAATAACTGATGAGGAATAATTATCTTTCAATTAGAACTTTAGTTATTTCTTCCAAATTCCAACTGTTCATAATAAAAAAGAGTTCGCTAATTGTTTTAGATTTGATTTGCCCTCACAGACCAAATTTGCCATGTTTATCATTGGCATTTTGATTCACATTACTTTTTTATTTTCAATTTTTGATATTTATTTCAAGTCCCCCATAGTAAAGAATGTTCAGCCGTTTCGGCCAATACATGAAGCACCAGCAGATCGTCTGGTACTATTTGTTGTTGATGGACTTCGTGCAGAGTCATTTTTAAATTACACCACAATGCCATATTTGAGGTTTGTAATTTTCTTCCTTTCTTGTTGATTCAAATACATGTTTAGATATTAATAAATGGTAAGTACATCTTCTTTTTAAAACTTAGGGTTATATTGTCTGCGTTGATTGATAACAATAATCTGAGTAGATTATTGAATCAGACGATTTATCTATTACATATATACATACCAATAAGTCATCTTCAGAGTTTTTTTTTAATATTACAATGTTCTTTTATTCCTATCCATATTAGATTTCAGTAAAAATTATTTGTGTAAAAATTAATTAAATTTGTTTTCTTCTAGATCTATAGCCAACACAAATGGAAGATGGGGCATATCTAGTACACGGGTACCTACTGAATCAAGACCTGGCCATGTTGCTATAATTGCCGGTTTTTATGAAGATCCTTCAGCAGTGGCTAAGGGATGGAAGGAGAATCCAGTTGATTTTGATTCAGTATTTAATCAAACCCTATACACATGGTGTTGGGGTACTTATGATATTTTAGACATATTTACGAAGGTTACAGTTGACAACCATATTTATGTTGATAAAATGGACCCTTATGATCAAACATTTGATGCTAATAAAAATACCAAACTCTTAGATGACTGGGTTTTTCAAAGGGTTAAGTCATTTTTCAAAAGAGCTAAACATAACGCTGATCTCAACGAAAAACTCCATAAGAAAAAAATAATTTTATTTTTACATTTGCTTGGTACTGATACAGCTGGGCATACTCATAAACCCAAAACACCGTAAGTGTATTGTAATTTTTTTAATGATCAATTGCACTGATTTCTATTTATATATGAAGCTATAAGGGTGTTTACTTGTAGGCTTTATTTCTTTACTTTTAATTCTATAAAAAAAATAATAGCCACACCAGTGTTAGTTTTTTTTTTTTTAATTTGGCAAAGTGTATATTTAAATGATTCTCCAGGATATGATTAGAAAATGTATTTATATCTTTTATAATTTATAGTTTATAATTTTACTTTCAGTAATTTCTTGGAGACTATAAAATTTGTAGATGAAAACATAAAAGATATTGAAGGAGTAATAAAAGATTTCTATAGTGATGATGGTAGGACTACATTCCTTATGACATCAGATCATGGCATGACTGATTGGGGTGAGAACCATTTATTTTATTACTACTGAATTCATATTTCACCTTTGAGAAGAGAACTAAGTTCCACTTTTATAGTAAGTAATACTATAAAAAACGCATTTTAAATAATATCAAAAAATTAAAGGAGACGTTCCAAAATGTATGGAGCTTGGGCCCGCACCATGTACACTATATTGAGAGATGAAGCATAAAATACTGAATCATTTTCAGCTATTCAAATCGTTAATTAAATCTTCAATTAATTGTCGTTAGTTTATTTCGAAAACAAGAATGTCATAGCAGCGATATGGCAACATATTCTTGTCATACAAAAATTACGTAAAATAAATATTTCCGACAAAAAAGCAACGATTCAAATTATTTTTTGAGTAGTTTTCCATATTTCTGCGTATTTTTCTCTAACTTTTGATATAGTGTATAGTGTACAAGGTGCGGGCCCAACGTGGAACTTCTCCTTTCACTCTCTCGTATTCTCTCTGTCTATCCTTCTTTTATTTAAAAAACTCTGCATGTAATTAAACGACTACATGAAACCAGAGATTTCATGAGAGCATAGATGCATTGCCACTCCTGAGGCTCAAGGTATTATGCCTCTATGCTGGAAATTATCATTTATCTTTCTTATTGATTTACTGTTTATGCGTCCATAGTTCAATACCATCCACCCATTCACCCAAAATAGTACCAGTTAATCAAAACTTACACATCTACAACATATTATGTAATCATGTTTTATCACACTTGTAAAAACATTGCGTGATTGGTAATAAATGTATGAAACTTGTGAGGGACAAATTGGCTTGCACCAAAATGAAAACAAGTCTGCATCGACGTACAAGAGTGGACTGTATATTTTTGAATTCTTCAATGGTCTTCCTATTCTAACTTAATCACTAGCTTACTTCACTACGTATTAGCTAACTAGCGAACCAGGGGGTCTGGTACTATTCTATACTTTCACTTGACTGGCAATACCTTCACGGTCTGGAAGCACTTTTCTTGCTGAGAATCGAACGAGGACAAATTTGTACCGAAATGTGCCGAATTTTATATGCTTCCAAACCGTCTCCCTCCATGCAGAAATTCCGTGACACGCCCCAAACACGGAAAGTCCCGAAGGTCTGGGTCCACAGAGATAAATGGCTGCCTATACGGTCTAAATTACAACAACCGTCATACATCTCTGCCGACCCACCTTTGCCTTGCTACAATACATACGCAATATTTCTTTATTTATCAAAATTCCTTATACAAAACTTATTCGAACTTAATGCTAATTCTATACATTACTAAAGTGTCTACTTGTTAGAAATACATAATTTTTTAGGGGCTCTGTCATGCTTTATCACCTATGACAAGATTAAATATCGCTAGCCAAACCTAAAACCAACTTAAGGCCGAAAACGGCATCTGCCTATCCCCTTTACTTTACGAGTGAGAGACAATTTTGTTATCAAGCAAGATTAGGTACATTCGTGTTTTCCTTACTTTGAGTCAACCTACACATTTTACAAATATACTTCCCTGAGGGGGCAACAAAAATACATCTCGTACATAACTTTCAGCTTGGTATCTTTCTTATTTACGAAAATACAGCGACTTTCACCTCTCTCTTCATACAAAACATCGTATTCAACATCAGCTGTGATCACATAATAAATCGAAACTACCTACATACAAGTTGAGATTTCTCATCGGAATACTCCATACAAGCTGTGTTACAATTTCTTAATTTTCTTAACTTTCTACGCGCGGTACACCGTCGTCAACCCGTGTACACTCTCAGGCCAGCGTGTGTGTGGTAAATATGTAACAAAATACCTAAGTTAATTATGTAGGTGAATACTCCATCTCTCAGTAACGTACATTGAAGCGAGCTGTGCCAGCTGATAACTACTCATCTGCCTATGCCATGCATGGGGGTGGTCGTGAATATGCATAATCAGTCATTATTACGCCGAGCTCCGCCACTGAATGAGCTCTAAAAAAGTGCGCCGCGTATTTACGCTTCCTCCGCGTCGCTTCCCCGCACTTCACCCCCGCCCCCGCAGGCGGATCAGGTGCTCTGTCGGCCACCTCTCCGTGGACGACCCTCTCGACCAAACGAAAATACCTACTCTCTCAAATCTAATCTTTCATATGGCAATAGCTTGATAACCACTTTCTTATCATCGTGTTCAAATATTACACGTCTACTACGAGAACCTAACAAGTTATATCGAGTTTCATTTGCCTCTGCATCCTACCTGCGGAGGCCTCTGTTGGTCATTACAAGCTTCACTAACTTTATTTATTTTAATATGGAAACAAGACGCCTATTGATTCTATCCTTTACAGTACCTAATAAATTTTAATTATGTTGTTAATTAAATTACTTATATTAAAGTAATTTAAGTAATGTAATTAACAATTATTAATGTAATTAACAGTTCAGCCGCTCTTCCAATTGAGCTACTGAAGTCCTGCCTGATTTGTCAAATCTTTTCTTCACATTTATTGCATTGCTTTATCTTAGCAGCAGCGCCATCTATTGCCAACTATGCTAGTTAGGCAACCGATATAATAGACTTTGCAGTTTATTGAATATCGTAAAGAAGTCGCTTTTACCCTTAATAATTGTTTTATATTATTTCGCATTAACACATGCTTGTGAAATATATTTTATTTAAAGAAAAATGGAAAGAAAAATTTGACTTCAGGCGAGACTCGAACTCGCGGCCTACTAGGAATCTAGTCCAGCCGCTCTTCCAATTGAGCTACTGAAGTCCTGCCCGATTTGTCAAATCTTTCCTTGACATTTCTCATCATTTTTCTTTAAATAAAATATATTTCACAAGCATGTGTTAATGCGAAATAATATAAAACAATTATTAAGGGTAAAAGCGACTTCTTTACGATATTCAATAAACTGCAAAGTCTATTATATCGGTTGCCTAACTAGCATAGTTGGCAATAGATGGCGCTGCTGTTACCATAAAGCAATGCAATAAATGTGAAGGAAAGATTTGACTAATCGGGCAGGACTTCAGTAGCTCAATTGGAAGAGCGGCTGGACTAGATTCCCAGTAGGCCGCGAGTTCGAGTCTCGCCTGAAGTAAAATTTTTCTTTCCATTTTTCTTTCAATAAAATATATTTCACAAGCATGTGTTAATGCGAAATAATATAAAACAATAATTAACAGTTATTGGTATATACTTATCAACTTTTGTTTTGGAAGTTCTGTCTTTGCTACTTGATAAAAGATGTTGCTTTAATAATTAAATTACCTACATAATTCACACTTGCTTAAAATTCAACACCAAAATTACAACCAGTGAAATATGATCAACTCCCCATATCAAGAGTTAGCGTGTTCTGCCCACTTCTAATAATATTTTTATTGTTCTGCATCCAGTCCAGTCCAGTCGATATGTTCAGTCCAGTGTGGTTCGATTTTATGTAGATACCTACATAAAATCGAACCACACTGGACAGAAACGATTTTTTGTCATTTCGTGCTACAAGCCGGGTTGTAAATTATACGGACGTTTCAATGAACATTGCACATTTTACAGGGTCTCATGGAACGGGCGATGATCATGAAACAAAAACGCCCTATGTTTTATGGGGAGCTGGAGTTCAAAAAATATTTGATAATGAAAAAGTAGATGATCCTGAAACACTAGCCATGAATTTAAACCATAGATATGATGTAGAACAAGCAGATTTAACACCATTGATGGCTTCTTTTATCTCAGTGCCAGTTCCAGTCAATTCAATAGTAAGAGATTTTATTTTATTGATTTTTTAATTTTTCTTGTCCTGGTGTCTTAGTAATACGAGTAGTTCACTACTACTGCTAGGCTAGGGCATTTTTGTACAATGATGGTAAGTAATAGCATTAATGATGTAGCCTAAAACCTCTACATAAAGCCAGAGATTATCAATGTGGATGCGTTGCCACGCCTGAGGTATTATGCCTCTGTGCCGAAAATTACATTTCAGCCTGACCGGAACATGGTAGTGTTGAATACTACCATTTAGCGACAACCAAGTAGATTGGGTAATGCGGTGGTTCCTTAGCTCGCGAGCTTCGTCACTGGAGCTCTACTACCAGTAAAACTTTTTATAATTCTATGATGAAATCATTATAATTGGAATTTTACGTTAAATATTTTTTTGCTTCAATAGTGTCCAAATAAATACTTCTTTACTAAAAATATAATAATTCGCAATTATAATTATTAATTATTAATAATTATTAATACTGAAGAATTAAATTAAGATATTCATACAAACATATTTTCACTGCTTTCAGGGCAAACTACCAATGAAATTATTAAATATGAGCTTAGAAAATAAAGCCAAGGCCACCTACAGCAACAGTAGACAATTACTGTCTCAATATGATAAAAAAAGAGTTGATGTAGAAGTACATGCTTTAAGTTTACTGTATCAACCTTTTGAACCACTCAATAAGAGAAAGGTTGAAGAAATTATCAACATCACACAGAACTTGCTGGAAGCTGAAGATTATGAAAAATTAATTATATTTAGCACAGAAATTATGGATTTAAGTTTATCTGGGCTAATTTATTATCACAATTATTATCAAAAACCTCTTCTTCTTACTGTTACATTTTCTTTCATGGGTTGGATAGCTTATTTGATGAGAATATTATTAGAACAAAACATGAATACACAGTCTGTGATTTCTGAGAAATTCAAAACGTCTAGTCTTGGCCATAGAATAGATACTGTTATAAGAACAATATTTTTATTTCTTTCTATATCTGCAGTATATTTAATATATGGTAAATTTAATTCATTGTATTTTTTGATAATATTAATTTTGTTCCAAACTCAACAAGTTTGTATTTATTTTCAGCACAAAATTTACCAATTCAGTATTATGTATATTTTATAATGCCAATTTTATTGTGGGTGTGTGCATTATTGCCCACTAAATTGTGGATCAACACATTTACACAAACGAGAACTAAGATGCGAATACCAATATTGCTAATAGAGCTTATTAGTTACTTTGTTGGGGCCATGGCGATGGTGAGTACCTAAGGTTACTGGCGTAGGGAACTCCAGGACGACATCTTAGCAGCGAAATACACATTAGTTTTATTTTAAGTGATAAACCGTCTGCAGCCAAGCATGTACATGCATACTTTTTCAAATTTTGCCTATCAAATTGGCGGTTTAGTCGTGATAGTATAAAAGACTCACCAATATACGGAGTTTTTTTTTAATTCAGTCCTCCCACTCTTTGAGGTCGGACCGTGACGCAAACAAAGAATTGCATAAAATGTCCTTTTCAATTACAGTAAGTAACTATGCAAAATCTTAGACACGTGTAGGATACTGAAAATGTTTTTCGCCTCTGTTGAACAGGGGAACCCTTGACTAATTTTAAGCCCTTTCTGGAAATAGGTCCCTTTAGGAAAAATTACGTTGCTGTTATTAATGCGGGTTGCAGACCCAAAGCCAAGCTAACTTAGGGTGAGATTCACTGACCGCAATACGACTTTACTTTCAGCAAAGTCTGCTTAGAACTTTCAGTACCTACTTATATACGTATGAGAGTTTTGACAGTTCTAAGCGTGCTTTGCTTTATGTAAAGTCGTAGTGCGGTGTGTGAATCTCACCCCTAATGAAGCTAAGGTCGCATAGCTGACGCAGTTTTTTGTAGGTAGGTACTAACTAGTTTGCAGTCTGCAGTCAAGTACGAAAAACTATGTCAGCTTCGCGAGTTAAGCTAAACTAAGTTAGCCTAGCTTTCGGTCTACGACTCGCCTGTATGAAATTAATTAACGCTTTACTTTATTAACCGACTAGCAGCCCGCCGGCTTCGCGCGGGTGCAATGATACTTACCCCCTCCTATTCATCTTAGCGTGATGTTTTAGTTATATAGCCTTTAGCCTTCCTCGATAAATGTTCTATCGGAGCCTATTCAATACAAACGAACAAAAAAACAAATCTTTCCTCTTTATAATATTAGTACCTACATATTCTACATACCTATTTTATACAGAATATTATTTTTAGCAATTAAAATTACATTAATATAGTCTTCATAATAAGGCTCTGCCAATTGCTGCCGTCCCGGCTCTGCCAATTGATGACTGATAATGAATGATGATGAGAATAATTAAAATGAATAATTGATATTAATTATTAATTATATTGATTGTAATTATTTGATTTACAAGGAACTTATGTACTTAATATTCGAAATTTCAGGGAGCGTCATTTACATATAGATGGATGTTGAGCATACCTTTATTAGGGATGAGTTTGTGGCCATTTTTTTCATCTAGTGCAAAGAATTTACCTAAATCAATACTGGTTGCATGGCCGATCGGTTGTTTGATGCTATCAGTTTTCACATTTATCCCAGTGGTCGGCAAACACGTTTTTATTGAATTAGTGTTAGTATCTATTGAATTTTCTTACCAGAATACTTTTAATTTATTAGTTTGTTTGATATTCATGAATATGACATTATTTACAGAATTGCTGCGGGAATTTTATGGTTGTCAGTGATTGTAGGATACAGTTGGAGTAATCATACGAATAATGAATGCGTTGAAAGTAAAAGAGAACGCGCGGTATGCGTGATGCAAATGCTCCTTCTTATTTCATCACTATTTATTATATTTACTCAATCAAAACGATTTGAAAATGAAAATCCTGTCTCTCCGACACTTCAGACGTTCTGCTGGATATACGCAGGTAGGTTAGAGATGGGTAGTTGTTCGCACTGAATAAAATAGGGCAATACCTATATTATAGTCTGTTTAGCAGGGGCGAATTTAATTTTAACCTTGGGCCAAGTGGGCTATGCCATGGTCAAAGCTCGGAACCGGTTCGAAAAATACCAATTAATTGATTGATTGATTTTAAAAATCATTTTAGTTTAATATACGCGAGATAAATCCTTAAAAATAGTTTTATTTCAATGAGTGTAGCTCGCGAAAACCTAAGAACATATCACAATACCAATTAAGTAGTATAGGTTATTAAGGTTCGGTTGCACCAAAATATATTATTTGGTAAAGTTAATATAAAATTTTACACCCTTCTCTAACTTTAACAAAGAGAAGGAACAGATAGAGAAGGATGTAAAACTTTAACAAATATTTTGGTGCAACCGAACTTTAGGGTTTCGCATTGTAAAGGTTTCGTGCAGAACATAGCAACGTTACCTATGTAACGAAGGTGGCAAACAAGCGTGAAGTTCACGTGGATGTTAACCCCCTAATTCATAAACGTGCATTAGATACGTTTTAGCTAAAAAATGCTTTGTCTTTGTCAGTTGCATTGTCAAATGTGCAGGATAGAAAGAGACAAAGAAGAGATTAGCAACACTTTAGCTAAAATACGTTTATGAATAAGGGGGTTTTGTCATAACTTTGACTGCAGCCTATAGACATCTATACAAAAACTAGAGGTCAAATAGCGGTTGCGTTGTCACATCCGAGACCGTTGGTGTTTTCTCTGTGATGGTTATTATGGGGCCATACATTACCATCTAGCCGGAACACCATAGTGCTGAACACTACCATTTTGTTTTGTTCCGGCGACTTGCATAGTAAATACATACTTTACTTTATGATGATGATGAATTATTTTAATTCTTCCAATTTGTGGAATAATGTTCTTTTTATTTTCAGTGATATTGCCTGTTTTACCATTACTCTATTCAAAAAGGGTAGTAAGTCGCCTTTTAGGAATTAACACATCGATTTTGAATTTTTATCTCTTATTGTCCGTAGCCCACGAGGGCTTATTTATTGTTACATTAATATTCAATACGGCTTGTTGGATAATGATCGAATTTAACTTACTGAATCAACAAAATGTTAAGGTAATTATTGATGACGTTTTAAGACCTAATTCATATTATTTAATATAAGAGAGTATTTAACTCTCTAAGATTAGGACCTCATATTTAATATAAGTACATTTTTATGTATCTATATCTATTATTGCAGGTAACGGAATGTTCGTTTGGTAAAGAAAATATACAGAACACTTCAATAAGTTTGACACTGTTGGAAAGAAGCATAAGCAGTCACGACTTCAGGAGGGCTTTCTTTTTCGTATCCTTTTATCTTATAAATATACCTATTCGTTTATAATTATATGATTTCCTCCAGACAATATTTCGGTCACGGGGGCCAATCTCAACGGAAACTAGCCAACTGCGCGTGAGATATTATGGTGCATAAGTGTTTGCGCAAACACAGGTGCACTCTCTATTCCCTCACTCTCATAGTCCTATGGGACGGCAATCCGACACGACCGGAGAGAGATTGGGCGCAGGACCGACGACTTTACGTGCTCTCCGAGGCACCGGTACCAGACTCCGGGCTATTACTAGGAATTTCCTCGCAGAAAAACCCAATAACAGATTTTCCCGACCTGGGGATCGAACCCGGGATTTCAGGCTTCACCATCGCGATTACGACCACTGAGCCAACGAGGCAGTCATATATACATACACCTATCTGCTAACTTTACTGTTACCCGCAACTTCGTCCGTATCATCTTTGTTTGTCACAAAAAGTAGCATCTATCCGAAGCCAAAAGTATGTCTCAGGGTCTAAATTTTCTCCATGTAAAAATTTATCACTATCAGTCTAATGACTTGGACGTAAAAGCTTATAACTGACAGACAAGCAGTAGGAAATAATTATATATGAATATACATTTGTACCGGTGTGTCAGTTTATTCATTTATTTCATATAATTAGACTCCTGGAGTGCACATTTATATCGTCATTTTTTAACCTAGAGTGAATAACCACTAATAATAATCAAAAACATATGATAAATTAAATAGAAACTGAACAATTTTGTATAATATGGAAAGCATCAATTATTTACAAATTCCTCCATTTCCCCATTTCAAAAGAAACTGAGAAAGACTGGGATATCTGGCGCTCCACACTCTGCCTACCCCGAAAGGGACTTACAATGCTTATCAAGAAATAATGTAAGGTGCGAAAGAGATAACGCTCTACAGATTCGAAATAAGCCGACGTCTCGTCCTTAGGTCGATGTGCATTATTTCTTATTGGATACCGTACATACAGTGCTGAACAATAAATATTGCACATCGGGCCTAGGCAGGAGACTTCGGCTTATTTCGGGTCTGTAGAGCGTTATCGCTTTCGCACCGTATCTATTTGACGTTTGTCGACCATTTTGATCAAGTTTTGACCAATATTGGACTGTCAGTGCTGACGTAAGCAGTGTGTGCAATAGAGATAACGCTCTACGAAGTCGAAACGATCGTCTCTTTCGCGGGCTCGATGTACAATATTAATTGTTGAGTACTGTACCTATGTGTAGTAGGTACAACAAGCGGGCCGCCCCGGTTCCGCACAGGTGCAATTTAGGTGCGAATAGTATCATGTATAATGAAATCCTAACGTTTTACGTTACGTGTTAAGATTTATTAGTATATTTAATAGTTATTCCTATAAGTATTTTCCTGAACGAATTCTGCAGACATTATATATTATTGTAGCATATTTTGGAACGGGCAATATCGCTTCACTGAATTCATTTGAAGTCAGATGGGTTATATGCTTTACAACATCTTTCCAGCCTTTTATCATTACTACCCTAATATTGCTCAAGACTTTGTCTCCATTCATCATTGTAGGATGCAGTTTCAGAGCTATTCAACATTTGACAAAGGTATTACTTTTTAGTTAGGTAGTTGTTATACTTAGATGGAGTGTAAAAATAACTGCTTTATTTATAATAATATGCTTTATTAGTCTCTGTATTGAAAAAGTTTTCATCAAAACACGTAAAAATTCTTGTATAATATAAAATGTAATAACTTCTGTACCAAACAGTGTGTGTAGTAAACAAAGAACCCTTATAGTTTCGGCATGTCTGTCTGTTTGTCTGTCCATCCGCGGTTTAGCAAAAACTATTGGTACTGGAGACTTGAAATTTGGCACAAGTATACACATTAATCACGCCGACAAAGTGATAAAATAAAAAAAAGTGGTAAAATAAAAATATGAAAAAAATAAATTATTTAGGCTACCTCCCCTACATGTAACACACGAATTTTTATTTTAGATTACTATATAGTATACATACATACAAGTTATGTTAAAAAAAGTAAAAGTTATGTTATTTTTATTTCAGGCTCCAACTGGATATTTAATTGTAATCGTGCTGATTTACTCAAATGTAATGGGCATACAGCTCTTGTATTATGTAAAAAATACTGGCAGTTGGTTGGATATTGGTACATCTATATCACAATATGTTATAGTTCAAGTCATAACAGTTTTCATTGTTTTAATGAATCAACTTACCAAATTACTGACCGCTATTGATATTATTCATGGGACAAAAAAAATATATAAAAACAGAAAAAAACATATTTAAACTCATACAAGTATTTTTATTTAACCCTACTCAAAGATCAGGAAACTGATAACAATTCACTTAAATATTGTAAGTATAATAATAAGTAAATCAATACAGCCAACATTTGACAACAGATTGTACCTATTTGATATATTTTATACACAATTACATGTACAGTTCAAAATCCATTCTATTTGATGTATAGAATTGACCCTCTTCACCATGTCGTCTAACCCACACTCCAGTTTTGAAATAACCCTCCGTTAACCATTTATGCATTTGTTGAGTGGAGTGGGGTCCTGATATTTCTGCATTATCATTCTGTTCCCATTTAAATTCCCATTTAATTTCTTCTACTTCATCAGTATTTTGATTATCTACAGTTGAGCATTCACCTTTGCCACCTAAACTTTGTTTCTCTTTCTGATCAAAGTCATCTGAATACATATCTAATTCAGCATTATCTTTCTTGTGTTTGTCTTTTGAAATAACTGAATTTATTTTTTCATATGTCTCTTGGTAAACGTCCATATTACCCATTTTAGTCAATATTTGATTTGCCAGTTCAGTTATTCTAGTCACAGTTTTACTACCTTCGTCAACAATACCTGCTTTTTTCCTTTTCCAACGTTCTGCACTAGAAATTTTTGAATTTGCACCTGGAATAGTACAAAAATTTATCATAAATAAGAAGTCAAGAGGATATGTGTCATTACTGTTA
This sequence comes from Macrosoma leucophasiata, assembly GCA_036365455.1. Classification (NCBI taxonomy): domain Eukaryota; kingdom Metazoa; phylum Arthropoda; class Insecta; order Lepidoptera; family Hedylidae; genus Macrosoma; species Macrosoma leucophasiata. Next base: position 12,471,673 of record JAWQUS010000009.1, on the reverse strand, counting down.
TGTCGTTAAATTTAAACATAAAACAATATCAAAACAATGATATTAAATTTTAATCTGTGTTGATATGTGTCTACTAACTATATTTGTTTTGTTGATACTAACTTAACCCTATGTGTTTGTCTTTTGTTGTAGATACCAAAACGCGAAATAATCACATTGGATACAAAACCTTCATCTCTACCGGGCATTTTCCTTTCACTTGTGCCTCTTCTATCACCGGACTTTGGCAGAATTACCCTTAAAGTTGGTAGTTGCCATTAATCAAAAGAAAGAAAGAATATCAAAACTAACCTAGACGTTGCAAAGTTTTTGCTATGGTTTCTTTTGGTTTCATATGTTGTAAGATTTCTGTATAATTTGATATTAAATCAAATTTTTCTTCTGTCTGTTCATCTTCACTGCTGGAATCATCAAGAATGCCTTTTTTATTATCATCCTTATGGACTTTGTATTTGTCCTCTGGTCGACCCTTGACTTTAACCCAATCTATATTATCAAGCCATCCATCTCTTATTTCTTTTTCTTTTTTCCAGTGGTAGTGACCTTGAGTATCAAAATGCCCTTCTTCCAATTCCTCTTTCATATTGAATGGCGTTATTGTTATCTGCAAACAGAATAAGTAAAACATCATAGTAATATTAAGTATTTCTGGTCAAAATCTGCCAAAAAGTAATTACTAACAAAAATTGGTATCCTTCCTATTGTATTTTTTGCAATAACACATGCAAGTCAAATATTTAAAAGCTTTTTTAAGAAAGAATACAAATTAAAAAAAAATTGGGTAATTTGGTAGCTTAGTAGGTAGAAACGCTGGATTATTTATTTATATAATGCAGTATTTTGTTAAGTTTTTGATGAACAAATAGTAATAAAATGGATATAATTCATCATTAGATTTAATGGTGTTTTCCAGACCTTTCTCTCAGAGATAATTTAATGGCCATAGAAGGGTTTATTAGGTTGCCATAGGATTATTTCAACTGTTTCCTCTCTTATCAACAATAATCTGTAAATATCTCACTTACTTCACCTTCCATTCCACCAACTCCATCCTCTTCACCCTCTATATCATTAGCATTTAATACATTCTTTTTCTCTTCTTCGGCCCCACTGTCTTCTTCATCAGAATCTAAAGAATGCTTTTTGCCTTCTTTTTTAGGTTGTATTGACTCTTCAACATCAAATGCTACAGACGCTGAACGTTTTGCCATTTTCTTTACACTGTTGCATGCAAGTTGGTTAAATCGTCGTTTGAAAGCTTGGACTATCAAAACTCGACTAACCCACAGATGTTTATTAGCTATATAAATGTTTCAAATCCCTTTTTGTTTAGAAATTCTACAACAGCACCTTCGCTTCGGGCTTCGAAACGCAGACATTTTTTTTTAAATGTGACATAAGACAAGACAATTTTTGACAGATAAGTAAGTTGGTCTGTGTAAGTAAGCTGATAGTGTTGTACCTACGTTCCAGGAACCCACAGGCCAACTAATCCATGCTGCATGCTGCACACTTCATCGTACATATATTTTATCTCCTTTCCTTTATTATTTCACCATACACGGACACAGTAATAAACCTATCAAATATATGTAATATACATGAATCAAAATGCCACCAACTTTATTTAATATAACTCAAAAATACACTACGAATATAAAATAAGAGAAAGCCTCTTTCAAGGTACCCACCAGAATTACCTTCGAGCTGTTTGTTAACCCGACAAAGAAATAGACTTTGCACAGACACTCTAGAGGGTTTTAAATCAAACCAGCTTAGTCCAGTATAAACATAATCAACAAATAATTTCAAAACAATATTAAGGTGGAAGATTTACCGACATTTAATCTTGGATTCTACCAATTTCTACCGATTTTGGGAATATTTTAGAGTTTATTAAACAATTATCAATTTTCTAAAATAAGGGTTGGCAGCACTGAACTGAAGTCAACTGTCAACTTATAATCTCTTTGGTCAACTTGTAAATTGTAATTTGTATGTCATTATCACCTTGTTAACTTAAATCCATAAATATGCTTGAAATTTCGAGTTTTAGAAACAAAAGGATTTCCGGTTCGTGCGCTCGTCTCGAACGTACGCTCCTATTGTTCTCGCTCTACCAGAAGGGTCTGGTAGAGCGTTATCGCGAGTGCCATCGTTCTCGTGTTTCGGCGAATCGCCGCCCTAATTACCGATAACGACGGTCAGTCCTTTGACCGACCGCCGTGTTTCGTGGAATTAGGGTTTATCCTGTTTCCGTCTAATCAAAGTGTCGTCAAGTTGGCCCCCTCAGGGCAAGTCGACTGAAACTTAACAGTGCCAACGAAACCGACTGAACGAAGACCCGTGACGTTGCTGCGCCCTTCAGGCTAAAGCGAAATCGGAAGTGTACGGTTAGAACAGAGGCATTTGGAGTGACCCTATAGTCTCTGCCGTACAAGTACTGACAGACAGACGTTACCTTAGGGCCCCTCGGCACATTGAGATTGGCCGAGGGCGATACAAGCTTAGGGCTCACCAGTAGGACACACCCTCACGAGGTAATTTCACCTCACACATTATCCCTACCTCCCGGGTGGGACAACCCGGGAGGGGTTGTCCCACCCGGGATGGTATGTCGTATGGAATACGTGATACTGTTGATAATGTTGACCTAGGGATAATACCCCGCGTTTAATTTATAGGCGCGTATTTATAAAAACACTCGATTGTCCCCGGGTTTATTGTGGGTTCTTCCCGGGGAACGTGTTCGTTTAATCGAACCCTCTTATTCCGTGCGAAAATAGGACGTAGTAGGGATAAAATACCACCACATCCGCAAAAAGCGTAACCATTACTCCCCCGTGCGTTCGTTCGACCCTTTCCAGACATCATGTCTGAAAAGGAGAGATCCGACTACGCCGTTTCGTTACTCCTTAAGAGTAACAAAATTAATGAGAAACTAAACAGCATTCTGGCGGAGCTCCCCGACGACTTGCCGTCAAGTCCCCCCAACGTCGTACAAGTTGCGACACAAACCCCTCCCCGCTCGCGCTCCCCGCGCTCGAGCCAACCCAATAGCGAAACCCCGCGTTCTCGCTTCCGCTCGCCCATTAGCCGCTCTGGCTCCTCGGACCACTCTGAGTCCGCTTCCTCCTCGGACCGCACTGAGTCCACATCGGCCTCGGACAACTCAGCGTCCACCCACACCTGGGATCAATCGGAGCCCGCCTCCGTATCGTCCCTACCCTCGGACAAGTCAATGTCCACGCCCCCCTCCCCCACTCCCGGCCAGGAACGCTCCACGGACTCAGACGCAATGTCCGTAGGACAGGCGTCCAATGAGGAATCCGCCTCCGACTCGGACGACTTCACGCTCGTCAAAGGAGGCAAGCGAAAGCGGAAGACCCGCAAAACCCAGGCCGAGGAGCCCTCCGTTCCCGCCAAAGCTGTGAGAATCGCAGCCTCTCCCTCCGCCCCCGCGGTAACCTCTCAAGGTAGCGCATCTCCCACGCACCTATCTCAAGCCAGCACGCCTTTAGCGAGCTCGCAGGCTAGCGCCCCAGGAGCGCCTAAAGCCAAACGCCCCTCCCCCCCCCTCAAACTCCTTGGGTACTATAAATTTACCTGGACCGACCTCTCAGCATCGCTGAACGTCAAAGGGGTCGTCCCCCTCCACACCAGGTGGAACCCGAAGGAAGGATGTTATCACATCCAACTTGAGACATCCACCCACCACCGTACGGCCACTGCGCTCTTTGACGCAAGGGGCCTTCAGTACTTCACGTACCCTCCCCGAGAAGCGTCGTCGCGTAGTAATACGCAACATCCCCATCTTCCTCTCTCCCGAGGAAATTATGGCCGACCTTAAAGAGGTCAAAGCCCTCCCAGTTTTGCAGGTGCACAGGATTCATCGAGGGCATAAGGGTCAGAACGGCCACCTAATCATGGTGTTAGTCGTGCTCGTGCATACCAAAGAGGCCAACGGCGTCTTTAATATTAAAGAAGTCGCGGGCCTCAGCGGCATCCGCGTCGAGCCTCCCAACAAGAAGGGACACATAGGGCAGTGCCATAACTGCCAGAGATACGGCCATGCCTCTGGTCGGTGCAGGATGCGCCCCAGGTGCGTCAAGTGCCTGGAAGACCACGCAACAGCCGAATGCTCGCGCCCAAAAGACAGGGCTGCATGCACGGAAACCCCGAGCTGCATTCTCTGTGGGCAGGCAGGTCACCCCGCCAACTATAGGGGGTGCAGGGAGGCACCCAAAGCGGCACGAATCCGATCCAGGGGTCGTCGCCCAATCCCACCCAGAGCGGCCCCTCAATTCGAGAGGACCCCCAACCCCATCCTGGCATGGAGGACCGGTCCTCCACTCTCTCTAATGAGTACCACTCATTACCCCCCTCTTAAGGGAGCAATCCCGTCGCCCATGACCTTCCCGGTCGCTCAGGCACCCGCGGTGGCCCCTCAGGCCGCCCCTACACCCCAGCCCCGGCCCCGGCTCGCGCCCCGGCCCCGACTCCGGCCCCCGCCCCGGCCCCTGTGCCAACCCCCATTAGGCCCCCGCTGGCCGCCACTGCCGCACCTCGCCGCAAACCCACCCAGGTCCCTCAGGCCCCTCCCATGGCCCACCAGGCTCCCGCCCCCGGCCCCCCTCAGGCGCCGCTCGACCTCATCAGCGAGGTACTCTCAGATACTCTTATTTCAAATCTAATCCCCACCTTCCCAACGCCATGGTAGAAATGGTCCTGGCCGCAGCCGACGTCAACCGGCTGATAAATAATACCCCCCGGTAAACCCTAAATGGCCATACGGCCTTTAAATAATTTATCGAGCAGGATAAAACCCTATTCACTTAGAATAGGGTTTTTTAACGCCAATGGCATGTCAGGCCTCCGCGATGAGCTGGGAGAATTTCTCCGCGACAAAAATATTGATGTCTTCCTCATCCAGGAGACATTTTAAAACCCGCCCGCCGTAACCCAAGCTTGGCCAATTATAGGTTAGTACGAAACGATCGTACAGACGGTGCCCTCGGGGGCACCCTTATATATTACAAGAGGACGCTGCATGCACGCCTCTATCCCCCCCCCCTGACGACCTGGAGAACATTAAAGTCTCAGTTTGCCTATTAGCGATGACCGGTCATCAGCCGTCTCTATCCCCCCAACGCGATCTCTTAGTAGGCGACCTAGATCGTCTATTTAAGCTAGGCGACTCCGTCATAGTGGCAGGAGATCTCAACGCCAAACACATAATGTGGAGCTGTAACTCGTCTAACGCACGAGAGACAGTTCTAGAACGTTATCTTGACAGAGCACCTATATACATTCTAGTGCCATTTGAACCCACCCACTATTGTTATGACGACAACATGGGACGACCCGACATACTCGATCTAGCACTCGTAAAGAATGTAAACTTGCGTCTACACTCTATACGAGTGCTACATGAGTTAGACTCTGACCATAGACCTGTTATCATAGAATTTATCCCCCATAGCGGTCCCACCGATACAGGTCGTAGCGACATCCCGATGAGAGTGGTGACCGACTGGTCTCAAGTGAGATCCAAGTTGGCCACCACCACATCCGCAGATTTAGACTCGATCCCCTCCCTGATAGAGACCACTGACGAAGTCAATAGTGCGATCCTTACTCTCACTAATCAGGTACAATCTGTCGTAGACGGATGTTCAGAGGAAAAACCCGCGACTGTACCCAGTCACGCCGTTATCCCTGAACACGTACGGGAGATAGTGAGGGAAAGGAATGCAACTACCAGAGCTTACTACTCTGCCCCAACGGCCGATAGAAAATCCACCATGCGATACTGGCAACGTCAGGCCAAGAAATGCAAGGTGGAAGTCTATAACGGTCGCTGGAAGCAAAAGCTCATTGACCTTGATTGAGAGTACTAGAGGCTTTTCAAATGCTTCAAATCCCCTCATTCGTCCTAACCAACCGCCAGTGGCGAGCGAACTCGAGATTCAATCTCGAGTACTCTCCAAGTACGATGCCGATAGCTGCCGATCATTTACATAAGATTAACTCTGAAGTCGAAAGTAGGAACCCGAGACCGCCAACCCCTCCGCGCGAAACCGGTCCCATTCCCGACACGCCAGTCGATGAAAACGCTAACGGTAATAGCAAAAATAATGATGATCCTCTCAGACCTGTGGCAGTCGCAGAAGTGTCAGACCTGATCAAGCGTCTAAAAGTGCGGAAAGCGCCGGGTGCGGACGGCATTTCCAATCGCACAGTTAGAAATTTTCCCCCCTTGCTCATTGCCCTTTTGCATATACTCAACGCAGCGTTTAAAAATAGTATGTTTCCATCCGCGTGGAAAGAGGCCACAGTTATCGGGTTTAAACCCTGACGAACAGTTCGGGCTCCGTGCTCGCCACTCCTGTGTCCATCAAGTACATCGAATCACTGAGCATATACTCAGTAAATTCGATAGAAAGATTATGACGGGAGCCTTCTTTCTGGCAGAAAGCCAGAGATCATAAGGAAAGCCCTGCAAGCGGCGGCCAAAGACCTTGAGTCTTGGTTCCGCCGCTGGCGTATAGAGGTAAATCCTAGCAAGAGCGCTGCCATACTCTTTATACGGGACCGCGCTCCCGGACCTAACGTAGCCCCAGTCCTTATGTTTGACGAGTCCATCCCCTGGATGGACAAAACCAAATACCTAGGAGTGACGCTTGATCGGCATCTGACCTTCGCTGCACATGTAAAAGCAGCGCACGCAAAGGCTGCATTCGTGTTGTCCCAACTACATTGTTTATTAAACAAAAAGAGCAAGCTATCGGCCCGGAACAAACTCCGTGCCTATACGTCCTGCATAAGGCCCATACTATGTTACGCGTCTCCGGTATTCGCCCACGCGAAAAACAACATTACGCAAGCTTCAAACTTTACAAAATCGATCCTTACGTAGAGCCGTAGGCGCGCCTTGGTACGTACGTAATAAAAACTTGCACATTGATGAAAACCTGCCTACCATCCGGCAGTTTATGAAGCGAGCTTCAGCTCACTATTTCGATCGGGCGAGTCACCACTCGAATCCGCTGGTCAGAGCGGCCGCGATATACACTCCTTTTGATCGTGCCAAAAGGAGACGTCCAAGGCACGTCTTAAAAGATCCGGACTTGAGACTACGTTGGCCATCGCTGCTATGAACAATCATTTACAGAATCAACGCGCCGACGCGTTTCGCGCCGCGCCCGCCCCTGATCCCGACCCTATCCCCGGCCCCGCGAGGCCGATGACATTCCGGTTATCACCAACCGAATGGAGTAGAGCGAAAGTTGCACCGCCCATAATCGCATATGTCTCATATGTCTCTCCGCAACGTCCTAAGCCGAGGCACGGACCCGCATGGGTCATCTTTAGGCAGTTGCGCTAACTTTTTTGCTTAGGCTTGAGCGCCTTCTGCGCTCGCCGATTGCCCGGTGAAGTAGACTAGAGCCGTCTTTAGACAGGCCGCCTACCAAGAAGCTTGAAGGTAAAAATGGAGACCACACAATCAATACCTACTTGAAGCAAACCTAAATATAGCTATCTCTCTCTCCGGGGGCAGGCCGTCTCTTTCTAAGTAGGGTGACCATAAAGTTACAATTTTCCTGGGACATGATAGGTTAAGATCCCATAACACAAACATTTCGTTCATCGAGTTTATGCTGCAAACCCATTTTTTACGCATATTTATGATCCAGAGAATATAAATCCACTAGGTTACCTATCAAAATGTGGCCGCAAGTATTTTTAAATATTTTTTTTTATTTTTGGGACAAAATTTCGTTGACTTGTTTTTTCAATAAAATATCGTCCACTTTACGGCAATATTTATAAGACTCTGAAAAATCACGGCAGCCGTTGCGCACTTGGCCGCACCTCTTCGCAGCCAGGTGTAAACAGGTATGATCAAGGAAACGTTTTTACGTTCATAATGTACACTAATTAGTTATATATCAAATTAAAGATATTTTTTTCTCATTATTATGGTATGCAGTTGCCAAATTAAATCTGGCCGCAAATAAGGGTTGGTGGCTGTTAAAGATGGTTAATATTGTAAATATTATGAAAAAAAGCTAGCGCGTAACATCACCAGTCAGACGAGGACAGCGATACGACGCTTGTAAATCCATTGCGCATGCGTGGGATGCTACTCTTCTCAACTATCAAATTACTTTATTATTGTAAAATTAAATAATTTAAAGATGAAGGCGTGTTCCCTGTGTGACAAAACAAGCAACGAACATGACTTTAAGGATGCATCATTCAAAAAGTGTTCGTGAATGTTATTATTTCGTCGTAAGAAAAATATAAATATGCCGACACTTTATTAACAATTGAATCCACCGATGCTTTTGGATATCATACAGAGTGTTCTGTATGATATCCAAAAGTTCGTTGTTCCGTTGCTCGACTACCCACTTTATACGCCCACTATGTCGGACGATGAAACTAATAATACGTCCGTGCCGATATATATATATATATATATATATATATATATATATATATATATATATATATATATACAACTCCACATCCAGGTTGTGCAACCAGTCCATAGCTTCGGGTTTGAGGTCGAAGAGGTCCATTGGGTCAGCCTGATAACGTCGTCTTGGACACCGTTCCACAATATGCTGCACCGTTTTATCTTCAAGGTCGCAGTCACATAATGGGGAATCCCTCCAATCCCATTTATGCTTTATAAAATTGCATCTACCGTGCCCCGTCCGGATTCTGTTGAGGCGGCACAAGTCTCTCCTTGGGAGAGAGAATCCTTTCGGTTTGTTTGTAGGGTCTTGGAAGGTGACACGATGCCCCGCAGTTGCTCTCAACCACTCGTTATTCCAAGACTGCTCTAGGTTAAATCCCTCAGCTAGTAACTTTTTTTGCGGTTACGCTCGTTGGACGACGGGACTTAAGCCTCTGAGGTGGTGGTGTAGTAAACTCTAGATGGCCAGGTAGTTCCAAGTGGATGGCTATCTTTTTCGCTTCTCTGAGTAATGCCCGTTTTCTCCGCAGGTGGGGTGGAGCAATATGGCTCAATACAGGTAGCCAGTGAGTTGGTGTAGATTTTAACACACCGGAAACACACCTTATCGCATCATTCAGTCCGGAATCGACTTTGTGTATGTGTGCGCTCTCGCACCAGACAGGTGCACAATATTCTGCTACCGAATACACAAGGCTAATCGCCGTCGTCCGCAGAACGTCGGAAGATGCACCCCAGGAATTACCGCTCAACTTGTGTAGGATGTTGTTGCGTGTGGCTATTTTCGAGGAAGTTTTAGTGAGGTGCTTCTTGTAGTGAAGAGACCTGTCCAGGACAATGCCAAGGTATTTTGGGTAGACATTGTATTGAATATCCTTGCCTTGAAATTTTACTGAAGGTTGGTAATCCGCAAGCTTGTTGTTAATGTGGAAACAAGAAACCTCTGTTTTGCTGGTACTGGGCATGAGTCTCCAGGTCGAGAAGAAACAGGATAGGGTGTCAAGATCTGAAGTCAATACTTTCTCCCCCTCATCAAACCTATAGCTTCGAGCCACCAATGCGATATCATCAGCATATATGAACTTTCTGGCTGTGGTGTCTGGTAGATCGTAGAGGTACAGGTTGAAGAGGAGTGGTGGCAGTACTGAGCCCTGTGGTAGGCCATTGTTCAGCTTCCTTCTCTTGCTTGTAACATCACCGAGGTGAACTTCAAACTGTCTCTCGCTAAGCATGTTAGTCACTACAGCCGCTATTTCTTTGCTCGGAACAACTGATAGTAATTTGAAGATGAGCCCATGTCTCCACACAGTGTCATAGGCGGCTGTAAGGTCGATAAAGACCGCTGTGGATTTAAGTTGTTTTTGGAACCCATCTTCAATGTGTGTAGTAAGGGCTAGGACTTGGTCAGCACAGCTACGTCCTTGTCGAAAACCTGCCTGTTCCTGAGGGACTACTGCGTCAATATAAGGCGTTATTCTTTTGAGAAGTAGGCGTTCCAACAATTTATAACCACAACTAAGCAGGGCTATTGGCCGGAAGTTCTCTGGTAGATGTTTAGTCTTTCCAGGTTTTATGAGCGCGATGACTTTGGTTAATTTGAAATCAGCAGGCAGTTGGTTTTTAATCATGATATTGGAGAAAAGGGTCTTTAAGAGTTGACTTCCAATTTCAAAATTTCTGGAGGTTTGATATTCCTTATATATCCTTTTACTATTGTCATTCCATCCGGGAATATATTCCTTCCTGTAGCCTCTAGGAATAGTATGTTTGGCTGCAGTAATGACCAGATTCGTAATTTTTTTGTAATTTTCAGGCTGTGGTTCGAGAAGTTATGCCTCTGGTCCTGGCAAATACGGAGCCGTACATTAAACTTGAAATAATTAAACATTAATTTTGATATTGTTCTAAAATTTCGTGGATAAAATCATAGATTTATTATCTACTTAAATCTATGGATGAAATACAACTTGTAACTTCACGCTCTGGTTAGCCTCTCAAGCAACGAGAAAATTATATACCCTTAGAAACTATATACCTACCCGGGCATAGTTTATTTAGTTTGATTGAAAATAATATATGTTAGCTTGTATTTAAAAAAAAACTCTATTCTTTAAGACATTCTCAATTAATAAAATGTTATCGTCACACTACTTCAACACTACTGATAACGATACGATAGAAACAAACCTATTTTAAATTGCATAAATCAATGTAATTCAATGTAAGACTATAAGAAATTACTAAAGTTAACATTCATTAATTTGTTTAAAACACTGACTTATAATTTTAGCAAGATATTAAGCGAAAATACAACAAGAATATGTCTACAGTGATTCGACACAAAAATTACGATTCAAACACTAGTTCGCGTGAAATCTTTGGTCACTTCCTGGATGCCATAAGCTAGCACAACCTCCAACTATGCATTTATTTACCATTGCTACAAACTCTAGCGAATTACAATCGAAAACACAACGAAAACATAAAAACTAAACAGTGAACTTCTGCCATATTAGACCGATGTGGTTTTGACATTACTGATAAGCAGGTTCAATGTTGCCGTGCTATGTATTTCCGTACAGTCCATAGAAGTCGGTGTATAATTTCAACTGATACACGAACTCAAAATAGTCAATGTGAGATATATTATTAATAATTTTTAAAACAGTTAAATGAATACATTTAATAAGTTGTAAATAAATTATGCAGTAATGTTTATCATGTAATTCTGTAACTGTGGTGTTTCTTTCACAAAGTTTCGTAGGAGATATAAATAAAAAGTTAGCAATACCACAGATCACACTTAAAAGAGAGGTCGGCCCCCCAAGAGGAGGATAGAGATATGTAGGTATTTGACTCAAACTTTTGTTTGGAGTTTGGACTCCATTTTTAACTTCAAGCTTCTTGCCGCCTACACCAAGCCCGACAAAAAAAAAACTTAGAAAATTGATTCTAAAATAATTGTGAAAGTGAACCGTTGAGTTTTGGCGGGAACCTTGAAAGAGGCGTATGGTGCTCTTATTATATTTAATTTTCTTGGTGTATTTTTAAGTTATATTGAATAAAATTGGTGGCATTTTGTTTGATATAGGTATATTACAGTGCCCGTGTATAGTGAAATAGAATAACAGTGCGAAAAACACGACCTTTCAGGTTGCATCCAAAACTTCAATGTAAATGTTCTGGTAAAGTAGCCATCGCTTTACTCGAATAACTTGACTTTACTTGACTGTAACTCACTTGACTGACATATTATACTTGATACTTACTTATCATACTTGATGACTATATTATGCTGGCTTTTACGCTGATTGGATAAATACGAAGTATCGTTTTACTTGACACTGGCAATATGCGTAATAGCGATGCCATAATACCAAAAAAAAAAAAAAGTGAACCGTTTGTCTACTCTACGTATTCTTGCCTCTTGGGATTAGTGATGCGATTCGAATGGAATTTTGTGACTCGAGTCACTCGAGTAATTTTACAGCCTCACTCGAGTCATACTCGAGTTTTCGAGTCACTCGAGTAAGAAATCTCACTCGAGTAAAAATCTCACTCGAGTAGAAAATCTCACTCGAGTTGCAAGTTTGCAATTCGAGTGGAATTTTTATTTAACTAGTATCATTGTTATGGATGGATTAATATGAAATAAAATACACATTATAAGAATTTCAACATATTATTTATTTAAGTAATCAACAATGTACAATGATGAGATCTTCCTAAGAAGTAAGAATAATTAAATTTCCATGAATGGTTGACTATTCATGACAATCACATTTTATGCAATTTCAGTTTATCAATAACTATATTAAATCAGACTGTCTCAGACTTTTGTTTAATATATTGCATACAATCAGTTTTTTTTAATGATAATTTAAAAAATATCCAATCATAACTTATTTATTTTGAAGACAATTAAACTAAATAAAGTGACATAAACCTTTATTTCAAACAAAATATGCTCTAATTAACAGAATTAACTCGATGCGCCGAGTTGACTCGGTAACTCGAGTGCATAGAGACTCGAGTAATTTTTTTTTTCAATCGAGTACGAGTTTGACAAATTCACTCGAGTGACTCGAGTAAAAACAGGGCTCGAGTCGCATCACTACTTGGGATTGGGATTGCTCATTGGTTCATTGGCAGGTGTTGTGTCTGTAAATGGTAAAAGAAATTGAGAGTACGAATCCATGAGCCCGTTCTCCGTATTTTTTTAAATTATCTACCAATTCAAAAACCATTGAACTGATGACGATAATATTTTTTTAAATAACACGAATTTCATTAATACTGTACCTACCTAATCAACCTTGAAAATAATATAAAGTTATATTTTATGGGATTCATTTATAAAATTTGCAACTTTACTTCAATTACGCAAGTTTTTGCTCACTGCATACATAAAATTCTAGGAATACCCATGTCGAAAACTAGAAATGTTGCTTGTGATGCCCATCAAAATGACAGGTAATGTCTTGATTTTAGTTTTATTTTCTTACTTATTTTTTTTTGCATAGCATAGCTTATATATAACCATAGTGGATTGTAAGTATTAAACTGTTCAAATTTTATTTTCAGTTATAGCGGGGAAAAATTAGTCTATCCTGCAGCATCAAGAAATAAAGAACCAATATTGCATGTTCTCAAAAGATTTGTCATTTGTGATTATGACAAAGTGGAGGATGAAAGCCCATTATTTGTTGAAATTTCATCAGGGTCAGGGCAACATGTGGCACATTTTGCACCACATTTTCCAGGAGTTAAATTCCAACCCTCCGAATTCGATGACAGTTTACTTGGTAGTATAACATATTATGCAACAAATTGTGCTACAAAAAATGTTTTAAAACCACTTTTAGTGGATATATGTACAAAGTTATCTAGCTATGGGTTTGAAGAAAATAGCATTGATTACTTATATAATGCCAATATGATACATATAGCACCTTATGAGTGTTGTGTTGGATTGTTTGAAAATGCAGGGATTTATTTGAAACCAGAAGCACTAATGATTACATATGGCCCATATAGCAAAGATGGTGTTTTAACACCTGAAAGCAATATAGAGTTCAACAAATCACTTAAAGCTAGAAATCCTCAATGGGGTATCCGTGATATTAATGATCTTGTAAAGTTAGGAGAGCTAAATAATATATCTCTTATTGATACTATAGAAATGCCGGCTAATAACAAAATTTTGATATGGAAAAGAAATTTAAATTAGTCATTATTGCCTCTCATTAAATTTTATGACAAGTAATGATTAGTTGTGAAGATTTAACATTAATTATCACAGAATTTGTGTTGTGTTGTGTTGTGTGTAAAGTATTATTCATGTAGGTATTTAATTCTTTACTTATAAATATTATTTTTTTCAAGTACCTTCTTGGAAGTTATGTTTATATTGAACCTAATAGATATTTTATTAGTTTCAAATCATCATTCTTCCTACTATTAGTGAGATAACTACTATTAAAATCATTATAATTATAAACTTATTATCTTCTCAGATTCTTTTTAGGAGTAGAGTATATACTGATTGGTTTGCCTCATTCCAGTGTTTTGCCTGATTAACCAGTACATGCGGTTGTTGTTGCTGCCTACCATTTGGTAGTCAGCCTTAAATCTCATAAGAGAGACCATCAGTGGGGTCGGCTAAACAGTTATGTCGGCTAGTCAGGGACAGCAGTCGAAAAACAACTGTATCACCTACATTTATGACATTTTATCAAGTCATAGTGTATGACATTCCGAATAAAATCTATTGTTTTTCGACTTTTCTGCATATTCTTGATTCTGATCAACCACACATGCAGTCAACTGCAGTTAGTTGTTAGTATAGTAAGTAGGTACAGTCAGGGAACTCTCCGACCATCCAAAATGAAACAAATATAGCTTTTATTACTAATGCATAAGGTGCCCGTGTGATCAAGCAGTCAGTTCCCTGAGTACTTACATACATACATAGGGACGCTTAGAAAAACTTAACATACCAAAATATGTTTTGGCTAGTTTACAAGAATCATGATTATCTCATTTAGAAATTATAGATTCTTTTGATGTAGGTAACTAAACCAATACATAATTAATGTGCCAACTTTTAAATAATAAACGAATTAAGCTACAACTATTTAATCTTGTTACACCATATTCCCTTTATAATAATCCGTTCTCAATACGCAGTCGCTGACAAAACAATAATAAAGTATAGACTTAGAAAAAGCTATTATCATAGTACCAAAAAGTATGTATATCAAAAATATTCTAACACCCCCCTTCAATGTTAAAATCATATTTGTAACATTGCAAACAATTACTAAAACAAAATATTACTAAATTAGAACATGCTTCTATCTTGCATAACACCAACCAACAATTCTAGTTATTTTAAACAGTAGATAACATTATAAGTTTTAAAATTCGACTTTTACATTATTATTACAATATATTCAATTTAGACGAAAAATAGTTGTGCTTAACCTCACACAGTGGTTTTGTAAATACATCTGCTACATTTTCTTCAGTTGGTACATACATTATATTAATTTTATGAATCCTAATTGCATCTTTAACATAGTGATATTTAATGTCGATATGTTTGGTTCTTTTTCCATTTTCTCTATTATTTATCATTTTTATGGCACTCTGGTTGTCTATTAAAAGTAAAGTTTCAAAGTTACGACTGTAAAAATTACTCAGGATACCTTTGAGATAGACGAGCTCTGTAGTGGCCGAAGCTGCTGCGATGTACTCCGCTTCTGCAGATGATAACGAGACAGTACATTGCTTTCTAGATGACCAACATATTAAATTATTACCAAAATAAGTTGCAGATCCACTTACACTTTTGCGGTCAGTTTTATCACTTGCCCAGTCTGCATCTGTATATGTCATCAGTTGTATCGGTTCGTCCGTTTGTAAGTAAGTAAGACCTTTACTGATAGTGTTTTTTAGATACCTTAAGATCCTCTTTGCTGCTTTCCAACGCTGTGACGTAGGCTTATCTAAGTATCTACTCAAGAAAGAAGTGGCATAAGTGATATCAGGTCTACTTGTAATTGAAAGGTATGTAAGACTTCCTATTAATTCCCTGTAGGGTACATTTATTATTTCTTCTTCTCCTGTTGTTAAAGGTTCTTTCTCCATAGGTGTTTTTACTACTTTGCTATCTTCCATTCCAAATTTATTCAGTATTTTCCTTATTAATTTTTCTTGTCTTATACATACAGAGTTTCCGCTTTTGTATATTTCCATACCTAAATATTCTTTAACATCTCCTAAATCTTTTGCTTGAAATACGATCTGTAGTTTTTCTTTTATTTCTTTAAAATTACCCATTAACAGAATATCGTCAACAAAAATAAGTGCCCAAGTTCCAGGCTTGAAGTATAAACAAACATCATACTTTGATTGTTCAAGATTGTTTTCAATAAAGAAATTGTGTATTCTTTCATTCCAACATCGTGGCGCTTTTAGCTGTCTTCGCATCTTTTATTAAATTTAAATGGGTGTCCGTGATGCATTGTACAATTAGCGATTTAGCTCTCGAGTCATTTTTCTTATCGACATCTTTGGGATCGTCGTCCAACGTCTCCAGCAATTGTCTTTCTTCCAGTACACATCTCACTCTATATTTCCAATTATTAAAATTTTCCGCAGTCAATTGCGGCAAAACATTGACTGGGCCCATAACCTTTTAAATAAGATTAAATGATAAATTATCTATTAAAAGAGCATTCATAGTTAACTTATGTCCATTACACATCAATATTATTTTTATTTTTAAATTCCCCACCGTTATCACATCTTATTCGTTTTACTTTAATGTTTTGCTGATTTTCAATATTATTTATATATTTAATTAAGTTCTGAGTTGCTTCATTTTTACTTTTGAGTAAATAAACTACTACAAAGTGTGAATAATCATCAACAATTACCTGATAATATTGTTCTTCATTAATCCCTTTTATGTTTACAGGTCCGGACTCGAGAGCTAAATCGCTAATTGTACAATGCATCACGGACACCCATTTAAATTTAATAAAAGATGCGAAGACAGCTAAAGAAATGTTTGCCAAATTGTGCAGTATTTTCGAGAGAAAATCCATAGTAAGTCGAATACATCTTAGAAAAAAATTGTTAGCGATAAAATTGCAAAGCTATGAGAAATTGGAAGAATATTTTTTGAAATTTGAATCTATCGTTAGGGATCTAGAAAATGCAGATAAAAAACTTGATGAAGAAGAAAAAATTACTTATCTTTTATTAGGACTTACTGAAAATTATAATACTGTTGTAACCGCACTGGAAACAATGAATGAGAAGTTGTCACTAGATTTTGTTAAAGCGAGATTGCTAGATGAAGAATTAAGAAATACGAAACAAATTGAGCAAATTGACGGAATAGCATTCAAGTCTAATACAATAGTATGCTATAAATGTAAGAAACAAGGTCATAAAAGCTACGAATGTTACTCAAATAGAGGAAGAGGTTATATGAACGGAAATTATAGAGGAAGAGGTTATAGAGGCCGTTACCGAGGCAGAGTATATGATCAGAACCAGAGTCATGCTGCAACTTCAGAGACGAATGAACAGGAATTTTCTTTTCTGTCAAGAACTGACGATCATTGTAATTTATTTGGAGAGAATGATCAGAATATAAAGTGGATTATAGATTCTGGATGTACGGAACACCTTATTCAAGCTAAATATGGAAAATATATGAGCGAAATTGTTGAACTACCACAGGAAATAAAGATATATATTGCTAATGGAGATTATGTGACAGCCAGGAAACAAGGAAAAATAATATTGATGTGTAATGGACATAAGTTAACTATGAATGCTCTTTTAATAGATAATTTATCATTTAATCTTATTTCGGTTAAGAAAATTGTGCAAAATGATTATAATGTTCAGTTTAATCAACATGAAGTCAAAATTTGTAAAAATAACTCTAGATATTGTATTACAGGGTATTGTGAAGGAAAACTGTTCATCTTAAAAACATCTTTATTTTCAGGAAATAATATATGTGGTCTTAGTACAGATTTTTTATGGCACAATAGATTAGGACATGTTAACAGGTATAGCTTAAAACTTATGCAACTTCCTTTTTCTAAGAAAGTATGTGGACCATGTATGATTGGTAAGTCAACCCGTCAACCTTTTCCGCAAACTTCGAAGATAAGGTCATCTCGTATTGGTGAACTTCTTCATACAGATGTAGCCGGACCTGTAAACATAAAAGGGATTAATGAAGAACAATATTATCAGGTAATTGTTGATGATTATTCACACTT
Source organism: Macrosoma leucophasiata (assembly GCA_036365455.1). NCBI lineage: Eukaryota > Metazoa > Arthropoda > Insecta > Lepidoptera > Hedylidae > Macrosoma > Macrosoma leucophasiata. Next base: position 12,453,874 of record JAWQUS010000009.1, on the reverse strand, counting down.
TGTAGTAGTTTATTTACTCAAAAGTAAAAATGAAGCAACTCAGAACTTAATTAAATATATAAATAATATTGAAAATCAGCAAAACATTAAAGTAAAACGAATAAGATGTGATAACGGTGGGGAATTTAAAAATAAAATAATAGAATCTTTTTGTGTGGAGAAAGGAATAAACATTGAGTATACTCAGCCCTATTCACCTCAACAAAATGGAGTTTCCGAAAGAATGAACAGGACTTTGTATAATAAGGCTAGAACACAGATTTTAGAAACAAATCTTCCGAAATATTTATGCGGAGAAGCCATATTAGCTTCAGCATATCAGTTAAATAGATGCCCTTCGTCAGCTATTAATTTTCAGATACCAGCACAAGTTATGTTTGGTACCTTAGACTTAAGTAGACTGCGTGTTTTCGGCAGCAAAGCATGGGCTTTACAACTACCTAGAGGAAATAAATTTGATAAGAGAGCACATGAAATGAGAATGGTAGGTTATGCTCCCAATGGCTACAGACTGTGGAATTCACAAGAAAACAAAATAGTTATATCAAGAGATGTAAGATTTGATGAGGAAGATATTAAGTACAAATCAATTAATGAAGAAACAATAAAGGAACACAAATATGCTTATGATGAAGTAAAAGAAAATGAATCAAATTCAGAATGTGACACAATAGGAGAAAAAGATAATACTGAAGGTAATACACGGGCAAGACCGCAAAGAACGACTAGAAGACCTAACTACTTAAATGATTATGAAACTAACTATAATAATATTAATGAAAATGACTATGAAAATACTGAATCTAACATAGCATATTGTTTAAATACCTATATTGATACTGAACCGATTACTTACAAAGAAGCGATTAATAATTCAGAATGGACAGAAGCAATAGAAAAAGAACTAGATGCTCACAAAAAACTGCAAACATGGGAAACTTCTATATTACCAGATGGACATAAGGCTATTGATACTAAATGGATCTTTAAGAAAAAGACAGATGGAACAAAGAAAGCTAGATTAGTAGCTAAAGGCTATCAAGAAAATAATGTCAATGATGTTTATGCACCAGTTGCTAGAATGTCAACTGTCAGGTTGTTATTGAGTATATCACTACAAGAAAACAAACCTGTAAAACAGATGGATATACCTACAGCTTTTCTAAATGGAAACTTGAAAAATGAAGTATATATAAAATATCCTGAAGGAGTTAAAGAAGAAGAAGGAAAAGTATTGAAACTCAGAAAATCTCTTTACGGATTGAAAGAAGCGCCACGATGTTGGAATGAAAGAATACACAATTTCTTTATTGAAAACAATCTTGAACAATCAAAGTATGATGTTTGTTTATACTTCAAGCCTGGAACTTGGGCACTTATTTTTGTTGACGATATTCTGTTAATGGGTAATTTTAAAGAAATAAAAGAAAAACTACAGATCGTATTTCAAGCAAAAGATTTAGGAGATGTTAAATGGATTTTCTCTCGAAAATACTGCACAATTTGGCAAACATTTCTTTAGCTGTCTTCGCATCTTTTATTAAATTTAAATGGGTGTCCGTGATGCATTGTACAATTAGCGATTTAGCTCTCGAGTCATTTTTCTTATCGACATCTTTGGGATCGTCGTCCAACGTCTCCAGCAATTGTCTTTCTTCCAGTACACATCTCACTCTATATTTCCAATTATTAAAATTTTCCGCAGTCAATTGCGGCAAAACATTGACTGGGCCCATAACCTTTTAAATAATAAACGAATTAAGCTACAACTATTTAATCTTGTTACACCATATTCCCTTTATAATAATCCGTTCTCAATACGCAGTCGCTGACAAAACAATAATAAAGTATAGACTTAGAAAAAGCTATTATCATAGTACCAAAAAGTATGTATATCAAAAATATTCTAACACCAACAACATAACTAATGCATATAAAAAAAATAGAAATTAGGCCAATGTATGCTTTAGCAACTATTTGAAAGTAGCCTATAAGAAATACAGAAGAGCTTGTTGGTTAGCGAAGCCACTTGCCTTTTATATACAGAGACTAGGGCTAAGTGTTTGTTGTCAGACTACTGCGGTCGTGAAGCCGACTGAAAAAGCTAGCTATTTTCTACATTTCATTTTGAAGCAACGCAACTGCGTTCCGACGTCCTTAAACGGCACAGACGTTAGCAGGATACGCGGAACCTCAATGCGGACAGGGAAAAGCAATAGTACCGACTATATTATCTATTCGATGGCAAAAGCCAACCGTCTGTGCGCAGTACGACAAGTTGCCAACGCACCTCAGCGACACTTAACGAATGGAATTAAGATTCCAACTATTTCGAACCTAATGCCTAAATGTGTAGGCGTTCAGGAAACAGTCTTTCTACTGGTGGTAGAGCTCCAGTGACGGAGCTCGCGGGCGTAGGCACCACCACCGCATTACCTGATATACTTGCCGCTAAATGGTATAGTGTTCAACACTATCGTGTTCCGGTCAGGTGGTAATGTACTGCCCTGTAATTTCCGGCACAGAGGCATGAGACCTTAGGCCTCAGGAGTGGTAACGCATCTGCATTTTGACCTTGGTCTTTGTGTGGGTGTCTATAGGCTGCAGTCATCACTTAACATCTATGTGAAGTATGTGAACTGCATGCTTGTTTACCACTTCCATTACATTAAAAAAAGTCAAAATGTACCACTGCATAGAATATATACCTATATATCAGGGAGGGTTACTTTTTTGCATTGCGATTATCTCACATATTTTACATTTTTTGTTTTCTTCAAGGGGCCGTCGATAAAATACCTACATCACGCTAAAATAGCCTTCTCCCCCCTATAGTCACGCTTGTAACCCTATTTGTGACCCCCCTAAAAATATAAGGTGAGTAAGTAGGTAGGTACGTCACAAAAACTAAGACCTCGCCCTGAAATTGGAATTTCCTTTTAAATTAATAATAGTAAGTATAGGTAATTATAATTATATGTAAACAAGTAATAGTCTAACAAAATAGGCACATATATGGTAATTTAAAATATTTAATGAGCCGCTTTTGTTACCGCAGTGTCTCAAGAAAAAGGTTTTTGACCACTGTGTGATGCAGGGACAGAAACGTGGTCACTACCTATGGGCCTCATAAGAAGGCTCAAAGTCAAGCAGAGGGCAATGGAGAGGGCTATGCTCGGAGTTTCTCTGCGATATCGAATCAGAAATGAGGAGATCCGTATGAGAACCAAAGTTACCGACATAGCTCACCGCATAGCGAGACTCAAGTTGCAGTGGGCAGGGCACATTGCTCGAAAAACTGACGGCCGTTGGGACTGAGCAGTTCTAGAGTGGCGACCACGTACCGGAAAACGAAGCGTAGGCAGGCCTCCTACAAGATGGACCGACAACTTGCTGAAGGTCGCGGGCAATCGCTGGATGAGGGCGGCCCAGGACCGTTCGCTGTGGCAATCTGTGCGGGAGGCCTTTGTTCAGCTGTGGACGTCTTTTGGCTGAAATGATGATGATGAATGGGCCGCGAACGTCACGTTGCCGTGCACCCCCGTTGTGAACGGTCCCCAAGATAAGATAATGGACTTAGTTAACCAAAAGTTTTTTTTTTAATTTTTAATTCCATACTCCACGAGGGAACGGAAATACAATACGCGCAAAACTTAAATGCCACTGAATGAAATTGCCTGCGTAAACTTTGCGCCAGTCTTAGCTCGCCTTGATCACTGAAGAGAAAAAAGGTGAATATGAATGTTGTCTTGATGAAAGCGAACGACTGCCACATTTTCCTTCTCCTAGTTCCATTTTATACCATAAGCCGATTTCACCGTCGTAGCAAAACGCGTTACAAGTTCAATAACACTATTTGGATTTCACCGAGGTAAATTAATTGTCCGGTATATGATGGTGCTGAACACTGTCATTTGGCGGCATAAATTAGGTAAAGCGATGGTGGCTGGTGGTGTTGGTGATGGTGTCCGAGTTCGAGGGCACGCCCTCGAACTCGACTTACGATGAACTCTAATACCTACCAGTGAACTTACAGTTTCTTTGATATACTAACTTAATATCAAAGAACCTGTACGTTATTAATAACACGTTAGTTTATCTCATATCATATTGTACAAGAAAATACGTAGGGTACATAGTTGTACTTAGTAGGCCAAAATATACAGCATAACCGAATATGAGAGCTTGTCTGCTGCAATTCGGATGATGTGGTTTGATAGTATTTTTTTCTAGCCAATCAGAGTTGTGTGATAATGCATTTTAATGACTTCAAGAAGGAGGTTACTGTATTCCACGTATACCTAAGAATGTTTTTTTTATTAACGACGAAATAAATAAATACATCATTTGCATACATAAACATTGTATTATTTAGTAAAGATCCCGTGATCAACCATCGACGAATCAACCACTGTTTTGTTGATAAATGCCGAATGTAATGATCTCTGTACATATTAAAACACAATTGTTATAACCACAAAATACGAAATAGGTAGTGATATTTAATAATTTACTTAGCAACAAGGCGATACGACTGTCTCCTGCTAGTTCTTTTTAGCGCCTATAGCACAGATCAATAAACTAGTCCTATAGGTACTCTGCGAAAAACCAACCGGCAACTGACAGAGGTCTGCCACCAAGATCGCGAAATATTGGTTTACGTATGTACCTATTGATAAAAATTACCTATTTTGGGCTTCTAATAAACATTGAAGGTAAATAAAAATGAACTTAACATGGATAGTGCAGCATAAATACTAAATTAAATAGGTTGAAGCTTATAGGCATCAATCCAAAAGAACAAATGGAAAGAAATAAATGACTCCGGTAGTTTAGTGAAAGAGCGATTGATCCAGAGGTCGCGGGGTCAAGAAGTGAAATTTGTCTTGGCATTAGGTATTTTCCAATTTTCTTTCAAAATATAATATTTAATTTGAATGTGTTATTGAGAAAAATATAATAATCAATACAAAAACTAGAGCTTAAATTGTAGTGTGTACGTCTTAGTCACAGTTTCAGCTTCAGCAATATAGTATTGATAAAGTGCTTCCTAAAATAAGAGTTTGACACGTTATTAAAAATATTGTGACTGGTAGAAAGTTGAGACTTTCATTCAAAGTACGTTGTTGTTCTTAGTACTTAATCTCTTCCGCACCTATTTAGACCTCCGCACTGTGCCCCGGCTAGCAGCTAAAAGCTAGGGTATTTAACCGTTGAGTAGTACCTACCTACCTACATATGCTTTAAGTTATGGACTATTTAGATGCTCTATTATTAAACTAGCAAATAGAAATTGCCTCGGTAGCTTAGTGGCCAGGCCACTAGGCTACCGAGCAGCAGGCCACTACTACTACGTTGAGGTTCTGGGTTCGATTCCCGGGTAGGGTTTATCAGAGATAATGGTGTAAAGTCCTTTATCTCTGGTTGTTTTGGGTTTTTTCCATTTTCTGGAAATTTCCCAGTACCTCGAAGTTTGGTAATGTGCCCGGAGATGTCAACAGGCTCGCCACCTGTTACATGGGTCAAAGATGGCGAACCTCCAGCGTAGTAGTAGTGGCCTGCTACCACTAGGCTACTGAGGCATCATTCATCCGGTTATTGGCAGAAGAGACAGCTTTAAGAAATTTTTAGAGGCTACGGAGACGGAGGAAAATTCTCCTGTTCTTTGCTTGCACGTCCTTCTGAACTTGTATTTGGACCAAATGGAAGAGATTTTTATTTATTGCACTGGAGTACTTTACCAAGACACGAAGGACCAAATGCCTTTTTGTAATTTAACCAAGTGTAAGAGATTTGATAATTTTTCGACAAGGAAAAACGCCCTGTTGCCCTCGGAAGCACAGAAACGCACATTTTAATTTGTTACTAGCGGTCACCCATCACACACCCGACCGCGCCCGTTTCGCTTAACCGAGTAGATCGCTTCCGATCAACACCAGCCGCGGGGCCATGCGCGCTTCCTTATCGACGATAGTAGTTACAAACACAGACCAACATGGCTACAAATTGAGTTTCGAAGAGACTTTTCGTTTCGTTCCTTTCGTCCGATTTTGATAATGACGCATCAACAAATAGCAAACGCACAATGCGAAACACAAATGCGAAAGTCGAAACGTGACGAGTGACGAAAGGAACGAGACGTCTCTTCGAAGGTCAATTAATTTTATGTACAATAAAATATTTTTTATGCCTTGCCAAATTAAGCACTATGGTAACTATATATGAACAACATTCAAAGGAATATCCAGAAAATATTAGTAAAAATAATCGACAAACTAATTTATTTTGGTAGTTTTAAAATATCAAACTAATATATTTCATAGCAAACTATTAAATTACAAAGCAAACTAATAAAGTAGAGCGTAAAAATTAATAAGCGTTCTATAGAGAGCTAAACATACTTATATTACTCTATGGAGCTAAACGTTATATTGTGATATTGATAAATAGCCGTTGCGAACACTCCTATTTATGAGTTGGCTACACTGGTTTGACATTTTGTTTTGATTTTGACATTTTTGTCTTGGTTATTGTCAGTGTTGCCAACTGCACCGTAATTACGGTAAAAACACCGTAATTAGCAAAGATCTACTACCTACCGTACGTTTACAACTACGGTAGCAAAAAACACCGTAATAGGCAATGATGTTATCTGTTACTAGGTATTAGATCACTAAATAATCATTTAGATAAATGATATTAACAAAACCTAAATATATTTACGTATTTTACGTAGTTGGGTACCTACATACATGTTTTAGAAATATTGTTTCAATACGGTGTTCTCATTAATATAACGGAACACTGGACTCCCCACCAATAACCTAGGGAGAACTTGGTTACAGTTATTATACGAACAAATTTGGTAGATGTAGTGTGTATTTTAATTTTTTTTTTTTTCTGTAATAAAACTGGCAAATAAGCATGCAGTTCACATTGATGTTAAGTGATGACTGCAGCCTATAGACACCCACACAATGACCAGAGGTCAAAATGCAGATACGCTGCCACTCCTGAGGCATTAGGTGATATGCCTCTGTGCCTGAAATTACAGGGCCGTACATTACCACCTGACCGGAACACGATAGTGCTGAACACTATCATTTAGCGGCAAGTATATTAGGTAATGCGGTGGTGCCTACGCCCGCGAGCTCCGTCACTGGAACTCTACCACCAGTAAAAAGATTAGATTTAGATGATTACTCAGCACTTGATAATTCTCCGTGTTCATTTCACTTTTATTTCACTTGATACGTACTTTCTTTTGTCATGCTGTGTGTTATCTAAAATTTTTAGTTTAAAAAATTGATAGTGATAATCTCGGGTGTCAGAGGCAGAGGGGGACAGCTGCCCCTCTCTAGAAACAAAAAGTAGCACAATTTAGAGCCAAGACTGATATGTGCTATTAGTATAAGAACCAACCTGGCCCCTCTAGAGCCAATCAGCCCTCCCCAATAGTCAAACTACCCTCAATCCTAAATCGTTGGCAGGCGACACCCTTGGTGATAATGACAGAGCTTCAAAACAGTCAAATACCAGCTAAAAGAAAGCGTCAAAAGCAGAAGTTCCGAGAGGAATGGATGCTTAATAAAGAATACTGTGACTGGCATCGTAAAGATAATATATTAAGGCATTTTCATAATATTGATAATAGTTTCAGTGCCGAAAGTAGTGTTATGAAACGCCACAAAGAAGGAAATAAACACGGTAATTTTACTGTATTTCAAATTATAGGTACAAAATAATTTTGAAAATCTACCGTAATTTTAGAAGATTTCTACTATCCAATCGATTTCGGAGTTGGTAACACTGGTTATTGTTTTGTCTGATGAGAGTTTTGGCGGGAACGCGGAAAAGAGCTGTGTCGCTGCGTGATATTATTTTCTAAATTTACGTATAGTAGCGTTTTTATGTGTAAAAATGGTGGGATTTTTATCATAAAGCATTCGATAATGTTCACGAGTGTAAGAAAGTGATACTATGAAGTGAAAAGTGATTTTTCGTATTGCCTCCAAAACTTCGTAAAAACTCCTAGTAAAGTCCCCATCGCTTTACTGGAGCCACCCCATCATCTCATCATATTCCTCATGGAAGCATTTAATCATCGTCATCTTCCATATGGATATTCATTAATTTAAAGAAATGTGAAATTCAATATGTATACGATTGAAAGACTCTGTATCTATGGTCTTGAATAAATTATAAAAAAAAAAATTGTCTGATGACATTACATTACAAATAAAATTATTTTGGAATTCATTGGAAAATTTGTAAATGGTCACAGAGGTCAACGGTCACAGTATACTGAGAATAAGAAAAGGTCAATGAAATAAATTAATTCAATTGTTGATTAGCAGTTTTGTTTGAAAATGTTTTTTGTTAAATTGCAATCTGTGAAATTTTCGGGGAATTCATTTTGTTTTCATTCATGATTTGATGATGGGCATTGGAGCACATGGACACTAGAAGATCAAGGTAGAAGAAACTGAATAACGTTCCAACAAATTTGAACAAATATCTCGGCTCAGAATCTCAGTACATAGTGTATATCTCGACAATATGACACGTGCCAACCAATCTGTACCAGCCAGACTTTAATAGTGTACCCATAGTAAGATACTTATTTAGTTAATACAATACGTCTCTGGATACGAGTAAACGTATCACTTTCGATACACAATTTCTAGGCAACTTTTAAGTTTTGAAAGACGAAAGGTACTTCTTTCAGTTATTCCTAGTATGTTTGTATTATTACAACAAATTAAGTCGTTGAATATTCCTAAGAACATGGATTTCGACAGTGAATTTTTAATGGAGTTATTTTTGGATGATAGTGTGACGACATTGAATAGGTTAGTTGTGGCTTCTGCCAATGTTATTACTGAAAACAATGAAAACATTTCCATACTTAATGACATACTGAAAAAAGAATGTACTAGTCAGGAAGCTAATTCTGTGAATATACCTACCAGGAGAGGACAGGATCAATTTTATGAAAACACAGTTCTTCATTATGGTGATAAAGATTACAAAGATCGTTTTAAAATGAAAAAAAGCACTGTGCAGGTAATTAATTATTATCCTATTTGTATTTCAGTTCAAGCCAATCATTTCAAATAACTTTCAGAACAGTGAAAAAAATGATATTTTTCTTTTTTTTACTGATTGTTTTTAATTATTGATTAACTAACACATTTTTAATATGAAATAACTGTAAAACATCAGAAAACTTGTAGTAGATGATGTTTTGTGCATAATTAATGTCCTCAAAAAGAACTTATTTGTTTCAGGCAATTATTAATCTTCTACAGGAATCCATGAAGCCAGGTAGTACTATTGTTCCATTGGACAAAAAAGTTCACATATTTCTATGGCTTTTAACAACTGATTCTTCCTATAATGAAATTGGAGTTCTGTTTGGTTTACAAAAATCGTCAGTCAGCTATATATTTCACCAGATTGCCAGTGCATTGGCCGAGCAAAGGTATAATTTCATAAATTGGCCATCAATAGAAGAACAGCATGTGACGAGATTGAAAGTAAATAGCAGATATGGATTTCCTAATTGTGTTGGATTTATAGACGCTTGTTGTCTTAAAATTGGTTCAAAAAGAACTAAGAAAAGTAAACCAGAAACAGTGTTGCTGCAGGCTGTTTGCAATGAGTCACTTATGTTTATTGATATACATGTTGGAGCTGAAGGTAATACACGAAAGAACCGAGTATTCAGGGAGAGCACTTTGTCAACAGAATTAAAGAATTTTATTGATTTTGACAATCATATTCTAGGTGATTCAGAATATAAACTGAAGAAAAATTTAATAACTCCATATACAAACGAAGAACTACTGACTAGTGAAGAAATGAAATTCAATGATGTTCACTGGAAAGCTCATACCCATATTGGGCTTGCTTTTGAATTGCTGAGAGGTAGATTTAAGAAATTGAATCACATTGATACAACTAAATTAGAGGTAGTTAATACACTAATCTATGCTGCATGTGTTTTGCATAATTTTATTCTCCTTCATGAAGGTTGCATACTATTAAAAGAAGAAGCTACTCTATGTGAAGATGGTGTTACTATTGATACTGACATTGTGAAAACGGCTATAGAAAAACGCCAATTTTTGTGCAATTATATAAATTACATTGATGCTACCTGATATTCAGATGTTCATGTAATTTTGCTTAAAAATCTTATGTCTTGAAATATTTCTGTGACTAATCTGTAACAAAAATACTTACTCAAATAACTATTTGGTAGCTTTGTAGTAGTTATTTATCTATCTTAAACATTTCAGATGTATTTTGACGAAATAAAGTTATCTTGATTTCAAACCTAACTTATCTAACCTTTTATTTATATTTATAGTCTATAATAATTTCTCCCTGTGGGAGAGGGTGTGAATTAAGACCAGAAGTGACAACCTCCAAAGACATAGTTTAGAAAGTTTAGATACCACATATTGGGCTATCAAAACTAATTAGAAACATTAAAAAATCTTAGTCAAATACGAGTAGGTATTAACTACTGGCATTTGAAAAAAAATCGGGAAAACCCGCACCTGTGAAAACTTTCCTTTACTACAAACTATAAATACTTACATTTAAAATTTAGAATAAATGGCCAAGCTGTTGTCGGGCCATGCGCAATACAGGGTGCCGTTTTTAGGGTTCCGTAGTAAACAACGAATCCTTATAGTTTCGCCATGTCCGTCTGTCTGTCTGTCTGTCTGTCCGTCTTAGTCTGTCTTGTTTAGCCCAAAAACTATTACTACTTACTACTACGTATTACAACCGTTTAGCTGACAGAAGGCCCACTGGGGCAGCCCAAATTTAAATTTAATATATTTCGGCGTAATATGCCAAAGTTTGTAAACACACTATGCCGAAGCTACGCGACTAGTTTCTCATCGAGAAGTCGCTTCGAGACTTCTCGAAGACTAGTTTCTCATCGGCATAGTGTTTAGTTTCATAGGCACACACTTTGGCATATTACGCCGAAATATATTAAATTTAAATTTTTAAGCTGCCGTATTATTATTTTTCCATCCATATTATTATTCCTCGAGCTGTATCCATTGTGCTCTAATTTGCAACTCTGCTCCTGATGATGCGCTCCATCACTAGAACTCTACCACTCTACTAGACGTAGGCACTACCGCATTACCATAACTACATGCCGCTAAATGGTAATGTTCTGCACTATCGTGTTCCGGGCAGGTATGCGTCTGGTACGGCCTTGTAATTTCCGGTACAGAGGCATAACACCTTAGTGACCTTAGGCCTCAGGAATAGCAACGCATCTACAGTGAAATCTCAGGTGTCATATAGATGTTTATAGGCTATAATATATAAGTGTATATTTTACTTGTTATCAATGAAAACTATGCTTGTTTGCCCCTTCATGACAATAAAAAGTAAGGTCTCATGGTTAATCTCATGTGATATTATTAGGCGGTTCCGACTTCTATTCCCGTATCTTGGACTATCAAAGGGTACTACTAGGTTGCTCTTTTTGTTTATTCTGAAACTTACCATTATGTAGGTACTCCGGTCCAGCTTTATTTCTAGTGATCTCATTCACTCTAACATACCTTTAGCAGAGAATATGACAATGTAATATTACTACGTATAGAATGGACACCTCGACGTCCCGCCCGATTTCCCCGCCTCACCCAACCTCCTCTCCTATTATGGGCGACACTTGGTATTCTTTACGTGCAACGGACACAGGTGCACGCGTAAATACACGTCACTGATTGATGTCTGTGTAATAGAGACCAAATTAAGCGTTTGTATGGAATTTTGGCGGCGTGTCTGCGGTGTGCCTTTGGTTTTCCGTCACATGATATTTGAATTCTTTCTCTGTATGGAGCTTTGTTGATCATGGTCAGAGTATATGTAATAATACTACGTATAGAATGGACACTTCGACGTCCCGCCCATTTGCCGCGCTTCACCCAATCTCTTCCCCTCTTATGGGCGACGGTTGGTACTCTACTCTACAGCGAGGTTGCGAGCGGCCTAGTTTTGACTAATTTGTGATCGAATATTTTATTTTTTAACATTAAGATGGTGCTTTATTGTGCAGTGTATGGCTGTATGTCAACAAGTCGTGACAAAAAAAAGATCATTTTTCAGTTTCCCGAAGGAAAAACTACCTAAGGTAAAATAATTATGTTCACAATTACAAAACTTTTTTATTTAACTAAAAACTTTTTTAATATTATAATTTCTTACCTTTACGCTATGTGATTGCATTGTATTAGTAATAAAAGTGTTTCAGTATATTGAATTGAAGTGACTTGTCGACGTAATGAGTAGGTAGTGAGTGTTATTTTCCAATACTTGTGCTATTTGTTGACGTAGTGTTTGTGTTTTTATGTTTTAAAAATGCACCGGTAAACTGGGTGAAACTGGAAAATAGAAATTTGCCTTACTGTTGAGCCGCAGTTGGCCGATATCGGTCTATAACAATAAAATTAGCCTGACGGGGTGCATAGTGTAAACCGGGCCAAAGAATAGAAAGAAGTATAGAATTATTTTATTTCTATGTTGTCGGTCCGAGTCGTAAAGTCATAACACTCATAACCCCATAACCCTACGTGCTACGCTGTGTGCGTGCACGTGTGACTACACGTCACTGATTGATGTCTGTAATAGGTAACCAAAATAAGCGTTTGTATGGAATTTTGGCGGTGTCCGCGGTGTGTCATGGTTTATTACACTCGTATTATAAAATATGAAAAATAAAAAGTCTATGTATTGAAATTGATTTATTTAGTATAAAGTATATAAATAATACATATTTTTGCAAAAGGTACAATGGATGTCAACTGAATACAATACTTATGTGCTATTGTTTTGGTCTTGTTTTAAACGAATCATGGTAAGTCCCTGATTTTTTGTAGTGAGTGCGTGATGAGATCAAGTGTCCTAAACATGCTAAAGAATAACACCGATGCATGCAAATCATGAATGCATGTTTTGTGTTCTTTGTCCTTCTTAATTTCGTTTTAAAATAAAAATAGAGACTATAGAAAGTTATTAAATGCCTACTAAATAAATTTTTAAACAGATCATCTTATGCTTATGAAAAATAAAAAATATCATATCTACCAAAGTACCTGCTTAATCTTTCAAGGATCGTAAGGCCACCGGCGCCCAGACGCAATTGAATTTCAATTGTCATATTTTTCTCGTGTCTGGAGGGATTTAATATCAATTCAGGATTTTAAAATTATCTTCGGTCTTTTATTAGGTAAGTACCTACATTAATTAATAGCTTACTTTCATTTTTTTTTTGAGAATGTGCAAACTTTAAGAAACTAATATACGCATATTCCATGTATTATTTCTGAATATTTTTGTATGAAATGTACTAAACAGCAGGCGCTGTTCCTATATATGCTTCAAACCTGCTTAGATTATGTGTGTTGAGATCAAAGTGTACCTACACTATGCGTGTGTGATGTGCTAGGGGTAAAAATTATCTATTTTTATCTACCCATACAGTTTTGAGTAGGTACACATCAAGTACTTTTGTAAAGGTTTGAAGAAATTTATAGTCTATTTGTATATATAGAACCTAGTTGTTGAGCTTGAGGTTTGAGGTTTTTACGTAGGTACATTTCTGAACCAGAAAAAAATATTTTGCCTAATTATGTAGTTATTGGGTCAGTATATTTTTTCAAAGGTTTCAGAAAATTGAGGAGGTACCGATATTGTATTCGTCAGAATTTAGAAAAGGAAGAGTTTTGATTATTTGTACTCAATTTTGCCTAACATTGCAATGGACATAAGAAACGCACTATTTAACGTGATATTGAATGTATCCTTAATAGGCCCTAATTGTATGTATTTACAATTAGGGCGTTTTGATGTAACCCTTTGTTTAAAACAAGAACAAAACAACCACTGATTTAATGATAACTCTTGTTTCCCATCTTCATTTATAACTATTAGGTATCTACAACATATAAAAAAATATTTAAAATTAAACACTTTTAAGAGTTCTTTATAGATTAAACTATCATAATAGATCTCTTTCCTATAGAAGGTTATAAGTATATATAGCAAATAGCTGCAGTAATAAGTTCTGCTTAAATTAACAAACTTTGTTTAACGGTGGGAGCACTTGTTAATTTTTAGATCTGGTGGTTCCTTCAGCCTAATATTTCAATTTACAACTTTAGGGCACAGGCAAATATTAAGTAGTTCCTAGACTACAAGTTACAATATAACAGACATCGAAGTACTCATAGTACTTATATCGACGAAAAAATGAAATGTCAGCAGATTAAACTAGCATTTTTAAGGTATATATCTCACCTTTTGAATATATCTGCTCTATATGGATATAATACAAACTCATAGCTTTATATGCAACTCATAATAGGTAAAATTGGTTTAAGAAATAATTACAGTAAGAATAACAGGAGAATAAACATAATTTATACTCTTCCCGATGTATCCTAAAGTACATTAGGCACTAGATTGGCAACCTACAAGGCACTATGCACTTAGCACAGCAATTACATAATTCTATAGTCGTAATAACATCACAATTTAACAAAATGTATACTTTATATTTTTTAATCATATATTTTAAAATATTTGTGAGCTTGACCTGCCATGCAATGCAATACGATTCGCTTGATTACGTAATATTTTTTTTATTGTACATTTGTACAATCATCATTACAGGTACAGTACCCATAACATGATAAACTACGATTTTCGTCATATATTCGTCTATGTAGACCACGATGTCTTCTACTTCTCGCATGTAGCATTATATACACATTTATATTTACAAATAGCTGCGCTGTTTTACAATTCTACCTATTTTAGTATATGGAATGTATTTACTCGCGTACTAAACAAACAATTTGACAAAAATTAAGATGTATAGCTATCGGCAAATATCTTGAGCAGAATGTAGGTGAAGAGAGGAAAATTACAATTGTCTTTGTGGTTCAACGTGGAACACGTAGATAAAAGCCAGGTTTCAGTCATCTTCATTGAATAACGCGTGTATGGCGAGTACCTGTTAATATCAGCCAATCAAAGATTCCAAAATCAAACTACATCGCGGTCAGGATACTTAACTACTTGTCAAGAAGCTTACCGATAGCTTAACAATTATTGTGTGTTATAGTTTTATGTTTCCTCAATCGTCATCACATTCAGTTCTTGTCGCAGTCGGCTTCATTATAACAGTTGCTGGTAGTCATTGGCACGCAGATTATCTAATATTATACTCTTCGACTAAGATATTTTCAACATTCTAATCAACAATGTATATTCAACTATTAAAATAAAGCCAATTGGGACACATACATTTTACATAATTGGCCTACAGTTCCACATTTCATCGCACTAGAAACAACAAATCTTGACATCGGCAGTCGAATATAAATTGTCTATTTCTTTAAATCGTAAGACATAGTTCCTAACATTTTTGTCTATGCCGATACATTTCAGCACTTCCTATCACTGGTTCTGATTGCTGATCGGAATAGTGTTCTATTAACTAAATGCAATCATTCAGTGTTCGAATTAAAAACTGTACAACGATATAAAAAACGCAATATTTACACAATCGCCACTGACGCACTCATACCCACACACATTTGTCCTTGCCGAGTTGCTCGGGACACTTGGCACACGCGACGCACATTTGTGTCACTATCACTTCGGAATTGAACCGTACACAGTTTGTTGGGGTAGTTTTCAAATATAAGTCTTTTTCACTTTTTGTAATGTACCGCACTTAAGGTCCTTGTCTAGAGACTCTGTTGAATTGCGCAAATCTAGCGTGCGCTCTTTGCCGAGTTCTAGGTGAAGATTGTCTTGTTTAGCTAACGGGCATACGTTTGCAACCATGTTGACGTTCTTAGATCGCGGTGGCATGTATCCAGAATTAACATTTAGAGGAGTTTCGGACGGGCTCAACCTGAAATAAATACAGTTTATTAATTACTAGCTGACCCGGAAAACTTCGTATTGCCTCAGAATAAAAATATGACATGTGTCAAAGGTTTGATAGATACGGCAATTTGTATGGGAAAATGAAATGGTGGTTTTTACTATTTCCCTTCAATTTCTTCATATTTTCTTACCTTTTAAACATTCCCTGGACTTAAAAATCATTCTAAACCAATATGAGCCAAATCGGTCCAGCCATTCACGCGTGATGCCGTGACCAAGGAAAACTGGTTGTATTTTTATATATATAGATTAAGTATTATCAACAACAAATGAAAATAAAATATCTCGGACAGGATTTCCACCTGCGACCTTCCCATAACTAGATTAGCCTCTTTACCACTAATCTATCTCCACATCCGAGCGTCGATTTTTCTCTTTTTCTTTTTTATTATAACCGTCTCTGGGGCGAGGAACGACATCCATTGGCAACTAAAGTTATGCAACCGATATGATAAACTTAACAGTTTATGCCTACAATAACGTTAAGTTTACGCTACAGCCTTAATCAATTATACAGTATAGTTATACATAATGTAATTTTCTTAAAAAAAAAAACAGTTTACTTATTTATATTTTTTTCTTCGCAGCCTTAGCTAAACCAAGGTAGGATATTGTAAAGAATCGTACCTGTTCAAGTGGTTGTGGTGTTCATTGAAGGGCGAGGTGTCTGTAAAAAACGGATGACGAAATCTTCGCGAAAAAAGGTAGCCTATGACGAATCCAACCATCAAGGTTACTAGACACGAAGCTACTACTGCGGTTAACAATGCTTGTGCGCTGTAAATGTTTCCATCCGCAGCCTCTACTGTCAGCAAGTCTAAAAAAAAATACAAATTATGTAGTTATTAGTAAATTATTTCAATGATGTAATATTGGTAGTAGAACTGGTAAAGTTCAGAATCTCTAACATAATAAGTAAATGCGTTACTGTAAGTTGGACTATTTTGGAAGTGTTGGCTTTTAAAATTACTAAATCGATAAGATATTTTTTTCTATAATACCAACTTACCGGTTTCATGCTTGTGGTTGCTGGGACTTTTCTCCTCCGATATGACATTTGTTTCAACTACTTCTATTAATATTTCGTTTTGAATATCGTCTGTTGGTTGTCGTGGATTTGGTTCTGATTGAGCTGGATTTTTGGTAGCTGGATTTCTATTACTATGACGATCGCCTGGTAATAAGGCTGGTAATTTGTTACAAATATCAGTCTTTCCATACTCTACATTTTGTAAAAATCGTTCAGGGTTCGGAAATTGTCTGTTGCCAACCCATGAACACTGTTGTTGTTTCGAATCCCACGCACAGTGAGGATCTTGTAAGGCGACACATTCTCTGAAATAATAAAAAGTCATTTAAATAAGTAAAGTAACTCTTTATAATGCTGAAAATATGATGTGCAAATTGTAAAAGTACCTACCTGCAAGATTGAACATTCGTACAATGCGACAACGTTACAGCCTTTATGATATCGCCAGAGGAAACAATAAGTTTCTCAGTGGTAAGTGCCACATGCATCTGCTTGATTGGAACTCCAGAAGGTAAAACTTGTACTTCTGATATAACAGCAGTTCTCACCGGATTTCTGCTGTATTCGTCGACACTAGCATCGAATATTCCTTCGTTTGAAGCTACATTAACAGCTTTAATGACTCTACCATCATCTGTGCCGACATACATAACATCGTATTTATTACCATTCATTGATTGCACTTGAGGATGAATGGCAATAGCAGAGAATCTGTATTGTAAGCTAACTTTTATGAGGATGGGTCTCGCTAAAAACGATGGAACGGCTTTATCCATCAATGGGTGCGTTTTTATGAAATTGACTGCAGAATCTGAAAGTGTACGACTGTCTTCTACACAAGTTCCCGGGCGGGGTTGAGGTACTTTCTCCTTTTCTAATGGCAACCAATTGGAGTTCATGCTTTCTTGGCCTTTAAATGGTCCCTCGAATGCGTCCAAAATGTCTCTCATAGCAAACGCACACACCGCCGAGCCTCCTATTGCATTTTGAGGGGTTGTAAATACTGCATATACAATGTCATTTCTGCTACTGCCACTACCGTAAACGCCATTAATCAGTTCTGTGGTAGCTTCTGTAATAACAAGAAAAATACTTAAATTTCTGAACAATGGATAATTGGGTATTGCATGTACGTTTTGATCAAATAATATTGTTAGTACTTACGAATTTCATCAAAGTAAAATGGATAATCTCCGGGTACTGAACAATTAAGTCGTGTCTTAAGGAATGAAGTCCATCGGTCGCTGAAGGTGTGAGGACCTCCTTTATCATTTAGACATACTCTTGCTACCCTTGAGTATACAGACTGTAAAGATAAAATTATTTTGTGTTTATCAGTAGTAGGTATAACGGCGACGAGCTACACTTAATTAAAAATTTTAGGAAGAAATATATTTCGCCTGCTTTCGACATACATAATTAATATTTAATTTTAAGTGTTCATGATTAATATTGGCTATGAGGAGAAGGTTATACATTATATATTTCGGAAGAAATTACTTTTAAGTATAGGTATCATTATCTAGCTGTTTCAATTAATATGCAAAAATATTTTTTTAAATCTGGTTTCTGTATCAGAAATAAACGTGCTCAAACAAACAAACAAGCTCTTCAGCTTTATTATATAAATGAGTACCTATAATTAATTGATTATTATCTAGAAGTGGAATGGAATGGAAACTCGTGAATAGTCTTGAGTCTTGAACGACAAATGATGATGGTATTTATATTTTATGAAAAGATAAGTACCTAGTAATTACTGAGTCCGAGTACAATATAATTTATTAACTGTTATTTGTTAAAAGAAATAAGTAGGCATTATTAAAACAAATTTACCTTTCCACAATTCATATATTCCACAGCAGTTTCACGGTAGAAGAAATACACATGACTGGTAGATGCAACCGCACCGACGAATGAGGGATCGTTAAGCAATCGTAGATCGGAATGCTCGGTTCTAACGGGTTCTCTGTAAATTAGAGGGTCAGTGCCGGAGAAGTCGGCTGCCGTCGCCGTATACAAATGTCCATCTGAAACGAATATAAATACGCCTATTAACTGCGATCGAATATATTACATAATAATATAAGGCAGTAAATTAGTTATTATTTAATTGATCGGATGTAGGACGTAGGTACATTTCTCAGTAAAAACCCAATTGAATTTGTTAGAAATAGGACATTACAATTTAGTTTTTAGATATAAACTATTTTTTACATTTGGAATTTGGTGCCTATCACCAACATTTGGTGCAACAACAACCCTTTCTCTACCTAAGAATCCGCACTAAATTCACATACCTAATACTTGCTTTTGTCCGTGGTTTGTGTGCAAATAATTTGCATTCTCGTAGACATTTTTGGAAACCTCCCCTCCCTTCCTTCACCCTCTTTAGTTCTCATCACGCTACCAAGAAACTGAGTTGATTACGAACTAAATATCTATTTATTTAGCAGATTCGCTTTGACGGAACGCGTATTGCAGAAATAATGTGAAAGTATAAAGTTCTCAGTAAATCACAATCGCAAGACATACTGACGCATCAACAGATACAATCGCTTTGAACAGTCGTGACTCGTGAGAGTAATTATGCGGTTTCCTAATTTTGCTGCTAGTTATTTCTTTCCTGTGCCATGATTTCTAAGTTATGTACAGTATGAATTGTGGTTTGAATGTAATATTTTCTTAATGTTTTTAATATTTTAAATGTTATATTTTTAATGAAACTTGGTATGATTATACTTTAACCTTTGGCGCACAACACTGGGTACTTTTTATCCCGGAAAAATGTCTGTTTGTCTGTGTGTTTGTGCACGCTAATTTCGGAAAGGGCTCATCCGATTTTCACCAATATATTGTGGTAAGTTTCACTTAATATTTAGTGTTTGTTTCATGTCAATCGGTTCAGAAATAAAAAAGTTACGACAATTTAAAGAATCATATCGAATATTTTTGTTAAACTTTTCTGTATCTATCTTTGATCTTTTTTAGGGTTACGTATCTAAAGGTTAGAAACGGACCCTATTACTAATCCTGCGCTATCTGTCTGTCTGTCTGTCCATCCGTCCGTCTATCTGTCTCCAGGCTGTATCTCATAAATAGTGATAACTAGAAAGTTAACATTTTCACAAATTACGTATTTCTGTTACCGCTATAAAGACAAAATTAATTACTAAAACTAGAAAATGAAAATATTAAAAAGTCCAAGGGGGGATACAATAAAGGTGTATTTTTTCGTATATTTTTTGCACGATTATAACTGTAGCAAGTAGACGCTTAAAATTTTCACAGAATTTTTAGGACTTATGTTATATTGTTCCATTGGCGGCGGTGGTGGTGGCGGCGTTGGAGGCATTGGTGACGTTGTAAAAAAAAAGTAAGTAAGTAAAACTTTATTTGATGCAGAAAGAAAACACGGGATGGTTACAGAGAAAAAGAACATAAAATCACTTAAACAATAGCACAACATACTGGATACATAGAGCTGCACTGAATGTGTGTCTCCTTTTAGCACCAAAAAGGTGACCGATTCAGCAATATGCCAGGCGTAAGCCTAGCGCTGATTTTCAATCGGAACCCATTCGTTGACGCACGGATGTCAATTACCATTTAAAGCCAAATTATTACACAAAAACGAAAAAAAAAACAGTTAACAAAATAAAAGATATCGCGAAATTAAAACAAAAATGAAATACACATTACTATGCTCGAGATCTCTTTAGTCTCAAACTCGCATTGATACCATTCTCGTATTTCTGGTCCTAGTCTTGGCCATGACGCACGCAAGCGCGCACCAATTGCAATAATAAAAAAAAGAACACAATAAAGAAAAGTTTTTTCAACTTAATGAAGGTAACTTGTGACTTTGAAAAAAAAAAAAAGTGAAAAGTAACTACCACTACGCTTCGATACACAAAAACAGTTAATATATTTACCTACGTACATAAAAATCAACATTGCCTACAAAAGAGGAGATAATTGTGAAATTCTATTACCTAGCAGAAAATGTAAGTACCTACATACATACAAACAAATTCTGTTTTCGATAAATTAAAGAATAATGGAGTATTTTTTTTAAATATAACATTATTGCAAATAACTAGCATTATTTGTGTGAAAGACGTATTGTACCTAAAGTATATTTTAATAATCATGTACGAACATAGCTGTAATAAGCGTTGGTGTCATTGGTGTTATTAGTGTCGTTGGTGGCGTAGGTGTTGTTGTCGTTGGTGTCATTGGTGTTATTAGTGTCGTTGGTGGCGTAGGTGTTGTTGGTGACTCTGGTGGTGGTGTTGGTGGTGGTTTTTAGTGGCGATGGAGGGATTGGTGACGTTGGGGGTGTTGTTGGTAGTTTTGGATGCGTTGGAGGCATTGGTTGTGGTAGTGGTGGTGGTTTTGGTGGCGTTAGTGTCATGGGTGGCATTGGTGGCGTAGATGTTTGGTGATGGTTGTGTTGGTGGTGGCGATGATGGCGTTGGTGGCGTTTGTGGTGGTTGTGATGGTGGAGGTGGTGACGATGGTGGTGATGGTGGTGGTGGTGTTGGTGGCATTAGTGGTTAAAAATGCACAATGTTAATATTCAATTCTTCACTTCTGCCGGCTCTTACGGAGTGCATATCCTACTTATTATGTATAGATCTATCTTTCATCTTTCATTCTCTGTCAATAGCACTAATTGACTGAAACTTTACAAAACTTTATGATAATTGTCTATAAAAAAATATTATGCATAGAAGTTTAAAATGGCCTTTTCGAAAATACGGTTCAGCGTAGGATGGACGTTTGTAGGTAGGTAGTTGACACGACTGAGTGTTTAAACACATAATTAGCAATCCTAGCAGCCTGTGTGCTTTTATCCCCGATGGCTATACGTCTAATATCGTGTACAGAGAAGCATACTGTAAAGTAGATTTTTTTAGCTACCCAAAATTTATATCCAAGCGCGCTGGCCGCTGTCCCAAAGTCACTATTCTACGCGAACAAAGTTGCAGGCACAGCTAGTGTTATAATAAATCTGTAGGTTCATATTATTTACTCGTATGTAGGTATTTGTCCAGAAAATTCAAGTAGGCCATACCTACATTAAATTAAACATGAATGGCCATACCTACTTACTTTACAGTCTACTCGTGACCACAGCCTTTGCATTACGTCGAGTGTCCAGGTAAATACTTCGATTGAAATAGTACACGATTAAGTCCCGTTTACAATATAAAAATATGAAAACAAATCGTGAAAGTTTAAAACAACATACCTACCTACCTACTTGTCTTTCATAACGCTTGTGACGAATCGGTATATTAAACATAACCTACTCCAGTGTATGTAATAAAATTACCTTAAAATAGACTAGGAATAAATAGATAACTGTGCAAGTAATAAATCGATTGGTATCGCGTTCTTCGTGCGTCGTGTTCGGCACAACCCCTTAACGGGCTCGTGCAACGTCGTGCCATCTAGTTCTATGGTTCATTGTATGATCATTTCATAAGCAAAACCAGAGTTACATCGTTGACATTTACCGTATATTCAAGCAGTTAATTTGTAATGTGCAAGAGCTTTTACTGGTAGAAGAGGTACACAACCGCATCAGCTTATCTATCGTCCGCCAAATGGAAGTGTTCAGTACTATCGTGTTCCCTTTAGATAGTAATGTATGGTCCCGTAATTTCTGTCAAACTCAAACTCACTCGACCATTTTGAAGGGAAGTGAGCAACCCCTCACATGATGCCGCCGAGACGAAATAGCTCAGTACACACGGGTGGTGATGGGTGAGATCAGCTCTTATCAATGGGAATTGCACGATTATTTTCCATCTTTACTTATAACATAAAAAGTAACTTACCCGTGAAAATTGCCGTAGAGTTGTGAAGAGGGTTGTACGGACAGCGGCCGGTTCCATCGAACTCCTCGAGGTGGTGATTAGGCGGATGACGGGCGTATCTTCGACACTGGGGCTTGAAGGCGTTGGTGCCGCACACTAGGAGACGGCCATGGGCTCGAGCTGCTACTCGCGGGTAGTTCTGGCACTCGTCAGCCGACTTGCCTTTTAATTGACATAGCTCTCTGTGCGCATCCGTTGATGGCCATTCTAACCTCTGTAAAGCAATGACAAAGTTATTTGAAAATCACGAAAACCTATTTTAGTTGGGTGGATGCAAAGTGTTCCTGAAATCTTTAATAAGGTTAAGCAAATCTAATTTTTGCTAAATAGACGTTGCTTATTGGTTTATGCCACTCGCTATCTTCGAAAACTCAGGATGGGGGGGTACCTAATGTTTCTGCGGAATTATCTCGGACTAGAATCGAATACTTTTAAATTTATTGTCAAAAAATGTGTAGGAACATTTAGCAGGGACATCCCTTTAGGTGGACAATAAAATATTTTAATTGGTCATCTATCTCACAATAGTTACCTAATTGGACAAAATACGTTATAGGTAAAGATTCCGAAATTTTGATAATCTGCTACTTTTGTCAGGTTGATAGAAC
The DNA here is from genome assembly GCA_036365455.1 of Macrosoma leucophasiata. Classification (NCBI taxonomy): domain Eukaryota; kingdom Metazoa; phylum Arthropoda; class Insecta; order Lepidoptera; family Hedylidae; genus Macrosoma; species Macrosoma leucophasiata. Next base: position 12,430,349 of record JAWQUS010000009.1, on the reverse strand, counting down.
GCTGGATTTTATTATGCGGGTTAGTACCATTTTGGGCAACCGCTATCGCTGTGGAAATACTTTCATAGAAATATTTATCAGTGAATTAATGTATTTAATGTTTTTATGTCGTTATCGAGAGGTGTATAGAAAAAGTTTATATTTTACTTGTAGAAGGTAACTAGTAGGTAGGTGTAATGTTTTTTTGACGAGAAAAACTTTAGCAATATCTGAATGGAGATGGCCGCTTGCCAAGTATCCTTGAATACTGGGTTCGTCCATTTTGTAGGATTTGTTTTTATTTTACGTGCACGTTTCGATACATAAGGCATTGATTTATATTCTATTTGTTTGCTGGCAGTCTACTAGCCAAACAAAACGAAATACCTTCCTAGAGCAATTTTCGTGTCGAAAGTGCGAAACTCTACTCTACAAAGAGTATACAAATATTTGCTACTCTATATCAATTTTGAATTTACTGTCTTACAGTACAGTAGAGGTACTTACTCATATTTACAGTTAACTGATGTCGATTCTATTTAATTATTATCGATAAGAAAGTACCTAATTCGACGTCATTTACAGTAGGGTTTTGACACGACAAATTGTGCAGATATCTATCATTATTCGTTATCGTTTTTGGGAGAAGACTCAAGATTGTTTCATTTTATGTCTGAAAGTTTGACAGTCCTGCTGGTGGAAAGTGATCACCATCGCCTATGGATATTTGCCAAACGTCAGGACAGTGTCCAAAGCGCTGTCCGCCGTGTAGGATGTCTGTTTGGAATTTATAAGTATGTATAACGTGACGACTTTAACTCTATTAAATACTTGTGAACCGTTAAAAAGGTTTTCTCATTTAATTAAAGTAAAAACATGAACCGAGTATTCCGTCATTAAACGTTATCTATAAATAAAATAGGAACAGATTACCGTTACCGCGGCATTCTCCAGAGTATAGGCGGAAGTATTTGCACACCCACAGAGGCCAAACGTATAACTTTACTTTGAAGGTATATTAGGAACCTAACAGAACTCTGATTGGGTTTCCTTGTTCGCATATTTTAAGAAATGAGATCTCGGAAAATAAAGTTATATATTTGATTACTTAGATTACTTGGTTTGCGTCTAGGCCTAGACGATGAGGTTATATACTGTTTATTTTATTGTGTCTGTAGCTATAGGGAATTTTAAAAGTAGAACTTTCGTTCAGATTTCATGTAAACCACCGTTTGAGCTCTAACGTAGGAACAATCAAATATTACTACCGTTAAACGATACGAAGTGTTTAGCATTACCATGTTTTGTTTCGATGGTAGAAAACGTGCCTATGGCGATATAAATCCTAGTAGAGAGTATATTATCCCTTGCAGTAATGTCACAGAAGACTTAATCATGTTCATAATGCTATTCTTGAGCTGTTCCTGAATCGGTCACAGATTCTGCTGTAGGTATTGTTGGTAGTTGCTCATTATTAACCCAGTTAAAATAATACTAAACCAACATATAAGTACACATTTTTTGTACCTAATCTGAAATATATTCAGTAAGTAAAGAGGCTAAGAGCCTTAGAGGTTATAATATGGTAATAATAATAAAAGTAATTCATATTATAAAGTACAGCAAAAAAATAGGTAAGTAAACCAGTAGATCGCGTGCACATCCATCACAGGTGTATAACGTGACTCCAGCAATTCTATCAAATTATTACGCATTGCATGCCGGCAATATCGCTACGTTCAAGAACCGTACATTTATAACAAAATAGTGAGCAAATGTACGATCACAGAAAAGTGCGGTCGTGCACATGGGGCACTTTATGTTATGCTGTTGTGATAGGACAGTTTGACTGTACATCGATCCTTGATTCTTTACTGTTAGTAAAGACGACTCTCAAAGCAGATGATGGAATGCGCCTTCCGCTTTCTTTTCATGATTTTATTAATTTCTTACATACTAGACCTATATGTTGGTCTTTCAAAGTGTAATTTTTTGTTGTGATAGTGATAAACTGGCAAAACACCTATCCCCTTATTCATAAACGTATTTTAGCTAAAGTGTTGCTAATCTCTCCTTCGTCTTTTTCCCTCCTGCGCATTTGACAATGCAACTGACAAAGACAAAGCATTCTATAGCTAAAGCGTATCTAATGTACGTTTATGAATAAGGGGGTTAGATGTTAAGTGACTAATGTAGCCTGATAGAGTTTAATAGACGTATCTACGTAGGTCGTCTCAGAACTGATGCTCTGTCAGTTTCCACTCCTGAAGAGTTGTCGTGTGTTGTGTGAGAGAGGGTCTCTGTGCCAAAAATAACGTATTATAAATTCTAACCAGAAGACGGTAGAACCACGTAGAACTTAATACATAAGTACTTATGATAATTTGTCATTTGTAAATTGTTATTTGTAGCTAAAGTAGCTAGGTAACTTACAATACATTGTTCATGTTGTATTGTTGAACGCGTTTATCAAGCGAAATGATGACAAATAAGTGTACCTAATTTAAAATTGTAAAATGTGTGTACAATTTAGATAATGTGCCATAATTTGTTTTAGTATATTTAGGAAATAAACAGCGTATGGAGTGAAATAGGTCGTAACTAAGAATTAACAGAGGAGTAACAAGGCGTAAAATAGCTATTACACCTTACGATTTCTCGAGCCCTGTCTATAGAGACGGGGTAGTGTAATAAGAAACAGGGAGATAGGATCCCTAAACAGGGTAATTGAGTGGTTCTGATTTCTCGAGTTCTGCTCTAAAGAAAAAGAGGCTTCACGTATTATATTTAAGTTTGCGTTCAGTGACTTAGATAAGGCACGATTTATAGCGTTGTTTAATAATAAACAATGGCACCCTAACTAAGGAAACAAAGCGCTCAAGAGGCAGGGCACGATATATCGTGAAGTGTAATAGCTGTTTAACTTCTGTTTGCGCAAGATTAGATACATAAACCAGAAGCCAAAGTGGGATGGCCGACGTTGCTGTCTTGGTTCCCATTAGCCGAATTGTAAAAAAAACTAGAATTCTCTGGCCTAAATTGCACCGACGTGCCTTATCACTACTGATATAAGCAAGTCGAGTTTATTTGTGTTGTACATTTTGATTCACTACATGCGGTCAATAGGAAAAATAAAACTTGATTTTGTGATTTATGTAGAAGCTATATTATTATTCTATCCAAGATCTACTTTTAAACTTATTCAATGAAATACCCGAGGCAGACTTAATGCTATGATATTTTTGTTATTCAAATTGGGGTTGTGTAAAAAGAGCTTAAATAAATGAAAAGAAAGCATTTAAAATGCTTGAAATCAAATATTTTTGACTATGTACATATCCATTCCTCGTCTTCACTTTGTCTACGTAGGTCTATTGTATGACTAATTAGATTAAATACATAGCTCACGCCTAATTAAATGATTTTGGAACACAAGTGATGAGTCACTGAGTCAAAGTTCAAAGTTATACCTACATTCGTTAATGATATAATTGAAACAATTGTGGAATACCAACCTGTTCTAAATTTTCAGACAAATCGTAGAGACTGAGGTTGTAGACTGTGCTCCTGTAAATAAATGAAGTTATGATGATAATGCGGCATATTTATTTATCTATTACGATAACAATTTTTGATAGCGGTAAATTATGAGGTATTCATAAAAAACATGTCTGTGCCTATTTATAAATATTTGGTGTTACTATATTCATATTATTTGCTGTTGTACTTTGATTCATGTTCCTGAAACTTGTGTGAAACTTCCATGAAACAAAAAAAATCGGTGTATTACAAATTCATTCTAGAAAATACATTATGTGGAGAGGAATTCGTTAATGAAATATCGAATTTAATTGAATTGTCAAATCAAATCGACTCGTCATTAAGATTTATAGTACCTACATGTCTTTTGGTGTTCTGAGGTATTTAAGCTTGAAGACACTATCTCAGTATCTTGACAAATAGAGGCTTTTTATAGCAGTCAAAATAATGTGACCATGTTACTCTCTATTCGATTGGAGGGTCGGTAATCCAACACGACTGGAGAGAGGTCAGGCGCAGGATCGTTGGCTTAACGTGCTATCTGAGACACGGGTACGTGTCTATTAGATACCTTCTGGGAATTTCCTCACAAAGAAAACTCAAGACCTAAACAATAAACGTCTCCTAAAGTTCAAAACTAAAAACAAACATTGTAGGTTGGAAAAGAAATTAAAAGTGTTGACCTACCTGCCGCCTACTAATATGGAGAAGTCATCCCTGTCTAAAATACGGAAGTGGTTGGGAGCCGTCCCGTTGCCAACAAACTGTTCCGAAGTTTCATCGCCTGTAACAAACCAATTCATTAAAAGTTTTCCAGACACCACCACCACATAATATGTGTTACCTACTTGGAGGTATAAACTGGGAGTATTTTAAGCAAGTGGTTAGATGCTGTGAAGGCCCGGTATGAGAAGGACAATTTAAACTGATTTCCGGCCCTTTGTCTGTGAATGAACCAAAACCAATAGAATGTGCCTAAGCTGATCAATGTTTAAGGTAAATAAATAATTAATATCAATTGCTTTTATGTAACGTGTGCGTATCTATCTACCTTATCGTGAAATAAGTAAGTACAATGTTTAAAAAACATGAATTTCCACATTTAGCGCTACTATACCTATACTGCAATACCTTCCTAGGTATTATAGCTCTAGGTGTCAATCCCCTATTATTATATCCTCCTATTCAATATATTCACAGAGTTATTATCATAGAAATCTCAATACTTAATTGTATAAGTCTGTAATATTTCTGTGGTTAGGATAGATAGACTTTTGTGCTGCTTGACAGTACAGTACATGCTTGAGTATCAAATGTTTTTTTTAAGTAGTGCAGGCACCTTGCTATATTGCGCTGATCTCACGAACAATGTTCCTTTTGTACAGCGATTAAACAACAATGATTTCATAACAATTGTGTGAGAAATTCTCACGTGTCAAATGGAATCATTGGTAGTTTCTCGTACCTGGTTCCACTGCTATTGATTCTATTGAAACTCAATATTTTATTTTCTATTTGTAGCTCCCTTTCTGTGGGTATATATATCTATATATATTTACAGAAATAAAATATCTAATTATAAATAACAGAATTTTATCATCAAATCTAATATCAGAATAGACAGTATCGGTTTCTTTTTCAAACTATGCCATAACGTAAACGGGCATTAATACTTTATGAAGATCGCCTAGTGATTGAAATTAGGTTTAATTTTAATAGATAAGTTTCTCTGGCTAATGCTGATATTTTTCTCAAAAATAATATTATTATTTAGGTATCTGCGAAATTCATGGAGCAAAATCTTTTATTCCCGATTATTATATTACTTACATTAATACAATAATGTGTTTGTCAACGAAAACGTTTAAATACGAATAAAGTTGTGTGAAAGTACGAACGTGAGTGAACGTTATGATAAGTATGTACATGTATTTAATTATAATGTATTTGTCACGCATTTTTTAGCGTGCGCAACATTGACATGGCAATGCGCCTACCTTTAAGGGATGAGGTACGAAGTTTTCTCTTTACGTATAAAATGTAGACAAGTTGTACCTAATAGGGGACATATTATTAAATGACATAATTGTAGGTGAATGTTATTTACTAGATACAAACGAGAACATTTAGTATTTTTAAAGTAACATAATGTTAAAACTTGTGCCCAAGAGCCCTCTCTTGGGGAAGGCTCCTCTCATCATACGGAAGTAGGCAGTGTTTTTTGCCGCCGAGAAAGGGTTAGGTTAGGTTATCTATACACAGATTGTTATAAGTGTTCGTAATGGCGTACGTTATATATATATATATATATATATATATATAATGTAGTGGTGTACGTTAACAAAAGTCAAACCACGCAAGCGACTATATTTAAAGCACAAGACAAGGATAGGAAACGGAAGTATAATAAAGTGAGACAGTGTTATAAGAGAAGGACATACCGAATTTAACATGGATCCTTGCGTTGGAGTCGGGCATCCACGCATTAACGGTGGACGCTAGAAGAAGCAAGACCGCGCGGGCGACGGCCATCTTGCTTTAGACACTGCTCCTATCTACTGGCGCCATCTCTACTGCACCCTGCAACAATGAAAGAAAAATTTTAATACATGTCTAAGACAAATGTACATATACTTAGTTTAATTAAATTTTCTAAGCTTCTTTTATTTTTTTCTGTTAAAGGGTTACAGTTTTAAATTTTGCAAGCTTCAAGTATTTGTTATTGCAGCTGAGTGTATTGTAGACTCTGCATAGGCGATAATAATAATAATAAGATAATAAGAATTTATTTATTTTCTCCACAATGTTTTCTTATGGTAAATACATCATATGAAACTTATTTTATTTTTAAAAATTATACTGAATTATTTTTTTTAAACATGAGTGTGCTTGTTTTTATTTACTTATTTGTTTTTATTTTATTCAACGCTACTGTTGAGTTCTTGTGATGTTGTAGGTATAGGTAGCTATACATAATTATTACCTATGTCATATTCCTTTATTTAAAATGAAATTAGGTTAGGTTCATATACAAAGAAAGCATGGGATCGTAAGACTGTAATTTTACAAATTTTTAACAACATGTTAGTTAACATTTGCAAAGGAGTTTTGGCGGGAACCTTGAAAGAGGCGTATGGTGCTCTTATTTTATTTCATTTTCTTAATCTTAACTTAAAAATATTAAGTTATATGAAATAAAATTGGTGGCATTTTGTTTGATATAGGTTTATTACAGTGCCCGTGTATAGTGAAAACACGACCTTTCAGGTTGCCTCCAAAACTTCAATGTAACTCACTTGACTGACATATTATACTTGATACTTACTTATCATACTTGATGACTATATTATACTAACTTTTACGCTGCTTAAATAAATACGAAATATCGTTTTACTTGACACTGACAATATGCGTAATAGCGATGCCATAATAAAAAATAAAAAAAAACATTTGGATAATACTAGGTTAAAAACCTATTGCCCACTAAAAACTACGGAGTATGTTGTATAATTTAAAATAATACGAGAAATTCGACCGGGTTATATTTAGGTAGAATCTTATATATGAAATTATTGTGTCACAGTGTTTGTAACAATAGGTACTTCGCCGAAACGGCTCTACCGATTATTATGAAATTTTGTATATTTGGTAGGTATGAGAATCGGTTGTAGTCTATTTTTAGGGTTACGTACCTTAAAAGGAAAAAAAGGAACCCTTATAGGATCACTCGTGCGTCTGTCTGTCTATCTGTCTGTCTGTCTATCTATCCGTCTGTCACAGCCAATTTGCTCCGAAACTACTCGACCGATTGAGTTGAAATTTGATGAATATATGTAAATTGGTGACCCAAAGATGAACACGTCAAGTAAAATAATAAATTTTAAACAGGGAGGCCACTTACGGGGGGTAAATCAGAAAATTAAAAAAAAATATTCGTAAACTGTGTCGTGTGACATATCAAATGAAAGAAGTTGTTGTCAGCATCTCAGATATATTTTTTTAATAATTTTCGCATAAACAAATTTGAAGTTATTTAAGAAAAACGACGAAAATTGACCCTTCCCCCCCTATCTCCGAAACTACTGAACTTAAAATTTTGGAAAGAATGTGGAAAATAGTTCTTTGCCTATAGATTACTGGAAAACCTATAAGAAGTTTGAGTATTCAAATTAAATCGAAAATTCTTAATAATATAACCCCCTCTGCCGGTACCACCGTAACCGCTATGTCCCTGCATTTTAAATCTGTAATATTTTCGAAAATATTTATATAAAATTACGGAACCCTCACCACGCGAGTCGAACTCGCACTTGTCCGGTTTTTTTTATCTCTAGATGGTAAGGGTGATTCTCACCAAATATTTTTTTCGATTTTTGGACATTTCATTTTTTTGTAAGAACAGCTAGTAATAAAATAGTTTTTTGATGTTATGTAATATTATGTATAGTATTTTATTTATTTATTACTAATACTTTTATGCACATAAAAAGATACATATGGCGGTCAGTAATTTGCTGTTATCTATGATACTGTAAATAAATAATGCCTATAGCACAGTGTACGTTAGGCACAATAACCACTGCAGGTCATAAACAAATGCAATTATGGACCCTATAACGTTAGCCGCTATCATAACGACACTTGAGATTTATACACCAGTTTGTTCTCACGGCTGTATGTGCATATTCAAATATTCTGCGTTTGACTTCATTTAGAACGTGAGTTTATAAAAGTAACATCTTCACGCCTGTACTCCCATCTACGAATCAGCAGTAAGTATCTAATATTATGAGACCCATAGGTTTAATATTCTACATAGAATTAAAAAATATATATCGCTTACGGGGCCGTAGAATTTGGCATTTAGAGAACATATAGACATTTCACGCCTATAATCCCTGAAAGGGTAGGCAGAGGATAAATGCATGCATTGAAACGTATCTACATACAAACACCCTGATTTGCCGGTTACCTTTTAGCCCATGAAACAGATGATACAGATGATGACCAAACTCCGAGGTTCTGGGAAACTTCCAGAAAACGGAAAAATCTCAATAGAAACAGATACAAAGGATTTTACACCGTTATCTCTGATAGCTGTATAGATAGGTAGTCAAACTCAGGACCCCAGAGTACTTAACAATACTATAAGTATTTGCAGATAAATATGAATTATCTACGGATTTAATCTGAGTTTTTAGTCTACGATGTCGTCTATGAGCAGGTAAGTAGGTTCATAATGCTTTAAAATTTGTAATATATCTATTGAGGATATGTTTATGGAATATAATTTATTTAAAGATAAATTTCTAAATGGCGCTGAAATTTATAGCACAGAGGCAAAACATCTTATTTATAAGTGACAATGCGAGGTGCATTGTTTGGAGCATTAAATATGTAGGTCAGCTGCACAGACAGGATCTTTAGTTTGTATTACTTTTCATATGTAAATGTCTTAAGGCAGGTACTTTCTAAGGTCATCGTGAAAAGTTTGCCGAGCAACGCTTCCATAGCTGTGCATAGCAAATTTGTCTGACTGTCTCGTCATTTAACCATCGCATGGTGACGACCTCGGGTAGGTAGGTACGGCTAATTTTTACAGTTATGAACCGTCATTTGTATGTGTGTATTCACCTTAGATTAACATAGTTATTAATATCTGACATAATATCATAAGTTATGCTTGCAATCCTAAATGATATGTTTACCATTTTCGTAACATAAAAAGATAAATCTAATCAAATTAATATTTAATTAATACTACTTAAGTATATTCCTATCTTTACAAAACGTTGAGAAATGTAGATATGATCGTTGTCAACCTGTGTCATTCATTATTGTTAAAGTGTATGAACTCTTAGTACGCATTTAGATAAGAATATGGCTCACTAAGTACCTATTTTATCAAAAGTAATCTTGGAAAAGATAACCGGTACCTATTATTACTAACCATATAATAAATACTATACAATGGATGCAATATAATGACTTAGGACGAGACTGACAGTAGGTACCTACGCACTACGATATTAATTTGACTTTTGTGTTGAACGCATTATTTCGTTTTGTGGACTGCGAAAGTAGGTACTAATGCTATATGTAATGTGTATAATACATTTAGTATTAAATATAATATACAATTTAAAATTTTACTTAATATTTAATACATATTGAAACAAATGGTAGGTAACCATGTTCTCGTCTGGCGATCCTAATAATGTATATTAATAAGCTTTGATCTCAAACTTACATTCGATTCTGTCACATGACAGGCAGGCCATTTTTAAGTAGGTAGATATTATCATGTAGTTATTAATTAAAAATTGCCAACGCTATGGCGCTTCGCCAACGCTACTACTCGTACAATGTAAACAATGTGCTACGAAAATTATCATGAAGCAACTAGTTGTTCCAATGTGACCTTGTGGGCATAATCTCTATTTTGTAAAGATTTCGGAATCTTACTGGGTTAGTCCTATGTAAAAAAATCCCTCCTTATAAGATTAAAAATAAAATCGTTAAAACTAAACAAACGGATCCATCTTAACGCAAATGTAGGTATACAGTTCGTTAACTCTCAGTTCTTCTAAAATTAATTAAATTTATAAACACCTGTATCTACTATCGGACTTTTTCCTGATAATAACATCATCATCTTAATTATACTTATATACTTATATAAAATATAATATGTAGATCAGTTTAATAAACTCAGTAGCCTGGTGGTCGCCGGTCACGACGTAGCATTAAAGGCCACGATTGGTTCGATTCCCGGGTCGGAGGCTATTAGACATAAAGGTGCATTATCCTTTATCTCGGGTGAAATTGGGATTTGTCAATTTTCTGGACTTTTCCCAGGGCCAACCTCGGAGTTTGGTGACGTGTCTGGAGATATCAATAGGCTCTCAACTTTTGTAGATACCTACTACAAGGGACCAAACGTAATCGGCGTAACGTGGGTGTTCGCATTTATTTTATTTTTATACGTCTGCCTTACGAGAAAAAAAAAACTGAAATAATTATGTTGTCATTATTCCTCGTATTCACGACTTAACGATATTAATTTATTACCACTAAGCCAAACAAGAAGATAATAATAGAAAATCGTTCCGTTATTTATTCTTAGGCTTATTTTATAGACATGAGCGTGACCAAATAATTAACTGTGAAATTATATACCTACGTAAGTACTCGGATTTAACCGGTTTCTATAAGCTATCATCAGTTAGCCTTTACATATTAGATATACCTATTAGGTATGACAAATAGAAATAGAGATGAGCTCTTTTGGGTAATAAGTAGTAGGAGCAAACAAGTGCAAAGTCCACAATTATTATGGAAATTAATAATATTTTTTTGATAGGAAAATAAGTTCAAAGTATGTATGTATGTATCTTCGCGCCAGGTCCCTAACGGGGTAGGCAGAGAGTGTAGAGCGCCAGACATCCTGGTTCTGACAAACCTCTCGTGCCTCGTCTACCTCTCGTCTCTCTCTGAGTTCAAAGTGTTACTAAAATATACTAATATCTGTTTAAAATATACAAAGTTTCATATTTGCCTGAACTAGGTAAAACCTGTGTTTCAGGCTGGACAGAGCAACAACGTAATAATAATATGAATGGTATGACATTTCAAATAACAACCGAACTAATCGTGATTTATAAAATTGTTAATATTGGTTTAAAAAATCGTTTATGATTTGTGTCAGTTAATTTATTATGAACTGTAATTATAAGGGTGACATGTTCAGTATTGAACAAACCCTTGTTAAAAATAAAGATTAAAAAAAAAAGAAATCTATAATGCACACAACAGACATCCGTGCGTAAGTATTGATCAGGATTCACAATCGAGTTAAGCAAGATATAACTATTTTTGAACGTGAGAAACAGAACTGGATATATCAGTTAACTTGCAGGGTTAGTTGCTCATACCATAACTTATTACGCAGAGTAATTAAATATTGCTATACACATTTAGATTCCGTACCCATCATACATCGGCATGACCACATCCACATGTAAGTACCTACCTATTTCTTGCAGCGTGATTCATGTGAATACTTATTAAATGGAGAAGATGAATTATGCAAGCTTTGCTAACATTGATGTTGAATAATCGTTAACAATGCAATAGGAAGCAACATGTGTGTGACGTGACGTACAATTCTGCGCAAAAGGGTTAACATTTTTAATGTGACAGGAGGCGTATCTCAGTCCACAGGCGCTCTACAGATGTTGCATAAGGGATTTAAGAGGGGTGACACGTGATGCTACCAAATTAAATATTTATCCGCGTCATTTGAGTTGTATGAGCCAGATATAGAAGTCCATATCGTGTTAGCTCCACTACGTTGAAGCTCGTTAAGAAATTCCGCTACCAACGATTTATTACGCGTGAACCTGTAATTTAACGTGGATCTGGCGGCACAATTACTGAGCTAAACAAACGACTGGGAATTCGATACTTCAACAAGCAGTCGATACTTACATACCTACATTAAAAAACGACACCAATATTTTAACAATAACATCGGTATAGCAGTTAATTTATTCAATAAAAGCTGTGAATCAAAATCATATAAGATACAAACTTAAGCATACTAAATGAAAAAGCAAAATGTACCTAATAAATATGACATCGCGCTCTCTAGGTCGAACACAAAATAAAAAACCCTATAAAAACGCGAAGGGGCATTCGAATGAATATTTTACGGGAACGGGTTGGCTCGGTAACTTACTGAATTAGGCGCACTGGTATCGCAGTCAATTCAATGTCTGGTTAAAGAATATTTTTCATATAAGAGAGATAAGAGATCATAATCTATTTTTAATAACTGTTAACGGAGGGATATTTTCATGGAGTTAAATGTTAAATATTAGCTAGGTACTTCCTCATCACCCAACTTGAAGGTGAGTCCGTTGGGAACCTATTAAGATACAACAAGGCATTGTTCGTGTTTGCCCAAATTATAATAAATGTAACGTAGTATTATAAAGGCAACACGGTTTCATCTTATTTCATAAGCTTTGTTTAATAGTTACCCACTGCTTTGTGAGATATATTAAAAAGAGACACACCTATTGACAAATAGCACATGGGATGGGTTAGAATTACTGAGACTTCAACCACCCTTTAGTTTGAAAGTTAATAACTGCATATGTTTCAAGCAAAAGTGTTTCCTGAACTCGTTTCTAATGCCCCATCTCATCAGACTGTGCACGAAGTTACACGTGGGAACGCGAGTACGAGAGTGGATGGTTAAATCATGTCCCCTTGTCTTTCCTCGCCTCGATTCGCTGTAGCTCCGCTTTGTGTCGTTTTTTGGAGGCGAGAAGGTGAAGTAAATCAACCAGCGGGCAACTGAATAAATTGAGAGTATGGATGGCAAGCATCCACTCACCAAGAGTCGTGTCGAGAGCCTCTAGGAGGCGCATCGCGAGAGTCTGGATGGGACGCCACAGCGGCTATTTATTGGAGCCTCGGAAGAACGATACCTTACTAAAAGATAAATAAATCAAAATCGCTTTATAATTAATTTTACTTATATTTTCTACTAGCTGTGCCTGCGACTTTGTTCGCGTGGAATAGTGACTTTGGAACTTTGGGCAGCGCTTTTGGATATGAATTTTTAAATTAGCTAAAAAAATCTACTTTACAGTAATGCTTCTCCGTAAACGATATTAGACGTATGGTCATCGGGGATAAGGCACACAGGCTGCTAGGATTGCGAAAAATTGCTAATTATGTGTTTAAACGCTCAGTCGTGTAAGTACCTACGTACAAACGTCCATCCTACGCTGAACCGTATTTTCGAAAAGGCAATTTTAAACTTCAATTCAACTGCCACCACCACAAACGCCACCAATGCCATCAACGCCACCACCACCAACATCACCAAACATCTACGCCACCTATGCCACCAATGACACCAACGCCACCAAAACCACCACCACTACCACAACCAATGCCACCAACGCATCCAAAACTACCAACAACATCCCCAACGTCAGCAACACCACCGTCAGAGTCACCAACAACACCTACGCCACCAACGACACCAATGACACCAATGACACCAACGACACCAATGCCACCAACGCCACCACCAACCATCATAATTTTTTTTAAGCGTCTACTTGCTACCGATTTTATTATGAAGCAAAAAATATACGAAAAAAATCCACGTTTATTGTATGCCTTGGACCCCTTAAAATTTTCATTTACTTATTTTTAGTATTTAATTTTGTCTTTATAGCGGTATCAGAAATACATAATTTGTGAAAATGTTAGCTTTCTAACTATCACTATTTATGAGATACGGGCTGACGACAGACAGACAGACAGCGGAGGATTAGTAATCGGTAGGGTCAGTTTTTACCTTTTAGGTTCGATACCCCCTAAAAGATAGTACTAAGATACAGAATAGCTTAAAAATATTCGATATGATTCTTTAAATTGACATAACTTTTTAATTCCTGAACCGATTTACATGAAACAAACACTAAATGTTAAGTGAAACTTACCAAAATATATTAATAAAATCGCAAATCGAATAAGCCGTTTCCGATATTAGCGTGCACAAACACACAGACAAACAGACATTTATCCGGGATTAAAAGTACCCAGTGTTGTGCGCCAAAGGTTAAAGTATATTCATACCAAGTTTCATTGTAATCGGACCAGTAGTTTTTCTGTGATGCTTGAACAAACAGACAGACAGACAGACAGACAGAAAAAAAAAATCTAATCACATATTTGTGTTCGGTATCGATCTAGTAACATCCCCTGGTATTTATTTTTTCAATATTTTTAATGTACAGAATTTACACTTCTACAGTTTTATTATAAGTATAGATAACCATGGCGCTAATATATCATGTCTCTCTTAAATCGGAAGTAGGTATATAAAGTTTCAGCACTTCAGAACTACATTCTCTCCAAATTGGAATTATAGACAATCGTTTAAGAGTACAAACTTTATATCGGCAAATAGCACTTCTACTACTTCTACAGTTACTTTAGTTTACTTAGACTCACCTTTTATCAGTTTCTAATGAAATAATGAAGCTTCTTTTACTCTACAAACTATCAGTAACGATAATGTGTAGTGTTTTACTTAAGTAACACGTCTTCTGGAGTATGGTTCAAAATCAAACTCTGGCTTAGACCGGAGTTGATAGTCTCAGAATAAATTGTTCGGTCGCGTTGTCAAGAATAAGATTATTTGATTTGAATGTAACCTGCGTCACTTGCGTTTCTAAAACCGAGGTAAATGGTAATTGTTTATGGCAGTCATTAACAGTGGCAAATGCCACAATCAAAGGCTGCCTGAGCGATATTCCACAATTGGCTTAGTCACACTTGATTAGCATTTCGGAAGGACTTTGTAACCTTGACATGCCTGCGAAATAAAATAAGTACTCATTAGCCGTCATTATATCATCTCATTTTAAATTCACATCACATCCTATAATATAAATGTGCACAAATGGAATTACCTAAATGTTGTATTAACAGAAACAAAATCACTAATCTGTTTTTTACACCACCAATTATGTAATCCTAGAACAAATGCGATCGAACAAAACCGGGGTAAATTACCTAACAATCTCAACGCATAGATTACCGGTTATAATGGAGTAGCAAAACAATTTTCCTGTTCGGTTACAGTATATTGCAGACTTGGCATAAACAAGAGAGGGCTGTAATTATGTAGATGTGGTTGACATCCGAGCCCCAGGGCGTAGTCGTGGTGCGTCCACGTCCCATGCGATCTCACGCGACTCGGGAAGCTGCGGTTTTTTTTTTACTTCAACCGCAACGAATAATCTCATCGGCGAAGCCAGAGGCGGATCGGTTAGCATATAACCATTGTACTTAGACGGTAAAATTTCCCAAACGAGACAGTTTGCGGAATATTTCTCTATCGAACCATAATTTAGTATCGTTTCTGGCACTGTCACGTGTGAAATGTATGGCACATAAAAGATGTGAACGAGATACACGATAACCTTACGTGGTGAGAATATAAGGAGCCTGTTGCACTGAATTATATAAATGTGAAATGAATTACATGTATATTTCTTGTTTACGAGTATACACGTACTGAATAGGTTTATTGACGAATTGTACAGTCATGTCCGCTACGTACATTAAGCGTTGAATCATGAAAATGAATGTTCATTTTCATGTCATGACGGTATGAGATTAGGTAACATATTATGAACAATTATTGCAATGTGAGTTTTATTTTACAATTGCTTTATCTTATTCAGATAAACACATTATACACTTATCGATTCCATGTCTGCAAAAATGTTTTATTCAAGGTCAAAGGTTGCAAAAATGGGTTTTTTGAATTTCTCAGCGAAACGGTTAGTTTCATGATAAAATATATCAGACAAAAATTGGAGGTCATGCAATTATCTACAAAACTTGGTCTTACACATTTTTTCATAACACTTAACTTTTTTGGGGAAAAACAATTACAAAACTTTTTCTAAATTTTTTGAATGACTTGGATGTTAGTTCAGACTGTTTTGGGCTTAAAATGTAAAGAATATACCCAGGTTTATACCTGTGGCTGTGAGTGTAAGCGTATTTTACTTTTTTATGTTGACAATAATTACCTATTGGCCCTATTGCGTGCTCTTTTATACGTTAATTTTTTATACGGTTTATCAATCGATAGATACTTACGTATTACATAAAACTTTCTTTACTGTATATGTGATAGAAACTATTGATTGTAGAAAGCTGATATTTGATACAAAATCATCGACTGAAATATGTGGCAAACCTATATCAGTTTGATATAAAAATACGTAGGTAACATGACAAATATTTTTATTTCGATATCGAATCAGTGATGCTTTAATAATTCTAAATCGAATAGGTATTTCTTTGAATCAAATAATTATAGCAAACACTACATCAGTAAAACGTTCAGTTAGGGTACAAAATGTATGTTTCTATTTGTTATAGAGTCAAGGCGTGTTAACGAGCCTATATAAAATTCATCAAAAACTAGTAGACAAGTGAAACGGGGTCAGTTTTTCAAAGACACGGCCATTACTTACTTTTCTTCCACTTTTAAAGCCATGAAAAGTTCTTGGTTACGATCTAACGGAATGCTTGAATAAGCCAGATTTTAATCTAAAGGAATTATTCTTAATGAACTTTCCGTGAAAAGTTCTTTATTGTAAGTATATTCTTGTGACTTAAATTATAATTTATGATGTCTGTGAAGTAGTTTTTCTGTTAAATGAATGACGAAGCAAAGAAATATCTGAGCTACAATTAAAGTGAGGCCATGGAGATGATTAAGCTCACGGATATCTAAGGGTGCACTCGATACATTAATACAAATTTGGTAAAGGATTTATTTTTTTTTATTTAAAGAAAAATGAAAAGAAAAATTTGACTTCAGGCGAGACTCGAACTCGCGGCCTACTGGGAATCTAGTCCAGCCGCTCTTCCAATTGAGCTACTGAAGTCCTGCAATAAATGTGAAGGAAAGATTTGACAAATCGGGCAGGACTTCAGTAGCTCAATTGGAAGAGCGGCTGGACTAGATTCCCAGTAGGCCGCGAGTTCGAGTTCCGCCTGAAGTCAAATTTTTCTTTTCATTTTTCTTTAAATAAAATATATTTCACAAGCATGTGTTAATGCGAAATAATATAAAACAATTATTAAGGGTAAAAGCGACTTCTTTACGATATTCAATAAACTGCAAAGTCTATTATATCGGTTGACTAACTAGCATAGTTGGCAATAGATGGCGCTGCTGCTACCATAAAGCAATGCAATAAATGTGAAGGAAAGATTTGACAAATCGGGCAGGACTTCAGTAGCTCAATTGGAAGAGCGGCTGGACTAGATTCCCAGTAGGCCGCGAGTTCGAGTCTCGCCTGAAGTCAAATTTTTCTTTTCATTTTTCTTTAAATAAAATATATAAGGTTGGGGAAAAAGTTTCTTCGCATTTTTTAAGATAATTCAAAACATTTTTTAATACAGTTTATTTAAATTTAACTAAAGTTCGTATGTACCATTTTGTTCGATAACCTTTTGCCATCTTGTAGGTAGGGACATGATCCTATAAAAATTTTGGGACTTCTCATCAAAATACCGCGACAAGTGGATTTGGCAGTCCTCTCGTGATGTTAACCTAACATTGCATAAAGAATTCTGAAGAGACCGAAACACGTACATAATTTTTTTAATCTACCCCCATCCTCTTTAAAAAAGGGAGTGAAATGGGCTTTCCGCAGTGTTCAAGGTGGAAAGCCAAAAATTGATAGGCGGCCTAATAATAAGTATGTATAAATAAATAAAAATATATTTATTGACAAAATCTCTTTTTAAATGATGGTGGTTGAGACTTCCCAGTAAGTTATCAATGATACTTGTGTTGGGAATGACTCGCTACTTCCCATTAGTAATTTTGTTTAGTTCATAGAATTTTGGCTTCGTTGATTATTATTAATATAAACATATTGTTATTAGGTACCTTTGTACAAATTCAAAGAGATATATATGAAGTCTATTTCAGGTTGAGATCTATGACACAAGTTGATATTGCATCATTCACAATAAAAACTGATTATTATATAGGTACTAAGCAGTTTGATTTAAAAGTTCAATCCCTTTCTTTGATGAATGTAGTGAGTATTTACAAATTACGTGGCGTATCCTCTTTTCTCCTCTTACCGGGGACGATGGCACTTGATTTGTGTCATCTGGCCCGGTAAGCAAAGCATATCACCGGCAGTGCCGGATTAGCCATATAGCAGGAGGCAGCAATTGCTACGGGCCCCGCGCATAGGGCGGCACCGCGCCTGTGCCCAAAAAAAATTGTTTTCGATTCCTTTTCGTAAATGTTATTTTATTTACATACTAAATTTCAGTAGGCAATGTAACTCTAGGGCCCCTTGGTCGCATTTGCTACGGGCCCCGCACCGGCTTTATCTGTCACTGATCACCGGGCCAGTTAAAACTTTTTTTTCCCATGTGGCCCGGTGCCGGGCCAAGTCACCGGGCCAGATGGGATACAGCCGCCTCAAGTACTGAGTGTCAAATAGAATCGAAATAAGTGCAATAATAAGAGGATATTTTAACAATATCGCAGGGTTTTTCAGTAAGTAAAAACTGTTTCGGGGTCAGTTGTAAATTGTCTACTTTAATCTCAATATCTAAAACTTCAGTTCAGTTAGGTGAGCGACTGACCATCGAATAATAAAACCTTGACGTGTTTCAGTCTGATAATATTGCAAAATCTCCATCTATACTTATTCTAGTTTCATACACACTATTTTTTTTATTTCTTTTCCTTTGGGCTATAAGATAAATAATTTTGATTTTCGGAAAATACCCTTAAGACAATAGAAAAATATTTCAAAGTTTTTTCACCTCGAAACATTTTTTTTTGTGAAATCGCGCTAGGATTCTTTTGCAATATAGAGACTAATGAATTTACATCTCCCAAAATAGAGGTACCTACTTTTTGACCGACTTCATTAAGGCTAATCGTTAAATGTTTTGTATTCAACAAACTTTCGTAAGGCAAAATCATTTTAATCAGACAATAACTCTAATATTTCAAACCAATAACCGATAGATTAATATCAAACAGATAACAACTTTTACAATTTCGGTCTCAGCTGTCTGCTAAACCAGTGTAAAGAAAATTTTATTATTTTTATGTTTATTTCAGAATCTGTTGATAAATATGAAATTTTGACATGTTAACTTAAAATATTTAGTTTTATTCTGTAGGGATGTACGTACCATTTATATTTTAATTTTTTTTAGTAAATTATCTCAATTAATATGGATCTAGAAGATGACATGTATAAATTAGTAGCTACAAATCACGTCTCGGTATGACCAACTAACCAAAATTCTTTCATAAAGAAATCATTGCGTACCCACCTACTTACTTAATTTTATGAATAAAAAAATTGATCACAAAATGTCTTTTCCTAAATCGTAGTGGTCATTACCTACGATCTTTAGTAGGGGAGCTCAGGATGCTATTTTTGTATTTATTCGAGCGCGTCAGGTTAAGATATGGGAAATAGGTACCTTGCACTGTAATTACCTCCACTAAATTTAAAGTTTGTATATATAGAGCAGCGTCCGAAGGGTAGCCCTTAAAACAATACAAAAGGTCGCTACGGTCTTACTCATCTTCCGAATCGTCTGAATTTTGGATAGGAGCGTTATTTGGGCACGTTTTACACCCTCTCAGAATATCTGACACGCTTTTGACTCATGACGTTGATGCCGTGCCCTTTTACAAAAACATTTGATTCTTTCAAAAATTAAGGTGAAACTTTACTCAATAATGTCAGATATTAAGAGAGGCTGTAAAGTGAATCCAATCAAAGCTCCCATCTAAAATTATGACGATTTGGATGTGAGGCAAGCTCGTTGCGGAAGCCCTAAGAGTTCGGCCCTTTATTGAAATCTTAGATTTGGTGGAGGTACTGAGCAGGATGCGAAGTATCTCCTATATATCTTAATCTGACGCGCTGGAGTAAATTAAAAAATTGTTAGGGCTCTTACTACTTACTACTTATTCCGGATTTAGATTTAATATGAGACTTATCGTTAAGCATGTTCATTTGTTACTTCGTGAGAATTTTTTGTATATTTATTTTATGTCATGTCATAGTAGCAAACAACTAGTTTACATTGATGGTAAGAAATACTGTCGCCTAAAAACATCTAGATGATACAAGATATATATAAATGTTGATGTTTTGCCATTTCTGAGGCCTAAGGTGTTATGGCCTCTCGGAAATTACGGGGCCATACATTATGTAATAGAAATTGATACATAATTAAATACCATAGTGATCGTTTTATTCTTTATAACATGTTATATGATCATAATGTTGAATTTGCTTAAATGCTTTAGTATGCTGAACCATAATTTTGATATAACTAATTAGTATCTTGACATATCAATCTAACATGACGCATATGCAGTTATGCAGGATGTTGATATCTCATTCATTCTTTCAATACGTCATTTTACAAGCTCTGGGTAATTGTTTATTCTATTTATAAACAAGAGGAACTGTAATAGACGCCACAAGAAAATTCTCCCACGAAGATTTTGAAATAGTGACATTCACTTAAATTAGATGTATAGGACCTACTATTTTATAAGACAAAAAATCTAATAAATCTTCAATAAGAACCGACAACAAAAATAGAATATTCAGAAATGTAGAAGAAGTCTTCATAAAAGGTAAAGGCTTCAATTCAGACACTTTCATCTTTTCAAAGTAGGTATTTAAGTGCACAATAGTTACATGTCCACAATTAGTTTGTGGATTCCTATTTTAAGATAAATATATATTGAGTAGAGTAAGTTATATGTATAAAATCGAGAATTCAATCGAAAGAAAAAAGTATAGAGCTCTACATTTCGAAATTAAACCAGTGATGTTTTAAGCTTAAAACATAACATATTAACTACATCTTTAACCACTAAACGTACTAACCAAACTTCCACTGCAAATGGAAACTAATATTTTTATAGTTTAAGTAGGTATGAATGTGCGTAGGTAAGAGTGTAATATCTATTGAGAACCACTTATAATATAGTTAATTAAAGGTAATCGTTTAGTTCTCACAATAGAGATAATTAATCTAATTTCAATCACAAAGCAAATTATCACAATGACTAAGTAATTAAGTACTAATTATGACTTTTTGTCCGACAAAGTACTTACATTGTAGAGCTTTAAAATTATAATCCGAAGTTAACTAAATGCGAATTATTAATACAGTCATGAGCTTTAATAATTTATCAAATATCTCTGAAGCTTACAAACAAATTTACTATTATATAGCTCTTTTAGATGATAAAATTAAAGCATTTACCGATTACGGAATGATCTTCAATTTTCCGTTCAAACCATACTGTGTTTCTGTCTCACCTGTTGTTTCTATACATATACATTAGGTATGTATGCTGCTTACCTTATTGATGATGTTTATTAGGCATTTAGAATGTTTTGTAATTTTAATTAGGGTATTACTTACTCAAAGATTAAAGAGGGATTAGATGTTAATTGTTTTTGTTGTATAGCAGAGATAAATATTGTACACACAGTTAACGTTAAATTTATAATCGATAAATTAACTTATTTACAATTCATGAATTTAATTCTAACTAGCTACAGTACTAACTTCAGGGATCTATACCTATTTCTTACATTAAAAATATTTTATTAAATTATCTAAATCATTCCCGAAAATTGAAAGGTATGTCTTAATTTCATTTATTTAATTAGCATGCTATTTCATTGACGGTTTCATTCATAAAATTTACGTCATTAATTTGCCAAATTTTAATTCGGCCTTCTAAGTTACGAAGCATATTGGTTGTGACGGATGGACAGACACACAGACAAACGATTTATCCTAGAATAAAACATCATTTTTTGCTGTAGAGGATGGAACCCTAAAAATACGGCATGGGGTAGGGTTAATATGATCGACAATTTAAATGTAGCGCTAGCTCTAAATTTTTTGTCTGAAGTGAAATATATTGTTGACCAGAATTTACCATAAAAATAATATTTTTTTGATCATTTAACATTCTTTACTTTTTCTGCAAACGAATGCTAATATTTTCATAGTTAGTTTACGGTACATTGACTAATTAATTATTTACTATTGAGAGTAACTTAATTAAGGACATTTTTTGAAGGTCTAATCTGGCTTTGAAATACAGGGTTAATTGAAATTAGCGCATCACCTCTCTACATCAATCCCTACAACATTTGTTCTATGACTTTATAAAATTCATATATAGGTATTAAAATTTAAGTTTTCCCATATATATATTTTTTACTATTAAACCTTTTTTTGTTTATTTTTATGGGTTATTTATCAAGTTTTTATTTGTAAAAAGTCATAGAATAAATGTTGTTGGGATTGATGTAGAGAAGCTGTCTACAAGAGTCGATGCGCTAATTTACATTAACCCTGTATATTTTTTCATGTATCTACCTACCTTTGAAATATATTGTATAAAAGTAGATATAGTAGGTAAATGGTGTAACAAAATTTAGTATATAATTGTATTTTTAGGCATTATTTATTGCATCATTAATATTCAGACTCTATCTGTTTACTCCATACATTCAATATGTGAAATAATCAGCCATATCTTGCTTTATTCTGGTCATAGTAATTTTACAGATCGGTGTATAACGGTGCTAACTGGTCTTAGAATAAGAAACACATGGCGTGAGTGCTGCAAACTACATAACTTTTCCCGCGCTTTCGTAAGTTCACGTTTAGACTAAATTTCACTACTTACCTAGTAGGTACATATTTCGATAGTCCCATTAACAGTATAAGCAAACCCACTTATCATTTATTTATTTAGTTTAAACTTTATTTTTACTTTAGATATCTTACTCGTTAATAATATCGTAGTCGTTATTATTATCGCCTGAACTAATTTTAGGTTACTCTACTGAAAGAACTTTCTTTTTGCAGGTTTGAGACCCATTGAATTAGTTTTTTTGTAAGTTAAATTTAACTTTACACACATAGATCTAATCTTGATTAGATGCTTTGTCTTCGTGTAACCGCTAAGATAGGTTTTCTCTTCCAAAAGTGTTGCAGAAAAACGTTCAAAATAAGGTTTCATAAATTTATTGCATTATTGCCAACCATAAATCATGTTTTATTCTAGTAATAGTAGTAGTTTAACTGGTTCACTGGATATGAAACATATGAGTGCCAACTATACCTACAACTTTTCCCGCGGGTTAGTAAGTTCACGTTTTTTCTAAAGTGTTTAGGTTTCTAGTTAGTAAAATTTTGATTTACAAAGCGTAAAACAAATAATACATCCAATGAGGGACTCTTTAGCATATTGATTTCACTGACATTTTTCGATTGTTTGAATTAATGATATGATATTATTATAACTTTAATAACTTTAATTTGGCTTGTTAAATTTGTAGAAAGAACTGTAAAAAGTTTTTGATTTAAGATTTATGACTGTGAAATAAAAGAGCATAGTGTGTTTGAATATATTGTGGCGTGGCCCGTCTCGTGTAAATGCTCCACGTCGACCCGTTGGTGGAGCGGCCAACCAATTGCTTGCTGTGTAGGTTCACCATGGATTTGTATGCACTATCTGGATACTATTAATTGTTGTGTAGATACTATTTAGTACCTAGTATTTACTATGCACTTTTGAATAACTTTTATGTTTGTATACCTACAGTAGTTGTTGTGGTAGGTCTTCTGTTCAAAAAGTCTCAGAAAACTTTCAAAATTCAACTAAGCAAATTATTTTCTGATATTTAGTTTGCCTTTTCACTATGATTCAGAGCAGTTATTGCCTTTGATTGCTTAACATTAGTTAACTAAGTATTTTTTATAAGCTACGAGATACCTATATTAATAAAGATACACATAAAAGATTTTTGAAAATATTAAGAAGATCCCAAACGCATTTTTATGTACAGTACCTTCTATCTATTTATAACCAAGCTCAGTACTACGAAGAAATAGATGCCAATCTAAGTAAAGTTAGCTAAAAAACAGATATGCAGTAGGTATATAGGTAAGCTATATACTGCATACCTTTCCATTATGGTACGGTTACCAGTGGGGGAGGGGAGGGAGGGGAAAAAGGGGAGATGTAACCATCTCCCCTCCCCCTTATTTAGTATGGAAATTAAAAAATATATATTTCAAGAACTGTGCATTTGCGCGATTTGAAACTTCGCAAAACGCTTTCTATTTACGAGTGCTATCTACAAAAAAAAAAATGGACTTCCTAAACCTTGTACCATAGTGGAATTAACAGCCTACACCGTTTGTAATGTCATCAGTGCCAAACTTTATCTTATGTGTGTACAAACTTTTAAAAACGAGCTGTCGAATAAATGAATGTTATAGTGTCCCCGTTTCTAATCGACACTCATGGTTAACCTAGTAGAGTGTCAACAATGCGCCCACTCTCCAGCGCTCCCCTAAATCCATGGCTTTTTGTAGCAACGTACTCATGCTTGTGTAGATTTCACCCGAACACATTTAAGGAACATAGAAACTTACCTAAAATTCAATTTTCAATAGTTTAAGTAATCCAATCGTGAACACTCGGGTCACCGCATTATAGAGAACTGGTTTCACTGACACTTTTAATTGCCACTTAACAACTCATTCCGTTTGATATAATTAAGCAGGTCACTGCACACATTGATATCACAATATCGGTAGGTATCACAGAACACAAAAGACCGGTTCCTCCGAAGTGGGTGCGAGTACGCGGTGTTTACAGTGGCCGCGTAGGTGATGTGTAACTGCCTAACTGGACAGGCAAGTAGAGTGACGCATACGTTGTATCGCGACGCACTCGGCAGCGGCACTGGCGCGAGTTGCGACGGCGGGGAGCGAGGGGCAGCCGCAGCTCGAACTTGCCCGACTGCCTTCTCTATCTCTTTTCCATGCGCGTGCGACTCGTGCGTCGGGGCCACGTTTGCCTCTCGCCATAAAAGCGTTGCCAGTTCTACAATGTTTTTTGTTTTGTGTTGACTCTGTTGACGCTTTTAAATGAGGGACCATAAAATAGAAACGTACTTCGTCGAATAATTTAGGAGGGTATTGACAGAAGGGACTGATTCTTAAGCGTCCTGATATAAAGAATCTTAGATAAGTTAAAGTTATACTGATACAAAAAAACAGATTCCATTAATAATATAGTAGGTACTTGACTCTACGTAGATGTAGAGCAAGTTTTTTCGACTACTGCTATTTAATTAATACTAATATCAAGACAAGTGAAACGAAGTTAGTAGTTATAAAACAGTGTCTAAAGTTAAAGTTTCTGTTGAAGCAACCAGGAAGAAAATAATTCGTTCGAATCGATTTAACGTTAACAAGACTTCATGTAGAGATTTTGATATACCTAAACACCTAATACCTACCTACGAAACGAATTTTATTTATTATTTTGTACAACGGCACATTTAAACAATCTGAGCATTGCATTTAAATTTGAGAAAGTTTGTAAGTAGGTACACGTTTGGTAGGTACCTAAAACCAGAATAAAGCGTAGTGTTGCGCTAGCACCGTATTTCCTTTTCCTTATCTCACTGAAGGAGGGTTGCCACCTTTTGGGGATTATCGGGACAATCGGATGGACATCAGAGACAGTCGGATGTCGGTCTAATTTAGGTCATCAAAGAGATTACAGGCAAAAATTAGCCTTTTTGTATTTATCGGTATTTACTTTATTACCTTCCGAGTACCTAACGATTTCTGATATTTGGTCTTTTCATTGTCATTAGTGAAATTACACGCTCAACCTAAGTATTTGAAAGAAGTACACTCAAAGCACGATACAAGACCCAGTAATGCGTTAAACTCCTGTTTCTTTTAAGTTTTTAATACATGTATTGTACCTACTTACCCATTTTTTAATCAAATCCTTCTTCCGAATCAAAGTTCAACGTAAAATAATTAAAAAGCTCAGAGAAAAAGTATACGTTCCGCGAGATAATTCAAATTGAGCGATTGTCACATGTCAACAAAAATCGGGACAATATTTATAGGCGATCAGGACCCGATTGCGATACCATCGCAATCGGGACTGTCCCGGTAAAATCGAGACGGGTGGTAACTCTGCACTGAAGTAAGAGCAGCAAACGAGACACTGTGATCTCAGATTTCTTCGTCGAGCGAAGTTTGTGTCAGGTGCTACCACATTGGTTTTATACCTGCGCTGCAGGACTGCTATTATTATTTATTTTTTTGTCGGTTTTCATAAATCTTCCTCAGCGCGTTAAACAGCAGTTACCCCATAAAGATTATGTACTATCGTCTACGACATCTATCATTATTGCTTAGATTTTTTAATTAATAACGTAGGTACCTATACTTCCACATATATAATATGATATTTAAAATTATTCTTGACTTTTCTAAGTATCGTGATCTATGAAGGTAATTAGATAAGATATTAGTAACGAAATATGTCCTCAAAAGGGCCAGAAGCCAGGCAGAGCTATCAAATATAAAAAAAGAACATGCTAATTCGATCGCTGTTCCTTGCGATGTGTGAAAGGAATATAAATCGTCACAAAGGCAGGCAGACGTTGTTTTTAATAGGTAAACCTACCTACGTGTTTAAAAGCGCAATATGGAGTGTGATGTTGTTAATTTAATATACGTAGGTTATATCAATCAAATATAACCTACGTATATTTTTACAATTCAGCATTTTTAAAGAGACCACAATCCCATCTAATTTAACATAAAATATCTGTATGATTTTAGAGAGTTTCATGCATTTTCCCGATAATTCTCTTGTAAATTACCTAAATTAGTAACATTTTAGCTTAAGTGGTCTCGGGTTATCGTATTATTTATATTACCTTGTTTTAGAACCCATTCAGGTAGGAAATATTTAGCTAATTAACTGTCCTAACTGCCCGTGTGTCAGTAAGTACCAAGCTAAAGCAACATGGTCTGGCGACTAAAGCAAGTACCTACATTATGTATTGCAGCAGTGTATTTGGTAATTAGATAACGAGTATTATGATTATGAGACGGCTGAGGGAGCTTGTGGCAGGCCAAACATAACGTTATCCAAGCGCTCTGTGGGCGGTCCGCAGTCACTTTACCTAATTAAGGCTCTGTGTTACTACAGAATTATAGTTGTGATGTATTCCTGGATATATTTCATCATATATCCCTATTATCATTTGCTAATTTGTTAACGATACAACGAATATTGCTTTTGCGAAAACTAATATAACTTTTGCTATTCAACGAATTTGGACGTGAACAATAAAATACAATTAAACTGATACATTCATTTTATTTAAATATAAAAGTAATTTAAGTCATTACAACTAAATATTCTATTTGTTGCGTGGAACAAAGTTATATTTTTATTTGAGTTAAGTACTTTCCAAACAGTTCTCTCATCAAACTGACTTCTGACTTTGTAATTATCGAAATGGGAAAAAATGTTCAAACAAAAATATTCCGAATTATCTAATCAAAACATCTACAAAAGTTTATTAGACCGTACCTACATGAATCATCAAAGTGAACTATTATAAAACGCGGTTCCATTAATACCGAACGTCATTTTGTTATTCGGTGAATTTTCGGTAATTGGACATTATTCTACGAATGTGAATTCGTAGTTTTTAATAACTATTATTTTTTAAAATTTAAATCAATATATTATATATTGAAATTGCGTTGAACGTGAGATTAAAAGTAAAATTATCGGCAGCGCAGGGATAAGCCTTTGATAGTCCATTAGGGTTAGTCAATTCCATCTTGTCATTGCCGTCAATGGGCTAGTATGGCCACCAAAACTCACCGAGAACAAACTCTATAAGTTATAGGAACAGGCTCTATATGTATATTTTGTTTAGTTAAAAGAGCTTGATGAAAGACAGGCTGACATCGCAATTTAAGTACTCGTATATATCAAACTGAAAGGTCACTCACTCATCCCGAAATCTCATGAAATATAATATGTAAGTGCTAGGACTTTCAAATGTTTCTCGGGGGTTCTTTTTAGGGCGTAGGTGCTCACTAAGACAGTATTTTACGAAATTTGACCCTGAATTGAATTTTTTGAAATTTTTGGTTGTTTTTGGGGTTGATGGTTTGTAGGAAATTTCTTTACTACAAGTGCTAGGAGTCTCAAATTTACATAGGTAGTGTTTCTATTTAGGACGTAGGTGCTACCTAAGACTTAGGGAATTTGCGAAATTCAAATTCTAAGGGTGCGTTTTAGGGGTATATACCTAGTATGTACGAAACAGATACAGCAGGGTCGGTTAAAGGGAAAGTAACCGCAAATTTCGCAACCCAATAGATTGGTAGTAGTAATGTAAGTAACTTTGCACCCGTGCGAAGCTGGAGCGGGTTGGCAGTAATATTATAGCTACGTGTGTAATTGAATGCTGTTGGACGGAACTCTACAAAAAAAAGAATCCTAAATACTATGAATAAACAAATTCATATTTATATATTATTTTATAAATATACAACATGTAACGGGAATAATGCACACTATTTTACACCCCGATTAGAAAATCGAATTATAATCATAATACATGAACTGAAATCACATGTTTATGTTTTTAATATTTTTATTTAAGAAATAAGTTGTCCTCAATTTGTACGAACAGTATGCACACCCTATGCATACTTACCATACTTCTACCTACGGTCGCATATAAAACACAAACCTACTCACACACACATACACACACTGTCGCAATGTGATGTAACGTAACTTGCGTACCCTTATTTAACACTCGCTAGTAATAGATTAATTTACACAATTTTATTTATAAAATTATTATATAAAGTAAAAAGCTTGCCTCATCGAGTTCTAATAAGCTTGTTGGGACTAGCATTTTATTTTGAATAGACGTTCGTCTCATTTTCATTTGTATTGACTGTTCACCAAATGGGTGACCATAATTTCCTTAATTGTAATTAATTTTGGGACAACATATTACCTATATCAAAATGCCTGAAATCGATTCGGTTATCGATTCTGAACAAACTAGTTTCGGGTTGTACATTTAATCCTGTTACACGTTGTATATTTTTTATTAATTGACGACTCTACATCTCTACATACATACCATTATGTAGATTATGCGTACTAAGTATTTTGTCTCTATATAAATAAATTTACTTTTCTAGGTTCACTTTTTGTAGTAAGTAGGTACGTAACATGATATCTTATATCTTAAATTTTAATATTGGTTGAGGAAAACTGGGACATCGTTGGAACTATACTAAGATTTCAAAATTTAGTAATAAGGTTTTTTTGAAATGATTAGGCATATTAAGAACAAAAAAAGCCTTTAACAGTATTACGTATCATTTTAGACCAATAAGTCTACTCAGTGTACTAGTATACTGATAACGATAACATCTCTATGGTCCATTCAAATAAACTCGCCACACATGGTAAACATCCCTCGGTCACAAATTACGATATTCCGGAACAATTACACACTGCAATTAATTGCAACAGTAGTTTAAAATACATTATTATATTACACATTGATTTCCACGAATAACAGTGCAAATTCACTTAGGATATTACATTAATTTACAATTTTCGTAATTACTCCTTTCCACAGATTATACAAACTGTGTACGAGTTTGACGTTCAGTTATAGGGATAGGATTCAATTAACAAAACAAGTATAGAGAACTGAATGTTATCCGATGTATGATGATTATAAAATTTATTTAAATTCTTTGCAGGATATATGAAAAAAAAAAAAATTTATTTAAAAAATCTTCGTTGTTTAAAATACAGGTAATGCATTAAATATTTCAAAAGAAAGTATAAGATTTTTTAATGGATGTATATCATTTACTCTTAAGGACCTAGATTACTCAATGATTCACATCACAATTTCGGTACGCCATATTTGTTTACCCTTTTTGCTAAGTTTATTTGAATGGATTAACGTCAGCTTTACTTCAGTTAATATTATAAGCGGAGCTAATTTATTTTATGAAACCTTTTGCGAATGATATTGCTGCAGTATAAATATATGTTAACCAGCCTGTTCGCCATATTTATGACTTAACTAGCTGTGCCCGCGACTTCCGCCACGTGAAAATTTACGATTGTTCAGTATCTTCCCGGACGAAGTCGTGGGCGCAGCTAGTATAAAAGCTAAAGCTAGCCTAATTTACTCCTTATTACGTCAGCTATACAAAGACAGACAGACAAAAATTGTAAAAAATGTTGTTTTGGTATATGTACCGAGTATATATATAGAGAGAGATATGTATACTGTATGATTGTTTGCCATTTCATTAAATAAAAAAGTAAGAAATAATACCAAGCCACCGAGCTTGATTTTTGCATATCTATTCATTCGATATAAAAAGGTAGATAGGTATTCTGAGTATGAGTGTAGTGAATTTAACGATTTATTGGTTGTCTTTAGGAAAATCTATCGTAAAAGATAAGCAAAAAGAGGTCGAGCGGAGATGTGCGATACGCGACGCAGGTAGCGTGGCGATGAGCTTGGGACGCCCCGCGGTCGACCCTCATTTAACATCTGTCTACGTACTCTCCTGGCTCATGCGGGTGGGGAATGAGGGTAAACAACACTATTTATTATATTTTAATAGTTAAACTTTATAACTGTTACATTTACATAAAATAGGTTTATACAATTTACGAATTTATCAATGCTAACGTGGCGGATTTTGTAGTAGATATCTATTAATTTTAAACTTTTTAATTGTCCGATAAAACAACGTAATTTTAGTAACTTATTATAATCTAAGTCTACTTTTTGTCTTATATCTAAATTTATTCCCTCAATCTCACAGTCGTAATGATTTTACAACAGAAGGTCAACTATACACAACTTAAGCTCACGCTGTGACAATTTTGAGATTTCTTGTTTAATATTTTGTTGTTTTTGCCTTGCCTTGATAATTGTTCGTTGATTTCACAACTAATCAATGTTTTAAATAAAAGTCATTGTACATTTATATAAAAATCTTGTGTCTCAGTATCGGTATGATATCAAACTACTCCTAAACGGCTTTAAGATAGATTTGAGAATATGCGGGGGTTCTCGGGATAACTAGTATTTTGATAATATGCAGCAAAGAAGTATTACCTACTAGATGAAACATTATTCTTTATTCTATGCAGAAACAATATCGAATGAGCGACTAAAGAGATAAATAGATACTTTATACATTCCTACGATGCGAATGTAGAGGCTCAGGAATACCAAGACTGACTTACCTTGACAAAGTAAGTCGAGTACTGTCTGAAGATGGGGTCACAATGTCTTAAGAATCGGTATGCATGAATGAAGAGAATGATGAATTATGAATATACTTAGAAGAAGCACGGGAGGTGTGCAAGAAACGGCGATTTGGCTTCCCACACTCTTTGCCTATCTCTTAAGGGACTTGGACTGAAGATACATACATACATAGGTACTTGCTGGTAAATTTATAGCGACCTACTATTACTTATAAGTAGGTATATAGATTTAACCCGCACCACCTGTTCCCGCACTGTGTTCAAACGACGGAACAAATAAAATGTTAACAATCTCAGCCAAAAACTTCGTGTGAAAGCAAATTTTAAGCGAATCCATTCAAGAAATTAAAGAATTAAAACGTTAATCCAAAGTGGATATCACGTTTGAGTAGTTATATTTCAGGTCGAAATTAAAGAATTAAAACGTTAATCCAAAGTGGATATCACGTTTGAGTAGTTATATTTCAGGTCGAAATTACGCTATCTGATATGAAACGGTTTACAATCTCGCCGGAGCCTATTTGCATATCAGCAGCGGGTGCGAGTGTGGTTAGAACGTACCTACAGACTAGGGGACAATATATTTCAACCAAAGACGACGTCGCTATCTCCTACTTTTATACAGAATACTACGAAGAAAGGCACAGAGAACTGGCGGGTTGCCATTTCTGTATAAATATTTTAAATGGAATAGTTGCAGTTTGTCTCGGATATGTGAGTGTGTTGTTATTGTTATTGCACATATTGTTTACACTGCTAGGCGACACAATTAGGAAGAGTGTGATCATATTTTTGTTTCGCATACGTTTTATTGTCTATGTCACGAATAGGTAGTTAATTTCATGTTTTTTTTAATGTAATGGAATTGGCAAACAAGCATGTAGTTCACATTGATGTTAAGTGATTGCTACAGCCTATAGACACCCATACAAAGACCAAGGTCAAAATGCTGATGCGTTACCACTCTTGAGGCCTAAGGTGTTATGCCTCTGTGCCGGAAAATACAGGGCCGTACATTACGACCTGACCGGAACACGATAGTGCTGAACACTACCATTCAGCGGCAAGTATTAGGTAATGCGGTGGTGCCTACGCCCGCGAGCTCCGATGCTGGAGGTCTACCACCAGTAAAAATTAATTATATACGAAATTGATGAACAGGCATGCAGTTTACATCGATGTTAAGCTATAGGTAACTGCAGCCCACACACAAACCAGTGGTCAAAATGCAGATCCGTTGCCACCCCAGAGTCCTTAGTTGTGGTCACTGTGAGAGTTATTACGGGGCCATATTACATTACCATCTAACCGAAACGCGATAGTGCTGAACACTATCTTTTGGCAGCAGATAAATAGGAAGATCACTTTAACCATATAAAGCTAGCAATAAAATTACTCATAAAAGCTAATTTAATATATTATAATCTAATATATATTATAATATATAATCTATATTTAATATATTAATAAACACGTGAAAGTAACTCATTTTGTCTTTCTGTTACACTTTCACCATCAAACTCAGTCGATAGTGATGAAATTTATCATGTAGGTAGTTTGAATCTTAAATAAGGGCAGAATACGTTTTATGCCAAAATCAAGTAGACAACAATCAAAGTTGCGAGAAACAGTTAATTACACATATTGTTGTTACTATAGTCAATAAAATATATTATTGCCCAAAAGAAGGGTTTCAATCCTCCAAATACACTTATCAAAATAGTTTTCACAGTAAGATGCAATATCAGTTGGCGATAAGGCTAAAAAAGTAGTTATCGTGGGCGAAAGTGGGCTAGTAAGGGTAAGGAGATATCAGCGAGATGGGCTTTGCTAACGACATCGACCGACGTTTCGGCAGGGAACACCCCCGGCTACATCTTTTCTACAGTCCTTACAGATAAGCGCATCGCACCATTTGTCATTACCATCCCACGTCTTGCGCTCAAATTAAGAACTTTTACCTCGAGATAAAAGTTGAATGCGGAATTAATTTCAAGAGGATTAAAGAGGTATCTGATTATAGTGGTATACGGGTGTTGAGAGGTGTCTTTTAAAGATTAATCTTTGTTTTTATTATTCTATTTAAATTTAGGTGCATGTTTATGTCTAATACAAGAGGGAGATAGAAAACATGTTTTAGAGTATTAAACGTATTAAAGTTTTCAACTTTCATATGTTACCATATTTGTTTATGTGGTAGAATCTGACTTATATACCTAATGATGGTTATTGAAATTATTTTCAAAGATCCCTGACCTATTTAATTTTGTAAAGGTTTGATATTTATGTAATAAATGACACAATAAATCACCTAACCGAACGAATACAAAATAAAACATGAAGATTTTTTGTTCAAACTTTTTGTAATATTTTGCATTAATAATGACGATATTATTCTGATGGCTTAAATTTGACATAAATTTAATTTTTGACAATTTTTGTATGCTATTTACAAGGTCGAACTAGATAGTAACAATATAATGAGTAGTTCGTCGAAACAAGACAACGCAAAATAGTTACAGCGAAAACTGTGCGACGGGCGTTTTTCTCTCCAATCCTTCCAATATTTTTCCAGTTTGCGTTGGCCCTTAATTTTCTACAAAGAGAAAAAATAATAGCTTCGTTTTATCGGAGTTGCTTCAAATGAATTTTAAATTTATCTGTAATATTCTGTTCGATGTTCACTTGATTGGATTTTTGTTGTTTAAAATAGGTGGTTAACATTTTTGATTCGAAAATGGATACCAATGTTCTTAACGCTTACATTTGTGAAGTAGTATAATTTAAATAGGGTTTAAATACTTTGTAAATTAACCGTTTATGCCAGATAATGTATTCACAGAATGTAGGATGATGTACGCGGTTTAAATGGGCCTGTGTTGGGATATTACAGGTGCAGCACAATGTGGCCCTCGGCACCGGCGATCTAATTCTAAACAAATGCAAATTGTGCGCTGCTCGCTGGACATCCGCTTAATGACCGGTCATTGTGTTCCAAGCGCTAATAGCCGCGTAATTGGTACCAGTACCAGAGCACGAGGTCAGGAGCGGTCATCTCCACCTGGTTCTTACTTCATCTGCGTCCCTTCACGTATCGTATGTCGGCCGTAACATTCAATTATGCATGTGATTAAATCCCGTCTCAGGTTTCATAACACCTACGCTTGTTTGCTGGAATAATAGGTTATCTTATGTAGAACGATGTTTATAGCTGTGGAATTGTATTGTGAATTATTAAAGTATCGTCTTATAAATAACTCTTGTGAGTAACAACTCTTGTGAGATAGGTGTTTTTTTTATAAATAATGAAAGTAGACAATTAGCTGTCTAGGACTAAGATGCTTAGTGCTAAAGATTAGAGAGCAGTAGGTATATAGCGTACATTAACATGTAAATGGACATGTTCTAATTGAACACTAACATTTAACAGCTTAGATAGGTAATGCGCTGATGCCTGTGCCCATTTAGCATCGCCTCTAGGACTCTATCAACAGGATTATTGTAATAATATCATAAATATGTATCACAAAATTCTTGAAAACGATAATTACTGGACGCTATTATGCCAACTCAAATGGCAGTTTAACAAGAATCTTAAAAATATTTTCAAGCCAGCAAATCATGACCAATGTGGACGAAATTTTCCAGTATTAATAGATATGACGGTCCAGTTGCGGCGTATAATTTGGTAGGAATGTAGATAATAGCGGAGTAGGTGTCAGGCCCGGCTCGCGTGTCAGCTGATTTGTCCTTGTGCGCAGGAAGTGGTTCGTTGGCTGACCGACCCGTGGCGCGTCGCTACCGACATTGACTCTACGACACTCTACGTACTACTTATGCAGATTTGTTCCATTCATTTCGGTATCTGACTGAATCTATCTATATAAATAGAGTGAAATGTCGATGGTTGTATCTTCGGGACAAAACTTTTTTTGGACTAAGGTAGACAGCTGGTCTCGAGACGGCACTAGGTAGTCTATTTCACCGAGCAATTGGGGAACGCAAAAGGCTCTCAGCCTAATTTGATTTACACAATTGCCTAGGGGAGACCCCGATTGGGTCGGAACCCCGTCTTAGGGCGCTGTGCTCCACATAAGACATGGCATGCAATCAGGGGCGGTGGAATTTTTGCTGTGGACTTGGGTTGGTGGTAACCTCTATAACTACCACGCAGGTCATGCTAGGATCAGGACCCTGTTTTGATTTAACCGATTACCGAATCAGTGAATGACATCAAGTGATAGATATCATAGACTTTGCAGTTTACACAATATCGTTACATTAAGATGTCGTTGTACCCTTAATATTTCTAAATTTTGTAAAAACCATAACCAGTCCCTTTTGAGTGTTCAATACCTGTCTGAAGTCAAATTTTTGATTAAATTTTTTCTTAAATTTGTATATTCACTCGCATGTGATACTGAGAAAAATAAAAAAAAATGGAATTAAAAATAGTGTTTATATTTGGCTACTTATTTGGTTAATTTGCAAATAAAGTATTGATGGGTTGGTGCCTAAGAATTGACCTCGATGCAAATTCTCGATTCAGTATCTAAAACTGTAAATACTTTTCTAATTTATTCGTATTCAAAATAAACCACCGGATCGATTTCGACGTTAACTTTGAGTTTAGGGATATCTACTAGTTCTAGTAAGAGCTTTAACTATTATGAACAATAGACCAGAATACCATAAAGACAGAATGTTACAAAAGTGTAAGATAGACGACATGTACCCGAGTTTCGGTTTTACTCTTGCGTATAAAAGCTAGATATCGCGAACTTGAAAATTGTGGAACAGAATGACATGATATATATCTCTGGAATCCCGGCTCGTGCGCGACCGTACTAAATTTGCTCGCATTCAAAAGGGTGTGTCGTCCGGATGTACTCAAGATGCTACAATTAAAGTGATGGTGACGTCATACGGCAGCTCCCACGCCAAACGCGGCACCTTCATCATGACAATTGACTTGCACTGGCCCGACCTCTGATTAGCTTGTGTCGCTAAATTGAGAATAATTACGTCTACTCATTACACAAAAATCGCTTTCAAAGACTTGGAAATAACTGGCTGTAGAAGTGTTTGATTGTGTTTATGACAGCTTAGATTTATTATTGGACCAGTACCTGGTGCTGTGATAGCATCATAACATATAGTTCTCCGGCTTTGCTAGGTAATAACATATCAAACATTTGTAAAAATCTACTACCATCATAAAAACGTAAAATAAAACATAAAATACTTTATTTGCAATTGTAGTTCCTGTAAGATCTCGAGATATGTCGACGATTTCCGCCGGCACAGGAACAAACTGCGTAAAATCAATGGTAAGCTTTGAGTGTGAGAAAATAAAACTGAATGAGTCGTCGGTGGTCGTGAGATTTTTGTACAATAAGAGTTTGACTTCGAAGGTGAGTCGACGAACTGAAATTCCCACAAGAAATGTTTATTTGTCGGGAATTGCTTTGTGTCAACGATAAAAACAGTGTTACTTACTAATCAGCTAGGACAAGTGAGATAAGGACAATAGGGTATTTTATTCACACGTGGGGTACAATGCACCAGTGCTCTGCGCCGAGATTTCGCACGATGTGTTTACTGGTAGTTAAGTTCACATAGGGTTGTTAGGTCTGCAGTCATTCGCAACAAGAACATCCAGTATTGTTTGAGTTGAATCTCGTCTCGCTGTCTCAACATTACTTAAACATTGTCCCAAGTGTTGTAATTACATATCTGTTTGCTAAGGGCAAGATGTTCCTACATACAGAGTTACAATACAAGAGTCAATTTATCATTAATTGACTCTTGTATTTTTATATTGGCCAACTTTCAATCAAAATTTACCTTGCAGTTTATAGAATACCTGTTGCCCGCGGCTTCGCCTGCGTGGATGTCGTTTTATAAATAACTAAGCAGCCTATGTTCTTTCTCAAAATCAGCTCTATGTCTGTACCAAATTTCATTAAAATCGGTTCAGTCGGTTGGACGTGAAAAGGTAATAGACAGACAGACAGACAGAGTTACTTTCGCATTTATAATATTAGTAGGGAATAGAGAATTAGTAGGGATTCTTAATCTGAGTATGTAACATCTTCTAGTACTTCACGGAGATAAAAGGTTCAGCAGTCATGGCCTCTAATGTATCTAATGAGGGTGCGCTTTATTCCTGTTACTCGTTTTATAATAAGCTATCGGTGTAGTCATTGTTACGGATACATGACATATTCTTATTTACTTTTAAACCTAAGAAAGTTATTATTTTATCTGTGAGTGCTGAAATAATGCAACTACCTACTAAATATGTTATATTTACATCCATACATATACATACTAAGCAGTAGCGTGCATTTCGTGTCGGCAGAACAGGCAGAGCCTACCTCGCGGTAGGATTGGATTGAGGTATTTGTTTTCTTTACAATACATTTACTTTGCACGAATAAAACCTTTAACTTCGTAAATATATATATTTTATATAAGTACGGGTTACAGTTTTTTTAATAAGGTAGTGAAGTGAGCTCTACCTGTTTGATTTGCCTACATGCAAGGTACACCACAGCTGCTAAGGTTCATGTAGTTATGTGTTATACATGTACAACAGAACTATAATAATATGCTACTCTATTGGCGACACATTATAATACTTACCGTGTGTAGTCCCATTTATGTAGTAAATATGTAGTTAAAATTGCAGTATCATTGCACTACTAAATGCGGCGCCAAATTATGCATTTAATGAATAAACAAAAATGATAATAGGTGTATTAATATGTATCACAATACGATCAATAGATACTTATTGAGTCCGAATACAAATTTGTTCGTGTGAAATTAGTATTACAATGCTGTTAATGATTATGGCTTCAGAACTTTTATGATCACAGTACCGTTTCAGACAGACTACACACGTGACTACGTTTCTATTGTATTCGTAATTTTCTACATATGAATACATGGGCATCCTGTATACGTTGTCCTTTTGTGGCGTTCTGCCGTTTCGCGATGTTTCACATTTGTGTCAGCCAAACGGCGGATATCCGTAATGAGATCACATTGCAAAATTACAAAGAAGTGTGAAATGTTACGTTTAAAATAATCATACTTAATTATTGTATAATACAGACAAATCCTTTTACCATACTGCAGGACGCGGAGGGGGGATTCGTTATACTGAATAATTTACCAGAGTATAACCTACATGTTCGTTTTCCTTAGACTGTGATTTTACTGTATACCTACCTTAAGATTTTCATTTTAAGGCAAGGATTACCCAAAAAATTTAAGGTAAGTCTCTAATAATAATAAATTGAACATCTCGTAGCTCTATCAAAAGATGATGAATCGATTTTAGTATGGAATAGGTATTTTGTAGTAAATTGCTGGTAGGTACTTATATTTGTCGTGTTTGTTTTACTGATTTTGTATTATTTGATAGTGGATATTGTGATTTGTGTACTATGACAATCTAGTAAGCGAAATATAAAACGTGTATCAAATTAATATTTATATCCGACGAAGCCATATGGCCACAAACAATCAACAACGTAGGCGTACGACAGACAATATGTCTCCGATCTTTTAAATGTATATCACTACATTTATAATATTTTGTACGTTGTATTTAAAATAGTAACATCGCGTTTGCTTACCTCCACGATGAATGTATGCATTTAAATGTATCTTCACGCCAAGTCCCTAACGGGGTAGGTCGGGAGTGTGGAGCGCCAGATATCCATGCGGTGATACTTATCAAAAGTATTATTACTTAATCACAACAAAAGTCCCAAAACGAATAAACGTAGTAGTAACCTATATATATAATTATATGTGGAACAACATTTTTCAACACAGCACCGTACGTTATGATATTCAGTGAAGCTGTAAAAAATAAATTGCAGCAGTGGTTAGCGCACGGGAGAGAATACAGAATACTGAACAAACTGATTTTTTATTAACGTCTATTGTTCCTAACATTCAGGTTATGTGGTTTTCTTCGATCAAACCTAATTGTAAATGATAGTTTTTGATTTAATGCCAAACATGATTATTTATCATTCAATAGTGAGGATGAAGCATAGATTAACAAAAAGGATAAAAGTTTTTAGAAAAAATATTGTTAATATTTCATGTATTTAATTCGAATTTAACTTCTAATTAACAGGTATTTATGTACGTACAATATTACGGCTGATAATTACGCTACCTACATAACAGAGAATTATGAAATTAGCGAATCAAACCACAAGAATTTCGCGAGAAATATGAGTTAACCCGAAAACCACTACATGTTAATTAAATACTTGTTTTGAGCATACCTAGCGGCAAATGACAAAAGGTAATGAAATAAGGAAATTAAGAAAACGAAATAAAATTCTTCGAATCGTAGATACTTAGTAAGTTTACCAGGTGAAATATACAGATGTAATTAACGAAGAAACTGTAAACCAATACGACTTCCCATAAAAACTGCAGCAAGTCCACAGCAAATTCTAAACAATATGGAATGTGCACCTGCTCTTTATAATACGTCTGATGTTGCATTCAATTCTTATAATAACTATTTCAAAGCACTCACATTTTTATGCTGTCTGCATAATGCTAAAATTAAAACAACTCAACGAATTGACGGTTGAACACTTCATTATTTTGAAGGAAAGAAATGTTTATTATTTCGTATAGGTAAAATTTTACAACCGTTTTCCTATATATAATATAGTGGATATTGAAATGTAGCACCGGAAGACCAGAACAGACCAGTCCCCACCATCAATTTATCATTTTAAATCCTAAATGAATCCAAATAGGGACCGAAAATTTAAAGATTTCTGTGGCTGGTTTGCTAAGTATAATATATTAACAAATTCGTGGAACGTCCAAAACAAGCCGGCAGAGATTTGCGTTTCCTTATGAGTATAGGGAATTTGTGGGCGTGTGTTTAGAAGTTTCGAGCATTCACTAGTTTATACTTCCCGGGACCGAAATAATCCACAATCGTCTGCGTCCGTTATTGAACACTGAGTATGAGTTTGCTGGAATCAAACAGGCCATGCATGTTTTAAAAATAACAAGCGTATCGTTCGTCTTTGGTTTGATTTAGGATTTTTTATATTTTGATTTCATATTTTACTGTATTCTTACAATCTTTTTCAGGGATTCCGTATTCTACAAGGAACTCTTATAGATTCGCCATGTCCATCCTCCATCCGTCTGTCCGCAGCTATGCGGACTGACGGATCCGAGATTCTTAATAGAAAGCTATGATTTGCATGAATATATATAGGTACATATTAATTACGCCGACAAAGTGATGCAATAAAGAGAAAAATGTATTTTTTAGAATATTGTACATCCCCTACATGTAAAGTGGGGATGCAATTTTTTTTCACGCGCATACCATCGGGCTACCATTGTATAAGATGAGCTTTATACCTATTTAACAAACGATCGGTTTGTAAAATATGTAGCTTAAATATTTTTCGCAGCTAAACGGTGCGGTGGTGTTTCGACATGAGACAGAAATCATAGTGATAGTAGGAACACATAAGGAAAACTATCACGGCTAAGTAGGTATAATCAACAACTTTACTAGTAATAGTCGATCAAATTATAGTACCTATAATGTATCTACTTGAAAAAACAGAATTCTACATTGTGCGTTTTTCGAGACGCACTTAACCAGTTTTTTCTATCTAGTTATAGAGCAGCTCAAATAGAAACAGAAACAGGCAATTTTAATCATTTATCTGTGACGCACAGCACAATGTAATCCTATGGTCGGATCGTCGCAATCGTCGCCCGTCGTCGGAAGTAAGGACCGGTTCTAGGCATTCCTATAAATCCTTTAACGCACCATTACGCAGCAAAGTTCACTGTCATCGTTAGTAGTTCTTGTTTTTTAAAAATAAAACTATAACGAAGTACATGTTGCCGGTGGCTTCGCTCGCTAGCTTTTGAAGGATGAAGAGTTGAATGATGACAAGAACACTCAAGTTTTTATTTTATGTTTAGTAGGTAGGTAATAAAATGTTTAGTAGGTATGTTTACTCCTTCGGTGACTTAGTGGTAGTTGAGCAATAATACCTGCTAACCGTAAAGTGCTGAGTATGAGAAATGTGACCTATCCTCTAATAAAGTACCGCCTTCACACGGGTGCAATATAATAGGTACAAATGGGAACATTATGGATCTTTTTATTGCCAATATTTTGATCAAATTCTGTTTAGTGGTGTTCAGGCGATACGTCTATTTAAGTAGAAAAACACAATAATAAAAATAAAGTCTTTGTCTCAATCGATCATAAACCCATAAATGTAGTGTGATACGGCATTATTTTGACATTAGGTACGGACGTGAACTCAATATACATACGTTGTATTGCATGTTTCATCTCTTTATCTGAATGTTATTGGTCACACTATTGTAAGGTTAAGGGCACGTGTGTGTTAATTTATAGATATCTATACACGTATCATGTTGCGTGACCTATCAGTCGCTTTGTTCACAACAACCGTAACATTTGTAATTATCTCTCGTAACAAGAACTCGATTATAGTAGATGTGATTGTTACAAACAACAATGTATCGGATTGAAATCGATTTTGCATGTTTATATGTGCTTGTGGGTCCAAATAATAAAAGCATCAGCATACCTACCTACTTAACATTTGATAATTATGTATCAAAGTGTTGAAAATATTTTAAGTGTGTTAACAAATGTTAACAGATTTCGGTATCGCATGTTACACGAAACCATATTTCAATCATGTAGCAATGGTTTTGTTATTTTTAAATAGAATTTAATGTACTTTTAATGTTTGTTATAGAGCCTATTAGCCGAATAGTCGTTGTTAGTGTAGTGCAACAGTTGAAAATTGCGCGAGACAATGGAATCTCATTGTCCACTAGGTTAGCAAAAATCTCGTTTAACATTATTTGAATGTCACGTAGCGTGTTAATTTGTGATGTACCGAATGTCTGTTTTCGAAATACGAATATCTGCTAGCGCATATACGCGTACCTACACGAATTGATGTGAATATTGAC
The DNA here is from genome assembly GCA_036365455.1 of Macrosoma leucophasiata. Taxonomy (NCBI): domain Eukaryota; kingdom Metazoa; phylum Arthropoda; class Insecta; order Lepidoptera; family Hedylidae; genus Macrosoma; species Macrosoma leucophasiata. Next base: position 12,387,943 of record JAWQUS010000009.1, on the reverse strand, counting down.
AATGGTGATAATGAGTACCAACAAATTAATAGATTCGTTTTGGAATGTAACAAAATTATATTAAAAGTATGGGAAGGATTATGGATGGAGTTAGAGGTACAAAACGAGTAAAAAAAACAAATTGATACTTCTTTTTTTATTACACTATGCCGCATCTTCCACCCTGAAGTTCACATTTGCAAAATATTCGTATCAATTTTGACGAATACGAATGCAAATGTAAAAAAACATACGAACATCTACGCAGCAAATAAATACGAATGCGATACTCTATGCTTTTACTGATGGTAGAGCACCACTGCCGCTTAATGGTAGTGTTAAGCACTATCGTGTTCCGATCAGGTGGTAATGTACGGCCCTGTAATTTCCGCCACAGAGGCATAACACCTTAGACCTCAGGAGTGGTAACGCGTCTGCATTTTGACGTCTGGTCTTTTTGTAGGTGTCTATAGGCTGCAGTCAACACTTAACATCAATGTGAACTGCATGCTTGTTTGCCTATTTCATTACATAAAAGAAAATGTACACGTAACATATCGTATCACTGCAATATATTATCCGATTTTTTGTTTACCTAGTTAGTTTATGTATTCTGCAAAAAAATTAAAACAACATTTACATGTATAACGTTGCAAGTGTTGCAATTATTATATATACTTTATAAGCAAAATTTCAGTGGGAAAAAAAAAATACGCTTACACTCACATACGCTTACACTTTAGATAGGTATTCATTGTTAAAAATAGGCACAGTTAAGTCTTTAACTGAGTGTGAAAATTTATCAAATTTTGAAAAAAATGTTTCCGTATACCTAAAAAAGCAAAAGCTCGTTGTAAAAAAGGATGAAATAAAATGTAAGTGTTGAAAACACCAACAAGTAATTACGTACCTACTCGTATAGTAGGTAGGTATGTAACAAATGAAACCAATGTTCTTTGAATTTATCTACTTTAATAAAATTATTCTAGGAAAGAGGTTGACTAAAATAAGTAGATACCTGCTTTCTGAGTTATCCAGTCCACTGACTTTTCAGTTTGTTGAAATTGAAACTAATTGAATAATGTTGATTGTATAAGCAATTACTAAAATTTTACTAATGTTTATGAGATGTTTGTCACAATTGTATTAACTTTGTTGTTGATTACTTATAGAGTTACTCATAACATTACCTAAAACTTGTTTTAGTAAATAGAGTAAATACCTATTAGATTCTATACCTACATATTATATGTTAGTCAATGCAGATATTGTCTCGGAAAAAAAAATTACAACGATTAGTCTTTTGAAAAGTGGAATTCGAATTTCAAATATTTAATTTTAATAGTGTTAATTGGAGTGTATGTTTCGAGAAATCCGAGAACGGTCCACAAATCAAAATGAGTAGGAGCAATTGTCAACAGACAAACAAAAAATATTGTTACGTTTGTAGTAAAGCAGTAGGAAATTGAAACTTCCAAACTTCGGCAAGATATTGAAAACGAAAATACACGTGAATTCCATCCCGCTGTTATTGAATGAACGACGGAAGCTTTTCACCAAGTGGCGGTACAAATTGTTGATTACAAAAGAGCAGCAATTGAGACGTCAGAGGCGCAGGAAATGCCAAGATTGAAACTTATGTGCCCGGCTGGCCAATAATATATTAAAGGCGCGTCGGTCACTGGTAAAAGTTTGTAGAGTTAAGGCACTAGCTCATGAAACAATCACAAAAAAATCGGACTAATCGCGACCCGCGGCCCGAAGGAAGCACGGTAATATCACACCGCAGGCACTCCGCCAAAATTCCATACACGCGCTTGATTTGGTCTCTATTACACAGGCATCAATCAGTGATGTGTATTTACACGTGCACCTGTGGCCGTAGCACGTAGAAAATACCAACCGTCACCCATAAGAGGGAAGGAGATTGGGTGAGGCGGGGAAATCGGGCGTGACGTCGAAGTGTCCATTCTATACGTAGTATTATTACATATTCTCTGGCAATATTATCTACAGTGTTTTTGACTCAGCCCTATTCTTGAAATAACGTACGTACGTAACAAACACGAGCTAGGGCTGCCCGCCTTCAGTAATTTAACTACATCTGTATCTAAGTTCACATCAACCGTTCGTTATTGTGGCGCAATCACAAGACTGTTGTGTACCGAGCTAGTACGAGTGTGTACCGAACTACGAGACGCGTAGGTGAAACTCGCGTGCCGTTCCTGTATACACAGAAGACAATACCGTAGACAACATTACCGTGCCCGAAGTCTACTTCGCCGCTGTCACCTCATCCGTGCCGCGACTCTACCCAATGAGCGTACTGCCATTTATTCATAAATCGAAACTATTGCAATCTCACGCCTCGATACCACCTAGAATCTTGATCATGTGAGAGATGTCCCTTAGTGTATAGCATGAGATCGAGATGATGATATCTATACATTACACTCAAGACCAGAATAACATTTATGATGAAACTAAAAAGATGTGATATTTTGGTAAGTATATGAGGTTCTCTATATCGTTTTACACTGTTTTAGGAAATTAATACTGCAGACTATAAGCATCTACTTCAAACTAGAGATCTAGCGCACTTGTATTAACAATATCACAGAGGAAAAACAACTTAAGCCTCAGGAGTGGCAACACATTTTCATATTGGCCTCCGGTTTTTGTATACATGTTTAAAGGCAGTTATTATTTATGTTTGCCATCATTACATAAAAATAACTGAACTGAACTGGCTACAAGTTTGTTTGTTTGTTATGTTTTTAATATAGATACAAGTGCGTTCACATAAAGATAATTTAGTATCGGCGTACCCTTTGATATCTGCATGATTCAATAGAACTGGACCAATTCGATTGCAGTCGTTGTGTTTTGTATAAAACGATAATTATATGTAACTAGCTGTTGCCCGCGGCTTCGCCCGCGTTTATTTTAACCTGAATTTTCTTTGCTATAAACCTCACGGAGCCCGAGACCTTTCCAACGAATGCAAAATCGTGGAGATCGGTTAGTGCGTTCTGGAGTTATAGCGTCAGGAAGGAAAACCCGACTTATTTTTATATAATAGACTACGTTACGCTACAAAATAGCTTTGCATAATTTGCTATAAGTGTCAATGAAATTATACATCGTTCATGTAAAACGTAACTTCACGCTTGTATGCATTGAAGGGGTAGGCAAATATAAATTCATTACTTCAAGTCATAGAGCAACACGGGCCACCGGCCGCGGCGGACCAGAGGCGAGTAGCCATAGCGCTTATTACCGATGCAAACAGTCTGTCATTTTTTTCGGGGCAAATGCTTGTGACACACACAAACTACAAAAATCGTGTATTATTACGAAACTCACATCTTGACTTAAACAAAATACATAAACAATTTCACGCACACATTTAAACATCTAGGCGACAGGCATGTGACCACTTGGGCTTGTACTTTGACAGAGGGGAAAGCCTGTATATGGCTACTCTCCTCCGGTGCGCCGAGGCCGGTGGCCCGTGTTGCTCTATGCTTCAAGTATAGATAGGTGTCTACTTTTATAAAAAAGCTATGTAACTTTCATGTTATTTTGTATCTGAAGCATGGGAGGTGTGTAAGGACCGGGATATCTGGAGCTCCATACTCTTTTCTTTTCCCGTAAGGATAGATACAAAATGTATTTATCTTCATGCCAGTAGACACAGAAATTTAAATAAATGGTTACCTTTGTAATGTAATAATATAAACATATTCAATATGTATCTAGCTATATAGAAAAAACTTTATATAAAGGCGTTGCGAAACATAATCTAACAATGTCTAACAACAATCTTCCACAAAAAATATGTTCCAGTGAAAGTTGCGGAATACAATTGGATGTAACAAGAAATGGCTTCCGCCTATTGTTTGTAAGTGATTCATTCCAGTTATCATGAAAGCATAAATAATGCAGTTTTTTCATAATATCATAGATAATACAGAAACATTTAATGCGCTATTACGATTTTTACTGTACATATTTATTTATTTTGTCTAGAAATCTCTTGAGTAAATTTAGTTTTAAATTTGAGGTTGTTTTCAAGTTCTTGAAGGCGTAGGTATCATCAGGGTCGGATTGGGTAGAAGGGCCTGTGTGACTCGGTGGTTCCTCCTATGCCTGGCGCCTCGGCCTAAGACTGGGTAGTAGGCCCGGGCCTAAGACTGGGTTGTAGGCCCGGGCCTACGACAGATGCTTGCGGTGAGCCGTATAAATGTTGTGATGCCCTCTTAGCATTCGGGATGAATACCATACCATAGTCCAAGCAAAACTACTAAGAAAATTAAAACAAGATCTTGATGGTTAATGATAATGGTAATAAATAAGGTAGATATAAATACCAATAGTCCATGGATTTATTTGACTAAACTTTATGTAAGTCAGGAGGTACATGCCTACGTAATAGATAAATCGTGAACCATTGTACTTCTATGATTAAACATCGCGATGAGCTAGATTTCGACACAGTAGATGATGTAGGATGATAAGTATAACAGTGATCAAAGTTCCGCCTGGGCGTCGCCTGTGCGGTGAAAGTGAGGGTCATCAGTTATTGTTGGTGACCGCCGACCGTTACCCAGCACCCAATAGGCCTGAATCCGCATATGACACGACACACTTTCATTTTGATTAACACATAACACGACGATTGAGTGAATAAGCATTCCGTTAAGAAATCCTGGTCGTATACTCATCAATCACTATAAGATCGATGCTTTGAGGAAAATGGTATTGCAATATATTTTTTTGGTGCTATATGGACTATCAACGATAAAGAAGTTAGTAAAACTGAAGATTATTTTTAACACGTCAATAGTTGTAGTTAACGAGTTCTGTTTTTTGTTTAAGTTACACTGTTGATATTTCCTATGAGATGTCACGACTTCTCGTGGGATTAAAGCGTAAAGGCGTGGGCCGAACTCATGTTGGAGATAGTTGTTGAGACAGGAAGTGTGAACTGAGTTTATAGTTATGAAATACCAGGGATATTCCATTATATCAACTCTGTTACCACAAATGCGGAAAACATATTAGTACCGTTATTCGCCAGGTTATAAATACCGGGCAACCGTCGCATGTGGTCTTGAGCTTGCAATATCAACTAGCGTAACTGTTCTTAATTAACTTAATTCCTACATGGTAATTAAAAAATAAGTCTAGGCGAAATACGACGTAATATAATAATACATATCAATTAGTCTAACATTCATAAGTTTTGTTTTGTCGTCATGAATAATTTATTTGTCTTAATTTAAAGTTAAGAAAAGCCATTTATAGGTACCTTTATTTCGATTTTCAATAGTAGTACCTACCCGGTCAGTTAGAAAAAAGCTCATATTTCAATTATTATTTAACAGTTTTAATTTTACAACAGTAGATATTTTTGTAGCTCTTTTGTAGGTTTCGAATGATGTTCTTCCTTTGAGACATAAAATAATAAAAATCGAGTGATAATTAAAACAACAGTAGTAGTACGAGTATGTAATGTAATTGGTAATACACTGAATAAGGACTTATAAAACTTCTTATCTATGTTATTAAATGTTCATAGTAGGTATTTCAAGTTGAATACGAATATGGATAAATGTATCATTCTATCTCTATCTACGTAATCTATCAATCTCACATATTGTTAGCAATGCTTTCCTCAGAGTGATGAATGATTCTACCAATGCTGTTACTAAAGGAAGGAATATATTGGTCGTGAGCCGCGTGACCTCACGAATCTCCAGAAAATTTCGAATCCATTTGTAGCGTACGTGCGTGAAACTATGTTCCAACTGATATTACCTATTTCCCAAAGGGAAGGTAAAATCCTGCGCGTTACTTTAGGTTGTTACTTACTTAATAAATAAATAAGATTTAGAAACTTACTTTTATAGAGTGAGTTTATTAATATATTTTTGCCGTTTTATGTAAATTGTATTCGATGTTCCCTTTACACGAGCGTTATAAATAGAGGAGACGGAACTACAGTGAAGGAGTACGTCTAACATTGTTAGATCCAACGGACTCTCTTGAGCAGTGGCCCGCGGAGAAGGGAAGTGGCAGCGAGACACGCTTCCTGCTCTCCAATATACATTACATTGCACAATACTCACAATATAGGTATATATATTGACAAAGATACGCCTCTCTGATAACTATCTCAAAGGTCTTACTTACAAATTGTAATTGGCTAACTTAGCAATTTATTAACAAAAGAAGTTGTGAGCATTTCTAATCAATATTAAAAAAATAAGCAGATTCAAGTATCTAAGTGAACCTCTACAAGAAAAGCTTGATTTTTGGATGAAATGAATATACCTATTATATCTTAAATAATGAGTAAGTACCTATAGTATTGTTTGCATATTGTATTTTTTTTTGTTTTAGCTTAACACCTGATTCTCGCCCATGTTTGCACGTGAATGGAATGGATGCCTAAATGTACATGAAGATACCTAAGGCAACAGAAATTCTGCTAATGCATACAATCCACTTTATCATACGGAATTATATTCGAAAATAAATTAGTTGCTATGTTTTAAAATATTACGAACAAAATTAAGTGTGATTTATAGTAATTTTATTTGTTTCTTCAAATTAAAAAGATGTTTGACCTTTCATTCTTTATCGTATATTAATGTCAATTCGTGATCGCTTGATATCATTAACGCTGTTGTGACATTAATAGTAATTGTCAATGTCTTAATTATGTTGATAATGTTTTAAATTCCAAATATCTTTTCTTTAATATAATAGAAGAAATACGTAATATTTATTTATAATAATATAGTTATATTTACACCATTAAATCTCAATTTAATTTGCAATACCTTATTAAAGTTTTTTACATTCTACATTAGGTATATATTTGCGAGTTGTGTCAATCATCCCTATCCCTGCACATCCCTAGCTAGTCCGTAATAGTCCTTTGTTCTATAATAAAATAAATAAAGAACCACAGATTTATTCTCTTCCTCTGCAGAAATTAAAACAGAAATGCAAAGACTGGCTTCTAACTTTAACGCACGAAGACACAGAACGCCTTTTGATGAAACCAATTGTTTAATTACTCAACACGAAAACACAAACACACACACACACACACACACACACGGTCGATTAGTACCTACTCACAAACTTGTAAAGTCAACTTAAGTGTGGCAGTTTTCCTTTTAATTTCGATATAAGGACCAACTATTGCCATAACGTTTGAATTTCTAACAACAACCGTTTAGTTGGTAGAGGGCGGACACTTGACACTGACGAAAATTGGCACTTTAAAGCTTAATAAGTTAACTGAATCGAAAATTTTTGAAAAACCTATCCAACAATATCCTACATTACATATAAAACGAAAAATAAAACATATTATCCGCGCGTTACATGTAGGGAAGGTACCCTATATAAGAAAATCTCATGTTTTTATTCTACCACTTTGTCGGCGTGATTAAGATGTATACTTGTGCCAAATTTCTCAAGTCTCTAGTATCAATAGTATTTGCGCTAAAGCGCAGACGGACAGACAGACAGACATACAGATGGACATGGCGAAACTATAAGGGTTCCTTGTTTACTACGGAACCCTAAAAATGGCAATTCTTAAATGAAATCGCAATAATAAAGACGTCATGGTACGGACCAGAGCTAAAAGCTCAGTAGGTACGAATACTCTGGTAAAAACAAAACAATACCGCTTTAACAGAACGTAAAAAGAGGGATCCGCATAAATCTGAAGAGAGACAGTGGAGGTCGGCACGGGACGAGTCAGAACAAAGTAATGAACTAATTACATTACAGTTACACGCTAGACTAGATTTAAAGGTAACGAATAAGCAACTGTATGTTGCCCTCGGGTATACAGTTCTTACATGGGCCTTATCAAACTACTCTCTTGACAATTTCTTTATTGTTCGCTCAAAACTATTGTAGGGTGATGTCATGTTTCTTCCAGATATATTTTTAAACTGGATTAAGTACTTACTTTCGTTGATATCTATTTTATGATATATACTCGTACATAGCATCGTACCTACTTGAAATAAGAACATGAAAATGATTATTTACGTTATAATAGTTAATATATAACAAGAAAAATAAAATAAGAACCACTACCATTTGAGAATTTAATACTTTTAAATTCTCAAATGGTACTTAGGTATTTCTAGCGTTCAATGTAATTACATTTATTTTATTTTATATTCTTTGTTGCAACGTTATCTTGATGACTCCTGTGCATTATTCATACAGGCACAGTTAACGACAGATTAATGACATTATATGCCTAAACATATACCTAGAGGTGGCTTTAGCTTATTTTGTCACTTACTACGAGTATTTAGGTACTGTATGAAAATTTGGACGGTTGGTTTAGTCTCTATTTCATAGCTAGGTAAATATGAGTTGTATTTGAATTACCTAACTACTTACAAGAGACAGGCTCTTGTAATAAAATCACAGAATGAAATGGAAATGCGTTTTATAATCAACTAGCTGACCCAATAAACTTCGTATTGCCTCACAATGAAATAATGTGTCAAAGGTTTGATAGAGACGGACTATTTGTATGGGAAAATGAAATTGGGGTTTTTACTATTTCTCTTCAATTTCTTCATATTTTCTTACCTTTTAACCTTCCCTGGACTTCCAAAAATCATTCAAAACCAAAATTAGCCAAATCGGTCCATCCGTTCTCGAGTTTTAGCGAGACTAACGAACAGCAATTGATTTTTTTAGGTATAGATTAAGAACAAATTACCGTACGTCAAATCGTAGATTGACATAATTGAAATAATATTTCAAACATTCCCGAGCACGATAGAGAACGATTAGATACAAATTCATAGGAATTATGAGAATATCACAACATCGCAACGGCACCGTACAACTGATTCTGTTAATTAAAAATGCGGGTACGATTCCCATTATTCTGTTCTTGGTACTGATTCACATATTATGATTGGGATCCAAGGTCGTTACTGCACATTGATAAGCTTGCAGTATTTCATTAGCTCGGTGCAATGAGGCACAAATTGGTCGACGCAATCGCGCCGAGCCGACCGAATCTCATTAACAGCCCAGATTGATAGCCCCTGAAAATGTTTCAAATTATTTCACGCTACATTAATATTGAATATTCACGACGTCGATGTTATCGAACCTCTACTTATTATCTATATTTGTTAAATATTTCTAATTAAAGCTCGCTTACTATATCTACCTTATACCTACAAGGTGCTTGAGATTTTGTGAAGTAATACAGTTTCGTTTTTTTAAGTGTAACAACCATGACATGCACAAAATTACTACAGACTCACTTTCAGATATAAGACGTGACATAAAATCATCATATATAAATAAAAATGAATCGCAAAATGTGTTGCTAAACACAAAACTCGAGAACGGCTGAACTGATGATTTTGATTTAGATGATGTTTTTATTGCGTTTGATGAAGCCTGAGGGAGGTTCTAATGAATAGAAAAAACGTAAAAAGTACGAGCAAAATGATAAAACCAACACATTATTCTCAGAAAGGTGTCAAACAGGGTGATACGCTCTTTCCCAAATTATTCACTAGCACATTGCAAGAAATATTTCACCACCTTACTACGAGTATCATAGCTTAGCAGGGGCATAGATATCGTAGGGAAAATCTAAATAATCTTCGTTTTGCTGATGGTTTAATTCTTTTTTCCGAGAAAGCTGTGGAACTCAAACAAATTCTTTAAGATCTGACGCTTTGGGGTTGGACTTCAAATGAATCAGTCCAAAACTAAATAACCAATAGCACGAGATATAGGGTCGGTGTGTTTTTGGACCAGTTAGTTTACTTCGAAAACAGACAAACCAAGGAAGTTGACCGGAGGGTTAACAACGCCTGGAAGAGATATTGGTACGTGAAGCACTTTATGAAGGGAGATCATCCGCTATCCCTTAAGCGGAAACTGATCGTTATGTGCCTCCAGCCTGTCCTAACATAAGAGGCTCAAATATGATCTCACTGACTGATGCCCAGAACTTCGAACTCAAAGCTTTAGCAGACAGCTAAAGCTAAAGCTGAAAACAAAAAAGTCGGTATGAAGTTCCCCGTTAGTAACTTAACAATATTATAGAATCTATAAAAATGACTTCATTTAAATATTGGAATGCATCCCCGCAATAATTTATGCAAACAAACGTGCAGTCCACATTGATTGTAAGTGAATACCCTTTAAGCCTTTTACCTTTAAGCAACCAGCCGTTCCTTTTTAGCCCAAAGATATTTTGTCTTTGTTATGCCCCGCAAGGTATTGTCTAATTTGCTTTATTAAATTAATAAACATATACCCCCCTATTCATAAACGTATCTTAGCTAGTGTTGCTAATCTCTCCTTTGTCTTTTTCTATCCTGCACATTTAACAATGCAACTGGCAAAGACAAAGCATTCTATAGCTAAAACGTATCTAATGCACGTTTATGAATAAGGGGGTTAATATAAATTTCACATAATTTATATTATGTTTATTTAAACTTTCTACGATCTATCGTCTCCATATAAATAAATAAGCTACGCTCGTCTCATTATACAACACTCCTCCAAACAAGCAGTAAGAATGCTTAAAAAGGGGTTAGTACCTATCTCCAGTGTTTTCACTTCACGTAGGTTCATGAGTAGATACTAAAATTATGTAGGTGCATAGGTACTACATAATTACATAATTTGCAGGCATTTTTTACATGCACGACAAGTTAGAAAAAAAAAACAAATAAATAATGCCTAAACGATTTACATTAGCAGCAATATACCTTTCAATAGAATGGCCCAATAACATTTCCAATCACTAAAAAAAAAAAACAAAAAAAAGTACAAACTATCTCCATCAAATATCTCATCTACTTGCCGTCATGATACGTGTGCTTCACGAAATGGTATGGAGTCACGTACTGACTAGTTATCTCATCTCAAGTCAAAATTCATGTGGAGTCAACGATCTCACAGTCCTAAACACCATCGCTCGTGGCGGTACATCAAATATTCGAACTCAATTTAAATAGCTAACGGTTTGTTACGCAAGGGAACAACGCAACGCAGCCCGCAGTGCGTGAAGTCCATTTGATCACATGCACTGCACCGAACGGGTTCCACTCCGCCCCACTACATAAACACTGTGTAAGTACAACCACGTCGAATTATTTTATGTATTCATAAAATAAAATACGTATTTGGACAGGCTGTAACGAAATCGCAATTAAAACTTTTATTAAACACGAAAACAGTCCAGATCTTACAAAATGACAAAATATCTAATAAGGAGGCCAGTCAACTTTCAAACAGTCTACATTATTACAATCAATTTAATTAGCTCCTTACAAGGTATCGTGTTATGTAAAACGACAAATTCTATTCGTAGCTAGTAAAAGACTCGAATTCGCATTAAAATAAAGTTTTCAAGGAAATAGCCCTCAAAGTTTTTATAGAAATCAAAGTAAAAGATCAAGTTGAAAAATAGACGTGCCTCGTAGGGGAGCTATTTGAAAAGAGACCCACCGCATTATGGGCATTTCTATAAACTACCTTTACCTTAATTGATGGTTTACCAAACGTATGTGCAAGAATGTTGTTCTTGCGGATTTATTTTGCCCGGCATGTTAAATTCTTCAAATATGCATGAAAGCTAACGACACGCATCGGTCAGTTAATTGCTATTAGTATAACTAGTATTAAGTGTATTTGTGCGACAAATTACTACCAATACTTATAAGAGATTTTTTTTTTTTTTTTTTATGTAATAAAAGTGGCAAACAAGCATGCAGTTCACATTGATGTTAAGTGACGACTGCAGCCTATAGACAACCACACAATGACCAGAGGTCAAAATGCAGATGCGCTGCCACTCTTGAGACATTAGGTGTTATGCCTCTGTGCCGGAAATTACAGGGCCGTACATTACCACCTGACCGGAACACGATAGTGATGAACACTACCATTTAGCGGCAAGTATATTAGGTAATGCGGTGGTGCCTACGCCCGCGAGCTCCGTCACTGGAGCTCTACCACCAGTAGAATTGATGATGATGATGAAAAAGATTGGTTCCACAAGCTAACGGTTTTGATCAAACATTGAATAATTACGTGGAGCAATCTAACATTGATAAATAACTAATATTTAAAAGATTTTGCGTAAACCTTCAGTAATTATTTAATGTCTCTTAGCATTTTGTTAATTTCTGTTCTTGAGTCATTATAAAAAATCTATTGCGGCTACCGATGCAAAAAAGAAGTCTTATTCTGTGTGTCAAAACGATGTTGTATGGCTATAACTAGTCTCTGTACCAAACAAACGCTCGCAACTCGTAGCATTTTTTATTTTATTTAGGGTGTTAAAAATCTTGCGACATTGATTTGCAACCGTGTTTACTTCAGACTGTTCTTGAATTGGCGCTTCATTTTAACAGTTTCGCAAGAATTCAATAAGATATTCTATATCCTGCAATTATACTTTTTGCAATTCACTTCGAATAAATATTTATTATACACAAGATCAACTTAGTGTCAGATACTCAGAATATCAGTCGTAGAAAAATATATTTTGAATACCCCACCCACTTTGTGTTTCTGTTCTAACGTATTAAGCAAAGATTAAGTTTCCGTTATGTTTATATCCAGCAAAAATGTACATAATAATATGACTTTTCTTTGCTATTGCAGTAAAGTCCTCCACTGTGTCCCCGTAGAATTTAATTCCGTGCGTATTTCTAACATTTTCTATTGCTGCTCAGCTGCTATTGGTCGTGATGTGATGTTATCCTATACATTTTTTCAATTTAAATCAATAATAGTATCTATCTAATACCTGAGTTTAGCGCATTCAACCGAATAAACAAACTCAAACTTCACCTTCATAAAACCTCATCATATCAGCCATAAGACGTCCACTGCTGAACATAGGCCTCCCTATGCATAGGCCTCCCATAAAACCTATTAGTAAAAAATTAAAAATTAATAAAATTTTGTTGTTTATTGTGAAAATGTTTATTTAGGAACATTACAACAGTTGTGTACAAATTTATAGAAAAGATGAATACCTGCAAAAGTTGGAAACTGTCGCAGATACCATCGCCTACCTCGAAACATTGAGTTCTGAATAGTTCTGATTTTAACACAATAGAATAAATTTTAATTTCTAACTAGACTAAGCTACAAAAAAAGAACATGTTATACCAGATTTTTGAGACATATAAAAAAATATGATAAAAAATCTTAATGTGTATAATAAAAGTATAAGTGTGTGTGTGTTTGTTTCTGTGTGTAATGTATTTTACTCGAATTTTTTAAATAACTCCATAGAAAATATTTATTTATTTTTTCATTACATGAATCAAACCTAAAAACTAGGAAACCCCACTTTGCGCGGGGCCCGACACGCACTTGACCGGTTTTTTTTGTTTCATATAGTTTATAGGACAGTGCGTATGAAGAAATGGGATAAAACTAATAGCTATTCAAATTAGGTTGGTAATACCTAAAGATGCTTGTACGCCCGCTGTATAGCTTTCAAAATTTATTGATCTGTTTATCACTATATGTATGTATGTATGTATCTTCACGCCAAGTCCCTTACGGGGTAGAGAGAGAGAGTGTGGAGCCCCAGATATCTTGGTCCTTTCCTGACACACTTGCCGTACTTTTTCTATATTCATCATTCTCTTCATACAAGCACGCGGATTCCTAATCATAAGACTTTATCACTGTAATACATAATTAGGTAAGTATATTGAATTTGTAGTCTGTGATTAGAAAAACACGATCTATGATGTATGTTTTTGATTTCTATCAAACGTAGTTGATGAGTATGTAGGTACTTATGTACTTTTCCTAACACACAAAAATATAATTTCCATCAATTTGATAAGACAATACAGATTTATGAATCGTTCTCAATGTTCCCTAAAGCTTTCGAAGCGAATCGTGGCTGTTGGAATCAGTGAACCTTGAACGATACAATGCTAAGTTGACGTGGGATAAAAACATCAGCAAAAAATAATATCTATTGATTCATTACACTTTTTGTCAACGACACAAAAACATTGCAAAATAATCTTTAATACAATCAGATAAAATAGGTACCCAAATGAATAAATTGACCTTACGCTGACTAGATGACTGTATGACACATTTGTTACGTTTAATTAAACAACACTAGCACAGTCTAAGAACGTAAGTATTAAATGTTTTAGTTTTCTACACTAATCATTGTTTTAATTTTGTAGGCACTACAGTTTTTTAAATCTAATATATATCTATAGATATAGTATCTTTACAATTTTTGTTTTCTGGTACGGAGGCTACGTCTTCTCAGATCGCTTCTTAAGTAAGTACCTATCTACATTAAGAAGATATTGACGGTATGCGCTGTTCTTTTGTGAACGAAACACAATACCTACTATGTGAAATTTTACTAACGTTCCCACTATTGTAGTGATTGAGATTTATTTATGCCTTTAAATCTCAAGAGCATTTTATTTCATTTCTCTAATTTATTGTTAGCTCAATAGTTAAACGACTGAACGACGAAAACTGGTTTTTATTCAATTTAGCATAACTAAAGGAAGTACAATAAACAAAAATCCATATAAATATACATTTTGAACAGTAAATGGTCGGAACAGGTTACCCAACAAGACGAGAGTCGTGTATAGCCGGCTTATCCCGTTAATGAGAGTGTGATGTAAATGAAGCTTACTTGACTGGACGCGCGGCAGTTTCTCTTGGCTTCACATATACCTATATACCTACATATATATGTATACTTATGTCTTTATTAGGGTTCCGTATAGAAAAGAAACGTAACCCTTGTAGAACACAAATAACGCACAGACGTGATCTACCCGACATTTTTTCGATGGTACACCAAATTTCAACTCAATCGGATCAATTTTGTCCTACTGTGGCTTCGTTTCTTTTATGACCAAAACCCGCGACCCGTTTTTTTTATGTACCCCCACAGCGATTACTACATCTGCATGCTAGGTCACAAATTCTCCCCTAATGTCACACAACACTTGTTGTCTTGCATCTTTTGGGGAGGATTTTGTCCAGCTGTGGACGTTCTTTGGCTGTTATGATAATCTAGAAATTTACGAAGGAAACGATCATTAATTTAACATGACAACAATTTCTGTCTGATATTCAGAGTTTAAGCGTAGGAACCACAAATAGCAGAAGCTGCGATGTCAAGTTATTTGTGGTACGGTTGGACCAAACATTATCGTCCAACAGCCATGAACTTTGTTCCGGACACTACGCCCACGCATTCACAGTTTGCAGGAACTTTATCATTGGAAGGGCTAAACTTTTCGTTGTTTTATTCGTTTGTTCAAACCGTTAACCACTAAAGTTGAAAAGTTCTATTTTATTTATTTCATAATAAACGTAGATATCTATCTGAAATACTAGTATCAAAGTAATTCAACGTAAACTGTGGATAACACAGCTCATCTGGGTAAGTTTAGAGGTCTGCTTGTCAAAGAAAAGCGGCCAAATATACTTAATTTATAAAATTGTACTAAATAATATTACTTAAAGGTTTTTTGAAAGAAAAACATAGTCGCCGGTTTTATTGTGAAAAATACCACGTCGAAAACAATATTAGGCAGGTAGAACTTATCGTTAACAAGTAGATAATGTATGGATTTAGATATATTATGATATAAGGGGCAATTCCGAAAAAGGGGATATTCCAAAAAATACAAATTGTTACTAAACGAAGCGTTTAGTAACAATTTATTCGGTATTTCCCCACGTGCTTTATTTCAGGCATTTCATAAGTTATTTTATTGATTGTTTCTTCTCATGATAAAATATCATAATTGGTGCTTTTACTGTGAGTTAGGACATTCAAGCTATCGTTATTAGGTTTCATTCGGTATTTATCCTCTGGGGTAATTTCGATTGAAAATAGTCATAGCCATAGGATTTCCCATTAATATTAGCTAACGTAATTGTTTTTTTCATGTTCATTCACATTGTGCCTAAACAATAAATTATCTGTTAACGAAAACTTCAATGGGTGTTTTTTTCCTTTCTTAAATGTTTAGAACCTCTGAATGCTATACGGGGTAATTCCGATAGTCAAAGTGATGAAATTTGGTTGCAGCATTACTGTGAAGTCTAACATATATATTTTCTATACAGGGTCAAAGTCGAACAAACACTCAATTTGGCCCTCGAGTCCAAGCTGAAATACATAGACCACTTTATAGTTTCATTCGGAATAACTCCGTGGTTCTTCGGAATAACACGTAACTGAGTTGGAAACATGTACAACATTAAAATAGTTATGCTTAACCAACGCAAAGACATATGAAATGAATGTCTAGCGATAAACTTAGAATATACCTATATTTTATTAGCTCAAAATAACAAAACTTGGTGATATTCTGCCATAGATTAAATATAAAAATAAATATTCATGCATTGTATCAACTCATCAAAAAATATGTGGCCTAGTGGCATTAAGTCCGCCTTTATGTACACCATCTTCGTGCATAAAACGAGTAAATAAATAAATAAATAAAAAATATATCGGAATTGCCCCAATGTACTAACGCAACATTTATGACGTTGTTGAAGTTAATCTGCAACTTGCATCTCGTTCACTTACTAGTTGAAACGTCTAGTGGATCTTTTGATGCTGTGGTTAGGGTTCACCAACGCCATAAATCGAGAAATAAACCTACTCGATTTTTGCTGTTTATTTAACCCCAAGTTCAAATAAACAATTGACAATATCAAAGATTTAAACTAGATTAACTGGGGTGAAATCCATTTTAAAAAATCCCCTAAACCGTAGTTGTCAACGTGTCGCTCATGTGCACTACAGTTCTAGAATCGGACTCGTCGTTGACAGCCAATTAGCCCCGTGCCCTTGTACTGTACCTCTGCTTCCCCCGACTACACCGCAACCCCCTCAGCCCGCACTCATGAACCCATTTATCTTTATTCGATAGAATCTCTCGCACGATTGACGCTCTCGATCCATGAGTACCCATCCCGAGGCCCGAGACCCATATTCCTCACTACGCACCAACTCGTGTCTGTTAACGACGTATATACAAAAGGCGGTAAAATTACGCCTATTAAAATAAATTATATTCAGTTCGAGATGATAGATCATTAAATTTTTCGACACGCTGCACAAGAATCGCTCATAAATTAGATCCTCATGTTTGGGATTTATGACTTTCATTTAAAACAGGACGAAATGGGCGAGCAAGTTTCGTTTAGAAATTATATTGTACATTCATTTGTCTTCGGCTATCATCCCGGTTGGTCTTTGTTATTTAGTGGATTAAGTAGTGGTTTTATCTTAAGTTCTATGCTGTTGTGTGAATTTGTGTGACGGTGATATTATTGTGACAATAATAATAATGATGAAGTAGTACAGTCATTTTGTGCTCAAAAAGGGACCTAGAAAGACCTAGAAAGTTTTCCGAGAGTTTTTAAAATCGATGATTTTATATATTTTGACGTGCTGTTTATGAATTTTCACCTTGCCGCCTCGTATCTTTGCCGCTCGCACCGACATATTGAAAAAATGGCGCCCAATTACAGTTTTTTGAGAATATCTCCGTTCCTATTTCTTTTACGATAAAAATAGTTAATTTATTAATAATTAAACTAGAGAAAATTTCCTACAATTTATGTTCTTATCTCGTTTTTTGTTAAATCAATAGTTTCAGCGTAACAGAGCCGCAAAGTCCACTCCAACACGCGTTTTCACCAAGTAACTAATTTCCGCGCGCGTGGCAGGCGATTCAGTTCGTACAGTGCGGGGGGCGGGGGTGAGGCGTCAGTTCATTCTTATAAACCTGCAAGTATGGACGCGCATGGTCGAGCCGCTGCCGCTTTTATTGTGATCCATCATCTTATTTGTAAAAAAATTGAAGATTAAGCTTTGGTGGATGAAATAACTATATCTAAATACATTGCATTATGGCAAGAGACTTTTGGAAGACATGCGATATGAAGCCGTTGTAGACACCCTAAAAAAATTACGCGTGTGTCAACCAGAGTTCGAGTTTCTAAAATCAATAATAGAACCAACTGTTATGAAAATGAACACCCAATTTCGAAAGGCGATTTCAGTGACTGAAATATTAGCAATAAGTTTAAGATTTTTGGCAACTGGAGACTCCTGCAATACCTTTTTGGAGTATCAAAACAGTTAATTTCAAGAATTGTTCCTGAAGTTTGCGATGCACTTTGCAATGCCCTATGAAAGATTGTTTTTTCGAAAGATTGGGATAAGGCGAGTAAATAAAAATAACTAATCTGTTTATATTTATTGTTACAGGTAATTATAAGTATTTAAGGAAAAAAGTCGTTTAAATGAGAATGCGTTTATTCGCTTTCAGCAGTCGGAGTAGTGTCTGGAACCTTAGGAGGTGGAGTTGGAGGCTGAGGAGACGGCGTTGAGCTGTAATGTGACTGTACATAATTTTGAGTGCAATATTCAGAGCTCGAATATTTTCCTAAGTCAGCTTCAAATATCACATTGTTAATTGCTTGCTTGACGTAAATTAAAGTGCGTGGATCATATTTACGAAGTTCATTAGTAATGTGTTGGCCGTAAGACACATATGGGTCCGATGATGATGCAGCGGATTCAGTTAGAACCTGAAATGCTTTTTTCAGCATAGGCGAATCTTCTTCAGTATTTATTTTTTTCTTCTTTTTTAATCTGAAATTATCTCGAGCTTTGATAGTGTCACTTGGTGGTTCTATATCTTGTTCCGTCGTTGTAGGTGTTATTGATTCTGTATCATTATCCTCATTAGTTTGCGGTGTTGGTGACTGTAAAAAAAATGAGATTAATTCAAAACATTCATGTTTAACTAATCGTTGCAGGGACCAGACTCAGAAGAAGAATGGTTACAGATTGCACAGTATTTCGAAACTAAATGGAATTTTCCTCATGCAGTAGGTGCTTTGGATGGAAAACATGTAGTGTGCAAGTACCTATCAATAGTAGCATAGAATTTTTCTACTGAAAACAGTTTTTTTGGTACTGTACTTCTAGCTTTAGTCGATGCAGAACAAGTAGTATAATAAATCTATGATGCAGACTATTGTTTTACGTACGTAAATGTGGGCTGTCAATTTAGATTTTCGGATGGTGGTATTTTCAAAAATACAAATTTATACAAAAAACTAGAAGAAACATTTATGAAACTACCTCCTCCATCCACTATTCAAGTGCCTTATTCCTTCAAAGTACCATAATTATGTGATTCTAGCTGACAAAGCTTTTGCTCTGAATGAATATACTATGAAACCATTTGCAGGAGACCGAGATAGGGGTCCAGAGGAAAGAATCTTTAATTACAGGTTATCTCGAGCACGCAATGTGTAAAAAATGCATTCGGGATTCTGCGCTCAGTATTCAGAGTTTTGCGCAAACCAATGTTGGTAGAACCTGAAAAGGCTACAAAAATTGTTCTAGCGACAATACATTTACATAATTATTTGAGAAAAAGAACACCGATATGATCGCACTATACGGCGATAAGGCTCTTTAGATAGTGAAGGAACGGAAGGGGAACTTCTACCTGGAACCTGGAGAAATGAACAAACCTCTTAATTGTATCCCAAGTAGAGGGGAAACTTTGCACATCAAATACGTTCACACCTAGGCCATCACTTTGTTACTAATGGTGCAATATCCTGGCAAATTAGATATTGAAATGTTTACTCACATTTTCAGCCACCGTGTCCAATGTTTCATTGGGTAGGTCTTTATCCTTCATAAAATCAAAATCATCGAAAGCAAACCACTTGGAAACATAAACTTCATTTCTGGCTGTAATTAAAATAATTTTCGTAATTACATTCAGTACTGCGTTTAATTTTTTGTAGTAAATTTTAAATTAAAAATAAATAGGTAGGCACTTACCAGTACGATAACTTTTAGCTATTCTGGATTTTTCTCTTCTGTATGACGCCAAAAGTATAGTCATTTTCTTTTTCAAGTCAGGAATAGGTATATTATCCATATTTTTACTTATTTGTACCCACGCATCATGCCGCAAGGATTTATTGTGATATCCTGGGGATTTACTGTTCCATAACAAATCATTAGCGCCATACAATTGTACTAGTAAACGACACTTTTCGTTGTCCATTTTCCGTAATTTGCCGCGCGAGCCAATTCACCGACAATATAAAACCGTCCCATTTGCTCGCGAGCGAGCGACTGAAGTTCCATTGGTGCGGGGTGCGGGGTGCGGGTGCGGTCTCAAAAACCGACCCCGTCTACATAGTGCGGCGCGCGCCAATGTTCGATGGTTTTTTTTTTAGGTTTACCTAGTTGTTTCGCTGTATTTTTTTGTGACAAATGATGAATTCAATCAAATTGATTTTTAGTAAAGTCTAGTCTGCGCTCTTAGCGATTTGATACTTAGGAGCTAAAATAATAATATACCTAGTATTTTATAGTACAAATGTGAATTTTACTTTATTGCTTGCTGAAGTCAAACATACAAACTTATGTGTTATTAAAGCTTTATTAGGTTATTTATAATTGTGTTTACCATTTGAATGTACGATATAATTGAAGTTTCTTTTCTGGTTATGCCTATTATGTCATAGGGATTCACACCGAGATTAAGGGTCATAGCTCACTACAGCCACCCGGCACCCGACCAGCACCGCCTCGTTTTACGGCGTCCACTCGTTGTCAACGGGTGGTCCACGGGTGAACGACGCGATGTTATTTGCGAACCACTCGCGGACCGCGCGGGCCACTTGGGAATAGCGAGTTGGCAATGCAAAGTTAACGCAAGACAAGCGAATGGTCACCGAGAGGTCCAAAGACCAAGGTCATGCAGATGCTGACCGGAACACTGCCATTTAGCGACAAGTATATTAGGTAAAGCGGTGGTGATGGTGGTGGTGTGGTCACTGGAGTTCTGCCACCAGTAAAAGTCTAGTGAGCTATGACCCTAAAGCATTAATTTTTGTGATCGAATCTTATTCTAGAGATTTCGAACAGATGTTTCAGCGTTTGTGGTGTGTTTCAGGTGTTATTATCTATGATATTGAACCTGTATAAATAAGTGTGTCTTGTTTGCCGCGGTTAATTTGTACGCAGCTTTAGATATTTGTTAGCGCCGTCCGTGACTCAGTGGTTAGTCTGTGAATCAACGGCGCTTCATCACCCCCAATTGTTTGTCGATCATGCTTTATCATAGACCCGTATACACATCACTACGCTAATAGAAATTGAATGTATCTACCTAGTTAGGTATAAGAAATTGAAAATACAGATTGAATAGGTACATAAACTTATACGTCGTTAACTGCCTCGGTGGCCTAGTGGTAGCAGGTCACTACTACTACGCTGAGGTTCTGAGTTCGATTCCCGGGTAGGGGGTTATCAGAGATAATGGTGTAAACTCCTTTATCTCTGGTTCTATTGGTATTTTTCCATTTTCTGGAAATTTCCCAGTACCTCGAAGTTTGGTAATGTGCCCGGAGATGTCAACAGGCTCGCCACCTGTTACATGAGCCAAAACGTAACCGGCGAATCGTTGGTGTTTGCATGTATGCTTCAAGGCATGCATTTTCCTCTGCCTACCCCTTCGGGGATTACAGGCGTGAAGTTACGTTTTTTTCATAAGTTGTTATTTTTTTCTAATGATATGCAGTAAATAAGATTATAGTAGGTTTAGTTGGGGAAAGTAACTATCCTGTCCTCCAAAGTCAATTTAATAAAGCTCTTATTACCACCACAAAGGATTCATGTGTACCCTATAATAATACCCCTATAAATATAACCCACCTATCAGGTGGTCTGTCTGTGATACTACCGGACTTCCTGATAACCTGCAATATCTAACTAATTTTTAGATGTAGAGCATTTTTATTCCAATTTCGCTTAAAAAGAACATTCTAAATTACGCACCGCATTAGTAGTAGAATATCACAAATTTAAAATGGATTGACGAATAATCCACCATATCTGCCATTAAGACGATTAGGATTTTATAAGACATTGAGCCAATTAGCTTGTAACATATAACATCATTGCATTGAGCAAACAAAAATGATATTGATTAACGTTTCGATACTAATCACTGGTCATACAATTCTGCCTACAATCCGATGTCTTAACGCTTGATTTGAATAGAAGCCTATTAAAGAAGACTCGGCCTCGCGGATGACATTCAGTGAGCTTGCAATAGATAGAGTATTATGCAAAGGCAGTTATGATGCAAACGTAGTGGCATCGTCTTTAGTGCCGTCGGCATGCCATTCACGTTTGAGTGGTGGCAGCAACCTGCGGGCCCGCGACCGGGATAAACCTAGCCGAGATTAAGTAAACGAAAATAGAGCGACTCGTTCGTGTATTACAGACACACACGATGCTTTGACGCTTTCATATTTTGATTAACACACACGTCGCATGGCCGATTTTAATGGAATAAGTATAGCGCGTTGATTAGAAACAAATTCGGCGAAAAACTTTTTGATATTCCACAAACTGAAACAAATGTTTCTCATATTGTTAGTAGTAGTAGGTATCATATAAACGTAGATTAACACTTTTTAGGAACCGTGAATGGATGCGCTCTTTTAATTAGTATGCTGTGGATATCTCATTACACATGTTTGTGTTTGCATTTGTAACGTCGCGGCGTCGCTGCTTCCACAATAAATTTAAGTTTCCTACACATTGTAGTTGCACAACTTGCACAAATGAATCTAAAAAGCACTTATATTATATATTTAAGAATATTAATGAAAACGTCCACAAAAAGGGGGAGCCGGTTTGGCAGCACATTTTTATAGTGGCATGAAAGAAACTCCGGTTCAAAGTAACCCAGCGAATAATGGACGAGGAAAATCGTTTGATAAATAGTATTCAGTTGACTGATCGCGACATTACAGATATCCCATGAAAAAGAATCCGTACGTTGAATAATGGTTATCGGAGCTAAGAGTACAGTGTGGCGAGGTGCGGCAAGCATGGCGTGGCGTAGTATCGGTCTGGCGTGGCGTGGCGAGGCGTCATGTGGCTTGGTATGGCGCGATACGGGGGTGCAGCTCCCGCGGGAGCAATCGTATGTCCGCGTCTCGACCTCCGCAGTTTGGCCGCTGTTTTTGCCAATCCGCTTACTACATGTCGCTTCAGATTTGTGGTTTGTGTATTGATTTCGAGTTGTCGTGTTGAATATACACAATGATTGTTTGAAGCTGTAATTAAAGCGCTTACATAAACTGAAAATAAATGTTTTGATTAAATAGAATCCTTAACTTGTTTATTAACTCATACGAATTATTTTTTGTACTTCTTATTAGTTTTATACAACTATAACTAACTATGTATGATGGTAGCAAACATGAATGCAATTCACATTGATGGTACACTTACCATCAATACCTACCACATACCATTAATATGATACCTATTCACTATAGGTTCAAGACATAATCTATCTATAGGTACACAAATGCAGATATGCGTTACCACCTGAGTTGTTTTTCCTCTATGATAAATTAGGTTATCTGAACTGCTGAACACTACCATTTGGCGGCAGAGATTAGGTTACCTAACTAACGCGGTATTGCCTTCGTCGTCGAGTTGTAATATTGAGACTCTATCACGAATACTGGCACTCTACCACCAGTAAGTATAGGAATTTAAAACTAAATTTTAACTCGGTTTGCAATAGATCAAAATAACCTTAAATTGCCAGACACAAAATGTCATAATAATATTGACTCCGTAGGTTTGCCGTAGGTACTACGTACCGTATGTTCAGCTATTCCATATAACAATTCGATTAATTCCACAGATTATATTCATACCCGCTGTTCTCCTATTGTTTGTAGAGTTGATGACTCTGGGACATCATATTTTATGCCTTGGTGATTTTAATGTCTTTTATAAGAGATCATACATTGTTATCTTAATAGATATGGTGGTATTCAACAGACACAACCTTTAGCGGTTGATAGTTTAAGAAATGAGAAGACAATCCAACGCAAATATCTGAGACAAATGGAGACAAGTAGGTATAAATTGCTATAAAACACTTACAAATATATGACGAGAATTAAAAAATATGAAGAAATAAATATGAATGAACGGTTAAGATTGCTTATGATAGTAAAATTGTACCTAAGTGTTGAATAAAGGTACACTTGGTTAGGTAATAGTGTTTGATAAATTATGTAAATGCAAGAGAATTAAGCCGCAGCTAAATAATTCTGTTTGTCAATAACAACTTCGATGAAATAAAGAGCTTTCCTATTCTGTATTTATAACTATGTAACAGTTCAGTAAAATCTTTTGAAAATGGATTAAGTGTTGTTCAAGAGATGTTTCACTGTCGAATAATAAATATTGTTTTACTGGGAACCTGATGTTTACGTTCGTAGGCTATATTTATTACATAAGTATATTATCCAGTTGAAAGATCAGACCCGACTCAAACAACTGTCACATAAAATAAACAATGCTCGAGAACGCCAATTCTCCGAACAATATCCACTTATGAATTACAACGACGTAGTACCTACTTACTTAGTACATAAAAGTAGGCAGAGTGGTCCGTTATAATTATTAAAATTTATTCCTATCACATTTAACGAATGACGGCGCACATATAGCACCGTGAACTTTACGGATCTTATAACTTGATATCATGTTCCAAATCTTTTTCAAGTTTTAAATCTGACGATTTCTTTTATGACCTATCCATATGCTTCAATAAAGTATGTATAAAAGTTGCGTTTATCTTTTTTTGTGGATTCCTAAAACGTTCACGGGACTCATGTTAAACTTTTATTATTTGTTAAGTAGGTGTGCATGTCAAAGGATTTCGTAAAAATAACAATATATTAATGATAAATACGAGTAATTAAGAGAAACAAGTGAGTTTAAAATACGAAATAAATTGGACTTAGAAACATAGAGGACAAACCTACTGACATGGGTTGAGTAAAGCCTCATTCAGTGAAATAGAATTAACCAACAAGCTTAGGTTCAGTCGCCTGCTGAATTATGTATTACTAGCTGTGCCCGCGACTTTGTCCACGTGAGAAAATATATGATTATTCAGTATCTACCTAGACGAAGTCGTGGGCGCAGCTAGTATAAAAGTAGCCTAAGTTACTCCTTATTACATCAGCTATCTGCAAGTGAAAGTCCCGTCAAAATCGGAGACACTCAAATTCTTTTTATTTGTATATGGGTATGTATGGTTGTATGGAGATAAAAGTAGCCTAAGTTACTGCTTATTATATCAGCTACCTACTCGTGGAAGCCCCGTCAAAGTCGGATACACCCCAATTCTACTTATTTGTATGTAGGTATGTTAGTATGTATATACATACATACAAACATACCTACATACCAATAAGTAGAGGAGATAAAAGTCCCGTCAAAATCGGTCCAGCCGTTCCCAAGATTAGCCCCGCCAAACAGACAGACAGACAAAAATCGTAAAAAAAGTGTTGGTATAGGTACCGTGTATACAAACATATTCATTTAGTAAAAAGCGGTTATTTTAATATTACAAACAGACACTCCAATTTTATTTATTTGTATAGATTTATTATTATGGAAGGTAATATACAACATAAGATCTAAAAATTCTGTGAAAATTTAAGGGTCTAGTACTTGCTACCGTTATTATCGAGCAAAAAATATACGAAAAAAAACACGTGTATTGTATGCCCCCTTGAACCCCTTAAAATTTTCATATTTTACATTTAGTAATTCATTTTGTCTTTAAAGCGGTATCAGAAATACATAATTTGTGAAAATGTTAGCTTTCTAGCTATATTACACTGTTTATGAGATACAGGCTGGTGACAGACAGACGGACGGACAGACAGACAGCGGAGGATTAGTAATCCGTAGGGTTCGTTTTTACCTTTTAGGTACGAAATCCCCTAAAAGATAGTAGAACTAAGATACAGAATAGCTTAAAAATATTCGATATGATACTTTAAATTGACATAACTTTATTTCTGAACCGATTCACATGAAACAAACACTAAATGTTAAGTGAAACATACCACAATATATTAGTTAAAACCGCAAATCGAATAAGGCGTTTCTGAAATTAGGGTGCACAAACACACAGACAAACAGACAGTTCGAGATAAAAAGTACCCAGTGTTGTGCGCCAAAGGTTAAAGTATAATCATACCAAGTTTCATTGTAATCGGACCGGTAGATTTTGTGTGATGCTTGAACAAACAGACAGACAGACAAAAATCTAACCACGTATTTGTGTTCGGTATCGATCTAGTAACATCCCCTGGTATTTATTTTTTTCAGAATTTACACTTCCACAGGTTTATTATAAGTATAGATAAGTAATTTTTATTGGCCATTTTCAGTCTTAAGTTATTTCATTCATGATTGCACAAGAGCGTAGGTATAGTCAATTTACACAAAAGTATTCTTTATTGCCTTGCAATGAACATTGATTTTCAATCGCACACAAAATTGTATCTTACGCGTTTACGTTGGTTGGATTTGATATCCACCATATCTTAATATCCACCACAAATTAAGAGAATACTTGACTATTTGGTTTAGTATTGATCATCATTATACTGTGTTGGTAAAAGAGAAGGACACATATTGAGAATATAGATATATGTCGCCTATTAGACAACAAATCAAATGTTATCCCTTGATAAGGGAGTTAACCAAAATACGCGATAGCTTTACGGATGAAGTTTCGGCAGTGTTTAATAGTTTATTTATTTCATATAAATGTGCAATGAGAAATATTGTCTACCAACGCCTTACAATGACGATAGCTTAGACATCCTGGACAGTCTTAATGTTCTGGAATAATTTGTTGAGGAAGCTTAAGAGTTGAGAATGATTCTCAGATCTACATTTTGTAATTTTTCACTGACTTGGTGCTGGTTACATTCTGCCTGCACCATCATCAAAAAGGTGATGTTGCCTAACATTCGAATAATTCTTTAAATATCCAATATCAAAGAGTTCTGCGATAGGCTGATATACCTAATAAAGGTACGTCATAAATCTTTTATAGAGCATGAAAACCGAAATCATGTTACTTATTACTTATGTATCGAAATTATATTTCTATCTTCTGTAGATAAATATTTTGTTTGGTTACACACTAATATACCTTACAATTTACCAACAGATTTGATATTTTGGTTTATTTCGCACGAACAGGCTTAGAAATCCTAAGTGATTACCAGTTTTGTCCGTTGCAGAGAATTCTTATTTACCTTATTCTTATTTATTCTGAGGTATCTACGTACGTACTCGTAGGTACCTATCTACCTACATAGTTAGGTACTCGATATCATTTCAGTTGTATAAAATTATACTCAAGAACAATAAATTTAACTACCGGGTAAAAAAAAATCAAATTCCACAGTTGGAAATAAAAAAGACAAAAATTACTAGTTTGAAAATATATTTTAATATTTGAGCTGCAAAAAACACTTCAGTTATATGTATTTACACAACGATGTAATCTATAGAGGTAAAGGTTGATAATTTCCAAAATATTATGTTAAACAGGGGTTGCTAAAAACAATACTAAATCATAGGTTATTTAGGTATCTAATATCGAAATCTTAATCTTAACGCATATAGCGTTAAGATTAAGATTCGTCATTATAATTTATTCATATTAAATACAAAACATAATGTTTTAAGTAAATTGTAAGTAAACACAAGTCTCTATTAATCAACCAATCAATTAACGTTCAATTCAAGTGAGCTTTATTTCAGTAGGTACAACCATTTTCCTTGTTTAGCGTGTTAAATGATATATGCGATACGGTCATTATCAATTACAGATTCGTAGATGTTTTTGTACAACAAGATTTTTTTGATAGTCCTTCGACAATTATATGTAGAGGGACGAATGGAATAATAATGGCCATGAATAAATTATATTTAATGGCGAGTGGGTTCAATATTTCGAGGACCGGTCGGCGGCGGTCGAGTGTTTTTTCGTAATCAATTTTAGATTTGGAGTGAAGTCGTGACCAGGGCGCGTGAATCGCCGAAGCTTCCGCGCAATTTGCGTGCATCACTTTTGTTCCACTCTTCTGCTACTCCACCAGCTGAGTGTAATAAAACTGAAAATGAAATAAATGAACCTCATTTGGCTGTTGTAAACGATTAAGTAAGATTGTTTATATTCACAAAGTTGCAAGTATACCTACTAACTATTAACAGATTATATTGATATCGAAATGATTGATAAAAAACGTACTATAGCCCATCCTAGAGTGAAGTCGTGACGTGACTATGGTGCGTGAGTCCAATTTGCATGCAGTAGTTTAGTAAGACTCCTCTCTTATTCAAAAGTTTTAAGTGTGATATGACATCGCCTCTTTACAAGAATAAAGTGTCATTTCATATAGAACGATTTAGATGAAATGTCACGTTATTCTTCTAAGAATAATGTTGCATTTCATAAAGAACGATTTAGATGAAATGTCACATTATTCTTGTAAAGAAGCGACATATAAAACTGAAAATAGAACATAAAGAACCTCAGTAATTATTTATGTTTTTAAAGTTGCAAGTAAGTAAACCGAGAGAAATGATGAATAATGAACCCGTGTCCCTTGTACCTAATACCTATAAAGATTCTTTCATCAATAGAATGCTAAATGATCACTGATAGGTTAAGATCCCAAACACAAACAATTCGTTCATCGAGTTTATGCTGAAAACCAATTTTTTTACGCATATTTATGATCCAGAGAATACAAATCCACTAGGTTGCCTATCAAAATGTGGCCGCAAGTACTTTTAAATAATTTTTTATTTTTTTATTTTTGGGACAAAATTTCGTTGACTTGTTTTTTCAATAAAATATCGTCCACTTCACGGCAATATATGTAAAGACTCTGAAAAATCACGGCAGCCGTTGCGCACTTGGCCGCACCTCTTCGCAGCCAGGTGTAAACAGGTATGATCAAGGAAACGTTTTTACGTTCATAACGTACATTAATTAGTTATATATCAAATTAAAGCTATTTTTTTCTCATTATTATGGTATGCAGTTGCCAAATTAAATCTGGCCGCAAATAAGGGTTGCTGGCTGTTAAAGATGGTTAATATTGTAAATATTGTGAAAATAGCTAGCGCGTAACATCACCAGTCAGACGAGGACAGCGATACGACGCCTGTAAATCCATTGCGCATGCGTGGGATGCTACTTTTCTCAACTATCAAATTACTTTATTAATGTAAAATTAAATTATTTAAAGATGAAGGCGTGTTTTCTGTGTGACAAAACAAGCAACGTACATGACTTTAATAATGCATCATTTAAAAAGTGTTCGTGAATGTTATTATTTCGTCGTAAGAAAAAATATAAATATGCCGACACTTTATTAACAATTGAATCCACCGATGCTTTTGGATATCATACAGAGTGTTTTAAAAAAAATCAGTTTTGAAGAAAAAAGAAAAGATGAATTTGAAAATTTATTGCAAAACACAAGAAGTAAGTAAAATTTTAATTGAATTTAAAAATAACTAGCTGTGCCCGCGACTTCGCGAATTTTGTCCCAAAAATAAAAAAAATAAAAAATAATTTAAAAGTACTTGCGGCCACATTTTGATAGGCAACCTAGTGGATTTGTATTCTCTGGATCATAAATATGCGTAAAAAATGGGTTTGCAGCATAAACTCGATGAACGAAATGTTTGTGTTTGGGATCTTAACTTAATGAGTGAAATAAATAAAATAAATAAATAAAAATAAAATACGCTTACACTCACAGCCCCACAGTAGGTATACATGTGTCGTGGGTGCCGTTGTTCACATACAACTCATACACAAACACCCAGACCCGAAACAAATATCTGTAGGCCATACAATTATTTGTCCCGGTGCGGGGATCGAAACCGCGACCCTTTGAATCAAACGGTCATCTCACAGCGCTGGACTAACCGGGTCGTCAAATAAATAAAATAAATAAATAGGCTTTTTTTTTTTTATGTAATGGAAGTGGTAAACAAGCATGCAGTTCACATTGATGTTAAGTGATGACTGCAGCCTATAGACACCCACACAAAGACCAAGGTCAAAATGCAGATGCGTTACCACTCCTGAGGCCTAAGGTCTTATGCCTCTGTGCCGGAAATTACAGGGCCGTACATTACCACCTGATCGGAACACGATAGTGTTGAACACTACCATTTAGCGGCAAGTATATTAGGTAATGCGGTGGTGCCTACGCCCGCGAGCTCCGTCACTGGAGCTCTACCACCAGTAAGGCTACTTTTTGTACGATAATTTAATCAACGAGAGTATGATCGACGTGGGTGAAACTTCGGTAAACCACTAGGCTTGCTACATAGATATAAGAAATAAAATGTATTTGCCATTGAGATCGAACTTAGTATTCAACATACGGAACGAGTAGTAGCATGAATACAGTTAAGTAAAGTCCGGGACAAATTGTCGACGGATTTGGCGGACTGCGGCGGATCTGCGAGGATTGTTATTGATGTGCGAAGCGCCGGGAGCTCCGCGTATTAGATAGTTTTCATTATGGCCGATCATGTGTGCCGGATACGCTCTGCAGAAAGGAAATCATGAAATATAGTCGGGAGATGAGGGCTCAACGATGCTCGCTCGCCTTTACGTCGACACTCAGCAAGCCGCCCTGAATTCCTTAGTGGAACACCTTTATCGAAAATACTAAGGTGTTTATAGCTTTATCTAGGAACTTTTTAATTCAAAGTGTTTCAGTACAGCCACAATTATCTATTATGAATATGATTTGTGTATAATAATAAAAATAATAATGGCAACCCATTATACGTCCCACTGCTGGGCACGAGTCTCTCCCTTTTTTTTTTGGGGGGGGAGGCGATTTGTGTAGGAGAATTAATTAGCGAGAGTGTAGATTCAGATGATGGTTATTGATTAAGGACACATTTTGTAATACGTTTACAATACTTAATTGTGAATTTCAAAAAAATATACTTTTTTTATACTAACATTACAAACAGAAAAGCCTTTTTAAATTTTTTAACGAATAGACTAAAAACTAGTGAATCGGTTTTGAAGATTCTTTCACAGAAGAATGCTAAACAATCACTTAAGAAAATAGGCTACTTTTTGTCCGCTATCCCACGGAATAAGGATCGAAGCGGGCAGGTGAACCCACTGGAAACTGCTAGTATTGCTATATGTGAAAATTAAATGTAGTTACCATTGCAATTCATCTTAGTATTCAACATACGAAACGAGCAGCTGGAATAAAATTGTGCAGAAAGTGTACAGTTAAGTAAAGTCTAGGACAAATTTTCAACGGCTTTTGCGGACTGCGGCGGATCAGCAAGGATTGTTATTGATGTGCAAAGCGCTAGGAGCTCCTCGTATTGGATAGTTTTTATTATGGTCGCTCATGCGTGTCGGATACGCTCTGCTGGAGGGAAATCATGAAATATAGTCGCGAGATGAGGGCTCAACGATACTCGCTCGCCTTTACGCCGACTCTCCGCAAGCCGCCCTGAATTCCTTAGTGGAACGTCTTTATCGTAAATAGTAAGCTATTTATGGCTTTATCCGGGAACTCTTATACCTACCAAATATTTAACGAGATTGTGTTTTTTGTTTACGAAATAGAAGCGTCAAGTATTAAAAGCGTGGATCCAGATGTTGGTTTTTGGAGCATGAACTTTGTGGCCATATTTTGAAATACTTAAAATGTCTGGATTTTTTAAATTATCTATTGTTAGATTTAGAAGATTACTATTATTTGTAGTGGTGAAACTTGAACCGGTTTTATAATCTAATTCGGATGAATTAAAATTAGGAAGTAACAATTGAAAATAAAACTTGCACCTAAGTTAAAAAGAGCTAATCTTGTAAACTAAAAAGAGCAAAACTTGTCCATTTCATGTTGAATAATCTCGAAGTTCGTTTATATTTATTGATGCCTATAAATACGAACGAATTTGACTTTAATTTAAATACATAAGATTAAATTTTAATGAAGGAAATATCAAATACCATATGTATCAAATAACGTGCTATTAAATCAAGTTTTATCAACGCATGTCTCGATTATCCGAACGAGTAAAGATAAATTTTGTGTCATTGGTGTAATGCGAGTAGGTAACAATGAGCGTGAGATTTGGATCATAAAGTATTGTGAACTAATGTCATCTATGTAATGTGCAAGGAGCGCAGTGTCGTTTTGAGCCATTTTTTGACTATATTTTGCTATATTTGAGAGTAATTTAAACAAATGTTTGTAGTATAAACAGGTATTTGATTTTAAAATTTTTAACTGCAGCGGTTTAGTCATCGGTAATGGGTTTATCGGGAAACATAAAAAGTAATATCTAGTTTTATGGAGTAGTAGGTATTCTAGTGGTTCGTTTAATTTAAACAAACTTAATTAATTTACGTTTGTTTTAGATTTTGATAAAGTTTTTGGACACTTTTGTTGGAATAAAGTATGGTATAGTGGTGTGTGGCGAGATGCGCGTGCACATAGTATTGCATTCCCGCTTCGACAAAAGAGCGGCTGCGGGGTGCTCAATTATCCAGCAGCCAAGTCCCGGAATGTCTAATTTCCTCACGTAATTTGGTCGGAATTTGTCCCCGGCCGACGGATGCTCGCAACTATTTTTATTGTTTCTGCTTGTTTCCTATTTGCGCCGTGCCCCTGGGAGCAATATAACTTGAAGCTCGTGAACTAACCAACTTGTCTCGGAACAAGTGTATTGTGAATTGCACGTCGAGTTTTCGATGGCAAAATCGTTTGCTTGCCCTTTCTCTTTGTAAATTGTGTTATGAATGGATGTCGACTTCGTCGCCATTGACACAAACTATTATTTTTGTCGGCGAATTTATTTGTATTTTTTTTATAGCTTCGTGGAAAAATGATTCAATAGCTTACCATATAACTTTGTCCAATTCTATAAGCTGAAGTTATCACCGTCTGAAACAAAGTTAATAAATTAAATGAAGATACAGTTTTGAGTTTTTTTTATAATTCATCTGAACTTCGTTCGATTCAAAATATTCAGTCAAATTAAAACAAATTTTTAAGTAAAGTAACTATTATAAGCTATTGACATAATTTTATTCTAGTGTTAATCCAAGGAATCTAGTTTTGTAAGATTTTGTTACTGGCAAGCTGTATTGCATAGCACATACACAACATTATCATAATTATTTTCCATTAGCTTACTTACTAGGTATTTCTTATTTTTTTGGGAACTAGGTAGGTAATCACCAAATTGACTACGCTAAAAATTTATTGTTGATGTTTTAGTTGGGAGGACAAAACAAACCTAAATATTTATTAAATACATACACCCGAAAAACATAACCCTCTTTCTGTTGTTGTCGGGTAAATAGATGAAAGGAAAATGAATAGGATGCGACGGGAAAGTGTTAATATTGATCAAAGATAACTTTAAAAAGATTAACTTTAAGTAAACGTTCATTTTTTTTATATTTTCAATAATAATGTTATTTATAGACGTTTCTAAAATAATACGAGAACGGATATCGAAATTAAAATTAAACTAAGAAATTTTGTGGTATAAATGTTTTTGGTATACTTATAATAAATACATATTATAGGTATTTTACAACAAAAACCACGTCGACTTAGATGAAACTTATGTTATCAAAGATGTTTGTTGTCTTCAACAATTTAATATATATTTGCCCTTGTGTCCCGCTTTGCACTCCGAATATCAAATGTAGGTATTATTTTTGCAATGTACGTTTTCACGGAAGAACACAGTCCATTTTCGATTATTCTGAAATGTCGCTGGATTTGAACATCATATATAATAATTTATTAATATCTATCGTTTAAAAAGGCATCCTTTAATGAGCTTCAAACATCCGGCACAGGTAAATACGGGGCGATAATCGTATTTACCGAACATTACCCGCAGTTTAAGTCGCGAACGCGAAATAAAGGGAGACAAGTGATTTTGGAATGATGCCAAGATGTGCTCGTCGAGCCCCACTCCATTTGCGCTTTACATAACTTCGTATTCAAGGGATCATTAATCTTCCTAGTACCACGCCAGCCCGAGTTTAATTTTAATAAACGGCTTTAGCCATAGTGCGGTATTAATTTACACGCCCTAATGAAATCAAGGTACCCGTTGTTTCCATTTCTCAACCTATTTAAGAGGTTGCGTTTCACGAATGTGACGTACGGATCACGAATTGTAATTTTTAGCACGATTTGTGGCTTATGTTTATAAAAATATATTTTATGAATTCAAAAATGGAGGGCTATTTTAAGCCTAGTTATGTGTTTCATTTTTAATACATATTTAATCAACCTGCTTCACATGATGTATCGCCTCCCTAACCCTTGCGGAAGTCGTTTATAAAGAGGTGACTGTTCAATCAGAAACACGAAAGGTAACTTCATAGTATTAGAATATCGTAGCAAGAAATAAATAGTTAAAACTATACATACATACGTTCCTGACTTAATATGTATGAATTTAGCTAGACCATAAATATATATTTTATGTAATGGCAGTGGCAAACAAGCATGCAGTTCACATTTATGTAAAGTGATGACTGCAGCCTATAGACAACCACACAAAGACCAAGATCAAAATGCAGGTGCGTTACCACTCCTGAGGCCTAAGATGTTATGCCTCTGTGCCGGAAATTACAGGACCATACAGGGCCACCTGACCGGATAGTGCTGAACACTACCAGTGATGCCTTCGCCCGCGAGCTCCGTCACTGGAGCTCTACCACCAGTATAAATGCGTAACATAGATAAATAGCAGAAAACGAAATTGAAAAATACGTAAGTAAGAACTATCGGTATAGTCTAGTGGTACTCGTAACAGGCCACTATTGCTACGCGGTAGACCTCGGTGGTTCCATCCCTGGCCCGGTTAGTCCAGCGGTGTGAGACGACCGTTTGATTCGAAGGGTCGCGAGTTCGATCCCCGCCGGGACAAATATTTGTATGGCCTACAGATATTTGTTTCGTGTCTGGGTGTTTGTGTATGTGTTGTGTGTGTACAACAGCACCCACGACACAGATTTCTACCTAGTGTGGGGCTGTGAGTGTAAGCGTGTTTTATTTTTATCACTGAAACGGCTGCAACCATAAGTGCTATTAAGTTTTTTTTTTTTGGATTTTTTTCGATGACGATGTGACTGAAAGTGTCAATAGGCACATTGACATTCCCGGACACATAAGACGAAACGTAACTGACGAATCGTGTGTGTTTACATGTTTTCTTGAATGCATGTCTACCTTTGCTTACTTTTTTTAATACAGACATAAAGTTACGAATATTCTATCGCTTTAACTTTTTAAGGTATGTCCTAAGTTTAACCTGCATGGAAGAACCATGCAGGTTAAACTTGAACATGAAAGATTTTGACTGAAATACTTAACATTGAAGACAATTTTGACATGAATCAATTTTACTTTCATTGTTTGCTCTCTTTCAGATCTACTTTGATCTTGTATCAACATAAATAATGGGCGACACAATTGGACGTTCGCATCCCACGAGTCCGTATAATCGTTAAAAGAAATCATAACTCACTGAAAGCATAGTGCTCGTTATACTGTTGCTGATGGAACATAACACAAGATTTTAGAGCGCCGCCAGCCTTCAGGGAATGACCCCCGAATGTATGAATTCATCCTTCGTCAGCCGTAGCTGGCCGTATATTTATAGCCGGCGGCCAAAATCCTACTTACAGGTGTACTTTGTGCTGCTATTCGCTTACTGACATAACAAAGGCGTAGCAAGGTTAGAATAATAAATTATGTAGTATTACCAGTATTGAGGTCTCTCAAACAATTATATTTAACGATATAATAATACATAGAAACACTAGACTCAGCGCACGGCTAGGTCCCCGGGTTAGACTCTTCGGAGAAAGGGGCCTGTGTGTCTTATGAAGCATATTTGTAACAAGTTTGACCAAAATCTATATAAATTAAAGAAAAACCAGAAAGAAAAATTTTACTTCGCGCACGACCTCGGGATAACCAGTCCAGTCGCTTTACTACTAAGCTACCGAAGTAGCTTAGTGAGTCGGTATATAATGTATGTATGTGTCTTCACGCCAGGTCCCTAACGGGGATGTTATAATGTTGCTATTGGAATAAGGTCTAAGCTGGCAACAAGGTCTAAGGTCTAACTGGCTGGGTCTACTACGAGTATTAATTTCAACAGTTGACAGCATCATTAGACAAAGATTATAAGTACGTATATTATCTTGATACCTATAGTAATCTATTAAACAAAGGTTGGTAGATCTATTATATTTAACGTCATACATAAATGTCGCTTAAATTAAGTTTAATTACTTGTCACTAAAGGGTACGTTAGTAAAACGAGACTAATTGAACCAGAGTGGTTTTGGCATAAAGGAAGTTGTTATAATTCTAGGGTTCCATGGTCAGATGGCAATACAAAACTTTTATAATTTCGTTTCGTCCGTCAGTTTGATTGTACTTCATGGATAAAAAAAAATCCGATTAGTGTAACCGTATGATTTTTTAAACTTAGCTCTCTTGAAAAGTAGAATAGCTAATTTTAGAGTTGTATTCTTTTGCACTGGCGGCACAGATTTGACTGTAGAAATAAGTGATTTAAAATTTAAAAAAAAAAAAAAAAAAAAGATATTTTTTAACTCAAATGTCATAATCAAAGGACGTATTATAGTATTATAGAGTCTACTTATATTATTGACTTATTCATCATTTCATTTAAATATTTAAAAAAGTTACTTACAATACCTAATATGCATTTTTTGTAAACATATTTTTTTAAATTAAGTTATATGCATCCATTTTTTGGAAATTATCGTAATGATCTCGTTGCGTCAAAACAGCAATGTACCTACTGCAAAGTGGTCATCGATCCTTCGGGACCTCACTGCCCTTTTTACGGGCAATTCCATGGACAGGACCCCTTAGTATTCAGACTTGTTCGCCATCATTGGCGGGTTCACGGGAACGAATTCGCACAGTGGCGTGTGTGACAGGCTACGATATTCGCATGTTTAAACTTGTCGACTAAGTCGACTTGTTTGCATTAAAAAGTGTTATTCAAATGATGACATTATCAATTTTCACAAAGTAGCTTTTAATCAAATTCGTAAGTATGTGAATAAGTTATAACAATACCTATCCGAGCTAAAATTATGTGATATTCGGCCCACAATGTCAGTTGGTCCTAAAATATTAAATTTTACTTACATTAGTGGAGAGTTGAATTACATATTCTCTGCCGCAGGTATGTCAATGACTGGCTTTTTAAAAGGAAAATCTTTCATATGTTTGTATCTGATAAAGTCATGCGTGATTTAGCCTTCTCTCGGGAAATATCTCTGAACACCGCTCAGTTCGCTGATGCGGGCGTAATGTCTTAATTCGGCTAATCTCGCTTTCAAGTCGAGCTTTGCGGTTATATGGGCTATGTACGCCCTGATCTAGGTAAAAAAAGGTATCTTGATAAGGTTTTTGAGGCTTCAGAATTTAAGAATGTCGGTATTTTGGATGAAAGATACGTGATTCAAGACTAGGGTAATCACAGCTCTACATATTTTGTACCTAGAGTAATAAACTGTGATTTTATGGTACAACATATCTGTATAGAGTACATTTTTGCCTTATTATACTCAGACAACCTTTAAAACATGTTATGTTAAATAAGCCTTGTTTAGGGTTTTCAGATTTTTCATTTCCATTGATATATCAATGGCTGGCTTTTTGAAAGGAAAATCTTTCATATGTTTGTATCTGATAAAGTCATGCGTGATTTAGCCGTTTCCGAAATATCTCTGAATACCGCTCAGTTTGCCGATGCGGGCGTAATGTCTTAATTCGGCTAATCTCGCTTTCAAGCCGAGCCCTGCGGTTATTCGGGCTATGCGCTCTGATCTATGTAAAGGAAGCAATCTTTACAAGCTTTTTGGGGCTTCAGGATGTCGGTATTTCGGGTGAAAGATTCCTGATTTATGATAGAAAGTGTAGTTACAAATATATTTTTTTACACTTGAGCTAAGATTTTATTGTACAAATCGTACATATAGTCTCAGCCGTATATTTTCCTGAACAACAACAAACAAAGGTAAGTATAATTAGAATGTACGTACTCGTACTCATAAGCGATTCAAAATGTATAAAAAATAAAAATACTTCCGAACATGTCATTTTTTAATTAATGTTGCTGTTTTTATTATATCATGAAGTGACAAACATTACTTACCATCATTATACAGTTCACATTGATGGTAAGTAATACTGTAGCCTATAAACATCTACTCGAAACCAGAGATTTCAATGTACATGCGTTGTCACTTCTGAGGCCAAAAGCATTATGTCTCTGTGCCGGAAATTACATTGCCGTTATTACCACCTGACCGGAACACGATAGTGCTAAATACTACCTATCATTTAGCCGCAAGTAGA
Organism: Macrosoma leucophasiata; assembly: GCA_036365455.1. NCBI lineage: Eukaryota > Metazoa > Arthropoda > Insecta > Lepidoptera > Hedylidae > Macrosoma > Macrosoma leucophasiata. The sequence goes on along the minus strand of JAWQUS010000009.1, from coordinate 12,349,468 downwards.
TTAGGTAATGCGGTTATGCCTACGCGAGAGCGAGAGCCGTCACTGGACCAGCTCTACCACCAGTAAGAGCCTTATGGTATGTGTTGCCGTAAGTATTGTACCTACTTCTGGTTTTGAAAGAAAAAACTTCTACATATTTATTTCTGAAAAAGATATGCGTGATTTATTCGTCTCCCGGGAAATACCTCGGAACACCGTTCAGTCCACCGATGCGAGCGTCATATCTTAATTCAGTTAATCTCGCTTTCAAGTCGAGCCCTGCGGTTATTCCGGCCATATGCCCTTATCTGGGAAAAGAAAGAAATCTTGATACGGTTTTGAGGCTTCAGGATGCTGGTACAGAATACCTACTAGAGTTAAGAATATAAAACATGTAGAGTTTGAATATATGACTACACTATTTAATATATATATGTATATATTTATTACTTAAACAATAAAAAAAAATAACGCATGTTGCTCTGAAGGATTAGACAGGTACATGGGTACATGTATAATATAATGCATTCATGCATACACCCACGATACAGATAAAACAAAAAAGAAACGAAATTTGGCAATATGTATGTTTTATTTGTCTATCAAAATAATAATATAGGTTAGGTTCCTACTGCAGAATCATTTCGTTCGTCCAGATATGCTGTAAACCTAATTTTTACGCATATGAATAATCTAGATAATATTATATCTACTAGGTTGCCTATAAAAAAATGGCTGCAAGTATTTTTTTATTTTTTTTGGGAAATATTTTTTTTTACTTGTTTTTTTAATAAAATATCGTCCACTTCACGACAATATGTATAAAGACTGAAAAATCACGGCATCCGTTGCGCACTTGGCCTCAAGTACATATTTTCGTTCCGCTCCGATAGCTTTTTACGTCCGTAACGTATATGCATTGTTTATATATCAAATTAAAGCAATTTTTTTCTCATTATTATTATATACGTGAGCCAAATTAAATCGGCCGCAAATAGGAGTTGCTGGCTGTTAAAGATAAAATAATTTAATTAAAAGTACTTGCGGCCACCTTTTGTTAGGCAACCTAGTGGATATATATTCTCTGAATTATAAATATGCCTAAAAATTAGGTTTGCAGCACATCTGGATGAACGAAACGATTCTGCAGTGGGATCCTGACCTAATATCTAGTCGTGATGATAATATCTATTTTTACGAATACTTTTTTAAAATGAAATCTTTGATGCAATCCGGTTCATAATGTCCCTTTCCCATAATGTCCCTCGGTTTCAAAATGTCCCTTTCTCGAAATGTCCCATTCCCAAAAAGTCCCTTTCCCGAAATGTCCCATTCCCAAAAAGTCCCTTTCCGATTCAATCTGATAAAGTCATGTGTGATTCAGCTGACTAGCAAATAGGAAATTCTCCCGGTAATATCTTAATACAGCTAATATCGCTTTCGCTTTCAAGTCGAGCCCTGCGGTTATTCGGGCTATGCGTCTCGATCCTCTTCAACAACACTAACATTATCTAGGGTAACGAAGGAATCTTGTTGACATTGTGATACTTCAAAAACGAAGTATCACAATGCCGATTTTCGGATAAAAGGTTCGTGATTTATGGTGCAAAAATATGTAATGGGTCTTTTGTACTTTTTTGACGTATTATTTAAAATACGTAAAATTAGGCCTGCATTTCACTGAAATGGTGAGCAGAGCTATACACTTGACGAATATAACCTTTTAACGAATAGGTTTGACGAGATCACTCGTACGTCTGTCTGTCTGTCTGTCACAGGCATTTGCTCCGAAAATAGTACGCCGATTGAGTTGAGATTTGGTATACCTACATATATTATGTAAACCAGTGAATCCAACACGAGTCACGTCAATAAATGAATGTTATAGAGAGACCCTACGAACAACAATAAACATTCGTGAGACGCTTCTTTTAGGGGATGAATTAGAAAAAAATCTATTAAATTGTCTGATATATCAAATAAAAGGTGTTTACGCGAGGATCTCAAACTCATGTTTAATAGAAAGAAGTTTTTTTAAGGTATTTAGAAAATATTTCAAAAATTTCCTACCAAAACTACTGTACTAAAAATACGGAAATTAGACCTATACCTAAAGATTACAGGAAAACCTATAAGAAGTCTATGATATTGAAGATAATGTAGTAAAAATAATTGTAGAACCCTGTGAACGCTGGTCCGACTCGCACTTGCCCGTATTATGTATGTCATGAAGTTTAACATGCATACAGTTTACATCGATAGTAAATACTGGAGCATTACGGTCTACTTAAAAACCATAGGTTAGGATCCCACGGCAGAATCATTTCGTTCATCCAGCTATGCCTCAAACCTAATTTTTACGGAACTTTATAGTCTACAGAATATAATATATCCACTAGGTTGCCTATCAAAATTTGGCAGCAAGGATCTTAACCTACCAGAGACTTCAATGTTTGAGAAATCAAATGCGTTGTCACTGAGATCTAAGTTGTTATACCTCTGTGCCTGAAATAACAGGGTCGGTATCGGTACATTATCACCTGACTGGAAAAAAGTAGCGCTTAACAATACCATTGCGGCAAACAGATTAGGTATTGGGGTGATGCCTACGTCCACGAGCTCCGGCACTAAAGTTGTACCAACAGTAAAACCTACGATTCTTTATTTTTTTTAGTATTCTGGAATAGAAGGCGGTTTAACCTTTATTGTATACATGACCAAACTCCAGGGTGTCACAGCAATCACTTTTGCCCGAAATATATATTAAAGTTGGAAATGTGCCACCGCTAAGCTACCGAGACAGTTTACACAAAGGAATATTAGCAGCAAAATGTTAGTTATATGCCGAATTTTTTTTTGCAATATATAGGTTATCTGTTCGCATTTTTATTCATAAAACTCAGACAGTCACGTTCACGGATTGTTATCTGGAGTCCAGGAGCTGAAGGCTTCCACTGTATTTTTATCACTAATGTACATCGACATGCAAATGTCTATTACGATAATGTAAGTAGTTTAACGTAATTTTTATTAAAATTTTGTTCGTTAAAATTCTCAGTTTATTACTTAACTTGCTAAAACTTAATGCTTGTAGGTTGTTGTTATAATATACCTATGCGTTATCCGATGTAGTTAGGGTCGTAGAATAATAGACAGTGGTCTTTATACAATTGAGAAGATTTGCAGTGCCATCCGCAGAATTAAGAAATGTGTTCGATAACATTCAATAGGTACATCGTGTTGTTTACATACCTAGAACTCAAAACATAACTCGCAAATCATGATCAAATGCTAGTTGTCTAAGTTGTATTTGCAATCAACGAGCGCGGTGGACTCTTGGTTGTTTTATAGATCCTTTTTGTACACTGTAAAGTGTATGTGTGCAAGCGTAAGCTCGCGACTGTCCTGAAAATCACGCACACTAACTCATCGTACATGTACACATATCACGTCCAACCTCAACCGAACATCGGCCGTACTTGTGAATTGCATGAACTATATCCACCTCTGCCGATAACTCGAATCCTTCGAGATCCTTCAAAGAAATACAAGTGTGAAGTAGCGTTAAGAAATCTTAAATACTAATAGTAAGTAGTTTCTGGCCGCACTTAACCGGATAATATTAGAAAATAGATTTACATACGACGGTAATTCTGTTAAGTGCACCGTTGAACGTGTATGCATATTCATTTAAATGTATCTATGGCCAAACAAAATGTTTAACGTTCAAGTAAGTTACATGGCGGTCTTTATGACGGCAGTTACTTTTTTATTACCTCGCAGTTTGTTACCGTAACCATTTCAACGGGACATTTTTATTGTCCACCCCTTAAAGCTTGATTTGGACGCTGGAAATACAAAAAATGTACCTACTTACTTTGAAAAGAATTCCGTTTTCTATACAAAACGTTCTCGGGGAATATCTCGCATAGGTAGATAAATATCTAAATGTAGGTTTAATAATATTCTAAAGCCATACACATTTTCGGTTTGTACTTTTTTAATAGATTTACAGGTACCTCAATAAAAACATTTTTTATGTAACCAAGGTGGTAAACAAGCTTTTAGTTAGATGTTAAGTGACTGCAGCCTGTAAACAAAAATCGAAGGTCAAATGTAGAGAGAGAGGCTTCAGTTGAAATGAAATGAAATGACTTTATTGAAGCAATCTTGAGACATGCCCATAAAAAAAATTATTAAAAACTACAAAATATAAACAAAACGTAAATGAGTTGGTACACGAGAGTTGTTGTCTCTGTGATAGTTATCACTGGGCCTATACTACATTTATTACAATCTGACGGAAACACGATAGTCCTAAACACTACCATTAGGTGGCAGATAGATTAGCCTGCGCCTCCGAGCTCCTATACTGGAACTCTATCACCATCTATAAGGCTAGGTTTTATTTCTAGATAGGTAGGTACCTATAATAAGTTAAGTAGGTATATCACTTAAGTAACACCGCAGCGCACTTTATTTTTTAGGGAATTTGTCTCCAGTAGGCAAGGATAGTATGTCATTCAGCTCTAGGCCAGACAATAGCGGTTGCCCGAACTACGTATCGACCAACAAATGATTAACAGTTTAGAAACGCATATGAAACCCCAAAGCACAGATGGTCAACTATAATTTGTTACAAATAAAAGGAAAAGCAACGCCCTTGGAAAATACCATTAGCATTTCTTTAGATTAAAATAATTTGAAAGTCAACTCCATATTCATAGAATTGTTCAACGAAATTTATCCGAAGATTAAAATTTTATTATAACTTAACTTGGTAGGGTTCGTAACGCTATTGACCGCATAATACTATTATCTGGGGAAAAAATTACTTCCAAATAAATATTGTGTAAGTAAAACCCGACTCGGATAGGTTATCTCTTGCAGAAAATTGCTTTGCATCTCCAAGGAAATATCACGGCAAGGGATATCTATTTTCGTAAGTGTGGAAATTTATTTTAAAAGTAAGAAAAACATTTTATAAACTTTATATGAAAAGCAACGTAATTTATTATAAAATCTATACAAATAAATAAAATTGGAGTGTCTGTTTGTAATATTAAAATAACCGCTTTTTACTAAATGCATATGTATGTATACACGGTACATATACCAAAACAATTTTTTTTACAATTTTTGTCTGTCTGTCTGTCTGTCTGTCTGTTTGGCGGGGCTAGTCTTGGGAACGGCTGGACCGATTTTGACGGGACTTTCACTGGCAGATAGCTGATATAATAAGGTGTAACTTAGGCTACTTTTATACTAGCTGCGCCCACGACTTCGTCCGGGAAGATACTGAATAATCATATTTTTTCTCACGTGGACGAAGTCGCGGGAACAGCTAGTATTATAATAAAACAAACGATGTGAAAGTACAAAATTAAGCATTGTTTTACCTAGATTAAAAAATACAAAGCCACTTATGTATTTATTTATAAGTAGGTACCTACATTTGAATCACGTTATTAACAATTTACGTATTTATTAAGTAAGAGATGGTTGATTTTTATTTAACAACTAGCTGTGCCCGCGACTTCGTCCACGTGAGAAAAATATGATTGTTCAGTATCTACCCGGACGAAGTCGTGGACGCAGCTAGTATAAAAGTAGCCTAAGCTACTACTCATTACATCAGCTATCTGCCAGTGAAATTCCCGTCAAAATCGGAGACACTCAAATTCTATTTATTTGTATGTAGGTATGTATGTATGTATGGTTGTATGAAGATAAAAGGAGCCTAAGTTACTCCTTATCACATCAGCTATCTGCCAGTGAAAGTCCCGTTAAAATCGGAGACACTCAAATTCTATATATTTGTATGTAGGTATGTAAACTTCAGGCGAGACTCGAACTCGCGGCCTACTGGGAATCTAGTCCAGCCGCTCTTCCAACTGAGCCACTGAGAATCTAGTCCAGCCGCTCTTCCAACTGAGCTACTGAATTCAAAAGCGGCTGGACTAGATTCCCAGTAGGTATGGATGTATGGAGTGTATACATATATATGCATTTAGTAAAAAGCGGTTATTTTAATATTACAAACAGACACTCCAATTTTATTTATTTGTATAGATAAATAGTAGGATAAGATCCAACTTTAATAAGTGGTTCAATCATTTTGGCCCATGCTCAAATTATATTTTATACAAAGTATCTCATAGAAAATGAATTGTCTTTCAAGTATAGTCTATACTGAGAAAATCCTGAAAAAAAAACAAACACAGAAGGGCTATTCTGAACGTAAACAATAACAATACATACATTGAAAATAGAATAAGGACAAAGGGAAACGTTCACGTCAATGGATACAATATGTGTATAAAGGAAATCAATAAATAACCAGCCAGGATGGAAAAACCATACGTTTACCTGGAACAGATTAGAACCCCCCACCAGGAACCTAATTCTCGTTACATATAACCAAGTCGTTAAATTGAAACTAAAGCTTTCTAGCTCTAGCGTAGAGTTTTAGTTGAAGCAAATCGGCGCACTACTTTTTAAATCTAATTATATATATAATTAGATTTAAATTTATTTAATATATTAATTATTATAATATATATTAATTATTATAATATAATATATTAATTAAATAAATTTAGATTATGAGTTCAGATGGATGGTAGGTGGTTGTAGAGACCCAGGAAGACCAAAACTAACCTACCTTGACCAAATAGGTCTAGTACTTGTTTTATATTATTTCGCATTAACACATGCTTGTGAAATATATTTTATTTAAAGAAAAATGGAAAGAAAAATTTGACTTCAGGCGAGACTCGAACTCGCGGCCTACTGGGAATCTAGTCCAGCCGCTCTTCCAATTGAGCTACTGAAGTATTAGGTAAAAGCGACTTCTTTACGATATTCAATAAACTGCAAAGTCTATTATATCGGTTGCCTAACTAGCATAGTTGGCAATAGATGGCGCTGCTGCTACCTTATAGCAATGCAATAAATGTGAAGGAAAGATTTGACAAATCGGGCAGGACGTCAGTAGCTCAATTGGAAGAGCCAGCCGCTCTTCCAATGGGGTTAAAGTAGGCCGCGAGTTCGAGTCTCGCCTGAAGTCAAATTTTTCTTTCCATTTTTCTTTAAATAAAATAGGTCTAGTACTGTCTCGAGATAGGGTCAAGAGTCTTAGGAATCGGTACGAGAGGTTGTCGCCAAATCAGGTTCATAACCGGGATATTTGGCGATCCACACTCTCCGCCTACCCTGTAAGCGACTTGGTGTGAAGATATAGATAAAAATAGAAACATATATTACCATCTCTCAGAATAGTGTTGAACTTTATTATTTGGCGGCAGATAGATTAGATAATACGATGGTGAGTTCGCCCTCGAGATCCGACACTGGAACTCCTCCAGTAAGATTTACACCACTCTCATTCTATCTATTTAATGACCATGTACAGTACTCAACAAACATTGTACATCGAGCCTACGAAAGAGAATCGGTTAGTTTCGACATGGTAGAGCATATCTCTGCTGCACACTGCTTATGCTATTAACACTGATGGTCCGGTATTGGTCAAAAGTTGATCATAATGGTCGACAAACGTAGCATAAGTAAGGTGTGAAAGAGACCCTAATTCACATAACTTTGTACATAGTCGTGGTCTGGACCCTTTTAATATTCCAGTACTTGTTCACCACCATAACGTTGTTGCAATCATTTTCTGCATGATCATTGTTTTGGAGGGAGAGGGAGACCTGCGTTATGATTCCGAATGTTAGTTTGGCATCTTCAAAAAACTAAAAAAAAAACCATCGATTCGAAACCAGAACTTCAGCGTAGCAACAATGGTCTGCTATCACTACGTAAACCGAGGCAGTTTTATAACATGTTACGGAATATATTTTGTTTGTCAGTTTCATTGAAGCACATTAAACGATTCTTTGTTATTGAAGTATCGAAAATTTGCGATTTCCAAATCACTGATCAAGGCATTCGAGAAAACTTGGGTCTTGGAAATAAGCAGGCATATATTACAATGTACTTCCTTTACGAAATAAATGTGAGCAAAATACCAAGAAAAAGTTGGTTCATTTTTTTTTTACAAAGTCATGGCTGAAATCAACAAAGCTCTGCATGAAATGCTTGAGGATAAGAATCATTCATACGTGTTCAACTATCTACTGTTAATTAATTATGCCATCGAAACCATAATTTGTAAAGAAAAAGGCTGGCAACTCCCTTCTTCTACCGTAAAAAGATGCCAGATCCATGTGTAATACTAAGTCAATCAATTTATTCGGTTCCTGCTTAAAGGTCCTTCTGTCTAAGTCATTACATAATTAGCTAACCTAACAAAATATTATAGTGAATAGGAAAAACTTGCACTTATTTCAGAAAATTAATGATATACATACTTATAATACCAGAAACAAAAATAAATTGGCATTTCCAAGTTTTCGCCTATCGAAAACACATAAATGTTTCTTAACATGTTGTATACAGTTTTATAACAAAATTTCGTCCAACATTCTTGAACTCACAGATAGTAAATTCAAGTCATGTATTAAACGCACACTATGTAAAAATGCGTACTATTACGTACTACAGACTCGATGACTATCTAAAGTTTCTAAAGGATAGAGATGCCTTGACAAATGCTGGTCTAGCTCCACAAGACTTATAATAATATTTTTTTGAAATGAATGTGTATTGTACTAGATAATGTAAAACATAGTTATAAGTGTCATATTGTGAAAATAGTTGTAAGGAACATATTTTGAAAAGACCCTACTGAATTTTGTTTTGGCAGGTTTTTTTTCAGTAATGTGGGTTTTGGAACTTTGCCAGTGAATGACAAAGAATGTCCCATATTTTTTTATTTCGTCTTATCTTGCCGTTTGTAAAAGAAAGTATGGAACATTCTGTCGATACCTATTTTTATTATTAAATATTTTTGGACCATTATTTATTTCAATTTTGTTTACTTGGTTATTCGCTTTAATTTTATATTTTTTAATTTGACCTATCACTATAACACTATCATAGTGAAAGGTCACTATATTATGATGTATCGCTCAATCATCTACTTTACTTGATTTTAAGTCCATAATAACATTAACGGTATCTACCAGCATGGATGGACTACTTGCCAACTCATTTAATTTCACAAAAAATTTGAATTTATGAGAAATATGAATAATCTTGAATCATAGTGTATCATTACGTACAGTTTTAATGTTTTAAAATCATGATTCTTGATAAGTAAAATGCGAAATGTTTCGTGATGACCGATAATTTACTTACGTTCTGCTTACTTCGTAGCGTGTCAATAAGTGTCCCAACGGTAATACTTATTTAATATGTTCAAAAATACATAATTTGTGGATTTTTGAAACAATAATGATATTAATTATATTTAAATCAAAACCTAACATTAAAAAGAAATTCATTAATTTTAACTTCTGTTGCATCTCTTTTATTTCGAGCAAATGAATCCATTTTTATTATAAAAGCTGCTTGATTAATAAAAAAGCTCCACAATCACAGTTCACATTGATGATAAGCAAGTGAATATTGTAGATTATTTCCAATACATGTGTGTTATATGCATGTATGTGTGAAGAGCACTAAGATCATTTGCCTCTGTGCCAAAAATGGAAATTCATGTATTACGCATGTTTATCTTTGTATATATAAAAATCAATTGTTGTTCGTTAGTCTCGCTAAAACTAGAGAACGGCTATACCGATTTGGCTCATTTTGGTTTTGAATGATTTTTGGATGTCCAGGGAAGGTTTAAAAGGTAAGAAAATATGAAGGGAAATAGTAAAAACCACAATTTTATTTTTTCATACAAATAAACACCGTATCTATCAAACCTTTGACACATTATTTCATTGTGAGGCAATATGAAGTTTGCCGGGTCAGCTAGTTGCATAATGTATGTTGTTCTATATTGCCTAGGAAAGGTAATATTAAGTTCGGATAAGTTGTTATTCGGACAAATTATGTTTAGGATAAAATAGTTATGGCAATTAAGATTATGAATAAAAAGTTATGTAACACAAAAGAGAAGCACATAATTAATAACCACCGTAAGGTTATTTCGAACAGCAGAATCATTCATCAAGTAGGCATTAATGTATTTTAATAATTATGAGTATTTAACTCATAGCGACTACGTCTGCACCCTCATTTAGTATTAAAATATAAAAACATTAAAGAATTATGTTTTATAAATAGATTGAAATCTAATTGCGTGTGTACCTATGAGGGTCGAGACACGCGACTCTCCGTAAGTAAACGAACTGGTATCCTAACTAGACCTAGTGTTTTTTTTGGCCTAGTATCTATATCCGATATCTTCGTATCAGTGTATCCTATTTTTATTTTGCAGACTGCTTCTTTGGATCGAAAAACTAAAGGTACCTAAGATAGGATTTTTTAAAATATTCGAAGGATGACCTCTCTAACTAGCAATTAGTTTTCATCAACGATTGTATACTACGATTATGTTGTACAACTTCGATACGTTTTATTTATTATACCTACTGTCTCTTGTATGTATTACTGCTACTTAACAACGATGTTTTTGTAACTAGAAATAAATTTAAGCCTGATAACTAAAAACGAAAGATAGATTCGACCAGTGGGAGTTCTAAATCAAGAAACAACTTAGCAGGGATACCATGAAGGCTAAAAATAGGCAAGAGAAACTCAAATACAGGCAAACACAATCTGTGGAATAAGACTCGTTATTACATGTTCCATCCTTCTTGATGGAAATATCATCTCAGAAGCTAATGAAGACTAAGAAGTACTCGAGTATCTTGAATTTCAAAGAATTGGCCTGTCGATAAGCCAGTGTTTGTTTTATTTTATTAATTGTTAGACATCCAAAATTCCATCTAATAGATACCTATATTAAAGAATAAACGATCGTGCGTGTTTTTGGCGTGCGAGATGACGAATTAACTCGCTTACACTCACAGTCCCACACTAGGAAGAAGCCTGTCTTTTGGGGTGCCGTTATACACACACAACACATACACAAACACCCAGACCCGAAATACATATCTGTAGGCCATACAAAAAATAATTGTCCCGGTACGGGAACCGAACCCGTGCGCTTCGGTTAAAACGGTCCTCACACACTGCTGGACCAAATGGCCGCTTACTACTTTAAAGGATAGATGTGCCTTTGCACATACAGTGCAGAAAATACACAGGAATAAAGATTACTGGTGATAGAGTTTCAGTGTCGGAGTACAGGAGCGAAGGCACAACCGGGATTTAGTAGGTTATCTATTAACCGCCAAATGGTAGCATAGCACTATCGTGTTCCAGTTAGATGGTAATGTATTATCCATATATTTACCATTTATGAGAACTGCATGCTTGTTTGCCATCCTTTCATAAAAAAGGACATCGTTTGCCTTAAAATTTGTATTGTGCATGGAAAGGCGTTTAATGACATGACATCAGTAGAAATGATCGCAATTACATCTTATTTAGACCTAATAAAAATGTGACGAGCTTTACGTTATCTCTAATCAATACAGAGTTTGTGGGGGATGTGGATACGTGCATTAATTATTACGAGTTAAAATGGCGGGGTACAAAGTGAAAGGGGAGTGCAGGCACGGAGTGGCCCGTGACTCATCCAGACGCGGCCAGACGGCGCCAACAGGCCACGCACTGTCTTGCTCCACCCTACTTTAAAATTGTAACACCGACCAAAGCAATAAGTTGGGTGGGTAAATCATTATTCGTTCCTAAGGAAATCTTATTTAGCATGCAAAGGGTTTTACAGCTGAATGCATTACGTAAATATTTTATGAGCTCCGATGGTTTGGCGGACGGCGTAAAATTTTGCGACTTCTGTTTTTCCCAATAGCGGTTGAAAGGTCAACGCTTCGAGCTATGTGTGGAAATAGAATGGATTTCAGCGTTTGAATCTTCATTTTAATAAGAATCTTAACCAAACATTGGTTGTTATATAAACAAGGTTAAGTACAACATGTTTTGGGTACATATTTGTGAGAATTTAACTTAATAAAATTTCGTTTTCAGGCTTACATCAACAAGAAAAATATGTAAAGCTCGTTTAAAACTTAGCACGCTATGGCCGTTGTCACTGCTTATAAATAGTTGAGTAAGCTCGTGATTAACATGTCCGTTTATACTATAAATAAATGAAACGTTCGAAGAAAAATGGACTAGTATAATTTACCTAGTGTTTCTCCGTATTGTATTTCCTCTACGTTACCGCATGCTTGCAGGGAACGGACAGCTAACAATATTGTTATACCTACATTGAGGTTTGACGTAGATATATTCGATTGTGGTTGGATCTACAGTGTTAGGCATTAGGCACTCAACGCTTTCCCTTAAACGGGCTATCGGTTCTACATTTTAGGCTAAAGCACTGTACATCGCTCTCTCCTTTAAAATTCAAAGCAATGTCCACATAGCTCTCTCTGAAAGCTTGTGTTCGTTCTGATGTTGCCTAACTTCGTCTACATGAAGTGCACTGTAACAGATATATGTTGGATGAAGTTAGGAGTATCGTGCAAACGTAAGTTAAAGAAATAGTATTACATTTTCAGGAATCTATCGAAAGTTTCAAGTCTACTTAAAGCACGGTAATGATATACACAGGTACAAAGGTTACCTTACCTTCTTATTGACAAAATTGGGAAAAAGAGACTTCTGATGGGTTTAACTGTAATTTATGGGAAAATCTGTATTCAGAATCTTTTTCAAGATTTCAGGCTCAGTAGTGTCCGGGGTAAAGGGAAGGATGTTAAATTTTCGCCTACTTTAGATAAATTACTCCAAAACTACTTTACTGAGGTACCTACGCGTACCAAAAATTAAATTTGAATTAAATTTGTTACAAAATTAACAAAGGTATAATAAAACTATAACTGAACTATGTACAGACGTAGTCCAGTTACGGGAGACATTAAATAAAAAAATACGGAACATGCAAAAAATATTATTTTTTAATGTTTGCCTGTCTGTATATGTTATATGTTTGCATGTGCATCAAATACTACTGAGTACAATGAGAAGCGGTTTTCACGGTTATATTGCTTAAGTCCAACTTAAAATGGTGAATGTCATCTTAATTCGCCGCATACAACCTGAGAAATAAACAATATATTGTACCCGTGTGAAGTCGGGACGGATTGCCAGTTTATAATTATATGAACAATCAATATATTCCACCATCAGGAAACCAAGAATCAGACGCTACATCAGACGTGTGTGCTGCGCCGATCTTATTATAGATTAGGCGCCGCGAAAATAAAATGGAAGCAGACGCACGAACGCAACGGGCACACGTCCCACCGATGTTTTGTTTTGCCGGTTATAGTTCTGTTAATGACTCTAATTTAAGGCTTGTATAAAATATTTCTGGTGTGAGATGGTATTTGTTGGTTTCTTGTTTATTTTTTGTTTGTACTAGTACTTACCATTGACTACAATAATGAGTCGATTCTTTCATAGAAGTAGGTACGTAGTATTATTTATTACATATTCTCTATCCAGACTACACATAATTATATGTTCGTTTTCCTTAGACTGCGGTATTATTATTAAAGTCTTTGTCGAGACACATTTAACGCACCGAATGTGAAAGGAACGACCGTACACTGAAATAATACGTTAAATTTATACAAAATTAAATACCGTTGTCTATTTATTTACATAATAAATGTAGCCAGAGGGTTCGTCTGGTCTGGTGAATACAAACTAATGTAGTACATGTAGTGGTTAAGAAACTTTCACTGAGTCCGATGCCCTGCCAGCTTATAGCATAGATCATAGATGTAGAATACTGCGAAATGACGCTCATTCAAAAGCAAACAAAAAAGCTCTCCGATACTGCGAATGCTGTTGGTAGTTTAAATTAATTGAAAGTGTAAGTTAATGAGTATTATTGAAACGTAAGTGTAAAGTACATAATTTTTTTATTCTTGTGCAGCTAAAAACAGGCAGATAGGTATCTATTTTCGTATGTAATTAGTTGAATGTAGACGTGTACCTATTTTTTACTGCGTCGGTAGCTTAGCGAAAGCAGCTGCTAGGTTAAAGGTCCGGTTTTTTCCCCCAAGATTTTTCCATTGAAGAACATTCTCAGTGTGATAAAAATCTTGGTAATGAGACCATTGATTAGGTACGCCCAACATAAGGACACAAAAACATCACTATGATATTAAAGATCGTATCTAATAATTACCTATACTGTGGTGATATCGTGGGTGTTTACCGATGTCTCCCACTTAACCCTTCGAAAAAAACAAACATTTTTTCATAAAATATTGTTCTCTCTACACCTGAGTACAAAATAGTTCTATTCTTTTCATGAAATAAAGTAACAAAAACCTCGTGCGAGACATGTTCTCAGCCGTTACTTAGTCCCCTTAATGGATATTTACACTCTGAGCAAACATAAAAAATAACATCTCAGAGTCAGCTCGATAGTTCTTAGAGTTCTCTTTATGGTAACAAGTTTCCAGTAAGATAAGAAGTATCTAATTGGATTCTGGTGCTAACAAAATGTAATCCAAATGTAAACCATGTTACTAATTCAAAAACATACACTTCACGCTTAATGGTATTTATTCGAAGTGGAACATGTCTCATGTGTACAATTCAAGCAGTCCGCAGCTGGACAAAGCCTTCCTCAAAGACGCCCACAACAGTTTTGTGCGTCATGCTACTGGAATGGTTTGACCGCCATTGTTCGGTTGACTGAAGAATTGCACTAGCGGAATGATTCCCCTTCACTATAGGGCGATGGGATCATCACATCCCGACACCTTCTCCTTACGGTACGTTGTGTGAATTACTAACATTTCTTACGCTTTCGAGGTGATAATTTTTATTTTTTATTTAAACTTTTTTTTATGATAATGCAAATCATGGTGCCGCGGGAAAACAACAAAAAAAAATTACTAAGTATATAACACACAATTCGCCTCAACCCTGGCAGCACCTAGTGATTCGCTTCCACAAATCCACCAATGCAATTAAATAACTCGTTAGTGTATTTCTCTTTAGTTATACAAGCATATGTGGTTATCGCAAATAACTATGTTGAAAAGAAAAATCACTGCACATTTCATCAAACGAACTGGATTGCCGCAGTAAACAAAATTATGCATTTTGATGTCAACGGCTACAGACGTGCCGAGTACATTTTATATTTCGGGTACTTAGTAACATTTTGAGGTAAATTTAATCAAATCGGGTGTACGCTCATCAATTCATCATTCTTATGACTGAAACATAAGATTATAGTATTTGAAATTCAATGAATATGGAACTGGACACATGGAAAACGAAAAGTATAGTAGGTATAGATGGAGCTAATATTTCAGGTACACGAATGCTTCCTGTACCTATTGTTAAAATTTCCGAGTATTGGATAAACAGCTTATCTATTGATTAATCCATACCAACCATAGGACCAGTAGGACTTAATGTGATTGCTGAAGCAAAACAAGGTTCATGAGTAGCTTCACATTGAACTTGGACAACGATAGATAAAAAAATAGTATCATTATGTTTTATTGACAATCATAACCAATTGACAGCAGGTTATGTTATAATCTTTTTTAACATCTAAACCATTTTATATGTGTGCGAAGAATAGTTTTCTACTCCAATTATTTTTAATAGGACCCTTGAGTCAGCTTACTCGATAAGGTATTTAATTTTCAATGAGGGTTAAATTAATTACTAATTGAAAACAAACATTTGATAAAGTGAAATTAATATTCATAAAGATTTTTTATAATAAACATAAATAACATCAACATTAATTTTACTAAAAAGTAGATTAATTTAAACATCATCGTTAGTTAAATTATAATAAATTATATACATAGTTAGTTTTTAATTTTTTGACAGGTTATTTTAGGATTTTTAGGCTGTTTGCCAGATTGTCCAATGTAATGGTGATTTACAACAACAAGAAAATGTCATATTTGTCTTATTTTAAAGAATTCCTTCACTGCGTTCATAATTTGTAGACAAAATTTGTTTTATTTATGTAGTTCGTTTTTTACATGCTCGTGATTGTACTGAACTTCCATATGATTGGTGTTGTAGTTCGGTTACCAAATTATATAGGTTGTACGAGTAGTATTACGTTGGTTGGTATAGTTGTATAAATCTACCACTCTTGGTAGTACAGTTCCAGTGTAGGATTTCAAGGGCGTAGGCATTACAACATTACCTAATCTATCCGTCGCCAAATGCTAATGTTCAGCACTATCGTGTTCTGGTTTGATGGTAATGTATGGCCCTGTAACAACTATCACAGAGACATAACTTAGGACTTAGCGATGGCATCTGCATTTTGACCTCGGTTTTTTGTGTAGATAATAGGGTGAATCATCTAACATCCATGTGAACTGTGTGGTGGCAACTGTATTTGTTTATAAAATCTAATTTAAAAATCAAATTTCTGCTCTATCTCATCTGCTTGTCTCGTTCACTCCCATGAATTTCTGCACACACTACTGGTACATTTGGATTTGGGGAAAAAATTGGTGATTTAATACCTTTTTATTATTATTTATTATTTAGTTTCCACTTTACTTCTCGTGGTAGTAGGTCCCAGCTTCTGTCATTCTATTGGCCAGCATGATTCAGGACTATTTTTTTTATGTAATGAAGGCGGCAAATACGTATTACATTGGTGTTAAGTGATGACTGCAGCATATAGATACCATACAAAGACCAGTGGTCAAAATGCAGATGCGTTGCCACCCCTGAGACCTTAGTTATTATGTCTTTATGATAGTTATTACGGGGCCATACATTACCATCTAACCGGAACAGGATAGTGCTGGGCACTACCATTTAGCTGCAGATAAATTAGGTAAAATAAAAATCATAGAAAAGACTACCTAATATGTACTTATTTCTTTTAGAAGGTGAAATATGTTCTGAGTATTTACGCAGTTGGCTCGATGCTGATAAATATTGATAGTCATAGTTCATTAGAAATAAAATGTTTTACACTAAATACTAATATAATTTATAATACCAAGTCTTTAATGAGACGGCATTGCCTTTTATGTGATTTGCAGTTATCTTCACCGTAAATAGCGTAGGGGTTGATATAAAGCAACGGTTATTGATTAAGCCTGACACTAATGTTCTGGTTTTTACCGTGCATTTAGAATGTAGTCGATGGTTGAATTGTGGTTAATTGCACACACGGAACGGTGGCGGTTAACGGTTAACGGCTATAGTAAACTCGCCGCACACTGAACTCTAATCACATTTAATTACTTTCTTTATATTCAATTAAAGCATGTGGACGTTTAACGTGCTTGTAGTAAACAGTAATTACAATGTTTCTACAGAATCTAAGAAATATTGCACATCGATCTTAGGAAGGCGACTTCGGCTTATTTCGGGTCTGTAGAGCGTTATCTCTTTCGCACCATCCGTATTTGAAGTTTGGCGACCATTGTGATTAAGGTTTGACCTATACCTAACGTGACCATTTTTATCGTCACTCAAAACGGGACATTCTCAAAATTAACCGTCAAGAAACCAGGGGAGAACAGTACTTACGTACGCCCAGCTATAATGCTCTTCTTTAAGTATAGTTATAAGTATCTCAGGTATCGCTATCGATTGCTTTTGAGATTATAATAAATTGTTCAAAAAATATTAAAAATTGACGTTTACAGACAAATTTCAGTCGGGTACGCTAGTTTCCTATACATTTTTGCTGAGATTACCGATAACAGGACATTTCCCCTACCAAAAAGTTTTCCTGGGACACCGGGACGGGCTGCATGAAAACGGGACTGTCCCGTTCAAAACGGGACGTATGGTCACGTTACCAATACCGGACTATCAGTCCTTACGTAGGCAGAGTGCAGCAGAGATAACGCTCTACGAACTCGAAACTAGCCGATTGTTTTTTTTTTAGGCTCGATGTACAATATTTTTTCTTTGGTACTGTAACCGGCTTTGACCTCTCTAGTCTAGGAGTTGGAACGATGCACGGTGACCGCCCGAAATAAGATTTTCAATCTAAACCGTAACCAAAATGAATTTGGCTTTGTTATATTGTCTACGTTTAATCATAGAATGGACAATAATATTCAATAATTTAACGTAAATTTAAAACATTATTTACACAAAAATTGCGTTATATTAGATAAAACATAAGCTCAATTATTCTATAAAAAATATTTAATTAAACTACTTCCGTAGCCTAGTGGTAGCAGACCACTACTACTACGTTGGGGCTCTGGGTTTGATTCCCGGATCGGGGACTATCAGAAATGACGACGATAAAAGTCCTTTATCTCAGATTCTATTGTAATTTGCTAGGTAATGCGCTCGGAGATGTCAGTAGGCTCGCCACCTGTTACGTGGACCAAAAACGTAACCAGCGAATCGTGGGTGTTTGCATGTATGCTTCAATGCATGCATTTACCTCTTACTACCCCTTCGAGGATACAGGCGTGAAGTTAAGTTTCAGTTTTTATTTTTAATTCTGAGGCAGATTCAATGTTTTCGACGATGTGACCAAGACAAATCTTTTGTCTTTCTATTATGCCGGGACTACATATCATCAACTTAATCTTCGATATTCAGGATATGGTATTTCAATTTTCAACAATAACAAAATCAAACCTAAAAACTGCAAATAATTAAACTGGATCTACCGATCTACCCTTTCGAATGGGTGACAATCGTTAACGTTGCAATTGTTTATTACCGTAGAAAGAAGAATTGTTCCCGTGAGTCTTTAGTTCAATTTGTAGTTGTCGATTCGCCTCGAGCTATCTGCTGAGGAGACAATAGTGATATAGAATTATAGTTTCGGAATGTATTATATTGTAAATGAACTGTGCTTGTTTACTACTCACAGGATATAAGTAACACGAAATTTGGAACTAATTGACGTTGGTTTTTTAAACCAACAGCAGTTTCTGTAGATAGAAACTGCTACAATCGAGGCATCGAAGGACGGTTTAAACGAAGATCGAAGGTCTCAAGCACCTAGAAGATACAAGCTAACGGATCATCAACACTAAAATTCTAAATCATTAATTTCTATCTTTGCTCATTGTTCTTGCATATTATGCTCACCTTGGCCAAAAAAAAATTTTTTTGTGTATTATGTACCTATAAAGCTAACAAAATGACAATTAACAAACGATATTACTTGCACACACACACAAATATACCTAAAGTTAATTATTTCAATTCATATCGTGATATCATATACGAACAAAAACTTTTTGGATGGATTATAGCAGTCCAGTGATGGCGTATAAAGTAAAGCTCTTCGCGTTCCCGACAGATTCATTATAGGAACAACCGGCGGCGATGCTTCGGGCTGAACGGCTACTTACAGAAAGATAGCAATTCAGCTGATAACATTTTACGACAGTATTTCTAGAATGCGACCGATTTAAATAATATATTTTCGCCTGTGATAACGCTGGAGTTTCGCAAATTGCAGGGCATCTGGCTGAAGTACATAATAAAAATATGTCATCTGTTTTTTGCCGACGGAATGATGTGGGAGGCTACATATGGGATAAGGTTACGTGAGTTCAGTGTTCCTTCAATAAGCTGCAGGTGGTGTGGCAGCTGTTTTGAGCACGCGTCAGTGAATTAGGATACGATTATAGTCACGCTGACCTGCTTAGGTTATATTTAGGTTTTTATGGCATTTGTTCTTGATCATGGAGTTGATCTTGGTCTTTGTTGGATAAATTTTACGGTTCTGTATATTAAAGTTATAAGCTATTTATCGTCCAGAAATTCCATATTTTATTATTTTACTCAAACTACGGGTAAATGTATACTTATAGTGTTGTTGGCAGCTCTTGGTAATGCTTTGAAAGATTGAATTGATCCATCATCAATTCAATCTTTCAAAGCATTGCCATCTTTCAAAGGTTGGATATGGATAAAATTTTTGCCACTTGTGTAAGAATAGTTTATAAGAAATAAACTATTTTCTGGAGCCTAAAAAAATAAAGAGTTTTTCTGTGAAAATATTTTGTACATCTGTATTTTATTGTTTAGTTTAGGGGATTCCAAAGTATGCAGGAAGTAAAGTAAATAAAACTTTTCTAGAAGGTTGTAAGTTTTATCTTCAACGATATAGGGGAAGAAATGGCCACATAATTCTGCCTCTGACTTTGTGCTTCGCTTTTGATGTAACAGAATAAACGAAATCACACGTAGATACTTATTTTGCAATGAAAGGAAAGTCTGCTAATCTACGATATAAAAATCAATTGCTGTTCGTTAGTCTCGCTTAAACTCGAGAACAGCTGGATAAAATGGCTAATTTTGGTTTTGAACGATTTTTGGAAGTCCAGGGAAGGTTGTAAAGGTAAGAAAACATGAAGAAATTGAAGGGAAATAGTAAAAGCCACAATTTTATTTTCCCACACAAATAGTCCGTATCCATCAAACCTTTGACACATTATTTCATTCTGAGGCAACACGAAGTTTGCCGGGTCAGCTAGAAAATGATGTATAAGCAAAGAAATTAGATTAAATTAACCGTTATTTCTTAATTTTGTGCTACATTATTAAATGCCCTTGTCCGAGCTAAAACTAGAAATAATTGATAATGAAACGTAAACGTACAATCATAAATTCAGTTAATGAAATGGTTCTAAATGTCAGCCAGCTGTTCTGATTAACCGTTGTAGAAGCTTACAGGAAAGTGTGATAGACATAAATAGACGCACACGTGGCTCACAATGGGCTCATGACTATTTTTTAGCTTTCATATCCAACACGCATGTTTGTGTTAGTAGTTGCCATAACAACGGTTTTACCCAAATTTTTGATATATCTGTGAATTAGCTCATAATAGGAAGGATCAACTAGTTGATTTCACGGTTGACGGGTTAGGAGTACAAATACGTGAAATTTAATCAACTAGGCGGTATGTAGTGGAATGAATGAAAAATGTATAGTTTTGTATATCGTTTAGTAGCAGAGATATTTATAACACAGCCATGTAAGGCAGACACTATGTTACGATAGCTAACATAATAAAGAGCGAGTACATATAAAAGATACATATTAAATCGGAATAAATTGCCGCCAGCGCTAGCTCGTAATACGCTGCACAGCGTTAAATTATGTTGTAGAATATACTGACTATATATTGAAATAAATAATTGCGTTGAATAATGTATAAAATAAAACTTTCGCAATAAGTAGTTATTTAGTTATCATTAGCCAAACCTTTTGCGGCGTAATACGGACTTTGGTGTATATAGGTATATGAGATAGAATTAGAGATAGAAATCTGTTGGTATCGAATAACATAATTCTTTATTGTTATGTGTAACGACGGAAAAAATTAAGTTTAATTAAAACTTTTTGCCGTAAGTACCTATGTTAAATAAGTATTGAGGTTTTTCGATCATGTCATTCTAGGAACAAGCAACGAACAATACAAATGCTAATTTTGACATTTGGGCGCGACCTCCAACTCTTGATTTCTCATTCGAAATGAAAAAGTTGCTGTGACATGCTGAGATTATGCAATTAGGTACTGCTCTATATTTTTAACATTTAAATATCCTTTATTGTTTTTGCTATGCTTTGAATCCTTTCTGAGTCTATTTCTTGTGGAAATGTTAATTTAAGTAAATTTAGTTCTCTACAATCTCTACATTATTGTTATAACTATCGATAGATAGACATATCTAAGTAACATAAAATTAATAATAAGAAGGTATTATATTATGGTAAAAATATTCATATCTGAATACTAGGTACTACCTATGTAGGTACTTTAATAATAGTATGCGAATTGTACAGTTCCTCATTTTATTTATTGGTTGATAGTATAAGCAAGACAGAAAATCAAAAACTGAAGTGTTAAAGAGTTGGTACTACCCCACCCACCATCGAAGAAATGTCCGGTAGATCACGTCAGTGCCTTATTAACGTGGCGATAAAGTCTAATTTATCGATAAAGTCCAATGGTTTTGGATCACCGGAAACTTTTTCACTGGTACATACCATGATCATTACGTAACAATAATACATATTTATATTCCTGCACGGCTACATAAAGATACGTGATAAATGTTATAACATTTTATTTTTCATTGATTTGATTTAACACACATAAATTAAGACAAGGCGGTGCCGGCAAGTCTGCGAGCTTCTACGCAATAGGTATGTTCGAAATGTAGTTAGTATTATGTTAATAAATATCTTTTAGAATGCCACATTTTCCTAGACGATGATGTCAGATGCTAGCCTTGAGATCGCACAGAGCATTCCAGTTCATTCCCCGATATTATACGTGGAAACCTTCTAGTTAATTATACACTTACTTACGGCAATTGAACTAACATCAATCAACGTACAACCTCCAAAAGTCGAGTACCAATGTTCGCTGTTATGCCATTTGTATAAAGAAAAAAAAAAGAAATTGTATATTCAATGCTCACAATTAAACATATTTTAAATTGTAAAATAGCACATAGTATGTACACTATAATAGAAAACTAAACTACCCAGCAAGAAATGTTGCACTACGAGCCTACTAAAGAGACAATCGGCTAGTTTCAAGTTGGTAGAGAAGAGAGAAGCGTTTCTTCGAATTCTCAAAGCTTCAACTGGGATAATACTATCTTGACAATTAAAATTCTCAGGATAATGTTGAATCTTCAGGAACATTGTTAGTAACAGGTTTATAAAATACACAAAGCTTAATTTTGCATACCTAGCAAGCATGCAATTATTGTTATAAGGTTTTTTTAAAGATCCTTATACAGAATTTGAAGGAAGTTAAAGACGCTCTCAACTTGAAGTTCATCGGTACAAAAAACGAGAAAAATCCCTTAAGTGCGTCTGCTTGAATATTCTCTAAAAGAAATAGACTTTTTTAAAATTAGACTTAGGGTTAACTGACTTAATTCATCTTGCATTGTTCTGCGCAGAATTGACTCTCTCTTTATATACAAACCTTTTATTTCAAACACGTGATAAGAATCGGTCTGTTCCGAGTTATATAGTTAATATAATATCATTATTCAATTAATTATCATAGACTCTACCGCGCTGATGTAACTTAAACTCTATTATAGTACCCAATCTTGTTAGTTACTAATAAATTGTAAGTTTAGTTATATTATTACACGGAACTCTTGGCAAAGCGATAGTAATATATATGTAGGTACCTACTATTTGGAGCAAAACTGTTGAATGACACACGAAGATGGCATTAATATACATATACTGAGGTAAGACAATGTAGGAGAAACGAACGTTCCTTATAGGCTGAAAATTTAAGCATAACGCAAATTAAATCACGGCCACCTACGTTCGAAAAGAAAACTAAGTTTAGAATACACATTTATAAAACATTGGCTATTCGTCAGATTTATGAACTCCAACTCGATGCATTGCATGTTTCGATATTAATAGAGTAGAATAAAAACCTACCTAACACCTACGTCTGACGTATTTTTGCTCGAGAATCGCGTTATGTAACCAGTTTGTCTGACGGATGACGGTGGTGGAATATAAAAATCACGAGTTAGATCTTTAATACAGGTTTAACTCTATTTGTTCTCCTTTATATGCGTCGTTTATAATTTGATTGTACTAATAAGGTTTTGACGACCCGGTCTGATTCCCGCACCGGGACAAATATGTGTATTGCCCACATATATTTGTTTCGAGCCTGGGTGTTCGTATATGTATAACGGCACCCACGATACAGTTGTAGGTAATAGGTATACCTAGTGTGAGTATGTGAGTACTAGTGAACGTAATTGTACGAGTATTTAAAAAATCTTTGTAATGGTTGCGTGAACATTATAATGCGTTTATCGTTTGAATATCTACGAAACGTTGTTGCAAGTTGGAGAAAACGTTACGTTAACCACTATCTCCTACGCACTGAGACCTATTAATTCAGTTCAAATGATTTTATTAGTATTGGTTTGGTTCGTGGGCCGATGTCCGCCGGTCGCGCCTCGCGTATAGGGTTGTAACGAAGTATCGGAAAATCAATGTTATCGAAACTCAATTACTGATATTTACATACACACTTCTGCAATGTCGATAATATTGATAACATCATGAAATAAACATAGCTGATTATGCATGTGTGAAATATAAAGCGTGTTATTTGTCAAACTTTCGATATTATAGAATATCGGTAATTTCTACTTAACCTACGAATAAAAAACATTTCGAAACGAACTCAAAAAGGAGAAGGTTTTCAATTTGCCTGTATGTTTTTTTAATGAATGTAAACCATTTTACTATCCCCTCTGTTCCTTCGGGCATCCATTTATTTTAAATATCGATATAATTAAATAAAACAGTAATTTTGTGAGGTCGACACAATTATCGATACATTTATTATTGTTACAACTAACTTGCATGCCTATTTGCGTCGTCTCGTTGTGAATGAGCAGGTGCCACCTCCGCCGCCCACAATGCAATTATTCATTTACTGCCGATGTTTATCTCCAGCTTCGTACCTATGCTAATCGTAACTAACGTAAGAGGTTACTGTCCATTTCTGCCATCACCTTGACACGGAAATCATAATTGAACGTACTGTATTTGATGAAGATGGTATGTAGGTAACGTACGTTGAATGAATGAGCTTGTTAAGTACTATTTTAATTGGTTGCAATGGAATCATGATTACATAGATTTAACAACGTAAGAAATGTTAAATGTTCGTGCCTAGATAATGTTGCCTTGAATTAAAAGGCGATAGGAATATCCAATAGTGGAGGATTGTTTGATGTTTCCACTATCTATGCGGTAATATTTTATATAAATGTATTTTGGTGTGTTCTTAATTTTTACTACCTGACTCGACAAAATGAGTGTCGTCATCATATTTTTTTTACTATTTGCTTTTTTATATATTGTTTCATACAAACATACCTACTCCTGATAATAACGAGCACATAAAATAATTTTATGCAGTCGTTTGGAAGTTATGCGCGTACAAACATTTTTATGATTTTTAGAGCCATGGTGATGAGACATATTATAACGAATTTGAAAGGAAAACTATCACAGATTACTACGAGTAGACTCTACAAGTTTACAAGTAATAATCTATCTAGGTACCTACTAATAAAATATACATGGAAAACAGAACACTACATTGGTCTGACACGCATATGGATGTAGTTGCAGTACCTATATTATTGTATACTAGCTGACTCGGCAAACTTCGTATTGCCTCAGAATGAAATAACGTGTCAAAGGTTTGACAGATACGGACAATTTTTTTTTTTAATTTTTTTTTTAAAGGACATTGTCGCAAAGCGACCACATCGTTCCGTAAATACTACAAAACAAGAAATATACCAATTAAGCAAAATACAAAACCAAACTACATACCTACTATGGTTTTCATGATAAACCTAAATCTGCTAATTTAAACAATTAATAATTTACGGACTATTTATATGGGAAAATGAAATTGTGGTTTGTACTATTTTCCCTTCAATGTCTTCATATTTTCTTACCTTTTAAACCTTCCCTAGACTTCCAAAAAACATCCAAAACCAAAATTAGCCAAATCGGTCCAGCCGTTCTCGAATTTTAGCGAGACTAACGAACAGCAATTTATTTTTATATTTATTGTATATTTCTCGAATTTTAGTGTAAAAGTCTAAAAGTTAACCCCCTTATTCATAAACGTATTTTAGCTAAAGTGTTGCTAATGTCTCCTTTGTCCTTTTCTATCCTGCACATTTGACTAATGTACGTAACATTGAACCTGTGTGAAGCCACGGCAAGTCTAAAAGTTAACCCCCTTATTCATAAACGTATTTTAGCTAAAGTGTTGCTAATGTCTCCTTTGTCCTTTTCTATCCTGCACATTTGACTAATGTACGTAACATTGAACCTGTGTGCAGCCACGGCAAGCTGCTAGTTAGTAGGTAATATGCACAAATATCGCCAAGATTTGAAACTTTTTTTTTATTAGGTACAACTTTTTTCTGCAACATCGATATACAATTTTATTAAATAACAAATTCTAACAGAACTCATTAATTACTGCTATTCGATCCAGTTTCATAATAAGCCAAATCGCATTTATTAAAATTAAATCACTCTTGACGCATGTACTGAGTTCAAGATTAAA
Source organism: Macrosoma leucophasiata (assembly GCA_036365455.1). Lineage (NCBI taxonomy): Eukaryota > Metazoa > Arthropoda > Insecta > Lepidoptera > Hedylidae > Macrosoma > Macrosoma leucophasiata. Next base: position 12,323,358 of record JAWQUS010000009.1, on the reverse strand, counting down.
ATAATTTCAATATTAAAAACACGTTGTGTCGATCTGTAGGACATTTAATGAGCGCTGATTTTTCAAGGTTTTCCTGTGAATTGTAAAAGTAGGTTGTCAATTTAAATGATGAAGCCTTGGAACACGAAAATACAGACTCTGCTGAGATTTTTTTGTGATGTATTCCATCACGCGATTGCTAATCATGTATTTAAAGGAAGATGCGAGTTTATCCTTGACATTTAGACTTACATGGATGTTTTGGAATTAATTTTTACATCTTTATATGCATGATTCTTGGCACGGAATGTTTTTTATTTGATGATCTGACCTGCGATTATGCAAACACACATCTCAACGCCACCTGGCTAAACTTGGGATTGCCCTCATTTATATCGATATTATACTGTGGCGAACCACACTTTACTATTTACTGGATTGAAGACGCACGCCGTATGGCGGATATAGCAGTGCAAGCGAACCAGGGTGACACGTTCTACCGATCTTCCAATAAAACGCTTTTTCACTTTTCACTATTATTTTCCTTCTTCTGATTTCTTCCTTTGGTAGTGATCCGAGTATTCCGAGTGCTGTCGACGAACTGTACCGGCCATATCTTTTTTTTTTTTTTTTTTTAGGTCGGGCTTTATGTAAGCGGCCTGCACGGCATTTCCAATCGCACAGTTAGAAACTTCCCCCCTTTGCTCATTGCCCTTTTGGCTGCGATACTCAACGCAGCGTTTAAAAATAGTATGTTTCCACCCGCGTGGAAAGAGGCCACAATTATCGGGTTTAAAAAGCCCGGTAAGCCGAGCAACCAGGCCTCATCATACAGGCCGATAAGTCTGCTCAGTTCTCTAAGTAAACTCTACGAGCGCGTCGTGTACGCTCGACTCTTAGATTTCACCCGAGTGCGGCACTTGATCCCGGACGAACAGTTCGGGTTCCGTGCTCGTCACTCCTGTGTCCATCAAGTACATCGAATCACTGAGCATATACTCAGTAAATTCGATAGAAAGATTATGACGGGAGCCCTCTTCTTCGATATCGCTAAAGCGTTCGACCGCGTGTGGCACAACGGCTTATTATATAAGCTGTACACTCTCGGAGTGCCCACCCAAATCGTGCACATCATTCGCGATTTTCTGTCGGACAGAGGCTTTCGATATCGAGTCGAGGGTACCCTCTCGAACCGTCACACCATAACAGCCGGTGTTCCCCAAGGATCCGTACTCTCCCCCCTCTTGTTCACGCTATACACTAGCGATATCCCTGTCCGCCACGGCGTTCAGGTGGCAATGTACGCTGACGACACCGCTATTTACGTCTCTGGCAGAAAGCCAGAGATCATAAGGAAAGCCCTGCAAGCGGCGGCCAAAGACCTTGAGTCTTGGTTCCGCCGCTGGCGTATAGAGGTAAATCCTAGCAAGAGCGCTGCCATACTCTTCATACGGGACCGCGCTCCCAGACCCAACGTAGCCCCAGTCCTTATGTTTGACGAGCCCATCCCATGGACGGACAAAATCAAATACTTAGGAGTGACGCTTGATCGGCATCTGTCCTTCGCTGCACATGTAAAAGCAGCGCGCGCAAAGGCTGCATTCGTGTTGTCCCAACTACATTGTCTCTTAAACAAAAAGAGCAAGCTATCGGCCCGGAACAAACTCCGTGCCTATACGTCCTGCATAAGGCCCATTTTATGTTACGCGTCCCCAGTATTCGCCCACGCGAAAAAGACAATATTACGAAAACTTCAAACCTTGCAGAACCGATTCTTACGTAGAGCCGTAGGCGCGCCTTGGTACGTACGTAATAAAAACTTGCACATTGATGCTAACCTGCCTACCATCCGGCAGTTTATGAAGCGAGCTTCAGCTCGCTATTTCGATCGGGCGAGTCACCACCCGAATCCGCTGGTCAGAGCGGCCGCGATATACACTCCTTTTGATCGCGCCAAAAGGAGACGTCCAAGGCACGTCTTAAAAGATCCGGACGATGAGACCACGTTGGCCATCGCCGCAATGAACAATCGATTACAGAATCACACTGCACAAACCGCTAATAATACAACGCGCCGACGCGTTTCGCGCCGCGCCCGCCCCTGATCCCGACCCTATCTCCGGCCCCGCGAGGCCGATGACATTCCGGTTATCGCCAACCGAATGGAGTAGAGCGAAAGTTGCAACGCCCATAATCGCATATGTCTCATATGTCTCTCCGCAACGTCCTAAGCCGAGGCACGGACCCGCATGGGTCACCCTTAGGCAGTTGCGCTAAAATTTTAGGCTGGAGCGCCCTCTGCGCTCGCCGATTGCCCGGTGAAGTAGACTAGTGCCGTCTCGAGACAGGCCGCCTACACAAAGCCCGACCTAAAAAAAAAAAAAAAAAAAAAAAAAAAAAAAAAAAAAAAAAAAAAAAAAGCGGCCTGTTTCGAGACGGCACTAGTCTACTTCACCGGGCAATCGGCGAGCGCAGAAGGCGCTCCAGCCTAAGCAAAAAAGTTAGCGCAACTGCCTAAGGATGACCCATGCGGGTCCGTGCCTCGGCTTAGGGCGTTGCGGAAGGACATATGAGACATATGCGATTATGGGCGGTGCAACTTTCGCTCTACTCCATTCGGTTGGCGATAACCGGAATGTCATCGGCCTCGCGGGGCCGGGGATAGGGTCGGGATCAGGGGCGGGCGCGGCGCGAAACGCGTCGGCGCGTTGTATTGGCTGTACCGGCCATACAAAACTGCCCTACTTTTATTCTAAAATCTCAAGGTCACCGAGCTTAAGAAAACTTCTGGTGATTGGTTATCGGTTCAAGTAACCAATCACAAAAGGTATTTAAATTTTAAGTAAAAAATTTTTACTATCAATGATTGGTTGATTCGAACAACCAATCAGCTATCAGATCTATTTGGAAAATTAAAATCTCTATGAATCTCAGATCATTACCAAAAGGAAACAAACAACATCAAATTCTTTATTTTCAGTCAAATTACACATGTTACAATTATAAAACAAACATAAAACTATTATAAATGTTAAAAACTATAAAACAAAGTCAAATAAAAGAAACATGCAATGAACTATGAAATTAAATACAAAAAACTATTAAACTATACAAAATTAAGTTATATAAAACACAAACGAGCTTTAAGTGACACAAAACTATCAATACTATCTAAATTATTACAAATATAACGTAAAAAGACAAAATCTAAACTACGTTCCGACAACGTATACTATTGTGTACTATGCTTTTGACGACTACACAACGCGATTGTTCTATGTTGTCTACGCGCTGACACAGTACACTATTGAGGACTGTAGGGTCGATCACTATCAAAATTGTTTTTTAATCACAAACACTGTACACTATTCACGATTGTCCTGCACATATACTCTACATATCTAGAATATCACTATTTATACTAATCTTGTGATGGAGTAAATTTCTATGTTTGTTTGTATCTAAAACTTTTGGAACTACTCATCCGATTCAAAAACATCTTTCACTGAAATCTTTCAATGGAAACGAAAAGATAAAATCTGCCGGACTCCCTAGTATACCCCAAGTAGTACAAAATTGTAGACATCAGATACAAATGCATAAAAAATATTTCATAACATTGAATTTTTATTAGTTTCTACAACATTGTTGGCTTGCACAATTTTCCTTGTGTTGCATTTTTAAAACAGTTGATTTATATAAGTTCAAAAAAATGAGTTTTTAATATTGCAATATCTGTTTGCAACTGTAGTTTTCGTTTCGACGACCAACGTAACCGTTAATCGAATTTTACGGTTATTGACGTCGAAAAAAATATAAACAGAAAAAAGCGGAGCCGGGTCAGATAAACGACTTATGATTACGAAACACAATATTTATTATGTAATACTTAGGCACTGCGCAAACAAGGATACATTTTATTGCTGTAACAGGGGGATACAGATGCTGGCAATTACAGCCGGCTAATATATTAGGTAGACTTATTTGGGCCAGGCTTACCTAGGTCGAAGGTTCCCAAACTTTTTATTCGCAGACCATTTTCCAGACATTGCTGGTTTCAGTGTTTACCGTAAATTCGCTCTAATTCAAAGGCAGCATAAGATTTAGGCAACCACCGTGGCATAATGTCTACCACATTAGCAGTTCAAATATTACACTACAAGTGTGGTATTTGAACCGCTAATAGTGTATGCAGTTAGAAAATTATAAATCGTTTCATGAAGCGAAGCGAACATTTTCATTAATTGCTGCCGATAATCTATACTTACCTAAAATTAATTTTTTTTAAACCCATCTACACCTTAGACTATGTTGGTTTTAATTTTTCCCCTACGTAGAATCCCGTCGAGTTTTTTATGTACCCTCAGTCTTCCTGAACGACTTTGGGAATCACCGCCTTAGGTTCGTAACATATTAATGTGATATTAATTAACTAGCCCATAGAATTAGGTTATAAATGTATTTTTTGTGTGATCGACAGAGTATAACGTATAAATATTTACGTAGATACGTATCATAAAAAAATATTAGAAGTAGGATAATAAAGCTGCCGTCTTATGTAATGCATTAATATTTTCTTGTTTGTAATTAATTGGGTTCCCGATAGTTTAACGATCTTCCTCCCAATTCGTGCATAATGAAACAACCTATGCAACGGTGGTTGCATAGATCTCTCACGTAAATCTCTGAGTGAGTTTTTAGTGACATCAGAATCCAAATACCGCCCTTTCATTTATCTCCAGTTGCACTTAAGAGCATTCCCAGCCGATGACCTAGGGGAATGGCAGATTAACCATTCGACGAACTAGGGGAGGGCAGATTGGGTCAAGTGAGAAGGGAGGTGAGCAAGCTGGTTTATGGAGGATATATCAGTCAAATTTGATTTCCTTTTACTCTAGGAGCCTAGCCAGCCCCAGTTAATATTTGGTGGAGAAGTAGAAAGACTTGACTCAGTTGTGGATAGACTTTATTATGGTAAAAACTTAACACTTTGCAAGATTTCTCATAGTTCGAATCGCTTTGATATTATTTAACCCCATTACTAAAACATAGATAGATCCACTTCTGAGTCAGCTGAGTGTCCCATACCGAGCAGAAAATCTCTCCATGTTTGCTTAGTACCTTAGGCCAAGACCGTTGTTATCGGACCAGCCAACGGTGCAAACAACGTGGCATAACAATTATCATACTTTGTCAGCGTTGCGTCGTGAACTTCTATTGCATGATCATATGACCAAATAGTGCCCATATTATGCTTATTTACAACGGCCCACATAATGCTCTGTTTCATCGTTAAAACAATTGTGTCTGGTTTTCGTACAGTGAACCTGTTAAACCCTATTTACAAAGACATTTTTATTTTAATTAATATTTTTGGTTAGCTTAAGTTTCACTAATTTAAACAGATAAAATGTCTTTTTCTTTAATTGATTCAAATCGTGGTCTTGATACCGTTAAAGTAAAGTAGTGTACCCATTTATTTAATCAGATTTCACAACTATATTTCAATGTGATAGCAACACCACGTAATGATCACAGGCGGAGATAGTCTAATGGCTGACTTAATCGCCATCCGTAGGAAAATTGAGGAGTAATTAACATTAATCATAGATGTGGGTACCGTGAGGACTGATTGTGGATATCACTCCTTGCTGTCGGAGGCCGTTATACTCGTAAGTGGACATGACAACGTTCGGATATACGACGATGTTACAAAAACATGATGTTGACGACGCTGATAAATTACCGCGTACAATCCTAGTTTGTTATTTGCTAGGGTTTGGGTATCTGACAAGTTTATGAATTTTTCTATCTATATATTATATTAGGTAGGGGCAAATCAAGAATTTATTAATATTTTAGTTTTTGACTATGACGAAATATAGAAGTTTGAAAATATTTTGAGCAAATATGAAAGTAAAGACATTAAGCAAAATTCTCTATTGTTTGTTAACTGTACCAAAACTGAAGCTGAAGTTGGTAGAATGTAAGTGAATAAATGAATGTTTACGATTGTGTAATAAAAGTTTTCATCTACGAGTATTAACCTAAAATTAAGTCGATCATAATGTGAGCGATTGCTAATGCCGGTCCCCAAGAATCCCTAGCTCCAATAAACTGTTGGGTTAACCTTGGGTTTTCTCTATTGCTGTCCGGAAATTATATAGGTACCTACCTAAAATAATGTGCGCGATAAATGGCATTAGCTGGTGATACTTTATGACATGACTGGCTAAACGTGGGCGCTTACAATGTCAATGTCGGTAAGTATTATCCCGAAGCTGAAGTGATAACTAGTGAGTAATAGTAGGTTAGGTACCTTTACGGTTCTTTAATCAAAATAAATTTATTATACCATACAAGAAAGTAACATCAGCATACAAAATAGCAATAATATTCTAGTTCAAATCGAACAATTTTATGAGGCAATAACCAGCGAACTAAAAAGTTGACTGTCCGTGACTCATGAAAAATAAAACATACATCTTCAGCGCATGGCAAATTCGAATCAGTTTCTTAGAAATTCATATATTACTCAGTTCAATTTAGAGTGCAGTGGAATCGCGTGACGGAAACCGCTCACGGTGCCTGGCTCCGGTGACCCGGCGCGCCCGCCACGCCGCTGTCATGTCTCTGGTCACGCTACACCATCGCACCACCTTCGCATTCCCTTTGAAGAATCTACCGCTAATCAATTACACTTAAGAACTGTCTAATTGGCTACGAGTGTACAATCGGCTTATGAGTACAAAGCCGATGCAAGCAAAGATAGATGATATTATGCAGTTAATTGATTTTCTTTTTCGCGAGACATATCTAAACATTGACTTCCTTGACAGCATTGTAACTGTATAAGAAGCAGCTGTGAGTCCTCACTTACTCGTAAATCAGCGCGGGCGCGTCGCTCCCGGTCGGGCCAATGGCAGAGCACCTAACGCACATTGCGGTCTATGCACCTGCCGTTAAAGGAAGCTCCAATAAAAAAACCTCGATGCAACAGCACGATATGCTAACTTGTGGCCAACACCAGTGCATGTCGCGTTTTTTTGTTCAGAATAATACGCTGATGAATAATAATACCCTAAATAAAAATAAGATCTGAATAAGTCCCGTTGTGTTATTCAGATCTTATTTGCCTATTTTTATGGAGTCATCGAGTATGAAATTTCTCCGATCATATCTACCTATTTCAAATTATAGCACATTAAGATATTGTACCTAATAGGCATAAACTACTTATCAATTCAAACAGTTATCGTGCATAAAGGAAATCTCTGGCAGTATCTATTAATAAGCGGAAAATGAACACTTTGCAAATATATTCATTGCCGGGAAGGTGCTTGAATATTCATAAGTATTGATATAATAATATGGATGCTGTTTTATGTTTTGATTTATTACTATGTATAATAGGTATTCAGTAGTATTTAATTAATACAAATGCATATTTACTCAACGTACTTGTTATATTATATAGATACTGATTAACTTACATGTTACTACAGTTTTAAACGTCTTTGATTAGTGTGTGTAGCCAATGATGGAGTACGAAACTGAAACGTGATCTCTAAGAATGGGCTTCTTAAGAAAGCTCAAGGTCACGAAGAGGACGACGGAGAGAGCTGTTCTCAGCGTTTCATTGGCATACACGAATCAGATATGAGATCCGGATGAGTACCAAAGCAGTCGAAAAAGTCTATTGAATTGCAAAATTCAAGTGCCAGTGGACAGGGAACATAGCTCGAAAGACCGACGATCGTTGGGGTAAAAGGGTTCGCGACTGGCGACCACATCCCAAAAAGATGAAGCGTAGACAGTCCCACCTGGAGATGAATCGATGTGCGGGCATAGACGGACGACCTAGCGGAGGTCGTGGGAAATCGTTAGGTCAAGCGCTCCGGCACCTTTAGTTGTTAGCATCTTTGAGGGACGGTATTGTGGTGTCTGTCGGCTGAAATTATGATATTAATGTTTCACTTCGTTTTACACACAATTCATATTGTGGCTTTGTATACTACACGGAGAGTTGGAAGTTGAAAGCTAATTATACATTCAATCTATATCAAGGTTGTGCGTCAGACGCAAACTTTCCAGCCTTACGGCCAAATTTTCAAACGTCGCTCAAATCTAAGTGGGACTTAAAAGTATGTATGTATGTATCTTCACGCCAGGTCCCTAACGGGGTAGGCAGAGAGTGTAGAGCGCCAGACATCCCGGTTCTGACAAACCTCTCGTGCCTCGTCTACCGGACGAGGCACGAGAGGAGGCATCGGACTTAAAAGTCTCCTGTCTTTATTAAACACGTTTAAACGAAAGAGATAGCGCACTTTTGAGGGTTGCTTAAAATTGAGTGACGTTTGAGTATTCGGCCATTAGTGGTCTTAACACGAGATATTTCGCGGTATTTTTGCAATATTGGTAAATCCGATGCAAGTGTTATAATTTGATTCGAGAATTCTTTGCCATACAATAAATACCTGTAGTTTTTTCCTGACGCTAATGATATGAGTGTACAGAGAGCGTCGATACTCATTTTTACTTCAGCTTTGAGAAGAGGGTTTTTTTACGTTAATGGCAGAGTTGCAGTGCTGAAACGGGAGCGGGGGCTTAATACCCTCTCTGCCCCGAGCAGGCGGCGGCGATGAAGTGTGCCCATTTATTACCCATTATTTGCCGCCCTTTCAGAGATGATGCCTGTGAGCAATGAACCAGAGGAGATCCGTCACGACCGTCACTCAAAAACAAATGGGTCAAAACAATGTGTTTTATCAGTTATGTCGCGATCTGCTCGCGGGTGGCTGCTGGGGACTGGAATAATAGTAAGCCAATTGAATTAATCCAAAAAGGTCCAAATGGTTCTAATTGGACACTGTGCTGGCGAGAAACGTTATAATTGAAAAAAAAAAATGCCAATTTATGTTGGCACTACAAGCTCGTTACTTATTTCTAGAAGAGAGTCTAAAGTTAGTTATGTTTTTAGAAGTTCGATGACGATATATATGGCTCTCCTACTAAAATACTGAAACGTGGAAAAATAATAAATCGTTCACCGTTGGTTGGTTATAACATAAATGAGGCGGTGCAAGATCACCCTTAAAATCATTACAAAAAGTTTGTCGTTTTTGATATCCTTATCTATGGAATATAACGATAAAAATGTTGCGGTCTGAAGTTGCAATATTACGTTTAGGAAACCAAGTTAGAGGAAAGCGTGTATATTTCCAGTTGCGACCCTTGCTTGCACTCCGGCGAACGAACGATTAAAATTCAAAGCTTGTAGAAATGTAATTACTTCAGAGTCTGGTTAGGGTTCTGCCGATTTTTAATTATGCTTAATGCTGCTTCTACATTTTACAGCGATTGAATCGTTGACGATGATTTAATATCTGTAGTACCTATAATATGACAATTTGTAAGGCAACCGTAATCTGTCATGTAATAATTAGAGGACTCTCACTTAAAAGATACGCAGGTGTTTTTTCCGCACAATCAGCAGTAAAATGAAACGATCCCTCCAGTGTAAAATTTCGCAGCCGCCATCTTAGGTAACAGAGTATGTTTCTTTTTCTGTGCCTCGTAAACCTTCGTGAATTATATTTTAGTTTACGATATTGTATATAGTTTACGATATCGTCTAGGTATAGTGGATGGTAGTGAGTCATATACCTACTTACGTTTATTAATGTCGTTACTGTTTAGGTACACAATGACGAAAAATAAGAATGTAGATACCAAATCTATTTCTTATTTAGCATTGTTTATTAAAAGAGTCCGTCTGAAATACAATGTTAATTAAAATAGCTATCGCTATATCTATTTAAGTGATGATTACAAAGTAATCACTAAACCAAAACACAATTAGCAATACGATTGCAGTTACTGTAAATTGTTACTTAGTAATTATCTTTCAGCAATTATTTGTGTAGAATAATTTAGTACATAGGTTGATAAAATATCCCTTCGTCATCCCAGCAACTTCATCATTATGACACTTATTACAAGTACATGCATGTAGCACATAAATGAATTTTAATGTATTTAATAACCATCCCTGGTATATATATTTGCTATGATAGGTGACAATATTGTGATACAAGCTAGAAATTTGCATTTAACGCGAATACATGGTTAGGTGCCTACGTGCATTCGGTGCATTATGAAATGTACCGAATGCAGGAATTTGTTGTGTGTATTGCACTATTGATATAGACTTACTAAGTTTAGTTGTCCATATATAATACATACATATATATCGCACAAGAAATCGAAAGTTTTCGGTGCTTGAACTTTGATCTTTATAATTTTTTTACGGTCAAAAAGAGGCGAGAACATTACAATTTTGTGTGAGATAGAGACAAAAATGGTTCTATGCTTAAATGAGTTCTACTTTAATTTGAAAGTTTGAAGTAGGTAGGTATATAATAATATACTTAGATGCTTGTTTTCGTCATCATGATGATTTCAACCGAAAGACAAGACGTCCACTTCTCTGCTCTTATATGTCTAACTTCATTTACATGGGAACATGAGTTGTTCCTAGGTATCGGTAGTACAAAATACTTACCTTATTGTATGTACGTGTATGTATAAAGTAACGGTAAAAAAAACATCTATTTATTTAAGTTATAGAACAATAAAAGGAAAACAGTGATTTATAAATAATGAAGAGAATTCATTAGATTTGTTTTTTTTTATAGAAATAGGTAAATAATAATTTCTTAATATTTTTCGTTAGTAGCACCGGTCAGGATGGCGCCAGTCATGGAAAACCGATAACCAGTTTGGATCAACAAAGGGTAAGATTATTGCTTCAAAACGAATACGGAGAGAGCAAGATATGGTTAAAGCTATACAGGAACAGAAAAACGTTATCGCATAAAGCTTCGGCTAGACGTTTATTTATGGGACGTCACCTGCGCACGAATATGGCTAGTCCTTCGGAATAAACAAGACGTATGCTCGTACACTCAACTTACCGGAACGTGTTTTCTAAGAATTGTGCAGTTATGGAACATCCTAGTACAAAGTTCTGTTTATTTTAGCCGGTTATAAAGGAAAGCAAACAATGGTCTATTTACACTAACGCTTTTCCTTTTAGCTAAATAGCAAAAAACTAATCGTGTAAAATGCGAATGTATAAATGTGGTTCTCCACGCATCATAACAAATACCTACTAGCCAATAAATTATGCGCATTTCAGAATTCCAAACTTACAAGTGTTCGTGTAAGAAGCAGATTAGATACATTTGGATCGTAAATCTGGTTTGCATCAAACGAAATGTTTATGATTGATATTTCGTTCGCATCATCTCTCACCTTCGATATGAAGCGCGTTTCGAAACACCCTCTTTACAAAGACATGTAGTTTATCTGAGATAGTACTTACAAGTAGTATAATAAATTTATGGCACTTACCTATATTTTCAGACGACGCCTACCTTTGTATCTTGCGTGGGCGTTGCCATCAACAATTGGTCTACATGTCTAGATAAGAAACGTTTTTATGAGGACCTAAGTATCGTACTGTATCGAACTGCCTCGGTAGTCTAATGGTAGCAGGCCACTACTACTACGCTGAGGTCCGGGGTTCGATTCCCGGGTCGTGGGTTATCAGAGATAATAGTGTAAAGTCCTTTATCTCTGGTTCTATTGGGATTTTTCAATTTTCTGGAATCTTCCCAGTACCTCGAAGTTTGGTAATGTGCCCGGTGACACCGGTGATGTCAACAGGCTCGCCACCTGTTACATGGGCCAAAACGTAAGCGGCGAATCGTGGGTGTTTTTCATGTATGCCTGAATGCATGCATTTACCTCTGCCAACCTCTTCGGGGATTACAGGCGTGAAGTTACGTTACGTAAGTATCATAATCGTGTTCCTCAATATACTGGCAGTGACAAAACTTTTATTCCAGAGGTAATATTTTCACGTAAAACAACATGTCCGATGATTTTTTTTGTAAATATTGTGAAAAATTCAACTCAATATAAATTCGTGGACGCGATGATCTGCTAGTTCTACTCTTAATACAAAGCAGCTCCAATTCTCATAGAGGGGAAATCGGTTTGTAGGATTCCGATCGTTTTACTGTCGAAATATCTACCAGCAATATTAAAATAACCGCTTGTTACTAAATGCATATGTATACACGGTACATATACCAAATTACGACTGTACACCGCTACACAATGAAGCATTAATTGAGCTTAAAAAATTTTGCAAACAGGATTGGCAGGAATACTTTGACGAACGATCCAAATATAAAGGTATTTGGTACAAAACAATAGCTTGTTCGCTTCCTCGTTACCTTGGTTTGAACAAATTAATATGAAAAGGGAGCATATTGTTAAATTGTTAAGACTACGGTCCGGTCACATACCATCTAATAAGTTCAATTTTCTTATGGGTATTTCAACCACACAAAACTGTACAGATTGTCACATAATAGATGATGTATATCACTTATTAATGGAATGTGTGCTGAATGAATGGGTTCGCCCGCCGATCCTTTTAACTTGTAATGTTGGTATGTGTAACACCTTACTGTCCAACCCACTATCAGCAGAAATTATGTGGCTAGTTAGGATGTACCCATAACAATCGTTATTTTTATGTATTTTAGTTTTAGGTATTATTGTGTTTCTTTTCTGTACGGGGGTGGCATAGTCAACTTATGACTGAACTCCCAGGAATAATGGTTCAGAATAAAAAAAAAAAGTTTTTGGAATGATGATATTGAAAAAGGAGATGTTGCGAGCTCGGCCCTGGTTCGTACATGTCCTCAAAAAATGGGTAAATTATAGCAGAATCCGAAAAATATACAATTAATTTAATCAAGAATATATTTTAGAATTACCACCACATTTAATTCAAACGATTTTATAATTTTCAACAATGTTCAACACGGTGGCGATACGGCCAACGCTTGGTATCAATCGATTTCGATAGTATTTATATTTTTTTTTTCTCCAAGTACTAGATAATCAAAAAACAATTTAAAAAATGAAAATGTCAAAATGACATCGTCCGCCATATTCGCCATGTTGGTTTTAAGTTGCAATTCTAACTGCAAATCATGTTTTGTAACTGCAAACAAAGATAAATAAGTGAAAATATGCAGTAAAAACGTTTTTGTATTGATTTTGCCTGCTTAATGATATTATGTACAATACATGGCCGGAGTTCCATACATTTTTGCAACATCTCCTTTGATGTCAACTTTACTGTTAATATTTTATTGTAATTTTCGTTTATTAACAATGTCTGTTATATTTTACACTTTATGTACATATTTACTTCACAAAACGAAAAAATCTTTAAAGAAAACTTTTAATATTTTTTTGTTTGTGTGTATTTAATATTTGGATTATATTGGGCGGAGTTAAAAAGGTATGGATGAATATTAGGATCGGTACAATATAATTGTTAGAAATCTGGCGTACTGATAGACCGCCCAACTGGAATACTGGTAGATTGATGATAGACTGGTAAATTGTTGATAGGTTGAGATATTTATAGTTTGATAGATTTTTCTATTTTCTGGAGGCTTCCCACTACCTCAAAGTTTGATAAAGTGCCGATGTCAATAGGCTCGCCGCGTATTACATGGGCCAAAAAGTGACCGGCGAATCGAGGATGTATGCATGAATCCGATGTACCTCTCCCTACCCCTTAGGGGATTACAGCCGTCATGTTTTTAGGATTTTTATATATATAAACTGACGCGTTACAAACATCGTAAATAAAAACCAAAAACGTGACAACCTTAATGAATTTGCGTTTTTATGGGTGAAGGCGGCATATTGCAAAACTTCAAAGGCGATAAACTACTGTATGTACTTATACTGTGGTAATATGTTAGGTTATTTGTCATTCAGTAGCATTTGTCTTAGTAGATATCTATTATGTAATAAGTTCTATTAATTTCTAGTGCCATTTAACAATGTAACCTGCTATCTTTAATTTACTTTATCGAAACATAAAGGTTATTTTGTCATATTTTGGGTTGAATTGTATTCGGAGCAACTCGATTCATTCATATTGGCGATCCGGTTAGTCCAGCGGTGTGAGATGATCGTTTGTTTCGAAGGGTCGCGGGCTCGAACCCGTAACCGGGACAAATATTTTTATGGCCTACAGATATTTGTTTCGGGTCTGGGTGTTTGTGTATGTGTTGCATGTGTACAACTGCACCCACGATACAAGTTTATACCTACCGTGGGGCTGTGAGTGTAAGCGTATTTATTTATTTATTCATTCATATTGTCATACATAACATAAGCAATGTCTATTAAGCTATTAATGCAACTACTGAAGTAGCTTGTAATATTGTTCCTAAACTTTTGTTCTTTATAACGTCATTTGATATTGTTTAGGAAGATATATCAGAAAAACGACTCATCAGAACTGAAGTATGTCATGTATGTCTGCCAGCAAATAATACGTTGTTCCAGTAATAGCACTTCAATTCTTGTTGACTTTTTTAATTTCGTCGGAATTGTACGAAATGGGACTAATCGATCGCCCCGGATAAACAAAATAAGCATTAAAAGTTCGAAGTCAGAGTAAAGTCGTAGTGCGATCTGTGAATTTCGCTCTAAGTGATATGGGCAGTTCTATGTTAGCATCGGTAAATCGGCATGAATTTCACAGTAGCAAATTAGACACAAAAAACACAAACAAACAAACTTTATTTTTCTCCACAAACATTAGATAAATAAGTAGCCGTGGTAGAGATTTGGTATAGATTTCTCACGACATATATTATTATAGGTGAACAGGAGGACGGGATATTATATACTTGCCTCCTTATTCATAAACGTATTTTAGCTAAAGTGTTGCTCATCTCTTCTTTGTCTTTTTCTATCCTGCACATTTGACAATGCAACTGACAAAGACAAAGCATTCTATAGCTAAAACGTATCTTATGTACGTTTATGAATAAGGGGGTTAGACTTTATTGCATCTTAAAATGAGCTTTTAGCTGGTGGTCAGCAGTGACAAAATATCAAATCATGTCTTATCGCAGCTCGTACATTGTTTTAGCCAGTTGACCCATTACGAGTGGGCTGTAGACTGTAGGTTTATCTTGGCACGGTCACTGGCAATTTCACAGCAAAATCGAAAGTGGCGAGCGGCGCGAACGCACGTAATATTAAATCAGACTATCAAGTAACGCTATGACAGATATTTGATAATGTTTAACCGTCGAACTGACTTACAGTTCTCAGAACTTAGATCGAAAGAGAAATGATAATTTTACAGTTACGTTTAGGTACCTACTAATACTAGATAGATACTGTAGAAATAAATACAAATGAAATTGAAAATAATTTTGAAAAACGTAGTATTGAATAAGTTATTAAAATTACTTGATTCCAACGGGGTCTTGATCCAGGCAGGCTTTATGAGAACATGTCTTAAAATACTGAAATATAAAATAGATTTATCTGGAGTCACTGATTTATGAGTTTGTACCTAAAGAGCAGGTCCCAGGGTCTGCTACTCTATGAACAGTAAAATATGTATGCTTTGCAAGAAGTAGATAGAGCTGGTATTTAAAAAAATACGTTTTTATTTTATCGTTAATTCATTACGCAAGTTAAACAAGTAGCATTTTGATTGCGATATACGCAACACTTAACTTTCAGTTTCAACGAGTCAACTCAAGACTGTGGATTTAAGTGGAATCGCATGAAATTCTTGACTTGAGATTAATTGCTGTCCGAAGACAGCTTGGCGTCGCATGCGCAGGTGTACTCTTGCATCATACTACTTACATTCCATCAACTGATTGCCGCGCTATAACGTTCCCATGTTATTAATCCGTTATGTTTTTAAATTAATAAATTGTTCATATATTTAATAGTAACAATGATTATGACGAGCGTTCTAGTTGAATCAATAACGTTGAATTATAAAGGAATTTTATGTACGTAGATATAAAAATAATATGAGCTGTATTTTATCGTCATTAAATGTAAATAAAAAAGCAATATCAGGCAATAAAAGCAATTGAATATCGTTATGTTATAGTTATCGTTGGTTGCAGGTGAAAGAGACTAGTGTCGTCTCGAGACGAGTAGCCTAAATACGTCCAATAAAAAAACTAAATCATTGTAATATTTTTATTTCCGCAATGACACATGCGAGTGAATTTAGAAATTCAAGAAAAAATGGAAAATAAAAATTTGACTTCATGCGGGAATCGAACCTGCCACCTCGGGATAACCAGTCCAGCCGCTTTACCACTAAGCTACCGAAGTCTAAACTAAATCATTGTTCTGTAGAAACATACCGACTTGGCATGTAACCATGTTTTGTAAAGAAATTAAAATTATTTTAAGAGTATACCTACCTAGTAACTACCTACTCATAGATAAATATTTTTGTTAAATTTCCAATTTACTGTAGAAAATGTACCTATAAAAGAATGAGAATATTATTAAATAACGTAGACAAATATTTTTTAGAATCACTAAAATGATATATAGTTATAGTATCAACTTAAAATATACCTAATCGTGAACAATATGAAATATTATAATAGCTTGTTAAGTGTTGTGATTCAATTTTTTTTAAATACCTATAATGAATAATCAATTCAATTCTACGGTGATAGATAAACATCTACTCTATAAGTATTCTGTGGTAATATCTAAAAACAGATTCGCGTGATCGTAATCAAGATGGGTAACCTACAACAAAACACGTTTTTTATCTGTGATTACGTTGTGCTCATGACTTGACCTCAGTGAACACGCTTGGAATACGCCGTGATTGAGTAATTAACATTTGCTTTTTTAAATATTCTGTTATTCATTACAATCTTGACTATCACGTAAAAAACACATTATTAAAAAACAAAATGTCGAATCAACATCGACCTTTAAAGAATAAGTATGTACCTAGTCGATGCGGATCAACAATCTAAAATGTTTATCAAAACACTAGGACCAAGTGTCACTATTGAAATTAAAATAATCTAACAACACCTCATAACCTCTTATGTACGTACCAAAGAAGACATGGACACTTTTTTATTCTCATGGTGGTAGCAAACAAGCCTGCAGTTTACATGAATGGTAAGTGAATAAACGCATGTAAACGCTTACACATAAATTTAAAATGCAGAAGCGTTGACCTCTGAGTTCTAAGTAATTACCGTCTTACCGTCTAAACGGAACACGATAGTACCGAACACCGTACACTACGCTTTGTCGGCAGATAGATTAGGTGATGCGAGAAACTGGAACTCTACCACTAGAAATGCATACCTGCGTACTTCATACGCACACTTTAAAAACCGTAGCTTCCTTCTGACGCAGTCGGATTAAAAGTTGAAATCAATTGCTGATAAATACTTTGCTGAAAGTACATTTGTAACTGTAAAACAATTGAGCAATCGTATCGATTTTTCTGCAACGAATCAATCAACAGTAAACCGACATTTTTAAAGCTTGACCTGTGACTAATCGATTACTGATTGCGAATTATAAGAAAGTCGCACATTTAGTTGCGTTTCAAAATATAAAGTAGGTTTGACTCGTGAAATAAGTTTTGCCTACAAACTTTTGCATTAAACAAAATCTGTACCGGAAATATACCGTAACGAATTACAAACAAGTTCTTGTTTTAATTACATTATTTATGAAGTAGTAAATGGCAATGACATAAAAAGCCTAAGTTTAAATGCAAATATGTTGCCACCTCTAGTATATTTCTGCGGCAATAACAACGCGCAAAACCGCATGGTTAAATGTTAATGGTATACTGGTGTTAAATGCATTACGCATTTAACAGCAGTATACCAAGGGCACACATCAATGGCTATCTATTTATCTAGCTGAGGATCGAGTCCCTCAATTCTAGTTCTGGCAACAAAAAAAATATTTCAAAACTCTTCACGATGTTTACCGTCATAAATTAGAACCAAAGACAGCCTTCGTGTGAGTTAATTGCTGCACTTAACATCATCTCTACGAGAGTAGTTTTGTTATCTCAAATTTAACACCTTCGACATGGCTGCAGGCCCTGAAAAAAGTTAAGCGTTAAATAAACACTATTTTTGTACAATTCTGGCAAAGACATGCAATAACTTAGATTTTACAAAAAAAAACTATTTTCTCGATCATCATATCTATACTTATAATAAATCTGTAGAAGTGTAAATTCTGTACTTTAAAAATATTGAAAAAATAAATACCAGGGGATGTTATTAGATCGATACCGAACACAAATATGTGATTAGATAAAATTTTGTCTGTCTGTCTGTCTGTTTGTTCAAGCATCACATAAAAACTGAAGGTCCGATTACATTGAAACTTGGTATGATTATACTTTAACCTGGCGCACAACACTGGGTACTTTTTATCCCGGAAAAATGTCTGTTTGTATGTGTGTTTGTGCACGCTCATATCAGAAACGGCTTATTCGATTTGTGGTTTTCACTAATGTATTGTGGTAAGTTTCACTTAACATATAGTGTTTGTTTCATGTGAATCGGTTCAGAAATAAAAAACTTATGTCAATTTAAAGAATCGTATCGAATATTTTTAAGCTATTCTGTATCTTAGTTTTATCTTTTAGGGAGTTTCATACCAAATAGGTAAAAACGGACCCTTCAGATAACTAATCTTCCGCTGTCTGTCTGTCTGTCCGTCCGTCTGTCTGTCTGTCATCAGGCTGTATCTCATAAATAGTGATAGCTAGAAAGCTAACATTTTCACAAATTATGTATTTCTGCTAGCGCTATAATGTAGACGCTCAAAATTTTCACAGAATTTTTAGGTCTTATATTGTATTGTAGCTTCCATAATAAATCAATATACATACAAATAAATAAAATTGGAGTGTCTGTTTGTAATATTTAAATAACCGCTTTTTTTTAAACGCATATGTAGGTATGTATACACGGTAGGTACATACACCAAAACAACATTTTTTACAATTTTTGTATGTATGTCTGTCTGTCTGTTTGGCGGGGCTAATCTTGGGAACGGCTTGACCGATTTTGACGGGACTTTCACTGGCAGATAGCTGATGTGATAAAAAGTAACTTAGGCTACTTTAATCTTCATACATCCATACATACATAATAATAATAATAAATACTCTTTATTGTACACATAAGAACAAAAATTTGCAAAAACAATTTTATATATATGTACAATAGGCGGCCTTATTGCTTAAAGCAATCTCTTCCAGGCGACCTAAATAGAAAAAGAGACATCAATCAATTAAAAGAACAAGGGGTGTACAGACTTAAGAAATAAAAACTATTACAATTCAATATATTTCTTAAAATAGCACAAACATATATATTTATATATATATATATATATATATATATATATATATATTCTGGAAGCAAACTGGCGTCCATCATTGTCTTAAATGCATTTAAAGTGGCGTCCACCTGCTTTTGGCGTCCGGTATACGGACGTCAGATTATCATCTCATTCCAAACCGGTACTTTCGGCGTCCAGACAACATAAAAATTAGAAAAAAAAAAATCATGTGGTCGTCATTTTGATACAACTTTGCATGGACTTGTATTTTAATAAGTTCACGCTATCGGCGCTGTGAAACGTGACGCTAGTGTCGTGGTTAATATACTCCTGTGTATATACTTCGTACAGTTTACAGAGCTTTTTGCTTCCGCGCGACGTTGCCAATCAGGCGCATTCTTTACAACTGATAAGACGAATAAATTTTACTGTGACTTTATTCCATACCGTAGTATCGTGCCAGGCTATTTCAAATTCGTACATGTTAAGTGTTATTGTGCTTCCGACAAGAACCGAAACATGGGCAGGAAGTCAACCCGAGGTCCTGAGTTCGATTCCCGGGTCGGGTGCTATCAGAGATAACGGTTTAAAATCCTTTATCTCTGGTTCTATTGGGATTTTCCCATTTTCTAGAAATTTCCCAGTACCTCTGCTGGTGGTAGAGCTCTAGTGACTGAGCTTGCGGGCGTAGGTACCACCGAATTGCCTAATATACTTGCCGCTAAATGGTAGTGTTGGTTAGTGTAGCACTATCGTGTTCCGGTCAGGTGGTAATGTACGGCCCTGTAACTTCCGGCACAGTGGCATAACACCTTAGGCCTCAGAAGTGGTAACGCATCTGCATTTTGACCTCTGGTCTTTGTGTGGGTGTCTATAGGCTGCAGTCATCACTTAATATCAATGTGAACTGCATGCTTATTTGCCACTTTCATGACTTAAAAAACGTCATTAAAAACTGACTAAATTCTCGTACAAACTATCACCTCCTCTCTGAGCGGGTTGGGGGCATATTTCCAAAAAAAAGTATATATTTTAAGATCTTTAATGTTGTTTTCTTTAGTAACAAAGAGTCCGGATACCTATTTTTGGCTTTCCAGTTTGAACACTGCCGTAAGCCTAATGCTTTCCAATTTTATCCCCCGTTTTAAAGGGATGGGGGTAGATTTCTAAAAAAATGATGTACGTATTGTTTGTTAAACTCAAAGAGTTCACATACCAAGTTTTAACTTTCTATCTTGAAAGCTCCATACTAATATCCACCCCCTATTTTAGGGGGATGGGGATAATATAAGGAGACAAAAGTAACCTATGTTCTTTCTCAAAGTCAACTCCATCTCTGTGCCAAATTTCATCAAAATCGGTTCACTCGTTTGGACGTGAAAAGGTAACAGACAGACAGACAGAGTTGCTTTCACATTTTTTATAATATTATAGTAGGGATTTCTTATTAATACATCATCCATCTGTTACTGTAATAGACAGACGGACAACGGAATAAGATTTTATAAATTTCCGTTTTTACGCTTTGGATACCTACGGAATCCCAAAAAAAGCAGTAGTTAATTATTTAATTTAATGTGTTTTCAGAAACAGTTGTTACCACCTCTAATGCTATTGCGCTTGAGTTTTGTTTGTTTCTGAAGATAATATGTCAACGGCACGACAGCCACGTCGCTGGCATCAGTCGTGCCACAAGAATTCACAATTCAAATTCCAAACAGCGAATTAAGGAGATTGAAAATCGTGATTATTGTAGGTGTTGGCTATGCGGCTATATCTTATCTTGCTAAATTTATGGATCATGTTAATTGTGACTAGGTCGTGTAACTAGTAGAAAGGTTAACATATGAAAAAGAACTTCACATCTCGATATTTTTCATATTTCGACTTTTATTCCATGAATAAAGTTGTAAATTCAGATTTCGCAAAATCCTTAGGGACTTCGGATTGGTTACCTCTCCGAATGGTTTCTAACAACAAGCCTTGCGTATCATTTTTATGCCTATTAATTAAGTAGGTACATAAAATATAGGTACCCTTTTATATTATGTAGGTTTTGTAGGAATAAGAACATTTCTCCAGTAGGTATTAAGTTTTCAAGACGATTATGTATCTATAGTAGATAAGACTTAACAAACCAGTTCAACTTACATTTTGCCCAACTGACGGGCCTTATACAAGGTACACCCAAAATACCCAGTAATATTTTAGGGTGTAGGTACCCATCATTGTTAACAACTTTTACTATGGGCCAACTTTGAAATCTAAAAATTATTGTAACCTCCCCATACAAAACGTGACAAAACTGATCAGCTGATCGACGAATTAGTATGGGGAAATCGATTTGTTTTTGAGATTCCGGAGTTTTCGTAAAAGTCCATCCAAAGTCTATCGAAAAATTTGTTCATAATAATGGGTAGAATCACACCTTAAATTATTACTGGTGCACCCTGTATATTACTGATTTTGCATAACGGGTTTTTATAATACAGAAAGCAGTACCTAAAGAATGCACATCGGCAATCATCGCATTTCCGAATACAAACGAATGTTAGTTTCCATGCCCATCAATCACTAGATTTATTTTTTATCAGAATTTGAATTCAGAACTTAGTACTTTATTATTGTTATATTTTACGTGGAATAAAAAAAAACTACAATAAAGTATTTCGTTCTGAATTCAAATTCTGCATAAAAATAAATCTAGTGATCGATAATAATAAAAAAGAATAACGGTTGTTTTTGTATTTAGCTTTAAGTTTCCAAGGCAATTATGTAAAACTTTAAAAAAAAATGAATCATGTATTTCAGACATAGTCCATATCTGATAGTAGCAATCATTCTTTCTTAAAATTATGGTTATTATAGTTATAGTTATAATTACATACGAGATTTTGAATTGCATTATTAGTTAGTTTAGTTTTATGTTTTAAGCTTTAGTTTTTAAACAGAAGAGGCTTATAAAGCTTTTATAAGTTTTCAAGACAATTATGTACTTATGTACTTAAACAAGATAATGTGAATTTCGCTAAATACAGTTCAATATTATATTTATATTTTTATATAGTTTAAAGTTAATAGTAAAGAGAGTGAGTGCACAATTGTTTAATAAACTTCCCGAAAATATTAGGGAAACAAGTGAAACCGCTGCATTTTTAAATCAAAACTAAAGGAGTATGTAATTAGTAACGTCTAAAATACCGCAAGGATATCTAATAATACCTACCTCTGAAGATAAATAAAATAAAATAAAACTAATCTAACCAGTACGCTATTGAGTGTAACCTACCAACTATTTACTTATGACTATTCTTTACACTGAGATCAAATAGGACACCCCTGCTCTAAGTTCGTGAGGAGTTGATCATTGAAGTAACAGTACCAAAGGCCTTTGAGTAAACCTGGTTCATATTAACATTTCAGATAAGTTAGTTTTCTCGTAAGTAATATCGGAGCTAAGTTATGTGTAATTAATGACCCATAACTGTACCCTCAGCGCCTTGTAAAGTATTCGAAAAATTCATTAACACACAGTTAATGCTCTACCTGGAAGATCACTCATTAATCAACGAATGTCAATATGAATCTTCTGTCGTACGTAACTCATGGCTAACTCAAAGGTGTGGCGTTCGTTCACCATCGTTCGCTTTTCTACAAGCTCCCAGCATAAGGTCTGCCATCTCGCCCTTGAATGGGATTGATTGCCAGCTTCCTCCATAAACTGTAACCTTATCCAAAGGATTACCTATATTGAAACAGCCATATTTAATTACCACATCAAAAAAATCGACACTCTTAGACTGCACTGCTGCTTTCCATCCATCCATGCACCTTAAAAAAACGCTAAGTCGTCGTTATGAAGGAAATTCCCCAAGAAATAAAATAAGAAATGCAGGCTACACGCCGCTTCGCCCGCGCCGGCGCAGGAATACGCTGATTAAGCTTTTCTTTATGAAATGTCATTGCATAGCGACTGACCGATTGGCGTAACTGGTAGTGACCCTGCCTTCTGTGCCTAAGGCCCCAGGCATCACATAAAAACTACCGGTCCAATTACGATGAAACTTTGTCTGTTGTGTGTTTGTGCACGCTAATTTCAGAAACGGCTTATCCGATTTGCTGTTTATATTGTGGTAAGTTTCACATAGCATTCATTGTTTGTTTCATATCAATCGGTTCAGAAATAAAAAAGTTACGTTTGTGTAAATAATCATAGCGAATATTTTTAAACTATTCTGTATCTATTTTCTATCTTTTTTTTGGGTTCCCGAACCTAAAAGGTAAAGACGGACCCGATTACTCATAAACCGTGATAGCTAGAAAGCTAAAATTTTTCACAAATTATGTACTTCTGTTGCTGCTATAACGACAAATTTAAATACAAAAATATCGAGCAAAATATATAGGAAAAAAAAATCAAAATATATTTTTTTTTTTATTTAATAAATGTGGCAAAGAAGCATGCAGTTCACATTGATGTTAAGTGATGACTGCAACCTATAGACACCCATACAATGACCAGAGGTCAAAACGCAGATGCGCTGCCACTCCTGAGGCCTAAGGTGTTATGGCCTCTGTGCCTGAAATTACAGGGCCGTACATTACCACCTGACCGGAACACGATAGTGCTGAACACTACCAGTTAGCGGAAAGTATATTAGGTAATGCGGTGGTGCCTACGCCCACGAGCTCCATCACTGGAGCTCTACCACCAGTAAAACATTAAATGTATGTCCCCTCAAACCCTTTTTCAAGTAGACTCTTAAAATTTTCACAGAATATTAAGTTGCACATTACTTTCCATAATAAATCTATATGTATAAAAATCAATTGCTGTTCGTTAGTCTCGCTAAAACTCGAGAACGGGTGGACCGATTTGGCTAATTTTGGTTTTGAATGATTGTTGGGAGTCCAGGGAAGATTTAAAAGGTAAGAAAATATTAAGGAATTGAAGGGAATTAGTAAAAAGCACAATTTTATTTTTCCATACAAGTAGTCCGTATCTATCAAACCTTTGACACATTATTTAATTCTGAGGCAATACGAAGTTTGCCGGGTCAACTAGTCTATACTTATAACAAAACTGTAGAAGTGTAAATTATGTACATTAAATATATTGAAAAAATAAATACCAGGGGATGTCACTAGATCGATACCGAACCCAAATATTATTATGTGATTAGAATTTTTTTTGTCTGTCTGTCTGTCTGTCTGTCTGTTTGTTTGTTCAATCATCACAGAAAAACTACCGGTCCGATTACACTGAAACTTGGTATGATTATACTTTAACCTGTGGCGCACAACACTGGGTACTTTTTATCCCGGAAAAATGTCTGTTTGTCTGTGTGTTTGTGCATGCTAATTTCAGAAACAGCTTATTCGATTGTGGTTTCACTAATATATTGTGGTAAGTTTCACTTAACGTTTAGTGTTTGTTTCATGTAAATCAGTTCAGAAATAAAAAAGTTATGTCAATTTAAATAATCATATCGAATATTTTTAAGCTATTTTGTATCTTAGTTCTATGTTTTAGGGGGTTTCGTACCTAAAAGGTAAAAACGGACCCTACGGATTACTAATCCTCCGCTGTCTGTCTGTCTGTCTGACCGTCCGTCCGTCTGTCTGTTTGTCACCAGCCTGTATCTCATAAATAGTGATAGCTAGAAAGCTAACAGTTTCACAAATTATGTATTTCTGATACCATTAAAACCAAAATCAATTACTGAAAATAAGAAAATGAAAATGTGAAGTTTGTTGTATGCCCCTTGGACCCAAGGGGCATACAACAAACGTGATTTTTTTCGTATATTTTTTGCTCGATAATAAAAACGGTAGCAAGTAGACGCTTAAAAATTTCACATTCTAGGTCTTATGTTGTATATTACCTTCCATAATAAATAATTAAATAAAAATGAAATGTAATGTAATTTTTCACTTTTGCCGTATAGATCTATCTTTCATCTTTCATTCTCTGTCAGTAGCTCTAATTGACTGAAACTTCACAAAACTTTATAATTATTGTCTATAAAAGAATATTATGCATAGAGATTTATGGTGGTCTTTTCGAAAATACGGTTCAGCGTAGGATGGACGTTTGTAGGTAGGTACTTACACGACTGAGCGTTTAAACAGATAATTACCAATTTTTCGCAATCCTAGCAGCCTGTGTGCTTTAATTCCCGATGGCCAAACGTCTAATATCGTGTACAGAGAAGCATTACTGTAAAATAGATTTTTTAGCTAAATTTTATATCCAAATGTGCTGCTCAAAGTCCCAAAGTCACTGTTCCACGCGAACAAAGTCAAAGTCACAGCTAGTTTATGAAATAAATTGATCGATTGATTGTCCGTGCATTTATATTTTTATTTGATTATAGTTACATACAATTATACATAGTTATGAGTACATTGCAATAAAATAAAAACTAAAAAAAACTAAATTAGTTCATCCATTAGCATTAGTAATAGCCTAGACAGAGTACAGATAGATGCTCACGTATTATAAAACTTATAACAACCTTCTTTTGCGTCGTAGTTCTAAAAATGTGGTGTCTCAGTTCATAGAAACGTTAGAAGGAAGACAAAATCTCACTTTTTGTGCTTCCTCCTCCTAAATCGGGACTACTTAATCTAAGAAATTGGCGAAATTATAGGTTTTTACATAGAGCGACCGCCATCTAACCTCTTCAACCCAGAGAGCTTAACGTGCCTTCCGAAGCAAGGAAACATCTCATTTTTTCGGACAATCAGGGTGATTCAACCTGCATTGTCCTAACCAAACTAGGAAAAGTATCACAAAGTGATTTTTATGAGACAAGGTTCACACCAGGAATCGAACCTCCGCCGGATTGAGATACCAATGTTCTAAACATTAGACCGCAGACGCAGTTGAAGCAAAATCTCACTATTAAGTATTATTCCATTCACAATTGCACAAGGTTGCTTATCTCCTCATCAAGGAATGCGATTAATGAATGCGAGATCTGGCAACGTCGCATCACATGGGATGAGATTTGGGAGTTCACATAGGTAGTATAATGGACTAACAGTAAATAATATACTCGGATGTCTTATTATGATAAGTATGAAAGGGAGCTCAAATGAGTATGACAGTGCGGGTGAATTGTATATAAAAACGTTTTAATATTTCGGATTTTGGAACATAACATTATAATCGCTGTATTATTAACTAGTTATTTATGTGAAAATATAACGATATTCATAAGTCCAACAGGTGGACGTCATAATACCGCGGAACGGGAAGACGCCAAAAGTGTACCGGGATTTAAATATATATATACATAAACCTAAATATATATACAAGATATGTATTATATAATATATATGCATACACATACATAGATAAATAAATATATATATATATATATATATATATATATATATATATATAATAATATTAAGTACCTACCAGACAATAGATACAAGTATATAGTATAAATATTATACATACCTACATACAAATAAGAAGAATTGGAGTGTCTTCGACTTTGACGGGACTTTCACTGGCAGTTAGCTGATGTGATAAGGAGTAACTTAGGCTACTTTTATCTCCATACAACCATACATACAACCATACATACAACCATACCTACATACAAATAAACAGAATTTGAGTGTCTCCGATTTTGACGGGACTTTCAGACAGATAGCTGATGTGATAAGGAATAACTTGAGCTACTTTTATCTCCATACAACCATACATAACTAGATACAAATACATAGAATTTGAGTGTCTCCGATTTTGATGGGACTTTCACTGGCAGATAGCTGATGTAATAAGGAGTAACTTACACTACTTTTATACTAGCTGCGCCCACGATTTCGTCCAGGTTCGTTCGACTGAACAATCATATTTTTTCTCACGTAGAGGAAGTCGCGGGCGCAGGTAGTACGTAATAAATTTAGCTATGCCTACACTTATATTGCTTTATTTTATTGAATTTCTTGCAATAGTACATGCGAGTGAAATATTTTTAAAGAAAAAAAGTACTTCAAGCTGGAGTTGAACCGAAGACTGCGACTGCTACCCCAAGTCAGTGCAATAAATGTAAAGGAAAAAATCGTCAGTCAGGTGTGGACTTAGGTAGCTTAGTTGGGAGAGCGGCTGGACAAGAGATCCCAGTGGTCGCGGGTTCAAGTCGCGCTTGAAGTCAAATTTTTCTTTACATTTTTCTTTAAAACTGATAATATTAATTTATTAGTATCTATTAACTTAATTATTATAGCATTTCAATTTATTTAATGTTTAATCTGTGCCTCCCGATAACAAAAAATATAGAGACGAACACTGTTCTCGGAGAAGTAGGGAAATTAGACACTTTTTTTCTGAAATTATATATTCAGCTCTTAAATCATAATATACTTACCATTAAACAGCGTTTTATTTATTTAAGAATACGTGCAATTCGATGTAATAAATGAACTGTCTTATTTCTGTGGAATTCATTTTAACAAACAATAAAAATCGGTATGTCAAGGTTATATCCACTGAATCAGTTTGGTTATCATTAAATTAACTGCTCGCTAATTATAATGTAGCCGATGTTCGTTTCCACGATGTTGAAAGATAAATCGATCCACTGTGTGAATACATTTAATGAAAGATAAACGGGAAAAAAAAATAACTCAAACTCAAACTCAAAAATTCATTTAATCACTTGGAAATAATAGAATTTGCTTGTGATAGGTCAAATTACAAATATAAAATTAAAGCGAATAACAACTGATACGTTGATTAATATGTCAAAGTAAATAAATTAATAATAGTCCAAAAATACTTAATAATAAAAATAGGTATCAACAGAATGTTCCATACTCTCTTTTACAAACGGCAAGATAAGACTAAACAAAAAAATATGGGACATTCCTTGTCATTCACTGGCAGAGTTCCAAAGCCCACATTACTGAGAAAAAACCTGCCAAAACAAAACTCAGTAGGGTCTTTTCAAAATATGTTCCTTAAAACTATTTTCACAATATGAAACTTATAACTATGTTTTACAATGTCAAGTACAATGCACATTCATTTCACAAAATTATTGTTTAGTCTTGTGGAGCTAGACCAGCATTTGTCCAGGCATCTCTATCCTTTAGATAGTCATCGAGTCTATAGTACGCATTTTTACATAGTGTGCGTTTAATACATGACTTAAATTTATTATCTGTAAGTTCAAGAATGTTGGACGGAATTTTGTTATAAAACTGTATACAACATGTTAAGAAACATTTATGTGTTTTCGATAGGCGAAAACTTGGAAATACTAATTTATTTTTATTTCTGGTATTATAAGTATGTATATCATTAATTTTCTTAAATAAGTGCAAGTTTTTCTTAGCATACAATATATTTTCATAAATATATTGGCAAGGGACCGTCATTATATTTATTTGCTTGAATAATTCTTTCAAGGAGTCACGACTATTTAAGTTATATATCGCTCTAATAGCTCTCTTTTGTAATATAAATATTGAATCAATTTCAGCTGCCCGACCCCACAACAAAATACCGTAGGACATGACACTGTGAAAGTAGCTGAAATAAACGAGTCTCGCAGTGTCGACATCTGTTAACTGTCTAATCTTCCTGACGGCATAAGCAGCAGAACTTAGACGTTTTCCTAACAGTTTAATATGAGGACCCCATTGCAATTTTGAATCAAGCGTTATACCCAAGAAGACAGCTTCACTAACAAATTGTGTTTTATCATTGTTGAAGAATATTTCCCCTTCTTTACTTTTGACATTTGGAAGAGTAAAACGAATACATTTAGTTTTTTTACTATTTAATGCAAGATTATTTACTGTAAACCAATTATGTACTTCTTGTATGGCTTTATTAATAGTATCATAATTTGGTTCTTTTCTATTCACTTTAAAGACCAGCGAGGTGTCATCGGCAAATAAAATTGTTTTAGGCTCACTGATGGGCATCAAATGGAGCAAATCATTTATATATACTAAAAACAGAAATGGACCTAATATCGAGCCCTGTGGTACACCCATTTCTACTTTAGAGCCTGGTGATTTTACTCCGTTAACTTGTATTTTCTGTTCCCGGTTTTCTAGATATGATTTAATAAGTTGAAGGGCTTTACATCCAAGGCCATAGTGCTCAAGTTTGCACATTAACGTATTATGGTCCACGCAGTCAAATGCTTTTGAAAGGTCGCAAAAGATTCCTATAGCATCCTGCGAATCTTCCCAAGCTTCATAAATATGTTTAAGTAAAGCAACACCGGCATCAATTGTATTACAACCTTTTGTGAAACCAAATTGTTGGTGGTGTAAGATCTTATTTTTATTAAAGTGCTGCAGCAATTGATTAAGTATCACTTTCTCGAAAACTTTACTGATAACGGGAAGAACAGATACCGGCCTATAATTATTCGGGTCTTTACTATCCCCTGATTTAAATAATGGTACGACTTTGCTCAGTTTTAATAAATCCGGAAAGATTCCCTGCTCAGTACATAAATTAAAAATTGAAGATAAATAAGGCGCTACAGTACTAATAATCGATTTACACACTTTAATAGACATACCATAAATATCTTCAGTAGCTTTGTTTTTGAGCTGATTAAATGTGGATATGATTGTTTGTGGACTAATATGACTAAATGTTAATTTAATATGACAAGGCTCTACGTTCCTTTTAAGAATGTCAATCGATATTCCAGTAGAAGAATTTAAAGGTGCCGTAATTTTGAATGGAATATTAGCAAAGTAATCTTCAAAGTGTGTAGCAATGTCTAAATCTGAGCCTAAAATACCCTGTGGTGTCTCCAAAAGGACACGAGTTTCAGACCGCTTGTTTTTGCCCGTTTCACTATTTATTATTTTCCAGGTCGCCTTCATTTTATCGTCTGCATTTTTAATTTTATTGCTTATATAAATTGACTTTGCGTTTTTACATACACTTTTAAAAAATTTTGAATATGTAGCGACATACTTGTTAAAATTTGGATTTTGCATATAAGTTTTAAGACCATAAAGTTCAAATAATCGTTCCCTACTTCTTCGAATGCCATCAGTTGCCCAGTCACAAAA
Source organism: Macrosoma leucophasiata (assembly GCA_036365455.1). Taxonomy (NCBI): domain Eukaryota; kingdom Metazoa; phylum Arthropoda; class Insecta; order Lepidoptera; family Hedylidae; genus Macrosoma; species Macrosoma leucophasiata. Next base: position 12,293,025 of record JAWQUS010000009.1, on the reverse strand, counting down.
ACTAAATTTACACTTTGCGGTTCTTGTTCTAATTTTAAAGATATTATTAAAATGTGTATTAATAGTACCAAAAAATTGTGCATAAAAATCATTTGCACTACTTATGTCAAAATTTTGAAAATATAATTATTCTTTTAAAATATTATTGAAGTTATTCAATCTAACAGATGTTACTGGTCTATGTGTTTTTTCAATTTTGCTGGAAGGTTTATCTACTTCAAAAGTAATTGTCTGGCCGCTATGATCAGATGGCAAATAGTTAACAATATTTGTAGATATATATTTACATTCACAAAAGATATTATCTATACAAGTTGCCGAGGTTGGGCTCACTCGGGTGGGTTCCAAAAAAACATTGCGTAAGTTGAATGATTTAAATAGATTCAGTAGCCTATTGCTGTTTGAATTATTTTCTAAAATATTAATGTTAAAATCACCACATACAATTACAGACTTTCTACCTGAACATAGTTTTTTTAACAAATCTTCCATAGTGGACTCAAACATATTCAAATTCTGATAATTTGGTGGTCTATAAACGCACACTATTATATGCTTATCCAGCTCAACACAAGAAACTTCTACAATATGTTCAATCGATAACTCAACTATGTCTTTACGTTCCCTGGATTTAATTGAGTTTTTTATCAAAATTAAAGTGCCACCATGTTGCATAACTTTTCTATTGTAACAACTAACAACAGAATAATTCTTATAATTAATCATGATTTGGTTTTCTTTTAACCAATGTTCAGTTAAACAAACAATGTCATACTGGAATTTCTCCAGAACTAGTTCTAATTCCAATAACTTGGAATGCAACCCTTGAATATTTTGGTGTAATACTACCAAACTGTTGACTTTATTAAAAGTGCAAATGCCAGAAGATACCGGTTTATTAGTATGTTCAATATTGGTAACTTCTTCTGTCTTAAAATCTAGTTTAAATAATTGAGAGTGCAACCCAAGACGCCTCCGCCAACACCAGTCAGCGAGGATGTACAGTTTGTATTTCCCCCCTGAGCCAGAGAATACTCAGAGTCCCTGGTGTTGGCAGATGTCATCAGGGGTTGGATGCTATTACACTCTACGTCATTCATAAAATTATTGGTAACACTTATGTTACTCTCTAAACTACTAATAGCATTTGCTATATTACATATAACATTGTTAATATTATAAGCTATCAGCGTAGCCAGTAATTTCCTATATTTTTTGGGAAGATACATAGTTTCCCGTGTCAATTTGAATCCACTAATAAACTTATTAGTGTCAAAATAAAATAATTTGTCACTATGACGACAAGTCAATGTATGAATTACATTGTTCAAATAATAAATACAATTATTTTCCCTTTGTGTCAATGATTCTGAGTAGGGAAATGCACAAACCATTATATTTTTAACATTCAGATTTAATAAGGTATCAACACCATCAACAATGTCCTTTTTTTTGAGACCTAAGCTATTTCCCAACATTATTATTAAAGTTGAATCACTGTCAATTTTTGTATTCTTAATTTTATTAATTATTTGCTTATATGATTGGTCAGGGTAGCAATGATTAATTATATTGCTTGTCAAATGATCCTTTAATAAGGATCCAAAACCTGATCCCAATCTATCTGAAAATAGCAATGTTTTATATGTGCCATCAATCTGAGTATTTGCAGATGTGTTCGGAGTAATGATTGTAGGCACAGAAGCTTTTGGACAGTGAGAACAAGTAATTAAATTGTTCTTAGTTAATGATTCATATCTCTCTGCATTGTATGTGACTAAGTCAACAAGTTCACTAGCCTCTTGTAAACGTTGAGATAGTTGAACTTGTGATGCTTTATATTTATTAAAGATTGCCTTAATTTCTTGATCTTTTTGGAGTAATTGTCGTGTAATAGATTCACATTGATGGTTAATGGACAGATTTGGACATGAGGATGCTGTTGTAGAACTCTAAATAGCTCAGTATACAGTATGTTATAGAATCAAATCTTATAATTACAGGGCCACCCTATAATAAGCCGAATTTTTAATTTTACTGGTGGTAGAGCTCTAGTGACGGAACTCGCGGGCGTACGCACCACCGCACACTTGCCGCTAAATGGTAGTGTTCAGGACTATCGTGTTCTGGTCAGGTGGTAATGTGTTGTTCCGGTCAGGGCCGTACCCTGTAATTTCCGGTACAGAGGTATAACACCTTAGGCCTCAGGAGTGGTAACGCATTTGCATTTTGACCTTGGTCTTTGTGTGGGTGTCTATAGGCTGCAGTAATCACTTAACATCGATGCGAGCTGCATGCTTGTTTGACACTTCCATAACATAAAAAAACATATAACAAGCTTCTACGTCACAATAAAATCAGTGTATTTGTAGCAAATATTGTTAAAATTTTGGTGTGAGAGATATGTAAATGCCTGTTGTAACCTCTCCGTTATGGTGACAGAGTTTCTTTATCAGATAATTTACCACCGCATTACCCATCTGCCGCCATATGATGCTTGTTCAGCACAGTAATTTTTGATAGTAATGAGCAGCTCCGAAATTTCTGCATAGACTAAAAAGACTTTAATTAAGAACTCAATTCCATCTAGCCTCTATGTTTTTGTAGATATCTATAGACTGTAGTATCTACAGACAAAGAATGTTTCCTTTTCTTTTCCTAAACTATTTGTTATCCGTCTGTAAAAATGGAAATATGACATTCTTCTGATATTCATAGGTAAGTGCAAGGTAAGTATACACACTTTTGAATATATAAGGTTGAGGAAAAAGTTTCTTCGCATTTTTTAAGATAATTCAAAACATTTTTTAATATAGTTTATTTAAATTTAACTAAAGTATGTATGTACTATTTTGTTCGATAACCTTTTGCCATCTTGTAGGTAGGGACATGATCCCATTGCTATAAGAATTTTAGGACTTCTCATCAAAATACCGCGACAAGTGGCTTTGGCAGTCCTCTCGTGATATTAACCTAACATTGCATAAAGAATTCTGAAGAGACCGAAACAGGTGGAAATCTGAAGGTGCAAGGTCAGAACTATACGGCGGATGCATTAACACCTCCCAGCCAAACTCTCTTAATTTTTGCTGAGTGGCTATAGATGTGTGAGGTCTAGCGTTATCATGATGAAACACCACACCCCTTCTGTTGATAAATTCCAGCCGCTTTCTCTCAACTTCTTGCTTTAATCTCATCAGTTGTTCGCAGTAGAGTTCAGAATCGATAGTCCTGCCTGGTGGCAATAGCTCATAATGAATAATGCCCTTCCAATCCCACCACACACACAACATCACCTTATTGCGAGTTAACCCGGGTTTCACCACAGTCTGTGAAGCCTGACCGGCCTTTGACCACGACTTTTTTCGCACGTTCTTGTCGTACGTGATCCACTTTTCATCACCAGTTATCAGCTTCTTCAAAAATGATTCGGTTTCATTACGTCGTAATAAAGAATCACAAATGAGTACACGGTTCATTAGGTTTCTTTCAGTGAGCTCGTGAGGTACCCAAATATCGAGCTTTTTTTTGTACCCAGCTTTTTCAAATGCGCCAAAACTGTTTTGTGATCAATTCTCAGTTCTTCAGCTACGTCGTAACTACTGATATGTCGATCTTGCTCCACTTTTTCAAAAATGGCATCCATTTTATCCGTAATAGGGCGCGACTAGAGCGAGGTGCATCTTTGACATCAAAATTTCCGGATTGAAAACGCTTAAACCAAATTTGTACTACTCTCACAGACACTGCACTAGGTCCATAAACATCGCAAATTTTTTTCGCGGCTTGCGTTGCATTTTTACCTTTTTTGTAGTAAAATTTTAAAATGTATCTTCAATATTTCTTCATTAGATTCACTTCACTCATCTTGACAGTACGAAAAACAAATGAAAATCACACATTTGCCTAATTTGAATTTGGAATTACGTTCTTTAAAATTTTAACTTTCAATGATACCAAAACCAGCCAGATACAAATACTACAGCCAAAGAGATTTTATTACAAGTTCATACATACGAGTACTATAATGCGAAAAGACTTTTTCCCCAACCTATTACATCCTGTGTGAAATTCTTGGTCATCACATTCAAAAATTTGTAAACTAACATTTGTGTCTATTGTTTTTCACTATAGTTTGAAATATTTATTAATTTAATTTATTAATTTTTGACTTATCTTGACTTTCCTGAGACTAACTTCCAGTAATCCCAAATGGTATATAAACTTTATGATTTGATCTGATTATTTAAAAGCCTTTAAATTCTTTAAAACCACTTTCAAACAAACACTTGTTTCTATTCAATGTGATACTCTCGTAATCATCCTTAAAAAGTTTTTGAGCTGTAATTTATGGATGTAAACAACATTCCAGACCATTTTCAATCACATTACATGTTCCATAACAACGTCTATTATGATAGTACGTTCTATATTAGGATTCGTTTCCTTTGTACCGTTTTCTCCCCGGTACTCCCATTATGGTATCTTTGTAATCTTGACGTTTACTTTCACCTGGTGTGTAAATGGTACTCGGTGTTACGTGCACCAATAATAATGGGTGGTATCGTTTAGAGTTTTGGAGAACATAAGTCGGAAACAATAATAATTCATGTTGTTGGTAAGTGTTTACTCCTTTAATGCTCTTTTCAATATTAATGGTAAGAACAAATTACACTAAAATATTGAAAATATTGAATATCTACACAGTGTCTTAAATTAATAATAACAGTCATAGACTATTTCAATTTACATCACATAAAAAATATTTAATCCAGCAATTAAAATAATGATCTTGAGTAATTTTAAAAGATAAAAACTGTGGTAACAAGTACCAGAAAATAAATAAACTACATTACGTACAATAGGTAGTTAAGTTAGCTCAATTTTATTCCATCGTCACTCATTTGGCGTGCCTACAAATAGATATCTATACTTATAATAAAACTGTAGAAGTTCAAATTCTGTACATTGAAAATATTGAAAAAATAAATACCAGGGGATGTTACTAGATCGATACCGAACACAAATATGTGATTAGAAAATTTTTTGTCTGTCTGTCTGTTTGTTCAAGCATCACACAAAATCTATCGGTCCGATTACGATGCAATTTGGTATATTTATACTTTAAACTTTGGCGCACAACACTGGGTACTTTTTATCCCGGAAAAAATGTATGTTTGTCTGTGTGTTTGTGCACGCTAATTTCAAATATGGCTTATCCGTTTTTTAGTTTTTACTAATATATTGTGGTAAGTTTCGGTTAACATTCACTGTTTGTTTCATGTGAATCGGTTCAGAAATAAAAAAGTTACGATAGTTTAAAGAATCATATCGAATATTTTTAAACTATTCTGAATTTATCTTTTTTAGGGTTCCGTATCTAAAAGGTAAAAACGGACCCTATTACTCATCCTCCGCTGTCTGCCTGTCTGTCCGTCCATCCGTCTGTCTGTCCCCAGGTGGTTCAGTGTATCTCATAAGCAGTGATAGCTAGAAAGCTAAAATTTTCACAAATTATGTATTCCTGTTACCGCTATAGCGACAAAATTGAATACTAAAAATAAGAAAGTGAAAATATTAAGTGGTCCAAGGGGGCATACAATAAGCGTGTTTTTTTTCGTATATTTTTTGCTCGATATCAATAACGGTATCAAGTATACACTTGAAATGTGCACATAATTTTTTGGTCTTATGTTGTATATTACCTTCCAACAAACGAATTTTTTATGGCATTTTTGTACGGAACACTTCGTGCACGAGTTCGACTCGCACTTGGCCGGTTTTTCTCTGTTAGTAACATTAAACATACCGCATAGCAGCGTCCCGGCATAAAACAATCTCCGCTATGATCACCATTCAGCATGCCAAGCGTGGCAATTATGGCTTATGGTATTCTTTCCTTATGACGCACAACACTTTTAGGAGCATCTTCGGGAAAGGCTTTGTCCAGCGGAGACGGATAGACGTCTTTCGGATGTGATTATGATGATGATGATGGTGGTGGTGGTGGTGGTGTTAGTGGTGTTGGTGGCATTGGTGGTGTTTCTAGTGGTGGTGGTAGTGGTGGTGGTGGCGTTGGTGTCGTTAGTGGCATAGGTGTTGTTGGTGACTCTGGTGGTGGTGTTGGTGGCGTTAGTGGTGCTGGCGGTGGTTTTACTGGCGGTGGAGGCATTGGTGATGTTGGTGGTGTTGTTGGTAGTTTTGGGGGCGTTGGTGGCATTGGTTGTGGTGGTGGTAGTGGTTTTGGTGGCGTTTGTATCAGTGGTGGCATTGGTGGCGTAGGTGTTTGGTGATGGTGATGGCGTTGATGGCGTTGGTGGCGATTGTAGTGGTGGCGGTGGTAGTGGTGGCATTAATGGGTAAAAATGCACAACGTTAATATTAAATTTTTCTCTTCTGCCGGCTCTTACGGAGTGCTTAAATTATGCATAGATCTATCTTTTATGTTTAAAAATAGACTGAAAATTTACAAAAGTTTATAATAATTTTCTATAAAAAAATATTATGCATAGAAGTTTAAAATGGCATTTTCGAAAGGATGAATGCGCGTTTAAACACATAATTAGCTATTTTTTTGCAATCCTAGCAGCCTGTGTACTTTTAATCCCCGATGGTCATACATCTAATATCGTGTACAGAGAGGCATTACTGCAAAATAGATTTTTTTAGCTACCCAAAAGTGTTTATGATCCAAAATTAACCAAAATGTATATCCAAAAGCGCAGCCTAATGTCCCAAAGCCACTATTCCACGCAAACAAAGTTGCGGGCACAGCTAGTACTTAATATGTTTCTGTAATCGATCTGGCTGAGATAATAAGCTCGACATTAAAGCACCTGCTACCCCTTCGATTTGTTCTTCACTTTTTTATTTCGAAGTAAACGCATCTTACGTTCAAATTTCACCAGCATGATCGAAATATTAGAAAAAAAATAACGTAACTTCACGTAGTAATTTAAAGATTAATGCACTATAATTATAACAGTAATAACATGATTTAATTATGTTTAAATTTATTGGCTAGTAATGTAATGATACTGTAAATGCAACCGTTGATAATATTGGTGCGATAAATCTCGTGGGTGGTGCCTGACCCGCCCAGCATCGATGGTCTTGTGTACTGAATATATATTTTTATTATTACTGAGAGTAACTCTATCTTTTGGTGAAATTTGAATAAGGTTCATTCAATACTTTTTGGAATTATTCATTACAACCAGACGCGACCGACTTGTTTTATTTTATTAAACGTAGAACAACATTGGAGGTTTTTCTTTCTTTTCATAACATCGATTGTCCTAAAATAACAATCTATAACACGCTTCTCATGACCGTTAGTAGGTAATCATAATGCTTAAAAATATCCTATCATTATCGATGAATTATACTAAAATTATCATACTTCATACTAATATTAAAAATGCGAAAGTTTTGTTTGTTTGTTACTCCTTCAAGCAAGAACTGCTTAAATAACCGATTTTTATAAAAAAATGGTACACTCATAGAGAGTAACTTGGATTAACACATAGGATAGTGTTTGTTTCGAAAAAAATGTTACTGTGTGATGTCATGGGATGAGTTGATGAGTTTCCACAGGTTACGCGAAAAGCGACCTACACGTAGGCACGTAAGTATTATATAAAGCTTTTCTACTTTTACTCCTCGATAACTGCTTTAAAATTTTAAATCAGTTAGCAGGTAGTTATTAGATAAATCCAAATATTGTTTTGTTGATAACTAGTAGCAAAGATATTATATGAGTAACTAGTAACGTTGAATAGACTGAACCTTGAACTGACCAGGATTTGTGCCAGGATACCAATTTCATACATTTTGAAATTATTGAGGCAGATAAGAATCTGATAAATTGCGATTATGAATAATGTGGATGAGAACGCAATTCACTGTAATTGCCATTGGATGAAAGGTTTTGTCAAAAAGTAGAGGGTGTAGTAGTTTTAGGACTTTTGCATTACAACTACCTGGTTGCGACATTGTACAAGAATTAGAAATTAGCCACAAAATAGTATTGGCAAATTTTGAAATATATGTGTAAGAGAGATGTTCAATGCCTTCATAGAACATCTCTTAGGTAGATATATTTTTAAAAACAAGACGATCACCATTCAACTCTCTTTAAATTTATTGGTGGATATAACGGTACACCTGTAAAAGTGAATAAAGTAAAGAAAAGATCATAATAAAAAAAAGAAAAGATCACGGTCAAAGTACCCTGAGTAATACGTGACAAATGTGCAATAAGATAATTATTGTATTCTTGATAGTATTATTGCTTATTATAAGCTTTAACACTTCACCATCGTCTCATTATAAGGTAAAATTGTCTATTTATGCCGTACTATCACAAACCCACGATGAGAACAAGTCAAGAAATTGAAACAAAACAGACGAAAAAGGGTTCTTTCAATGTTATCACTCACCTCTTTGTTATCTTACTAAGAAAACCTAAAAAGGAAGTGTTTATTTAATTTGTCTTGTAACCCTGACCTTCTAACCGCCGACTTCCACGTGTTTTCGATCTTTTCTGAATACTGTCCCAACTTACCTATTAAACCTTATATCTTATTTATCTTTAGGTATCAAGAGATGACTGTTAAAGTAGGTATATGTGACTGATTTTATTAATACATTTTGGTCATTATTACGTAATTTTTAGAACATTTTCACGTCATTATGAATCCCATTCATATTATATTGTATTGTTTTGTAATTGTTTCTCATAGGATCGCCTTACACTGCTCGAGTGTTAACGCGATCACAGAATGCTCTGTTCCTAGAGAGTAGCGTTATACCTTCCTCGCGAATCTGATATTAAGCACATTAAAAAAAAAAAGGAATGGTAGTTCAAAAGATAAGCATGTTCAAACAAGTAAACATTCTATGTAAACATATTGTTCAGACATTAAAAAAGTAAGAAAACACTACTTCGATCGCGATTTTAATTTACGTTAAAGGTAAGAATTGTATTTCCATTTTTCTGTAGGTAATTCCTCTCTAAAACTCGTTGTTGTGGAAAATAGAATAAGACAATTTGTTACAGTAGTAGACATATACAGACAAGACCCTATAAAGATGTGTACACTATCTAGGTAAATGAGCGACGATTGGGTGGGAGTCCTGTATGAATTCACAACATCGATAGTGCAAGCGGCCATTTCTGTATTACTGGTTCACATTTCACATGTTAATTCTACTCGCGCGCCATATTCGCTGGTTACAATGGAAGGCACGACAGAGCGTAGCGTAGTACAGCAATTTAGTAATGCTCGATTGAACAAGAGAATTTTATTGTGCCACTTGTGGGAGACGTAAATATAGGCTTGTTAGGTACTTGTATTATTACATACATAATACCTACATTACAATATCTACATATTATTTATGACGAAACAGATATACCTACAATACAACAGAGGCCCAAGGAGACCAAGACAGTTTAGGACAGTGGTCGACCAAATAGGTCCAAAAACAATATGACGATACAGATCGCGCACTATTTGAAAGTGTAGTCAAGAATATTTGGAATTGGCGTAAATATATGAAGAGAGAAGAGATGAATGAAGAAAAAAGGGGCACGGGATGTGAAAAGCACTGTCGCATAGCACTCGTTCTTTTCTATGAATGGCAAACCATATTCTCCCTTCGTCCTTGCTTCCTACATTCGCATTACTTATTAATTATACCTTTGATTGGCTATAGTTTAATTGGTCAACTTTTTGCATATCCCATCGATCAGAGCCATTCCTCATATTTAAATCTGGAAATAGGAATTCTAAACAACTTTTCTCTTGTGATTTGTAACAGTAGATTTAAAAACAGGTGGTAAACAGACAGTGTAACTGGAATGACACCACCAACGCACCCTGCAGAACAATAGATTCATTAACTGCAACAATACGTCCCCTTGCGGCGGCCGGTTTCCGACTGCCGTCTATTATATCAATATTGAAAAATATTCAAATTGAATTCTTTTATTCTCTATCCTGTTCACACTCGCTGCAGCTCTTTTCGGTTTTTTGGTGTGTCAATTCGGAACATTTTAAAATATAATATGGCACAGAAATAAAACAGTTTTTCCATCCCTTAAATAATTAAAACTAGGATTAATTGCCTAATAATTACATATTTGTACTTTTAAACATAACATAATTTAAAATTTAACATAAAGTTTTAAAAAGATTTGTGAGCTCTAGTGACGGAGCTCGCGGGCGTAGGCACTGCATTACCTAATATACTTGCCGCTAAATGGTAGTGTTCAGCACTATCGTGTTCCGGTCAGGTGGTAATGTACGTCCCTGTAATTTCCGGCACAGAGGCATAGCTACGACTAAATTATCGCTTAAACGAAAGCTACGTGAGCATTATTTGAGGATGCTTTGAGTTTTTTGTACATTTGTGACAGTTATCTACATGTTCTTCACGCTATGTCTGCTTTGAGTTTACTATTTTTCGTTGCATTTATTTAAATATTTTTATAGGTATTTAGGTATATGTATTTGGATATATATGTGTATATGTGTTATATATATATATATATATGTATTTATAAAAATATATATTTAGCTTATATATATATATATATGTATTATTTCGGTTTAAGTAATATATTCCATATAACAATAGGTATTCTTGTGTTTGTTACTTTTAAAAATGTTATTTATACTTATCTTTAGTCGTTATAACTAGTTTAGATTATTTGCAATGTTCTGCACCTTTTTAATGTTTTCTATACAACTCAAAGGTTGACTGGCAGAGAATGCTACTTAGCATTAAGTCCGCCTCATGTTACATTTTTGTGCTTGAAAGTATAAATAAATAAATAAATAATACTCGTACCTCGGGCCTCAGGAGTGGCCGCATCTGCATTTTGACCTTGGTCTTTGTGTGGGTGTTTATAGGCTGCAGTCATCACTTAACAACAATGTGAACTGTATGCTTGTTTACCATTTCCATTACATAAAAAAAGTTACAGTTTCGTATAAAAAAGAATTAAAAATGCAAGTTGAAAAATTGAAATGTTGTCAATTGCAACATTCACGCAGTCGCAACCGGTCCGATGAAGGCTGCAGTACGCCTATAACTTATGCCCACTGAACTGATATAAACTGGTGCGTGGCAGACGCCGTATTTAAACATGAAGTTTTATTACTTGGCTGGGTTCCACGCGTGGACATTAAACCGGGTATTTACAGGATCGCCCGTTGTTACCGGATAGCGTAGTCGTAGCACATCCCTCTAGTGGGAAGAGTTTGTTTATAGGCTTCGAAATCTATACAAACAAATAAAATTGGAGTGTCTGTTTGTAATATAAAAATAACCGCTTTTTACTAAATGCATATGTATGTATACACGGTACATATCTCAAAACAACATTTTTTACTATTTTTGTCTGTCTGTCTGTTTGTTCCGGCTAATCTCGGGAACGGCTGGACCGATTTTGACGAGACTTTCACTGGCAGATAGCTGATGTAATAAGGAGTAACTTAGGCTACTTTTATACTGCGCCCACGACTTAGTCCGGTTAGACACAGAACAATCATAAATTCTCACGCGGGCGGATTCGCGGACACAGCTCGTATATAATGTATCTCCATCTCACTCTTGACATCAACATGCAGCGCGCGTGACCTACGCTTCAACTGATTTAATCATACTAAGTAAATGAAATTTATTTAGAAATGGTAATTTATTACAATTTGGATCCTGTGATAACTCAGTACATAAATCCCTTAGCACTAAATCGTAATAAAAAGTATATCCAATCGATAAAATCGATTCGATATACTTACTTTATTAATCGATTATAATCTGTTAGCGACATCATAGGTATATAGGTTCAAAGCTCTAATATTACCAAGATGAAAACTCATTTTGTTGACACGAACAATCCCGAAGTTTGGAGAATGGAAAACCTTCCGGTCGGCTTTCACGCTACCACACGTGTTGAACCGGTATTAAACCTTTTACCAACATTGCTACTCGTTTAACGGTAAAAAGTGATTTCGGGCACTAAATTAATTTATATTTTTTCCTTAATCATTTAAATTTTGATCAGATTCTCACTTTATTTAGTAACAACGTAGGTATCAAAAGTTCGTAATAATATTTTAGTTTACAATAAACCTTTTTTTTAAATGCACTTGCATCTGTTATTAATGCTTATTATTGAAGTTACTTTACTGGTGGCAAAGCTTGGGGGTGAAGGGATCATCGCCTTGTAATGGTAGGCTTCTCTATAGATTACTGATTATAGGTTATCTCCATAGATACACGGGACCATCCCTGTTACAACAGTCACAAAGGTAAAACAACTAAAGATTTAGGGGTAGCAACACCTTGCACTTATATATATATATATATATATATATATATATATATATATATATATATTCTATTTTTAATACACATAACTATTGTTACTAGGTATACTAATATATTATTATGGTGTACACGAACAGATAGCATGTTCAATAACTGTGAAATCAAGCGTTCGATCAAAGAGCACGCTAACAGCGGCTTTATAAATAAAGAAAAAGATATCTAACAGAATCAACATTACTCCAACCAAGCTTATATTTAATTGAAGAGACAGACATAAGTAATATATGAATGCATTTAATTAATGTATAGCTACATATATGTACATTTACCTCTGCCTATCCAGGGAATACCGGCGCAATGTTACATAATACGGGACATTTATTCAGCACATTCCATTTAGGATTTTTTTCAATACACAGTCAAAAACCCAACTTCAATTTTCCGCAATTTGAACATGGGATCACAGTTAACGACCATATAAAGGTCTGTTTTGTTGTGAATACATTTTTTTTGGTTTTCGGTTAACCTGGTGATCGGGAGCCCTACATAACGTAGGGCTCCCGATCACAACTACTTAGATCACCAAAGCAGTAAGTAGGGTACACCTACAATAATTTAAATATCAAATTCTTTAAATACTAATTCCCGAACCCGTTGATATAAGAAGAGATACAATTTCGGTACGAGGACTCGTATCTCAGATTTGCCCGTAACCTATCAAATATTTACCTTACTACACAAATAAAAACGTATCTAACAGTAATATCACTAACTGACGAAGAATGATATAGTCACAGTTCGTTTTCTTTAGACTGTGATGTAGTTGGGTCATTCTCTGAGTTCGTGCAAATCGGGTGTCCTGGGTTATAAAAAAAAAAGTATTAATATATAACATATTTTTTATTTATCAAACGAAGCATTTGGTATTGAGCTAGACTTTGCACGTAAAATAAACTCGTAATTTTATCAATTTATAATTAAAAAAAAACATAAACCGGTCAAAATGTCACTACCTTCCGTGTCCCAAACCCATGTTTTTAGCTTTCGCTGCCGATATCTGGGTGAAGTTGATAATTCACTATCTTGATGATATTACATATTATTACATACATTATGAGGAAACATTATAAATTTTTTTACAAATACAAACATCTTTGTTGAGTCAAAAAAAAATAAACAAATTTTGTCACGGGAAATTGGTCCTTACCCACAGCAAAAATGGAATTGATAAAATGTCCTGTATGTGTCGACCTAACTCAGTGCCTGCCCGTACCTTACGTTCGCGCGCCATTCAGTAGACCAAGAGACTTGAAAGTGAACAGCCCCGCGTTGGCGTAAGAAATAAAAACGTTATTTTGTCGTCGAAGAGACTGTTTGTCACGGAATCGTCATCTTTACCATCACGTAAGTTTCAAGGTAAGCGATGAGTTTAAATGTTTATTTTCTTTTTTAACGCAACGGATATAGAGTCTAAATATTCTAGTTTTGTGTTAAAAAGCAAATGCTTCCCTACTTACGTGGCTAAAAGTATAAATGTCGCAAAAGGTCACTACCCTCAGTGTCATCACCTTCGTTTACCATCAGTTTTTAAACTGAAGGTAATGATCACAGATTGAGGGTAATGATAAAATTACACGTGATTTAATTTTTGTTTCATAGTATGTACTTATTCATCGTTATCATCGTCATAATATTAATCATTATTATTGTATAATCTTCTTTCTTCTTCTTTCTTCTTGCTCTCACTTTGGTGACTGATCACGAACTTTGTTATTGTAAATTCTTCTTGACAAAAAGCTTACACCGTCAAAATATCAATATTTTAAAATAATTTATGTATTTATGCATCGTAGTTTATGCCCTTGAACTGTAATAATAAGGTTTGGTATATACACTTTTTGAATATTGCAAATGCAACATTGATCCTAGATAAGACCACTGTACTGTACTGTTCTTTAATATGTGTAATTGTAATAAATAATATTAACTTACTTAAAATTCTTATAAAGTTGGAGTGTATGATACACTCCAACTTTATACAGTATATAATAAAAGAGCCTTTTTTCTCCGCACCATGTTGTAAATTTACTTATTATTTTGTTTTCTTTTGTAACTTGACGTTGACTTTCTGATGAGCTAGTTTACATTTTTGAATGCCTCTCATTTTCAACGCCTATCAACTAAATAGAAATTTCGGTTATCACAGCACAATTACTAAAACTAATATACTTACAGGTATTGAAATGGAAAAAGTAATAATATGAGAACCCGAGAAGAAAAATTAGCACAAGCAAGACTTCATAAGAGAACCAAGTATGAAGAAATTAAAAGAGACCCAGAAAAATATGCCATTCAGAAAGATAATGAAAAATTGAGATATTTAAAACGTGAAGAACAAAACAATCTAAAAATTATTAACACAGAAAAAAAAAAGGAGAGAGCTGTAGGCTGTAGCGCAAATGCTAATTGATAATTCTCTAAAAGAAGGTATAGCTCAAGAACCAACAAATGAAGTTGATCCGTTAGAGGGGCCATCATCTGCACCTAATAAAGAAAATAGAGAAGCTATGCCTAAAGTCGAAAACAATGATAAGAAAAAGAACTGTGAATCCTGTTTAAAAACTAAAAGATTTCTTAGACGATATTGTTATATGCATGCTAAAGAAATAGGAAAACTCAAATATATATTGTATCTTCACGCCATATCCCTAACGGGGTAGGCAGAGAGTGTAGAGCGCCAGATATCCCGGTCCTGACATACCTCCCGTGCCTCGTCTACCTTCATCATTCTCTTCATACATGCACGCCGATTCCTAAGACTTTTGACCCCACCATCAGACAGAACTCGACCTATTTGGTCATGGTAGGTCAGTCTTGGTCTTCCTGGGCCTCTGCAACCATCCACATTCGCATTGTATATCTGTTTAGTCATTCGCTCATTCGATATTCTTTCTATATGCCCGAACCATCGGAGCACGCCTTTTTTCATTTTTACACCGATACTTTCATTCACACAAAGCCTCTTTCTTACATCTTCATTACGAACGCGATCGGTGAATGATGCACCGCAGATCGTTAACTTACTTTCATGCTCTGTCCTGCATACCCAGCTCTCGCTTCCATATAAAAGCGTTGGAGTAAGTACAGCATTATGTACGGCTAGTCGAGCCCGCTGGCTGAGATGTTTTGATTCTAGCAGCTTACCGAACGTTCCATTCACGCAATTCCCTGCAAGCACTTTTCTTTCTATGTCAGTGGTGTACCTACCATCCTTGTTAAAAGCACATCCAAGATATACAATTTCATCCACCTGTTCTAACACCGCATTATTTACTACTAGTCTTGCAAATTATTTGTTTCGGTAAATAATAGGTTGGGGAAAAAGTCTTTTCGCATTATAGCATGTATGAACTTGTAATAATAAATAAAATCTCTTTGGCTGTAGTATTTGTAGCTGGCTGGTTTTGGTATCATTGAAAGTTAAAATTTTAAAGAACATAATTCCAAATTCAAATTTATGATTTTCATTTGTTTTTCGTACTGTCAAGATGAGTGAATATAATGAAGAAATTCGATACATTTTAAAATTTTACTACAAAAAAGGTAAAAATGCAACGCAAGCCGCGAAAAAAAATTGCGATGTTTATGGACCTAGTGCAGTGTCGCTCTGGTCGCCCTATCACGGATAAAATGGATGCCATTTTTGAAAAAGTTGAGCAAGATCGACTTAGCAGTAGTTACGACGTAGCTGAAGAACTGAGAATTGATCACAAAACAGTTTTGGCGCATTTGAAAAAAGCTGGGTACAAAAAAAAGCTCGATATTTGGGTACCTCACGAGCTCACTGAAAGAAACCTAATGAACCGTGTACTCATTTGTGATTCTTTATTACGACGTAATGGAACCGAATCATTTTTGAAGAAGCTGATAACTGGTGATGAAAAGTGGATCAAGTACGACAAGAACGTGCGAAAAAGGTCGTGGTCAAAGGCCGGTCAGGCTTCACAGACTGTGGGGAAACCCAGGTTAACTCGCAATAAGGTGATGTTGTGTGTGTGGTGGGATTGGAAGGGCATTATTCATTATGAGCTATTACCACCAGGCAGGACTATCGATTCTGAACTCTACTGCGAACAACTGATGAGATTAAAGCAAGAAGTTGAGAGAAAACGGCCGGAATTGATCAACAGAAGGGGTGTGATGTTTCATCATGATAACGCTAGACCTCACACATCTATAGCCACTCAGCAAAAATTAAAAGAGTTTGGCTGGGAGGTGTTAATGCATCCGCCGTATAGTCCTGACCTTGCACCTTCAGATTTCCACCTGTTTCGGTCTCTTCAGAATTCTTTATGCAATGTTAGGTTACCATCACGAGAAGATTGCCAAATCCACTTGTCGCGGTATTTTGATGAGAAGTCCCAAAATTTTTATAGCAATGGGATCATTTCCCTACCTACAAGATGGCAAAAGGTTATCGAACAAAATGGTACATACATACTTTAGTTAAATTTAAATAAACTATATTAAAAAATGTTTTGAATTATCTTAAACAATGCGAAGAAACTTTTTCCCCAACCTTTTGGATAAGTGTTTTTTGTTTACGGATATATTATGTAGGTATAAGTGAACTAATTATGACTGAAAAACTTGACCGTGTGACTTAAGACTGATTATTTTTAAATTGATACAAATAAATACCTGAAAATTTATTTTTATATTAAACTTGTTCTTTTTAATTTCATATCATAAATCATTAATCATTACCAGAAGGCTTTAATCACTACCCTCTACTCCATAATCGTTACCATCAGATGATTGGTCATTACCATCATCAGCGTAAAATTTCAAAAGCCTGTAACTCTTAAACTTATCGGTGCAATTTATTCAAAAATGGTGAAACTGCATAAATCTTTACATACTTTGATCCTAGAACTCTATTTTTGTCATCTAAAAAATTCTCTGTTTTTTCTTCGATTTGCACGAACTCAGAGAATGACCCAGTTATACGTTAATGGTCAGTGAATATAATATTCTAAGAAGCGACTATTCAAGTTTTACCATAATATAAGTTCAAATCAACATTCCAGTTACAGCTCCGAATATCCATAACAGATTTCTACGTTCATTTTCAAAGTTACTCAGTGGTAGAGTAATTGTTGCAAATAACGCTCAGTATGCAAAACGCCCTCATTAAAAACTAGCCGCAAATTTACACAAACAGGTTTCGCTCCAGCAAAACAAGCTTGACTAGACTAGGGCGTTGCTTTCTTCCACTTGAATCGAGGCACATAAAGTTTTATTATAATATTTATTTACAATTCCTGTTGTTTAATCGTTGTGCGAGGATTATAGCTACATACTCGTATGTTTCCTACATCTGCATAGATTATTTTAAAGGCGAGTGAGTTGTGGTTGTGTCTGACTTTTTAGGGTTCCGTTGTCTACAAGAAATCCTTATAGTTTCGCCATGTCGGATTATTTCATATTCTCTGATCGTCGGTCCGGCCGTCTGTCTGCAGGTAAAGACTATAGGTACCTACATATTAGTTACGCCAACAAATTGAAAAAACAAAGAAAAATAATGGCAATGTTTATAACAAATATAAAATAGCATAACAAAAATTATCATAGCTAAGTAGGCTTTACAAGTTTACGAGTACTAACTAACACTCGACCAACTGAAAAAATGTACTCAACAGGGAACCCTATAGTCCTACATTGTGCGTTGCCCACGCACTTTGCTGCTTTTTAAAGCTTTTCGTAAAGTGCATTTTGATCCGAATTCAGTCAATCTAATCAGTAGGCAAATACCATTTTTGCCTTTTTATGGTACAGCTAAAATTTTGTTTTTTTTACGACGTACAAAAAATAAATACAACAATCACAGCGAATATAATGTAATACTGACCTACCTCGGAAGTAAGACATTGATCCAGTTATGTCTGTGAAATTGCTCCGCAATCATTTAACGGACTGCCATACTGGATTTACCCAGATTTAACCGCAAAAGTAAACACTAAACATTTACAGTAAAAAATTAAGGTTTTTTAGTTAGGTTTTAATAAACACACGATTGATCAAAGAGTAGTATTTGGGATAAAAAAGAGTATAAAAGTGGGCAAGGAAGAGCCAGATGAAAAAACCAAAGGCCAAATCCATTTTTAGAAAAACAACAGTTGATTAAAAATTATTTCGACCTCGTTTTGACATTACATACTGGAAAATCACCTTCTCACCCAACGACACGACTTTCACACCTACGTTTTACAACACGTATCACGATTAACAAATATTGGTCTAAAAATGATAACGCAAGAACACCTGTTAAAATTACGTATTATTGCAATACTTCGAAAGAACGTTCTAAAAACGTGCTAGACAGCGACCCACTGCGTATTAATATTTAGACGATAAGAATGCAAACCAACATCATGGCAGACATGTGTATTTTTATTGCAATGCATGCAGTATAACATGTGCTATTTTTGGGGTTCTATACTCAAAGGGTGGCAATGTAACTCTATTACTCAGCCACCTGTCTGTCTATTTGTTACAGCTGCTTAGTAGCTTATGGCTCTCTTTAGGGAAGATACTTGCAATTTTCGTAGAATACGTGATATTATGGCATCTTAGCACTATGTCACCTGCTATGATAAATATAAAAATTAAGTCAGATCGTATGCTGACATTTTTTCTAATGCCAATGACATCTGCATGTGTAAAGAAATAAAAATACTTTTAAGTATATTGATGCATACTTGATTAATTTTTAGGTAGTAGTGCTACAGATGAGCATATACCTAAAGACTTTTCCTCCCCAGCAAAGCCTCAACGCCCAGTCTTGGACCCACAGGAATTCGCCATTTGCCAGTAGTAAGCTAGACGACATTACGGTTGTCACAAAAATAAGTCTCTTCATACGGACAATAAAATATTCAGCATTGGCAGTTTTGTAGATTCAGGTCTTCATTCTGTTGCGTGTAGTGGCGTGGCGATTAACGGGTTTAATTTAACACAGCTTAATAATAGAACCGAGTTATATATTACATAATTACCAAGTTAATGTTTCGAATCGCGTAGTTGCATTGGCTGTTGCGTACTCCGACGGCCAGTTCGTCTAGATCAGCGCAAATGGAGGCCTGCCAAGCTGATTAACGAATGCGACTGCTTTTGTCTCGACAATTTTGCCAAACTGCAGGTTGCGCTCGTTGCTCAGATAATTCAACCAAATGTAGATAAATCATAGATAGGATTGTTGATCTTATTTGTTCGCGTTATCTGGCTGGCGCCGTGCCAGGTATCGTTTTGACCCCCACCTTGAGCGAAATGATGTTTTTTCTCGTCTGTCTACTGCATTTCATTGTTTACTCATTCCAAAAATTTGTTATGACTAATATAGCTGCCGTAATCTGTTACCAAAAATAAATTGTTATGATGATTTAAGTTAATACTTAATTATTAATTATAATTATTTATTTTTTGTGACACTTATTAAGTAAGTAGATACGTAGCTAAAGAATGTGTGTAGTATGTGTGTAGTATGAAAAGTGAAATATATTTTTTTATTATGTATCCCTATCTAATTAATGAAACCCTTATCTAATAATTAATTATTTATGCTAATTTGAGAACTAGCTTAACTTATACTATTATAGTAATATCTACGATTGGATAATTTAGAATAAAAATAATTGGATTTGAGTTGCACAGCAAATGAGTGCCCGTTAATATCTAAATTTTGAACTGAACGAAATATATGAAAATTTGAAATTGGGACACCAACGCAACAAAAAGTTTGTTTGGCAACACGTTTAAAATCGCCGATGAAAATAACTCATTCTGCGCAGTTGAAAGCCGATTATAGTATTAGCAGCGGGCTAATGTACAATCTGTTGTAGCGATGTCGGCACTCTGACACAGTTTCTATTTAATTCAACAAGCAATAATCGCAATGGACGCTAAATATAATTGCGCATTGGCATTCGCCGCACGCCGACGGCCCTCTGACGGTGAACACATCCTCACACGCATCCAAATAAGCGTCTGGGATCCCTTCAGCCTACGGATGAGTATTTAATTTTATGTTCTGGATAGTAATACGTTCTAAAACAATAGCGGCGAATGCAGCGATGAATACATATGCAGCGTCATTTGTTTGCCTCTAACCTGTAGGGAATAAGTTATTAACGTTTTTCTATTACAAATATTACACACGTTGCCATAGGTACCTATATTGTTATGTATTCATTTGCTGTGGCAAACCAAATTAACGTTGCCTTGGTGAATGTTTATCATGTAGTAAAATTAAACGGTTTATGTAATCTTACGCTCTAACAATAATATTTGAACGTTGAGCCGACAAGTTCACTGTCGCGTAGCTAAAACATAGCCTAATTGAGATTGTGCTCCGGGACATTATTATAAATATATTAGACGAACTACGAAGCAAAAGAAGCTGTATTACTGAAGAGACAAGGAGTAGTATTCAATGTTTTCATTTAATTCGTGTTTTGTTTTGCTAACAATACTTAATTTTGGACATTATCGTGACATGACTTTTTGTTATGCCCGTATTTGACGACAATTTGCTTACTAAGTCTCTACACAAAATGTAGGCTTAGGACTTAAACTGAATAAGTGTTAACATAGATAGTGTATTAATAGTCTGCAAGCGTAGAGAAGCAGTATAGAGTGCAGTAATGTAAACAACGGGATGTACCGCTAGCGGCGCCGCCCAATCCCACCAACATAATGAAGAGATTTGGCACGACTGCGCGAGCTTTAACGGTTCTGCAGATAAATGCGTCTCTATAACAATATTATAACAATTTTGGTTAATAGCTGGATCTGATAGTGCGAAATGCGATACGATTTATGTTAACTGCGCTACGCCGTATATATACGTAATTTATAACTTGTTGGCCATTTTTATGACAATTTTAATGCGGTGATATACCTTGTAACTTTTTAGGTAATCGTATCACGTAATTATAAGTTTCATCCCAATGTCGTAATATTTTTTTTATCTTGCAGGTAGGCTGATCTATAAACTTATTGATATTTTAACTAGCTATATGAACGTATTAAGCTATAGGATATTTAAATAATTGACCTAATTTCTGAAAGATGTTTTCAAAGGGTAGTAGAACGTTTCTTGAAATGTAACAAAACTTTTTTCGGTACCTATTTACTTCTGCTGTTCTCAAATTAAAAACAAAAATTAACTTTAATGACACGTTCAACCTACATCACTATCTTTTTAATACACTGTCTTTTTTCAGTTCAGTTATATTCAGTTTAATGAATATTAATCTAAGTTCGAATAAAAAATTGCTTTAAAATTTCAAATTAGAGCTATGAATAAGAAAAATGGGCCGAATTGAATCGATTACCGTTTTGTGACGCCGCCAACGAACGGGTCGGCAGGCAATCGTATATTCTACACACACGATAGTCTGACGCTGTACCAGAAGGTTGACAATGGCTCGGCAGTACATCTACTTCCAATTCTACTTCATTTGCATACTCCACTCTGCGTTCTCGTTGTAATTCCACCTTAACACGTCGCCATGGCATTGAGTAGCACTGATACCACGTTACGCGCCGATTAAACCTCCCTACTCCAGAATAAAACATGTTTAATTTCAGTCTTAGCTCGAAATTCTCAACAGACGAAATAAGGTTAATATTTAATTTTGTAATAGTCATGCACGCACGTAGATGTGCTATAGTAAGCTAGTTATTACTACAATAAGATACCTATGTAGTTTTGAAAATATTTGTTAGTGAAATTGTATTATGAATTGAATTACGATAAAAATAATATTTTCCAATTCCCAGTTCATTAATCTTGATGGAGGAAATTTGACATTCAAGTGTAGGTACTGTTCGCTTTATCATACAAAATCTGATCCACTTCCAACATTTACAATACACACAACCGGTCGCCAATCATACAAAAACATCTATTTTAAAAATAATGTGCCATCTGTGCAATTTCTTCAACCCGTGTAACACTACACTTGAAGAAGATAAGTCAAGATAACATTTCTTGATCGGGCAATTGTAAAAGTAAAGAGCCGGGAGACAATTACAAAAACGACAAAAACACTGGAAGCAATCCAGCGGGCTTGCTCTTAATTGGATGAGACCACTTCCTCTAAACGACATCGCGCTGTAAGTCTCCTACATCCGCGTGTGTTCCCGCCTCCCGTTCATACTTAGCGAACTAGAATGCTATTGCATAATTTTATCATAAGAATACTTTGTTGTATTTAAATGTTGC
Source organism: Macrosoma leucophasiata (assembly GCA_036365455.1). Classification (NCBI taxonomy): domain Eukaryota; kingdom Metazoa; phylum Arthropoda; class Insecta; order Lepidoptera; family Hedylidae; genus Macrosoma; species Macrosoma leucophasiata. The sequence continues at coordinate 12,270,395 of JAWQUS010000009.1, read as the reverse complement.
TTAAATCTGTGTCATTAACTATTATATTAATAATGATTTTGCTAAGTGTCTTGACATAAGTTGCGTCATCCTTATTTTAAACAACTTATTATGAAATCTGTGTCTGATTCTGCGTTATTGTATAACTTATCACTTATCCGATTTACGTGATTAGTTTTTCAATTCGAGATATGTTATCTGCTAAGGTTTTTAGTAAGTATTTTGTTGCGTTAGGTTACTTTAGGAATATGTGATGAGGATAATAATAAATCAAGTCAGAATAAATCAACCAGTTAGTTTTTTCAATAAGTTGCTTTGCTTTATTAAATAAAATATTGCAAATTGCTTTTTAGAACTAGTGTAGAAAAATGCAAGTGTTACAAAACTTGTATAATAAATACAAAGGTAAATAACTTACAATAATTTAATACCGATTTATCTATTCGATTATTTGCAGCAGATAATTTTGGTAAAAAGCTATATTCATCTCTAAAACAACACAGGTAATTCAGGTTCAATATAGAAGACTTGAGAACGAAGTAACAGGCTAAAGTTAGCCCAAATTGAAATAGTTGGCGGAGGGTCGATTCTGTCCGCAACGTATTATGCCGATTCCGATATTTAGAAAGACATTTTAAATAATCATAGAAAAGTTTTGTGCCTTTCCGTGTTTAGGGTTCCGTACTTCAAAAGGAATAAACGAATAAGATCACTCATGCGTCTGTGTGTGTGTCTGTCTTCCTGTCCGTCTATCACAGACGATTTTCTCTGAATACTGAACCGACCGACCTACCATGACCAAATAGGTCGAGTTCTGTCTGAAGGTGGTGTCAGAAGTCTTAGGAATCGGCGTGCATGTATGAAGAGAATGATGAAGGTAGACGAGGCACGAGAGGTTTGTCAGGACCGGGATATCTGGCTCTCTACACTCTCTGCCTACCCGTTAGGGACCTGGCGTGAAGATACATACATACATACTGAACCGATTAAGTTACAATCAACGTGTAGAGAAAGAAAGTGATGGGGTGATAATTTAGGGAATTCAAATTGGTCAACAAGGACACTTGCATTGTCAGTTTTCAAGCTACCTATGGCGAATGACTTACAATAACAACTTTTATGCAATAGGTATTAATAATAATAAAATTAAATAAAATTAAAATTTAACCGATTTTATACATCAAATCTTTCAATTCCTTCATAGAAGAAAAAGAAGTGAAAGCAAATAGACGAAAAACGCCTATTCTCCCTTTATCTCCAAAAGGTAAAAAAAAAAATGAAAGCAAAACCTGTAAGAAGTCTACGGTATTAATGATAACATAGGACATTAGTTAATTGTACGGGACCCTTCGCGAGTCCGACTCGCACTTGACCGGTTTTTATAAAACGTAACTTCACGCCTGTAATACCCGAAGGGGTAGGCAGAGGTAAATGCATGCATTCCATCATACATGCAAACACCCACGATTCGCCGGTTACGTTTTTAGGTTCATGTAACGAGGTCACCAAGGTGGCGAGCCTGTTGCCATCTCCGGGCACATTACCAAACTCCGAGGTACTGGGAAACTTCCACAGAATGGAAAAATCCCAATAGAAGCAGAGATAAAGGATTTTAAACCGTTATCTCTGATAGCCCCCAACCCGGAAATCGAACCCAGGACCTCCAGCGTAGTAGTAGTGGCCTGCTACCACTAGGCTACTAAGGCAGTAGTTTTTGTACTTTCACCAATTATTTCCAATACAATGGAGGACCACTACTTAAAACATAATTAACTCATACATAGCAGTTTAGCCTTCCTAGTTAAATATTGGCAGCACGTGAAACCAATAGGCATACTATCAATCTGTATGGATATTATCTTTAGGGTCTTAACGGTTATGAATACGATGAGTATCGTAATGTATCAGTGTCATAACTAATGGGTCATTTGATACAGGCAATAAGTATTGGTTACGACTTATTGTGTAGTAGTAAGTATTTATACTAGTATTTGTATACACCTACTAGTATTTTTATAAATACGCCTTATTACAGTTACGAAGCCTGGGTTGCACCACAACATTTGTGTAACATTTCACATCCTTCTCTAACTTTAACGGATTTCTTTAAGTTAGAGAAGGGTGTGAAATGTAACAATAACTTTAACTTTAACAAAGATCGTGGTGCAACCCAGGCTAAGTTTGTATCTACTGGTTTCGGTGTGAACAGCATTCTGATGGGTAGATCACAAATTACTTTAGTGATTTATATGTTTTCGGTCTAATTTTGTTAATCGCTCTTATTACTATTTGGTAACATTTATTTATTTTTATTATTATTGTTGACCATACATTTTCTATTTGACATATATTTTTATTTTTAATTTCCTAAAGTTGTTCCTTTTTAACGGAGTTTTAAAAACGAGAAGGTTCTCAATTGGTGGTATTTAAATTTTTTTTATGTTTGTACGCGAATTTTACCGAGATTTCTGGACCGATTTATGTAAATCTTGTTTTGTTTGATGTGGAATAGCTTCGATTTGGTCCCATAAAAATTTGATTCAGATAGGCCCATAAGTTTTTATTTTATGAGCATTTTTTAACTTACTTTCACCTCAGACTAAAGGAATAAGAATAGACAGCGAGTTGACATACAGTGCGTTGAATCCACTGACGTCCTAAATAGTCCTAATGCGCATGACAACAAGATGACAACAAGTGACAATGACACATTTACTCATCGACGACACAACACAGCTACTCATCGACGACACAACACAGCTTATTTACTCCTTCGTGGATAAATTTTTTTCATTGATTTCGTATAGTCGTGTAATAATTTTTTATCGACACACATAAACAATTTAAATTAGATATCTAATTGCCACAAAGCTGAAAGAGTCAGATTTTACAAATTTAACAGATGTGAACATGAATCTAATTGGCAATGCAGCAATAAACTAAAAAGTATTAAATAAATATAACTACGTTAAGAAAAACCGACTTCAAAACTGAAAAGTTAAACATAATAAAGATTTAATTGTTATTATATACTACCTATTATTTATATTGGCTATTTACTTAAAGGTTTGAAGTCGGTGCCAAGCCAAAATCACTAAAGTAGGCATTTCATTGTTTGTTCATACATGCAAACACCCACGATTCGCCGCTTTGGTACGTTTTGTTCAGTGTATTAATTTGCTCGTATTCATATTTATGTGATTACAATATAATTATTGTAATCACAGTAGTGTATAATTATTTGTTTAAGGCTTGGCACCGACTTCAAACCAATTAGTAAATAGCACATATAAATAATAGGTAGTATATCGAGGGGTAACGGGATATTTGGTTTAAGCGACATTTTGGGTGATATTGAGTTATATACCCCTCGATATAATAACAATTAAATCTTTATTATGTTTTACTTTTCAGTTTTGTAGTCGGTTTTTCTTAACGTAGTTATATTTATACTAAATTTGTTTTAAATTACTTTCAATGTTGAGTGTGAAATGTAGGTAGTTACTAATTAATTTGAATTATGTAGGTAGGAACTGTATTTTAATTAATACGCAGTCATCAATCAGTGACGTGTATTTACACGTGCACCTGTGTGCGTAGCACGTAGAGAATACCAAACGTCTCCCATAAGAGGGGAGGAGGTTGGGTGAGGCGGAGAAATCGGGTGGGACGTCGAAGTGTCCATTCTCTACGTAGTATTATTACATTATTCTCTGATAGTAGTGTTCAGTGCTATCGTGTTTCGGGGAGGCTATAATGTACGTAGTAGTAATAATTTCTGACATAGAGGTTCCTATAACCACAGTCTAAAGAAAACGAACACAGTGCTATTACATTGGCTAGCAGTAAAATTGCAACTTGATTATAACTAACTCCAAGGTTAGACAAGTCTACTACAAAAAATAGTTATGCATAGAATTTACGAGTAACTCGTAGCGTCATTATGTTCGTAGGTTCATAAACACCTTGTATGGGGGTGGTAAAAAAGAAAATTAGGAATTTGAATTGTTGATATTTTAATACATAAGCTCTATATTTTAGGTTGGCGACTTAAACACGCTCGACAATAAATCATGGCAAAAGGCGGGTGTTATTCGCCAAGCGAAGCAGCGTCACGCGACTGCCCATTGTTTCTAGTTCTACTTCTAGTTGAAACTGCAGTGGTATGACGAGACCACCTACTTAGTACTTCTTGTCACGTTGTTAAATTCTTACCAATAGAATCGCGAATTGAATTCTAGATGCTTTAGGAACTTACAATAGCTACACATAGGTAAATCTAACTACAAAACTTACACTGTAAGAATGTCTGTACAGCAATTATATCTCGCAACTTCAAGGTTGACTGGTAGAAAATACTAAAAACGTCTAATGACAGCAAATCAACTTCATGTAACACTTGCGCATAGAATTAGAACTATGAATATATTAAATATGAATGTCAATTAAAATGACGTGTTTTTACAATTTATTTTTATTTCTCCGCTAATATGATAATACCTTAGTAGGTGAATAGTAGTAGATAGATATCACTGTATATAATTAGGAGTTTTTATGTGGTTCGTCGCAATAAAAATATTAGTTATAAAACATTTGTAATCTCAATGTTTAGATATACAACATATAAATTAAGGTTAAAGAAAAATAGATACTTATTTTTGTACCCGTCATTGATACGTAGGTTGCATATTTTGTAAGACAAAATGAAGCAATACTAAATCTCCAAGGTAATTTCAACTTAAGATTTTTTTGGAGTCATCATGTCATTATCATATGATTTGCAAATTGCTTGCAATGTTACATCATTACTCAGAGCTAAGGTTGGATTAAACATTAAGCAATTGTGGTTTTTGTAACTATGTCTAAAAAGTTTCCTGTCTGCCTAGGTAAGCGTACTTTAGTTATATTTACTGGTGGTAGAGCTCCAGTGACGTAGCTCGCGGGCGTAGGCACCACCGCATTACCTAATATACTTGCCGCTAAATGGTAGTGGCAGTGTTCCGGTCAGGTGGTAATGTACGGCCCTGTAATTTCCTGCACAGAGGCATAACACCTTAGGCCTCAGGAGTGGTAACGCATCTGCATTTTGACCTTGGTCTTTGTGTGGATGTCTATAGGCTGCAGTCATCACTTAACAACAATGTGAACTGCATGCATGTTTGCCACTTCCATTAAATTAAAAAAAATAATAAGCGTGGGTTGCACCAAGATATTTGTTAAACTTAAAGTTATTGTAACATTTCACTTCCTTCTCTTACTTAAAGAAATCTGTTAAAGTTAGAGAAGGATGTGAATTGTTACATTATCTTTAACGAACATCGTGGTGCAACCTAGGCTTATTGAATCAGCCATTCCTGCTACACTATGATCATTAAAAAGGACTGAATTATGAATTCATTTTATTTGATTTATTCTATGCTAAATGTCTAATATTGTCGTGGGAAAAAATCTTCTAATTAACTTTTTTATTTTTGGTTACGTTGATAATGTTGGTAAGTATGTATTAGGCCATCCCACAAATGACACAAGTAAATAGGTCCAAATCACTGCTAGCTAGAACGAGGGACTATTCTCAGAGGAGAAAGTAATATTGGCTATTTTGCTAAATGTAAAGATTATGTTACCTCTGGTAGTTGTAATGTAAAAGAATAATAAATCTGATTCAATATTATATGGAACTCCAATAATGCACTTTCGAATAACGAATATCCATGATTTCATTTTATGGAATGAAGGCTTGATGAAGTTTTAATTTTTTAATAAATATTATGTATTTTTATTTCGTTACTAAATTATCAATAAGTTATAAAAACCAAGTTCTTAAATGGTAGTAAAAACTACTTATTTTCAGATTTTCCGACAATGGAGACGATAATTTGATAAGTTTTGATTGACGTATGATTAACCTGCTGTTGTATCAGAGAGGAAAAATGTTGGATATTTAATGTTCTTAATTTACACGATCATGTTGAGCTAAAGATAATGCAGTATTTTATAAGTTATTAGGAATATTACTTAAACATTTGGCTCGAGTATTCCACCAATAGGCTAATTTTATCGGCACGCGGTTCCAATTACTAATTTGTATGCATAGTTCAGAAGAGGATTAGTACAGTGCACCGATAGTAATCGATAATATTGTATTATTTCCTTTAAGGTAGAGCTACATATTATACACATAGAAAATGTCAAAGTACCGATTGATTTCTATTAGAACTCTACATTCAGGTCTAGATTGTACATTGGTAATAGAAATTTAGGGTATAAACCGAACACTTGAAGACTTAACTGACTCGTTACAGATTTATTTTATAAGTTAAGGCTACGATTCATATAAGAATTTGATATGAATATATTGCGTTGGAGTCGTTGGTGTCATTTGTGTCGTTGGTGTCGTAGGTGTCATTGGTGTCGTTGGTGGCGTAGGTGTCGTTGGTGACTCTGGTGGTGGTGTTGGTGGCGTTGGTGGTGGTGGTGGTTTGTGGTAGTGATGGTGGCATTGGTGGCGTAAGTGTTTGGTGATGTTGGTGTTGGTGGTGGCGTTGACGGCGTTGGTGGCGTTGGTGGTGTTTGTGGTGGTGGCGGTGGTTTCGGTGGTTCCGGTGGTAGTTGGTGACAGTGGTGGTGGTGATGACGACGATGGTGGTGGTGGTGTTGGTGGCATTAGTGGTTAAAAATGCACAACGTTAATATTAAATTTTTCACTTCTGCCGGCCGGCTCTTACGGAGTGCATATTTATTATACTGTACTAGGTGAACTGGCAAACTTCGTATTGCCTCAGAATGAAATAATGTGTCAAAGGTTTGATAGATATGGACTATTTGTATGGGAAAATGAAATTGTGGTTTTTACTATTTCCCTTCAATTCCTTCATACTTTCTTAGCTTTTAAACCTTCCCTGGACTTCCAAAAATCATTCAAAACCAAAATTATCCAAATCAGTCCAAGCGTTCTCGAGTTTTACCGAGACTAACGAACAGCAATTGATTTTTATGTATATAGATAGACATACGTCTAATTTCGTGTACAGAGAAGTATTACTGTAAAGTAAATTTTTTAGCTACCCAATATTTATATCCAAAAGCTCTTCCCAAAGTCCCAAAGTCACTATTCTACGCGAACAAAGTCGCAGGCACAGCTAGTAAGAAATAAATATGTTTAATTAGTTAAAAATTAAAGAAAAACTTGAAAGAGTTTACGAAAAAAATTAAGCATTTTTAATTAAAAAAAAAAACCTTACCTTCACGCCTGTAATCCCCGAAGGGTTAGGCAGAGGTAAATGCATGCATTCAAGCATACATGCAAACACCATCTTCATTTAGTAATACAATATTTTTAAAATTAGCGCTGAATTAGAGTCAATCGTCTCGAAGATGTAATCATTACATAACAAATGTTTGTGTACAAAGTCCAGTTATTGATCAATTGACAAACCAACGTAACTATCATGATTGGCTTCCTCCGAATATGGGTCAAGTGAAACATCATTGATGATTTGTTCCATATCATTGATACGAATTGACATTTGTCAATATCTGATTGGCTTTTAGATTGATAGCTTAATACTAAATACTGTATTACGCCTTTTATTGGATCTGAACTTACTTTTTGAAACAATTTTTTCTTAGGCAATGAAGGTAAAACGATTTAAATTAGTGTTGTTATGAATCGGGATAGAGTTGATTTAAGCTAACTTAGTATAAACATTAACATTTTTAAGTATCTGTACTGTCACCATTTATTATTATGCCTTTAACATTGATATGTTAAGTGGTGGTGAACAAAAGTAGCATTGATGGTAAGCGATAACTACTAGCATGTGTGAGGTTTATCTCCGTGTAAGTAGGCATCATAACTTACATTTACATTTATCAACGTTTAAAGTGCGATGTTAGATAATGCTCTACCAGAAGTGAAAAAATCTTAGTTTACTAATAATACTTTACATAACACAATTTTGTAAATCAAGCTAGATTACTAGAACTAATCATTAATACCTTACCATAATAACTTACCTTCTAATTTTAGATTAAAACGAAAAAAAAAACTATTTCGAACAACAAATAATTTCCCAAGTGAGGTCGAAATCAAGATAGCTTATATTTTATGGAAAGCCTTTTCGATCCAATTGAATATTCGGCGTGTGACACTTTTGTGGCCTCCCGAATCGCTAGTAATGGGCCAATGGTAAATATACTGTTCACGTTCAATTCAACTATTTGTAACATTTTTGTTTCAGTTACAGAATTATTTTTATGTGACATACATTCTGAAAAGGTTTTAAGATATTATTTATAAATAGAACTTTAGGGTTCCATTCTGGATTTATGAACAATGGATAATAAGAAGTAAAATAAATAAATATTTAATTAACTTTTATGAAAAAACACAAAAGAGGTACCTACCTATTTTCCGAATAGGTAAGTACTAATATTCATCACACAAACACATGATAAAATAAATATGTAGATGGCGGGCCTATTGATCGGGCACATTACCAAATCTCAAGGGTAGCTGGATATGCCGAAATTGGAAAATCCCAATGTCTTTTTTCCCCACTCGCAGATTGAATTCGGGCCCTTAGAGCGGCAATGGTAGTTACTAATAGAAGTAGTTAATTTAGGGAGAAAAGAAAAGCAAATTACCTAATTTTCCCTCTTATTAATGCATTACGTTATATTGAGATATCGACATCGTTCTACGAATGCGTATTTATCGGCGGCCACATTAGAAAGGCTACAAGACCAAGTACAACCACTTTTACTAATACTAAGCAAACATGGCCCGACTATCATTGTCACTGCCTACTTACTGCTTACGTATTATGTCAGATATCAAATTAAATTATATATTTACATCATATTATAGCCCGTGGGGTTCACAGCCAAACATTGGAAGTATATAATGCGTAAAAAAACCATTAAGTATGTCGAAAAACGTGTTAAATATGGTAAGTAATGTTTTAGTTTAATAACAACTTCAATTACTTAAAAAAAACCGTGTTTAATGGGTGAGGGTGTCGATTGATATTTTTGAGAAAGAAAAAATGATTTTCTATTCCTTCTACTACATCTATAGTTACCTGGTCTAGTAAAAGTTCTAAAAAATGAAAAAAAAAGAATTCTTAAAAAAAAACTTCTTAAAAACAAAAAAAAGCAATTTCTAAAAATATATTAACGTCACGTGACGACAGATAAAGGTTACTGCCAACTGTCGAACCTCATACCGACTAACCTATATTTAGTAAATAAGTACCTACGTAACTTCACGCCTGTAATCCCCGAAGGTAGGCAGAGGTAAATGCATGTATTCAATCATACATGCAAACACCCACGACTCCCCGGTTACGTTTTGACCCATGTAACAGGTGGCGAACCTGTTCCCATCTCCGGGCACATTACCAAACTCCGGGGTACTGGGAAACTTCCAGAAAATGGAAAAATCCCAATAGAAGCAGAGATAAAGGATTTTAAACCGTTATCTCTGATAGTCCCCAACTCGGGAATCGAACCCAGGACCTCTAGCGTAATAGTAGCGGCCTGCTACCACTACGCTACTGAGGCAGTTAAGTTAAATTATTAAGAGGTATTAAGTTTAGTTGAATAAGTACCTACTTAATAAAATATACTAAGTTTTAAGTTATATCCATAATATTTCAGATGCATTGATATCTTCAGCTTCAGCTTTTTCAGCCGGAGACAAGTTCAATAAATCAAGAATCCACGGCTAGACCTTCTTCAATTATAAATATGTAACTAACACAATTTAGCGGTTCAGTTTTATATAGCTACGTAAGAGAATTATCATTGATTTTCTACTTTTTCTACCCGTGGTTTTTTATTTTTAAGCTTCGCTAAACGGGATTTAAAATAATATTAACACGTCATACGCTTGACCGCTATACCTCCATGTTTGCTAACTAGATTTTCACATCGAGGCTTCGTCCGCATTCATTAGGGGAAACAACCCTCTTGTGGACTTTGTTACGCACGTTTTATAATACATACATGTTATATAACCGAATGAGCAAATTTCATGTTTAAAAATTTATGGTGCTATGCAAAATATGCCTGGTTTTTACTCAATAAAACACACAATACTACCGTTATCCACAGTTTTTAAACAAGTTTTTTATCCCCCTTATTCATAATCGTACATGAGATATACGCTTAAGTTGTAATATGCGTTGTCTTTGTCAATTGCGCAGGATAGAAAAAGATAAAGGAGAGATTAGCAACACATTAGCTAAATGGCTAAAATAAGTATGAATAAAGGGGGTTTATTTTATACACGTTATATTAAGCTATTTTATGACTTATTTGCACTTCTAAAACGCAAGAAAAAAAACGAAAACGTGATACGTCCTATATTTCCTGTGTGTTTCTTTCCTATGCGCCGAGTCTATTGACATTCATAAGGCACATTTCCGAACTCTCTTTTGGAGTGAGAATTTTCCAACTAGAACCCCAGTTTCTTATAAAAGTATAAAGAAATCGATTCACCGACTCGGACTCAGGCTGTGAAGTATGTTTTGGCGACTTATCACTAAGTTATCGAGGCAGATTTTTTAATGTAGGTAGGTACCTAATACTAGCTGTGCCCACGACTTCGACCGTGAAGAGTTATATAGCCTATGGCCTTCCTCGATAAGTGAACTAAGTATCTTACACTAAAATATTTTTTTTTTAATCGGTGCAGTAGTTCCTGAGATTATTGTTCAAACAAACAACCAAACAAACTCTTAAGCTTGGTATTATTTGTTAATAAGTTATAAGTATACCTAGAAGTATAGATATAATTCTATTTAATAATCCTAATAGACCATTACAACTCTTTTTATTTATGACCATTACTTTTTTTTTCTAGGAATATAGGCGTAAAGTTATGTTACCTACCAAAGGAGATGTTGCAAAAATGTATGGACCTCCGGCCATGTATTGTACACAATAACATTAAACAGGCAAAATCAATATAAAAACGTTTTTTACTGCATATTTTCACTTATTTAGCTTTGTTTGCAGTTACAAAACATTATTTGCATTTAGAATTGCATCTCAAAACCAACATGGCGAATATGACGGGCGATGTCATTTTTTACATTTTCATTTTTTAAATTGTATTTTGATTATAAAGTACTTGGAGAAAAAAGTAATATTTTTTAATTACTATCAAAATCGATTGATCCCAAGTTTCGGCTGTATCGCCGCCATGTTTTACATAGTTGAAAATGATAAAATCGTTTGAATTAAATGTGGTTGTAACTCTAAAATATATTCTTGAATAAATTAATTGTATTTTTTTCGGATTCTTCTTTAATTTACCTATTTTTTGAGGACGTGTACGAACCAGAGCCGAGCTCGCAACATCTCCTTTAATCAGTCTCTAATTACATCCAGATTTTGACGTGACAACGTCTTAAATTAGGTTGCGGCTCGGAGTCACTCATGAAAAAGTGTAACGCCCGGTAACGTAACGATGAGTCACCGAACGAGAGAGAGGCCTGTCGGACCGGCGAATGCCTTTCTACCGAGAAAAAGACGTTGTCACGTAAAATCTTCGCCCGTAAAACCGACTTTACAGGCAACCAGTTTTTTTTTACAATCGTTATATCCTCCTTGAGTTCAGCTTTGTAAAGGTTAAATTAGACGATTATTTCGTCGCTCACGTAGTACGAACTCAACTGTTGTTCACTTCATTACTATGTCATCACGTAGGTGCAGCGGTGCTTTCGCGCGAGGTCAGATGTGACCCGATAAGTGGCACAGTATCGTCGTGATATGAACTTTGGATACGACTGAATTACACTAACAAGTGCAGTAAGTGTACTTCGACTTCAATTGTAAGTCACGTAAATTACTCCACGTCTATTATCCTCGAAGTGGTAGGCAGAGATAAATTGCATTCAAGCATGTCTACATTCAAATATCCACGACGCGCTCCATCTACGGCCACATTACAAAACTCTGAGGGTGGTACTGAGAAACTGCCAAAACGAGAAAAATGTCGACATTACTTACCCCTCCACCAGGAATGGAATCCCAGCTACCTCTAGGCCAATACACAACTTTACGTATTGAAAAAGAAAAATATTTTCTCTTCTTATCAATTTTCTAAACGGTTGCAGATAGGCCTACCACCAATCTTTGCTTATAGGCGAAAGATTGCACATCATACACATGAATGTACGTATAAACGTATAAGGCATACCTTATACGTTTGGTTTCACAGTCAAGCAATATCAACTAATTAGTCTCTATTTGTCCACTGGGCATACGATTCGCTTGATATTTGGAGGTAATAATTATCGGATACAAGTTCGTAGCTTTCCTAACATTTGATTTGAATATCCTTATAAATGAGTTTTCTAATTTCAGTTATTAGTATCTTTTAGAGGCATGACTCCTGATGTTATACTTCAGTTGTTGTTATAAACTGGTTTTACATAATATTCAGATTATGTGTTATCATTACTTTTTTTTTATGTAATAGAAGTGGCAAACAAGCATGCAGTTCACATTGATGTTAAGTGATGACTGCAGCCTATAGACACTTACACAAAGACCAAGGTCAAAATGCAGATGCGTTACCACTCCTGAGGCCTAAGGTGTTATGCCTCTGTGCCGGAAATTACAGAGCAGTATATTACACCTGACCGGAACACGATAGTGCTGAACACTTCGATTTAGCGGCAAGTATATTAGGTAATGCTGTGGTGCCTACGCCCGCGAGCTCCATCACTGGAGCTCTACCACCAGTAGAAAACTAACAACTAGCCTTGAAGTCTCTCGTATTCTTTTTAATATCCCAACATGTCAGAAATATGGTTCTACTACCAACCTGTACGTAACAATTTTAATGTCTCTTCACTAATGGAGATGCATAAAGCGGTGACAAAAACGGAACAGACACATTTATGTAGATTGGTGCAGCTAGTTAAAAATCACTTAGATACTGGTGGTAGAAATCGAGAGCAACGTTATACCAGTCTAAAGTACGTATGTTATACAATATACAATACGTATAGGGTTTTCAGATACCTATCTTACAATATAAATGTGTAATTAATGACTGAAACTGTATATCTACTTACCTTAAATATTGGTTGAAATAATGCAAAATATAGGTACGTAAGCAAAAGAATTATAAATACCAATAGAGAGATATAAACAAAAACTATTCAATTTTGTCAATCGTTTATTCCATGGATGTTTATAGTTCACGTGACCGTCTTTTTACTTTTTACTATATTTTTAAAGAAAAATGGAAAGAAAAATTTGACTTCAGGCGAGGCTCGAACTCGCGACCTACTGGGAATCTAGTCCAGCCGCTCTTCCAATTGAGCTACTGAAGCCCTGCCCGATTTGTCAAATTTTTCCTTCACATCTATTGCATTGCTTTATGGTAGCAGTAGCGCCATCTATTACCAACTATGCTAGTTAGGTAACCGATATAATAGACTTTTCAGTTTATTGAATATCGTAAAGAAGTCGCTTTTACCCTTAATAATTGTTTGATATTATTTCGCATTAACACATGCTTGTGAAATATATTTTATTTTTAAAGAAAAATTCAAAGAAAAATTTGACTTCAGGCGAGGCTCGAACTCGCGACCTACTGGGAATCTAGTCCAGCCGCTCTTCCAATTGAGCTACTGAAGCCCTGCCCGATTTGTCAAATTTTACCTAACTAGCATAGTTGGTAATAGATGGCGCTACTGCTACCATAAAGCAATGCAATAGATGTGAAGGAAAAATTTGACAAATCGGGCAGGGCTTCAGTAGCTCAATTGGAAGAGCGGCTGGACTAGATTCCCAGTAGGTCGCGAGTTCGAGCCTCGCCTGAAGTCAAATTTTTCTTTGAATTTTTCTTTAAAAATAAAATATATTTCACAAGCATGTGTTAATGCGAAATAATATCAAACAATTATTAAGGGTAAAAGCGACTTCTTTACGATATTCAATAAACTGAAAAGTCTATTATATCGGTTACCTAACTAGCATAGTTGGTAATAGATGGCGCTACTGCTACCATAAAGCAATGCAATAGATGTGAAGGAAAAATTTGACAAATCGGGCAGGGCTTCAGTAGCTCAATTGGAAGAGCGGCTGGACTAGATTCCCAGTAGGTCGCGAGTTCGAGCCTCGCCTGAAGTCAAATTTTTCTTTCCATTTTTCTTTAAAAATAAAATATATTTCACAAGCATGTGTTAATGCGAAATAATATCAAACAATTACTTTTTACTAGATTACATTTTTACAAGCACATGTTTATGAAACAATTTAATACCCTTTTCATTAAGCGAGCATGTATTTTCCATTTCACTTTCGTTCACTCCCGTCGCATTGCATTTATAAGGCATCCAATTTAAATAAACTTCTTGCTGACTGCAGTTCGTAAATGCTTTTTTTTGTGAAAGTCTCATTTAGTGAAAAAAAAGGGCGAATATCGAGATAATGACACGGAAAATTCATTATCGAATTATCTTTTAGTTACACCTTCCGATGATTACGATATGTCTATCACCCATCACATAAAACATGATAAATCGAACGAAAACATCCCAAAATATCGGTCACTTCAACAAAAGCATAGGCTGGTGTCTATTTGAGCAGATGTTCCTGTTTGAAATCATGATATTTCTTGAACATAGGTGCAAGTATCCCCCGGTGGAAATTTGCTTTGGTGTTTTTTAAGGTTTATCTTGATAAACCCTAGTTGGCTTAAGCCCTTTCGTCCCCGACTACATTCTAGGTCAAACTAAAATCCCCATTGTTAGTTGGCTCTACTATACACCTAATTCGATCTAGTTACAGTTTTTTACATCTCTTTGTGTAATATGGTTGAATGTAAATCGACCAAATCTTCAAATCGAGAAAATTTGTATCAATTTATTAATATTAATCTAAAGAAATATCTCATCAGCTTAATACAAAACTCAGATATTATATTCAAATGATGAACTCTCGTGAGTTTCGTTTTCAAATGTCAAATCGGCATGGCCTAATGCCGCTCAGCACCATGGGTCACAGGTCAAATCGCATCTTCTCGGATCGCACGTCGGATTTATTTTATTACACTGGTAACCTGCATTTCTAACTACATAAATCTTATACCTCAATGACGTAGTGATATCAGGCTGTTATTTTTAGGTCTGTAACCTATGTGTGGCAGCATTACCTCCGGAATCTGGCTACCTATGTGTCTGCCCATATCCAATGGCTTCTACATATCATGACACTAGACAAAGAAGAATCTGGCCACTAGACCACACGGGGTACTTTAAGCGGTGTTAGTACTCGTGATTTTGGATCAGGCTGTAGGTACCTGCCTACTGGAGAATAGGATTTTTATAATAGTTACTCGTACTATTCATTTGTAGGCAAGTTTGTCTGCTACCTACTCCTTCTTGTTATACCACCCAAGGTGAAATGCAGGCTTGATTTTCCAGATTATTATTGATGCATACTTAATAGGGTATTGTACCCATATCTGGTATGCATTTGTAATTCATTTAAAAATACATGGCCTCGTTTTAGAAAGTTCATCTGTAGCGTTAAGCGATGACGATGGTGGTAAGTATTAACAAAATCGATAAAAGCTTTTGAATATGGAACAAATGTAACGAAGCAAAGGCACTTCGATGTTGAATGAATAAAGAAGCCTGTGTGGCTTTTTATGTCGGGGAGGCGGCAGAATGACCTGTAGGTACTTCATATCGTTTTTTAAATGAGTAACACTGCTCCTTGGTTTTCATACCTGAATATGAATAATACCTTCTTGGGAATAGGTTAAAAATTCATCGCAATATCTTTAATGTATTTTTTATGAGAGATGATTTGAAGAGTTGGTTTAAAATTAATGAAGACGCCTAAAATGGTTCTTTATGACCTGATTCATCTTTGCCTATTACTACCCCTTGGCTACTAAGTAGAATTTCGAGAAATGGACCCAGGGATGAGGGTTATAGTGTTATTGGGTTCGATTTCAACAAAAATAAATTACCAGCATCATTTCTATGAGTTTGATAATGTGCTCGGTACATTTCATAGACTTTTAACGTCGCCACATTAGGTCCAGGAGCCATACCAAAACGAAACTAGCGAATCGTGGGTTTACCTTGTTAATGCATTTACCTCCGCCTGTTCTTTCATCGAAAACTGCGTGTAGTTACGTTTTCGTTACATCATTAATGCTAATGAAAATGTCAATTCACACCAGCCCCAAAGGAGCACGCAGAGTTGTATAAGTAGGTACTTACAGAGTAGTTAAATTCCAACTGCAACACAGCATCTACAAGATCTTTCATACAGATTGAGATGATGCTGTGCCTCTTGTCTTTATTGCACACACAATAGCATAAAGTTGCCAATACATGGCAAAAAGATTAGATAATACGTCGGTGTCTAAACTTTTTAGCTCCTCCACCTCCATTTTATTCATCAAAATGTTACAACATGCGTAATACGATTTAGTGGCTGGTTATGCAATGATTTCCTGCGTCGTGGGCTGTAAAGTTTCGATATCACAAGACAATAAATGTTTTAAAGCCTTGTAGAGACTAGTTGTATTGTGTGTTGTATCCAAAATATTAATGGATCTAGAACATATCATTTTCCGTGAGTATAAGGCTTTTTTTATTGACATTACTTACTCTAGTAACACGTAGGTATGTATATTATTGGGTATTGTAATATATATTTTGAAGTCCGGTCAGTGGGTCACATTATGGAATCATCATCGGTATTGAGTTATGTAATTTGCCTCTACGGCTGCGGCTTATTGAAAGTAAAGGTTGCTGCTGTGAGTTGTTGTTTTGGTCCTATATTTATTTAATTTGTTTTTTTTTGTTTCAATAATTTGTTTTTATTTTATTTGTACTGTACTGTATGATTATGTTAAAAGAGCGGGTTCCCATAATGCAATAAGACACAAATTATATCTCTTAAAGAAAGACTTAACTATTGTACTGTTGAGACCATGTAAATTTAAATAAGAAAAAAACCAAGGATTATTAATAGTTCTATAGTCTTCAGTTCGATTAAAGAAGTTGTTAAAGTTTTGTTTCTAGTTGGAAAATGACTCAGTCGGATTCCCTGGAAATCTATACCAGAGGTCTCATAAGACTCAAAAAATCTAGTGAATCATGGGTGTGAATCATCTGTGAGTACCTACTTATACAACTCTGCGTGCTCCTTTGGGGCTGGTGTGAATTGACATTTTCATTAGCATTAATGATGTAAGTAGGTACCTACTTATGTTCTAAATGTTAATAGTGATTTTTACGTTTTAATGCCTGAGCTTTCGTCAGTAATAACAATTAATAACGGTTTTATAATTGGTAAAATTATTTTAAATGCTGCTTACCTTCGCGTTCAATGTCACATTGGGTAGAACTGCGTTCACCGATTACGGCGCCCGACCGATTCTATGTGTTCTGACACTCACCCACTTTCGATCGCACGAACTAGTTTAAACAAAGAGTTCACAGTTTTTCTTAACACAGTTGAATCGTGAAAGAAACTGGAGCTTAATTGACACAATAATTCGAACCAATTACGTCTAATTACTACTGACTGACTGTAGCTATGATGCATAACGTTTTTAGCACATGCTCATTGTCAGACATTCTAAAATTACATATGCGAAAGATCATAATTCTACATTTTTTGCCGGCAATTCAGTTTAGAATAATAACAGTTTCACATCAATGGATTCAACGTCACGAGATCAAAACATAACACAAAACCCACGAGCCCGAACCGGCGCGAGCGCTTCGGCCGTCATCGGATACATTCGGACCACGTTCGTGAAACAATATACGACGCTACAATAACTTCCTTCTCGCTTCGACATACGAGAGCAAGCTGAGCAAGCGAGATTCTACACCGGATCACTGAACCGAAAAGACACAAAACAATTAAGTCTGTCTCTTTCATCCCGCGCGGTGGTCGTGTTGGCAAACCGGTTTGTAGTAACTTTTTAGTCCTTACAAACCTAAACGTATTAATAAATAAAGCTCTACGTAAGGGGCAAAGCTTATGCCGATGGAAGGAAACTGTTACTGAGCGGAAATGGACACGGCCGGCAGATCTATTAGAGGGAGATATTGCTGGATGTGTACCTTACTTTCTATTTTGCAGATCATAAATTTAATATACTGGTTTATGTTTTAGTAAAGCCATTAAAACTTACTAAAGTCTAGGTTTAATGTTGTTTATTCGCTATGCTTCTTGCTACATAGCAATTACTAGGTAGGTATTTGAATTTTCTTGCATTAGCCGCCACTTTCCTTTACTTTTTTATGTAATGAAGATGGCAAACACGCAAGCAGTTCACATTGATATTGAGTGATGACTGCAGCCTATAGAAGTTATAGAACTCCACATAAAGACCAGAGGTGAAAATGCAGAAGCGTCGCCACCTCTGAGACTATAGATGTTACCTATGTCTCTGTGATAGTTATTACGGGGCCAAAAACTTTACAATGACATTGATATCACCTATTGATTCACCTGATTCGTGAAGTTGGTAGTGAACTTTCGTAATTGCGATGGCCTTTCAATGCTCAATAGAAATCCATCAGTTATATTTAGATGGTAAAAAAAAATAGCTTTAATGTTGAAGCGTTTGTATAGGTAGGAACTTTACGACAATGTGCAAGTGATTTTGTTGTTATTGGCCACTCTCGATCTCGGCATTATAAAAAAAATATCTAAACACAATCTACTTTCATTGGTTCTAAGTTCAACCTCAGCAACACAACAAGAACTCTGCCACCAGTGAATAAACATTTAATTTGTTTTTGTAATCCCACTTAAAAGGTAATGGTGCACGTAATGTGGAAGCCGATAAAATCTTCATATTAAATACTTCAATAACTGTCGATTAACACACAATAGTTTGTTGTTTTTATTTCACTCGAAGAAACACCACCAAGAAAACTTGATTGACAACAGTAATAACATAATTCACTAGCAATAGGCCAACTTTATTAATTCCAACGTGAAACATTAAATTATCATAATGTTGTTCTTGACTTTGCCACGACGGTCTGTTGCCAGACTACCATCTTCTAACAAATGCGGTGACATGGTCTCGTCCGCTTTTGCCGGGTACCGCCTTATTACCAGAGCGTAACGTTTTAAATTGAATAACTTTATAGTGGAACAATTGCAAGATTTCATGGTTTCAGCCGGAGGACAAGAGGCCGTTAACGAGTGTCGCGGTTGTTTGTTTTCCCACGCCTCTCGAGTCTCGATGACTGGCAGAAAGCACGACGAAACGGGTGACCGCGGACGATTGAATGGATTTGTTTACAGTAATTATTTACGTTGACAAATATAATTAAACTATTCATATACAATCACTGCGTGTTTTAAACCAATTACAAATGAAAGTACTTTGTAAGTTAACAGTTATTTATGTAGTTTCTTAGAATTAACTTACTATACCGTGTATATTTAATCACATTTATGATTAACATGAGTTGGTACCTAATGTGCATACTATTTTTTCTATTTTTATCACGGTTTTGTGGATAATCTTTAAGAGCAATTATTATACCTAATATTTTTGTTACGTTATTTTTACCTGAAAGAGAAGAAGTCGGTTAAAAACGAATCCTTATGAGATCAATAGTGCATCTGTTTGTCTGTCAGCCTATCATAGCCGATTTGCTCCGAATGTATGAGCTGATTGAATTGACTAACCCAAACATAAAGTAACTACCGTTCTACACATTATTCTACGATATAATAGGTAATCCATTCTAGAAAGCACTAAAACTGCTGAACGTTTCTCGATTCATTTCGCTTCATTCACAGAGATATACCGTGACACACCTTAATATATTTTCACTCACTTTAAATTATGAATTATAAATTAGAATTCTTTCGCAAACGAAATAAGAGATGGACAAAATAAGCGCCTTGAGTTAACATGACAAAATATTGCCGGCGGCACAAAATCTTATCTCGACATGCGACACAGAAAATGTAATTATATGGTTATAAATGAAAGTGAAATTCTTTTCGTCTACGAGTATTAATGTTTTGTGTAATGGCGCCCGAACTGACTTTGAATAGATTGATTTGCAAGGAGAATGTCTCAGTAATGAGAGAGACCACGTGAGGGAAAGTGCCAAGGCGAGGTGGGTGTCAATTGCCCTAGAAATTGTCGAACATAGGTTAAAAGAAATAAAGATTACAATATCGCCTTCAAATTAATGTTTTTTTGTATGATTGGAGCAAAAAATGAGTTTAAACACTTTATTGGGTCCACCGGATGTTAAATAACGCTGTTGGCTTCAATTTCTTCTGTTCGTGATTCGAAATTCTATTTCTCGAGAATGAATCACATTTGTGTCTCTAATTCGTACTTAAAAAATTTAATAAGATTTTCAATAAAATTTACTTTAGGCAGCATTATGATTGCAACTGCAATTAGGCTTTTTACATACACGGAACATCTTTCACTTTTTATTGAAATCATATTTGACTGCCTCGGTAGCCTAGTGGTAGCAGGCCACTACTACTACGCTGAGGTCCTGGGTTCGATTCCCGGGTAGGGGGTTATCAGAGATAATGGTGAAAAAGCCTTTATCTCTGGTTCTATTGGGATTTTTCCATTTTCTGGAAATTTCCCAGTACCTCAAAGTTTGGTAATGTGCCCGGAGATGTCAACAGGCTCGCCACCTGTTACATGGGCCAAAACGTAACCGGCGAATCGTGGGTGTTTGCATATATGCTTGAATGCATGCATTTACATCTGCCTACCCCTTCGGGGATTACAGGCGTGGAGTTACGTTTCATATTTGAAACATTTTTTTTCCAAGGTGATTATAATATTGTTAGCTACTTAAAAGATAATCGAAGAAAACGATATGAAAGGTTTTAATTTTATCAATATTTTAATATCAATATCGTAAAGATGTTGCAATACACATAACATTTGTTAGAGTCACCTCTACAGTTACAAGAGAGGTAAATGAAAATCAAACACATGAGAGTTAGAACCAAAGAATTAAAGAAAAATGATATGAAAAGTAAAAAAAAAACACTTAGGTATCTATAAATAGCTATGAATCATCATAGAATTACAAATCCACCACATTGTGTATTGTATAGAAACAATTGGTTAGCAGATTACATACACATTTGAAAGCTGGGCCTGATGGTGTGAATACCACATTAAACGCCCACCACAATCAGTTGTTATTTTCATGTGGTTTATAATATATTCGGCTAATATTCTGTTCAAATATTTTGCAAATAAATGTAGTAAAAGTGTAAGTAGAAAATAAAATAGGTACCCGAGTATTATAATACAGAATGGTATGGGAAGATGATTTTTCTCATCAGATATTCATCACTTTATAAGATTAGACACCAGAGATTGTATTGTTTATGATTCATGCTTAATACAGCTTTCTTTTTGGCATGGCCGAACCATAAACTAATGGATGCTGGATCACTTTGTAGTTCGTTAATCTACCTTAACAATATAGGCATGCCACTTACCCTCAATTGGGATGTTCCTTATTTTTTCTGCTACTATATTCAAACACGTTTTAACAAATAAAACTGTTCGATCTCCAACGCACCGAGTTTAATTCCACTTACAACTTTGAAAACTTAATGAGTTCCATTTGTAATTCCTATTAACTTTACCTATTTGCTAGTATTTAATCTAGACATCAATGTTAACGTATATTTAGTCTGTTGATAATATTGTTCATCACCTCGTGAAAACTGTCGATAATATTCCCGACGGGAGTGTCGGCGATGAGCGAGCGTTCGTCGCTTTGGGCGGTTAGTTCGACACTGGGCGGGCGGCAATCTCGTCGCGATCGCCGCCCGCCCTTGCGCAAAGTTCATGGCTCTAAGTGACTTTGTTTAGTCTCGCCAATAAGGTATTTTTGTTCTTTACAGGCTTACAGGACAAAGCCTTAAAACAAGTACTATGATTATTCTTTTTAAATTATGTTTTTGTAATAATTCAAATAACATTGTATAAATGTTTAGTTAAAATACAACCTGTGCATACCCCGTGAGGGATTTGGCATGAAAATATATACATACAATTTTAACACATACAGTCATATTATCCATAAGATTTTTCTTACGGACGTGTTTACCTACAATATTTTGCACGAAATTTGAAGTGTAAAATATTAGTAGATAATTAACACGTTCGTTTTCTTTAGACTGTGATATTAGTATGAAATATTGTTAACCATTGTTTTCGCCCAAGGCATTTCATAAATATGTTTTGCAGAAATGTGAATAACTTATACTGAAAAATAAAAAGGTAAAAATATACTTAATCATTATTCTGTAGGGTTTTCCTTTAATAAGTATCACTTCCGATAAAAAAGTTGCAGTTCTCTTCTTTTACCCATTTATACCATCGACAAAGTTTTTGTCGTTTTAGCTGCTTGCGGATAAAAAAAGTGATTTATCTTTGAAGGGAGCTGAGTCAGTGCTTCGAACTATAATGGGATCGCTTCCATCGCGCTTGTCTTAAAAACAACTCATGATTCAATCCAAGTTAAATTCCTGGTCTAATTTAATGTTATGTTTCAGACATTATTCTTATTAGATACCTACTGATATTATACCGGTATTTTTTTAAAATAATAAATTTAGTTCAGATATAAATCTACTTACAGTATCCAACAAATACCAACCCATATTCTAAGTCGTAATCTCGACCTCAACTCAAACTTTTTTTAAAATGTATAATGGCATCGCTATTACTCATATTGCCAGTGTCAAGTAAAACGATATTTCGTATTCGTATAAATGCAGCGTTAAAGTTAGAATCAGTCAGTCAGTTAATTATTTAATAGGTCAGTCAAGTGAGTCACAGTCAGTAATTCGAGTAAAGCGATGGCTACTTTACCAGAACACTCACAATCGAGTTTTGGAGGCAACCTGAAAGGCCGTGTTTTCGCACTGCTATTCTATTTCACTATACATGGGCACTGTAATAAACCTTTAACAAACAAAATGTCATCAACTTCATTCAATATTACTCAAAAATACACCACGAAAACGAAATAAAATAAGAGCACCACACGCTTCTTTAAAGTTTCCCGCCAAAAACCCCAATTCAACCTTATTCAATGAATTTGGTATTCTCAGTTGTAACTAATAACGTTCACTCAACATTCTGCCTCCGTTTGAGGTAAGAAAGCAATTGCCAAACTAGAGGAGTATATACATTTGCGCCATATTCTCGCGCTCAATAAGTTTTTCATGTCGGAACTGTCTGGAAATCTAATTAAATACCATTATTTTCTATAAAATGGATTTTCAAGATTTTGTGAATTATCTATATGATAATCCTTACACATGAGTTACTGTCAAAATACAACTAAGAATATGGATTTCGAGGCGTCCTCATAAAGTGTCCTCAGCTGAGTGTGAGTCAAGGAATGTCTCGAGTAACGTCTTAGAATATGGGTGTTCATCTTATTTCGGGTTGGTAGAGCGTTATCTCTTTTGAAGGTCACATAGGAAAGGTATCCTTGTGTGACATTTGTCGGCCATTTTGATCAAATTTTGACCAATACCAGACTATCAGTGTTAAACTTACCATTATCTCTTTCTTAGGCTTGATGTGCAATATTTCTTGCTGGGTATTGTATTAGGTTGGGGAAAAAGTTTCTTTGCATTTTTTAAGATAATTCAAAACATTTTTAATATAGTTTATTTAAATTGAACTAAAGTATGTGTGTACCATTTTGTTCGATAACCTTTTGCCATCTTGTAGGTAGGGACATGATCCCATTGCTATAAAAATTTTGGGACTTCTCATCAAAATACCGCGACAAGTGGATTTGGCAGTCCTCTCGTGATGTTAACCTAACATTGCATAAAGAATTCTGAAGAGACCGAAACAGGTGGAAATCTGAAGGTGCAAGGTCAGGAATATACGGCGGCTGCATTAGCACCTCCCAGCCAAACTCTCTTAATTTTTGCTGAGTGGCTATAGATGTGTGAGGTCCAGCGTTATCATGATGAAACACCACACCCCTTCTGTTGATCAATTCCGGCCGCTTTCTCTCAACTTCTTGCTTTAATCTCATCAGTTGTTCGCAGTAGAGTTCAGAATCGATAGTCCTGCCTGGTGGTAATAGCTCATAATGAATAATGCCCTTCCAATCCCACCACACACACAACATCACCTTATTGCGAGTTAACCCGGGTTTCGCCACAGTCTGAGAAGCCTGACCGGCCTTTGACCACGACCTTTTTCGCACGTTCTTGTCGTACGTGATCCACTTTTCATCACCAGTTATCAACTTCTTCAAAAATGATTCGATTTCATTACGTCGTAATAAAGAATCACAAATGAGTACACGGTTCATTAGGTCTCTTTCAGTGAGCTCGTGAGGTACCCAAATATCGAGCTTTTTTTTGTACCCAGCTTTTTTCAAATGCGCCAAAACTATTTTGTGATCAATTCTCAGTTCTTCAGCTACGTCGTAACTACTGATATGTCGATCTTGCTCCACTTTTTCAAAAATGGCATCCATTTTATCCGTAATAGGGCGCGACCAGAGCGAGGTGCATCTTTGACATCAAAATTTCCGGATTGAAAACGCTTAAACCAAATTTGTGCTACTCTCACAGACACTGCACTAGGTCCATAAACATCGCAATTTTTTTTCGCGGCTTGCGTTGCATTTTTACCTTTTTTGTAGTAAAATTTTAAAATGTATCTTCAATATTTCTTCATTAGATTCACTTCACTCATCTTGACATTATGAAAAACAAATGAAAATCACACATTTGCCTAATTTGAATTTGGAATTATGTTCTTTAAAATTTTAACTTTCAATGATACCAAAACCAGCCAGATACAAATACTACAGCCAAAGAGATTTTATTACAAGTTCATACATACTATAATGCGAAAAGACTTTTTCCCCAACCTATTATGATGAAGCGCGCATGGCCCAGCGGCTGGTGTAGATCGTAAGCGATCTTCTCGGTTAAGCACTACGGGCGCGGTCGGGTAGTGTGATGGGTGACCGCTAGTGGCAAATTAAATGCTCGTTTCCGTGCTTCGGAGGGCACGTTAAGCCGTCGGTCCCGGTTGCTATCGATGGATAGCAGTCGTTAACTTGTCGGAGGCCTTATGGGCGGTTTGAAAACATCCGACAGCAGGTTGGCCACCAACCCACCCACCTCCACCAATCCGCTTTGGAGCAGCGTGGTTGGAGTAAGCTCCAGGCCTCCCCCAAAAAGGGGAGAGACTCGTGCCCAGCAGTGGGATGTATAATGGGTTGCTATTATTATTATTATTATAAAGAAATTATGGCTACAAAGTGGAAAAGACTTTTCCCCAACCTATTATGTTTATATATATTTTTTTTCGTTTTTACCATCTTTACACTGTGACATGAAACTGGGTAAATCCTTACCGGTTTTTATGTTAAATGTTGTCAATATGAGACCATATTGCTCGCACTGTCAAAAAGTTATCAGATCTCTTGTACCTAAAGCCAAATTTCTAACTCTACTACGCCCTACTCAACGCCTTTATTTCACCTTAGTGAAAATGCGTGGCTTGAATTTTTTTTTATCTTGTGGGAGTGGCAGACAAGCATGCAGTTCACATTGATGTTAAGTGATGACTGTCGCTAGTAGACACCCACACAAAGATCAAGGTCAAAATGTAGATTCGTTACCACTCCTGAGGCCTAAGGTGTTATGCATTACCACCTGACCGGTACACGATAGTGCTGAACACTACCGTTTAGCGGAAAGTATATAAGGTGATGCGGTTGTGCCTACGCCCGCGAGCTCCATCACTGAAGCTCTACCACCAGTGAAAGTGGATAGATGTTTTGCTACCGTTACAAAGCCTTAGGTGAAAAAATCATAGACTGTTCATAACTTTTCCGCAATCTGGACAGACAGATTGTGGAAATATATGAGCAAACTGTTCTGAAAAAACGTTGTCTCTGGAGATTACTACGGCATAAATATAACGTTTTTCTAACCTTATAAAAACCAGATTGGATATCTTTTAAAATGGGCGTGGAACAAAAAATATGTATGAATTTCAAACATACCTCAGTTTTAGAGAATAAATAAGGAAATAAAAAAAAATTGCTAATTATTTGTATGTTAAATATAAAAGTAAGATAAACAAAACTAGCCTTATTTATTGTTAGAATCTCAAAGACATTTTTTTATAACTTCATTTTGAACGTACTATTTATTATAAGGGAGGGCCTTTAAGTACAAAGCTACTACGCCCCCATTAAAAAAAAACGGTATATAGTTCTATACCTACAGCTTACAGGAAAGTCTATAAGAAATTTGTGGTATTTATAATCATAGAAAACTCATCAATTGTACGAAACCCTGTGAATATGAGTCCGAATCCCGCTTGACCAGTTTTTTTTTAAGTGTTTTCTTGAAAGTGAACTACCATGGCAGTGTACAAGTGTAGTGACATAATATACTTTGCCGTTAATTTACGAGTCATGTTTAAGGAGTCGAGTTTAAGGAGTCTTAACTAGTTTTCAATAAACTTTAATGAGGGGCAGCGTTTGCGAATAATAGTAATGGTCTAGAAGGAAATGCATTGTTGATATTAATTAAATTATAGCTACTCAAGTTGATTATAACGAAAAAGCTAATTTTACGTAATTACAGTTAGTTATCTACGTTGTTGCTCAAACATTTTATTTAAATCTTTTAGTCGTTGCCCTTAACGTATCTTAACACCGACACTTTTTATAGAGATAGGCAGAGGTAAATGCATCCATTCACGAATGCTACTTTTAACTTTTTTTATATATTGAATACAGTACAGTATCTAAGTACACAGTTAACATTGATTCACATTGATTGTCAATGAATATTGCAGTATTCACTAATAGTGGAACGTTTATGGGTTGTAAGATATTTATGAACCGAAGCACTATCGTGTTTCGGTTAGATGGTGCGCTACCATTGCGTGCTGAATATAATACAATTTGGCGGCAGATATAATAAGTAATGCAATGGTGCCTACGCCATCGAGCTACGAGCATTAAAACTCTACCACCAGTTAGAGATTTGTAATTCGTAACGAAATTGACACCTTATAACTTTTATCGTATATCTGACTATCGGAGCTATGTAATTGGATTAGGAACGACTTTCTTCATTCCGTTCGATGAGCACGGTAACTTGATCTGATACGAATAGATACCTACTTATGTATGGTACTTTTAACTTCTAATAATGAATTACTTCTAATAATACTTTATTTCAATCACTCATCGTCATTCGGAAGCGGAGAGGAGACGAGAGGAGATATGCTGCAAAGCTGGCAAGTTATTTCCACCAAAGCGGAGAGGAGAAGTGTAGTGAAGAGGAGATGAGAGCTTTGTGTAGCAGAGATGTGATGTGAGCTGTGAGAGATCGAAACCAGTCAAGTTCTGTCTACGAAAGGACGTTCTGTCCACGCGGTCCGGCCGCCGGACTAGACATTTCGCCGCTCTGCCACGCCGCTTGCTCGCTCGCCGCACAAAATTCTATTGAAAAATTAGACATCTCCTCTCCTCTCCGCTTTATCCATTTCCGAATGGTTCGACCGCCATTGTTCGGTTGATTGACTACACTAGTGGAAGGTACGTAGCCTTCACTAGAGGGCGAGGGTGACACGTCCCGTTGAATTCTAGATGCTCACAACAGGGTTGTGCTGACTTGTGGGTCATTAGGACAGAATATGCCACAATCGCCACGCTTGGAATGCGGATTTCCGATCGCCGTGGTGGTTGTTTTATCGCGAGACGTTACTGCCCATCTCCCGTTATTGTATTTATTACTGCTCTATTGAAACGATTTGACCGCCATTGTCCGGTTGACTGACTGCAGTAACGAAGAAGAAGAATTCTCCTCCAGCGCGGCGCAATCGCCGCCGTTTTTTAGTTTCAAAAATAATAATTATTTATTTTTCCTACACTTTTTGAAATTTTATTTTAAAAAATCTAATCAATAATATCCATATATACTTCTTATGAATGATACAAGATAAAAAGTATATTATCTTTAATTATTACCTACTCACTTGTACCCAATGATTCAATCCAAAGGACCGTGTAACGCATTGCGTAAGCACACACAGACAACATCAGCTCAAAGGACTTTGTTATAATTCTCATCACGTTACTTACATTGTTAAATAGTTGAACGGAACGTATAATTTAAACAAGGCCGGTCGGATATTCGTGGAGTGCTGAAGCGTAGCTGTAACTTGTAAAGATATTTCAGTTATTCGAGGATCGACATGGACCGCTCCGTTTCGGAATTCAGCACCGATGTGTTTTACAAGCTCTGACTGTGGTCAGTACGGTATGCACAGTTGAAACAGACATTTAGACGCCAATATACGCTTTATAAATAGTGCTTTTCAAGTTTTTTGATTAAATGAATTGTAGAGACTTCAGACAAGAACATTTCGTCCATACGTATGCAGTAATTAAATATCATCGACTAGATTTCCATACTTTATTCAACTAAATACATCCAGACGCCATAACTATACCGTCTGCAAGTTTTATTCGCATAATACAACTTTTTAATATTACCCAGAGGGCTAGACAGAGAGAGAGAGATATATATATATAGGTACATGTATTCAAGCAGCAAGGAATCACCCACGATTCGCCGATTACGTTTTGTCATGTAACAGGTGGCGAGGCTATTGGCATCTTCGGATACATTACCCAACCGAAGGTGTCGTTATGAAACTATATCTATAACTATTCTATAAAATTTAAAAATTCCACTAGCACCGGTGATAAATGATAATGCGCACCTTAATTTCTTAATGTCAACCCAGGACCTCAGCGTAGCAATAGTAGGTACCTTGCTATCACTACACAACAATTAAAGATAACAGTTATAAGTAAACATGAGCAGCGTATTCGTAAAGCAGAATTGAATACAAATTAAATTCAATTTCATTCTATGTGCTCATTTATCTTAAATCTTTTATATTCGAATACTTCCCGAAGTCCACTTGACTGGAGCGAAGAAAGAAATAACTTTCACGGTAAAGGTAAAACTTTATTGCCGCTGTTGGAGAAAAAGCAGGTGTCCCTCAATACAGGGCTACATTCTTTTAATAGTCTTGCAAATGTTCGTATAACTATTATCAGAAATGAATATTAAAATACTATGGAATGGATTTAATGCCTTGTACAGTTTCAATGACTACGCTATTATGGTTTACTCATTACCTAACGAGTACGCATCAAGATAGCACTGCGGTGACATAATTATGTTTTTTTAAACACAATACGCAGAGTTTGTCATTGTGTTTATGATAATTAGAATGAAAATAACTCAATAAATAATACATTTTTACCTTTCTCGAGGTGCTGAGATAAAAGTTTCGAAGACAATAATTCAAATATACTGAGGGGAACGTAGAAAAGAAAGTAATGGACGATCAATGGCTACTACATTAGTGGTTGACCAATTCAAGTGTTTCTGTGTAAATATAAGACCGGAGTGGTGAAGTGTGGAACTCGCCCTTTTCAGTTCAAGTGCTAAGTATAAAAACTCTGAGTCAGCTTTAAGAAAACGTAATAGGTAAGTAACATCATGAAGGTATAGTATACCGTATAGCGATGTATAAAATGTATTTGAATGTGATCAAAGTAGAAAGACCGTTTTTTTTTCTACGTTAATTTTCCCTTAAATGTCATAGTTTTCTAATAGGTTTTCCTTGTAGGTAATCTATATTATCTATAAAATATTTTGTGTATTATTTTCAAAATTTTGGCTTATTAGTTTTGGAAATAAGGGAGAGCTGTGGTATTTTTTTTAATTATTTGCCCTTTTTTTATTAAAAAAATACTTATTTCAAAATCATAAAAAATACATGCTTCAGATCCTAACAACTAGGACCCATACCCTACCCCTTATTTGATATATCACACAACGTAATTTGTATAACTTCAAAATAAAATCTCTCTCAAAACATCCTTTAAAAGTGGCCCCTCCATATGAAATTAATTTATTTACGTTACTCGTTCATGCTTGGATCCTGATATACATATGTATACCAACACAATTGGCCTACTACTTTCGGAGCAAATGGCTGCGACTGACGGACAGACAGACAGGCGCACGAATGACCTGTGTTTTTTTCCTTTTGAGGCATGGAACCATAAAAAGTGCTTAAGATTATGGCGTAGCTACCTTCGAGCTATTCGAGGAGTGCCCCGGAGCCATCAAATTCAAAAGGCCTTTTGGTTTTTATGAATTGAATGGTCCATGACTGGTATTTCATTTTCTTATTTCAGTACTATCGTTTTCGGCTCGGCTCCGTAAAAACTTAGGTCTCAGGGGTGGCAACGCATCTGCATTTTGACCTTTAGTTTTTGTGTAGATATCTATAGGCTGCAGTCAACAATTAAAATCTATGTGAATTGCGTGCTTGTTTGTCACATTCGTAAGATAAATTAAATAAAAACTGTCACAGAAGCAAAACAACTAAGGCCTCGGGGCTGACCACGCATCTGCATTTTGACCCTCTGATTGTTGTTTAGATATCTGCATTCTACATCTACACATTGTCAATCATATGTTTTTTTTAGTAACAAAGAGTCCGCATACCAATTTTTACTTTTCACCTTGAACACTGCCGAAATCTCAATACAATTTTCACTCCCTCTCATAAGGGGATGGGAGCAGATTTCTAAAAAAAAAAGATGTACGTATTGTTTGTTAGGTTCATAGAGTTCGCGTACCAAGTTTTAACTTTGTACCTTGCAAATTGTGGAATGCTCCATTTAAATTTCCACCTCCTACTTTAGGGGGCTGGGGAAATATAAGAAGACAAAAAGTTGCCTATGTCACTCCGCAACTTTTCAAGTATCTCTACATAGAAAATTACACCAATCCATTGCTCCGTTTTGACGTGAAAGACGGACAAACAAACACACTATCAAGATAATATAATATACAACTTCATATTCTGTGAAAATTTTAAGCGTCTACTTGCGATGTACCGTTATTAATATCGAGCAGAAAATATACGAAAAAAGCACGTTTATTGTATTCTCCCTTCTTACCCTTATGGATCCCTTTATACTTCATTTTCTTATTTTTAGTATTTAATTTTGTCGTTATAGCGGTAACAGAAATACATAATTTGTGAAAGTTTTAGCTTTCTAGCTATCACTGTTTATGAGATACAGCCTGGTGACAGACAGAAAGAAAGACAGCGGAGGATTAGTAATAGGGTTCGTAAAGGTAAAACCTTTTAGGTACGGAACCTTAAAAAAGACAGAAGATTGATACAAAATAGTTTAAAAACATGCGATATAATTCTTTAAATTGACGTAACTTTTTTATTTCTGAACCGATTGCCATGAAATAAACACTAAAAGTTAAGTGAAACTTATTAAGTGAAACTTATTAAGTATATTAGTCAAAACTGCAAATCGTATAAACCGTTTCTGAAATTAGCATGCACAAACACACAGACAAACATACATTTTTTCGGGATAAGAAGTACCCAGTGTTGTGCGCCAAACGTTAAAGTATAATTATACCAAGTTTCATTGTAATCGGACCGGTAGATTTTGTGTGATGCTTGAACAAACAGACAGACAGACAGACAGACAAGACAGACAGACAGACAGACAAAAAAAATTCTAATCACATATTTGTGTTCGGTATCGATCTAGTAACATTCCCTGGTATTTATTTTTTCAATATTTTCAATGTACAGAATTTACACTTCTACAGTTTTATTATAAGTATAGATGACTGGTCCTTGAAGGCACCTTTAGAAGAGGCTTTAGTCCAGCAGT
This sequence comes from Macrosoma leucophasiata, assembly GCA_036365455.1. Classification (NCBI taxonomy): domain Eukaryota; kingdom Metazoa; phylum Arthropoda; class Insecta; order Lepidoptera; family Hedylidae; genus Macrosoma; species Macrosoma leucophasiata. The sequence goes on along the minus strand of JAWQUS010000009.1, from coordinate 12,238,578 downwards.
TAGCGTCTCTGATGAAATTATGATTTTTTTATCATATGATTGACAATGTGTAGATGTAGAATGCAGATATCTAAACAACAATCAGAGGGTCAAAATGCAGATGCGTGGTCAGCCCCGAGGCCTTAGTTGTTTTGCTTCTGTGACAGTTTTTATTTAATTTATCTTACGAATGTGACAAACAAGCACGCAATTCACATAGATTTTAATTGTTGACTGCAGCCTATAGATATCTACACAAAAACTAAAGGTCAAAATGCAGATGCGTTGCCACCCCTGAGACCTAAGTTTTTACGGAGCCGAGCCGAAAACGATAGTACTGAAATAAGAAAATGAAATACCAGTCATGGACCATTCAATTCATAAAAACCAAAAGGCCTTTTGGTATTTCATTTTCTTATTTCAGTACTATCGTTTTCGGCTCGGCTCCGTAAAAACTTAGGTCTCAGGGGTGGCAACGCATCTGCATTTTGACCTTTAGTTTTTGTGTAGATATCTATAGGCTGCAGTCAACAATTAAAATCTATGTGAATTGCGTGCTTGTTTGTCACATTCGTAAGATAAATTAAATAAAAACTGTCACAGAAGCAAAACAACTAAGGCCTCGGGGCTGACCACGCATCTGCATTTTGACCCTCTGATTGTTGTTTAGATATCTGCATTCTACATCTACACATTGTCAATCATATGATAAAAAAATCATAATTTCATCAGAGACGCTAACTGCTGGACTAAAGCCTCTTCTAAAGGTGCCTTCAAGGACCAGTCATCTATACTTATAATAAAACTGTAGAAGTGTAAATTCTGTACATTGAAAATATTGAAAAAATAAATACCAGGGAATGTTACTAGATCGATACCGAACACAAATATGTGATTAGAATTTTTTTTGTCTGTCTGTCTGTCTGTCTTGTCTGTCTGTCTGTCTGTCTGTTTGTTCAAGCATCACACAAAATCTACCGGTCCGATTACAATGAAACTTGGTATAATTATACTTTAACGTTTGGCGCACAACACTGGGTACTTCTTATCCCGAAAAAATGTATGTTTGTCTGTGTGTTTGTGCATGCTAATTTCAGAAACGGTTTATACGATTTGCAGTTTTGACTAATATACTTAATAAGTTTCACTTAATAAGTTTCACTTAACTTTTAGTGTTTATTTCATGGCAATCGGTTCAGAAATAAAAAAGTTACGTCAATTTAAAGAATTATATCGCATGTTTTTAAACTATTTTGTATCAATCTTCTGTCTTTTTTAAGGTTCCGTACCTAAAAGGTTTTACCTTTACGAACCCTATTACTAATCCTCCGCTGTCTTTCTTTCTGTCTGTCACCAGGCTGTATCTCATAAACAGTGATAGCTAGAAAGCTAAAACTTTCACAAATTATGTATTTCTGTTACCGCTATAACGACAAAATTAAATACTAAAAATAAGAAAATGAAGTATAAAGGGATCCATAAGGGTAAGAAGGGAGAATACAATAAACGTGCTTTTTTCGTATATTTTCTGCTCGATATTAATAACGGTACATCGCAAGTAGACGCTTAAAATTTTCACAGAATATGAAGTTGTATATTATATTATCTTGATAGTGTGTTTGTTTGTCCGTCTTTCACGTCAAAACGGAGCAATGGATTGGTGTAATTTTCTATGTAGAGATACTTGAAAAGTTGCGGAGTGACATAGGCAACTTTTTGTCTTCTTATATTTCCCCAGCCCCCTAAAGTAGGAGGTGGAAATTTAAATGGAGCATTCCACAATTTGCAAGGTACAAAGTTAAAACTTGGTACGCGAACTCTATGAACCTAACAAACAATACGTACATCTTTTTTTTTTAGAAATCTGCTCCCATCCCCTTATGAGAGGGAGTGAAAATTGTATTGAGATTTCGGCAGTGTTCAAGGTGAAAAGTAAAAATTGGTATGCGGACTCTTTGTTACTAAAAAAAACAGAATTTACTTAAATTTTTAATTGGGATATTTGCCTACCCCCCTAAAATTGCGGGTGGAGTTATGTAGGAGCATTCCACAATTTTCAAGGCAGAAAATTAAAACTTGGCATACTGACTCTTTGAAATGTAACGTAACTTCACGCCTGTAATCCCGAAGGGGTTGGCAGAAGAAAAGGCAATCATAATGCTTGCAAAACACCGACTATATGCCGACGTTTGGGCCTATGTAACAGGTGGCGAGCCTGTTGACATCTCCGGACACATTACCAAACTTCGAGGTACTGAGAAATTTCCAGAAAATTGAAAAATCCCAATAGAACCAGAGATAAAAGACTGCCAAAAATTGGTATGCAGACTATTTGTCACAAAAAAAAACAAGATAAAGTTAAAAAAGTTTATGCAGAATTTTCTCCTATTTAGACTATATGAAAATAGTTAGATATACTTAATGGTTTTGGATAACAATTGGAACTTGATTGGGACATTTTCGCGGGATCGTAAAATTTGAATTATTTATAAAACGAAATCCACGTGGGCGAAGCCGCGGGCAGCAGCTAGTTTTACATATAACTAGTCTCAAAACCAGAATAGCATTACGTAATACAATTGTTAAGATAATGTATCGAATATTTTAACAATGAAATATTTATTTACAAATTTACCCATTTCTAGGCATTCTAAGGCAGACTAGGCACAAACACGAACGAGTAAGCCGGATATGAGGTGCATAACAATACAATGTATTATATTAATGGAACATTAAATCGATGAAACTAACACTACCGTGTCGAATCGATAAGTTGTTCGAACGTTCCGAAACGTGATTATAATAATCATTTTCAAAAACTTCGGAATAGGTTAGTTATCTTGCAAAGATTAAGGTTGAGGATGAAGCGCAAAGTACAGAGTGGTTTTCCTACATTTTTTATCGAGCTGGTTCGTGATTGATGATTAAATAATGACTAGAGATACAGTATACTCAATACGTAGGTACCTATCTTTATGATTTGCTACACAATGGTTGCATGGAATTTATTATTATCAAACTTCGATGTATTTGTGATTGTGACACTTTAAATTGTATCCAATTATAGTATAATTACTCCAGCCGATAGACGTTGACAACTGGGCAAAGCTTTCCCAAAGATTCCCACAATTTATTGGAATGATGTTTTCTCACTATGGGCCTCATAAGAAGGCTCAACGTCACTCAGAGAGCTATGGAGAGAGCTATGATTGGAGTTTCTCTGCGAAATCGAAGAAATTAGAAGATCCGCATGAGAACCAAAGTTACCGACATAGCTCACCGAATAGCGAGACTCCAGTGGCAGTGGGCAGGGCATATAGCTCGAAGAACTGACGGCCGTTGGGGCAGAGCAGTTCTCGAGTGGCGACCGCGTACCAGAAAACGAAGAGATGGACCGACGACCTGGTGAAGGTCGCGGGCAATCGCTGGATGAGGGCGGTCCGGGACCGTTCGTTGTGGCATTCTTTGGGGGAGGCCTTTGTTCAGTTGTGGACGTCTTTTGGCTGAAATGATGATGATGATAAGAATGATTTGACCGCCATTATTTGATTGACTGACTGCACTAGTGGATCTCGTCCACAAGGGCGCGATGGCGTCGACACGTCCCGACCCCTTCATATCAATCAATATAATTTACGTTAAAATGTAATATTAAGGTAAAGTCTGCTCACGGGATAACCACGAATTATTTGATTTTTGAAGCGCGCATGGCCCAGCGGCTGTTGTAGATCGGAAGCGATCTACTCGGTTAAGCGATACGGGCGCGGTCAGGTGTGTGATGGGTGACCGCTAGTGGCAAATTAAAATGCTCATTTCCGTGCTTCGGAGGGCACGTTAAGCCGTCGGTCCCGTTTGATTTCGATAGCAGCAGCAGTTTAACCTTGTCGGAGGCCTTATAGGTGGTTTGAAAACATCCGACAACGGGTTGGCCGCTAACCCTTATCTCCACCAACCCGTATTAGAGCAGCGTGGTGGATTAAGCTCCAGACCTCCCCCCAAAAATGAGAGAGACTTGTGCCCAGCATTGGAACGTATAATGGGTTGTCATTATTATTATTATATTTGATTTTTAGAGAACACTCTAAATTTAGATGCGTTTCCAGCCGTAGAGGTTATGACTCTACCCGAAATAAAAAGCGGCATTTAAATTTCATTCAATAAATTATCAAAACTACACTTACGCGAGTCTTGACCTCGTCTCTCTCCCCATGCATTGTATAGTATCCAACAATAAATATTGCACATCGAGCCTACGAAAGAGACAATCGGCTAGTTTCGACTTCGTAGAGCGTCATCTCTGCTGCACACTGATTACGTAAGCACTAAGCACTGGTAGTCCGGTATTGGTCAAAACTTGATCATCATGGTCGACAAACGTCCAATAGGGAAGGTGCGAAAGGGATAACGCTCTATAGACCCGAAATAAGTGTCCTTCCTAAGGTCGATGTGCAATATTATTTGTTGGATACTGTAAGTGACCGACAACCGATAACACCCAATCTATAATAATATATATATAAAAATCAATTGCGGTTCGTTAGTCTCGCTAAAACTCAAGAATGGCTTTACCGATTTGGTTAATTTTGGTTTGGAATGATTTTTGGAAGTCCAGGGAAGGTTTAAAGGTAAAAAAATATGAAGAAATTGAAGGGAAATAGTAAAAACCACAATTTCGTTTTCCCATACAAATAGTCCGTACCTATCAAATCATTGACACATTATTTAATTCTGAGACAATACGAAGTTTGCCGGGTCAGCTAGTTACAAATATTTATCACCAACGGTTTTCAGCTTCCTCTTTTTCTATTAGACCACTTACGATGGTTAGAACAGCCATTGACAAGTGATGTTAACGGTTTCTGCCACAGATAAAAGAGAACAGGATTTGAAGAAATGGGTACACCGGATGCTGAGACTGGGCGTATAAAAACTAGTAATTGATTCCACGTACCGGTAAATGCCGTTTACTTACCTTAACCTTTATGAGAAACGCTACAGATATCTACATTTAGTATGTGTTACCTGGAAAATAGGTTGTTACGTGGCTGTATGTATACGAGTACCTACGTTTAGTCGTCACATAGTGACAGAAAGCAAACATTAGATTAGTTTTTTAGATTTGCGTTCCGTACATAAAAAAAGAAGAATAAATAGCTTATTTATTTAAAAATTAAAGGAGAAGTTCCAAAAATGTATAGAGCTTGGGCTTAAGTGGATAATGTTTAGCAGAATTCAATTAAAATTACTGAATAAGATGCATATTTGCATTAAAATTAGCATTTTGTCGCATTAAACAATCATGAGAATGTACGCACGTCATTTGGTTCCTGCACGGCATCAGCAATTCTGACGTTGTTTGATGTGGATGGATGGTAAACATTGCCTCATGAAGTCAATTACATTCCCAGCTGGCAGTATGCTTCCATCAGTCGTGAGGTATATACGAGTACCTAGCTTGTGTGCTTGTAATGTTTCGTTTTCGTGGAACTTACAGGTCGCACTAGTCTTACATAAATTATGTCTGATATGTGGAATTTTGTAAGTGTAAAAGTTTTCTTTTTAAAGGTTGTCATCGTGGTTATACATAATATCTAAAAATGTTTATGTTACGTTTAGACAGTAGATAAATGAAAAGAAAATATTTATGTAAGGAATAAGGGTTAATATAAGGAGGAAAGAAGTACCTATACGTAGTATAATTAAAAGATACATCTTCACAGTCTCTTCTACTTATACTACGTAAGTGCCTTACGGCGTAGGCAGAGAGTGTGGAACGTCAGATATCCCGGTCCTGACACACCACACATGCTTATTCTATATTCATCATTCGTTTCATACATGCTTGACCCCATCCCACTTTAGATAAATATAACTACGTTAAAAAAACCGACAAAACTGAAAAGTAAAAAATAATAAAGATTTAATTGTAATTATACTAATAGGTTTGAAGTCGGTGCCAAGCCAAAATCACTAAATTAGGCATTTCATTGTATTAAAACGTAACTTCACGAATGTAATCCCCGAAGGGGTAGGCAGAGGTAAAAGCATGAATCAGAGGGAGAGATCATGAGAGTTACGTTCTGTTGATGATCAGAACGTCGTCGATGAGTAAATGTGTCATTGTCACTTGTTGTCATCTCGTTGTCATGCGCATTAGGACTATCTAGGACGTCAGTGGATTCAACGCATTGTATGACAACTCGCCGTCTATTCTTATTCCTTTAGTCTGAGGTGAAAGTAAGTAAAAAAATGCTCATAAAATAAAAACTAATGGGCCTACCTGAAGCAAATTTTTATGGGACCAATTCGAAACTATTCCGCATCAAACAAAACAAGAATTACGTAAATCGGTCCAGAAATCTCGGTGAAATTGGCGTACATACATAAAAAAAAATACCGGCCGAATTGAGAACCTTCTCGTTTTTTGAACTCGGTTAAAAATTGAAAATAATGTTTTTTATTTATAGAATTTTGATACATGTCATGTTCCTGATTATCTCTCAAATATTCAAATATTATTATGAGGATTAGTAATCCATAGGGTCCGTTTTTACCTTTTAGGTACGAAACCCCCTAAAAGATAGAACTGAGATATATTAGCTTAAATATATTCGATATGATTCTTTAAATTGGCATAACTTTTTTATTTCTAAGCCGATTCACATGAAACAAACACTAAATGTTAAGTGAAACTTACCATAATATATTAGTGAAGACCGCGAATCGGATACGCCGTTTCTGACATTAGCGAGCACAAACACACAGACAAACAGACATTTTTCCGGGATAAAAAGTACCCAGTGTTGTGCGCCAACGGTTAAAAATATAATCATACCAAGTTTATTTGTAATCGAACCGGTAGTTTTTCTGTGATGCTTGAACAAACAGACAGACAGACAGACAAAAAAATTCTAATCACATATTTGGGTTCGGTATCGATCTAGTAACATCCCCTGGTATTTATTTTTTCAATATTTTTAATGTACAGAATTTACACTTCTACAGTTTTATTATAAGTATAGATGTCACCGCTTATGATCACAAAATTTTGTAATTGGACATCATGTATCGTAAAATACGTATCTACCTGTTTAATAAAACAAAACTTAAACGACTACTGGCCAATTTTTATAATTTAAGTTATTTTCAACAGCTATAAAGTGATCATATAACATTCCGAATTCAATTTAAAAATAAAAAAATCCTACTATGTTTTAAAAACGATTAGTTAATAATCGTAAATTTCGAATTTAACATGTCGTATTTTGCCGGTGTAATTTATCTAACCATAAATGGATAGCAATCGTTACTTACACGATATTAATTACGAGGAACAGAGAAGCGGATCGAATTTTAATGTGATAGATATCGGGTTAGGAGTGTTCCGCTTTATCTGTGCCGCCTCGGATTAAATTATTCAATTCACGTCAGAATCAGGACGTATACATCTTCCCGTAACACATGCGCCCGTTCTTACAGCTCTTACAGCTGCAATGAATGCCAAATCTCCATTTCTTGTTTTAACCGTTGTGTATTAGCAGGCGTTTGTTATTCATGTGAGGCTAAGCTTTGTCTGCGGAGCGATACCCATTTCGCAGGTCGCCGATAGTGCGGAGTGCCGGTTTAGCAGCCACAAAGGGCAACGAGACATGCAAATTGCGTCTCTATTATCTGCCGTCGGATGCGCCAACGGGATTTACATAGGAATGGAGGAGTCGACAGCCACGGCAGTTAGACGCTTCCGTGTTGTACAGGGGTCGCGGCCACCGCCCCGGCAGGTGGCCGCGACTCGCACGCGCCAATCGCCACTTTATTACGGCTTTTGACAATTTCATTCACGAAATGCTCGTGTTCTCAGAAATTCTAAAGGCGAATCCGCATAAATACATCTAGTTAATCTCAACTCTGTTTCCTTATTTGAATCATCGATTGACCAATGGTGTTTCGACAACGCTATTAGCGCTGTGGATATGCTATTATTTGATAAAAATTCTGCAGTTTCATCATCGTGTTCTGTTAAAAAAGGTAGTTAAGTAATTAATGTGGTGCGGCAGGTGCGGCTTGACGTTCGTAGTCTTGACGTTGTGTGGGTTGTGTAACAGGCAGCATTGCACTCGCTTGCGCTTGCGATCGTTTCGGTTTAACCTTGATACAGTCGTGCAAAACGTTTGGTGCAAGTTAAATATTTTGGTGTGTTCAACAATATAACAAATAGCGCTTCCTTTCATAGGATAATCGTAAGTTATTAGCATATTATTGTTATTATTAGTGTATTGGTGGACAACGTTAGGTAAATCGTGAGTAAGATTTTCGAGTGGTTATTGGTTGAACCTATGTCGCGTAAGTTGCTTTCTATGTTAACTAACTCTGACTACAAAGATGATTACCCTAGATTCAAACAGACTTGACAGAACAAAATATCTATTCTACTACCACAGTCTAAAGAACGTAGCTATTCTGGACTTTTGGGTTACGGCGATAATATTATAGGGTCTAGATGGAAGAATGGTGTCGTTGTCGCTCGCATTCGTATTCATGTTAATTTTTAAGTAAATATGTATTTTAAATATACAAGAGCTTTGACGTAAGTAGCACATCAGTATGTGAGTGAAAATCCTAATAATCGATCGAGCCTGGCACATGTCTCTTCTGGCGAAATTAATGTTACGATCTTTCCGAGAGGTTATCACTGGATAGATTCCTGTCTGAACGTTTTATAGGTACAAATATTACCAAAAGGCTCTGTGCCAGGCTCTTTCCACTTCATTGCTATGGAGTGGAAAGAGCCTGAACAGAAGATGCATATTAGACTGGCCATGGGAATACCTCTGGGACACTTATCGAGGAAAGCAAAACAGGACTTGTACAAAGTCGTGCACTACCTGAAGCAGGTCTCAGATAAGAGGAAGACTCAATTTAGTTCAGTTCAACCGCTCTAAGACACAACTTGACACAAGTCTGCACACTTGCCGCATTGAAACCCCTATCATGGTAGTGCCACAGTTCCAGAGCACTCCACTCAGTATAAGTGAGAGTATTGGTATCCTGTTCCAGGATTCCTGAGTGTTGACACTTCGAACGAAGTGCAATTTCAGAGTTACATTGAGCGAAAACCAAATTAGCATTAAAAATCTCGAGGTGCTCAACAAAGCAAGGCATTTTTTCTCACCAGGGTAACTATACAAAGCTAAGTGGGAATACTGGTCACATCTGTAGGCGCGAGTCCGCAAATACCAGCTTAGTCCACGTGACTTCTTACAAAGACGCGCCGTTCGAAACGTTGACGACCCAGGACTTTTTGTTTGGTTCCGTAATGCAGATTTTTTTTCATCTTCCACTCTTTTTTTTAAGTTTTACACATAATATTAATATTATTTTAATGACCGGAATACGAAAATGATGACAAGGATTCTAATAGAAATATTAAATGTTGTAACGCATGATAATATACCTATACAAATAAATAAAATTGGAGTGTCTGTTTGGAATATAAAAATAACCGGGTTTTACTAAATTCATATGTATGTGTACACGGTACATATACCAAAACAACATTTTTTACAATTTTTGTCTGTCTGTCTGTCTGTCTTATCTGTCTGTCTGTTTGGCGGGGCTAATCTTGGGAACGACTGGACCGATTTTGGCGGGACTTTCATTGGCAGATAGCTGATGTAATAAGGAGTAACTTAGGCTACTTTTATACTAGCTGCGCCCACGACTTCGTCCGGGTAGATATTTAACAATCATAAATTGTCACGCGGGCGAAGTCGCGGGCACAGCTAGTTATAAATAAATACATTCCTATAATTTAGTCATATTAATATCGTCGGCGACCGGCAGTCTCACAAAATGCATATAGTTACTTATAACAATAAAAATATACCTGATACCAGTAGATACTATTACGATACATTGCGTAATAATAAACGCTTTTCGCTTTCATCGTTAACATGAACCTAATCTAATATGTCTTTTTCAAACACAACTTACCGCTCTGAGTGGTAAACCGTGATAAAATATGATTATTTACAGATAACATTATCTATTAGTTTATTCGATTAAATATGTAAACTTCGAGAATCTACTTACGAAGTCTGAGTACAAGAGATCATTCCACGTGTAAACAGTGTAAAATGTTATAGTTAGTTAAGTAAAATCTATACGAATAAAATGTATACAAATTATGTCTATCATGGTTTATTTATTGTTGTGGAATGTAATGTTGCTATATGGTTAACTTATGTAAGTGGCACAGATAATGTTATCTAATCGATAAATATAACTTCCATTCCAATTCCATCAAAGTTTCGTAGTCAGTCTAGGTCATATGAATATTTGCTTAGATTAGCAAATCATTTCATTTACATATGATTATAGAAATTGGAAAATATTTTTTGTAATATAAATTATTATATACTTACCTAATACAGCAACAAAATACAAATTGTTTTACCATTAAATGGCAAATAACCATACAGTTCACATTAATAGTAAGTGTAGACTAGAAACATCTACATAAACACTTGAAATTTCATTGTAGGTACATGAGGCTAGGAAGTTTCCTAGCGTAGGCGCCCTTAATAGGAGCGTAGTTCCTAGTAGTTCCGTAGTTTTTTAGTACTCTACCACCAATAAAAATTTACAAGTAAGGAAATTAAATCCTTATCTTTACTAATAATAAAAAGCTGAAGAGTTTGTTTCTTTGTTTGCTTGAACGCGCTAATCTCAGGAACTACTGGTCCGATTTGAAAAATTCTTTCAGTGTTAGATAGCCCATTTATCGAGGACGGCTTTATCAGAATCAGAATCAGAATCAGAAACTCATTTATTCATTTAGGGTGACAGGCACCTCTTATTACACGTCAAAAACAAACAAAATAAATTAAAGCGAATAACAATTGATATACATGTCAAACAAGATAAAAAATATATGTAAAGTCAAGAATATCACTAAGATAAAACTAAATGTCATAAACTAATGTAAAAAGTATATCAGTAAAATGTCTCTTTTCCCCTTTACAAACTGATAACAAAGAGTAAAAAGAAAAGAAAAAGAGTCATTCTTTGTCATTCACCGGCAAAGTTCCAAAGGCCAATATGATCTGAGAAAAACTTGCCGGAAAAAACTCAGTCGGCTCTTTTAAAAATATCTTAGGCTATATAATGTCAAGCTAAGACGAATAGGCTCTCCTATTCATCTTAGGTAGGTAACATTGCAACCGCGCGAAGCCGGGGCGGGCCGTTAGTTTGTTTATAAATATTTTAATAAAAGAATAATAACTTAAGACAGGACTATAAAAGCCTTTTTCCTTGTTAGAATTCCGTTTGGCACAAACTGAATACCTATTTGTTTTTGGAGATAATAACATTTTCCATTGTTATAATCCGCATAACTCGGAGAGAAATAATTCGATTCGACCATTTCTTTTTTAACTCAATAATTGTTTTATAGAATTTAAACTGTATCATCCTTATTTTTTTAAGTTGCCGGGAATTTTTCGTTCAAAGTCGTTATTTTATGGACAATGACAACTCTTTTTGAAAGAGAAATCGTTTAAAAGGTGGAAAGGACCACCAAAGGTACTATTTCTTTATTATATATTTAGGGGTCAACTTTCGGGGTTGAGATCAAGTTTAGCAGTAGTTTCTATTCTACAATAGAATCTATCTCTTTAATTTCAAAATTCTTTATTTAGGAACATTCATATTATTCTCTTTATTCGTGCTTAGGACTTTTAACCCATGTTCGTATAAGGTCGAGTTTGTCCTTTCGCTTGCATTTCTGAATCGTGAATAAATATTCTCCGTCATTTCTGCTTCATCAATAATTTCCAGTAAGCTTCTTATTAATTCCGGCAACTTCATTTCAGTTTAACACAAATTCTTTCATATTGACCATGTTATCTCCTTATATAAAGAGTAACGTGGTATTAAAGGTAGTTCTGCATTATTAGTACAAATAACTTAAAAAAAAACACCTAACAAATGTACTTGCTAGATTATCTCTTTTCCGAACTTAGTGAAATCGCACAATTTGGTTCCTATTTCAGTATGTGTACCTACAAATGAGTTATTCTTAACCTTGCACTAGAATAGTTAAATTATTTCGCCTCGCCATAAAGTTTAATCGAAGCATAAAACTTGTGCTAGATACCACTTTATCGCAAATTTCTGCATCGAAGATTTAGAGTATGGCTGCATATTATACTATGGAAACCTTCGGCGGAGTGCAAAGCTGGCAAACATAGCTTTTTTACATATATAATAAAAGTGGCAAACAAGTATGCAACTAATAAACTAATTTTAGAATTTGACACATTGAAGACATTGATAAGTACACCTAGAGTAGCGTCACTATCGAGGGGGACATGAAAATGCAGAGCACTGAAGACACTAATCGGTCACCTGTCTAGCCAACACCATATTTGAGTGAGCTGACGTTATCATGCATCTTAGCGATTGCACATGGGAAAGCTAAAGACTAATGGAATATTAAGTACGGTACGGAATAAGGTACGGAAATCTCAGTATGTACCTAGACATACTGAGATTTCCGTACCTATTACGTCTTTCAATTATCTTCTAATAATATAACCTCGATGAATAATTGATAAATCTGAACATTCATAAAGCCACGACATAGTTTAACACGCTTAATCAAAAGCTACTATGTTGAATGGATTACCGTTAAATTTAATATTACCTTGTACGGTATCCAGTATCTTTAATGTAAGTAGTTTATACCTATTGTTATTATATTGAAGGTAGGTACAATAAATAGGGCCACGATTTCCGAAATACTCGTAATTTCATAGGATATTTTTTTTTTTTTTTTTTTTTTTTTTTTTTTTTTTTTTTATGTGATTGAAGTGGCAAACAAGCATGCAGTTCACATTGATGTTAAGTGATGACTGCAGCCTATAGACACCCACACAAAGACCAAGGTCAAAATGCAAATGCGTTACCACTCCTGAGGCCTAAGGTGTTATGCCTCTGTGCCGGAAATTACAGGGCCGTACATTACCACCTGACCGGAACACGATAGTGCTGAACACTACCATTTAGCGGCAAGTAAATCAGGTAATGCGGTGGTGCCTACGCCCGCGAGCTCCGTCACTGGAGCTCTACCACCAGTAAGATATTGATGTGTTCTTTGATTTTCTATAAATTAGGTTAGTAATTTGATTTCAGGCACAAATCTCAGTAGCTCAAATGTACCGACAAACATGAAACAGATAGGGGAATTTCGATTTGATGTATATCAAACATCAAAGGGACAATTTTATCAATCACGTTTCCTTTAATGTGGTCTTATAAAATTGGTTAATATTTTTTAAGAGTATGATGCATGCATACAATGTTGATGGTTGCGGTTGGTAATTTTTAAGTTTAGACACTGATGTTCTAGTCAGTCGACACACTCGGTAGCTACATCTGTTTTTTTATTATCAAGAAATAAATTTCATGAATTCTGGACTGAAACGCTGTTAGAGTCCTAGTCTGGATCTTGGCAGAATGGCTCTACTCCTTTTAACCTGTGTATTTGGAGTATATACAAGTCTTCCTCGGTTTTAGGTAACAATATGTGTCCGGATTAGTTGTAATAGCTCTTGAATACACGCCGCTACTCGAGACCGCATGACCCTGATAACTGCCTTTATATATCAACTGGTCTTTTCAGGCAGTGGTCCGGCTGCGAGACCAAGGAATTATAAGAACGTGTGAGAGGACATTACGTAAGAACCACGTGCATATACTTTCACCAGAAACTCATCCTGGAATCAAAAGTTCGATGGCAGGAATGTAAATTTTCTGCAGCAGACTGTAAGCTGAAAATTGGTTCATGCGGCGACTGTAACCTGCTTGAGAAGAATACTTGCGATGCTGATGTACTTGTATGTATTTTAGCTATATTGCGTAGAAGATGGTAGAACATACGAAATGGATAAAGCTTCATTTGGATTTGGTAACTGTTGTGGAGAGTTCATTATGCATAAAGAAATATTATTTAGGTGACGTTTTGGATATAGGGTTAATTCGAATTTATCATTACATGGCACTCATCGATTGACTTTTTTAGAGATGCCGAAGTGATGTACTCGTAATACGATAATACGACGTCTATGGTCCAAACGGATACAGGACATAAGATCGTATGGGTTATACCCTTATTATCACAGACGACAAGTCGAAGAAATCCAAAAAAGTATCCAAATTACAATAAAATTAACCTCCCCTCGCATATCTCAGTTTGCGGTAAATGAGCATTCCCAAAACCTTTAGGTATCTGGGATCGCGCCTAATGCGTGATAACTGAAGGGTTAGTATATTTAATAGTGAAATCAATTAAATTTTAATTCATCCGAAAGCGAACTGTCAGACTCGGCTATTAACGACCTTCGCATCTATTTAGACAAAAACTTTCAGGGTAGCTGACCTGTGCCAAACCGCGTCGATAACCAGCGTTCGTTACGATAATTTACATGAACATTTCGGTCGATGTGCGCCTATGACTTTTGAAACAAAGAACTCGAACAAAATATACCTGTACACGCTTCTAGTCCGCTAACCTGGTGTTAATCTAAATAACAAGTTGTAAACGGTCTAATTTTAACATTGTATAAATGTTAAGTCGATATAGTGGATGACTAGCAAAATTTCACGCACGAAAAAGGTTTATTGGTTTTAGAAAAGGTTTCCCTGGGTTGGTCACGCGCGGTAACTCTGTGCTGTGACGGTTACCGTCCGCAATTCGTCTAAAGTGTCTTGTAGCTGCCAATCGTGACCAATTCAGCCTTCGGTCAGCTATGAATACGAGCAAACTTAAGGTTAAGAAACCAATATGCTCATGTACCTTATCAAGTTAATTTGATTCTATTCTGATCTTCATATGAAAATAGTACTTCACTTTTATTTCCTGAAAGGGTTGGCAATTCCGAGAAGACGAGAGTGACCATCGAAAAGTAGTAAAATCCCAACAACACCCACGAACCCGGGAATCGAATTCAGGACCCCATATAAATCCCTACTTCCCTACTAATATTATAAATGCGAAAGTAACGCTGTCTGTCTGTCTGTTACCTTTTCACGTCCAAATGACTGAACCGATTTTAATGAAATTTGGTACAGAGATAGAGCTGACTTTGAGAAAGAATATAGGCTTCTTAGTTATTTATAAAATGACATACACGCAGGCGGAGCCGCGGGCAACAGCTAATACCTACCTATATATATATTATACATAATTATTTAAATTATTAATATTCTTAAGTGAAAATTCAGGCAGTGTGTAGATTATAATCTATCTAATATTATAAAGAAGAGTTTGTTTGTTTGTTTGCTCGAACGCGCTAATCTCAGGAACTCCTTGTCCGATTTGAAAAATTATTTTAGCGTTAGATAGACCATTTATCGAGGAAGGCTTTAGGCAATAAAAACATCACGCTAAGATTTATCTATTATTTATGGAATCTATTATTTATGGAAATCGAAACAAATTGTTTTCACACCAACTTGGAATATACTAAAAAAGCCGGAACATCAAAAACAATATCGTCCGTTTAACATCGGTTGCGATTCCAAAACGAATAAGATAGGTGAAAAAACAAGCTTGTTATCTTCAATTACTTTTCGAAGAGCCGGGGCAGAATCATAAAGAGGGAGCAATATAGTCGGGCGCGATGGAACGGGAATCCGGTTTAAAAAAACACGCCCTGCGGTCCAGCGGTCGGGTGGCGGCGGTAGCTAAGAAAAGTAAAAAGGGTTGAGTTTCTTATTGCTTCGATGGGGCAGCCGTTTCTAAACTTTTTACAATACGGAATACGATAAGGCTATATTTTTTATTACATGAAACTTTACTATCATTAACATGTCATGGTACCTACATAAATAATTTTGATATACGTAATGTATTGTTTCGCTACCAATAGGGCTCAAGTCCCGGATCAGGAAGAAAGCGTTATTGTAAATTTTCCCTTAGAACTGATTCTAAATCGTATCGTAGATTATTTTATTAAATTGTAAGGGAGTTGGCCCATCTGCTGTTCTGTCGATATTATGACATAAAAAATAAGCAATTCTGCTCTTTGTATAGATTTTATGCGTTGTCAGCCAGACACTCAGTGTAGGTACTCTGTCAGAAACGGAAGAGTTTTATACAAATTGATTAAGTACAACAATGGCACACACAGCCTTTGTCACTTCGATCCATAATAAAGGCACGCAAAACGATATCATGTGTAACACTCATATAGTACGAAACGTTATCATAATGAGTCAATTATGTAAAAAATTGTTTCATTATATAAATTGAAATCGCTTCTTGCGTGTGTATGAAATGTTTATTTTTTTTTTAGCACATAAGTATACAATTAAAAATATGGCACATACATACACATATAATAAGAGGTGTGCATGGCTTATCGTAGATAACTGCCGCTCTTGAGATTTAAGAACGTCATACTTTAAAAATTAAGGGGCCCTACATTTCGCACTACACAAGAACTTTTAACGCAGAAATTAGGTAACAAGTTGGTGCCCTAGAGCTCCATCACTGGAGGTCAACCACCGGTGAAATACCCGATCATAACAAGACTCGTAATAATTTCGTGATTGCGTCAATTTTGCTTACTTGTTAGTTTTACGTAAGAGTTAACTAATTATTATTTTTTTTATTTATGGTAATGATATATCGTTGTTTAACTTTTTATGTTAAAATCAATTAAACAACTATTAACTAAACAGAATGAATTTACTGGCTAGTTTAGTTAATTAATATTAATACCAAACACTAGCTGACCCGGCAAACTTCGTATTGCCTCAGAATGAAATAATGTGTCAAAGGCTTGATAAATACGGACTATTTGTATGGGAAAATAAACTTGTGGTTTTTACTATTTCCCTTCAATTTCTTTTTTTTTACCTTTTAACCCTTTCCTGGACTTCCAAAAATCATTCAAAACCAAAATTAGCCAAATCGGTTCAGCTGTTCTCGAGTTTTAGTGAGACTAACGAACAGCAATTGATTTATATATAGATATAGATATCAAAAAACCAATGATCAACCAGATCGTTGTTTTTTGTTTGCCATGAGAAGAAAGTGTCACTCAGAAATAAAACGCTATTTAGAAAGTATGGAAACAGATTGAAACTTGAGTCAGTGGTGAGGCTCAGACGTTGGTGCCACGTTTAATAGTGACTGGTACTTTACAAACCACGCCAATGTCGTGATTGTCGTGACTAATTTACAGTCTGACTAATCCAACAAATTTATAGGTAAAAAGAAATGACTAACTGGAACCAATTATTTTTCTACTTTTCACGAAATCGGGTATGAATATCGTGGAATCAGCTACAATTGATTTATTTTGTTTGTCCTTTTTTTCAGACAAAGAATAATTAATAGAATGCAGATATCCAGATTATTGAGAAAATGGTGAGTTGTTTTTTTTTTGTTTTCAGTAATATTTAGGCAATAATCCATTATTTAGTTAAAAAAGGTAAATATAATAAATAAGTAATATATCCAATAGGCAGTTCTTTTCGCTCTACCTTATAACAGTTTGTATTTAAGTTTCATGTTCCAACCAATTTTTTTGCCAGTCTTGGAAACTCAAGAGTAGTTCAGAAGTATTATTAAAAAAATACAATTACAATAATATTGCTCTTTAGTCTTTACCTGCAGCTCGACCGCCTAACTGAATTGCTTTTGTACTCGTTTACATATTTCTTTGATTTTTCTGGCTCTTTTACTTACTCACGGAATAGATATATATCTATCTATTCTGTGGTACTACTCATGTTATTACTTTAGTAGACGCTTTGAAAGGGATCGTCCGAGTATTGCTAATAATTTCTTATGCGACACGGACACGACAAAGGGCAAGAAAAATCAACGAGGTCGTTAGCAGAGCCGCTGGAAATTGAACTCGAGACACGTAGTAGGTATTATTACATATTCACTGCTCGAGACCTTAGCCTAGGCCTAGCCTAGCTCGTGAACGTAGCGGCTTAAATTAATGTGGGTATAGTAAGTACCAAAACTTAGCGAACGAGATAGCTATCCCTACTTCCCTACTTAATATTATAAATGCGAAAGTAACTCTGTCTGTTTTTTTTTTTTTTTTGTTATGGAAGTGGCAAACAAGCATGCAGTTCACATTGATGTTAAGTGATGACTGCAGCCTATAGACACCCACACAAAGACCAAGGTCAAAATGCAGATGCGTTGCCACTCCTGAGGCCTAAGGTGTTATGCCTCTGTGCCGGAAATTACAGGGCCGTACATTACCACCTGACCGGAACACGATAGTGCTGAACACTACCATTTAGCGGCAAGTATATCAGGTAATGCGGTGGTGCACAAGCCCGCGAGCTCCGTCACTGGAGCTCTACCACCAGTAGAGTCTGTCTGTCTGTTACCTTTTCACGTCCAAACGACTGACCCGATTTTAGTGAAATTTAGTACAGAGATGAGCTGACTTTGAGAAAGAACATAGGCTACTTAGTTATTTATAAAGCGATATCCACGCGGGCGAAGCCGCGGGCAACAGCTAGTAAGAATATAAATGGGTATGTATCTGTCTTTTATGAATAAAATTAGAAAAAAAAGTATGTTAAACATTCTATTTTACTGCTGATAATAATAATGATAATAAGTAGGAAGGATTCGATAATGTGAGATGTTGAATATAGGCAGGTGCCGGATCTCACTCCATAGGCCCAGCCAGCTAGTCCCCCCAGTTCACCCACATAGCCCAAAGTTTGGCGAATCACTTATCATTACAATAGTCCCATTATATTCTGCGGGGTCTGTCTGTGCCTGTATTAACTGTTGATGGAGTCAGAGAGAGGTCCTGCCGAATATATATAACCCATAACAAAGTAGATCAAAATTTTCGAAAGGGCCTCTACGTGTTGGACCCCCCATGTCCCCGCGCAAGCCTGACAAAGGTCCGGGGTTCAAATTGGACCCCGTGCTGACGAGAGATGATAATAATATGGATTGATGTAGTTAAACGATCACCATCAAAACATTTTAAACAAACTATCTACATAACATTTCACAATCAAAGATATATTCACTAGGATATTGCCGATGTCTTCTGAACAGATATTAGAAAATAGTACCTGCTTATTAGCATAATGTATATTTTCAGTGTCAATAAATATAATCATATGGTAGTCGACAAGGTTATAATAGTCTACTTTATAGCTGAATAAGAATAAGTAAGTGAAGAGATAGCTAATCATAAGTTTTATGCCCTAAATATTTAACTTAATAAATAGGTATAGGTACCTACCTACAATAATAATGTAGACTTAAAGCGTTGGGCAGTTGATTAATATTTATTAATTATTGGAAGTTTATACATACTGACAATAAATTTTAAAAAAAGTAGGTAGGCACCTTTCTAAATAATATTTTATCAAGGCTTGGTTGACACTTCTCGTGACCAGGAACTGGGGTGCGACCGCCTATCGACATTGCTATTGTCGTTGTCATTGCTGTCAAAATTTCATAGCGATTTTAGCTTTAACTAAATAACAATAATCGATATAATCTACCAGTATCGCTTGTTTCTCACCTACGAAATCAAGAAAAACGATCAGATTATCAAGTAAGAATAGATAAATAAGACATATTGTTGTAGCAGAGAATATGTAATAATACTACGTTTAGAATGGACACTTCGACGTCCCGCCCATTTGCCGCGCTTCACCCAATCTCTTCCCCTCTTATGGGCGATGGTTGGTGCTCTACAGCGAGGTTGCGAGCGGCCTAGTTTTGATTAATTTGTAATCGAATATTTTATTTATTAACATTAAGATGGTGCTTTATTGTGCAGCGTATGTCAACAAGTCGTGACAAAATAGATCATTTTTCAGTTTCCCGAAGGAAAAGATACCTAAGGTTTTAATTATGTTCACAATTACAAAACTATTTTATTTAAATGAAAACTTTTTTAATATCAACATTTCTTAACTTTACGCTATGTGATTGCATTGCATTAGTAAAAAAGTGTTTCAGTATATTTAATTGAAGTGACAGGTCGACGTAATGAGTAGGTAGTGAGTGTTATTTTCCAATACTTGTGCTATTTGTTGAAGTAGTGTTTGTGTTTTTATGTTTTTAAAATGCACCTTTTAACCACTGGGTGAAACACGTAAATAGAAATTTGCCTTACTGTTGAGCCGCAGTTGGCCGATATCGACCAAGAACTATAAAATTAGAAATCAATTGTCATATTTTTCTCGTGTGTTGTGTGTGTGTATGTGTTGTGTTGTAATTTAATAGAGATTATTAATAGGTATAAGTTATTTAAACACGGTGAATCATATGAATGCCAACTGGAAGAAAACTTAGTTATCGTAATAAAAATAATTTCAAGGATTTATTAAAGTTCGCATTACAGAAATAATTTAAATAAATTAGGAAAGCTTCCTTTTTTCATAAATCTACAATTTTTTAAAAATAAGTCATAATAATGGAAATATTTCTTTTTCATCCCATATAATTAAACATTCATATCCTATTATGAAAATAAGAAATAGGTACATAAACAAAGGAATGATAAAAAAATTACAATAATTCATTTGTTCTCAGAACAGCCCGCATTCAAAGTGTGTCAGGCTTAATAAAATTCATCAATTGTTTTCCAAAATAATAAAACCACATAATAATATACAATTTAAATTGAGCCGACAACTACTTATCCGTCCATTAGTAAATCGCAGCGAACAATTTAAAGAGCAGTTTCAATGCAAATATACACAAGAGAATAAAAAATTCAGCTTTGCAGCCATTGCCAGTCCCAAGTGCATTGTTAAAGTCCGACGATCAGATTACATTTAACCTTTATTGTCCACTATTCCTGTCTGACGGCCGTGTCGTGATACTGTTTAGCTAATACCTTACTAACAAATTTGTTAGATGCGAACAATAATCTACTTTTGAGGAAAAAGCTCTTTATTAGTACAGGGTGTCTGACAAACGAATCTGAAATATTGTGTTTCGAAGTACCCGCTTCACCCGCTGATCGTACTTTGAAATATTTATAAATTTAGGTAGGTATATCAACTGCTCTAAATGCATTAAAACTACCGTCTAGCCAAAAACACTTCAGTTAATGTCCTGTTGGTATCGTACTTAATAGAGCGCAACACGGGCCACCGGCCGCGTCGGGATGTTGCTCTATGCTTAAGCGTTTTTTAGGGTTCCGTAGTAAACAAGGAACCCTTATAATTTCGTCATGTCCTTCTGTCTGTCTGTCTGTCTTTCTGTCTGTCTGTCTGTCGGTTTAGCACAAAAACTATTGCTACTGGAGACTTGAAATTTGGATAGGTTATTTCGTTGGATGCTCGTGTTTGAACTGTTCGTGACTTATTAAGCTTTAAGGTGCAAATTTTCGTTAGAGTTAAGTGTCTACCACCGTTTAGTTGGTAGGGCCCCACCCCTACCAACTAAACGGTTGTTGTTTGAAATTCAGACGTTACGGCTATAGTAGCTACATATAAAGAAATTAAAAGGAAAACTATTACACTTAAGTTGGGCTTGCAAGTTTGCGAGTAATAGTCGACCAAATGTATTTTACTCGAAAATTTCAAACTACTCCACAGAAAATATTTTTTTTTTCATTACATCTCTTACTCTGTAACTACGGATCTCTATACTGCGCGTGGCCCGACACGCACTTGGCCGGTTTTTTATAAATAAGCAGATGCATTTTCATATTCTTGCAATCATTATCAAATTACATATCAGCAATACCAGAAGGTAAGTATGATTTTTCTATAGCGTTTAAGATTTTCCATTAAATCAAAGTTATTAAATGCTCTGAATGGGAATATTTTAACCCAAATTTATATTCTCATAATACCTATTTGCGTTATGAAAATATACAAGTTAAATAAGTATACATTTGAGTTAAATTATTCAGAGTAAGTACTTCAAAACGAAGGCTTCATATTTTGAATCGTAATTCTTAGGATCGCCTTTGAACATCGAATTTCGTGTTGAATGTTTTTTTAGGTTGATTTCTATTTATTGCTATAGTTGGTGCTGATAAAGACTTCAAACGTGTTCTTGAGGCTGAATATAAATATAATATCAAATATTCAAACCAACGTTCGAGGCCCGCTTATCAATAAAACTAAGCCTAACTAGGTACCTGATGTCGTACCAACTAGAAACAAAGATTTTAAAGATTTTGTGTACTTAGATCACTACTATTAGATTAAATACTACTTTAAACGTGTAAATATTTTAAAGAGAAAATTTATAAAACATACGACTGTTACCTTTGTATGCGACGATGTACTTTTAAATTATTTTATGACCGGGCCAATGGGACGTAGACGTTTTTTGATTACGGCCGAATGGACTACGGTCCATTCTTTTTGGTCCGTTCAGACTTCACCATATATTCAATGTAATATATCGTAGGTGTTATATAGATTAAGTTTTGTAAGTTAGTAGTTTAGTTGATATCCTGGATTTATAATAGGTATACTAGCGGCTTGCATCGGATTCGCACGGGTGCAATTTAGATTCTAACATAATACTGCGACACTAAATTGAGATGTAAGCTATCTTTCAAGTTGGATCAAACCTTTGATTAAAATCGGTTAAGTAATTTAGGAGTCCATCACAAACAAACAACGTGGCGCGTAATTTATACATATTTTATATTAAGAAGATAAGATTATTTATCTTGGCTTTGTATAAAGTATCCATTTCGTATTTTAAGTTTATCAGAAGAAATCATCCAAATTTCCATCAGATGACCCGTCGGCTTCTCTTAACAAACAAGCACGATGACTCCCACTGTTAAAACAAAGTTCCTAAAACTATTATTTAAATAATATAGTAATACGTACATGAAAGTCGTTTTTAAAGAATTTCAATTAATCGAATGAAGAAAAAACAACCAACCTCATTGAGAACCTCCTATTCTTTGAAGTCGGCTAAAAACATGGCAAAAGATGGCGAAAGTAATAACAACCTATCTACTTTTTTTTTGAATTGGTAAGTACGGCACATATTTACAACTCAAGATTAAAATTGTTGAGCCTTCAATGGAGTAGTACCTATAAGAGAAACAAGGCAATAGACGAATGGCTTGAACTTCGTACAGTATTAAACCCACAAAGGGCCTTGTGAAACGCCAAATTTTCACGAATACGCCGAAGTCGAGCACAAACGTTCGATATTGCCTACAATTTCCCATAACCCAAACGACTAATTTGGCGTGGGTTACAGATTAACAGAGGGCGGGGAATAGAGAGATTTGCTAATATAGCTAGCCACGAACATTATAGGAACCTGTAGACACATAAAGAATTAATGAATATGAAAAAAAAAAACTACTTTGGGCTGGACTTAACCTGGCGAATACACCGGTCACTAAGCTATCGAGATTGTATCATCGAGTACAGACCAAAATATACGTTAATTATTTTAATGTTATAAAGATGGTAAGCAAGCATCCGCTTTACATAGATGATAAGTGATAAAGGTGGCAAGCAAGCATCCGCTTTATATAGATGGTAAGTGACTACTGCGGAACACAGACATAATCTACACAAAACTAGAGGTCCAAATGCAGATTCGTTGCAATCCCTATGGCCTTAGTTATTTTTGTGCCTCGTATGACAGATATAACGGGCCTTACTAAGACACGATAGTGTTGAACTACCAAACTACCAATCGGCGGCAGGTAATGCGGTGGTGCTTACGCCCTCGAGCTCCTACTCTAGAAACTCTACTACTAGCAGGCTATTTGTTACGTAAGTAAGTATTTATAATTCGCACATGTTAATTCGTTGAAACAGAAAATAATAATACCCACACAAATTCAATACATAGACTCAGAAGCGGAAAGAGGCTCAAACGCTCCTACCATAAAACACTTCTAATAATAAGTGTTTAAATGTTACGAGTGTGCCTTGAATGCTAGATAAAAACCTGCAAACCAAAAATTCTGAACTCAAAAACAGATGTAAAAAATAAATAAAAATTAACCAGTATCTATTTATACTCCTCACAAGTTTAAGATTAATTTTCCGTCCCTTATTGTATACGTCTTATGTGTCTCCCCGCAACGCTTACTTTTAATGGTGGTAGAGCTCCAGTGACGGAGCTCGCGGGCGTAGGCACTACCGCATTACCTAATATATTTGCCGCGAAATGGTAGTGTTCAGCACTAACTTGTTCCGGTCAGGTGGTTAATGTACGGCCTGTAATTTCCGGCACAGAGGCATAACACCTTAGGCCTCAGGAGTGGTAACGCATCTGCATTTTGACCTTGGTCTTTGTGTGGCTGTCTTTAGGCTGCAGTCATCACTTAACATCAATGTGAAATGCATGCTTATTTACCACTTCCATTACATAAAAAAAAACTCTTTAAGCGAGGATTGGACACACAGGGATCTACCTTAGACAGTTTTGTACATTTATTTAGGCTAAGACTCTTGAGAGTTCTATGCGCTAACCAATTTCACGGTGAAATAGACTAGGGTCGTCTCGAGACAAGCCGCCTAAATACGCCCATCCAAAAAAAGGGTTAATTTGTCATGCAATCGGCATGCCGATTTGCCCTTGCTGTGCTCGGAATCATCCGGGTTAAATGAATACATTGAAACAAGTGTAATGAAGACGTTCGCGGGGTCGCTTATGTTAGTGGGCAGATTAAACGAAGTTAATTAACATGAAAGTGCACGGACACCCGCGACGGTGACTCGTTTTATCGGTTGCATAATTAACTGGTGCCGTGTGGCTCCGAGCTTAAAGCTGAGAAACGTTAAAAAAAAACTTACCTTACAAAAGAGTAGAAAGAACGGCATGGACGCATTCATGCACATAAATGCAAACAACCGTCTTTCGCCGAATGAGTCTC
Organism: Macrosoma leucophasiata; assembly: GCA_036365455.1. NCBI lineage: Eukaryota > Metazoa > Arthropoda > Insecta > Lepidoptera > Hedylidae > Macrosoma > Macrosoma leucophasiata. The sequence continues at coordinate 12,213,703 of JAWQUS010000009.1, read as the reverse complement.
AGTTTGGTAGCGAACCCATTGTTGTTCATCGTCAAAAAATCACTTAAGTCGAATGACGTCCTCTTTCCGAACAAAAGCCTTCCGCAAAGATGCTTACAACAGGGTTGTGCGTCATTGGGGAGAATATGCCAGAATCTCCACTCAGCAAGCGGATTGGCGATCATAATGGGGGTAATTTCATCGCGGGACGCTGCTGCTCATCTCGGATTATTGCATTTACGACCGGCCTACTCAAATGGTTTGTTTGCCATCCCCGGCCACTAGCGGAAGCATTCTCTTACACTTGTGGACGGTGGGCTCGTCAAGTCCCGACGTCGACTTGTGGAAGCACCGACTAGAGGTATTGTCGTTCATTGTCTAATTGAATATTGAGGGTGAATTAGGGAATCTTTTTAAATAGACATATCCCAACAACAATGACTTCCCGACCCGGAGAACGAACCCAGGACCGCAGCGTAGCACCAGTAGTCTGCTATTATTACGCCACCCATGCCGTTTACTTTTCGGTTTAGGTTACATTTAAGAGTTAATTTATTAAATAGGTATGTTCAGTATTTTAATTGTAGTAGATAAGGGATTTAGGGATGTGGCATTTTTTGTTGTGGTGAGAATCCTTACGAATCTTTAGTCATCATTAGCCCACCCGGTTGCATGTATCCTTCTGACACCTGCCACTTTTGTTTTATGTTCCACAAAAATAACACGTTCAACATATTGTGATATAACTAGGTATGTTCACATGTCACTATATTCCACGGCTCACACAAGTTTCTACGTCTCGGGGTCTGTAATACAATGTGCTGACAATCCCACACGATCATTTAAGGTTTATTCGTGCTGTTTTATATATCCAATAGATACTGCAGGGTGCAACATCTATTTATTTATTTAGAATAGCTATTGAGGTGCACGTACCGCCGTTATAGCCAATCATCAATTTGGAATTCACGTCTCTTAGATAATTACTCGCATGAAGATTAGTTCTTTTCCTTGAACTAATAAATATAAGGAAAACCTGTCAGCAATATCGGATCATTAGTTTGCGTGCAAATCTATAGGATAACGGCAAATCCTATCTTATTTATAACTTTACGGGGAATTGAATAGTGCTGAATCCTTATTATTTGTATCCGATTTACGTTTGACCGTTTTTTTTTAAGTTCAAATTACTAGGTCAAACAAATATACGCTGTAAGTATGAGCAATTTGAGCAAATCAACGTAACTAGGCCACATTACACGTTGCCCGTTGCTGAGATGCGGCGTACAATTTAGGACGTTATCACACTAGCGGTTTGTGTATTTTTCAAGCAAGGCGAGCGTGCGACGTGGGCGGCGCGTGTGTGTAGCGTGCTCCATGCGAGTATGCTACGTCACCATCATGAATGCACAACAGCTTGATCGCCGCGAATGTGCAACTAATTGCAACTTGCGACGTTCAACCCGCCTTTGAGGATTTCGTCTACAAAAACGATCAGTATTGTGTTATTCCAGTTCAATATAAACAAAAAAAAATATTAGATCAGTTCTTCGAATGTCTCACCATTGCAGGTGACACATAGAATTCGCATTTACGATGTTTATAGAATATAGTACTCACATACCATCAATGTGAACTGTATACCTGTTTGCTACTTCATGACACAAAGAAACATCAAGACACATACCTACGTACCTAAGTCAGATATTAAGCAATCAGTTCTTTTCCCCTGGAAAAAAAAAAAGCGTAGGCTGCACATAAATATGAGCACCATTGGTGTTCTCGAAATTGTGGCGTGCACTATTCGCCTCACTCGCACAAACGCGCTTGGGAATCGCCAGTGTGATATCGCTCTTAGCTTTCTGATCCGTTAACCTGATGGACGAATTACGTAGGTAGTGATTACACTTAGTCATTTGGCCATTCTAGTAGCGAAGATCTAGGTGATTTCTTTATGTTGTTAAAGTAGCCAACGGGGGTACCACGTTGCTGGTATGTGACTATGTGTGAACTTGTTAGGCGAGCAAATGCTTCTCAGACGCTTGTCATGCAAAGCAGAAAGGGAACAAAAGATCGATTGGTCCTGGACTGAATAAATTGGGCCTTTGGACCAAAAAATCCTAATTGAACTTACATTGACAAGATAAGTATGATGTCGGTGCCGAGATAATTCATGAATGGCCCTGTAATAACTATCGCAGAGACATTACAACTTAGGTCTCATTGTGGTAACGCACATGCACTTTGATATCTGGGTTTTGTGTAAATTTCTATAGGCCGCAGTCACATCAATGTGAGCTACATAAAAAAATCGGTTCTTTAAAAAATATGTATTTTATTTAAAAATAACAACTTATTCCATGTAGGACACAGCTGGAGTGGCATGTCACGGGCGTGAGTCCCTAAATACTAAACGCAAACGTCCTTAGATGACGGTCACCACTTTGCTTTCAGGTGATCCGTCTGTTATTTGTCAACTCAACAACTTAAATGAAAGCTACAAAAAGTTGAAAGCTTCAGTACAGATAGTGCCTACATTGTAACGTTATTGTAGCTAGCTTCATTAATAATTAAAATATACTTATAACGGTAAATGCGTACATAAAAAAAAATCCGTTACTTCGTCCGAAAATTACCAATATTTTAGTTCCTTCTTTCTTTCTTTCGGCGTTCAATAGTCGTCATTATTGACGTCGCCATATCCCTTCTTAGAATGCAGACAATTGGAATAAGTATCTACTTATGTTATGCAAATAATGATTCTGTATAAACAACATCAAGTCCTGACAATGAATCGTTTTCTTCGCAGCCTGCCATAAAATGCATGAGCTACCACAACTCCATAGACAATTAATACATGCAATTGAACGAGTACCTTGTTAGTGTTAGCATATGAATATTAAACACGACATTATGGACACATGCAAGCCACACATTCCAATTTTGATGTCCCCGACACCTTTGTTATTCGTCCTCCACATACTTACTAGTAGGAAGAATATTTATACTCAGAATTATTAACATTTCGAATCGATTATATGCATGATAATACAAAAATGCAAATAAATCTTTATGACTTCCAGTCAAATGTCAGTAAAACAAGTTATTCATGCAGTCATTAAAGTATCAACAATCACCCGCATTAAGGAAACTTGTTACAAAATTATTGTGCAACTACAAACTGCATGTTAGTTGTGCTTTAATATGTTATTAAACACAGAACGTGTAACAATCAGAACTTCTTCAGAGGTTAGTCGGTAAATTGTTACAAGTTAGAAGCACACCTTGTATGGTTTTGAGTTTTGAACATTTTGCATAAGTACTAGATATACTTATAACACTTTAAAGAAGCTCAGCAAAAACAGAACAGATATTTTTGTAAGTTATATTCAGGCCTAGTTAGTGACCGAAGTTTGTAGAAAGTTTCTGATGAAGTCGACTGAGGATTTGGTTGAATGCTCCCCGACTTTAACTTCGGAGTTGTGGGGTTCTTTTGTAGCAGCGAGAATCTGCTCAACTCTACTTTTGTATTTTGTGTATTCTGAACTTAAGTGTCACATAAAACTGAACTACGTAAAGTTGAACATAGCGCTGCATATTTTAACATTGCAAATCACTACATCAAAAACATAAGTGACGTTTCGTGGGTGTTCGTATGCATGCATATTCGGGGAAAACAAAGTCTTATACAATGTGTCTGCAAATTTTAGTGTTTGTAGTTTTTTCTGCAGCGAAATGTTTTTATACGGGCAGTATAATCGATCTATAACATTATTTCCTATCATTTATACCGTATCATAAGGCACGTGAGCTTTCTTGCTCGGAACGTTTATGGATATTCATTGATTTTTTTTTTGTTTTTTCACTTTGTCGGCAGCATTCAGTGGTGTGCGTGAACTTGTTCAAGTAGTATCCTAGTGGTACCACAGTTGCCACAGTGTAAGTACGTATTATAAATGTTTTTCTTATACTGTAGTAGTACATAGGCAGAGATTATGTAATAATACATAAGGTATGTTTAGTCTTACGCTTTCGAGATGATTGATAATTCTGCATACCTATATGTACCTACAATATACTAGCAGTTTGCCGCGGATTAACTCGCGTTGATGCCGACCCTGTGGGGTACCTATCGGCAAATAATCTCCGAATTAAATTAGCCTATATTATTCAGTGTTCATTTAGCACTCTCTGCAACCCAGGCTAAGTATTAGTGAAAGCATTTTTAAAATAGGTTTAGTTGATTTTGAAGTAATTGGATACAAACACACAAATTGAATACCCGGTCACTCCAGCGGTGTGAGACGACCGTTTGATTCGAAGAGTCACGGGTTCGATCCCTACACCGCGACAAAATATTCGTAGGTATAGCCTACGAATATTTGTTTCGGGTCTGGGTGTTTGAGTACCTGTGTGTTGTGTGTACAACGGCAACTACGACATAGGCTTTTACCTAGTGTGGGGCTGTGAGTGTAGCGTATTTATTACCTACCAGTTGACCCGGCAAACTTCGTATTGCCTCAAAACGAAATAATCAAAGCTTTGATAGATACCGGACTATTTGCATGGGAAAATAAAATTGTGGTTTTTAATGTTTCCCTTCAATTTCTTCATATTTTCTTACCTTTTAAACCTTCCCTGGACTTCCAAAAATCATTCAAAACCAAAATTTGCCAAATCGATCCAGCCGTTCTCAAGTTTTAGCGGGACTAACGAACAGCAATAGATTTTTATATTATATAGATTTGTTTAAGTATTCAAATGTTTTCTATTTACAATATTACTAACTATGTAGAATATGTATTATGTATTTCAATAACCCCTCAAGATACTTGGGTACCTACCTACGTACAAAGAGATATCAACATAAATCTTAGTTGATTTATTTTTTACACTTTTATTTTACATTCATTCATTCTCTCAGGGAAACTAGTGTTAATTTTTTTCTCTGCTTTATCTCTGTTTTAATACATTTATAAGTTGAATTATCAACAATTTATTTTACAAAATAAATTCGCATTAGAATTAGGTTCTATGGTGTCATGCTAATTTAATTTCTCATGAAAAAAAACCGGTCAAGTGCATGTCGGGCCACGTGCAGTGTAGGGTTCCGTAGTTACAGAGTAAGAGATGTAATGAAAAAAAAAATTTTTAATGGACTTGATCGAAATTTTCGAGTAAAATGCATTTGGTCGACTATAACTCGCAAACATGCAAGGCCAACTTTAGTGTGATAGTTTTCCTTTTAATTTCGTTATACGTAGCTACTATCGCCGTAACGTTTGAATTTCTAACAACAACCGTTTAGTCTGTAGGGGGGACATTTGAGTCTAACGAAAATTTGCACTTTAAAGCTATAAGCTAAGCTAAATAAGTCACGAACAGTTAACTACATCGAAAAATGATGTTCGCAAACCCATATTTTTTTTAAAAGACCTATCTAATGATACCCCACACTATATGAAAATCGAAAATTAAAAAAAATATTCGCGCGTTTCTAGTAGGGGGAGGTTACCCTTAAAAAAATTTTTTTTGCATGTTTTTATTCTACCACTTTGTTGGCGTGATTAAGGTGTATACTTGTGCCAAATTTCAAGTCTCTAGTACTAATAGTTTTTGCGCGAAACAACGGACGGACAGACAGACAGACAGACAGACAGACAGACAGACGGACATGGCGAAACTATAAGGGTTCCTTGTTTACTACGGAACCCTAAAAAGTAGTAGGTACCTATCAAAATCATACATTTAGTTTACCGTCACGTTAGCTGTATGTACTACTGTATATTTATCCATAACCTGTCCTAGTAGGTAAGGCAAACAGAGTTTATGGGTCGATAGAGGTCACATGGCAAAACAAAATCGTCGACTAGGTACCTATATTATATCTCGATTTGCAAATCATGTTCATATATTATTATCACGTTGCATCGCTGGATGAGTTGGATGACTATCATTTACAAGACAAGTGTTGATTTGATTGAAATTAATCTGCGATGAAGGTCACTAGAGCATCACAGTAATAATAAAAAAATAAATATTGTCTAAAAATTTCCTAAAATGTGCCGGTGATACGAAAAACGTAACTTCACGCCTTTCCCGAAGAGGCAGGCAGATGATAATTGCATGCATCAAGCAAACCAACGTGCAAATAGCGTTATAGTAGGTAATGACTATGATTTATGCCCCATATGATAGGTGGCGAGCCTATTGACACCTAAAGGCACGTTGTCAAACTTCAAACGGTCATCTCACACCGCTAGACTAACCGGGTCGTCTTAATAAAATATAAACACTAACCCCCTTATTCATAAACGTATTTTAGCTAAAGTGTTGCTAATCTCTGCTTTGTCTTTTTCTATCCTGCACATTTGACAATGCAACTGACAAAGACAAAGCATTCTATAGCTAAAACGTATCTAATGTACGTTTTTGAATAAGGGGGATAAAATATAATGTCAAAAACATTAAATATGGTGGCGGTAGAACTTTAAGTGATGTATGGAGGTCGAATGCACCACTGCGTTGAATATGGTCCCTCTTAATTGAATGCATGTTTCAAACCGACATACAAAATCCAAAGGCATACAAACGTATGTCTTAAAAATAATCATGGCAAATTTTTACTGGTGGTAGAGCTCCGTGACGGAGCTCGCGGGCGTAGGCACCACCGCATTACCTAATATACTTGCCGCTAAATGATAGTGTTCAGCACTATCGTGTTCCGGTCAGGTGGTAATGTATGGCCCTGTAATTTCCGGCACAGAGGCGTAACACCTTAGGCCTCAGGAGTGGTAACGCATCTGCATTTTGACCTTGGTCTTTGTGTGGGTGTCTATGTGCTGCAGTCATCACTTAACATCAACGTGAACTGCATGCTTGTTTACCACTTCCATTACATAAAAAAACTACCTAAGTACCTACATTGATTTGCAATACATAAAAGCAATTTTTCTTGAACCTTTCTTTCAACTTTTTGACCAAATGTTTCCATGGTACCTACTTTTAAAAAAAACACATGAAAATAAAATACTTGTAACTAATCGATATACGTGTAACTTATCGATATTTATACTAAAATCAAAAAACAAACATCGTAATTGTAGTCGGTATTTATGAAAAAAAAAGATACTTTCCTACTATTACGCATTGGTTTTACCCTGTATAGTAATGAACTGGCACCTGCCAAACTAATTGAACAAAGCAAAATTCAGATATTTCGTTCTCGAGTTCATAACGCTAGTAGAAAATTGAACCGAGTAAATGGGATGTGGTAACGCGGCGAGCACAAAGAAGACGTTTCCCGCGCCGACTTGTTACCATCTGGGGAAAGTTGCGATTGCTCGTTGTTCGCAACGTCCGCTCTAGGGATGTCCGAAAGTATGATTAAATGGCGTATCGACTTTTTAAATAATAATATCGATAAATATGTAATATATATTTATCGATATTATTATTAATTCTATGAAAATTATTTATATTTATTATATCGATTAGCAATAATACGTAGCGAGTTAAAACGACTTTATATGGGTATGATATAATTGTCGTATTTTTATTTTTCGCAGTATTACATGCGCGTGAATTTAGAAATTAAAGATATTAATTAGTAACTATTTACGTTACGAGACGCTTAGGCGTTCTCCTTTATACCTTAATAGCATAATGGCATCTCCTCACGCCGATGCCATTATGCTATTAAGATTACTCCGATTGCTCGAAGCTCAGAAAAAAACCGGTCAAGTGCATGTCGGGCCACGCGTAGTGTAGGGTTCCGTAGTTACAGAGTAAGAGATGTAATGAAAAAAAAAATTTTAATGGACTTGTTCGAAATTTTCGAGTAAAATGCATTTGGTCGACTTTAACTCGCAAACTTGCAAGGCCAACTTTAGTGTGATAGTTTTCCTTTTAATTTCGTTATATGTAGCTACTATCGCCGTAACGTTTGAATTTCTAACAACAACCGTTTAGTCTGTAGGGGGGGGGGACACTTGAGTCTAACGAAAATTTGCACTTTAAAGCTTAATAAGTCACGAACAGTTAACTACATCGAAAAATGATGTTCGCAAACCCATATTTTTTTTAAAAGACCTATCTAATGACACCCCACACTATATGAAAATCGAAAATAAAAAAAAAATATTCGCGCGTTACAAGGGGAGGTTACCCTAAAAATTTTTTTTCATGTTTTTATTCTACCACTTTGTTGGCGTGATTAGGGTGTATACTTGTGCCAAATTTCAAGTCTCTAGTACTAATAGTTTTTGCGCTAAACCGCGGACGGACAGACAGACAGACAGACAGACGGACATGGCGAAACTATAAGGGTTCCATGTTTACTACGGAACCCTAAAAAATCGACATCTATTTAGGGCAACTCGGAAGCTAAGTGATAAAATGGTTGAAGTGTCTATTGAGAGGGTCTTTCTGAAATCTATCAATTTTTTTGTAAAATGTAAATTAAATGTTATTTTGTACCTATCTAAAATGAATTTTATGTAAGAATCAAAATCAAATAGGTAATTTCTATTTCCTAAATTGCCAATTTATAATAATTAAACGGATAATATAATATCGTGCTCAAACATTTTATCTTCATGTTGTCCAATAAAATCGTAGTGATCTATCGATATTTTTCAAGTAGGTATACTATCCGCCCTACCGCAACCACGAAGCTGGCAACCCGATTATTGTTTAAATGGGAACTATGCAGTTTTATTGTAAACTATTATGAACTAGAATCACTTGTGACCGATATCGACCAATTGTGTGTGTAAAGTAACAATAGAAAACTTGTTTGAAGCTGGGTGTTGCGCTAAAATATGGGGTTCTTCAAAACTGGCGTGTCACAAATTTTCATAAGCAATGGTGAGCACTTTCCACCAGATGGCCCGTCTGCTTGTCTATCCACCTGTTGATAAAAAAAAACTAAAAACCTGAATTATACTATTTTTAGTGGTGGTAGAGCTCCAGTGGTGGAGCTCGCGCGTAGGCACCATCACATTACCTAATCTATTGCTAAATGGTAGTGTTCAGCAGTATCGTGTTCCGGTCAGGTGGTAATGTACGGCCCTGAAATTTCCGGCACAGAGGCATAATACCTTAGACCTCAGGAGTGGTAATGCCTCTACATTGAAACCTTCAGTCTCATGTAGATGTTTATAGGCTACAGTATGACTTACCATCAATGTGAACTGTATGATTGTTTGCTACTTTTATAACATAAATAATATATACGCAAAATCCGAAAAATCCGGGAGTAGATTGGATATTAATATCAAATACCTTTCACCAAAAATTAACTATTACACATACTTAAATGAACAAATTAATATACGATCATTTTACACGTAGTCACAATCATTATTATAATTTGACGGTATATTACAGTAGGTAAGAACATATTTATAGATATTTGCAACACTGTCGATGCACAAAACTGTGTGAGCTTGTGAGTAAACTAAAAACAAAACGTGCTCATGAACCCAGCCAATAAGTTAACGAAGCCCTGACTAAATAAGCAAATAGAAACGGGTAAACAGGAGTTCCCTTTTGAATTTATGGAACAATTGTGTAGTGAAACACAGGTAAAGAAAATTAGAGGCAAACAAGTTTGTAATGTAATTTAAACAAAGGGACAAAGTGACCGCGATCGCGAATAGATGGTTCCCGCAGACAATGCAGTGGCGCGGTCAAGTTCGGCAATTCAAAGCCAGCGGGCCGCGGCGCACTCAGGGTTGCCAGATGACTGAGATACTCCCGGAATTAAATAAATCCAGTAATATTGTTAAAAAAATGGAAACAAAAATTTAGCTACTTGACTATTAAGCTACCATTAAGCCCTATTTGCTTGTAGAGTTTCGGTAGCTTAGTGGTTAAGCGGATAGACTGGTTATCCAGTGGTTGCAGGTTTTATCTCTCAATTCTCCAAAACGATTAAATCTTGTGAGTATATGGTGGCAATGTATGAATGTAAAATTACAGAGATAATAACATTTTTACCAAAAATAAGATCCTTACTAAATGTAAAACTAGATACAATGAAAAAACCGGGCAAGTGCGTTTCAGGCCACGCGCAATATAGAGTTCCGTCGAATGTTACTCATAAACTTTAGAATTACCATATATTTTAACAGGACAATTATGAACTTTTATTTATTTTTCTTATTTTATCATTAATCCAATTATTAATAAATATTGAGAAAAAGCGCTTGGATGTGACAGTTTTCCTTTTAACTACGTTACCAATACCAACATTTCTAGTTTAATTTATTACAAACGGATCCCATAATCGAGAACTGACTGTAGCAAGTCCACAACATTTTCAGACACCTATCCAAAATGGTGCGTGAAAACAAAACACTACGTGTATGGGACTCTATAAAATATATCTTGATGGATTTATTTTAGCACTTTGTCGGCGTGACAATACATGTGAAGTATAACAATATGGTTCATGCCAAATTACAGCGTTATAGTACTAGCTTCTGAGATAAGCTACATACAGACGGACGGACACGGCATAACTTTAAGGGTTGCTTGTGCGCTATGAGACACTAAAAACGATGTTTAAATGTAAAAGACCGTGATAGATGGAGTGAGTCAGAGGAGGCTTTTGTCCAGAAACGGGACAGTTAATGCTATGAAAAAAAATGCTAATGCTTTTCATTTTTTCTATTGTCAAACGACTGAGTTGTACTTAAATTATTCTGGCACCCCTAAGCACAATCCACTGCACGACGACCGACCATTATTGCGCTAGCTCAAAGACCATTATGTTAAACAAATAACATTTAACTGGAATATCTAATGGTACCAGAAAATTGTTTAATCAATTTATAGGCGAAATCTATTTTAATTGTTATCATATTTGGGTCGTTACTGAAAGTTACAAGTTGGCAAGCAGTGAAGTTAAAAAGATAAATTAGGAAGATTATTATAACCAGCAGTTTATATATAATTAAAATTAATAATAATCATGAGAATTATCACCGAGTTCCCACTGTTTGATAACAATAGATTAGCAGCGTGGTTGGGCCTTTCCAACAATAACCCTTTCCGTCAGGCAACCCATCTGCTTATCTATACTTATAATAAAACTGTAGAAGTTCAAATTCTGTACATTGAAAATATTGAAAAAATAAATACCAGGGGATGTTACTAGATCGATACCGAACACAAATATGTGATTAGATTTTTTTTTGTCTGTTTGTCTGTCTGTCTGTTTGTTCAAGCATCACACAAAATCTAAAGGTCCGATTACGATGAAACTTAGTATATTTATACTTTAACCTTTGGCGCACAACACTGGGTACTTTTTATCCCGGATTTTTTTTTTCCGGGATGAAAATGTTAGTCTGTGGGTTTGTGCACGCTAATTTCAGAAATGGCTTATTCGATTTTTAGTTTTTACTAATATATTATGATAAGTTTCACTTAACATTTACTGTTTGTTTCATGTCAATCGGTTCAGAAATAAAAAAGTTACGACAGTTTAAAAAATCATATCGAATATTCTTAAACTATTTTGAATCTATATTTTTTAGGGTTCCGTATCTAAAGGTAAAAACGGACCCTTTTACTCATCCTCCGCTGTCTGCCTGTCTGTCCGTCCATCCGTCTGTCTGTCCCCAGGCTGTATCTCATAAACAGTGACAGCTAGAAAGTTAAAATTTTCACAAATTATGTATTTCTGTTACCGCTATAGCGACAAAATTGAATACTAAAAATAAGAAAATGAAAATATTGAGGGGTCTATACAATAAACGTGTATTTTTTCGTATATTTTTTGCTCGATATCAATAACGGTATCAAGTATACACATTTTCATAGAATTTTTAGGTCTTATGTTTATGTTTTATTACCTTCCAACAAACGAAATTTTTATGGCATTTTTTGTACGTCGTGCACGAGTTTGACTCGCACTTGGCCGGTTTTTCTCTGTTAGTAACATTAAGCATACCGCATAGCAGCGTCCCGGCATAAAACAATCTCCGCTATGATCACCATTCAGCATGCCAAGCGTGGCAAATATGGAGTATTCTTTCCTTATGACGCACAACACTTTTAGGAGCATCTTCGGGAAAGGCTTTGTCCAGCGGAGACGGATGGACGTCTTTCGGATGTGATTATGATGATGGCGATGGTGGTGGTGGTGGTGGCGTTAATGGTGTTGGTGGAATTGGTGGTGTTTGTAGTGGTGGTGGTGGTGGTGGTGGTGGTGGCGTTGGGGTCGTTGGTGGCATAGGTGTTGTTGGTGACTCTGGTAGTTTTGGGGGCGTTGGTGGCATTGGTTGTAGTGGTGGTGGTGGTTTTGGTGGCGTTTGTATCAGTGGTGGCATTGGTGGCGTAGGTGTTTGGTGATGGTGATGGCGTTGATAGCGTTGGTGGCGATTGTAGTGGTGGCGGTGGGGGTGGTGGCATTAGTGGGTAAAAATGCACAACGTTAATATTCTATTTTTCTCTTCTACCGGCTCGTCGTCGTGATTCGTCGCGCGCGCTAGCGCGCGGCGCGGTATAGGATTCGAGGCACGTGCCCCTTTTCCTCGGCATCTTCTGCTCCCATAGTAATGGGAGCGGCGTCTTGTCTGGGTGGCGCAGTGGTAAGCGCCGCGTCGCCGATTAGGGCGCAGCGACGGAGTAGGCGCCTCCCAAGTGTGGTGGTGCCGCGATGACAGCGGTGCCGCGGCGGTTGGTATTGCGGCGGCGGGGGTGCGAAGTGGCGTCGCTGCGGCGGCTTCCGTCGCCCAGCGTCGAGTTTTGGGAAGCCAACAGGGGCGAGCATCCACCACTCCAGTGGCTCCAGTGCCGGCTCTTACAGAGTGCTTATATTATGCATAAATCTATCTTTTATGTTTAAATATTGACTGAAAATTTACAAAAGTTTATAATTTTCTAAAAAAAAATATTATGCATAAAAGTTTAAAATGTCATTTTAGAAAATACGGTTCAGCATAGGATGAATGCGCGTTTAAACACATAATTAGCAATCTTTCGCAATCCTAGCAGCCTGTGTGCTTTTATCCCCGATGGCCATTCGTCTAATATCGTGTACAGAGAAGCATTACTGCAAAATAGATTTTTTTAGCTACCCAAAAGTGTTTATGATCCAAAATTAACCAAAATGTATAACCAAAAGCGCTGCCTAATGTCCCAAAGCCACTATTCCACGCAAACAAAGTTGCGGGCACAGCTAGTTTGTCAATATTTTATAACTTCAACCAGGTTTTATTGCGGAATTAAAACATAAAAAGCCTAAATCTTTCCATGACGTTGGTAAGACAAGCACGTAGAGCGAATTCAACTCATTATTCGTATTTAGACCATAACTGATACAGGACAAGCTGGAGGCTTGAGTCAAATCGTCGCGGGATGTGCCTCGCCAGCGGCGGCGAGGGTCACACCGCACGCCGAGGAAATGTGAAAAGTTTCCAAGTTGGCCGATATCTGCTCCACATCTGGTTGCGGACGTGCCGCGGTGCCAGTTCAGTTACGCCTACGCGATTTTATATTCATTTATCATGCCATTCCATGTTTAGGACAGCTTATTGACTAAACACTTACCTCACTTCAGTGACAGAGTTTGGCTTAATCACCACTGTATTATCTAATCTATGGATCCCTCATTTGGAAATGTGGCGTTGTCATTTCTGATACGTAGGTATATGTACTTAAGCCTTACATGCATTGACCTATTGACCTCTAGATTGAAGATTTCACTTAAATCATCCTAAGTGGAACATAATAATATTTAGCGGCAGATAAAAAAGGTAATGTAGTAAAACAAACATAAAAGCCGGAAATTTAACTCATTATTCGTGTTTGGACCTTAACTAATTCACGACAAGCTGGAGGCTCGAGCCAAATCGTCGCGGGATGAGCCCCGCCAGCGGGGGCGAGGGTCACACCGCACGCCGAGGAAATGTGAAAAGTTTCCAAGTTAGCCGATATCTGCTCCACATCTGGTTGCGGACGTGCCGCGGTGCCAATTCAGCTACGCCTACGCAATTAAATATTCATGCCATTTCATATTTATTGCATCATACTAGACAAAAAGAAAGAATACTGGTGGTACATTTCAGTGATAGAATTCTATCTCAAACACTAATGACTATCGTATGGGGGTTAATTTTTATACAATTACTCGACCCGGCAAACTTTGTATTGCCTCACAATGAAATAATGTGTCAAAGGTTTGATAGATACGGACTATTTGTAAGGAAAAATGAAATTGTGGTTTTTACTATTTCCCTTCAATTTCTTCATAATTATTTTCTTACCTTTTAAACCTTCTCCGGTTACAAAGGTGGCAAACAAGCATGCACTTCACATTGATGTTTAGTGATAACTGCAGTCTATAGACACGAGAGACGAGAGGTCAAAATTCAGATGTGTTGCCATCCCTGAGACATTAATTGGTTACACAAACATTCTCCAGATATATATTTCTTAATTCGCCTAGATTACAAGATAACGTAATGTATACTACCTTATATCAAATGGCAGTAGAACTTAAATAAAAATGTTTCTTTTAATTACTTCCAGTAACCAGATTAAGAGCTAGTCCTTGACCTATACTGAGTACTGACTACTAAAACACATAAGTTTAGGACATGTTGTTTATTACCATTTATAATATCTATTACACAGTTAATAAAGCTGTGACAACACATGAAATAAATCAGTCTACCGAACTAAACAAAGACTAGAGACCAAGTTAATGTTGTACTGGTTGAACCAGTTCTATCAGTAATCCTGACTCAGCTTCAATTTGTCCACCCACCGGACAATTTTCGCAATTGACTTGATTGTTTATTTATGTCGGTATCCTTATTATGCCCAATGCAAGAACTATTCTGTAAAATGGCGCTGAATACGACAAAAGCGTTGGTTGCAAGCTGTTTTTTAAAACAAAGAATCATCATTGAAAAAGTGCCTTTGTTACATTAAGTTTGCTCTGTAATCATGGAATGGACTTCATAAATAGTATATCAAGATGATAACTTTATGTTGTAGTTATGAAACATATTCAGAATATGGAATGATATCACACAAAATCAGAACGAAATAAATAAGTCATCGTGAATCATTCGTGAACTATAAAAAAACAACCCTAATTAGGCATAATTTTTTATAGATATACATATTTAGATTTGACAACATTTCATATTTTAAACCTACATATTTTATTACATTATTCAAAAGTTAATCCAAAACTAGGGCACCCGTGTTTAATTATTTTTCGAAATTTTGTACTTTTCATTCATAATTTCTACTTTGAAAGTTAGTGTATTCTAAACACACGTATGCGCCATATGACGTCACACATACGGCGGAATGGCGATAGAATTACTGCCTTGTGCTGTGACCCTTTAAAAAAATTGTAGATGTCACTGTCTTGTCGTTGTCAGTTTGTCAAACTCGATGTAGGGCTGTTGATCTTTTATTTTAAAAATATCAGTACCAGTGTTCGATATATCGAAAAAAATATCGATATATCAATATAATTTAAAAAAAAATCTTTGACCCTGCGTGTCATCGATTAATCTCTTCCTTGATCCAACTACAAAATTATGTATATAAAAAAGATCGAGAAAATGAAAAGTGCGTAGCTTCTCAAGATATAAAAAAAAAATGTAACGTAACTTCACGCCTGTAATCCCCGAAGGGGTAGGCAGAGGTAAATGAATGCATTCAATCATACATGCAAACACCCACGACTCGCCGGTTACGTTTTGGCCCATGTAACAGGTGGCGAACCTGTTGTCATCTCCGGGCACATTACCAAACTCCGGGTTACTGGGAAACTTCCAGAAAATGGAAAAAACCCAATAGAAGCAGAGATAAAGGATTTTTAAACCGTTATCTCTGATCCCCCTCTGATCTCTGAGTCCCCGACCCGGGAATCGAACCCAGGACCTCCAGCGTAATAGTAGTGGCCTGCTACCACTACGATACTGAGGCAGTTAGAAAAAAAAATGTCGAACGCATAAATCTACATTTTAATTAATTTTTAATATCGACATATCGAAAAAAAATACAATATTACATCAATAACCTGAGGGCTAAGACGTTGTTTAAAATTTGTTTTTTTTTATTATATAAGTTCGTAGCAGCTTTACATAGACTTCGTAGTAGAGATGGCGATTCTTTCTGAAATAAGTCAATACTCGAATCGAAGTGTCCATAATCCATCCACAATTAAATCGACATAAAAAATGGATATTCGATTATCGATCTGTTTTTGATTTGGGCTATGTAATACCAAAGGATCATGGCAAGATTTGTACAAAAAAATAATAAAAAAAGGTACACGGTAAAACAGCATGGAACAAGATTTGTACACAAAAATAATAAAAAAAGGTACACGGTAAAACAGCATGGAAATATTATCTAGTAAACCTAAATAACATTTCCTGACACTTAAAATATATTTAACTCTCCGGAATAAAAAGTTTGAAGTTGAACTTTAGTATGGAGTGCTTCTACTGTTGTTAGGAAAGACGATTTTTATTCCGGTGATTTAAAAATAATTTACATACCAGAAAAGGTTCTTTAGGTTCCCAAGATAATATTTCTAACCCGTTTTACCTTGTACCTTTTTCTAACTTTTTTTGTACAAATCAGTGTATGAAACTTGCCATGATTCTTTAGGAAAACAGAAGACCACAAAAAAGCAACCCAACAGTGTTCAATGCTGGTATAATGCTTCCTATACGCTGGGCGTCGAGACGCTCGACTTCGGGATGCTGGGTGTCGGGACGCTCAGCGTCGGGACGCTCGACGTCGGGACGCTGGGCGTCGGTACGCTGGCCGTCGGGACACTCGGCGTCGGGACGCTGGGCTGACAACGACAAGACAGTGACATCTACAATTTTTTAAAGGGTCACAGCACAAGGCAATAATTCTATCGCCAATCCGCCGTATGTGTGACGTCATATGGCGCATACGTCTTTTTAGAATACACTAACTTTCAAAGTAGAAATTATGAATAAAAAGTACAAAATTTCGAAAAATGGTTAAACACTGGTGCCCTAGTTTTGGATTAACTTTAGAAAATAGTGTAATAAAACATGTAGGTTCAAAATAAGAAATGTTGTCAATTCTAAATATGTATATCTATAAGAAATTATGCCTAATTAGGGTTGTTTTTTTATAATTCACGAATGATTCACGATGAATTATTTATTTCGTTCTGAGTTTGTGTAATATCATTCCATATTCTGAATATGTTTCATAACTACAACATAAAGTTATCATAATATTTAAGAAGTGTAATATACCTAGAATGAATTTTTTCAAATACAATCGTTCAATGTTATCCATCTACAAGTAGCTGATATTATCAGGGTCACATTTATATTATAAATTCGTTTACATTTATATTATACGCAACTTCGTTCGCGTGGAATAGTGGCTTTGGGCAGCATTTTTGGACAAAAAGTTATATTTCGGTTAATTTTGGATCATACAAAAAAAACACGCTGGGCGTCGAGACGCTCGACGTCGGGACGCTGGGCTTCGGGACGCTGGGCGTCGGGACGCTGGGCGTCGGGACGCTGGGCGTCGGGACGCTGGGCGTCGGGACGCTGGGCGTCGGAACGCTGGGCGTCGGAACGCTGGGCGTCGGGACTCTGGGCGTCGAGACGCTCGACGTCGTGTTGCTGGGCGTCGAGTCTTTGGGCGTCGGGACGCTGGGCGTCGGGATGTTCGACGTCGGGACGCTGGGCGTCGGGATGCTGGGCGTCGGGACGCTGGGCGTCGGGACGCTGGGCTTCGGGACGCTGGGCGTCGGGACTCTGGGCGTCAAGACGCTCGACGTCGGGACGCTGGGCGTCGAGACGCTCGACGTCGGGACGCTGGGCGTCGGGACGCTGGGCGTCGAGAAGCTTGACGTCCGGACGCTGGGCGTCGGGATGCTGGGCGTCGGGACGCTGGGCGTCGGGATGCTGGGCGTCGGGACGCTGGGCGTCGAGACGCTCGACTTCGGGACGCAGGGCGTCGGGACGCTCGGCGTCGGGACGCTGGGCGTCGGGACGCTCGCCGTCGGGCCGCTCGGCGTCGGGATGCTCGGCGTCGGGTCGCTCGGCGTCGGGACGCTGAGCGTCGGGACGCTGGGCTTCGGGACGCTGGGCGTCGGGACACTGGGCGTCAAGACGCTCGACGTCAAGACGCTCGACGTCGGGACACTGGGCGTCGGGATGCTGGGCGTCGGGACGCTGGGCGTCGGGATGCTGGGCGTCGGGACGCTGGGCGTCGAGACGCTCGACTTCGGGACGCAGGGCGTCGGGACGCTCAGCGTCGGGACGCTCGGCGTCGGGACGCTCGGCGTCGGGACGCTCGGCGTCGGGACGCTCGGCGTCGGGACGCTCGGCGTCGGGACGCTCGGCGTCGGGACGCTCGGCGTCGGGACGCTGGGCGTCGGGACGCTGGTCGTCAGGACGCTGGGCGTCGAGACGCTCGACGTCGTGTTGCTGGGCGTCGAGTCTTTGGGCGTCGGGATGCTGGGCGTCGGGATGTTCGACGTCGAAGCGCTGGTCGTCGGGACGCTGGGCGTCGGGATGCTGGGCTACGGGACGCTGGGCGTCGGGGCGCTGGGCGTCGGGACGCTAAGCGTCGGGAAGCTGGGCGTCGGGGCGCTGGGCGTCAGGACGCTGGACTTCGAGACGCTCGACATCGGGACGCTGGGCGTCGGGACGCTAAGCGTCGGGATGCTGGGCGTCGGGACGCTGGGCGTCGGGACGCTGGGCGTCGGGACGCTGGGCGTCGTGACGCTGGGCGTCGGGACGCTGGGCGTCGGGACGCTGGGCGTTGGAACGCTGGACGTCGGGACGCTCGACGTCGGGACGCTGGGCGTCGGGACGCTGGTCGTCAGGACGCTGGGCGTCGAGATGTTCGACGTCGAAGCGCTGGTCGTCGGGACGCTGGGCGTCGGGATGCTGGGCTACGGGACGCTGGGCGTCGGGGCGCTGGGCGTCAGGACGCTGGACGTCGAGACGCTCGACGTCGGGACTCTGGGCGTCGGGACGCTGGGCGTCGGGACGCTAAGCGTCGGGAAGCTGGGCGTCGGGAAGCTTGGCGTCGGGGCGCTGGGCGTCAGGACGCTGGACTTCGAGACGCTCGACGTCGGGACGCTGGGCGTCGGGACGCTGGGCGTCGGGATGCTGGGTGTCGGGACGCTGGGCGTCGGGACTGGACTGGTAGCGGAGTTCTTCTCAGTAGTGACTGTACTTGGAACTCTGCTAAGTGAATAACATTGATCTTGACGAATAAGTTTTTCTTTTTCTTCATTTATTATCATTGAAGGAATTGAAAAATTTTATGATTATTATGTTTTAACCAACCAAATAGTTTAAATTTTAATTTTTAATTTACTATTAATATATGATTTTGCTTTTACTATATGTAATGGTTATTCGCTCTAGGTAGTTTATGATTTATTGACGTTTTGAAAGTATCTGTAAAGATCTATTCGAAATAAAAATATTTTCTATTTCTATTTCTATTTCTACTGGTTGACCCTGCAAACTTCGTATTGGCTCAGAATGAAATAACGTGTCAAAGGTTCGATAAATATTGTATGGGAAAATGAAATTGTTTTTGAAATTATACCTCTTCAATTTCTTCATATTTTCTTACCTTTTAAACCCAATCGGTACAGCCGTTCTCGAGTTTTAGCGAGACTAACGAACAGCAATTGATTTTTATATATATAGATAGATATAGGATAAGATACATTTTTGAAGCAGGCAGTTCACATGGATAGTGTGCAAAAACTTCATATAAACATCTCGACACAACTAACTTGATTCCGTGCCATAAACATTCTGTACCTATTATCAAATGACTTATTTCGCTTGATCTTTTTCCAAGGTTGCAGGTTCTTTTTCATGAATTATTTCAGATGTGTTCGACGTTAATCGTGTATACGTCAGTAGGACAAGTATATTAGGTAATGTGGTGGTGCCTACGCCCGCGAGCTTCATCACTGGAGCTCTACCACCAGTAAAAAACAAATCTAAATATATAAAAAATTGTAAATATTTTGAAGTTTCTCATAAAACTAAAAACAGTAAAAGAGGCGAAAATAAAGCTTTCGTTTTTATCTGGGCAGGGGGGAGGGTAGTAAGATTCGATTCGCGTGGGCTAAACAGATTTATTTTCGCACTGCCACCCGCGGTTTTCACTTCATCTAATTCGGCGTTTATAGCGAGAATAGTGCGGCTAGAGTCATAAAATGCCCTATAAAAATGCTCTCTCGCGTCCATACTTCAACGCCGTTTACGACTTCACTTCCCGATTTGCCGCATCAGTAATGTAGTTAGCGGAAAAAAGACCTTCAAATTCCTCATTGTTTGAATCAATAAATTGAATGGAATACAAAGCAACCATTATTTCATAGCAATAAAATCCACTCTCGATAATTTATAGAAGATAATTCGCCCGTGAATGCTCCCGAAGGTACCGACTCACGACACGACTCCATACCGGGGAGAGCTAACCTCGTTCCTCGAATAGGACGCGCGCCGAATAGATTTTGCAAGCTAGCAATGGCTCGGTAATTCATTACCCGCAACCGACGCGCGGCGACTGATCATTTGCGTGGCACGCCACCTAAAGAAAGAAAAGAAAGAAAAACTCTTTATTGATGCAGTCGAGAGACACACATACGAGACAAAAGAAATATTTGACAAAATAACAAGAAAAAAAAACTTAACTAGGTGTAAGTAGAAACTTACGTTACATTTAAATAATTGTTATATAATATTTAAAAAAAACCCACCTCGTGATTACGGATCTTCAATAGAAGACTAGAAGCACATCAGCACAATGATTGCGACCTGTAAACTCACGTACCAATTGCGGACACCGCTATGAATTATTGGTTTTGTAAATACGTGTTTAGGTATTTTTGACTCGTGAAAATCGATCTTTAACGGCATGAAATTAGCAGAAATAGTTATTCACGTGTTATGAAAAAAAATTGCAGCCTCTAAACATTTATTAAAAAATAGAGGTTGCAAATGTTGCAATGTGTTGCATTTGTGTTGTCCTTTCTCATGTCTATTATGATCAGAACATAATCATCTGACGACAGGACCAGGACGGTATTGCAGTCAATGAGGTAGAGCCCTCAACTTGGACCACTGTTAGGTCCAAGTGATGTTATGTGAAAATAATCAATTTCATAATCATTATTAAATTGATCAATAGATTTTTACTAGCGGTAAATGTTACAGAAGTGAAAAATGAGCTCGACATTGATAAATAATATATTTGCCGCCAAATGGAATTGCTCACTGCTACTGGATTCCAGTTAGCACCGCTATTACAAGCGCACGACATGACTTACAACAGACGTACTTCTAGATAGTCATTTTTAGAAAAGAAAGGCATCTCAACTCTTTTTTATTTTATTCAAACAAGACTATAAGTCAAAGACTACAAGCTCTAAACGTACAAGCCCTAACTCCACAAACTCTACACTTTAGTCAAAATGTATGAAAAAGTGGTCAGATCTTATGTTCAGCCAAGATTCTTAATATATGCGTCCTAACTTTACCAAACCTAACTTCACATTCTCCACATTCTAGTTAAAACGTGTGACTTGGCCCTTTCGTTACTCTGGAAATAAGATAACTATCTACGAATGCCTTTGAAATCTACGTGACGGTAGCTAAACAGCAAAGCCACTTTTTTAACTAGAATGTAAAGTATGTAAAGTTAGGTTTGGTAAAGTTAGGGCGCATATTTCAAGAATCTTGGCTCTACATGAGATCTGATAACTTTTTTAGTGGTCCTATTATATTTTTCGCAATCGCTTTCATCGTGATATTAGTAACGAGGAATGATGATATACAAATGCAATCACGTGGGTACACAACGAAATTCCAAAGTGTCTATACAATTTTTAAAGTTGCCCTCGATTAGCCCATTATGCCATCATCTGATCCCAATTTGGTGGCAATCGAATGTCGACATTATCAAAGTCCAAGAGTGGCGCAAATGCTGAAATCAGTGAATACACAAGACGCCTTAAACATTCCAGTAGTGATCTGCTCTGCAATTAAGTGACCAAAACAGTAACTGAGGCAATTCAAGATAGAAATAACATTAAAACTGTTACGAAAACACCAAACCAGACATCTCAATTTTTCATTGAATTCAGCGACCTAATTAATCAATCAGTCGTTGTCACTACAACAATACAATGAGTTTCCCGTTTAATTCCCAAAATTGATGCTCTGATTTCGACGATTCAATACAATTTATCAATTAATCAGTCATGTACATTATTTTTAACTATGACTTTGTGAAGCGTATCAACTTGATCTGGACAAATCATCCATTCAGAATTAAGGCGAAGCTTCTTTTTGGAATCACAGATGTGATTACCTACCTGTAATATTTTACCATATAGGTAATAATAAAATATCCTTATAACTGCATGCCTATTGGCTTAAGTAAATAACAGATAGATGCTACATCAACGCAAGTAATATTTTTGGAAAATAGTCTCCAACGTTTACTTTTGTGTAAATGTTATGTAGGTGGGTAAGTCAATATTGGCCCGAAATTTGTGTTTTCGGTTGAGCCGAACTTGAATATAATTTCTAAAACGTACCTATCTAGTTGTGAAAACCTTGATACAAAACTTGAGGTAAGATTTGTGAATCACGTTTGATAAAAAAATCGATATATTCTCTATCTAGTCCCACAAATTACGTAGGCATAAATTGTCATTTCATCTGAATAGACGGACTGAACAGAACAGAGAATATGTATTCTCTGCTACTGTATAGTTATACTAATTATTTGCCTAACACGCTTGTTGGCATATGAAACCACCACTGCAGAGCACGGAAGGTTCTAATCACGAAAATATAAATAATATTATATTATCTATAGATTTCTGTAGTTCCAATACATCCTCTATTATTAGTTTAATCCAAAATTTCCGTCATCAACAACCGTCGACGGCTGCCGTTGACAGGTTTGTCGACGCTTTGACGGCTGCTATCGCATGCGATGCTCATGCGAAGGATAGAATCAGGAAATACTCCATTATTATGGTCGCACAATATACCTATTTATTACATTTTTAAAAACAAATTAATTTAAAACTGCTTAAAAATATACGTGAATATGTACGAATGGATACAAAATGGATAAAAAAATCCATACATACATGAACAATAATACGTTATTACTACATATTAACTACACCTCAGTTACCTCTTCTTTCAACTCTTATCGCTCTCTTCATACAAGTATGTCGATTTCGTTACTATTATATTTATAAGACGTAAGAGAAAACGACACTAATAATAAAAAAGGTAAAGAAACTTTTATTATAACGCGTTATCGAGTTAAATAAATTTTATTTGAATGTCATAAAAAAATATTTGTACCTACGTAATCACAAAATACTTTAGGTACTCTGTTGGTAACTTGTTTGAGAAACTAAAATGTTAAAATTAAATTAGCTGTTCATAATTTTCATGGAGTCGGTTTTTCGTGACGGTGTGCGCGCGCTTCGTAAAAGTTTACTCTCATTTTCCCCTAACGTACCAAAAGAAGTATAACATCAAACCTCCAAGAGCTACCTGATTCTGATGATAGCATAAAAAACGATATGTAAGTGTAATATCGGTGCATGTAAATGACATATCGATTGGTGGCGCAGCGCAATCAGTCACACACATCCCACGCTTTTCCGGCCGCCGCTGCCAGTCGCGACTATATTTTTCATCCCCTGACATCCGCTGTGTTAGCGTCAGCGGACTTGGCAAATTTATGCCGGTGCAACTCATGCGAGAGATAGAAACAGAAGATACTCTATTATTATTGTCGCATTTGTCAGAATAGTTAAATTAAAGACGAAATATTTCGAATTTAATTTAACTATTCATTTTGCCCCAAAATGTACATGATATAATTATTCGGATGCGCCTTATGAACTTAGGTAGGTTATTTTATAACGTAAACTAATTAATTAAGTAAAGTCTTTCCTTTCTAAATGGTTGATTATTGAGATTTTGTTCAGGATTTCTCATATAAAATACTGTTACAAATTTTTCTATTCAAGAAAAGAAGAAAATAATAAAATTGTCAACCGCTTTCGTGACCGTCAATTTGTGCGTCGTTTAAACTAGACATCAACAAAATGTTTCGTCATTCACCGTCAAAAGCGTATGTGTTGATGTTGATAATTGCTTAAAACTCAAAGTAAACGTTACATTTTTGCATCCATTGTCATCACTCGTATAAACTATTTAACGTAAACGATAAATGGCAATTTACCATCTCGATGATGCATCAAAAGTATGGTTTTCTGATACTGAGCCTGTATGAATGAAAACAAGTAGAGCATGTAAATGAAAAATCGATTAGTATAGAGCTTGTACAGTACAATCAGTTGCATTGAGATAGAGCAAGCTCCTCCAACAGCCCACCGTCGCAATGACTATATTTTTCTTCCCTTCGTAGCGCATTCGCTAAATTTATGCCGGTGCAACCCATGGAAACAGGAGGTAGTCTAATAGACGGGTACTACGTCTGAACGGACCAAAAAGAATGGACCGTAGTCCATTCGGCCGTAATCAAAATACGTCTACGTCCCAACGGCCCGGTCATAAAATAATTTAAAAGTACAGTCGTATGGTTTATAAATTTTCACTACAAAATATTTACATATTTAAAGTAAGTTAATCTAATAGTTGTAATCTAAGTACACAAAATCGTTAACATCTTCGTTTCTAGTTGGCACGACTTCACCTACTCAACAGTGATCCTTTCTTATCAACCAATCACAAGCAGGCAGTTTATCTGTAACGTCAGAGGAGTGGCGAAAAGATAGTTCATAATAATATGCAATCTGTGTTTTTTAAGGTTCCGGAGTAAACAAGGACCCTTATAATTTCGCCATGTATGTCTGTCTGTCTGTCCGTCTGTCTGCGGTTTAGCGCAAAAACTATTGTTACTAGAGACTTGAAAGGATCATGGCAAGATTTGTACAGAAAAAATGAAAAAAAGGTACACGGTAAATAAACATGGAAATATTATCCAGTGTACCTAAACAACATTTCCTGATACTTAAAATATTTTTAACTCTCCGGAATAAAAAGTTAGAAATTGAACTTTAGTATGGAGTGCTTCTACTGTTGTAAGGAAAAACGATTTTTATTCCGGTGATTTAAAAATATTTTAAATGCCAGAAATTGTTCTTTAGATTCCCTTGATAACATTTATAATACGTTTTACCTTGTACCTTTTTCTAACTTTTTTTGTACAAATCAATGTATGAAACTTGCCATGATTCTTTGGCACAAGTGTACACCTTAATCACGCCGACAAAGTAGTATAATAAAAACATGAAAAATAAAATTATATAAGGATTTTTTTTTTATTTTTCTTTAGACTGTGGGATATCGTTGAATAAACCTTTCAAAAATGTTAGGGGTGTGCTTACATCATTTTTGGATTTAGTGAACGGTTCGTGACTTATTAAGCTTTAAAGTGCCAATTTGTCAAGTGTCTCTCCCCCTCTACCAATTAAATGGTTGTTGTTAGAAATTCAAACGTTGCGGCAATAGTAGCTCCATATAACGAAATTAAAAGGTAAATTATCACACCTAAGTTGGCTTTACAAGTTCGCGAGTAATAATAGTCCACCAAATATAATACTCGAAAGTTTTGAACAACTCCATAGAAAATATTTATATATTTTTTCATTACAATAATAAATTGTACTATTTATTTTTTGCAATAATACATGCGAGTGAATTTTAGAAATTAAAGAAAAAAAACGGAAAGAAAAATTTGATTTCGGGCAGGAATCGAACCTGTGACCTCAGGATAACCAGTCCAGCCGCTTTACCACTAAGCTACCGAAGTCTCACCGCTTTACCACTAAGCTACCCGTTCGGAAGCCAATTTTGCTTTAATTTCTACATTAATCAAACCTAAAAATTACGGAACACTACACTGCGCGTGGCCCAACACGCACTTGACCGGGGTTTTTTTGTCAATATGTTTAAGTGGTTGATTATTTTAAAATATGTATATATATATATGTATCTTCACGCCAGGTCCCTAACGGGGAAGGCAGAGAGTGTAAAAATTACGGAACACTACACTGCGCGTGGCCCAACACGCACTTGACCGGGGTTTTTTTGTCAATATGTTTAAGTGGTTGATTATTTTAAAATATGTATATATATATATGTATCTTCACGCCAGGTCCCTAACGGGGAAGGCAGAGAGTGTAAAGCATTGTTTTATAAAGGAAATAATACAAATTTAAGAAAAAAAATAAGACTTAAGTATTTCAATTTATAACTTTTGCACTCGAATGTACTCCATGTATACATTTGTTAACAATATTTTATGACCGTTCCGTTGAAACGTAGACGATTTTTGATTACGGCCGAATGGACTACGGTCCATTCTTTTTGGTCCGTTCAGACGTAGTAATTATTATTGTCGCTCGTTATTCTTGCACAGTTGGATTAATTCGATTTTATACTACTACTTATAGAACATGTGCTGTGTAGATATTATACACAAAAGGTATCAAAATCAAATCAAAAATTCATTAAATCACTTGGAAATAAACCGTAACACCTCCACTGCTGGAGTGAAGGGTGTCATCGCCAGCATCGCATGCAGATGGTCAATTTCCATTGCATATTTAGGCCCCACGTACTAGATAGCCGGGCTGCGGCAGCCATGTTACGACAGCCTGCCTGCCAGCCAGCCATGACTCCCACTTATTCGGCTACAAGTGAAATAAGAGTTCGTAACGGCTGCCTAATGTGCGCAGGGCCTTAGTGAATAACCCAAATCATTTAGCACCTAAGATAATCAGATCTCTAGGGACGTAGATAGTAGACATAGACACTACTTTTCAACCACGGGCTCCGTTGATAGACCACTCTACCACCGGTAAATCATGCATATTTTTTTTCATGCAATGCTTAGTCGATTCCTTATGCCAAGATGAGAGTGATTCAATTTTATTATAACCGAATGTTATGGCTCACCCCTGTTATTACTGGCGTAAGTAGCAGTGAAATTTTTAACATCAGGAACAACAATGCAATCACATTTATTTATTTATATTAATATCTATGGGGTGCAGTAATTTAACGTGGTCTGCATGTTTGCTTATTTCATTCAGGGACACCGTCCGTTAGAAAGCTTATATCTGCGACGATAATTTACCATCAACACAGACAACATAACTGTTTCCGCTTTCAAATTAAAGCGGACTTGGCTTTTCCTAAAATTATTGTGTTAGGTTTCGGCTAAGGGCGTGTTTAAAGATAAGATTAAGCGAATAAGGTTTAAATTAGCAAAACCAGTTTAATTGTTTATGCAAAATATAGTTCACATTGGTAAGTCGTGCTGGATTAAGACTTCTTGATGCCCTAAGTAATCTACGCCTGTGTTTCGTCTTTACCATGATTAATTTAGATTTACCATGATTAATTTAGATTTAACATGATTAATTTAGATTTAACATGATTAATGATGACGAAAAAATTAAAATTCTGACCATTATTGTTAAATTAGGCTGTTTTTCGTAGTATACGAAGCAGGGTAATTCCATTTGTTTTGCGTTTATACCCAGTGTGGGGGAGGGGGGGTGTCTGTAGGCCATACAAATATTTGTCCCGGTGCGGGGATCGAACCCGCGACCCTTCGAATCAAACGATGGTTTCACACCGCTGGACTAACCGGGTCGTCGAATATTGTCAGTATTTTTCGTCGATTTATTGATTGATTTGGCTCATACATTATTTTATGACGGATTCAAATACGACCGAGGAACTCTCCGCTTATCCATAATCGATCAATTAAAGCTTTTATTACCATCACTTAGGTTGCCCGTGTGATCAAGCGAATAGTTCCCTGATATGTATTATAATCAACATGTTCGTTTTCTTTAGACTGTGGTATATACGTGTACCAAATGTCAGCTCAATAGTATTTAAGAAGTTTTGACTGTACTGTGACAGGTGCGACGGCCAGACAGACGCACGAGTGATCCTATAAGGGTAGGTACCATTTCTTCCTTTCGAGGTATGAAAACATAAAAATAGTATTAAACACTTAAGTCATCCTATACATTTAAATCTTGACGATTGGATTTGGTAGAATGGCTAAATCAATATAACAGTCATTGCTCCAATTTGTGTTTATCCTCAAATAAACACAAACTGTACACACCCTCTAATACATCCTCAGTGAAATTACCAATTCCCTCTCATGTCGATTCTACAATATTTGTATAGGTACCTATTTAAATTAATTAATTCGGCAGAGCGTCATTTAGCCACGTATTTGTGCGTATTGTTATTTCTATATTCATAAAGATTTAGGACGGCCTACATGTTTTCCATGCGCAATAGGTATGGAAAATATAAAAATTTATGGAAAAATCTACCTTTTATGACCTACTGTATTACGTGATAATAAAGTACTCCTATTCACAGGGCACCTTAAAAAAATGAACTGTTCTTGTATACTTACGTGGTATTTGTAGAAGAGATTATTGTAGATCCAACATTTTTTTGTCCAACAAACCTAATTCTGGGTTTTTTTCAGTTGTTTGGTTTTAGGCTATATTTAGATGATCTTAAAACCTACTTGCATTTCACTCCACGCGATCTGCTAGGCCAGTCGGAGAGGAATTTGAATAATATACACGCATAATTTAAAAGTTTAAGACCAAAAATATTTCGCAACCTTTCTCTACGCAAATTACTGTATTTCAGCAATTTTGGAAAAATATTAATTATATTCATGATAATTTTGGATTATAATAATATTTTATCGAAATTTAAAAAAGGTCAGAGCCAACAAATTTGCGGACGCCAGGTGGCGCTGAAATCGTACACAGCCGATGGACGCCACTGAGAAAATGTGAAGATCCACAAAGGTAAATAAGTGGTAACTCAGGATAGGTTATGTACATCGAATTCTAAATAATAAGGTTATGTGCTAGAGTGAAGTTTTATCTTTATCAACCAACGCAAAAATGTATAGCATTATTTTAATAATGTTAATAATTTTGTAAGGAATTATTCAAATGTTACATTTGAAGCACAGAATTTGATAAATTTCGTACAAGGTAAAACGTTTCGCTGGCGGACCGACCTACGTACGTAAATGAAAGGAATTTTTATTCCGAATTTTTGAAGTTCCCGTGGGAATCAACACTTTTGTGACGCTTGGTATTTTGAAACAATTTGGAGGGAATCTGAAATTACGCGGTCCAAGCCAGTGTGGCCGCAGGCATTAGGCTCACAACGTTGGTATAAAAGTAATATAGATGGGATTGTAATTGAATTTAGATGTTTTACTAATCCTCAATAAAATTTAGTAAAAATATGTCATCGAAGAAGCTGCCACAGCCCTTTGAGATAGGACAAAATAATGTTTGGAGAAATATTTTCTCATTGATAGATCCACAAAAGAGTCCTCTATCAATTATATCTTCCAAAAAATGAAGCTGAAAATCGTGCCGTTATCCTCGTACGTATAATCCGGTGCCTTAACTTGATTTTTTTTAATACGGTGTCTCACACGGATATTTTACTGACTTTTTTCTCACTTGTTTTATACTAGTCTACTTCACCCCACCGGGCAATCGACGAGCGCAGAAGGCGCTCCAGCCTAAAGGTCAGGTACTCTTCGAAACAATTTTGTACGTTGCGTTAAAAATAACCGTCGTAGTCCAGTAGTATTATCACGGTTATTACTATCTATATCTTATTACGAGATAGTATCGAGTATGATATAAATGTACTTGACTTAGGGATGCAAATGATATTCAGTTCAGTTCAGGAACATGTATATTCGATTTAATAATATTGATGTGTTGCTAACCATCACTGATGTTATTTTCAACGATAATCAAAACATCACAATGTTTTTGGTGATATGCTTCGATTTATACCACCACATATATTACCACCGCTGCCGCCGCTTACATTGTACACCTACCTATATGATTTAAATTAATTTAGGTAGCTACCTATACAACGTGTAACAGGATTAAATGTACAACCCGAAACTAGTTTGGTCAGAATCGATGACTGAATCGATTCTAGGCATTTTTAATATAGGTAATATTTTATCCCAAAATTAATTAGAATTCAGTAAATTATGGTCACCCATTTGGTGAACAGTTAAAACAAACGAAAATGACACTAACGTCTATCCAAAATAAAATGCTAGTCTCAAAAAGTTCATTAAAACTCGTTGAGACGTGCACTTTTTTATAGATAATAATTTAAGAAATAAAATAATGAAAATCAATCTAACTAGCGAGTGCTAGTATGCGTAGGGTGTGCATACTGTTCGTACAAATTGAGGACAACTTATTTCTTATAATTTCGTAACTTCACGCCTGTAATCCCCGAACGGGTAGGCAGAGGTAAATGCACGCATTCATGCAAACACCCACGATTCGCCGGTTACGTTTTTGGCCCATGTAACAGGTGGGGAGCCTGTTGACATCTCCGGGCACATTACCAAACTTCGAGGTTCTGGAAAATTTCCAGAAAATGGAAAAATCCCAATAGAACCAGAGATAAAGGTCTTTACACCATTATCTCTGATAACCCCCTACCCGGGAATCGAACCCAGGACCTCAGCGTAGTAGTAGTGGCCTGCTACCACTAGGCTACCGAGGCAGTTTCTTATAAAAAATATGAAATACATAAACATGTAATTTCAGTTCATGCATTATGATTATAACACAATTTTATGATTGGGGTGTTAGAGAGTGTGCATTATTCCCGTTACATGTTGTATATTACAGATTTGTACAATTAGAAATCTAACCGCTTTTCCAAAAACACTCAAACATAGCTTTAATTACCACCGTATAAGGTGCCTGTCAATGATGTTATAATATATGTTACAAGCTCATTGGTGCCTGTGTTATCATGCGATCAGTTCCCTGATAGTACATACAATTTAAATGATTTTAAACTAATCGCCTTAAATATATTTATGACTTCATTTCTTTTACAGACCCATTTTAAGTACATATACTCAGTAGAAACTTATCTGGGCGGTCTGGGTGTTTATGTGTGTGTTGTATGTGTACAACGGCATCTACGACAAAGGTTTATATAACACCTAATGTGGAGCTGTGAGAGTAAGCGTATTTTATTTATTTATTTATTTATCTATATTCTGCCATTTTTGCTAGAAATATAAATAATATAAATAAACAGTGATATTTCTGTACAATGAAGTGACACATTTGTTTAACGATATATCAAAATAGTTTAACGACGTTGCTATCCCTAGCCTCACTGCAAAATGCAGACCATAACTGCGATTTGTAACGTGACCGTTATACTGAACACTGCAATAGGTACACCATTTAACCAAACAATCGGCTATTTGGCTATCAGCTTTATTCTGGTCTATTGCTATTAACCGAAACTAACTTTGCGTCGTGGAAATAGATCTGAGAGCTAATCAATCATTTTTAATGGCAAATAGAACAAAGTAGAAATAGAGAAATAGAAATAGAAAATATTTTTATTTCGAATAGATCTTTACAGATACTTTCAAAACGTCAAGAAATATAAAATACCTAGAGTGAATAACCATTACATAAAGTAAAGCAAAATCATATATCAATAGTAAATTAAAAATTAGAATTTAAACTACTTAGTTAAAACATAATAATCACAAAATTTTTCAATTCCTTCAATGATGATAAATGAAGAAAAAGAAAAACTTATTCGTCAAGATCAAAGTTATTCACTTAGCAGAGTTCCAAGTGCAGTCACTACTGAGAAGAACTCCGCTACCCAACAAACTCAGTCAGAGCTCTTTTAAATGAGAGCTTAAATCTAGTACAAATTATCGTGAAAAATCAAATAATGTGAACGTCCATAGCATAGATACAAATAAATGTAGCTCCTGCAAACCAGAACGGATCAGTCCCCACCAACAGCACCCATTCACGAGTATGACGCATGTGACAGCCATTGCCCTCCTCGACCATTTTAGAGGGACTTCCCTCTAAAATGGTCAAATATATATAATAAATGGTGGAGCAAAGTAGAAGTAGAAGAAAAAAAGAAGTAGAAGAAAAAAAGTAGATCTCTCTTGTTTGAATTTCTATGGTATTTTTTATTTTCAACATTCATAAATTCATTAAACATTAAGCTGTAGGTTACGGTAGCGTTTAAAAATACTAGGTACAGTAAAACCCGGGTAAGTGTTACTTGAAGGGATTACTTTTTATTACTTATACGAGGCTTTTCACTTTTCATATAGGTACCCAGTTTCCCAAATAATCATACGTTTACTACAGTTGTATTTTTTAAAAGAATCCCACTCTAAGACGGGAGAGAATTATTCGTATATTATATTGTCCAAGCATTGTCTAATAAATTTTCTCACTTATAAGTAAGGACTATTTGGTTTTGGCTATTTTGACTACGTACAAAGTTTAGACTGAGAGCGCTCTCAGCGCTGGCCGATTGCTCCGTGAAGTAGATTAAGACAAAGACAGCAACAAAGTTCCAATTATAGAGATAAACATCAAAAAGTCCAAGATATCAAGTATTAGTCTCAGAGATTTGAAAATTCCTAGTAACAGGGATATTAGAGATCTCTCATTTATCCAAAGCCCACTCATCTAAGTTGCACTGTGTTTAATATTTCAGTATATCAAACGTATGATTTAACAAGAGTTTGGGCCATTTAATTATAGTGTTTATCGCTATACTAATATGGTAAATTGTTTATGAAATATATAATGCCATCATTACTGAATAATTAATTATTATAAAAAATGACTTCATGCTGTAACATCCAATGAGCACCAAAATACTTATTTTCCGCTCTAATGGCTTAAAAACAAACATTGACGTATATCTAAATATAGCTTAAATTTATATTTATTGATGCAAAGTAATTTTACGCAACGCTTGTGTTTTATTATCACCACCATTGTAATGCTACAAGCAAAAACTGCTCGTCCTAAGCAGATTTCGTTATGTCCAAAACAAATCTATTGAATGTTCAAACATATGTACTACTCTATGAATTCGTTTATGGTTTTCACGGGTCGTTAATGTATACAAACATAACAATTCGGGGAAAGCCGATAGGTACCGTTATGGTGTGAGTGATTTGGAAGTTGAAAAAAATATTCTGTTCTGAGTTGGCTCTTAACCAACTACGTAAATATTAGGTATCTTGTTATTTGCGTTTGGAGCCGGTTTCTGTGTGTTTAGATATTTGTAGTCTACTAGTGTAGTTTTCGGTTTTTGGGCTTGGAACTCAGGTTTTCTTTTTTTTTGTAAGTAACAAAAAGTGTAATCTTAATTTGAGGATGAAACACTGAGTTCATTAAAGAGAAAAAAAAGAACATTGTAATTATGATAATAAACATAATTGTTTTGTGACTAAAACATGAGTTATTATTCAATTTGACTTTAGCAGACGCACTTGGAATGATACACGATATGCCTTGTCTATCTTTCTGCAATATGTTAATAATATGTATTTATGTCTTTTACTTATCTTGAAGTAAGATTCTACATTGTCCCTTCAAAAAATATTTAAAAGCACCATATACCTACCAACAAATTTTATTTTGTAACTCTCTCACACTTTTCAGTTTTATTTTTAGGTGTCTTACTGTTACGTGGCCTATTTCACAAGATTTAAGTCATCTTTAACATTCAAACTGAACAGCAATAAACTTTATAGCTTCCAATTAAAATAAAGATTCGAGCTTCGTTGCAATGCATTCGTTAACATATTTTGTGTAAATCAAGCTTAGAGATTGTGAAGCTTTCAATTTAGACAATAATGTGAACTTTTACATTTTCATTATTTTAGATACGCTCAAAATAACAGGTCAACTTGCGCAGTATAATTTAAACGAATTGGCTGTTTTGAAATTTGATGTGTGGCAGTGAATCAGATTTTTTTTATTTCCAGATTGGTCTGTGACTTTGTAGTACCTACATATATCGACAACGAGTAGGTAATTAGTCAATTACTCATATCGAAAATTACGGTAAACACTAGATCGACAGCTTGGGACCCCCTTACGATCCACTACATAATTTCGTAAGAAAATAAACAGGTTCGAAACAGTAAAAGAAAAACCGGTTAAGTGCGTGTCGGGTCAAGTTGTGTAGATGTCTATAGGCTGCAGTCATCACTTAACATCCATATAAACTGCAAGCTTGATGGCCACTTTCGTACGATAAAAAAACCTGACATAGAGTAGGATGGTTAAATAAATAATCTGCGCTAGGATAATATTTCGTTTTATTCATGAGAATTATTATTAACTATCTATTAGATACGCAAGACAGGCCTCGAATTAGATGATAGCACCGGTTCATGGCGGCTTCACTGAATGTCAGGTTATGCAAAACTACGGAAATGTCAGGCGAGGATTGATCAAGATGCGGCGAAGTATTGAGATGAGTTCAACATTCTGTAAAACCATATTGATCTTACCACAGCTCATTGGATCTTACACATAGCTTCAAACTTCAAGCCTGATTTGTATGCTGAGTTGTTTATGTACACACATGTATTCATGCATAAATATTACATTATTATTATATTTACGTAAACACGACTCGAAAACTAGGAGTGTTTTTAGCCCCATGTACTCGTAATATGGACATAAATAGATGATCAAATTGACGTACCTAATAAATCGGGCACTAATTTTATTGCGATCAATCAAGTCATATGTGACTACTATCAGGGAATGGGCGGCTTGACCACTTGACCACTTTATGAGGTGGTAATAAAAGCTATATTTGAATGATTTTGAATAAGGGGACTGTTCGCTGACAATACTTGTATATTTTTGTTATTGGTGGTACATTGATTGATGTCGCATTTATTAAACGGGTTCCAAGATGAATCTAAAATCCATGAGACTTTTTGTAGATATATAAATCATCCTCAACCTTGGTGTTTCTTGATCAATACCGCAGTCAGATTGTAAATTTGAAAGAACTGT
This sequence comes from Macrosoma leucophasiata, assembly GCA_036365455.1. Taxonomy (NCBI): domain Eukaryota; kingdom Metazoa; phylum Arthropoda; class Insecta; order Lepidoptera; family Hedylidae; genus Macrosoma; species Macrosoma leucophasiata. Next base: position 12,178,686 of record JAWQUS010000009.1, on the reverse strand, counting down.
GAAGATACTGTGTACGTTGGGGTAATGTCTATGTTAGGTCTTTACAAGAGAGAGAATGAAACGGCATTCTATTTATAATTGTAGGATGTACCTACTCTATTCCATGAACATCTTCATAAAGTTAAAGACAAACATATGCGATATTCTTTTTTTCATGGGTTTGATCCGTTGAATTACCACGTGATTTTGGTTTTTAAATTCCATACATAGCCAAGGTAAATAACGTAACGTAACTTCGTAACTTCTGATAGGCCCCGGGAATGGAACTCAGCACCCTAGCTAGTAGTAGTAGTGGCCTGCTATCTCTAAACTACTGAGGCAGTTAGGCCCATGCATTTATGCTACTTTGCCGGAAATAACGGGGCCGAACCACCGTATCGAAATATGATAGCGCTGAACGCCACCATGTCATTTAGATTAGGTAATGCGATGGTGCCTGAGTTCCTGGAGTTGAGGCAGGCTGTCTTTTTATAAATATACATACAATCAAAAGAAATTAAACTTTTATATGTAGGTACCTACCTACTCGTCGGTAAAGCTACAGCGCAGCGTAGGTATAGCTCGCAAGCGTAGACGTATGAATACAGCTTTACAATGATAAAATGTATGAAATAGGTACCTATGTTACAAGCACAAAGGATCTTATATTGTGAAGTCTTAGTGCGAGATTCACAGATTGCACTACGACTTTACTTTGAGCAAAGTATGCTTAGAACAGCCAGAAATGTATGGTTTTTGACAGTTCGAAGAGTACTTTGCTCGAAAGTAAAGTCGTAGTGCGGTCTAAAAATCTCACCCTTAGTGTGAGATTCACAGACCTCACTACGACTTTACTTTGACCAAAGTATGAATCAGAATCAGAATCAGAAACTCATTTATTCATTTAGGGTGACAGGCACCTCTTATGACACGTCAAAAACAAATAAAATAAATTAAAGTGAACAACAATTGATATACATGTCAAACAAATAAAATATATGTAAAGTCAAGAATATCACTAAGATAAAACTAAATATAATAAACTAATGTAAAAAGTATATCAATAGAGAACTGTCAGTAAAGTATGAGTTTTGACAGTTCTAAGCGTACTTTGCTTAGAACTGTCAGAAATGTATGTGTTTTGACAGTTCGAAGCGTACTTTGCTCGAAGGTAAAGTCGTACTGCGGTCTGTGAATCTCACCCTTAGATCGCGGACTTAAGGAAATTACAGACAGGAATTAATGTTTTTTCTATTCTACCTAGCGCTGAAGAAGTGTAATAGGGGGGAAGGGTTATAAGTTTTGAAACATTTAAAATGTAGAGGCAGTTTGGATGCCACATATCTAAAGAACAAGTCAAGTAAGTAGAGATACATAAGTGATTCCGAGACTCACTAACAATAAGTACCTAAGTTGACGCGTTGACTTTGCATTTAACATATGGCCACGATAAGCGTCTCTTAGGTAACGAAACAGAGATTATCGAGTTGACCACAATGACTAAAATAAACACTAGATAAAACAGGATAAACTCTAAAGCAAAGTGTTTATTTATGGCGACAGTTTTAGACAGTTAGATGTCGACCTGTTAACGGTTGTTGGACAGCTGAATGTATATTTTATTATACGTGCAAGGTACAATTAAGTTTGTCACGGTAAAATATGCTTAACCAATATCATCCATATTTATCCGCTTAGCTATGACGCTTGTCTACTCCGTTATTTTGATGTAGAAATCTAATGTTTGCTGATGCCAGTTACACACATTACAGATTTTATTAAAAAAACCGGTCAAGTGCGTGTCGGGGACGAGTAGTGTAGGATTCCGAAGGTTTTAGATTTGAATAATGTCACGAAAAAAAAAATTTCTACGGAGTTGTTCGAAATATTCGAGTAAAATACATTTGGTCGACTATTACTCGCAAACTTGTAAAGCCTACTTAAGTGTGATAGTTTTCCTTTTAATTTTATTATATATGGCTACTATTGCCGTAACGTTTCAATTTCTAACAACAACCGTTTAGTCGGTAGGGGGGGGAGGGCACTTTGTCGGCCTAATGAAGTTGTATACTTGTGCCAAATTTCAAGCCTCTAGTACCAATAGTTTTTGCGCTAAAACGAGGACAGTCAGTCAGACAGACAGTCAGACAGAAACACAGACAGAAAGACAGAAAGACAGACAGACAGACAGACGGACATGGCGAAACTATAAGGGTTCCTTGTTTACTACAGAACCCTACAAATGGTAAGAAAGATATCACGCTTGGGATTTGAACACCTACTTCTGGGTTACTATCCCCGCCGCAACTAAGCTACCGAAGTGACACACATTACTTATTGTAATGATGGTGGCAAACAAGCATGCAGTTCACATTGATGGTTAATGCCTTTAGACATCTACGAAAACTGGAGGTCTATGTGCAGTCCTTTGATAGTTATAACGGGGCCATACCTACATTAAATCATCATCAGGAAAACGATAGAGCTCAGTACTACCATTTGGCAGCAGATAGATTAGGTAATGCGGTGGTGCTACGCCCTCAAGCTCCGACACTGGCACTCTACCACTAGTAGGTAAAATTACATTTCACTTGCGTAATGGTGATGTTGCGAGCTCGGCTCTGTTTCGTACACGTCCTCAAAAAATGGGTAAATTAAAGAAGAATCCGAAAAAAATACAGTTAATTTATTCAAGTATATATTTTAGAGTTACAACCACATTAAATTCAAACGATTTTATCATTTTCATATACGGCGATACAGCCGACGCTTGGGATAGTACCTATGTACATAAAACAAAACTAATGCTATCTGTATATTACTAGTGCATCACATAATAGGTTGGGGAAAAAGTCTTTTCGCATTATAGTATGTATGAACTTGTAATAAAACCTCTTATATGTCTCTGTATTTGTATCTGGCTGGTTTTGGTATCATTGAAAGTTACAATTTTAAAGAACATAATTCCAAATTCAAATTAGGCAATGTGTGATTTTCATTTGTTTTTCGTACTGTCAAGATGATTGAATCTAATGAAGAAATTCGATACATTTTAAAATTTTACTACAAAAAAGGTAAAAATGCGACGCAAGCCGCGAAAAAGATTTTGCGATGTTTATGGACCTAGTGCAGTGTCTGTGAGAGTAGCACAAATTTGGTTTAAGCGTTTTCAATCCGGAAATTTTGATGTCAATTATGCACCTCGCTCTGGTCGCCCTATTACGGATAAAATGGATGCCATTTTTGAAAAAGTGGAGCAAGATCGACATATCAGTAGTTACGACGTAGCTGAAGAACTGAGAATTGATCACAAAACAGTTTTGGCGCATTTGAAAAAAGCTGGGTACAAAAAAAAGCTCGATATTTGGGTACCGAGCTCACTGAAAGAAACCTAATGAACCGTGTACTCATTTGTGATTCTTTATTACGACGTAATGAAACCGAATCATTTTTGAAGAAGCTGTTAACTGGTGATGAAAAGTGGATCACGTACGACAAGAACGTGCGAAAAAGGTCGTGGTCAAAGGCCGGTCAGGCTTCACAGACTGTGGCGAAACCCGGGTTAACTCGCAATAAGGTGATGTTGTGTGTGTGGTGGGATTGGAAGGGCATTATTCATTATGAGCTATTACCACCAGGCAGGACTATCGATTCTGAACTCTACTGCGAACAACTGATGAGATTGAAGCAAGAAGTTGAGAGAAAGCGGCCGGAATTGATCAACAGAAGGGGTGTGGTGTTTCATCATGATAACGCTAGACCTCACACATCTATAGCCACTCAGCAAAAATTAAGAGAGTTTGGCTGGGAGGTGTTAATGCATCCGCCGTATAGTCCTGACCTTGCACCTTCAGATTTCCACCTGTTTCGGTCTCTTCAGAATTCTTTATGCGATGTTAGGTTAACATCTCGAGAGGACTGCCAAATCCACTTGTCGCGGTATTTTGATGAGAAGTCCCAACATTTTTATAGCAATGGGATCATGTCCCTACCTACAAGATGGCAAAAGGTTATCGAACAAAATGGTACATACATACTTTAGTTAAATTTAAATAAACTATATTAAAAAATGTTTTGAAATATCTTTAAAAATGCGAAGAAACTTTTTCCCCAACCTAATATTAGCCAAAAAAAAAACGATGTATCGAATCAATCAATTTAAAGAAGATCCGATGATTTTTTTTAATTGGAAATCGATTAGTTTAATATTAACACATGAAATCGATTTCGATAGTATTTAGAAAATATCACTTTTTTCGCCAAATGCTTTAAATTAAAAAAAAAAAAACAAATTAATAAATGAAAATGACATCGCCCGTTATATTCGCCATGTTGGTTTTTAGTTGCAATTCTAACTGCAAATAATGTTTTGTATACGCAAACAAAGCTAAACAAGTGAAAATATGCAGTACAAAACGTTTTTATATTGATTTTGCCTGTTAATGATATTTTGTACAATACATGGCTGGAGGTCCATACATTTTTGCAACATCTCCTTGAGACTTGTATAAGCTTAATTTAAAAGTCATGTGCCTATGTTGTATGTGCATACCTTTGTATGCGCATCACCATCACGTCTCTGTAAAACGTGCAAAAGTGTTGTAGGTAGATATAAATTATCAAAAAAATCTGAGTTAAGGCTAAGATGAAGGAATATAAATACGACCATGTAATTACAATAGCTGAAATAGATTCTACAATATTATATATTTTAAAACCTATACTTTTGAAGGACTTTTAACTACTACTATATACCCACCATTGTATAATGTTTGTCTCTCTCGAGAAATATACACGGCACTATTGCTTGAAAGTTTATTTTCTTTAGTCTACAAAAATATTTACTCATTATTTCAATAAACGGAATCATATCACTGAGTCTAGTATCTTTATTTCCCACGAAATAAAATCGAGAGGTTCGTTTCTCTTTTTGTCGTCGGGTCACAATAAGAGAAAAGATTTCGCCACCTGCTTCAATCCCATGAACCACGTAACGCACGGAGCACGAAATCTAATCATGCGCGTTTTATTACAGGCATATTTTTGTTATCAGCCTTCACATTCATTGAGATATGCATGTGGCTTATACTTTCTATTTATAAGATTGAGATTATTGCGCTATTGCTTTAATTAAAATATACACACATCACGAATTTTGCATTAGGTAATTATTATGTTTTATTCATAACGATCTGACACGAACTTCATATCGCCTGGAATAAATACTTAAACGAAGTGGTTAAGTTTTGAAGTATCTTTCAATTGATTCAATAGTTACTAGACTATTTCAGTCTGAGACAAATCCAACCATAGCTCTATGTTTTCCATTTATTCTAATTTGTTTATGTCGTCGTGGTGTCTGCCTAAAAAACCTTTCCTTACTTCATAGAAATATGAACGATACATTATTTGGATTACTGTGAATCCGACACATCAATAATCATTATCGTCTGTGGGTTATAATGGCGCATAGCTAACGCAATTATGCTACATTGCTTACATTACTACTACGGCTTTTATCTACGTAGATGCCTACGAGATATACACAATTTACATAATATTCTACTTTACAAAGTATAACGTACATACTTAAAGCATTTTTCAGTTGTTTACTTAATGAAACTTAATTTCTAGAGTAGGTAGAGACAAAATCAAGCCGGCTATTGGTAAGAGATTATCATAACGACGCGACTATAATTGCATGGCAGTAACAGATCACGTTAATTATCACTAAAGCCTGTGTTATCAAGTAGATTAAGCCCTATGTTACTGGCTAGGCTGCGGTCGTGTTCAGCAGAAACTATCAAATAATTTTACTAATGAAAGTACAATGGCCTCATGCGTAATTTATTGTACTGCACAGTGACGTTTCACAAATAGACGCGGTAATATTATGCCCACAAAACCATTTGATGCAGTCGTACAGTATGTCTAGCAAGGGAAAACTGTTGTTTGCAAGAGACAAATAGCTTATTAACCAACTTCAAAATAAAAAATGAGGTTATCAGTTTCACATGTATGTATGCGATATTGTTGGAATTGGCTAAAATTTAAGTATGATGATCTAACTTATTTAAGAACCTATTTAGGCTTCCAGACATGTGTGTTTTTTTGCAATTTCGTGTAGGTATGTATGTTTGTATCTTACTATGTTTGAATGTTTGTCCACGAATTTCTCAGAAACCACAGTTACAATGTATAATAACAAAGAGTATTTTATTATTATATTAAGTTGTCTTTATAGACAATTTTCATTAAAACAACTGAAATTAAATGTTTTCCAATCCTTTAACTACCGTTACTCAATAAAGCCCAATATAATTATCAGGATAACAGTTTATATTACTTTTTGGGAAAATTGCTATAAATATTGCTGTCAAACTCTTTTGGCAATTTCACTAATTGCCATAAAAACAATCGTGACAATGATAGGTGCCTATCCAATCAATCGTCTGAAGATATTCTTGCCACCGTAGAAGCGCGGACAACGCGTCTATTTCTCAACCGTCATTGGCACCGCGCTAGTTTTTAAACACGTACCTTATGAGGTCGACCATGATTTAGGTTTTGTTGGGAGTGTACTATTTACATTACGATGGCGTAAGTGTGACAACGTCCTCAGGCGATATGAAATGTGGACGGCTAGCACGATACCTGCAGCAAGTTTTACAAATAAACGTAAACCAAAGGATGCCTTATGTAGACATCCGTCCCTAAATCACACTTTGTATGACTTCGTTAATGTCGTTTATCGCAATTTATTCAGGATAGGTATGCATATCTTGTTCATTGATGGTAGAGTTCACATTTCCCATTTATTGCGTCTCGTATACATTCCGGCAATGGGTTAGTGATAAGTAAGTTAGTAAGTTACTTTTATTGTACACCAAATAAACATAAATAACAGAAATAACTGACACATAAGGACACAGTACAATTAGGCGGTCTTATTGCTTAAAGCAATTTCTTCCAGACAACCTGGATAGTTTAAGTTACAAATTTTTCACTGTAAAATTTGTGATAGACAGGTAATAAAAGTGCTTCAAATTACAAAGTACTTCTTGTGTCCCTTATATTGCTTGTGAGGCTCAGGTCCCAGCGTTCAGATGCTTGTAAATTGATATGAAACTTCCTTTAAGCAGCAAATGCATGATTTACTCAAATGTTCAAACATTCACAGATCAATATAGTGGTTGGTTAATAAAATAAATCCCATATCAATATATCTAACAACGCATTTAAACTGCGCTGGTGCAGGCAGGAGCAGGCTTCAATTCCAGTTTTTCTAGCGCTCTGGAATGCAGTTCTATCCACCTGCTATACGATACCTTGAATTTAATCCCTTCTCATAGTATACAGAATACGCAGATAATCATTGGCTTTAGGTTTTTTAATACCTGTGTAGTAGGCAATTTGAATATCCGGAAACAACAAGTCATAATACGAATTATATACATTATCAATTACCTATTCTTTTTTTCAATAACATGAATTAATTTGGAAGTATTAAATAAAAAAGTGTCACAATAGTTTCGTGGTAATGGGCACGCAGGAGTCTTTGGTTCTACTCCCGGGTCGGGCGCTATCAGAGATAACGGTGTAAAATCTTTTATATGGGGTCTATTGGAAATTTTTACATTTTATGGAAGTTTCCTAGTACGTCTGGGATTGGCAATGTGCCCCGGGATGTCAACAGGCTCGCAACATGGACGAAAATGTAACCGACAGATCGAGAATGTTTGCTTGAATGCATACATTTCCCTCTGCCTAATCCCTTAGAGGATAACAGGCTTGAAGTGACATTTAAAATAATTAAGCTCTAATGTAGCAATAGGTGATTCTATCAAAATTGAATGATCCATTGTGCCTATTAGTTTAAAAATAACCTAAAAAGCCAATACTACAGATAGTACAAAAACCACAAATGTTACAGCGTAATAACTAAAGATCAATAGCCAATAAATTTTTTGTTAGTGTTTTCCCAAACAAGTTTCTTAGGAAAGTTGTGAACATTGCGTGTAACATCAATATCATAAAAATAAAACTTGGGTAACTCACGGAGAACGCAAACCATGATATTGTCGAACGCACCCTGAATAAAGATTGCGCAAAAAAAGAATTGTTGCTTTTGTAAAGCGGACAACGTGCTAAAAAATGGCAAGCAAAAAATATAGTTAATGCTATAAGAAATCATATTGCAAATAATCAAGTTTATTTTTCATCTAAAATTTTACTAGAGTCAGTAAAAAATATTAAACATAGACAACCGTTTATTCCAAAGGCAGTGTGTAATAATATATTATGTATGAACCTAATAGGTACACAAAAAATAAAGCGTTTTTGGTAAATAATTCAAGTACATCTAAAAGGTATTGGCAAAGTAAGACAATGGGCATACAAATTTAAAATTAAGTAAGTCTCAATAACTACATTATAGGTAATAACCAGAGTCTACAAAAGCGTAATTTACATCACTAAATGAAATGAAATCATCCATTTGCTTTAAAGTTTGAACTGTTCAATTCCACTTTCAGAAAACCAATTGAGAAGTCAGAAGGTAAATAGTGTTGAATCAATTAATATGTAGTTATGCACATAGAAATATCAAGTCAACATGTTCGATATCTAATATTAGCTTCCGTATTTGATTTACATCCATAGAAATCTAACTAAGATTATCTAAGTGTTTACATGAGCCACGTCAACTGTTAGAAATGATATAATATATAGATATTAAAAATATAATCAATAATTACATTTTTAATATCTACGGAGATATGTACCTAATTGCGAGAAGCCATTTTACCAATTTCACGAATAAAATTGGAATTGAGCTTTATTTTATTGGCGTGCGTATTTTTATCATCAATAAATAATAAAAGGGACGGCATATTTTGAATGTAATCAACGTTTGTGAAGCTCCACAAATTCGCAATATGCGCATAGTAAATCTCATCGGAGATGCGTGCCGCACTGCAAAACATTTCCTGGCACCCTCACTAACTTCTCTAAGAGCCGTGACATTCATATTAGATGCAAAACTTACGGCACGGTGAAATATAGCGTAAGTTCTAAGACAATTTATTTCTTGATTCGCTTCTTCTTCAATCAATTTTGTTTAAGCTTAATATGCTTGGCTTTCAAAAATTGAGCTTTCGCACAAGCAACTCATATGTACCTAATTATTATAAATCAGCTGTTTTCTGTTCATAACATTACGTTCCGCCTACCTGATTATTTAACCCGCCTGCGCTGTATGCAATTTGAAAACAATTAGGTACCTACAGATACCTACCGACAGATTTCAATTAATTGAACTAACATTTTCCCCAAAATGTATTAATGATAAGAAGTTTTTTTTTTCATGAAATAAAGGTGGCAAATAAGCATGCAGTTCACATTGCTGTTAAGTGATGACTGCAGCCTACATCCACACAAAGACTAGAGGTCAAAGTGCAGATGCGTTGCCACCCCTGAGACTTTAGTTTTTATGTCTCTATGCTAAGTTATTACGGGGCCGTACATTACCATCTAACCGGAACACGATAGTGCTGAATACTACCATGTGGCGGCAGACAGATTAGGTACCCAATGCCAGAGAATATGTAATAATACTACGTAATGCAGCGGTGCCTCCGCCCTCAAGCTCCTATACGGGCACTCTACTAGTAATACACATTGGTACATATTCGTACATGTTGGACCTGATTTCGAGCATACATGACATGTTATGACATGTCATATCAACATTAAAATTTATATTTACCGATCTACATGTGAATTTCAAGATTTTATCTCATAGACGTTTGATTGCCTTTTCAGGTTTTAAAAAAGCAATATTTACTAGAAAGCTAAGTAAATAGACTCCGGGTGGGTCACTGAAAAAAAAAATCGCCAATAAATAAGTACCAAGAGATAATTCATACATAAACGGAGAAAAATCTAGTGCAAATAGATACTGTTTGGAAATGTAAAGTTGAACAAAAGCAATCTTATACTTTTGATAGCAGACTTGATACTTATTATAAGGTCATTTATTTCAATAAAAAGGGCCACCATGGCGTCATATAATTACCATTCCAGAGGCGCTCGTTTGAACAGTGATGATAACAGATGGCTACGCATTTAGGTAATTCGCGTTTGGCTCATCAAGGCCTCGCGGGTTGCCATATCACATATAGATTCAAATCGGAAGCGTGATCTACATGTCAATAACGGTGTAACAATATATCCATTCATGCGAGTGCACACGATGAATTAATCTTTGATACAACAGCGTAATTTTTGGTGTTGAAGATTAACAATATGCTCTCCTACTACACAGGGTTAATTTAAATAAGCGCATCACCTCTTGCAGACAGCCTCTCTACATCGAATCCAACAACATTTGTTCTACAACTTTTTGCAAATATTTCCCAAAAATAAGAAACAAAAAATGTTTTTCAAAAGTTTAAAAGAGCATTGTCACCCAGCAACCACGCGCCGTACTACTCTGCCTACTCTTGGCGATATTTTGCCTAGGATAGGTGCGTGGCCTACCTACGCTCAGAGTAAATGCCAGTGCAGAGGCAAAAAAAAATTTTTGTGAGGTGAAACTTACATTTCAAAAACAATTATTTTTAAAAGTCGTAGCACTAAATAAATTTTGTTTGGTTTGATGTAGAGACTGTAGAGAGGCTGCCTGCAAGAGGAGATATGCGCTAATTTCAAGTAACCCTGTATAATATACATATATTATGTGTTTTTCTAATAACGTTGTTATTGTTGTAAGTGATAACTGCAGCCCACGGACATGATTTAGCAGGCGATGATTCGATGCAGATGCGTAGGATTTAGATCGTTGAGGGCTTCCTAATGCGATCATTTAGCGCGCACACGTTTCAGTGTGTGTAGTTCAGTTCCTACCCACCAAGACTATAATAATCTACCTCAAGTTTCCTTTCTTGGAGATTGTCTTTCTGGATTAAGTTGTAAATATAATGATAGTCAACTGATGACAGAGTTCCAGAGACACAAGTGATAAATTCAGATGACCTGCTCGGAGCAGTAAGCACCACCAGTAGGCGTATTCTGTAACTCGGTGGCTATCGATTTGAAATCCACTTTGCAATACTTTGCTGTTTTATCCTAGCCTAGATTATCTTATTTTTTTATGTACTGGTAGTGGCAAACAAGCATGCAGTTCACATTGATGTTAAGTGATGACTGCAGCCTATAGACACCCACACGAAGACCAAGGTCGAAGTGCAGATGCGTTACCACCCCTGAGGCCTAAGGTGTTATGCCTCTGTGCCGGAAATTACAGGGCCGTACATTCACACCTGACTAGAGCACGATAGTGCTGAGCACTACCATTTAGCGGCAAGTATACTAGGTAATGCGGTGGTGCCCACGCCCGCGAGCTCCGTCACTGGAGCTCCACCACCGGGTTAGACGATAGGTATTGTTATTTTTGCTCTTTCCCACGCATGAACCACTAAAGGTATTAAATTATGTCGATGTATCTACATTGAGAGTGCAGATGCATCTTCTGAGAGTGTCTCTAGTGCGAATGTTATTGTTTGCATCATACCTACCTGTGCACTTGCATTGAAGGTAATTCAATTGTGAATTGCTAGCTTTTATACCACTCTCATTATCTACTTAAAAAAATACATAATTATATTTTGCAAATACAGTGATGCCTTTGATTTGAAATCTCGTAGCACTGCTTCGTTGTGTTAATCTACCATTAAAATAATAATGATTTTTAATTGTACTCAAAATAAGCTTTCATTAGCCTTGTAAAGTTTTAATTAATTCAATTCGCATTTCAATCATCTCCCGCATACGTATTCCTAAATAGGTTTATGGTCGTGTACCTAAAACAGGTTAATGCTGTGTAATAAAAATGGTCTACAGACGCTAGTCTTATTGCGTTTTTGCACGAAACTATGCCCTCAACATAATCGACTGACTGCCCTTGAATTATGACGTACGTAGTTATATTGAACCATCTTAATACAGTAGGAAATTGTTTATGACAAAAAAACGGAATTACCCTACATATAAACTTAATTCTGCTTACACCGCCCCATGCCCGTCGTCTTATTATGATTCAATTTTGGCATCTGGGTACATATGTAAGTTTCTTGTTTTCAATAGACTTGTTTTAGATAGCCCCCTTATTCATAAACGTATTTTAGCTAAAGTGTTGCTAATCTCTCCTTTGTCTTTTTCTATCCTGCACATTTGACAATGCAAAGCATTCTATAGCTAAAACGTATCTAATGTACGTTTATGAATAAGGGGGTTAGTATACTATTACTTTATTTCATGAAATAGGTACTTTTCCTAAAACAGTATTAGATAATGAATATTTACCTATACTTACCTAATTACTGACGCAGATCACACCAAGAGCTTTGCCTAGTCCTTTATATTTTAACGAAAATATGAAACGAAAATATAATTCATTATCTCAACTCGTATCTAATAAATAATAATTCAGACAACGGCCCTAAATACATAATAGTGTCAAATGCTATAATTTAACATCCTCCCACGCCCTTGTCCATTGAACCGAGACTTGCACCGTACCTAACTGAGCATAATGAGAATAACGAATGTTCTTTAAGATTTATCATAATAGGTCGAGGAGAAAGTATCTTATAAAGTTGTAACCACGTCTTTAAGTATTGTTCAAAGATATGTATTGTTTATGATTGGCTGACAACATTATTAGACAAAGGAAAAGGAAATTTGCGCCATTTTTTACTTCTATTGTATCAAATGGTCATAACACAAGACATAAAGAGCAGCCCAAGAGGGCTGCGAACAAACACGCATAATAACACGTATAACACGTATCTCTAAACAGGATCGTACATATGGCCGTAAACTAACTGTGGCTCCGTGAATGCACTGTTACTTGGTCTCGTCGGTAATATAGGGACATTCGATCAAATTTTTGAAAAGCTCCATGAGCTGACGTCCCCTCCGATTCAGACTAAAATGGGAGCTTCGTTCGGGTTCACTTAACAGCGCATGGTAAAGGCGCGGCCCTAAATACGGCTTATATTTGCTGGTGAACAGGATGCAAGATACCTATATCCGTAATCTTAATCAGACGCGCTCAAGTAAATCCCAAGCTAAAAAAACAATTGAATAAGCTTGCTAAGAAGTTTAATAAGAAATAAGTAAGTAACTGAGTTTATTAAGGATTCCTGTGACACGAGGTACCAGTTGAATGTTTCACAAAATTTCAAGTCAAAAAAATAACTGCTTTTAAACGAGTAGTAGATACGAAATTCGGGCTATTACCATTGACCGTAAATACCTACCCGTTGAAATAGGATTAATAACCTTAGCTATAGATATAATTAATTTAGATTTCCGTTTTATTCGAATTGACATGACTTGATAAATGATAATCGCTAGTGCCGCAATGTTAATTATAGGTGAATTTAATTATCGTGACTGCAGCAGACTGCTTGTGTCTACGCAAAGATCAAGAAGCTTGTAGATAAAAATGGAGACCACATTTGATACCAATTGATACGTAGATACTTATTTAAGTAATATCTAATGTTTTCAAGTCATGCAAGACAAAAAAAAGTAGATATAAACCATAAATTTCATTAAAGAAAGAAATTTCAACCAGAAAATTCATCAAATCAGTTGTATTGCCATGGCTCAACCGCTTACTTTAATCAAAGCGATTAATTCAAAGACAATTTCTTTGATTTTTTTGTCCTATCATACCGCACTTATGAGCTAATATCCATACTTAGTCTCATTATAGCTCTCGCTTTCACATCGCCTTTTGAAATAATAACAACAGACACATTGCTCGCTTAAGGCGTAGGTAAGTACGAAATTAGAAATAAAATCAATGACGTAAATCAGGACAGTTAAGCGATGTAGCCGCTGATAAGCCTCTTTGCCACTATGCAAGAAGTTATGGTTAACCATACATTATCAATTAATCAGAATAACTTAATACATGCTTGTCACTGTGTATGTAGATATATTAGGTATCGCTCGCCTGTCACTGGCGCTCTACCTCAAGTATGAACAAACATTGCCGTGGTAACCCTCTTTGGTAATAACACCAAAAGAGAAGTCCAAAAATGGTGAGTACGATAATTAGTCAGATACTTAGAGATACGAGAGAGGTATTTAACTGAAATTATTCGAAGTGTGGCCTCCATTTGTCTATGCTTCGTGGCATAGACCGACTGACCATAAATCATGGGTTACACTCTGGTGCAGGCATTCATAGAGCGTTCAATTGCGCAATCGATTGTGACCGATCGTGATCAGCCTATTTTTAATCGATTTGAATGTCTGGACAAAGGCATGTTTTCCGAATTGGGTTTTTATTTGGATAGTTTTATTTTTCACGGCATGGCAGTAAGTTCGGTCAAGCAAGATAAATGTAAATAAAATCGTAGCTCAAGAAGCTACGAATTTATTATCTAGAGAAAAGAAAATAGATTGATGTAGATGCGCGCCCTTTTATATCATGAAGTGGCAAAAAGCACACAGTACCTATACCTTGATGGTACGAGTAAATAACACGGTAGACTATAAACACCTACAAGAAACCAAAGATTTCAATGTACGTAGCCACTCCTGAGGACTAAGTAATGCCTCTGTGCCTGAACAAGGCGTTACATTGCCACCTGACTGGACCACAACAGTGCTGAACTCTATCGGGTATCGAAGTTTCGGGTATCGAAGTTTTTGATTTATCCGATTCGGGATCAGAATCAGAATCAGAAACTCATTTATTTTATTTTTAAAGAAAAATATATTTCACAAGCATGTGTTAATGCGAAATAATATAAAACAATCAGAAACTCATTTATTCATTTAGGGTGACAAGTACCTCATATGACACGTCAAAATCAAACAAAATAAATTAAAGTGAACAACAATTGATATACATGTCAAACAAGATAAAAAATATATGTAAAGTCAAGAATATCACTAAGATAAAACGAAATGTAATAAACTAATGTAAAAAGTATATCAGTAGAATGTCTCATTTCCCCTTTACAAACTGATAACAAAGAGTAAAAAGAAAAGAAAAAGAGTCATTCTTTGTCATTCACCGGTAAAGTTCCAAAGGCCAATATGATCTGAGAAAAACTTGCCGGAAAAAACTCAGTCGGCTCTTTTAAAAATATCTCTTAGGCATAATTTTACAATTTTCCATGATTTAAACAAATTTAAAATTAACAATATAATATCAACATTACACTTTAATTATTACATTTAACACCCTTGTGGAGCTAGATCAGCATTTAGCCAAACATTTCTATCCTTGAGATAGTCCTCGAGTTTATAGTAAGCCTTTTTACATAAAGTGCGTTTAATTAATGCTTTGAATTTACTATCGGTGAGTTCAGCAATCCCGGGTGGGATCTTGTTATAAAATTCTACACTATATTTTAGGAAAGATGAATTAGTTTTCGTCAGTCGTAAACTTGGCAGAGACAGCTTGTTCTTATTCCTCGTATTATAACTATGCCTATCGGAGATTTTATCAAACAGATGTAAATTTTTCCTCGCGAAAAGTATATTTTCATAGATTTAATGGCAAGGGACTGTCATTATATTTATTTCTTTAAATAGTTCTTTCAAAGAACCTAGAAGAAATTTAATAGTTCTATCATTTAGCGACATGCAGATTAGATAATGCAGGGGTGCCTACGCTCACGAGCTCCGGAACTAGACCTCTACCACCAGTTAAATTATTACAATGGCACACCAAGAAAAGTGACTTCTATAAAAAAGTACGATAAAAAGAGTGAAACAACGGATTGGAGCTGTCATATTTCTATTAAAGTGCTCAAAGCCTATGAAAGTTACAATCGGCTATTTTCGATCGGCTAATTCGCACATTGCCCACATAAGCATCCGTAGTCAGGTATTGGTCAAAACTTGATCAAAATGGTCGACAAACGTCCAATAAGTAAGGTGCGAAAGGGATGACGCTCTACAGACCCGAAATAAGCCGAAGTCTTCTTCCTTAGGCGACCCGGTTAGACCAGCGGTGTGAGATGACCGTTTCATTCGAAGGGTCGCGGGTTCGATCCCCGCACCGGGACAAATATTTGTATGACCTACAGATATTTGTTTCGGGTCTGGGTGTTTGTGTATGTGTTGTTTGTATATAACGGCACCCACGACACAGGTTTATACCTACTGTGGCTGTGAGTGTAAGCGTATTTTATTTATTTATTTTATTTAGGTCGATGTGGAACTTTTCTTGTTGGTTACTGTAATTGTATATGCATTTTGAACAATTTTGGTGTTATGTGTCAAAGTCGTGGGTAATTTTTCGTGACTTCGACACTTCTACTTCTACATTCTCTCTAACAACTTATTGTGACGATAACGGTAGTGCTCCTCGTCAATGCCAATAAGAATCAAAAGGAGCGCGAGGTACTACCTACCTACATTTTCCCAAAATAATTGTTTTATTGGGTACTTAACATTTTATTATTATCTACAAAATATACACTTTAAGTGCTTGACTGATTGACTCATTATGATCAAAATCTATAATAGGTATACCTCACAGATGGAGGTGATCTGTGCTATTTGTATTAAGTATTCCAAGAAACTTGCTTACTTAAATAACACCTGTAAACAATACTGGTGAGCCTGGAGACAGTTAGAGAAGGCTAAAATAAAAATAATGTCAGAGACTACTTTTAGAAAGAAATCTTGATAATGATCTAAGAAAAAAAAAAATATTTTTCTCAAACCTGTGGCTTGTTTTTGGCGTGGTGTCGTCTTATAAATAGGTACACGGACACTCTGTTTTCACGATATTGCCAATCGTATTGTCTACATTTTAACATAGGTATACCTACGATTAAACGATTTGGTCAAAATTTAGTTGGTATCATGTCAAATGCGACCATTTCATGAAATGATCGTACGATAATATCATAAGTGATCGAATGTATCATGGTATGACCAATTTTTCTGATGAATGAGACTTGTGACAAATATTCATATCATACATAGGTAGGTACTCTACGAACCAATTAAATTATAGTAATTAATTTAGGAAACCTTCCGTCTTCCACGTTGTTATGGGACAGGCTTCTTTAATTACTGCACGATAGCTATGAAATGTAAACTGAAATAAATGTAGCGTAACATACTAGAGCCTTCAAGTTAAACGGTAAGGGATTTTTGGTACGTGATTGCTTAAAAGTCAACTACTTACTGAATTCGATTCACTCTCATGGTACCTACATACCATACATGGTATCATTCAAGACCTTTATGTTCTGTTCGCAGCTATGTGAACCGACATGATAAAAGTATAGGTATTTTACATCAGAAAACAATAGAAAAAAAACCATGGCAGTATCCGTGGAAAAGTGAATAGTCGAAGCACCACTAAAATGGTTTACAAAAAAATTGAAAAAGTGCTTAGGTATCTACAATTTAGATATATGCAAATCAGTTAAGCTGTAACGCGTTTTATAAAACTCGGTTTTCAGAGCAAACGGTGAAATCCGCTCTTATTAGTCGAGCCAATGTCTGCCAATGTTCAAGTGTTATTCCTTCTCATGTCTTAAGATTAATTGAATCATTCCTGCACCTCTTCGCCGCTTTTCTGTACTAGGTACCCAATGGTTGCGTGAGAGATAATGCCTAGTGGCATTAAGTCCGCCCTATACACTGTTTTTATGCATTAAAGTATAAATAAATATGAGAATGTAGGGACCTAAGTCGAAAATCCGGTAGTTAAGTAATTTTTTATGTAAATAAGGTGGCAAACAATCATGCAGTTCACTGCAGTCTTTAGACGTCAATACGAAAACCAGAGGTCAAAATTTTAATGCAGATGCGTTGCCGCCGTTGACATACATTAGATACAATCTAACTGGAACACGATAGTGCTGAACACTACCATTTGGTGGCAGATAGATTAGGTAATGCAGTGGTGCTTACGCTCCCGATCTCCTCCTGCACAGGAACTCTGCCACCAGTATAATCGTTCCAGATAAGTAGGTATATGCCTGTTTAAAAATCTACTTAGATTATAAATAGCTATAAGGGGCTGTGTACTTAACATCAGTTAAAAAAAAGGATGCGGACAAATTGAGAGCCTCCTTTTTTTGAAGTCGGTTAAAAAATATTTCTTTACTTTAACAAATCGACGGCATCTACGTATATAGTTCAATGTGACAAAAAGTTCTAACTACCTTCGTAGTGGCTTGAATATCCTTATAGCAATACCTACCTCTCAGTATATTTATTTCGTTAAAATTCGTTGTAGTTTCAAATTTAGAAGTAACGCATAAAGTTCTATCTGCGTCCTATCTGCAGCAGTGACGCGTATAAGGTGCGAAGCGGTAGTTCGAACACTGTACGACGTGCGCTGTCGCGCTCACTCACGCGCACAAAGATCTATTTACCCGATCGCTCTTTGTACGCCGTCAGACCGTCTCCGCAACGGTCGCGTCAGTTGAAGCTATAAACTATAGTAATAGTATTATAAATACGAATATAACTACGAAAATTGCTTTTACTTGAGTTCTAAAGTAATTGTTATTTATAACTTGAACATTTCGTTGAAATTATCTCATTTAAAAAAATGGCTGCAATACGGGCGTGATGGTTAGAATTATAAAAAGAGGCGGTAAAGTGTCAGAATCAGATTTTAAGAAAAAAACACAAGACAGCTTATCGCAAAGTCTAGGGATAAATCAAAATTCTTATTATTTTTTATGTTTACTTCAGTTTAGTTTTAAAAACAGTGTATACAGTACTATTGGGCTGATAGAACTTTATACGCTTTAAATAGCAGTTAACTGGACAACGTACATAGGTCTATCTTCCACATATAACTCTTTACGCCATTAATTCATCTGTTATAATGGCAATTTTAATTGTTCTATGAGGCACATAGAACTATTTACGTAATTAATTATGTGTATATCGCCACCGAAAAACTGAATTTTATATTTATAAATGTATTTATCACTAATAAATTATATTCCTTGATGTATAAAAAACACGATTTATGTTATTTTCATTTTATTTGTCACGTTAATAAATTTGATCTTGTTGAGTCACACTACATTTGAAAAGATTCCACAAGGAAATATCTTGACTTTCATTTGAATTTCAGAAGGATGTTTGACTTGTACAAAGAATGGTGTTCCAGCAATCAGGTACCTGCCTGTAACAGAGCAAAATCTGTTAGGCAATATCGCGATAATAGTGAACAAACACATAAACATCGGGATTCTCATTCCCAAAAAAAGATTTATTTGATTTTTGTCATCAATTTAAAAATCTGTAATTACCTACTTATGAACAAAAATCCAAGTACGAAAATCACCTATAAGCTTTAAACGATTGCTCGAGAACTTAAGGTTCTGGAAAAAACATAGTCAACGGAACATCCCGAAATAATTACCGCTACGTTTGATTTTCAAAAAAAACTTATTTGTTCTCACGGGGAAATTAGTGTTTCCAATTACAAAAGAAAATTAAACCTATACAATTTTACTATTTACGAGTTAGGTTCAAAACTAGGACGTGCTAGAAGTGGCATGAGGGTACTGCGAAACGGGGCTCAAATGAAGTCCCAAAACAATTTATTCGCCTGAAGAATGGTACACCCGCTACGTTGGTGTAAAACTAACCAGCCATCATACAATGTCCATGAGCTGCAGCAAAATGAGGTCTATGACTTTAAAGCTTTACTTAATATCAAGGACTGGACCAAAAACACGAATAAGAAGAAAATTCCTTGGACGGAGATCAAGGAAGCTTTTGTAGATTTTACACCAACAGAGTATGAGAGATTTGGAGGATATTGTTTATTACAAACTAGATTTAAGCGATCAGGGTTAAAAACTTCAAATTGCAGCCTCCACAAGAATATTACGAAGCAAACATGTGGTACCAATAATATCGCAAGAGCTTTCTTTAGCTTAAAGTGCACCTTTGCCTTCAAAGTTTGAACTTTACAGTATCGTTGTGAAAACATATTTATACCTACGAAACACCATACATTTTATAACTCATTTAAGACTGAACTGATAATAATACTTCTGATTGTAGGCTATTATTAATTGATTTTTGTTACTTAGATGTGATGCTCTTTGATGCCAGTTTCCCGCAATGTTAATTTAGAATTGGTTCACTAATTATGCAGTCTAAAAAATCGACAAATCCCGGTCTATTTGCTTTGAGCGACATCAGGGGCGATATCATGTCTTTTTAGCTGGGTTTGGTGACAATTCAAAAACTTACGCTTATTGCAAGGACTAGGCACAGTCGATATATTTAGGCTAATAAAAATAGGATCCTTTTTTATTACGTACCCATATTGAATATTTAAGAGATACTACTATTTTTAATTAAGAGATCGGTAAGTTAATACTGTTATTGGATAAAAGTTTTTTAAAAACATAATTATTAACGTTATATTTAAATAAAACCAAAAAGGTTTTTTGTGTTTTTTAAAGAAGTAATTCTGTAAGATTTTGTTTTTGGCAGGAATCTGCAATTTATTAATCTATAATCCAACATAAATATACATCATCGAAAATAATAAATTGCAGATTCCTGCCAAAAACAAAATCTTACAGAATTACTTCTTTAAAAAACACAAAAAACCTTTTTGGTTTTTTAAAGAAGTTTAGCTAGTTTTTTGATGATTATTAGTAGTACCTTGAATCTCGAAGGCTGTAATAACACAATTACCTGCCTATATTCTGTTATTTTACAATGATCTTTAATATAGTAGTTAATTATAAAATTAATCAAACATTGTGATAGTTTCATTTATATACAACATGTAACGGGAATAATGCACAGTATCTAACACCTCGATTAGAAAATTGTGTTATAATCGAAAATACATGAACTGAAATTACATGTTTATGTATTTAATATTTTTTATTTAAGAAATAAGTTGTCCTCAATTTGTACGAACAGTATGCACACCTATATATTGTAAACGGGACTTAATCGCGTAACGCGATTAAGTCCCGTTTACAATATATAGAAGTATGCACACCCTTTGCATACTTACCCTACCTCTACCTACGGCCACACATAAAACACGAACCGAAAAAAGTAAGTGATGTATGATATAGCGCAACTTGCTTACCCTTATTTAACACTCGCTAGTAATAAGATTAATTTTTATTTTCCACTATTTTATTTTTTTAATTATTATTTATAGTAAAAAGCACGTCTCAACGAGTTCTAATAAACTTGTTGAGACATGCATTTTATTTTGGATAGACGTTAGTGTCGTTTTCGTTTGTATTGACTATTCACCAAATGGGTGACCATAATTTCCTTAATTTTAATTGACTTTAGGACAAAATATTACCTATATCAAAAATACCTAAATCGATTTGGTTATCGATTCTGAACTAACTAGTTTCGGGTTGTACATTCAATCCTGTTACACGTTGTATAATAACAGAGGTTCAAGATAAAGA
This sequence comes from Macrosoma leucophasiata, assembly GCA_036365455.1. Lineage (NCBI taxonomy): Eukaryota > Metazoa > Arthropoda > Insecta > Lepidoptera > Hedylidae > Macrosoma > Macrosoma leucophasiata. The sequence continues at coordinate 12,157,225 of JAWQUS010000009.1, read as the reverse complement.
AATATTGTGATAAGTAATAATTTCTGCACAGTCTGAACTTACTACATTGCTATAGATACAAGCTTAATAGTTCGAAATTAACATTATCAATAATAATTTATTAAAAGTTTTTTCAAGTTTTAGCAAGAATTTGCAAATTTTGGATTTTATTTCTTCTTTTGGTATTATCTTACGGTGATTGTTTAGATAGTTCCTTGATTATTTATATTTAGTATTGCTGACTTTGACATTCAAGTTCTAAAAATTAATTCATAATGTTCCTTTCCTTAAGATTTAAAGGCAATATTCCAATTTCGTAGCTGCCTAACATTTTTTTAGAAGTAATTATTTCAACTTTGTAATGATAAACCTGAAATTCATAAATATGATATAAATCAGTTGTAGTCCATATCATTAGGACCCTAAGTATTTCTCTGTTATTAAAACTATACTAAAAAATGACATTAATTCTGAACCTCGGCAGTTAGAACTTTTGTCACTTGTAAATCGACATTTTTGCTAATTCTATGTGCTAATACATCACCATAATAACTAACCCTGTTATTTAAATCGATTAAAAATATATTAAATTGATTTAAGAAATAAAGTTGTAAGGTTATCCTACTAAATAAATTATTTATATCTTAAAGAAACAAAAAAAAAAAACAGTAAAATATTTTTTCCGAGTATAAAATTCTAACTACCACATAGAATCACAACCACGCAATCAATTTTAAAAAGATACATAAAATATGGTTCTTTGTGGCAGATAGAACTGTTTAATGAAATTCAGACTATTTATTGTCCCCAGTATATGGTTCTAAAAGGCAGATAGAACAGTACACATGGTTCAATAAGTGATAAAGTGTTCCGATTTTTGTGCCTGTACATTTTCTGGAAAACCAAAAAAAAATACAGTCATAAAAAATTAAAGATTTCATTGAAAAACATCCAATAAAGATCATTTGTTAAAACCACGAAAGTATCTATAATAATAAAAAAAATATGACTCTTATCCGGTTTTTTTTCTCTGGTGAAAAGTTGCTGTTTTTCACATAGAACTATATACGTAGATGCCGTCGAAATGTAAAATTTTAACTTTAACAAATTATTTTTGGCCAACCGAACCTTAATTATATTCCTGATCCTAACTTTCTGCGATTTTGGTTATGTTTTGTTCAAAGATACCTGACCATTGTAGATGTTTATAGAACCCTTTTTATCCCACTCATTCCTATTCAAGTGTGAACATTCACTTTCGGGTGTCAGTCCTAAACGGGTGGCACCCGCTGCTCTTCCATAGCTACGCCACTGTCAATCAATCTTCTAATTATCATAATATTAGGTATGCACAAGTTCAGAAAACTTGATAAAATTACCTGTGCCGCCATCAATCATATTATTATTGAAGTACGAGAAACGTTTGTTTCACGGCTTTCGTGTAGCAATGTAAGAGTCAGTTTCTAGTTAATGTTGATAGATGGCGCAATATACATATTTTCTAAATCTCATTACAAAATAATTGAAAATCTTTAGAAAACTAGTTATTCATAAAATATAGGTTCTACAGGCACTTTTAAGTACAAAATATTAAAATTACCTACTCAAATCAATATTTACATACACGTAATGTTTAAAACAGGCAACTTTGTATACAGGTTAAAGATGACGAATTTCCTGCCACTCTAAATAGATGGCGCTAAACGGTGTGTTCATTTTCCATTTCCTGTTTGTTAAATATCCAAACGAAGAAAACAATCAATAACGATTCTATTCATTGTTATATTTTTTGTATATCAATGATTCTATTACTTACATCCGCATATTAAAGTTCCTACCTATGTAGTCAAACGGCGAGTATTTAATATACCTACCTAGTAATTAATTATTATACATTAGTTTATAATACTTAAATTAAATAATTTTATTCGATATTTTTTAAAATTACCAATAATTTTAAATAAATAGTATTATATTCTATGATAATTTAAAATTTTGGTATTTTAGAATTACTAAAAATATAAATATTTAATTTGGTGGAGTCGTTTGGAAATTATACGATTACAAACATTGTGGCGACTCATTTTTATTTAGAACTAGCTGTGCCCGCGACTTCGCCCGCGTGAGAATTTATGATTGTTCAGTATCTACCCGGACGAAGTCGTGGGTGCAGCAGTATATAAGTAGCCTAAGTTACTCCTTGTTACATCAGCTATCTGCCAGTGAAAGGTCCGTCAAAATCGGTCCAGCCGTTCCCGAGATTAGTTAGCCCCCTCAAAAAGACAGACAGACAGACAAAAATTGTAAAAAATGTTGTTTTGGTATATGTACCGTGTATACATAAATATGCATTTAGTAAAAAGCGGTTATTTTTATATTACAAACAGACACTCCAATTTTATTTATTTGTGTAGATGATGATGATTATTTCCCAATTACTATATTATTAACACAATATTATTACACATAAAAAAGTACTCGTCTGGAACACTCCTCGATGACTTGCTACTATTTTATAATAGGTTAAATTAGTTTATCATTAGAGACTTGTAAATAGAACCAATCAACGAAGGGCAGGGTAACGTTATCTGTGCTATTACGTCCTTCCATCGCCCTAATAGTCGTACCTACTTTTACAGTCGATAGAAAAGAAAATACATAAATGGCGAGCAGAATTAAATACGAAATCATGTTCATGTCTTTAACATGAAATTAAACTTAATCCTGAACTGTTTCCCATTAAATAATATGATGATGAATAAATAAAGGATCATGGCAGGTTTGTACAGAAAAAAGGAAAAAGGTACACAGTAAAACAGCATGGAAATATTATCCAGTGAACCTAAACAACATTTCCTGATACTTAAGATATTTTTAACTCTCCGGAATAATAAGTTTGAAATTGAACTTTAGTATGGAGTGCTTCTACTGTTATTAGTAAAGACGATTTCGGTGATTAAAAAACCGGACAAGTGCGAGTTAGACTCGCGTGGTGAGGGTTCCGTAATTTAAAATAAATATTTTCGAAAATATTACAGATTTAAAATGCAGGGACATAGCGGTTACGGTGGTATCGGCAGGGGGGGGGGGGGATAATTATTAAGAATTTTCGATTTAATTTGAATACTCAAACTTCTTTTAGGTTTTCCAGTAATCTATAGGCAAAGAACTAATTTCCACATTTTTTTCAAAATTATAAGTTCAGTAGTTTCGGAGATAGGGGGAGGGGGGGAATAGTCAATTTTCGTCGTTTTTCTTAAATAACTTCAAATTTGTTTAAGCAAAAATTATAAAAAAAATATATCTGAGCTGCTGACAACAACTTCTTTCATTTGATATGTCACACGACACAGTTTACGTATTTTTTTTATAATTTTCTGATTTACCCCCCTAAAGTGGCCCCCCTGTTTAAAATTTATTGTTTTACTTGACGTGTTCATCTTTGGGTCACCAATTTACATGTATTCATCAAATTTCAACTCAATCGGTCTAGTAGTTTCGGAGAAAATTGGCTGCGACAGACGGACAGACAGACAGACGCACGAGTGATCCTATAAGGGTTCCTTTTTTCCTTTTAAGATACGGAATCCTAAAAATATTTTTAATATCAGAAAATGTTCTTTAGGTTCCCTAGATAATATTTCTAATCCTTTTTCTAACTTTTTTTGTACAAATCAATGTATGAAACTTGCCATGATTCTTTCTGATTCTGATTCTGCTGTCTATGACTAATACTTGTTTACAACTTATACATTATATACCTACATATTATCTCACATAATAATTTCGTCGGATAAATAGGCTAACCTGATAACGACAATCTAAGAAAGTAGACTAATGGACCCAGCTGACATTATCCTATCCAATCGCAGGTCCACGTATCGTGTCGAATTTAGTCGAATTATTTTTATAAATTTTGGGGCATCTATGAATCTACTGGAATTATGCATACTTACTTAAACCTCTGCCTATCCCTTCAAGAATATAGACGTAAAGTTAGGTTTTTAAAGATGACCTATTTTGAACTTATCATTCCGCCTGTCCTCATTTTAATGCACTAACAAACTAGGACGTAGCCTACATCGATACCAAATAATTGATAACCATAGGTCATCAATGATGCTATTAATCCAGTAAGTAGTGCAGGTGGCAAGTTAATAATATAACAATCAATTTAAAACGAAATAAAGAATCTCATTTTATTTAAATATACAGTGATATAGTTTTGTATCGAGCTATGGCGATGGGAAAAGCATTCAGTCTAGTTTTCTAGATGCACGCCGAAAGTTCGATCTTTTTTTGTCCCTGTCAAGCAGGAAAAAAGCTGTTTGTTCGTTTGCCGGATACGGAAAAATCATAAGAGGAAAAGAAACATTCAAATTATTACTTTTTTTTTAATAAGCTTACATATAGGTACATACTTTTGGGATAAAGGTCAATTCAAGAGTAGTAGTAGGTAAAGTAGGTATGTTCGGATATGGTTTTTTTATGTTTTTTGTGTGTCACAATTAGTTGAGGGGGAATATGTAAGTGGCTTTGATGAGGAAGAGGAGGTAAGGTACTTAATATGTAGGTATGGGGAGTCACGTGAGTATGTTAGGTTAGAAGTAGTAGGTACATGCGTCGATACCACAGTAACATTATCTCTACAGTTTGTCTCGGTTGAAAATATAGCTAAAAATCGGTATTAACAGCCACGCGCACGATTTGTGACCGTGCACACTAAAGAGGTCGACACACTGAAGTCGTCCTGCCGTGCCGATACAGCTCACTGACACATAAATCCACGGAATAGATAAATTATTCTGTGCATAAATCACAAACCGCCGACATAACAGTCACGACACAACATAGTTGGTTTGGTTAAATACTGTAAAATTTTGATCATCCTTGACCAAAAATCACCTTAATCATAACACGTTTTCAAAAAAATAAAAAGGTAGGTATGTAATACGTAAGGTTAAAGCTTTCATATTATATTATTTGAGACCCTAAAAATCATTTTCCGATACCTAAAATATTTTTAGCATGGTGGGCTTATAATTTTGAAAGGAAAGACCATTTTTGTTCCGGTGAGGAAAAAATATTTGAAATACCAGATTATGTTCCTTGTATATCTTTTCATATTTAATTAATTTTCGAATCATTAAATGATGAAGAACAACTTCTAGGTCAAGAGTGTTAGGAATCAGCTTGTATGGTTAGAGGGTATTGTATGTGGGGGATGTACCTAATAGTATGTAGAAGAGTCGTGAAGAGTGGGAGTTTTGGAAGGAAGGAAATGGATTGACGCTCCAAACTTTTAGAAATTGAGAGTAACGACAAAATTTTAGAAAGAAAGAAAGAAAGAAAGAAATTTTTTTATTCTTTAACTTACACAACACAGTAAATCGTAAAAACAAAAAACGAGGAAATATCACCAAATGCGATTGTGTGAAGCCAAAGAAACGGTACCCATCTCAGCTTATTGCTGCAGCAGTGCTGCAGCGCTGGTATTCTGATGGGACCTTGAGTGATTATATTTCGATAGTATATAACAAAAAAATGAGTCGCTAGGCCCTCCAACAACAAAGCCGCTGAATGTGGATGTATCGACGGCTTTATTTCTAAAAATTTTTGCATGTCATTGTTACATTTAAAATGTATATGTATTCATGATGCAGCATTGAATAATAAATACAAATTAATTAAATTAGTATATTTTTTGCGGACGACATAGAGTGTGTTTAGTTTAAATACAATTAGGTAACCCTAAAATGGACGTTTTGCAGCATATACCTAAAGCAATTTTAAATTTTATAGGAATAAAAGTATTCCTAAAAGTTTAAACTTCTGTATAAATATACCTACGCATGTGTACTCCTAAAGAGGCAGTTGTATACAGAAAAAATTATAGAACAATTTGACTTCAGACGGGAATTTAATCTGCGATTATCTCCCAACTGAGCTATCGAAGTCCACTTCCGTCTGTCGCATTTTTCCTTCAAATATTGTAAAATTCAAAATACCCAAGCACAATAAAAATCTTATAGCTTTGTTTTGGGCTGGCAGTTGGGCTTTTAATACGATCGCTTAACACGTATAATATGCGATCAGCAAGATCACACGTACTTAATAGGGTTGCTGAGGATTCCTCTTCCTCTTCCTCATAATGAGGAAGTTCCGCAATATTTTGGGTTCCTCAACCGTTTCCGCATCCTCAAAAATTAAAATAAAAAAATCCTCTTCCGCTACCGCTTCCTCAAAATTTAAGAGGAATTTATGAGGAATTTTGTTGCGCATGCGCGTCGCGTATCGATGGCAACGCACACGCCGCAGCGCGGTGCCAGGCCGAACGATCTCATATATGATGAGCTATAAAACCGGTTGTTGGGGAAACAGCGTCCAAATATTATTTTTATATAAATTAACCTCCCTGTTTAAAATAAATTTCGATTAATAGTATTCAATTATTTTATTTTGATTAATAATATTCGACTTAAATACCTAATTAAGAAAGAATTGACTGCATTCTTATTTTCATTTCAATTCCTAAATGAAATTGTGTCATTCACTCATCTTTTTTTTTGGTGTGCCTGTGTTTTTTTTTATGTCTGTTGGTTGACAGACAAGCAGACGGGCAACTTGATGGAAAGTGGTCACCGTCGCCTATGAACATTTGCAACACCAGGGGAGTTACCGACGCGCTGCCAGCCCTGAAGGAATCCTTTGACGCCATTTTTGAAGAACCTCTTAATGTAGCACCTAGGGAACACCTCAGAGGGAAGTTCGTTCCACAATTTACACGTTCTGGGCAAGAACGAACGTGAAAACCGCACCGTTGAGCACTGCCAGGTGTCCAGTCGGTGTGGGTGGAACTTTTCTCTTCGGCGGATAGTACGGTGTAGGAAAATAGATGGTAGCACCATGTCAAACAGTTCAGCAGAGTACTCACCATTGTAGAGACGGTACAACACGCACATACTCCCAATGTCTCTGCGTAGGCTCAGATGTTCGAGCCTGTCAGTAAGTCCTGAATCGTTAACAATACGAACGGCGCGTTTTTGTAGAGAGTCAAGTGGAACAAGCTAGTATTTGGGAGCTCCCGCCCACAAATGAGTATGAGTAGTAGTAGCTGCCCCGAAGTGAAAGTGAATACTGCCTGGCTTTGTTAAGCACCCCTAGCTTTTTGGATGCCAACTTGGTCTTACACTCAATGTGACTCCCGAATTGCACTTCGTTCGATATGTTAACGCCCAGGATACAGATACTCTTACCAACGGCGATCGGAATGCCCTGGAACTGTGGTGCTACAATGCATGGCGTTTTTTTAGCGGTGAACGTGCAGACTTGTGTCCTCGAGGGGTTGAACTGCATTAAATTAAGTCGACCCCAATCCGAGACCCGCTCCAGAGAGTGCTCGATTTCAGACACAAGTCTAGTCGACCTTTCCTCGATAATTGTCCGAGAGGCATTTGCACGGCTAGTGTAGTGTGCATATCCCGTACTATCATCGGTATAGCAATGAAAATTGGAGTTTTGCTCCAACATTTCATTGATGTGCAGAAGAAAAAGCGTGGGAGATAGCACAGAGCCTTGCGGCACACCAGCGTTGATAGGTAGTCTGTCTGAGCGCTGACCGTCAACTAAGACTTTTATATAACGCTCAGACAGAAAGCTGGCTATCCAGTTGCGTAGCCTCTCGGGAAGACCGTAGGATGGAAGTTTCGCGAGAAGTGCCCTGTGCCAGACCCGGTCAAAGGCCTTAGCAATGTCGTTGTGTAGATATGTCACTTAACTCGTCCTTAACTGCTGGACCAATTTTAATTATTCTTTATCGTATGTGTTTTGAGAATGGTTTAGATTTTAGATTCATAGTAAAAATAATTAAAAGAGCATTTTGTAGTGGACCAACCTTTTTTATATATATATATATATACTTAGTTAAGTAGATAGAGACAGGACAGCGGAGTTTAGGTTGGGTCCGCTAGTATTTCCCCCCCGAGGGTTTCCGCCTTGTCGTGGCGGGGGGGCTCAGTACCCGGTGGTATCCTCACACCGGCGAAGCCAAGAGGAACCCAGAGAGGGGGCGGCGTTTGGCGTGGCTCTGCCTGCCACTCGCTGCTGTGGTGAGGAGACGGCTGGGGAAGAGGTGTACGGGTGTGTCGTTGCCCTGCACCCTATCCCCAGCCGCCTAGCGGTTGTCCCGCCGTAAGATGGGGACGTGGTGGGGAGGCGGCTGGGGAAGAGGTGTACGGGTGTGTCGTTGCCCTGCACCCTATCCCCAGCCGCCTAGCGGTGGTCCCGCCGCTCGATAGGGACGTGGTGGGGCCGCGGGGGGGCGGTTGAAGGTCAGTTCATCCCTGTCACTCCCGCTCCCCCGAGGCCGGACAGAGTGCCCCTGGACTCCTCCACCCGGGCGTCTTGGGACGCCTGGCGTTGTGAGTGGTCGGGGCAGGGACCTTTGGGTGTCGGACTAGGGGATGTCCGTCGCCCAAATGGAGATAGGTCCCAAGCTGGGTGGCGTGCACGTGTTCTGCACGCCACTAGTGTTGGTTGGAGCCAAAGAGCTCAACCTGCGGAGGGCTCGGAGACGAGCAGCCGCCGGCGGGGTCGCGGATGTGTGCGTAAGCGTTCCCGTGACCCCGCCACTGATGGCGGAAGAGTCGGAACACCGCGGGGTTTTAGTGAGTACGAGTCTCACACTACCCGCCGTCGTTTCCCCTAGACGGCGGGTGCCCATGAGGGTTTCCCCGCGTAAAAAAAAAAAAAAAAAAAAAAAGGGTCCGCTAGTATTTATATCTTCGTATCATCCTCTTCTCATCTTTCTGTAGCGCGCAAGGCCTCCCGGCTGGTGTAGAACGCAAGCGATCTACTCGATTAAGCGATACGGGTGCGGTCGGATGTGTGACGGGTGACCACTAGTGGCAAATTAAAATGCGCCTTTTCCTGCTTCGGAGAGCAGGACGCCGACGGTCCCGGTTGCTGTCGACAGATAGCAGTCGTTAAACCTTGTCGGAGGCTTTATGGGCGGTTTGAAAACACCCGACAGCGGGTTGGCCACTAACCCTTGCAAGTAACTTCACCAACACGCATTGGAGCAGCGTGGTGGAGTAAGCTCCAGACCTCCTATCAAGAAGGGGAGAGACTCGTGCCCAGCAGTGGGACGTTTCAAGGGTTGCTATTATTATTATGTCATCTGCTTCCTCTTCCTCTTCCTCTTCCTCATCCTCTTCCTCATAAAAATATCCTCTTCCTCATCCGCATCCTCTAAATTGGCGCATCACAATTCCTCTTCCTCCTCCTCTTCCTCATAATCACTTCCTCAACAACCCTAGTACTTAAGCAACCGTTTCGAGAAGAGCGTTTAGCACCGGTTAGAAACCATTGATTAGGGTCCAGCAAATAGATTCTCTGAATAACAGTCTTTGGTTGATACTTCCACAACAAATAGATAGTATGTTTATTCGAAAACATTTTTTATTACCAAACCCCTCTGAAAAATGGAAATTATTTCGAGCGCTCCATCCACTATCGCCTAGATCTAGGACAATCTATACTTTCTTATTAACCGAAGTAAGAGTTTCTCTTACCTTGGGACTACGACAAAAGAACCTCTTTACTATCAAGACTCTTAATAGTAAAGAGGTTCTTTTGTCTTTCTATACCTTTAAGCTCTCTACATATATCATCTCATCTTCTGTTTTTCACAACTTCTGCTAAGTGATATCCACAAGGTACTTAATGTTGGAAAGCTTTAAATCCTCTGCATAAAGAATCAGAACATTTGTGCAAACATTTTAAGAGTTACCTACAGAAAGTTTATTCTAGCTGGGGCCCACCAGATCCGATGCAGTACACGGAAGGTTAATGTAGATAACATATAATAATAATATTAAATCCTAATAAAAACAGTGAATGATAAAATGCGCGAGAGACGTAAGTATATAAACAATTCAAGTGATATAAAAAATAACATAAGATCGTAGTGTATTCATTAACAATGACGCGATCATTATGTCTTGTACTAGTATTCATAGGATTATGTGTATTAACAGAAACATCAAAAATACTTGCAGTGTTCCCTGTGCCATCAATAAGTCATCAATTCTTTTTTCGTCATATCACACACGAGCTTGTAAAACGCGGTCACGAAGTTACTGTCATCACTCCAGATCCTTCATTCTCGAAAGTTCAAGCACCAGCTAATTTATCGGAAATTGATGTCCACGACGTGTCTTACAGCACTAAACCAAGGCAAGCTTTCAGTACGTTAGTAGATAGTGGTATATATCAACAGATAGAAATAGGACTGCAACTAGTAAACAATATTTTTGAAAATCAGTTCAGAAAGCCAGAAATACGAAAATTAATGAATGAAAACTTTGATTTACTGTTATTGGAAGCCTGCTTACCAGTAACTTTGGCATTATCTCATATAATTAAAGTGCCCGTGATTCAAATTAGTTCGCTTGGTCCAGTGCATGCTTTTGAAGAAATAGTAGGTGCGCCGATTCATCCCTTCCTTTATCCAAAATTTTACCAACAGAGATTGTACAATTTATCATTATGGGAGAAAATTTATGAATTATACAAATATATAAGGATATATGAACTGTACCTAAAAATAGAAAAACAGGAAAATGAGGTAATACAAAGAGTTTTCGGTCCTGAAATGCCACCTCTGAGTAAATTAAAGGAGAATGTTGATATGGTGTTTCTAAACGCACATCCTATTTGGCTAGACAATCAACCGACGCCGCCAAATGTTGTATATTTAGGAGGTTTACATAAATCAGTAGTGAAAGAATTAACTCAGGTGAGATAAAGTTTTAAACAAATATTACTGCAAATAGAACATGTTTCGTTTGCAATTCAGTCTAATTAGACGGTTTGTTTTTTTTTCAGAATCTTCAATCATACTTGGATTCATCTCCAAATGGTGTCATATATGTAAGTTTCGGCTCGAATGTGCAACCTTCTATGCTTTCTCCGGAGAAAATACGAATTTTTGTAAAAATATTCTCACAAGTACCTTACAATATTTTATGGAAGTGGGACCAAAATGAACTACCAGGCAAACCAAAGAATATAAAAACAGCAAAATGGCTTCCGCAAACCAGTATTCTCAGTAAGTTCAACTTAGTACCTATATCTCGATTTTTGTTACTTATTGAATTAAATTACTGATGTATTTGTATATTACATACTAGGTACCTATCAATAATGTGGAGTTGGCGTAAGTTAGTGGGTAGATACTAACAACACTAACAGGAATTAAATATTTGACATGTATTTTTTTTTTCATTATTTTTTTATATTTTTATTAATAAATATTCTTTATTAATTGGCTTATTCAGAGATCATCCTTTCCAAAGTGATACTTCTTATATATCTTATACAGTCATATTATAAAACAAAATCCCCCCTGCCACTGTCGTCTGTCTGTTCGCAATATACTCAAAGACTGCACGAATTTTCATTTATTTTTTCACTAATAGATAGAGCGATTCATGGGGCAGGTTTGTTAAAGTTTTTGTAAATTGATTAGAATATAACGATAAATGTCGGACAAAAATAAGCTGGGAGCTTTCATGGAAAACACTGCCTAAACCGTTTGTAATGTAACAAAACCACAAAACAATATCTATACTTATAATAAAACTGTAGAAGTGTAAATTCTGGACATTATAAATATTGAAAAAATAAATACCAGGGGATGTAACTAGTACGATACCAAACAAATATGTGATTAAAATTTGTTTTGTCTGTCTGTCAGTCTGTCTGTCTGTTTGTTCAAGCATCACACAGAATCTACCGGTCCGATTACGATGAAACTTGGTATAATTATACTTCAACGTTTGGCGCACAACACTGGGTACTCTTTATACCGGGAAAATATCAGTTTGTCTGAGTGTTTGTGTACGCAAATTTCAGAAACGGCTTATCCGTATTATTTGTTTTCATTTTTATATTGTGGTAATTTTCACTTAACATTTAGTGTTTGTTTTATGTGAATCGGTTCAGAAATAAGAAAGTTACGTTAATTTAAAGAATCATATCGAATATCTCTGGTCATCTGGCGCTCTACACTCTCTGCCTACCCCGTTAGGGACCTGGCGTGAAGATACATACATACATACATATCGAATATTTTAAAAGTATTCTGCATCAATTTTTTTAGGGTTCCGAACCTAAAAGATAAAAGTGGACCCTATTTCCTACTAATCCTCCGCTGTCTGTCTGTCCGTCTGTCTGTCACCAGGCTGTATCTCATTAACACTGATAGCTAGAAAGTTAACATTTTCACAAATTATGTATATTTCTGTTACCGCTTTAACGACAAAATTTTATACTAAAAATAAGAAATTTTACATTGGTGTCGTTGGTGTCATTGGTGTCATTGGTGTCGTTGGTGTCATTGGTGTCGTTGGTGTCGTTGGTGTCATTGGTGTCGTTGGTGTCGTTGGTGTCATTGGTGTCGTTGGTGTCGTTGGTGTCATTGGTGTCGTTGGTGTCGTTGGTGTCATTGGTGTCGTTGGTGTCGTTGGTGTCGTTGGTGTCGTTGGTGTCGTTGGTGTCATTGGTGTCGTTGGTGTCGTTGGTGTCATTGGTGTCGTTGGTGGCGTAGGTGTTGTTGTTTACCCAAAAGTGTTTATGATCCAAGATTAACCAATAGTTATATCCAAAAGCCCTGCCCAAAGTCCCAAAGTCACTATTCCACACGAACAAAGTTGCGGGCACAGCTAGTACCTAATATGGTAGAATATTTTCTTTTTCATAGAGCTTCAAAAAAGTCTACCTCTAGGTATATTTTGCACATATAATTAAAATTAATGTCTTAGAAGTTGTAGGTAATAATAGCGCGCATGGGAATAAACCTATACATTTTTAAAAATAAATTAAATACGTTAATATAATATTTTTTTTTGTTATAAACTTAAATTTAAATACTTATTCAATTTTAACTTTATTGTCTCACGTGCATAGTTTTAATTATATTTATGGAGTTGCTTCGGAATGCCGCGACGGCTGATATTGTTGCACGATAAAATTGCTTCCGCTGAGATAACGTTCGGAAATTCGTTCTTAATGGTCCAAGAGATACTGAACCCTCCGAGCACCGTTGGTCCTATAAGGCTGGAAATTTTTGTAGGGATAAATTATAACATGCCAAGTACGAAAACCACCACCATTTTTTTTTACATTTTCAAAAATGTGGGGTTGGTGACGTGACTGGCTGATCCTTGCCAGGCGATGGTTTTTGTACTTGGCGTGTTATGATTTATCCCTACAAAAATTACAGGACCAACGGTGCTCGGAGGGTTCAGTATCTCTCGGTCTATAACGGTTTCGAGTTAAAAATATTTTACATAGGGACTTGGAAAAGTTCCGTTGGTTCACTACATTGATATACAGGTTTTTTGTATATCAATGGTTCACTATTTCAAGGCTGTTTTAAAATCGTGTATCTTTGTTTTCCCTTTTTCTGTAGGTACAAATCTTGTCATGATCCTTTGTATACTTGAGTTGAAATTGGTCAGTTTATTGTGTCCGCGATACAGATAATAGATAAGATTACATAATAATATAAGTTACTTACTTCGTCTGTTCATGATAATAAATGCGCAAAAATCAGGAACTCATAACCATTCAAATTTGGGATTAGGTAGTAACGGGTAATCATGCGCCAATGTATTAAAAAAAATACTTCTTACTTAGGTAAACCTTATATCTATATTTTTTTATGTAACGAAGGTGGCAAACATGCATGCAGTTCACATTGATGTTAAGTGATGACTGCAGCCTATAGACACTTACACAAAGACTAGAGGTCAAAATCCAGATGCATTGCCAGTATTGCCACCCCTGAGACCTTACATTAGTTGTTAAATTTTAGCTCTCAGGGGTGTAATAACTTACACCTATCATGTATATCATGTAATAACTACGTACCGATATAATATTGCGCCCGGCAAATTATCTCCTATCTAGGTATTCTTATATCACTTCAAAGCTACTGATATAATTTAAGGGAGATATATATGTATGGGCTGAAAAGATACATAATATCCACCTCAGTTCAAATATATAATATATTTGCTCAACTCTAAAGCTTACCTTACACCTAAATTTCGTCTTTATAGGTTCCACATGTCTATAAAATAGTTAACATACTTAGGTATAACATAATGACTATGATAATTCTATTACAGGACATCCAAATGTAAAATTATTCATAACGCAAGGTGGTTCGCAGTCAACTGATGAAGCTATAGACGCTGGAGTGCCTCTCATAGGCATACCAATGATATATGATCAGTGGTTCAATGTAGAAAAATATGTACATCATAAAATTGGAATGAAAATAGAATTGGATACGTTGAATGAAGCAGAGTTAGGGAAAGCCATAGAAACCGTGATCGAAGATAAAACGTAAGTATGGATAGATGACTAAGAAGTTGATGGTTGTAATTGTGAAACTCTAGGTAGAGCTCATCACAATTTAAGACATAAGAAACCCAAGCTTATTTAATTTTATACTGGCCAGCATATTTGCCGCGTTCTGTTACTGCGTATTTTAATTTATTTATTCTTAACCTACCTACTTCTTTATATGATAGTAACGCTTAAATATCATTAAAGGTGAAAAATCCGTCGTCATTGTAGGTACCGGGAGAATATACTGAGGTACAAACTGTTGATCAACGACACACCACTACAGCCGCTGGAGAACGCCATGTGGTGGATAGAATACGTGCTCCGTCATGGAGGAGCCTCGCACCTACGCTCACCAGCGGCAAATATGTCCTGGGCACAATACTTTCAAATTGAATTTGTACTCATTCTATTTGCTGCTGCTCTCGCCACCATTATTGTTAGCCTGTACATGCTGTATTATATTTACTACCTGATATCTAGAAATTTTAACACCAGTATTAAAATGAAAGAGGATTAGATATTATTAATTTGCTTTTATTAAGTTCAAGCAACCGGCTGCTGTATAATAAATAATGCTTACTCAATAAGAGTTATTGGAGTCTAGAATTTTATTTAGAAAGATGGTCGTACCTGAATAAAAAGTAATATTACTAGGTACTATTATTATTATTTATTTTACAAGTACATGTAAAGTACATGTTTTCTTCATATCTGGAAACACGTCGGCTACTCCACTGATATCTGTCATATTTTATTTTTTTCCATTGTCACGTGCGAGTGAATTTGAAAAAAAAGATTCAAAAATAATAAACTCTGGTGAAATATTTAGCCCAACTGACTTCGGTAGCTTTGAAATCTATAAAACTCCCCAAGTGCTGATAGATATTACATTATGCCTACATTATATTAGACTAGCATTTTTTTTTCAAATAAAAAAAATATTTTTTGTTAAAAAAAGCTTTTTGTTTAAGTACTTATTTTAATAAATTACAAGTTTTTGCACCACAATTCTGATGTTTCTTACGCTTTGATCTTTGATGAAACTCTATTCTCTATAATTTTACTCAGACCTTCAGGGACAGAATTTGATACCACTCATATTGGAAACCATTTTAAAGTAGGGCGTGCATTTATTACATTGGCAGTGCATATTGAGGTCAATGTTGTTTGGGGTATTAGTCGCAGACGATCTTAGTTTACTTGTAATTATTTTGCTATAGAATAGGCAATGACAAAAACCACGTCCTTTAGAGTGCGCAAGACTTTAGTGATAGAATTCTAGAGACGTATTTTGAAAGCATAGTTACCACTGCATTACCTAATCCGTATACCACTAAATGGTAATGTTAATTTACTTACTTCTATTTTGTGTATAGCACCTTCAGACGATATCATTAAATTAAATCATTAAATTAAGAAGCAGACCAAACGATTACATCCACGCGAAAGAAATACTCGTCTCATAAATATATTTAAAAGTCATCTTCCAATCCACCTCAAGAAACGGCTGATAGAAAACACCATCCTAACATCCCTGCCTATGGCCGCCGAACGTGGGCTCTGATGAAGAAAATAATACAAAAGATAGCTACATTCTATAGAGCAGTAAAGCGTTCCTTGTTAGGACTCATGCTTAACAATAGAGTTAAAACTGTAGAAATAAGAGAGAAAATAAATGGAATAGACGCAGTAAAGATGCTCTGCAAATTACAATTGAAATGAATCGGACATAGCGCCTATACCCAAGACCAGAGAGAATGCAACCACAATCCACAGGCACCCACTCGACAAACTACGGTCGGTAGGGCGACCAAGAGAAGATGGAGCGACGACATAATGGAGGCACCAAGTGCTGCCTGGACCAGGATAGCACAGCATCGTAGCTACCGTAGTAGGTACATGGCTACGGTGGCTTATGGCATACGACATGGAGAAGGCCTTTTAGGGAGGAGAAGGACGGGAGACCTCTCCCTCATGAAATTCTTTCGGCTCCGTTAACAATCGGCGCACTTTGGGACGACGACAGGGTGATTAGTTTTGCCCTAATCCCATGTTTCGTGATCCGCAACGCTAGCGAGCTTATTATAACTCGATCTGACCAGTTGATAGCTAGGACTGACATCACCTGGCCCAGGTTGAAGGACCGGACTACTCCCTTCAGCTCAGCTAGAACCAGGGGTAATAGTTGCGCCGTATAATTGTGAGCGTCATCACCTTGATGGGATCGCCCGCCACTCTTTGTTGTTAGAAGTGGGCAAACTGGCTACAGAGCTTTGAACTTAGTAGGTATAGATGTCAAATTCGTGCAATGTGCAGTCCTTACTTGCACATAAAACGACATTCATTCAGTCAATAAGTACTTACCTTACAATTAAGTAGTGCCTATCTACAGAGGAAGTGATTGCCAGTTTTTATAGTATCACTATAGTTGCCTGCGTTTAATTTATGCAAACGCGTCTTAACTTATTTTTGAACAAGTTTCGAAAATTTTAGGTTTCAATGTATTAAACTAAAAACGATCGCGATGTCGCAATTTTATTTTGTTTCACACTGACGCAAAATTAAAAACATACATTGGATTACATTTAGGAACTGAACTCACTAGGACGCCATGTCGACGTCGCCGGCTACGTATCCAAGCAGTTAGTATGGCGTGGAGACGTCGCCACAAGTTGGCCAGGTGAGTTCAGTAGCATGTATTTCCATACTAACAGCTTGGATACGTAGCCGACGATGTCGCCATGGCGTCTTAGTGAGTTAGAGCCCTTAAATCCTTTACTCACTAGGACGCCGTGGCAATGTCGCCGGCTGTGTATCCAAGCAGCTGGTATTGAAATACATACATGGTTCCTAATCTACTCGGCCAACGTGTGGCGTCTCCACAGCACTGCTTGGATTCGTAGACGACGTGACCATGGTGTCTTAGTGGATTGGGGCATTCAGTTTAAATATAATAATAATATATCAGGTTTCTATTTACGGTGTTTTCTATTTCTGTATTTTTGTTTATTTCGAGTCGAGATCCAAATATACTCCGTGTTTTCATCAAATGTAATACGAGTACCTATAAGATAGCAGGAAGTTGCTGTTTTAAACCACTGAAAAGTAGTTTCAGTGATTTTTAGCACTCTTCAGTGATATTCATAACCAAGTTAAGACTAGAGATATCATCTTATTTAATTAGATATATATTATTATAATATTAATTATATCCTCATAAAAACGTGAGATTTCAATGTTAGAGCATTCCCACACCAGAGGTCTACGTTGATATGCTTCTGTAGAACATCATCACGTGGCAACAACACGATAGCGATGAGCACTACCATTCAAAAGTTGAACATAAAAATATCTGTACGTATATATTGATCTCTGTAATCTAAAAATTAATAATAAATAATAATGGCCGCCCTTGATTCGTCCCACTGCTGGGCACGAGTCTCGCGCCGCCCCGCGACCGCTTCTTAGAATGACATAATTTTAATTTTCAACTTTTGAGCATTACAGGTACCTACACTACCTACCTATGTATTTATCAAAATTGGCTTTAAACTAAGTACCCACTCTATAGTCTGTGTAGCCCACCCCGATAGAACTCCCCCTGATACATACCTACATGTTTTCGTACAAACCTACTATCCTACAAGACGTAAACGAAGAATCTTAGAACAGAACAACCACTATTTACAGACAAATGTATTTCATTTCTCTCTCCAACTGGTGTGCTAACACTCCATTACCAATTCCAAATCTATTTAATTATCTTTGAGCTTATGAGTACGATACAAGAACGAGACATATTTTTATTAAGCGCTACGGAACTCATTTTTTAAAAAAGTAAGCCCAGCCCACCTTATATTCAAATTCAGAAAAAATGTGGTCTAAAATCAACCGGTTAAACTAGTCATTGCATCATTTAACTACCTGTTTATTACCTATTATAAAAGGTTCTCCAAATTCGTTGTTCAGGGGCCCGAGGTAGAAAATATACAATAATGTTTCATACTCAAGGTGCCACCTTGGTGGACTTACTCTCAAGGCACACCCAGGTGCACATCATCTTAACACCGCACTAAAGCCATTTTGAACTTGACATTGGCCGCCCATGTCCGCCAGCAAGGACCAATATCAATTCATTAAATTCTTAGATAAAAAACCTACCTCTCTCGAAGCAAACGTTTTGATTCACGACCTTTGGAGGAAGCTGGAAAATGAACTTCACACTTACTCAATCAGTTCCAACTGTAGTAATTATATAAGAACAATCCTGTAAATTTTGACACAAACGCAGTTTTTTGTTCTTATTCAGGTTCACACTCTCTTCACTTACTATTGATAAACTGCATACCTACCTGGATGCTTACTTCATCACATTCATTCAGACACAAACGCAGTTTTTTGTTCTTATTCAGGTTCACACTCTCTTCACTTACTATTGATAAACTGCATACCTACCTGGATGCTTACTTCATCACATGAAATAAATAAATTGGCGGCCCATTGATTTATAACTTCAGTGATGAATAGTGAAATAGCAATTGTGGAAATACTTTGTCCAGTGACGATTGCTAAGGCTAGCTCTACGAAAAGCTACGGGAAATAATTACAAGTTTCCGGTAATCCAAAACTATTGCAAATTAGACTTTATCAAAACAAAAATAAGGTAGAGACGTGTACGTGATTAATTTAATTTTACGATATCAAATGACATAATACATGTGTGTACTGTACTACGTTAGATATCTGATTAATTCCTGACCACGTTTGACAACACCATAATTTTTTTATCAATATATCTTAATCAACATACAAATCAAGGTACCATATAATTTTATCAGTTTGTAAATTAAAAAAGTTGTTTTGATATGTTATACAATATTTTGCACACTAAAAATCAATCGTAAAGTGAGGACTTTGATTGTTCGATAGTAGAGTTGTGAATGAATTAGATAGTCAAAATTGGGATGGACCAGATGTTATCTGTAAGTTCGCCCGAAAAAAGAAAAGTCCGTCAATCACATTTTTTTATTCACGAGTATTTTTTTACTTTTGAGAATGGAAATTTATATTTTTTTGCGGTCAATGCCTTTTGAAATATAAGATCGAGATAATATTAAGGCTTAGAGACTTAGAGACTGTGGGTGTAGCGCGACGGTTATCTGCCAAGAAACAGTAGTAATCACCCCTAATGTGTTTAGATAGTATTACTACTTTTACATAGCCACGTAATTTTTGGACAAAAGATCTTAAACTTTAAATTATTGTAGAGTTTAATCCTGCTTATTTAATTTTCTTTCTAACAATCTGTACATTTTCAGCTCTATAAATTTAAGAATTTTATTATGTTCTACTAAACTTTTAAATTGTAAATTTATCAATGTCTCCTATTTTTATTTTGAAACGTGTGCTAATAACAAAATTGATTCATTTTAAAAAAGAAGACCTTGAAATTCGAAAATACACCTCATTTATCTTCATAAAGTAGGACCGAGTCTAAGACCGGCTTTATAGCCGCCACGAGGGCTTCCGCCTTGTCGTGGCGGGGAGGGGGTTTGAAAGCCGGTGGTCTCCTCACACCGGTGAAGTTAAGAGGAACCCAGCGAGGGAGCGGCGATTTGCGTGGGCTACGATATTCGTGGAGGTGGCTGGGGAAGAGATGTACGGGCATGTCATTGGACCTGCACCCTATTCCCAGCGGCCTAACGATGGTCCCGGCGTCTGATAGAGACATGATGGGGCATTAGGGGGGGTCCGTTGAGGGTCGAATTCCTTTAACGCTAACGCTGCTCTGGGTCCGAACTGTATACCCATGAACTTCTCCACCCGGGTGGTATGGGATGCCAAGTGTTGTGAGTGTTTTGGGCAGGGACCTCCGGGCGTCGGACCAGGGGATATCCGTCGAACGAATGAAGAAAATTTGATTGTGCAGATGTTTACCACGCCACTTTCACAGAAATAAATAATGCTATAGGTACATAAATTAATAATCTATACATATAATAATTTTGTTGGTGCTAGAGCTTCAGTGACGGAGCTCGCGGGCGTAGGCACCACCGCAATACCTAATATACTTGCCGCTAAATGATAGTGTTCAGCACTATCGTGTTCCGGTCAGGTGGTAATGTACGGCCCTGTAATTTCCTGCACAGAGGCATAACACCTTAGGCCTCAGGAGCGGTAACGCATCTGCATTTTGACCTTGGTCTTTGTGTAAGTGTCTATCGGCTGCATTCATCACTTAACATTAATGTGAACTGCATGCTTGTTTGTCACCCATTACATAAAAAAAAACTTTTTGAACGACAAATTATAGCAAGTTTAAACTTATTAGTAGGTGTAGGTATTACGTAACGCTATGGACAAAAAAAGGGAGAATTGATGGTGTCACACACATGACTAACCACTACAAATTACTTTGAAAAAAAACTCACATAGGTAGGTACTTACTCATTAAAAAATGCGCAGATCCCTAACATGTAGGTAGGTACCTACATATTTGAATCTCTACACATGCCAACTTTGTTGTTTATGTGTTATGTGAAGTAGATAATAAATCTATGGTGTTATGAGTCATTAATAAACTAACTGGTAACGTAGGCAATGTTTTTTTTAATTTAAAGAAAAATGGAAAGAAAAATTTGACTTCAGGCGAGACTCGAACTCGCGGCCTACTGGGAATCTAGTCCAGCCGCTCTTCCAATTGAGCTACTGAAGTCCTGCCCGATTTATCAAATCTTGCCTTCACATTAATTGCATTGCTTTATGGTAGCAGCAGCGCCATCTATTGCCAACTATGCTAGTTAGGCAACCGATATAATAGACTTTGCAGTTTATTGAATATCGTAAAGAAGTCACTTTTACCCTTAATAATTGTTTTATATTATTTCGCATTAAGAAAAAATTTTTCTTTCCATTTTTCTTTAAATTAAATATATTTCACAAGCATGTGTTAATGCGAAATAATATAAAACTATTAGTAGGCAATGTTACCAACAGTTACCTACTGGGCAGTTAATAAAGGTATTATTTTTTTTTTATTCAACCTATTGATTGTAATAGACATGTAATTTTACATAATGTTCGAGGTCCATGGCTTTTGTGGCTTTTTTGGCATGAAAGTGTAGCTATAGACTTTACCTTTCTAAACAGATATCTACATATTTTGTTGAGTCCAGGTAGGAATCTGAATGATATTTTATGTTTTTCCAATTGGAAAATTATTCGCGTAAGTAGGTGTTAAGTAATCAGAAGTATGCCTCATTCCCAAGGCTTGAAATTATATGTGGCTATATGCGCACTACCTAGGTATATAACTAGCAAGTCGTAGGAGTACGCATCATTCATTAATCTACGCCTACTCTTTTTAGGGAAATACACACATACACACAGGTGTAAAATCATGTTTTCATCACAGTGTGATGATGTGATGACGTACGCACGAACAGATGCACGAATGATTATAACGGTTGCCTTTATCTTTTGAAGTACGGAACTCTAAAAAGAAAGTATTATAGGAAACTTAGGGAAGACAGCAAAGTGTCAAGATTTATGGATGCAGCACTTCCTATGAGCCTTAATTATTATTGTCAATCTAAACTGGATCCACTCCAGTGGATAGAATGAAATAATCGAAAACCGGTTTCGGAGACTTTTGACCCATCACCCCTCCCTTGCACCGAGGGAAGGTAAGCCTCGCTCGATCTTTGGTCTTGGCAATCATCTGTATCCGCATTAAAGCCATCTGTTTCGTTTCATCAGTCTCCCATTTGTTCTCTTCCTCAAATTGATTTCAATAATAATTTTACACACAAATTAATTATGCGTCTCGATTTTTTAAAGGTATCATTAAAAGCATTCATTTATTATCTCGTACCGCTAGGATTATTATGACAGTTCCTAAGAAACGCATTCAATCGGACATTTTTTGTCGACTTGTTTTGCATAATTCGTCTCTACGAAACATTTTTATTATGTCTATCATCTAACTCACACCTAATATCTATAGGTACGTGTACGGTGACACATTTTAGTGGTTTTTAGTTCTACGGTCACACTATACTCACCAGTTAAACAATGCCGCAACTTATTGTCCATTGGGGCGAAAATCGCAGGCAGTAACTGAAACCCGATACTGACAGAAGCCACTGGCGAGTTAAATGACCTACAAACTACGTACTCGTACAACTTCAGGGCATCGATTAAGCAACAAGAATAATAATTAAGGCGATCGTCATATACCACATCATAGCGGCTTCAAAACAATATGTTAAACTCTGATAACGCTTTTTTCATTAGACGTCTATAAAACTGCGACTCGTTTTCGTATAAAAACGATAAATAACTCATGAGCTAGACCCTCTTTCCGGATCGTTAGATAACCTTTTTAAAATTATGCGTATAAATGTGGTGCGGTATACTGTAATTTTAAAAATAGCTCTTCTATTCACCTAAAAAGTATTTACTTGTACAAAATACAAAAAGAATACAATTTCGCGCCCAAATTCTTTAGACAGTATACCGAAAGGAGAAGTTAAAATTCACTTCAATTCTTTTACCCCTTACTAGCTGTTCCCTGTATTTTGAAATTGTTTGTCGTAAGATCACCATGCATATCACACTGGCCGACCGTAGAAATGCTCACGTTAAGCATGGCCACTACTCTCCTCCTAAACATTATATCGTAATATTATACCTACCTATAGCATTCATAATAAAGGTGACTGTCATATACAAAAAAACAGCAAATCCAACTGGTCGTTCAAGACATAAGCGTCATCGAACACACAAAAAACTCTTGAGCTTTATTATAAAAGTAAGTGATAGATTACATCATATTAGCGAACGATCTGCCTTTCTGGACGTTTCAGCACTATAGAAGATAAATGGTCCCGGTAAATAAAATATCAGATATAATTAGTGGAATTAAAAACATTGTAAATATGTTAATAGGACAAACACATCTGCACGTTACATCTCTACCGACTAGTGCTGACATTGTCATTAATTTCTTTCAAACTGTATAGTCGCACACGAATTCCAAAATAGGTGAATGTCGTAAAGATACAAGACATGCTTACTACATCAATTTCATAATTCTTTATCAATTGTATGCTGAGTCCATATAGTACGACCTAAGTGACTCTAATATGCAAGGGAGAGTACAATGCACGTTCGTTTTATTAATGCTCTTTCAATTGCAGTTATATTTGCACTAGGTCCTGTGTGATGTACTCCATTACATACTTATTATGGAGCATACTTCCTTTCTTCGTTACAAACTGTTTGTACTCATATGTTCGTTAGATTTCCATTTTAACGCACGCGTGCTGCGGCTTTTTTTATTCAATGTTTTCTAAGCAGTTAAAATCAAGTTTGTTATCATGATTTCGTTAAATCATCCATGGAGTGTGTGAAAATTATAAATGGATTTTTAATTTGTGAAACGATATTCCGCATTTCAATTTCACGATGAAAACAAAGTATGGAGCTACGAGTGTAAATGAATTAGTGACTGATGATAAGAAAGAGGACGGTGTTGCTGAAATCGATTTAAGGTAAAATTAAATTTAGGTTTATATGGATGCTCTTGCCCCGATGTCTCAGGTCAATTTGCGAACTATTCAATTTGCGAAGAAGTAGGACGCTAAACGGAGATGGTTATTGTCGTGTCCGTCAAATGAAAAAATCATCATTTCCTTGCGTTTATCTTCGACGAAACAAGATTACAGTGTGTGGGCGTTTAAATTACATGATACCCTTAAAACCAACGAATTTTACTTCCTTTTACCTTTGGGAGTTTTGTGGGTTCATATTAATTTGTGAAGAGAAAAGCGTCATACTTTGCTCGAGCACATTTCTGCCTATTATTTATATCTAGACAGATAAAATATGTTGGACGCTGATGTGTTCTAGTTACTCGTAGTTTGTACAGTTTGGCCCGTAATTACCGGCACAGAAACATCAAGTAGCAATGAAGTTGCTATTACACGTGAGTGTCTTTTGTCTACAAAAGTTGTTTACAGATTATATTTTGGACAGGCTAATTTTTTGCCACTGAAAGCACCTAATAAACTCGAAAACAATTACGAATGTATTTATTTAAAATTTATCCGATATGATTAGTCAAACAGTAAATATAACTACGTTAAGAAAAACCGACTTCAAAACTGAAAAGTAAAAAATAATAAAGATTTAATTATTGTTTTTATATTATTTCGCATTAACACATGCTTGTGAAATATATTTTTATTTTTAAAGTAAAATGGAAAGAAAAATTTTGTCTCGCCTGAAGGCAAATTTTTCTTTCCATTTTACTTTAAAAATAAAAAGATTTAATTGGAAATGTGCTATTTACTATAATAGGTTTGAAGTCGGTGCCAAGCCTGAAACAAATAAATATATTTCAATCACTTAAATATGAATACGAGCAAATTAATATACTGAACAAAACGTAACCGGCGAATCGTGGGTGTTTGCATGTATGCTTGAATTCATGCATTTACGTCTGCCTACCCCTTCGGCGATTACAAGCGTGAAGTTACGTTTTAATACAATGAAATGCCTACTTTAGTGATTTTGGCTTGGCACCGACTTCAAACCTATTATAGTAAATAGCACATATAAATAATAGGTAGTATATAATTACAATTAAATCTTTATAATTTTTTACTTTTCAGTTTTGAAGTCGGTTTTTCTTAACGTAGTTATGTTTATTTAATACTTTTTAGTTTATTGCTGCATTGCCAATTAGATTAATGTTCAAAAAAATAAATTAAATTTGTAAAATCTGACTCTTTTAGCTTCGTGACAATAAGATACCTAATTTAAATTGTTTAGGTGTGTCGATACAAAATTATTACACGACTATACGAAATCAATGAAAAAATTTTATCCACGAAGGAGTAAATAAGCTGTGTTGTGTCGTCGATGAGTAAATGTGTCATTGTCACTTGTTGTCATCTTGTTGTCATGCGCATTAGGACGTCAGTGGATTCAACGCACTGTATGACAACTCGCCGTCTACTCTAATTCCTTTAGTCTGAGGTGAAAGTAAGTTAAAAAATGCTCATAAAATAAAAACTGATGGGCCTATCTGAATCAAATTTTTATGGGACCAATTCGAAACTATTCCGCATCGAACAAAAAAAGAATTACGTAAATCGGTCCAGATATCTCGGCGAAATTCGCGTACATACCTAAAAAAAAAATATATACCGGCCGAATTGAGAACCTTCTCGTTTTTTGAAATCGGTTAATAAAAAATGAGACATGTATCGTGAATTACAATGTATTTGAATATACCTATGGATAATACGAGTAGGTATGTCATCTTTAATTCGTTTTCGTTAAAGGATTATAGCAAGTTATGTTCAGAAAAAACCGGCCAAATACGACTCGGATTCAAATTCGAAGGGTTCCGTACGATCTTCTATATATTATTATATTATATTAAAATGAGTGTTTATCTGTATGTCGTTTTTAGAATCGTAAACTATGGCATTTGATCATGGTAAAGTTGTTGTGCATTATGAGCCCACGAAGGTTTCTGAGTTGATACGGCCAATTTTCGACGGATCAATAATAAAAGAAAAAATCTCAGATGGCAGAAGTTTGAAGGGTCTGCTAGTTAACCATAAGAAACGGTTAAAAACACGCTTGGTGTATTTATATATTAGGTATATTGTACGAGTATAAACAACAAAGTACCTACATATTAAAAGGGGGCTCCCCTGTAAATATGTATTTTGTTTTTAAAGCGGCAATGGAAATAGATCATCTGCGAAAATGTTAACTCTATCTGTCATAAGATACAGCCTGGTGTCAGACGGACCAACGGACGGACAGAAATATAGATAGGTAGATAGACAGTCAGACGGACGGACGGACAGTGGAGTCTTAGTAATAATGTCTCGATTTTAGCGTTTGCGTACGATACCCTAAAAATGAAAAAAGGTACAAGTTAAAACAGGTTTGAAGTATAATCTAGGGTACCTAAAGAAAATTCGCGCGCATGGTCCCGCGGCTGGTCTAGATCGTAAGCGATCTACTCGGTTAAGCATTACGGGCGCGGTCGGGTGTGTGATAGGTGACAGTGCGTGGCGAATTAAAAAAATGCGCGTTTCCGTGCTTCGGAGGGCACGTCGGTCCCGGTTGCTCGATAGATAGCAGTCGTTAAACCTTGTCGGAGGCCTTATGGGCGGTTTGTAAAACATCTGACAGCGGGTTGGCCACTAACCCGTATCTCTACCAATCCGCATTGGAGCAGCGTCGTGGAGTAAGCTCCAGGCCTCCGCCCAAAAAAAAAGGGGAGAGACTCATGCCCATCAGTGGGACGTATTTTTTATACTTATTTTATTACATTGTTGGCAAGTAACAGTGTAGCCTGTATAAACATCGACATAAAACCAGAGATTTCAATGTAGGTATGTAGATGCATTGCCACGCCTCTGTGTCGGAAATTACAAGGCCGCACATTACCACCTGATCGGAACACGATAAGATAGATTAAGTAATACGGTGGTGCTTACGCCCGCGCGTTCCGTCACTGCAGCTCTACCATCAGTAAAAAGTAATTATTAAAATATTTTTAACTCTTCGTAATAAAAAGTGGAAAATTAAAGTTTAGTATGGAGGGCTTTATTGATAGTAGGAAAGACCATTTTTATTCTGGTGTAATAAACATAATACAAATAGGTATCAGGGAATGTTCTTTAAATGCCCTAGATAATACCTTTTTTTTTCTTTTTTGTTGTACAAATTTATGTATTGAACTTGCCATGACTCTTTCAAGAATGTATTTATAATAATGGATATTGAATTGTTATTGATATTATTTTTTTCCATTTGATAGTCAAACACACAGATCACACTTACCTAATAGGATACCATCTATACATTGAGATCCATACAAAAGATAAGCTTGGTTCAAGCAAACAGACACGTGCTTGTTCAAAAAATATTTGCTAATTCATCGATAAAAGATGAATATCGCGTACTATGATCGCGTAGATACCTATAACCTGTTTCCTGTTCTTTAATAACCTCAATTGAAAACAAATATTTTAATCATTTAAAAAAAAACGATAAATAATATAATTATATACTCCAATTAACTCTGTTTACATAGTTTATTATACAAAGTATATGTGTACCTAGGTGTATAATTGCAAGTTTTTACAACTTTTTTTCCGATGCAAGACAAAGTAGGCAAAGTTATACTACATTTTCATCGATACATTGTCATTTTATCATACCTTATAAATAATTTCATTCAATTTTTGTACGACCCCGTACTAATTTATCACAGAGACATATTATTATCAACTAGCCTCAGGGGTGGCAACGCATCTCCAATTTGGCCTCTGGTCTTTGTGTGGGTGTCTATAGGAACTTAACATCAATGTAAACTGCATGTTTGTTTGCCACCTTCAATACATACCTATATAAAAAATAATGAAATAATATTGATTATTTTGTACTATCGTGCCCCCCTTATGAAAACAACAGCCATAATTTGATTGCATAGCAGTAACCTGTCTGTAGTAGTAAGTAATAACTAACTGTCAATTTATTGTTGTTTTACTAGTGATTGCCCAATGGTCGAAATTGGACCGCAATAAATATGCAAAAAATATTACTAAGTTTGAATTCTATAACGAACCTCTATGCTGAAACAGTTTTGACACAGCACATAATTATAACGAGCTGTGCCCGCGACTTCGTCCGCGTGAGAATTTATTATTGTACAGTCTCTACTCAGACATAGTCGTGGGCGCAGCTAGTATAAAAGAAGCCTAGGTTACGCCTTATTACGAGTACATAAGCTATCTGATGTTAAATGATGACTGCAGCCTATAGACACCCATACCAAGGTCAAAGTGAAGATGCGCTACCATTTCTGAGGCCTAAGGTGCTACGCCTCTGTGCCGGAAATTACAACTTACCGCCTGACCGGAAAACGATAGTGCTGAACACTACGATTAAGCGGCAAGTATAATAGGTAATGCGGTGGTGACTACGCCCGCGAGCTCAGTCACTGGAGCTGGAGCTGTACCACCAGTACAAAATTTACAGTTATAATTTTGTACTGTCGTGCTGCCTACGTAAGTAACGACTGTCATAGTGTTGTTATTACTGTCATAAGTGGTACGAAAGGACAAAAAAAACAAAGACTTTTTTTTTCTTTTTTTTTTATTCTCCATTTAAAGAGCTTGGTCAAAGACCATGACGCTCTATACGTTCACATGAATTACATTCTTCATTTAAAAAAAATAATTAAACGACATTAGCTCATTGACAATTGATATAGTTGCAACAGTATTCTGGCGTCATCCGTTGTAGGATCTGCCAGGACACTGTTGCAATGTCCTATTTCTAATGAAGCCCTGCGATGAGCCTCACCTCGAACACATTAACAAAGACATTAACGAGCACAAAAGTGATTCAGTTTGCACATCCCGTAATGTCTGGCCAGAGGCATAAGAGCTTAACTTAGGAGTGGCAAAGCATCGACATATAAATCTCTAGTTTTTATTTAAATATTTATAGGCTACAGTATTTCAGTACCATCAATGTGTGAACGTATTAGCAACTATAAAAAAGATACGTTAATTACAAAATTTATAAGTTCGTTATAAGATGTATTTGTATACGTTAATATTATCATAAATTTAAAAAACCGGTTAAGTGCGAGTCAGACTCGCGGTCACGGGGTTCCGTAGGTACAGTTGTTTTTTCTACGTAACATGAATATAATATAACAGATTTCTCATAGGTTTTCCTGAAATCTATAGGTCAAGCGCGATTTTTTTATGCCCAGTTGTGATAAAAATAAGGGGATGTTTATTTTAAAACTATTATGTTGAAATCATCACAATATGAGTAAGAGCTTTTGTTTGATATTTACATATTTTTATTTTTATCCCCCACAACTGGCGCCTCTACATAAATCATTTTTTTTAATTTATTGGCATATTTACGGCACTATACATATGTGTATGTCTATACACATTTCAACTCAAACGCTCCACTTTTTTTGTCTCAAATTGGTTTTTACAGACAAGTAATCTTATAAAGTTTCCTTTTTTTCATTTGAGTTAGGGAACTCTAAAAAGTTTTACTGCACCCACTGCATGTTCATCATCAGCGAAGTCAGTTTATGTTAGGGCCATATTAAAACACGTTTTATGTGATTTAAAAAATATTTCGACACTACATAGACTCTACTCTCATACTCGATTTCAGATTTAAAAAATATATAATTAGTTTTGATCGAGTGCAGTAAGTACATACTCATCGGGACATGACAACCCCACCCGGTCACTAGCGGAAGGATTTTCATCTACTGGAAGATAATTTTTCCACTATTGCAGCCAGTCAACCGAACAATGTGGTCAAACTATTTCGGCGGGCGGTAGTAGTACAATAACGCAGGATGAGCTGCAGCGTCCCCCAGCGATAAATCTACCGTCACTATGATCGCCAATCTTAATGCCTCGCGTGGTGATTATTACATTATCCCCTTATAGAGGAACCCCCTCTATATGGTCCAGCAGTGAATTATCTTTCGGCTGAAAGGTGAAATTATGAATGACCTTATTACTAATTAGGTTATTAAATAGTAGGTATAGAGCAGCAGCCTAAACTTTATGTAAGTATATGTATGTATACATGTATCTTGACGACAAGTCCCTCACGGGGTAGGCAGAGAGTGTGAAGCGCAAGATATCCCGGTCCTGGCACACCTCCCGTGCTTCTTCTACATGTCATTGTATGTGTAATTATTTGGCTTTTTAAGTTAATGTATTGGATGATTTTTTTAGTATAAGTGAATACTGCAGCCTATAGACATCTTATACAAAAAGGATGGGCAAATAAGAAAATAAAATCTTTGCATTGCCACCCCTGGACATCAGTGGCGGACTAAGTTCATCAGAAGCCCGGGGCGATATTAGGAGAGCCCTAGGCCCCCTTATTAATAAAAAATGTGGCGCACTATTTCTGACAAATAACTAAAATTAAAGAGCAAAAAACGCTCGAGCAAAAAAAAACGTCCTTACCCACTCCGTGTGGCCCGTACTCTTACATTTGGTAAGAGAATTAAAACGCGAGCAAAAAAAACACATTTCCCTCCGTGGGCTCTATAAATCTCTTTAAATTTGGTGAAACTTTCATGGATTCAAAACTCAATTGACCTGTATGGAGCCCCCAGAACTGGAGGCCTATGACAAACGGCCCCTGCCCCTCCCCCCTCCCTCCTAGTCCGCTGTTGGGCAGTCATCACTTAAAGCCGGCTCTACAATCGCGCGTGACATCGCACCGTGTAAAAAATAAATAAATGAATAGCATCGGGTCATGCAAGGTCACACGAATCGTTTTTCACGAACGGCGAGAAGCGTGAACGCGAAGACGTAAACAACATCTACACTCGTGTCGCGGGCTTTCGCGGCTATTCGCACCGCCAGTGTAGAGCCGACTTCAGATCCATGTTAAGGCACAGGCTTGTTTGCCTGCCACCTTCGATACGTAAAAAAAATATCTACTTATACACAAAAAGAGCGCCCACGCCGCCCGCTGTTAATAACGGTTACCTATAATAATAAGAACCGACAAGTGCGTGTCGGGTCCCGCGCAATGTACCTACCTTTAATTTTATTAGTAGATTGAATTTTACTCGTAAACTTGTAGAGTCTACTAATCTGGGATAGTATTCCTTTTAAATTCCTTATGTATACGCCTTATCACCATCTATTATTTTATTGGCTAGTAGAGAGGGGCCACTTGATTCAACATAAGAATCGGACTTTAGAGCTTAATATTTCACAAGCAGTTCCCTCAACCGAGAAAGTATTTTCTCAAACTTTTTTAAGACCTATCCAACGATACACCACACCATGAGGTGCATGAAGAAAAAATCCAAAAAAATATTTGTTAAGATTTTATTATCCGACTTTAATTTATCGCATAGCTTTCTAGTACAAGTAGAAGTCTACGAGCATAACTTCGACAGACGAACGGACGACTGGATGGGGGTCTTGGGGCGTTTCGGTCCGCTCGGATTTCGTCCCGCGGACCGAAACGCCTATAAGCATTAATACAAAAAAAATACTTTCGTTCACCAATTATTAAAGTTTTTTTAAGTGATTGATAATACTCGTATGATTAATGTTCTGTGTGTGTGTGTGTGTGTAATATATTTAATTTGATTTATGTGATTTATTTGTTTAAGTTTATTTTTGTAAAATAAAATTTAGGTAAATATAAATTTTAACATAATACATTGCATTTTATTTATTTCTCAATTTTTTGTAACCAACTGTACTTAAGTCTTTCAAATCAGGTATTCATATCGGGACGAATCGCCCTATAATAATAAAAATATGGGGTGATTCGTCCCGCGGACCGAATCGACCCATTCAGAAGGCATTGTTAGGCGTTGCGATCCGCGAGACGAAACACGAGAGGACCGAAACGCCCCAAGACCCCTGGATGGACATCACAATACTATGAAGATTCCTTGTAGGCTGCGGAACCCTAAAAACGTTTTGGTTATAACAATCACATTACTTAAATTGACTTGACTTGTCCACTTGATTAACATACAATAGTTTGTTGACGGATTCCGTCGATCACTGGCCATATATTCGAGGTGGCTTTTACGTACCCCAGCCTGTTCGGCCCCCCACGGGTCTGGCTAGCGGGCCTTACTAGAAGCATCATCTTAATCATTGAGCCCACTATCCAGTGTTAGGGAACCCATTCTACATCACCCGTTTTCTTATTTTTTTAACCCTCTCCTCCCCTTAGTGACCCCCCGTAAGACCTTCCTCCCCCTCGAGGTTTCACGTAGTAATTCAGAAGTACGGTTTTTTTTTTTTGGAAATACTAAGTTAAAAATGTATTGGCTCATGTTTGTCTTTATTAATACGGCGCTTGGCGCATGATTTTCTTGCTTTCTTACTTAAAACATATTAATATAAATTCTTAACATCACAGCATACCATGCAAGCGACGGCGATGGTGGCGGGTGAGCCAGAACCTGGTGTACGGGCTCGGCCACGTCTACAACGACCTGTGCGCTGCCATGTGGTTCTCATACATGATGCTGTTCTTCCAAGCTGTCCTCCATATGAGGGCGGCTGTTGCCGGTGGCATGCTGTTACTAGGTTGGTATATAATACGTACCTACTTTTTTAAAATATGTAACGTGTAGCCGCTGTTATACTTCTTATAATATCTTATGTCATGAACTGGCAAACAAGCAAACAGTAGGTACACATTTTTATGCCTCTGTGTCGGAAATTACGGAGCCTCACATTACCAGCTGAGCACAACACGAAAGCGATTAATACTACCGTTCAGCGGCAAGCAGATTGGGTACGGCGGCAGTGCCTACGCCGTCGACACTGGAGCTCTACCATCAGTAATGAAAGTGAACTTGCAGTTCAATGAAACACAAGCGATGGATCACGGATACTTGATGTACAGTCAGGGAACTAATCTTGAAAACTATCCGCATGAAATAAAACTAATTTTCGGGTTTATCTCGCGTGTATTGATCTAAAATGATTATTTAAAATCGAACCCAATAATAATACAATGAGTGAGGTGAGCGAAAACCCAAGAAAAAACTATCCGCTTATCCAAAATCAATCAAATTTGGCCACCTCACAAGGTACATGTGGTCTAGCGGCCAATTCCCTACAGTACCTACCCATAAAGTAAAGATATCGTCACTAAATTACAAAATTGTAAAAGTACCTACCTAATTTAAGAAATCTATTAAAATTTATTTTTAGAAGTCTGATATTTTGTAGGTTTTCATAATTTGGCAACACGGTTGGGGTTCAGCAAAGTTATGAAAGATTTGCTACTGAACAATATCTATTGAAATACAAAAATACTTTTTCATATAATTTCGTAAATGACTAAAAAAATCTGTGATATTTCTTCACTTATTTTTATGTTTTCAGGTCAAGTCGTAGACGCTTTGGCTACGCCAGTTGTCGGAGTTTTAGCAGATAAATATAGTACCAAGAAAATGTGGCATTTAATAGGTAAATTCACGACACGTTATGACTTTTATCATACTACTATTTTTTTCCTTTTAAAGATTGGAAGTACAATCAAATCCAGAAAAAAGCATTCGACGAGATATAAGAAAACTGTAAAAATACGATAGCTAATTAGATTACGTATACGAATACTTAAAAGATTCTACACTAATTCTTCATGTCATTGTAAACTTGCATAATTGCATACTCCTCCGCCTGCCCAATTGTCGCAAAAAGGGATATTTTATACATTTTTTATTTCGTGTAATAATGTAACAATTCTATCTTCGTTACTGTAGGTTAAATCTTTAGCTATTCTTGAGGTTTGAGATCAACTATTAATAAAAATTCTGAGGCCTTTATACAGAGTTACACATAATCTGTACCCGAAGAACGGTACATAGCGCTGGTCACTACCGTTTAGCGGCAGACAGATTAAGTAGGGCGGCGGTACCCTCACCACCCTCGCTTTTGAGTTGTGTTACAGGGGAGCTTAATTATCAGTGTAGAAATTGATTGGTTTACCGAACATGTTATTATTATGACATTATGAAGAAAACTTCAGACGTACTTACCTAAATTATTAATTAAAATAAAATAAATACGCTTACACAGCACCACACTAGGTATAAACCTGTATGATACAGGTCGGTGTGTGTATACAACGGTTTGTATACACACAATACATACCTACACAAACACCCAAACCCAAGAGAAATATCAGTATGCCATACAGATATTTGTCCCGGTGCGGGGGTTGAACCCGTGAGCCTTCGAATCAAACGGTGATCTATGTGAGATATGATCGTTTGAGTGGAAGGACTAACTGGGTCATCAATTAGGTACGTATACCTACACTACACACGGTCGCCACTCGTTCAGCTCCCATTTTCACTACGTCTCCCAGCCAGCGCTGTCGATGAGCCTTAGTCTTTCCAATTATGCTGGGTTAAGCCACCAGAAGTTCGGAATTTGTACGCACGATGTACCGTCTTCTCTCTGTGCCAGTCTCAATATCTTGCGTAGAACTTTCCTCTCCGCAAGTAAGAATTGTTTCCCTCTATTTTATTTAATGTCCGCCGATAGGTTAATAATATTATTTTTTATTGCAGGTAGCATAATAGTAACATGTACCTTTCCTTTGCTCTTCGTAAGATGCTGGGGTTGCTGGGTGACTGACGACCAGCCCGGCTACCTGTCGTGGTGGATGCCCTTCTACTACGCTATCCTCATAGTATTCTTCCAAATAGGCTGGGCTGTCGTACAAATCTCTCATTTAGCTATTATTCCTTGTATAACTGACAACTTACAAGTCCGGTCAGAATTGACTTCAATTAGGTATGTTTCAACTTTAGAAAAAATATTTTGTATGTTAAATAACATATTAAAGCACTTTGATTGTCACTGAATACTGCCACCTGTTTATGTTAGGATGATGATAAACAAGTATGCAGTTAACATGGACGTTAAATGACGACAATGACTAAACAAATATACAATCCTAATGTAAATGGTTGCAGAGGCCCAGGTGGACTAATACTAACCTACCATGACCATTATTTTCAAATAGGTCGAGTACTGTATGATCGTGAAGTCAAAAGTTTTAGGAAGCGGCGTGCATGTATGAAAATAATTATGAATGTAGATAAAGCATGGGAGGTGTGTCAGGATCGCGATATCTGGCGCTCCACTGTCTCTGCCTACCCCATTATGGCCTTGGCGTGAAGATACATATATATATCCTCTATATCTATAGAAAGACACAAAAGAACAGAGGTCAACCGGCACACGATAGCATTCAGTACTATCATTTGTCGGAGAATTTATCTACGCCTGCGTCTTCGATTTCCAACACTACAACTCTTCCACCATTGAAGCCTGTTGATATCTTTATAAAAACAAGTGGCCTCAAAGACGCAATTTGGATGTGTCGATACGGGAATCTAAGATCTAACTTAGGTTTGTGCCAGAAATTACACAACACAAGAGCGTCAATAGCGCTGAACATTAAGAGGTAAAGCAAATGCCGGTAGACTGGAATGAGGTTAGAGATAAAGCAATGAGACAATGCGGTTGACCACTGTTACTGGAGCTCTCCCACCAGTTATTTCCAATACATCTCTCTTTTTTTACATTATCAATGGACGTTAGATATATGACGTAAGATATTTAAAAAATCTGTATGATATCCTGCAGCATTTTTGATGTTGTTAAATAATTTT
The DNA here is from genome assembly GCA_036365455.1 of Macrosoma leucophasiata. NCBI lineage: Eukaryota > Metazoa > Arthropoda > Insecta > Lepidoptera > Hedylidae > Macrosoma > Macrosoma leucophasiata. The sequence goes on along the minus strand of JAWQUS010000009.1, from coordinate 12,121,551 downwards.
TTTTGTGGTGTTCCTTTATTATTTTACTGTCATGAAAAAGTATGTTTGTATGACAGTAAAATTGTTTAAATATTTGCAGATACATGGCTTCAGTATTATCAAGCCTGGCAGTATATTTTATAACGTGGATAGTATTACGAGCAAGCAACTACAGTACTTTCATAGGACCGACAGATGATTATAAATTCAGGGTAAATAAATCGTTTTAAAATATATAGACATGCTTTTGTGAGTTGGTGTAAGCACCAACTCACAAAAGCATGTCTATTAAATTAATAGAGAGAGTCAAATATTTTTTATGTCATGAATTGGCAAACAATCAGACAGTTCACATTGATGATAAGTGAATACAGCGTATAAACATATTACACATCTCCATAAAAAGCGGAGATTTCAATGTAGATGCGTTACTCAACAAGTAATTCGATCCGGAAATAAATGTTATTGCGTAGTAGGTAGAAATGGCGAGAAGTAAAAAATACCCGCAAATTATTGAACTATTGTCTTTATTTTTCAGGACGTGTCACTGATTATTTCGTCTATTGGTGTTATCGCAGTCATAACTTTTCATTTCACCTTCAACTTGAAACCACCCAAAGAGGCCTTAACAAACGGTCAAGCACCAAATGGAAATTGCATAGAGCGACAAGAATTGTCCTTAAAATTTTCTGCGAAATCTAAAATAATGCATTTTCTGCAGATGCCATTATTGTATCAAGCGAGTTTATTGTGAGTATGAGATAAAAACACGTTACTTTTTAAATTATTTTCTCTTTTTTCTGTCATAGCACTTCTTAACACGCATAGGTACAGTTCACATTGATGGCAAGGAATACTGCAGCTAATAAACATCTGCATTAAAACAAAGATTGCTACGTAGATACGTTGCCACTCTGAGTGCATAAGCTCTTATGCATCTGTACCGGAAATTACGGGCCCGTGTGCCGGGCCCTAATTCTGTTATTGCATCGACTAAGCAACTCGTTTTCACGTTCGTTTCTGCCCAGAACGTGTCAATTTTGTAATTAACTTCCCTCTTCCCTCGCTACAATATGGGGTTCTTAAAAATTGCGTTAAAAGAGTCCTTCAGGGTTAGCAGCGCGTTGGCAGCTCCTCTGGTGTTGCAAATGTTCATAGGCGACGGTGACCACTTTTCGTCAGGTTTGCTTGACTGTCAACCTAATGACATAAAAAGCTCGCTATCTAGGATTGCTAAAATGAACGTACACCAACCTCGAATCTGTAATCCTGAAAAGGTGGCGACCCCATTGACATCTCCGAGCACATTTCTAAACTAGGGGGTAATGGGAAACTTCAAGAAAAATGGAAAATCCTGATATATCAGATTAATCCCAAAGATTAAGAGAGATGATATAAATAATATACAAAACATGTTATATTTGTAATATATTTTTGTTTTTTCTTCAGATACGTGTTTTCAAGACTCTACTGGGCGTTGAGTTTGGTCTATGTGCCTCTGTTCCTGGAAGAACGGTTATCGGTCAACCCGAGTGCAGGTTCAGAATTGATCGCCAGTGTTCCACTCGTACTATACATGTCGTCATTGTTCTTTTCCTTTCTGTTGAAGAAGAAAATCAGTTTTTGCGGAAATCAGGTAACTTCTTTTTTCAATATTATTTTACGATGGTGGTAGAGTTGTAATGTAGGCGTTCAAGAACGTAGCCCACCACCACATTGTTTAATCAATTTCTCGCAATGGTAATGTTAAGCACTATCGTGTTCAATGATGATGACTAATGTATGGCCCCATTACTAACTATCTCTAGATACTGCAGCCTATAGACATCTACATAAAAACACAGGTCCCACTCACAACATACAACCTATTTGGAGTTTTACCAAAGCGGTTGTCGTGTGATATTTTATAAGCGACAATAGATGGCGATACCTGCTAATAGTGTATACCACAGAACAGTAAAACAATGTATACCTAATTAAAAAAAAACTGCTTTGTGTACTGATACATTTATTCTTTGATATTTTATCAATTTATGTTTGTTGATAATGTATGTCGTCTTTTTTTTTTTTATGTAAGGAGCGTGACAAACTAGCTTGTAACTCACATTGATGTTAAGTGATGACTGCAGCCTGTAGACATCTACACTTCTACACAAAAACCAGAGGTCAAAATGCAGATCTATGCGTTTCTACCCCTGAGACCTAAGTTGTTACGTTTCTGTGACAGTTATTACGGGGCCATACATTACCATCTAACCGAAACACAATAACGCTGAACACTACTATTTGGCGGCAGATAGGTTAGGTAATGCGTTGGTGCCTACGCCCGCGAGCTCCGTCACCAGAACTGTTGTTCAATGCACTTTCGAAAAAGCTTTAGATTTCTGGCAAACGGTATAGTACAGCCTCACCGCGGACTGCTGCAATTTGTTTACAAAACGGGCAGGGATAATTATGTCTGCAATAACCCCGTAATAATTTATAACCATTATTATTGGTACCTTACCTATCAACCTAACATTAAATTAAGCAGAAATTCAATGAATTCTGGAGAGCATTTTGTTTCGATTGGTAAGTAGGTACGCCTCTGAGCTCAACAAGTACCTAACATTTATAAGGATGCAACTGAATTCAGTACACAGCTTGCAAGGAATTGACATTGACCTTTTGATCTTCTACGTGCGCATGCTCATAAGCTATCATAGATTTTTCATTTGAACTGCATAGCAACTAATATTAGGTTTGATAAAATAAGCTGACGTATGATAAACCTTGTCGATGGTTAGACATTATCTAGTCTTGTACGCCTACAAAAAGTTTGAGGCTTATGATTTTATGCCTCATTGCCAGTTATATTTCACTGGCGGTAGAATTTTATAACCGACACCATCACTTGTGGACATGGGCGATATATTATTAAAATAATATGTTTTCTAGGAAAGGCATAGCGTCTTATGTATAGTGTTAACGGCTCGAAATTCATTCTTATTTTTTTTGGTAACAAAAACCAGAGGTTAAAATGCAGATGCGTTGCCACTCCTGAGACCTATATTGTTACATTTCTGTGATAGTTATTACGGATTACGAGGCCATACATTACCATCTAACCGGAACACGATCGTTTTTTTTTATACGCTTACACTCACAGGCTCACACTAGGTATAAACCTGTGTCGTGGGTGCCGTTGTACACATACAACACATACACAAACACCCAGACCCGAAACAAATATCTGTAGGCCATACAAATATTTGTCCCGGTGCGGGGATCAAACCCGCGACCCTTCAAATCAAACGGTCATCTCACACCGCTGGACTAACCGGGTCGTCATAGTGCTGAACACTACCAATTAGCGGCAGATACATTAGGTAATGCGTACGCCCTCGAGCTCCTACACTGGAACTTTACCACCAGTAAAACTTACTACTAATTGAATTGTAATAGACACAAGAAATAACGAAATGAGGCTGCCACTTTAATATATCGATTTAATGTTTCGAAATTGCAGCCACGTGCTCGATTTCTCGCTAAAGCACATCAATTTGCAACTTCATAACTAAGGGTGAATTTCACCAACGTCATATAAACCAGTTTACGTAGTAGGTAACTGTTGTATATAGTTGTAGACTCCTACGTGCTGAACTTTGACATTTAGTATATATGGTAGTGAACTTCGAATACAAAGGCTGGAAACCAAATTTTTGCGAATATTTATAATCTCGAGAATGAATGTCCACTAGGTTGCCTATCAAAATATGGCCGCAAGTATTTTTTCTTCTTGTTTTTTTCAATAAAATATCGTCCACACGGAAATATGTATAAAGACTGAAAAATCACGGCTGCCGTTGCGCACTTGGCCGCCCCTACATCATGTACATTTATTATTTATAAATATCAAATCAAAGCTATTTTTTTCCTCATTATTATGATATACCTACGGGAGCCAAATTATATCGGCCGCAAATAAGAGTTAGATACTGGCAGTTAAAGATTAAAAAATAATTTAACTAAAAATACTAGAAACCATATTTTGATAGGCAACCTAGTGGATTTATATTCTCTGGATCATAAATATGCGTAAAAAAATGGGTTTGCAGCATAAATTCGATGAACGAAATGTTTGTGTTATGGGATCTTAACCTACTGGTAGATACATATTCTCTAGATCATAACTGTACGTAAAAATAAGGTTTGTGGCATATCTGGATGAACGAAACAATTCTGCAGTGGGATCCTAACCTAATAGTGATTTGCAATATATCTAAACTTGAGTTTACGTGCCACCATTAATATTTAAGCTTATAAACACAATAAACCTACTATAATGTGAGCTGTTGAATATAGGCAGGTACCGGATCTCACTCCATAGGCCCAGCCAGCTTGTCCCCCCAGTTCACCCACATAGCCCAAAGTTTGGCGAATCACATATCATTACAATAGTCCCATATATATTCTGCGGGGTCTGTCTGTGTCTGTATTAACTATTGATGCAGTCAGAGAGAGGTCCCGCCGAATATAATCCATTACAAAGTAGATCGCAATTCTCGAAAGGGCCTCTGCGTGGACCCCCCATGTCCCCGCGCAAGCCTGACAAAGGTCCGGGGTTCAAAGTGGACCCGTGCTGACGAGAAACCTACTATTAATATATTTTTTTTTATGCGGGATTTTAATTTTAATTTAGACTTCGGTAGGTAAGTTGGGAGAGAGACTGGACTAGTGACCCCGATAGTAGGTCGAGGGTTCAAGTAAATTTTTTCTTTAAAATATCGGTGTTTTATTTTTCAGGTAGCCTATTTAATAGGAAGCTTTTTGAGTTTAATAAGCTGTTTATGGATTGCACTTGCGATTGACCCAGAGGCTGGCATCATCCAAATATACCTCGTAGCAACATTAATTGGTAAGTTTCGAAAAAAAAACATATTTAGACTGCATTACCTATACAAACAATCTCGTCTCTCTGTTTGATTCCTTACCAATAGTTTTGGGGAATTAAGAGTAATCTATGTAGGGCCAGTATATTCCTAAAATATTTTTTTTTGTTTCATCCTTGTCTGTCTGTCTGTATGTTTATACGCGGATCACAAAAAACCTACTGAGTGAAAAAGAAATCTAACTTTAAGAGTTAAAGTAATTTATAAAGATTACCGAGTAGGTATTTAGGTAGGCTAAAGGGCTAACCGAACATATAGGTAATTATGTTATGTTTTATTAAAGGAATGTTGTCGTTCGCATAGTATTTTACTGAAGGAAAAGCATAAAATTGCTAAACAATCACGTAGGTATACAGACAATAACAATGTTAGGTTATTAAATTTAAAACAAATAACAGGGTAAGTGTTTTGATATTTTATAACAAGTTTAATTCAACTAGCTTTACAAAACAAGTTTTTAGTTTTTGTGTTTGTGCCATTTTATCTGAATTATTGATTGCTGAACTTCGTGTTTTTTAGGGTTCCGTACCTCAAAAGGGAAAAAAAATGACTTTTAGGATCACCCGGGCATTTCTCTGTCTGTCATAGTTATAGGCACAGAAGTCCATTATGCGAATTTACTACGTAGATACTCGTACATGTAGGCCATTTGTAGGAGATAAATAAAAAATAATTTATAAAAGGTTTGCAAAGTATTTTGTTTAAATAAATCAAATTATGGGGTGTTATTGTAAGAATCAATTTAGTTTAATTATTATTATTATGGTTTTGAAGTCTTTTTTTGGGCCTAGAATTTTTTGAGATAAAGGCCCGTCCTTTATCTCAAAAAATTCTAGGCCGAAATAAAAAAAGTTGGAAAGTAGTTTTTTTTAAATAGATTTTATTTTACTACGGACTACCTATAAATTGTTAGACAGTATAATAAGATAAGTAATTATTACATATATAGGCATCACCTATCTAACCAGCACCATTATCATAAAAAAATGTACAATGAAGTTATTTAGAAATCAGTAGAAAGAAAAGGATAGGTACGAAGTGCTTGAAGAGTCTACTTCTAAATTGACTTTTAGTTAGATTGTATTGTATAGGTAATTTATCAATATGAGTACCTACGTAGTTAATTATGCATTTTTGTTATTCTGTTTACGGGGACTCAAACCCCAGCTTTGGTATGGCAAAATCAAATGGTAACAAAATAAATCTCTCATCTGTACAGAAAGAACCCGGTGAACGGGAGTCCGACCCGCACTTCACCAGTATTTTTTAAAATTACAATTAAATAAGTCTGTTTCGACTTGAGCAATTTACTTAAAACTGGTAATGGCGAGTGTCACATTAATCATGTAATGATTAATGTGACACTAGCCAGACAGACAGTAGATACCAATTTTCGACTATACGAAAAAAAAAACCGGTCAAGAGCGTGTCGGGCCACGCGCAGTGTAGGGTTCCGTAGTTTTTAGGTTTGATAAATGTAATGAAAAAATAAATAAATATTTTCTATGGAGTTGTTCAAAAATATCGAGTACAATCATTTGATCGACTATTACTTCGTTATATGTAGCTACTATTGCCGTAACGTTTGAATTTCAAACAATAACCATTTAGTTGGTAGAGGGGGTGACACTTGACTCTAACGAAAATTGGCACTTTAAAGCTTAATAAGTCACGAACAGTTAACTAAATCGAAAAATTATAGTAGGACCTCTGTAACATTTTTGAAACACCTATCCACGTATATCCTACACTATATAGAAAACGAAAATTAAAAAATATATCCTCGCGTTACATGTAAGGGAGATACCCTACAAAATTGATTTTTTCCGTTTTTATTTATTTACAACTTTGTCGGCGTGATTAAGATGTATACATGTGTTAAATTTCAAGTCTCTAGTATCAATCGTTTTTGCGCTAAACCGCGGACCGACAGAGAGACAGACGGACATGGCGAAACTATAAGGATTCTTTGTTTACTACGGAACCCTAAGAACCACGTTAGTCATTATGATTTTTATGTGGTACTTAATTACTTACTAATTTACATTCACACTAGGTAATGATGCAATTACTTTGTAATAGAAAACAAGAACGTAATTAGCTTTATCTAAGTAAGTTGTTCCTAATAAATAAAGTAGTACCAAAAGTTCAATACACTCTAAATCTGGGTAATAAGAAATGATTGGTCATGAACTTAGGTGCCAGAACGACTTCTTGTTATATTACTTTTAATGAATTTGAAATTATTATTATTAATATATCGCTGGTGTCGGGCTCTGACTACACTACCATCCACTAGTCTAGTCAGGCAACCGAACAATGTCAGTCAAACCATTCCAATGGAGCGGCAGTAGTAAGTGCAATAACGCAAGATGGACAGAAGCGTCCTCCGATAAAACTACTGCTACAGCGATCACAAGCACACAAGCGTGGCGATTTGGCAGCATTGGATGTACGGACCTATAATTTCCGGCACAGAGGCATAACACCTTAGGCCTCAGGAGTGGTAACGCATCTGCATGTTGACCTTGGTCTTTGTGTGGGTGTCTATAGGCTGCAGTCATCACTTAACATCAATGCGAACTGCATGCTTGTTTGCTACTTCCGTTACATAAAAAAAGGAAATCTTTCGGCTCATAGGTATGATTGTTATTTCTAAACGCCAAGTCCCTTACGGGGTAGGTGTATGTATTTGCAATGATTAGGGTTAGTTAGTTTAAATTAGTAGGTACCTAATTATTTTTCATCGCTGGCACCGGGACGTGACGACCCCACAACTAGAGCTTCAAATAGCGCTTTAAAATCATAAGTAGGTGCCTACTTGCGTGTGTACCGTTTTAGGAAACATAACGTTATACAACTTAACGTTATTTCCTCATAACAATAACGCTATAACTAGTTAACGCTATTTATAAAATATTGATATGAATAAAGTTATACTTGGGATGTAAGGGGGCCATTATATCTAAGTGCCCCCAAACTGTCAACCTCACCTGCCCGTGGTGCATCCTGCTGATTAACGAACGAGGCTCTGACGACCGAACGATGGCGGTATACCCATCCCATCGGCCAGGCTTCAAATTAGGCCGGTGACGGGCAGCAGCGTCACCAGTGCAAGGGGGCCTGGCCCTGCGCTCGCCAACACGTCCTTGCCCAGCGTGGCGAGTATAGGCAACACTTCCCATGCCAATACACCAAAAGAAACGGCCCTCAGTTCCCGGTGGCCCTGCTATTCCCGACCATCGTGGTGACGATCGTGGTTACGGCAGGGCAGAGGGTGCGAAGAATCTCCGGGAGGGATCCGGTCGCCACACATACCAACGACTACATTTGGCTACTTATAATGCTCGTTCGTTGAAGGAAGACGTCTATCTCGCTGAGCTCGAGTCGGAGTTAGGACACGTAAATTGGCACATCCTAGGGTTATCAGAAGTCCGAAGACAGGGAGAGGACACGATAACCCTGGAGTCGGGCCACCTACTCTACTATCGAGAAGGCGATAAGACGTCACAAGGCGGGGTTGGCATATTGGTTAACAAAGCTCTCTCTAACAACGTGATGGAAGTCAGCAGTGTGTCCACTCGGGTAGCATACCTCATATTCAGACTCACTAGGAGATATTCTCTGAAAGTGATACAGGTTTATGCTCCCACGTCGACACACTCTGACGATGAGGTCGAGGCCGTCTATGACGATATAACAAGAGCCTTACACAGCACCACCAAGACCCACTTCACTGTTGTTATGGGGGACTTCAATGCCAAAGTGGGAGTACAAGAACGCGGAGAATCGGTTATTGGATCACACGGTATTGGTAGCAGAAATCCGAGGGGCCAAATGCTAGTTAACTTCCTCGAATCTCAGAGGCTCTTTCTGATGAATTCTTTTTTCCAGAAAAAGCCTCAGAGGAAGTGGACATGGCGAAGCCCGGACGGCGTGACAAAAAATGAGATCGACTTTATCATGACGAATAGCAGGTTTATATTCAAAGATGTCTCAGTGATTAACAGGTTTAATACCGGAAGTGATCACCGACTTGTACGAGGGACTTTGAATATAAATTTCCGACTTGAGAGAAATCGCCTGATAAAGTCTACGCTCCGACCGACACAGCACCATATCGGTGCTAGATCAGATGAGTTCCAGCTGGAACTCCAAAACCGATTCAAACTGCTGGAAACCACGGAGGACGTTGACCAATGTGCCAATCAGTTCACGAATGTTATGCGGGAGGTGGGAGAGGCTTTTTGCCAACGAAGACAGAGGAGCAAATCATTCAAGTTCTCGGCTGAAACAGTGGATCTGATGAGACAGAGACGGGAGATATCTGCGGATTCGCCAAATTTCAGCCTTCTCAATAAGCGGGTAAAGAAACAAATACGATTCGACCTCCGCAAAAGCAATCTTCGAGCAATCGAAGATGCTATAGAGCGAAATAGAGGATCGCGAGTATTTGCTAAGCAATTGGGAAGGAGTCATTTGGCGAAGCTGACGACATCTGATGGTCGAGTAATTAAGTCGAAACCAGATCTACTCTTAGAAGCCGAGACTTTCTATGGAAGACTATACTCCTCTCATGCACCCAAACCCACCAATGAAGACGCGGATGACAGACGTGCCAAATTAACCCGTCACTTCACGGATGAGCTACCGGACATCGAGATTGCCGAAATTGGGATGGCTCTTGAGCAACTCAAAAACAACAAGGCACCTGGGGAAGACGGTATTACCACGGAACTCTTAAGAGCTGGGGGACGTATTGTCCTGGAGCAGCTTCGAAAGATATTTAATACCGTCTTAAACAAAGGTACAACGCCGGAGGCATGGTCTAGAAGTGTGGTCATTTTGTTCTTTAAAAAAGGCGATAGAACGCGCCTCAAGAACTACAGACCGATAGCACTTCTGAGCCATGTCTATAAACTGTTCTCAAGAGTCATCACAAATCGACTTGCCCGAAGATTTGACGATTTTCAACCTCCTGAACAGGCCGGGTTTCGAAAAGGCTACAGTACCGTAGATCACATCCACACGCTACGACAGGTCATACAGCCACTTAGCCACTGCCTCAATGCCTAAAATCTCGGGTATTCGACCAGTGCGTCCTTCCGGTAATAACGTACGGGTCGGAGACATGGACTCTTACGAAAGGCCTCGTCCACAAATTTCAAGTGGCTCAGCGAGCTATGGAACGGGCTATGCTCGGTGTATCTCTGAAAGATAGAATCCGAAATGAGGAAATCCGAAGGAGAACCAGAGTGACCGACATAGCTCAAAGAATTGCTAGGCTGAAGTGGCAGTGGGCGGGGCATATTTGTCGTAGAGCCGACGGCCGCTGGGGCAGACGTGTGCTAGAGTGGAGACCCCGTACAAAACGCCCGGTGGGACGGCCCCCTGCCAGATGGACTGACGACCTAAAGAGGTTGGCAGGAAGCGGATGGGTCCGAAAAGCCGAAGATCGAGTGTGGTGGCGAAAATTGGGAAAGGTCTATGTCCAGCAGTGGACAATCGATGGCTGATGATGATGAAAGTTATACTTACAAGGGATAGGCGGTAGCGTAGCGCGGTGGCAGCGTCGCTTAGCAATAACGATATTCCGTTATTTTATTTCGATATTGATATTTTATAACATTATTCTTTTGATAACGCTATTTGTCTTTTCGACAAAATATGAAAGAGTTACAACAAACGAAATACCTTAAACGTTATGTTTTGATACTTTCTGTAACGTTATGAAGCTCTGCCCACCACTTACTAGCGGAAGGATTTTCTTCTACTGAAGGAGAATTCTTCCGCTAGTGCAGTCAGTCAACCGAACAATATATATATAAGTATTATTTGTATGTAATGTATGTCATTTTTATTTTTTTTTGTATATGATAAACTACATTTTGTATTTAAGATTTTCCATTTGCACCTTCCACAACGCTGTTCTACTACCCAAAGGTTGGCTCTCAGAGAATGCCTTGTGGCATTAAGCCCGCCTTATGTACTAAGTGCATTAAAGTGTAAATAAATAAATAAATAAACAATGGCGCTCAAACCATTCCAATAGGGCGGTAGCAAAATATAACAACGCGGTATGGGCAGCAGCCCGCGATATAACTACCGTCACTGTGATCGTTAAACCGTCTGCCGAGCCTGGCGATTATGGTATATTCTCCCCTAATGACGCACAACACTGTAGTGGGCGTCTTTGTGGAAGGCTTTGACCAGCCGTGGATGTCATTCGGCTGGAATGATGATGATGATGAATTTTTCATCTTTATATTAGGTTGGGGAAAAAGTTTCTTCACATTTTTTAAGATAATTCAAAACATTTTTTAATATAGTTTATTTAAATTTAACTAAAGTATGTATGTACCATTTTGTTCGATAACCTTTTGCCATCTTGTAGGGAGGGACATGATCCCATTGCTATAAAAATTTTGGGACTTCTCATCAAAATACCGCGACAAGACACACATTTGCCTAATTTGAATTTGGAATTATGTTCTTTAAAATTTTACCTTTCAATGATACCAAAACCAGCCAGATACAAATACTACAGCCAAAGAGATTTTATTACAAGTTCATACATACTATAATGCGAAAAGACTTTTTCCCCAACCTATTATTAATAATTACCTAATTGTCTGTTTATCTGTATTGCTTTCACAGCTTAACCTCAAAATCAAAACAAATATCTGAATACCCAGGTCAAAAACTACTTTTTTTTTAAATCAACCCCTTATCGACAGTTCGTATGAAAAAGCTAAAATAAATCGATTTAAATTAATACTTCCCCGAAGTTTTTCACGAGGCGAAAGTCTTGGATGGGACAATCAGACCCTTTTTTGTTTTACAAAAATCAACCCATAAAAAACTAAAAGCAACAAGACACAAGCGCCTACTAAATAAACGAAATTATAAATAGTATTATAAATGATATGTTTATATCATCATATCTATATATTATGTATAGCATAGGTATTGTTGCTATATATGTGTAAATTATTTATATACTTACTATATCTATTACTATATCTCACCATATCGTCGCTCTCTTCATAACCCAAAGGTTGACTGAGAGAAAATGCCGAGTGGCATTAAGTCCGCCTTTATGTACCATTACTGTGCATAAAATGAATAAATAAACTTACAGGTGATTTCTTTGCCAGTTTATAATGAACACGTATTATTTTAAATTGAATGTCTCTATCTTTTCAGGCGCTGGCAGTTCCATCACACTTGTATCCAGTTTGTGCGTTACAGCAGATATGATTGGACCGCATTCACACCAAGGGGCTTCAATATATTCTATTGTTACTTTTGCCGACAAACTCGTTACAGGAATTGCGGTGGTTGCTATTGAGAATTAGTAAGTATGAAGCTTTATTAAGCACAATATTCACTGAGAGAAATGTACAGTACTCAACAATAAATATTACACATCGCGCCTGCGAAAGAGACGATCGGCTCGTTTCGACTTCGTAGAGCGTCATCTCTGTTGCACACTGCGTAAGTAAGCACTGACAGTCCAGTATTGGTCAAAACTGGATCAAAATGGTCGACAAACGTCAAATAGGTACGGTGCGATAGAGATAACATTCTACAGACCCGAAATAGGCCGAAGTCTCCTTCCTACACTCGATGTACAATATTTATTGTTCAGCACTGTATAACAGAGCGTAAGGAGTTGCGGCCACGATTACTTTAATAAGTAACCTCTTATTTCTTTATGTAACGAAGGCTGCAAACAAGTATGCAGCCCACGTGGATGATGACTGCAGCCTATAGACATCTGCATAAAAACCAGAGGTCAAAATGCAGATGCGATGCTACTCCTGAGAGTGAAGTTGTTATATCTCTGTGATAGTCATTACGGGGCCATACATTACCATCTCACAGGAACACGATAGTGCTGAATGTGCTGAACACTATGACAGCCCTAACATTTGGCTGCAGATGGATTAGGGAATGCAGTAGTGCCCATGCCTACGAGCTTCTACGCTGGGACTCTACCATTAGTAAAATATTTAAATAAAGCATATAAAAAAAAATATGTAAAAATAATAATATAGTATAGGTAGGCAAAGATAAATACAAATACGAAGTAGTTACGTCCTATGTTATAAATAATGCCGATGCGAGTATATCGACTTGTTCGAAATATGGAGCACATTACCAAACTCCGAGGTTGGCACTGGCAATCTAACAAGAAATGAAAAAATCACAATAGCATTTCAGCGTAGCAGTCAGTAGATACCTTTCTCTTCATAAGTATGTAGGTGAACCGAACCTACTTAATTAGTAGGATGTGCTTGCTACATGCTACGCGTCTACAAGTGTAGACATACGGTCTACGAGAGCGTATACGGCGAGCCGCATTTTACTTTTCTTCATGAAGTGCGCTCACGCGGTACGGGACAGGGCGGCAGGTAAAGTCGAGGGGTATCGTAGTGGAGTCACAGAGTGATTACATACTCTTTGGTGGAGTCAAGGTGAGATCGAGTTGGAGACATGGCACGTGCGCACCACCGCGCCTCTTTAATTGATAGCATGCTAATGCTGTATTAGCATTTCGCAATTAAAATGAAGTTGTGAAATTCTGCGAAATGTGAAACGCTAATTCCAAATTATTTTGTTATCAAGTTTGATTTGTGTGCATTTAGGATCGTCATAAGCTGCGTTGTGTCGTCAATAAGGATCGTGTATTGAGTGAATGCGTGAGATTTTTTAATAATAATTAGTGTGGCACCCTTTAACATTAATTAATTTGCATATTAATAGAAATCATATCATATACTTAATTAGGTCTCAAGATAGACTCTACTCAAATAAACTCTACTGTGACATTTTATGCATTAGGTATACCACAATAACGGTTGACTGGTAGAGAATGCTTTCTAGCATTATGTCCGCCTCATGTACTTCGTTTGTGCAGAATTTTTAAATAAATAAATAACATGATCTTTGATCCACCTGTCTTCAGATTATCAATAATGCACTTCACATTGTACGGTAAGTGCAAGCATGTACTTCGCATAGATAGCAAGTGAATAGTCACAGAAATTACGAGAGCAAACAAAATCATGTAACTGGAACAAGGTAGTGTCAGAGATTAAGTAATAATGCTACGTATAGAATGGACACTTCCGACGTCCCGCCCGATTTCCCCGCATCACTCAACCCCTTTCCCTCTTATGGGCGACGGTTGGTATTTTGTACGTGCTACGCACACAGGTGCGCGTGTAAATACACGTCACTGATTGATGTCTGTGTAAAAGAAACCAAATTAAGCGTTTGTATGGAATTTTGGCGGAGTGGTAGTGTTACCATTGGGCGGTAAATAAAATAGGTAATGCGGTAGTGCTTACGCCGTCAAACTCCGATTCTAGGACTCTATTACCGTCAGAAGTATGCGGGATTTCTCTCGAGAACTAGCGCACCTAAAAATAACCTTTTTATGTAATGGTGACAAACAAGCATGCAGTTCACCTGGATGTTAAGTGATGGCTGCAGCCTATAGGCCAGCCATCACTTAACATCCAACAAGCCAAAAACCAGAGGTCAAATGCAGATGCATTGCCACTCCTGAGACCTTAGTTGGTATGTCTCAGTCAGTGATATATAGGCTTATAACGGGGCCATAGATACATTAGAATTAAACAAGTTTAGGTTTATACGTATACGTATATTAAAAAAAAAAACGTAACTTCACGCCTCTAATCCCCGAAGAGGTAGGCTACGATTCGCCGGTTACGTTTTTATGTTAACAGGTGGCGAGCCTGTTGACATCTCCGGGCAAATTACAAGACTGGTACTGGAAAATTACCAGAAAATGGAAAAATCCCAACGTATATTATTGCTCGGTATTGCAACGTATATAACTGCCTCGGTAGCCTAGTGGTAGCAGGCCACTACTACTACGCTGAGGTCCTGGGTTCGATTCCCGGGTACGAGGTTATCAGAGATAATGGTGAAAAAGCCTTTATCTCTGGTTCTATTGGGATTTTTCCATTTTCTGGAAATTTCTTAGTACCTCAAAGTTTGGTAATATGCCCGGAGATGTCAACAGGCTCGCCACCTGTTACATGGGCCAAAACGTAACCGGCGAATCGTGGGTGTTTGCATGTATGCTTGAATGCATGCATTTACCTCTGCCTACCCCTTCGGGAATTACAGGCGTGAAGTTACGAATATATTATTACCTATATTTCTGTAAGTACCCGCATAACTAATACCCGTCGCCCGCGGGGTACGGCGTGATTATTATGGCTTTGCCGTCGTTGCATTTCACCAAATGCACATTTAACTATAATAGATAAAATTTCATTCACTTCGGATACCAAAAATACTAACTAACCTACCTACTTAGTTACTACATGGGTAATTGTCCCAATTCATGAAATAAACAAAGAGATAACTTCCTAAATAAAAATATGTACCTAAATCCTATAGGTAAGTACCTACCTAAATCTATCTGATAAACAGTACTTACCAAAATATTTCCAATTCAAAATGCATGGCACGAATTTATTGCATCGAGATTTCAAATTGCAAAATACCACCATCAAATCTGTAACAAGCTCTAGGTACCTCCATAATCTAGGCACGGAATAAGCTCAGGTTGCCCGGGGGTTGAGTAAATGCAATAGGTACCTACCTGTTGCCTGTAGCTTCACGATACGTCACTAGACAACAAAATCAATATTCGTTGAGTGCATCGCGCCGGTGCGTATAATTCTAGGTACCAACCTATATAGGAAAATTGAGATATCTATTTGTTGCTTACGTACCCCGGCGGCAATCAAATATTGATTGAATACCCACCGGCTGCCTGCTACTCGTCGACTGATGAGATACCTATAATATGCTATTGATTGAGACTATTTTTAACTTTTAATATTGAAATAATGAGCTCCACAGTTCTCTATGTAAGTAGGCGGTAGGTACTTTATAGCAAAAACCTTAATTCTATTATTAGATAGGTAACAGTTAATGTAGGTAATCAATTGTTCGTAAGCATTTCAATCTTATTGAGTGCCGAGTTCTCAGCTCCAGTCAGCAGGTGGGTAAGGAGTAGATAGTAACGAGGTAATACTAGGTACCTACCTATATATACTAGTAACGTAACGTAAGTAACACGTATTGTTTTTTACGCTCTTACGTGCACCGTTGACGGAACTCAAAGTTAGGGCATCAATCGTTATTCCGGTACTGCTCAGAATGTTTTATTAACATTTATAGGCTGCCCGCTGCAGTATTTCTTAAGCATCAGTCTGAACTGCATGTTTGTTTGCACCTGGTTACAGATAGGTATTAAAAATAAAAAATATTTAAGTGTGAGGGAGTAAATAATATCCGATAAATGTCCATTAGGCTAACCCCATATTCTGCGTATCCCCATATTCTTAATTTAGAACCAATTGGCATTGCAATCTCTGTAAATTATTTTCATTGCACTATAAAATAGTAAAAATACCCTTATTTACCTAACTATGTAAGGTGGGTTCTTAATCTCTCCAGACACGAGAAAAATATGACAATTAAAATTCAATAGTGTCTCACCGCCGGTGGCCGCACGATCCTTGAAGGATTAATTAGGTACTTACCTTTTAATTTCAGATAGGTACCTATTTGTGGCACTATCCAAAATTCATTCAATATAATTTTACTATGCAGTCATTTTACTTTCTCAGTATTATGATGCGAAATGCGTCCGTGAAGATAATAAAATATATGGAACCTATATTATACCTACGTATTCTATAAGTCCGCGAAGGCGATGAAACTCGCTTTCTTTCTCGTGTGAGTGGTTGTTGCAAGCTAAGACTGGTAGAGAGCTTACAATAGCCAACTTCTCTCAGTATCTTTTAAGTTTTGCTCATGGTGAGGCAGCCCTGCAAATTATCAGTTGCTCCAAATCAGCCATGCATTTGATGCGCGGCGATTAACATTCAGTAACTAGGTAGATATGTAAAAAACTAAAAAAGTTGTTTGCACTAACAACTTTTTTGTTTTTACAATAATATACGTAGGTAGGTAGTATACGCGCTCAGCAGCTTACACTAATGTGGGTTGGTATGCAAAAGGCAGTGCAAAAAGAAACCTAAATTAACATACGAATTAGAAATTAAAGAACAAAATTGAAAGAAAAATTCGACTTCAGGCAGGTATCGAACCTGCGACCTCAGGATAACCAGTCCAGCCGCTTTACCACTGGTAAAGCGGTTCTAAATTCACTCGCATGTGTTACTTCGAAAAATAAAAATATTACAAATAGGACTTACAAAGCTTTATGGTAATACATTGTTTTTTTTACAGCAAATGTGACAACACCCTGGACTGCCCCCAGTACTACAGAGGTGTATTAACTTATGCATGTGGTGGTAGTGCTGTACTTGGAATTCTGTGTTTGTCCATTACCATAATTACTTGTAAATATAAACAACAAACTTAATAAGCTGGAAATTAATTTAAATTATGTACCTATACCTAAGTATACCTAAAGAGAAAAACATGTCTATGAAATTAAAGGTCTCATAAAAGAATTTCTATTGGTTTTATTGGACTCACATAGAATACACTCAAACATGGAGTATAACTAAACTTAGTTTCACTCAGTTTAGTATTTAATTCTATACTTAAATAATGTCTCTGACATTTATTCTTAGCTCTATTTAACATCTGCATATTCTTAGTTTTAGAAGAATCATTCATTATAGCAAAAATACTTAAACAGTATAAATTTACACAATTTTGAAACATGAGAGTGGGATCAGATAAATCATTATTTTTATCAGAGGCCGTATCAAATACATGCAAATTTTCCAGTTGTACACATTGACTGAACGCTAAAAACAATCTTTGGAAGTCAATTCTCTTGTCGATCATTCTGATATTCCTCAATGTTGAACTTAAAGGAACATATTGAGCTATACGACCGGCACAAGACGCCACAGCAGTTGTTTCTACATTTAAGGTGATTAACATTTCACAACACCTAAATAAGACATTAAAGAATTCACCAGAATATTGTACACATCCACACAAACTTAAATAAGTTAACTTTCGTAAGTAGGCACTACTAGACGACAGTGTGATAGGATTTCTTAAATGGGAGTTAAAATTAAGAGTTAACATCAGTTTGTCTTTTTCTCTAAATACTGCATCATAATTCAATATGTAACCCGGGTGAGCAATTCGCCTTCTTTTGAAATCGTGATGACAAATAGGTTCACCATCTCTATCAATATCATCTGGGATTGGCATTGTATGAAACCAGTCATACCATGCATGTACGGGTAGGTTGCTTCGAGCCGTAAAATAATATGGAAACAGAGGTTTAATTGTTTTCTTCAATTTTGAGTAAAATGAGTCGTTAAATTCAATTAGTTCTTTGTTCCATATCATAATAGCTACATTACCATTTAATGACTTATTTAATTCTGTAATACATTCTACCTCCAGGATGAAGTTATTTTTAAAAAACCTCTTAAACATTGGGGATATATACACTATACACCTATTTAAGTTTACTGTGACAACAATAATAAATTCATATTTTTTAAATTCGATCAGGGTGAGTACAGACATTTGATTCAAATTGCCGTAGTAAGCATTTGTCTCCCACCAATTCAACAAATATATACTGAAGTGACGAAATTGGACCAACTGGTTACATTTTTCATTCCGATAAACGTTGATCTCACATTCAGCAACAATAAAGTGCAAGGTATTCAACTTGGCTTTCTGCAAGATACATAGTGCCAATTTGGAATATATCAAGTTGTTGAGGCTTCCAACAAAGTAAATGTTTTCAAAATTCTTGAACAACTCTTGGCACCGCATTATTACTTTCTGGGGTATTGTCATCCGAATCGATTTTCCAAATGCAAAATTAATACTGACTGTTTTAATAGTAGGACAAAACTTTTGCACTTCTATCAAGTCCAGTATGTTTATGTTTGTATATGAAACATTCAGAGATTTTAAGTTCTTCAGCATTTTTACAGCAGGCAGCAGGGATGTTTTATTGAGATTGGGAACTCCACTCATATTCAGCTCTTTTATGTGAACTGATATATCTTTGAAGAAATTTAATTTCAATGATTGAGCTGAGGCCATTGTGTTCATAGACATATTGCACACTTTAACTACTCCATACATAAGCACAATATTCTTCAATTGGACACAGGTACTATATAAATTGTAGACAGATTTTAAATCTAGCTTTTTAATAATAATGATCAGTATCTCTTCAGGTAAATTTAATAAGCTCGCCATAACTGTTAGTGTATTTCCAGGCGTAGATCGTCAGATTAAGAGTAGCAATTAAGATTTATTTTATTTCATTCATTGTTTATTTCATTCAGATAACACTACACTTTTTCTAACCAATATGTTATTGAAAATTATATTTGATTTAATACCATTAACTTATTAGGCAAAGGATATCTGATTTAATTCAACCATCGATCTGTATTTATGTTTAAACACAATGATTTCCGAACTGGAAGTATGGCACATTTCAGTAAACAAAACTTAACACTTAGAAATTTATACAATTCCAATTTAGCTATACCAGATTTGTTAACGGAGAAGTTATCTGAACTGAATCTGAAACTGCACTGACTGACAGAAACTGAAACTGCTGAGAGGAACGCAGTAGAAATTGCTGAAACAGATGAAACTGAAAATTACAAAGAAAATTGTAACTGATGAATGTCAAGTTGTCAATTGTCAAATTTGTCAAGCCCTGTCAAAGCTGTCAATGTCAATAAGCTAGGGATGGGTCGATGAGATGATCCTGCATACTTGTCCTGCACTAAGCATATTAGCAACACTCGTGCAGTAATACTGCATCTCCGTCTTATTCACATCGCGAGTAACTAATATAAAAGAGACGACTATAAAAGTTCCGTTCTAATTCAACGCCGATAGCGGCTGAAATGTCGCCGTAGAGGCACTTACTGCTATTAATTGTAGGGCGCGTTCCACTAAACGATCACAACGATTGTAACGCCCTCTTCATCGTTCCATATAACCTTAAACTATATAACGAACAGATGATGAAGATTCGTTCGATAAGGCCCGTGGTCGTCGCGAGCGACCGTTCGACGTCAAAGTTGACGTCACTGTTCGCGACCGCATCGCACCCACTTTGCCCACAAAATATTGGTGGGTCGGAGTGGGATTTCACCAAAATTCTATGAAAGAACGATTTCATAATGCCGCCATATTTTGAGAACACAGTGCTCAAAATGTGCGTTCCACTTAAAAGCCCACAACGCAAATTCTATAACACATTACAATTCTTTCTTTTTTGTGGGGAAGGCCATGAGCTTACACCACCACGCTGTTCCAATTTGGGTTGGTGGAGATACGGGTTAGTGGCCAACCCGCTGTCGGATGTTATCAAACCGCCCATAAGGCTTCCGATGAGGTTTAACGACTGCTATCTATCGATAGCAACCGGGACCGACAGCTTAACGTGCCAGTCGCGGTCACCCATCACACACCCGACCGCGCCCGTTATCGCTTAACCGAGTAGATCGCAGCGCCCTAACGCACTAGTGGTTAGCCGTGGGAGCGAGTAGCCGCGCGGCTTACCGATTTTACAATTTAATATGCAACCGCCTATTACTAACAGGCGGTTGCATATTGCGCCATAACGCACTAGCGGTTGCGGAGCGGCTATCCGCTCCCGAGGCGTGGCGAATTTTTGGGGTTTTGAAATGCAGTGATATTAGAAGGTGATATGTTTTATTATAAGTTTCGTGTGCCTTTTATATACTTTCAATGGTATTCATTCTTTTCATTTTCTAAAAATAGACTGGTTTACTTAATGATACAATGTACGAACAGTACTAACCTGAGACATCAAGTATCGATCGATATCGATATTTATTGTTCGTACTATGTAAATTTTATATTATATTGTATTTACCATTGTAATCGATATATTTCTTGTATCTCATAAAAATATCGAAGAAGAAATTGATGTAAATTATTGGAAATAAAATTTTGTTCTCTTTTTGTGCACCCATAGAGCATGGAAAATTTTATGAGATTGTGTTTTTTTAAGGTGTAAAATGTAATAAGTATCAGCTTTACGCGGGTTTTATTTTTTATTTCATGAAGTGGCAAACAGGCATTAGTTTACATTGGTAAGTTATACTGTAACCTATCACCCTACAAGTTTTTGTCGCGTCCTTACAATGTCAGGTTTTGTCCGGGACAAATGTAAGGCCCCTTGTAAGTCCTACTCAACATTACACGTCAAAGCGCGGCAGTACGCCAAGTATATAGTGATCTGTGCAGTACGGTGTCGGTGCTCGCAGCGTGAGGTTTGTATTTTTGTAACGGACACTTTGACATTGATGCACAAGGTAAAAACTTACCAAGATTAATCTCAAGACGAATCGCTTTTCGTGTTTTGCAAAAAAAAATTACAAATAGCGTACAACGTTTATTTCTTTTTTAAAGCCAGAACACAAGATTATAGTGCGGAGTATCTTCAAGACGATAACTTGAGTGAAGATGAAGAGATGGACAGCTTTATTTTTAATTTGCAAGATTCTGACTCCTCAAGCTGCTCAGACAGTGAAGACGATTCAAGCGATATGTACCTATATAAGTGATGTATAGTCCTAATCT